>OY728144.1:301581910-306581910 GCA_963277665.1 Viscum album
CGTCAAAACGGTCATAAAGAGACAAAAACATTGGACTCACATTAACGGAGATAACTTATGATCTGAGAGTCCGTTTTAGATCCGCGACCTGTCAAATCAAAGATCCTGAAACACTCTTCAACCTGAAAGGTGAAAGAGTCCGAATGGACAGACGGATCGGAAGTTATGACCATTTAAAAAAAGCTGACGGAGAACGGGTGCTAGAAACGAGACATTGAAAAACATAACAAACCCGATACCCACTAAAAAGGCCATAACATATGATCTAGGAGTGCATGTGGGCGCCACGACCAGTCAAACTGAAGCTCATGGAACGAGCTATGATATGGCAGGTGGAGGAGGCCGAACTGACACGCGGATCGAAAGTTAGGTCTGTTTGAAGACAAGTTCGACGGGACACCGGTGACGAAAACGAGGTTTTGGATTCCTTCGGAGGGGTTTTTGGGGTCGAAAAACACGACAGAAGCTTGCTTGTTTTGAATTGGTGCGTAGCTCTCTTCGCTGGCTTCGATTTGATATGTGGTAGAGCCCAAACGGACACCCGGAGCAAAAGTTATGGCCGTTTGAAGTTGGAGAACTTTTTTCAACTTTTTTATAACTCTAATATCTTCCACACCTTAGACCATCTCATGGTTTTGATTATATATGCCTCTAGATCTCTTCATGAGCTTCGATTTTACTAGTCGTGGCGCTTCAATGGACACTCGGATCAAAAGTTATGGTCGTTTTAGTGATTTCGGGGTTTCTCACGTTTTTTATTTTTTTCATTTCATTTCGCGGTGGTTTTACCGAAACCGCCGCTATTTCGCGGCAGTTTATCAAAAAACTGCCGCTAATCCTCGAATAAAATTTAAAAAAAATTAAAAAAATTAAAAAAATAATATATTTTTTTGCCGTTTAGCGGCGGTTTTTTCGCGGCGGTTCTTAAAACCACCGCGAAATGGAGGCCCAAAAACGCGTTTCGCGGCGGTTTTTAAAACCGCCACGAAAAAACTGCCGCTAAACGGTGGTTTTCTTGTAGTGACGGGACTCCTCAAGCCGCGGTTGGGCAATCACGGATTTCCAGCCACCCAGGCGGCCCGAACGTGGGTCGCCCCTCCATGCGGCCCCTGCCTGGCACCGCATCATCCCGCTGTCATGGCCAGCTGGTCGCGGCCTCTTTTCGTCATCCTCCACCCACATGCACCACTGTCGGTCCCTTCTGTAGGACACTGGAATTGCTCTGGTGGTCTTTTTTCTGATATGTCTGCGCCTATGGTCTTTTCGGGTCACCACCATCCCTACCTTGGCACCAAATTCCTCTTTCCGCCACTTTGAGGATATAGCCACAATGAACACACATGGAAGCGGTGCTTGGGACTTGTTCGTGTCAGCCTGCACCATCCACATTTGAGGTTTAAAAACATGGGAGGTCTGTGGAATTTAATTCAATCAACAAATGATAATTTCAACCCCAGTTAATGAAAATCCCAAAAAAAAAAATTACCCTCCCACATAAATGCACGATTCGCGAATCAACCTATTCATGGGTTGATCCATGTTCATCATTTCTAGAATATGAATGGTGAAGAACTTGCACAAATTAAACCCTGGCCTCTTTGAAATTCATTTTCTTAGTGTTACTTTCATGAGGTTTCAAGACATCGATGTTGTTCAGTGCTTCCAGCTTTGTTCTTTGAGGTGTGTCTAAGATGTTTGACATTCGTCGGTGTTTTTCATTCTTTATTGGAGAGGAATTTTGTCCGAGGTTCATCAGAGAATACTCACAGTTTAATTCCTTTTTCCACCAATGCATCAACCAAAATAAAAATAAAACAGGTCTCAGCGTTTCTGTTACGTTGTGACATCGTGTAGTTAGGTTGTTTCATTTATGAAACAATGTCATTGTTACGCGTCATTAAAGCGTTTTTATGCTTCAAGTTAACAATCCATTAATGAGCCTCATCAATTTACCTCATCGCTACACTACAGCATCGTCGTCTTCCACTCAATGGATGAGAAAAGAGAATAAAATAACTTTTTAAATATCTTTTGTTGTTTTTTAAAAAGTCTAAAAATTAACTTTTCTGTTCGGACCTTGCCGGACAAAGTTAAGTCCTTTCTAGGATAATCTTGGCATTATGAATTCAAAAGTGCCTTCATATTTTTTATTCGAGCACCGGTTCAAAAGTTATAAAAACTTGTTCACACATTTACTTAAGTGTACTTAAAAAAAGTTCAAAATTCCATTTTGGGCTGATCGGACCTTGGAATTGTGTGCTGTTAAAGCGTGTAGTCTCAGAATAATTCCTTATAATTAAAAAAATATTGGGAATTTTTGAGACATTACATTATCTCCACCTTAGGTCTTTACGTCCCTAAAATCCAAAATAAAAACTAATCAAACATATGGGGGTACTGAGCAAAAATATGAGCCTCCCGCTCCCATGTTCTCTCTTGGAGATTCTCATACTTCCACTAAACTTGAACCAAAGGAATCAACCACCCACATAGGACCTTCTCCTGTCGATCCTCTATCTTCACCCGGAACTCTGCAAACATCTCCCCATCATAAATGTCTATCTCTCCCCAGTTGATGACGTGCGATGAATCATGCACGTACCTCCTCAGCTGTGACACATGGAAAACATCCCAGTGCATCTGTGGGGGAAGAGATAGGTGGTACACTACCTCGCCAACTCTGCTTAGGATATTAAAAGGTCCGATGAACCTCAGAGATAGCTTTCTGTCCCAACCAAATCTCTAAAATCCTCATCGGGTTGAGACCCAAAGGAATACATGATCACCCTCGTCAAAATCCAAGGGTCTCTATCTCTTATCGGCATAAGACTTCTGCCTGCTCTGTGCAGTACTCATATGCTCTTCGATGATGTGCACCTTATTGGGGGTAGCTTATACCAACTCCAGACCCATGATTGCTGACTCCCTTGGGTCTGTCCAACATAGGGTTGATCTACAAGGTTACCCATACAAGGCCTCAAACAGTGCCATGCCAATGGTGGAGTGATATCTATTATTGTCTGTAAAATCCACCAGTGGTAGGTGGTCCCCCCAACTACAACCAAAATCTTGGACACATGAATGTAGCATATCCTCAAAGGTCTGTATGGTCTGCTCCCTCTGACCATTCATCCGGGGATGAAAAGATGTGCTCAAGCACAACTACATTATGAACACCTCTTGTAATCCCCTCTACAGCCGGGATGTAAAGCAAGTATCACAATCTGAGATGATCGTCGAAGGCACCCCGTGAAGCCGCACTATCTCTTGGACATAGAGGCATCCCAATCCCTCTACCAATCCCTTATCCTAGATGGTTAGAAAGTGTGACGACTTGGTGAGTCGGTCAATAATCACCAAAATTGAGTTGTGGCCCCTAGATGTATGTGGAAACCCCGTCACATGTCCCTCGAGATACCGTCCCATATCCACTCTGGTACCTCAAGTGGCTAGGCCAAGCTAGAGGGAACCTGATGCTTATCCTTCACTTTCTAACAAGTGAGGCATCGTGAAATGAACTCGGCCAACACTTTCTTTACCTCTAGACACTAATAATGACATTGGAGGTCCTGGGACATCTTCTGTACTCCAGGATGTACCAACAAGGAGGGATTTATGGAAATACCTCAACACATCTTCCTATAATGTCATTAGCACTACGGTGCGCCCTCTGAAAAGGATGATGTGCTCCTCTCCTATTTAAAATCGATCAAGATCCCATCTTGAGGATAATTTATAATGTTGGTCCTCGTAGTAATCATACACTAGTTGTGCCTCCCTGACTCGCTGAAAGAGTGGGGGAGTAACAGTCATTGATTGAAGGTAAGAATCTCCACCATCATACACAAATGATATCTACATCGTAGCCAACTGTTATGTCACCTCACCCAGTAGTTGTAAACTGGTCCTCTTTCTAAGTGCGTTTTCCACCACATTCCCCTTTCTAGTAGTATAAATTGTCTCACAGTCATAGTCCTAGAGAAAATCCATCAATCGTCGTTGTCTTAGGTTCAATTCCTTATAGGAGAAGATATACCTAAGACTCTTGTGGTTAGAGTAAATTGTAAACTGCTCACCCATTAATTAGTGTCGCCACATCTTCAAGGAAAATACCACTACTGCTAATTGTAGGTTGTGGGTCATGTAGTTCTTCTAATGTTGTCCCAACTGTCATGAGACGTAGGAGATCACTGCTCTCTCCTACATCAGGACACAACCCAGTCTAGTACCTAATGCGTCGCAATAAACTACATACCCAACACCCTCCTATGGTAGTCTCAAGATAGGGGCACTAGTCAGTTTCCACCTCAACTCCTAGAAACTCTGCTGACATTTCTATATCCACACGAAGGTTTTTCCCTTCTGTGTCAAAGATAATAAGGGTGCTTCTACTCTAGAAAAATCGAGAAAAAACCTTCGATATTAATCATCCAACCCCAAGAAGTTATACACTTCAGTCATGCTCTGAGGCGGCTCCCAAGAAAGCACTGCCTCTATCTTCTCCAGATCCACTAAAACTCCATCCTATGATATGACATGTCCTAGTAAGTGGACTTCTTGAATCTAAAACTGAAACATAGAGACCTTTCCATAAATCTAGTGCTCTCAGGGTGTATCCAATACTATCAGTAGGTGTGTAGCATACTCCTCCTCTAACATTGAGTACACCAAGTTGTCATCAATGAACACCACAACAAACCAGTCAAGGTAAGGCTGGAATATCCTATTCTTGAGTCTCATGAACACTACTGGGGTTTTGGTCACGCTGAAAGGCATCACCAGGAACTCATTTTTTCGGTATCGACACCTGAAGGTTGTCTTTGGTACATCCTTATATTGTACCCTAAGCCGGTGATACCCCGATCTGACGTCTATCTATGAGAACCACCTCTCTCTCTTCAGCTGGTTGAAGATGTCATCGATCCTCGGAAGTGGATACTTGTTCTTCATGGTCACCTAGTTCAGGTTCCATAAGTCCATTTACAACCTCAAACTTCTGTCTACCTTCTTAAAAAAAATCATCGTGGTTTTCCATGTCGAAATGTTGGGCCTTATGAACTCCTTCTCCTACAAGTCCTCTAATTGTACCCTCAGATCGCGAAGCTCCATGAGAGCTATCTGATATTCTGGTGTGGATATCAGTGCTATCCTGGGGTACAGGTCAATGAAAAATTCTACCTCCCTATGAGAAAGTAGTCCTGAAACATCCCTAGTAAAAACATCCTCGTACTCGTCCACCACTATTGGAAATCTTGGACTCCTCTCATCCACTGCACCGAGGGTGAGTCTAGCCAGCGGGTGAGTGATCGGATGCACCCTCCTCTGAGTAAGTTTTTATTTCACCTAAAGGGTTTCCTTCTCACCGGTGAAGGAAAACCAAGTCCCATCTCCATAGACACACCGCACAGTATGCCTAAAAAAGTCAATATAATAATGGACTATGGATAACTAGTCCATACCCAATATGACTTTGTAAGGCCTCAACACCGCTACTAAGAGATCCCAACTGAATCTCTCACCTCTTAGAGTAAGTTCACACTTCCAGAACTAGTGCGTAATTATCGAATCCTCTTCTATATGAGTCTCTAGACATAAGGATTGAGCCAACAGCTCCATTGAAATATTTGAGCTCCAAACGAGAGTCATGGAAAGGAAGTAGTGACTAGCACCTGTGTCTATAAGAACTACAACTAGGTTGGAGAAGACACAGATCATACCTAATATCATCCCTGAAGCATCGTGGTCATATGTATCTACTACCTGAAGTTGTGCTCTCCCTTGTCCGCTTGAACCCTGAGGTTGGGGTGGACCACCTAGGGGTGGTGGCAGTAACACCTCAAATGGTCTCCCACCACCTGCTACTCAGCCTGCTCCCCTTCCATGTTTGCCACCCTACATACCTCCTTGCTCGAACCACTACCTCTACCTCGACGTCCCCTTGACCATTTGCTGTTCATATTTATAGAGGGTGGAGAAATCATGTTTCATGTGTCCCAGCTCTCTGCACGAGAAGCAAATCTTGGTTCTCTACTGACGCCCTCTGGTCTAGGATCCCGTCAATACTGACCCTAAGTCTTGAGGTCATCCTCTGAAAGACCTAGCCTACTTGGGTCCTCACATATGCTGTCTATTGGATATCGAAGACTCCACCACATGGGGTCTGTTGTTAGCTCTAGTTGTGGGAACCTACTCCTCCAAGTAGTTCTCTACTAGAAGGGATCACTCCAGCACCCCATCATGAGTAGGGGTGTGGAGAGACAACACAGACGCCCTAATCTCCTCCCTCCGTACCTGCTCAAAGGATTGATCACTAAAGAAAGGGTCATGTACCATATCTATTGAGTAGTGAGATAGCTCAGTGAGCCTCGTTGAGTATTCGGCCACTGTCATGCTTCCCTGGTGTAGGTGATGTAGCTTCTGAATGCACACAGAGTGGAAGGTCATGGGGAAAAACTCATCCTAGAAAAGCCGCTCGAAGTCATCCCAGGTGAGGGTCACCTCATCGTGTGTCTGGGTGGTCAAGATCCACCATCTACCTACCGAGATCTATAGAAGGCTCACTTCTAAGATCGCCATCTGGTTAGGTGGTGTCCTCACTAAGAAAAATTCCCACATCATTGCCTCCAGCCAGTCCTCAGCGACCTAAGGATCTGTCTATCCCCTGAACCTGGGAGGTCTCTGTCTCTGAAACTCATGCGGGGCACTGTGTCTATGCACGTATTTTTTTAGAACCTTTGGAAGTATATGTTGACCATTGGGTGGTGGTAGCACTGGTGCCCCACTCGGTGGGGCCATCTCTAGAACTGGTCCCTGAATGGACTTCTCACCGCTAGGCGGGCTATCCTCACGACCTCATATCGGGATCCTGGCTGGTATTCCACGTGGAGGCATCCTGAGATAGATCAAGATGTACCATGGTCAGAAGGTTATACCTGGTGATATTAATTTTATTAAAAAAAATAAGGAGGGAATTATGCAACCAGTGTTTTCATGTATAGAACTGAAAAACAGAATTCAAGGTCCTGATGTATTGATACGTTGGCCACCGCACCAACACTGGACTCCTCGAATCTTGAAGTCATAATCAAAACACTTAACACTATTGCCCCCAAAACAAAACATAAAATCCCGATCCTTGTGGTAGGAATGATCGACCTCTTATACCACTTTTTCACGACCCGTCCTCTGGGGCCCATGTCATGACTACCCCAAGCCCGCCTCCCGATGTCCAGGGGCTGGCGACTAGCACCGAAGGTGACAACCTGTAAGTGAGAGGAATTTTTCCTGAGTACCTGTACACACACAAACACCCAACCAATTCCCACAAACTAAAAAGAAAAAAAGTATCACTAGACCAAAGATGAGTACATGTAAAACTAATATAAGTGGGCCAGAATACAAACCCAACAAAAGAACTGAAAATATCAAGGTACAAAAAAGAAAACTTTGATGTCCATCCATGGAAAACCCCGCCTAATTATATGAGTAGTGTAGCTACTGGAAGTAGAAGTAGAACTCCCTATCCACCTGATCCTACTAGGCCCCATCTAGTCCTAGGCCACCAAGTCCACCATCGTAGCATCTGTCGGTCCCGTCTCCCTAAGAACCTCTAGGTCCCGGTCCATCAAAGTCTATATTGAAATGTCAATCGTTTGTACCAGACACAGCACATGCGGGCGAAGCCCGTGCATGGGTGAGTAAAAAAATACTTATTAGGTACCCCAAAACAAAAATTAAAGACCGCACAACAATCCTCAATGTAAAGCTAAAAACACAAGACAACTCACACCAAGTATACGTTTAGGGTAGTGATAGAAGAATCATCAGTCACATCATCAAACACCTCAGCCACTGGAGAACTCCTCCTATATCGAGTATAGTGGGCTTTCCAAGTCACATAGAAGTACTTCCCACTAACCTTGGAATTCTTAGGTACACCTCATCATCACGTACCATGGACCTGTAAAGTCACAAAGAAGTGTTTCCCACTAATCTTGGCCAACTGAGGTACTCCTCCTCGTTACGTACTATGGGCCCGAAAAGTCACACAGAAGTTATTCCCACCATGGGCCTGCAAATTCAAACATAAGTGCTTCCCACTGGGCCATATTCGAGTCATATAGAGTCAAAAGTCAATAGTCTTTAGGTCACATCCAATCGTAGGGTTCTTTACATAATGTGCATAGGAGAGCCTCTCATCAATCCATTCTTCACATCTCAACTTCCATGAAATCCTCCTTAGGTCATTCTAAAAGATCTGTCTCATCTAGAGGGTCTCAACGCCGCAAACATATTGTCAATTGGACATCTGTTTTTCAAGTTATTAGCATTTTAGTAAACACGGGTCGGTTGCATCTGGGTCTGGTCCAACCTAGTTGGACTGACCCGACCAACCCGGCCTGGGGGTCCCACATACCTTGGTTTAGTTCTGAATGACTCAACTTGACCCGATTTGGGTTTGGGTCAGTATGGTCTGGCCTGGACAGTGGGCCAAGCCAAAAGGGCTTCACTTGTCCTAGTATGGTTTGGACAAGGGTCCAGCCCGTTGGGTCGCCCGGTGACCTAGTCTAGTCTGGCTCAGCCCAAAGGGCGTGGGTCTGGCCTATCGGCACAGGTCTACCCTAGCCTGGTGGCTGGGGAACGACCCGCTAATTGGGGGCGCATCCCACCAAACTGAATACCGGCCACATGGGCAGCTGGTGGGGCACTCTTGGGACATATTAGCTAGCCGAGTCTGGCCTCTCGCCTGCCCCGCAGACGCACGGGGCTCCTCCATCCACGTTCGGGCGACCACAGCTCACCAGCCACCTAGGAGGCCCGGATGCGGGCCACCCCTCTACGCGACGATCACCTGGCACTGCATCTACCCACTTTCATAGCCATCCAGACACCACAGCGTGGTGGCGGTCCCTTATGGGGGTCACCATAATTACTCTGGTGGTCTGTTTTCCAATCTTTCTATGCCTATGGGCCTCCCGGGTTTCCACCATCCCTACCTTGGCTCTGTATTCCTCATGCCGCCACTTTAAGGATACAAACACAATGAACGCACACAGTAGAGGTGCTCAGGACTTGTTTATATCTTCCCAAACCCTCCGCAATAGAGGTTTAAAGAAATCGTAGGTTCATGGATTTTAGTTCAATCAATAAATGATAATTTCAACCCTGATTAATGGAAATCCCAAAAAAAATTACCCTCCTGCATAAATTCATGATTCGCGGATCAACCTGTTCATGGGTTGATCTACATTCATCGTTTTTAGAATAAGAATGGGGAAGATATTTCTTAAAATATACCCATAACTTTTTGACATTTGTTGTCACAGTGTTACGTCCTCAAGGTTTCAAGACGTCGACATCGTTTTTCACTTACAGCTCCATTCTTCGAGGTGCGTCGAAGATGTTTGACGTTCATCGGTGTTTGTCATTATTCATTGGAGCGGAAGTTTTTTGGAGGTTTGTTAGAGAATCATTGTAGTTTAAATACTTGTTCCATCAATGTATCAACTAAAATAAAAGGAAAACATGTCTTAATGTTTTGGTTACGCTGCGACGTCATGTCGTTACACTGCTTCATTTATGAAACATTGTTTTTGTTACGTGTCATTAAAGTGTATTTATTCTATGATTTAACGATCCATTAAAGATCCTTGTCAATGTGCCTTTTCGTTGCACTGAAGGTCGCAGTCCTCCATTCAAAATATAAGAAAAGAAAAGAAAATAACTTTTTAAAGTTATTTTATCATTTTTTTAAAATTCTGAAAATTAACTTTTTTGTTCGGCCCTTGTCGGCTGAAGTTAAGTCATTTCTAGTCGAATCCTGGCATTCTGAATTCAATGGTACCCTTATACTTTCGATCTGATCACCGGTTCAAAAGTTAGAAAAACCCGCTCGCACGTTTACTTAAGCGTACTTAAAAAAAGTTCAAAATTCTATTTCGGGCTCACCAGGCCTTGGAATCATGTGTTTTTAAAGCGCGTGATCTCAGAAAAATTCCATATAATTAAAAAATTACATAGAATTTCTGATATATTACATAAAAGTTACCATTTTAACTATGATAAAAATAATATAATTTAAACAAATTTTATGTTCAATTTGATATAAAATTTGTAATCTATAATTCAAAATTATTTTAACATAGCTGTATAGGGGTGGAAATGAAAAGTGAATCGCCATGTGATCACAACTCTTAAGTGATTCAGATCAAAAGAAGAGTCTTCTAGAAGGTAAGTAAATTCAATTTAGTATAGAGATCATTGATCTTTCAATTTATGAATATTTTTAAACTATAATGGTTAGTGAGTCCACTCTAAACTTTGTAACAGCAGTGAATTATATTATATTTGGTACATTGAAACATTGCATTTTTTCCTCCTTGTACTATCCCAGTTAAGGGTAAATCAAGTACAAAAAATTATGTATTATGAATATTTTAATTTTAGTTCATAAATTTCTATGGGAAGAAGAGAGAAGATAGCATTTTTAAGACGAAACATGATCCAAATTGGGAAGAGTTTTAATCTTTCATGTTCTGATTCATCCCTTCCCAACTATAAGGGTATTTCACCTAGTGGGGCCAACAATGATTAACCTAATAGGACCATTCAAAACCTATATGATATACTGAGAACTTTCTCTATGGATTTCAAAGGTGGTTGGAATCAATACATTCCTCTAGTTAAATTTTATTACAATAATAGCTTTTACTTGAGTATTCATATGGATCCTTATGAATACCTTTTTAGAAATAAGTGTAGAACTCCCAAATGTTGGGATGAATTTGGAAAATTTAATTCATTAAGACATGATCTAGCAGAGGAAATGATAGAGAAAGTTATACTCATTCAACAACATATCAGGGTGGATCAGAGTATAAAAAATAGTTATGCATAGAATCATTAAAGAGATCAAGAATTCAAAGTTGGTGACAATTTATTCCTATGAATATCTAATTTGAATAAATTTGTGATATTTGGAAAGATGAGGGAGTTGAGCCCTAGATATATTGGTCCTTTTGAGATTCTTGATCATATTAGGGTATTAGTTTATCTCTTGGTGTTTCCATCAAACCTTCCCTAAGTTCATAATGTGTTCCATGTATCACTTTTGAGGAAGTACATACATGGTCCTTAATATGTACTAAACTCATAGGCTATATAGAAGGATCATGATCTATCTTATGAGTAATAACTTATAAAGATTCTAGATTGAAGAGATAAAGTATTGTGGAACAGGACCACTCACCCAAACAAAGTTTTGGGGTGAAACCATAAATTTGACGAAGCTATGTGGGAACTAGATGATGTAATGATGTAGAAGCATCCTTATCCATTTCAATTGGAATAATGTAATTTTTTAGTATGAAATTATTATAAGGGGTGTAGAATATAACACTCTGAGTTTTTATAATATATTTCTCTTTAATAAATTTGATGTGTTTGATAACTTTTGATGCATGCAACACCAAACATTATAGAATAATGTTTTATAAAAAAAATGAAATATATTCCATTAAAATTAAAAAAACGTAATTATTTAAATCAATTAAGTAATTATAATAATTACAACTTTAATTATTCATTGTTAAACAAAAAAAATATTTTAAAAACATTATTTTATTTTATATTGTATATATTTTATTTAAACGATAAATTTATAAAATTTTAGAATTTGAATTTTAAAAAATAAAATTCATTTTTTGGACTCAAAATGAAAATATTATCTTAGGTTAATGTTTTGGTATTATTCTGAAAATACTAATTTTTAGGTGAATAGTACAAAATATTGTTTTTAAAAATACTATGTTTTTTTTATGAAGTCGTTAGGATATAACCATGAATTAAAAATTTATGAAACCTTTTTATTTACCAAATATTTATTTTATAAGTAAAATTATACATTTAAAAACCTTAATATTCATTTAAAAACCTAAATTTGACATTTTAAAACATAAGTTTAATTTTTTCTAAAAATATTTTTATACGTAATATATTTATTATTTAAAAATTATTTTGTATCCCTTCTATAAAATTTCATCTAATAAAAAGGATTCAATATTTGGAATCATAAGTAGCAAATTATGTAATAAGTTTCATTATAATTTTAGAAATAAAAATAAAACTACTGAGGTAAAAATTAGTTAGAGATGATAAAAAAAGAGTTATCATAGTAAAAATAAACTTTAAAACTAAAGAGAAAAGGCCTAAAATCACTCAAACCATGTATATAAATGATTATTGGAGAGGCTTATCAACCTAAACTCTTACCCTATCCATTATTTTCTATTATTGGATCCAATTGACAAATGGATAGTTACTTTTACTTTTATATTATTACAAAAATGCTACTCACCACATTTATAAAAGAAGGTTTCCACCACCCATTTACTTACACTCTAAATTTAAATTACTCTTGAAACTCTACCCATTTATATCCCCTATTTCTCTATCTCAATTTATAATACCCTTGATCCCTGAAGAATCCCTAAGTCCTCCATTTTTAAGGAATATTTCAAGAGAAGATTCAAACTCTCAATGCGAGTATCAGTCACTCTCTACATTTGTTTTCTATATCCTTCTCATTCATCCTCCTTCAAACATATTCAAACCATAAAAACATAATGGAATCAGTATCATTAGTATATTGAATGATATTATATTAATGGTACAATCATTATCTACCTTCCTCCATTCACCTTAGAAAAATAAAATAAAAAGTCGTTCATGCGTACGTGTGGACTACCGCCTCCATGAATAAAATACTTCATTTTTAATAACCACATTACACAGATGGTTAAAATGGGATATTTATTGAATTTATATAATATTTATAACATGATTAATATTTTTAAATGATGAATTATTTTCTACCTTCCTTTCATTCTATAGAAAATTAAAATGTCATCCGTGTTATATGTGAATTATCGCCTCCAAAGACGATGTGTTTTGTTTATCATCACCGACCTAGATGGATGATTCTAAAAAAATTGATAAATATATATAATATTAATGAGTAATATATGTCATGATTATGGTTCTTAAATTATGATACAAATATTAGCATTCATTATACAGTAGTATGTTAGTGTCATTAAATTCCCTAAAAAAAGTTCGTTGTGTATCTCATTCTCATGAACCATGATCATATTTTCCATCAAGTGAACATGGGGGGTTTATAAACCATTGAAAAAAATGATTTGAATATATTTTATTATCTATAAATTATGAACCTGGTATCAAATAATGTGTTTTTATGTCGTTATTGTAAATATGCATGAAAAAATAAAAAATACCAACATCTGATAATGAAAATAAGTGATGACTAACTAATGAATATATAATAAATAACTATTACCAAAGAGTATAAAAGGTTATATATATGAATAAGGTTATAAAATGGGTTATTAATATGGTTATGTTTATTATATATGAAGTTAAATATATTTTAAGAAAGTTGGAGAAAAAAGGTAAGGGGTTTCTCATCTCAATTTTTCTTCTTTGAGACTTATGTCATATTCACCACATGTTTTATTTTCTGTGATGTATATATTGGTCTAAGATTTATTTTTATCATACTTTTAAGGAGTATCAAAGGGATTACATGTTCATTTCAAGTGGTGTGTTTCAAGTTCTTTTGGTTCAAGGGTTACTAAAGTTGTAAGGCTTTTTTCACCAATCTCATTTTCAATTAAAGATTGATTTTGAATGATAATCCATCTGGGGAATTTTTATGCTCATCCTTTCCATGATTTAAAATGTATTTTCCAAATTATTTTTATCCTTAATAATTTTGAAAATAAAATTAAATAGTGTTATAATTTTTAAAAGTAAAGTTTTTATTTTAAAAGAAATTATTTAGTTAAAAATGGATTTTAATGGCATTTGTTATTAAGAAAAAAGTATTTAATATTTTTTTATTCTCAAAAAAAATAACCGAACCTTTCTTTTATAAATCAAATTCTGATAAACTTTTTTATTTTCAAAGGGTAGTTTTTTAAATGATTTATCAAGATCAAAATATTTAATTTTAATGAAAAAAAATTGTTAAAGGAATTTTCAAGAATTTTAAAAAAGGTATATTTATTCTTATCTTTAAAAGTGATTTATCCAATAATCATAAAAATAGTGTTTTATATCTATTTTAATGCCCATTGATAATCCATATTTTACACTTGGGATATGTTCTTATGATATCATCTTTCTTATTTCACTGTATGGTTTATGATGATGATTTATTAAGGAAGTCTTCATAAAACTCATTTATTTCCCACGAGTTAATTAAGGTGTGATGAAATAATGAGTGTATTTATGATATTATGGAGCAATTATTTATGATTTTCATTATTTTATGGGTTGGGTCCGTTAAATCCCATTGATGTATTGGTGACGCTAATATCTTATGATATCAAAAGGTTACATGGGAGGTTATCCTAAGCCCAAGGAAACACAGGTGGTAAAACCATGACCAAGGGAACGCGGGTGGTAAATCCAAGCCCAAGAAGGTACATGAGTGGTTAACCCAATCCTACCATGTGATAAATATCATAGTGGGTATCCTTGACATATGATTTATATGATTATGTTTATGTCACAGTCTTATGTCATATTCTTATGCCTATTTTATGCCCTCATGTATCATGATTGATTATTAATGATCTTGAAATCTTGTGACTCCTCATTTGTTATGAAAAATATTAATGTCATGACTCATGATTTATGATCTATGAATTTTTGGGTGTGATTTTCTTAAGTTATGATCATGTTCTCATACCACTACTACAAAAACGGGAAAGGGAAGCACTACCCTTTTATCTGCGCTAAAAAAAGCGCTGATAAAGGAGGACTTTATCAGCGCTAAAAAAAGCACTGATAAATAGGGGGCCTTTAACAGCGCTAAAAAAAGCGCTGTTAAAGGGGACCCTTTATCAGTGCTTTTTTAGCGCTGATAAAGGCCCCCCTTTATATGCGCTTTTTTTAGCGCTGTTAAAGGGGACCCCTTTATCAGCGCTTTTTTAGTAGCGCTGATAAAGAGGGCCTTTATCAGCGCTTTTCCTAGCACTGATAAATTTTATGTTTCAAAAAAAAATAATTTTTCATGAAAAATAATATATTTTTATATAAGTATATTTATATTGATATAAAGATAATATATATTTTTTAAATATGATTTAGATAAGTATAAATAGACTATTAGATTTTAATATATAAGAAATTTATTGAAAATGGATTTAAAATATTTTAAAAAATATAATTAATTAATAATTTTCTAATTATAATCAATTAAAAATCATTTAATAACAATTTGAAGACACAAAAAATCAAAAAATAATAAAAGATCTAAAATAAGTTGAAAATGTAACTCAAACTTCAAACAACCATAACTTTTGATCCGGGTGTCCATTTGAGCTCTACAGCATATCAAATCAAAGCCTGCAATGAGATCTACGTGCTAGTGACCCAAGATAATCCTTTGTCACATTTTTCTAAGCCAAAAAAGGCCCAGAAGGCCTCCAAAACTGAGTTTCTACTCGGGATACCCTGATTTGTTAACATTCAAACAGGTATAACTTCTGATCCTGATGTCCATTAGGCCTGTACCACATATAATATCTAATATTGTTTCATTTTCTTCGATTTGACTATTTTTTCAGTTGAAATGGGCTTCTGGATTATAAGTTATGATCGTTTTAACATTCTATGGCTTTTCAAATACACATATATATGTATTTATTCGTAAATATATATATGTGTGTGTGCGTGTGTGTCTATGTGTGTCTTTGTGTGTGTGTATATATGTATGTATGTATGTATGTATTTATTTATTTATTTATAAACATACATAAAAAAAATATTTTATAAATGTATTTAAAACTAATCTTATAAATGTATATTATTATACAAATAAATATATGGATAAAAATTATAACTAAATATATATATATATAAATAAATATAAATATAAATTAATATAGGAATAAATATATATATACTAATATATGAATGAATATATATATATTAATATAACTAAATATATTTATATTAATATGAATCTATATTATTATATGAATAAATATAACTATATATATATATATTAATATTAATATATGAATAAATATATTTGTATTAATATAACTAAATATATTTATATTAATGTGAATATATATTAATATATGAATAAATATAACTATATATATATAAATAAATTGATATATCATTAAATAGAAAAAAAATGAAATGGAATAATGGTAAAGGTGCAGGGACGCAAGGGGGAGGTCGCGGGTTCGAGTTCGGGTGGCAGCAAGGAGGCGTGTGCGAGGGGCATGTGATGGATGCATGAGAAAGGGCAGCGCAATAGAGTGGTCCACCTAGAGCTGATAAAGGGGGTCAAGCGCTTTTAAAAGATCCCCCCCGAATTATATATTCTTTTTTTTTTATTTTTATTTTTGAATTTTATCAGCCCTCAGAAAACCGCTGATAAAGGGGTCTTTTATCAGCGCTAAAAAAAGTGATGATAAAGGACCCCTTTTATCAGCGCTTTTTTTAGCACTGATAAAAGGGGTCCTTTATCAGCGCTTTTTTTAGGGCTGATAAAAGACGCCTTTATCAGTTCTTTTCTGAGCACTGATAAAAGGGACCCCCCTTTTATCTTCACCTCTAATAACAGCGCTTTTTTAGTGCTATTAATTCCCTTTTCTAGCACTAATAAAAGCCATATTTGTAGTAGTGTACTCCCTATGTTTTTCTTATGCTCACTTATAATCATCAATTGTTAGCTATTATGTTTATCCATACTGAGCATCTGAGCACACTCTTTTCTTATGTTTACATTCTTCAAAGTTTTTTAATAAAGGTATTAAGTATGATATATCTAAAAGGGCACCATGTTAGAAAAATGTTTGTAGGAAATTTTAAAGTTTGTTCTTAAATAATTTGATTATGTATCTAGTCTCCAAAGGCACTAAATTTTTATGGTTCTAGGGAATGTATTATTGTGAGATGTATTTAATATTCATCTAAAATGATGTAATATTTATATATGTGATCTTTGGGGTGCCTCAACTATAGTTCCTATAGAAATCCTCTCTTACTTAGATCTTATCCTATCGTTTTTATGCAATATTACAGGGTGTTTAGCACTCAGGCGCCACCCCAACTACACTCCTCCCAAATTTAATGATAATGATTATAATAATAGTTAACATGTATAACTATTATTATCATTATAAACATATTATTATGTAATATAATTTATCCAAATAAATAATAATAACAAAAAATAAACATCATACATCAAATCAATATTTGGATGTCCATATTCAAACCCATCCAATTTATAATCGATATATCATCAGATCCATTGGGACTGTATCATCACCCTCTACCCAAATTCAATCTAATTTAATTTAAAATACAAGATAAAAAATTACATGATCACTTTAATACTGCTTGAAGGAATCAGGTTAGTGAAAAGGCATAAAATTTAATATTTTATCATTAAATACATCATGGGATGACATATCCAACTTATCTCAACCCATTTCATCCCATGGATCACATGTAATTATATCAAGCACATATAAATAAAACTTGAATGGTACCTTATTTGATTCAAGAAGCCACTGGATGTTCCACTCATTTTCGATGTCATGGATCTAAAGTTGACCCCTTTTGTGTCGATGTCATTATCGGGAGATCTCAAATGAAAAATTCTCTAGATGTATCCACACATGCACCACAAAGCTCTTGGAACATTAATATATAACCATTGTGTGCTATCATGAAGAATGGTATTGGCTACAATGTTCCTTGATCATATGAAGAATGTATTTCTATGTCTTGGGAGAAGAAAGGATGGCAGTTATCATTTTTTCTCTCTATTGGACCTAAGAAAATAATTCACCTTGATTTCATTGGTGTGTCTCTCGAGCGATAATAACCTATGTAATAAACAAATTGATATAACATATGTTTTTACATCTAGGTTAAATAAAATGATTTTCACATAAAGACCTTTAATTTTATTTAATCATAATAAATACTCCATGTCATACTGCTTCAAATAATAATAAAAACTATTATTTAAATGTGATATATGTTTTGTCTAATATCATTAAATAATAAATAGATTAATTATTATTTATTTAAATGATATTATTTCATCAACCAAATCATTAAACTCAATTTGTATCTCCCATAAAATAACAGAAAATTGAATAATAAATATTCATTAGATTAAAATAAATATAATATTCACACAACATAAATAATATATATTTATTAATATGATCAATAAAATATTAAATAAATAATATTTCCACACTTGACATAATTAGGTATTTATGGGATTTTGAAGACACTTTGTGTGTGACCCTCTAGGCCCCTTTCTCAATGAAAATAGGTAGAACTCACCTAAAGTCAATGATTAGTATCTATAAACATGTCACAACACCCAAAGAGAAAGAAGTAAGTTGGAGCGACAATAACAACAACCTACTACAAATTCACACTATTTAATAAAATCTCTTGCACAACTGATATCACATCAAGTATGATGCATACTTGTGTCATCACCATATATACTCAATATATGTTTCTTTGACTTTCCAAAATGAACTCTTCTATAAACTATCTTGTCCATGGATTTCATAAGACAGTTCCATTTCAATCAAAGGGTCGGATATATCTTCTTCAATTAACATGGAAGGGACAAACACTACTAGAAAATATACCTATACCAATGGTTTTGAACCATTGGTATAGGCTGGAGAACCATTGGTATAGATTATACCAAAATTTTCCCAAACTGTTGGCTATAATTACATGGGTATAGACCTATACCAACAATTTTCAATAAACCATTGGCATAAGTCACCTGGGTTTATAGTTTACTAATTATTTTTATCAAACCACTGGTATAGAATTTACCTACATTAACAGGCATTGGCAATCCTACCTTAGACCAAAACCTACAAACATATATGCATTCAAACCAATGCCATCCAAAAAACCTAAAAACACTAAAAAACCTACACCCAAACCACTGCCATCTAATATAAAAATACCACAAAACTAATTAACGCATTCAAATAGTAATAACACACATTTAAAACATCACATATATGCATTCACATCCAATCACCAAACATCATGTGTCATAAGTATTAGTCAAAAATGTAAACGATCAATATCTCTATCATCATCATTATCATCGTCATCACCATCATCATCATCATCACCATCATCTAATGAACTATATAATGAACACATCTTCGACATGTATGTATCAACAACTATGGCGGTATCTAGTGGAACATATGGAAATAAGGCTTCCATAACCTTCATAAATTCCTTGTTGGCCATTTGACTCTGTCCATACCCCTACACTTATTTTTTTGCCTTTTTTTCCTTTGTACAAGCCTATGATTCCTCTACACGATTTGCTTCCAACTTGATGCTACCAAAATTAGAACCTGAATGGGGCCAATGTCTAGTAGGGATAATAATCTTCCTTGGTCGACATCATACTCTCCCATGGTTCTCATATCCTAATACCTGGTACAAATGATCATTTGGCCCAATGTTTTTAGATTTTTGCTTATCAAGGGACTCAGAAGTAGTATTTTGAAAATATAAATGAAATATTTATTTACAAAATAAATTTTAAGATTTTAAATCAACAAAGTAAAACTTAAAATTTTTCAGTGTGTCCGTTCATTTACCGAACTTCCATATTTCTTCTTTTTGCTTGAGAAAACTAGTTTTCTTGAGGCATGCATCCTTCAATATTCAATACCACCCTCTACAATGGAATTGAATGTAGAAAAACATTATACAAAAAGTATCATTACATGACTCTTATAGAGAAAATGAATATAAACAATGGTAATGCAAATTGTTTTTTGGCAAACAGATTATGAAAAATTCTTATAACAGTAACCCAAAATGAAATTGAACTCAGTAATCAAGATGTATTTCAAAAAAAAAAGAATATTTTCAATTTCTAGGAAGTAAAAAAACATAGTTTGGTGTTTATAAATATGTAAATTATATCAACGTCTAAGCATAAACAATGACCAATGAATTAACAATAAAATAAAGTGCAGAACCATCAAGTAATAAACTGAAATAGATTATAAATCCCCCCACACACAATTTTCATCACCGATTTAGTGATTTTAATATAGATTAAAAACCAATTTCAAAGGTAGCACACTACAGTTTTGAGAGCTATAAAATCCAAAATAGAATTAGAGATAAAAGAAAGATCCCTTGAGTTTAAGCTTAAGTCCTTTGGTTTTCCTTTCATTAATATGTGACTATATGATTTACATGACTATGATTTTCTTATAACATGGTATATGGTTTTATTTAGGGCTTCATTTCATATAAAATTCTATTTTTATTTAATTTATTATGATTTTAAAATATATTTTATAGTTATTTATTTTATATTTTTTGATATTACTAAGGTTATCATCTCCCCAAATGGGTTGTCAGTACTGAGTAAATTAAGTCTATAATTCCTGAAGTGATATTCATTTACCATATTCTAATGGGTGTTCTAGGAAATAGGGAATGGGCCATATATGATCATATTTTTGATGGTATAATGATTCCATCAAATTTATCATCATCAACATTTTTCATGAGGAAGACTTTGATATGACATTAGTGTAGTAGGTCAGGGACTAAGAGGCCTTTATGTCAATCAGATCCTAATAACGATCATAATTGTACAATTTTTGGTAATTTTCAATGGTTTGGTAATGGAATATTGTGTAACTTAGTTTAATCCATATCTACCCATTGAGAAAATCCCCATGATTAATCTGATGAACCTAATCCTGATATAGTGTCTCTATTAGGTTCCTCCAGGTATATATTTTCTTTCTTAATCTGGTTAATCATATGTTTCTTGTAATTGAGGAAAGAGATGTTTCAAAGTAGTTGTATTATTAATGAGGTGTTTGGAAGTATTTAGATTCTTAATGAGATTTTTGAGCCAAAGAGATGTTTGGAAGTAGTTGGATTATTAATAAGATTGTTGTGATAAGAAGTTACTTATAGAATAATGGGTTAAACAAACACAAAAAGAACATAAAATAATTAATGGATGGTTTTGAAGTGATTTAATCGTAATATAATTATAATAGAAGTATAATAAAATTATTCAGTGTTTATTGGTGTTATATATCCTAATTAAAAATAATTATAATAATAATATAACCTATATAAATATATTACATAGTGTGAAGAAATCATTTTTTCTCTTAGTATGCTCTATTGGACAGTTGAATTTACAGTAGTTTTTATCACTCATATTGTTAAAATTATGTCCAATAGGACTTTAAAAAAATATTTTAATTAAATTGATAATTATACATTAAAACAAATCATATAACCATCCATTAAATGTGGTAATAAAATACAGAATACATTGTTCCATGGAGGTGATATTCTATCCGTACACATTGATAATGATTTTATTTTACATAGAACGAGGAAAAGGAGTAATGTGATTTATCATTTAAGGATATAAAATATGTCATAAATATCATAATTGTTTTTTAAATTCAAAATTAGGTCCATATGTTTGAAGTGGTTAAGGAAAAAAAATATGATGCTTCAGGGAGGTGATAGTTTTCACACACACATGAATGTCGTTTCTATTTTCCTTAAGGGAAAGGGGGAAATGTGGTTAATATTTATTTCATTATCATAATAAAATTCAGTATAAAAAATAATTATGTGATTTTATAGGAATTAGAAAAATATATTTGGGAAATTAAAATATAAAAGGAAAATAAATTATGGAAAATTTGAACTAATATTGAGGACTTGGACTTTCCCTCTGAGGACTCCTTGCAAAGAAAGGGATCATGATAATATCTCATGATAAGAAGATTAAGAGGTAAAAATAGGATTATATGAAAATAAAATACGGAATATTTTCAAGATGAATCATAATTTTTAGAGTTTTCTTGAAGTAGTGGTGAGAGACAAATTTTATAAGTGGTGAGAATGGAAGTTTTGAAAATATTTAAACTTAATTTATTAAGAGCACATGTTTCACATGTAATGTGGATAAAAATGGAAAATAATGGATTTTAGGATGATATAAGGTCTATTATATCTCAACCAATAAATTTTAAACATGTTTTTAACATGTTTAAAGATCTTTCCCCCAAGATTTATTACTTTTACTTTTTTAGATTTTACCATATTAACTAGTTATTAATTAAGTAATTTATCCTTTGTGCCTAAAAATAAATTGGAAATTATTACATAATATGGACCCTGTAATTAAAAATTTTAAATAAATTTTATTATATTCACATTCCAAAAGTGATAAAATTAATTTTAAAACAGTAAATGTATAGAGTATTAAAAACAATTTTAGATAAAAAAGTAAGTTAAATTCTGAAATATTAAATATAGGTTTGTAAAATAAATAAATGTTTTTTAATTTATAATTTCACTTATAAAATAACTATTTGTATTATAAATGAGTTTTATAATTCTTCATGCCATAATTATATATTAATAATGTCATAAAATTCATGGTATTTTTAAAAATGGTATTCTTCATTAATCACCTAAAAATCAAATATTTTAGAAAATATCCAAAATCTTATACTAAGATAATATTGGAATTATAAATTAAAAAATTAATTTATTTTTATAATATTTAAATATTTAAATTTATTATTTATTTATTTTAATGAATATACAAAAATATAAAGAAAAACAATTTTTATTGAAAAATGACTTTAAACTCCAAGTGTATTCAATATTATTCTATATAAATGTATAAATAATTTAATGGTGATATATTAGTGTATAAATATAAATATTACTTATTATAATAAAATTTTTACTATTATAAATTTAACTTTATTAAGGAAAAATACAATACTATTTTTAAAATGGTTCTTCAAAAGTTATCCTTTTAAAAATAGTAATCAAGGAAAAAAATATGTAATTGTTTTAATTGATTATTATCTTTTTATCTACAAGTGATTATATTATTCATGTAATTTAATATATATTAGTTCACATTATTTGTGTAACACCCCAAGTTTCCACGGTATGCTTCTCTTTGAATAATAAAGTATCATGTGTTGTACGCAACTTCGAGGTTCTAACACACACCACAACCAATCAAGGTAGCCGTTATGAATAGTAATACCCACATTTTGAAATTTTATAAATTTTATTATTCAAATTAGACTTCATTATTTGATTCAGAATATCAAGATTAGATTAGGGTGATTTTTTGGTACTTTTCTGATAGCTTTCATATTTTGATGAATAGTGAAAATTATTAAATTTTAATTAAAAAAAAAATTTTTAATCGAAATAATTAATAGTGATAAATTATGAATTTCAGCGGTTTTAAAGTATAATTATATTATATTTTTACTGTTTAATCTAATTTTGGTCATTGTACATAATTTCACATTTAAACTAGACATAAGAAAGTGTCAATCTTTCGATAGTTATTATTTGTTAAAAACACGTTTTTTGTTTTGACAACGGGAATTAGTTTTAAATTAATTTCTTCCACTTATGTGTTTTGAATTTAAAAAAATGGATTCCATATTTAGAATCATGAGTTCCAAATTTTTTAAATAGTTGACTTTTATTTTTATACATTTTTAATAATTACTTCGGTAAATATTTTATTTACCATGGTTAAAGGGTAAATCCGGTAAATAAGAGTAAAAAATAATATTTTAATAATATAAAATTACCTTAAAACATGTCTTAACCATATTGGTTGATACATTTCAGACCATGGGAATATTTGGGTCTATTTTGGGACCCCATGGAGCCACTTGTAAGTGATAATGACACTTTATATTAATTAAGTTTAAGTAAATAAAAAAATGACATAAACATATATCTTTTAGAAAAACAATTTTTACATAGAATTATTTATGTTATATTTTCGACTATAAATATTCATTAGAAATATAAAAATATTTCCTACATAATGGTATTTTATTTATAATTTTTAGACATTTAATAATTAAATTAATTTATGACACAATAATGATGCAGTATTTTCCTTATTAATGAATGAATCAAATAATTGGTATTATAATTGTTAAAATAAATATAATTTAAAAGTTTTGATGACATAAAAAAAATTTATTGGTTAATGTGACATGTTAGGATTACTTAAATGAATTTGGTTCGAATTAATCAAGTTTTTATGACTTAAAAAAAATCAATTATTAAATAGTGTCAAACTTGACATAAAAAAGTTTTTAAAACAAATATTATATTAATAATTGATATTCTATTCCTAAAAATATAAGTTTTGTCCAAAGTACTTACATAATTATATGTGTATCATTAATGGACCACTTGGGGGTCTCTTGGAAGTATATAGTAAGTTTATTAACTATATAATATAAAAATACAAAGAGACATGGTAAATGTCAAACTATTTAACTAAGAGTTAAATCAAAAATATAAAGTTAATACAGTGAACCAAACCTATCCAAAACCTATTGGTTGAGTGTTTTTCAACCTATCCCCACCTTAAAATTTAAATAAATCACTTAAGAGCCATTAGAAACCGAATATGAATTTATTATAAAATAATATTTCTAGCTTTTCCAAAGGTGCTCCTCACCCCTCTTATAAAAGGGAACTCCCCCTTCTCTCTAATTAACACCTTCAAAGCCTTTTATATCTGCCAAAACATACCAAAATATTCTCTCAACTTAACTCACTTAATTCTAGAGGCATTACTTTAGTCATAAATCCAACTTAAAGATCCCTTTTGATCAAATAAAAATGAAGAACCCGAAGAAGAGGTAAATATCTCATCACCTCTTTCAAGTTCCTTTATTCTTCCACTTCCTTTTTCTTTGTTGTTTCCATTATAAAATAATAACTCCAGTATCTTTTATATACTTAT
This sequence comes from Viscum album, assembly GCA_963277665.1. Taxonomy (NCBI): domain Eukaryota; kingdom Viridiplantae; phylum Streptophyta; class Magnoliopsida; order Santalales; family Viscaceae; genus Viscum; species Viscum album. Next base: position 301,606,845 of record OY728144.1, read on the forward strand.
ATGTTATTATAAATATGGAACAACCAAATTCATTATTTTATCCATCCTTTGAATGACATTTCACCATACGTGCGTACGTACGACTTACCGTCTCCACATCGTGGTGTAATTGTTATTCAATACATTATTATTTGGATAGGTATAATGATGATGTATAATTCATGTAAATAATAAATATAACATGATAATTATTCTATATATATTATATACCGTCTAATTATATATTATTTTAATATCAAAAGAATGATATTTTCGCTCGTACGTACGTACAGATTACCGTCTCCACGAACGCAATGAGATTCATTCCCCATCGTATTAATTTAAGAATAATTTTCATTATATGATTAAAAATAATGTTTAAGGTCTTGATATAATTCTAGATATTAATAAGATACAACTTAACCATAACAAACATGGCTTATGTAACAAAACATATAAAATAAAATGAGTAACTTAACACACGAAATGACGATAATTCTAAAATATTATTAACAAAGACATATTAGAAGATCATATATGATATCATATTTATGTATATGATTATTGTATAATTTAATAAAAATGTTTTAAATATTATACAGGAGGTTAACATTCTATCGACTAAGGAAAAGAACAAGGTAAGGGTTTATTTCACAATCTCTTCATTATCCAAGGTTGTTTATATGTAATTATCTAGTGGGACCTCTTTATCATCCACATCCATGTTTCTTAAAAATGTATTTCAAAACATTTTTAATATTTTATAGAATATGGTTTAAAGTCATTTATACCCTTGTTTGACTTTTTATAAGATGTTTATAAAGGAATCTTTCCGTCGTTTTCCAAACAAGGTCCTTTTTAACCTTTTCGACAAAATTACGGTAAGAATGTATTTTTTAACTTATACAGCGGGAATGGCCATTTTCCACTGTTATAAAATCATATAATCTTTCATTAAAAGCTTATAATAATATTTTCAAAGTAAATGTTTTATTTTATAATTATGTGACTTTTAAATGATTTCAAAAAAATAGATATTTCTCTCAAATAGTTTTGATTTCATCTTTGTCAATATCCTTTGATGGATTTTAAGCTTATTTGAAGTTGATTTATTATGATACAAAACTTCTATATTGTATTGAAGTTTTTGTGATGTGTTTGACTATGGATGAGTTATTTTTATACCATTCATTTTTTATGGATAATGTATTGACATTTCTTATGCTAGTTTTAATATGAATGTTTTTGTTATGATTAAACCTGTTCATATGAGAAATTGAATTGGACTTAGTAAGTGACGGGTGGAGCCCGCTAATGCTCCTCGATGAATCGGTAGGTATCATGAGAAAAAATAGTGTCTTGGCACAAGTTCTTGACAAAATCTTATTTGTAGTCTGGGCACAAGGCCTTGACTATGTGGTTATGATAGTCTGACATTATGCATTCCATCATTATGAAAGTGGTTATTGATATTTCATGTGATTATTCGACTAGTAGAATATCCATGTGAATAAGTAAATAGAATTAATTAATTTCATTTTTTCTATATTATGCTGAAGTTCATGTTTAAAAGGCTTTTTTTAGTTATACATTGCCTTAAATGGTTATATTTTTATGAAAGTTTCCGCTATATTGTATCCTTACTGAGCATCTGAGCTCACCCCCTTCTATGTTTTATATTTTTCCCAAGACGTGAAGAAGTATTTTATGACTGACCTGGAGGGATATTATGAGGGGATATGAGTGTGGACTATGGATACTATGTTGTTGTAGTTTTCCATTTTATCATGTAATGCAAGACTTATGAATGTATCTAGTGTTTCCAAGGCTACTAAACTAATCGGCATTTCATGACTTGATCTTTTGTGATCATGAAAATGTTATGTAATAATGCACCAACTCTGGGTAACTGGGGTTGGGGCGTTACAGTTGGTATCAAAGAAAGTTTAGTACAAACCTTATAAGCTATATTTAGATAAACTCTTATTAGAGAATGTAGACCTAATATGGAATTCGAGGATTAGTATAGAAGAACTTCCTAGAATTATGGTATTATAGAGATTTTGTGAGTTTTCCGAGCAATAAATCCCCATCTGGATACGAGAAGGTAGATGATGGCAGTTTACCGCCTCACTGGAGATGCTGATCAATGGTGGTCATTGATTCAAACCACAAAGGAAGATGATGAAGTATAAAATATGGAATGGAGGAAGTTTAAAGATATTTTCTTAGAAAAATACTTTCTTCGTGACCATCGACCAGATATGGAAAGGAAATGCCTAAGTCTGAGACAAAAGGAGGATGGAAATGTCGCAAAGTATGAGGCAAACGTTACAAGGTTAGCAAGGCATGATGCAGATTGTATATGTAACCCAAGAAGTAAGACTGATCATTTCTTTTATGGGTTAAAACCATTTCTCTGTCGAGAATTAGTCTCACAATCCTTCTCGTCATATGAAGATACTGTCTCATGTTCTACCAAGACAGAAAAGGAATTCTCTAAGTCTTTTGACTTTAAAGCAAAGCAAGATAAGAAGAGATCTGCTGATCACTCTAGAAATGGAAATAAAGGGAAAAGGGAAAAGTTGAATATCCATCCTGTATTAAATGTGGTAAGAAACACCCTAATACTTTCTTGAAGGGAATGGGAGTCTGTTACAAGTGTGGTGAAAAAGGCCACCAAGATCGTGATTGTAAGGGGAAGAAAGAAGCTATCGATGTTCAGTGCTACAATTGCAGGGAGATGGGACATTATGAAAATGAATGTCCTAAGCGTCAGGAAAAGTTACCTTAGAAAATGCCAAGGGATCAAGGCCAAGATTATGTGATCACTACTGCTGAGTTTGAAGCTCTGAAAGACGTGGTGAAAGGTAATTTAATGGTTTCCTCAAGTTTAAAAAATTCTTTATTTGATTCTGGATCGTCGCATTGTATCATATCTTCCCAGTTTTCTATGAAAATTAGATATTTCCAATTTGATTTAACAAGGGAGTTGTCAGTAAAAAATCCTAAGGTAAGTATCATCGCAATAAAGTTTTTTGAATCAGTCCACATTAGAGCATATAAATATTCTTTATCTACTGATCTCATCGTTATACCCATGATGGAATTTGATATAATCCTCGGTATGGATTGGATTTCAAACCATGATGCAAAAAAAATTTATAAGAGGAAGGAGGTTACTATTTTTGATGAAGATGATAAAGAACACCATATATTTAGAGAAGAATCATCACCACCTGATTCTTATTTAGATCCACCCCTAGTAGCTCAACTAAATTCAATTATCAGGGAGGAAGAGAATGAAATAACTATGGGTGAGGAAAGGAATGTCCAAATAGAGGATGTACTTATTGTGAAAGAATATGTAGATGTGTTTCGAGAATATTTACTTGGACATCCTCCAGAATGAGAAATTGAGTTTTCCATTGATTTAATTCCTGGTTCAAGGACCATATCGAAAGCCCCTTATAGAATGGCCACTGTGGAATTAGTGGAACTAAAGAAAAAAATATAGGAATTGATTAATAAGGGATTTATTCACCCTAATGTGTCTCTATGGGGAGCCCCTGTCCTTTTTTGTTAAGAAGAAAGATGGATCTATGAGGGTATATATCGACTACATGGAGATCAATGCTATAACAATAAAGAACAAGTATCCCCTACCTCACAATGATGATTTATTTGACCAACTGCATGGAGCTCAATACTTTTCAAAGATTGACCTTTGATCTAGATACCATCAGTTGTGTGTGAAGAAGGAAGACATTCTGAAGACAGTATTTCAAACCAGGTATGGGCATTACGAGTTTACAGTAATGCCTTTTGGATTGACTAATGCACCCTCTGTCTTCATGGATCTAATGAATAGATTTTTCAAGGAATATCTCAATGATTTTTTAGTCATATTAATTGATGATATATTGGTATACTCCAAAAGCTATGAAGATCATGAAAATCACATGCACATTATTCTGAAGACTCTTAGAAGACATGAATTATATGGGAAGTTTAAGAAGTGTGAATTCTAGCTTCAAGAGATTTCTTTTCTTGGCCATATTGTCTCTAAGGATATAATTTCTGATGATCCTTATAAGACCAAGGCAATCCAAGAATGGCCAGCAACAACAGGTATAACTGAGGTACACAGTTTTATTGGTTTAGAAGGTTATTATCGGCATTTCGTCTAGAATTTTTCCAGATTGGCTAACCCATTAACGAAGCTCAGACGTAAAGGGGTTAAATTTATTTGGAAAAAATAGTTTGAATAATGTTTTGAAGAACTGAAGAGAAGATTATTCAATGCTCCTATATTGAATTTACCATTGGGGAATGATGGGTTTGTTATTTATAGTGATGCTTCAAAGAAAGGACTTGGTTGTGTCCTTATAAAGAATAATAGGTTTATTGCCTATGCATCACGACAGCTGAAAATTCATTATAAAAACTATCCTACTCATGATCTTGAGTTAGCTGCTATAATCTTTGCTTTGAATATATGGAGACATTATATCTATATTGAAAAATGTGAGATATATACCGATCACAAGATTTTGAAGTATATTTTCTCACAGAAAGAACTCAACACGAGGCAAAGGTGATGGATTGAACTACTCAAGGATTATTATTGCACGATACACTACCACCGGGGGAAGGCAAATAAGGTGGAAGATTCTTTGAGTAGAAAGGATCATGGAGTTTTGAAAAAAATGAGAGTTTAAAGGGATCCAATTTTCATGGATCTAGTAAAGTTGGATATGGGAATAACCATGGAAGATGAAACATCTATACTTTTTCAAATGGTTGCCAAACCATATTTACTAGAAATTATTAAGAGTTATTAGACCGATGATGAAGAATTTTAAAAGAATATTAAAGCTTTGAATGATTGGAGATTGAGTGACTTTGTGTATGAAGAAGGAATTTTGAAATTTTGGAAGAGGCTTTGTGTTCCCAATTTACCTTATCTAAAAAGGGAATTTTTGGATGATTCTCATAGTTCAAATTTCTCTATACACCCTGGGAGCACCAAAATGTATAGAGATTTGAAGGAACATTTTTGGTGGGACAACATTAAGAGGGATATTGCTGATTTTGTGTCAAGATGTATGGTTTTTCAACAAGTGAATTCTAGAAGGCAACAACCTGGAGGAGTCATGAAAACTCTTCCCATACCTGAGTGGAAATGGGATAATATTACGATGTAATTTTTCATGGGGCTACCAAATATTCCTAGAAGGAATGATGCAATATAGGTCATTGTTGATCATCTTACCAAGTCAGCACATTTTCTTGCTATAAGAGAAGATCTACCACTTGAACGTCTAGCAAGACTATATATTAATAAAGTTGTGAGACTTTATAGAGTACCCCTATTGTTTTTTTTGATCGTGATCCCATTTTACTTCAAGATTCTGGAAAAGTCTTTAGAAATCCCTGGATACTAAACATCATTTGAGCACTGGCTACCACCCCCAAACTGATGGACAATCAAAACGGACTATTCAAACCTTAGAAGACATGTTGAGATCTTTCTCACTTGACTTTGAGGGTATGTGGGATCAATATTTACCTCTGGTGGAATTTTACTATAACAATAGCTTCCATTCAAGTATTCGGATGGCACCATATGAAGCCTTATACAGAAAGAGATGTCGCACACCAACCTGTTAGGATGATGTTGGTGAAAGAAAACTTATTGGCCCAGAACTTGTTGAGGAAAAAATGGAAAAGGTGAAGGTAATCCAAACCCACATCAAAGCAGCTCAAAGTAGACAGAAGAGCTATGCTGATAACCAAAGGAAGGGTTTGAAATTTTAGGTAGGAGATCATGTTTTGTTGTAGGTATCTCCATGGAAGGGTGTTATACATTTTAGTAAGAAGGGTAAATTGATTCCCAGGTACATAGGACCTTTTGAAATTCTAGAACGAATTGGGGTTGTAGCTTACCATTTGGAAATGCCACCGAGTCTCTCCAAAGTTCACGATGTGTTCCACATATCACTGTTGAGAAAATATATGTCTGACCCAACGCATGTACTCACCTATGAGGAATTAAAATTGGAACCTGATCTATCTTATTAGGAAGAGCCTGTCAAGATTCTTGATACACAAGAACATGTGTTGAGAAATCAGACGACTCATTTGGTAAAAGTTCTATGGAGAAACCATAATATGGAAGAGGCAACGTGGGAACCCGAGGAACTTATGATGAAGAACCACCCGAGTCTTTTCATGTGGTAGTATTTTAGAAATTTTTAGGACAAAATTATTTGGAGGAGGGGAGAATTTAACACACCAAGCTTCCATGGAACGCTTCTCTTTGAATAATACAGTAGCGTGTGTTGTACACAACTTCGAGGTTCTAACACACACCACAACCAATCAAAGTAGTCGTTATGAATAGTAATACCCACTTTTTAAAATTTTATAAATTTTATTACTCAAATTGGACTTCATTTTTGGATTAGGAATATCTATATTAGCTTAGGGTGAAGTTTTGGTACTTTTATGAAAACTTTCATATTTTGATGAATAGTGAAAATTACTAAATTTTAATTAAAAACAAATTTTTTAATCGAAATAATTAATAGTGATAAATTATGAATTTGAGTGGTTTTAAAGTATAATTAGATTATATTTTTACCATTTAATCCAATATTGGTCATTGGACATAATTTCACATTTAAACTGGACATAAGAAAGTGTCAATATTTTGATAGTTATTATTTGTTAAAAACACACTTTTTCTTTTGACAATAGGAATTAATTTTAAATTAATTTCTGACACTTCTGTGTTTTGAATTTAGAAAAAATGGATTCAATATTTAGAATCAGTAGGTACAAATTGTGTAAATAGGTACCTTTTATTTTTACACATTTTGAATAATTACATCGCTAAATATTTTATTTACCATGGTTTAAGGGTAAATCCGGTAAATAAGAGTAAACAAATAATATTATAATAATATTAAATTACCCTAAAATTTGTCCTAACCCTATTTTTTGATACATGTCCAACAATGGTCATATTTGGGTCGATTTTTCGACCCCATGGAGCCACTTGTAAGTGATAATGACACTATATATTAATTAAGTTAAAGTAAATACAAAAATGACATAAGCATATATCTTTTAGAAAAACAATTTTTAAATAGGGTTCTATATGTTATATTTTCAACTATAAATATTAATTAAAAATATAGAAATATTTCCTACATAATGGAATTTTATTTATAATTTTTTGACATTGAATAATTAAATTTATTTATGACACAATAATGATGCAACATTTTCTTTATTAATGAAATAATCAAATAATTGGTATTATAAATGTTAAAATAAATATAATTTGAAAGTTTTGATGACATAAAAAAAATTTATTGGTTAATATGAAATGTTAGGATTACTTAAATAAATTTGGTTCAAATTAATAAAGTTGTTAAGACTTTAACAAAAACCAATTATTAAATATTGTCAAAATTGACATAAAGGAGTTTTTTTAAAAAAATATTATATTATTAATTGATATTCTATTCCTAACAATCTAAGTTTCAGAAAAAGGACTTATATAATAATATTTGTATCATTAATGGACCACTAGGGGTTCTCTTGAAAGTATATAGTAAGTTTATTAACTATATAATATAAAAATACAAAGAGACATGGTAAATGTCAAACTATTTAACTAAGAGTTAATAAAAACGATAAAGTTAATATAGTGACCCAAACTTGTTAAAAACCTATTGGTTGAGTTTTTTTCGACCTATAACCACCTTAACCTTTAAATAACCCACTTTGGAGCCATTATAAACCGAATATGAATTTATTATAAAATAATATTTCTAGCTTTTCCAAAGGTGCCCCTCACCCCTCTTATAAAAGGTCACTCCCCCTTCTCTCTAATTCATACCTTCAAAGCCTTTTGGCTCGGACAAACCCTGTCCAAATATTCTCTCAACTTCCCTCACTTCATTTTAAAGGCCTTACTTTAGTTATAAAGCCAACTTAAGGAGCCATTTTTATCAAATCAAAAGGAAGAACACGAAGAAGAGGTAAATATCTCATCACCTCTTTCAAGTTACTTTCTTCTTCCACATCCTTTTTCTTTGTTGTTTCCATTATAAAATAATAACTCTAGTATCATCTATATATTTTGATGTTATTATAAATATGGTACAACCAAATTCATTATTTTATCCATACTTTTAATGACATGTCACCATACGTGTGTACATACGGCTTACCGTCTCCACGTCGTGGTGTAATTGTTATTCAATACATTATTATTTGGATGGGTATAATGATGATTTATAATTCATTTAAATAATAAATATAACATAATAATTATTCTTTATATATGATATACCACCTAATTATATATTATTTTAATATCAAAAGAATGATATTGTCGCTCGTATGTACGTACAGATTACCGTCTCCACAAATGTGATGAGATTCATTCTCCATCATTTTCATTTAAGAATAATTTTCATTAGATGATTAAAAATAATTTTTAAGGACTTGATATAATTCTGTATATGAATAATATACAACCTATCCATAAAAAACACGGCTTATGTAACAAAAAATATAAAATAAAACGAGTAAGTTAACACCCGAAACAACGATAATACAAAAATATTATTAACAAAGCAATATTAGAAGATCATATTTGATATCATATTTATGTATATGATTCTTGTATAATTTAATAACAATGTTTTAACTATTATACAGGAGGTTAAAATACCATTTACTATTTGAAATAACAAGGTAAGAGTTTATTTCACAATCTCTTCATTATCTGAGGTTGTTTATATGTAATTATCTACTGGGACCATTTTATCATCCACATCCATGTTTCTTAAAAATGTATTTCAATACATTTTTAATATCTTATAGAATATGGGTTAAATTCATTTATACCCTTGTTTGACTTTTTATAAGATGTTTATAAAGTAATCTTTATGTCATTTTCCAAACAAGGTCCTTTTTAACCTTTTCAACAAAATTACAGTAAGAATGTATTTTTTAACTTATACGATGGGTGCAGATATTTTTCACCATTATAAAATCATCGAAGCTTCCCTTAGAATATTATAATAATATTATCAAAGTAAATGTTTTATTTGATAATTATGTGACTGTTAAATGGTTTCAAAAAAGTATATATTTCTCTCAAATAGTTTTGATTTCATCTATGTCAACATCCTTTGATGGATTTTAAGCTTATTTGAAGTTGATTTATTATGATACAAAACTACCATATTGTATTGAAGGTTTTGTGATATGTTTGACTATGGATGTGTTATTTTTATACCATTCATGGTTTATGGATAATGTATTGACATTTCATATGCTAGTTTTAATATGAATGTTTATGTTATGATTAAACATGTTCATATGATGAATGCATTGGACTTAGTAAGTAACGGGTGGAGCCCGCTATAGCTCTTTGATGCATCGGTAGGTCTCGTAAGACAAACTTCTGTCTCGACGCAAGGCCTTGAAAAAATCTTATTTGTAGTCTTATCCCAAGGCCTTGCCTATGTGGTTATGATAGTCTGGAATTATGCATTCCATCATTATGAAAGTGGTTATTGATATTTCATGTGATTATTCGACTAGTAGAATATCTATGTGAATAAGTAAATGGCATTATTTAATTTCATTTTTTCCATATTATGCTGAAGTTCATGTTTAAAAGTATTTTGTTTTAGTTATACATTGCTTTAAATGTTTATGCTTATTTATGAAAGTTTCTGATATATTGTTATCCTTACTGAGTATCTAAGCTCACCCCTTTCTATGTTTTATTTTTTTACCAAGATGTGAAGAAGTATTTTATGACTGACCTGTAGGGATAGTCTGAGGGGATATGAGTGTGGATTATGGACACTATATTGTTTTAGTTTTCCATTTTATCATGTAATGTAAGACTTATGAATGTATCTAGTGTTTACAAGGCTACTAAACTAATCGGTCTTTCGAGACTTGATCTTTTGTGATCATGCCAATGTTATGTAATAATGCACCGACTCTGGGTAATTGTGGTCGGGGTGTTACAATTTGGTTGTCTAATTATTTTGGTGTTGTTTGGGACACAATATATTGAATGTCGTATCAATTTAGAGGGTCTAAAATATCGGTTCATTATATTCATAAGGCCATCGACGACCTCAGGTTATCTATTTTTCACCCCCTATGTTGATTTTCTCATAGAAGAAAATCCAATTAAACTTTATATGTTAACCATGGGGTGGTCACTTAGTGTATTTATCACTAATAATAATGATGCAGGAAAAAATAATATCCTCTATTATCTTAGTATAACAATGTTGGAAGTTCAGGATAAACATAGTGATATAAAAAGATCATTGCATTGTTATTTTTTATTCAAAATTTGACATTATTTGTAACATAATGAGGTCCACCTAATTTCTCATGAATATCCAATCAAGTATATTCTTGGTTTTTGTATGTTGATAGTGTGATTTGAAAGATATATTGTCATCCTACAGTAGTTCATAATGTGATTCATACCCAAGAATGTGATCAATGGGTAAGCGCTATAATATTTCCTTACAACACATAGTGCATTGAAGAAACTACTACTAGACATGGAACTCACCAATGAACAAGTTTGCTCTATCTATGAAACTTAACAAACAATTAAAATGTATTAAAATGGTTCTTATTGATGTATGAGTGGGAAAAGTACAAATTATCTAACACTCAACTAGGTTATATTTGGTATTTTGTTCATTTACCCAACAAATTTAGTCCTTCCTTATTCTTTTCTTTTGATAGAAGGTGATTTAGAATTGTTATTCTGGAAAAGAAATGGTGACTATGACATCAAGAAAGGAGAATCAATACCCCTTAATGAATATGTATGGGATTTGATGTCATAGGTTCCTTAAAATTAGATGTTTTCCCATATATTTTTATCAAATAATACTCAAGATGATATACTATAAAATCATATTACAAGCTTGGTTGACCCAGAGAAGGATGAAACAATGATTCATATTTCACACCATAGGGTGGTATTAATTTATTAGTATCAATATGGAGGTGATCAATGGAATTAATGCCACCTTAGGTAAAATTGAATCCCCATCCATGTTATCTTATGTGATAGTCAATTGGATGTATCCTATAATGAAGTGTCTTTAAAATTAGTCTCTTCTATAGGATCTTGTTAAGAAGGATAAAATCTATCAATGCTTAGTGAATCATAATTATATGATTGTCCAAATTCTTATATGGTCCTCTATAAATTATGATTTTATGGGGTCATTATTAGATTCATTAGAGTATATACCCTCACTGTTATGAAAAATATACATGTTGGAACCTATTGTGCTCATAAAAAGGGGTCCAAGATCTTTCACCAAATTTGGAGACTTGGATATCTATGATAATCAATAAGGCATCATTACATGGAATTAATTATGAAGTTTCATACGAGTTATATGTATTCAAAATTAATTAATTGAAAACTAGAGTTGTTGAAAACTAATAAAAACTTCAACTCATTTACCGTTTGGTGGATAGATTTCATGGGATCATACCCTTCATCCATAGATAGGAAGTTTAAGTTCATTATTGCTACCACTTCCTTCTTCTCAAAATGACACAAATTTATAGCCATAAAGGATTCCAAGACCAAGGCTCCAATCAACTTCATGAAATACAATATCATTACTATGTATGGAGTCCCTCACACAATATTGATAGAAAACAATGATAAATTCTATGCATTTGAGATGAAGAAGTTATATTTTAAAGTACAACATGTATTCTAATCACTAATACTGATATCATGAAAAAATGGATAGATATTGGTATTTAATATGAATTTATCCAATATCATCTACAAAATGGTAGAAAATTTCAATAAGTCTTGGCCTAATAAGCTTATATATTATTTGTGGGATTATCAAAGCACTGCCCATACTTCCACAAGATAAACCTTGTGTTCACTAGTATATGGGGTGGAAGTAGTAATACCCATTGAAATATAGTTTCCTTCACTCTATATAGATATTTTTTATCATTTGAATGAAGATTAATATCCCCAAATTCAACTTTATAATCTTGAATAACATGATGATAAAGGTTAGACATATTTCATGACCTTAAAGTTTATTTAAATTGGATTACATGATAATTTAAAAATAAGGTTAAACTTTGTTCATTCTTTCAAGGAGAAATAGTTTTATCCCTAAGAATGATTATGATGACAAGGAAAAATACTCTAAATCAAAAGTAAAAGTGGGATTTATCTTATATAATTTACAAGGTCTACTCCAATGAAGAATATTTCCTAATCAAAATGGATGGAGAGCATATCACACCTACCACCAATGTAAGGTTTCATAAAAATTACTTCACATGACATAACTTTTTAAAGTAAATTCTTCAAAAATTTAAACTACATAACATATCATCCTAGTCAAAAGATATTAAATAAAATGAAACCATGTATTAGTAATAAGATGTTAAATTTAATGATATAAAGGTCCTTACCACATGTCCTCAAAGCTATATGGTGTAAGATACCTCTTGCATGATCTCTAAACCAATTTGAGTAGCCTATTTAATATGACCTAATCTACTTACATGAGATCAATATATTTATAATATCTCCTAGTGTATGGTCTTCTATATTCATGTTAGGATTCCTCCAATAAACCTGCACTAGGATAAATTCTCCCCTTGTTCAAGAACTATTTATGTATTGATTCCCGTTTTTATAGGATATATAGTTATGCCTAGATTTATTATACTAGGAAAAACTAAAAATATCATTCACCTTAATATCCATTTCCATACTATTACTTATTCCTTCACTAATTCAGATAAGGTATTCTCCAAAAACCCCACACTGGGATGGAATCATTTTCTCCTTACATATGATCCATATCTGCATAGATTTTTCTTCTAAGAACCACTTATTGTTTGATTTTTATTATTGTAGGATGTGAGGTGATGCCTAGATTTCAAAACCTAGGCCTAGATGAAAATTGTATCTATTCAAATCCCTCATTCTATCCTATTGTTTGATCCATCACAAATTCATTCGGGGTCCCCTATAACGAACCTACATTGTGATGGAACCACTTCATTTTACACTAGTGTTTGAGTGATCACCAATTAATGTTAGGTTTCATCCTTACTTCTATCACCAAGGCACCCATACATTTCATCCTCACTATCTCTCAAACACATTCTCTAAATATTTTAAGAGACCTATCCTAATAATTAAGTGTGGATTTATTTTATTTATTGCATGATACATAGTGATGCTTGAATCTCCTATCTTGGGCCCTACCATAAATTTCATCACCATACAACCGCCTCAAAATGTAAGGTCTCCTCATTCAAATTAGGTATTTTATATTTTACTCCATTTTAGGACTATAAAATTTTTATCCTAGAGTTATATATTTCTTGATACATATTATTCTAGGACAGAGTGATGTCTTGACCTCATGATCTAGATCTGATCACAAATTTTCATCCACTTTAAAACCCCCTTGGTACTCTAGAGAACCCCAATTATGGTTGGTTTCAAGTTAGGGTATTCTAATTAACTTTTGAACATAATATTCCAAAATACCAAACTTTGTATTTTAAGTATTTTAATTACTAAAAACCTTACATGACTGGTACTAATGAGTATATATAATCCCAAATGAATAGTTTATCTAGTGAATTCATATATTTCGCATACTTATCATAACTATAACCAAAAAAGTCATGTATTTTTTCTAATGAGAAGATATTATGAACCTTTATGCCTTCAATAACACTAAAGTGGTCATTTTAATGGTTATCCTTAGTATGCTAACTTTACATTATGGTAATGGACTGATCATTCAAACATGGTAAGTAGTTATACTAGACCATTCATCATCATTTTATTTTTTTTCTCAATTAAAATAACTCTATTTATAGTTTACATTACTCTCTATACTTGTTAAAATATTTTGAAATGATTTTGACTCTAAAATCCCCAATTTTGATTGTTAAATTACCTCATGTGGTCTGAGAAATATGATCCTAAATTTTGTGCACCCTTACCCTAAGGTTTCTTGTACTACAAACATACCCTTTATTCACATCAAAAAATATTTCCCTTATCAATGTATAGGACACATAACTTTTGGTTAAAGTTAGATGATACTAAACTTCATCCCTATTTTATTCAGAGCTATATGACCTAAAACAAGCCCCACCATGGTCTGAGCATTATAACCTTAAACTATGTAAATCTTTCCTCTAAGTTTGTCTATACAATAATTTTAATTTCTAATTCACATTGGGTTAGTAAAACCCTATTCATTATATAGACCATCACATCCTTTGGTCAACACTATATAACCTTAAACCCAAATCCTCTTTGGTCTGATTTACAAGACTTTGAACTATAAAAGGAAAATATGCATAGTAAACTCTAGGCTTAAAATCTGCAAAGGGTGGCAATGGGAAAAGTAAAATCTTCACTCGTTATGACTTTAATTGAATGTATCAGGAAAAATTTAAATCATTTAAAAATTAAAAAGGGTATAAATCTTATTAGGGTATAAACCTATAATGGGTGTCCATATAAAAATATGATTTTCTTCTTAATAAATCTTTCCCTCTATGGATTAATCAAAATTTGGACCGTAGAAGAAGAAAAATACATGAAGACTAAATAGGTCAACACCTGATCCTATTAAAATTCATGTTATACTCATGGGATCTATGGATCTAGGAAATATTATGAGAATATTCGTGACCCCATAGATATTTGTTTAGGTCATTTGGTTAAAAATTTACAATGACATAATTTCAGGGTATTTGAACCCTTCATGAGAATTAACTTTGACATAAAAACTACATTAATTTTATTGATTTTACTGATCCATTCATTCACTCATGTCCAAATAGATTATTTATGTATTAGATATATAGTGTTTTGGGGAAAAATTTTCCATTACACTTGAATATAGATACCATGTTCCCCATACTAAATCTAGGGAAACAGAACCAACAAATCAAATGAAACCAACCTTTTATCACCAAAAGTTACCTTATAGACCCTAACCTATAAATAAAGGCACTTGGAAGGCTCTAAAGTCCCAAAAAACACCACTATGAATGAAATTTTATAAACTAGGTTGACCAGGAATCCTCAACACCAAGTTATTCAACCATTACTAAGATTCCATTAAATACATGATCTTTAAAAATGTTTTCCATAATCAATGACCATGAAATAATAATAACATGAAGATAAGAATAAGCACACCATAAAAAGAAATTATGTGGTTTATACATTAGTCTTACTCTATGGGGAACACACAATATATTTCATTAAGGGAGAAATTAAGTTACAAGGGAACCCTCATTCCAAAAGCCTTATCTAGCCTAGGTTATTAGGGAATCATTCTAGACACCCTAGTTAAATAACCTCCTAGAAATTCCTCCAATGTCTCCTTCTAGTCACAGGATACTTTAGAGGGATGGATTAAACTCTAAATCCTCCTTTTGGATCGACTCTCACATGATCCAGTCATAAGGTTTTAAACACCAAACAAATGATTCATCACTCTCTATTTATAAAGTTGCACAAAAAAATCCAATCAGCCATTCTATTTGAACTACCTTTCAAAATTCATAGATGACCCTCCATTTGGCCGAGGAAACTAGCTGAGAATCACTGGCATAACTAGACCTTTCAATGAATAGTGAAATATATTCTTATATATCCCTCAGATGAATTATACATAGACTTTACAAAACCTCATGAAAACCTTTCACAAGTCCTTTAGAATTATTTCTATGAAAGTCCCTCTTATGCACACACATCATCCAAAAATAATTATTTTTACCATTTCCACTTCCTTTAGAATGTCGGTTCCACATCAAGAAATGGACTTCCTTCTACATAACTCCAGTATCTAGAATGTGAATTCTACCTAGGTGTATAAATTCACACATTTCTCTTTCCACATCCCCATACTTGATCATCATTTCTAATGGTACTACTTTTTCTGAAACTAATCTTCATATCCATGATAAGGATAAACATTTCTCTATCTAGTTTTTCTAAGTGTAATTATATAAGGAAAAGTTTTGAAAATTATAATACTTAACCAGAAAAAAAAATCTCACACCAAACCCTAATAATTTCCCACTTGAAATTTGTTTATAGGTTAAGCATAACAATCTCCCACTCGAAGACTATTCTCAAGTTTTTAACCAAAGTCCCCAGAACCATTTCTATGTAAAATCATTTTCCATCTCCTTTTGTAGTGTCAACATGGTTTCCCACCATGGTCATGATCATCCTAGCCCCAAGAACATAAAAACTCTCTAGTTCTTTGGTCTCTGGCCACTCATTCCATTACCATGAAACTTTCTAAACGCCTCTATGGAATTTATATAAATAAAATAATATTGATATTTATCTAAATTTGTTAAAGTCACATCAATAATATATGTTGTGTAGTGTGTTCATGGACTCAATCCTTCTAAGAAAATATGCTTCAAAAACTCCACTATATAGATTTAGTATTACGAAAGCTTCTAGTACATTAAAATCTAGTGATTCCACTGTAACCAACCCCCATCCAAAATATAACTTCTGAAAGGTCTAGTATCAATGAAATGATGAATCCCCACTAAAAAATTGGTAAATTTAGATCACCATTAATCAATGAAACCATAAAAAAAGGTCCTTTTCTCCCACTGCATTTTAAAACTCTGAAAACCTTTTCAAAATTCATTAACATTGATATGGAAATGAAAAAATTATTCATCTGTAGTCTTTTATAAATAAAACATACCAAATACTTGGGGTTTCCCCTCTTCCATCATTAATATGTTCATGGATCAATTCATAAATTCTTTTTTGGTGATAGAACAAAAAAATATCCCACTTCTAGACTTGTAGTTCCTCTAGAAAATTATTCTCAAACAGAGCATGATATACTATATAACACCTACCAGTGTTCCAAGTTTAGCCTCCTCAAACTGTAAGAATATCTAGTAATATATCATTTAAAAATATCACTGATTCTAAACCCTAAACCTCTAGAACTTAGTCAATTCTCCTTCATTCCAACATGTTTCTTTTGTATAAAAGGTCAAAAAATCCACGGATTTGTTCTTGAGGAAAAAATACCCATACTATTGTGTCAGGTTATAAATGAAGGTAAAAAGGTATTATAGATCCATGAGAATAATAGTAACTTTACAAGATTCCAATTCACTAGTTCCTCTTCCTTTCTAGAACAATATCACCTTCAACTACTTCTGAAGACTGCAATACCCTCATGTTATATACTACTTATATATAAGCATTAGTAATAATTTAAACAAATAAGGTTTTTGACCCCTTCTCACATCCATGTAATCAAGAGTCCCATGCCATGTCCTCCATCATCCATAATTATACATCTCTGACATTAAATTATCTTATGAAAAAACCTTCATCTGGAAACATAGATCCATCTTTTAAACTTGTTCATAAACATGAATCCCCCATATGTAAAATATTGTATAGAAACTCACACCCTAGCTGACCAATAGAAATACTCCTTCTGTAAAATAAGGACTCTTCCACACTCATTTCTTTTTCGCCTTTCAAATAAATCCACTACCTTATCTAACAGTCTTAATAACTCCCCATTATAAAGACTCTAAAAAACACTTACTCCCTTTCTAGGATATTGATAAATGAAACCTCATATCTAAAAATCATGATTCTATCAAGATGGAAAATACTCAGATGTAAAACATCAAACCCCATCAACTACATAATTTTTCAAAATTCCAAAAAATTATCTTCCAAAATTATCCTTTGGGTCTCATTAGTCCTAATATAATCTCCCTTTCCTCCAAAATTCTATATATGGAACTGGGGTACCAAAAGAGTTTCATTAACTTGATCTTAAACCTCCTTAATCATACAATAGTGATTGAAATCTACCATTCATATCATGATCCATATCACTTGGCTAAACCTTCAAGAATATTCCTTTTGTTTTTTCTTATACTGGTTTCCCATTCTATTAAATAAATTACATCCAAATGATTTGCTATCAATGGAACTTCCAAACTCTCTAGGATTAAGAAATCTAGTATCATCAAAAATCCAAATATTTCATCACTGAAACACCAATCTAGACTTTATCCATTTTCAACACCATAATCCAAAAATAATAATATGTTATTGATTCCTAAAAGTATAATGGATTAGGACTATATTCTGAAAGTATTCAGTTGTATCCCAAAAAAGTTTCAAACACCACCATAATGACAAGCTTTCCTAGAAACCCAATATGTTATTTTATTTTAATAAACTTAGAAACTATGATACTTCTACTATCTTACTAGTTAAATTCTTCCAAAAACTTTGTAAACCATGAAACAAAAATTACTAAGTTGTCTTCCAACCATGATTTAAATATGATAATTGATAAACAGTACATTAGATCTCTACATGATAAGATTTTATACTACTTATTGAGTAAAATTTTATCATTTTTCTTTCATTTGGATCCCATGCATCTCATACCAAATCCATTGAAATATAACTAGTGAATCAGAACCACCCCCCTCCCCCCAAAAAAACTCATATCAATGAAATTTACCTTTTGGACCTATTTCTATGAAACAAGGCACCTGAAAATGTTTGAAGCACCATGAAACACCCCTATGAATTAAATATAAAAAATAAGGAAGACAAGGCACCCTATCAAAAAAATTTATATTCCCTCCACTATGATTTCAGTAAATACAAGGGGTCTGACAAGATCTTTTATAATAAATGATCAAGTAAGAACAAACACATGATAATTAGAAGAAACACACCACACAAATAAATTATATGTTTCTAACTTTGTTTCTACTCAATGGGTAACATACTGCATCATTCATTAAGGGTGAAACTGAGTTGAAATGGGACCCATTTGGTACAAAATACCTTTTTTTAATCCAAATTCTTAACATCATAATACAATTTATATGTAAATATAATTTAACATGATGTTTTGTTTTAGTTAATTGTGGTATGAGGTATGAAAATTGGGTGAATAATTCTGAAGCTTTTAATCATAAGCTAAAAAGTATGAATTTATATAGAACTGGCGATTTATACCATATTAAATTCCCCAAATATTGAAGTATTGTAGCGATGCTAAATTAATCTGATTACAAGATTAATAGTATGGATGAATCAATTGAAAGATCAAGTTTATACTTCCAATTTCATTATATATGAACTTGATTTTGTAGGATCTAAATGTTATAAGTGTGATTATAAATAGAACCAATGTATCATGGAACAAGTGACAAGTAACAAGAGTTTCACAATTATAAGATCTACTAGTAATTTTTATTATTTTAATGTGTTGTTACTGAGTATGTTTCAAATTATAGTGGTTTTTTCTTTTGAGTGTTTCCTTTTATATAAATTGATCATGAGTTTTTAATTATATGTTCTCTAAGATTTATTATTGGAATAAATATATTTTCAACCATTGTACCAAAGAGATTTAGGTGTGTGGAAGTGGGACGATTTTGATCATTATGTTGAGGTATTTTTATAAGGATAGAGTTTTTTCCAGTCTATTTTATTGAGGGATTAAAATGAGTTAGATAGAATAACATATGCAGATCTATAGTTTATGGATTTTGTAGATAAGAAGATAGAATACCTTCAAATAGGTTTATAGTTGAGGGACCTCTAGTGTAACAACCCCAACCCTATTATCCCAGAGTAGGTGGTTATTTTATTTCAATGGCATATATATAAGAGATCATATCACTAAGGATCGATAATTTTAGTAGTATTAGAAAAAAGATACATACATGGTTCCCTTATTACATTGTAAATTAAATATTGAACATAAAAAATGAAAACAAACTTATTCCTTGACACTTATTCAATGATTTCTTCTTCATAACCTAGGGAAGGGAACCAAATAAAAGGGTGAGTTCAAATGCTCATTAAGGGTAACATGAATCAATAATATGTGAAGAAAAGTCAATATGGAATAATCATTATATAAATGTAAATAATTGAAAAACATATGTCATCAATAAAATGAGATTGAAAATGCATCCATATGTTTTTTTCATAGTGAACATCTCATGGAAAGTAATAACTTAATACTTAATGAAGAAAATGATTAATTATTGGATGTCATGTATCTATAATATGAACCACTCCTTTCAATAAATTTATTAATATAGTTTAATTTTATGGGTAGAAACCCGTCAGATTCTGTTTGGAAACAAACGTGAAGGGTTTATCACGAATTATTTTGTCTCATGAGACTTGTTGATACATAAATGGGATATATAATTTCAAGCCCCACCCATAACTGAAACACCAAATCATTATTAATATATAGATTAAATTCAAGAACAATATTCCTTATTGAAATATCCATATTGAACAGAGGATACAAATTTATCAATATTTACCCAATTAAAATAATATTCCAAGTAAACACTGAATTTAAAAATGGGATACAACATAGGAAATAATCATATCCATTGTATAGGAAAAATGGATATTTAAGATAAATATAATTTCAAATGAAAAATGATCTCAAAGGGGTAGTAGATACACCACAAAAAAATAATTAAGAGCACGATACCGAGTAAGTTTCAATGAAAATGAAATTTAGACAAAGTCCCTTACCTTATGTCTAAAAGAATTATACACTTATACTTATGTCCTAAATAATAAAATTAGATCCATTAATTACATAATTAAGAACCTATTAAACATATAGTTTTTTTTATAATAATTTTATTAAGTTCATTTACAGTCATTCTGATGAGTTATAATGTTTAATTTAATTATTTTGGGAGTGTTTGTTTTCTTGGTTTGTATGATTGGTTTGCTTGTATACAAGTATGGAAGTTCATATAAAATGGGTATTGATGGCCTCTACTCGGTGGTGTTGTTACGTGCTCTGGAGTGAATCAAATTTGAATTTATAATTTGTCCCAAAGTCTCACCAACTACTAAAACGTAGTGTATTGGGAGTATGAGGTCGAATCCACATGGATACTTATATTAAATTTCAAGAGGATCTGGTTTTTAAACTTATAATAGATTCCTTTCTAAAAGTATTTTGTTTAGTATTTTGGTCTAATATCTATTTTGGTATGACTTTAAATTTATAAATGAGGATTAGGGATCAAGTAGATTATCTAGGTGAAGGATTTATTTTAATTATAACCTTTGAAAGATCCTATATCTTAGTCTGCGAAGAAAACATAGGTCACTAGTTGACTTTGGTCTTATACTCCTTGTCCTAAGTAGGAAGTAGCTATTCTGTGTTCAGGAGGTTGTGATAGCCTAGGTGCATTAAGTTTGTCTTTCTGAGCAGAAAGTCTCCTAAGCTAGTGGACATAGCTTAGTCTACTCCAATTACGATAGGGTCATTTGTTTGATCATCCCATGATCATGGACGTTCACACAAATGGGATAGACCGGGGGTTCATATCCTAGTTACTAATTCAATTGTACTTTCAAAGTTTGGATTAAAAGGTATATTCAATTATGCAAATACATCGAGCTTAACCCCTACCCCTAAGAAATTTAGCTACTCATTAGGGATAGTAGAAAGATAAAATAATGTAGATAAATCATGATTAACATATTTATAAAAAATAAGATTCTATGATGACAAAGAGAAAACATGCATAAGAGAATTAAGAATTAAACAAAATTACTTACTTGAGATAGAAATCAGAATTGAAATTTAAGCTTAAAATAGGGGAAAAAGGTGTTGAAGAAAGTAATCTCCACAACTCTTGAATTGAAAGAAATGTGAAAAAACAATGAAGAAATTGAGTTCAAAAGGGAAAAGAGTAAGAATGGATCATATGTAATTGAGAGGGAATAAGGAAGATCTCTATCTATATCTTTCAATGCTATGATGCTCTATTCCTTATATAGTAATTTTTTTTCACGACGTGTACCTATGGTACACGAAGTGTACCCTTGATCCGTATCATTTTACTTTGGATCTTTGGTGTGGCATGCAGTTCTCATGAATAGGATGTTTGACTAGGTACACGGCGTGTACTTTGGCGTGGTATCTTTTTTGGGGAATCCCCATGGATTTCTCGCTAACCAGTTTGATTGGGTGTCATGATGTGGCATGTCTAGTCATGACGTGTAGTAGATGCTTCCTTCTAGATTTGTGGTCATGAATTGGCTTCACGGCTTAGGTTAGGCTGTGATACTCATTTACACGACATGAATTTCATAATCATGATGTGTACTTGGATGATTTTTCACTTTTTCTACCTTTTATTTCTTGAAAACCTGTGAAGCTTTTTTTTGGAAAATTAGACACATACCATGTACATTATCGAATAATTAGATGAAAAACTATGAATAAATGATAGCAAAGTATATATAAAAATGAGTCTTATTAGGTATAATTATTCATAATTGAAATTATATGTTTTTTATGAACTTATAAAGGTTTAAATGATCTTATATACCATTTGGTTATATGTTATGGGGATGATTCATTAGATAAAATGTTAATAAAAATGATTTAATTTATTTTTCCGGTTTTTATGCCCATGAGGAACTTATATCATTTTATTTAATTAAATATTTATATATTAGTTTCAGAACATTATATAAGTTATAATATGTGTAATAAAATCCCATTTAACCATAATAATGGTTTTATTACTATCCTTGAATGCGGTAATGGAAAATGAAAACACATTTTCCATGATGGCAGTAAATCGACACATCACAAATGATATTTTTATTTTTAGAATAAAAGGGAGAGGAGAAGGGGATTGATGATGGATATTATATTAACATAATAAAATTATAGTATATATTATATACTATTTTTTTCATTCATGTTTGTATAGAGTAGTTATGAAGGGGAGAAGATAAGAAAATTAATTAAAAGAGAATGAAAGAGGATTTTACATCCTCTATAGCGTCTCCTTGAGAACCTCCTTATGGCACTTGGGATTAATCTCTTGGTGAAACCATAAAGACCAGGACATGGGGAAGAGGTATGGGGGATTAATTGGTCATAATATAAGTAATATCCAAGTCTTATAATGTGTGAGGATAAGGGTTTGTAGGGATGGTATTTATAGTGGAGAAGAGGGGTGCTTATTTTTATTATTTTATTCGTCTATTTATTATTTTGGCTTAAAAATATCAATAGTGGTGATTATTGTGACCAATTATATTAACCAGTTCATGTGAGTTTGAAATAAAGGTTCTTATTTTATCCATACATTATCCATGACTCAATAATTCGTGTATTTATCTAATACCGTAAATTACCGTATTTCACTATTCACAAAAAATTCAACTATTTTAGAAAAATCCCAAAAATTAAACCTATCCATTTTTTTACATGTAGATTTCAAAAACGGTCTTAATATTTTTAAAATAATTTTTAAAATATGAGAAATTTAATTTTTAATTAAAATCATGATTTATTCAAAAAATATCATTTTTAAAATTATAATCGCTTTTATAACACTTTGAAAATTTAATTAAGGTATCGTAAAATTATATTATAATCATAAGACAAGAAAATATTAATTTATGAATCTATTTTAGGAAAATAAATTTTATGTTAAATTATTATATTAATTATAAAATTGTTAATAAACATTAATGTTTCACAAAAATACCAAAACTTAATTTATCATTTTTAAAACATTAATTTATTTATTCCATGATATAAATATATAATATTATCATTTTTGAGATACCTAAATTTTATTTAAAATTTCATAGGTGATGTTATTATTCTAACGGCCATAATATTATTCCTAAAGGTCACATTACTATTCCAATCATCACGTTAATATTTAATAGTTTATCATGGTTTGTTTTTCACTACTAGAATTCTAGATATTTGTGAAGGGATATTTGCGACGGGCTCCCGTCGCAAATAAGTTTTTTTGAAGGGGTCCCGTCGCAAAAAGCCCGTCGCAGAAAATGACGTTGCAAAAAATATTATTTACGACGGGCCCGTTGTAAGACAGGCTACTTCCCCGTCACAAATAAGTCTCCGATTATATACTTTATATATATATATATATATGTATATACTTTTTTACGATGGGACCATCACAAAAAGTATTTGCGACGAACCCGTAATCCCGTCGGAAATACTTTTAAAAAAACAATTTATTTAGACTATTTGTGATGGTCCCATCGCAGATACTTTTTGCGACTGGTCCCCAATCCCGTCAGAAATACTTTTTTTTTTAAAAACTATTTAGACTATTTTCAATGGGAACTCGTCGCAACAGATCCCGTCGTAAATAATAAATAAATTTTATTAAAAAATAAATTTAATAAAATTATGTTTATTGAAAAATTATTTTTAATATTATTAAAATAATTAATATAAAAATATATTAAAATTCTCAATATTCAGAAAATAATATTAAAAAAATCATAAAATAATAATAATATTATTGTTATTAGTAAAATAAACAAACATTAAAAAATATAATACTGAAAAAATATATTTAATAAAATTATGATTAATGAAATAATATTATTAATATTATTAAAATAATAAAAAAAATAAAAATTATTAAAATTATTAAAATTCTAAATATTTCTGAAAAAAATCATAAAAATTTACAAATTAAATTATCTAATATTCTCACCAATATAAAAGACAGAAACTGTAAATAGTTCATATTATAACAAATGTTAAATTCAAATGTTTTTAACATAATTTTTTTTTGGGGGGGTTATCTTCTGGAGGAGGTGGAGGAGCTGGAGGAGATGGTGGAGGAAACTCCATCCCCAAACTACGAGTCAGACGGCGCATGTACTCCATCTGCTCCTGATGCTACTGCTGCCATCGATGCATCTCCTCTTCATTCTGCTGCTTCTACTTCTACTGCTGCTAACACATCTCTTCGTGTTGCTTCTGCAAACTCTCTATATTGTCATTCTGAGCTCGTAACTTCTCCTGATACTGTGAGGCATAAGATGATGCCTCTCCACGAGCTCCTCTCGAGTTGGACGCCGACATAACAGTAGTACCATAATAAGTACCATGAGTCACATGAGAGTCGATACCAACTACTCAGACCTTCTCAAAACCATACTAAGTCGCCTACATCCATGTCGCCTCATCGAAATGGTGTGCACTGGTCTGATCAGTCACCTCGTCCTGACCCTCATCCTGTGTCTGAGAGGTTGCAGCCTCATATAACTCCTTCAATTCCAATTTTAAATTAAAATTGTGAAAATATTATATGTAGTTAATTGTCAAACTGAAAAAAATAATACTAACCACAATCAGTCGCTGACGATCACCTCTAATATCTCCAATGGCTGGATAACTATACATCCTCCAATAAACGTCGAATTTCGTAATATCGAGATGCTCTACTACCTACAAAAATATAAAATAAAATGTTTATATTTAAAGTTATATAATTTTTTAAGAAATATACTTACCCGATGCTCTCTATGTGTACTAAATGTACGGCTACCAGCTCGATGTGACACCTCCTGTCTCCCCCGGTTTTGTCGTCCTAATGAAGACCTCCTCTGAAATACACCACCCAACCAGTGTGCACATAATCCATCCCAAACCTAAGATGCAATGTACTCTGGTAGTTGGACTCTACACGACTCATCAAATACTGTCGATCCTGCTTTCTTAATGGTCCTCTTTCTCAAATTGTGCAAAAATTGACATAAACGCTCATGCATAGCCACCTCTCATGCTGCATGGATAGCGTCACGCATGCTATCCTTGATGGGATTCCATAAACCCTATAAATAATTTATAATATCAAGTTATTAATAAAATAAATTTCAAAATAAATATTATTTATTTATGTACCAGGAAATGATTGTACATGGTGAGCTGCACATCAACGAGAATCTGTTCCCATGTGATCCATGGCTAAGAAAAACAATTGTGCAAGATAGCGCTCCCCTGTCCAACAGCTACAAGTGAAAAACTATGAAAAAAGAATAAATAATAAAACAATTAGTATATATATAAATAAATTAATGAAAAATATAACTAAAATATACAGGTTATCATACCTTCGTGTGTGTGGATCGAATCCAAGACATGGACTTCGCTCGGGGATAGGGTCAGGAATCATCAATCGCGCAAGACTGTGCCCCCTCCGCATACCTCTTGAACCACCAGTAGGCTGAGGGTCAGATGGTCCCACATCCCCCTCATCCAAAGGTAGATCAGCCTCCTGCAACTCACGAAATAGATCAGGATCCATCTAAAACAAAAAATGATTATTGTTAGCAGATAGTTGAAAATAATAAGCGACTCTCTTTGGACAGTGTATATGATGCTTTTGGCATCATTAACCTCTATGATCTGACATTTTCAAATAGTTCATGTTCTGATCACCTGCAAATTTGGGCAATATCTAATCATGCTTTCATAGTATCTTTGGTCTTACCTAGTGTATCCAAAACAGTATGAAATAAATTATCGAAATAGTTCTTCTCAATATGCATGACATTCAACATATGGTGGACCAACAAATCAGACCAATATGGGAGATCCCAAAAAATGCTTCATTTTATCCAATTATGTTCTTTCCCAAAACCATCAATTTTATGTTGGTTTATTATTGGCCCAAATTTGATTGGAGGTAATAAAAATACAATAGATTTTAACTCTGTACCTCAGATCATTTTTGGAAGTTCATCCCTTTCAATTGTGCCTTTTCTGAAATGAGATTTGTTCCTTCGAAAAGGATGATCGGTTGGAAGAAATCTGCGATGACAGTCAAAATAGAAAGGTTTTTTCCATTAATGAGCATAAAATATTTGTTTTCTTTCATACAGTAAGGACAAGATTTCGGACCATGTGTACTCTAGCCAGATAACATGTCATATGCTAGAAAGTCACTAATCATCCACATCAATGCAGCTTTTAATATGAAATTTTGTTTTGCAACAACATCATATGTACTAACACCATTACTCCACAATGCATTTAACTCATCAATCAATGGTTTCAAATACACATCAATATTCTTTTTTGGATGTCCTGGGATTAGTAAGGTCAAAAAGATATAGGTATCCTTCATTAACATCCATGGAGGTAGATTGTACGGAGTTATAAATACCGGCCAACATGAATACTGACTACCATAAGAACCAAATGGATAGAAACCGTTAGTAGAAAGACCCAATCGCACGTTTTGGGCTTCTAAAGCAAAAGACGGATGTAGACAATCAAAATGTTTCCATGAATCACAATCAGATGAATGATTCAAGATTTTACCAGTTGAAATATTAGTTGTGTGCCATGACATCATTGACGTTGTGTTATGAGACATAAATAAACGTTGGAGTCTGGGTGTAAGGGGAAAATATCTCAACTATTTTATAGTAATCAATCCAGACTTCCCTGGTTGAGATTCTTTATACCTCGATTGTCCACATGTGGGACAACTATCCAACGACTCATTTTCACCAGAATATAAGATGCAATCATTTTCACATGCATGAATCTTCCGATAACTAAGGCCCAGATTACGAACCAGCCTCTTGCTCTCATAGTAATTTGCTGGCAACACATTTCCTTCTGGTAATAGTGTTTTTACCAAAAAAAATATCTGATCAAAATAGTTGTTTGACATTGCATTATCTGATTTAATAGCCATAATTTTTTCAACTGCTTCAAATTTTCTTATCTTTCAACTAGGATATAATGCATCCTCAGCAGACCTCAATAACTCATAAAATTTGGATGAGGACAACTCATGAGTTAAATAGATATCATCATGAGTTTCAGTTTGTTGAAGAGATGGACCTGCAACATCACACACTAAATTTTGGAACCGTGATGGATCTGGAATCAAGTTATTAGTATCTTTTCTGGAACTGCGTTCACTGTGTTGATACCAAAAATCATAATCTCGTTGAAAACTAAACCGCAAGAGATGTCCCCCAACCATGTCAAATGTGTCAAACGTTCTCAGAGCACATTTTTTACAAGGACACTTAATTGTGCCTTCTGAAACATATTCTAATTTTGATGATGTAAATTCTAAGAAAGATTCAAGACCCTCAAAATATACAGGATTTAAACCAGAACCATTTGGATTTATGCACTGATTTATCAAAGCATGATCATCTAATAATGATTAATGTCGACTTCCTTGTTCCATATTTTTCTACAAAATATAAAATCATCATTGTTGTTGAATATTTTGAAATTATAAAAACACTATCTGAAAAAAAATAACTAATTACTACTACTTATTAATAATTACCATTAATTAAGGGTGACCCAATTTCTAGTGGATTGACGGCTACTCTTTTGTCTAACGGCTCATTTAATTGCATCTTTCTCACACTGAAATCACAATGAAGAATCCGGCCAGAGGTACGCACATTCATTATCGTATGCAGGAGAATGAATCTACGTATCTCTGACCGGATTCTTCAT
Organism: Viscum album; assembly: GCA_963277665.1. Classification (NCBI taxonomy): domain Eukaryota; kingdom Viridiplantae; phylum Streptophyta; class Magnoliopsida; order Santalales; family Viscaceae; genus Viscum; species Viscum album. The sequence goes on from OY728144.1 coordinate 301,635,317, forward strand.
TTTGATTTCACTGTGAGAAAGATGCAAGTAAATGAGGTGTCGGACATAAGAGCCCCCTTTTCATCGATGAATCATCTTCTTCCAACTATCATCGCTTGAAAACATTATAAAAAATGTTATACTACAAATTCATATCCAATCTCGTGCATACTAGATTGAATATTCCTATGTAGAAGCACATTTTTCATAATGTTCTGAGTCAGTGAGAGTTGAAAAGAGAAAATTCATCGAGCAAAAGGAGTGTCGTCAATCCACTGGAAATTGTGCCAAGTTCTTAAAATTTATTAAAATTTATTAAAATTTCTTCCTACCTATTCTTAACCATTCCTAACTGTTCCTAACTAACTATTACTATTTATTACTAACTATTACTATTTATTACTAACTATTATTATTTATTACTAACTATTACTATTTATTACTAACTATTACTATTTATTACTAAATATTACTATTTATTACTAACTATTGCAAATTATTACTAACTATTTCTAATTATTACTAACTATTGCTAATTATTTATAGTTATATCTAATTATTACTAATTATTGCTAATTATTACTAATTATTGCTAATTATTCCTAATTTTTCCTAATTATTGCTATTTATTACTAATTATTCCAATTTATTACTAATTAATCTTAATTATTGCTATTTATTCCTAATTATTTCTCATTATTACGAATTATTCCTAATTATTCCTAATTATTCCTAATTATTCCAAATTATTCCTAATTATTACAATTTATTACTAATTATTACAATTTATTACAATTTATTACTAATTATTACTAATTATTACTAATTATTATTATTAATTACTAATTATTACTAATTATTACAATTTATTACTAATTATTACAATTTATTACTAATTATTACAATTTATTACTAATTATTACAATTTATTACTAATTATTATGATTTATTACTAATTATTACGATTTATTACTAATTATTACAATTTATTACTAATTATTACAATTTATTACTAATTATTACAATTTATTACTAATTATTACAATTTATTACTAATTATTACAATTTATTACTAATTATTACAATTTATTACTAATTATTACTAATTATTTCTATTTATTACTAATTATTACAATTTAATTATTATTTATTACAATTTATTACTACTTATTACAATTTATTACTAATTAGTACAATTTATTACTAATTATTACAATTTATTACTAATTATTACAATTTATTACTAATTATTACAATTTATTACTAATTATTACAATTTATTACTAATTCTTACAATTTATTATTATTTATTACTAATTATTACAATTTATTACAAACTATTACAATTTATTACTAATTATTACAATTTATTACTAATTATTACAATTTATTACAATTTATTACTAATTCTTACAATTTATTACTAATTATTACAATTTATTACTAATTATTACAATTTATTAATAATTATTACAATTTATTACTAATTATTAAAATTTATTACAATTTATTACTAATTATTACAATTTATTAATAATTATTACAATTTATTACTAATTATTACTAATTAATGCAATTTATTACTAATTGATACAATTTATTACTAATTATTACAATTTAAAACTAATTATTACAATTTATTACTAATTATTACAATTTATTACTAATTATTACAATTTATTACTAATTATTACAATTTATTACTAATTATTACAATTTTTTACTAATTATTATAATTTATTACTCATTATTACTATTTATTACTATTTATTAATAATTATTAATATTTATTACTATTTATTAATAATTATTAATATTTATTACTAATTATTAGTATTTATTATTATTTTTTACCAATTATTATTAATTACTACAAATTAATTATATACATTACTAATTATCGTTAATAATTACTAATTACTACTAATTATTAAAATTAATACTAAACATTTTAATTTATTAGTACAAATAAATAGTCATGACAAAACAATTTAAATTCAATTTAATTACAACTAATCAACAATAATAAAAATGAACATAAAAAATTGAAATAAAAAATAAATTAAATAAAACATAAATACCTTTAAACTTGATTTGCTATTGATGTGGATGACTTCACAACCTCTTCGTGTCCAAAAAAATTAACTTAGAAAAATTTTCCCTCTAAAATCAGAGTTCAGAGAGAAACAAGATCTAGGAATTGAGTGGAATGAGAAGAAAAATGGATGTGGGTATATATAAGTTAGATTATTTGCGACCGGACTATTTGTGACGGGTTACCCATCGCAAATACCTACGCCCGCATTAATTACTGTCGGTGGTTAAAAAGTTATTTGCAACGGGACCTGTCGCAAATAGTCCCTACCGACACACCTTTTGCGACGGGAGGACATCCCGTTGCAGAAAGCTATTAACCGCTGCTGGGTATTTGCGACGGGCCCCGTTGCAAAAACCCTCCGCGTGTTTTGGCGTGCAACCCGCGCCAAACCTTTTGCGACGAGACACAAAATCTCGTCGTAAATAATCGGTTATTTGCGACGGGGGTAACCACCCAACATAAATAACCACTTGGATGGACTTTTTGCGGCGGGATTTATTCCCGTCATAAAAAGTCCTTTTTCCCGTAGTGTTCGCAACATAAAATATCAAATAAATTGAATTTAAGAATATGCATACCATAAAATCTTAGGGTATTATATTCTTCCCTACTTTGCAAATTTCATCCTTGAAATTTTTCAGGAATATCACCTTCCCAATAGATGAGGGGGGTTCTTCTTCATAACATCCTCACGTTCCCGCATTGCTTCTTCCATTTTATGGTTTCTCTAAGGAAATTTTACTAGTCGAGTCATCTGATTTCTCAATAATTTCTCTATTGTGTCAAAAATATCGATAGGCTCTTCGCAGTAAGACGAATTAGGTTTCAGTTCTATTTTTTTATAGGTGAGTACAAGCATTGGTTCTGGCATGTACTTCTTTAACAATGATATGTGGAACCCATCATGAACTTTGGAGGGAATTGATGGCATTGCTAATTGGTAATATATAACTCCAATTATTTCTAGAATTTCAAATGTTCTGATGTACCTGGGGCTCAATTTCCCTTTCTTATTAAACCTTACGATTTGCTTCCATGGAGATACTTTTGAAAAGACCCAATCTCACACTTGAAATTCCAAATCCTTTCTCTAATTTTCTGTATATATTTATTTTTCCTACTTTAAGATACTTTAATATGATCTTGAATAGTATTTACCTTTATCATTTTTTTCTTCAATAATTTATGGTCCCATAAGTTTCCTCTCACCAAATTCATCCCAACAAGTTGAAATACAAAATCTCTTTCCATACAAGGCTTTATATTGTGCCATTTGAATACTATAATGGAAACTATTATTGTATGAAAATTATACTAATGGTAAATATTGATTCCACATACCTTGAATGTCAAGTGAACATGATCTCAACGTGTCTTCTAATGTTTAAATATTCCTTTCATATTTTTCGTTGGTTTTGGGGTGATAATAAGTACTCAAATAAAGCACGGTATCCAAAGACTTCTGAAGACTCTTTCCATACTTTTGATGTAAAATATGGATCTTTATCATACATAATTTATAGAGGTGTTCCATTAATTCTTACATCTTCATTAATATAGAATCTTTCTTGGTGTCCAAGAGATAAATATTATCTTATATCAAAAAAATGTGTCGATTTTGTAAGGTGATCAACAATAACCCATATCGTATCATTCTTTCTGGGAGTTTGATGAAGCTCACATTTTCATATATTTTATACTATAAATCATTGTTTATTTTCCCACCATAGTGTTATTTTATGGGTAATTGTCATGTTTTTAGGTTTTAGTGTTTTTTTGAGCCTAAATGAAAAAATGGCTTAATTCTACAATTTTAACATATTATTATCACAAGGGTATTTTTGTCATTTATCATAAAATTTATGTCCAAACTTTGTTATTCAATTTTTTTAGAATCTTGATTTTATTTCCTCAAATTTTTTCTTCTGGACCAGGAGCTGATTCGGCCATCTAGAGGGCCTAAAATTTCATTGAAGTTGGAAACTTTTCCAGGCGGACAGTGTGGACCCCGCCACTGTAACAGAACCACAACTCAACCTTCACACATCCAGATGAGGTATGTCCACATGGGATAGAACTATGACACATAAGGACGACTCTAAACCAAATTTGGTGGAGTTTTTAAGTAATTAAAGCTACCATTAGATGTTATATATTTGAAGGAAGCAACCTGGAAGTTGTGTCCCGAAACAGAAAACTTCAATTAAAAATTACTAACTCCTTCATCTGGTGTCCAAAGGAGCTGAAATTTGGAGGGTGAATGTTCAACATATTTATGAACAACTTTGAAGAAGGGGTCCATGCGTTAAACTACCATTTAATGGATCAACAACGCATAAACTTTCTGAGGACAGAATTCCGCCTATAAAAGGAGTCCCTCACCTCCTTCCCAAATCATCCCATTCTCCATCCATTTCTTCAAGGCACCAAGAAGGAGATCTTCATCAAGGTAGGACGGCTGAAACTCTTCCAAATTTCTTTTTAATTTAATTTATTTTTGTTTTAGTTTTCAATGGTAATTTAGATTTCAAATAAAGTCATGCATTGTTTTTATTATTGTGTCCACTCATCCACCCTCTTTTCTTATTCTCATCTTACCATCATGAACTATAATACTCATGATCATGAGTAACTAATCTGAGGAATATCCCAACGGTGTAATCAGGTTCTTGAACCCAATACCATGTTTTAATATTCTTTGAGTTAATTCTAAGGATAATTTATAGTGGCTGTAATCCTCACTGTAACTGTCTAAAGTTTAACTTCTTAATCTACAACCATTTTCCCTCGATTGAGGAGGTGGACAGAGGGTGTGATTGGAGATTTCCAAGTAGAATTTTCATTCATAATCGGGGTATACCAAGGTATGCACACATACTATGAAGTGTGTTTACTAAGAATATTTTCAGCGGGTCAATGAAGGTGCTCCCTGAAAGTTCTCTCGGGAGAACTTTTTTTCTTCCATAATTTAATTTTGTTTATCATTGCATGGTAATTTATAATTTAATTTAATTTTCCCATTATTTTCCATTTCAATTATTTTATTAAATTCGTTTTATTTCATAAAACATAAAAGAACAAAAATAATTACTTCTTTGGTGAATTAGATTAAGTAGGTGAATGGACTCGGAAAGCTCCTCAAGTGATACGACCCTGGTCAGCCACTATACTGCACTAGGAAAATTAAAATTTATTTTTTCATGCCATACAATAGGTGTGCGCCAAAACTGGCACCATTTTCGGGGATCCAATCAATAGTTTACTTATATTTTTCTATTTTCAAATTGTAGATATATTTTCATTTAAAAAAAACAAGAAAATACAAAAGAAAAAAAGAGTAAAATTTCCATGATGTATCCAAACTACAATTACTATACATGGAATGACTACTCATAGGTACAAAAAAAACAAGAGGAAGCTACTTTAGAGTACAACATATCTTAGGTGAATGAACTTAAAGAGTCCATAGAAGGACTAAAGATGCAAATAAAAAGGCTAACAGAATATATCCATACTACTCAAGAGAAACCTGACCCTGAGCCGGATCAAGAACCTGCGGTAGTGGTGGAAAAAATTTCACCACTCATCATTGAAATTAATGAACCATAGGATGTAAATGTTGAGGTACCTAAAGATTCATTCATACTCACTCAACCATTTATTGGATAGATAAATGAAAAAGGCTTACCTTGTGAGCTACGTGGGGGAGATCAACAAGAATTGGATGAATTCTGGAGTGAATGTGAGGAACTCCTTGATCTCTTTAAGTATTGAAAAGAAGAAGAGCCAACAACACTGAAGGAAGAAACCACTAGAGTGGTGGAATTTGAAGTAATGATGGAGGAGCTCAACTAGCTACCTCTATCCAGTGGTGATCGACTCCAAGAGTAACTTTCAATTGAAGAGGATATTAATGTCAACCCAAATCAGGGAGATGATACATTCTTAAACTCAAATTCATTAAATTTTTTTGAAACTAATTTGAGTATATCTTGTAATTCTATTGAATTTTTAGATTTGGTAAACTCATACTACACCTTGGAGGATGATTTGAAAAACGAAGCACCTGTTGAGGAACATCTGGAGCTCCTTGAAGTCATTGAATATCTACTGGAGGATCCCCATCATGAAGAGATCTAAGTTGTTGAGCCTGAGGAAAATAGACAAGAGGCTAAAGCCTCCTTGAATCCACTGTTGGAAGACAAGATGGTTGCACAAGTAGCAACAAATGAGAAGTATGCTCTGTACTTCATCCTACCCCTGCCATGAAAGTTGTACCACATTGCAAAGGGGGTGGATCTGGTGTACTCTATCCATGGAGTCCTCCTCAACAATAACAAAGAACTACAAGCTGGTAAGATCCACATGTGTTGGTTCAAATCAAATAATCTTAATCCACTGATAGATTAGGGATAAAAGATGGTACTGCCTCTGGAGGAAGTAAAAGATGTCAGGTCCCACTTGGGGGATTATACCAAGATTTATCCTTTACTTGCTTTATAGTAATTTCATTTTCAATATTAGGAATTTAGATTTAAAATTCAGTATTACTAATTAGTCCAACATGTGGCCTACTCCCTCTTTTCATTTTTATTTGAAATGAAATAATCCTTGTTATTGATTGAGTAATTTTTCTTTTGTAGGATCCTGATGGAAGAAGGAATCCCCAAGAGTTGTAGGAAGGGGACTAAATCTTTAATCCAAAAGAGAGTTCACATTTTATGATTATAATTTATACTCCATTATTTTTTTTGGTCCAAAACATATTTTTATCTTTAATGGATATTCTTATCACTTTTCACACATCAATTGACTTTAAAAGAGTTGAAATGATTGTTGAAATAATGAATTTTAAATGACCGTTGATATGAATTATTTTTCCTTGAAATGGATTTTCAAGAATTTTTATGAGTTTGAATAATTTTTGAAATCCATGCCCATGAAACACTGACTCAAAATATTTTTTCCAATCCTGTGAGGTATTCTAATCCAATTTTACATATTCTTCCTAATACCCACACTTTCTTGAGATAAACATTAATTTTGTGTGAGAACCATAATTTGTGAATATTCAATTTCGATGCTTTCGATTTTATGGAATGTATTTGAAATGATTGATGAATATCTTTGGCTATACACATTTTATCTTGAGACCCACCTTTAAATTTATCCTTAGTAAGACCTTAGATGCCCTGAATTTCCTTATAGGTTTAAGCAACATTATAAGCCAATTTTCCCTTACCTACCCGTACTTTTAGTATTTTTTTCATGGATATTTCAAGTTTCAATGTGTGGGAAGGGCCTTTCATGTGAGTTCATTGGGATGTGTATTATTTATGGGTGGTTCGATGTGTGTTTCAATATTTTGGGCAGTGGACAATAAGAGAATTGGGCATGTGTCGTCATTTCATTGTACTTTATTTATTTCATCGATTTCTCCTTCAAAAATGATCAAAAATGGAGATGAGAATGAAATCATCATTTTACATTATTTTATGACTCATTTACCTCTCAAAAATAAAGGGCATGAATTTTCATTCATTCATTGTATTCAATTTTCAACTCATCCTCCATGAAAAATAAAATAAAATAAAGAAAATAAAGTTGTGCCTTTCTGGAAATTTGAAAAAAAGGGAACAATTAGATGATATCTTTCATTATAATCACTTATTGAATCATGTACCATGTCATAAAAGGGTATGGTGTTGTTTTTCACATTTTCAAGTGGGATTGAGAGAGTAATTTCTTCTGTTTTCACTTGAATTAATCATGCATTGTACTTAAGAGTCCTGCATCCTCTTTCTAGCCTGAAACTTTTTCAATCTTTTTCCCACCAAACCTAAGCCACAAAATCATTTGAACCTTTAATTAAATCTCTAATGATTGAATTTATTTTCATGTTTCATTCTGTGTAGAAATTATAATTTTCACAAGCCTATGGTGATACATGTGATTTTTAAGTATGAGCATAACTCTAGAATCAATTTCTCTTGAGTAAAGAGTGACATAAAATTAAATGTGAGGTAGGTTATGATTGGGCCATGGATTGATTTATGAGGTTGAAAAAATTTTAATGATTGAAATAAAAATAAGAGAGAATTGTTTTTCATAGATTATGCATGATGGAATTCTATTTTGGATAAGATCATTGATATTTTCTCATTTTTGATTGTTGTGTGGATTTTGATTTGGATGTAAGATGATTGCCCAGGAGTGAAATTTTAAGTGTGGGGGAGTGATTATGCTCAAATTTTCATATATTTAATACTATAAATAATTTTTTATAATCCCACCATAGTGTTATTGTATGGGTAATTCTCACGTTTTTAGGTTTTAGTGTTATTTTGAGCCTAAATGCAAAAATGGCCAAATTTTGCAATTTTAACAGATTGTTATCACTGGGGTATTTTTGTTATTTCTCACAACATATATGTCCAAATATTTTTATTAAAAAAAAAATTAGAATCATTATTTTATTTAATCCAATTTTTTCTTCTATACTAGGAGCTTATTCGGCCATCTAAAGGGCCTAAAAATTCATTGAAGTTGGAAATATTTCTAGGCGGACAACATGGACCCCACCAATGTAACAGAACCAGAACACATCCTTAAAACATCCAATTGAGGTTCTTATACTTGGTATAGGAAAAATAAACATATTTTCGACTCTACACCAAATTTGGTGGAGTTTGGAAGTCATTAAAGATACCATTGGATGTTATATATTTAAAGGAAGCTTCCTAGAAGCTGCGTCCAAAAATAGAAACCTCGAATTAAAAATTTCTAACTACTTAATACAGTGTCCAAAAGAGCTTAAATTTTGAGGGTGAAAGGTAAAAATATTTATGAACAACTTTGAATAAGGGGTCCACATGTGAAACTTCCATTTAATGGGTCAACAATGCACAAAATTTTGGAGGACAGAATTCTGCATATAAAAGGAGGCCCTAGCCTCCTTCCCAAATCATCCCATTCTCCATCCTTTCCTTCAAGGTACCAAGGAGGAGATCTCCACCAAGGGAGGAAAACTGAAACTCTTCCAAATTTATTTTTAATTTTCTTTATTTTTGTTTTATTTTCCAATTGTAATTGTAATTTAAAATAAATTCATGCATTGTTTTTATTATTGTGTCCACTCGTCCACCCTCTTTTCTTCTTCTCATCTTACCATCTTGAACTATAATACTCATGATCATGAGTAACTAATATGAGGAATATCCTGAAAGAGTAATTAGGTTCTTAAACCCAAAACTGTGTTTTTAATATTATTTGAGTTAATTCTAAGGATAATTTATATTGGGTGTAATCCTCACTGTAGTTGTCTAAGGTTTAACTTCTTAATCTACAACCATTTTACCTTGATTGAGGAGGTGGATGGAGGGTGTGATTGGTGATCGCTAAGTAGTCTTTTCATTCATAACTAGTGTAGACTAAGGTGTGCACACATATGATATATTTTGTTCACAAAAAATATTTGAAGCTGGTCAATGAAGGTGCTCCCTGAAAGTTCTCTCGGGAGAACATTTTTTCTTCCATAATTTTATTTTTTTTAGCATTGCATGGTAATTTATAATTTAATGTTAGTTTCCTATTATATTTCATTTCAATTATTTTGTTAAATTAATTTTATTTCATAAAAGCTAAAACAATAAAAATAATTACTTCTTAGGTGAATTAGATTAAGTAGGTGAACGTATTGAGAAAGCTCCTCAAGTGAGACGACCCTAGTCAGCCACTATACTGCACTAGAAAAATTAATTTTTTTTCCATTCCATATGACAGGCATGCATCAGGGTCTTTGGTAATCCAATGATGGAGTCCATATTAATTTCATCCTAATTCAACATAGGAATAGCTATAGGTTTCATGAATCCTCTAGGATTATGTCTTTTAGCCTTCACTTGTTGATAAACTAGACATCTTGAAACATATTAATCAGTTTCCAACTTCATGCTATCCCACCAAAAATGTTACTTCATATCTCTATACATCTTGGTACTATAAGGGTGTATAGAGAACTTTGATCTATGAGGATCATATAACAGTTCCATTTTTAGCTCAGGAATTGATGGAACACATAACCTATTTCTAAATTTCAGAATTCCTTTCTCATACACAATGTCTTCTAATCTTTCATCCTTAATGTCTTTAATTTTATTTTGAAAATTCTCATCATCATATTGAGATATTTTTATTTTCTCCAATAAATATGGTTTATAAATCATTCGAAAAATGAGTTATGTTTTCCCTTACTTAATAATTACCATATCCATATTTATTAAATCCGTGAATATAGGATCTTTATCAATCCTCATTTGGGTAAAAACCCCATTATAATTCCTGTTTAATTCATTTATTATCTTATTTTATTTTCCTAGGTGGTAGTGTATTGAGAAATCATAATATTTGAGTAAATAAATCCATCATATTTTCCTCATGTTGAGTTCTTAATATGTAAATATGTATTTCAAACTCTTTGTGATCTATATATACCTCACATATTTAACCATAGAGATAATTTATTCATATCTTCAGGGAAAAGATTATGGATTCTAACTCAAGATCATGAGTTGGATAATTTTATTCATGATTATTCAACTGCCTTGATTCATATGAAATAACTTTTTCATTTTTCAAAAGGACGCAACACAGTCTTTTCTTCGATGCATCACTATATATTAAAAACCCATCATTTCATAATAATAAAGTCAAGATTGGAGAATTGACTAATCTTATCTTCAATTCTTCAAACATTATGCACATTCTCCTGTCCATATTAACTTAACCCAATTTCATTTAATCTTATTTACTAGGTAATATAATCTGGAAACATTTTGAAAGAAATGCCGATAGTAACCTACTAAACCAATTAAACTACATACCTCTATTACATTCATTGGCGTAGTACATTGTTGGATTTCATATGTATTTATAGGATCAACTAAGTTTCCATACTTAGAGATAATATATCTAAGAAAAGATATTTCCTCAAGCTAGGATTCACACTTTCTAAATTTATCATATAACTCTTTACTTTTAAGAGTCTCAAGAATATTCTTCTATTAATTCTCATGGTCTTCATAGATTTTAGAATACAACAAAATATCATTAATGAACAATATAACAAAATCATCAATATATTCCTTGAATACATTGTTCATTATATCAATGAAAACTGAGGGTGCATTAGTCTATACAAATGGCATTAATGTAAACTTGTAATGTCCATAACTTATCTGAAATTTTTTCATCAAAGTATCTTCCTTCTTTACTTGTAATTAATGGTTCCTAGAATAACGTTCAATATTCAAAAAATATTTATCTTTATAAAGTTGGTTAAATAAATCATCAATGTGAGGTAGATAGTACTTTTTCTATATTGTAATTTCATTTATTTCTCTATAGTTAATGAACATCCTCAAGGATCCATCTTTATTCTTAATAAAGAGAACAAGGGATCCCAATAGAGAAAAATTATGGAAAATAAATCCCTTATTACTCAACTCCTCTAGTTGTTTCTTCATCTATACTAATTCATAGTGGCTATTCTATACAGAGTCTTTGATATTGGTCTTTCATTAGGGATTAAATCAATGGTAAACTAAACTTCATGCTTTGGGGGTGTTCAGGTAATTCCTCGTGAAATACATCAATGTATTCCCGTGAAATTAGTACATCCTCAATTTAAAGATCAATTTCCTCATCCCTAGATGTTGTTTGCTATTCCTAACCAATAATTTTATTCAGTAGATCTATTGGGGGTAGATCTATATAAGAATCAGATGATGAGGTTTATTCTCTAAAGATAATGGATTCTACATCTTTCTCACAAATTGTAATTTCCTACATCATGTAATAAATTTTTGTATCATATTTTTGAAATCCAGGCCATACTGAGGATTATATCAAATTCAACCATAGGTATGATGATAAGGATAGGAAATAAATCATATATATATGCCATGGAGGGGAATGACCAACACATTTTTTTTGTAATGAGACTTCCCTTACGAGTTTTGACTAATAACTCCCTTATTAAATCATAATAGGAATGTCTCATTTTATTGGAAAATTATGCGCATATAAAAGAGTGTGATGATCCAAAATCAAATCAAACATTGTCTAAATTTAACGATATAATTAATTTAGCTACCACCACATCATTGGGTACTTCTACTTCAGCTATGGTGATGGTACAAGATTAGTCATCTCACCTTGAGCTTTTCTGTAGTATTTTCCCTTGAATCTTGGGACATTGGTTTGAATAATTCCCTATTTCATTACAGTTGAATCATTGAAAATTATTTATTTGTTTCTTACCCTTTCATTCATTTGCTTGATAAACCTTTTTTCTGTACTTATAACAAACTCCCATGACTTTTAAGCATTTCCCAAGATGATTATTTCTATAATTTTTACATAATGGGAATTGCTTCATTCCACTGTTCTTCTTTTATGACTTACCTATTTCATAATTAAAATAAGACATATTCTTATCCTGATTTCCCTTGAAAATGTAGAATGTAAAAATTTCTTCTTCCTTTTGATGGAACTTAATACTATTTCATCATAGGATTAAAATGTGTGAGAATCTAGTGTCCTTCAGATAACTGGCTTAAGACCTTCAAAGAAATTATCAATCTTGTTTTCTAAATCTTGATATAATATATATATTACCTTCATAGTCTTGTGAAGGTAGATTAATACTCAATTACACTATCTTCTTCCTTTTTCTTTAAGTTAAGAAATTTTCTATTCATTTCAATTCATTTATCATGAGGGAAATATTTGTTAAATAATGTTTCTTTAAAGACTTTCCACTCTATGTGTTTTATTTCGACTTTATCCTTAGTATTCTGAATCAATGTCCACCATTGATCAACATCTCCCTTGAGACAATATAATGCATGTACTATCTTTTCATTTTCATTTCATCCAAATTCCAAAAATATCTTTTTAAGGTACTTGATCCACTACTCAGTTACCACTGGATTAGTTGTCCCACTAAAATATGGGGTATTTTTCTACATGAATTAATCCAACATAGGTATAGTATGGTTACTCTTCATAAACTGAGTAAGTTTTCCTAATATATTCATGATCAAATCAACTACGACAGTAATTGTGTTGACTTTCTTAGTGGGGAAATCCCTACATTGTCTATGGGTATTGATTCCCTTTCTTCTATTAGGCTCCATCACTAAATAATGGAACATGCTATGTTATATCATAACCATCATGAGTATTGAGAAAAAAATTCACTATAAGGAATTATTATAATTCTAATGTTTACTTAACATCTAGTCCCCAAAGTTTCTATTAAACCTTCTCTAATACCAATGGTAATAACCTTAACCCTAATAGCCAGTATTTGGTGGTTATTTTATTATAATGGCATAGAAACAAGATATAACACTAACAAGTATAGATTAGTTTATTTTTCTTGATGAACTGGATACATACATGGTCCCCTTATTAAATTGGTAATTAAATATAGAATATAGAAAAAGGAAAATAAAATGATTCCTTGTCCCTTATTAAAATATTTCATCTTCATATCCCGGGGAAGGAAAACAAATAAAAGGGTGAGATAAAATGATCAGTAAGGGTTAAATGAATCAATAATAAGTGAAGAAAATTTGGTAAGCTATAATCATTATGGAAAGTTAAATAACTGAAAAACACATGACTTTAATAAACTAAGAATGAAAATGAATCCATAGATTTTGTCATAGTGAAAAAATTATAGAAGTTAATAACTGAATACTGAATAGATAAAATGATTAATTATTATACCTCATGTATATATCATATGAACCACTACAATCAAGACCTTTCTTAATATGGCTGAAGTCTATAGTAGAAACCCATCTGATTCTGCTTGAAAATAAACACGAATGGTTTTTCACCAAATTGATTATCTCATGAGACATGTTGATGCATCGAGGGGATATATAATATCGGGAACCAGCCATCACTACAAGTCTAAATAATTATTCATACATAGATTTAATTCATGTCCAAAAGTGTTTTTCATTTATACTTAATATCCTAGATAATCAAATTAGATTCATTAATTACATAATTCATAACCTATTAAACATCTATTTTATTTATTATAATTTTATTAAGTTTATTTACGACCATTATGATGATTATAATGTTTATTTTCATTTTTCAAGGAGTTGTAATTTTTGTGGTTTTCATGAACGGTTCACTTGTATACAAGTATGGAAGTTAATGTAAAATGGGAATAATTCTATAGAATTTAAATTATATGTTATTAATGAACTTATAGAAGTTTAAATGATCTTATATATCATATTTTCATATGGAATAAAAATATTATACGCTAAAAAAATTTCCATCATTTGTGATGGGTAATTTATGACAGAATCCTATCACTAATAATTATATATGATGGGATAACATTAAAAATTACCCATCTCTGAAAATTGAAACTCAATTAGTTTTATTTTCAATGGATTGTCCCTAATATGTTGAGACCTAATGTTTTTGAGAAAAAAATATGTATCCATTGTAAAAAAAACATTTACGACGGGCTTTCAATCCATTAAAAATAGAATTTATAAATATTTTGTGATAAAAATAATGTTTCATCATAAGTACTTATTTGTGATGATATGTTAATCCATCACAAATACTATTCAGTAATGTTTTAGTGATAAAATAATGATATGTCACAAATTCTATTTTCAATAGGATTAAAATGACAGCACAAATATTATTTTTGATGGGATAAAAATTCTATCAGAAATAAATAAAAAAATAATTAAAAATAATTAAAAATAATTGAAAATAATAAAAAATTATAAAAAATCACTTATATAAAAAAATAATAAACATTGAATCAATTGTATTTTTATTCAAAAAAATATAATGAACTTATTGAGAGGAGTGGGATAAATTGTGGGATCAAGAGGAGGTAACTCCACCCATAAACCATGTGCAAGTTCTCATTTTTACCCCATATTCTACTCATGTTATTGTTGCTGATGTGACACTTCTCTTCCAACTCTATATAAAGTCTCTATATAGTGTAATCCTGATATCGCATCCACTCTTCATACTCTATAGTAGACAATGATTTTTCATGAGTTCCCTTTGAGCTGACTGATGACACTGCTACAGTACCATAATAATTAGCTAGTGGAAATCATGAACAAAAAATTATCACCTAATTTTTCTCAATATTATGTATGGTTAGCCATATCCATGATTCCTTGTTAAAACATGACTCAAACAATCCCTTGACCTTATTCTTGGCCTGAATCTCTCATATGGGATAAGTCACACCCTCATACGTCTCTTTCAAGTTAAATTAGAAATTAAAAAGGTTAAAAAAATTAAGTTAATTATAAAAACTATAAATGAAATACTAACAACAATTTGATGTTGTATCTCACCAAATATCTCTCCCATAGTATGGTTTATATGCATCCTCTTGTAGACATGACACTCCATAACAATTGGATAAACAACATACTACATAAATATAACATATAAATTTTATATTTAAAGTATATATGAATTAATCACCAATATTAATTAACATATATCATCAATATATAGTAAATTCATGACTCATAACTCTTTGTGTGACCTCATAACTCCCCCAATTCTATTGAAAAAATGATAACCTCCAATGGAAAGTTTCTCCTTTCTAGTGGGAGTACATTCCATCTCAAGCCTGGGCATGGATTTAATTAGGTCGATGAAACATGGAAGACTCATCAAAATAGTAGTAGAATATCTCTACATGGATTTATTTCTATGGTTGTGTACAAATTAATGAAAACACTCAAACATAAAAATATATTATGTCTCTCAGATAGTGGATCTCATTATATCAATGACTAAGGACTACAAAACCTAAAAATAATTAATAATAACAAGTTAATAATTTTATAAATTTAAAATAAAATATATTATTTATTTACATACAATTCAGTGGTCGAGCATGCGATGTAGAACATCGGTGGAAACCTAGTCCCATGAAACTCATAGCCCCAAAAAAATAATTCCATAGAAGCACACCTACCAAAGCAGATGCACTTTGAACCACCTGACCCCGACACTGATTCGGAAAGGACCAAGTCAGACATCCTACCACAAGGTGAATACGGGATGAAAGGAACTCCACCACATGGTCCAATCACCCGTCAAACCCGGAAAATGGTGCAGCATGAAGAAAGAGATGGTAAACTAGAAGACCCTAAACAAGGGGAACTGAAAAGACGAAGTGAAACAAGCCATTCAATAGGGAACTCCACAAAAATATGGAAAAAAATGGGTGGAAATTCATGTTCAGAGAGCTCAAAGGAGGAGGCTGGTGAGACACATCCCTACCTAGATCAATGATTGTCTTATTCTGGAACTGTTGTGGGCTTGGAAACCCATGAACGGTTTGCATGATACAGCACAATTGCGCCCAAAGTCGCCCTGATATGGTTTTCCTCTCTGAAACCATATTGGAAAACAAGGACACCACTGGAATTGCTCTGAAATGCAGCTTCCAAGACTGCCTCCCGGTTTCCAGACAAGGCCATTCTGGGGGACTCTGTCTCCTATGGAAGGAAAACATCGACGTCAAGATTTTGTCCTTCTCCTCGCACCATGTGGCAGCAACCATTCAGGCGAACCATACCCCACCTTGGACGTTTGTGTGATTCTATGGATGGTTGTCCCATAATGAGAAGGGGAAATCATGAGATCTTCTATGCAAGCTACGTCATGATCTTCTGAGCCCTATTCTCTTCAGAGGGGACTTCAATGAGATTATGTTCCACAAGGAAAAGCGTGGTGGAAATGCCCAACCCTATGCGTCGATGTCTAATTTCATGGGCTCGGTCTCTAGTGCGGACCTTATCGACCTAGGATACACGGGTAATCCCTTCACATGGTTCCGAGGTAATACGGATGGCACCCGCATTACTGAGCAACTTGACAGATTTATGGGCTCAACTGATTGGATAAATCTTTTCAGCATGTTCCACACTGGCCACATGATGCTCAACTATTCGGACCATTTCCCAATTTTCATTAACTGCACTCAAGGTGATCGTAACAGAAATTCCAGCAGACCCTTCAGATTTGAGAGCTTATGTTTAAAAGACCAGGAATGCGAAGAGGTGGTCCGGTCAAGCTGTAAGAGTTCTCACAAAGATATTGGCCTCAATCTCCAACATGTAGCATCCGATCTGAGATCTTGGAGCAACAAGAAATTCCACCACCCTGACAGGAACTGTGATTCCCTTGAAAAGAAACTGCACAACCTACTCAGGCAACCCCCATCCAATTGCATTCCCTCCAAGATTGGATCCACTGAAAGAAATAAAAAATTGAAATTACTTCATCAGGAATGGATTGAAATTGAGAGATGTATATAGCTCAAGAATATATTTTGTAATCATAAATCTAGCATTGTCGTGAGGAATAAAGATCTTTGGGGTAATGGATCCTCTGGTTCCAAAGAACACGCCCCACGCGCCACCCCCTTTTCAAATTCTCCCGACTGTTGCGGTATGCTTCGCCTGACCTCTGCTGCTTCCATCAGCCCCAGGGGTGTTCGATCATGCTTCTTCGGCCTTTCCCGCTCGGTTCTCTCTGTCGGTTCTCCCTACGGGGTCGTGCGGCACTTCAGGCCTAGCTGATCCCCAGGCCGGCCCCCCTGTTCTGTCTCCTGGCCCCCTCGGTGCCTCCAGTATAGGCATCTCTTTTTGGGATGCTCTATGTGGCTCGTCTCGGGGGCCCCTCCCTCATTGCTTTCCGACAATCTTTGTCTCTTCGACGCAATCATCGAGGGAGGGGAATCGAGTTCAGATGGATGTGCCGGTGTCCGATTTCTTAGAGGCCAAGATCTGTTTAAAATTGACCCGGGTGGCTCGTCTCATCCTTTCATTGGTTCTCTTTCTGTATTATCTTCTCCTCGGAGGAGGAATTCCTTCTTTCTTGGTGCAAGGCTCCGAGGACCTTGGGGCATTGGAGATTGAGTTTTATCCAGGTGGTCCTTAGTGGCTCACAATGGGAAGGAAATCCCGAAGGCGGCAGTCTGGATCAGTCTTCCCGAGCTGCAGATTCCCTTCTATAATAAAGCCTTTCTCAAGTTAATCGGGGACTCCATTGGGGTTTTTTTTGTGTTCTGCTGATAGCACGAGCTAGAACTTGTCTACCTCAGAGCCTCGCATATGTGTTGAGATTGACATTTCCCAACCTCTGCTAGAGAAACTTGATCTTTGTGTTGAAGAATCCTTTCTCTAGGTTCAAGGTATTTCTTACCCTGTTTTCCCCAGGTTTTCTCGCATTGTCTTTAACAGGGTAATTCGGTGCATTTTTTTCACCTTCATCATCACTATGGCCATCGTATAGAGGTGGGTGGAGGTCGTTGGGGGGCCCATGCCTCTCCAGCTCTGCCTGAAGGGACCCCGGTGGTGGACTAGGAGCTCATTGTGGCTCTTTTGCCTCCCCACTCAGAGTCGGTTGTGGCTCTACCTCTAGGACCCATGCTTGTGGAAAGATCAGCAGGGAGTAGAGCCCTAGTTCCTTTTTCCCCATGGGGCTTCCCTTCTCTATAGGTCAATCCCATCCATTTTTTTCTGTGAAACTTCATACATTCATGTATAGTAGGTAGTCTGGCGATGATGCAGAACTCGGAAAGCCACCTCCTGGTCCCAATGTCCTTGCCATCCCTTTTTATATATTTTATTATATATTTTATTCAAAATATTTTATTTTTACAATTTTATTCAAATTATTTATTAAAATAAATAGATTGTTTTTTCAAATTTGAATCGGTGTGACTCTCACCAAGAATTGTGCCTTTTCGGTTGAACCAATACGTTCTTTTATCGAAATGGTGAGATCAAAGTGGTGTGTACCTCACCAAGAGTTGTCCTGTTTCGGTCGAACCAATGTGTTCTTTGACTAAACAGGTGCAATTCACACCATTTCTAATCAATAAATAAATGATGATGAGATTACTTATTTTTTAATTAATTTCAATCCTAGAAATTCTCTAGAGTTCTCCTAACATCTGTGCAGCAGAGCAATCGGAAATTGGTGTTCGATTTTCCCCAAAACTTGGTGAAATCCTTGAGGGATACATCCAACGAGAAACCTACACCATCAGCGTGGGGGTGGATAAAATGCTTTTGGACAGTAAATTCAATTCATGCATCAGGGTTCTATCTGTCTTCTCTTTCTGCCAACCTATTTTCTAACATCCCTTGCCCCCATTTTCTCAGAAAGTGACTTGGTGGGTACTGAATGGTCCATTGTTGAGGTTCCAAAGGAAAAGGAGGTGTCTTCTGGTGAATGTTCCATTTCTCCTACATTGGTCCCGTCCTTGAATCCTACAGGTTACTCCTCTCTCAGTGTTTCTAGTTCCAATAAGAGAGGATCCAAATCATCTTTGTGCAACCAGAGAAAGCGTAGCAATGGTTCCTAGGTCAGCTCTTCAATGCCTTCGTCGTTGTTGTCTAGGGATCCAGGAGTGTGCACTAGGTCCAAAGTTAAAAATGAGAAAGGGAGATCTCCTTACCACTTTGAGAAGGGTAGGAGTTCTAGATCCAGTCCTAGGACAATTTCATTTAAATGACTCCTTTGATCATATGGAATGCTCAGGGCATTAGCACTCGGGTTAAATTGGACTTTCTGGCCTCAGAGATCTCCAACCACAAGGATGCATTGGTGGTCATCCTTGAGCACAAGCAGCACCCCTCTAGGATAGGGGAGTTCTCTATGAAGCTCATAATGCATGGCATGCAGGTTGATCCTGTGAATAGACACATTTGGATCTTTTGGCACAGACTGTTCAATGTGGTCATGGTTCAAGCAAGGGACCAGTATATCACTGTCAATGTCAAGGTGAGTTGAGGTAATGCCTCCTTCATGACTTTTGTTTATAGGAGTTGTGATCACCGCCTAAGAGAGACATTATGGGAGGATCTTCGTAAGTTCGATCCTAGGAAAAAACTATGGATCGTTGGGGGTGACTTTAATGTGGTGGCGGATCCAGTGGAAAGGAAGGGTAGGGGATATTCTACAAGAAATCTATCCTTGACTTCATTCATTTCATGGAGGTTATGGGTCTCTCTGATCTTGGATTCATGGGTGACAGGTTCACATGGTGAAATAATCAACGGGGGATTTGTCGATCATGGGGTCGTCTGGATCGTTTCCTTGAAAATATGCAAGCCATCTATGTTTTCTCCAGTTCTAAGGTTACACATTTGGTTTGGGGTATTTCTGACCACTCCCATCTCCTTGTTTCCCTAGCTTCCTCTCAGAATCATCAAGAGTGATTCCGATTTATCCAGTTTTGGGCCACCTTCCTTGGATATCACAACCTCATTAGATCCATTTGGGAGGGGCCCTCTCAAGGCAACAAGTGGGTATCATTACACATCAAGCTGAGACAACTTAAACTCAAGCTCCATTTGTGGAAAAAAGATGTTCCCCGTCATGACGGAAATTTAGAGGCGATCATGCGGGACGCTGAACACCTTGAGGGTCAGTTGGAGGATGCATGTGACGACCAGCTCTATGATGAACTCATGAAGAGGAAAGACCTTCTGGCTGATATGGTCCTGAAGCAGGAGCACCTAGCCAAAGAGGGGGCCAGGATCAAATGGCTAAAAGAGGTAAATAGAAACTCGACTTTCTTTCATGCATGCATTAAGCAGAGGAAAGTGTTGATCAAACCAAATATCATGTTGGAGGACAAATCTTTCATGGAGGACAGGGATTTGGTGGGCAGCATGGCCAATGTTTTTTTAACGAACCTTCTAGTTGGTCCCAACAAATGCTTTCCCAATGGGTATCCATCAGAGGACTTAGATATTTTTTAAGTGATTCCTAACTTCGATACTGATCGGGACAACGGAGTCATGGGGGGCGAGCAAGATGAGTAAGAGATTAAATATGCTCTCATGCACTGGAATCCAAATAGTGTCGTGGGGCCAGATGGGTTCCTTGGATCGTTTTGCAGGTCTTCATGGGACATTTTGAAGGAGGATCTGGTTGCAGCCATCCAAGATGTTTTTCGGGGGGTAGTTTACCCCGCGTTGCAAGTGCCACCACAATTAGACTCCTTCCTAAGAATAAGAACCCCACGTCAATCTCCCATTATCATCTTGTTAGAAAGTGTAATGCCTCTTACAAAGTATTTTCTACCATTCTTAACACCAGGTTGGATATCCACATTCCTTAGTGGGTGTCGATGGAACAACACAGGTTTATCAAAGGTCGGTTGATACAGGAGGCCATCGCCCTAGATCAGGAGATTCTCAACGATATCAACGTCAAGACATGTGGGTCTAAAATGATTATTAAACATTATATAAACAAGGAATATGATTGGGTTGAATGAAACTTTATCAATAAAGTTCGGGCAGGTATGGGTCTCAACTCTTGGAACATTGATATCATGTTTCATTGTTTCAACTATGCACGGCTGTTGGTGACCTTTATGGGGAAATCCTATGGTTTTTTCAATTCCACTCAAGGTCTCAGGAAAGGGGACACCATCTCGCCAAGCCTGTTTATCCTTATTCAATACATCCTGAGTCACTTGATCCATATAAGCATAAGGCAAGGAACCATCATTTCGTATTGTCGTCGGATGAAGGCGCCGACTATTTCTCACCTCATGTTCACTGATGATACCATACTTTTTATGAATTCTATGAGTAAGTCCATACATGGCCTGAATAAAGTGTTAGAGTATTATTTCCACTAGAGCAGTCAGATCATCAATAAAGGCAAGAGTAATTTCTTCATATCTAATAGGTGAAACACCGAGCGGGTTGATACAATTAGCAGGGACCTGGGCATGTAGAGGGGGAATCTTCCCATGGATTATCTAGGGCCCCCCATTTCTCCTTGTATGTAGCTCATTCGTGACTTTGACCCTCTCCTCTCCAGGATCATTGATAGAGTGCCAAACTGGGAAAAAAAGTTCCTCACTTTCGGAGGGTGGATAGCTCTGGTTAACATCGTTCTTGCATCTTCTCCGGTGCATGTCTTGTCTTCAATCAAGGCTCCCAAGGGTGTCATCTAAAATATCAATAAGATCCTCACCAGGTTCATATGGGATCCATTATCTAAAGGTAAGAGACATTGGGTCTCTTGGAGTAGGATGGCGAAGACGGTGAGTGAGGGTGGTATTAATGTGTGCTCTCTTGAGGATACTCTTTACTACATGCATGCGAATCTTGCATGGTGTGTTCTAGAACAACATAATATTTGGGGGAATACCATGAAAAGTTATGACTTAGGTCTTTGGGATAATTCATAGGGTCATCCTTTGTCTCTTTGGTCAATGATCGGTCCCCTCATCACTACCCTTCGCCCACACTCTCACTGTGTCATCAGGAGAGGAGACATCTCTTTCTGGCACCAGAACTGGGGTGGTGTCGTTCTGGGATTTCCTGGTTTCCTAGCCACATATTTTTATTTCAGGGAGGCCAGCCTTTTCCCCTCCTTCATCAAGGCTATTCTGGATAGGGAGCAGGAGAACTGTTTCTATATCATTGAGCTGAATTTAGATCCAGATAAATGTGTTTTCAGCCCCACCATTCGGGTTTATTATCATTGAAGGACTTATGATGAACCTTATTTGAGCAGGGCCAATACCATGTGTGGGATGAGGTTGTCTAGGTGATGAGTGTTCCAACCGGGTTCAATTTTATCACATGGAGGATCAGGAACAAGCTGTACTGACTGATGATAATATCCAACATTGTGGTATCCCATATGCTTCTAGGTGTGTGCGTTGTAAGGCTCATAGTGTGGAGAACACAAACCACCTGTTCTTTGATATTGATTGGGCGCGCGACGTGTGGAAACTTCTTGGGGAGTTCACTACGGTCTATACCATAGTTGCAGCTAATCTTCCCTTTCTTGACAGATGGTATCATGGCTCGGGGGGGTGGCCCAGAATGTTTGGCTCGCTTGGTGGTGCTTCATGCGGGGTGTTGGGTTCTCTGGAAAGCACAGAATAGGGTGAGGTTTGTAGGTGCATCTATATCGAATCGTGTTATTATTGTATTGGAAAGGAACCTGCTTAATGACTTGGCCACGATTGTGAGGAACTGGAATGAGGTCCCCTATTTACTCCTCATTAAAGTCTGATTATGTGATCCTCTTATATCCATCAGTGGAGAGGGTAATTGGGTCTGTTGACAGCCACCCTTGTATGGTTTGAAATTGAATACGGATGGATCATGTGTCCTGGGGGGGAATGCGCGGAGTAGGGGTTGTGCGTGATGGCAATGGGTTGGTTTATTTGCCTTTCTCGGCCAGGATGGGTCAGGGATCCTCCCTATAAGCAGAGGATTTGGCAATGCCCGTTGGGCTCAGATTATGCAAGCAAAAGGGTCTAGAGATCTCAGAAGTTGAAACAGACTCATTGATTGTCCAAAACTCCTTGAAAGGGGGTGGCAGCTCTCCTTGGTCAATTAGCTATGTTATTAGAAAATTCAATGGCATTATTAGTAGTGGAACACAGATTCTACATACATGGAGGGAGGGGAACACAGTTTCAGATCACTTGGATTCATTGGAATTTGATGGTTTTATGGATGTATGTTTTCATATAGTGGTCATTATGAAAGTTGAGGGGGTTAACCTCATTAAAGGGGAGGCTCTCGGGCTCCACCATTTCAGGCCTCCTTAGATTCTTTTCTATGGAGTGGGGTGGGGGTGTTTATCTTATTTTTTGTTTTTGGTCCCTTTACCTTTTGAATAAAAAATTACTCTTGATGATGATGAGCATGATCGTTACCCCTCCTAGTTTATGATGTATTTGCGACATCCTGTGGATCAGATGACACATCATGGGGCTCATCATTGAGTAAAAAAACATTAGTTAAGGTATGATATAACTCATCATAATCCTCTTCAGGAATCTGAAACACAAAAATAATGTTACCTGTAAATAATTATTAATACATATATCAGATATTAAAAACTAATAAATATTTATTTAAAACAAATAATAAAAATTTATTATAACTGTAACTATAATGTAATGCATCATTACTCATTCTTATCTTTATGTTCATTGATTTCAATGTATTTATCTTCTTCCTCAACATCATCAATCTCCATATGAGCTTCAACTTCATCATCAGTTATTATTAACAATTCATTGGTTTCACCATCCTCATTATCAACACCATCATCCCTTAACTACATGGTCTCATCACTGATATTTACATCTCTTTGAGTAAGAGATCTATTTAGCAATGTTTCTTGAAAAATTTCAATATTTTACACTTCCACATAACCAATTTTATTTTCAATAAACCAATTGTCATGAGATTTAATTTTTATTACACTCCACCATTCATTTAAATTTCTTAAATAAATAGAGTAATTAGCATAATAAACTCAATGTCCTTACTATGCTAGTATAAATGGTTCATTTTCTATAAGAATAATTTTATATTTAATTTTAGTGACTCCATGCCATGTCTAAATACACAACCCTTGATCAGTTTCAAACTAACTTAAACAGTGTTATGTAATTTTTTTCAATACAACATAACTTAATTATTCCATCAATCATGCCATAAATTTCAACTTCACATTCTTTGTGATTGTTGATTTTAAACAAAACCCATTATTCATTGATTTTTTTACTCACCATATGTTTGTGTATAAAATCCAAATCCATTAATCATATATTAATTATAAGATTTTACTAATTTGGATAGTGGGTTACTTAGTGAACATAATCAACTGTTAATTTAATTTCCATCTTGTGATAACTGAAAAATAATAAAAACTTTAATACTAGATAAAATCATAAATTGATTCCATGTGTTTTAATATAAATAATTTAACCTTACAATATTTGAAACGAATAGTAAAAATTATGTTGTCACCATTTTTCAAGGGTTTATGGGGTAATTTTTATGATTTTTTTGAAATGATCATTAAATAATCTAAAGATAAATTAATATAAATTTAATTTAAAAAATATTTAAAAATATATATGAAAATTTTTCACTTACTATAAAAATCATTTTTTTTATCATAATTGAGAAAACATATGTATGAGCTTGAGGTTTTTCACTATATAAAAGTCATAGTTCATGATGACCATTGAAATTAAGCTCAAACTGATTAAATATTGATAATTGATTTTATGTGACATCATAAAAATATCCTTTTTATGACCCATTTGATTATGTTTTGAAGATATTCATATTAAAAATAATATGAGCATAAATTTCAAATTTCCTATTATAATTATGCTTCTACATTTTACCATTAAATTGATGTTTTGTTACATAAATTATTCTTTAATTTTTTTTTTAAAAATATCTCATATGGATACATCCATTGAAACAATGTTGGCCCTCCACATTTTTATTCATATAGAAAATTAAATATTAAATTTTTCATTGAATTAAAGAAGGAAAAAATAAACATTTTTTCCAGTCTATTTAAAATTAAAACATCATATTTTTACAGCACACTCAATGTATCATAGTCTTTTTTTTCACAAAAATGTATTAAAAAAAATATGATATTTCAGTCAACACATCCCAAATAAAATAATTCAACAACCCTTTCAGACCAAAAGGTAACCTGGTAATATGACCATTTCTAGAAAAATAAAAAATAAAAGAATCATGGTCATCTGATAACCTCAAATCTGTGATCTACTAATTTAATGATAAACGAATTTCTTTTGAAAGTTCATAATTGGATTTTCATTTCAATAAATTTTATTATCTATCATTTTTAAATTACTCAATTTTGAGATGCCTGTAAATTTGGTAAATATTTAACTATGACATTACATTATCTCTAGTCTAGTTAAGTGTGATCATAAAATTAAAAAATATATTGTCAAAATAATTATTCTCAATATGAATTACATATATCATGTGATGAACCAACAAATAAAACCAATATAGTTGGTCCTAAAAAAATAATTTTCTTTATCCAATTATGATATCTCCCAAAACCACCTATTTTCTTTTAGTTTATATTTAGACTAAAATTAATCAGAGAGAATGACAAGATGATGGCTTTTACCTGAATACCTTCGAGTACTACAACAGGTCCATCTCTATTAACTCTATATTTTGTAAAATTATTTTTATTCCTTCATAAAGGATGATATATAGGAATAAATCTCTGATAAATGTCAAAAAATAAGGTTTTATTCCTTTGACAAGAATAAACGCTTTACTACCACCTATGAAGTATGGACAATATTTTAGGCGATGTGTACTCCATCCATATAATGTACTATCTTCTAGAAATAAACTAATTGTCTACATTAATGTTGATTCTAGTGTTACATTTTTCTCTACAACTACATTATATATAGTTACATCATCGCTCCATAATAAAATTAACTCATCAATTAATGGATTAAAATAATCAATGATATTCTTTATTATATTACTGGAATTAATAACATAAAATTGTTATACGGACCCCTCATCAATATACAAGGATATAAGTTTTGTGGAGTTATAAAAATGGGCCAATAAGAGTATTTATTATTTTAATAACCAAATGGACAAAAACCATTAGTTGAAATACCTAACCATATTTTGTAAGTTTTCGGAGAAAAATATTGATGCACCTAATCAAAGTTTTTCCATGAATCATTATCACAAGGATGGTTTAATCTTTAACTTATAGAAATAATGGATTTATGTCTTGTCATAAATACAAATTTTCTATGGGTCATAAAAACATACTATAATCCAAGTGTAATTGAAAAAAACATCAATTATTTATCATGAAAATAGTTGGAATTTCCTTATTTTACCAATTTGTACCAAGATTTTATACATATTAGAAAATTAAATAGAATCTCATATTCACCATAATATAAGATGAAATCGTTTTATCATCCATGGTTCTTCTGATAAATTATACTAGAATTATGGACCATCTTTTTTCTTTCATAGAAATTCAAAGGTAGTGTGTAGAAAATATTAGATCAAAAAAACTATTTAATATTCCAAAATTATATTTAATAGTAAAATATTTTGTAACAACTTCCAATTTTCTTTTCTTTAATCTAGGAAATAAGGCCTCATTATCATATTTTCAAAAATTATAAAATTGAGATAAGTCTAATTCAGTATTTGAATTATCATTCTGGGTTTTTGTTGCTTAAAAAGAAGTGAAAACAACCTCATGTATTAAATTTTGAAACTGTAATGGATCTAGAACGAAAAAAAATTGTATTTTATTTAAAATTAATTTCACCATTTTGATAATAAAAGAATAATATTTTTTTAAAAAAAAATTAAATAGATGAACTTTAAAATTATCAAAATTTTCACATCTCCTGAGATCACATTTCATATGTGGTTACCTAATTTTCCCTTCTAAAATAAATTTAGAATTTGATGATGAAAAGAATTTAAATGTTTCAACACCCTTAATGTAGGAAGTATTGATACCAATACTATGTATATTTCTATAATGACTTATCTAATCACATTCTCTTAACAAAAACTAATGTCTATTCCCTAGGTCCAAATTTTTCTTAAAAAATAAAGGTAATTTATTTATTATCAAAAAATTTGTTTTATCTTATGTTAAATTAATTTTTAAAAATTATTATGCAACTTATTTTCACTAAATGAAAACTCAATATATTATAATTTCAGTTAATATTTTTTTATTTATTTATTTTTACAAATTTTATTATTATTTTGTTTCTTATATTTTTTTAATAGCTTAGTAATTTTTTTAATATATTATTAGTATTCAATATTATGTTTTAATCCTACATAAAATAATAATGTTTTATTATTTTTCAATGTACTAATTGATTAGTTTTTAATATTTTTTATTTTTGGCTATTATTTTATTATCTATTTTTTTACAATCAACTCTTACTATAAAATATTAGTAATTAAATAGTTTTTTTGTAATATTATATAATTTTTCAATATTTTGATTGTAATATAATATAATATTTAAATATTTTATTGTTTTGCAAATTACTAATTTATTAGTTTTCAATATTTTATAAGTTTTACTAATATTAGTTTTAAAATTACAAATAATAGTTTAAATCTTATAAAGATTAGTTTTTTTTTTGTTTTTGGTTTCTTATTTATAAATAATTATTAAAAATTTATAAATATTATATAAATTAATAATACATAAACATGATCTAGTAAAATTTTATTATTTTTCATTATTTTACTTCTAATATTAATTTTTACTAATAATATTTATTTAGTTATATTAATTTAAATCTAATATTTATTAAGTTTTCTTCAAAATATTTTTATAATAATTTTTTAAAATTTTTAAATTTTTTTTATTAATTTTTTATTTCTTTTTATAAATTTTATTTTATTTAATAAGTTTTATTAATTTATAAAAAAAATTATTTATAAATTCTTATTTTTGTTAAAATATTAGTACCTTTTGATCATTTTAATTTTATTCATTTTTTTCATTTATTATAATATTGGTAATTAAATAATATAAATAATTTACTAATTTTAATTGGATTTTTATTTATTTAATTTCTTAATTTTCTTTGATATTAATTAATATTTTCATTAAAATATTAGTAATTTTTAATTATTTTTTCATTAATTTTGTTATCTTTCTAATTTTATTTCATTGTTGGTATTTTTTATATTATATAAGTTATTATAAATGTGTAAATTAAATTTAAATTAATTTAATAACTAATTTTTCTATTTTTTATTAATTTTTACTGCTTTTTTATAATTTTTTTAATTTAATAAATATTAATAATTTTTTTTAATGTGTAATATAATTTATTATTTATTAATTATTACTTTTATTAAAATATTATTAATTTTTATTTATTTATTTTCTAACTTTATTAAATTTCTAATTTTTTATACTATTCCTAATATTTTATTAGTTTTTATAAATTTATAACTTAAATTCAAAATAATTTGACTGATATTTTATCTGGTTTTCTCGCTAATATTTTTAAAATAAATTAATATTCTTTTAAAATTTGATGATATTTTTAGTTCTTATTATAATGTTTTGTTTAATTTAATATATTTTACTAAATTTTACCAATTTATAATAAATTTTTTATTTGTTATTAAGTTTTTTTTAACTTTACAAATTTATGTTGATTATTATATTATATTTAACTACCATGAAATAATTCATACATTATAGTTATTTGAAAAAATTAAATGACAAGAAACAAAGTAAATAAATAAAAAAGAACTAATAAATTCAGTTGGGGTGGTGCCTGAGTGGTAAAACATGTAATCCTATATCCTAAAGGCCAGGGTTTGAATCCTAGCAATCCCCTTAGGGATTCACAACACAGGCAGTGAGACAGATAGGCAGTGACGTTGGCCTGGTGATGCAGGCAGGATGATGCAGGCATGATGCTACACTAGGCTTTCAGGCCATATGGATGGATCACCTAGACTTGGGCCTAAGATATTCATAATGGGTCTCACTCTCCCCAGATAGAAATAGGTCTTTGATTTCATAATAAAAATATGCTTCAACCCAAACTTTAAAAAAAGAACTAATAAATTATCTAATAATGAAACAATCAAAATAAATAAATAATTTAAAAAAAAATAAAGTTCAAAAAATAACTTTTAACAAACTAAAAAAATGATTGTGATCAAAATTTGGTAGCTAGATCTAGATAATAAAGAGTTTTCTTGAAGAAAATCGAAGAGAAATTGAGAAATTGAATTTTTTGTGATGATAGATGGGTGGGGAACTTGGGTATATATATCATGTTTTTTCTACAATGGAAATTTGAATTGAAATATTATTGATCACAAATACTTATTTGTGGTGGAAAATTGTGATATATTTCATCAATTATGATGTGTATTTGTGATGGATTAAGTTTCCATTGTAAATAATTTATTGTCATATTTAACTTATCCCTCCTTTTATAAAATTATTTGTGAGAGAATAAAGTCTATTGAAAATAATTATTTGTAACAAAAAATTATAATGGGTTCTATTAATTTAGACTGGTATTTGTAATGGATTATGTATATGTCACAAATAATATGTCGTCATATTTATCCTATCTTTCTGTTTACAAAATTATTTGCAATAGAATAAAGTCTATCCCAAATAACCCGACACCATGTTTTATACATTTTTTAAAAAATTGGTTGTGATGGATTCGTGAATCCATATAAAATAATACATGTTACTACGGATATATATTTTTTTCATCATAAATGGGTCATCCTATTTTATAAATTTATTAAATAAGTAATTGTAACTAATTCATGAATCCATCACAAGACCTATTATGAAAAATATTTATTTTTTTCATTATAAATGTTTCTTATGCACACAATGGTGCGCATTGGAATGAACATTATTTATGATAGAGATTTATTTTTCATCACACATAAGTCTTGTGCATAAAACTATTTGCAATGAAAAACATAAATATTATAATAAATCATTGCAAATGTAGGCATTTATGATGAAATTGATTTTCATAATAAATACATGTTTCTAAAAACACTTATTTGTGATGGAAATTAGTCCATCACAAATAAACCATCACAAAAAGTCAGTTTTTTAGCGGTAGATTTTAATATCACATATCATAAGACCAACTATAGAACAAAATTCAAATCAAGTCTGATGATATCCAATATGACTATAATATGATAAAAAATCATTTATTACCCAAGCATTATTTTGTGAATCTAAAATCATGAAAATTCCTTGATTCCACTTAAGGGTTTCTAAGAACTAAATAATTCTTGTTCTAAGTAAAAAAAGACATTATAAACCAAAAATTCCCAAGATCACCATGCTATGAGAAAATGGAACCACGTAAAATAATAATTAATAAAATATACCTTTCATTATAGAGAGATTTGGATCATGTCTTTAATCATAATAGTTTTACAAAGATAGTTTAGGAATTGTCAAAGGACTATTCCTTCCAACGTGTATCTATGAATCGATTGAATCACCCAACATTTGGTTGGCATCCTTCTCATAACCTTGATATACTAGTATCTCAGAAGCTAATGGATGAGAAGTAAGAGAGCTACAGGAGAACTTAGCAGTGTAATCATAAGAAAGGATCATATGAATGATCTTTACACATCACAAGGATGTTTACATCCTTATATACACCTCTAGGATTCTCCTTTATTCTCCAAATATTTTTCTCATGTGTTATAAAATATATTAGTAAATATAAATGATTACAATTATTATAACCTTTCAACCAAATGCATTCTCCCCACCATTTTATCATATGAAACATTATAGTTAATGATAGATATTTTTGGATGATTTCTAAACATTAACAATTGGCATTTGATCGCCATTAATCAATCATAGAGTGCTTATGGGAATTGTAAAATATTATTTTTTAAATTATATTATCATAGGATATAGTTATATCATATATTATGATTGTATTAGTAGTTACATGATATATTCATATTCATGCTTTACAATATTCCCTTAATAAGGTATACAAGATGTATTTTTTCCCATATATAATACCATTATACATATACATATCATATAAAATCATATAGAACAAATATTATATGTTTTATATTGTATTTTTGGAATATCTCCACTATAGATCACTTCTTCAACTCATTCATATTATTAGAAAATTTCCAACTAAATTAATTTCACAACTAGAATAAGCCT
Organism: Viscum album; assembly: GCA_963277665.1. Classification (NCBI taxonomy): domain Eukaryota; kingdom Viridiplantae; phylum Streptophyta; class Magnoliopsida; order Santalales; family Viscaceae; genus Viscum; species Viscum album. The sequence goes on from OY728144.1 coordinate 301,667,085, forward strand.
TAGAGTATATCTTCAATCTCACATATTCATTGGTATACACAATCACATTGAGAATATGAGTGGAGGATAAAATTCATGAGTTCGTTTTGAATTAAATGTATTTGAAACCTTAATTGAATCATTTCATTCGTCTTATAAGCATCTAGATTCAAGTATTGAATAGCTTCAATAGTTGGTTGCTCAGGAAGGGGTTTCTCTAACACATAAAATTCTCCATTCTTAAGAATAATTCTTATGTTTATAAGTGTATAGGAAGTTTTATACATTAATAAAAACCTTCTCTAATTATTGATCTTAAATTTAAGTTGAATGATGATGATTTTATCTATAATATAATATTTTATTAGATGAGTATCATGTTTTACATACATTTAACAAGGGTTTTTATTAAATTTTCTCCCCTTAAAATGAGGGTTTGTTTTAAAATCCACCATATCCATTAGTGGGTGAAGTACCAAAATAGATTGTGTTTGAAGACTATTACATTTTTTCAATGTGTCAATCATGAGTAAAGTCAATATGTGCTAACATTTGGTGATTATGAAGATCCCAATAAATGAATATCCCATTGGATATGTTTTATGTGTATCTTAGAGTTCATGTCGGTCATATGTATTGAATTTATTTTCAAATGTACATGTTGAAGGAGATATATTTATAAGTAGGAAAAAATGATTGAATCATAGTAATGGGATTCTTAGAGATGTTTGGGAAGTATCATAAACATATTTGATGATCATAGTGTCGAGATATTAATATATTCCTAAACATTAATCAAAGGATGGTGATTGAAGCACTGTTTACTACACAAGTTATTTATATTAGAGAAGAATCAAGCTAGTTAGAAGAGTTAGTAACCATCCATGTGTTATTAACCATGAAGGTTTCCATATATATTTATTAACGAACTTGGATAATGGTTGATGAATTCTGAATTTAAATATGTAGTTGATAAGGTTGTGAATATCCACTTAATTACTCAAAGTTGAGTAATCATATACTAAAATTATTTATAAATGAATTTGATTTAAACTATATTGAGTTGAATTGGAGTTATTGAACATTATCTAATAATATTTGAATAAATTTTGAATATATTTGATGAATTTATATAAATTCTAGAGTTTTAGATTTTAGAGAAATTGGAAAAATCCACTTTATGAAAGAGTTATTGAAATTTTCCAAGGGATATATATGTGTTACTCTATAAATCTAAGGAATATGTAAGGAATTCCTAGAAAATTTAGTTTATTAATGAAATTGACAAAGTACAATGTATGTAAGGTTAATCAAAATTTTTTACTGAGGATATAAGAGAAACTTTTTATGTTAAAAGGATATATAAGAGTTGATGGAGACATGTTTGCAACAAAGGTAATACATAAGGGTTCTCCATACTATTAATATTAGAAATTGTAAAAATAATAAGTCACAATAGGATAAATCAAGTTAATTTTCTTGATATGTAAGTGATATCATAGTTTTCATAGGAGGATACTTAAGGGCACTTATAGGGATAAGTATTTGAAAAAAATACCTTAGTGGAATTGTGATATATAAGAGTTAAAAGGAGGATACATAAGAGTCATCATAGTGTTAGATTAATCTAAGTGATAACCATTTTCTAAACAATTTTTGTAACTTCTATAAGGATTGATATAAGAGTAATAATTCTAAATCTAGATGAAGGTAGTGGAATAGATTTATCATGATCCTAAATTTTGAAAGTATATTCATCAGAAGGAAGTCAATTAGAGTCACTGTAATGAGTCTGGAATGAATTTTTGTTGAGAATAAAATTAAATTCATAATGTTTTATTCTAAATATGTGTAATATTTCTCTTAGTATTCATGATGAATGTATAAGGTTTTCCATGGAATTTTATGTAATTTGAACTCATGGAGTTTTTTTAAATACACACTATTCACTAGAAAGATGAATTAGGGTGATGGGTGAATTTGGTTTATTGAATAGATTCATATGAAAATATGATCCAAAGTTCATTCTCTCCTCAAATATTAAAGAGTGGTGGAGATAGATTCACTAGATGGGATCTACTTTAAATAGTAGGGTGTGTTCAATTTTTTTGGTGGATTTTCTCTCAATATCATAATCATCTTCCATTTCTTAATAAAAGAGATTGAGGCATTCCCAGAATTGAGTAGGAATTCAACTTAACCATATAAAACTTACATTGTTATTTGATTTTATTTTATTCCATCATTTTATTTTGGAATTTCTTATGTGGTTCGTATGAGTGTGACTTGTTGCAATGACTTAGATTTGATTGGTCTTATATGTTTTGGTACATTATATTGAAAAGATTTTTTCATTTTTAAAAGTTTTGGAATTAATTTATGCCTATGGGAATTAAATATGACAAATTACAATCTAGAGTAATTATATCTAGTAAGTGGTATCAAACCTCTGTTGTAGAGTTTGATATGACTAGACCCTAGACAATATGTTTTAGAGCTTGGTTTAGTAGCACTATTCTTATCTCATATTTATAGAATAATTCTAGTAAGAATATCCTAATATCTTTTAAATTATTTAGATTCATTTGGATTTAATTTTTTCTATAAGGAATGATATTTAATGATGGTATTTTTTTGGTAAATAAGTTCATTGGGTTGGATTTTATAATCTGAAAGATACAAATAGAGGATTGCCTTCTATATAAGGATCTTGATCTTTTGTTGACTAGAACCAAAATGGAAGTGATAAATAAGTAATAATGGGAAAGGTGGGATAAAAAATCATTAGGGATGATCTGGATATCACTAGCCCAGAACATGGCTTGTAATATCTACAAAGTGAAGACATTTGATCAAATTGCCGAGCACATCAAATTAGTTGTTTAGTTTTTACTAGAATTTATGTAGTATAGAAGGAATCATAGGTCATCTCTAGACAGAGCATTAGATCGTCAATTCTTAAAAAAAATATTATAAAAATAAGAGGTAAATAGTATTTTAAAAATTGTTTGATTGATGATTTATGAAGATAGTAGAAAAATTAAGGTGAAAAAACAAAGAAGAAATGAACATAATTAATTAAGCGTGATCAACTCGGGGGAATATCATGATGCTCATTCTTCATTAATTTAAGAGATAGGGTTATGGTATTTTAATCCCTAGTTTTTAACATATATAACTAGGATATTACTGAGTTTACACTAGGATACAAACTAGAGTTCAATCAATAACACAAAATGATTCACCAGATACCTCGATGATTGGGTAAATTGTGCTCGAATTCATTACCAAAACTCACCAAGGAAACACAAGAAGAACTTGATGCATTGTACAGGTTTATATGTTATTTATCTGTGTTACCATGACATGAAATTTCATGACCGTGTTATCTTTTATGTGAGTTTAATTGACCAATATGAACCAGACAAACACCACAATTAAAAGAGGGAAGAAGAAATGGTGAACGATGTGTGAAACATCACATGAAACAGTACTAACAAACATGATCATATGAGTTGATAATGATATACCAGTACATAAATCAATAAAATAATAATATAGGATGATTCAAAATAACACACAAACTAGTAATTTAAAAACCATTCAAATATTACAGAAACAAAGCTTGGGATTTACATCATATCCCCTCGGGTGATCACGAGGAGTTTAGAAATCCATGGGAGGGGAGGAAGAAATATACGTTGATGTAGAACTTACCCTAGACCCCATAAATTCTAGGGATGATGAGAGGACTCTTGTGGGACTCCAAAATGATAGCACCTTTTCTCCTTGTTTAACTTTCAAATGTGGTGCTCAATGTGTTCTTTTATAGTCAAAATGGGAGGTGGTTTTGGGCACCCTAATTTTTAGAAACCACTTGGCACATGGTTTTGGAAGACTAGAAAATTTATCACACTTTTCAAAAAAATACTAAAAACTTGGTGTAAAACCTCCTTTATTTATCCCTACCATATTTCTCATCTAGATAATGTATATAATAAGAGATAATTCTAAAATACATAGGAAATTTTTTGACTCCATGCAAATTCATTTTATTATACAGATTGGTTCGTGTTGTCCTCTTAATGGATAAATTAGGCTTGGGTTCATTATTTAAATTTTTATCCCATGGAGTTATGGATCAGATAAAAAAATCAACCCATTTGGATGCACTCATTTCTCAAAACATGAAAAACTATAGACATGTGTTCATGGTCTTCCATGCAGTTTGGTCTATTTTCCTTCCACATCATCATGGACTCTCTGAATCACCTACACCTTCAATTAAATCATCAAAATAAGTTAAATTTCCATTTTTAATAGTGAAAAAAAAATTATTTAATAAATCATGAATTTTAATTTGTTATTATAATTTTAATTTTCAATACAAAACTAGTTTATAATAGTGGTGTAAGAGTGGAAATGAATAGTGAATCATGGTGCAATCACACCCCCACACCTAAACATTGTCACTCCTGGGAAAAGCCACATTTACAAAATGATTCATGTATATATTACCAACATTAGGAATATTTAACATTAAATGAAAATTTGATTCCTAAAATAAATGTGATCAAAGAAAAAATCACACCAAGGAGTTATTCTCAATGATCATGGAAAAAGGTGTCTCATTAATTATATTAGAATGAAATTCAAAGAGATACATGATACCAATATTAAAATAGAATTAAAAGTAAATCATTTCATTAACTCTCCATGTTTTTGTTTAAAACCCCTTCCATACTATTCTTTCCACTTTCTATCTAGTAAATATAGGTTTTTTAACATTCTACTACTTAAATGATTTTTTCCACCGAACTTGTCCAAAATCCTTTGTAATAAAATTTCAAAACCCACTCACTTAAGAATTCCCAAAATTCAAACCATAATCTCCCAACCTATATATCCTCATATTTTGTACATTTCATCACTCCCCTCATTTATTACTATTTTTTTCAAAACCTGGACTTGGAACAAATCTCACACTCATCACTCAACCCTTTTTTGATCTCCTCACGACACTAATTGTAATAGTTATAACATGATCAAAGGTTGACGAAGAGCGATTTTTTAACTTCCTAAGAAATAACCCATTATTTTTTGTGTTGTTATTTTTTATAGTTTTTTTAAGGGCATACAATAATCAGATAACAGGTACACACACATAGGTCAATCGGGTACAGTAATGAAACAGATCACATAAGGAATGAAAATATGAAAAAATAAATTTAGAAACATGATAAATATTAACCTAACTTATATATACCTTCTGTTAAGTAAGAAATATTCACACTTCATGGTTTGGTGCAAAATATGTATGGAGATATTAAGTGACACAATTTACCATAAACTACTCACACAAAGGGTACCACTATTCTCAAAGGCTTAAAAGATATACAACCATTTATATCATTGAAAAAAAACAAATTTAATAAAAATAACACCCCAATGTAAAATTCATACTAAAACACACATTTCATCATTGAAACAAAAAAAATTAAATGTTAAAACAACATGAAATAGGTAAATTCCTCCTGCATTTTCAATAACTTCCACGATTAAGTGGGCATCATTTTCCATCATAAAGTGGGAACCAAAAATTAAAATTATAGCATAAAAGTGAAGGGGTAATTGGGGAAAAGTTACAATATAATCCAGTAAGCCAAAAAGAGAAACAAATATGTTGAAAATTCTTAACTAACCCAGGTATATACCCATTCCCCCACACCTATAGCATATAGTGTCCTCACTATAATAAAATATAATATGGGAAGGAATGATAAAACATGGTGGTATTTACTGGTATGTTTCTTCTTGAAGGTGTATTTCCTCCACAGATGCTTTTTAAAATCCTCATAAAAGTGTTTAAGTCTCTTCCAATTGATGGTAATACTCTGACCAATCTTCTCATGAAAAACTTATATTTCACTAAAATGGTAAACATTAGTAATAGTATAAGGACCAATTCATCGAGAACAAAGCTTACCTGGGTGTATCTTTAGCCTAGAATTGTGCGTGAGGACCTTCTCACTAATATAGAACTTTCACTGATGTATCATGCTATCATGGATAGCCTTTGTTTTCTCTTTATAAATTCAAGAGTTCGCATATGCATCACACTGAATTTCATCCAACTCTTGAATATGCAATTTATTATTATCACCTTCATATGAGAAATTTATATTACATTGTTTAACAGTCCAATATTCATGGTGATCTACCTCTATCAGGAGGTGACAAGCCTTTCCAAACAAAATCCAATATGGTGACATTTTTATTGGGGTTTTAAAATATATACAGTACACCCAAATTGCATCATCCAAGTGAAAAATCCAATCTTTCCTATTGGTTTGTACCATTTTTTCCAAAATTCGTATAACTCATCGATTTGATATTTCTACTTGTCTGTTAGTTTGAGGATGATATTTAGTGGAGACTTTATGAACAACCTCATAATTAAAAAGAAATATTTTTGTGTTTTGATTGAAAAAATGTGAACCCCAGTCACTAAGGATGAATATCGATAAACCAAACCTAATGGAAATCTGGGACCACACAAAATAAACAATAACTCAAGATTAATCACTCCTAGTAGCCTTTTATTCCACCCATTTAGACACATAGTTGACATCCAATAATATGTACACAAAGACAAATGAATTTGCAAAAGACCCCATAAAATCAATGCCCCGTGCATCAAAGATCTCAAAAAATTACATGGGTTATTGTGGAATTTCATTCCTCTTAGAGATATTACATATAAATTGACATTAAGCACATGAATTACAAAACTGATGGGAATCTCTATACAATGTTGGACAATAAAGTACTAATTCAATGACCTTTCAAGCTGTACAATGAGATCCAAAGTGACCCCACAATCAAAAGTGCAGAAGAACGCCAAAACTAAGGTGAAATCGTGGTCAGGGACACACCTACGAACAAATTTTTCACTAAAAACTCCCCAAAAATATGGATCATCCCAAATGTACCATCAATAATCATTCTTAAGTCTCTGTGATTTTGAAGTGATGAAATCAATGGGGACCCTAGACGTTGTTAGAAAATTCATAATGTCTGCATACCATGGGGTAAGGTCTACAACATCACAATGGTTATCATGAGGGAAGAATTATCCAATAGGGAGGGTTGAGTCAACATGATAGTCTAGTGGCGGGGAAATCCTACTAATGTGGTTAGCTACCCCATTTCCACTCCTCTCTTATCTCTAATCTCAAGTCAAACTTCTGGATGAGGATCCGGAATTAATTTTCATGACATGTCAAATTGATTATGATTTTAAGGTTGATTTATAGTATAGGGTAGACCCTGGATCGTTTCTTAAGGAGAATTGGTGGTTAGTAGTGTGCATTTTTAATAAAAATGATCAAAATAGGGGGGTGGTTTTGAAAACTGTTTTAAGAAAATGACTTGATTTAAAGAGTTCAGTAGTTGAAAAATAAAGGTGGTCTTTTAGAATTATGAGATAAGTAGATAATTTCAATTCAATACACATCTTTGATAGTTCATTGTTCTAAAAACATTGACATGGTTTTGTTTAATTCTTTGGTTGAGGGTTTTTAAGATCTTGATTCCCCTCTTGCCTCTTAAATCATTGCACAAAGTACCAACCTTTGACACTAAAATAATGTTGTTATGGTTTAGACCTCAAGAATAAAGTGAATTATACCAAATAATACTAATATCTTATGTATCTTTGAGATAAATAGGATGATTTTGTTTCCCAATCAGAATTACTCAAGATCCCCACTTGAAATCTCAACTCAATCGGTGTTGAGATAAAAAATGTTTCACTTAATTATAACAAAATAAATGTATTCAGAGGAGAATATAATCAATATTAAATATAAATTAAATATTTAACACAAAAATTATAGAAAAGAATTCAAAGAACAAGTGCTGGAACTCCCTCTCAAATATGTGTAGCTCCCTTGAAATGATCGTCCACCATTTAGCTCACCATTGAGAGGGGGAGGAGGATCAGGTGGAACATCACCATCATCCTTGATCCCCATATAAGGATAGGGGCCTCAAAAAATTATAGGATTAAGAGAGGAATACTTTATAACTCCAAATTGATATCACTTCACTCCTTGTTCAAACTTGTAAATAAGTATCCCAAGATTCCATTTAATAGGCAAAGTGGAAGGTGGTTTTGGTCACACAGATTGTATAAAACCACGTGGCCCATGGTTTTCGACCACTATAAAGTATAATATAGCTTTGGGAAAAACTATAAACATTTTTACCCACCTATTTAATATCTACACCAAAACTTTTGAACCATTTGAACAATTAGAGCCTGAGATATTGATAGATCACATCACACCACTTTTGACTCCGTGCAGATTCAGTGTGCTGGATAGATCAGGTCATTTGGGCCACCATATGGATGAATGAGGCTTGTGTTCCTTCATATGAAATGTATCCCAATGAATTTTGTAACATCCCACAAAATTTTATCCCATTTGGATATACAGTTAACTATAAGTATGCAGATTAGTCAACTGGTGTGCTTGGATTCTACGCATCTTGGCCCATTTTTATTGGATTTCATCATGGGCCCATCAAATCACCTCCACCTTCCATGAAATTATCCAAACATGTCAAATTTAACTTTTTAACAATGATAAACACAAAAATAATGGAATCAAATATCAATTGAAATTTTTTATTATTTTTATAATTTTTAATACAAAACTTGTTTTACACAGTGGTGTAAGGGTGGAAATGAAACAGTGAATCACAATACGATCACACCACCACACCTAAACATTTTCACTCCTAGGTAAAGTCTTATATCCTAACTAAGTCTTATTCCCAAATAAAAGGTGATAAAATTTACAAGATTATTCTAAAATGAAATTCATCATGTCTTGTTTATGAAATCAATTTTCCTATCTTTTTTCTTCTCTCACATTTGAATTTGTTTAACTTCATTTGTTCACCCATGCAACATGTCAAAGCCTACCTCACATAGAACTTTTCCCTCTTCACTCAAAGAACATATTAAAGTGGGGTTATTATATTTTCTCAGAGTTCATTTGATCTTACCATATGCTTTCCAAGATTCTATGTTCTCTACCAGTAGAAACTAGTGTGCTACTCAAGAGGACTTCCAACATGTTGTTATGAGGTTCAAGGGTCGATAAGATTTAATGTATAAAAAATATGAGGCAGAAGAGGAGTGTTTAATATCTTAAGTACAAAACATGTCAAAATTAATCAAGTGTTAATAATGAATGTGCACACTCATACCCTCAAAGATCGTATCACTTCCAACTCACTATCCCCACTGTCCATTTGTGTGGGTCACAACCGATCTATGAATAATGATGAATAAAACTTCCACTTTAATCCATTAGTTTCTTTATTTTTTGTTATATTTTTTTCAATTTAAAAAACTATTTTTTTTATAATTTTCATTGTAGATAAAGAGGGAGAATTTGTAAAGCAATAATACAATATGGCTTGTGAACCCACTGCCCAAGGAAAATGTAGGCACCCTTTCTATCAATCCATAATAATGATTCATTCCTGATAATTCCCATGGAATCACCCTCTCCCCCACACTTTCTGAAATTCAAATAGTAATTTACACAAGAGATGGGTAGGTAGGGATAAATAATCTTGTAATGTGGCTACCTAATAGGAATTTCATGGTCTCTAAGGTTTATGAAGTGTAAAATGTCTAGGTGGTAAAAAATAGAGGTTAATTGTACAAAGGGCTTTTCAATGAACAATGGACTCTATAATGAATGTATCACACTTGAATCTAATGGACTCAAACAGAATCAAGGAAATCTCTAGTTTCTCTACATGACCCGAGACTCTTAAGAAAGTGATTAAAAGGAGTGATATGCAATAAAGGGCTTAGAATGTCTCTCGGGTAAGGGATTAAAATATTGGTCAGTGCTAATGGGGCATGGGTTTCAAAAATCCATTAAAAACCTAAGAATTATTTGAAAATATAAATTCTAGAAAAAGATTCCATATAAACATTCATTTGAAAAACATTTTTCCAAAAACTAATGAAATTTTCTACACAATCGAGTCAAGAATGAAAAATGATTTGAAATTATTTTAAGGCGAGCATCTTTTTACATGATAAAATTAACATTCCAGAACAAAAGTGAGGGATAAAACATGGGGGAAAGTGTAAATACTATTTAACAATAAAAAAATGATGAAAATTCCTAAATAACCTAGGAATGTACCCCCCCCCCCCCACACCCTGTGTGTGCAATTTACTCACTGTAATAAAAGTGAGTGTGGGAAGGAAGGATAAAACCTTGTGGGTTCCATTCATAGACTGCTTCTTGAAGTTGTAGTTACTCTTTCATGGACTTTAGAATGGATTTGCGAAAGTGATTCAACCACTATCCATTGACAGGGAAGGTTTTCTTGTTTCTTCATTTTCATCCCGAACAATGCCAAATGAAGATACATAAGTAATAGTGTATGGTCCAAACTAGTGGGAACAAAGCTTACATGGATGCAACTTCAGCCTTTCATTATAGAGGAGGACCTTCTTCCCAATTTGGAACTAATGATGAAGGATTAGGTGGTCGTGGGAAACCTTGGTTCGCTCCTTATAAATCTGTCCAATGAATGGCAATGTGAAATGGTCCTTACTAGTGTGTTGGTTTAATCGGTGATAGTCTATACAGACACGCCAACTATTCTGCACACGATTTGGAACCAATTCATTATTTTCATTTTTAATTGTCGTGAGACCGATTGTTTTAGAAACCACTTATACTGGACTGACCCATTGGATATCAGATATGGGTTAAATTATTCTAGCATCCAATAATTTTTTACCTCCTTTTTTACCACATATAATAGGTTTGGGTTTAGTCTTCATTATACCCACCTTACTATTTAAGACTCATAATTTAACAATATATGATCTGTACAAATTGATTGGATAATACCAGAAATGTCATCAGGTGTCCATACCAAATCTTTTTTATAATCCCTCAAAAGTTCAAGTAGTCGAAACTCATGATCAGGAGGGAGTGAACTAGCGATAATGATAGGAAACTTGTTTCCATTCTCAAGATATGAATATTTTAAATCTTTGTCCAGTTGTTTTGGTTCCAATTTAGGTGGATTTTGGATTGATAGGAGTGTGTGTGAAAGTTAGAGGTCACTAATCTCATCTAACTGCTCAATGGTATCATCATTAGATGAGGAATGAGATTTTACAGGCTTAGTAGTATCATTGATGGTCATGTGATCCTCAGTGTTCAAGAAATCATTAATTAGTAAACATGCATGAAAATTTTCTAGACCACTACAAAAATCAATGAATGATTCATTACCTAGAATTTCAATAATGGATGGAAACTTAGAAATGGGATTAAGAGAAATTAAATATGTTTTCTCAGGGTAAGAAAGTACATCAATTTAATTAACAGAAATAGAGGAATGTTATTCTAAGGGTTGCTTCATGGAATCAAGGATGTTGAAGTGAACAATGTCACCACCAAACTCCCTAGATAGTGCACCATTGTGGACATTAATTATGGTTTTGGTAGTTTTCAAGAAGGGTATCCCCAATATAATCAGGGTATGTCCATTCATCCTATCATCTTCTATTTTTAGCACATAAAAATCAGTAGGAAAAATTAAAAAAATTACCCTCACAATAACATCATCTAACACACTAGAGGGGTGTGCTATACTTTGATTTTCCAGTTGAACAATAATTATAATGGTCTTCAATTCCTCAACATGCAATGTAGAGTAAATAGAGTGAGGCATCACATTTATAGAAGCACCTAAATCAATCATATCATTGGAAAATAAATTCTCCCCTATGGTGCATGGAATCGAAAATGCCCCTGAATCATTTCACTTAGTTGGAAGTTATGGATCTATCAATACTGACACGTTCCTCCACAATCTCACCTTTTCATATCCATGAAGTCGCCTTCGGTATGTACACATATCCTTTAGAAACTTGGTGTATCATGGAATTTTCTTCATGACATCAATCAAGGGGATGCTAACCTACATTTTTTGGAAAGTTTCCAATATTTCCTTATCAAGTTATGTTTCTTATTGTCTCCTTGGTTGGGTGTACCTTTAATGAAATTGAAGAGGAATGGTTGGGCTGGGTGAGTCATTAATAGACACACTCTTTCCATTATAAGAGATTATCTCAGGACAAGGTTCTATCTCATTTAGAGCATTTTTAGTGGTTGGGATGATGGTTTCCTCAGGAGGGGATAACTCTAATGGAGGGTTTATTTGGGTTTTAAGTTGTTTCCATATCTTAAGGGTGATGTAACTAACATTTCCCTTATACTTAGGGTTAACTACTGGTTGTGAGGGTAGTTTACCCGACCCATGATTTTGAATTTCCCCCACAGAGTTTGAAAGTTGGCCTAATTGGGTTTTTAGGTCTTGTATGGCTTCTTGGGTGGTTTTTTGGAATTGGAGATTGTTGGTAGCCATTTGTTTCCTCATATCTTCTAGTATAGGCTTGAGTTTTTCAGGGGGTGGTTAGAAAGGCATTTTTTGTGGTTGGGGATATCTGGGTGGTGGTGGTTGACTACTCTTCCCCAATTGTTTCCATGGTTTTGAGGTTGGTTTTAATATCCCCCTTGCCTATAGGCTTGGTTGTCTTTACACACAGGATTAGATGGATAGTATGGTTCTTTCCTAAATGGTTGGTTATAGGGGCGGTCTGGAAATATTGCCTCACAACTCTCAAAAGTTTCTCTTAGTTGGGGGCATTGATCAGAGTAGTGGGTGTCAGAAGAACATATACCACAATGGATGGGGGGAGGATATTGGTATTTCCTTTGGGAAAGATCAAGTTCTCATATAAGTTTACTTACCTCTTCAAACTTTATGTCCACCTTCTTCTCGAATTCAGTACTTTTCACCTCATGGACACCTCAAATGGGTACACTAGACCTTGAACTGAATTGTTGAGTGTTTTACACCATGTTCTCAATCATGATTCTTATAGAAATTGGGGTCTTATCAACTAGTGCACCACCTGTAGCAGCATCAATCAAATTTTGATCAATAGTAATTAATCCTTCATCAAAATATTGAATTAAAAGTTGATCACTTATTTGGTGGTGTGGGAAACTTGAACATATCCTTTTAAAAGCATTTTAAATATTCATGTAATGTTCCCTCTTGTTATTTCCTTATACCACAAAATCCATTCCTTATAGTTTCAGTTCAATAGGCTAGGAAATATTTTTCAAGAAAAATATGTTTCATGTCCACCCAACCTCTAATTGGTGAATTAACATAGTAAATCCAGTCTTTTACATTGTCTTCTAATGAAAATAAGAATTATATGAGCCTTACTTTTCCTTCATCCACATTATAATGTTTTAAATTAGAACACATATTATGAAATTCTTTTAATTTTCTATGTGGATCTTCTCTCGCGAGTCCATGGAATCTTGGTAATAAATGAATTAAATCAGATTTCAATTCAAAATTAGGTTTCATGACTTGTATTTGAATATAGGTGGGTTGGATATCAACATCAGGTGAGGTTATTTCTTTTATTTTTTTTATTTTTTTCATCCTTTTTATACACGTTAATTTCAGGTTCTGATTTGGTTTTAGAAGAATAGGGGTTTAGAAAAGTCTCAAGTAGTGGTGTGTCCTCCTTCCAAGGGTTGTCTTGTGTATCTTGGTGTCGCTAATGGAGGATCCTCTCTGTTTAAGGTTCAAAAGGTGGTAAGTATAATGGTGTATAATGCATCATTCAAAAAACCTACAAAACAAATAAATCATAACACAAAAATATAGGGAAAGGTATAAGATTAAACAAATAAATATTCAGAGAATTTAAAAAAATATTATCAAAAACATGCACTAAAAAACAAAGATCTCCCTAGAAATGATGCCAAAATTTAAACATTTTTTCATGAAATGTCAAATTGATTGTAATTTTAAGGTTTATTTATAGTATAGGTAATACCCTAGGTCATCTCTCAAGGATATTTGGTGGTTTGTAGTGTGAATTTTTAATAAAAATGATCAAAAGAGGTGGTGGTTTTTAAAATTGTTTTAAGAAAATGACTTGATTTAAAGAGTTTTATAGTTGAAAAAATAAAGGTGGTGTTTTAGAATTATGAGATAAAAAGATCATTTAAATTTTACTACACATCTTGGATAGTTCATTTTTCTAAAAATATTGACATGGTTTTGTTTAATTCTTCGGTTGAAGGTTGTCAAGATCTTGATTCGCCTATTGCCTCTTAAATCGTTACAAAAAGTACCAAACTTTGACACAATAATCACATTGTCTAGGATTTGACCTCAAAATTATAATTAATTCTACCAAATAATAATAATATCTTCTTTATGTGTGAGATAAATAGGATTATTTTGTTTCCCAATCGAAATAACCCAACATCCCCACTTGAAATCTCAACCCAATCGGTGTTGAGATAAAAAGTGTTTCACTTAATTATTATAAAAGAAATGTATTCAGTGGAGAAATGAATCAAGATTGAACATAATTGAAATATTTAACAAAAAAAGTATATAAAAATAGTTGATGAACAAGTTCTAGAACTCCCTCCCAAATATGTGTAGCTCCCTCGAAATGATAGTCCATCGTTTAGCTCACCATTAAGAGGAGGAGGAGGCTAAGTTGGAAATCCGCCTTCATCCTTGATCCCCCTATCAGGATAGAGGTCTCTAGAACATCAAGTATGAAGATAATACTCCTATTTAACTTTAAATTGGTATCACTTCACTCCTTGGACGACTTTCAAATGAGGATCCCAAGCTTCCATTTTATAGGAAAAGTGGAAGGTGGTTTTGGGAACATATATTATGTAAGACCACTTAGAACATGGTTATAGACTACTAGATTGTCTAATATCGCTTTGTAAAAAACTATAAACATGTTTCTACACATATTTAATATATCCACTTAAAGTTTGGCACCATTTTTATAACTATATCCGGATCTATGGATAGATCACATCACAACACTTTTGACTTCTTGCAGATTTAGTGTACTGGATAGATCAGGTCATTTGGGCCACCATATGGCTGAATGAGGCTTGGGTTTTTTCATATGAAATGTATCCCATTTAATTTTGGACCATAATAAAAAATTTAAGCCCATTTGGATGCGTTTTTATGTATCATTATTCGGTTTAGTAAACCGGTGTGCTTGGATTCTACGCAGCTTGCCCCATTTTTCTTGGACTTCATCATTGGCCCTCCAAATCACCTCCACCTTCAATCCAATTATAAAAATAAGTAACATTTACCTTTTTAACGATTATAAACACAAAATAATTGAATAAAACATGAAGTTAATTTTTTTTATTTTTATAATTTTCAATACAAAACTAGTTTAACACAGTGGTGTAAGGGTGAAAATGAAACGATGAATCGTGATGCGATCAGAGAATCCATTGAATGAGGAGGGGCTTAGCTTCATGTTTATTTAGGATAAAAAAGGGTAGAATTATCATAAAAGGAAATTATTTTGACCTGATAAGATATGAATGGAATTTTGACAAGGAAAAACAATAGAAAGAAGTTCTTTTTCACTGGCCGTGTCATTTACATGGGCATGGTCTAGGGTACCTGAGGCATACACAATGACATGAGGAGACCTATCAACCCTTTGTGATAAAACTTCCCCAACTACAAATTTAGAGGCATCACACATAATTTTGAAGTGAATATCTCACTGTGGTGGTTGGATTATGGGAGGTGATGTGAGACTCTTTTTTAGTGAATTAAAAGAATCCTCACATTTTTTTATCAAAAAAACCAAAATCCCTTTGAAATAATCAAGACAGGGGAAGTACAATCTTACTTAAGTATTTAATGAATGGTTGGTAAAATATAGAATTATCCAAGAATGATATCACCTCTTAGACACATTTTGGATATGTAAGTGATGAAATTAATTCAATTTTTGATTTATCCACTCGAATTCCATATTTTGAACTAAAATGTCCAAGAACTATCCCCTTCTCAACCGTGAAATGATATTTCTCATAATTTAATATGAAATCTTTTTCAATAAAGTGGTGGAGTATAGGACCTACGTGTTCCAAATATTCATCAAAATAAGTTCCATGAACCATGAAATCATCCATAATGACTTCCATACAATTATAAAGGCACTCATAAAAAATAATCAACATACATCACTGAAAAGTACCAGGAGCATTACATTGACCAAAAGGCATCCTTATGTATGTAAATTTGACAAATGGACAGGTAAATGTTCACTTTTCTTAATCCTCAAGGGATATATGGATTTGAAAATAACTCTAATAGTCATCAAGGAAATAATAATGGGACTTATTATCAAATATTATGAACATTTTTTCAATGAAAGGTAGAGGAAAGTGGTCCTTTTGCATGGATTGATTCATTCGATGGTATTCAATAAAAACTCGCCAACTATTTTTCACATGGGTTAGAACCAATTCATTCCTTTCAATTGACACAACTATTATTCTAGTGTTTTAGGAAAATTTTGGACTGGGCTAACCCATTTTCTATCAAATATGGAATAAATGATCCCAGCAGAAATTAATTTACTAACTTCAAATTTTACAACTTCAAGGAGAGTGGGATTCAAATGAATTTGGGCTTGCCCTACGGGCATAGCCTCATCATATAAAAGTATATGATGTATAAAAATAGATAGTATAATCCTAGTAATTTCATCTAATGTCCATCCAATTTCCTTTTTATACTCTCTAAATAGGTCAATCAATTTTTATTCCTACTGTGGAGAGATTTTGTTGACAATAATGATGGGAAATTGGGAAATACCCTCAATATATACATATTTTAAAATATAATTAAGTGATTTTAGTTCTAACATCGGTGGTTTTTGGATTAATGGAGGGTATTTAGTGAGAGTGAAGTCCATCAAACTATTTATCCGATAATTTTTATTCTATAAGGAAAGATAATAAATGGAAATGAGATTTTCATAATCATCAATGATCATGGGTACCTTAGAATGAACACACTCATCAATTAAATCCAAAAAATTTCTCTTTTTTGAACCCAAAAAAATACTCAAAATATGAATCAAAACTCAAATCATCCAAGGGTGAAGAAGAAGAAAATGAACCAGAGTGTGGGTCTATGTAAGAATTTTGTGTGTGAGAGTGTGTTTTGTTAGAGATAAATTCTATTGAATAGATAGGAAGAGTGGAGTTTTCTTCAACAAGGTGTTTTATTGAACCAGGAATGTTAAAAATTACTTTTCCTTCATTGAAATCCTTGGAAAGTGTACCGTTGTGGACATTGATGATCATATTTTTTGTTTTCATGAATGGTATTCCAAGTATAAGAGGGTAATTTCCTTGGGTTCAGGTATCCTCCATCTCAATAATGTAGAAGTACGTAGGGAGTACAAGATTCTTCACTTTTACGAGAACATCCTCGACCACTCTTGATGGGTGTGTTGTGCTATGGTTGGAAAAATTCACTATAATTATTGTCATGTGAAGCTATCCAACCTATATAAAAGTGTACATGGAGTAAGGAATTACATTCATTAAAGAACATAAATCTATTAAAGCATCTAAAAAGAATGTCTCCCCTATGGTGGAAGGTATTTTGAAAGTCCCTAGATCCTTGAATTTGGTTGTCATTATTGGTTGAATCAAGTCCAATACATTCCTTCCAAGGCTGACTCTCTCATTCCCCTTGATTTGTTGTCTATGGGTGAAAATCTCTTTTAGAAATTTGGCATATCACAGGATTTTTTTAACTACATCTAATAAAGGAATGTTAACTTGTACCTTTTTAAATTTATCAATTATATCTTTATCAATCTCATTATCAATATTTTCCATAGATTTAGAGAGTCTTTGGGGAAAATTAATAGGAATGGATTGTTAATCTGAATCCTCAATGATTATTTTTTTATCATTTTTGTTTTTTTATCATTAAAATCTTTTTGGGGTAGAAAAAATAGTGTTTTCAAGAGGGGGAAATACCTTTTTTTTTGTAGAATCATTGGAATAAGAAACCTATTTACCACTAATAATTGTTATTGAGAAAACATTACCTTTTTATTTTTTATTAGAAACACTTTGGGATGGTAGTTTTCTAAAACCTTGCATCTTTATCTCACCAATGGTGTTTTCCAATTGTCCCACTTGAGTTCATAGTTATTGAATAGCTGATTTTGTGGTTTGTTGGAACTGGAGGTTCTGGGATTCCATTTTTTTACCATGTCCTCGAGGCTTGGTTTATATTTGGGAGTAGGAGGATTGTTCCAAGAATTTGAAGGATAAGAAGGTTTCATACCTTGTCTTTTTTATACCAGTTCTATTTAGGGTATCTCGAGTTGCCTCCTTGTTGGTATTGTGGTTGTGCTTTCCACCCAACGATTGGGTTTGGCCTGAATGGTTCCTTATTGAAGGGTGGTTTTTGATGAAAAAGATTCCTAGTGAATAAAGTTTTACAACTCAGATGAATCATGAAGTTGTGCAAACTATTCATAAAAATGAGTGTTATAAAAAAATACCACAATGCAATAGAATGGAAGAAGAGTGTAAGTTAACTTGTGCTTGAGATAATTGAATTATAAGGGTATGAATCTCATAAAGTATATTATCTACATTTTTTTCTAGGTATGAATGACTTACCTCATAAACTCCATGGGTTGATTCAATTTCTCATGTACCAAATTTTTGTGCATTTCAATCCATGTTGGATATTAAGTCACGTGTGATGGAAAGAGTTTTATCAACTAGGGAAACAGAAGATAAAACATCTATCATTACAAGATCCATGTGTAAAATTCCCTCATAGAAGTATTGAATTAGAAAATTTTCACTAATTTTGTGGTGGGGGAAACTTGAGCAGAATATTTTGAATCTCTCCCAATATTCATGAAGGGTATCTCCTTGTGATTTCCTAATGCCATGGATTTATTTTCTAATTGATGCGGTTTGGGAGGTAGGTAATAAATTCAATATAAATAGTCATTTAAGGTCATTACAGCCCCCCATTTTGGTAGTTATATAGTATATCTAGTATTTGGATACATCATCAAGGTAGAAAGGGAAAGCCTTAAACTTAATGAGGTCCTCAGACACATTTTGGGGTTTTATGGTGGAGCACACTATGTGAAAATCTTTAAGATACTTGTGAGGGTCCTCACCAGTAATACCATGGAATTTAGGAAGTATGTGAATGAGGCCTGATATTATCTCAAAGTTGCATACTTCCTAAGGACATTGGATATAAGCAGCTTGGTACTCCACATTCGGTGTGGTCAGTTCTTTTAAGGTTCAATTATTTAGAGCCATGATTTATGGGGTTTTATTTGGTTCAATTTTTGATTGGTTTGGGACCACTTAAGGTTCCAAAATGGGTTATTAAATGTTACTTTATTATCCTACTATATATGAACAAATTTGGGAGTGAATTGTCTTTTCAATTTCTAGTTCAAATACAAGCAGTTTCTATTTTTCTAAGTGGGTCATGTAAATAAGTTGTGAAGTTTGTTTTTATTTTTTATTTTTTATTTTTATGATGGAGGATGTATAAAATAAAATTTCTTAAGAAGAATTAAATTATAAAAGCAAAGATAATGTGATATTATATAATTATATATAAAAATAGAGAATAATAAGAGAGAGAGAGAGAAACATGCACAAAAAAACAAAAACAAAAATGAAAAAAATAAACAAAAAGGGAAGGGGAGATATTTAAAAGAGTAATGATTAAGAAGTAAAATAAATAAATAAAAGGAAATAAAAATTAAAAATTGATATTGTCTCCCTGAAAATGATTCCAAAATTTGATCACGTTGTCGAGCACGTCAAATTAGTTATTTATTTTTTATTAGAATTTCTACAGTATAGTACGAACCCTAGGTCGTCTCTCGATAAATACTTATATCATTAATTAAAAAATGGGGCTTAATATGAAAATAAAATGGAAATGGGATTTTTAAAACTTGGGGGTTTATTATTTAAGAAGGCAATAGAAAAAGGAATGATATAAATCAAAGATGAAATGAATAGGATTAATTAAGCATGATCAACTTGGGAAAACCTCATGATCCTCATCCTTCATCACTTAAAGAAATTTGATTATGATATTTTAATACCTAGTTTTTAACACCTATATTGAGGATATTAATGATTTTACACAATTATACCTCCTAGGGTTTGGTCAAAAACACAAAATGATTCACCAGATACCGCCGATGATTGGGTAAATTATGTTCGACTTCATTACCAAAACTCACCAAGGCAACACATGAGGATCTTGATTAACTATCCATGTTTGTATGTTATTTATTTGTGTTACCATGAAATTAAATTACATGGAAATGATAGTGTTTATCTGAGTTCAATTGACCAATATGAACCACACAAATACCACAATTAAAATAGGGAAGAAAAAATGGTGAATGGTGTGCGAAACATCACATGAAAGGGTACCCCCAAACATGATCATATGAGTTGATCATGACATACTAGTACATAACTAAATAAAATAAGAAGATAGGATGGTGAAAAATAACACACAAACCTTTATTTTAGAATACCATTAAAATATTAAAAAAAAATGCTTGGGATTTATATCACATCCCCCCTAGGTGATCATGGGGAGTTTAGAAATCCATGGGGGAGAGGAAGAAAAATATATTGACATAGAAATTCCCATAGACTCCATGTAATTCCCCAACCCCAGTTACCCAGAGTTGGTGAATTATTTTAAAACATTGGCATGATTACAAGGAATCAAGTCCTGAAGAACCAATCAGTTTAGCAGTCTTGGAAAATATATTACATACATGAACAATACATTAAAATTTATAACATAAAACACAACATATATAATCCTTTGATAACTCCATTATTCACCTAGATTAACCCTATATATCAATCAAAATACAATTCTTGG
Source organism: Viscum album (assembly GCA_963277665.1). Classification (NCBI taxonomy): domain Eukaryota; kingdom Viridiplantae; phylum Streptophyta; class Magnoliopsida; order Santalales; family Viscaceae; genus Viscum; species Viscum album. The sequence continues at coordinate 301,687,998 of OY728144.1, forward strand.
CATCCTGGGAAAATATAACATAATAAAGGGGTGATATCAGATGCTCAATAAGGGTAAATAATTCAGCAGAAGCTATAAACATTCAAGGAAAAAATTATAATAAAAATATCAGCCTTTTAGAACATAAAATTGAACATAATATGGAAAAAACAAATCAAACATTACCATATAAACATGCACATGAATATTCTACTAGTCAAATAATCACATGTAATAACAAATTTCATAATGAGTGAATGTATAATGTCAGACATAACAACTACTACGTCAAGGCCTTGTACCAGGAAAATACACAAATATTCTATCAAGGCATTATTCCAAGACACTAGTTTGTCTCATTAGACATACCAATGCATCGAGGGGATATAAATGGTCACACCCATCACTTACTAAGTCCAATTCATTCTTCATATGAAAAGGGTGAAACATAAAATAAACATTCGTATTAAAACTAGCATACAAAATGTCAATTCTTTAACCATATACCATGAATGGTATAAAAATATCACATCCATAGTCAAACATATCATACCTCATTAAATACAATATAAAATATTATATTATAATAAATCAACCTAAATTGAGAATAATATCCAATAATGGATGTTGACATAGTTTAAATTGATCAGTAAAACTCTTTGAGAGAAATATCCCTTTTTCATGAAATCATTTAAAATTCTCACAATTTATAAAGGAATTAATTTAAAATGGAATTTTTAATAAAAGTGTCCCACACCACTTTGAAAATTTTGAAAGGAATTAACATTTTAAAACAATTATGCCAATATAAATAAAACCTTAAAATCATTTTAAAAACATGGACATTAATTAAAAAGATTTAGAAAAATAAATCTTTAAAACATTTAAAATGATGATCTATTTAAAGAAACCCTTCCATAAAACCTTAAAAGGTTCTTTTTGAAAACATTTTTATGAAACATGGACATGGATGAATAAAGATTTCCTAGTAGAGACTTACACATCAACAACCTCGAATAATAATGAGATTGTGAAATTAACCCTTACCTTAGGTATGATACTCTCCATACGTGACTAGAAACTCTTGTATATTGTGTTTAAACATATTATTAACTTATATCAGAATAATAATAATATTTATGATATCATATATAGTTCTTTTATGAATTTATATTACCCATTTATTAACATTTCTATGTTAATGTAACATTTCATGTAATAATCATTTTGTTTATCGTACATGTTTTGAATTTTTATTCTAGATCATATTATTTAGAGAATGATTTACTTACTTACAGAATGTATAGTATTATTTATATATCATATATAAATATAAATAAATATATGAAATGGAATACACCATTCATGGAGATGGTAGGTCATACGTATGCATGAACGTTGTTTCTGTTTTTGTATCGTATAGAAGTAAGTGAATGACATATATGTGTATATATATATCATCCCAATAGAATTATTATTTCATATATTTTATAATTATTAATAATATTTATTCTTATATTCATTCTTTTATGGTGAATATGGAATATGAGTCTCATCGCGCCGTGGAAACGGTAAGTCGTACATACGCACGAGCTACAATATCATTTAATTAATGGTTAAATGGTATATAATTGGATGGAATATGAATTTTAAAGAAACAATGTAATGTTATATTTATTATTTAAGTCCATTATATTCATTTTTATACCCATATAAATAAATTGTACATGAAAAACAATTTACACCACGGTGTAGAGACGGTAAGTCGTATGTACGCACACAGGCTGGTATTGTTTTTCATAAGATGGGTAAAAGGAAGAATATGGTTTTACCAAAATCTTAACAACATCTAAAAATATACTATATTCTGTAGTTATTATTTTAGTATGGTAACAACTTGTTAAGAGGAAGTAGAAGAAGAAATGAACTTTGAAAGAAGGGATAAAACGATTACCTCTTCTTCAGGTGTCTTCTTTTGATTTGCACAAAAGGGCTCCTCAAGTTGGATTTATGCCCAATGTTTTGCCTCTAGATAACTTGAGGAAATTTTTGATGATATTTGGTTAGGTTTTTTCTAAGCCAAATGGATTTAGATTTGTGAATAAGTGGGTAGAGTTGGCGCACTTTTATAAGAGGGAGGAGGGGCACTTTAGGAAAGTCTATAAATATTAATTTATTTTAAATTAAATTTTGATTAAAATGGTAACAAAATCATTTAATTATAATATTATATTATTTTTGTTTGAATAACCATAATCCAATAATTTTTATACAAGCTTTTAATATTTTTTTATCCTTCTTTTTTTGGTTTAACCATTAGTTAAAAAGTTTAACTCTTACCATGTCTTCTTGTACTTTTATACTATAGGATTAATTTATTTACTATAAAATGCCAAAGGAACCTCAATTGGATCATTAATTAAATTTTTAACATTATCTAAGTCATTTTTTTGAATCTTATATTTTTATGAATTTAATATCACTTAATAAACTATTTAATTTTTTAAGTTATGAATTATGTCAATTTTTGATACTATTCATAATTAACTTTTTACAAATTCATAACAACTTGATTTCTTCGAAAAAATGGCATTAAATCAAATATAATATGTCAATATAATCCATAAAATTTGTGTATGACATAAAAATAACTAAATTACATTTATTTTAATATTTATAATATCATTTATTTGAATACTTTATTAATGAAGTAATCAATGCATCATCATTGTGTCATAATTAAATTTATTTATATTACTTCTAAAAATTAAAAATAAAATATTGTTATGTATGAAATATTTTTAGGTTTCTAATTAATATTTATAATATAACAGATAAATTATATAACCCCATATAAAAATTTTCTTAGTGAAAGATACATGTTTATGTTATATTTTTTTATACTTTAAATTAATTCTTATAAAATGTCATTTTCACACCCAAATGGCTCCATGGGGTCCCAAAAATAACCCAAGGAATCCCATGGTCGAAAATATCTCATATAATAGGATTATTACATGTGTTAGGGTTGTTTAATATTATTATAATATTATTTTTTACCCCTATTTACCGGATTTACCCTTTAACCATGGTAAATAAAATAATTGCTGAAGTTGCTATTCATAATGTCAAAAAATAAAAGGTGCCTATTTACAAAATTTGGAACTTATAATTACAAATATGAAATCCATTTTTTCAAATTAAAAACATAGAGTTGGAAGAAATTAATTTAAAATTAATTCTCGTTGTCAAAACCAAAAGGCGGGTTTTTAAGAAGTAAAAACTATCAAAAGATTGATATGTGTTTATGTCCAATTTAAATGTAAAAATATTTATAATGACATAAATTATATTAAATGATAAAAATATAATATAATTATACTTCAAAAAACTTCATATGTATAATTTAACACTATAAATTATTTTGATTAAAAACATTGTTTTCAATTAAAATTTAATATTTTTTACTATTTATTAAAATATGAAAATTATCAGAAAAGTACCAAAAATTTATCCAAACTAAATTTTTCTATCCCATTTATAAATAATAATTTAATTTCAAAAAATTAAATATATAAAAGTTTCAATTATTTGATTTAAAAATGGTTCTCCATTAAAAGGCGAAAAACTACATTTTTTGAAAAATACTTCTTTTATCTGAAAATATGAATTTGTCTTTATATTATGTCTAAGAAATAAAAAATATGAATTTTAAAATTATATGGGATATATAAAATTCAAAATGTGGTTAATACTATTCATAATCTCTTTTTAAATTTCTAGTTTAATAGGTTTTGGTGCACTTGAACTCGGTGGTGTGTACATCGTACTCTATTGAATTATTAAGAAGAAGCGTACCATGGAAGCTTGGGGTGTTACACTCCAGAACTTATAGTGATGATGAGGGGAATACTTTAGTACTCCAAAATGGCAGCACATTTTCTCCTGGTTGAACTCACAAATGTGGTGCCCAAGGTATTCTTTTATATCCAAAATGGGAGGTGGTTTTGGGAACCCTGATTTCGAGAAACCGCTTGGCCCATGGTTTTTTGCCACAAGAAAATTTTATCTCACTTTTAAAAATACTAAAAACTTGTTTTAAGACCTCCTTTATGTATACCTATCAAATTTTATGGTATTATAATATATATAATAAGAGATATTTCCAAAATATATAGGAAAATGTTTGACTCTATGAAGATTTGTTTTATTGGATAGATTGGTTCGTCTGTGCCTCTTAATGAATGAAATGGGATTGGGTTCCTTCTTTAAAGTTGTAGAATACGGAGTTATGGATCGGAGTACAAAATTTCAGCTCATTTTAATGCATTTATTTCTAAGAAAATGAAAAATATTTGACATGTGTTCATGGGATTCCATGCAGTTTGGCCCATTTTCCTTCTGCATCATCGTTGGCTCTCTAAATCACTTCAACCTTCAATAAAATCATCAAAACAAGTGAAATTTCCCCTTTTAAAAGTGAAAATCACAAAATTATTTAATCAATCATAAATTTAATTTTTTATTATAATTTTAATTTTCAATAAAAAACTAGTTTAAAATAGTAGTGTAAAGACTGAAATGAATAATGAATCGTGGTGTGATCAACAGCTTCATAGCTTATGAGTAATATTACCAATATATCTAATAATCCAAATTAAATGAATAAATTGATTATATTTTATATTTTATTCAACATTATAATGTCAAATATAACTTTGGTGATTGATCATGTTAATAACTTCAACATGATTTGGAGTCAGTCATAATTGGTAAAGGTTAACTTTTTTGATCAAGTTTTAGTGTTTTTATTTCTTTAATCACTATAATAATCTAGAGATACAATGGTTACCAAGGTGGGTAACTCATTTTGTGATATATATTTAGTGTATTTGAATGTTAGGGATAAATTTGTGAATGAATATATTCCATATAGGGGGATCCTAGTATCTATTAGAAATTCCTTTAGTAGGAAAGGTAGGGGAGGTTTCATTTTATAGAAGAGTCATGGGAATGGGAAAGGAAGAAGAATTAGAAGATAGAGTAGTTTTTCTGAAGGCGATCCCATGTGTTATTAGTGTGGGAAGGAAGGATAGATAGAGAAATATTTTAGTGAGTGAAGAGTTGATTCCAAAATATGTGATTCTAAAAGTAAATTCATAAATCTCATTATAGAAGATATGAGTGGTCTGTTATTATTGAGTCGCTCTAGTTCACTTGAGTATTGGATTATAGACTCTGATGCTTCCTTTCATTATACATCTGATATTAGTATTAGAAACTATAACAAAATATGGTTATCCATGGTATATATTTTTGATGGGGAAAATCTTGAACTAGTAGGAAAGGGTGATGTTTCCATCCAAACATATAATGCAATCTAGCTATAATTACATGGTGTGTGGAACATACTGATATTAAGAAAGAACTTATTTCATTTTTATAGGTAGAAAATGCAGATTTTTTTACAACCTTTGTAGTTGGAGCATGTGAAATTAACCATGGTTTCATGGTAGTGGAAAAATGATTGAAAGATGAAATGTAGTACCTGATAGGAGTTTCAGAAGGTTTAATACATACTAGACAAATAACCACTCCAAATTAGTGGCATGAACATCTTAGTTACTTAAGTGATAAAGGGGTGACATTTATATTAGCTAAAGTAATGTGAATTAGTAGAATAATTTACTATAGAACTTATAAATATTGCATCCTTGGGAAGAATAAATATTTTTTGTTCTAAATGGAAGGAAATAAGCCTAAGGATTAGAAGTTAGATCTGGTTCATACAAATGAATGGGGTTTGTCTCCAATATATTATCACAAAGGTTTGTTGCATTACATTACCTTCATATGTGATGTGAGATGGAAGAAATGGGTTTTAATTCTCAAGAATAGGTCTAAAGAGTTTAAAACCTTCATTTGAGGGAAATTCATAGAGTAAAAGGATATTGAATGAAAACTAAAGTGTCTGAGGTTTAATAATGATGGGGAATATGGAAGAAGATATTTTTTAAGGTTTTTCTAGAGAAAATACATGTAGTTTTAGAATACCATATAAATAACTATGAAACAAAATGGATTTATGAAGAGGATGAATTGAGCTTAAATGTACAAGGTAAGGAGAATGAGTGGTTGTGCCCAAATTTACCCAATTTGTATGGTGTAAGCGGTCATTGTAGTATGACTTGGGTTATCAATCCTCAGAGACCTAAGAATAAACCTAAGAAACATGCATTATAAGAAGGTGATTTTATGGAGTTGATTTGGAAAACTTGAGTTTGAATTGATTGTATTATTTGATATTTTAAAGACGTAAGTTAATTTAATTTAAAAGCATGAGTTGAACCTTGGTTATCGCATTGGGTATATTTGATTAATTTATTTTTAAATTATTTCAATGTCTTAAATTCAAGTGTTTCCTTTAATGAAATACAACCATCCCAAATCACTCACAAATTTTGTGTTTTCACTATCCTAAGTCTAATCACCTATACACTTGTAGTATCATATTGATGAGCACTCCAAGGTAGAGGATCGTTTTAGCACTTGATATGTGTATCCTTAAAATTTGGGAGTTTAAAGGATAACGTACATCATTGAATTAAAGTCTCAAAAATAGAATTGATTAAGAATTATCAAATTAAGAAATAACATCCAATTCATCCCATGCTACTCCTTTAGATCAACCCATTATAGGATTATCCCTCCATTGATGTTATTCTATCAGTTAAAGTGGGTAGTATACTTATGATGGTAGAATTGGAGAAGAAGAAAAAAAAATAACAATCACTCCACTGTTGTGTGAAAAGATAATGTGAATAACCTCACTCCCTAAGGAAATAGTATCAACATGATATGGAAAAAGAAATAAGAAATTAATAAGACAAATATGATGATTATATTTTATTAATTAAATGAAGGTAAATGAATAACTTACATGGGAGAAATTGATGAAGTGATTACCAAATGAAAGCATGACAATACAATTGAAGGAAAATAAAAACTTCCAATCCCAACAAAAATATTCGATGATTATTCCCTTAACCATCAGCTCCTTATATAGGCATATTTGGAGACTTAGATACACCCCCAACAATAAATTACATCTCCATTAATTGGGAGAGTTAAAAGGAGGGTGAGAAAATCAAGGAAATTTGACGTTTTGAAGTTGACCCGGAAATTCATCCAGATTCGTCCACCATTTTGAGGTATGAATTTGTAATTGAAGAAGGCCGAATACGGAGGGGTCGTAGAAGATAAATATTTTTTTCCTTCTTTCCTCTATGATATGTAAAAATTTCAGGAAATATAGCGTATTATTTTATATGGTATGGTGGAAATGGTGGGAAGACTTTATGTGCATTCATATCAGGACCACCATTTAAATCTCAACATCAGATCACTATATCATAATGAAAACAACAGAATTAGCTCAGGAAACAGTTGAATAAAATGATTCCCATATTTTTATATTTCATCAGTAACAATTTTAGCTTAATTGGGCTTGATTTTTGGGCCCCACTTTTGTTTGATGGGCCTTAGGCCCATTATGATTTCTCTAGAAAAGTTCTACATTCATCCCCAAAAATCTCCATCTTCCATTGAGATTCATCCATCGATCCTAAAAGAGAAAAAGTTCCAAAAAAAGTGATCAATTATATCCCAAAATATAAAATTCAGAAAATGAATATAATTTTGTCCACAAACAGATGAATGATTGGGCCCAAATTTTCATTTTAAACTCGAATTGAATTTAAGATGAGAAATGAAGTTCAATTTCTATAATGAACTAAAAATGATGTTTGTGGATTTTGGAACACATTATTATTAAGATATTGACAATGAATATTATCCTCTTTCAGCGGCTAATCATGCCCCCCCAACTTGAGTTTTTCTAGTGTCGAGGAAAATATATTACAAATATGAAAATCAAATTCCCTTTTTCCAAAAACATTTTAATACACATTTCTCACCCAAAGACCTCATATCAAAAAAATTATGAAAACCATCAAAATAATTTAAAACAAGCTACTTCCATAATAATATAGCAATCCCAAGCTCATTCCGTTGTTCAAATTCATCACCACATTTCATCCAATTTCAATTAAGCATGATAAAGTGTTGTGCATCAGAAAAGACATGGGGCCCATTTTATTGTTCAAGGGGAAAAAATGGAAGCGCTAGGTGGTAATCACATTAAAGCTTAAGATGAGTATCCAAATTTTTTTATTTTTTTTTATTTTTTTTAACCACAATAGATATGAAAAGACTAACTCTGGGAAAGACAACTATTGAGTCACGATCCCCAAGTGTTGGATGCCACACATATTGTCAATCCCAATCTCTACAATAGATATGTAAAGCCTAAATCTGGGCAAGACAACTATAGAGTCATGATACCCAAGTGTCGGATGCCACACATTTGGACAAAACATTTCTCTATGTGGTCATTATTGTTTTTCAAATTTTTTTTGTTTTGTTTTTTTTATACTCAAATTCAACTAAAGGTGACCCCAGAACCCTATGATATAATGAAAGGGAACCAAGAACTCAAATTTACACCCAAGATCCAATAGACGTGCATTGTGGAATTTTTATTAAGAGGATGAGATTGTAAACTTTGAAAAATCACATCGGACCACCACACTTTCCAAAAACCAAGCTCATGAACTTAAAATTGAATTAAAATCAGAATCAAGCCATGTAAAATTATTTGATATCCAATTTCAGAGTTTTCAATGTGTGTTATCATGTTCAAGGTTAATGGAATTTTTCTTTACATGCATGTTATTATTAAAAAAATCATTTTTTATTTCATCTCCTCCCAACATAGAATAGCATTGTCCCCAGTATTTAAAAGAAAACTTAGAAGGGGGTATGTGAGAGTTGTTCAAATAGGGAATTTAAAATGATAATAATGGAATGAATTCACCTGGTGGATGATGATGAAAGTTCATTCCATAGTCTCCCTTCAATATTAGATTTGATTCTCATCGGCTTGGATGGATGTGATGGGATTCTCTCCACGACCTATGCCATGTCATTTTAAAAAAATTAAACTATAAAATAAAACAAAATAAACTAATGATACATTGTCTTCTTTTTAAATTTTTGGGTAAGGTATTACTCAAGGATCATACCATGTGACATGGATGAATATGGCACTCCCCTTTTATACCCATCCATACTCATAATAGAAGAACATGTCAACAGTATAAGGTAATATCATATTCATATTTCTTTAAACCTACAAACAAAAAATAAAATACATTGATGATACATTGTCTTCCTTTTAAATTTCTGGGTAAGGTATTACTCAAGGATCACACCATGTGACACAGATGAATATGGTGCTCCCCTTTCATACCCATCCTTACTCATAAAATAAGAAAAGTTCAAAAACCTATGATAATTTTTTAAATGAAAAAAATGATTCACAATTATTGGAACTATGAAAACCATGGGTTTCCCCACATGCAGCGCTTTTGTTTAATGTCGTTAGCTTGACTTAATCCCCCAAAATTATCCAATTACATATTTCAAAATTTTTAGGACCCTATTTTTCTCCACTTCAATGATATTGAGATTAATTATTTTTTAAAAAGTTTTTTCATGTGAAATCCCATGTTTAACAATGAGTGTAAAAGTCCAAGGAATTTTGGTAATGGTTGATTGAGTTCCATCTAGAGTATTTCCAAAGATTTCAAGGTTCATTTCTTCTTTGTGAGATTCTTGATTAAAATGGATGAAAATTGAATGGTCTTGGTTATCATAAATGGGGGAATTCGTGAGTGGGTAAAGAAGGATTATAATGATTAGTTTAGTTTGATTGAATTTTCCAAAAGAAGAATGCAAATTTTAATCCAAATTTGTTTCTTCTACAAAACATTTTTAAAGAATTGGTTCCTTTTGAAAATATGATTCATCCCCAAAACTATCTAGTTGAATATTAGGAATGGGTATGGAATCATTATTTGTGATCACTCCTAATGGTTCAATTATTGGTACTTCTGAAAATATATCAATGGAGTTATATTCAAGAAACTCAATCCATGATGTCAAATTTTCCTCTTTTGAGTCCAAAAAATCAATTTCCTCCTGATTTAAAGACCCTTCAACATTTTGTTGATCTTCTTCAGTTATCCCATATCCAAAGGTTTGTTCTTTTTTAAATTCATGAGTGGTTTTTGGGATAAAATATTCTTCTATCAATGATGAGTAAAGGACATCCTTAGTGAGAATGGGTTCCTCATAAGTCTCAATGATTTGTATTTCTAATCTAAGTGATGAAACTTTTGAATTAATTTTAACCATTTTTTAACACAAATATTCAAGAATTTTTTCAGAATTAGGATTGATAGATGTTTGGACATCATGAACTTCATTATGTTTGATATCTTCAATCATCCTCCAGAGGTATGGAGATTGATCCTTTAAACAATCAGCATCCCATTTATTGTACATCTCATCTGGTGTGGTGTATTCAATCAAGGTTTGGTCAATAAAATTACCTAAGTGAGGTGATTCCAAATATTGACTTTCCATTTGATTATATACTTGTTCTATCAATGGGTATTGTGAAAGATAATACATTAGAGTTGATTGAAAATTGTTTTTGGGATTCATTGGACACACAAAAATAGAAAGGGGAACATATAAGAAAAATTAGGGTGAGAATAGAGAATTTGGGGGTGAGAAAAGAAGTTGAGTGTCTAAGGTAACTTACTTGGTCCCCGGCAACGGTGCCAAAATTTGGTTGCACCCAAATTTACCCAAGTTGTATGGTATAAGAGGTCATTATAGTACGACTTGGGTAATCGATCCTCACTAAGAAGAAATCTAAGAAACATGCATTCTAAGAAAGTGATTTGATGGTGTTGATTTGGATAAATTCGGTTTGAATTGATTGGATTATTTAATATTTTAAAGAAATAAGTGAATTTAATTTAAAATCATGAGTTGATCCTTGGTTATCGCAATGGTTGTATTGGATGAATTTTTTTTAAATTATTTCAATTTCTTAAATTCAAGAGTTTCCTTTAATGAAATACAACCATCCCAAATCACTCACCAATTTTGAGTTTTCACTATCCTAAGGCTAATCACCTATACACTTGGAGGATCATATTGATGATAACTCCAAGGTAGAGGATTGTTTTAGAACTCAAGATGTGTATGCTGAAAATTGGTGAGTTTAAAGGTACATCATTGAATTAAAGTCTCAAAAATAGAATTGATTAAGAATTATTAAATTAAGAAATAACATCCGATTAACTCCTTAATACTCACTTGGATCAAAAAATTATAGTATTATCCCTCCATTGATTCTATTATATCAATTAAATCGGGTAGTAGACATATGATGGTAGAATTGTAGAAGAAGAAAAAAAATAACAATCACTCCACTGTTGTGTGAAACAGTAATGTGAATAACCTCACTCTTTAAGGAAATGGTATCAACATGATATGGAAAAAGAAATAATAAATTATGAATAAGAATATGATTATGATATTTTATTAATTAAATGAAGGTGAACGAAAAACTTACATGGTAGAAATTGACAAAGCGGTTACAAAATGAAAGCAGGACAATACAATTGAAAGAAAATAAAAACTTCCATTCCAAACAAAAATATTCGATAATTATTCCCTTCACCATAATCTCTTTATATCGGAATATTTGGAGACTTAGATACACCCCCAATAATAAATTACATCTCCATTAATTAGGAGAGTTAAAAGGAGGGTGAGAAAATCAAGGGAATTTGACGTTTCGAAGTTGACTCAAAAATTCATCCAGATTCATCCACCGTTTTGACGTGTGAATTTGAAATTGAATAAAGCAGAATATGGAGGGGTTGTATAAGTGACATATTCTCAACCATATGACCTCTATGAGCTATGAAACTTTTAGGAAATATGGCGCAGCCGTTTGGAAGTTATGGGGGAAATGGTGGGATGACTTTTTGTGCATTCATATCGGGCCAACCATTTAAATATCAACTTCAGATCCCTTTATCATCATGAAAACATCAAAATTAGCTCCGGAAACAGTTGAAATAAAATTATCCCCATATTTTTATATTTCTTAAATAAAAATTTGAGCATCATTGGGCTTGGTTTGTGTGCCCCACTTTTGTTTGATGGGCCTTAGGCCCATTATGCTTTCTCCAGAAATGTTCTGCATTCATCCCCAAAAATCTCCATCTTCCATTAAGATTTATCCATAGATCCTAAACGAAAAATAGTTCCAAACAAAGTGATCAATCATATACCAAAATATCAAATTCAGAAAATGAATATAATGTTGTCCACAAACAGATGAATGATTGGGCCCAAATTTGCATTTTAAACTGGAATTGCATTTAAGATGAGAAATGAAGTTCAATTTCAATAATGAACTAAAAATGATGTTTATGGAATTTATAACACATTATTATTAATATATTGAAAATGAATATTATCCACTTTTAGAGGCTAGTCAATGAGTATTCTTGATGGAACCCCAAGGAAGTTTTGGGCAGAAGTCATGAATTTTGCATCTTACTTGGTGAATAGAAGTCCATTATCATTATTGGGGAAGGGATTTATAGAAGATTATTGGTATAGAAATAATATTAAAACTTATCATATCAAATTTTTGAATTCACTCACCTACATCCAAGTTTATCCCAAAGAAAGTGACAACTTAGAGTCTAAGTATCAAACACGTTTCTTTGAAGGGTATATTGATGGAGACTTAGGATTTTGACTATATGATAACAAATTATAGAAGGATTTCATAAGTTATAATGTTATATTTAATGAAGATATTATGTGTAAAGATCATAACTAAGAAGAAGTTGTATATTAACTTAAAGAATCGTCACACTCTAAGGTTCATCTGAATGGAAGTTCATAAATTTATAATGTTCCAGAAATTTCAGGGAGTACATCAATCCAAGAATCACCAAACTATCTATAATATTGAATTAAATTTCTGATTGTGTTTTCAAGGATATAAGTATTATGAATCTTGGATACCATGTAATCTTAGAGAATAAATCTATAAGATGATGTTCTAGAAGTAGTGGTTCTGAAAGGTTCTAAGACAAAAGGTCAGTTCTATAGGTCTACCAGGATTTTTCACCAAGTGAAGAGATATAGAAGTGACCGAGATAATTTTCACCTCACTAATAATGGATAACCTGAATGTCTATAATAGATTTCAAGTCTTAGTGACTCAAGTTGGTGTGAGCTAGATGTGATGGATGAAATGAATTCATTACATGTTTCTAAGAAATGGGAGCTAACAAAAAACCTATTAGGAGGATATTAATATATAAAACTGGGATAATCGCCTAAAAGATGAAGCGAATAGTAAAAGGAGATACATTTAATAGTTTTTCATGGAGGTTTTTAAATAAATAGAAGGTGTTTATTTTTTATATCTTTTCTCCAATTCTTAAACACATGACTATTTAGAAGACACTTAGAATGGTTTCCATGGAAGGGATACATATGGAACAGTTAGATGGTAGAACCAAATTTATTTATAGAAACTTAAATGGGGATATTTACATGGAGCAGGCAATGAGTCTCATGGATAAATAGAACAAGAATATAATGTACAAGATGTGGTGAAGCATTTATGGTTTAAAGTAAGAACCAAGGTAGTGGAACCAAAATTTCAATCCCTTAATAGTAGAACATATGTTAATCTTGAGTAATATTGATAATTTTTGTTTCCATAAGGTGTATGGTGATGGGAGTTTTATATTCTTATATTTTTATGTGGAAGGAATACTTATTATTGGACCGGTAGAGTAAAGTATTGATAATATAAAGGCTAAATTTTCCAAATTTTTATAGTTAAATGATCACAATTTTGGAAAAAAATTTGGTATGTATATTATAAGGGATTAAAGTCATGAAACTTCTTCCTGAATTAGTTTGACTAAATCTATAAGGTTCTAGAACATTTTGGAATGAGCGAGGAGAAATCAATTACAACTCCCCTGGCCAGAAATTTTATGATAAGCAATGAGAAGTCACCTATAACAAAAGATAAGGTTGTGTACATGGAAAGGATCTATATGCATCAATTTTCAAAAGATTTATGTTTACCATGGTTTTTATGTGTTTAGAAATTGTGTTTTTTGTGGGAGTTATTAGCAGGTTCATGGATAATCTAGGAAGAGAATATTAGGGATTAGTTTAGGGGATCCTATTATATCTCAAAGGTTTTGGAAGTTTATATATGTATTTTATAATGGAAGAACCACTACAGGGGTTTTTATATTAGTATTTTTGGAATGAATCAGATACTTAGAGTATCATCATTGTCTATGTATTCCCATAAAGAGGCACAAATATGAGTTAAACATTAATGCTTCAACTAATGGATATACTTTCAATAATGGAGGTAGAATATGTTGTATTAATAGAAGTTGGGAAGGATTTGATTTTGTTAAAGGGGATGATAGATGATCTCAAAATAAGGTAGTAGGTTGGGATGTTATTCTATGATTCAGAAAGTGAAATCCCCTTAACCAACAGTCTAACATTTTATTCCAGGGTGAAGAATATTTAGTATAAGTGTCACTTCAACTAGAAGTTTTTGGAGGAAAAAGTTATAGATCAATGTAAAGTGGATAGAGTTCATAATATGGTATATATAATTACTAAGTTTGTATTCCATGATATGTAGGGGTGGGATTACACCTTATTTGGGTTGGGATGAATGGAATCATGTTAGGGTGACCATATTGCTATGAAGAGAATATTGATAACAAAAACTATTTGTGGATATTGATGGAGGACTTGGTGGAGAAGCTTAAACATGATTCCAAAGTAGGATGTTATTAGGTTTATTCATGTGAAAACCATTTTTTGAAAAATTATTGAACTATCAAAAGGATTGAAGCTGGAATTATAACTTTAGAATCCAAATGAAAGTGGTAGAGAAACTTGACCATGGTCTGAAATTCTAGAATAGAATCCATCAAATTAGGTTTATTAGAATCATTGTGATGAGTCTAGAGGTAATATGTATGAAGGTTAAAATTACTTTTTTGTATGGTTTTTTGAATATACATAATATTTCCATCATAATTTTTGTGGTGTATATAAGTTTTTCTTTAAAATGTTATATAAGGGGAACTCACAGTGTTTTTAGAAGTTTGAATTATTCACTAGAAGGAGGATTAAGGATGGTGGGTGATTTTGACTAAGTGAAGGTATGTTGATGAATATAATCTCCACATGTAATTATCTATATAAAGATTAGAGGATGGTGGAACTATTTGCATAAATTGGGCTCTTATTTCAATAGTATGGTGTGTTCATTTTTTGGAGGAATTTATTTCGATATTGTAATCATATTCCACTTCCTTAATAAAATAGTTTTTTGTATTTCCCCCTTAGAGGTGGACTTCGTCTAAACCACATAAACCTTGCCTTGTTTTTTTTTTATCATTATGTTCAAACCATAGGTTATAGTGTTAAAAGATTTGTAGATTAGAAGTAATTAAAATAAGGTTGAAGCTTTTAAATATGTTTTGACTTGATTTAAGTGTATTGGAGAAGTTATAGAAGTAATAGGAATAAATCATGATGTGAAAACTTATATTAATCCATAAATAGATTCGAAGTTGTAAAAATAGAAATTTTTCTTAACCATATGTAATATTTATTAGAGAAACATAAGGTTTTATCATTTATTATTTTTTTAGGACTAAAGTAGAACATATCGTGGAATGAGGTCCATGATACGAAGTGAAATCCCTAAAATAGAAAAAGTGTTGGAGAACATCATAATACATAAATTTATAGAAGATAATATGTAAAATTCAACTAGGAAAACAGAAGGATTGTTACTTTGAAAAATATTAAGCATTTCTTTACACACTGCAGTCTATAAACCACACCATGAGCATGTTTAGGAAAATTTCATTATTTATAGAGTTTTGGATATTCTCCCACCATAGGAGAGATCCATACCACATATGAAAAGTTTGAATAATGTTGTAAAATATGATTGAAGGGACTATGTTGTGAATTATCATTCATGTCATGAAGGAAGTTTAGAAAGATTTTAGAGGCTCTATTTAATTGGATAAAATCACACCATATATGATGTTTACACTAAAAACAGTTCTAGAGTTTTAGAATATTTTGAATTTGATATCATAGTGAAATTAAAGTAATTTAAATATGGGATTTGATTGAAGAATGTAGATCTAGTTTCTGTACTTGAATCATGACACATAAAAGAAATCATGCTATAGTATATGAGATTTTAATAGGATTCATAATGAGATATAGAAGTACACACTAAAAATGATCTAAATTTATAAAATTATATGAGTTTAAATCCATTACATATTTTGTGGGAGTTCAGTTGACTTCATAAGCTTTATTATTGGTTATTGGTTGTTTTAAGTATACAATATAAAAGTAATAAGTTAAAAATTCATAGAGAATTTTTTGGTTAAATGAAATCTTAATTTAAAGGCGGGTTCATATGAAAAATTAGACTGAAAAATGTTGATAAATATTGAAAATAAAAAAAATATGAGAGACTATGAGAGTTTTCTTATTGAATATTAGAAGTTGAAGAAGGAAAAAAAGTATAACCAAAACACCCTTATCGGGCATGTGTATTTTCATTGTGAATAATCATTGTAAGTAATAATTATATTTCATCTTCTTGTATCTTCTATATTAAATAAGTTCATAGAGAGATAAGAAGAGGGATTTCCCCTAATATCTGCATTACATCTTTTCTAAAATTTTATTACACATATAGTGAGTATTTGTATCCTTTAATAAATAAAAATAAATTGATGTATGTTCCTTGGATTATCCTATTGAGATGAAACAAGTAAAATCATTATGTCTCTACATTTCATTTATTAATGTGAATATTATGAATTCATGAAAAAATAAATCTATAGATTTTTATTATTCTTTATAACACAAGATCATGATTTAGTTGAATAAGAGAATAATTCAACACCCTAATTCACCCCCTCCCCCACTTAGGGTGTATTGGTCTTGTGGTTGTAACAAGTGGTATCTAAGACACAAGGTTCATTCATGAATAACATTCCATTAGAAGACTAATTCTATGAAGATCATGGTTAATTTTAAAGGAGTTTTTTGTTTTATGGTTATAATTTTTAGATATAGAATAATTGAATATGATCCCAATCATGATCCCTCGAAATAGATATTTTTGATACTAAAATTTATGGAACAAAAATTAGTGATGTTATGAAAATATCAATGATTGAGGTCGATGGGAAATTTTTTGATGTAGATGTAAAGGAAATAAATTCCTTATTGGGATACTTTTCGAACCAAATCTACATAAAGGTGATGAGTTTCACATCAGAAAAATCTATTTTGGAAAAATTATCCAATATCTATGAAGTGACAATAAGGAGAAAGATGTAAAATTACATGTGATTCATAACTATTTTTAGGGATTGAAGTTAATTCAAAATGATAATATTTTTGTTTTATTCAAAAATATCATTAAATTTATGGGATCCATCCATGGACATTGTGATGACATAAAATATGTAGATATTATGAAGAAAATTCTCAAAAGACTGCCATCCTTGTATAATGCAAAGGTGTCGGCTCTTGAAGAACACAATCTCATGGAAATACATATTGATGATCTTCATAGAAATATGGTGGTGTGTTAAATTTATATAAAATGATAAATAATATCTATATAACTATTAAAATTTATTTCCTGTAAAATCATAGAGAATCTTGAGACACAAAAATTTGGAGATAGAAATGAAGATTTCAGTGATGAATTTTTATCTCTAGTTGTAAGAAAAATAAATTGATGCAAAGAAATTTATAAAGGTAAGATACTATTTTATTACATTATATATGTAATGTTTAGAATATTATGGAAATATGTATAAATAAGGCTGATAGAGGAACTCAAGATTATGTAGAACAATACAGTATATAATGTTTCCTCTGAGATTAAACTTTAAATCTGGTAATCTGTAACACCCTTGGGTTTTATGAAATATTTTTTTTCAAGTTAATATAATTTTTTTTTTATTTTTCATTAGACACAACATGAATTTTATCTTGAGTTACACACAATAGTGGGTGTCTATCGTTACATGAAACATCGATCTTAGATTGCATTACATGCAACACTGAGTTTAAATGAAACATGTCATATTATTAAAATATTATTATTTGATATGATAGTTGTCATGTAGAAAATGGAATGGTATGTATGAATAAGATTAACTAAATTATGAAAACATTTTTTTTTAAATTTGTATAAAATGAAATATTTTGTGACCAATTAATTATAAATGAAAATGAAACCTTTTTGAAAATAAAAGGAAATATTTCTCTGAATAAAATATATTGACGCGTACATGTGTGTTTTATATCAATAAATTAAAAAAATAATTTTTTTAATTAAAAATATATATTATATATTCATTAATATTTATCATTAATATTTTTTTTCTAGATATGAAATAATAATAAATCAAATTTTATGTATAAAAACTATATTTTTCTAAAAAATAGTTTTGTCAACTTTTTGTGCACTTATAAAAAAATTAATTTTTGAAACTTTTAGAAAATGAATTTTATAAAATAGAAATAATTTTTTAAATCGTAATTTCAAAATTATCTTATGGTGGAGTTTTTTGATTTTTTTGAAAAGTATCATTTTTTTATGAATAGTAAAAAATACTAAATTTTAATTGAAAACTATCTTTTTGTTTAAATTATTTATAATGGTAAATTTTATTTTGAATTTATTTTAAAGTAACATTAGTAAAATTTTATATAATTTAATAAAATTTATGTTATTTTAATAAATTTATTATTGAATATTTATATAAACACATTTCAAACTTTTGAATTTCTTCTCTTTAAAAACATGCTTTCTCGTCATGCATGTGAGATTAATATTAAATTAATTTTTTCCATTTATGTGAATTTAATTGGAAAATTGTATTGAATATTTATATTAATCATAATTTATAATTTCGAACATGTTCAACCTAGTTTTTTACCAAAATGAATAGTGAATGCAGTAAAAATTAATTATCGTGGTTAAGGTAAAAATGGGTTTAAATAGGGTTAAACTAAAAAGATAAGTATAAAAAAACCTATACACTTTCAGAAAAATATTTTATGGACATTTTTCGACCATTAAATCTATAAGTATTGATAATAGTTTATTTTAGATCCTTTTAACATTTGAAAAATGTGGGATGACTCAATTCTTTTCAAAAATTTCATGTGTGACATCTCCCCCACTTATAAAAGGTCACCCCAATCCTCCCATATTAAAACATTTAAACCTATTTTGTTTAGAAAATACCTACTCAAATCACTTTAAAAATTAGCTCACATCATCCAATAATCCTTAGTTTGGTCATAAATCCATCATAGGAAGGATTCTAGTGAAAACCTAAGGAGGATACCTAAATAAGAGTTAACGTTCAACAATGAGTGATTTTATTTTATTTATTCCTCCACTCCCTTAAATTATTTTTATATCATTATTATATAATAACATAAGTCTATTATATAAAATAATATATTTTTTAGGTTAATTTAATTACCTACAAATATCCCCACTCTCATAAAATGGATTATGAAATCATCGTTCATGTGTATGGTGGACTACCGCCACATGGACTGATGTCATTAATTTTTCCATTACCACCTATCAAGGATGGTTATATTTATATATTTATTGTTTATATATTATATATATTATATATATTATGTTATTATTATTATGTAATTATTATATCATACATACCTTTATTCATTCCATTTTGTGGGAATGTGATAATGTCGCTTGGGTGTACAGCGGACTACCGCCCCACAAAGTGATGTGATTCATTAACGCATTACATGGAATGTATTAATGATATTTTTAATGATAATTTGTGATATATATGATATAAAATGATTCTATAATGATAATTTATCAATTAAATTTCTTTTTTTCAATCGAATAAGAAAATGGAACCAACGTTCATGCATACATATGACCTGCCATCTCTATAAACAGTGCATTTAATTTTCTATATATAAATATTATATATTAATATAAATAAATATATAATGATATATTATATTTATATCATATTTATAATTATGGATATGATTTAATAATTATAAAATTAATAGTACCAAAAAAATTAAAAATCAAAACATATACAAAAAACAAAGCAGTTGTTACCCGAAACATAACATTAACATGTAATTTTCAATAAATGGGCAATAAAAGGTCATAAAAAAGTATATATGGTATGAAATATATGAATATGTTTATTTAATTTATTTTAAATTTACTTATATTTATTATACATGAGTTTTTAATTAGTATGATGCAATTCAAGACTTAATGTAAGGTATTTTTGTCTCACTTTTTACTTTTGTGAGACACATGCCATATTCACCACCTATTTCTTTATTGTGGTGTATATAATTTCCATGAATATATTTTATGATGATTCTCCTGAATATTATTTTGATATAAATATTTATTTTATTATCTCAATTTCATGAGTTTTATAGTTGAAAAGTTACCAAAGTTGTAAGGGATTTTTGTCTCAATTTTCCTTCTTTGAGACCTACATTAGGTTATGAACCTATATTGTTTCACATGGAATATATATATATAAATGTGTGTGTTCTTTGATATGTAATATCATAAATTTATTCATCCTCATGATATTTTAAGTTTTATTTTATGTTATTTCTTCATGGGGCTTACAATTCAAAGTTCCTATAGTGGTAAAGATTTTATGTTACAATCTCATTATTTATTAGTATTGTTTATGATCAAGTATCCAATTTTAAAATAACAAGATCTAAATCTTAATAATTCCCATGAATTTTATAATCCTATAGTTATTCATGATATATCCAAGTAATGGGAACATTTTTCAACTCTTTGGTACTTAATATAAATAAGAAAATTGTTTTAAGAAAATATATATTATTTCTATCTTCACTCGTAAATCTATTTTCTTCCAAAACCCTATCTTATAAAAATGTTTTCAATTTTTTTTATTACTCTATTATTAAATTTAATTCTTTTTTACCCATGTTTAAATTTTCAAAAAAACCAAATTAATCTTCATTTCATTTTATAAACAATTTTTGTTTGTCTTTTACTGAAAATATGAAAATGATATTTTTTTAACATGCATGCCATGAATAGTATTTCATGTTTTCATGACCACTCAATGATTTCAATATTCCTTTAAAAGTTTTCAATTATTTCAAAGAAAATAATTTCCATAATATTTTTTAATTTTTTAGATTTTAAATAAATTATTTCAAATTGAAAAGGATTTTAAAATTGTTTTATGTTCTAAAAATTATTTTTCAAAGAGGAAATATATTTTCCTCAAAAAATGTTTTAAATTATTTTTAAAATATTATTTTATAAATTTTCAAGTTTATTTTCAACGAAAAAAAGTTTTTGAAATGTTTTATGTCTTAAAAGAAATTTTTCAAATCATAAAGGATATTTTCCTCAATAAATGCTTTAAATGATATTTCAAAATCATTTCCCATAATAGATGACATTTTCTGGTGTTAATTATGCCTTAGTGGGGATATGGTCTAAGAATACCATATATATTATTTCTATGAATGGTTTATGTTTTTATGGAATGAAGTTTATGAAACTTGTTTCTCTTATATAGGTTATACCATGATAAAATGATTATGAAACCTGCTTCTTTTAACGGGTTATACTATGATAAAAAGATTATGAAACCTATCTATTTTCCATAGGTTATGATATGATGAAATGTTTATGATACCTGTTTCATTTCATGGGTTATGATATTATGAATTTTTATGATCTTATGGCACATATAAATATGATTGTCATTATATGATAGTTGGGACTTATATCTCCCCCCAATGCATTGGGTAATGATTTATATCTCATGAGATTGATTGTAATAGAATAAAACGTGAACCGGATTCAGTAATACAGGGTTTGAATGAGGTGTGAACCAAGTTTAGTAAGACTGGTTTGGAATGGATTATGAACCCAATTCATTAAGGGACTTTGTCCACTATGATAGTATTGTGAGTGAATATTGAAAAATATGAAAATTATTCTCTATGCTTATGTGTATGCCAAATTTTACATGTATTATTCAAATGATATTCTCTCATGGATCTTGTTCTTCTATTCCCTTATGATTCATGTCTTATGAACTTCCAATCTTTATGCTATGATGCATGTTTATGACCTATGATAGGTTAGGTATGAGCTTAGTAAGTTATGTTCATTATAATATTCCCTTATTATTATCTTATTATTTCATATGATCATAGATTTATATCTATTTTTACCCTTAATGAGAATATAATGTCACCCTTTATTATTTTACTTTTCCCTAGTTTATAAATATAGGTTTTATGTAGGGTATGTATTTGAAGAGTACAAAATGGGGAGATATTTTTGGAAACATTTAATATATTTTACCAAATTTGAATATTGTTTCCAATGTATCCAAAGGTATTAAACTATTATGGTCCTTTTGCATGTGTTTTCATAATGTTATGAATATTCATATAAAAAGATATAATATCCATGTATGATAATATTGGGTCGCTATAGTTAGTATCAAATTAAAGTTTGAGTTAACCTTTTGAAATAAGCATGAGAAAAATTTAGTGAGATCCCTAGGGATATTTATAAAGATATATATGGGGATATCTCTAAGGATAGGTATCAGGATATGTAAAATTATATAAAAATGTTCGGGAATTTCCATAACTGATAGATCAAGTTGTTTCCATGAAATTACATCTCTTTCTAGATACTACAAGTGGATGTTAATCTGGTATAGATATACCTATGGGTAACAACCCTGAAAACATCGTATTGATATACACTCGATTGGGAACCAGTGCATGATAATGGGACTTGATGCAGATATGGTTTGACACTCCCAGGGGATATTATATAGAAATTCACAAACTGTAAGTGATTTTTCATGATTATGTGGTTTTTATCTATGATAAGTGTTTCTCACACTATGCTTTTTTGGTTTTAGAAAATTGCGGGAACCATAAGTAATTGGGTTAACATTGAATATGATGTAAAATTGTATGATGAGAATCAAAATAGGATGATGACTGAAGTAAAGGAAATTATGATTATCCCTAATTAGTTTTCACAGGACATGATTAACAATGTGTACCTTAACCAACTCTTAGAATTTAGAAATAATATAAGGAAAGAGTTTACTGAGAGTTTATGTAGTGGTGACCATAGATGAAAGAATATTTAGTTTCTTATATGTAGAGAATGTTGGAAGAAACGCCCAAGGGAATGACTCAGAGGGATGAGATGTTATTTTATGTGTGGAGAAGAAGTATATAGATTAATAGATTCTTGAGAAAAAATAAAAACATAAATTAACACAATAGAGGGGAATATTAGTCTCCATAATCTATTATCAGTGGATGAATGATTTAAATGTTTAAATTATGTTCATTAAGAAAATATTTTTCCCAGGGGAAAGATTTTGAAGGGAAGCAGTAAATATTTATGAGTAATTGTTATATTTTTTATGATAAAGATACTAAAATTACATATGAAAGGAAAAAGTTTTAAGGAATAAGACAATGAAGTTTAGTTAATTATTTGAGAAGGATGTGAGAATATTAAATTATTTTTTGTATTGGAATTAAAGGATTATGTTATGTGAATCGTAAAATATACAAAGATATTTCAATATATGTTTTTTGTTAAGTATTTTAAAAAATATGTTAAATGGTACTTATGTACTGGAAAAGTGAATCAATAGTAAGGTGATATTTTGATTATGGGAAGGTAATTCTTAATATGTTCTTGATTTTTAGAAAATGATGTTTATTTTGGTTAAATAGTTTATTGATGTGGGTAAAGTAAATCAGGTAGTATTTATGACCTCAAAACTGATAATGGATTTTTTGACAGAGTGGTTTATGTTATCATTGACGGAGTTTACAAAATTATTGGATCTATGTAATATGTCTAATAATATATGGTTTTATTTAAGTAATAATGAAGCTTTCTTGTTTTCATTGAGGTTTTATGGTAATCATGCATATTACCAAGCTTCACGAGAATATATGACCTAGGTATTCACAAATCTAGCATGTGACTATTAAGAGTTTCTTATTGATATTTGGAGGATTAATGTTAAGTTTATTTTGAGAAATTTAGTGTGATTATTTATAAATTCTGAATTTTGTATAGGTTATAAGTTTAAACACTTATGGAAGGATTTAAGATTAAAATTTGATTATGTTTCAAATTTTAAATTATTAATACACCATGTGAAGATTTATTCATATTGGATAACCTGTTCTAACCATTTTTTGTGATGATAACTAAAGATGCAGGGAATGACTTATTATTATATTTATGGATATTATAATTCATTAGTGATTTATGTATACAAAATTCAGATTTATTTCTTAGAGTAAGATATAAAGTTTAAATTGATCAAGTCACAACCCAAGGGGGAGATTGTGCTTATGAAATAGAATGAAATCGAGTAAGTATATTTTTTCAAGAAAATTCTTCAACATTAGGAAAAGGATCTTAAAATACTTTTTTTTCATATTATCAACATTATAGATGATATCAAACACCTTTTTTAAACATATTTGGGTTATGGTTTTATGGTTTTTAACATTCTCTAGATCACCCACTTTATTATGATGACTGATCTCTATCACCCTCTATAATTAATTGTTCTTTTCTTCCATGTCCAAATCGTCACTTCCCACATATGTTATTTTATGTGGAAACCTAGTTATGAGTTACTTTAGGTAACCTTTATGTTTCCAACTTTACCATTTTAAGGTAAATTTTATTATTCATGTTTACGATGTGGGTTTTTATGAAGAAATTTTAAAATGTTAAACCTTTGATGATCGAGATGAATTTCGAGGGAGAAATTAATTTTAAGGGGGTAAAATATAATACCCTAAGATTTTATGATTTTTTCAAATTTATTCAATATTTTTTTGATATTTTTCTTTACACACAACACTAATTTTATCTTTAGTTACACATGACCTTGATTTTGTCTTATGTTATAAGAAACATCAAGTTTATCTTGCATTACACGCAACACTGAGTTTAAATGAAACGTATCATATTATTAAAATATGATTATTTAATATGATATTTTTAACCTAGCTATTGTAATTTTGGCTATGAATAATATTAACTAAATTATGAAAATATGGTTTAAAATGTATATAAAATGAAATCATTGGTAACCAATTATTTATAAATGAAAATAAAAGGAAATATTTCTCTAAAAAAAATATTTTTATGCACTCAAGTGGGTTTTATATCAAAAAAAATTCCAAAATAAAATTTAATTAAGTTTATATATTATATATTCAATAAAAATTTTAATATTCAACTTATATTTTTATAGTCAACAAATAAGAATAAATCCAATTTTACGTATAAAAACTATCTTTTTCAAGAAAGCAGTTTTGTCACCTTTTAACATGCTTATAATAAAATTTATTTTTAATGATTTTTTTAAATTAATTTTATAAAATAAATGTAATTTTTTAAATCATAATTTAAAAATTATCTTAGTGTGATTTTTTTATTTTTCTAAAATGTTTCATTTTTTGATGAATAGTGAAAACTGTTGAATTTTAATTGAAAACTGCCCTTTCGTTTAAATTATTTATAATGTTAAATTATATTTTTAATTAGTTTTAAAGTAAAATTAGTTAAATTACATATAATTTCACCCAATTTATGTCATTTTAATCAATTTCATATTGAATTTTGATATAAAAACATTTCAAACTTTTGAACTTTTTCTCTTTAAAAACTTGTTTTCTCATCATGTCTGCATGATTAATATTAAATTAATTTTTTATGCTTATGTGGATTTTATTTGTAAACATGGATACTATATTTGGAATTATAATAATCTATAATGTTTAAAAGTGTCAACTTAATGTTTTACTAAGTTGAATTGTAAATGAAGTAAAAATTAATTACTACAGATAAGGTAAAAATGGGTTTACTGGGGGTTAAACTAAAAAGATAAGGGTAAAAATAACCTATAAACTTGTATAAAAAATATTGGATAGAAACATTTATACCATTAAACCTATAATTATATATAATGGTTCATTTTTAACCCTTTTTACATATGAAAAATGTGGTACCACTCAATTCTTTTCAGAAATACCAAGTGTGTCCTCTCCACCACTTATAAAAGGTCACCTCTCTCCTCCCTTATTAACACCTTGATGCCTCTTTTTTCATCCAATACCTACCCAAATTAAATAACCTAATCCCAGAATCATTATTTTTGGAATAAATATATCCTAGGAAAGCTTTTACTCTAATCCTTAAAATATATCCTAAGGAGGATACCTGAGGAAGCAGTAACATTCATCAATGAGAAATTTTATTTTATTTCTTCCTCCACCCCATTAAATTATTTTTTTATATCATGCTTATATAATAACCTAAGTATCATACATATACTTATATGTTTTTATGTTAAGTTTGTGACCTATATCCATCTCCACTTCCATCAAATGGGTTACAAAATAATTATTTGTGTGTACGGAGGACTACCACCTCGTGAACTGATGTCATTCATTTTCCATTACCACCTATAAAGGATGGAAAAAATGATAGATTTATTATATATATATTATATATATGATATTTATTATTTTACTATTATTCTATAATTTTATATCACACATAACATTATGCTTTCCATTTTCTGGGAATATGATAGTGCCGATCATGTGTACTGTGGTCTACCACATCGCAAAGTGATGTGATTCGTTAATGATTTACATGGAATGTATAAAGGGTGTTTTTACTGAAACTATGTGATATATATGACATAAAAATTATTATATAATGATATTATATCATTTAACTTTCTTTCTTTCAATCCAAAAAGAAAATGGAAACAATGTTTATGCGAATGTACGGTCTACCATCTCCATGAACGATGCATTTCATTTTCTATATCTAATTATTATGGATTAATATAAATAGATATATACTGAATATATATGATATATATATCATGGTTATAATTTTGGATATTATGGAACCATTATCAAATTAATAGGACCAAAAATATAACAAATCAAAACATATATGAAAAATAAAGTAGTTATTACTCGAAACATAACATTAACATGGAATTGTTAATAAAAGGGTAATAAAAGGTCCTAAGAAAATCATATGTGGTATGAAATATATTAATATGTTTATTTAATATATTTATAATATACTTATATTTATTTTACAAGATTTTTTAATAAGTATGATGGAGGTCAAGACTTAAAGTAATGGATTTTTGTCTCACTTTTTACTTTTGTGAGACACATTCCATATTCACCACCTATTTATTTTATGTGGTTTATATACTACCCATGAATATATTTTATGATTTTTTTCATGAATATTATTGGGATTTACATGTCCATTTTAGAATCTATCTTCCATGGGGTTTATGATTGAAATTTTACCAAAGCGGTAAAGGATTTTTCTCTCAATTTGCCTTCTTTGAGACTTATGTTATGTTATGCCCCTATATTATTTCACAATGTGTATATACAGCCAATTTTACATGTAATATCATGAATTTATTCATAATAATGATATTTTATGATTTATTTTATTTTATTCCTTCATGGGCCTTATGATTCATTGTTACCAAAGTGGTAAATATTTTATGTTACAATCTCATCTTTTATTGGGATAGTTTATGATAAAGTCTCCAAATTTTAAATATCATGATGTACCTACAAAGAATTATCATTAATTTTATTAACCTATGTTTATTCATGATATATTAATGTATTGGTGCCATTTTTTCACTCTATTTTACTAAATATAATTAATAAAATCTGAAATTATTTCTCTCTTCAGTCGGAAATCTATTTTTTCCAAAACCATATTCTCTAAAAATGTTTTCAAAAATATTTTATTACTCTATTATGATTTTTAAAATAAATTTTTACCCATTTTTTACTTTTTTAAAAAAATTAATGGAATAATCATGTCATTTTCCAAACAATTCTTGTTTGTATTTTACTGAAAATGTGAAAATATATTTGTTTTTAATATGTATGGAATGAATAGTATTTCATATTGTCATGACTAGTCAATGATTTCAAGATTCCTTTACAATTTTTAAAAATTAATTTTCAAATTAAATTCCTTTTATAATATTTGGGAAGTTTTTATATTTTAAATAAATTATTTCAAAGTGAAATGGATTTTGAAAGTGTTTTATGTTCTAAAAATAATTTTTCATAGTGGAAGCGATATTTTCCTGATGTAATATTTTAAAATGGTTTTAAAATATTCCTTTATTGAGTTTTAAAGGATGTTTTAAAAAAAATCAAATTTTTTTATGTTTTAAAAAGATTTTTTTTAAAAAATCAAAGGATATTTCCCTTAAGAAATGTTTTAAATGATATTTCAAAATTATTTTATATATAAGATGACATCTATTGGTGTTACCTATTATTTATTTGGGATATTATCCAAGTATATCATTAATAATATCTATTTTAATTGTTTATGTTTTTATGGGATGATATTTATGAAACTAGTTTCTCTTCCATGGGTTATACCATGATAAAATTCTTATGAAACCTGATACTTTTCATGGGTTATTATATGATGAAATTATTATGAAACCTATCTATTTTCCACAAGTTTTGATATGATGAAATTCTTATGGTACCCATTTCATTTAATGAGTTATGATATGCGAAATTTTTATGTTCTTATGGAACACATAAATATAGTTTTCATTATCTGATGGGTGGGACCTATACCCCCTCCAATGCATTGGGTAAAGATTTATATCTCATGAGATAGAAAGGACTGGAATTGGAAGTGAACCTGATTTAGTAAGATAGGGCTGGAATGAGGAGTGAACCTGGTTTAGTAAGACATGGATATAACCAAGATTGAAACTTGTTTAGTAAGGAAATTTTTTCACTATGATAATCTTGGGAGTAAACCTTGACTGATATGGAAATGATTTTATATGATCATGTTTATTCCACAAATTTCTTATCTTATGCCAATGTTATGCTCTCATAGATCATTTTCTTTGATTCACTTATGATTCATGTCTTATGAACTGCCAATATTTATGCCATGACTCATGTTTATGATCTATGATAGGTTGGGCGTGAACTTTATAACTTATGTTCATTATCACATACCCTAATTATTATATTATTATTTCATATTATTATAGATTTATATCTCTTATTTTTACCCTTATTAAGAATATTATCTCTTACTTTCTAATGTTTTGTTTCTCTAGGTTATGAAGAAAGGATTTATATAGGGTATGCCTATGAAGAGTACTAAATGGGAAGATATTTGTGGGAAATATTGAGGATATTTCACTATATTTTAATATTTTATTCCAAGTTACCAAATGCAATAAATAATTATGGTCCTTATGAATGTGTTTATGTAATTCATTGAATATTCATCTAAAAATATGTAATATCCATGTATGAGAATCATGGGTCACTATATAATCCAATAAAAAATTAGGTTTTAGTGAAATAATGATTGTGTAAAGAGAAATAATATGATAAAATATTCTTTAAATTTGAAATGGTTGAATTTATTTTAGATATATAATATATTATGATTAAAATAGTTGAAATGAAAAATATGAAATTGTAAAAGAAGACCAACTTGAAGGAATTATATGCCTAAAAGTTAAACTCAAAGAAGAACTTGAATATTTGAAAATATGACACAATAAAAACGAAAATAATAGTGGATTAATGGAGGAATCATCAGAATACATTGATCAAGTCAAATTATAAATTAATTATATATAAAAAGTTATGTAGTAACTTGGGGATATTTAAGCGACATCTAAAGTTGTTGATTTCAAGATAAAATAAAATAAAATGATAAAATGATTGATGATATTGAAAATATTATATAAGATATGATGAGAAAGGTTGAATCCCTTGGAGAATAAGTTATTAATTTTGGTATTAAGCTTGAGGCTAGATAAAAATTCAATATTAACAAGAAAATCTATAATTCAAGAAATGTTGTGATAAAGAGTTGATAGAAAGGGTAGGGTGAGGAACACATATGTTGAGAAAATTATAAATGAGCACAGTTCAAGACTTATTTGAAAGAGTGGTATTGGGTATTAAGTTAATAAATATAAGTCAATTGGAGTTGTTGCAAGGGATAAAGGAAATAAAAATATGGGTGATAACTATCAAACTTAATGGAACCATTGATAATTAAGAAGCTACTCAGAGGATGGAAATATGTGGAGATAAAGAAATTATAAAATATTCCCCTTAATAAAATTAAAATTTTATGTATATATTGGTGATGAAATGACATAGTGAATATAGGCTGAGAGATATTTGAGAGTTGAAGCCCTTGAGAGTCAACAAGAAAGAAAAATAACATGCCCAATAAAACAAAGACAAAACTATTTTTGTGGATATTATTATAAATTCTCTAAATTTGTCTAAAAACTATAAATTGAAGTAAATAGAGAAGTAAAAAATACTCTATAATAATCCAAATGAGAATGATATCTAAACAACAAAATTAAATCCCCTTGAAAAATAGTATCTATCCTTTGGGGGAAGAGGATTATGACCTCACAACCTATTAAAAGGAAAATGAGGAGAGACCATATTATTTATTAAATTAACTAAGAATTTATTAGAAGGAATAGAATAACAATGATAATGATATGTTGTTAGTGATTTATTTTTAAGAAACTAATAATAGAATTCCTTATATCCCCAGTAGTTGACATTCATCCTGTATAATCAGAAACATAAATCTATTAATAATTTGAAGGATCATATTTATGGAACAATTAGATTTTAAAATTACACAGCTTTAGAAATCAAGTTAAGTGGAAATAAAATGTTATAGAGATATGATCTAAATAATAAAAAACTCCTTTATGTAGATGTCCTTTGACCTAACCTATTGTGAATGAAAAAACTCTACGAATCTGTACTTGAGGTCACATTTAATTGGAAGAGATGTTTCATTAAAAGAAAAAATTGGAATCTCTTTGATGAAGGTATGGGGTACTAACATGAACCTATACTAGTTAGATTACAAGGAGAATAGTTGTCTTCTTATGGTAGAAGAAGAAACCATCCTTTGACATTAAAGTCTCAAACATATTAATAATTTAATCATATAAAATCTATCAAAGTTGAAAGTTATGACTAAAATTTAAAATATGAGATAAAATTGGGAGAGGATTGGTTATTCGTGTGTAAGAGGAAAATTAGTAAGAAATCACTATCAGCAGAACAAGAAAAATGATTAAAATCTTCTTAATGTGATTCACACTAATGTGTATAGTCCAATTAATTTTCACATAATATATGGTCATAAATACCTTATCTATTTTATTTATGATTAGAGTATAATGGGTAATATCATGTTTATGTAGGCTGAGACATATGAGATTGAGTGTATTAAGTGGTTTTGCAGAAGAGATGAGAATGAAACTAAGACAAAAATCAAGGTTCTTTGGTATAAAAATGGAATGGAGTACACCGATTTTTAGGTAGAAGATTATTTATAGAAGAATTACATTAATAATTAAGTCTCATCAGTAAAAACAACTAAAAAATATCAGTGTGGTGAAATGGTTAAATTGAATATTAAATAATACTCCAATTATATTTCTCATCAAAAGTGGAATTTCCCATTACTATTGAAAAGAATTCATATAGGTGGCAGTGTACACGAGGAATTTTACTTTTTTGATCCCCAAAGAGAAGAATACTCTATATGAAATTTTTCATGGAATAAATCCAACACAAAATAACTTTAAGGTGTTCGATAATAGGTATTACATCTATAATAAGGATGTAAATCAAGTTAAATATAGATATTTTGTGGAGGAAGGTATATTTCTAGGTTATCCTTCAAGAGTAAGGATTAAAAGTAACTCAAAAATAGTTTGAACAAGATTATAGATAATAGTGATGTAATATTTATTGAAGAAAAATCTAGGAATTGGGTTGGAATTATAGATCTGAGTGAGGTTTGTGATGAAGAATGAGATTTGAATACATATTAGAATGGAATTCACATTCCATCATCTGTGGAGTACTTTGAGACTGTATTGATATATGAAGAAGTTTTTTATGGGGATTATACAATGATTCAATGTATTATGAGACAATATGAGGTTGATGGATTATATATTATTGATGAAAACTCTACTCCAACACAAACTCAGAGGATGATAACTATAGAGTAAACTTTGATATTATCTCAAGTGGATCTGACCACATTTGATTAAGTGGTAAAAGATGAATCATGGGTTAAGGAAATAAATGATAAATTATATAAAATAGAGAAAAAGTAGGTATGGTATCTTGTGAAAATGCCATCAAATCCCAACATCTTAGGAAAAAAGTGGGTGATCAAAAATAAATATTATTATCTTGGAAAGGTGATATGGAAAAATACTTGATTGCTGTGAAAAGGCTATACACAAGTGAAAAGAATTGATGTAGAAGAATCATTCTCACTAGTGGTAATAATTGACTCAAAATGAATCTTTTTATTTTGGTTATTCAAATAAAATTCATATTCTAACAAATAGATTCCAAGAATACATTTTTAAATGTAATTATCTAAGAAGAACTCAAAATTGAATGACTGGTGTGATTTATAATTAGTGATGATGAATAAAAGGTTTGTTGGTTAAAGAAGGACATGTATGGTTTGAAGCAGGAACCATGGGACCGATATACTCAATTAGACACTTTCTTAAAAAATATGGAGTTTGGAATATTTAGATTCTATCACAATATTTATATGAAATCAACTAAGGAATACCAGTTCAGCAGTTCATGGTTCCTATCAATGTTGATGAAATCATATTTGATGGAAGTGGGCTTAAGTTGGTAGAGGAATTCACAAGGATTGTGAGCTAAAAAAATTTAAATTTCAATGATTAGAGAACTCATATATTGTATTGGACCACAATGTAGTCAAATATGAGGATACACATTAGTTTACAAAGACAAATATGTGAAAAACCAGTTGAAAATGTTTGCAATACATAAAAGTGCAATAGTTTTAACACTAATTATGGTTAGACCAAATATAAAAAAACATGAATAAGGAATAATGGTTAATCCAACACTTTACTAAAGGATGATTTTAAGATTATTATATCTCATAGAAACAAGGATATATATCATATTTCTATATGTTTGGCTGCTTGATTTCAAATTTTTCCCAAATAGGAACACCACTTGGTTGTGAAGTGTATTATGAGATAAATTTCAGTCACACTTGATTAAAATTTGGTATATTTTTTAGAGAATTATGATGATTTATATGTGTATGTGGATGAGTATTGATATGATACATTTTGGATAGAAAATTCATTAGTAGGGGATCCTTTTTTATTAGAAGTAAATGCATTGAATGGATCAATAAGCATCAAGATTTAACTTATCTTAGTACAGATGATGAATAATTTATTTCATCTAAAAAATAATGTTTATGGATGATATAGATGAAAGGGAAACTAGAGGATATTGGAGAAGATGTGAATCTACCTATGATGGTCTATTTTGAAAACCAAAGCGTGAATGTGCTAACTAAAAAACTAGTACAATATTCATGAATGAAACATATTGAGATGAGATACCATTTCATTAAGAAGAATTTTGAGTACGGAATTATAAATATGGAACATGTAGGTATCAATCAATAAGTGTAATACATATTTACAAGCCCATTAACCACACTATCATTTGAAAATCATTGGTTGAACCTTGGAGTTCAACCAACTCTATCAGCTTGAGGAGTTTCATAAACACCCCTCTTCCAATTGTACATAATACTGTATTTGGTCATTTAGTTTTTTGGAATCTATATTTTATTATGTAATACCCAAATATTTTAAAATAGGAACATAATATTTCATAGGGTATATGTCACGCAACACTGGTATTATAAGATAATGTAACACCCTAATAATTTATGATACATTTATTTTTAAATAAATTCAATCTCTTCAATATCTTGAAATACTGAGACCTTATCATTTTACATATATTATTACATGATTTTTAGAATAATTATCCATGAAATAAAAACCATGGGTAGAAAATTATAGTATCTTTGGAAGACTAGGTACATGATTATAAAACATGAAACTTAAAATAAAAACATCTTTTATTTAATCTATGTAATGATCTCTCAACTCCCTTTGATATCCTATAACCACATGAGATAACTTGGGGAATACATAGACAAAAGAGAAGAGTTAAAAAAATCCTAGTAAGGGAATAAACATGGGAATGAATCATAGAACATTAGTTAGAAATGAAAAAACATTATAACATAAAAGGAATGGATCGGGAATAAACATATAGATTTATAACATATTAAACATGGAATTATATGATCATGTAAATATTGGAATGTGGTAGAAGCATATAACATGACATAAACATGATTCAAAGATAACTTTCAAGACTATATCACATGGTGGAAAAAGTATCATAATGGATTAGGTTTACTCTATAATCTTATACATGACATCTTATGAGACTAAAATTTACCCAATTAATTGGATCACTATCTGGTTTTACCCATCACAACATATTCATGCACATATTTTCCACGTAAATAATTGTACAAAAGGAATAAATATAAGGGTTACCCACAAAAAGAAATGGGCATCATAATCATGTCATAATCGTAACCAAAGGGCATATAACAATAGTATCCATGAAATAAGGGATTTAAATCATTATTGGACATTCATAAAGTAAAAAAATAATAATTGACCATGAATAATGATGTTCAAATAAATTGAAAACATGAAAAAGAGTTATTAGGTAACATTAGAAATATTCCATTTAACTGTAGTTTTAGGGAAAATAATAATGAGTCTTTGAAGAGTATAAAGGAATAAAAAAAATTAACTAAAATATTTTTTTCATGATAAATTTAGTTATTTTAGAAAAATATTTGAGGCTTAAAATAGTTTTTGGAGTGTACTAGAAAATGGGTAAGAAAAAGATAATTTATCTTTAATTGGGTTTTCTTATCAAGAGGAACTGATAAGGAAACATTTTAAAACATGTATTTACCCATAAAAGAAGGATTAATTGAAATAGATATATATGTATAGAACATATACACTGAATTTATAATAATTATACAATAAAAATGAATAAATAAATTAGGGTAAATAGAGATAAAGAGTAACCCAAAGGAAAAAATGGGGGTTTTGAGAGATCCCTTTCCTTATGTATAAATGTGTTACACAATTGAACTTAATTCCCTGAATAATAAAATTAGATTTATTATTTACATAATATATAAAATATTATATAAGTATTTGATTTATTATAATTTTATTAAGTTCATTTATGACCATTTTAATGAGTTATAAAGCTCAATTTCATCGTTCTGGGTGTAACTGTTTCATAGTTTGCACATGAGCCTCAGCCCAGTTGATGAGGACTCGGTAGGTGCATCCAAGGGACCCAATATCAAATCCGGGTGGAGGCGTATTTCAGGGGGGGACTGTATCAGTGTTGTAGAAGTACAGTATCATCACTGTAGCAAGTACTTTTCGGTAATGTAGCAGATAGAACTATTCATCAATCTGGGCCTTTGGGCCACAGGTTTGATCCTCGGGTCCTACAAGGATTTAGGGCCACCTAAGGCCTTCAGGACAGTTTATTCTCAAGGCCTTTGGTGCACCTTAAGGCCTTTGGGCCACCCCTAGTCCTTTGGGACACATGAAATATAGATGTACCAGTTAGACTACAAGGGACAAGGCTTAAGAGGAGGATTCAGGGTAGGCGCATTCACTAGAATTGGAATAATAAGAGGTTATGACTCTGCCATCAGTACGGATCCTATGAAACTTTTCATTGGATAGCTAGTGGACTAGCCCGGCGAAGGTGGAGTGCTTGTAACACCCGAGACTTTTATGTTATATAAATCATCAAAGGAATATTTTTCTACACAACACTTGCTTGGCTTGCTTTACACGCAATCGCGACCTTCCTCGATAGCTTGCGTCGTACGCAATACCGAGTTTCACTAAACAACAATATGCTATTAAAACTAGCCGTCATGAATAGTAATAACCACTTTTTGAAATTTTATAAATTTTATTTTTCAAAATGGACTTCATTTTTGGACTCAGAATATCGAAATTAGCCTAGGGTGAAATTTTGGTATTTTTCTGAAAACATTCAATTTTTGATGAATAGTGAAACCACTAAGTGGTAGGTTAAAAAACTGAATTTTGCATAAAACTTAATTTTACCACTTCTGTGAATGGAATTTCAAAAATCCGACATACACCGTTGATATCAGTAAGTAAAATGTGGTTCAATGAGATAAAAATAATTTTTTGGTGAATAGTAACTTTTTACTTTTTTTACCGCGGTTAATAGTAAATAGGGTAACTAAGGGTAAATATGATATTAAAATTACCCTAACACATGTCCTAATTCTATTGGAAAAGTGTAATTCGACCAAAAACAAACTTAGGAATAAAATATGACCATTTAGGTCCACTTGGATTAGATTAGGACATTTATTATTAATTTATTTAAAGAAGGGTTAAAATAGTTAAAATCAAAGTTTAATAAGTAAATCATTTTTAATATGGGGTTATACATAAGATAAATTAGACTATAAATAATCATTAGAAAGATAAAAATATTTCCTACATAATGGTATTTTATTTATAATTTTTAGACATTAAATAATTTAATTTATTTATGACACATTGATGATGCAGTAATTATCTTATTAATGAAATATTCACATAATTGGTGTTATAAACACCAAAATAAATGTCATTTGAGACTTTTTGTGAATTAAACTAATTTTATAGGTTACTATGATATATTAGTGTTTATTTAATCAACTTTATTCGAACATATAATTCTGTTATGACTTTCACAAAAATCATATATCAAATAGTGTCAAAATTGACACAAAATAGTTTTTAAATCAAATAATATATTATTAATTGTTATTTTATTCCTAAAAATATAAGGTTCGGCCAAATGACTTAGATAAGGATATATATATTAATAATAAACAATGTGGGGTTCGTTTGGCATGTTATAGTAAGTGTATTAACCATATAGTGAAAGAAAACAAAAAGACACGGTAAAAGTTAAATTATTTAACTTAGAGTTAAATCTAATTGATAAGGTTAAAATAATACCCTAAACTTGTCTAAATCCTATTGGTTGATAGGATTTCGACCCATCCCCACTTTAGCTTCTAAATAAGACCCTTTTTAACCATTATAAACCGATTTTGACTTTAATATAAAATAATATTTTGAGATATTCCTAAGGTGCCCCTCTCCTCCCTTATAAAAGGGAACCTCCTCCCCCTCCTCCTCACACCAATTTGAGCACTCAAGCTCGGCCAACCCCTACCATTTTCTCCTCTCCACTTCCCTAGAATAATCCTATAGGTCCTGGTCTTCTTCAAAGACCAATCTTAGTTCCCTAAGTGGAGGATTCAAAGAGGCGTTCCAAAGAAGAGGTAATATCCATTACCGATCTTTTCAATTTCTTTCTTCTTCAACTTCTTATTATTTAGTTGTTTCATGATGAAGTAATAACATCAGTATTACTTACATACTGATATGTTATTATAAATATGAAACAACCCTAATTCACCTTCTATCCATCCTACGGGAAAATGAAATCACCGCGCGTGCGTACGTACGGAATACCGTCTCCACGCCGTGGTGTAATCTATTTTTCCACCATCACTTTACAAGGATGGGTATAATGGTGTAATGAGTAACTATTTATGATTATTATAAAGTAATATTGATACTGAAATAATATATATATACTCCAATACAGTTCCACGATCATAGGAACGATATCATCACTCGTGCGTACGTACGGAATACCGTCTCCACGATGTGATGCGACTCGTTCTACATGATCATCATTACATAGTAATTATATAAATGAATTGAATTAATAAATATGATATATGTTACACTAATACCATTCTGGATATAATGTATCTATAACCTTAAAAGAATAATAAGAATGTATTCGGCAAAACACGCATAAGAACAAAAGGCAATAAAGACCCGAGTAACAAGTAACAATGAAATATTACTAACAAGAAGCTAATAATATGACCATATATGATATCATATCAATATGTATGATTCGGGAATTAGTCAATAAAATTATTTAAACCATTATACAGGATCTTCGGACACGTACAAAGCAAATCGGACCTAAGGTAAGGGAAATATCACAATCTCATTTTTATCCGAGATTGTTTATTCGTAAGTATTTACTGGGGTGTATTTTATCATCCACATCCATGTTTCATCAATATGTAATATTATTTCCATCCACCTACAATTTTTTAAATCCATTTTTACCCTTCGGTGAGTTTTTAGTAATATGTATGAAAGGAATCTTTTGTCGTACGAGGTACTTTTTGACTTTTCCGACAAAAGTACGAAGAATGTTTTTTTTAACTTATACGGCATGAATGGATTTTTAAAAAATTATTTCCAAGAAGCTTCCTTTACAAGTTTTCAAGTTTATTTTTAATCAACTTCTTTTAGTTTATAATTGTATGACATATTAAGAAAAGAAAAGTGTTTTTGAAGAAGAAAGGATATTTTCCTCAAGAAGGGTGTTCAATTGTTTTATCAAAATTATTTTCCATCTAAGATAATAAAGGGCTCTGTTTTTATCCCTTTAATTACATTGATTTGATTATGTTGTGAGGGAATTATTTTTATGAAGTCATTTGCCTTATAAGATTTGTTTTATGATGTCATGATGTTTCAAGAATCCCATTTTTGTTACATGTGTTATGCGATGATGTATGATTTATGATTATGTGGCACACATAAGAAAGGATTCATTATAAGATGGGTGGGACCTATATCTCCCTCCAATGCATTGGGTAAAGATTTTATATCTCATGAGATAGACATGGCTGGAACGGTAGTTTATACCGGTTCAGTGAAACAGGACTGGAACGAGGGTGACTCGGTTCAGAAAGGGACTTTGTCCACTAAGATAGTCTTGGCAATGAGTCATGACTAACAAGAAATGATTTTCCATGATTATGAGTGCATGCCACAAAGTTTCAAGTTTCATGTTATGATTATGGGGATCTCATTTTCACTTCTATGATTTATTCCATGTTAAGATTTTATGATCTCTTTTGCAGGTTATGATTTTCAAAAAGATATGATATGATTTTTATTTCCTTTATTTGCCCTTGCTGAGCATTTGAGCTCACCCTTTTATGTTTTATTTTCCCCAGGTCAGGAAGATGGATATTAAGTATAATATGCTAAAAGGGACCCTAGATATGATGAAATAAATGGGAGACACCGTAGAAGATTTATGAACCAGTTGTTTATGTTTCCCAGTTTCTAAAGACAATATACCTATACGGTCCTTTGTGGTTTTGTCATATGTTGTAATAAGTGTGCTTCAATTTTGAAGTATTAACAATGTATGCAAAGTATGGGTCATTATAGTTGGTATCAGAGGAAAGGTATAGTCAACCTTTGGAAACTGGGATGTGAAAGCCTTAGTAAGAACCCTAAGGATAAGTGTAAGCATAGAACACAATCTTAGTGTTTTAGAAATGGCCATGAATAACCTAAGATAAGACCATAAGCATGAAAATTTTATTCTTGAATTATGTGGTTTTCCTATTATAATTAGTGTTGCTCACACTATTCTTCTTGGTTTTAGTCAATGGCTGGAACCCGAAGGAACCGTGTTAATGCGGAATGCGATGGGAAATGCAATGATTGTCCCCCTGAGCAACCAAACGATATGGGAGCTGGAATGCAAAATCTTGTAGCCATGCTCACACAACTTTCTCAAGCTATAAATCATGCAGGACTTCCAAACGAGCAAAGGAAAGAGCAACATTCTGGTGAATCCTTCATGAGGCAGCGTCCAC
This sequence comes from Viscum album, assembly GCA_963277665.1. Classification (NCBI taxonomy): domain Eukaryota; kingdom Viridiplantae; phylum Streptophyta; class Magnoliopsida; order Santalales; family Viscaceae; genus Viscum; species Viscum album. The sequence continues at coordinate 301,728,058 of OY728144.1, forward strand.
CTTCTTTCAGCGGGTCTACTGATCCATTAGTTGCTGAACAATGGATTAGTACTACTGAAGAGATATTTTCAGTTCTTCAATGTTCTGAACATGATAAAGTCATCCTAGCAGTGTATTGTTTGGAAGGAGATGCTGATCAATGGTGGAATCTTATTAAGAATACGAGGCAAAGGGATGAAATTGAGTCTATGGAATGGGACGAGTTCAAGAACTTATTTTTCAATAAGTACTTCCCTCGTATTCTCTGAACAAAGATAGAGAAAGAGTTTCTTGAACTGAAGCAAATGGATGATGAATCTGTTGGTACTTATGAAGCAAATTTTACAAGACTTGCAAGGTACGCTTCTGGTATTATTATCCAACCTGAGATTAAGATCGATCGATTCTTTAGTGGCTTAAAACCAAGTCTTCGAAGGGCGTTAGCCATAAGGGACTTCAATAGCTACGAGGAAATCGTTCGATGTGCTCTCAAAGTCGAGATGGAGATTGGAGTAACCCATCAGTCACATGGGTTTGATAAGAAGAGGAAGATGGAATTCAAAGAAAAATCTAAAGAGCACACGGAAAAGAAGATGAGCTTTTCCTTATGCTCAAAGTGTGGAAGGAAACATGGAGGGAGTTGTCTTAAAGGGACAAGTAAATGTTTTAAATGTGGAAAGGAAGGTCATCGGGCATTTGAATGCCGCGATAATGGGAAGAAGATGTCTAATGATGCAAACAAAGGAAGGGATACACAGAATGAACCTACTATACTTCAATGTTTCAAGTGCAAGGAGATGGGGCATTATGCCAATCAATGCCCAAATCCAAGGGTTGATGATGATGGTCGACGTCAAAAAAATCTTAAGGCTAAAGACAAAGGAAAGTCACATGCAATTTCTATCAGCGATGCGGAGTACGATAACGAAGTGGTGAAAGGTACACTTACCGTCCACTCTAAAGTAGCAAATGTTTTATTTGATTCTGGATCCACCCACTCTTTTATTTCTAAAGAATTTTCTAAGGGTATCACCGTATTACCTGAAAAATTAGATGTTGAGTTAGCTGTGACAACACCTAATGGCACAATAGTCGCATCAAAAGTTTATAATTCTTCTCCGATCGAAGTTTGTGGGAAAGTGCATCCTGCAAATCTTGTGATCCTTCCTTTAGTGGAATTTGATGTGATTCTTGGCATGGATTGGATTTCTCTACATGGAGCTCATATCAATTGCCAAAGAAGGGAAGTCACATTTCATATTCCAGATCAATCTACGATCGTCTATCAATGCAAGGATGAACATAACCTTCCAGTGGAAATTCCTTCCATCTTATGGGTCTTGATTCCACTAAATGAAGGTTATTTATCTCAAATGGTTGGTGAGAAACTCACGATTAAGAATATGCCCATTTTACGGGAGTTTGATGATGTCTTTCCGGAGGAATTACCGGGTCTTCCACCAAATCGTGAAGTTGAGTTTTCAATAGAACTCGTACCGGGTGCTTTGCCTATTTCAAAGACACCTTATAGAATGGCCCCAATTGAGTTGCAGGAATTGAAGAAGTAACTCCAAGAGAATCTTGATAAGGGATTCATACGCCCTAATGCGTCACCTTGGGGAGCACCTGTTCTATTTGTTAAGAAGAAAGATGGATCAATGAGACTCTGCATTGATTATCGAGAACTTAACAAGATCACTATCAAAAACAAATATCCTCTCCCACGCATTGATGACTTATTTGACCAACTACGCGGAGCTCAATACTTTTCCAAGATTGATCTTCATTCAGGGTATCATCAATTAAGGGTAAAAATGGAGGATATACCAAAGACGGCTTTCTATACAAGGTATGGACACTATGAATTTATAGTGATGCCATTTGGTCTTACTAATTCCCTTGCTATCTTCATGGATCTAATGAATAGAGTCTTTAGAGACTATCTTGATCAATTTGTGGTAGTCTTTATAGACAATATTCTTGTCTATTCATAGAGCAAGGAAGATCATGAAGATCACTTGAGAATTATATTGAAGACCTTGAGAAAGGAGAAGCTTTATGAAAAATTTACCAAGTGTGAATTTTGGCTTCAAAAAGTTGCATTTTTGGGTCACATAATCTCAAAAGAGGGGATATCTGTGGATCCAGCAAAAACAGAGGTTATCGAAAGATGGTCGAGACCAACAACAGTAACTGAGATCCGAAGTTTTCTTGGTTTGGCTGGATATTATCGACGTTTTGTAAAAGTTTTTTCACGATTATCTAATCCACTCACCAAGTTGACTCGGAAAGGAGTTAAGTTTGTCTGGACAGAGGAATGTGAAGAGAATTTCAAGTAGTTGAAAAGAAGGTTATCCAGTGCACATGTTCTCACACTGCCTTGTAGTGGAGAAAGGTTTGTGATATACAGTGATGCATCCAAGAAGGGATTGGGGTGTGTTATTATGCAAAATGATATGGTGATAGCTTATGCCTCACGACAGTTGAAAATCCATGAGTAAAATTATCCAACACATGATTTGGAGTTGGCTGTGGTAATCTTTGCATTAAAGATTTGGAGGCATTACCTTTATGGTGAAAGGTGTGATATTTATACTGATCATAAAAGTTTAAAGTATATTTTCACACAAAAGGAGCTGAATATGCGCCAAAGAAGATGGTTGGAGCTGATTAAGGATTATGACTGCTCAATCCATTACCACCCTGGGAAAGCAAACAAGGTGGCAGATGCATTAAGTCGACAAGACCATGCTAGTTTATCCATGATGAGGATCACAAAAGATCCAATATTTATGGATTTACAAAGGATGGATCTTGGAATTATAATGGAAGGGGAAAAATCTTATCTTTCTCAAATGAATGTTCAACCATCTATACATGTGAAGATTAAAGAGGCACAGAAAGAAGATGTTGAGTTACAAAAGAAGGTGAGAAATGTTCCTGAATTCAACCTTGATTGTGATAGGATAATAAAGTTCAGGAATCGGGTTTGTGTTCCTTCCATCCCCGAATTAAAGAAGGAGCTGCTGGATGAGGCTCATAGTTCATCATTCTCTATTCATCCCGGAAGCACGAAGATGTATAGGGACCTGAAAGAGTACTTCTGGTGGGATGACATGAAAAGAGATGTCGCTAAATATGTCTCTCGATGCTTGGTTTGTCAACAAGTTAAAGCTGAGAGACAGAAGTCTAAGGGGATGTTACAACCATTACCCATACCCGAATGGAAATGGGAAAACATCACTATGGACTTTGTCACCGGACTTCCTAAAACATCCAAAGGCAATAATGCTATTTGGGTCATAGTTGATCGTCTTACAAAGTCTGCACACTTCATTGCTATTAGAGAGGATTTCTCTCTAGATCAGCTTTCCAGGATATATGTAAAGGAAGTGGTAAGATTGCTTGGAGTACCACTTTCTATTATATCTGATCGGGATCCGAGATTTACCTCGAAGTTCTGGAGAAGTCTTCAGCATACTCTGGATACATAGTTGAGTTTCAGCACTGCTTATCATCCCCAGACCGACGGTCAGTCTGAGAGAACAATTCAAACCCTAGAAGATATGTTGAGAGCTTGCTCTATGGATTTCAAAGGAGGTTGGGATCAACACCTACCTTTGGTGGAATTTTCTTATAATAATAGCTTTCACTCCAGTATTCAGATGGCTCCTTATGAAGCTCTCTATGGAAAGAAATGCAGGACTCCAACTTGCTGGGATGAAGTTGGGGAAAGAAAGCTATTAGGACCTGATCTCGTTGATGAAATGGCAGAAAAGGTCAGATCTATTCAACAACACATAAGAGCAGCTCAGAGTCGACAGAAAAGTTATGCCGACAACCGAAGAAAAGACCTAGAGTTTGAAGTGGGTGATAAAGTGTTCTTACGAATATCTCCTTGGAAGAGGGTTATGAGATTTGGAATGAAGGGGAAGTTGAGCCCTAGATATATCGGTCCTTTCGAAATACTGGATTGTGTTGGGAAGGTAGCTTACCGATTGGCGCTTCCACCGAATCTCTCTCAAGTTCACGATGTGTTCCATGTATCTCTCCTGAGAAAGTACATACCAGATCCTTCACATGTACTCAGCTCAGAAGTTGTACCACTGGAGCAAGATCTTTCTTATGAAGAACAGCCGATAGAGATTCTGGATCGTAGCGAAAAAGTCCTACGAAATAAGACCACCCGATTGGTGAAAGTTTTATGGAGGAACCACCAACTTGAAGAAGCTACATGGGAGCTTGAGGATATGATGAGGGAGAAGTATCCTCATCTGTTTGTTACAAAGTGACGAATTTCGAGGGCGAAATTCTTTTTAAGGGGGGTGGAATGTAACACCCGAGACTTTTATGTTATATAAATCATCAAAAGAATATTTTTCTACACAACACTTTCTTGGCTTGCTTCACACGCAATCGCGACCTTCCTCGATAGCTTGCGTCGTATGCAATACCGAGTTTCACTAAACAACAATATGCTATTAAAACTAGCCATTATGAATAGTAATAACCACTTTTTTAAATTTTATAAATTTTATTTTTCAAAATGGACTTCATTTTTGGACTCAAAATATCAAAATTAGCCTAGGGTGAAATTTTGGTATTTTTCTGAAAAGTTTCAATTTTTGATGAATAGTGAAACCACTAAGTGGTAGGTTAAAAAACTGAATTTTGCATAAAACTTAATTTTACCGCTTTTGTGAATGGAATTTCAAAAATCCGATAGACACGGTTGATATCAGTAAGTAAATGTGGTTCAATGAGATAAAAATAATTTTTTGGTGAATAGTAACTTTTTACTTTTTTTACCGCGGTTAATAGTAAATAGGGTAACTAAGGGTAAATATGATATTAATATTACCCTAACACATGTCCTAATTCTATTGGACAAGTGTAATTCGACCAAAAACAAACTTAGGAATAAAATATGACCATTTAGGTCCACTTGGATTAGATTAGGACATTTATTATTAATTTATTTAAAGAAGGGTTAAAATAGTTAAAATCAAAGTTTAATAAGTAAATAATTTTTAATATGGGGTTATAGATAAGATAAATTAGACTATAAATATTCATTAGAAATCTAAAAAGATTTCCTACATAATGGTATTTTATTTATAATTTTTAGACATTAAATAATTTAATTTATTTATGACACAATGATGATGCAATAATTATCTTATTAATGAAATATTCACATAATTGGTGTTATAAGCACCAAACTAAATGTCATTTGAGACTTTTTATGAATTAAACTAAATTTCTAGGTTACTAAGATATATTAGTGTTGATTTAATCAACTTTATTTGAACATATAATTCTGTTATGACTTTCACAAAAATCATATATCAAATAGTGTCAAAATTGACACAAAATAGTTTTTAAATCAAATATTATATTATTAATTGTTATTTTATTCCTAAAAATATAAGGTTCGGCCAAATGACTTAGATAAGGATATATATATTAATAATAAACAATGTGGGGTTAGTTTGGCATGTTATAGTAAGTGTATTGACCAGATAGTGAAAGAAAACAAAAAGACACGGTAAAAGTTAAATTATTTAACTTAGAGTTAAATCTAATTGATAAGGTTAAAATAATACCCTAAACTTGTCTAAATCCTATTGGTTGATAGGATTTCGACCCATCCCCACTTTATCTTCGAAATAAGACCCTTTGGAACCATTATAAACCGATTTTGACTTTAATATAAAATAATATTTTGAGATATTCCTAAGGTGCCCCTCTCCTCCCTTATAAAAGGGAACCTCCTCCCCCTCCTCCTCACACCAATTTGAGAACTCAAGCTCGGCCAACCCCTGACATGTTCTCCTCTCCACTTCCCTAGAATAATCCTAGAGGTCCTGGTCTTCTTCAAAGACCAATCTTAGTTCCCTAAGTGGAGGATTCAAAGAGGCGTTCCAAAGAAGAGGTAATATCCATTACCGATCTTTTCAATTTCTTTCTTCTTCAACTTCTTCTTCTTTAGTTGTTTCATGATGAAGTAATAACATCAGTGTTACTTACATACTGATATGTTATTATAAATATGAAACAACCCTAATTCACCTTCTATCCATCCTACGGAAAAATGAAATCACCGCGCGTGCGTACGTACGGAATATCGTCTCCACGCCGTGGTGTAATCTATTTTTCCACCATCACTTTACAAGGATGGGTATAATGGTGTAATGAGTAACTATTTATGATTATTATAAAGTAATATTGAAACTGAAATAATATATATATACTCCAATACAGTTCCACGATCATAGGAACGATATCATCACTCGTGCGTACGTACGGAATACCGTCTCCACGATGTGATGCGACTCGTTCTACATGATCATCATTACATAGTAATTATATAAATGAATTGAATGAATAAATATGATATATGTTACACTAATACCATTCTGGATAAAAGGTATCTATAACCTTAAAAGAAGAATAATAATGTATTCGGTAAAACACGCATTAGAACAAAAGGCAATAAAGACCCGAGTAACAAGTAACAATGAAATATTACTAACAAGAAGCTAAGAATATGACCATATATGATATCATATCAATATGTATGATTCTGGAATAAGTCAATAACATTATTTAAACCATTATACAGGATCTTCAGATATGTACAAAGCAAATCGGACCTAAGGTAAGGGAAATATCACAATCTCATTTTTATCCGATATTTTTTATTTGTAAGTATTTATTGGGGTGTATTTTATCATCCACATCCATGTTTCATCAATATGTAATATTATTTCCATCCACCTACAATTTTTTAAATCCATTTTTACCCTTCGGTGAGTTTTTAGTAATATGTATGAAAGGAATCTTTTGTCGTATGAGGTACTTTTTGACTTTTCCGACAAAAGTACGAAGAATGTTTTTTTAACTTATACGGCATGAATGGATTTTTAAAACATTATTTCCAAGAAGCTTCCTTTATAAGTTTTCAAGTTTATTTTTAATCAACTTCTTTTAGTTTATAATTGTATGACATATTAAGAAAAGAAAAGTGTTTTTGAAGAAGAAAGGATATTTTCCTCAAGAATGGTGTTCAAGTGTTTTATCAAAATTATTTTCCATCTAAGAAAATAAAGGGTTCTGTTTTTATCCCTTTAATTACATTGATTTGATTATGTTGTGAGGGAATTATTTTTATGAAGTCATTTGCCTTATAAGATTTGTTTTATGATGTCATGATGTTTCAAGAATCCCATTTTTGTTACATGTGTTATGCGATGATGTATGATTTGTGATTATGTGGCACACATAAGAAAGGATTCATTATAATATGGGTGGGACCTATATCTCCCTCCAATGCATTGGGTAAATATTTTATATCTCATGAGATAGACATGGCTGGAACGGTAGGTTATACCGGTTCAGTGAAACAGGACTGGAACGAGGGTGACTCGGTTCAGAAAGGGACTTTGTCCACTAAGATAGTCTTGGAAATGAGTCATGACTAACAAGAAATGATTTTCCATGATTATGTGTGCATGCCACAAAGTTTTAAGTTTCATGTTATGATTATGGGGATCTCATTTTCACTTCTATGATTTATTCCATGTTAAGATTTTATGATCTCTTTTGCAGGTTATGATTTTCAAAAAGATATGATATGATTTTTTTTCCTTTATTTGCCCTTGCTGAGCATTTGAGCTCACCCTTTTATGTTTTCTTTTCCCCAGGTCAGGAAGATGGATATTAAGTAGAATATGCTAAAAGGGACCCTAGATATGATGAAATAAATGGGAGACACCGTAGAAGATTTATGAACCAGTTGTTTATGTTTCCCAGTTTCTAAAGACACTATACCTATACGGTCCTTTGTGGTTTTTTCATATGTTGTAATAAGTGTGCTTCAATTTTGAAGTATTAACAATGTATGTAAACTATGGGTCGTTATAGTGCTGATATCATGACATATGCTGGGGAGGAGCAGTTCCAAGTTGCCTTGTGTGGGTGATTCCCTCTAATACCTACGGGTTATGTGATTGTCTCTAAGCCTTCAGGCCTTGTAATGGTTCCACTTCACCCCTTGAAAGTTTTATTATCAAAAATAATAAAAAATAAAGGCCTTCGGGCCATTCCAACTGACCGGTTCATAGTTTCCTGGTCGGTTCACTTGTGTAAAATTATGGAATTTGTTTTTATATAGGAATAATTATAAAAAAAGTAAAATTATATAGTATAAATGAAATTAAATAAGTTTAAATGGTACCATATATCATTTTTTATTAGGTTTATTCATATGTTAAAATGTTAATGATAAATGTTTAGTTTATTTTGGCAGTTTTTTCGACCATTGCAAACAAGTTTTTGTTTTATAGAATATTATGTTTATATATTAGCTCCAAAACATGAAATAAGTTAAAATATAAATATTAAAATATTATTTAACCATAATAATGTTTTTATGACCATCCATGAATGTGGTAATGAAAAATGGAAAATCATTATCAATGGAGATGGTTAACCGCCATAATTTGGACAATTGTATCGTTTCTTTGAATAAGAGGAGATGAGAAAAGGAGTGGATAGAAGATATTACATTAGAAATATAAAATTCCAGTATATACATGTTATTGAATTTATTATTCTTTTATATATGAATTGGTTGAGGAGAAGTTTGAAGAAAAAAAGAAATGAAAAGAGATAGTTTAAGAAAGCTGCCTCTTGAATATAACCTCCTTGAAAGACCCCTTAAGAAACATGGAATTGGTATTTTTTTGAGACCAGAAGTGCTTGGACATGGGGAATAGGTTTGGGAAGGGAATTATTCAAAATATTGAAAAACTAAAAGGATTATAAGGTGTGAGGAAAAGGTGTGGTATTTATAGGGGAGATGGGTTTTTTTTATTATTATATTCATTAGCATATTATTTTGGCTCAAGACTATCAATAGTGTTGATCAATATTAATAAATGAGGTAAAAAGTGGGGTAGGTTTCGAGAAAATGGGTTATTACATCATCCCTAGCTCAAAAATGCATGTATTTAGCTTATAATGTTAAATACCATAAATTATTATATTTTATTATCCACAAAATTTTTCACTATTTAAAAAAAACCCAAAAAAATCACCCCAAACATTTTTTTATGTGTGGATTCCAAAAAAGTAATAAATTTTATGAAAATAATTTTATAAATATTAGAAATTTAATTTTTAAATAAAATCACCATTTATTCGAAAAATACCGATTTTTATATTATAATCGATTTTTTTGACCCTTTGAAAATTTAATGAAGGCCACATAAAATTATCTTATAATTATAATAAAATATTATATTAATTTAATAATATTTTTATGAAAATAAATTAAATTTTAAATTATTATATTAATTATAAAATTATAAATAAAAATTTATGTTTTACAAAAAAACTGACATATAATTTATCATTTTTAAAAAATTTATTTTTTTATACCATGATATAAATATATCATTTTTATTTTTAACATTCTGAAATTTTATTCTATACTTTCATATTTGAGGTTACTATTCTAACATCTAGATTATTATTCCCAATGGTCATATTACCATTCCAATGGAAAGATTTATAACGGTCATATAGGTTCCTTAATTTTTATAAATACTACTTATTTAATTCATTCTTCATTCACTTAAATTTAATATCAAGTTTATATTTTTCATATTCCAAATGAATATAATATTATTAACATTATGTTTTAGTTAAACAACTTTGTTCGTGATTGTGTTCATTCTAGCAGATTGAGAATATCCAAATTTTCCCATTCTTATTATCTTACTTTTTATTTATTTCCCTGTTATAATATTTGGTAATTTTATTGGTTTATTTGATGACTAATATACCTTTATTAATTTATAAGAATAATTTTTTATTGGGTTCTCTATATTTTATATTTGTTTTATGACACAATTATAACAAGGAAATTATATTGATAAAATTCTGGGTCGTTACATTCTTTCCCCCTTATGAAATTTCTCCCTTGAAATTTCATTTTACATACTAAGGTGAGAACAGGTGAGGGTATTCTTCCTTCATCGCTTCCTATGGTTCCTATGTTTCCTCTTCGTACTTATGATTTCTCTATAGTAACTTGACTAGGTGAGTGGTCCTGTTACGTAGAACCTTGTTTTTATGGTCTAGAATCTTCACCAGGTGATCCTCATAAGAGATATCATTTTATAACTATACCACCTCTGAGTTTAGTATATGTGAGGTATCTGGTATATACTTCCTAAAGATGGATACATGTAATACATCATACACTTGAGACATGGTTGATGGAATTGATATTCAACAGTCCAAAACTCTAACATGATCAAGAAGCTCAAAGGGGCCGATATACCTGGGACTTAGGTTTCCTTTATTTCAAAATATCATAACTCTCTTCCATGATGATATGCGGAGGAATACCATATATCCAACCTCAAACTATAGCTCTCATTGATGATTATCTACATATCTCTTCTATTGAATTTGGGAAGCCTAGATATGTTGCTCAATGGTCTTCACATTTTCTTCCATTTCATTAAATATTTTAGGTCCCATAAACTTAAGCTCACCGAATTCATCCTAGTATGTCAGTTTTCTACATATTTTTTCTATTTTAGGATTAATATGGACCCATTTTAATGCTTGAGTGGAAACTATTTTTCGTATGATAACTTGACCAGTAGAAGATGTTCATCCCATCCTACTATTAAATTCATTGAGCATTCTATCAACATATATTACAGTGTCTAAATATTCTTCTCATATTAGATATCGGTTTGGGGATGATAATCCATACTGAAGTTCAACTCATTATTTAGAGAATGTTAGAGACTTTTCTAGAACATTGAGGTAAATCTAGGATCATAATTGGATATAATCTATAATGGTACTCCATAAAATCTTACAACTTATCCAAGGTATATCCATGAAAGTTGTTTGAGTGAGAATTCCTCTTAAATTTCAATAAATTGAGAAGTATTTTTACGATGATATATAACAACACATATAGAATTATTTACCCTAGATATCTTCAAAAGTCTAGTGACAAAGTTCATATGGATATTTTCCCATTTCCATGTAGTTATGTGTAATGGTTGCATTATTCCCTTAGAATTTTTTCTTTCAACATTCACTTGATGACATACTAGACACTTTGATTTATATTTAGTGACCTCCTTATTCATAGTGTCCCACCAATAGAGCTCTCTGAGATCTCGATATATCTTTGTGCTCTCTGGGTGAATAGATAAGGTTGATATATGTGTATAATTCATAAGCTTTGTATTTATCTATAAATTGTATAATACACATATTCATGTATCAAATATTAAAACTCCTTCCTAATAAATTTTTAACTCTAAGTATTACACTTTTTTTATAGCTTCCACCTTATTCTAAATTGCCACATCAGTTCTTTAAGCATCCTTTATCTTCTCTATAAGGGATATTTGAGCAATAATTTGAGAAACTAATGATGATGTTTCTTCCCTTATGATTCACATGTATAAACTTTGTAAGTATAATAATATTGGATCCTTCTCAAATCTCATCATTGATAAAGTTTCAAGATCCTTTCTTACTTAGTGCATTTTCTACTTTATTTTCTTTACCATGATGGTAGTGTATTGAGCAGTCACAATCCTTAGTGTGATTTAACTATCTTCACTAGAACATATTAATCTCCTTATGTTTGAATATATATTTGAGTCTCTTTTAACCAAAATATATCTTATACTTCTCCTCATATAGATAATTCCACCATATTTTCAATATGATGATTACCATCGCCAACTCTATATCATGCATGGGATAGTTTTTCTCATACAATTTCTACTTCCTTGATTCATATGCTATCAATTTATCATTTTACATTATTACATAGATTAATACCTTATTGTATGTATCATTTTATACCACAAAGAGTTCCCCACTTTTCAGTAGTGTAAGTATCAGTGCAGTGATAAGCCTATTTTTTAACTCTTTAAAACAATCTTCACATTCACTGGTCTAGAAAAACATTACTCCCTTCTCAGTCATCTTGGTTAGTGGGTTTGAATTTTTTTTTAATTTCCTCAAAATGTTTTGGTAATACTGAGCTAGACCAAGGAAAGTACGGATCTCCATAATATATGTTAGTCTATGCCACTGCTCAATTTCATTATTTTAGAACGGTCTATAGGTATTCCTTTGTTGGTGATAACATACCCCAAGAATAATACTTCCTCCATCAAAAACTCACATTTACTCTACTTTTAATATATTTTCTCCCCTCTTAAAGTCTTTATCAAAGTATTTTAATTCTCCTATTATTCCTCCTTTCACTTGGAGTATATCAAAATATCATCTATAAAGACTAACACAGATTTATCGAGTTAATCTATAAAGATATTATTCATTATTTCCATAAAAATTAATGGAGCATTATTGAGTCTTAAGGGAATCACTATGACGCCATAGTGTTCATACCTAATTTGAAATGTGGTATTGGGAATATATTCCTTCCTTACCTTTAATTGTGATATCCTGATTGAAGGTCCACCTTAAAGAAATACTTGGTCCCACATAATTGATTGAAAACGTCATATATACATGGTATGGGATACTTGATATTTATCATGATTTTATTGAGCTAATGATAACCAATGAATAGGAACATTGATCCATCCTTCTTCTTGATGAAGAGGACTGGCACACCCCACAGTAAAGTACTCGAGCATATAAAAACCTTGTCCAAATTCTCTTGTAACTGCTTCTCTTGTTCCTCCAACTCAATGGTGGCCATCCTGTAATGAGTCTTTGAAATAGTTAGAGATATAGATATAAGATCAATTGATAACTCTACCTCACAGTCAGAAGTAATAACAGACAATTCTTCAGGGAATACATCAGTGTAGTAACTCACAATAGGAATATCATTGAGCATGATCATTTCATTTGATACAATCATTTGATCAAGATATGATTTCTCATAAATAAGTAATATCCACAATTGATATTATGATTCTAAAGGATATTCATCATCCTCATTATACATTTATATAATTGGGGGATTCCTCGTGATGTGAAGAGTGATCTCCCTTTCCCAATAGATGATGTTGGATTTGTATAAATATTGTGATTCCATGCCCAATATAACATCAAACTCCACAAAATGAAGTAATATAATATTTTTTTTAGGTTTACTCCACAAAAATTAATTGTGGAGGATTTATTTACATTATATATACTAATTTCCCAATTCATTTTTCTCACAGTTAACTCAAACTTCATATTTGGAGTAGGCATTTGAATAGTTCTACTAAACTTATAAGATACGAAAGAATACATTGAACCAAAATCAAGTATTATGTTCACTACTCTTGAATGAATAACTATTGTACCTATAACCACAACATTTTTAGGTTACACCTTAGAATTACTGATAGAATATTCCCTTCATTTCTACCTTGGAGGTTATCAGTGTTGATTGTCTCCAAAAAAACCCTTGGCTTGGGTCATTATCTCATATAATTTCCATGTTCCTTGTAGTTAAAACACCGCACTAAAGGATGAGTATTGCTATGAACCTTCCTTTATTCTTACACATTAGGGGTATTTTTAAATACCTTTTACAATAATTATCCTAATTCCCCTCTTCCAGATTTTAAGCATCTCTTGGTTCCCTTTAGACAGTTTTTGAGATGCTTCTTCCCACACTTTATACATGTGGGATGTTGGGTTTTCTTTCCTTCATGGGATTTATCTATTGATCCTCCCATATTAAACTATATTTTCCTTATTTATCTCTAAGACCATGAGACCATTTAGATTCTCTAATCTTCATATCAACCTTAAGGACACATAGGATAATCTCACCATAGTTTCCAAATTCTCAAATCACAAAGGCTCTTCATAGAATCAGCTATAATTCACTAAAGAAGTGATTCAACATACTTTTAGTGTTCTTAAAAAAGCTAAAGGCATATTGTGAAAGACTTGTGAAGTTTTCCTAATACACCCTAATAGACTTATCTTTATTTTGATTCATTATAAGTAACTCCCTCTCTATCATAAGATGGAGAGTTCAGGGAAAATATATATTGAAAAAAAAAATTGAATCCTTCCCAATCCATGGAATCAACTTTCACCTTATACTTTGTGTTTTTGATCAGTTTCCACCAATGATCTACTTCCCCATAAAAATGATAGACCGCTAGTATGACTTTGTGTTTTTAATCCATTGTTCTATGATAAGGGGATCAGAAGATCTTATAAATATATGATGTATTTGTTGCATAAATGATTGAACTACAATATTCACTTTTTTAAGATAAGGATGGTGTTTCAAATGATTCAAGTTATGCCAGTTGAGATAGTACTATCATGAATTTATGGTCTCTCATTCCAATTGTATTTGGAATTTCATTAGATAAATCATCATATTTTCTATCATGTTGATTGTTATAATGGGTTCTACTACTTCCCAACATTAAATAAATAAAGAGAAAAAATACAACTAGGGTTATTTAATACTTATCTAATGAGAGTAAAAAATTAAATCATAAAATTGGATGGAATTAATTATAAATATAAATTATATCCTAACTTATTATTTCCTAAGTTTAAATATAGGTTAATCAAGGTGATAGATTTATCCCTAGGGTTCTTACTAAAGTTTTCTAGTCTTAATCCCCCAAAATAACTAGATCATCCTATGATACTAACTATAGTGATCCTATCCTTTTACACATATTATTACATGATTTTGAGCATAATTATCCATGAAATAAAAACCAAGGATTGAAACTATAATGTCTTTGGAAGACTAGGTACATGATTAGAAAACATGAAACTATAAATAATAAAAATAATATATTTAATCTCTTTAATGTGTTCTTAACTTACTTTGAGCTCCTATAACTTCATGGGATAACCTATGGAATATATAAACAAAAGAGATGAACTAAAAATCCCAACAAAGGAATAAAAATGGTAATGAATCATAGAACATGAGTTAGAAATGAAAAACATGGTAACATAAAAGGCATGGATCCTGAATAAACATATAGAATCATAACATATAGAGAATGGAATCATATGATCATGAAAATATTGGAATGTGGCAGTAATATATAACATGACATAAAAAAGAGTCAATGTTAATTGATAAGACTATGTAACATGGTAGACAAAGTCCCATAATGGATTAGCTTTACTCCCTAATCCCATGCATGACATCTCCTAAGACTAAACATTAAAAAATGAATTAGAGTGCTATATGGGTTCACCCATCATAACATGTTCATTCATATGTGTGCCACATAAATAATCAAACATAAGGAATAAACATAAGGGTTAACCATTGAAATAAATGGGTATTGTAATCATGTCATAAGTCATAACCAAAGAGAATATAGCAATTGTATCTATGAAAGAAGGGATTTAAATAATTATTGTAAATTTATAAAGGAATAATAATAGTATATCATCAATAATTATTTCTAGTTGAATTGAAAACATGAAATATAGTTTTTAGGTAACATTATAAATGAAACACTTAATTGCGGTTTTAGGGAAAAGAATAAAGAGTATTTAAATAATATAAAGGCATAAATAAAGAAAAGAACTAAAAAAATTATGATAAACTAAGTGATTCTATAAAAATATTGGAAGATTAAAATATTTTATGTATTGTACTTGAAAATGGGTAAGAAAAAGATAAGTTCCCTTTAATCGGGTTTGTTTATCGAGTGGAATTGAGAAGGGAACCTTTTAAAACATGTATTTCCCCATCAAAGAAGAGAAATTGAACTAGATAAATATGTTCAAAAAATATAAAAAATTAGAATAATTATATAAGTATAATGAAGAAACGCATTGGGGTAAACCAAGAGAAAGCGTGACCCAAAGGAAAAAATGGAGGTTCAAAGAGATCTTTTGCCTTATATTCGAATGTGTTTTTCACTTTCACTTAATATCCTGAATAATAAAATTATATTCATTAATTAAATTATTAAGAACATATTATATATTTATTTTATTTATTATACCTTTATTGAATTCATTTATTACCATTTCAATGAGTTATAAAGTACAATTTCATCGTTCCAGGAGCATTCGTTTCATGGTTTCATGGTCAGTTCACTTGTGTAAAATTATGTAAGTTCATGTAAAATAAGAATGATTCTCCAAAATTGAAATTATATAGTATTAATGAACTTCTATAAGTTTAAATGGTCCTATATATTTTTGGTATTAAGATGATTAATTTGATAAAATGTTAATGATAAATGTTTAGTTTATTTTGGTAGTTTTTCTGACCATCACAAACTAGTTTTTGTTTTACTAAATATTATATTTATATATCAGTTAAATAACATAAAATAAGTTATAATATATATATATTAAAATCTTATTTAACCATAATAATGGTGTTATGACAATAATTGAAGGAGTTAATGCAAAATGAAAAAACATTATCCATAGAGATGATTAACCGCCATAATTTGGACAACGGTTTAGTTTCTTTGAATAAGAGGATATGAGAAAAGGAGTGGATAGAATATATTACATTATAAATATAAAACTAAAGTATATAAATTATACCTAAGTTATTATTATTTTATAGATTAATGAGGTGATGAAAAGGTATAAGAAAAAATGAAATTAAAAGATATGGCTTGATAAAGTTACTTCTTGGATATCGCCTCCTTGAAGGACCCCTTAAAGAACTTGTAATGGGTATTTTGTTGAACCAGAAGCTCCAAAAAGAGTGTAAGAGGATTTTAAAGGTAATTGGTTATAATATTGATAAGATATAAGGATTATAATTTGTGATTAGAAGGGGTGGTTTAAGGGTGGTTTATATTTGGGGGATAGGAGTGTTTTTATTGTTATATTCATTAGTTTATTATTTTGTCTCAAGACTATAAATAGTATAGATTACTATGAAAAAATAAAATTAATAGTTAATTAGTTTTTGATATAATGAATGATTACACTATATGTGACTCAAAAGTTCATTTATTTAGCTTACAAGGTTAAATACCATAAATTATCGTATTTCACTATTCACAAAAAATTCAACTATTTTTGAAAAATCCAAAAAATTAAACCTAACCATTTTTTGATGTGTAGATTTTAAAAAGTAATCAATTTTATGAAAATAATTTAAAAAATATGAAAAATTTAATTTTTGAATAAAATTAGTATTTATTAAAAAATACCTATTTTAATATTATAATCAATTTTTTAACCCTTTGAAAAATTAATTAAGGTCACATAAAATTATATTATAATTGTAATATAGAATAATATTAATTTATGAAATTATTTTATGAAAATAAATTTTCTTTGAAATTTTTATATTAATTATAAAATTGTAAATAAACATTTACATTTTACAAAAATACCAACACATAATTTATTATTTTTAAAACATTTATTTTTTTATATTTTGATATGAATATATCATGTCCTATTTATAAGATACCAAAACTTTATTTTATACATTCATAGGTGCGGTTAAAATTATAATGGCTAGATGATTATTCCTAAGATTCATATTACTATTCCAACAGTCATATTTATAATGGTCATATAGGTTCCTTAATTTCTATAAATACTACTTATTTCATTCATTATTCATTTATTCTACTTTCTCTCAAGGTTATATATTTTCATATTCAAATTAATATTATACTATTAACATTATGTTTTATTTATACACTTTTTTCATGAGTTTGGTCATTCTAGTAGACCAAGAAAATCTAAATTTTCCCATTCTTATTATCTTATTTTCTATTTATTGTCCAATTGTAATATTTGGAATTCTTATTTGTTTATTTTCTGAATAATGTATCATTCTTCTTTTATGAGAATAATTTTTTTATTTGTTTCTCTATGTGATTTATTTTTCTTATGAAATAATTATAAGAACTAGATTTCTATGATAAAATTTGGGTCGTTACATGCAATCCACACAACACCGAGTTTGAATGAAACACAATACTCAATTAAAATATCATTATTTAAAGCGTAACCATTATAACCTAGATGTTAAGTTGGTGGGTATGAATATAAATAACTAAATTATTAAAATTATATATTTTAAACATGTATAAAAAAATTAAATTAATATTTATTGATTAAAACTAAAATAATAATCGTTTTAAATAATTAGAAATCTTTTCTGAAAATATGTATTTTTTAAAAAGGATGTTTAGTCACGCTTTGCACACATAATTTAAAATTCATTTTTATCACTTTTAGAAAATATATTTTATAAAATTAAATTTATTTTTTAAATCATCATATCAAAATTATCATCGGATAATGTTTTTGTATTTTTATGAAATGTTTCATTTTTAATTGAATAGTGAAAAATACTTGTTTTTATTGAAAACTACCTTTTCATTTAAATGATTTAAAGGTTACATTTTGATTTAAAAATGTTTTTAAAGTATAATTAGTAAAATTATATTATAATAAATAAAATTTATGTCAGTGGAGTTAATTTCATGTCAATTTTTGATATTTAAACATTTTATACTTATGATAATTTCCTCTTCGGAAAACCACTTTTTTGTCGCATCTGCGAGTTTAATTTTAAATTAAAAATTTACAATTATGTGATATGGATTTAATAAAATGGATTAAATTTTTTTAATAAAAATAATTATTATTATATAATAAATTCAAATTAATTTTTTCTTTTAATAAATAGTAAAAATAGTAAAAAATAATTTTCATGGTTTAGGTTAAAACGAGTTTACTATGGGGTTAAACTAAAAGTATAAGGGTTAAAATGAACTAAAAACTTATCCAATTACTAATGGATGGAAATATTTATACCCTTATAACCTTATTATATATTTTATGAGTTTTTGGCACACATTGCAAAGAAATTTACATATATAATAATTTAAGTAAAGAAAAACACAAAAATGTCACCCTCTTGCTTTTAAATTTCAATTATGTGTTCCCATAGGCACAAAATCAAGATATGAATGAATATGGATATTATTTTTGAGAGTAATAAAATTAATTTCATGGGGTTAATTTATTTTAAATTTTTAGTAATCATATAATTACTTTAAATTCTTAAGAAACACCAACACAATAATTAGTTAATTAATATAAAAATTAAATAAATGATCTTAAAAATATTCAAGGTAAAAAAATTGAATGAATTATTGAGTTAAATTAATTTTCTATAAAAATATATCATTTTATACAGGTTTTAACACAATATATTATAATTCTATCATTGTATTTATTTTTAAAAAATCCAAATTAAATTAATAATATCAAAATGGACATTAATGTTATTTTATAATAAATGATATTTTATTAAATGATTTAAATTCCTAGAAATAATAACTTCTGAAAAAAAATTAAAATGTTTAAAAATATCAACTATATTTAATTAATGGACAAATTTTTCTTCTATAGTTACTATATTGACCCTAAATAGAAAAACTTTTGGTATCACGGTAAGGTTAAAGCGGTGTATTTTCACATTATATGTACTTTTATTAAAATTAATTTTCAACACATGTAGTATTTTTATTTTATAAATTTTAATTCATATTTAGAATATATGGGTCTAAATTATCAATTTTTTATCCACATGGGGTGGTAGTGACTTCCCATTATTGAAAAGTTTTGGATATTTACAAAAATGAAACTCCTCCTCAACTATAAAAGGTCACTCACTCCCCTAACTTATTCACACCTCTCAAGACCTTTAACTCAACCAAAACCTACTAAAATATATATATCAAACATATTTATACAAATTATAGAGCTTCTTGACCTCCAAAAATACCAACCCTAGGGTGGTTAAGAGGATATCGAATAGAGGGTTTTTTTAAAGAAGGTAATTATCTTAACAACAGTATTTTGTTTTATTTCTTATTTTCCACCTTTAATTATGTCTTAAAACATAAAATATAACAAAAAAATTATATACCATATAATTATATGTTATTACATTTATATAATAATATTTATCCATATTCTCCTCTATCAAATGGGAAACAAAATCCTCAATCATGTGTATGATGGACTACCACATCATGAACCGATGTAACTCATTTTCTACTGAAAAAACACAAGATTTCATATAATGATAAATTTAATGTATATATATAATATTTATGATATTTTTATACTTATGGAATTACAATATATCATATAAATTCTTACATTCCATGGTGTTTACAATATGATAACATCACTCGTGAGTATGACGGCTACTGCTTTGGGATTCGATGTGATTCGTCTTTCACTTAAGATTTGCATGAAAGGTAATTAGGTTAAATTTAATTAATATATTTGATATATATGAGATTATATTGATTCTGTTAAATTAACATATCACCCACTTCCTTACCCTTTCAACCATTAAGAAATGATAACTTTTCTTGTGCCTGCATACAGCTTACCGTCTCCACGAAGCGATGTGATTCATTTTCTATATCAAATTTTGAAGAATGGTTCAAAAAAAATTATATAATGAGTAAATATTATATTTATATAATTAATATAATTTTTTAGATAATGGATCTATATCCAATGTAATATAATATGAACTTTCTTGACAAAACATGCATGAGAAAACAAGGCAATTAACATATGAAACAATGAAAATAATGAAATATTATTAATAAAAGGGTAGTAAAATATCCTAAGAAGTTCGTATATGATATTATAAATATGAATATGGTTTTATTATAAATTAATAACCTTATAAAAACCATTATATATGAAGTTAAATCAATTTCAACTAAAAGTAAGCGTGAGGTAAGGGATTTCATCTCAATTTCCATTTCATTGATTCATATTTGTTAATGTGCACCTGTTCACTTTCATGTGGTGTATATATGGACCCTTTTATGTATTTAAAATTAATATCTATTTATTAATTATTTTATTTAAAAAACTTATATTTCTGATGAATCAATGGTCAATTATCATTTCTTTTTTAATTTTGTGTTTTTTAACTTTCTCTTATGACAATCACTTTCTTGTGATAATTTTTCATTCGAAATTACATTTATCTTAAATATCCATATTATTTATATCATGGATATTATTATTTCCTAAATTTTATACCATTTATAAATTTTTTTTTTACACTAAAAGTGATTTGATTTTTTGGGGAAATATTGATAAATCTGTATTCTTTACTTCATATGGATATTTGATTCTAAGTAAAATTATTCATAAATTAAATCAATTATTCAATATATAAGGAATTATCTGTGAATTATAATACCCTAGAACACCCTAATAGGGGAGGGTTGAATTAGGGTATCAAAGTTTTCTTTGAATTAGATGGATATTGTTGCTACATTGGTAGGAACTTTTTAAACCTGTCTTGTGGTATCATGAAATTATTAAACACCCATATACAGAAATAGACACACAACAGAATAGTTTTACTTGGTTCACCACTAAGAGATAATCTAAGGAGTATATGTTGATAGCGTTTTATTCATAACTAAATCCACTAAACTTTACTAGATATTATGGATTACAATTTATTATACATGGTCACTCCATTCCAAGAACATTGCCTTTATAAGACTTTTAGGGACAACACACTACCTCCCTTAGATCACTTTAATTAACTCCCCCTTACTCACTACTTTGGGTGATGTCTTTATTGGTTTATCAACATTAAGTTCATGTCAATATATTTTACACTGAATGCACCATATTCCAAAATAGATTCTCATTAATTCACTATTCCATCAGAACAGACGTTCAAAACCTATACTTCGTGCAACTATTTCAATTTCTCACAATCAGTTTGTTATTCAAGAAACTTTTACACATTCTTGACATGTCTTATTTTTCACACAACTTCCATTTTTTCCACAACCCTAACTTTCATGTAAACTAAATTTTTCATGAATATCACTTGGTATTGACAGGAACAAGTTATTTTCTTCACAAAACTCTAATTTGTGTAGCTCTATTATGCACAAATCTTTCTCAAAGTACTGGATCCATATATTTGTTAAGATAGAGAGAGAAATTTTATAATGGAGGTACCAACCTATTTTTAGATGTAGATAACCCTTTATGAAAGTTCCTTGCACGCCATCAACATTTCACCCAAATTTCCTAGTTCTTTGAACTTCATCGATTTGACATCACCTTTAGTGCACAACTCTACTATATTTCACAAGTTTGTGAAACATTTATTTTCACGCAACCTCAATAATTTCTCAAAAAACATTCATTATCATTATTTCAATAAGGAGGCCCTAAAAACTCATTTACATTCAGCTCTTGATAACTCATTTTCCCTTTCACACAACTATTGTATTTACGTGACTTTATCCATATTACAAATTTTGATCCCCAAAGATTTGAAAAACACTAGAAAACTACATCACCAACAACACTAAAGTAGCCTATGTAGATCAGATCACTTTTCTTGATCAACCCAGTAAGGATTTTCAACAAACACAACATGCCATCAATTTTTATCTTTGAAAAAACATAGTTCCAATGATATCTCCCTTTGGGTTTGTTGGAAATCCAAATATAAATTCAATAAATAATAATCCTAAAAAAACAGATAGTAGTGAAATATCTAATTCATCACTATACATCTATGTGAGAAAATATCAGTGTATAAAATAAGAGTTTAAGATAAAATTTCATGCATTGAGAGATCTTGTGTCCTACAAACCTCTATTATGTTGAATCTATACCATTTAATTTCTCCATTATCCCCCTTTGGAAATAAACCCAAAGAAATTGTATTTTTTTTCTTTAGAAACTAAAACACTCCTAGATCATATCTCACCCTAAAACATGTACCACATTCAAAAATAAATAGAACCATTAAAAATTAGGGTAAGAGGAGTTAAATCATAACCTCCCCATGCAATGGTTGGTGGATAAACATCAAGTTTCAATCGATGTTTATCAAATCTTGTTGCTTCCAAAGGCTTAGTCATAATTCCAAACACCTGATCATTAGTTCCAATATACTCCATTTTAATCACACCTTATTCAAATTTTTCTTTGAAGAAGTGATGTATTATTTTAATATATTTGGTAAAATAGTGTTGAGCCATATTTTTTATAAGCATTATCATTCTCTTATTGTTACAGTGTGTCACTAACGATTGTTTCACCTTATCACCAATATTATCAAGTTTTTTCTTCATCCAAAATATTTGAGTGCATGCCTTTAGCACATATATATACTCTAATTCAGTTGTACTTGTGTAATTTCGATCCACCACATCTCTATCCCATTCAACATCATAAAATTTTTATAATTCATTATCCTTTCATGATTCAAAGTATAATCCAAAGTTGAAAGTACCTTGAATATACCTCAATATTATTATAATGACTATAAAATTCTCTTCCTTCAGATTACATTGGACTTGAGATGCTAAACATGTTTCAAACATAATATCTGGTCATGTTTTAGTCAAATATAATAAGCTTGAAATGATCATCATGTACAAGGGGGTCTAGATATTTCTCATCCTCATACTGTCCAAAAAATTTCCCAGTCAAAATAGAATTTGATATTGGTTTAGAGTCATGCATGTTGAATTTCATCATAATCTCTCTTATAGAATATTCTTGAGAAATGAAGGTGTATTCATTCTTTTGAATCACCTACAACCCCAATAAGAATGTAATTTCACAAATCATGGAAATTTCAAATTATTATTTCATGTGATTAGAAAATTATTCTACCGATCCATGACTTCTTCCACCAAATAAAATATCATCTACATAAACAAGAACTATAAATTTATTTACTTGAAAATTAATCACATAAATATTATGATTGAAACCTCCTGTTTTAAATTATATCTTCTTCAGATAATCATCCATTTAATAATACTATGGTCACGGTGCCTTCTTTAGACAATGAATAGCCTTCTTTAATCTATAAACCTTTGTTTTATAATTTACAATCATAAATTCCACTAGTCATTAAATCTGGACTTCTTCAATAACACTAATTAAGAATGTAGTTTTTACATTCATCTAATAAACTTTATACCCTATTTGAATTACTAGGGATATAAAGAGAATAATCAACTATAGTTAATCTACTAGAGCAAAAAAAATCTTCAATATAAATTCCTTCAACTTGTGAATGGCCTTTACACACCAATCATGCCTTGTTTCTAATCACATTTTATAGATCATTGATTTTTTTTGAACATCCACTTTTTTCTAATCACATTTTGATTTTCTGGTCTCTTAATAAGATCCCAATTCTGGTTTTATTCAGTATAATCCAATTCTTGATTCATGGTCTTAACCCGTGATTAATCTTTCATTACTTCTTCAAATTATGTTGGTTTCATAATTAATAGGAGATAATAAAGTGCTTTTTTCCTCATTATAGTTGTCTTTGTATGTGTTTTCCAATCCATAATGATGCTAGATTGATCAAATTATTCTCTTTTATTTCCCCTGTGAGGTCTAGGTAGAGTTTTTTCATCAGTGGTTTAATCTTCTGATTCTACTTTTGAATCATCATCATTTAGTGAACCTTGAATGTTAAGCAAGCCTTACACAATTTATATATTTCAATTTGTATTTTTTTCCACTTTATATGAGCTCCTTGAGTTATTCATAAGTTTATCCTCAATGATCTTGACATCATTACCTCTATAATAATTCTAAGATGACTATTGTAGCAATTATAGGCCTTACTCTTCATTTAGTATGTAAGAAATATTCACTCATCTACAGTATCACCATACTTTCCTTTATTTCCATCTTTGTTTGGAAAGAATCATTTACTTCCAAAATCATTAAAATAATTTAGTGAGGGATTTCTTCCATACAATATTCCCGCATCATCCCTATTTGATTTTGAGTGTACAACAAAAAATAAATATCCTATTTCCAATAATGATGAGAAACAAAACTCTCAATCAGTATAGTTTTGGTCATATTATTCACTTTTCTATTTATATATTCAATGAACCCATTTTTTGTGTTCTCATTGAAGATACATCATGCTTGATCCCATGTTTGTTGAGGTAATTTTCAAATTCAATGGATTTTTTGTTTGTTCCATTACTTGATCATAGTATCTTTATTATGTGATTAGTTTCATTCTCAAATCTTCATATATATCTCTTTATATAGTTATTCACTTTTCATTTATGCTACATAAACATCAAACATTACATTCTATTATAATCATCAATAAAAAGAATGAAGTTCCTTTCTCTATTTGTTTCAGCAACATTAATTGGAATACAAACATCTGTGTGGACTAGATCAAGAATATTATATGCCATTTTATTCCTAAACTGATATGAATTCCATACCATCTTTCCTCCTATTCAAGCATCACGTGTCTTTTCTCAATCACACTTTAGATTGGGAATTTCAAAAACATACTTTATCTTGGATATGTTTTCAATGATCTATTTATTATTGTGAAACAACCTCTAGTGCCACAAGTTTTTTTCCAATTCAATTGTTAATAAACAAGTGTTTTATTTACTATATACCTAGTATAAATTATTATTATTTTCCACACTTTCAAGAGAAAATTACCTATATTTTCTTTTGTAGTGAAATATTTCTGATTAAATGTCACTGCCAGTCCTGAGTCACAAATTTGACCCACACTCAAGAGATTATGATGTAAGTCATCCATGTAGAGAACTTGTTTTTTCTTTAGCTCATCATTTTTTAATTCTATATTTACATTTCCTTTGATCTTTAAGGAACCAAATTTTCCAAATTTCACTATTCCATAAACCCTTTCCTTAAATTTTTTTAACAAATATTCATTTCCTATCATGTGGGATGAGCATACGCTATCAAGAATGCAGGTTCTACTGTTCTTTGTAGCTTTGAGAATGATCTCTTCCATGTTGTATTTCTCAATATTATTCCTTTCCTTCCATGATACATGGTTGAGTGGAGACATAATATGGACTCTCTAATATCTTTTCAAAATTCATGGTTGAATCATAATCATATTCTTCTTTTAGAGGAGAATACTTATTTGCAAGGTTAATTCTTCTTAGTTGACTAGTATTGACTTGTCTCAAAGATATATAGTTACGGTTTCCACCTTTCCTCTACCTATAATGAATAGATTTATGTTTAAAGTTAGAACATTGAAAGAAATATCCATATAAATTATTTATTCTATTTGATTAAGGATATGGTCTCATTTTCCTTTGTTAACTAATAGGTGTTTACCCATTTAGATAGATCCTTTCCTCTTTAAAGTAAGAAATGATATGGACCATAAATAAAAATAGTTGACATTTCATAAGAGAAAATATCATATCAATTCCATTCATCCACATGCCCCATTATTTTGTATAGGTATTTGATTCAAAATATAGTTTTCACCTTAAAGAAACATCTTTTTCTTTAATGACCTAAACTATCTTATCCTTTTCCTCTAATATCGATGTAAGTTTATTGATAACTTTCTCCCACTCTTCAATCCTTAGTTTAAAATCCATAATATCTTCTGATCATTCAAGAGTTTTCAAATTTTCTTATTACTCTCCTCACAATAAATAAATCTATGCTCCAAAATAATCCACATACTCTGATGACTCTTTCAATAAAGCTCTAATATTTCTATTTTTCTTTCTATAAATGTCAAGATCGTCAAAATAATCCTTAAGTCCCACCTTGAGATTAATAACTCTGAATGATTGAATTTATTCTTCATAGGTTCTATATTTTCAACAAAATCCATCATATAATCTTTAACATCATATTTAAACTATGGTTCTACATCCTCTAAAAAGTATTTATCATCGTATTCTTATTTGAAAATGAAGCTCTTCCTATGTAACTTATTTCCTTATTTGGATTCTACCTTTTGTGAGAACCTACTCTAAGTACTTTGCATTATATATTCTTCACTTTCTACATATTATAATTTCCTTGAGAATCGAGTAGAAATTTCCATTAATTTACCACACTAAAAACAATCCAAATGAAGTTTTCCTTCAAATCTCCCTTTTCCTCTCTTTAATTTTCTAGAAAAAAAAAATAAAAAGAAGTTCATCATCCAAATAATTTCCACCATCAATAAATTTGGTAATGTCAATTTTTTCCATAGACTTGAATTCCATTTTGTTTCTTACTTGAATTTTTGTATCTTCTATTTTGACTCTCATTTCATAAACCACTAGAATTTTTTTATAGATCGTCAAGATAAATCTTAGACAACTCATTTTCCTTAAGGTATAACAATTTTGGATTGTAAAAATGTGGAATAATTATAAGTATTTATTTCACAATTTCAATATTATTAATTTATTCCCCAAGTCCTTGAATTTCTCCAAAAACTTAAATAATGATTTTAAAGAAACCATCTACATTTTCATCTAGATTCATTTTCAAATCATCGAACTAATTGTGAAAAACTTGAAGTTTGGACTTCTTTACTTTATTATCTTCATATATATTTTCCAGTTTCTCCCACATGTACTTAGTTGTATTACAAATAATCACGTTCAAATATATTTTATTAGACAATGGTCCAGTAAGATAATTTTGAGATTCATCATTTGCATCAAGCATTTTTTCTATTTGTTTCAGTCGTAGAAAGACCCATATCATCACTAAACTGAATCCATTGAACTGTAGAATATATACATTCCATCCTAAGAGATCACATGTGACATATCATTATATTTATCCAAATTGTAAATTTTATTCCATAAAAAATGGGAACTCCCCTAACATTCACTGAATTATCCCTTAAAATAAAAACAAAGGATATATTTAACACCTACAACATGTATTCTCTAATAATACTTGTAATACCCTAGAACACCCTGAGAGGGGTGGGGTGAATCATGGTGTTAACTTTTTCTTTGAATGAGATAGATCTTGTCCCCACATTGGTAGGAACTTGGTAAACCTATCTGATAGAATTATGTAAATATCAAACACCCAAATTAATAAATAGAAACACAACAAAAAAGTTTTACTTGGTTCACTACTGAGCGATAGTATAAGGAGAATATGCCAATAGTGTATAGGTTCTACCTAAATCCACTAAGATTCACTCGATTTTTTGGATTACAATTGATCAGATATGGTCACTTTTTTCTAGGCACACTACCTTTACAAGCCTTTTATGGATATCACACTACCTCCCTCAGATCACTTCCATTGAATCCCCCTTGATCATTGATTTGGGTGAATTATTTCTTAATTTATCAACTTGAAGGTCTTATCTATAGATTATATATATAATTATTTGTCCCTGATTATCATAAGTCTTTGTATTAACCATATTCCAGAATCTATGCCCATGAATGCACTATTATATCAAAACAGTTGTTCAAAACCTTCACTTCATTCAACTCTTTCACTTTCACACTATTATTTGGTTTTCCATGAAACTTTTACACTTTCACACAACATCTCAATTTTCACAAAACTTCTATTTTTTTCACGCAACTCAAACTTTTGTGAAAAACTTTAATTATATTAATTTCAATGAGGCAGCACCAAAAACTCATTTCATGCAACTCTAGAGTACTCCTTCACCCATTCATGAAACTATTGTATTTATGAAGAAATATTTCCTTTTCCAAAAACAACTTTATCCATCCTCTATATCTTGGACCCCCAAAAAATTTCAAACACTAGAAAACTACACCACCTTCAACATTGAATCCACATTTTTGAATCAAATCACTTTTCTTGATTAACCCAGTGAGGATTTATAACAAACATGCACACCATCAATTTATAGCTGTTAAAGACCTTGGTTCCAACAGGCATACAATGATGGGTGGGGCCTGGTTATAGATTTCCCCTCGATGCATCTATAGTATCATGATTTGAATCATTAAGATATCATTAAATGGGGTTTTAACCATAGTTTTAAATTGACTTATGAAAGGTTTTGACAGTAAAGGTATCATGTTGTTTGAGATCATGACTTCCAATAATTAAGCAATTTCTTCATTTAGAATTCAGTTATTATTATTATCCGTGAGATGTTAAAATTGATGTTATCTCTAGATGCATTTCATTATTAGTTTATTAATTAAATGGAATATTTTTTTATATATTAACCTTGTTATATTTATTATTCATTACACAATCATGATAGTTAAGTTACTGATTAAATGGAATGTGTGTTTAGTTATTTACCTTTCCATATTGATTATGTCTTATTGATTCATGATATATTCTATTGTATACAACCCTTAATAAGCATTTGAGATTGCCCTTATTTTTTATTTTATCTAGGATATGAATATGAATTCATTGAATGAGTTAAAGGATGCATAATGTTTTCCATTACTATGCTTTGTATTTTTTATTCCCAATGTAAACTGGTTAACATGTATGAATTTGGTTCTGCAAGACTACTAAATTGATCAATCCTTATAAATTTGATCCCTTGTATCTTTTTCTAATTTAATAAAGTAGACAAAATCTTTGGGTTACTGGAGTCGGATTTATTACATCTATTATCAAAGAAATTTTAGTAGAAACCTTTGGAACGAAATTAAGGAAAGCACATATTAGGGAACATAACACGATGTTAGACTTTGAGGACAAGTATAGAAGAGTACCCTGAAGTTTTATTAAGGAATATATTATATTGTTTTTTTATCAATATATCCTTGACATTATACAACAAGTGGACATGGTTCTAACACAAGTATACATAGGGTTAATAACTCTGAAAAGGGCATATTTGTCTTTACCCAATGGTCACATGGTTCATGACTATAGGCCTTACAACACACGTGTTTTGAAACTCCTAGGGGATATGATATAGTTAATTAAAATTTTCTTTAAAACCCATTATGAAGTATTTGAAAATATTTTTTATGATTTTGAAAGCTTTCCCAAAGAAACTGTGCTTGTGTTTGTGAGATTATCCATGCATAAATTTTTTAATTTATGTTAAGTGATTCACTATTTTTTAGATTATACATTATGTTTCATAATTATATGAGATAATCAAGTATATCTATTATGGGAATGTGAACCATATCAATAAACTAAATCCAAATAATAATATTGATCATTTCTTTGACAGGCTTAAATCAATCCTCTAAAGGGAACTAATATCCCAAACATTCTCATTATACAAGGACATAATATCATATGCAATCAAGATAGAGAAATAATTCTCAGTGTATTATAGATTCAAATGGAATCAAAATAAGAAAAGGACATCATATCAAAATATAGATAAATGGAGGAAGGGAAATAAGTATTTTTTTCCCATGTGATAATTATGTAAAGAAATGCCTTGGTACTTTCCTAAAGGGAACGAGAATTTAATATAAGTGTTTATTGAAAGGAAACTTTTCTCAATGTTTAAATGGTAATAAAGGAATATTTTATATTCATTTTTTCAATTGTAAGGATATAGAACAGTACAGAAATGAATTTCCCATGCATCAAGGGATTGTACCTTAGAAGAAGATAAGGGATCAAGGTCAATCTTATGTTATTACTACTGCCAAAGTGGAATCATTAAAGTGATTGTGTATTTGGATTCAATAATTATGTTACATAAGTTTTTTTATCAATGATAGGAATCCTAAAATGTATAAGGATTTTACTATAGTATTTTTCTATTAGTATTTTAAGACATATATTGACTCATATTGGCTTCTAGGAAAAGTGATATAGTGTAAAGTTGATATTTTTGAAAAACACATGATTGAGGGAGGATAACCCTTAATATGCATCCAATGTTGATATAATAATGATAAAGATATTTTTATGGGATAGTATTGGTAACATTGAAATTGGTTACTGATTTATGTTATCTTGAGTTTAATGAATGTTTGGATTTATGGAATATATTTGACAACAATAGATTTTATTTTTGGAATAATTCATGTTTTCATTAAGATATTATAGTGGTCAAGGTATTAACATATTTGGAAAATGAAATTAAGATATATTTTATATTGTTTGGGTAATTTTATATTGTTTTTTGAAATTTAGTGACATCCATTCAAAAAAATTGGACTTAGAATTTGGTCTGACAGATTTTGGATGAGTCATAAGGTTAACTATTTATGGAATGAATTACGTTGAACTTTGGGTGATATTGGATAACTTATGAAGATAATTTTGGTCTTCAAAAATATCTATAGAAAATAGGAATGACTTTTCATCCTTTTACTGAGGTAATGATCTATGAAATGTTAATTTTAGTGCTTCAGGCATAACAATTCATACTGGATATTCATTTATTGGAGTAATATATTATGTAATAATTAATCAAAACATAACTAAATGATGAAATTATAAATATATTTTCTATTTTTCATTATCATAATGGAAACATAATTCCTCAACACTGGAAGGATGATCTTGAAACAAAAAAAAAATTATCCTAGTACCTTCATTTCTGAGAAATGAAATTGTCTTTTAACTCATCACATATTTATGGTTTTGAGGTCCTCAATATGGAATTAATAATTAACTTTATTGTGATCAATTATATATATCACTCTCTATTAATCCTTCGGCATTAGTATTCTCTTCCATGTTTATGTCCTCATTTCCCAACAATGTTCTCTTACTTAGAAACCTAGTAATGTGTTACTCTGGATAACCTTCATACTTCCCTTTATCTCTTATCAAGAGGAAGTTTTATTAAAAAAATTATAATGTCGGGTTTCAAGAAGGATATTTTCAAGTTTCAAACCCTTTAATACTGAGATAAATATTAAATTATGAGGACACAATTTATTTAAGTGGGTAGAATGTAACTCTACAAGATTTTAAAAGAGGAACATCATATTCAATAGCATATATGACACACAACACAAATATTAGAATAGAATGTAACACCCCTAGACTTTATAATGCATTTACTTTTAAATAAATTCAATATCTTTGATGGTTTTAAATGCATTCAATACCATATTTTAATAAAATGTGGTACTCTATTAAAATATTTTTATTTAAAACATGATCATTATAACCTGGTCGTTAAGTTGGTCGGTATGAATAGTAATAACTAAATTATGAAAATTATATTGTTTAAACTTGTATAAAATAAATTTAATGGATGTATATAGATTATAAATAAAATAATAGTCATTTGAAAACTAATAAATGTTTTCTGAAAACCCATATTTTTCAAAAAGGCGGTTTAGTCACTCTTTACGCACATAATTTAAAATTATATTTTACCAATTCTGGAATTTTTATTTGATAAAATTGACTTAATTTTTTAAATAATCATATAAAAATTATATTAGGGTTAATTTTGGGTATTTTTAAGAAAATTTTCATTTTCCGATGAATAGTGTAAAATACTGGTTTTTATTGAAAACAACCTTTTCGTTAAAATAATTTTAAGGTTATATTTTGATTTAAAATTATTTTAAAGTAAAAATTTGTTAAATTATATTATAATAAATAATATTTAGGTTAGTTTAACCAATTTTATATCAGATTATGATATTAAAACAATCTATAGTTATGAAAATTTTCTCTTTAAAAAAGAGCTTTTTTCTTGCATATGCGAGTTTAATTTTAAATTAAATATTGCCACTTATGTGAGTTTAATTTGATTAAATGGATTAAATAATTTAATTAATCATGATTAAAATTATATAATAAGGTAAAATAAATTTTTCTCATAATAAATATTAAAAAAGTAAAAATATATTACCATGGTTGAGGTTAAAACGAGTTTACTATGGGATTAAACTAAAAATATAAGCGTTAAAATGACCTAAAAAATTATATAGTTCTTATTTTATGGACATATTTCTACCTGTATCACCCTATTCTCTATTTTTATGAGTTTTTGTGACACTTATCCATGAAAGAGACCTATATAATAATTTATGTAAAGAAAAAAAAATGTCACCATCTTGCTTTTAAATTTAAATTATGTGTTCATATAGGAAAAAAGAAAGATAAAGATGAATATGGATGTTCATTTTTAAAATAATTAAATCAATTTCATGATGGTAATTTATTTTTAATTTTTATTAATCATATAATTACTTTAAATGATTAAGAAACGCTAACAGAATAATTATTTAATTAATAGAAAAATAAAATAAATGATACAAAATAAATTAAAAGTAAAATAAATTGAATTAATTTTTGTGTTCCATTAATTTTTTAGAAAATTATATCATTTATATATGTTTTAAAAATATATTATAATTCCATCATTATCTTGATTTTTTAATTCAAATTAAATGAACAATGTCAATATTAACATTAATGTTATTTTATAATAAATTTTATTTTATTAAATGATTTAAAATATCAAAAAATACTATATTATTAAAATTTATTTTTAAATATTTAAAAATATAAACTATTTTCCATTAATGTACCAATTATTCTTTTAAGTTACTATATTTATACTAAAGAGTAAAAACTTTGTTACTGCGGTAAGGTTGAAGCGGTGTTTTTGCACGTTAGATGCGCTTGTGTTAAAATTAATTTTCGAAACACATAGGATTTTCATTTGATAAATTGGATTTAATATTTATAATAAATATTTTCAAATTATCTAATAATTATAAATTTATTTTAGGATTAATCGATAAATTACCTAGGTTAAAAATACTAGTTACAATAGTGAAAAACTAAAATGGTAAAAGTAAGGAAACTTAGAAGTTAAGGAATAACATGTTTAAAAAATGTGTTTTTTTGTGTGATGTATGTGTTTATAGACCATATAATCCCTACAGAAATTCAATTATCAATTTTGGTTCCACTTGGTGTGTGAGTAACTTCCCATTATTAAATAGTTTGGAGTGTTTATAAAATGGTCACTCCTCATCAATTATAAAAGGGAAATCATTTCCCTAACTTATTCAAACCTATCAAGACATTTTTATCAAAATATCCTACAATAATATCTCCAAAACATCCTTATATGCATTATAGATCTTTTTTCCTCCCAACATATCAACTTTAGGGTCCTTAAGAGGAGATCCAAATGAGGTTTCTCTTAGAGAAGGTAATTATCTTAACAAAGCTCTTTTGTTTTCTTTCTTCTTTTTCCACATTCAATTATGTATTAACAATTAAAATATAATAAAACTAGAATATAAAATATAATAATATTTTATTATGTTTATTTCATAATATTTATCCATCTTCTCCTCCATCAAATGGGAAACGAAATCGTCGATCGTGTCTATGGTGGAATACCGCCTCGCGAACCAATGTAACTCATTTTCCATAAACACATCCCAGGATTGTAGATAATTATGTGTTTAATGTATATATATATAATATTTATGACATTATTATACTTTTATAATTATAATATTTAATATACCTTATTTTTTTACTTTCCATTCAAAATACGATAATCTCGCTCGTGTGTGTGGTGGACTACCGCCTCACGAAGTTATGTGATTCTTTATTCACTTATGATTTATATAGAAGGTGATAAGGATAATTTTAATGAGTATATGTGATATATATTAAATGATATTTATTCTAAAAAATTAATATATCACTCAATTCTTTATCCTTTCACCCATTAAGAAATGATATTTCTGATCGTGTGTATGTATGACTTGTCACCTCTACATGGCGATGTGATTTATTTTCAATATCCAATTTTAAAGAATGGTTATAAAATTTTATATAACTAGAAAATATAATTTTTATATAATTAATATAATTTTTTAGAATAAATATTTGTATCCTATGAAAAAAATGTAACTTTCATTGAAAAATACACATGAGAAAATAAGGAAATTAACACCCAAAACAATGAAAATAATGAAATAATTTTAATAAAAAAGTGGTAAAATATTATAAGAAGATAATATATAATATTATAAGTATGAATATGGTTATATTATAAATTAATAACATGATTAAAACCGTTATGTTGGTCGTAGTGGATACTCAAGGGGGGGTGAATTGAGTTCCAATTAAAAATTTCTGTTTAAAAGAGTTTTCAATAAATTCTCCCCAAGTTAAATAAAAATTAAACTGTAGTGAATTTTTAATACAGTAAAGGTTCAGTTAGGTTCTCAAGAGATTGATTACTTCTCAGTTAATCTAATATGAAGATTATGTTATCTTTTGAAACTAACCTACTGGGTTACAATAAATACAAACACTTGCTAGTTTAACTATCATAGTAACTTTAAAATAGATTTGTATTTAAAGTACTTAGCAGCAGAATATAAGATATAGTTTAAAATAAAATAGGATGCACAACAGGTTTAACCATGAGGTTAAGTCTCAATTTGAGACATATTCCTCTCAAATAGTTTTATATAAACTATGATCCACACCCTGGATTAGGGTTTACAATAGTACTCAGATTGTCCAGGTCCTCAGACCTCTACCACAGTTCTACGTTGGAAATCAAAAATAACAACAGATTACAGGCTATCTAGGTCAGACTTGACCTCTACCACTATCCACAGTAGGATAGAAGAGTGTAAGGGAAAGATTGAGTGAGGATTTATAAATCCTCCATTTTAGCACAAGAGACAGGGTGTGTTTAAAGTACAGAACACACACTGCTCAAAATGTAAATAAATGAAACACAATATATCTAAACAAAAGAGATGAGTTTATAATGATCTATGTGGTTTGAGTGAAGCTCTAGACTCCTTGGATTTATGTATATGAAGATTTGAGTCCTTCTCTAGTTTTTGGTCAAGAAAAAAAGAATGTCGTTTTTGTATTTGACTTTCAGGTCTAGGTTGATATGTCTGATCAGCTTGAGTATAGGTGAAATTGTTGGATCTCTTTACTCCTTGAATGTTTAGGTTCTATAGATTCAGTGTGTATTCTTCCTTCTTCTTCAATGCATGTAATTCCTTGTGTATCTCCAGAATATTATCTCGTATGTGCATGGACTGACTGATTGATCTGTCTTTAGTAGTTCAAGGATTCCTTTTATAGCTCATGTGGTCTTAAAAAAAGTATGATTACTTCTGAAGGTATGAGGTACAGTTTCCTGACATTCAACAGACATTAATTAATTAATATCAATTTTATTAAACTCACCAAATATGACCATTGTTAATAAACAAACATAAGTAGGGTTTACAGATATAGAGGTTGGTTTCCATCGGTAGCTCCTAATATTAGTGAGCTTGTATCGGTGGACTTGAGTCAATAGGTTTGTAATGGTAGTTGTTACTATTTGTAATAGTAGACTATATATCATTGACAGTGACTCTGTATCGATATCTCTTCTTATCGGTAGCTCTTCTGTATAGGTAGCATTCTTGTATCGATGGCTCTCTCCATCAGTAACTTGCCTATATCGATAGCTGCTTGTATCGGTGGCTATATATCGATAGGTATGTCTATCTATATCATTAGAATTTATTATAACAGTAGAATCTATCTATCAGTGATCTTCTCTTATCGGTAGACTATATCTGTATCAGTGACTATATATCGGTAGGACTGTCTGTCTGTATCAGTAGACTTGATTATAATAGTAGACTCTGTATATCGGTGATCTTCGCTTATCGATAGACTATATCTGTATCAGTGATTATATATCAGTAGGTATGTCTATCTGTATCAGTAGACTTGTATCGGGAGGTCTGTATCAGTGACTCAACAACTTAATACTTATCTATTCTATGCAAATCATATCTAGAGTGAGTTAGTATTATTTCAAAACATATATAAACATAGATAAACATTGATTAACATATTCCAATGATTATTTTGATATTTTTGTTAACATAAGTTAACATATATATAGTATTATCAAAACATATTAAAACATAATTGGGATTATCAAAACAGGTCAGGTCAACACATTATATAAGAGGTTAATTCAAGTTTAACCAAAAGGAATCGTGAGGTAAGGTATTTTGTCTCAATTTACATTTCATTGAGACAAATTTTTTAACATGCACCTATTCACTTTAATTTGGTTTATATAATTACCCTTTGATATATTTAATGTGAATACCAATTTATTTATGATTTTATTTTAAAAAACTATATTCCTGATGAATCGATGATCACCTCTCATTTCTTGTTTAATTTTGTGATTGTTAACTTTCTCTTGAGATAATCACTTTATTATGATCATTTTTAATTGAATATTACATTTCTATTAAATATTCATATTATTCATATATTATATATTATTATTTCCTAAAACATATAAAGTTTTTATATACAGTGTTTACTTTTAACGTTATTTGATTATCTAGGGAAATATTGATAAATCAAAATTCATTACTCAATACAAATATTTGATGGTAAGGAAAATTTTCATGAATTATATAGATTATTAGATATATGAGGAATGATTTAAAAAAATAGTGATGGGTGGGGCCTAATTATAGACATCCCCTTGATGCATCAATTTTCTCATGAGGTGAATTAGTAAGCTAGCATTAAATGGATTTTTACCCGTGGTATTAAACTGCCTTGTGAAAGGTCATGATAATAGAGGTATCATGATGTATGAGATCATAACATCCAATAATTAAGCATTTACTTCATTGATAATTTATTTTTTTTATTATTCATGATATTTTCACAGTGATATTATCTCTGGATTAATTTCATTCTCAGTTTTTTAATTAAATGGAATGTGTGTTCAATTATTTACCTTTCTATATTGATTAGGTTTTATCTAATCATGATAGTAAATTTATTGATTAAATGGAATCTATTTTCAGTTATTTACCATGCCATGTTGATTTTATCTTACTAATCCATGATAGCTTCCATTGTACATAACCATTACTAATCATTTTTGCTTATCTTTGTTTTTTTTCTTTTCCCCTTAATATGACGATGAATTCAATGAATGAGTTCCAGGATGCCAAATATTTTCCATTACTATGCTTTGTTTTTTTATTCCCCATGTAAAATGGGTACCATGAATTTATTTGGTTATATAAGACTACTAAACTAATCAATCCTTGGTTATGTGATATCTTGTATCTTATTTTAATGTAATAAAGTAGACGATGGCTCTTGGTTGCTGGAGTCTAATTCGTTACATATTAGGTATAAGAAAAAGGATGAGATACAATCCAATGGAATTAACAACAGAAAATAAGGTTATTCAATTAAATATAGACCACATTATAGAATTTAACATATTTTTATATTTCCAACATCGAGCTTTGACTCATGTAGGATTAAAAAAATCAATGGCACTTTTCTTAGTTTTGGGGAAAGTTTAAGTTTCTTAGCTACAAGTACAAGATTAGTTCTATTAAAGTGGAGAAACCCATTGAATTTTATTTTAAAAGTTGTATTATTCTAACATAGAGTGAGTTTTGTATTCAATAGAAGAATATGATTATAATAGATTATCATATAGGAGCATTGAAAATTTAGGGGAATATGGAGGATTGATAATAAAATACAAAGGGGGGGAATGTTGCAACCACATATTTCAAGTTTGGATTTTTTATTAATTAGAATTAATTTAATGAATTTTTAATCTTGTAGAGACCATATATTGGGGAGAGTTTATAATTTTAATGGATAAGGATAGAGGATCAATGAATACATAGGAGCATATGGAGGGTTTAAATAAAAATACAAAGGGGATAATGTTTCAACCAGGGGTTGTATTGTTGGTTATTTTTTCAATTAGAAGTCATTTGAAGAATTTTTAATATTTTAATGATGTTTAGAGTTGATTTGAGGTGACTAAAGATGTTATGAAACTATAAAGAAAAAATCACGGTGCAAGAACATAGACCACACTGTGAATTGATTTGTAGTCATAAAAATAGAAAATTCCCATTATCAATATGTAATATTTATCAAACAAATGTGAGGTTTTATACTTTACTATTTTTGAGCAATAAAATTCCCCACGTATTGGAATGAGGTGCAGGGCATGAAGTGAAATTTCAATAATTGGAAAAGTGTTGGAGAACATTATGATAGATAAAAATAGAGAAGATTATATTTAAAATTCATCTGAGAAAATGTAAGGATTCTTACTCTGTAATGTTTGAAGAATTTTTTTATACATTATAGTTTATAAACCATGTTGTGGGTATGTTTAGTAATAGTTCAGTGTTTCTATAGTTTTTTAGTTTCCCATGTCATATAATAAATCCATTTCATAGAAGATAGGTTTGCAGCATATCATAAAATTAGATTTAATATGTTGTTTCATGACTTATTATCCATACAATGAATGAAATTTTGATAGGTTTTAGTGGATTTGGTTATTTAGAGACCTCTATTACATATAAAAGGTATGTTCCGTAATAGTTTTAGAGTTTGAGAATATAAATAATTTGATTGTACTATGAAATTTCAAAAATTTAAATATGATATTTGGCTAGAGAATTTGGATATATTTATTGGACTTGAATCACTCCATGTGAAGGTAATAACAACATGTTCTGGGAGATTTTAATATGTTTCATGGTGCTATAGAGGAGGTTTCACCACAAATAAGATAAATCCATTGAATTCTCAAAGTTAAAATCCATTCTAGATTTTACGGGAGTTCAATTGACTTGGTTGACTTTATTAGTGGTTAATGGGAAGTTAAAAGATCCAATGAATAACAAACAAGTTAAAAAATATTGGATCTTATTTTGGGGATATGAAAATATAATTTAAGGGTGTATTTACAAGAAGAATAATGAGAGAATAATATTGAAATATTAGAAAAATCCTAAAAGTGAGGAAACTAGTGATATATTTTTTATTAAATATTAGAAGTGGAAGAAGTAATTGAAGTAAAAAAATAACACCCATACTAGATTGATTTTTTTTCTCAGATCATTGTATGTAATTAATGAATTGCATATTCTTGTATCCCTTATCGTCAAGTAGTGCACATAGAGAAAAGAAGAGGGAGTTTCCCTATGATTGATAGTATGTCTTTCTTAAACTTTTGTAACATGTACAATGAGTAGGTTTATCCTATGGCACATCAACACACCATTATAATATTCTCATTGTATTATCCCTTTTATATATACCAAGTAAAATCATTATGTACCTTTATTTCATTTATACATCTGAATGTTTTGTATGATTAAAATAAATGATAGGTTTATGATGTTCTTGATAACATGATAACAATATCAAACTAATGGGGAGAAGAATTGAACACTACGATTCACCCCCCCCCCCCACACACAGGGTGTATTAGGCATGTGTTATAACACGTTGTCTTACATAAGTTCTTATCTTATTTTTATGAGTGAGATATGGTGCATTGACTTAGGTGTGGTTTGTCTTATAAGTTTTGGTACATCATATTCACATGTTTTGTTCTATTTTATAAATTTATACCCTTAATTTCTTCTTGACGATATTCTGGAGGATAACTTCAGATCTTTAGGTTTCATACCCAACACATAGTTTATAAGAGGATTCAGAAGTGTGCTCAGATGGATCAAGATTTGACAAAGTTCTAGAGACACATTGTGATACGTAAGAGTGACTCCAAATTTCTTGTACATATGTAAGAGTTAATAGTAGAATATATCAGGGTGAATTTAAGTTTTATAAGGATTAATAAAGGATTTCAATATGGTATATAAGGGTAAACCATTCTTCCCAAGAGATACGTAAGACTGAAAAATTATCATGTAAGGGTTTCCAGTGGAAAAGTAATGTTATGGTACTTTATAAAATATTAGTAAAACAAGTCAAATGATGCCTTCGTG
This sequence comes from Viscum album, assembly GCA_963277665.1. Lineage (NCBI taxonomy): Eukaryota > Viridiplantae > Streptophyta > Magnoliopsida > Santalales > Viscaceae > Viscum > Viscum album. Next base: position 301,768,656 of record OY728144.1, read on the forward strand.
TTATTAAAATATTAATTATCATAGTATTGTTTGAAATTTAGTACTGATTCAAGATAAAATTAATATAGAATTAAATGGTTAATGATGATATGGTCTTCACATGATAATTATGTGATTTCGAATAGAATACATGAATTCATTATTGAAGATTAAAAATGATATTTTATTAAGAGTTATATTGAATTATTTTAAATATATATTAATGTTACAACTATTAATATAAAATTTTCCATATTTAAATTATGGAAAAAATATTCATGAGATTATATAAATAAAATATAGAAGAAGAAATAAAGTTGTTGAGAGTCAGTGAAGAAAACGATATTGTATTCCATTGAATATTTTGTGTGTCGATGTGAGAGAATGTGATAATCTTACAATACATAGAGATAGTAGATCCTATGAATTGAAGTAAAATCAGAAGATAGGAGGATGAGTAGGAGGATGAGTGATTTGAGTAATACTGACATTGTTTCTACCTAATTAAAATTCTATGTGTCAAAACTCATGATAAAGAAGATTAAAACTGAATGTGAAAGGCCAATGATCATGATTCTATATAAGGTATATACATTAGGATACTTAATAAAAAATGATTAATTTCATTCTGTTCTAGTATAATATAGATCGATATTTAAATAAGCATTGATGAGTAATAATATCTTATTATTGATGGAGTTTTTGAGAGTGGCTCTTGCTCTTTATTTGTTATGTTTTGAAAATTATATAACCCTCACATATTTTTTTTCTCATTATTTAATATTATTTGAATTATTTATTCTAATTAATATTTTTTATATAATAATAATAATTATTTGTTATTTTATTATTATTTATTATAATTTATTTATTTATTATTATTTATTATTATTATTCTCTCATTATTTGTTCTTATTCATCATTATTATTTATTACTTCAGTATATTATATTCTGTATTGAAGAATTTTCCTAATTATGGAACTCTTATGCATGAGGGAAGTAGATTTTTATATGATGAGTTTTAATTTGAAAAAAAATGATCCTTACACATTACATTGGATGTTAGATATAACCCTTACATATGTGAAAGAGTTGGAAATTTTTAAAAAGTATGGTACCTTCATGTATTTATTGAGAAGTGTTTAAAAACTTTTACATATTGTGTTTTTAGACAATTATGGTCCCTTACATATTTATTATTAAATCTTATGAATTTAGTTAATTTTGAAGATATTATTATTTATCAATTATTTGGAAAAGGAAGTGACTTTTACAAATTATTATGATTCCAGAATTTAATCTTATGTATTGAAGGACACTTACATAATATTACAAATTTAGAAAATTAGAAAAGGATATTACTTATATGGATAAATATATATTCAAGTTTTTCATTCTTGTATTCAAATAAATTACACTTACATATTTATCAAAAGCTAGTCATTCAAAAGTTAAGTTTATAGTGTTTTGGAAGTTCAATTAAGTATTACTCTTATGTATTATCAGTGTGCTACATGGTGAATTATTTATCATTGTATATGATAGGATTATCAATTGTTTGTTATGATATATAATTTGGAGGTTTTAAATAATATTCTTTCTGATAAATCTAGAGAACTTTAAATGAATATTTTATATTTCGAAAATTATGGAGATTATTTCAGATATTCAACAACTATGAAAAATTATCCAACTATTAAGTAGTTTATTCAAATGTGTTGTATCACATGATTCAAGTGATTATTCAAAGTGTATAGTATATATTCTTATTTCAATGAAGGTTTAAAGACCAGTTATTAAGGAATGGATGAAGAATAAAATTATCGACCATTTTGGGAATTATGATAAAGATATTATTCCCTTATTTAAATTATTTTAACCATTATATTTTTAATTATTATTATAGTTTCTTCAATAAAATAAGGCCTAACCTATATGTACTGATACACACAACATATGATTCCCAAATGAGATATCAAAGTGTTGAAAAGTTTGAAAGTTAAAATTTTTATACATAATTGTGCTAGATTACCCAAAACATGATTGTTCTACATCAATACCAAAGAGCTGAATCTAACTTATTTCACCCCAAAAAAATATTCTAAAACATTTCATTGGTTTAATTATTTTATTCTTTAATTATGTCATATAAATTTTTTAATAAAGTTTCATCAATTTTTACTCATGACTTACAAATGGTTATACATCCTTTAAAAGGTAGGTGTCTTGGTTATGCTAACCTAAATAAAAAAGTGGTGTTTGGGTTGTCCCTACATGTGTTCAAATGGTAGGGTGTTTTGGTAAATCCTTAGATCTACTAAAAGAAAGTTTTGGGGTTTTTCCCTCTAGGTGAAAAAAGTTAGGTTTTAAAGAGTTTTCAATCTCACTAAATAGTGAGGTCCATTTAGTGGATATCCATACCACTCAAGGAGTAGAGGGGTGTGAAGAGTAAACATAGGATCTTTGTAATATGAAATATTATAGAAATTAGTGTGTTCTCTTGTCATTTATTATTCTACTTACACTATTCACATTCACTATTATCACTGTTTGTGATTAAATTATTTTATTTTATTATCCATTAAATTCTGAATTATCATTAAAGCTTCATTGATTTTTTAAAGATATATAATCCACCGCCCTCTTTTCTCTTTCCATCTATTGACTGGGACCTTATAACTGGTATCATAGCATTGGCTCTTTTTGGATATTTTTATGTTACAAACCATATACTAGACTTAAAATTTTAAGGTAAATATTATTCTATTTAGAAGTTCAAGAATAAAATGATGTATGGATTCCATTGAATCCACCCTTGTTTTATGGAAATGATTATGTTTAATTAAAACCAAGGATAAATTTTATATTAATTAGTTAAGAATTAATAATTGGACAAAAATGGTAAACCTAATAAATTATTAATGGTATACATGTAATGTCCCAGAATTTTTATATATTTTTTTAGTTATATGAGATTATTTAGGACTGAAAAATCTGACAGAATGTGATTTCGAGGCCCGGAGTGCCTGAAATGGTCCATCGAAAATTGTTGAGCTTTATATAATGTGCATGAGCATTTTTCTTAAAAAAGTGGAATAACTCTTAAACGGTTGCCCGAATCAGAAATATGAGGGCACCATTTCATTCAAGGTGGCAGATTTTCCCGAGGCGTGACTTAAGTTTAGTCAGCGCAGGCCTCCAGAGAGAAAACCTGAAAATGGAATAACTGTAAATAAAATTATTAAATAAAATTATTTTATTTTTCAAATACTTATAACTCTTGAATGGTGACTCAGATTAAAAATCCAAGACCACCGCTGAACTCATGAGGGTATGATTTCCTTAGGTATACCCTAACATTGGCCGGAATGGTCCAAAAGTGGAAGTTAGTTTTTGGCCGTAAATAAAATAATTAAGTAAAAATTATTTTATTATTAAATTATCTAACTTCTAAATCATAACTTAGATTGAAAATCCGAGAGTTTAGTTGGATTTGTGGGGATGTTTTCCCCTTAGGCAGAGCCTAACCTTGACTAGTTCGGGTCGTGGGTGACTGTTAATAATTTTTTGAAATTTTTTTAAAGGTACATTCAGCAAACGCATGGGCATCATTCTCTATATTTTGAACCAGTGCTCGGATTAAAAATCTGAGGTCACCGTTGAATCTGCAGCATTGAGATTCTCTTAATGGATTGTTAACTTCAACCATAGTTGGTCGGGTAAAAAAGTTAGTTTTTGCAACTTTTAAAGAAATAATAAAATAGCATGGAGGTTGTTATTTTATTACTTTTTTTCCTACCACCTATTGAGTGGAGGTGGAGGGGATTGCGGAGGTAGTCATACATTTAATATGGGATATTAAATATTTAGTTACACTTTGGTTGCATAACCACCCCTCGTATAATTAATGAGGCATGTTAATTACGTCAATTAATGAACCTCCTTAATTCCTCGTGTGTTACTCACCCTTTTCACACTCTATTTAACTGAGGCTCAGGATGGATTTTTGACATGGATTCACCAAAAAAGGAACCTCTGGTAAAGTGATGCGACACCTTCCACCAACGGAGACAGAAGCTCAGATGGCAAAGAACCGGGAGCAAATAATGCTGATAACTTCATCAAAGTGAGGATTCTTCTTCCACCACTGTGATGTCTCCAAAGAATATTGAGGTAGGGGTTGTATTTTAAATCAAGAAATTCCCATGAATATTATCCTTATTCTTGATTTTGTGGGTGGTCATTATGGGGGATTTGAATATGCTTTATCATTATTTTAATGTGATGTATAAATTACCGCCACGTGTTATAATGCTAACACGGAGAGCACAGGCCAAACGAATAAGGTCCAGACCCTCTACCACTTGTTTTTCATTGTGTTCTTAATATATGGGTTTCTCCAACTTGACAAAACCTTGAAACCGGGAGGTGCTCATTAATGGAGACATCCCAGAAGGATCGCAGGTGCGTCAGGAAGGAAGAACTAACCACCGAAGCTCACCCGGTGGCCCATAGAGGATCCACCGGCGCGACATTGGGGCAGCGGCATTGACGACCAGTGCCGGCAGCAGAGGTGGTGGCCAGCGCTCTCCGACCATGGAATAGGGTGGTGGCGCTTGGTGTCGTGGCAGACCTGAAGGGGCTGCCTGCAATCGGTCGACCGCGTTGGTGAGGCGGCGTGTCGTCGCGCGCCGCGATGAAGGGTTTGCGCCATCAAAGCCACAGCAGGAGGGGGACCCACGCCCCGTGGGTCCTGCGAACTACGTGGCATCACCATGTTGCAGTGCTAATTGAAGATCCAAACGGCTTCTCTTGAGTTGTTCGGGGAGCTGATGGCCACCCGGCTGGCGAGCCACGCCAGCGCACTGGGCCGCGTCACCCAGCGGGCTGAGCCCACAGCGGCCGCACCCAACCGAGTCAGCTCATGCCGGTTCGGGCCAGGCCAGGTTAGACCCGGACCGAGTTGGGTTGACCTGAACTAGGTCGGGTCGGTCCAAGTCAGGTCGGACTAGACCCACACCCATTCGGGCCCAAATATTCTTAAAAGGTTGTATCTTGTGAACCTGTGGCACTGGGATACTTGGAGTGAGAGGAACCTTTTGAAATAATCCATGTGACTCTCAGAGAAAGTTGGAGTTTTGGCGGGTTGGATCGTACCCAAATCCAACTGGACCCTCGGCACTAAAATGCCTATAACTTATAGAATGTGGGTCCGGTTGACGCGTCGTATACTATGTTGGAACCCTTATGACATGACATATCATCGTGTTGCTTCTTTTTGGAAATACGTGGTAGTTTAGGTATGACCGATAACCGGAGGAGTAGAACCAAGTTGTTTCTTGTAGTGAGAGTTAGGATGGATACTCCCTTGATGACTCAAAGCATGAGTATTCCTTACTCCTCTGATCCGGTAGAGACGGGTTCTCCATGTCATGGGTGCGGGTTTGTTTCCCTCTTATTGGGTTTTCTATCTTTGGAGTTGGTACTTCCTTATTGGACTAGGCTGCGGGTCCTCCATACTTAACTCACATAGAGTCAGGTACTCCCCTACCAGGTAGGGTGAAGGTCCTCTATGTTAGGAGTAGGTACTCCCCTGTCAACCCAGGGTGTGGGTCCTCCTTATTCAGTGCTACAACAGAGTTAGTACTTCCCTACCATGACAGGGTATAGGTCCTCTAGCCTAGGGTTGGTACTCCCCTGATGTACTAGGGTGTGGGTCCCTAATAGAAAAAATAACTACCAGAGTTGTACTCCCCTATTGGGTAGGGTGAGGGTCCTCACATATAGAGTTGGTACTCATCTTTCATGCCAGGGTGAGGGTCATCTAGCCTGGGGTCGGTACTCCCCAAACATACTAGGGTGTGGGTCCCCCACAATAAATAAACTATTATAGTTGTACTCCCCTACTGGGTAGGGTACGGGTCCTCACATACGAAGTAGTACTCCCCCATCTCTGAGTAGTGATGTGGAGCAGGACCTTCAGGGGAGTTGGAGCCCCCTCGACTGTAGGACACAGTGTCGAAGAGTGGGCCTCTCTACTTGGTCTTGCTTTAGCGCAAGGTTGTGACTGTGAGACCTCTAGTGTCAGGCACTAGAGTCAGTTCTAGCATAAAGTTCCTGATGGAGCACGTCCTTTCAGACATTCCATTAAGAATGGTTGAGTTATACCTGATGGGTACATCTCTCAGACAGGTGCCATCAGGGGTGGCCAGTTCGTGGAGCGTGTACTCTAGATCCTTGAGTTACGCTTTGATCCTTCTTTTTAAATCCTATAAATGGATTGAGTTCGGGCATTATGTTTCTTTGTGGATGAGACGAGTATATCTAGTTTGAGTTGTGTCTTTTTCTTTGTGCTTTGTGATTGATATCATGCTTTGTGGTTTTTCTTTTTGGAATTCTGAGAGACCTTTGGGGGTCTTGGGGTCCCTACTGGGTATTGTTATACTCATCCCTGTACGGGTTTCACCCACACTTTATTGTGTCCTGTGTAGATGACAAAAAACTTGGCTAATACTTGAGGGAGCTAGGACTAGGTGGCACACGGAGAAGACTGGCTGACGTGGAGAGCTATGGAGATGAGTTGTACCTACCCTTCCGGTAGGATACTTGGTGGACTATCATAGGAGTTTTTTTCTATTTTTTAGGTGTAGTTGTATCTTTCAGTTGGGATTTTATTCTGGCCCTTTCACTTTCAGTATTTACTATTACACTCAGTGGTGGTTTTTAGTTGTGGTTACACCTTACTTCTTCCATTGTTCTTTGCTTGTGCATAGTGTTCCCTATCTGTGTGTGTACATGTTTAGAGGCAATTCCTTCCCATTATATGAAAATTTCTTTCCGATGCTAGTCACCAACCCTTGGCCTATGGAAGGTGGGCTTGGGGTAGTCACGGAACGGGCCCCGGGGGACGGGTCATGACAAAGTGATATCAGAGGAGTCAGTTCTATCGAAGAACTAGGACTCTAATATTTCCAATGGAGTAGTAGTGTTAAGTGTTTTGAGTGTGGTTTTCAGTTCAGGGAGCCCAGTGTTGTTGTGGAAGCCGACGTATCCATACACCAGGACCCTGAATTCTTATTTCTGACTCGGAGCATGAAAACACTGATTGCGTGTATTTTGGAAAAGTTTTACTTTTGATCACTTTTGAGTCATCTCACCAGGTATAACTTATTGACCATGGTTCATCTTGACTCTCTTTTAAGATGCCTCCACATAGACAACCATCCGGGATTCCAATCTGCGATCGTGAGGATGGTCCAAAGTTTGATGAGGCTTTAGTACCGGGGCGGTTTCCCGAGATGGTACCTTTGGGCGGTGTCCCAGCAATACCATTGCCTATTGGCCAACAGTTACTATTGGCACTATCAGTAGATAACACATGTAGGCTCAGTTCCTTGCAAAAGTTTCAATGACTGATACCCCTCAGGTTCTGAGGCAAGCCCGACTCACAGGCAGCTAAGGACTAGCCTGAGGTGGTGACCGAGTTTCCATCTAGCCAGGGCACTATATGATCTGATGACGGACCTATCAGTGAGGATTCTATGTGGCTCAGCGGGGCGATGGTAGGGTTTATATTACCCCTATCTTACAATGAGGTGATTTTTTTCCATGGACAAATCTTGAGAACCTTCCTCAGAAAATGGGGTATCTTTCCATAAAAAGCTAAGGGGTATGTGTTCCCAAGAGCTTCTACAGCTTTGGCAGTGCGACATGTCGGTATCCTAGTACTCATCGAGGAATACCGACCATTCCAGGTACTCGATGAATATGATACAACTAGAACTTCAGGGCTTGGAACTCTGAGTGAGATGTGTTTAGGGACATCCGAGATAGAAATATTCTTCTTTGCATTCCTACTTATGTTAGGGTGCTAGAGAGAACCTTTTTGGTTGAAAATTCTTTGGTTGAGTAGAAATAGCCAGTGAATGTCTGTAGTGGGAAATCAGAAAACTAATGTCAGTCTTAGAGACTTGGGTGTGTAAAATGTTTCAGGAAGAAGAATTGATAGGGACATATGAATCTGCAGGGCAGCAGGCGTGGAAGAGGATCTAGGTGAACAGCATGAGGTGGTATACATTTGACATGTTACAACCACCACCCCAATGTGGTTCCCACCAGGCTTAGGGAGCTGTAGGATAGGGGAAGGGAGTGGCTGCATGTGGTTAAGGAGTGTGACCCAAGGGCTCCATGAATGATTCGAGGTACGGTCTGTGTCTACTACTAGCTGTCGTAATTAATAGACATAGGTACTAATCATTCCTTCTTGTCACGAATCATGTTCAAGACCTAGAGTTTCCAGTTAAACCATTGACTTGACCCTTATGTCTAGATATACCTATGAAAGGAGACTCAATAATCACACTTATGTCGACGGTGTGATCTAACCCTTGAGGAAAGAGTTTATATTGGAACCTCTTAGTAACAGTGTCGAGGCCTTACGACGTTAGTTTGGGTATGGAATGGTCATGCACAGTTCATGCTCAGATTGACTATTTTAGGAAAAAAGGATGTGTTGTATCTATAATGTTGTTTTGGGGTTTTCCTTGGTCGGTGAAAAAGGAAACATAGGCAGCATGGGATAAACTCATGCATAGGAGGGTGCATTCGATCACTCTTGAGTTAGCCAGCCTCACCCTCATGGCAGTAGGAGTTTCTAGTTTTCAGTTCTCAACAATAGTGGTAGAGTGCTGGAACATCTTTTCAAAAGATGTTTCCAGGATTACCTCCCCGAAGTGAGAGGGACTTATGCATTGTCTTGTAACCAGTGACGACATCGTTATCTATAACTACATATCAGATGGATCTCATAGAACTCTGGGAGCTGAGAGTTTAGAAGGGGGACATAGTGGAAGATGCACTAAGCAGGAGGTCTGGTTTATAGCTACTGAGTGAGGTGATAGAGCAGTTAGCCACATTACAGAAACCCTTCGTGGATAGTGATGGAGTATCTTACCTCCAATATATAATTATCACTCCCCCACACCTTCAGCGAGTTCAAGAGGCACAGCTTGAGGATGTGGACTGCGAGGCCTGACATGCTCAGATATCCTCAGGACATGCTCCTGAAGTATTTTTTGAAGGTGGGGAGCATGTCATCCTTTTCAAAGGATGCACCATGGTACCAGTGATGCTACGAGAGGAGGTGTTGAGTGAGTTCTACACATCCATTTTGACTGTACATATTGGGGTGGCGAAGATGTACCAGGACCTTTGGTGTCAATACTGGTGGCTAGGGATGAAGACTGTACAGATCCTATAGAAGTCTTATGCTAACAGAAGATGGATACCCTTGGAGTTCGAGGAGGGGGACCATGTCTTCCTATGGGTCTCACCCCGATAGGGATTGAGAAGATTTGGCCAGGGTGGCAAGCTATCTCTGAGGTTCATCGAACCTCTCCAAATTCTCACCAGAGTGGTAGAGGTGGCGTACCATCTAACGCTTCCCCCACAAATTCATTGGGTGCATAATGTTTCCCATGTACTGCATCTGAGGAGATACATGCATGATTCATCACACGTTATTGACCAGGGAGAGCTGGACTTTGACGATGAGGTGGATTTTATAGATATCTCAATAGAGATAGAGGATAGATGGGAGAAGGTCCTTCATGGGTGGTTGATTCCCCTGGTTCAACTTCATTGGCAGCACAGGAAACCCCAAGAGATCCCGAGGGAGTGGGAGGCTCTGATTCATGCTCAGTACCCCCATTTGTTTGATTTTCCTTATTTTTTTGGCTTTTGGGGAAAAAATCTCTAAGGTGGGGAGAATTTAATGTCTCGGAATTTAAGTATAATGTTTTTAATTATAGGGGATTATTTCAAGACCGTAAAATCTGACGGCACGTGATTTCGAGGCCTGGAGTGCCTGGAATGGTCCGTAGAAAATTATTGAGCTTTAAATAATGTGCGTGAGCAGTTTTGCTGAAAAATGGAATAACTCTTAAATGGTTTCCCATATAAAAAATATGAGGGAACCATTGTGTTCAGGGTGGCGGTATTTCCTTAGGCGTGACTTAAGTTTAGTCGGCGCAAGCCTCCAGAGAGAAAACCCGAAAATGGCATAACCGTAAATAAAATAATTAAATAAAATTATTTTATATTTCGAATGATTATAACTCATGAATGGTGACTCATTTTAAAAATATGATACCACCATTGAACTTGTGAGGGTATTATTTCCTTAGGCAGACCCTAACATTGGCTGGTGCGGGACAACAGTGGAAGTTAGTTTTTAGCCGTAAATAAAATAATTAAACAACAATTATTTTATTGTTAAATTCTCTAACTTCTAAACCATAACTCGGATTAAAAATCAGAGAGTGTCATTGGATTCATGGAGATGTTTTTCCATTTGGCATGTCCTAACCTTGACCAGCGGGGGTCGAGGGTGACTGTTAATAATTTTTTGAACTTTTTTTAAAGGTACGTTCAGTAAATGGGTGGGCAGCGTTCTCTATCTTTTGATCCAGTGGTCGGATTAAAAAACGAGAGCACCGTTGAATCCGTAGTGTTGGGATTATCTTAAGGGAGGATTAACTTCGACCATAGTTGGTCGGGTGAGAAAAGTTAGTTTTTACGATTTTTAAAGAAATAATAAAATAACATAGAGGTTGTTATTTTATTCCTTTTTTTTCCTACCACCTGTTGAGCGGTGGTGGTGGGGACCACGAAGGTAGTTAGACATTTAATATGGGATATTAAATGCTCGATTACACTTTGGTTACGTAACCACCCCTCGTATAATTAATTAGGTACATTAATTACGTCAATTAATGAACCTCATTAATTCCTCGTATGTTACTAACACTTTCCCCCCTCTATTTAAGTGAGGATCAGGATGGAGTTTTGAAAGAGCTTCACCAAGCGAGGAACCTCTGGAGAAGTGATGCGACGCCTTCCACTGAAGGAGATGGAAGCTCGGGGGGGGGGGGGGGCAACGAACTGGGAGCGACGAACGTCAGTGGATTCATCAAAGAACATATTCTTCTTCCAACACCAAAACATCTCCAAAGAATCTCGAGGTATGGTTTGTCTTTTAAATCAATAAATTCCCACGAATCTTCTCCTCATTCTTGATTTTTCATGTGGTCATTATGGGGGATTTGAACGGGGTTTATCATTATTTTAATGTGTTGTATAAATTACCCCCACTTGTTATAATGCTAACGCGGAGAGCGCACGCCAAATGAAAAAGTCCCAAACCCTCCACCGCTTGTTTTTCATTCCGTTCTTTGGAGATGGGTTTTCTCCAACATAACAAAACCTTGAAACTGGGAGGCCCGCATCGACGGCGGCATCCCGGATGGACCACAGGAACGTCCGAAAAGGAATAATGGATCATCGAATCTCACCCGGTGGCCCGTGGAGGATCCGTCAGCGCAGCACCGGCGTGACGGCACCGATGACTAGTGTCGGCAGCAGGGGCGGCGACCAGCGCTCGCCTACCATGGAAGAGGGCAAAGCCCCGGCGGACCCGAAGGGGTGGCCAACAACTGGACAAGCACATTGGAGAGGCGGCACGCCATCATGCGCCACTGTGAAGGGGTCGTAGCATCGAAGCCGCATCGGGAGGGTGACCCTCCCCCCATGGGTCCCATGGACCATGTGGCAGTGCCTCATGGCGCTACTAATTAAAGATCCAAACGACACTTCTTGAGCTGTTCGGGGAGCTGGAGGCCACCCGACTAGCGATCCATGCCAGCGCACCGGGCCGTCTCACCCAACGGGCCGACTCAGGTCGGTTCAGGTCGGGCCAGTTCGGATATGGACCGAGTCGGGTAGACCCGAACCAGGTCAAGTCAGCCTAGGCAGGGTCGGGTCCATCTGACAGGGTCGGATCGGACCCGTACCCATTCGGGCCCAGATATGCTTAAAAGGTCGTATCTTGCGAACCAAACATCTGTTTAACAAACCATATATGGTGATAGGATCCTTGGAGTGAGACAACCCTTTTGAGATACTCTACGTGACTTTCAGAGAAAGTTGGAGTTTGTCCAGGTTGGATCGTACCTGAATCCAACTGGGCCCTCAGCACTAAAATGCCTATAACTTACAGACCGGGCATCTGGTTGATGTGTCGTCGGTTTCATTGGGACCCTTATGAAATGATAGAACATCATATTACTTCCTTGTGGAACTTTGTAGTGGTTGAGGTATGACCAATAACTATAGGAGCAGAACCAGGGTGTTTCTTGTAGTGAGAGTTAGGATGGATACTCCCTTAATGAGTCAAGGCATGGGTATTCCTTACTCCTCTGCTCTGGAAGAGACGTGACTCCCCATGTAATGGGTTTAGGTTTGTTTCCCTAAGGTTTATTTTTTTATCTTTAGAGTCGGCACTCCAATATTAGATTAGGGCACGAGTCTTCCATACGTAACTTAAATAGAATCAGGTACTCCCCTACCAGGTAGGGTGTGAGTCCTCTATGTTAGGAGTAGGTACTCCCCTATTAACCTAGGGTGTGGTTCCTCCATATGCAGTGCTACATCAGAGTCGGTACTCCCCTTCTATGCCAGGGTGCGGGTCCTCTAGCCTGGGGTTGGTACTCCCCTAACATACTAGGGCGCAGGTCCCCCACAGTAAACCAACTATCAGAGTTGTACTCCCCTACTAGGTAGGGTGCGGGTCCTCACATATAGAGTTGGTACTCCCCTACCGTGCTAGGGTGTGGGTCCTCTAGCTTGGGGTCAGTACTCTCCTAAAATACTAGGGTGCGGGTCCCCCACAACAAATAAACTACCATAGTTGTACTCCCCTACCAGGTAGATTGTGGTTCCTCACATATGGAGTGATACTCCCCCGTCTGCGAGTAGCGATGAGGAGAGGGTCCTTCAGGGGAGTTGGAGCTCCCTCGACTGCAGAACATAATGTCGAGGAGTGGGGCTCTCCACTTGGTTTCCCTTGGTCTTGCCTCGGTGCAAGACTGTGATTGTGAGACCTCTAGTGTTGGGCACTAGAGGCAACTCTAGAGGAAAGTTCTCGATAGAGCACGTCCTTTCAGATGTTCCATTAGGAATGGTTGAGTTGTACCTGAAGGGTACATCTCTCTGACATGTTCCATTAGGGATGGCCAGTTCATGGAGCATGTACTTGTAATCCTTGAGTTACCATTTGAGCCTTCTTTGGAAATCTTGGAAATGACTTGAGGTTGGGGCCTTATGTTTCTTTATAGATGAGATGATTATATCTGGTTTGAGTTGTGTATTTTTCTTTGTGCTTTGTGATTGAGATCATGCATTGTGGTTTTCCTTTGCGAAATTTTGAGAGACCTTCGGGGGTCTTGGGGTCCCTACTGGGTATTTTTATACTCACCTCTGCATGGGTTTTGTCTGCTCCTTGTTGTGTCTTGTGTAGACGACGAGCATCTTGGATGAGACTTGAGGGAGCTAGGACCAGGAGGCACACGGAAGAGACTGGATGAAGTGTAGAGCTGTGGAGATGAGATGTACCTACCCTTCTGGTAGGATCCTTGGTGGATGATCGTAGGAGTTGTTTCTGTTTTTCAGTTGTAGTTGTATCTCTCATTTGGGCTTGTATTCTGGCCCCTTCACTTTTAGTATTTACTATTACACTTAGTGGTGGTTTTTAGTTGTGGTTACACCTTAATTATTCCATTGTGCTTTTCTTGTGTGTAGTGTTCCCTGTCTTTGTGTGTACATGTTTAGATTCAATTCCTTCCCATTATAGGGAAATGCCTTTCTGGTGCTATTTTCCAACCCCTGGCCTATAAAAGGCTGGCTTGGGGTAGTCACAACACAGGCCCTAAGGGACGGGTCATGACAATACCCTAATTATCACACAGGTAATGATTCAACTAAGTATATTCTTAATTATAAGATTATGAATATTATTAATTTTACTATTAGTCAAAACAATTAGTCATGTATCTATTTATAAGAGTTCTCATGATATTTGGAGATTTTTTCAAGTTATACACTATGGTAAAGATAAGTTAAAAATAACTAGGATTGGGATATTTCAATCCAAATACCAGAACTTCAAGATGGGATAAAACAAGACTATCAGCCAAATTTTCCATAGTTTCATGAGTATTATGAATAGAAAGAGTGAACTTGTAAAAGCTTTTAACAATATTGTTCTAGTTGAAATATTTCTCAAATTACTACTCAATAAGTGGTGGGTTAAGAAATTTTTTTTTGATGAAAAAAATAATTTTAAGTAATACACATTGGATGAGATTATTGGATCTCTTCTACAGTATGAGCATGAGATAAAAAACATTGAGAATGATACTATTGAGAAGAAAAAGGGTGTTTCTTTAAAAAAAATGTTGTTACTTATTCTAGTTCCTATGATGATGATTCAAATTCCTTGAATAATGTAAAATATAAGATAACTAAATTCTTCAAAAGAGTATACAAATTTAATAAGAATAAATATTCTATAAGTGATGGGAAGGTGTCCACAAAGGATGAAATAAAGGATAACATGAAAGGTGGTTAAAATTTAAATGAATATATTACTTGTTATGAGTATGGGAAGAGTGGACACACCAAGCCTAACTATCTGATGATGGAGAATCAAATAAAATATATGAATTTCAATAAGAAATAGAAAAACTTTATGGCTATATGGAGTAACAATATAGATTTGGATTCTAGTGATAAATCTAGAAGTGAAAAAGGAATTTGTTAATCATTGTTTTATGGCTAAATATTATCAAGTATCTTTTTCTCCTTCTCATTCGTGTTTTTCAAGAAACATGGATAAACCAAAAAAGAAGGCTAGAAATATATGTGTAATGGATAGCAAAAATGATTTCATAAATTTCATATATGATTCTAATTATAATTTTATTTATGATTCTAGATATAATAATCCTAGTTTTAATGTTTTTAAAAATAATGTTAATGAGTTATGGGATAGTGTACTGAATATTAGAGAAGCCTGCATAAAACTAAATAAGGATAAAAAAAGTTTTGTTAAAAGAGAATAAGAATGGCGATACAAACATATTTAATTTTAAAGTAAAAAATGATAAGTGTAAGGAAGAGAATAGAAATATGAAGAACATTTCTTTTATAACTAATGGAAAGGTATGTGATGATATATAAGTGGTTCAAAAAAATAATTGTAAAATGAAATTTGAAATAATAAGTTTGAAGGAAACCTTATCTAAATTCACTATTGGAATAAAATATTTAGATGGGTTTATGAGAATAAAAAGGACGACCAGAATAAACAAGAGATAAATAGTCTTGGTTATGATGAACATTTACCAACAATGTACAAAAATAGCTAAATTAAAGGTTAAAGTGTAAGTATATAAGATCCTAGAATTATCTATAGATGTCTCGATCATGTTTCCATGTACTATTTTTCCTTGTTTTGAGTTTTTTGGGGATTTTTTCTTAGGGGTGTTTGAATGAAAATTTGGAGAATTTGGAGAGAAGAAGAGTTGTACATGGTTGGAAAATAGTTTTCTCAAACCATGCGTCTAGCCCGAAAAAACGTGCAAACCCAAACAGATGGGATTTAAATGGATCATTCATGATTTTTCAAACCATTCTCCCTTTTTAAAGTAACATTGCACTTCAACCACAACCACCACCACCCCATTATAGGAGGTACACAGTTAAGGTGAACAGTTTGAAAAATCATGCACCCCTTCCCAGGAAACCATGTGTGTGGTTTTAATTAACCCAAAAATTGGATTTAAATTTACCCAAACCCCTATAATAACCCCAAATTGACCCCAAATCATCCCTAATAAAATTACCTCATTTTTTGAGGATCCCAGGCGAATTCCTAGGGTTCATAACCTCCGTTCTTTGCAATTCAAAGGTTGGATTATCAGATCACCACCTCTCTGGGTATGTAATTTCTTCCCTTTTTTATCTCTCTCTCCCAGTCCTCTTCCCAGATAAAAGAAGAATTTATACCTGCTATTGGTTCTAGATATACATATAGGTTTTTTAGGTCTTGGTTTTTTTATCTTGGATCTAGGATTCGGATCTAAATCTCATTATTTTTCACATTCTTGGTCATTATGATGAAATTGGGGATTTTTTTTGGGTGATTGATCGTAAATGAATTGAGGTAGGTGGTCTAAATTCCAATCCCATAGTCTAGAAATAACTACGTGTATGTAATTGTAATAATTTAAATTTCCATGATTGGGAAATTGCATTGATAATTGAATTGATTTTTTTTAATTGTCATGTGTTAATGATTTAGGTTAATTGGGGAAATTGAAGGGTGAAATTGAATTAATAAATTATTGAATTAATTAATGGGATATTGGGATTAAGAAATTGTATTGAATTGAATTAATTAATTGTTGAATTAATTAATGGATTGTTGTGAATGTGAAATTGAATTAATTAATTATAGAATTAATTAATTGAATGTTTGATTGTGGAATTGATGAGATATTAAAATTGTGGAATTTATTAGAATAATTAATTGTTGAAATAATTAATAGGTTATTGAAATTGTTGAATTAGATTAATTAATTGTTGACTTAATTAATGGGAATTATTGTAATTATTCAATTTATTTAAATGGATTAATTAATTATTGAATTAATTAATGGATTTTTTTTATTGTGAAATGTGATAAGAAGGTTAACATTTATTAACCTTGATTTATGTGATATATGTGTGATTGTGATATTTGTGTGTGGGAGATGGTCTATTGCTTCTGAATCCCACAGTGATAAATTGATTAATAAATGTGTATGGGAAATGGTTTTCAGCTTTCGAATACCATAATGATAAATTGATTGATAAATGAGTGTGGGACATGGACTACTACTTCAAAAGCCCATAGGGTCCTAGGCATGTTGACCTAGACCCAAACTGTTGGCATTGGAGCATGGTTCCAATTGGTCGTATTATCAATTGAAATGAAATGAATAATGATATTTTATTTGTTATAATGAATTGTGAATTGAATATGTGATATGGTTCAGAATTCCGCTTGAGATGAACCTGGTATTTAGAGTTTGGGTTTCCTCGGGAACTCGAGGGTTATGTGGTTAAACAAATAGTAATTGAATAAATATAAACTATTTTCTTTATTAATTATATTTATTATTTATTCAACTGCTTACACTGTTATTGACTAGATATTGTTTAGACGTGAGGGAACCAGAAATGGTTCAGGACCTGCTTGGGAGTTGTGAGTGTCTTTATTTATTTTCGGTTTTTCATATTATCACTTGACACATATTGGCATGACATATCAGTTATTTAGTTTTGGATATTTTATTTCCTATTTTGGTCATCATGGGATATTGTTATTATTCTAGTTATGGTTAAATATTTTGGTTATTGTTTGTTTCTTTTCCTCTATTGTGATACTTTCATAAAGAGGGTATAGTCTCATTGGGATCAATATTAGACCCACGCTGTTAGTCAGCGGCCTCTAATGTATGAGGAGGAACGCTTGAGGTCATGTTGTGAACAAGATCGGGGAACCGGTGTGTGGTACCTAGGTCGGGATGTTATAAAGTGGTATCAAAGGTAGTTTCTTTTCTTTTATTTTGTCTTACTATTTGGTAAAGGTAGATATGAGAACATGATGATTCAGTCCTTGGTTAATAGCTCATGCATGGGAGTACCTAACCCATGTATGGGGGTGTTTCTGATGCTTTTACGTCGGGGCGTGCGCGTGTGTCCATCACTCATGGGAGGACGTGCGGCTTGTTTACCCACATTCCCGCTTTCCAAAGGCGGGCGGCATCCATTCCTTGTTCAGGGACGTCTGCTCCTTGATCGAAATTGGGATGATGGGATGTCAGTTCTTCCTTCCATGGATTCCTCCTCGGAGCTCGTCACCTAGTCCAGGTCTCCATCATATATTTAAGACGGGTTCGTGAAGCTCATTCCCGGCTCCATATCTGCATGGACGCCAGTTAATTACGCTGCTTCTATCGAGATGCTCCAAGGGGTCTTGTTGGGGAAGCAACCTTCGGTGAGGAGAATGGTCACGTTGGGGTGTCGTTGGCATGTCTTGACGTTGGGGATCAGCATTTATGTCTTCTGTCCCTTATCACAAGGCTTCTCGAGGGCACGGAAGCCCGAGGCATCCCACATCGAATGCGGGGATTGTGTACCATCTGAGGTTTTCCTCATCTTCCCATGTTTTACACGGGGTATTCCGCGAGTTTAACATCTTGAAGAGACCGATCAGACTGATCGAAACACTGAGAGTGGATCAGATTGAAGGAACCCCTAGGGGGAACACCGATGTTGGGGCTAGCACGTGGATGGATTCCCAGATACCATGGAGTGGGATGGAGTGGCATGATCTCACCGGGATGTGGCGGCCTGGGTAAGGATCAGGATGGATGATGGAGTGATGGGCTTGAACCTCGTGGAGGCTTCCAACGTATCCCCATGGCAGGGAATCAAAGTCCGCGTAGTTCGGTGGTACGGTGGGACACCTGAAGAGGTGACCCATGAGAATGAATGCATGGATTGGAGCCTTGAGGAAGTAAGATCTCCGGGCTAGGGAATGAGCTTCCCAAGGAACGTGGGCTCAAAGGGGAAGTCAAGATGAGACGTGGGTGTGAGACATGGGGCTTACGCTCTGAGGCGGCCCAAGAGGTGGAATACAGTTTAACGTCATGTGGGACAAGATACGGTTTAACGTCATGCGGGAAGAGGGCATAAAGTTTAACGTCATGCGGGACGAGATACAGTTTAACGTCATGGGGGACGAGGGCATACAGTTTAACATCATGCGGGATGAGGAATTTGGGGCTTACGCTCTGAGGCGGCCTAGAGTGGGTATGGCGCTTACGCTCTGAGGCGGCCCATGGTGGGTATGGGGCTTACGCTCTGAGGCATCCCATGGTGGTCAGGGAACCGACGTGGAGAGGTCGGAACGACTAGGTGGTGGGCTTGAACCTCGTGGAGGCTTCCTACGTACCATGCATTAGCACGGATCAAAGTCCACGTAGTTTTCTAGGATGGGGCTTAGGCTCTGAGGCGGTCCATAGGAGGATGTCATGGTTGATGCACGCTCTAAGCCCACGTGAGTCATTCTCGGTGTGAGAAACAAGAGGCAGCAGGGACCAGATGATCACGTCGCAAAGGGTGCGTCCGTGAGAAGCAGAAAGGGGCTTACGCGTTGAGCAGACCAAAGAGGAAACAGGGGCTTACGCGTGGTTAGCGTCCCTTGGTGTCGGGGCTTACTCCAGGATGGAGGCCCGTGGTGCGACAAAGCGCAGTGGGAAAGGGACTCCACTGGCCTTGGCAGGGGGGAAGTATGGAGATGCATGGGTGCAACCTTCCGCAAGAGAGCCTAGGAGCTTACGCTCTGAGGAAGCCCTTCCCTGGTGGACAAACGCCACTCCAACAAGGAGGATCTCATTCCATGCGAGGAAGAATCCATTCTCGTGGAGACGAGCGGCGTAAAAAATGTTCAAGCGGGGGAGACCCTGCGTGCGAAGCATGGGGTCGGACCACATTTAAATGTCATGTGTTAAGGATGAGGGGCTTAGCAGTTTAACGTCCTGAAGCTTGGACGAGGTGGGTTCGCTCCACACCCCTAGGGCTTACATGCCCAATGCCCTCTACCCCTTGTGGGAGGGAAGGCATCGGCAAGGCCGTAGTGAAGGGGGGCCGCAGGGAGAACCATTGAGGGGTCCACGTTAGTGTGGCTATGCGAAGAAGCAATAGTCGTTAGCGTGCCTATGCGGAGAAGAATAAGTAAAAGCAATGCAATGGGAAACACTGCCCAAGGAACCTTGAGGTTACTTCGTATGAGCCTGGAAGGCCGTACGAGAAAACAACGCATAGCGCGCATGCCTGGCAGGGAAGACATCAGGTGCCGGCGCGGAGAGGCAGCCAAGGGGCGTCAAGGTAAATGGCCCGGTGTGTTGCGTGCAAAGAGAAGGTTTGCGTGCAAAAAACCGGGATGGCGCACAATAAGTCCATAGGATTGCGCGGATATGTGATTGCGCGCAAGTTATTGCGCACATAGAAGGGGATTGCGCGCACAGGGCAACGATTGCGTGCAAGGGAAGAACCCAGAGGAATGGGAAAATTCACTTAAGCCAGTGGAATTGCACGCAAAGGCGAACCCCGGGGAAAGGTTGGAAAAAAGGGGAATTACCTGGAAGTCATATTGTGTGTGGGGGGAGTTGAATTGCATGCACGAGATCCGTTCCAAATTCTGCAACCCCAAACCGTTTGTCGTCTCCTACTATTTATAGGCATCGGTCGGTGCGGAATCTGGGCGGCGCGCGAAATTTTCCACCCCGGGAACCATCGGCACGCAAAACTTCACCACGAGGAACCGGGGCGCGCAAAATTGTGCACCTCACCGGCTCGATTACGCGAATCCCAGGAATGCTTCGCACGCGCATCATTATTTCATGCAATTCCTCCATTATTTCGCGCACCACTTCCCGGGCCTCCGGACCGGGCCTCTGATTCTGAATATGACTTCGCTTTTCCATTTAGAAACTTCCTCTAGGAGTTATGGAATTTTTTCAGTGTCTACAAATGCCCCCCTCGGAATTGGATCGGTGAGAGGTCGCAACGATCGGATTCTGGGGGAAACGCCGAAGCAGGGCCACTCCTGGGCACTTAGCGCACAAACAACCAACACGGCGTGCAAAATGACGGACCCACGCGGAATTCTCTTTCTGCGCGGCGCAGAACCCTGGCCTCACCTATAAAAACGGGAGTTGGGACCCAAATCTGTACTCAATATTTTCCGCACAATAATCTTACCACTCTCGTGCGCGAAATTGCTCCCGCGGCTGCGCGTAAAAACGCTCTGGCAGCGAGGAATTCCTTCCGAATTTTGGCTGTCCTTGCGCGCGTACTCGGGATATTCCGCACTTAGCGTGCCAATTGTGCACCCATCTCTTGGGTTTTGCGCTGCCACTTCAGATTTCATGCAGCCCTCTCCGATTCCGCGCACTACATCCTGGTTTCGTGCAACTCCCGAGATATTTGAGATGGCCGCAAACCGAGTTGATGAGGGGGAAGACACCGCTCGTAGTACCGAAATGGCGGCGAACGAGGGGGTTTATGGCGCTAAGTTAATCGTTTCCAACAACCTGACCTTGTTCAATCTGCTGACTCCAGCCCAGAAGACGTATCCCCTATCTGATAACCTCCCGCTCTGGAAGTTTGGCATCCTGGAGGAGGTGCCCCTACCGGGCTTCGAGGTGGACACACCGCGGTCATGGGTGACCCAGGAGGATGATCTTCCTCGCTACAACATCACCAACAACGACCATCCTTCCAAGGAAACCAGACATATGGACATATATGTCCTGAACCCGAGGACCAGGACCATTACCGGGGACAAACCTGTCGCATAGAATTCTCCGGCCCTCTATGCGAGCACGTTCCGTCAGGGTGTCACAGATGACACGAAGGGCTGGCTGAAGGATTGGGACCTGTGGTCCGAGGGAAACTTCACCAGCGAGTGGGCTTGGGCATTCTGGGTTCGTCATACTTGTGACCAGTTCAGGGATGAACTATGGCATATTGGCCTGTTCGAGGCGGTGTGGACGTCGCAGTTCCATTTCCACCGTCAACTTGAGCTCGGGACGAAGCTATTCACCTGGTGGTCTCCTAATACCAACACATTCCACCTTCATCATGGGGAAGATGGCATCAGTCTCTGGGAGATTCACTGCATCGGAGGTATCCCACTAGAGGGATACCAATACGATGAGTTCGTTCCTCCAAAGAGCACCTGGGAAGACAGGTCACGGACGCCTATGCTGACGTGGCACCTGTTGGAGCTGGCCAAAGAGAGGCTGGGGGTCAAGGAATTCTTGAAGGACATTGCCTACAAGGGCTGGCTCAGCCAGTTCCTTGAGAAGGATCCAGCCATCAAGATGTCGGGACGGGGTAAACGGTGCCCAACCGCGGCTCAGAGGAGCAGGGATGGGTCATACTGGAGGGCCTTGGAGCCAGGTCAATACCAATCATGGGGCTACCGCTTCATTGAGACCTCGGACCTGAACGTCCGGTACGCCGTGTTCCTCGCCGCCTTCCTAAGCGGGTGGCTCCTGCCGGTGTAGGACGTGAGGATGGGCATCCGTCCAGCAACACTGGTGATGGAGGGAACCATGGCCGCCAACAAACGGTTCAACTTGAGGGTCCCCGTTCTGGCCAAGCTGTATTCCATCCTGGGATGCATCTCACGAGGGGGTCACCTCGGAGAGTATGTGTCCCCTTCCAGATCTTCCACGGCTGGGTGGCGGCTCATCTCGGTGGGTAAACTTTCCCAAATGCCATCTGTCCTCCGAGCAATGGCCTGAAACCGTCCTTGCTGAACATCACCGAGGTGGAGCCGATGACGCTCAATGAGGAGGGCATGAGAATCCGCATTGGTAACCACACCGAATTCCACTTCAGCCCGTTCCCCACCCCGGTCGGCTAGATGGTGGACAATGGGCGAGGCTCTCTGGAACAGCAGGAGTACTTACAGAGCATTCGGGGCGGGGTGCTCATGGCTCGGATCGAAAGGAAGGTGATCTGCGAGCCTTACGTGTCATCCCGATTTGCCAGGCAATTCGGGTGACTCCAAAAAATTCCGAAGAAGGTATTCACGGCTGTCTGGTAGGAGAAGAATCCCTGTGTTCTGCGCCAGATGTGGTTGACGTTTACCACTTTCAGCTCTGGCGACGTCATTACTCTTCCTCCCACCGGGGTTGACGCTGGCCTAGAAACCGAGTATGCCGAACACTAAACCATCGTGTACCTTGAGGGGCTTTTACGCAAGAGAGTCCGGAAACTCGAGGTTACTCGCACGGAAACTGGGCGACGGGGAAGAAGGAAAGGTGCTGCTGTAAGGGGGGAACTAGGGGTGCGTCAGACAGCGAGGCCTGCGCAGGCCAGAACTTCAGCAGTGGGAACATCACACAGCGCTGTCGCGACCTCGTTGACCGTAGGGGGGTCACATGAGGTGGCCAGGGAGCTACCCGGGAAGCAGATAAGATACCTACTTGAACCTTCCCAAGAAGCAATCCTCCCATCACTGTGGTTGGCCTGGATGACCCTGCGGCAATCGCTGAGCGTTGAAGCCATTTGGCAGAAGATAATGTAAAACGGGATCCAGCTTCCAGAGGTCGGGCTCGTTCGAATTACCGACCGGGTAAACTTCCATCGGTGACATTCTTATTTGATGGCCATGGACACATACACGTGCCAAAGGGGTCGGCGTGTGGAGCCACCTTTCCTAGTGAAAGTGATGCTCATCCAGGAGCATGATCCGGAAGTGATGCCGCTGGGAGAAGGCGATAGTGATGAGGAGTCGGAGGGGGATGAGGAGACCAGAGAAGACTAAGGTGAAGGAGAAGATAAAGAAGAAGGAGAACCAGAAGGTGAGGGGTCACAGGGGGAGACCTACCAAGGGAGTCTCTGAGAGAGCGGAAGGATTGTCAGCTCTGATCTCGACATAACCGAGATACTTGAGATCTGTCTCTATCTTTATTCATTTTCCTTCTTCATCCATTCTCCTTTTCAATTTCCCAACCATCTCTCTACCTCACTCAAGAGCGGCTGATTGTTGGACGGGCGTCCCCACTAGAGGAGGGAGGAGAGGAACCGGTGGGACAAGATGGGGATCTAACACCCATCATTGAATTAACAAGTGCAGAGGGGTCTCCCATCATGGAGGCTCCTGTAGTGGCCGAAACACTAGAGACCAACTCTCTGGACTCCTGTAAGTCTCACACTTCATTACTAGCACTTTTTATCAAAAGATCCCAACTAATCATCGTACGCCTTGCATAGTGATCTCAACATTGGAGTCTCCTCAGGCTGCGGAGCTCGGTCTATCCATGAGTAGACCAGTGGCGGACATACCACCTCATTCAGAACATGATCCCAACACTGAGTCGGCCCCTGAAATTGGTGAGTAGGGGGCAGCGAACAACAGCGACATTGTTCTTGAGGCGAGGCCGGAAGCTGACGGAGGCACCATCGCTGCTGGGGTGAGAGAGGAAGGTCGCTCGGACGTCGAGGATCTTATTCCTCACAAAGACATCCCTGAGGTAGATCTTACTGCCGATCTACTGGTTGTCTTCCCTATGTACCGACCCACTGACCCTGAGGAGATAGATGACTCAGACTCAGAGGCAGCCGAGGAGAGTCGGATGACATGGCACAAAGGGTGGAAGTGTATCCAGCGCTTTCTTAGACAACCCCAATTGGATTGGCTGAGGCAGATGGGATCACTCCAGACCTGGATATGCTTCCTGTGCACTGGAGGGGATGACACTCAACACCTTCATCTGACGGTCCGTGATTACATGGATGAGAAGATACGCGAGAGCAGCCGGCGCACCGACGTTGCCCAGTGTCGGGAAAGATCAGCGAGCGCCTGAGAATTGTTGAGGGCGGAGCGGGAGGTCTGGCACCTCGAAGGGAAGGCAGCAGATAAGGAGGCCTTCATTGCAACATGCTCTGAGCTTGTGGAGAAACTGGCGGCCCAGCTAGTTGACGCGCATGAACAACTGATGGAGGCAAGTCACCAGATGACCATACTTCGAACCGAGTGGGTGCAGGCACAATCTAGGATTGGCGAGTTGTTCTATGCGGTGGTTGATGAGGAGAGAGTCTTCAAGGAGATAGAAGCGGTCTTGGAGGCTACCAGCCAAAGGGTAGTAGTGCTGGAAAGATCGATTCAGCACACTGATCCTTAAGGGCTTTGTTTTGTACATCTCATGAACCTCTTTCTTGTACTGCTCATCATCTCAATCCAATACCTGGTCAAATCCATTCATTTATACCCTTGGTTTAATATGCTCAACCATAATTCTGAAATGAATAACAACTCATCCCTAAGCTCCTATGGGTCACACCCAATGTGAGAAGCAAAGGATACTCGTGCTATCATTTTGTCCAACTGTGGGGCATTAACCAAGCTTCAGGCATCCGAAATTGGGCCTGGATTTCTGAGGAGAAGACCTCAGACCGATTGATATATCACCTTCTCAATGTGATCTGACACATGAGTGGGGCAATGCTGGGGGCATTGAAATCCATCCGAACATAGGGAAATGGAAAGCAAAGTTGAATCACGCTACCCGAATTCGGAACACTAAGGGGCGCAATGATGGAGGATAAATGTTAACCGTGACGGAAACACAACATCCATATCGTGTTGGCCTGAATGGGGAAAATAAATGAGGGCTGACTGCTGACCATGTTCTCAACAAGGGGCCTAACTCAAATATCGTCGGTCAGTTTTCTGGAACGTTTGCCCAGGACAGCAGGCGGACCATAGGTCTATCATCCATAATGCTACAATAGGCGGACCAAAGGTCTATCATCCATATTTTGGTAGTAGGTGGTCCAAATTCTATCATCCATACTATTAGGGGGTCCCGTCAAACATGACCAGCCCTCCGGAACGTTGGCCCAGGACAGTAGGCGAACCATAGGTTTATCATCTATACTGTTAGGGGGTCCCATCGAACATGAAAGGGAATGAGGATCCGAATAAAGGGGCACACAAAGCATGGAAGGTGGAGTGGTGGTTTGTTCGAACAGAGTCCAACACTCCCGAAATTGTGCCACCGTGGCGGAGGCGCATTAGGCAGACATACCAACCAGATCATGGGTCATCCCAATTTTCAGGAAGGACCTCTTTGGCGAGATAACTGCCGCTTCCCATTATTACTATGGGGCATCCCGAACTTATTCGGGGTAGATGTCACGATTAGACCACTTCCCAAGAAGTCAGGCCCAGGGGCTGACAATAAAGAGGGATGGGATTTGATAATCCCTGGGGCTGGACCCAAGACAAAATGTCTGGGCATTCCTACATATCTCATTAGAATGAGAATCAAGCCACACGTAGTTCTAGAGGCAGTTTAACGTCATGTTGGATGAAATGCAGTTTAACATCGTGTGGGATGGGGGACACATCTCATCTGGGGATAGGCATGGCACTGCGAGTAACCTGACGTGAATGAGGATATAATCCTGCACCACACCATACAATCCCACAAGAGAGACTGAGTCATGGAAAGCCAAAGAAAGGATCCTAGTTTTAGGTCTTAAAACTCTGATCAAAGGAGAATGGGAATGGGAGACACATGGTAAAGCGGTTGCAAAACCCAACATGAATGGGGCAAAGCCCTTCTTACCATGTGCTCTTAGGAACACGTTTAGGCCGAGATACCGAACACAAAAAGTTAGGCTGGGCCTGTGGGGAAGTTCCCAGGCACTTCTATGTATCTCATAAGGATGAGAATCATTCCATACGTAGTTCTTGAAAGGCAGCATGGCGCGATATGGCGCCTGTGCAAAGGATGAAGGAGTCATGCGGGTCTAGCCCTTGCACCAAAAGAAGAAGCATTTGATATATCTTGTTTGTTCTTGAAGGTAAATGGTTTTTCTTTTGTGGGGAGACTGGCCTAGGGTAGAAGTTCCTGGCGTCTCCACAATAATCAAGCCATAACAGGCGTTGACAAGCGGTATGGAAATCGACCAATACCTGGTGTGATGTCCCCCATGGGGAGGTCATCACAATGTGGTGCCATTTTTCGTCGTGCGGCCAGGATGATATCATCACAGTTTAAGGTCATATGATTTGGACCAACAGCACAGTTTAAGGTCATATGGTTTGGACCAATACCACAGTTTAAGGTCATATGGTTTGGACCAACAGCACAGTTTAAGGTCATATGGTTTGGTCCAACAGCACACTTTAAGGTCATATGGTTTGGACCTACAGCACAGTTTAAGGTCATATGGTTTTGACCTACAACATAGTTTAAGGTCATATGGTTTGGACCAACAGCACAGTTTAAGATCATATGTTTTGGACCAACAACACAGTTTAAGGTCATATGGTTTGGACCTGGGGGAACACGCACGATGCGATAAAGCATACCTGATGCAGGTGAGGGTGTAATCCCATACCATCACCGCATGCGATTCTGAGAGAGGAGCCTTGGGCCAAAGGGGCCTATGAGGGTTCAACAATCAGGGGGGCATGAGATGCTAGCTCCCTGCTACACTGGGCCCGAAACGCAATGTTCGGGCGACTCCCCGTTCCCCATGGGGATGAGGGTCAAGCTACACGCAGCCTGTAAAGAAGAAACCCAAGCACATACTCTAGAGCTCAGATCGTGGGAGCCCCGAGAGACACCGTTACGCAGCTTGGTCTGTCTGACGTGTAGGGGTGTACTGAGGGTTAGTATAAGGAGTGTCGAGATTCCACCTTGACACGGTGGGGCAGAACATAATGTGAATCATGCAACCAACATTCATGGCCCAAGGAAGCCTGTGTGATGACTGAGGATTACTGCTGACCACGTTCGTAGCACAGCATCCTGTCGTGTTAGCCTAGAAGTAGGGGCAAAAAAATGAGCATCAACCACTGACCACATTCGCAACACGGGATTCGTATCAATTTTTCGCCCAAAATCCACGGGGGTGTTGGACCGTGATAGTAGGATAGCCCTTAGGCATTGTATCCAGGCCGTTCTTGGGGGTCCCTCTGGGTGTGAAGGATGGTGGGGCCTGAATGAAGGGGAACACAAAGCTTGACAAGTGGATGAAAACTTATCTAAGTCGAATCTAACACTCCATGTCCTAGACCAGAGAACTCTGAACACATTAGCATACCACTGGAGAGGGTCAAAGGGCTCAGTATGAGAGCGGCCAAAAGATGGTGGATTCCCGAGGGAAGGGAAGGCCAAAAGACCGAGTAAACTGGGAGATCGTGGGATCTCCTAAGAGATGGGGCTGGACCTGACATCTAGGTGTTCAGGAGGTCCTACGTATCCCATAAAGATGGTAATCAAGCCACACGTAGTTATAGAGATGCAGTTTAACGTCATGTTGGACGAAATACGGATCTTAGTTTCAGGTCTTAGAACTCGGACCAAGGATCCCAGATGTAGGGAAAAATGTAGTTTAAGGTCATGCTGGACCGGGTGCAGTTTAAGGTCATGCGGGACCGCAGGAGTAACTTAGTTTTAGGTCTTAGAACTCGGACCCTAGAGCCCAGATGTAGGGAAAAATGTAGTTTAAGGTCATGCTGGACCGGGTGCAGTTTAAGGTCATGCGGGACCGCATGAGGATCTTAGTTTTAGGTCTTAGAACTCAGACCCTGGAGCTCAGATGTAGGGAAAAATGTAGTTTAAGGTCATGTTGGACCGGGTGCAGTTTAAGGTCATGCGGGACCGTAGGAGGATCTTAGTTTTACGTCTTATAACTCAGAACCTAGAGCCCAGATGTAGGAAAAAATGTAGTTTAAGGTCATGATGGACCAGGTGCAGTTTAAGGTCATGCGGGACCGCAGGAGGATCTTAGTTTTAGGTATTAGAACTCAAACCCTGGAGCCCAGATGTAGGGAAAAATTTATTTTAAGGTCATGCTGGACCAGTTGTAGTTTAAGGTCATGTGGGACCACAGGAGGATCTTAGTTTAAGGTCTTAGAACTCGGACCCTAGAGCCCAGATGTAGGGGAAAATGTAGTTTAAGGTACTTGGAATTGGTGGGAGGAGTGACACGCTCACCATCCATAGTCACCAGGGAATATGTGCCATTGGGATAGACCTTATGGACAATAAAAGTCCCCTCCCATTTGGGCTCCAACTTGGGTGGTTTCCTCCTGGGAATCATTGGAGCTCTGAGAGCCAACACTAGGTCACCTTGCAGGAAGGAGTAGAGGCGAACCTTCTTATTGAAAGCTTGATCCATCCTGCTCTGATGCCTTTCCAAGTTATGTAAAGCGCAAAGCCTACTTTCGTCCAGCGCTTCCAATTCGGCTAGATGGATTTCGGAAACTCTATACAGTGCTTGCTGGTCGTAGACCGCTATGCGCAATGAGGGCAACTAGATCTCGATGGGTAGGACGGCCTCAGCTCCGTATACCAGGGAATACGGAGTCACCTGGGTGGAGTTACGAGTCATCGTCCTATAAGCCCAGAGGGCGTTGCGGAGCTTGTCTGGCCAACTTTTCTTATTCTGACCAACCATCTTTTGCAGAATGTTAGAGAGGGTTTTGTTAAACACCTCGATCTATCCATTCACCTACGCATGATAGCAGGAGGTGTGGTTAGAGCGAATGTTGTACTTGGCATAAAATTTCTTCATCTCGTCTGCTTGGAAGTTGGTTCTGTTATCCGTGAGGATAGCGTGAGGTACTCCAAACCGATAGATGATATTAGAGCTCACTAAGTCAGCGATAGAACAGGCCTTGACTTCCCTGAGTGGTATTTCCTCTGCCCACTTCGAGAAGAAGTCGGTAGAGGTTAAGATGAACCGGCACTGGCGGGCCGTCGTCGGTAGGTAAGGCCCTACAACATCCAACCCCAGACTGCAAAGGGCCAAGAATACTTGGTAGTATGGAGAGGCTCTGGTGGCTGATGCACAAAGTTAGCATGAACTTGGCACGCATGAAACCTCTTGGCATACACAATGCAGTCGTGGATCATGGAGGGCCAGAAGTATCCTAGCCTCTAAATCTGGTGGGACAACTTCGACCCGGCCTGTTGGGCGCCATAGGAACCAGCATGCACTTCTTGCATGACCTGTGGGATCTCGACTCCTTGAAGGAAACGTAGGAGAACACCATCAAATCCGCGCCTGTAAAGGAGATGCTCAAGGCTGGGACCACTTTTAAGGGTGAACTGCAGTGCGCGTAATTGGATTCACTCCCGCTCGGCTCGGTCCGGTGGAAGATTGTCATGCTGGAGGTATTCAACCAAGGGCATCCTCCAGTCAGGCATTGTCTCGATTACCGCACCTAAAGCCCCCAGGGATCCTGACATAGGGGCACCAGGCGTGAGATGGTTCAATCGCGGGCCACGATCGCCCTCCGGAATAACAGGAGCAATGACTCTTCGGTACGCCACATGGAAAATTAGGTCATCCTGTTCAGGCTCCGCAAGTGATGCAGCCAGGCTGGCCAAAGCATCTGCTCGACTATTCTGCGACCGGGGAATGTGAACGACCTCTGGCTGGGAGGGGAACTTAGCCATTAGACGGAGGGTGCACTCCAGCAATGGCAAGAGTTATGGATTTCTGACAGCATAGTCACCATTGACCTTCTTGATGACTAGCTCAGAGTCCTATTTTACATATAGATGGGGTACATCAATCTCGAGAGCCAACTCGAGGCCAATTATGAGGGCATGATACTCTGCCTCATTGCTGGTGCATCCTTATGACAAAAGGAATGAATATGGCAGAACGGCTTGCTCCGGGGGGATGAAGACGACACCCAGGCTCACTCTATTGATCCCAGGATCGTTGAGCCTTCTACCGGTGGGGCTCTAGGAGGCACCGTCAAAGTGAATCTACCATCATGGGATGGTGTGATCGACTGAGAGGATTGCCTCATCAGGGAAGCCTAGATCCAGTGGCTGATCTGCGGAGGTTGGGTGGGAAGCTAAGAAGTCCACCAATGCCTGTCCTTTGACGGCCTTCTGAGGTACGAACCTGATGTCGAACTGATGGAGGATCACCTCCCAGCGCGCCAATCGGTCGGTCAATATAGGTCGGTTCAGGATGTATTTCAACGGGTCTACCCGAGAGACCAACTATACCTCGTGGTGCTGCAAGTAGTGCCTCAATTTCTGCATGGAAAATACGAGCACCCGGAAGCTCTTCTCGATGGGAGAATATCTAATTTCCGCATCGAGGAGCATGCGGCTGAGGTAGTAGAGGCTATTCTTTGTTCCCTCGTTGTTCTTCTAGGTGAGAAGTGCGTCGAGGGATCGCTCCAGGGCGGTCACGTAAAGGACTAGCGGTTTTTTGAAAACGGGTGGCATCAAGACTAGAGTTTGGAGAAGATACTACTTGATTTCCTTAAAAGCGATCTGAAACTCTTTGTCCCATTCATAGGTGGTGCCTTTCTTCATGAGCCGAGAAAAGGGCTTACACTTGCTGTCCAGATTCGCAATGAATCGGCGTATATAGGCTAAGTGGGCTTGGAGGCCTCGAAGCTCCCAAATATTATTTGGGGCAGGAATCTGACTGATGGACTTGATCTTCTTCGGGTCAATCTCAATGCCTCGATACCTAACAATGAAGCCAATAAACTTTCCGAAGGTGACCCCGAATGCACACTTCAACGGGTTCATCTTCAAGTGGAGAGAACGGAGGAAGCCGAACACTTTCTCAAGGTCTTTGAGATGGCCCTAGTGCTGATGAGATTTAACCACCAGATCATCCACGTAACACTCCACCAGCGTCCCGAGAATCGTCTTGAATATGCGGTGCATGGCCTGTTGATAGGTGGCACCTGCATTCTTCAGGCCGAAGGGCATAACCTGGTAGCATAAAGTACCCTGGGGGCCCTAAAGGCAGTGAACTCTTCATCCTCGGGGGCCATCCGGATCTGGTTGTACCCGGAGTACCCATACATGAAGTAGAGGGCTTGGAGCTCGATTGTGGCATCGATCAACAACTCTGTCACGGGAAGGGGAAAATCATCCTTCGGACAATGGTGATTGAGATTGCAGAAGTCAATACAGACCATGATCTGCCTGTTCTTCTTCATGACTGGCACAATGTTGGCTAGCCATCTGGGGTACTGGACTTCCTTGATAAAGTTTGCCTTGATGAGCTTATCAACTTCGGCCTCAACCATGGCACCATGAGAGGGGTGCATCTTTCTGGGAGGCTCCTTCAACCCGCGATAGTTTGCTGGAAGGCCAAGGCAGTGGATGGCTACCTGGGGATCTAGTCCTGGCATCTCATCATAACTCCAGGCGAACACATCACGATGCTATCTAAGGAATTCTACATACCTTTGTTGTTCCTCGGGGGCATAGCGGCACTGACCAATGTGGGTCTCGGGTCTGCCTTGATACCGAGGTTCACCTGCACTAACTCATCGACCGTGGTGGGGACGCCCTCCTCAAAGGCAGGAGGAGCATCTTCCATGTCCTCCTCTCTGGTTGTGGAGGGATAATCCATGGGGGGGAGCCGTTTCGGGGCTGCTAGACCCTGATGGGAAGCTGGTGCCAGCTTGGGCGGCAGAGGTCGTCACGTCAGGAGACTCATGCACTGCGGAGACCATGGCGAAAAAGGCGGTTGATCCAATCCCATCTGGACTTCGGCCCAAGGGGCCACGCTTTATGACATCAAATAATTAGTGGAACATTGGCTTGAGTCGGTCGATTCCGGCCTGGCGAAACAGACATGTATGATGTACTTCCATTTCCATGAGCCTAACATCCCAATATCGTACAGGGGTAGGAGGCTCGAGGATCACCTAAGCCTGGTTGGTGTAAGAGTACAAGGTAATTTCCTACCGTCTCTTGGACCCAGAAATACGCCTTTCTATGGTACCCGAAACAACAAAGCACTGCCCCATGTCGGGGGTTATGGCCTCCAACTGATGGATTGGGAAGACATATGTGTCGTTCAAACCTACCCAGGGATCACTCGCAACAGTGGCGGGCTCGACCTCACCTGCCAGGATCTGCTTATCCTTGCTCTTGTAATAGTCAGCGTCCAGATAACGGGCTTCACAAGAGGAAAAGGAGATGCATCTCCTTGGAGAACGCCCACTCGACCCTTAAGGGAGTATTTGAGGCACTGGTGATATGATGAGGGCACCGCTGCGTGAAGGTGGAGCCACGACCTTCCCATCAACGCGTTGTAGGTGGTGTCCTGAGAGACAACCATGAATTCGGTATTGGAAATTAGGCCGCCGAATTGGGTCTTCAGACGAATCTTGCCGAGTGGATTTTTCTCGGTCCTGTCATACCCCTGGATCCTATGGTCGGAGGTAGTTAGATCTTCCTCAAACAACCCCAGTTTCCGCAGTGTCTGGGTTGGGATTAGGTTAATCCCGGAACCCGTGTCAACAAGACAGTGGCGGACTTCCACGCCATTGAAATGGTCGGTGATGTATAGTGGGCGAATGTGCCCTTGTATGGGAAGGTCTTAATCTTCACCCGAAAATGAGATAACCGCCTGACATTCGGTGTCCTCAATCGCCTTGGTGTGGAAGGCTTCTACGGCCTCCACCTCTGTCTCAAACTAGAGAGGGATCCTTAGAGCCTCGGCGAGTGCCTCACGCATTTCAGACGATAGGAAAAGGGCCTCAAGGATAGAAATCCTTGCTGGAATGTCGTCCAGGTGCTTCAGAACATCATACTTTTGATCCAAATGCGAGCTTCTACTTACAGGAGGCCGCTCTGTGATTAGAGGCATGACGGGCCCTACCGGCAGGACCAGTGACTGACTGGTACTTGGAACATCTCGTTTTTCACTAGTCGAAGCCCGGGAAGCGGCTCTCGGATTAGGGCCGGAAGGCTGTAGTCCCGGATTAGGGCCGAAAGGCTACGGTCGGCCGGTGGTAGGTCAGGGCTAGTTGCGGCATGACCGAGGCGGTTCCGCCTGATCCAGAAACACAAACGGTGGTGGAGGAGAACCTGTCGACACCGGGTGAGGGGGTCGCATGCGTTGATCTCTGTATTGGGCCTGCTGCTTGGTCTCAGTAGCGTGCACGACCTGACTGGAGGTGACGACTGTCATGCCCCGACGATTCAGGTAGCCACAGCTCCGCCGACGTTGGTGAAGGATGGGGACATTTGGGAGGTCCAACTGGCGTTCCTCATCGTCGGGAGTGAAAAAGGGATTTACCAACTCTACAGTGTTAACCGAAGCGTACCCGGGGCTTTCACTCGAGGAGTCATCCACTACCAGACGGAGTCTCGGAGGGATCCCCATCTCTGGGGGCATAAAATTTCCAAGCGTGCGGGAAGATGACGGCACTGTAAGGGTGTGTTCTTTCTTCTTGCGTCGCCGCTTGCTCTTCTGGGAAGAGGTAGGCTGGGACGATTATTCCAAAGCGGCGCTCGCAGATTCTGAGGGATCTGGCTGAATCAGGCGGGCACAGATGATTCCATGGGCACAGGCGACCATCCTGCGTGCCATACAGTCATTATACTTCCGGGACACATGGTCGGAAGCCTGTTCCCACTCATCCTCGTTGCCACTGTTGCCATCTGATCTCATGAAGACACCTGCCACTTGCGACGGGGTTGGGCCCAACCTGACTATGTTGTTGTCCATATGGTCTTGGAGCCTGTCCTTGAACACATAGCATCGCTGGATGGTGTTCCCCAGGGTCCAATGATAAGGTCAGTAGTTAGGGTGATCAGTGAGACGCGCCTCTTCTGGCTTCCGACACTCAGGCAGCTGCACGATCCTCTGCTCCAAGGCGCTACAGAAATAACCGGGGACCTGGGACTCGTCAAATGAGTAAGTATGATTCCTTATGTCTGGAAAGGGGTCTCTTGGAGCCTGACCATGACCAGGGGTTGAAGGAGCATGCTGAGGAGTTGGATCCTGATTATCTTGCCTGGGTGGTGGCAGTGCGTTACGCAGAGGTGCTTGACGATTTTGAGGTGGTCGCTGCTGGGCTGAAGGCTTTACCCGTGGGGGTGGACCCCTATGGGGATGCTGAGATGGCCTTACTGGTAGCAACTCTAGCTATCTGGGGGACTCTATCTGGGCCACAGCAGCGGGCTCGGCTCTAGCGGCTCTCCTTGTAGGGATTACAGGAGGAAGCGGGCGTGCCTGACTGGCCTATTGTAGGGCTTCTTCGACGTGCTGAGCCTTGTCTGAGAAGTCCCGGAACCCTCTAGGGTAATTCTGAGTGATCAGAGAAGGAACCAGATCTTCCTTGACGTTCCTTACACACATTATCAGTAATTTCTCCTGAGTTAGTGGCATGTCAAGAGAGTACGTGAGCCCCTTCCACCGGGCGACGAAGTCCGCGACCCGCTCATCGGGCCTTTGTTTGCACCTAAAGAGGTCTGCAATGTTCGTCTTCCGGGTTGTAGAATTGAACTGGTAGAGGAATTACTGGCGAAGGTCCTCCCAACTAGCCACAGATCCAACAGGGGGCTAGCTGTACCAGACGAATGCTGGTCCTTCCAGTGTCTGAACGAAGAAACGGAGCTTGGCAGCCTCCTACTGCGCCAGAGTCCCTAACATAGGCCCGCACCTCGATTTGAAGTGGGTCAAGTGTTGTGGCTGGTCTCCAATCCCATTAAAGGGTGCAAAAGTGGGGTTCCCAAATCCTGGCGAGGCCAGCATATCATCCACCCATGCTGGGTATGGCTTGTCATCCGGCTGGATTGCCACATGCCGAGTTTCCAGGGCCTTTAAGCGGGCGATGAGTACTTTTATTAGATCGTCCGGATGCGGATTCCTATCCATACTGGGATCTCTAACCACAAGATCATTTCCAAGCTCTTCAATCCGGTAGTCAAGCTCAGCAGCTCGCGGGGTGGCTGGCAGAGCGACTCTCGGGGCAGCGGGAGGAAACCGAGCACGGTCCCCCAGGTGATTGCGCCGCTCAAGAGGGTTCGGTGAAACATATCGCGCCCTCTTGCCATGGGCTCCGGCCTCTCCCCTCTCGGCGAACACAACATGGTCGCGGTTTCTCGGGGGAATCTCGGCAAGGGGTAGGTACTCCTGCCCCTGCTGTCCTGGTCTAGTGTTACCGTAGTCAGGCCGCCGCTCTACAATGCGTTCAGCTAAGATCTCATCAACCAGCCTCTTTTTCTCAGTGAGTTGTTGTCGTAGTGTGGCCTTCTCGGAGTCTTCCTCCACCTTCTGCACCAAGGAAGATGGGTCGGCGATCTTGACAACCCCGACATGCTCTTTACCCTTTTCGATGTTTCAGCTCAGTGTTAGTACCTCAGTGGGTACAGGGAGACCTAGGAGGCTCCTCTGTTGGCGAGTAATCCTCCCAGATGGGTCCAGTAGCGGGTTGTCCTCAGGGGGCGAGTCCCCGTCGGGTAGATATACACCGTTTCACTCATCTTAAAGGTCATTCATGTTGACTGCCACTGCCCCTCACGACGTTCCCTCAGAGCCACCCAATGAATCGGGCTGTCAGCGGATCGCACAGAAAGGAAGGGTAGCGTACTGCTCCCATCCGCGGACGTGCGCGTGGGGGGTGGATTCCTCGATAACCTTGCGGAGTACTTGAAAACTCTGGATGCATTATTGCTGGAGGGCCCTGTGGTGGCCAAGTGACTTGGGGTGCCGAATCGCGGGGAGCACAGCCAGGTCGACCCGACGGCACTGCTCAATGATATCCTTGAGATGTGCTTGACTCCCGGGATAAGGCGCTAGCTGATGGTGAAGATGGGAGTGAGTCACCCGAAGATTCTGGCGGAAACATTCTTATTCTCCCAGGGTGAGTGACTCTGGCATATCAAAATCCGATCCTGCGACCGGCCAAAACTTCCCGGGGAAGTGGCCCACTGCGAAGACGGTCCAGAAGCTCCATGAATCTGGTTCGGGGTTCAGACCTCACTGCCCCTGCTCATCAACCGAGAATGGCCGGGGAGCTGGCAATGGTGCTGAGGCTGGCCACCGGGCTGGTGGGCTGGCCGGAGGGGAATACGGCGAAGAGGCCGATTGGCCGCTGATCCCTGAGTCGTCCTCCAGGGGTTGCAGTGCCCTGGCTGCCACGTCGCGATAGGATGGGCTGACGAATGGGCCTCCGATCATAGAGTCGGTGCTCTCCGAGGGTGTGTCACCTTGAGACTCTTTCGTCGGTCCCCAGAAAAGTTCCCCACCCTCCCTGACTGAGGTGGAAGGTGCTTCCGGGGAGGCCAGTGGTAATTGTGGGTTTGACCCAGGGGGGTACGCCAAGTCCTCGTCCTCCTGGATATACTTTCGAAGGGAGTAGGGAATCATACGGATCTCGCATTCGGGGAGTACGAGACTGACGCGCCGTGTCCCCACCCATGCCCTCGACTCAAAGGGTTGGGGGGAAGGTTCCATCGTCGAGTCGTACTCCTCCATAGAGTCTGAGAAACGGACTGGTCTAATTTCCGTCCAGACTCCCCTGACATTCCTCTTACGGCGACGACGCCCCGCCTTCCTACCCCTGGGTGGCTCCTCAGGGTAAGTATGATCTCTATCAAGGATTCCCCTGGCTGCAATAGCGCTGGGGAAGAGGGGACTGAAGGCCGGGGTGTGGGAAGCACCGGGACAGATATCTAAAGGGACATGGGGAGGACCTCCATGTGAGTGAGAAACTGGATATGCAATGGCTCTATACTCGCAGATAGCGGTAGGGGGAGTGACCTCATACCCAGTGCAGTGGGTGCTGGAAAGATTAATACCCGGAGCGTAGCTGTCGTGAAGAAACATTTGGCTTTCCAGATCAGTGTCACGGAATGAGCCTTCATGGTGGGTGGCACTACCGCGGATTGGTCCGCGGTGGCCATTACCTGTGCCTGCGAGTGGGAGAGTCAACCCAACCTGCCTGTAGGGTGGTCGGGGCCTCGATCCCAGTTGGGCATCTGACTGCCCCTTCTCAACGTGTGCGGGGGTCTGGTATCAAGAGTCAGCAGTGGCTCAGGCCACAGTGGTTGCTGACATTGGTGCCCTAAGACGGGCATTCTGTTCTTCTCGTGCCCGATGTTGGCGTCGGGTCAGACGGCTTGGAGCCGGTGGTGCGGGCACAAAGATTGCCTGGTCCTCGGCCCGGGGAGTTGGGCGATGACGTCGACACAGCCTGGTGGGGGTTCTTTCCATTAACCTCTGGGACGGTTCTCCGATCAGGTGGACCCGGACATCCCCCACCTCATTGGCGTAGGGGACGGATGCATCAAGGCGTTCTGGGGATAGGATCCTGAAGCGGTTGAACATCAGAGTGGGGAGCGGCGGCTCCCTATGCGGCCCTCGGGGGCGGCGATGATGGTGAGGCACAGCCGCCTCTAGATCCAAATGGGCCACGCCCCTGGTGGGGATGATCCCTTCCTCATCGTACCTAAGAACCAAGTCATTGATAACCCTTCGCTGGATGATTTCTGACGGGGAGGGGGGGCATGAGTGCCCAAAATTTGTGGCAATCGGAGCCATAGTGATTGTGGAAAAGGCGAGACCGCACGGGGTTGCAGCGTCAGTACTGCCCTTGCCCCTACACCGGTGGGCAGGTGGTGATCGAGCTCCGGATGCAGTGATCTGATTCCTGGAAGCAGGGAGATGAACCCATTAGTACTAACAGGAAAAGAAATCAACAACCAATAGCCCATCGTCATTCCGTCTTCCGTGGTTGGCGAGAGGGATCCATGCTGACGACGTCGCAGAATGGAGTGATCAACATCCTGACTGCCTCAACCCCTGGCGGGTTTCACGTCCCGGTGATAGGTACCCGGACCTGGTGACATGCTAATCTTCCGACACCCCGAATGCTACCAGTCTCCGTATTGAGGAGAAGAGCTTCACGTCGGGTTCACAATTTTCTGTTTCCGATTCTTTTACTTCGGGGCACGCGCGCGTGTCCATCACGCATGGGAGGATGCGTGGCTTATTTCCCCGCATTCCCACTTTCCAAAGGCGGGCGACATCCGTTCCTTGTTCAGGGACGTCTGCTCCTTGATCGAAACTGGGATGATGGGATGTTGGTTCTTCCTTCCGTGGATTCCTCCTCGGAGCTCGTCACCTAGTCCAGGTCTCCCTCATAGATTTAAGACGGGTTCGTGAAGCTCGTTCTCGGCGCCATATCTACATGGACGCCAGTTAATTATGCTGCTTCCATCGAGACACTCCAAGGGGTCTTGTCGGGTCAGTAACCTTTGGTGAAGAGAATGGTCACGTTGGGGTGTCGTTGGCATGTCTTGACATTGGGGATCAGCAAGTCTGTCTTATGTCCCTTATCACAGGGCTTCTCGAGGGCGCGGAAGCCCGAGGCATCCCACATTGAACATGGGGATTGTGTACCATCTAAGGTTTTCCTCATCTTCCCATGTTTAACACGGGGTATGTCGTGAGTTTAACGTCTTGCAGAGATGGATCGGACTAATAAAAACATTGAGGGTGGATCAGATTTGAAGGACCCCCTAGGGGGAACACCGATGTTGGGGATAGCACGTGGGCGGCTTCCCAAATACCATGGAGTGGGATGGGGTGGCATGATCTCACCGGGATGTGGCGGCCCAGGTAAGGATCAGGATGGATGATGGAGTGATGGGCTTGAACCTCGTGGAGGATTCCTACGTATCCCCATGGTAGGGAATCAAAGTCCGCATAGTTTGGTGGTATGGTGGGACACCTAAAGAGGCGACCCGTGAGAATGAGCGCATGGATTGGAGCCTGGAGGAAGTAAGATCTTCGGGCTAGGGCATGATATTCCCAAGGCATGTGGGCTCAAGGGGGAAGTCAGGATGAGACGTGGGTGTGAGACATGGGGATTACGCTCTGAGGCAGCCCAAGCGGGGGAATACAGTTTAACTTCATGCGGGACGAGATGCGGTTTAATGTCATGCGGGACGAGGGAAAACAGTTTAACATCATGCGGGACGAGATACAGTTTAACGTCATGCGGGACGAGGGCATACAGTTTAACGTCATGCGGGAAAAGGAATTTGGGGCTTACGCTCTAAGGCGGCCCAGAGTGGGTATGGGGATTACGCTCTGAGGAGGCCCATGGTGGGTATGGGGCTTATGCTCTTAGGCATCCCATGGTGGTCGGGGAACCGACATGGAGAGGTCGGAACGACCGGGTGGTGGGCTTGAACCTCGTGGAGGCTTCCTACGTACCATGCGTTAGCACGGATCAAAGTCTATGTAGTTTGCTGGGATGGGGCTTACACTCTGAGGCGGCCCATAGGAGGATGTCATGGTCGATGCGCGCTCTAAGCCCACGTGAGTCATGCTCAGTGTGAGAAACAAGAGGTAGTAGGGACCAGAGGATCACGCCGCAAAGGGTGCGTCCATGAGAAGTGGAAAGGGGCTTACGTGTTGAGCGGACCAAAGAGGAAACAGGGGCTTATGCGTGGTTAGCAGCCCTTGGTGCCGGGGCTTACTCTAGGATGGAGGCCTGTGGTGTGAAAAAGCGCAGTGGTAAAGGGACTTCACTAGCCTTGGCAGGGGGGAAGTATGGAGATGCATGGTTGAAACCTTCCACAAGAGAGGCTAGTGGATTACGCTCTGAGGCAGCTCTTCCCCCGTGGACAAACGCCACTCCAACAAGGAGGATCACATTCCATGCGAGGAAGAGTACATTCCTGTGGAGATGAACGGTGTAAAAAATGTCCGAGCTGGGGGGACCCTATGTGAGAATCACGAGGTCGGACCACAGTTTAACGTCATGTGTTAAAGACGAGGTGCTTAGCAGTTTAACGTCTTGCAGCTTGGACGAGGTGGGTTCGCTCCACACCCCTAGGGCTTACATGCCCAATTCCATCTACCCCTTGTGGGAGGGAAGGCATCGGCAATACCGTAGTGAAGGGGGGCCGCAGTGTGAACTATTGAGGGGTCTACGTTAGAGTGGCTATGTGAAGAAGCAATAGTCGTTAGCGTGTCTATGCAGAGAAGCATAAGGCAAAGCAACACAACAGGAAACACCGCCCAAAGAACCTTGAGGTTACTTTGTACGAGACTGGAAGGACGTACGGGAAAACAACGCATGGAGCACATGCCCGGTAGGGAAGACATCAGGTGCCGGCGCAGAGAGGCAGCCAAGGGGCGTCAAGGTAAAGGGGCCTGGGTGTTGCATGCAAAGAGAAGGTTTTCACGCAAAACACCGGGATGGTGCACAATAAGGCCAGAGGATTCCGCGGATATGTGACTGCACGCAAGTTATTGCGCACATAGAAGGGGATTGCGCGCACGGGGAAACGACTGCGCGCAAGGGAAGAACCTATAGGAATGGGAAAATTCACTTAAGCCAGTGGAATTGCGCGCAAAGGCAAACCCCAGGGCAAGGTTGCGTGAAAAGGGGAATTACCTGGAAGTCATATTGTGCGTGGGGGGAGTCAAATTGCGCGCACAAGAGCTATTCCAAATTCCACAACCCCAAACCGTTTGGGGTTGCCTTATATTTATAGGCATCGGCCGGCACGAAATCTGGGCGGCGCACAAAATATTCCGCAGCAGGAACCATCGGCGCGCAAAACTTCACCGCGAGGAACCGGGGCATGCAAAATTGCGCGCCTCACCAGCTCGATTACTCGAATCTCGGGGATTCTTCGCGTGCACATCATTATTTTGCACAAGTCCTCCTTTATTTCGTGCACCACTTCTCGGTCCTCCGGACCGGGCCGCTGATTCCAAATATGACTTCGCTTTGCCATTTCAAAACATCCTCTTGGAATTAAGGACTTTTTTCGGCGTCTACAGGGGGTAAAGTCCAAATACCTAGGGTGGGTTTTTTGTTATTGAGGTGTGTTGTTACAGTTGATGTTATTTCACCTCAGGCGATGCACTTGTTGTGTGATGTGATTATAATTTTTGAGATTTGACTCATGGCCCAGTATGTCATGATATTTTTGTATGCATAAATCGTTCTAAGAACTCAAGATTATTTTCTGATATGCATAAATTTAGGCACACACAGGAAAATGAGTTTTGGGTATGTTTCTAAAAAATTGAAATTATTTTTCCTTTCTTGTGTAATTGAATTTAAAAAGGGTTCCAAATGTGAACTTGAAAATTCTAAACGATGAAAGTTTTGATAAATTGAAATAGAAATTTGGTTTCTAATGATAATTTGAATAATGAGAATGATTTTACCTATGTTGGCCATGACCCAGATTTATGATGGTTAAGGGTAATGATAACGCCTTAGTTTTTACCATGTGGTAAGGTTTTGGGAAAAGACTTATTATGGATTGTTGTGATTTTTCTATTACATAAATGTGTTAATGTAGTGTTATGTTTCCTAATACATGTTTCTGGAATTTTAAAGATATGCCTCTATGATTATGCTTGTTGATATGATGATAGTAGGACACAACTAGAGATGCTACTATAATAGTGGAACCTGAGGTACCAGTAGTACCAAGAGAGGAAGTCAGATATAATATCTAAGAGAACTTTTCTCATTTTATGCAATTAATAGAAAGTGACCTCGAGCAAGTTGTGAAAAGAATGTTTGATCTAAGGGATTTCTAGTTGCATCACCATATGACTTTCATTTGGAGAGGGTGCACCTAAGGCAGTTGAGTTCTGGATTGAGTCTATCCTGACCATAATTGTACACTTAGAGACTCCTACTGATAATAGATTCAAATTATCTACTTACATGTCACATGGTCAAGTGAAGTGAAGGTGGGATATCTAGACTTGGGATGAATAGTAGGAAAATATAGAGTGGGAGGAATTTCAAAAGAAGTTCTTGGAGCACTTTTATCCTGAGATGTTGTGATAGGAGAGAGAATCTAATTTCATGCGGTTGACTCAAAGTATGTACATGATAGACTATGATGGATGCTTTACATATTTGTAGTGCTTTACTCCATCATTGGAAGGGGATGCTACTAATTCATAGAAATGATTTTAGGATGTACATAAATGTGAAATTAAGTACCGTATGAATATATTTAGGTTGAAGATGTTTTTAGAAGTGATGAATCAAGATCTCATATCTGAGGGGAACCTAGAGGAGGCTTCCGGGGGAGGATAGGTGGTCTCTGTTGGATGGTGAGGAGGTATAAATTCCAAGAGTAGGAATTATTTCCATGAGAATGTTTTCCAGGGTGATAGTAATAAGAGTATCCTGGGGGAAGGTTAAGTTACACAGGACCTTAGTCATGTGATCTTACACTAGTGTGGTAGGTCAGTACACTTATAGAGATAATTACCCTGACCACTAGTTGAGTGTTGAGGCTACAATAGGATGGGACAACTATAGAGGTTCTGTAGGAACACATGAAAGATGGGTAGAGATGGAGAATCTAGACAGAGCCAGAGTGTAAGAATGGGATATTATACACCTTATCAGTATGGTAGTTGGAGTACTACTAGTCGTGGTAGTTGAGTTAGTGTAAAAGTTTCTTCAGGTAAAGAGTGCTCATATTAGAAGAGTATTGTAGATCAGGGGACTCAGACTGTATTGCAAGGAAGAGGGTCGGGATGGTTTCATTTTGATCAGCCTACACTTGTGGATAATGAGGCTGGGTAAAAGATAGTAATAGGTACTATTATTATAGATTCTATTCTATCTATTTCCTTATTTGATATTTATTCTTCTCATTATTTTATTTCAACACAACTTTTGAATGGTTTGATCCTAGTATTGGAGTTCTTGATCAAGGTGTTGACAATAGATACACCTTTGGGAGTACGGTTGAGAGACAACTATTTGTGAAAAGGGTGTTCTCTCGAGTTTTGGGAGTATCATTTTCTATGGGATATTTATATTGATGAAATGTCAGTCTTTGACCTAATTTTGGGTATGGAATGGTTGGTTGCATACTGAGCCCACATAGATTGTTACCATAGGAGAGTGACTTTTACATCTCCCAAGGATGGTAACTATTTTCACCGAGGAGAGTGGGATATCTGGGTGGGCTGTGTAGGGCCAGTTCATTAGTAACAGGGGGGCTCACCACCCAGTTTTATATTCTATTGATGGATGATGAGGGTGTAAAGCAGGATGTCTTTCCACCCATAGTGGATATGTTTTGGGATAATTTTCATGAAGACTTCTCAGGGATGCCACCTGAGAGAGATGTAGAATTTACCATTGAGATCATGCCTAGGGATAATCTGGTTTATATTCCACCATACATAATGTCACCAATAGAGCTTCAAGATATCAATACTCAACTAGAATATTAGGAGGATAAAGGATTTATCCATCTGAGTACATCACTTTGGGGTTCACTGGTTTTGTTGGAAAATAATTATGATGAGACCTTGCACTTATGTGTTGATTACCGGAACTTGAAAAAAAGTATGATGAGACCTTGCACTTATGAGACCTAGGTTAGTTTGTGGTAGTGTTTGTGGATGAAATCTTGGTCTACTCCAAGACTCATGATGATCATGTCCAATATCATGACATTGTCTAAAGTACACTGAGAGAGCATCAGCTACATGCCACGATATCTAAGTGTATTATTTTTATTGATCAGGTACACTTATTGGGTCACATAATCTTAGATGAAGGTGTGTTAGTGGAGCCAAATAAATACTAGGCAGTTTTATATTGGGATCATCCCAATATCATTTTCTATATTCATATTTTTCTGGGGATAACGGGATATTATTGGAGGTT
The DNA here is from genome assembly GCA_963277665.1 of Viscum album. Lineage (NCBI taxonomy): Eukaryota > Viridiplantae > Streptophyta > Magnoliopsida > Santalales > Viscaceae > Viscum > Viscum album. The sequence goes on from OY728144.1 coordinate 301,812,593, forward strand.
CATCTAGGACTTTTCTTGTTTATAGCACCGCTTTTAGGATTGACTAAAAAGGGGATAAAGTTTGAATCTTCTGGAGCATGTGAGAATGATTTCTAGGAGTTTAATAAGTGCTTGATATCAGCACTGATCTTGATCCTACCCATTCTAGGTGAGGAATATATGGTGTTTCATTACGCTTCTGAAATAGGGATTGGAACAGTGTCGATACATGGAGATCGAGTTGTGGTGTATAGGTCTCAGAAATTGAGGTTTCATGAATGGAACTACCCTATGCATGAACACAAATTACCTTTGGTGGTTTATGCTTTGAATCTTTAGTAGAATTATCTATTGGGTGAGAATTTTACTGTGTATATTGATCATAAGAGCTTAAAGTATATCTTTTTGTAATGAGAATTTAATATCTGGTAGTAGAGATGGTTTGAGTATATGAAATCATTTTAATTTGATATAGCATATATTCCCTATAAGGGAAACACTGTGGTCGATGCATTAAGCAGGAAAACTCATACTTAGGAATTTCAAGAGTATAGTTATTAATGAAAGATGACGACATTACTGGATGAGATGCATGTTTTAGTTCAGGAGAGTCTGAATTAGTTGACTCTCATATCAGTTTTCGTAGATTCTACACTCTTGAGATGGATTAGGGATAGGCAGTATCAGGATCCAAAATGTTTGGCATTCATAAAAAGTCCTGATGGTGGGGAGTCACCTAAATATTGGGTCATAGATGATTATGAGATCATCTATGTCAGGAATTGGGTTGTTGTTCCTATGAGAATGTGGGAGGAGCTGATTTGTAAATTTCATGCCTTGAAGTGGGTGGAAAATCAAGGTGTGGCCAAAATTTATCGTGGCCTACGATGATAATTTTGGTGGTCAGGAATGAAAAAAGAGATGGTAGGTTTCAGTACATGATGCTACACCTATTAACAGGTGAAGGCTTAGCATCAATGACTTGGAGGTTTACTATAGTTTCCTATTCTAGAATGGAAGCAGGAAGACATTACCAAGAATTTTTTGGTGGGTCTCCCAAGGATTCCTCAGAAGAATGAAACTATTTGGGTGATTGTGGACCAGTTGACTAAGGTAGTGAACTTTTTTCCTATATGGGATACTTTCTTAGTTGAGAAGTTGGGACATATGTACATATATGATATATTCCATATACATGGGGTGATATGGAGAATATTTTTATACCATGACTCATGCTTTACTTTGCGCTTATGGAAAGGATTATAGAAGGTTCTTGGTGCATAAATTTTACTAAGTACGACAATCCACCAATAGAAAGATGGGAAGTTGGAACGTACTATATAGGTTCTTGAGGATATGCTATGAGCATGTATCATATACTTCATAGGGACTTGGGAGAAGAAACTAGAATTATTATATTTCTATTATAACAACAGTTATCAGATGACTATACATATGGAACCATATGAGGCTCTTTATGGTAGGACATGCAGATCACCTCTATTATAGATGGAGGCAGGTGATTCGAAGTTGTTTGGATCGAGTCTCATGCAAGAGATGTCGGAGCAGATAAAAATGATTTGAAAGCGTATTGTTATGGCTTAGAGTAGACAGAAGTTGTATGATGATAAACTTTGATGACACCTAGACTTTATAGAGGGTGATCGTTTATTCCTTCGGGTGTCACCTAGATTGGGTCACCGTAGGATACAGAGACAGGGCAAGTTGGCACCCAGGTTTGTTAGAACATTTGAGGTTGTGGGGAGGATCAGGACAGTGGCATACTGATTGAATCTTCCACATAGGTATTGACCTCTGCATGATTTTTTTCATGTGTCACAACTTTAGCAGTATCACCCCGAACCTTCGCATGTGATCGGTGTGGATGATATTGAGCTTGAGGCCGATGTATCCTTTGAGGAGCATCTGATATGTTTGTTAGATCGTAGTGATAATGTTTTGTAGGAGAACACTATGTTGATTCATGTATTATGGCAACATGGATGAGTTCGGGATGAATCTTGGGAGAGGTAAGTTAATATGTTGGCTCACTGTCCTGATCATTTTAACTCGAAATCTTAGAGATGCTTGGGAGTACAGCTCAAGGATGAGCTGTTATAAGGTGGGAGATTGTAAGATCCCAACCTTTTTTGGAGATATCTCGAGATTATTTTCATGTACTCTTTTTCCTTGTTTTGATTATTTTTTGGGTTTTTTCTTAGAGGTTTTTGGGTGAAAATTTAGAGAATTTGGAGGGAAGAGGAGCTATGTATGCTTGGTGCATGATTTTCCCAAATAGTGCACCCAACATAGAAAACTATGAAAACCTGAACAGAGGGGATTTGCATGGTTGGTGCATGGTTTTTCAAAATTTTCACCCTTTTATGGGTAACTATGAACTCCCCCCCCCCCCCAAAGAGGTACACAATTAAGGATCATGATTAGACAAACCGTGTGTGTGGTTTTAATTAACCCAAAAATTGGTCTTAAAATGACACAAACCACTGTATTAACCCTAAATCAACCCCAACTCAGACCTAATCAAATTCTCTCATTTTTAGAGGCTCCCGGATGAATTATAAGGGCTCATGACCTCTGTTCTTCGTGATTCAAAGGCCAGATTGTCAGGCCTACACCTCTTCAGGTATGTATTTTCTTCCCATTCTTATTTCTCTCACTCCCACCCCACTTTCTAGATAAAATAGGGATGCTTATCCACTATTGGTTCTAGATCTAGATCTAGGTTTTTTAGATCTTGATTTATTTGATCTTGGATCTAGGATTCAGATCTATATCTCATTATTTGTCGCATTCTTGATCATTCCGCTTAAATTGGGGATTTTTGTTGGGCGATCACTCTTCAAGTAATTGAGGTCTGTTGTCTAAATTCTAATCCCATAGTCTTGAATTAATTACATGTATGCAATTATAAGAATTTCAATTTCCATGATTGGGAAATTTCATCAATAATTGAATTGATTTGTTCTAATTTCCATGTGTTAACAATTTAAGTTAATTGGGGAAATTTAATTGTGAAATTGAATTAATTAATTTTTCAATTAATTAATGGGATATTGGGATTGTGAAATTGGATTGAATTGAATTAATTAATTTTTTGATTAATTAATGGATTATTGTGAATGTGAAATTGAATTAATTAATTGATGAATTAATTAATGGAATTTGTGATTGTGGAATTGATGTGATATCGAGATTGTGCAATTTATTAGAATAATTAATTATTGAATTAATTATTTGGTTATTGAGATTGTATGATTAGATTAATTAATTATTGAATTAATTAATAGGAATTTTTGTGATTATGAAATTGATTGAAATTGATTAATTAATTGTTGAATTAATTAATGGTTGTTTTGATTGTGAAATGTGATAAGAAGATTAATATTTATTAACCTTTATTGATGTGATATGTGTGTGATTGTGATATTTGTGTGTGGGACATGGTCTTCTACTTCTAAAGTCCATAGTGATAAATTGATGAATAAATGTGTGTGGGATATGGTATGCTTCTTCTAAATCCCATAGTGATAAATTGATTGATAAACATGTGTGGGATGTCGTTTGCTACTTCCAAAGCCCATAATGGTAAATTGACAGATAAATGAGTGTTGTACATGGATTGTTTCTTCAAAATCACATGGGGTTCTAGGCCTGGCAATTGAGACCCAAACTGTTGGCATTGGACCATGGTTCCAACTGGCTGTATTATCAACTAAAATAAATTGATAATAAAATATCATTTTTATGATGAATCTTGAATTGAATATGTGATATGGTTTATAATATAGAATGGGCCAAAGTAGGTTTTGAGAGTTCAGGCTTCCTCGGGAACCAGAGGGTTATGTGGTTAAATAAAGAGTAATTAAATAAATGTAAATTGTTTACTTTATTTCTCTTATTTATTACTTATAGAACTACATAAATTCTTACTGATTGGATATTTTTTAAACTTCTTTGGTGGTGGACTACTGATTTGTACTCTCACCGTGGTCGGACTGCCTAATCGGTACCAGAATAGATTTCAGGGTTTTAGGACAGGATAAGGGAAAGATCCATAAGTTAAATGGTTAAGTCAGGATGGAGCATGGATGAGGGAACCTGACATGTTTAGGGACCTACTTTGGAGTTGGTAGTTGTTTTATTTATTATGGGTTTTTTCATATTGAAACATGAAACATATTAGAATGACATATCTACTGTTTAGTTTTGGATATTATATTTCTTATTTTGGTCATCGTGGGATATTGGTATTATTTTAGTTATGGTTATATCTGTTTATTTTTGTTTGTTTATTTTTGTTTTTTTATTTTCTATTGTTGTTTTGATTTGATAATGATGGTATAGTCTCCCCATGATGAATATTAGACCCTCTCTACTAGTCAGAAACCTCTGGTATATGGGGAGGTGTGCTTGAGGTCACATAGTGAACCGACTCAGGGCACCAGTGTGTGGCACTCGGTTCAGGATGTTACAATGTATTTCTTATGTAAACTATTTTTAATATGGTGTTTTTTGTCATTATTCATCTGATTGTTGCTTAACATTTGTTCAATTTCTTGTTCATAATAAGAATTTTCTTTCTAAATATGCATTCATTATTAAAATGTTTAACCCTATGGAGACATGGGTTGCTAAGGAATAATATTTGAATCTAATTAGACCTAAGATGGTATATTTACCCAAGTGATGTGTTTATTATTGCCAGCATGAAATCCATTTTATAGTTTTATTATTTGATATGCTAGCATGAGATTTATTTTTGAAAGATTTTATTATGTCCAATGCTCATGTATTTATTTTTTAATTTTTTTTACTTACAGGTATGTTCTTAACTATTGGTTATTTTTAACCATCCAATTATTTTTTGATTTTTCAAATTGAAACCACTTTGAGGTTGAGTGGAAACCAAACAAACCCATACCAGAAAAAATAAGAAACAAAATTGAAAATTCAGACATAATAACAAAACATGATAAAAAACTTAAAATCCAAATAGAGCAACAAGGAAACACCTAAGAAAACAATGGTAGGTTTCATAAGATGTTTAGCCTAGGATGAAAAGTAGTCTAGCAAAAACCTTTTAACAATAATCTTCAGCACAATACCCTCATCACACATATAATGATTTTTCTTTCCTTTTTCTTGTTCATCAGTGAGAGTGATTCCACTACCTCGGTGTATGGTTGGTGATCGTGTGAAATATTTTCCCAAAATATAAAATGTTTTTCCCTCTCAATGTAAGATTAAAATGTTAGAATCTTGTAACAATATAAGACTCTAGATGATAGGGAATTTTCCCACTTTATATTCTCATATAACAACTCTTTAAATAAAGAGGCCATCATATCGCAGCTCTTAATGAACTCCTTCATACTAATTTTCTTTTTCTTAAATCCTCTAAGTAAAATGTGGGCCTGAGTATTGATTAATGTCATTTGTTCCTTAGATCCAAATTTTAAAACTCTAGACTTCATCCACATTTGATCTTACTTGGAATCCTTGATAGTGAAGTCACCTTCCACCATTTTCTCCTTATAGTGCATGAGGAGTATCATAGCATAAGATTTGGCCATCACTGGTTCTTCTAAGGGTCCCAGTGACTCGCCACTCTCAGGATTGTTGTTGTTTCCTTTCTCCTTAATATTGCCTTCCAGATTCGAGTTATTCATTGCTTCCATTTGTGTGTTTTTCATGGAATCCTCCTCTAAAGGGGGAAAATCCTTATATGTGGGAATCTGACTATAACCTATACTATCTTTAAAACCTTTAGAGGGAAACTAAATAGGTTCCTTATCATGAATACCCTTACCTGTATATCTAGATTCCATTGGTTTTGGAAGATATGAGTAGTCTTTACGAGCCTTAATTTTCTTCCCTTTATAAATTGGATGAGAACCAAATTTGGTGGACCTTTTCATTCCTTTATTCCTTCCATTCTTGTATAAAATTGAGGGCTTCTCATCCACTTCATTCTCTACTAAAGTCTGAGAAATCTGGGAAGGTTCAAATGCTCCTGCCTGAAACTCTTAAGATTTCCCCTCTTTAGAAGACCCTTCCTTCTTAGCCTTTCTTTAACCGACCTTTTTACATCCCCCTGAAACATTAGAATCTAATACCCCATCACCAAAATATGAGAACCAGTTCTGAAGGGAAACTCCCTTGGAGCACCCGGAGTTGGGAGGGGAGAAATGCCCCTGCATCATGATAGTGGAATCATCGTTATTGGATAGGCTTTCTGCTAGAGGATGGAGGGAGTCCAGCGCCTCAGGTGAGCTTGACCCATTCTCGGTTTCCTTTTCTTGAAAGATAGGGTTAGATACCTGATCAAATTTACCAAAATCTTCCCTCAACCCATTACAATCAAGGACCAGGGAGGGATGAATACCAAGATTCGGTAAGATGGAAAGAGTTCATAGAGACCTCCCATATGAGCCCCTATTACGAAACTCACACAAGGAATGTTCATCAGGGCTCTCTGATATAGAATCCACAGCATGCGCATAAGATCTGATCCCATGCAAAGAGGGTCCCAAAGAGGGCACATTAAGTTGATCATTATTAATGTCCAAGAACCTTTATGCTATGACTCTATCAACATCACCCTCCAGTCAGGCCTCATATTCATCCATGATCTGAAATTCTACATGAGACGCATCATTTTCCACAAGATCTATGCATGTGTCAACACTACCATGGTTTAGAGACAAAAAACCAATTTGACCAATTGGTCGACACCTACAGGTTTGTTGGGGTGACCCGGATTATAACAATTGTAGCAGAAGTTGTCCCAATTTTCAAAGACAACCACTTGCTTGAACATATATTAATTTTCAATCTCAATCCACACAAAACTCACTGGTGGTTTAGAAAAATTTATTTTAATGCAGATACATGGAGAAATCGTATGGTAGAGGGCTCGGGATCTATTTTCAAAACATAGAAACCTACCTACCAAATTGCATATCATCTTGAGGATTGAATGATTTTGAAACAGAAATGGAAACCCTGTAAAATTATCCCAAAGTAGAGCTCATGGAGGATCGTGGTTCCAATGAAAATAAAAGGACCACCAGAAGAGGGAGAACTGGAAGACATTGAAGGAATGCTTTCCTAAGGACCAGGAAAGAATCATATCTTCCCATGATTGGAAGAAAATGAAGAGATGTCGAGGATCGAATACTTCGATGATCACGTGTTCCTTCAAATCCCATGAATCAGCAATGAACCGGTTGAAGGAGTCAACTGAAGGATTATTATGACCAAAATGAACCACCATAGAGAAGTTGAGATAGGTCGGGGTCTCTTTGAACTCCTAAAGTGAGATCACGAGTGAGGGAAAACCTTGAATAAAGGAGGGAACCTTCAGAAATAGTTTTATACTAGGGAAGGGTGTAAGAGAATATGGGACTTTAAGGGGGAAGAAATGATGAGGGCTAGAGCATCCCCTCCCCCTCTCTGGATGGGGAGGGACAACAATGACAACCATCTACGTTAAGACATGGGAAACCTAGGCGATAGCAACAATGGTGAATAGTATGATATGTAATATTTCAAGAAGAATGCATATGTTTTTTCTAACTATTGGATATTTTTAATTATTTTATAAATATTTTATAAATCATTGAATATCATTAACTACTTCGTGTATGCTTGTAGTATTTGTTTTATGTATACGATGATTTCACCGGCTATGTATTCAATTTTATATCTATTCAAGAAGATAAATCCTAGATTAATGGGGTATTTTATTATTATTATTATTATTTCTTTAACAGTTGGTATATTTTTTATTATTCATGAGTTTATGGGGAGTTATTATTTTAACTATTGGAATTTATGTTGAGCGTGTTTTCTATTTTATGATTAATATTTCTTACTACTTAAGAATAGGTGTTATTTCGGAGTGAATAACTCAAGAAGGGGGGTGAATTGAGTTTCCAATTAATTTTTTTTAATAAAAATGATTTAAAACATAAATCCCCCTATTTATAAAATACATCACAGTTAACTAAATTTGTAGAAATATATAATTTGATATTTAAAAAAACTTCTTAGGAGTTAGATCACTACTACGTTAAAACGAGTTTTAACCTCTTAACTTTTGAAATAGATATACTAGAATGAAAAATTGTATATAAAACACAAATTAAAGTTAACTATAAAATTAATGTTTTTAAATATTTTAGAAACCTAAAACATATTTTTTTGGAAAATAGAGTAAAAATTAAGAAAATCACACAGTGGAATAAAAAAGAAGTTTGGTCTCAAGTCGAGACCTAGACCTCTTCACATGGAAATCACCTACTACCAAGTATTTATTATAAATAAACGGATCCACATCCCAGATTAGGTTTTACAAAAAATCACACAAGGTTTTCCAAGCTACAAATAGCTTCTTCCAAGGTTCTATGTGAGATAATAAAAAGAAAACAATAACTTTCAATTAATATAGGCTCTACAGCCTCTTCTATAGTTCTTCATGGGATAAAAGATAAAGAAATTAGATAGAGTGTGTGTATTTCACTCTTTAGTTCTGTATGAGAGTTAGTGCTTAGAAACTATGTAATGTAAATCACACACACAACTCAAAAGTAAGAAACAGAGTAAGAGAAATGAAATAATTCAGCGCATCAGAGTATGTAGTTATGTTGTTCAATAAAATATTATTCTATCATTATTATTTTATTTTGATTTGGAATTGATATATGAAGACATTCAAATGTTCTCAGATACTTTATTTAATTCCAGTCAAGAATAGATTCATAGACATTCAAAGAAGAGAGCATTGTTTTATCCTTTCTGTTTTTGAAAAATTCTTATGTCACACATTATATCTGTTTATCTCTCACATGTATGTCTTTTTTCTTTATCTTTGGTCATCATTTAAAAGAATCTTTCTTAGTAAATATCCATTGATATATCATTATTTAATATCATTATACTTCAAAAAGAAATTCAAGAACAATGAATGCTTCTTTCCAGCATTTAATTCTGCATGGAAATGTGGTTGGATTAATATATTTAAAAATATAATACTTACCTTTAGATATTGATGTCTAAAAAGGTTTCAGGTCCACATATAAGTTCACTTCAATACTTTTCAAGAACACTTGATAGGTTGTATAGTCAATCGCTTATACCTACAGTCAATCATTTGATCTTATAATTGATCACCTTACACTTGAGCTCGATCACCTTACACTTATGGTCGATCAACATACACTTATAGTCGGTCCAATACTTTATCAAATTGATACTATTGACCATGATCACTTTATTTGATCACGTGGTCAATGATTTACTTTTTTGAAAGTTCATCTTTCACAAATAGTTGTTTTTTCCCTTATGGTCACATGGTTTCTCGTGTGGTCAATACAACTATACTTGAGGTTGATACAACTATCCTTGCGGTTGATCCAAATACCCTTGTAATCAAACCATGCTTTTTTGAAAAACCTTGATCACTATGGTCACTTGATATATAACATGAATTTTCTCATTTTACCTTATTGTCACTTGAATTTTCCATAAATTCACCCCAATTTATCAAGTGGTCATGTCGTTCATCATATATACCATGTGGTTGATTGCATGCACCATGCGATCGATCTTAGGATTAGTAAAATTTCCATTCTTTTAAAAAAATGAATTTATTTTGATAAAACTTATATTTGATTATAAATAACATAAACATGATTTTTGATTATTAAAATAAGGAATTGCTAGACTTAGCCAGTAATCTCCCCCTTTTTATGATCACAAATCAAGGCATAAATAATTATTCAAAGGATTAATGATTAGACATTAAATATTATAATCTATTTCATCAAGAAATTATAAATAACGATGAATCATTATCATGTTCTTAAAATTCCAAATTTTACCCATAAAATAATTTATTCCTCATTTTTTATGCCATATATTTTACTACCCCTTTGGGATTATCAAAAATAATTCATAAAGGGTGAAAGAGTAAAGAAGAAATAAATATAAAATAAAGAATACAGAATAAAAAGAACAAATATAGAAATAAAAATAAAGAGATTTATTTAATTTGTCAAAAAGGTTACATAGACCCTATCAGAGTTTAATCAGAATCAATATCCTCAGGATTTAGATGGGTAGAAGGGTCAAATGGGTCCTTCCCTTTTTTTAAAACATGATTAGGTGTAAGAGAATAAGGTGGAGGAATTGTAGAAGGTATTGGAATATAAATTCCTTTAGAAATTGGTCAGATCTATCTAAGTTCTTGGGAAATGGTGTAACTAAATATTCCCCTATGAGGTATATGTGAGTTAAAGGTTTGAAGAGATAAAGTGGCAGAGACTGAAACTGAGGTTGAGGCTTATGTATTATATTCCAAGATGTGAGGGATAAGAAGAACAGGAGGTAATAGTATAATAGTATTAACAACACACACACACACACACATATATATATAAGGCTCTAAAATCTTATAGTTATTAGCCATTTCTTTATTTCCGTGATCCATAACCTGAAGGAACTCATCTTTATCTGACATGAACCAATTGCGAAGAGGATTAATCACCAATAACTTCTCTACAATATCTTTGAAAGAAGTTATCAGAGGAGTCATCTTAAAATCACTGTCTAATGAAAGGAACTGATTTTTTAGATCTATCTTAGTGTAAATAATTCTGAGATAGTACTTTATTTCACCCTTTCTTACACCTTTATCTTTGGAAGTCTTAATGGATTCTGATTTAATCAAGTCAAATTATTTTTCTTCATAAGAAACAACATCACTTTGTACTTGATTTTGGTTATCCTTTACACTATACAAGATATTCTGAATCTCATCAAGAATCAACAGTTGAATCAAATACTCATAAAAATGATGGAGTGAGAGGAGGTACTAATACAAAAATAGAATTTTTGTATGGACCGTTCATCTTAGATATATACCTTCTATCCATGGTATCCATCATATCTATCATATTAGCGTTCAAGGCTCCAATGTGACTTCTAAAACTTTCCATTTCTCTTCTGAAAGACTGAATATCATGGTGGTTATGGTCTATTTTCCAGAATAAATTAAGCTAGATGTGTTCAATAACACTTTCAATAGTGTATGTAATATCTTCCTCTTGATCAAGAATATTATCCCAACTAATATTTAAAGATGTTTCTTTTAATACTTCCAACATTTCATTCTTTAAATGAATGAAATCTGTAGAAGTTATCACTGAAGGAGTTACATAAGAAGGTCATGGTTCTTGAGATAGAACAACTCAAGCCTGATCAATAGTAGATTGAGCATGATAAGTTGCTTCAGAAAATAAACCATCATCCAGATTAGAAGCATGATCACTTAACTCAAGAGTATTTATATAAGATTCTTATTTAGGTGAGAATATCCCAGGTGGTCACTCAATTTTCTTCAAAGATTCCTTAGGTTCTACCTCATAATCTTCCATGGACACTACTTGTATTTTGGTATAAGATTCATAAGCAGGTTCTTCTTGAGAAAATTTTCAGATACTTATTTTAGGGGAAGAGGAGTATCCAAAATATTTTATAGATCCTCAGAAGAGTCAGGTTTGACTAGACTTTTTAGAATAGGAGTTAAAGGAAGCTTTTTCACAATATATACTTATTCCCTTAAAACAATAGTAGGACCAGGTCCTTATGGATTTAGAGTATTATCATTATCATCATCATCATCACAATTTTTATCCTCATTACCCTTATCAACCTTATCAGACATATCATCCTTATCATCCTTTTTATCATCCTTTTTATTATCCTCTTTATCATCCTTATCAACAGTATCTGCAAGAGTAGACACATCTATATCAAATAATGGATTATCTAGAGAGGATTATTAACTGGAAGGTGATGAATCAAATATAGGCTCTACCCCTATCTAAAATATAGGTGGGATCTCTACTAATATTGGATCTGCATCCTTATCAGTTTCGGAGTCTATGAGAGATGGTCCAAATAGTATATAACTCGAAACTCTATCCCCCTCATGAGGTATATATTCTTCCTCTACTAATATAACCAATAAAGGTATTTCAAGCACATTTTTGGCTTTAACTAAAATCTCATGAATCTTGGGAACTTCATAAGAAGGAAATAGTTCTTATATTATTGGTTCTACCTCATCTAGAAACTTATGAACGAGTGTCCTTTCTATGATCTCCTCAAAATATCTTTTAACTTCCCCAGCCATATCCATAGGAGCTTCAAATTCATCACTAAAGGAGTAATTATAACCAACAAGCTCATCTAGTTCTAAACAATGATCAATGATATATCTTAACCTAAAAAGATGATATATTTCATTAACTCTATCAAAATTTTCTCATCATCAATGATTTATATCCTTTTCCAAGGATTCTAACTGATTTTTATCATTTTTAGGTGGTTTGATTTGAAAAACAATTATTGGGAAACATTGTTCTTTAAACTCCCATGGGAACCAATATTTTATTTTCAAGTAAAATTGAAATAAACTTAGGATATAGAAGAGTTTTGAATCTCAAAGATGGTTCGGCTAACACTTCCATATGCCTCATTAATAATTGAGGCAGGATTATCTGAATACCATAAAGGATTATATATAAAATAAATACATCTGGACACCTTAAAGAGATAAAATATCCCTTCCTAGGGCAAATCATGTGTTGAATAAAATTCAAAAATATCATATAATCTTCACTAATATCATTTTCATTAAATATCTAGTAGGTTATATTATCTGTTATCTCTTACACTTCATTTATAATTTTAAAATTATAATGATTTACATGATACAATCTTTGATAGTCATTAAACTCGCCAAGATATGGGACTCTTAGACAATCATCCCAAAAGGTTGCGGTGAACACACACTCTTCCCTGTAGATAACTTTCCTAATAAAATATTTGCGATCTATAGATTCAAATACCATATTTTGATAAAACTATTTTATAGGGTGCAGATAAAAGGTTCAATTCTCATATAAGAACCAACTGATCAAGTTTTGATGCATAACATCTCTCCATAGAAACAAACTACTAGTTCTGAACCACTCAACAATGATTTCTCTCTTAAGAACTACTATATTTCTTCGAAATACTTCTATATTTTATCAAAATACCCTATTCTCTCATAGATTATTTGAGAGCATATTCTCTGAAAGATCTCTTCATCTCAACTAAATAGAATGAGATTATAGACTCTAGAAGTTAGGGATTCAGATAAAGGTTTTAGAAAGAGGGTTTGAAAAGAGGGTTTAGCTTGGGTTATAAGGGAAAGTGATGATTCTGATTTTGGTTTGACATTTAAATCATTTATGTATTTAATTATATAGTAAAACATTGGAAATAATAATAATAATTTAATATATTTGTAAATATATATGATATATTTGAAACAAAAATAACTTAAGTGAACACTCGATAAAATAAGAACATATATATATCCATAAAAACATTGAAAAATAATATTAAAAACAATATTGAAATTCTTATAAAAACATTATAAACAAAATTAATAATACCTAATTCTTGTATGATATAATTCATTATATTAAAATTCAATGTCTTGGAAAATATGTCAGCAAGTTGATGTTCAGTAACAATGAATTCAAAAGTTATATCACCCTTTAGAAAGTGGTCTATCAAAAAGTGATTTCTTATATCAATATGATTTTTACTTGAATGAGATATAGTATTTTTAGAAATAATTATATCACTTGTATTTCCACAATTTATAGGAAAATGTTTGAATTGAAATCCATATTCCAATAATGTGTGTTTCATCCAAAAAATTTGTGCACAAAAACTACCTGTAGCTATGTACTCAGCTTCAATAGTAGATATTAAAATAGATTTGTATTTTTCACTACACCATGAAAATAAATAATTTCCAAAAAGATGATATTTTCTAAAGGATATATTTCTATATAACTTACAATCACTAAAATCAGAATCCAAATAACTAACTAATTCAAATGCATGTCCTTTAGGGAAAAAAATACAAAATTGGTTGTATTCTTAAGATATTTAAAAAAAACCTTTTAATATAATTTAAATTATATTCTTTAGGATTTGATTGAAAATGTACACACATGCACACACTGAACATAATATCAGGTCTATTGGTAGTTAAGTTAAATAAACTTCCAATCACAGCTCTATAAGTAGTTTGATCTACTAACTTTCTAGTTCTATAAAGATATAGATTACATATTATACTCATGTGAGTATCACAACTTTTAGTTTTATCCAAGGAAAAATGTTTTAAAAGATAATTTGTTTATTTTATTTTATTTAAAAAAATTCCTTATTTGTTTTTCAAAAATTTTAAATCTAAGAAAATATTTTAACTCACAAATTAAACTCATTCCAAATTCATTTTGCATCATTTGGAAAATTCAACACACAAGGATATTTTGGATGATTCAAAAATAATATCCTCAACATATATTGAACTACTAAAACATCATTTAAAATTATTTTTATAAATAAATTATGGTTATAAAATCCTTTTTTAAAACCATTTGACATAATAAAAGTGTTGATTCTATCATACTAAGTTTTAGAAGCTTGTTTTAAACCATAAAAAAGTTTTTTATTTTAAAAACATGATTTATAAAATGAGGATTTTGAAATATAGGAGTTTTTTTAAAAAAATACATATTCAATAGTATATCTATTTAGGAATATACTCTTGAAATCCATTTTATATAGTTTGAAATTAATATGTGTAGCTTATGAAAAAAATATTCTGGTGGCCTCAAGTATAGCTATTGGTGAAAAGGTTTCTTCATATTCAATACCTTATTCTTGACTATATCCTTGTGCAACCAATATTTATTTGTTTCTAATGATTATTCCACACTCATCAACTTTGTTTTTATATGGCCACTTAGTGATAATAGTTAAGTAGTATTTGGTTCTATCTACTAATTCCTAGACTCTATTCCTTTATAACTAGTTCAATTATTCTTACATTGTTATTACCCAATGTTCATCATTGATTTATTCATTAATGTTTTTTGTTTTAATCTATAAAAAGAAATCTTGTTGTTCAAACTTTTTTCTTAGTGTGGTTCTAGTCTGAGTTCCTCTATCTAGATTTCCAAATATGGCATCTAAAGGGTGTTATTTAAGGTTTTTAATAATTATAGGGATATAAGTTCTTGGTACTTTATATTCTTCTTCCAGTTTAGGAAGTGATTGATGGTCTATGATAGGTGATTATTAGGAAAATCAGAAGAAATATCAGAAGACTTAGAGGTATTATTTATATTCAGATTTTACATATCATTCTCAATATTTTCTAAAATATATTTGGGTTCATGTGGATCAACCTCATCAAAAGTGACATGAATAGTTTCTTCCACAACTTTAAATATCTTGTTAATGACCCTATAAGCTTTACCGGTGTTTGAATAACCAAGTAAAATTCCTTCATATATTTTTTGTGAATTTTTTTTCACATTCTATTTTGTGTTAAGAATATAAACTTTACAAACAAAAACTATAAAGTAATTTACTTTGGGTTTTCTACCATTCTATAATTCATATAGAGTATTTTTTAAGATAAGTCTTATAAGAACTCTATTAAATACATAACAATATATTTGAATAGCCTCAAAAAATAATTATAAATGAGTTTCATATTCACTAGGAATTATTCTATCAATTTCTTGAAGTGTCTTATTTCTCCTTTCAATAACCCCATTTTTTTCAAGTTTTATAGGTGGAGATAAAGCGTTATTATATCCATGTTGTAAGTAGAGAGATTCAAATTCTTTATTCTCAAACTCTTGGCCATGAGAACTTTTCAAGGTCTTTATGGTAAGTCCAAAAATGTTTTCTGTGAATTTAGCATACTTATAAAAATAGGATGATGCTTTACTTTTATGAATAAGTAAAAACACTCATGTATATCTTGAATAATAATAAACTATAACATAAACATAATGTTTACCTACTAAACTAGATTCTTTATATCATCCAAATAAGTCCATATGAAAAAATTCTAGTTGTTTATAGGTAGACCTATTCGTTTTGGTTTGAAATATATTTTGTGTTTCTTTACCATTTAATAGGGGCACACTTTGTCTTTATGAAACTCTATCTTAGGTATATCTTTGAATATTAATTTCTTACTGTTCTTTATAAGTGAGTTTATATTTCAATGACCTATTCACCTACGTCAATTCTAAGATTCCATATGAAAATCACTAAAAAAATGAAACATTTTGATTAAATAAAGAATATATATTAACAGTATATACATTATCATTTTTAAAAGAAATAAATACCAAAAATTAAATTTTTTATTATCAAAACACTTTTGAGGAAAAAGTGATAAACCACAACATCCATCATTACAACCAAAAAAACCATTAAAAGGATAATTCAGATCAAGTATATAGAATCTGACTCTCCCTAGTGATTACACCTTGGTGGCAAGCCTTCACCATCACATGACCATTCGGCTAGCAGTACCGTGCAGAGTTTCACAGTCATGGTACTAATGGAAGATCCATACCCTCTCGAACTTCCAAATTCAAATGGCATGTGCAGGTGAAAGCTTCTTACTATGAACCTCATCTGGAGAAAATACATGTAGAATTCCAATTGCAAGCGCATCAAAACTTCACAGCGGATTTGAACAGAATTCATCCAAAAACAGATCACCGACAAAAAAGAAAAACTCACCTTAACAATACACACTAATTCACAACAAAATTGCTACCTCCACTAGATTCAAAAAAAATTCAAAACCAATACACTCCCAAAATCTAGTTCACCGCGAGAAGAAAGTCCAAACCAAAGACTGCTCAAACCTTTACTGCCTCCATAATCTTTAAGACATTCAAAAAAAAAGCGAACCCAAGTGCCAGAAACAAATTTGAAAGCAAAACCACAACATCTACAGATCCAAAACCACAAAACACCCCAAAACCAAATCACAAACATCCAAATACATGCCCCTCAACCATAAATTACCATGGAAAAAATGCATAAACAACAACAAAAGTGACATCACCACCGTCCGCATTTATAAGGGTTTTAAATCTTGAATAGTCTCTAGTCATATGTCTAGAACATACACTATCCAGATATCATAAATTATTACTAGATCTCTTTAATAATTTCTCCTTCAATCAATTAAATACACATTGATTTCGGCACCCAGGTCTATTTGGGTCCAAAAAAGTTAGCAATCAATGATTTTGGAATCCAAATTTTTTTTACATTCTTGTTAGAAACATATTTAACATATCTAGAAAGAAAAACCTTTTTAGGACAAAAAATCTTAGAAATATTTATAAAACTATTAGAATTATTTTAAACTAACGCATTATTTTTGGAACTAGGAATAAAATAGTTTTCGTATAGTTTATTTTAATGTCCAAGTAGATAGCCAAAACTATATCTTGGTTTAGGTACATCCTAACTTCTTGTAATTTTATATTGGTTTCTATTATTTTAGTAAAACCTTTAATATCCATTTTTTTCATTTACTATTTTTAAATCAATATTTTCTTTTAACATATTATCATTCTTTTCATTTTCAATTCTTAGAGAATTTTTTTCTAGAGCGCATAACACTTGAATATTTTTCAGATTTTTATATTGTTCTTTTAATTCATTAATAGTATCTTCTAACATAGAACAATATTATTCTAATTATTTGTTAGAAATTTCAAAATCATCAATAATATGGAAATAAATAGAAGGTTCCTTAGAGGTAGTATTCGTAAATCATATATTTTCTTTTTCATTCATATCTTCTCAGCTTGAATTTGAGTCAAAAGATCTTTCCTCAGATGCACTCTAAGTGGATTTCATTGATCTTTTTATCATTTTATCTTTATGTTGATATATATTTTTGTATTTTAGCTTCATATAGTCATCCTTTATGTTTCCTTTTATTTTATATTTTTAACAGTTGATCTCATTAGACGAGTCTTCCTTTTTCCAATATTTCTTCTAATACCATATGTTTTCATATTTACCTTTATTGTTATATTTTCTAAAAAATTATTCCTTTTATAGAAATTATTAAACCTTCTATCTATATGATCCATTTCTTTATCACTTTCAGTATCACCTCTATTTCCACTTGTATTTTAATCTTTAACAACTTATTTCTATTTTTATTTTGATGATTTAAATGTAATATATTTTTATTTTGGTTCATCATCCTCATTTTTAACCTTCATATATTCTTTGTAAATCATTATATTTATGAAAAATATCCTTTACTGGAAGTGTTCTGATTTAACATGATTCTCTAATGGAAACATCATTACCTCTCCATCTATCTTGTAGACATATCATGATTATCATTACTTGATCTTTGTATTTAATTGTTTGTCCAATGGTAATCAAAGTTTTTATGATTTCATGGAACCTAATATACATATTAAAAATAGATTCATCAAGTTTAATTTTTAATGTATCATACTTAATAGTATATGTATTCAATTTCATCCTTCACATTAGATGTGACTTCATGAGATACAGAGAGGGTATCCCAAATAAGATAAGAAGTATCATAAGAAGATGTTCTATTAAATTAATTTTCACTTAAATCACTAAATAAAGTGTTCAAAGCTTTGTATTTTTAATCATAGGTATCTTTAATTAGAGCATCCCATTATTTTGTAACAGTTTTGGGTTTCTCGTATTTATCTTTAATATATCCCCAAACATCAAAATCCATGTTATTAAGATAGATTTTCATTTTGATTTTCCATTGAGTATATTTTTTCCATTAAAATAAGGATTTATATTGGTTCCATAAACAAAATAGAAATTAAAACCTTTGATTCCAAATGTGGGTTATATTGGATAACTCAAGAGGGGGCTGTTGAAATGAGTTTCCAATTAAAATTTATATAAAAAATGATTTAAAAAATAAATATCATATTTATAAAATACATCCCAGTTACCTAAAATAGTAGAAATTTATAATTTTATCATTCAAAAACCTTCTTATAAGTTTGATCACTAATCAGTTAAAATGGGTTTAAAACTCATAACTTTTGAAAAATATTTAATAGAATAAAAAATTGTATATAAAATAAAAATTAAAGAAAATTATCAAAGTAATTTTTCATTTTATATTTTAGGACACTAAAATATATTTTTTGGAAAATAAAGTAAAACAAAACAAAAAAAATCACACAGTGGAATAAATAAGAGTTTTGGTCTTAAGTCAAGACATAGTCCTCTCTACTTGAAAATCACCCAATTAACCGTAGTTTATTATAAATAAACTGATCCAAAACCTAGAATGTGTTTTACATAATATCACACAAGTCTTTTCAAGCTATAAATATCATTTTTCATAGTTCTATGTGGGAGAAAAAAATAAAAACTGGACTCCACCAGTCTAGGATACACAGGCTCTTCCACAGTTAATTGTGGGATAAAATATAAAGAAATGAGTGAGTGCATGTTTCTTTTACTCTATTGTTCTATATAGGATGTGGTTCTTATAAATAATATAACTTAAATCAAAAACATAGCACATAATTAAGAAAATGGAGTAAGATAAATGAAATAATTCGGTATGGTAGAGTATGTAGTTCTATTAGTATGTAGGATATTTTTATCTTCACATTGTCATATTTTGATTTTTTATTAATGTGTAGAGAAGTTAAAATGTTCTTCGATGCATTATTTATGTTAAATAAATAACTAAGTCATAGACTTTCACATTATAGAGTACTGGTTCATCTTTTTTATTTTTGAAAATTTCTTTTTTCACATGTTTTATCCATCTAACTTTTTTGTGCACATATTCTTTCTTTTTCTTCAATCATACTTTAAAAAAAATTCTCTAAAAATAGTCACTGAGAAATCATCATTGAATATCCTCATACTTCAGTATGAAATATGAGCTCTATAAATTCTACTTAACGGCATTTAATTTTTCATAGTAAAGTGGTGGGATTAATATATTCAAAAATATAATAGTTTCCTTTAGATACAGTCACCTAAAATGGTGTCACATCAGCATCCAATAATTCTTCAATACTTTTTAAGAATAATTTATAGGTTGTATGTTCGATCACTTGTACCTAAATTTGATCATTGGATCTTATAGTTGATCACCTTACACTTATAGTTGATCACATTACACTTATGGTCGATCACCTTGAACTTATGGTTGGTCTAATACTTTATCAAAATGAAACTACTGACCATGGTCACTTAATTTTATCATATTTTCAATAGTTTACTTTGTTGAAAATATATATATTCCAAATGATTTCTTTTTCTTGGGCCTTTTAGTCACATGGTTTCTTGTTTTATTGATCCAACTAGCCTTACGGTTGATGCAACTAGCCATGCGGTCGATCCAAATACCCTTGTGATAAATCCATGCCTTTTCAAAAAACCATGATCGCTATTGTTTCTTGATATATAACATGTGGTCACTTGATTTGTCTTGTAGATAATGGAATTTCTATAAATTCACCATGGTTGATCAAGTAGTTGTGGTTTTAGTCAAATATACCATGTGATTGAATGCATGCATCATGCGATCGATCCCAGACTTAGTGAAATTTCTGTTATTTTTCAGAAAATGAATATACTTTCATAAAACAAGAAATGTATTATAAAGAACATAAATATGATTTATGAATATTAAAATAAATAATTTCTGAACTAAGACAACAACTATATTATTGTTTAGCATAGGGTGATATACTTTATGATTATATTTCTTACTCATGTTGATTTTTTAATTTTTATTTACTATTATTTTAATTTTTATATAAATGGATTGATGTTATCTTATATTTTATCTTTATAATAATGGGGAGAGATAGTTACTATTATTTTAGTTTTTACTTGAATTCTTGTTTATGTTCTTGAGAATCTAAGATAACATGTCTCTTCTAAAAATGGAAATTTTTATTCTTGATACTAAAAAACCATGATATAGTTCTTGAAAAATGGGTATTTCGGGCATTGTGAGAAAATTATGGGAAAATAGAGTGTCATAGGATGATGATATTTGTCATGGTTAATAGATTTATTTCATGGTGGCATTCAAAATAAGGACCGTCATGGTATAGTCAACAATTGAAATATGTTTTACAAAATGGATTAGCTTCCTAAAACACCAATAAAAAATGCCATGACCAAGAGAAATAATATCCAAAAACCCTATGATCAAAACTTATCGACCAAGCAAAATGGATTTTTTCTTCCCTAGATAAAAATTTTCACTACAGGGAAGATCATGTTGTTGTGCAGGGTTCTTTATATGAATTTTAAATAAAATAATATTTTTTTATTAAAGTTATCAAAAACCTTCAGTATCATGGATTCATTCCAAATCTGTGGGGAGATTTAAACTGAACCATGAATTTTTTTAGAGTTGTGATATAGGTTTAAAGTGTATTTACATGGTAAATAATTTATAAAATGTTTATAAATTTAAAACAAGGAAAATAAAAAGGTATTTATATTAATTTATGAAAGGTTCATAAATAAAAAATATTGAATTTTTATATTAAGGCCTTATTTTGAAATTTTATTTAATCCATTCTAAAAAGGAATTTCAAATGTTGATATAATCATTGGTTTAAATAAAATAAAATATGTGATGTATTTAATTTATATAGACTATTTACAGAAAATATGATGTGATTTTTATTCAATAATAATAGTGTTCATAAAATATCTCATATTTGAATATGATGGAGTTCATATTAAATCAATAGAAATGATAATATAAAATACTCATATTATATAAAAGTGAACTATTAAAAATTATAAACTGTTTCTAATTTATTTATTAATTATTCATAAATTGTTTATCTCATATTTAAATATTTTAATTGTTTATTTAATTATTTATTCTCTACTTTATTCATATATATAAACATTTTATATTATGAATTGTGATGTATGATTTAGGTCAAAGTGTTAAAATACTTCTATAAATTGTCATACATGCATATAAGGAGTTACATGCTAGGAATATATTTAGTTTTCTTATGCCTTAAATTTGGATTTTATTATCATATGAGATTAAATTAATAATTTTGTTATAGTTTCTACATATTATGTGATAAAATTACGATGGAATTTAAATCAATCTTGTGTAAAGTATCCCAGGGTAGAGGGACTTTGGCCTGATCTTGTAATTGTCCTGGAGGCTTATGCCTTGTCAAGAAAAGTGGGGGTTAAATATCTATCCCTATAGGATTACCCTTCTGAATATTTTTGGTTTCATATTATTTTAACCTTTACATGAAAAATTTTCAGGTACCTCATGCATTTTATACATTTAGATATATGTGAATGTAGTTAGATTTTAGTTTGAGTGACTAACACAAGATATGAGTTGTGTAAAGAGTTACATATCAATATGTTTTGAGCATATTAATTTGGTTGAAGGAATAGTATTCCAAAATAAATCATTAGAATAATGAATACATAAAGGGAAGAAAGTGAGATAATATAATGAGATTAAACCACCTTTAAAATATTGAGTGTAATATTACTTCTAAAGTAAATAATTTTTAAGACCATGATCATCTAATCAGATAGTTTCATATAAATTTGGGATGCACAAGATTATCTTTTATAAATAAATCAAATAATTAGGTGACCCTTAGAGTTAGAAACCCCATTTTTGGTATTTTCTTTAGGCTACACTTGGTTGGGAAATCCTATGAGTTGGGATACTAGAGGAATCGTGCTAATTTTATCTATATATTGGATTGGGTAAAGTGTCACTCACTCAACTATACAAGAGTAATATATGATATGAATAGAATGATTCCCTACCAAAATATCTAATAAGTGAGTTTCAGGCCAATTAAAGGTCATTTTCTTAGTAAAATATGGATCTCATATTACTAATAGGTTTGATGAATTTAAAAGTGTCATTATTTTAGCAGGAACACATTAACTAAAATACTTTATTAAATAAATTCAAAACATGATAATCATATGAAAAAACTTTTATTATGGATATAATGGGATCATAATCATCATATAGATTAACTTTGAGATCTATATTAGAGAAGGAAAATCTTAATGAAAGTAATTTCCTTGACTAGTAATAAAACTTGAGAATAGTTCTCAAGTAAGAAGGAAAATTCTATGTGTAAGATAAATCCATTCCTAAGAAATAGAACGATGAATCTGTTTAACAAACCAACATAGATACTTATGATAATAATATAAATGATTACCTATAAGTATCTTCTCTCATTCTTATGAATATGGAACCCAAGTTGAAAAAATAACTTGAAAACATGGATACTTACAAGATAATTGATAACCTAAAAGGTTGTATCAAGAAAAATTATGGTATGAGAAGTATGAGGTGTAAAAGGCTCTCATTTGGTGTATGATGGAAGAAAGAACATCAGTCTCTACACATGTACTCAATATGATTAGGTATGTAAATGACTTGGATAAGTTGGGTTCACCTCTTAGGATTGATCTAGCCATATATTTCATTCTAAATTCACTACTAGAAAAGTTCCAATAGTTCATTGTAAACTATAATATAAATAATTTAAAAAATTACTCAATCTACTCAATATGTTGAGAATCACTAAGTATGACATGTGAGGTCTAGTATCAAGGGCCATGATTACAGTGTATAAGGATAAGGGTAATAGTTTTGTCTATAAATATATGAAGATATTTCATGGAGATTTTATAACAATAACTAAACTGAAGAAATAGAAGTAAGGGTAGTGATTTCATTATGATAAACCTATCTATTAGAGAAGGAACTGTACATATTACTCGAAGAGTTAACAGAAAGTTTTTAGAGATTCCATGTTAGGTATTAATTTTTTAGAATTCAATTCTTCTATTATAAATAGTATATAATATTGACTATATGGAACCTAAGTTTTCTAAATATAAAGGATTTTATAATTAAAGAAAGGTTGAAGATGAAATCTTAAAGTTTTCATTTGACTAGTGAAGCAAGGTGTTGTGATGTTAATGTGTTTTATGCAATGATTACTTTAATCTTGATTGAATTGTAATAAAGATCATATTTATTCATCTCATTTACTTCATACATGATAAGAAGTTTTGTTTTTGTACAATTTTCTATTATCAATAAAATGAGAAGTTTTTTTATACACATGTTTTTTAATGATCCAAACTCTATAGCATGTTCAAAAATAATAAAGTATTCTTTTTAGATTGATCCAAACACATAGGATACCATATATGATATAGAAATAGTGAGTTTGTTTATTAAAATTACTTTTAAAGGAAATAAGTGTTATTTCTTAAACACAATGGATTTTTTGTTTCTTATCATGATATTCTATAAAGAATATAGTTTCTAATAGGATGGTGGAAGTATTTCTAGACGGAGATAAGTTCAATGTTAATAAATAAAATATTATTATATTTATTATTCAAAGTATTTGTCACTTTATATCCTAAATGATTTTATAGTATGTTAGTAAAAGATTAATGTAAATAGTTTTATTGTATACCAAAAAATTTCAAGGAAAGGTTTTGATGTAATTTCTCAAAAAACGATGATAATGATGATGATGTAATTAAAAAAAATTAAGTATAAAAAAACTATTCACATAATAACATTTGATATTATGAGGTAAATGAGTTTTAATACCTATTCAAAGAGGTTAAAATTATGAATATGATTCCTGAGTCTCACTATTATTCAAACTAGCTTGTTTCATAAACGTTACTCACCAAAGAACTTAGTGGGAGGGGTATCAGATGGTCACATAGAGATGTGTCAGGAATTAAATAGAGATGTAACAAGTTTATAAAACCTAAAAAAGTGTATCAAAAATAAAGTTGATCTAGTAGTCTATAATATATGATATGATAATACGGGAAATTATGTATGTATTTGTTAAAATTTTAAAGGATTTTTAAAAATATAAAATGCATCATGTAAAATAAAAAGTCAATATTTACTATATCATTATTTCATATTGGTTGTATATACTTTTAAAGTGAAATGATAATTGTCCTATCAAAGTATGACTTTGATTTATCCTTAATTTTTGTTTTTTATAGATTATTAGAGTTTGTGATAAAATTTAAATGTTATAAAGTGTAAGATTATTGTATTAAGATATGAAATATACTCATGAGACACAAAATGGGGTTTTTTATGGTTCACTATGTATATTCAACATGGAGATCCATAAAATATGTATTTAGTATGATAAGGGTGAAAGTTTCATATTGAATCCATATACCTCAGGTTTTTGAGATACCTAGCATAAGAAAATCAATAATTTGATAATTTTTATGCAATCTATATGGCTTAGCAAATTAGGGGTGGTTGGGTATATTACTAATTGTGTTATTAGTTGGAGTTTAAACAAGAGGTTATTTTTCCTCTCATAATAAGAGTATCACATATGGGGTCCCAATTGAGATATACTGAGGAAGTGCAGGTCTATAACTCTTTATGTCTATATGATGAACTCATATAACTGGGTTAGGGTTATGTGATGTGCTCGTCTGCTAAAATGGATGACATGTGTTTTATTCATCGACCTAGTCATTCTATACTCAAAGAATTGAGAACATATGAGTAGGATATATGGGATTGAAATACTCTAAGTCCCATAGCCATTTTATGTATTAGAAAAATGGATTATATGATTATGAATACTTTCATATTATGTAACTGATAGAGATAGTTATAGATATACATGTGTTTGATAAATATCATGTCAGTACCCTTTATATCTTGAGTATAATTGATTCTTTTCTAGAGTACACTCTTTACTTACATTAATGGATTTTTGAATTCATAATTACTTTGAATGTCATAAAGTCCCATGGGGTTACACTTTTTTGGTCGTGTGAATGTGTATCGTGTTTTTTGAAACTTTGAGAGCCACCTCAAAAAATTTTTTAGAGAATATCCAAAAAAATTGGTTAATATTGAAAATGTATTACATATGATGTGATTCATATTGAATTGGTGATAAATTTTCCAAAAGAGTTTTGGTGATATCCAAAAAGAGTTTTGGATATGGTTTCATGAGTTGTTGTATATGATGTGATATAAGTGTGATAAGTCTATGATGCTTTAGTGTGGGTGGGGGATCAATATATTTTTACACTAAATGAACAATCATGGAATAGTAGTTTATACCACATTATGTTTTATCCTTGAGTGTGCCACGACAAAGTGTGAGACACCATGTCAGGTGGTTCTTGTATAGGATTTACACATTTTTCTATTTCTTGTGGGAATCAAAATGAATCATCTCCAAATGCTTTAATATTTTGTTTTCTATTATATGATGATGATATTGAGTATTTTAACAGTATAACATGAATTTTTAAACATTAGATATTAATTATGGGGATTAAACTTAATGAGGGGGTTTTTAGTACACAAACATGGATTTTATTTGTTGTTAATAAAGAAGATAGAAGAAGCTAAAAGTATGTGTGTGGAGAACTGCTAAGTGAGAAACCATCATGAATGAAATGGAGATTCTATGTTGTATCTTGAAAACTATGGATGGAAATATTCAAAATAGAATCCCTTAAATATGATGATTGATGTGTTTATATTCAAGGAAACTAATGGCCAGCATTGGTAGATATAGATATATTTTCTACAATATCTTGGAAGAGGTTTTGCGTTGATTGAAAATGAAGAATATGGTTTGAGGAAGCCCTAGTTCAAGTGAAAGAAAGTCTAGAATATCCAGACTGAGATGTATATGGTAAATTTATATGATCGATCTTTATGGTCAATAATTTGTAAATGTGTTCAATCTATATGGTCTCTTTTCTGCTTCACATGGCCGATCAACAAGTTCATTGATTTGTACATGAATTCGATCCATATTGTATCTTGTATGTTGTACCTATGGATGAACCATTAATGGTATCTTCATATGGTTTTGTGTCTTCCTTGTGATCAAAAAATTTAGTTGAGTTGCATAAAATTTAGACCTACTAGTGTAAAGGTAAATCCATGATTAATCATCTCACGTAAATGTAATAATCCATCTGTGTAAAGGTAATGATAGATGTATGAAATCTATATAAAGGTTATTCATGACCATTATAAAGGCCAAAAAGAGTTTCATGGAGGCAAATCAAACATCTTGAATGATATATAAAGTTTATCTGGACCTATAGAAGGGTAATGAATGAGTTTCCAAGATATTAATTATGAATAAAGGATATGTAATTTAGATGATGATTTGGTACTAATATTTAATGAATTAATATCACAATAAATAAGAATTATTGCGATTTTTGATAATATTAAATGAGGAGCCTTTATATCATGAATATCAAAGTGTTATTATGATAGGATAAATCTGATATGAGCACCATGTTAAAGAAATAGAGGCGGCATTGCAGGTTCTATAAAATGAAGATGTTTCTGCATAATAGTTAAATTTTAGGGGGTGTTTTTGTGTCTGTGGTGTCTCAAATGAAAGTTGAAGTTGCCAACGAGCCCGTACCCGAGTGGTAAGGGCTCCTGCTTGGCATCCAAGAGACCCGGGTTCAAAACCAGGTGGAGGAGAATTCCTGGGTACTGTAGGAGTACTGTAGTAGTCACTGTAGAAGTATTGTAGTAGTTATTGTTCGGTACTATAGCAGTCAGAACTATTCACCTGATTTGGGCCTTCGGGCCACCGATTTGGGCCTACGGGTCTCCAGGGACTTCGGGTCATCAAAGGCCTTCGAGCCACAGGGCCTTCGGGTCACGTAGACCATGGAGTAGCCCAGTTCACACAGAACAGGCCCCAGAAGATGATCAGAGCAACAGGAGTAGCAGCCACCAGATGCAGAGCTAACCAGATTGGAAGAATGAGAGGGTATGGCAGCGGCCATCGGGACCAGGCACCGTGCAACTTTGTACGGGGCAATGCTAGCTGATCAGCAATGCAAGGTGGGAGCTAGGTGATCAATGATGCAGAAAGCTGGGGAGGGGCAGTTCAAGTGGGCTGGGCCTACGGGTCATGTATTGGGCATGGTATGCCTCTGGGCCTTTGGGTCATGTATTGTGGGATTGTCGGGCCTTGTGCCTTGGGCCGATGGTTTATTTTCGGGTTCCCCTTAAACCCTTAAAAGGGGGATTATCCATAATAAAATAAAAAAAGAAGGCATTCAGGCCATTCGGGAGGGGGGTGTCTCAAATGAAATAATAAGGAGTAATAATCAAAGAATCATACACCATGCCATTGTAATTTTTTGATATCCATTTTGGTAAATGTAATGAGTTTCACACAACAAGAGGAAAGTTCCATGTGGAAAATAAGCATGGTGTCACACATGTAGAGATTTTGATTAGTTAAATAATTTTATTACATAGAGAATAAAAGTATGAAATATGATAAGTCTATAGAGAAGTTATGAAAATGATCTTGGATGAAATTCAAATGAGTTTGAATGGAAAATAAATCAGGAATATCTCTAAGGGATTTTAATGAGAAGGCCATACTTGAATCTAAAGATTATTTAATTTCAAAATATGAATAGAAACTAAATATTTAAAATATTTATGTGAATATAAAAGTGTAGGCATTGAATGAGAATAAAAATGTGTAGAGAAAAGTGAGAACTTATAAAAATATTGTACAAGAGAATTAATGAGACACCCTGATACTGTTGAAACCCTAGAGAATACTTTTCCTATATCAAAGAAGAAGCACCTGATATCATTTAGGATAGTATGTGAATAAAAGAGAATGGAGTAGAAAACCAAAATGAGAATTTTTGTGTTGAATCTTGAGAGAAATTGAGAATTTAGAATCCTTTCCTCCACCTATGATATTATATCATCAGGAGATCCTATGAGAATGACGAAGCGTTCATCAATAAGAGATAATATATAGACTTGAAGGAGAACATATTCAACTCTCTACCACTAGAGAAGAAGTAAAAGACCTATCCAAATGAGGAGTTTAGGAGTAACCTTGAATGAACACCCCATTAATTTGTTTAATAATTTTAAATAATTTAAAATTAAGTGTTTTATTTAATAATAATACTTATTAATAATTATAATTTATAACTTTCAAATTAATTAATTAATGTTCAAAAAAACAAATATTATTTTACATTATTATTTTTCATAATAGAATATTTTAATATGAATATATATATATATATATATTATCAATAGATTATTTAATTAAATATTTTAAATAATAATACATATATTAACTATTATAATTATTTTGATAAATACTAAATTATGTTTTGAATATATTCACTATTAATATGACACCCCAATATTTTATGGAATTTTCTTCTTAAATAATTTCAATTCATTAGATAGCTTATATGCGCAAAACACTGAGTCACTGTGAAATAACACTTATTTATAACCTATCCAATGAACATGATTTTTTCACTTCTGTGAATTGAATTTTGAAAAATGGACATATACTATTACTTTTAGTAAGTTTTTAGAGTCTAATAGGATCAACTTGATTTTTTAGCAAATAAAAACATAACCCTTATTAATAGTAATATACCCTTCTGAATAGTAACATAACCCATATGAATAGTAATTCACCCTTATGAAAAGTAAAATCACCCATGTGAGTATAAATAAAATTTAGGCACCTTATAAATGAAAGTGAATATTCTAAACATAAATAATTAAGTGTTGATATTTTTTGTGAGCAATAAATATTTAATTAAAAATTTTTAATTAACAAATTAATTTAAAATATAATTAATAAAATGTATTCATAAATTAATATATTTTTCATATGATTTTGGGATAATTTATTGAGACTGTTATTTTTTCGGGGTATTATAAAAATAGTTATAATTTTAAAAACTGTATTTTTTGAGTAAATGGTGATTGTAATTAAAAATTAAATTTATATTATTTAGAAAATTATTTTCATAAAATTGAGTTCATTTTTTGGATTCTAAAAATCGAAAAATGGATAGTGTTAATATTTTGAATTTTTCTAAAATACTTGGATTTTTGTGAATAGTGAAAATATGTTAATTTATGAAATATGCTAAATAAATAATTTTTTGCATCATGCTTGAGTCATTACTAATGTAAATGGCCATTGTATTAAACTCACATGCACTTATTACTATTTTTAGTCATAATAATCAATAATATTCATAGTCTTGATCCAATATAATTAAATAATGATTAAAATAATGGGAAAACTGTCCTCTCCTCTACTATAAAAACCACCCCTCACCCCCTCTTCCTCCCACACCACTCAAGATTTGATACTTTCCTAAGTTCTGCCAAATAATCTTCCCAATACCTTTCCTCATGTCCAAGATCTATTCGTCTCACCAAAAGGCCAAAATTAAATCCCTTAAGGCGGTTCTCAGGGAGGAGTACTCAAGAGGTAAACTTATTTTCCTTTTTTTAATCAAATATTTTTAATTTCCAAATAAAATCACTTTCCAGAAAAGTGATAACCTTATAGGAAGAACAACAAGAAAAAATTGTGTGCCCAAGGGGATCAACCATTGCAGGCACCAATTAATAACCAAAACAATAAGAACCAAAGGCACCCAAGGGGATCAACTGTTGCAGGCACCACAAAAAAACCCTAGGAAAGCAACCCAACGCCACCCCCATCAGTAGAAAATATCATAGCTGTCCTCAGGATGTAGCACCACCACCGTACCTCGAGACTATACATCCACACACCAGGTTATATTGGAGAACCACTATGGATGCACCACACCAAACCAGCCACACCATGGGGTCCCCAACTACACCACGAACTCTAAGGAACCACCCAAACATATCAAAACAAACCCAAAACCAAATCGAATGGGAGATATGGCAAGGAGAACCGGTTGTGCCACCATCGTGACAGATCTACCACTATCAAAACCTCTAGAATAATACAAAATGCAATGGGGAAAAGAATGAAACTCGATACCAGTGCAGAACCATAGACAATGAATGGAAAATGGTGAAGGATTTGTTAATAGATCTCTGGAACATGAAACCAAAAGGCTGAGATCGAGAGATAACCCACGCAGAATAATCACCAGAACCAGGGAACGTTCCATCAGAGTTAGAAAAAAGCAGTCATCATGGGAGCAAGATCAAATACTGGACAAAAAATTTCATTGGAGGAGTTTGAACGATAGATATCCATTGACAGAGCTCCATAGAACATGCCAGACCGTAAAACCATTGGTCGATCGATACCACACCATGCCATCGCCGCAAAACCATACCCATGATCGTGCCATGCCCAGGAGTAATAGGAATAGAAGACAGGGGAAGAGGGAGGTAGAATATGGCTCAAGTAAACCTTAGGCTTAATAGAAGTTCTTGTAGAGATTCCCCTTATGGGCTCATCCCTATAATCAACCATTAAACCTATTTTCCTTTTTCTTTCAATTTATTTTACAAGTTCCATTCTATTTTTTATCTCTCCTCACATAACCTCATCAAAATGATATGATAATTATAGTACCTTACATGTACTAGAATTATATTATTCTAATGGAATATTTCATCATTATCTCTCTTTACCCCTTCTCTTATACTAAAAATGAAAACACCGTCTGAGATGTGTTAATTTATCACACTCAAGGAAGACGGTTTTTCAATTTCTATTACCATTTTAAATTTTGGTCATAAAACCATTTTTATAGTTAAACGAAATAATAATATATGTAATATATCCTATTTATTTTTTTGGAATTAGTTTTTACACATGGTATTAAATTATAAAACAAAATGAGTTTTTTATGATCGAAAAACCACCAAATTAAGCCAAGCATTTATCATTAGAATTTTATCTAATGATTCATTCTATACAAAATAACCATAAGATTCATATGATATTTTAACCTTTTAAATGATCTATAATAACTCATAACTTTAATTTTTTATTTTAATTTTCACTTTACATGAACTTCTATACTCTTATACAAGTGAACCGATCATGAAAACTAAGAAAATGTTCACTCCCAAATGATGAAATTGGATCTATTAACCCATCTAAATGGACATAAATGAAATTAATAAATACATAATAAATAAATTACATATAAATAATATTTTTTGATTATTAATTAATTAATTAATATAATTTTATTATTCAGGAAACTAAGATCAAGTGTAGAATACATTCAGACATAAGGTAAGGGTTTCCTCATCTCACTTCCATTTTTGTGATATATTTCTTATTAACTACTATTAGTTGAGTATGGTGTATGTATACTTCCCATTTATGTATCATATCATTAATATATTTATTTTCATGGAATTAAATGTATCATTTTATGATTATTAATTTCTGGGCATATGATTTGATTGATTACAAAGTGGTAAGGGGTTCCACCCGAACCTTCATTTTTTCATTCGAGTTATTCCTTCACTATCCTTACCCAAATGTAATGATTATTTGCTTTTGCATACATATTCTAAATTCTATTTCTATTTTAAAAAATCATATATTCATATCATTTCATCTTTAGTTTATGGATATTATATGTTTTAAAATAGTTCCCTTCTTAATTCTTCCTGATAAATAGGCCTAATTCAAGGGAACTTCTCAAATTCTAACCCATTTTCAAGTGCCATATATAATCAATTTTAAGCCATAATATTTTTTGTAAAATAAAAAATTTTATAATAAAAAACTATCTTGGTTCATTTCTAGTTTTATGAAAACAAACATTCCTTTCTACTTTGAAATATCTTTAATATTTTCCTTAAACAGTAGAAAAATGTTTTATTTATAAAGCATCTGAAAAAATATTTTTTTACATGATTTCACTTCTATCAGACATAATTTATGCCTCAAATATAATCTTGATATCCTTATTTTTTTCTATGATATACTTGTTTAAAATCTTATTTTTATGATATATATAAATGATTTTCTAAAAGAACTCTTCTTTACACGGTAAAAAGGAATTTTCTCATCTCACTTTAACTTTTATGAGAAATATGACTTGTTAACCACTTATTCCTTGAATTTGGTGTATGTAATGACCTTTATTATATCATATAAAGATTATCCTTATTCTCATGATATTATAAGGGATTATGATTTGAATGTTTCAAGGTGGTATAGGACACTTTGGAATATTTAAGGATTATTTCCTCAATAATTTCTCAATGGTCTCATTTAATAGTATCTTAACCTAGGTCAACATCCTTTTTTGAATCTTTTAATTAATTTAGGTTTATATATTAAGATATAATATACAATATTTTTTTAAGGGTTTATGACTAGTTTGACTATGGATGTGCTATCTTGATACCATTCACCATATTACTTCAAATGGTTAGTGTTTATGTTTAATGATTGTGGAAAGTTATTTACATTTCATATGTTAGTTTCAATATAAATGTATATATTGTCTATGTTTATCCTCAGTCATATGAGGAATTAATTGGAGATAGTAAGTGATGGGTGGGGCCCTCTATAGCCCCTCTTTGCATCGACAGGTCTCATGATACAAATAGATATGGACTTGGTTGAGGCCTTGACCATTTTCAGATATGGTTTTGGATGAGGCCTTAATCATTTTTAGATGTCTTGGATGAGGCCTTGATGATATGTTTTATAATGTATAGAATATAAATTTACCTCATTATGATGTTATTAATTGATAAATCATGTGATTATTTGACTATTAGAATTTCCATGGTAAAGTTTCATGTGATCTGTTATATGGATTTATTTACTCATATTTCATTTATTCCATATTATGATATCAAGTTTATTTTTAAAGGAATGTGTTTTTAGTTATTCACCGTGAATAATGTTTATATTTATGATAAATTTCATTGTATTACTTACCCTTACTGAGTATCTGAGCCCACCCCTTTCTTATGTTTCCTTTCCCTAGGTTATGAAGAAGAAAAATTTGAATAAACTTTCAAGGATGTAGTTTATTTCATATTGTATCATATTTTATTTTCTCTTTACAATATAATAAGGGAATCATGGCTGTAATATGATCTTCCAAGACTACTAAATTGATCAATCCTTCAAGATTTTATTCCTTGTAATCATGCAAATGTATTAAAATAATGCACTAGATCTGGCTTCTGGGGTTGAGGCATTACAGTTGGTATCAAATGAAGTTTATCCACAAACATGGAAAATAGATTTAGAAAACATTGGTTAGGAAATATAACCCTAATATATACTTTGAGGATAAGAATAAAAGACCATCCTAGAATTTTGGTAAGGTATAGATTATGTGGATATGCCTATAAAATACATCCTTGTCTGGATACTTCAAGTGGAAATTGTTCTAGAACAGATGTACCTAGGGGTAACAACTCCGACAAGGTGTTCAGATCTTGACTCAGGGTAACCTAGTACATGACAATGGGCCTTACTGCACATCTGGTTTGACACTCCTAAGAGATATTCTTAGGATAATTAACATTTTTCTTACATACCATTATGAATGATTTATGCTTACAAAGTAACCAAAGTATATGGTTCTAGAATTTATGATGCATAAATTTATGTTATGTGCTATAACATGTTTATATTTATAGAGATTTCATAATCTTATGAGCTAATATAGTACATGTAATTAATTAGAAATGGAACCTAGTATAAGGAATGAGAACTACACTAATGCATGTGATGCAAAGAATAGTAAGGATCATATCTCCTATGGTCTTAATCCGTCATTCAAAGGAAGATAGTCTCCCAAGTATCCTCATCATATGAGTAAATAGTATCATGTGTTAACAAGGTATGTAAATAATTCTCTGAGTTATATGGATTTGAAGGAAGTAAAAAAATAAGAGGATGGTAGAGAAAAATATGGATAAAGGGAAGAAAGGAAATTAGGGTTTTCCCACATGTGATAACTATGGAAAGAATATCCCTGGTAAATGTTTGAAGATAATGGGATTTTGTTATAGGTTTGGAGAAAAAAGGACATCAATTTTGTGATTTCAAGGGTAATAAAAATGTTTCCAATATACAATGCTTCAACTAAAAAGAGATGTGACACTATGTAAATCAATTTCCCAAGCATTACGGGAATATATTCCAAATGATGTTACTAATGATCAAGTTATGATATTGCCGCAGATGAAGTGGAATGATTAATATTCCTAGTGAAGAATCATGTCATTTGAATATTTTATCAGAAATTTACTGCTTATAAGAATTATAGAATATATGAGGACTGTACTATAGTAATTTTTCATTAAGGATTTGAAACCATATGTTTAATGGTACTAAGAAAATATATTCAGTGGAAAGGTAAATTTTTTGAAAAACACATGATTGATGGAAAGAGAACCCTAAATATATTCCTAAGGTTGAGATAATGATTAAGAGATGTTTTATTTGGATAAGTACTGACTAACTTGGAACTGATTATTGACTTTTAAAAAAGTGTTTTATGCTATCATTGATGGAGTTTACAACACTTTTGGATTTAAGGAATATATCCAATAACATGTATCTTACATAAGGAATACAAAAAAAATTCACGTTTCAAATAAGGTTTTATGGTAATTTTAGTTAGTACAATATTTCAAGAGGATACATGATAAAGATATTTACATGTTTGGAATGTTGAAAATTAGAGCTACTTCATGTTGATTAAGGTCTAATGACATGTTTGTCTTAGAAATTTAGTGACCTTCTTCTAAAGTATTTAATCATTATATTTTGGAAATTTTAACCATTTATTAATGGTTTAAGATTATCATTGTATGAGGTTTTAGATGTTAATGTATTACTTCACCACATGATGTAACTTGTGTTATAAGATAAGGATAGATAGTTCAAGGCACAGTCAAAGGATAAGAATATTTTTATGAAACAAAAAAATATATTTATACTCTTATAGAGTGGAATAATTCTTCAACTCAAGGAAAAGAGTATTAAATAAAAAAATTTCCTATTATCATAATCTTTGATAATATCAATGATTTTTTATAGTAGTTTTTAGTTTTGTAGTAATCAAATTTTATATGAATATGTTCTCTATCACTTTTCATCAGAACATCATAGTTTTATCTTTCTTCCATGTCTATATTTTTACTTCCAACTAATTTAACCCCATTCGAAAGAATAATTTTTGGGGTGACCACGTCATTCCCTTAACCTATTTTTAAGAGGATAATTTATTAAACTTCTTTTTCATATAGTTTTCCCATAAGGGAATTTTCATGCATCAACCTTTAACTTTTTTAGTACGTTTCCAAATTGCGAGGATGCAATTCTATTGAGGGGGGGATAATGTAACACCCCATTAATTTGTTTAATAATTTCAAATAATTTAAAATTAACTGTGTTAATTAATAATAATACTTATAAATAATTATAATTTATAGCTTTCAAATTAATTAATTAATGTTTAAAAAATACTATTTTACACTATTATTTTTCATAAAAGAATACTTTAATATGAATATATGTATTTGATCAATAGATAATTTAATTAAATATTTTAAAATAATAAATATATTGACTATTATAATTATTTTGATAAATAATAAATTATTTGACAAATCTATTCACTATTAATATGACACCCCAAGATTTTATGGAATGTTTTTCTTAAATAATTTCAATTCATTAGATAACTTATATATGCAAAACACTGAGTCACTGTGAAACAACACTTTGTTATAAACTAGACAATGAACATGTTTTTTCCACTTCTGTGATTTTATTTTCAAAAAATATACAT
Organism: Viscum album; assembly: GCA_963277665.1. Lineage (NCBI taxonomy): Eukaryota > Viridiplantae > Streptophyta > Magnoliopsida > Santalales > Viscaceae > Viscum > Viscum album. The sequence goes on from OY728144.1 coordinate 301,849,244, forward strand.
ACACCATTGCGATCAGTAAGTTTTTTGGAGTCTAATAGGATCAACTTAATTTTTTGGTGAATAGTAACTTGACCCTTATGAATAGTAATATATCCTTATGAATAGTTACATAACCCATATAAATAGTAATGTACCCTTAGTAATAGTAACCTCACCCATGTAAGTATAAATAAAATTTAGGCACCTTATAAATGAAAGTTATTATTTTAAACATTAATAATTAAGTGTTAGTATTTTTGTGATCAATAAATATTTAATTACAATTTTATAATTAATAAATTAATTTAAAATATAATTCATAAAATTTATACATAAATCAATATTTTTTTGTCCTATTATTTTGGGGTAATTTAATGAAACCTTATTTAATTTTACGGGGTATTTTAAAAACAGTTATAATTTTAAAAACTGTATTTTTCGAGTAAATGGAGATTGTAATTAAAAATTAAAAATATCTTATTTAGAAAATTATTTTCATAAAATGGAGTTTATTTTTTTATTCTAAACATCTAAAAATGGTTAGGGTGAATTTTCAATATTTTTCTAAAATACTTGAATTTTTAGTGAATGGTGAAAATATCTTAATTTATGAAATATGCTAAATAAATGAATTTATGCATCATGCTTGAGTCATGGATGGTGTAAATGGCCATTGTTTAGAAATCACATGAACTTATTACTATTTTTAGTCACAATAATCAAGATTGTTCATATCATTGAGCCAAAATAATTAAATAATGATTAAAATAATGGAAAAACCCTCCTCTCCTCCACTATAAAAACCACCCCTCACCCCTTTTACTCTCACACCACTAAAGCTTTGATCCATTCATGAGTTCTAAAAAATACTCTTCCCAATCCCATAACTCACATAAAAGACCTTATGGTCTTATAAAAAGGGCAAAACCAAATGCCTTAAGGAGGTTCTTAAGGAGGATTACTTAAGAGGTGAACCTCTTTTCCTTTTTCTTTCAATTTCTTTTACAAGTTCAATTCTACTGTTTATCTCTCCTCACCTCCCCTAATCCAAATTATGTGATAGTTCCATTACCGTACATGTACTATAATTATATTATGCTAATGTATTATTTCATCATCATCTATATTTCCTCCTCCCCTTATACTAAAAATGAAAACACCGTCTGAGATGTGTTAATTTATCACACTCAAGGATGATGAGTTTTCAATTTCTATTACCATCATAAATTATATTCATGAAACTATTTTTATAGTTTAAAAATATCATAATATGTTTAATATATCTTATTTAATGTTCACTAATCATTTTTTACACATGGTATTAAATTATAAAACAAAATGTGTTCGTGGTGATTGAAAAACCACCAAATTAATCCAAGCGTTTATCATTAAAACAAATTATAATGATTCATCCTCTAAAAAATAAAAAAAGGATTTATTTGATCATTTAACATTCTGTATAATCAATAATACCTCATAAATTCAATTATGTATTTCAATTTCCATTTTACATGAACTTTTATACTCTTATACAAGTGAACCGATCATGAAAACTAAGAAAATATGCACTCCCAAATGATGAAATTGAATCTATTAACCCATATAAAAGGCCATAAATGAACTTAATAAATATATAATTAATCAATTACATTTAGATAAGGTTATGGTATTATTAATTAATGAATATAATTTTATTATTCGGGACAATAAGATCAATTTCATAATACATCCAGACATAAGGTAAGGTTTTTCTCATCTCACTTCCATTTTTGTGAGATATTTCTTATTCACTAATGTTAGTTGAGTATGGTGTATGTATACTTCCCACTGATGTATCATATCATTAATATATTTATTTTAATTATATTCAGTGTATCATTTAATTATTATTAATTTTGGGGAAAATGATTCGATTGATTACAAAGTGGTAAGGGGTTCCACCCGAACCTTCATTTTTTCCTTTGGGTTATTCCTTCAATATCCTTAACCAAATGTAATGATTATTTATTTTTGTATTAATATTCTATTTTTATGTTAAAAAATAATATATTCATATCGTTTCAACTTTTGTTTATGAGGATTATATGTTTTAAAATAGTTCCCTTCTTAATTCTTCCCAATAAATAGGCCTGATTCAAGGGAACTTCTTGAATTCTTACCCATTTTCAAGTTCACTATATATTCTATTTTAATCCATAATATTTTTTGTAAAATCAAAATTTTCATCATGAAAAACTATCCTCATTCATTTTTTGATTTATTAAAACAAACATTCCTTTTATCTTTAAAATATCTTCAATATTTTCCTTAAACCACACAAAAATGTTTTATTTATAATGTTTCTTAAAAAATATTTTTTACATGATTTAACTTCAATGGGACATCATTTATGCCTCAAATATAATATCAATATTATTAAATTTTTATTTTTGGGATATAAATGTTTAAAATCTTATTTTTATGACAAATATAAATGACTTTCCAAAATAACACTTCTTTCCAAAGTAAAAAGGATTTTTCTCATCTCACTTTAACTTTTATGTGATATATGCCTTGTTAACCACTTATTCCTTGAATGTGGTGTATGTAATTCCCTTTGGTATGTCATATAAATATTATACTTATTCTATTGAAATTATAAGGTATTATTATTTGAATATTTCAAGATGGTATGAGACACTTTGCAATGCTTAAGGATTATTTCCTCACGAAATTTTCAATGGTCTCATTTAATGGCATCTTCACCTATGTCTACTTACTTTGTTGAATATTTTACTTCATTGAGGTTTAAATATTAATATATAATATAAAATAAGTTTTTTAATGGTTTCTAATTAGTTTGACTATGGATCTCTTATCATGATACCATTTACTATATTACTCTGAATGGTTAGTGTTTTTGTTTAATGATTGGGGAAAGTTATTTAAATTTCATATGTTAGTTTCAATATGAATGTATATATTGTTTAATTTTATATCCATTAACATGAGTAATGCCTTGGACATAGTAAGATATGGGTGGAGCCTTCTATATCCCCTCGATGCATCAGTAGGTCTCATGAGACAAACAGATATGGACTTGGTCAAGGCCTTTCCCATTTTCAGATATAGTTTTGGTCGACCTTAATCATTTTTAGATGTCTTGGATGAGGCTTTGATGGTATGTTTCAGAATGTACAACATATTCATTTCCCTAATTATGATATTAGTAATTGATAAATCATATGATTATTTGACTAGTATAATATCCATGGTAGAGTTTCATGTGATCAGTTATATGGATTTATTTAATTATCTTCAATTCATATCATATGATGCTCAAGTTTATTTTTAAAGGAATGCATTTTCAGTTATTCGCCATGGATAATTTTTATGTTTATAATAACTTCCATTGTATTACTTACCCTTACTAAGAATCTGATCTCACCCCTTACTTATGTTTCCTTTCCCCAGGTTATGAAGAAGAAAACTTTGAATAAGATTTCAGGGATACAGTTTATTTCATATTATATCATGTTTTATTTTCTCTTTCCAATGTACTATAGGTACCATGACTGTAATATGGTCTTCCAAGACAATTAAAATAATCAGTCCTTTAGGATTTGATTCCTCGTAATCATGCAAATTTATTAAAATAATTCATTGGTTCCTGGCTTATGGGGTCGGGGTGTTACATTGAATAACAATTTAAGAAGAAATATAAATATCCACATAGAGGTGCTGAGAATATTTTTACGATATAGCTTCATATGGAAGGATTCTAGTATAAAGAACCCATTAGGGGATGTTATGAACACTATAAGTCCAAATATTATCGATGATTTTCTATTGGGTACTATAGTATATTTCTCATCAAGATTTTTGGGAGATAGCTTATATATTATACTCAAATGTTTCATAGTGGAGAAACCAAGTCTTGGAACATTACTCAAAACTAAAAAGGATTATAATTTCCAGGGAAAAACTTGTAAATCCATATGTATTATTCCTTTTATATTATTCATAATCAAGTAATAATGAGGTAAAATAATAGGAGTTGATTAATTATTTAACTAAATATATAGGTTGAATTAATAAGGTATATTCATAAAAGGAAATGGTATTACTGATTTACCCCCTCCCATTCTCATTAATCTTATTAGACCTAGGAACTACAAGTGGTATCATAGATCTAGGTTCCCTATAAAAAGATAAAACCTTCAGTGAAGATTGATGATGGATTTGTTGAATTCATTCAGAAATGGAGGAGTTCCTTTCTTTGATGGAAGGAAGTTTTATGCATGGATGAACTGAATACTTACATATCTTCTTTAACATGTCCTCAAGGCGAGTGATGCTATTACATTGGGATTTACTCCACTGGAATGTAATTCTCCCATGAATCATGTATATAGAATAAATCTTTAAGTTGATGGGAAATTAAGGATGAAATATCGTCATCCCTATCTAAAAAAGTTTTAACCAAGATGATAAGACTTAAAATTATCAGGGAGGTATAGGAAAAACCTGAAAATTTATATGAAGGAAATGTGAAGATCAAGGAAGCTAATATTTATATTTTGATGTAAAATTTTGAAGATATTTAGATGATAAATGATTATGATATAATGATTAGTTTGCCTTATTAAATGATATAGTGAGTAACATATGAGGATTCAATGATATTTTGGAAGATTCAATGGTTGTGGAAAAAACTGATGAGAAATCACCCTAAAAATTTTGATCCAAATATATTTTCCATGTAAATGATTGGAAATCTATCTCTTTATGATCTATATAAAACTCTTCACAATTATGATTTTAGAATCCCCCATGTTTAAAAATAAAATAAAAAAAGGAATGGAATTTAACGCCATGAAAGGTCTCAAGCTAAAATATGAACCACTCCTTGAATCATAAAATGAAGGAGATAGAGAATAAAATAAAACCATGTATATTATTTCCAAACATGATAAGTGGAAGAAGTATGTGTAAATTTTTTCTTCATATTAATTTCATCAATTGTGGAAGTGTTGGATACTTTTAAATAGACTTTATAATAAAGGAATTTGATGTATGATATGTATGATGAAGACCATTCAAAAAGAAAGTATATGAAACTAAAAAAAACTAATCATATGAAGAAAAATCATTATAGAAAATTCAATAAGAATTTAATGAGTAAAGAAGAGGGTAGAGACTCATCATTATCAAGTTAGTTAGATTATGTTCCCTCTCAAAATCACATGGTCCTCATTTTCATTATTAAAAAGAATAAAGTAATATCAAGCAGTGAAGAAGAGTAAGAATAAGGATTTATTAAGTATATGATAAAGTTATAATTAGAGGCCTACCATTATAAAATTACCAAACTCGAGAAGAAGATAAATCAATTTTAAATGGAAAAATAAGTGAAGACGTGAAAATAAGTGATCACATTAAAGAGATTAAAATTCCCAAGGTGAATATTGAAAGATAAGATAAGATTTTGAAAGATCATAATGAAAAGTTGGTTTAAAATAATAAATAACTAAATAAGGCTTAATTTTGACGCCTTAAAGCTAAAAACACTCTGAATGAGAGAATATTATGAGAGATCAATGAATATTCATGCAGAATCATCAAATATTGTTGAGAAAACTTGACTTAATAAAAAGGTAAAAACTTTTTATAAATGAGTAAGTGATACTAAATCTATTTATTTTGGTTGTACATATTTTGAAACTCAATATATAGATGTTATTGCTAGATAAAGTTATAAAAAATTTCATCTTATAGTAAGGAGGGGTGAAGATGGTCTAAGAAGGGAACCCCCCCGAAGAAAGAGGATTAATAAAGAATAAAATAATTTTATATAGAAATAACAATAGAAAAATTATCATATTGAAAGATAAAACTTTAAGGGATACTATAAGTGATTTGGATGTTTTTGTCATAAATCTTATAAGTATTAGTATAACATTTCATTTTCAAAAAATTGACATTAATCAAGGGATAATGTCACAACTCTATCAAAGATTTTGTAGTCCTGAGGAGGCTTCATTTGTCAGGCAACTTCCCCAAACCTTCAGGCACTATGGAAATCTTCTGGATACCTCCATTGGCAGGTTGGATCAAATGCAATCTTGATGGTGCCTCAAAAGGAAATCCTGGACCAGCTGGTTATGGCATTGTGTTCTGAGATGAAAATAGCAACTTCCTTGAAGGCTCCTATGGATCCTGCGGTTATGTTACTGCTCTCGAAGCTGAGATGATGGCCCTTATTACTGCAGTGGATATGGATCATGAAATACACTGGAATGATCTCTGGTTTGAAAGTGATTCCTCTACTATAGTGCAAGCTGTCCGGAAAAATCAGATCCATCTTACCTGGAAACTCACCCCGAAATAGATCAAATGCTTTGAAATTCTTGCCACCAAGAACTTTATCATTACTCATGTTTATCGTGAAGCCAATTCGGTTGCTGATAAGCTTGCTTCCAAGGGCATCTCTGAAACCTCTAGAGTGCACCTGACCACACCTGATGAGGATTTGACTGATCTGCTTAATAGGGACAACTGTAAAATCTCCTCCTTTAGACTCCTGTAATTTGCCTCATTTATTTGAATCTCTTGATTTGCTTTTCTAAAAAAAAATTGAAGAAAAGGTTTCTAGAATCTAATGATTCATGTACCTTTGTTGCTCATACATTTAAATAGGTACCATATAAGAAGCATCTTTAGAATAGTGAGAACACTAAGGTATCTACAAAGATAAATGATAAGAAAACTAGGTAAATAATCTTAATGAGTTTCCCCAATAATAAAGTTGGTAATAATGGAAGGTCCCTATTAAAAAATTTATATAAACCTTCCTACTATTATTAAATATAAAGTTAACCCCTCCATATTAATTTTTATTTTATGTGCACTAATATTCAAGGAATTGATGGAAATCAAATAAAGGGTGAGTTGGATGTGTCTATCCCTGTTGGATAGCAAGATAAGTTTACCATCATGGAATATTCTTTCTTCTAGGATGATGAATATGAGTACATACCTAGAGGGGGATAAAATATGAAGATGAGTTATCAAATTTAATTGAATGTGGAAATCTAGATATCCCTATGATGAATTTAATTTTGAGGAAGTATAGTCACACTTATCACCATTATTCTAACTTTATTAAATATGTTTACAAAGGAGGAGTGTTGATTGATGTATTTGGAAATATAAAGGTGTATGAATTGTCTTGAACTTGAAATTTACTAATTTATTTTTTTATTTGAGTGCATGGTATGTATTTCATGCTAAATCTATTAAACAACCCCTATATTGAGATTTTTTTGTGGTATCACATTCTAAAATATTAATGGATGGTCTTGTTATATTTAATAAGTCTATATTTTTGGTACCTCCATGTATGGAGTGTGTTTAACACACTCTTATTTTAATGATCGCAAACCATGATTCCTTTAGTACTAATGTTTCACATGTTGTATGATATAATTTTATATGATAAGACTGCTTATATGATATTTCTGCTAAGTATTATGGAAATTCACCATTGGTTGGGAGACACCGTTACCACCAAGATGAGCTACCGCCAGAAAAGATACATTATTACCACCAGGATGAGCTACCACCAGACTGAGTCACCATCACCACCAACAGGAGCTACCAAAAGGATGAGCTACCACTAGAGGTAAGTCACTGTTACTGCCAGAGGATTCACCGCTAGCGGAGTCACTGCCATAGGTGAGTCATTAGGAGATGTTGAGTCACCACCAGCTTCTTGATATTGATATTGTCTAATGACTTTGGTCTGAATGGCTCAATGACTAAATATAATCTTCAATAGTTTAACCAATTCATAAAAAAATTAGGTAAATTTAATCCAGGTATTGTGTATATCCTCCAAATTATGCTGCTATATATATTCACAGAAGACATCTCTCTCTCTCAGATATATAATAACTAATACAATAGACAGCTAATACAATCTCTTTCTGAAAAAAAATCTACAGTGTATTGTATGACCAAATTTCTGAATTCTCATGATCTTCCTCTTTTAAAAATGGAATTCCTTTGTGTGGCATTTTCTAACCCTCCACACATGGAAAACCCCATCCCCCATGAAGAGGTCACTGCCCTGAGGCAGATCCCCAATCGGGGAAGGAGTTGTTTCTAGACAAGATGGTAGAGCATCCCAGAGGTTAACAGAATGGTCAGTGATGGTCTTTTACAGTGATCCATCAAGCATTTGTCCGCACCTCATTTTTCCTACCCAGTGGAAACAGAGCGACCCGTAAAGGTGGGTGGATCCCTGGGGAGAGGCTCATCCTGAAAGTGGACTCCCAGGATTTGAACCCAGAACCTCCCAAAGAATGGTGTGTTTGTAACCCTCACCTTCACCACCGCACCACCACCGAAATGGAGAATTCTCATGAACTTGATGATTCAAATTTTGTGAATACTAATGACACAGATGCACAAAACCCATTACTGATATTGATTGAGACATCAGACAAAGATCAACTAAAACATACCTACATATTTCTATGATCCACTCTTCTGATTCAATTTTATAGAGCACTATAAACATATATAACACATCAGAATGAAAAAATTTTATTCTTATTTGTTTCGTCTGTTTTAATTTTATGAAGTGTGTTGTTTTATTATTATCAAACATACATTGTCTTCTACACATTCCTGGGGAATACATATTATTATCTTCTTCCTCAATCTATTTCCCACTGTGTTTGTGAAATAGGTTCCTATATGACCTATTTTATTCATACATTCCACATATAAATGTGGAATAGTATTTTTAGCATGTACATATTGTTGTTGTTAACTATATAAATAATCCAGGTTGTGAATTTGTTTGATTATATTTATAATCTTCTTGATAGAGGGTGATTGTCAAGTGGAGTGGATTAAGTCTCACCTTGAGACTGAACCACTTGTTTATTCTGTTATTTCACTGTGTTATTTGTTTTATTTTACTATCATATTCAAGATAAATTTTTATTAACAAACAAAACAATTTCTTTTATAATTAATCTTAACTAGTGTTGATTTTTTTTGTCTTAGTAAATTTATTTCAAAAGATAATATGTTTCTAAAACATATTTTAACTAAGACTTAATCATTATTTAAGAAATATTTTAGTAGGATAAATCTTATATATATTTACTATTTATGTTAATTGGCTAGTCTATTTTTATTAAGTGGATTTTACTTTAACCTAATCTTGAATAGAAAATTTTATTGGGAACTCAATTCACCCCCTCTTGAGTTACTCACTCTAACCAAAATTTAGTATCAGAGGGTAGTTTATTTTAAATATATTATTAATTTTTTAACTTTTATTTTAGTTGTATTATAAAGATCTCATATTTATATCATATCTAAATTTTAGTTCTTTATGGATAATAGTCAATAAGGATATTCTACCAACAGACATACTTATTTTAATGGTACCAACTATGCTCAATGGAAAATAAAAATTAAAGTGCATTTGGAAAGTATAGGTTTTTACATATGGACTATAATATAAGATCAATATGAAATGCCACAAAATCCAATAATTTAATGGAGTAATTCTATAAAAACTTCTTACAACAATAATTGTAAATCTATGAATGATTTGTTTTTTGATTTGGGAGATGATGAATTCAATAAAATATCTACTTTCAAATCTTATGTGGAAATATGGGATACCTTATCTTTCTCACATGAAAGAACATAAAATTTAAAATAAATGAGATTAAATACATACACAATCAAGTATGATACTTTTAAAATGAAATATGATAAACCTATTTATGATATGTATCTCAGGTTCAATTAAATAGTGAATACTATGCACTCTCTTGGAAAACAAGTGATAGACAAAGATGATTTAATGAGACTAATTAGATGCTTACCAGATAGATGGAGAGGAACATCTATGTCAATAATAGAATCATATTATGTAAGTAAAATTCCTTTCAAGTAACAAATAGGAAAGATGATGATGTATGTTGAAGAGATTAAAGTCAACAAAGAGATTGATGTAGATAAACCAAAAATAAAATCAGTTGCCTTCAAATCTACTAACTCCAGACAAAGATAAAAAGTACAAAATAAATTAGTCCAGTGAATAATGATCTCCTAACGATGGTGATGAATAAATGGAACACATGGACAGAATATTCAAGAGATTATATTGAAAAAATAATTTCTTCAAAAAAACAAATTTCAAAGGAGATTATGATAACAAAGGAAACTAGAAAAGGGATTGGAAAAAGGATGAATCTCAAAATAAAGTCACCTGTTATGAATGAAAGAGTAGAGGTCACATTAAAGTTGAATATCCATTATTGTAATATAAAAATAATTACGAGGATAAGGATAGAAGACAAAAAAATCCATTAAAGAAACATGGAGTGCCTCTGAAGACAGCTCAAGTGAATTAGACACCAATTAAGAAGTTAAGTCTAACAAAGACAATATGTGCTTTATGGGAATAATATCAGAGGAAACCTATTTGAAAAAATCCAAAAAAATCCTGTGGTATCTAGAAAGTGGATTTTCCAAACACATGTCTGGTGAGTATTCAAACTTCAATAATTTGATCTAATTTCATGGTAGAAATGTCACTTTTGGTGACAATGAAAAATGGAAAATCATCAGCCTTGGCCAAATTGATAATTCTAATTCATTATTAATTTTAAAAAAATTATATATAGATGGTTTAAAATAAAATATTCTTATCATATCCCAATTACGTGATGATGGATTTTATATAAAATTTGAAAACAATTCCTGTCATGTTTTTAATGATAAAAACGATTTATTTTTTACTACTTTGAGAAATGATAATGTTTATTATATTGATTGAAATTCTTTATCTACTAAAAATATTTATTTCCTATGTGCCTTTCACAAAGAATATTGGATTTGGAATTTGAGACTAGTCCATTGAAATATTCATTCACTTAGAAAGCTAACTAATAAAGGTTTAGTTAGAGACCTACTAAATCTTGAATTCTCGAAAGATAAAATTTGTAATCTATTACAAAAATGAAAACTTCAAAAGATTTATTTTAAATAAAATAAATATGTTTCAACATCTAAACCTCTATAGCTAATTTATATATATATATTTGGACTTTATAGAGCCTCCAGACTAAATGGAAAACATTATGTCTATGTCTTTGTAGCTGACTTCTCTAGATACACTTGGGTATACTTTATAGCTCACAAAAGTGAATATTTTTATTACTTTATTAAGTATGAAAAATCTATAGAAAACCTTAGAGGACTTAGGATTAAGACCTTAAGGAGTGATCATGGTTGATAATTTTAAAATCAATACTTTGAATCAATATATTCACAAAATGGATAAAATCAAAACATTTCTGCTCCTAGGAAACCAAAAAAATGGTGTGGTAGAAAGAATAAATATGACTCTTCAAGAGATAGCTCGAACCATGTTAAATGAGTATGACCTACCTGTATAATTTTGGGATGAATCTATTAATACAACCTATTACACTATAAATAGAGTATTGATTATAACTTTCTTAAAGAGAACACCTTATGATTTATGGAACAACAGAAATCCAAAGGATAATTAATTTAGAGTTTTTGGTTGCAAATTTTTTATTCTAAATACAAAGGATAATTTGGAAAAAAAATTCTTCCAAGAGTGATGAAATAATTTTCCTTGGGTATTCAACTTATAGTAATTCTCATACGGTGTTCAATAAGGGTACCATAACAATGGAAGAATCAGTTCACATTAAGTTTGATTAAACCGATCCCAATAAAGATAAGACTATCTTAGAAGACCTTGATGATGATCTTTCAACTCTAAATTTCAATTCTAAACCTTCTAAAAATTCTGTTAAACAAACTAATAGTTCAACCAGTAATCATCCAGAACCTGAACTGGAAGAAAATAATGATTCTTCCATCCCCTCTTCTCAAAGACCCATTAGGACTCATAGAAATCATCTGTTAGATGTTGTAATAGGAAACCTAGATAGAGGTACAAAGACCAAAGATTAATTGAGAAATAAAATTGAACATCAAGCCTTCTTTTAACAGATTAACCCTAATAACATCAATGATTCCATCAATAATTAATTCTAGGTAATAGATAAGCAAGAAGAACATAATCAGTTTGAAAGAAAAAATGGTTGGGAACTTGTTGACTAACCTTAATACACCTTAAGTATTGGCACTAAGTTGGTGTTTAGAAACAAGTTTAATGAGTCTGGATCTATAGTAAGAAATAAATTAAGATTATTTTCACAAGGTTATAATCAAGAAGAAGTTATTGATTATGAAGAAACTTTTTCACATATAGCAATACTTGAATCCATTACGATACTACTTTCTAATATAGAACACTTAGACTTAAAACTATATCAAATGGATGTTAAAATTCCATTATTAAATATATTTATAATTGAGGCTATTTTTTTTGAACAACCCTTAGAATTTTAAAATCCAAATTTTCCAATTCATGTTTTTAAATTAACAAAATCATTGTATGGTTTAAAACGAGATCCTAGAGCTTTGTGTGATAGGATTTCCTCTTTCCTTATTTCAAAACGTTTTTCAAAAGGTATATATAATACAAACCTCTTTATAAAAATAATTTCAAAATATGTTTTAATAGTACAAATATATGTATATGATATTATTTTTTGGATCTACTAAATATTCCTTATGTACTGATTTTTCAAAACTAATGAAAAATGAATTTAAAATGAGTTTAATGGTTGAACTCAAATTCATTCTTGGATTTCATATTTTTTAAAATAAATAATGAATTATCATAAATCAAATTAAATGCACTAAAGATATTTTAAAACATTTTTTCCTAGAAAGTACCAAAAGTAGTGATACTCCCATGAGTTTCACCTGTAAACTAGACCTTGATGAAGCTGGTAAATCAATAGATCAAACTAGTTACAAAGGTATTATTTTCAGTATTTTATACTTAACTTCTATTTGTACAATTATTATGTTTAGTCTGTGTATGTGTTCTCTATTATAATCAAATCCAAAAGATTCACATTTAATAGCTGTCAAAATAATATTTAAATACCTCAATTATACAACCAATTTAGGATTGTTCTATACAAGAGGATATGCTTATATTTAGTTAGTCATTCAGATGCTAATTTGGTGGCTATAAGTTAGATAGAAAAAACACATTAGGAACATGTCATATTTTAGGGAAATCTCTAGTATCATGGTGTAGTAAGGAGAAAAATTATGTTGCAGTATCTACTACTGAAGCTAAATATATAGCTCTAGAAAGTTTTTGTGCACAAATCTTGTAGATGAAACATACTTTACTAGAATTTGGATACCAATTTAGAAATTTACCTATAAATTTTGATAACACAAGTGTGATAATCACTTCCAAAACTATAATATCTCACTCTAGAAAAAAACACATTGATATAAGACATCAGTTTTTGAGAGATCATTATCAAAAGGGTGATATAAATTTAGAGTTTATTGGAACTGAACATAATCTAACTGATATATTCACAAAGACATTGAATTATGAAAGATTAAACTATATCAAACATGAATTAGTAATGATAAAATTTGGTTGATGAGTCACCATTGATAAAGTGACCTTTGACGAGTCACCATTGATGAAGTCACCATTGAACGAGTCACCATTCCTTTTTATGTTGCCGTTTCTTTATTACCATTTCTATTTTCATTTACCAATTAATTTTTTATTATTTTAATTTTATAATTATTTGTTTAGAATCCAAAATGATAAAACCATTGGGATAACTCTAAATTGTTTCACTACCTATAACCCTTGATCTCTCGAACATTTTCCTTCCTATCAAACCTATATTCCTTATTTCTTATTCCACATGAAGCCTTCAATTTATCCAAATGGCCCAGGTGAAGTGAGTTTCAGAATTAAATCCAGAAGAAATAAGGCATTCCAAGAAATTAAAAGTATCCGTAAGAAGTTTGTAAATTGTTTCACTAAACCCTCATATGAAAAATTGTGTAGTCGAATCAGAAAAATAAATTGATGCATAGTAGATTACAACTAGAAATATTCTAGTGTTAAAGATAATAGAAAATAATGAGTGGATGAACTAATTTACCTCAAATCATCAAGTTTATTATTATAGGGTAGTCTTTAAATTTTATCAGAATGCGAGATTTATTTTTAGGAAGAAATAAGATAGAATTATAAGTATCATAAATGGAAAATTGATTTCTTTCTCTTCAAGAGAATCGAAAAATTGTTTAAAGGTTCCTCATAAAGGAGTATATGAGGATTTCCAAGGAATTATACTGAGTGATAGTGAAAATTTCAATTATGAAAGGGCTCTCCTTTAGTTAACTGGATATGGAACACTAAGAAGACCTACTGATGCTGATCTCAATAGGTAATGTAAGATTATTTTCAAATTTTTTCAACATGTTTTATATCAAAGGAAAGGGGACTTCAATACAATGAGGTATCAAGATGTATAGTTTATTTATATGATGAATAAATGGAAGAGAATAAATCTGTCTAGATTTTTGATGACCCATATACATGAGATATGCAAAAAGAGCTCCAAATAAAACTTCCGCATTTACCCAAAAATGATTTCTGCCATCCTAGATGTAAAGGGTTATGTCAAAGCTAGAGAAGAAGCTAAAGATAAAATTTTTGGTTTTTATTTATCAAAAACAATTTGTAAAAGGGTAATAGTAAGCTATAACCCATGGAAGGGATGCTGGGTGAGAGATAATGAAAAAATTTATGATGATTTCAATCCAATCGATTATCCTATAATACCTAAGGACATTAGGGATACTGGTCTTGAATCTGATGTGACAGATGAGTACTCTGATGCAGATGTTGTTGCTGAAAGAGATGAGCCATTAGTGGAAGAAGAAAAAGTGGAAGAATAATATGAAGAATAAGAAGTTATTTTAGTTGAATAATAGAGTGATCTAATGATCATTAAATATCCACCTAGAGTATCAAGTGGACATGTCAGTTCATTAGGATCTCTTCCTACCAGAGAAACTCTCTTACCTAAAAATTATTATGATGAAGATACTAAATTTTCTGGAGAAATTTGGTTTAAATTGTCTACATCCAAGACTTCATGTGATGATAATGGTAATGGAGGTAATGATATTGTTTCTAAATATTTAGATAAAGATATTGTATATCTTGAAAATTCTGATAAATATTCCAATCAGAATGATGAGAATTAGAATGATTAAACTCATGTTGATAGGGATTTTGATGATTGAAAAAAAATGGTGGACCTGACCACAGAGATGATTAAAAAGGTGGTACTGATCATGAGGGCAGTGATGATAATGTAAATGATCTTAATCATGAACAATAGAAAGTTTAACATCAATATTCTTCTCCTATGGTATCTATTTCTCATAGATATAAAATTCAAGGTAATTGATAACAAAATAAAGCCTCTGAGAAGCAATGTGTCTCTCTCAAAGGGGCTAGGGTTTTCGCCTATGGATCCACTCCCTCCCTTCTCCAGTGTAACTTAGATGGATCAGCATTGGTGTCTATCATCTCAGCATCATCATTTCTCTATGTGGCATCTTCCATCTTTCGGCTTCAAAAACTTAGGTGAGGCGTCAATTTTGTCATCCAAGTCCCAGTGGGTGAAATTTTTGGTGGCTGATGGCCTCAGATCTAGGTAGATAGAGGCGTATTGGCATTGAATCTAG
Organism: Viscum album; assembly: GCA_963277665.1. NCBI lineage: Eukaryota > Viridiplantae > Streptophyta > Magnoliopsida > Santalales > Viscaceae > Viscum > Viscum album. Next base: position 301,864,931 of record OY728144.1, read on the forward strand.
ACTCAGCATTTGTGGGAGAAGGTTCGGTGGCTCGACATCAACCTAGTGTGGCACAAAGTGGGTGGTTTTATGGTTTGAGATTCTGGTGTTCCTTCAGTTTCTTGCAGGACGGTTCCTGATGATTTCTGAAATTTCTATTGATTGCGTTGATTTGGTGTTCATACTGGTGTTCTACTTGAGGTCTTGGTTGAATTGTGAAGTTTATGGTGGTGTTTTCCTCGACCTGTGGTTCAATTGTCATGTCTTGTTGAAGGTTTTCTCATGAATGGTGTAAGGTATTGAGCTATTTTGTTTTGTGATTTTTCCAATGGTCCTGATGGTGGGAAGACAGTGTAGCCGGATTTGACCACTTGGAATAGGTCTCATAGGAGGATTCAAAGCTATAGGTTCATCTTTGTATAGCTTAATAGATTTGGTTGTTTGAGAGGGTATGGTTTTTTCCATCAAATCAGGCTCGTGCTTTGACACATGACATTTTCTTGCCAAATTGCCTTGCAACGATGAAGAGATTCATCATGATTAAATGCTGAGGAGGGGTGGATCCATGTTTTCTGTTTGGTTTTACTTTATTGTCATTTGGGTGTGTTTATTATTATGTTCATGAAGTCTTTGTGATTCCCCCCCCCCCCTCTTACCTTAAAATGGGGCTCTATCATAATAAAAAGTTGAATTCCTTCGGGCTGTTGGATAGATAGAGATAAAAATAAACCAAAGGATACCTTGATTCCTAATGTTCAAACAATTCTCATAGAAGGTATGAAAAATGAAAACGAGGGAGAGAAAACTCTAAATCTTGATGATCAAATGGATCAATAAGAACCAGTAGATAGCATGGAAACCAATTAGACAGAAGATATTCCAACTATAAGTTAAGGAGAGTTGACTACCATTCGAGTTAATTAGTCAGTTCTAGTGGATCAGTCTCCACAGACAACCAACTTGCAGCTAAAAAAGACAAAACTTGGGCCCACAACAACTAAAATTGGTAAAAGTTATCAGGTTCCAAAATACTCACCCATACTACCTTATGTTATACCATCGGTCATTTCTTTTGATGAATGGGAGAAGTATCCAGGTTTATTTATACTTGGACTTACTTATATTAACTCAGATGATGAAAACAATTTTCCTCATATTCAACCTACTCAACCTGTTCTGCCTCATAATGTAAAGACCCAAGATTATTTGATTTCCTTAAAAATAAATGTGAATTCAGATTTTGAATTATTGATAAGGAACATGATTTTATTTCATAAGTACCTTGATATCTTCACCATCTCTAATATCCAAAATCAGTGAAGAGAGTACTAGATATTTGGTTTAGTTAGTTATATCTCATATCCAGCCTCGAATAAGGTTTCATATTTAGGAAATAGAAGATTCAGATAATTTATTGGAAAAATAATTTGATATTTTGAGAAATTCAGTTGAGGGTTTGACATCATCTCTTTCAGAGCTTATGAATTCTCTATCTCAGAAGTTAGACAGTATGACTGCAACTGCATCTACTTAATTTACACCTCCTCCTGCTCCAGTACAACTTGATAGATATTTTCTGCAATAGATAATCAAATAATACATTAGAAATTCTATGGGTTATGTGATCAATCATGAATAGAAAATTTGAATGATACATCTTCATGGAGAACATATCCTTTATTTCATAAAAAGATACGCTGGCGATCTTAGACAAGATAAGGAAGTCATAAAGAAAACTATCAAGTCACACTTGTTGAGGATCTACTCCAAGCATGGAATTTTAGATAATTTATAATTTATTACTGAGAACTTTAGGATACCACCAGTGACAAGAGCCTTCAAAGAATATGTGAGTCTACTAAAGGTTTTCACACCATCTCTTCAAAGATTTATGGATGAGAAGGAAGACTTATTTAATGCGATGGAAAGGGGAGGTTCAATAATTATGGACTTCATCAATATCCTAAAACCCTACCGTCATGTTTATAAAACCACTATAATTTCTAAATAAGAAAAACCTTTTTCAACAATACTTTAAACCACATCCAAAGAGTCAGTTAAGTACATGCCTGGTCTAATCACTCATCCAAACATTCTTATGCCTCCACCATATCAACCTCTGATTTTTTCACTATTTAAAGCAATCATACAACTCAGAAAAGTTGCTTTCCAAGAGTGAATTGCTCTTGCAACCACACTACCATCCATTACAACCTTTTCCCCTAAATACACTTCTACACTCTCATCCTAGGATAGTGACAGAGATAGAGAAAAAGACAAAGGGAATGAGAAAGTTGATTAGACCCCATATTCTACACAGGGAATTTGTTTTGAAGTTGTTTTTTTGATAAGGATCATTTGTATTTTCCCTTTCATTCTTATCTTTTTATATTCATATCTTTTTAAAACCTCGATAATGAAAACTCCTTATGTTCTTCTATTTTGTCTTTAATTTTACCAACTATTTTTAAATTTTTCTAGTCTAAAAGGGAGAGATAAATTTGGAATTTAGTATTATATTAATAATAATATTGTTTTTAAACTCAAATATATCTTTGGTTATTTAGGATTACTTATTTAGTTCATGATTTATAAATTGAAATGTTTTGTGATCATCAAAAAGGGGGAGAATATTGAAGCCTCCTTCTATGGAGTGTGTTTGAAACTCTCTTAATTAAATGATCAAAAACCATGATTTTTTTAGCAATAATGTTTCACATGTTGTATGATAGAAATTTATATGATAATAATACTTCTATGATATTTCTTATAAGTATTATGGCAAGTCATCATTGGCTGGGAGACACCGTTGCTGCCAAGATGAGCTACCGCCAGACATGAGACACTGTTACCATCAGGTTGAGCTACCACCAGACTGAGTCACCATCACCACAAACAGGATATATATCTAGGATGAGATACTTCTAGAGGCAAGTCATGATTACCTCTAGAGGAGTCACCTCTAGCGGATTCACCGCCATCTTCTTATTATCATTGTTATCTAAGGACTTCGACATGAATGGATCAATGACTAAATCTATTATTGGATAGTTTGAAAAAGTCTTCAAAACTTAGTAAAATCTGATATAAGGATTTTGGATCTCCTCCAACCGACACTGCTATATATTTATAAAGGATATCTCTCTTTCTTGGAGATATAAGAACACATACGATAGAGAGATGATACGATCTCTTACTAACAAAAAAAACCTATAGTGGATTGTGCGACTGTAATGACCCAAAATATTATTAATGAAAATTCATCTTAATATAATTAAATGTATTATTATATAAAATGGTTATATAAAACATTCACTTCCTTGGTTTTATGATTTCAAAATACCATTATGAATTTTTATAGTTTCTAATATAGTCATTGAATAGTGACCACATGGTTAGTATAAATATAGGGATTTAACAAATCCAATTTACTCAGAAAAAGGAAATGATGGCCTCATCTAGTAGAATTTATCCATAAAAAGTCCATTTTTCAGAGGTCATAAAGGAGTTATCATCACTGTACTTTTCTCTTGACCAAGCCCAAGCCAAGATTCAACATGTTAAGCTTGAATTGAATCTCTTACGAGAGAAGTATAAGTTAATAGATATTACCACCCAAGCAATGTTATTCGAATCACCCCAAGAGTTTCTCACCATAGCACACCTTACCCTTGTGTATTATGAGGGTGATATAAGGGTTTATATAAAAAAACCCTATAACTATGATTATGTGCTTTATTTTTTGTATAAATAATATACATTCATTTCATTATTGTTACTTTGTAAATGGTTTTTAAAGCACAAATAGTATTTTCAGTTAATATTTAATTAAGAAATATATTTTGAGGAATTAATGGATTTTTAAATTAAATAATATTTTAATAGAATATTATTACTAAATTAATTTTTATTAAATATAAATTATCATATAATTTTCAGGAATAAAATTGTGATTTTTAATAAGGGTTGAAAGTTGTTTTTGTCAAAACCCATGAATTTTTTATAAATGTCAGTTTTTATTTTAAAATTAAAAATTCACATTTTAGAAAATAATTTAGATAAAAATAATATTTTTTTTTTGAATTAGGACATAGAAATTATCCGACGGTGAATTTTTCATAATTTTCTAATACAGTCGAATTTTTGGGTAAAAATTAAATACTGTTTAATTAAATAATGTGTTTTATGAGATCATAATGACCTAATAGTGATGTAATAAAATACTATAAATGTGATGTTCGGAAAATAAATGTTTTACCATTAAAATAATATGATTTTAGGTTTTTTTATTTATTTTACAAAGCTTTAGTGGACCCTCCAAGACTTACAAAACATTTTAACGTTTTAAAATGATTTCCTTGAGAGTGTGATTCACCTCCACATAAGAAAGCCTAATATTTTAAGAAGTTAGGAAATTTTACTTATAAAATAATGTTTTCCACTCCCATTTAGAAAAAACCATGGGCAAAAACCATGGTTTGGTTTGTGGTTTTGATTAGTTTAATGTGTAGTGTCAAAAACCTAAATAATAAAAAATTGTCTCTCCTTTCCTATATAAACCCACCGATGCTCCCACCTATCTTCACTCAAACCATTTGTATCTTGACCAAACCCTTACCACTTCTCTCTGGTATCCTCCCAAGGATCACCAAGATCTCAATAAGCCTCTCTAAATCCCCTCTCAAGCCTTTGGGGTCACACTTCCAAGTAAGGGATTTCTTCCTTTCTCATTTTTGTCCAAATTTATTTATATTATTATTCCCTTTTATTTTCAATTAAAAATGATGGGATATAATTTAGCACCTCACCCATACTTCCCTCCTTATGTTTTAACGATGATATACCCCTTTCTCTCTCATTAATTCCCCTCATGTACACCTGTTACCATGCCAAAATTTTGTAAGGGATTTCTCTCTACTCATTTACATTCAAGCAATTATTTTGTATTATGAATCTAAATTACATTACATATAAACTAGTTAATATCCATTTCATGTAAATATTATTATACACCCCTTTCTATCTCATCAACCATTTTTATGAATTCTTATAACATTCTATTATACTGCCGAAATTCCACCACATTTTTTCAAGCCAAAGTCATTGTGTAGTGAATACCAACCCATTTCTGTATCAAGGGTATTCACCTTTATACACATTTACTTATTGATTATAGAGTTTCATGTATGAATTAAAAATTCCTTTACCGTGTAATAAATTATGATGTTTAATGAATCCATATTTTATGATCCATGTGGCACACTTATGCATGAAATGAAATGATTAAGAAGGGTGTGCCCTGATAGCGCTTCAATGCAATGGGTAAAGATTAGTATCATGATACATCAAGTGCCATGAGGGTTTACTCATTATAATTCATGTTAAATGATGGTTTACTCATGATCTATGTACAATGATCCTTGTATCATGCTAATATTATGTTAAATGTTGATGCCACATTTCCATGCTATGATAATGATGTTATATCATGCCTTTATATTCATGTTTCTCTTATGCTCCATTGATATTCCTATTGCCTAAAATGTACATTATTATTCATGTTATGACCTGTTTACTCACTTAATAGGGTTTATAGCTCACCCTTTTCTTATGAATGTCCTCAGGTTATCCAATGTAGTGCTAAGCACGAATGAATGTTTATAGTCATGTAAAAGAAGTTTTCAATAAAGATGTTTATTTCATGTTTTAAGTTGTTATGTAATGGTACTAAGCCCAAAAGAAACTATACCTCTAAAGACTATATGTTTTATCAAGTGAATATTTTATGTAATAAATTATGTTTAAGTGTGAAATAAAGAGTAGGGTTTTTATAGTTGGTATCAGAGGATGGGTTTTGTTATTTTTGGGAAAACCCTAGTGAAATCCTTAAGGATAAGAATAAATATAATAAAAACATCCCTAAATGTTGGTGATTATTGAGTAAGTGGTTTATCAAGCCAATATATCCCTATTTGGATACAAGCAGGTAGAGGTGGCTCTGTAACAGATGTATCTAGGGGTAAAACCCGAAAGCACCACTTTAAGCTTGACTTCAACTGGAACTGGTGCACAACAATGGTCCTTGATATACTCTTGGTTATGTAAATCCTAGGGGATATGCTTTGGTAAATTCAAGATCTTAGTATATACTGACTGAAAGTTATTGTTTTATTATGAAACCCTTAAAACCCCGGGATACACGTCACGGAGGATGGATGTAGTGAATGCCAAGGGCGTCCTTCCGGATTACATTGACACATTCGAGTGGCAAAGAGTTAAGGCTATAATAAACTATCAAAGTATCCTCTGGCCTGCCCCCACAGGCCATCGTATCAGCCACAAAGTTGGATTCCCATACACTATGGTGGACCATCCTACCCTGGTTGGTCTCCGCTTTGCACCTTCTATAAATATACACCAGGTTCCAAGAAATGTCACAAGCCCCCTGAAGAGATCTGACCAGAACATCCGAATCAAATTCGACCTCCGTCACCCGAAGACCTCTCCTCCTGCAAAGAGTGACACCCGAGAGTAGGGCTCTAAAATTCGAGCCCATAGAAGAGCCTGGTCCATAATAATCACTGAACACAATGTGCATCGAACCCCAACAATCCCGGAGAACACCACCTCCCCTCATGATCCCCCCCATACATGAACCTTCTACATTTAGTTTCAACCCGCTGGCTGGAGGTTTCCACCTTACCCATCTCCCTCTCTGCAAGGTATGATTGCACCGTCCCTTAACAAGGTTCCCCAGTATACCTGCATGCACTCCATTATTGAAAAGAGTGGAAAGTTCTACGATGATCAACCCCATATGGACCTGAAGAGCTAACAAAGATCTTCGGCCTCCTAACCGTACCTGGTTATGAGCTTCCCAAAGGGTCCAGCATACTGATATTAGGATGACAATGCCTGCCGAACGCTCCTTTGTTCTATTACCAAAACCTGAAAACCAAGATATAAGATGCTCACAAACCGAAAGATGCTCCCCAGAAGGAAACCTGAAATGAGAAAATTGGGACCAGAGGAACACTGCCTACCTCCCCTGAAAAAACAAATGTAACGTTGATTCCAAGTTCGGTCTCTCACAATAGTAGCAACACGATGCCATGGAGACCCCTCTCTTTGGAATGTTTTCCTTTGTGGGTACCACTCAGTTTTGAATCCTCCACACTAGGAAGTTCATTCTAGTTGGGATTTCTTTGCACCACGTGAGCATCTCCCCTGCCACCCCATTATCGTTCCTCTACTCAATTCTCCTGAAACCATTCAAATTAAAATTCCCCGACCCAACTTATGTAAAGCAGCACCGGTCTGGTTCATCGCTCATGACAACACTGTTAAATAGATTAAGTTGCGATGGGTTAAGGTTTTCATGAATAAAATCATACCTCCCGCATACCTCCCTGAAAGAAATTTCAGGGAGAGGGCATCCCTCATAACAGAGCCTCTCCTCCGTCCAAGAATCTCCCCAAAAATTGATCTCCCCACATCCAATCACCCATCTGGTGTAGTCATGCAGCACCTCCATACGTGAGACAATACACTTGGTGAGGCCCGTTGCACCACGCATGCAAAAATCACCATGCACACCATATCTTGATCTGAAAAACTTTACCCAAATAGTTTTACCTGCAATCACCTCCCAAGCCAATCTTGCTTGCAGTCCCCGGATAGATTCCTGGATATCCCGAAGACCAACCCAACCCTCTTCCACTGGATGGGCCATCCCCTTCCAAGATGCCCAGTGGCATCTCCCCTCCCTCTTCGCATCCCATATGAACGACATGATAATATGCTCGATCTTCTCCACCGTTCCCTTCGGGGGCTTGATGATGGCAAAGATGTTCATGGGAATCGACAGCAGCACACTGTTAATAAGCATGATCCTACCCCCAAAGGAGAGCATCTTGTTCTTCCAGTTAAAAATCCTCCCCAGGATATGATCCACAATCTCATTAAAGTGAATCTTCAAAACCCTCCCACTCGATAAAGGAACTCCAAGGTGTATAACAGGAAGTTGCCTCTGTCCACAACCCAGGGCCTCCTGAATGAGTCTGCACCTCCGTCCCGGGCATTTGTTGGAGATGAACAGATGACTTTTCGACTGGTTGATCGACTTCCCGCTTACTTCTCCATACTCCAACATAATTCCCTTAAGAGCGTTCAAATATCTCTTCCCTCCATTAAAAAACAAAAGAATTTCATCAGCAAACATCAGGTGAGAAACACTCTTCGCATTCCTTCTACCGTAAAAAGGCCTCAGCCTTCCCTCTGCCAAGCCCTTCTTCAGGTTTCTGGATAAAGTGTCCTGAGCAAGAACAAAAAGGGTAGGGGAGAGCGGGTCTCCCTGTCGAACTCCCCTCACAGACTTAAAGAAACCAAAGCATCTTCCTAGCAGGGATATTGAGATCCAAGGGGAGGCGAAGCACCTGAAATAGAGATCACAAAAATTCTCCTAGAATCCAAAACCCCTCATGACCTGTAAGATGAAGGCCCAATCCAGATTCTCGTAGGATTTATTCATATCCACCTGCCAAATGACATTGGAGCCAACAGTCCATTTGTTCAAATCATGAACCAACTCACTAGAAATTCCTACCGCTCCCTGTATACCCCTCCCTTGAATAAAACCATCCTGCTCTTCAGAAACTAACTTAGGAATCATGTTGGCTAATCTCCTGCCAATGACCGTTGCCAAAATTTTGTAAGAAACGTTACACAAACAAATCGTTCTGAAGTGACTAACCAGCGTGGGGTATTTGATCTTCGACACCAGCACCACCCTAGAGGAAGAAATCCCCCTACATAAGGAGGCCCCTCGAAAGAAATCTCGTATAGCCTCCACCACACATGGCCCCACGAACTCCAAAGCAGTGCTAAAGAAAGACGCCGGGAAGCCATCAGGCCTGGGTGCACTCTCCTTCGGCATACTTCCCAGGGCATCCCTAATCTCCCTTTCTTGTGGAATAATGGACATACACTCGCTCTTGGATTGGGTTATCATCGCAGGTAGACCCTCCAAAAAGCACGAGTCTCCTAAAGACTCTCTGCGGAAGCCAGATGAGACCTCCCCTTCCCATACACCCTCGAAATGCTTCAACACAATTTTACCAGCCACCACAACATCTGAAGTGAAAACTCCATCCTCCCCTTTAATATTAATCTTCAGATTCCTCATCTCTTTGATAAATTCCTAAAAGAAGGCGTTGTTTCGATCCCCCTCCCTCAGCCATCGCACTCGGGACCGTTGTAAATAAACTCTCTCCATCTCCAGTAGTTTCTCAGCCAACGCCACGTTTTTATCACAAAGGATAGCAAAGGTGACCTTGTCCCAGGACACCTGAAGCTCTTCCTCTAACCTGCTAACCTCCTCTTGTAAGCTGGTCACCCCGTTGTGCCAATCTGGTTTCTCCACAAGCCACTGTCTAATGCTCTGTTTTAGCCTTCTAAGACTGTTTACTAGTCCTCCCCACGACCCCGCCCTCTCCTTCATCAACCATGACTCCCTCACCATCTGCATGAAATAAATGTCTTTATTCCATTCACTCGAGTAATGGAAACCTTGGCCAACCACAGCTTCACGTTTAATTTCTAACAAAAGTGGGGCATGGTCCTATAAGATACGGGGAAGGTGTGCGACTGAGGTCTTTGAGTACATATCCAGCCCATGCAAGTTGGTAAGCCACCTGTCCAGAAGACACCATATCCTGTTCTGGCCTTTCCGGTTATTGCACCACGTATACTTCGACCCTCCAAAGCCTAAATCCAACAGCCCCGCATGTAGTAATCACTCCTTGAATTCCATAATTCCATCCAGGATATCACCCCTTCCTCCCCTCTTCTCAGAAACGTCCACAACCATATTGAAGTCACCTCCCACGAACCACAGTAATGTGCTGGCTTGAACCGAATTCAAGTGAGTCCATAGCCCCCTCCTTTCCATCGCCTTGTTACTCGCATACACAAGCGAAAAGAGAAAGAAAAAACCACCCACCTCAATATTCATGTCCATGCACTGTGAGGTTACACTAACCACCTCAACCGAAATATTATTCTTCCATCCCGCCCAGATTTGAAAATTAATAGGCCCACCATGAAAACAGTTCAGGAAGCCCATCTTCTTCACTATACCTGGAAGCTTGCATGCATCCTGATTCGGCTCCAAAATCACAAATAAAGAAGCTTTGGCTTTCCTAACCATAAAAGAAATGAAGGCTCTCTTGGCCTTGGCCCCTAGACCACGAGCATTCCAGACAATGGCTGAGAACATCACTGAACAACCTTACGAGGTTTATGGACCGCTGAAACATCCAAACTGGGGTGCACCGACACACCCTTCCCCTTGGCCCTCAAGCGGGTAATAGGCCCCGACACGCCATCCAAACCATTACCCCGAGTCACTGCTAAAACCCCTTCCTCACTCAGAACATCCAACTCCTCCAGTTGTGGTCGCCTTCCAGAATGGACATGAGATGGCTCCGCATCCAGCTCCCCCTGGAACAAAGATAACAACATCCTTCTCTGCGGAGACCAGCGCGAGGTCATCACTTCCTTATCCACACCGCTTTTACCATTGATCGTCTCCACACATTTACCAGAATAAACCAAGAGCTTGTTTACAAGACTATTTTGAATATCCCCTGGTGTCAGTTGCGTCGAAATACCAAAGGCATAAGGGGAGGGAGAAAGCATTCTGGTCGGACTGCCCAATGAGAAAGGAGCCTGAACCTCCACCTCCCCTAGAGACACGTCTTTCCCTACGCTGTAAGGATTCGTCCTTTGCGATACCTGACCCGGAGACCAAGAGATGATATCCCTACTCCCAGAGGAAAAAACCGACCGCGCTCCAGTGATGTCAGATAACGTTCCCCTAGAAGACTTGCCAAACACGCCAACTCCACTAAGAAGATTCAAATTTGAAACCTCTCGAGGCATAACGGTCGAATCCAAAGCCCCACCCCCACCCAGCACCACTGGGTCCTGGCCCGGTTCCCCCACCGGATCTCTACCGGAGGTCTCCGCCACCTCCCTCCATCACCGACAGCTCTTTACTTCATGGCCATGCAGACCACAAAGCACACATAAACGATGAAAACGACGGTAAAACAACTTCTGCTTCCAACAAAACCCATCCTCAGATTCAAGCTGTACCATGGAGGGTCTCTTCAACGTCAAGTCCATTTCAACACAGATACGAGGGCTCGACGCCGCCTTGAGCCTCCTAGTGTAATCATCCGCACAAAGAAAGGACCCAAAAGAGTTCCTGACTTCCTTCAGAATTGTCAGGTTCTGAAAAGGAAGAGGGAGACCTGGTAACGCTAACCACACCGCCTCAGAAGACAATTCTCACCCACGGTGGCAGTCCCACGACCACCTGGACAAAGAGAAACTCCAAGCGCCACACCTACGAGCTCCCCACGCCCAAGCTTTGACAAAGTCTTCTCTAGAGGCAAGATGAACACAGAAGATGACCCTCAACAGGTCAGAAACCACCGCTGGTTGGGATAGCCCCCAAGTATCGACAAAGATCCTGAAAAAACCAAGGGATGGTTTGGAACGCCCAAAATGCGCCACCAGAGTGAGCTCATGGAAAGCCTCCGCCTCCTGAAGCTCCCTTGATGAAAATCTCACCACAGGGACCTCCGACACCACCTTAGGAACCTTAGGCCCCAACATAATCGGTGGGACCTCCAAACAAGCCTGGCACTCTAACGAAACACTGCCTCCAGAGATACCTTTACACAGAACATCCTTGAAAGAAGCCCTTGGAAGAGCTCCACCCCCATCCCCCCCAACAACAGCCTCTGAGACTCGTATAGAAATCGCCGCCAAACCCTCACCATCAGGAAGTTGATCAAAAGCCATCTGAAATCAATATAGCAAATTTCCCACCATCATGATCAAGAATATCTTAGTATATACCGTTATTAAGGGAAATAAATTCCCCCTAAGAATATATTTTGGTAATTATATCATGGATAACATATATTGAAGCCTAGGAATTCATAAGTTAAAGAAATAAGTGTTACTTATAAGTTATCCCCTTTTGTCTTTGGATTCTCCTTTTTTTGTGTTACCCCTAACTTTCCTTTTATTCCATCCAATGTCCAGTAATAGTAATTCCTATGCAAATAACCAATACAAATATCAATGTGATGACTATTCTAATGAGATACCCAGTCTGATGGGAGATGCAATCATAAACTTTTTCATGATAATCTCTTAGTTAACTCAAGTTTTGAATAGAAACATGGGTCAAGAGAAACATTCAACCCCCCCTAATAAAGAAAAAATATCAATCGAGATCTTAATGTGACAAAGGCCTCCTACTTTTAATGGATCATCTGATCCCTCAATTGTCGAACAATGAATCAAATCCATTGAAAATATAATCTCCATCCTTCAATGTTCCAAAAAAGAGAAGGTTCTTTTGGATGCTTATCGTATGGAGGGTGAATCTGATCAATGGTGGATATTGATCAAAAATATGAAGCCTGAGGAGGATATCGAGGCATTGGAATGGAAAGATTTTCGTTAAATGTTTTTTGATAAATATTTTCCTTGCACCCTCCAACTTAAGATGGAAAAGGACTTCCTTTCCCCCAAGAAAAAATAAGACGAATCCATCAAAGCATACAAGGAAAACTTCACAAGGCTTTCACGATATTCCTCCAACTTTATCATTACCCATGAATGCAAGTTTGACCACTTCTTTGGTGGGCTAAAACCTAGCATACGGAAATCCCTAGCGATCTATGACTTCGAGAGATATGAGGAAATTGTCTGACGTGCCCTCAAAGTTGAAATGAAGATCAGATAATCTTAGGGGTATCATGGGGATAATAAGAATAAGATGTAATTTAATTGAGGTGTTCCAATGAATAAATAAAACAGTGCTATGAAAATATAGCACCCCACTTTCCAAAGGTTCAGAAAGAAACACCCTAGAAATTACCTGAAGGGGATGAGGAAATGCTTTAGGTGTAGAAGAGAAGGGCACCTGGACATTAACTTACAACGAGAAAAACCTATGACTGTGACAGAGGAGAGGAATGCTCCATTCGAACCTCAACACGTTGTTCATTGCTTCAACTGCAAAGAATCAGGGCACTTTTCAAACCAGTTCCATAAGAAAAGGGTTTTTGGAGGCAACCAACAACCTCCCAGGCAACAAGGGATAACCTTTTCCATCAGTACCACCAAAGTGAACCCCAATAAAAAAGTGGTGATAGGTACGCTATTTATTCATTCAAGAATAGAGAACATACTTTTTTATTCTAGTTTAATGCATTATTTTATATCCCAAAAGTTTAGTAGAACAATCCCAACACCACCATAAATCATGAAATTAAATATGTTGGTGAGAATGAAAAGTTGTGAAATCATTGTATCCTATGAATATAACTCCTCCTATGTCACATTTTTTGGTTTTAACTTCCCAGAGAACCTCTTAATACTCCCTTTAGTGGAATTTAATGCAATTATTGGCATGGATTGGATTTCCCTATATAGAGCCAACATAAATTTCCATGAAAGGGAAATCACTCTCCATATAGTGAATCGACCCCCGATTTTGTACAAGTGCAAGGAGGAGGATGAATATTCTTTAGCACCATCATATCAAGTGTGTATATTACCACCCTATGATCAGACATATCTTACTCAGATGATTGAGTCTAAGGAGGCAACCATCCTTTAAGACATACCTATTGTGAGGGAATGTGCTGAAGTGTTTCCAGAGGAATTTCCTGGTCTTCCTCCTTTAAGAGATGTTGAAATATCAATTGATCTTATACTTGTGGTGTTTCCAGTATCCAAGACTCCATATAGAATGGTTGTTGTGGAGCTTTAGGATTTGATGAAATAGCTATAGAAGAATCTGGATAAAGGGTTTATACGCCCAAGTGCTTCACCATGGGCTGCACCAGTCCTCTTCGTCAAGAAGAAGGATGGGTCAATGCACCTTTGCATCGATTATCGTGAGCTCAAAAAAATCAAGATAAAGAAAAAGTATCCTATTCCATGAATTGATGACTTTTTTTACCAGCTATGTGGAGAACAATAATTCTCCAAGGTATATTTGAGTTCGGGATATTACCGAGTAAGGGTAGAGAAGGAGGATATCCCAAATACTGCTTTTCGTACAAGGTACGGGAACTATGAATTCATAGTAATTCCTTTTGGACTCACTAATTCTCTAAACATTTTCATGGAATTGATGAATAGAGTCTTTAGATATTACCTTGAAAAAATTTTGGTAGTCTTTATAAATGATATTCTAATATATTTCAAAACTAAGGAGGAGTATGAGGAGCATCTAAGAACTATACTAGAGACCTTGAGAAAGGAAAATATCTATGAAAAATACATCAAGTGTGAGTTATGGTTGAAGGAGGTCTCATTATTGGGTCATATCATCACAAGAAATGGGATGTCTATGGATCCCTCCAAGATAGCTGTAATTGATGGATGATTGAGGCCAACATCGGTAACGAATATCCATAGCTTTCTAGGGTTATCTGGACATTATCGCCAATTTTAGAGAAATTTATCACGATTTTACAACCCCCTTACCAAGATAAATCAAAAGGGAGTAAAGTTTTCTTGGAGTGATGAATGTGAAGATAACTTCAAGTAGTTGAAAATGAGCCTTATCATTGCACTTGTTCTCACACTACCCATAAGTGGAGAACTTTTTGTGGTATTCAGTGATGCTTCGAAGAAGGGATCGGGCTGTGTGTTGATGAAAAATGACAAATTCATTGCCTATGCTTCAAGGAAATTGAATGTTCATGAGAAGAACTATCCAACACATGATCTGGAGTTGGATGCAGTAATATTCGCTTTAAAAATTTGGCGACATGACCTCTTTGGGGAGAAGTGTGAAATATATACAGGCCACAAAAGTCTCAAGTATATATTCACACAGAAAGAGTTGAACATGCACCAACGAAGATGGTTAGAGCTGATCAAAGACTATTACTTCTCAATCTATTACAACTCTGGAAAAGCGAATAGGGTGGTAGATGTTCTAAGTAGAAATGACCTCGAAATTCTATCATTGATGAGAATTTAAAAGGATATAATATTCTTAGATTTGATGAATATGGACATGGGAATTTTAAGGAAGGGATCATCATCAATCCTTTCAAAAATGATTTCTCAACTATATTTTTTGGAAAGGTTAAAGGATGCTCAAAAATAGGATGTGGTAATTCAGAAGATATTGGAAACTATCATAAAATGTAAATCTCCTAAGTTCAATGTTAATGAAGAAGGAATTGTGAGATTTGTGACAAGACTATGTGTTTCATGAAATCCAGATTTAAATAAGGAACTTTGGAATGATACACATTGTTAGAATTTCTCCATTCACCTAGGAAACACAAAGATGTATCAAGATATTTGAGATCTTTATTTGTGGGATAACATGAAGAAACATATTGGTGAGTATATATCAAAGTGCCTAGTATGTTATCAAGTGAAGGTTGAGAGGCAGAATTATAAGGATATGATGCAACCATTACCCATACCATCATGTAAATGAGATAAAATCACCATGAACTTTTTCATTGGACTTATGAAGACATCAAAAGGAAACAATGATATATGAGTTGTTGTGAATCGTCTTACAAAGACTGCATACTTCATTACAATTCAGGATGATTTCTCATTGAATCAAATGACACTAATATACATTAAAGAAGTGGTAAGGATGCATGGAGTACCAATTTCGATTGTATCTGATCGATATCCAAGATTCACCTATAAGTTCTGGAAGATTCTTCAACGTGCTCTGAATACTAAGCTGAACTTTAGTACATCTTATCATCCTCAAACTTATGGCCAATCTGAGCAGACTATCCAAACACTTGAAGACATGTTGAGAGTATTCTCAATGCACTTCAAAGGAGGATGGGATCAACATCTTCCTCTGGTTGAGTTCTCTTACAATAATAGTTTCCACTCAAGAATACAAATGGATCCTTATGAATCCCTTTATGGGAAGAAGTGAAGAATACCAGAATGTTGGGATGAAGTTGAGGAGTGAAAAATCCTAGGTCTAGAAATGGTGGAAGAAATGGTGGAGAAGGTTATGACTATCCAATAGCACATTAAAGTTTCTCAGAGTCGAAAAAAGATATATGCTGATAATCATCGATGAGACCACAAGTTTGATTTCAGAGACATGGTATTCCTCCTCATATCACCGTGGAAGAGAGTTATGAGATTTGAGAATAAGGGAAAGCTTAGTCCAAGGTACATCGTCCCTTTTGAGATCCTTGATCACATTGGAGCAGTGGCCTATCGACTAGCACTCTCACTGAACCTATCTCAAGTACATGATATATTCCATGTATCACTCTCTAAGAAGTACATACCTGACCCATCATATGTACTCAATCTAGAGGTGGTATCATTGGAGAATGACCTATCCTATGAAGAGAAGCCGTTGAATATCTTAGATTGTAGGGAAAAAGTTCTATGAAATAAGATAATGCCCCTCATCAAGGTGTTGTGGAGAAACCAAAAGTTTGAAGAGGCGACATGGGAATTAGAGGAAGTGATTAAGCAGAGTTACCCACATTTGTTTTAGTGTGGGAAAAAGAAATTTTGAGGGTGAAATTTATTAAGGGGGGAATATTGTAACAACCCAAACTTTTATTAATGAAAATTCCTCTTGATCTAATTAAATATATTATTATGTAAAATGGTTATATAAAATATGAACTTCCTTGGTTTTATGATTTCAAAATACTATTAAGAATTTTTACCATTACTAATATAGCTGTTGAACAGTGACCACATGATTAGTATAAATATAGGGCTTTAACAAATCTAATTTACTCTGAAAAAGGAAGAGATGTCCTCATCTAGTAGAATTTCTCCATATGAAGCCCATTTTTTGGATCTTGAAAAGGAATTATCATCACTCGGCTTCAATATTGACCAATCCTAATCCAAGATTCAACATGTTAAGCTTGAACGGAATCACCTACAGGAGAAATCAAAGTTAATAAATATTACCACCCGAGCGATGTTATCTGAGCCACCCCAAGAGTCTTTCACTACCACACACCTTACCCTTAGGTATTATGTGGGTGTTATAATGGGTTATGTAACAAGACCCTCCCACTATGATTATGTGATTTATTTTTTGTATAAATAATATATGTTCATTTCATTATTGTTACTTTGTAAATTGTTTTTAAAGCATAAATAGTATTTTTAGTTAATATTCAATTAAGAAATATATTTTGATGAATTAATGGATTTTTGAATTAAATAATATTTTAATAAAATATTATTACTAAATTAATTTTTATTAAATATAAATGATCGTATAATTTTTAAGAATACAATTGTGATTTTTATTAATGTTTGAAAGTTGTTTTTGTCAAAACCCATGAATTTTTGATAAATGTCGGTTTTTATTTTAAAAGTAAAAATTAAAATATTTTGGAAATTATTTTGATAAAAAATTAATATTATTTTTGGAATCAGGACATATAAATTATCTAACAATTATTTTTTCATAATTTTCTGAGATAGTCAAATTTTTGGGTAAAAATTAAATATCGTTTAATTATATAATGTGTTTTATGACATCATAATGACCAAACAGTGATGTAATAAAATACTATAAATGGTATTTTCGGCCAATATATGTTTTAAAATTAAAATAATGTGATTTTAGGTTTTTTTGATTTATTTTACAAAGCTTTCGTGGACCCTCCAAGACTTACAAAACATTTTAACTTTTTAAAATGATTTTCTTGAGAGTGTGACTCAACTCCACATAAGAAAGCCTAATATTTTAAAAATTTATAAAATTGGCCTTATAAAATAATTTTTTCCACTCCCATTTTGAAAAAACCATGGGAAAAACCATGGGTTGGTTTTGACTAGTTTAATGTGTAGTGTCCAAAACCTAAATAATAAAGAATTCTCTCTCCTTTCCTATATAAACCCACCCAAGCTCCCACTTATCTTCACTAAAATCATTTATAGCTCTACAAAAACCATAAATCCTCTCTCTAGTATCCTCACAAGGTGTCACAAGCTCTTAAGAATCATCTCTCAATCCCTTCTAAAGCCTTTGGGATCACACTTCCAAGTAAGGTATTTCTTCCTTTCTCATTTTTGTCAAAATTTGTTTATGTTGTTATGCCCTTTTATTTTCAATTAAAAATTATGGGGTATGATTTATAACCTCCCCCATAATTCCCTCATTATGTTTTAATGATTATATACCCCTTTATCTCTCATTAATTCCTCACATGTACACTCGTTACTATGCTAAAATTCAGTAAGGGATTTCTCTCTCCTCATTTACATTCAAGAAATTAATTTGTATTATGAATCTAAATTCCATTACATATGACACAATTAATATCAATTTCATGTATATATGATGAGAAAACCCATTCTCTCTCATAAACCATTTTTATGAATTCTTATGGCACACCGTTATGCTGCCAAAATTGCACCGCAATTTTCCAAGCCAAAGTCATTGTGTAGTGAATACCATGTCCATTTCTCTATTAAGGTTATTCACCTTTATAAACATTTAATTATTTATTATAGAGTTTCATGTATTAATTACACATTCCTTTATTGTGTAATAAATAATTATGTTCTATTAATCCACATTTTATGATCCATGTGGCACACTTATTCATGAAATGAAATGATTAAGAAGGGTGTGCCCTGATAGTGCTCCAATGCATTGGGTAAATATTAGTATCATGATAAGTAAAGAACAATGAGGTTTTACTCATGATAATTCAAGTGAAATGAGGGTTTACTCATGATTCATGTGCAATTATCCTTGTCTCGTGATAATATCATGTTAGATGTTGATGCCACATTTCTATGTTATGATAATCATGTTATATCATGATTTTATGTTAATGTTTCTCTTATGCTCCATTGATATTCCTATTGCCTAACATGTACTTTATTCTTCGTTTTATTACTTGTTTAATCCGTTATTGGGATTTATATCTCACCTGTTTCTTATGCATGTCCTCAAGTTATCCCATGAAGTTCTAAGTACGAAGGAATGTGTATGGTCATGTAAAAGAAGTTTTCAATAAAGATGTGTATTTAATGTTTTAAGTTGTTATGTAATGGTAATAATCCCCAAAGTCACTATAACTCTATATATTATATGTTATATAAAGTGAAGAGTTTATTTAATAAATTATGTTTAAGTGTGAAATAAAGAGTAGGGTTGTTATAAAGACCAAATTTGTGAATTATCACAAACCTGATGATTCACATTCTGTGAAGATCAATGACATAGAAGCATAGAACCCGAAACTAAGATTGATTAAGACATTATATAGAGATCAACTGAAACATACCTACAGATTTCTACAGTCCTCTATTCTACTTCAATTTTCCAAAACAAGTCACAGATTTCCCACCAATGTTGATCTAAATACTATGAACATACAGAACACATTATACTGAGTTTTTTCTATTCTTATTTGTTCTTTCTACTTTAATTTTGAGTAGTGTGTTTTTTTCCTGTTATCCAACATACAATGTCTCCTGTACATTCTTAGAGAGTAATTTTTATTCACTTCATCCTAAATCTATTTCCAATTGTGTTTGTGGAAGAGGTCCATGTGTGATCTGTTCTATTCATACATCCCACAGATAACTATGGAAGTGTATTTTTAGTCTGGATAGATTGTTGATGTTGAATATATACCTAATCTAGGTTTTGGATTTATTTTATTAAATTTATAATCTTCTTGGTAGCTGGTGATTTCAAAGTGGAGGGTATTAAGAATCACATTGAGACTGAACCTATTGTTTATTATATTATGTCATTGTGTTATTTGTTTTTTTTTTCCTATCATATTCAAGATAACTTTTTATTAACAAACAAAAAAATTTCTTTGATAATTAATCTTAACTAGTGTTGATATTTGTTTTTGTATAAGTAAATTAATTTAAAAAGTTAATTTATTTCTAAAAAATATTTTAACTGAGAATTAATCATTATTTAAGAAATATTTCAAAAGGATAAATCTTATATTGATCTGCTACTCTGGTTAATTGAACATGTTTTTTATTAAGGGGATTTTACTTTAACCTAATATTGAACAGAAATTTTTATGGGGAACTCAATTCAACCCCTCTTGAGTTACTCACTCTAACCAACATATATAATTTTTTACACTACTTTTTCCTAAGTATACTTAATGTATATTAACTAAATGAAATTGACTAAGTAGTGTGTGTGCTTCCATCCTTCTCTTTAAAATATAATTGGGTTGTAATTAAAATTTAAATATAGTGAAAAATATTTTTGGGAGACCTTTTTTAGGAATAATAAGGAGAAAATAAGTGAGGTTCAACCCTGATATCACCTTTGAATTTGATTATCAATAAGGGGGAGAAATAAATTAGCACACATATTAACTTTAGATATATGTGGAGGTATTAAAAATAATTAAAAAGGGGGTTATCATACCCAAGAATGGATTTTATTTTTTTCAATAAGGAAGATAGAAAAAAGTGTCAATATGTGTATGGAGAACTACTAAGTGAGTGGCCATCATAAATGGTAAGGAGACTATGTGCTACTGTTTGAAGACCTTAATATGATAGCTTCAAAATAATATCCATTAAATTTGATTATTTATGTTTTCATATTTGAAGAAACTAAATTAAAGTGTTGTTGGATGTAAACACACTATCTAAAACATATTTGAAGTGGTTTTGAGTTTATTGTGGAAGGTTGAAGATGGTTTGAGGAGGCCCTGGTTCGAGTTAAATAAAGTTTATAATTTTCAGACTAAGATGTATACACTCACTTCACATGGTTGATATTTAAGGTTAGTAATTTTTACATTTGGTTAATCCATATGGTCTCTTGTCTGCTTCACATGGAAGATATTCACAGTCAGTGATTTTTTACATTTGGATGATTTATACAGTCAATTTTATATTTTACATGTGTTCGATCCATTGATGGTCACTTCATAAATTTTCTTATCCATCTCATGGTCAATCTAATGAGTTTATTTGTGTAATGTACATATCCACTTGAATAAATTTCATTCATGACATGCATAAAGGTCAATGGGAGTTGATTGAAGGTAACTAAAACATCTTTAAGGCAACATAAAGTTCATCTAGACCTACGTAAGGGTAATGAAGGAGTTTCCAGAATATTAATCCCAAAGAAAGGATAATTAATTTAGAATATGTTTTGGTACTTATCTTTAATGAATTAATATCACAATAAATAAGAATTATTGTGATTTATATTGATATCAAATGAGGAGCCTTCATAGCATGAATATTGAGATGTTTTTATATAAGGATGATGTTGAGATGAGAACCACACTGAATAAATAGATATTGCATTGTAGGTGCTATGAAATGAAAATTCCACCATGTCATAGTGAAATTTCAGTGGACGTTTTGGTGCCCAGGGTACCTAAAATGAGAGTAACAATCAAAGTGACATGGACCACATTATAGTGATTTTTATGTGGTTTTTTGGTGGAAAAAACGAGTCCCACACAACAAGAGGAAGGTTCTACATGGAAAATAAGAATGATTCCATGATTGTAGATATTTTTAATTATTTAAAGAATCATATTTCATAGAACACAAAATAAGGAAATATACTTATTTTTCATGGAATTTATGAGGAATATCTTGGCCAAAATTCAAATGACTTTGAATTGAAAATAAATTGGGAATATCTATGATCAGTTTGAATAATAAGATCATACCTACATATAAATATTAATGAGTTTCAAAATATGAAAAGAAACTGAATATTCATAATATTTATATGAATATAAAAGTACATGTAACAAATAATAATTAAAAATTATAGAGAAAAGTGAGTATCCATGAACACAATATGAAATAAAATTAAGGAGACAACCTGATACTACTGAAACTCTAGAGAATACTTGTTGTGTATAAAAGAATAAGAACCTGATAGCATTCAAGAGAGGCTATGAATTGAAAAGAAAGGACTATAAATACAACAATAATACTATTTTATTTAATCCTAACAGAAAATGTGAAGTGGATATCCTTTCCTTACACCTATGATATTTCATCATCAGAACATTCTATAAGAATGTAGAAGCATTCATAAAGAATAGATTATGTGAAGATATAAGGAAAAATAAGTTCAAATCTCTACCACTGAAGAATAAGTTGAAGAACTGTTCAAAGTAGGAGTTCAAGAGGACCCTTTAATAACTTTCAAGAGGCAGTATAAAGATCCAATGGGAGGTGTCGAGAATCATTTCAGGAGATGGTGTCAACCGGTATGATTCTAGTATAAAGAACTCATCAGGAGGTGAATAGTGTGAACACTTGAAGAATAAATATTTTTGGAGATTATATATTGGGTACTTTAGGATATTTCTTAGCAATATTTTCAAAATATGTATTGTATATTGTACTCAAGTGTTTCATAGTGGAGAAACCATGTCTCAAAACATCACGCAAACCTGTCAAGGAGCAGTCTTTCAAGGTTTAACCCTATAAATACTTATGTCTTATGCCTTTTAAATTATTCATAAAATAGTAAATATAAAAGATAACAAGTTAATTGGATCAAATATTTAACTAATTATATATTTTGAATTAATAAGTAATATTAGTAAAAGTAAATGGGATCAATGATCCCCCCCACTCTTAGGTATATCATAAAACTTAGAAATAATAGATTTGAAATGTTAGAATGTTTATAAAATGATTAAATCAATATTGATTTTTTTTGAGTTCTTAGTGGCCTATATAAATGTATTTAATCCTATTTTATGGTGGTGGAGATCATTATAAATCCTCAATTAAATTCCCAACTTTCCCTTTTTCTCTCCCACCTTTAACTAAGGTTATAATAGACCAAAGTGTTGAGAGAGGTCCTACCTAAGCATTGGGTAATTCCCATGATCTATATATACCTCTGAAGGAAGTATTATTTCAAATACCTATCTAAGATCCCAATAAAAAACTTTTTGAAAAGATTTTATAGTCTAGATTGATAGGTTTAAGGTACGTTGTTATAGACAACTTCACTCATGCCTCGCCAAGGCCAGGGAGAAGGACCCTTTCTTAGAGGATCCTCTGGGGATCCAAATTTGTCAAGTTACCCAGAGATTCCAACTTGGGATCCAATTCACATAGACTATCTCGGGGTCCTACTAGTGTGCTAATTAAACTAGGATACCAAGGGATTCCACCTTTCTAAACTCTCTAGGGGTTCCATTAGGGCACTGATTCGATCAAACTACCCAGAAATTCCAATTAAGGTGTCAACACCTAGATCTTCTAGGGTTCCGACTAGGGAACTACTTTTCCCAAACCCTCCATGGGTTCCACAAAGGTACCAATTTACACAATCTACCTAGATATACCACTCAAGGCATCAATTCACCCAAACCCTTCAGGGGTTATTATAGGGTTCCAATCCACCCAAATTGAGTTCTTAGTCTAACATTTTTCCAAAAAATTTACTTGTGACCGCACCAAGGTTTATAACCCATGGATTAAAAACCTATTCAAGGATTAGTGTGTCCACCTTTAATATCCATACTTGAGTGACTCATCTTCCTATCCTGCCTACTTGGGTTATGATAACCCATATCTTCTATACACTTTATTTCACAATTTATTACATAAAGATAAATATAACATAATCCCAAAAGATTGAGAGTCCAGGTGTATTTGGGTAATTATATATATATATATATATATCCCAATAAATATAAATAGGTATATAAAAACTTTATTTAAAAACTCCACAACATGACCTTAAATACCATTAATCTTCAAATACTTCACAGGATAACCTGGGAACATAGATAAGAAAGGGGTGATCTATAAATCCCAATAAGGGAATAAAAAATAACATGGTGAAAGTAATATATATTATTCAATATTCATATCAAGGTGACATAAAATGGTAAGAATTATAAACGTTAACATCTAAGCATGATTTGATAAGATCAAGAAAACATTAAAATATAGACACAACATAAAACATGACATCATAAGTATAATTCAATGCTAACCACTGATAAATTATTATATAGCATGATTTGGATAATCACCTTTGAACCATACATGATATCTTATAAGATAAAAAAATTACCCAATTCATTTTAGGGACAAAACATTATAGTCCCACCCATCACATTCATATTATGTACATGCATTTATGTGCCACATAAATCATACAACATAAGAACATCATTCATAAATGTTAATTCCATGATTAATGGGTTTGGGTTACATTAATGGAAGTCCCAAATAAATGAATGATAAGTAAATTTAAGTGAATAACCTTGAGTGTAAATGTGGATGGGTATTCAGAGCACCAGAGTTTGGAATAGAAAATCAAGAGATGATTTCAACAGTATAATGGGTGTAAATAAAATTTCATGAAAGGGTTTAATCAGAGTGAAATGTGGTATATAATTACTTGGGAATCATAAAGACAATAAAGGTATGTTTAAAAAGACATTAAAGCATGAAAAATTGGAAATAAAAAGTCTTAGTACAAATAAAATAATTGAATAAAAAAGAAGAGGATGGAATCCCTTGCGTTGAGAGGGTGATTCTAAAAGCCTGGGAGGAGATTCTTAAGAGTTTGGGAAAAAATTTGAAGGGATTTAGAGAGGTATAGAGAGAGTAACTTCATTCTAAATTGACTTTTATTGAATTGGAATGGGAGTTCGGGTAGGTATTTATAACAAAAGAGAGGGGGATTCATTATTAATTTCTAAACATAGGTTTTGGACACTGAGTGATAAAATAATCAAAAAAATAAACCTTCCTATGGTTTTTTCTCATGGATTCGAAAAAATATGAGTGATTTTAAATATTTTATTATTTTAATAACTTAATTCATTAAAACAATACCATTTGTTATGTGGAAGTGAGTCATGTTCATAAATAATTATTTTAAAACCCATAAAATATAATATAGGTTTTGGAGGATTCATTATAGGTTTGTAAAACTAAAAAATAACATTAAAAATACATTATTTTAAAGGGTAAATTTATTTTTTTCATGGATTCCCTTTATAGAATTTATTACATCTCTTTTATGCTATTATGATGTCATAATATATACTGTATATTTATGTTGTATTTAATTTCAAACCTAAAATTCGACTGTCTCATAAAATTATGAAAAATTAAATGTTGTCTAATTTCAACATGATAATTTCAAAATTAATATTTATTTTACCAAAATAATTTTCTAAATATAATAATTTAAAATTTTAAATAAAAATCATTATTACTAGTAATCACAAGTGTTTACTACACTAACCACCTTTTGTCCCTTATAAAAATAACATTGGATTTCATTAAATTATATTATCATTTATATTTAAATAAATATTATTAAATAAGAATATTTCATGAAAATAACATTTATTTAAAAAAATATTCAACCTATAAAAAATAG
The DNA here is from genome assembly GCA_963277665.1 of Viscum album. Classification (NCBI taxonomy): domain Eukaryota; kingdom Viridiplantae; phylum Streptophyta; class Magnoliopsida; order Santalales; family Viscaceae; genus Viscum; species Viscum album. The sequence goes on from OY728144.1 coordinate 301,890,387, forward strand.
TATTTTAATTGAGATTATATATTTCCCAGAAATACAATTTTGATTTCTTCATATCAAAATCTTATTTTTATCAAACTCATTATATAATCATATATATATATATATGAAGTAATAATGAAAAGGGGATAAATATAATCATTATTTTATTAAAAATAAAAATATATAAATTAATAATACTATGTTCTAAATACATAACCCCTTATTACACTTGCATAAGGCCTAAGGGTATGGTGTGTGATGGTGGTATATTCTTGGGGTGATTCGGTGAAAATGGTTTGGGTTGTGATCTTTATAAGATTAAACTTCTCCCATAAAAATTTAACTAAATTTTTAGTTGCTGAATCTCAACTTGGGATTGGTCAAGGGAAAAGGAAAGTGATTTCATCTCCCTAAGAATCTATGATAAACGGGCTTCAAATGGTATGATCCTAATGGTCAAGGTCATCACTTATTTTGTCTATGTCTATTATAATTTTAAAAAAACCTTAATATATAATAATATTAATGGAAACTATAGAATTTATATACTATCAATGATTATGATTATTAGTATTATTTTAAGCCTAATAGAAAAATAATGACCATATTTTATACTGGTCCTAAAGTAACAAAATGGAATACAGTGAATTTTTTCTCTATAACTACATTTCTTAGGAAGGAATTTATTAATTTAAAAAAATAATTACATTTATAAAAGTTTGGGCCATTACAAGGGTTCCCCAATCTCACTAATCCAACAAATTTTTTAAACTTAATTCATTATCCCAAAATCCCCAAAATATTTTATAAACACTCCAATTCCCATGTAAGAGTCTCAAAAGGGGTGTTTCATCCAAGCCTCATCCATGGCCTCTTGATAGACATGGTTAATACATTTTCTATATTTATTTGGTTTACTTAATCATGTATTAATTTGATAATTTAAAACACCAATCCTATGATATATATCTTATAGTTTTCCTCCCTAATTGATAGGATCCCCTAGTGTAGTAAATCATATATTCCTTTGATAACGAGTATCCATGTCCTTTGGAAACCAATGGATTCTTTCCAAGATTATCCCATCCAGCTCACCCTACTAGGATATATTAAACTACCACTATGTCCATTAAGCATATTATTATCCTATTTTTATAGAATCATAGTCCAATCAATTAGTTATGGATGAAAAAGAGCCTCTAACATAGTATGAGCCCCAACTTACCTTCACTTGACCCATCTATCAGGTTAAACCAAAAAGGGTTGGACATGTGTAAGTCCAACACTAAACCATTGTTAGGTAACTTTCACATAGTAGTCCATTATTTATAAATTTGAACAACTTGGAAGTGTTCTTAGTCATATTACCTTATAATATAATACAACACTAATGATAGATGCATGACCTTAATGGGAACCATAGAGGTATTAGTCATATGACCTCAAACTATAAGATGCAATGTGATGGGAACATTAACTTAAAATATACTTCATTGGTCACAATTGAATGAATTTAAAAGGTACCACAATGGTACTTATAACATAATGTATGATGTGTCTCATTAAAATTCACTAGACAACATGGTTTCTGATTCCTTTCATGTGGATATGTAGGAAGACTTTTTCATTGGATCGATACCAACTCTACAACACCCACCATCTTCTTAAATAGTGATAAATTATAGAGTTACCAGTGGTGTGGATTTAAATTATAGCATAGAGAATATGGATAACCACTTCTATATGAAGATATACTACCTATCATATTTGTTACTAATAGATACATGGTATTGATCGATCTCTTCCATGAAAATGATAACGGATAAAGTTACCAAGAAAGATTTCATATACCTATTTTAAATCTATAAGAGACCCTAGGATAGACAATAAGACACTTTATAGGATGATTAAAACTCTCATAATCATGATTTTTATGTTAAATGTGAAGCTTAATTAACTTATCCTAATGATAACCTTCATTTGGAAAGTTAGTCCATAAAACAAATAAGCGAACATGAACGCACTAGAAATAATAACCAGGCTACAATTTTGATAAAAAGGAAATTCAAGTTTTCAAAAACAATCTTCATTTTATAATTCATCTCTATCCTATTTTATGATACCACTAATGGATATTTTGGGACATCTCTATTCCTATACGTATAAAAATAAAATAAAAAACCCATGCTAATATTGATTGGGTGAGGAATCGATAAGATGAAATAATAAATGTATAAAACAAGTATGCCTCAATGCTTAGGCTTTTGATCTTTGTTGGAAGATTTTTTTATTGAGTACCATAAACAAAAAAAATAGGTTCTTGCCTTAAATGGTATCCACTGAACACTATAATCACCAAATTCATTGTTAGGACCTCTTCTCCATAATAACATTTTATCACCTCATCCTTGAAGGAAAATTGAGAAAATAGAAATTGAGAGAGATTTTTGAATAATAGAGAATGATATTTAGTGTCCCAAATGAGGTTTATGAATATTTATTTCATATAATTACTTTATTTAATAGTGAATCCTCTTGGACTTCAAACATTTCATATATTATAAAACAACTAAACCATTTTGATTATGCCTTACTTATGAATATGATTGTTAAGCTCTTATAACTATCAATATTTCATATACACATATTCATATAATGTGTTAATGAGTAAAAATTAAATTGATAATTATAATGGTAGAAAATTATGAATGATATCACATATCATTCTCCATGTGCACTGTGATGAGGTATAAATGACCATGTAAAGACATAACCATGACATAGTGACTCTCACCACATCGTGGTATTAGCATTAGTGCACATTATTCAACAAAAACATTATATAAAATAGATATCACATATTTAATTTTATTTAAACCTTTTGATAAAATTAACCAAAACTTCTTTTGGAATAGTTTAAATAAATTTCAAATATATCCTTTAATACGAATATTTTATATTAAAATTTATGAATATTTATTAAATAAATATAAACTCCTTTTTTCCTTATTTTATGATTCATAAACACTTTATTAATTGATAATACATGTAAAACCACTTTATACCAAGACATTATCCACCATAACATTTCAATTATGATTTAAAGACCCCTCAAATTTAGCATGAACCCTCGGGGCCAGCATCAATAAAGTTTTTTGATAAATTTAAGAAAAAAATCAATTTAAATCATAAAACCATGACCATTTTATTTTAAACCATGATATATTTTATCCTTGGTGATAACACTTGTCAAGGTAAAACAACTATCTCTTTATAAGGTTAATTCATTTCAACTCAAGCCTTTAAAGGTCACACTTCTAGAACAACAATGTGGTTTAACCCGACCACATCATGATTTACCTATGAAAATCAAATTTATATATTAACCATGGATATTTCGTTTTCTAAACAAAGACTTAGTGATATTTTTTTGTGATGGTATGTTTTCATGATACTTTTCCACACTAGGTTTTATCAAACCATGATGTTGTCTTATAACTTTCATAAAATCACTTTTGTTTTTTACTTTAAATGTGTTGTGATTTTTAAAACATCAAGAACCATCACTATTTTTCATAAAAAACATTGTGGTTATAGAAAATAGTATTTTACCCATTTCTTTATCTATTAAAAAACTCAATTCAAATAATATGGAAGTGGATTTGGTTCCACTGAAGTGTTTTTTAGTGGAAAATTCTTGTCCAAACACAATTAAATTTATCAACTAAAACCAATTTATTTCACAAGATATTTCTATTCATTTGGACTGAATAAAATAAATGAATAACACATAATTTTTCCCCAAATTATCTAATATATCTAGGATTTTTTATATGATCTTGATATAGATCACTAAGAAGAAATAAATAGACTACTTCCTCTAAGGGTTCCCATGGGTTTTGTGAATCTCATAATGCTTGAGAAGGGTTTGTTGGGTCGCAATAATAGAATGATAGAATGGTTAGTAGTGGGGTGAATTGACCCTTAAAAATATTTTGAAACACATATCAGATATAAGCTATATTTTTCAATGGAAATAAAAATAAAATGTAAATAATAATTTTTATATTAGTTTAGATCTAATTGATCCTATGTCTACTCTTCACTCCTCTCAAATATGGATAGAAATATAGCCTACTAAAATGTAATATTTGACTTTTTATGGGGAATCAAAATCATTTATAATTTATTTTTGATCCCTAGATGCTTAACCCAAGGCCAACTTTTTTATAACTAGAATCACAACCTAACTAGCTTCATTTTCAAGTGATAAAAGAAACCAAAACTGACTTTATCTAGACCAAGGCATATATTAATCCCCCTAACATTTACCAGTTAGGAAAAAATCATATATAATTTTTTCTTATGGTGGTATAACATGAAAATGCTACCTTTTAAGTTCATTGTTATCTAGTATAATTTCACACATGAAAAAAGAATAAGAATAATTAATAACCACATAAATTAGTTGGATAATTAAAGCATGAGTGTTGAGGAAACAATGTTATTTTCAGAAAGAAAAGGATTATAATGGTGTATCTTTGCCAAGAGTGTTCTATCGATTGATTAAACAATTTCGTCACATAATACAATTTCAAAATATCCTCAACCTATAGTGCTTGGAACTCATTCTCTCAAAATATTTATATAGAGTTCCCATATATATATATATAAACTTTTTATAAAAAATATTCTATTTAAAGATCTCAATCCACATTTAAAAATGAAATAATAAAATCCTTCACATAGAGGTAGACTTAAATTTAATAGATAATATTTAAAATATAAAAATAGATTATATAATCAGTAGTTCATGATTAATGAATATAGTGGTAAAATATTCTCATAATAATGAATAATTAATTAATTAGAATAATCCCTCATGGTGGTTTCTTATCTGACATGGTCAATAGTCGTGGTCATTTTTTAACATGGTCAATAGATTACTTTTTATCGACCCATTATACATGTGGTCGATACATTATTCATGTGGTTAATACATGAGTTTGATTAAAAATGGTTGATCCAGTATACATGCCTCATGGTAGATATAAACTTAGACCGATTTTAAAAAATAGACTAATAGAAAACTAACAACATAGAATATTCCAATCTATATTTTTTTGGACTTTTATCCAAAACAAATTTATAATGAACATGAAAACTTTATAATTTAACTTATTCTTGAAGGAATAAAGGATTTAATAAAAGCTATGATAAATTATAATTATATAAAAAATAGGTTTTATAATTATCAAAATATAATTAAAAAAGTGGTTCAAGGATCCACTTCAACATTCTCACACTTTTTTATAATTATAAAACAAATGAAAATTTCAAATTTTCTATCCCCCCCTTTATTGTACCAAAACTTTATGTGAAAAAAAATTCCCCTAAGATAGAAAATCATTATTAGGAAAGAAACTTACTCTTATAATGTTAGAAAAAAAAATATATTTAGACTCCCCCTAAATTAAACAATCATTACTGAGAAAGAAACTAACTTTTATAATGTTATCATCAAATGTGGATTTAAACTCTCTCTAATGATTATTGATTTCTAGAATGAAAAATATATTTAACAATTGTAATTAGTTTTCATGTGATAAGTAAATTGGGGTATATTAAAATGGAATAAAAACCATAAAATTTAGAAAAATGTATACATAATATATAAAAAATACTTATAAACCAGAATATTTAAAACCATATGTCAAGAATCCACTACAAAGTAATAATAAATATAAATAGTTAGTTGTAAGAAATAGTTTTAAAATTCCAAATTCATGAATTCCATATTTAAAATTAAAAACTCCCCTTAATAACATTACAAGTACTAATTAATTACATTTCTATCCTTAAAAGCTCAAATTTAATTTTCTTATATTTTTCTATATCCAAAGTCTTGGTAAAAATTTCAAAAAACTGAATTTATATAGAAATAAATTCTAGATTTATATTTCCTTTTTTAAAATTATTCCTAAGAAAGTTAAATATAACATCAATATGATTAGTTCTGTAATTTTGTCTGAGAGTTTTATAAATATAAATTTTAGAGGTATTATAACAATAAATAGGGATATTTTTAAAATTAAAACTAATATCAGCAATTTTTTTCTTAATCCATATTGATTATGAACAATAATATGCAATAGCAACATGACAACTTTTAGTAGTTGATAAAGGTAATTAATTTTTTTCTTAGAACTCCATGAGACTAAAAATTTACCAATAAAATTACACATACCTAAAATTATTTTCTTATATATCATGAAACCACCAAAATCAAAATCACTATAATTAATTGAAACAAATTAAGTTTCAGTTGGGTAAAATAGATTGAGACTTAAATATCCTTTAATATATTTTATAATCCTTTTAAAAACCTTCAAATGATTTTCTATAGGATCAATTTTAAATCTAGAACACATGAAAACATTAAACATTAAACCAAAACTAAAATAAGTTAAATATAACAATATTCCAATCATTTCTAAAAGTTTTTACATCAACATATGTTTCATATTCGTCCTTATCAAGTTTACATAAAGTGACCATTGGAGTACTACTACTTTTACAGGAGTCAAACAAATATTTTAACTAAATATTTATCATAATTAGATTGATTTAGAAAAATACCATAATTACTTTTTATATTTGAATACCAATAAATAATTTAAGTTCTCCCATTAAACTCATATCAAATTCACTTGACATAAAATTGGAAAATTCATTACAAATTTTTTCACATGATAATAAACATATAATTTCATGAACATATATTTGAAAAAATATATATTTAGAACTCCTTTTAATAAATATATATGAATCTACATTTCCATTTTAAAAACCTTTATTTAAAAGAAAACTAGATAACCTTTCATACCAAAATCAAGGAGATTGTTTTAATCTATAAAGAGATTTATAGATCTTTTAAACATTATTGGGTTTAGATTCATTCTCAAAACCTAGGGGTTGTTTTACAAAAATATTTTCATAAATATATACATTTAAAATTCTATTTTTACATCCATTTGAAAAATAATAATTCCAAAATTATGTGAATATTCCAATAGAATTATTATAAATTATGATATATAAATTATGGAAAATGTTTCTTTAAAATAAATTTATTCTTCCTGATTATCATTCTTTATAATTATTTTTCCAAATTCATCTAATTTATTTCTAAAGATTCATTTGGTTCTAATAATATTTTGATCTTTATGGGATTAAATAATGTTCATGCTGATTTAACTCTTTATTCATTTCTATATTTAAATTTTAATCCTTTAAATCTTCTTGAATATCCTTTGAAACAAAACTTGGTATAAAATAAAGATAATCACTAATATTCATTATAGGTATCCTTGTTTGAACATCCTATTCAATATTTCTAAGGATATTTTCAATTGGATGATCTTTGTGAATTTTTAAAATTCTATTAAGAGGGTTCTGCACTCCCTCAATAGTTTTATTCAAATACGAATTTTTTATTTTATCTAAAGATAAAATCCCTAAACTCTTCTTCAAACCAATTTTCATCAATTTATTTATTATTTAAACCACTTTTATCAAATTTAACATGAAAAAATTATTCAATAATCGTAGTTTTCTTATTATATACTCTATATTCCATATGAAAATTTGAGTAACCCAAGAAAATACCTTCATCAGATTAAGAATTTAATTTATCTCATGAATCCTTAGTATTCAAAATTAATACCTTTTAACTGAAGACTCTAAAATAAAAAATTTCAAGTTTTCTTCCCTTTAAAAGTTCATAAGGAGACTTTTTCAATATAGATCTTAAAAGTATCCAGTTAGAAATATAGCATGAAAAATTTATAGCTTCATGCCAAAATAATTTTGGCAAATCATATTCATTTAACATGGTTCTAGGCATTTCTTTAATTGTTCTATATTCCCACTTCACAACACCATTTTTGTGTGTCCTAAGAGTAGAGAAATTATTAAAATACCCATTTTCTTCACAAAACTATTGAAATAAAATATTTAATAATTCTCGATCTCTATAACTTCTAATTGATGCAATTAAGTGACTTTTATTATTTTCAACTAATTTTCAATATCTCATAAATTTAGCTAAAGTTTCATATCTTTTTGTAAGAAAATAAACCCATGAAAATCTTATAAAATCATTTATAATGAATAATAAATATTTATTTATAGATATACTATCATGTTTAACTAACCCAAATAAATATAAATGGATAATTTGAAGAGGAATTATAGTGATTTCCTATTTTATGGGTTTGAAAGAAATTTTATATCATTGAAATTTCATGCATGAATCAAAAATATAGGTGTTATCCTCCTTGAGTTTGGATAACTACAAAACATATTAGTTCTTGGATAGCTTGTGCATCAACCTAAAATTAACAGACTGATAATGTATTCCAAAAAATTTGGAAGGTTTTATATCATTTAAATAATTTATATTTTGGTTTTTTAATTTTAAAAAATTGATTGAATAGATATTGTATTTTTTATTTGTATAAAATATAACAGTTTTATTCAGTAAAACAACATACTTAAATTTTTAAAATCTAAAAAAAAATCCATCTTCATAGAGATGAGAAATTAATATCAATTTATACTATAAAGCCTCAACAAATAATAATTTTTAAATTATTACATAATTTCGTATTCTAACTTCTCAAAAATGCTTTACCTTTCCTTTAGAGTTATCACCAAATATAGAGCCACCACTATCACATTTATTAAAAGAAAATAAATTTGAAATATAACCATTCATATGATGTGAGAATCTGCTATCCATATACTATAAATCCTTTTGTAAACTTAAAAGACATACTTCCTAAAAAACATATTTAAGATTGTTTTAGTACCCATAAAAATTAGGACCAATGGGATTAGTATATGAATTTTTAGGAACCCAAACATAATTTAAACACTGGTTTATAGGTAATATAGAGGATAAATATTTAGAGATAAAATATCTTTTATGTTCAATAGATTGTGGAAATCTCATGGAACATTCAGTTTCATAATGACCCTTCATTTGAAATCTAAAACATGTAACAGTTGATGTACTTATATTAGAGCTCTTAAAAAAGAAAGTATTGTACATATGTGGAAAAATATTTTCATACCCAATAAAATTTTTATTTTTATTTCATTTTATTTAAAATGCATCATTTTATCACATCTCTTTTTCCCTTGAAAAAATTTGGACAAATCTCTCTTTAAACTTTCAATATCTATTTTTATCTTTTCATTATCTTCTAGAATAACATTGAAATTTATCTCATCAGCTTCATTACACTTTTACATGAAATCAATTTTACTTTCATATTATTCCTTCAAATTTTTAATTTCAATATGTTTTGATTTTAATTTGATGTGATCATAATTTAAATATATATGAGTAGATTCATTTAGTTTTTCATTTTCATCGAGAAAGCTCTTTTTTTCATAAAAATACTTTATATTTACCTTTGAAGTTATTTTTTCAAACCCAAAATTTATTCTATCTCAATATTTAATCACTTTATTTCATTATAAATTTAATATTTAGTCGGTTTTTCATAATTAGACTCATAAGAAGAATAATAATCAGATTCACTTACCTGATTTGATGAATCCATTAAACATAGTTTTACCACAACATTTTTAGAACTGGGTTCTTAATTTTAACTAGAATAATATAAAAAATACACCTAGCTTCTATGTATTAATACTATTTATTTTAATGTTTTCTCTTTTCCTTATCATTCTTAAGTTTAATGCATTCAGAGTTGAAATGAACAATTTTTCTAAACTCATAAAAATTAATATCATAATCATCATTAGAAATATAATTACCTTTATCTCTTCCTCTTCAATTATTTCTAGGGTGATCCCTTTTATAACACTTTGATTTGCCTTTATTCCTTCTTCCTTAGGAAAATTTTACAACTAGTTCTCTTTTACATGTTTGTAGCTTAGAATAAAAAGAGTAAGTAGTAATATGCATTTTCAATTCAAAAGTAACTCATTTATTTTTTTAAATCTCTTCTTGAGAAAAAAATTTAATTCCAATTTTTATTGCAACAAATATCCAAAAATTTCATCTGAAATATATTCTTTGAAATTTTTACTTTCATTAATTGTTGTTTTCTTAGCGTGTCATTTTTTAGGTAAATCTCTTAAAACTCTTTTAATAAAAATTGGATTATCTAAAGTTTCTCCTACAACAATCATATCATTTATTAAACTAGTAAATCTATGAAACATTTTATTAATAGTTTCTTCTTATCCCATTTTAAATTATTTATATTCATCTCTTAACATGTCAAGATTAGTTCTTATTAGCTTATCTAATCCAAGATAAGTGACTTGAAATATTTTCTAAATATCATGTGTTTTGTTTCATGAATATACATAACTATATGAATTTATACTAATATAACAATATAAAATATTAATTGCATTTTAGTTCAAAACATATCTAACAAAATAATTACTATTTAATCTATTAGGATCAACTTCAGGTACTTTGTAAGTCTTGACTATGATATTCCAACTATTATTGCTCAAATTATTAAGTTAAGATTACATGCATGACTTCCAATATCTATAATATATTACATTGGAGAATGTAGGTATTTAAATTTTCCAACCAATATTGGAAATATTTTCTTCTATCTCAAAATATATTTTACCCTTGATGCTAAATTTTATATTTGATTAGCATAAACACACACACACACACACACACACATATATATATATATATCAAAACTATGAGTAAAGCTCTAATACCACTGTTGTGTCCCAATGTAAGAATGATAAAATGGTCAATATGGGGGTGAATTTAACCTTTAAAATATTTTCAAAAAATTATAAAAGTTGTGTTATATTTTATAGAAGAAATAAAAATAAAATGAACATGATAATTTTTGTAGTAGTTTGGGTCTAATCGATCATATGTCTACTCTTCACTCCTCTAAAATGAAGAGAGAAATGACACCCACTAAAATATAATCTATGACTTTTTATTGCGATCCAAAACCCTTAATAATTCCTTTTTAATCCATGAATCCCTAACCCATGACTAAATTTTTCACACCTAGAGTCACAACCCAGCTGGATTCTTTTTGAGGTGGGGGAAGGAACCAAACCTAGATTTATTCAAACCAAGGAAATATCAAATCCCCCTAACTTTTAATAGTTAGTTTCAACTTGTACAAACATTTTTGTGGTTTGGTATAAACCTACAATCCTTCCTTTTAAGGGTATTATAAACCAATAAAATTACACACAAACACAAAAAGAATAGGGATAATTAAGAACCATATAAACTAGGTTAACAATTAGAGAACAAGTTCTGAGGTTTAGTTATCTCTTTAGAAAAAAAGGATTAGAACAATATATCTTATCTAAGAGTGTTCTGGTGATTGATCACAAAATTGTGTCACATGGTATTGTTTTAAAATATCCTCAACCTCTTATTCTTGGAACCAGTTATTTTTAAATCTTTATACAGAGTTCACATATGTATAATAAGTCTTAAAAAATTATAATATCCACTTTAATGATCTCAATCCAACTAGAAATTGAAATTTTTTATTAAAAGGTTATTGAAAAAACATAAACATAAAATAAAAGTGAAGAATGGGTCATAGGGGATAAAAATAAGAAAGGACAAGGGAATCCCCTTAAACAATCTTAGCACAATAACCTAGGAGATAACCAATACTTGAATACACCACAATCTGATCAATTTGGTTACCTTTAGAAATTTGAAGATCCACCAACATGTTTCCCCCATTCCAAGAGTGAAAAACATTCATGTTCAGTTAAAGAATTATGTTACATGCTCTAATATAGTAGATGACATTGTATGGTTATTCAGAATGTCCCTTTAAATATTTAACCATAATGGAAGATTTATTTTACACTTCAAATAAGTAGATATTATTATACTTTTAGAGATTAATCCCAGGAATCATTGTCAATTCCTAGACCACAACTAAATTACCCTCCCCAAAGTATACTGATAAAGCTAGGATGATTGAGACTCAGTTTCTAGAATAATTACAAAACCTTACATAATCCCTTGAGCATAAGATCCATCTATATTCAATTTCAATCCATGAATAGGGGCCTACTATTTCACATGAGCCTAGGTCTCCTCAACCACGGTGAGGCATATTAGATGGAATACGAGTGGATGTGGTATGTAACGCCCCGACTCCAGTTACCCAAAATCAGTGCATTGTTAAATAACATTGGCATGATACACGGAATCATGTCTCTAAATACTGACCAGTTTAGTAGCCTTGGAGGACAAGATACATACATAAGTTTTACATTACATCATGAAATAAAAGAAACATTGTGTTCCCTTTGAACACTCTTATATCCCTTAGCCTATTCCTGCAGGTTAATCGTAATATACTTCTTTGCATCCTGGGAAAAATAAAATATAAGAAAGGGGTGAGCTCAGATGCTTAGTAAGGATAATAGTATAGCAGAAACTGTCATAAATAAGAATAAACATTTAAGGCAATGTATAAGACTAGAACACAAGCCTTTTAAACTTAAACTTCAGCATAATAAGGAAAAGATAAATCAAATAATTCCATTTACTTATTCACATGGATATTCTACAAGTTGAATAATCACATGTAATATCAATATCCAATTTCATGATGATGGAATGCATAATTCCTGACTTCATAACCACAAAGTCAAGGCCATGTGCCAAGACTGAAAATAAGATTTTATCAAGGTCTTATGACAAGACACTAGTTTGTCTCATGAGACCTACCGATGCATCGAGGATCTATAGCAGGCTCCACCCATCACTTACTACATCCAATGAATTCCTCATAAAAAAATTTTGATACATAACATAAGCATTCCTATTAAACTAGCATGCGAAATGTCAATACTTTAACCATAAACCATGAATGGTATAAAAATAGCACATCTACAGTCAAAAATAACCCATTCAATACAATATGGAATATTTTATTATAATAAATTAACCTCAATACATAATAACGTAGGATATTGACATAGATTAAAATAATTATCAAAACTATTTGAGAGAAATATCCCACTTTTTCTTGAAAACATTAAAAAGTATCACTATTTATCAAGAATCTGTTTAAAATATATTTTTGCATCAAAGTGTACCATACCACTTTGAAACTTTTAAAAGGAATTTTAATTTTAAAACATTAATTTCCATATAAATAAATCCTTAAAACCATTTTTAAAACATGGAAATTAATGATAAAGATTTAGAAAAATAAATTTTTAAAACATTTAAAATGATATTTTAGTTAGAGTTCCTAACCAAGTGAGAGATGCTTGAATACAAATAATTGATGTAATAAAAACTTAATAATATCCTGAGAATAAAGGGATTCATGATATATTATGTCAAAGTACAGTATATGTGACAAAAAATGAATTGGTGCATAACAACAAAGAAGTCTCAATGGAATGTAAGTTGAGATGAATTCCTTTATAAAGAATGTATCATTAGGTAAAGGATAAATCAATTACATAATTATGTGTGACAAATATAAATACACTCAATTTTATTTGATATTAAGTGTAAATCAATCAGAGGACATTCACACATATTCTTGTAAAAACAACACCAATGACTTGGATGTTTAACTCAATGAATAGAAATTGAGTAAAAATTACTCTTGTCAAGTTTATATCGATGACTTGAGAATTTATCAAGGGAGTTATTATGGTTATAAAAAGTATATCCACACAAAGGGGAGTGGAAATTACTATATGAGTAAATAAATAGTGATTTCACACATAATCTTTGAGTAAAGTAATCAATGAAGTTTACGTAAAACTGAATGAGTGGAAATTGAAATTTGAACTTCCTTTACCGAATTTGGTAACTTACGAAACATACACCCCAAGAAAGAATGATGATACAATGATGATTTAAATACCCATAAATTAAATTATATTATGCAAACAATACAATCATGAGCAGTACATACACCACACAAAAGGTAATAGCGGCAAATATAGCATGAATCTCATGTGAATAAAGGTGAGATGAAAACCCCTTACCATGTTGTAATCAATCGATCCATATGAACAAAAGTTAATAACCACCAAATTAATCACATAATACCATGAATATAAAGTGAATCATGATAATATATTTGAAATGACATTACACAATACACCACATGCAATAAATAAGTGGGGAACAATGGAAATATCATGGAATTAAAAGTGAGATAAGAAACCCCTTACCTTGTACTTTTCCTTAGTCGAGGGTATGTTAACCTCTTGCATAATAGTTAAATAATTGTTATTAAATTATACATTAACCACATACATAAATATGACATCATATATGATCTTATAATATTTCTTTGTTAATAATATTTTAGTAGTATCATTGTTTCAGGTGTTAACTGATTCATTTTCATTTATATGTTTTGTTACATAAGTCATGTTTGTTATGGATAGGACATATTTTATTCATATACAGAATGATATCAAGTCTTTAAACATTATTTTTAGTCGTCAAATGAAAATTATTCTTGAATGTTTACGATGGAGAGTGAATCTCATCAAGTTCATGGAGATGGTAATATGTACATATGCATGAGCGAAAATATCATTATATTGATCTAGAAATAATATGTAATTTGATGGTATATAATATATAAATAATCATAAACATTTTATATTTATTATTTAAATCAGTTATACTCATTATTATACTCATCCAAATAATGAAGTGTTTGAATAACAAACTACACCACGACGTGGAGACGGTAAGCCGTACGTACACATGTATGGTGACTTTTTCATTTATATGATGGATAGAATAATTAATATGGTTGTACCATATTTATAATAACATCACAGTATGTAGAAGGTATTTTATTTATTATTTTGGTATGGAAACAAAAAATAAATAGGAAGTGGAAGAAGAAAAAACTTGAAATATGGTGGTGAAATTATTACTTCTTCTTTGGGTGTTTCCTATTGAGTTGATCAAAAGGCCTCCTTAGGTTAGCTATATGATCTAATTAAGGATTCTAGGTTGATTTGAGGTAAGTTTGGAGGATATTTGGGTAGGATTTGGCCGATCCAAATGGCTTTGTAGGTGTGATTTTGAGATAAGGGTAAGTTCCCTTTTATAAGAGGGGTGAGGGGCACTTTAGGAAAAGTTTGAAATATTATTTTATAATAAAATAATTTTCAATTTATAATGGATAAAAAATGATTTATTTAAAGTATAAGTTGGATATGGGTAAAAAACCTCTCAACCAATAGGTTTTAGACAGGTTTAGGTCACCATATTAACCTTATCTTTTAGATTTAACTCTTAGTTAAATAGTTTGACATTTACCTTGTCTCTTTGTATTTTTATATTACATGGTTAATAAAATTACTATAACAAGCCAATATAACCCCAAGTGGTTCATTATTAATATATATAACCTTATATAAGTCCTTTGTCAGAACCTTAGTTTTTTATAAATATTATATCAATTAATAATATAGTATTTGTTTTAAAAACTCAATTATGTCAATTTTGACACTATTTAGTATTTGATTTTTTGGAAAGCCATAAAAACTTTATCACTTCGAATAAAATTTATTTAATCAACCCTAACATGTCATATTAACCTATAAAATTAGTTTAATTTATCATAAGTATAAATTTATATTTATTTGGATATTTATAATATCAATTATTTTAATATTTCATTAATAAGGTAATTACTGCATCATCATTGTGTCATAAATAAATAAAATTATTTAATGTATAAAAATAATAAATAAAATACCATTATATGGGAAATATTTTTATATTTATAATTAATATTTATAATCGAATTTATCTTATCTCTAACCCTATATTAAAAATGGTTTAGTTATTAAACTTTGAATTTAACACATTTAACTCTTCTTTAAATAAAATAATAATAAATTCACTAATCTAATACAAGTGGACCAAAGAGGATCATATTTTATTCCTAAGGTTTTTTTTGGTCAAATTAAACATATCCAATAGAATTAGGACATGTGTTAGGGTAATTATAATATCATTTTTACCCTTAATTACCCTATTTACTTTTAACCGTGGTAAATTAAAGTCAAAAGTTACTATTCAAAAAAATTATTTTCATATTGTTGAACCACATTTTACTTACTGATGTTAACCTTGTCTTTCATGTTTTTGAAATTCAACTCACAGAAGTGGTAAAATTAAGTTTTATGCAAATTTTCAAATGCTCCAAGAATGTGGGTAGAAGACGGTAAAAAGTTCAATAAAATTTTATATATCTAAACTTAATATAAAATGACTCCAATGAATTAAATTGAACATATATGGGTATTATGTATCTATTTTTACTAAAAATAAATTTAAATAAAATAAATAATTATTTAAATAAAAATTCGGTTTTAAACAATAACGCAGTGTTTTTCACTATTCATCAAAAATTGAATGTTTTCAGAAAAATACAAAAAAAATCACCCTAATCTAATTTTGATATTCTGAATTCAAAAATGAATTCTATTTTAATAAATTAAATACATTGATGTCACATTAATTAATTTAAAATTAATACCCGTTGTCAAAACCAAAAAGCAGGTTTTTAAAAAAGTAAAAACTATTAAAAGATTGACATGTGTTTATATCAAATTTAAATGTGAAATTACTTATAATTACCTAAATTGTATTAAATTATAAAAATATAATCTAATTATACTTCCAAACCATTCAAATTCATAATTTAACACTATAAATTATTTTGATTAAAAATGTTGTTTTCAATTAAAATTTAGTATTTTTCAGTATTCATCAAAATATGAAAGTTATCAGAAAAGTACCAAAAATTTATCCAAAATAAATTTTTATGTCACAATTCTAAATAAGAATTTAATTTCATTAAATTGAATATATAAAAGTGTCAAATATTGGTTTTAAAAGGGGTTTTCTATTAAAAGGTGGTAAAATTTCATTTTTTTAAAAAAATACTTCTTTTTTCTGAAAAATGAATTTGTTTTTATATTATGTCTAAGAAACACATAATATGGATTCTAAAATTATATGGAGTCTATAAAATTTAAAATTCAGTTAATAATACTCATAACCACTTTTTGAACGGCTAGTTTGGTAAGTCGTGGTCTGCTCAAACTCGATGTTGCGTGTAGCGTAAGCTATTGAATTAATTTAAAGAAAATAACTTACTATGAAATCTTGGGGTGTAACATTCTTCCTCCTTTTGGAAATTGCATCCTAAAAATTTTAAAATTGGGCTTGGGAACTTCATTGAAAGTCCCACATCGAAAAAAAGATTCAATAAAACTATCACTTTAAAAGAAAGAAAGAGAAGTACAAAGGTCACCCGAGATAACCCATACTAGAATTCAATGTAGGAAAAAATGGATATGGAAGATAAACTAAGTGTCAAGTTCTGATAGAGAGTGATAGAAAACATGATCAGGAGAAAGTTAACAACAAGAAAACCACAAACTTTTGATGGGATAAACGGTCATTAGTTTCCCAGTAGGAAAAGTAAACAAACAATGTTTTTTTTGGATTTTAAGTTCCATTTCATAAAGTTGAGGAATTTATTTATGAGATTGACTAAGAACATAAATATATATACTTAATTTTTAAGTAGAGTTTTATCCTATAATAAATTTCTACCACTAACTCATCTTTTTTTCAAATGATGAGTATTCAAGATGACTTGGTCACACCTGAAGCGCTAGAATCAACTTATAGATAATCACATGATTCCAAAAGGATAAACTATATATTTACTTTGAACAAATAAAATATTTTTATTTTTGAAAGCACTTTTAAGGAAAAAGCGGGAAACCGACCAGTTCAAAATATAGAAAAAGTTAAACCTCATAAGAAATTCTCAGGCCATCCCAGAACAAATTAAAGCGGTTAGAGTCCTTTACCTTGAATAGACACCATTCGATGGAGGTAACCTCCATATCCGGGTTGTCCTTGATGAGATCCTCAAAGTGAAATGCAATCCTGTCCCATGTAACCACATGCTCCTCTAGGTTTGTTTTCCCCTCGTTGAAACCACGTATCAAAATCCTATTCTGTTTGTCTATCCAAGATGATTGTTCTTCATTTAAATCAACGTGCAGTGGTCTTTCGAACATTCTATGAGCATCCTCCTTTGATACCTTAATCAGGAAAGACTCCTCTAGAATTTCTTCATTAGAATGCATGATAATCTCCTGGATGTTTTCTAATTGAGCGTCCTCCTTATTCTTTGAGATGTTAGCAGCAACTTCCAAACTCTCATGAGGGATTTTGGCTTTGATAGAAGCCCTTTTAACAGGAGGACTAGGTAAGGTTGAGTAGTCCTTTCATCTCCACGACCTCTAACTATATATTTACTTTGTCTTTAGAGATTAACCAAAACCAAAATGGTTAGTACAAGACCAGATGATCCCCAAAAAGGATAATCCTTTAGAGAAATAAATACTAATCTTAATTTCTAAAATTAAACCAACAATACCCAAAGTTCAATAAATACCATTAAATAAACAATTGTCCTTAAAATCCTTCAATATAATCCAAACTAATATTGAAACCCAAAACTTTGAATAATTTGATTATGTAGTCTTCCACGTTAAATTATATCTCCAAATAACATCGACTACTCTTAAAGTCACATACTTAAATTAATTAACTTAATCACATATTCTCTATGATAGGTTAATAATTTCCATAAATAACCCAAATCACTATAAATACACAATAAAAAAATAGTTAAAAAATCCACCATTACTACTCAAATGAAATCCCATAGTATTCTATTTTCCTTAGGCATATAGTGTTCCCAACAGAGCGAACGTCTTCCAAAATAACATTTATCACTTAATGACCAAATCATTTTCCTATACTAAGGATATCCATTTGATAAGATATAAGATCTCAAGTCAACTTATTATTGATCAATAAAATCATTTAACGAAAAATAATTAGTTACACTAACCAGGGAATTCACGTAGTCCAGTGGTGGGAGATAAATCCTAATTGCACTCTGTTTGTGGGTTCAATTCCCGCAGATTTGTCTGACGTGACGGGTTCTCACGCAGTCTGCGTGTTTTCCTTTTTCAAAAACTATATTTTATAACATTCCCAAAATGTGAAAAATATTCAAAATAACCATAACATAATTTTCCCACAAATGTTATCTCATACCTCACATTTTCATCCCAAAATTTAATAACTTGTAA
Source organism: Viscum album (assembly GCA_963277665.1). Classification (NCBI taxonomy): domain Eukaryota; kingdom Viridiplantae; phylum Streptophyta; class Magnoliopsida; order Santalales; family Viscaceae; genus Viscum; species Viscum album. Next base: position 301,909,623 of record OY728144.1, read on the forward strand.
TTTCTCAAATTCAATGATCATATAAACCCAAATGGTTATTTATAACTATAATAGAAAAGATAATTCTTCCTAAAAGAGCATTTTTACATAACAAACTATAGGGTTACACATACAAGAGAAAATTCTTCCAAAGTAATCCCATCAACAAAGAGTACTAATACTTTTAAACATTTCACCATCCATTTATTTATATATAGGTTCTTTCTTGACTAAGAGGTTATCCTATAGAATAGGGCATTAACTCGGGTAATGCCCAGGTCCCCAACATTTACAGAACATTACTGTGAAATGACTCTTGGGATCATTTTTATTTTCTTTCATAGTACCCTTTATTTTTTCTCGGCAATTCTTTACTTTATGTACTTCTTTCCCACACATAAATCATTTCTTTGTTCCATTGAAACACTATCCTAGGTGTCTCCTTCCACATTTCCTACGTGATGGAAATTGAGCTTTCTTTTCTCCATGGTCCCCACTATTGGAGCTCTTATCATTCATCGTCTTTATCTTATTTACTTTATATACTTCTTTCCAATAAATAAATCATTTCTTTGTTCCATTGAGACACTTTCCTAGGTGTCTCCTTCCACATTTCCTTCATGATGTAAATTGAGCTTTCTTTTCTCCATGGTCTCCACTACTGGAGCTCTTATCATTCACCGTCTTTCTCTTCATTGTTGATTCTGGGAGTTTTTTAATATATATTTTGTTGATCATATTTTTGGAAAACTGATTTGGCATGAAAACGATATCTTTTACACCTATCAATTATTCATTTTGTTGCTCATTTCCACCATTGTTCCCACCTTTTACATCATGTTCAATGTTACTATGACTTCCTTGGAATCCAGCCATTGACTAACACAAGAATGTATAATGTGAGTCATAAAATCATTTAGAGAATATCATAATACCTTATTTTCAATCTAAAATACCTTAGGATTAACAAAGTTTAATTATTCTCATCTTATATTAAAATACTTCAAATTGTTTTGTAAAGAAAATGTGAATTATCCTAATCATATCACCTGGGATTATCGTAACCAAGAGTACAATAAAGACCGTTGTTGTGTACCAGGATACCACTGGTCAAGCCTGAAACTCCTTGTTGGAGTTTTCACTCCTGGGCACATTTGTGCTAGAGCCGCCACTACCTGCTTGTATCCAGAAACAGATGTATTACTTGAAAAACCCACATAATATTTACATTACCAAAATTTTTAGGTGTTCTTCAATATTAATCCTCAATTTCTATCATAGGGTAGTGTTTTCTAATCAGAGTTTTTTTTTCTAAATCTAGCTTCCAAGGTTTGTACTAAACTTCCTCTGATACCAACTGTAACTCCCCGACCCCAGTTACCCAGAATCTGTGCATTATTACATAACATCAGCATGATACAAGGAATCATGTCCCAAAAGACCGATCAGTTTAGTATCCTTGGAGGTAAGAGATACATACATAAGTTTTACATTCCATCATGAAATAAAAAAACATTTTGTCTCCCTTGAACACTCTTATATCCCATAGCCTATTCCTGCAGGTTAATCGTAATATACTTCTTTACATACTAAGAAAAATAAAATATAAGAAAATTGTAACACCCCAAGCTTCTACGGTACGCTTCTCTTTGAATAATTCAATAGCGTGTGTTGTACGCAACATCGAGTTCTAACACACACCACAACCGATCAAACTAGCAGTTATGAATAGTAATACCTACTTTTTAAAATTTTAAAAATTTTATCTCTCAAAATGGACTTCATTTTTGGATTCGGAGTATCGAATTTATCCTAAGGTGAACTTTTGGTACTTTTCGGATAACTTTCATATTTTGATGAATAGTGAAAATTACTAAATTTTAATTAAAAACAACTATTTTAATCAAAATAATTAATAGTGATAAATTATGAATTTGAGTGGTTTTAAAGTATATTTAAAATATATTTTTAAAATTTAATACAATGTTGGTCATTGGATATAATTACACAATTAAATCGAACATAAACAAGTATCAATCTTTTGATAGTTATTATATCTTAAAAACACGCTTTTTGTTTTGACAGCGGGAATTAATTTTAAATTAATTTCTGCCACTTCTGTATTTTGAATTTGGAAAAATGGATTCCATATTTGGAATCAGGATGTTCAAATTGTGTAAATAGTTAACTTTTATTTTTAGACATTTTGAATAATTACTTCGGTAAATATTTTATTTACCATGGTTAAAGGGTAAATCCGGTAAATAAGGGTTAAAAAATAATATTATAATAATACAAAATTACCCTAAAATGTGTCCTAACCTTATTGGTTGATACCTGTTCGACCATGGGAATCTTTGGGTCAATTTTGGGACCCCATGGTTCCACTTGTAAGTGATAGGGACACTTTATTTTAATTAAGTTAAAATGAATACAAAAATGACACAAGTATATATCTTTTAGAAAAACAATTTTTACATAGGGTTATATATGTTTGCTTTTAGACTATAAATATTCATTAGAAAGATAAAACGATTTCATACATAATTGTATTTTATTTATAATTTTTAGATATTAAATAATATAAGTTATATATGACACAATGGTGATGCATTAATTACCATAATAGTGAAAAATTAAAATAATTGATATTATAAATACCCAAATAAATATAATTTGAGAATTTTAATGAATTAAACTAATTTTCTAGGATAATATGACATGTTATGAATGATTTAATTAACTTTTTTAGAAGTAATAATTCTGTTATGATTTTTACAAAAATAAATTATTGAGTAGTGTAAAAATTGACATAAAAGAGTTTTTAAAACAAATAGTATATTATTAATTGATATTAAATTCATAAAAATCTAAGGTTAATCCAAGAGACTTATATCATTATATTTGTATCATTAATGGACCACTTGGGGTCTCTTGGATGTATATATTAAGTTTATTAACTATATAATATAAAAATACAAAGTGACATGGTAAATGTCGAACTAATTAACTAAGAGTTAAAACTAAACGATAACATTAATATAATGACACAAACCTGTGAAATTCTATTTGTTGAGTGGTTTTCAACCCATACCCACCTTAACCTTTAAATAATACACTTTGGAGCCATTATAAACCGAATATAAATTTATTATAAAATAATATTTCTAGCTTTTCCAAAGGTGCCCCTCACCCCTCTTATAAAAGGGCACTCCCCCTTCTCACTAATCCACACATTCAAATCTTTTTGGTTCAGAAAACCCCGGACCAAATACTCTATCAACTTCCCTCACTTCATCCTAGAGGCCTTCCTTTAGTCAGAAAGCCAACCTAAGATCCCTTTTGATCAAATCAAAAGGAAGAACCCGAAGAAGAGGTAATGATTTCACAACCCTTTTCCAAGTTCCTTTCTTCTTGCACTTCTTCTTTCTTTGTTATTACCATTCTAAAATAATAACTCCAGTATCTTATATATACTGTGATGTTATTATAAATATGGTACAACCATATTCATTATTCTATCCATCCTTTGAATAACATGTCACCATACGTGCGTACGTACGGCTTACCGTCTCCACGTCGTGGTGTAATTGTTATTCAATAAATTATTATTTGGATGGGTATAATAATGATGTCTAACTCATGTAAATAATAAATATAACATGATAATGATTCTGTATATATGATATACCATCTATTTATATATTATTTTAATATCAAAATAATTATATTTTCACTCGTGCGTACGTACGGACTACCGTCTCCACGAACGCGATAAGATTCATTCTCCATCGTATCCATTCAAGTATAATTATAATTTGATGATTTAAAAATAATGTTTAAGGACTTGATATCATTTCGGATATGAATAAGATACAACCTATCCATGACAAACATGGCTTACGTAACAAAACATATAAAAGAAAACCAGTAAGTTAACACCCGAAACAACGATAATACTAAGATATTATTAACAAATAAATGTTAAAAGATCATATATGATATCATATTAATGTATATGATTCTTGTATAATTTAATAAAAATTATTTCACCATTATACAGGAGGTGAACCTACCCCCAACCAAGGAAAAGTACAAGGTAAGGGTTATTTCACAATCTCTTCATTATCTGAGGTTGTTTATACATAATAATCTATTGGGATCTATTTATCATCCACATCCATGTTTCTTAAAAATGTATTTCAAAACGTTTTTACTATTTAAAAGAATACGGGTTAAAGTCATTTATACCCTTGTTTGACTTTTTATAAGAGTTTTGTAAGAGTTTTATAAAGGAATCTTTCTGTCATTTTCCAAACAAGGTGTTTTTTAACCTTTTCGACAGAATTAAGGTAAGAATGTTTTTTTAACTTATACGACGAGTGAAGCTATTTTCTGCCATTATAAAATCTTTGAAGATTCCCTTACAAGATTATAAGAATATTTTCAAATAAAATGTTTTATTTTATAAATATATGACTCTTAAATGATTTCAAAATAGAAAGAGATATTTCTCTAAAAAAGAGTTTTGATTTCATCTATGTCAACATCCTTTGATGGATTTTACGCTTATTTGAAGTTGATTTATTATGATACAAAACTTCTATATTGTATTTAAGGTTTTGTGATATGTTTGACTATGGATGTGCTATTTTTATACCATTCATTGTTTATGGTGAAAGTATTGACATTTCGTATGCTAGTTTTAATACGAATGTTTATGTTATGTTTAAACCTTTTCATATGGGAATGCATTGGACTTAATATGTGACGGGTGGAGCCCGCTATAGCTCCTCGATGCATCGATAGGTCTCATGAGACAAACTAGTGTCTTGGAAAAAGGCCTTGGAAAAATATTATTTTTAGTCTTGGCACGAGGCCTTGGCTATGTGGTTATGATAGTCTGGCATTATGCATTCCATCATTATGAAAGTGGTTATTGATATTGCATGTGATTATTCGATTAGTAGAATATCCATGTGAATAAGTAAATGGAATTATTTCATTTTATTTTTGCCATACTATGTTGAAGTTCAAGTTTAAAAGGCTTTTGTCTTAGTTATACATTGCCTTAAATGTTTATTCTTATTTATCAAATTTTCTGCTATATTGTTATCCTTTATGGGCATTTGAGCTCACCCCTTTTCTATGTTTTATTTTTCCCAGGATGTGAAGAAGTAAATTATGAATGACCTACAGGGATATTATGAGGGGATAATAGTGTGGATTATGGAGACAATATGTTGTTCTATTAGTTTTTCACTTCATGATGTAATGTAAAACTTTATGAATATATCTAGTGTTTCCAAGGCTACTAAACCAATCGGTCTTTCGAGATTTGATCTTTCTTGTGATCTGCCAATGTTATGTAATAATGCACCGACTCTAGGTAACTGGGGTCGGGGCGTTACAGTTGGTATCAGAGGAATTTTAGTACAAACCTTGGAAGCTAGATTTAGATAAACTCTGATTAGAGCACATAGACCTAAGATGGACTTTGAGGATTAGTATAGAAGAACTTCCTAGAATTATGGTATTGTAGAGATTTTGTGACTTTTCCGAGCAATACATCTCTGTCTGGATACGAGCAGGTAGAGGCAGCTCTGGCACAGATGTACCTAGGGGTAAAACCCGAAAACACCGCTTTGAGATAGACTCGAACGGGAACTGGTGCACGACAACGGGCCTTGCTTCACTCTTGGTTATGACACTCCCGGGGGATATGCTTAGGATAACTCTCATTTTCTTTACAAATCATTATGAAGGGTTTATGAGTATATACTTCCTCAAAGAAAACATTTTTTATGATTATGCATTATATCCATAAATAGTTCAATTTATGTTAAGTGTTTTATAAGTATGGGATTATGTATTTTGATTTATAAACTGATCTAGTTTATGCCATTGTTTAGAAATGGCGCCTAGTGGAAGAAATGGAAACTGTATCAATGAACGCACTCCATGTAGGGATTTCCCTCCTGCTCAAGATAATTACAGTGGAGCTGGTGATGCAACTGGTTCCGATCAGCTAATCATCATACTGGGACAACTCACTCAGGTTATGAATAATAACCTTACCCGTATGGAGCACCCTGATCCACAGCGTGGAGGATCAATGTTAGATCGATTCATGAGGCAGCAACCACCAACATTCAATGGGAGTACAAATCCCTTAGTAGCTGAGCAATGGATAAGTTCCATAAAGAAAATATGTCAGGCTTTGGGGAGTAGTGAAAGGGAAAAAGTTATCATGTCAGTTTACCGCCTCACTGGAGATGCTGATCAATGGTGGTCATTGATTCAAAACATGAAGGAAGATGATGAAGTATCAAATATGGAATGGAGGGAGTTCAAAGATCTGTTTTTAGAAAAATACTTTCCTCGTGACTATCGAGCATATATGGAAAGGCAATTTCTGAGTGTGAGACAAAAGGAGGATGAGAATGTCGCAAAGTAAGAGGCTAACTTTACAAGGTTAGAAAGGTATGCTGGAGATTATATACGTAACCCAAGAAGTAATATTGATCGTTTCTTTGATGGGTTAAAACCATTTATCCATCGAGCATTAGTCTCACAATCCTTCTCATCGTACGAAGACATTGTCTCATGTGCTATCAAAACAGAAAAGGAATTCTCTAAGTCTTATGACTTTAAAGCAAAGCAAGAGAACAAGAGATCTGCTGATCAATCTGGGAATGGAAATAAGGGGAATAATGGAAAGGTTGAATATCCATCCTATGGTAAATGTGGGAAGAAACACCCCGGTACTTGCTTGAAGGGAATGGGTGTCTATTACAAGTGTGGTGAAAAAGGCCACCAAGCTCGTGAATTCAAAGGGAAGAAGGAAGATACCAATGTTCAATGCTACAATTGCAGGGAAGTGGGACATTACGCAAATGAATGTCCTAAGAATCAGGGGGACTTACCTCAGAAAAGGCCAAGGGATCAAGGACAAGCTTATGCTATCACTACTGCTGAGGTAGAAGATCCAAAAGACGTGGTGGCAGGTAATTTAATGGTTTCCTCAAGTTTAGCAAATTCATTATTTGATTCTGGATCATCACATTGTTTCATATCTTCCCAGTTTTCTAAGAAAATTAGATATTTCCAATTTGATTTAACAAGGGAGTTTTCAGTTAAAACTCCTAAGGGAAGTATCATTGCAACAAAGTTTTGTGAATCAGTCCCCATTAGAGCACATAAATGTTCTTTATCTGCTGATTTCATCGTCATACCTATGATTGAGTTTGATATAATCCTCGATATGGAGTGGCTTTTGGACTATGATGTGAAGATTTATTGTAAGAAGAAGGAGGTTACAATTTTTGATGATGATGATAAGGAACACCTTATCTTTAGAGCAGAATCATCACCACCTAATTCTTATCTAGATCCACCCCCAGTAGCTCAACTAAATTCAATTATTGGGGAGGAAGAGGATGAAATTACACTGGGTGAGGAAAGGAATGTTCAAATAGAGGATGTACCTATTGTTAAAGAATATGTAGATGTATTGCTGGACGATTTACCTGGACATCCTCCAGAATGAGAAGTTGAGTTTTCCATTGATTTAATTCCTGGATCAAGGCCTATATCAAAGACCCCTTATAGAATGGCCACTGTATAATTAGTTGAACAAAAGAAACAACTAGAGGAATTGAGTAATAAGGGTTTTATTCGCCCTAGTGTTTCTCTATGGGGAGCCCCTGTTCTTTTTGTTAAAAATAAAGATGGATCTATGAGGTTATGTATCGACTACAGGGAGATCAATGCTATAAAAATAAAGAACAAGTATCCCCTACCTCACATTGATGATTTATTTGACCAACTACATGGAGCTCAATACTTTTCAAATATTGAACTTCGATCTGGATACCATCAGTTGTGTGTGAAGAAGGAAGACATTCCGAAGACAGCATTTCCAACCAAGTACGGGCATTACAAGTTTACAGTAATGCCTTTTGGATTGACTAATGCACCCTCTGTATTCATGGATCTGATGAATAGAGTTTTCAAAGAATATCTCGATGAATTTGTGGTGGTATTTATTGATGATATCTTGGTATACTCCAAAAGCTACGAAGATCATGAAAATCACTTGCGCATTATCCTGAGGACTCTGAGAAGACATGAATTATATGGGAAGTTTAGCAAGTGTGAATTTTGGCTTCAGGAGATTTCTTTTCTTGGCCATATTGTCTCTAAAGATGGAATCTATATTGATCCTTCAAAGACCAAGGAAATCCAAGAATGGCCAGCACCTACGAGTATAACTGAGGTACGTAGTTTTATTGGTTTGGCAGGTTATTATCGACATTTCATCCAGAATTTTTTCCGATTGGAAAACCCATTAACGAAGCTCACACGTAAAGGGGTTAAATTTGTTTGGACAAAAGAGTGTGAAGAATGTTTCTAAGAACTGAAGAAAACAATAGTCAATGCTCCTATATTGACTCTACCATCGGGGAATGATGGGTTCGTTATTTATAGTGATGCATCGAAGAAAGGAATTGGTTGTGTCCTTATGCAGAATGATATATTTATTGCCTATGCATCATGACAGTTGAAAATTCATGAGAAAAACTATCCAACTCATGATCTCGAGTTAGCAGCTATGATATTTGCTTTGAAGATATGGAGGCACTACCTCTATGGTGAAAAATGTGAGATTTATAATGATCATAAGAGTTTGAAGTATATTTTCTCACAAAAAGAACTCAACATGATACAAAGGAGATGGCTTGAATTACTCAAGGATTATGATTGCACGATACACTACCACCCGGGGAAGGCAAACAAGGTGGCAGATGCTTTGAGCAGAAAAGATCATGAAATTTTGAACAATATGAGAATTGAAAGGGATCCAATTTTCATGGATCTAGTGAAGATGGACATGGGAATAACCAGGGAAGGTGAAAAATCAATGATTTTTTCAAATGGTTGCCAAACCATATTTACTAGAAATAATTAAGAGTACTCAGACCGATGATGAAGAATTTCAAAAGAAGATTAAAGTTGTGAATGATGGGAGATTGAGAGACTTTGTGTATGAAGATGGAATTTTGAAATTTGGGAAGAGACTTTGTGTTCTCGATATACCTGATCTAAAAAGGGAATTGTTGTATGATGCTCATAGTTCCAATTTCTCTATACACCCTGGGAGCACCAAAATGTATAGAGATTTGAAGGAACATTTTTGGTGGGACAACATGAAGAGGGAGATTGCTGATTTTGTGTCAAGATGTATGGTTTGTCAACAAGTGAAAGCTGTAAGGAAACAGCCTAGAGGAGTCATGCAATCTCTTTCCATACCGGAGTGGAAATGGGACAATATTACGATGGACTTTGTCATTGGGCTACCAAAGACTCCTAGAAGGAACGATGTAATATGGGTCATTGTTGATCATCTTATCAAGTCAACACATTTTCTTGCTATAAGAGAAGATCTACCACTGGAATGTCTAGAAAGACTATATATTGATAAAGTTGTGAGACTTCATGGAGTACCCCTATCGATTGTTTCTGATCGTGATCCCCGTTTTACTTCAAGATTCTGGAAAATTCTTCAGAAAGCCTTGGATACAGAACTTCATTTGAGCACTGCCTACCACCCTCAAACAGATGGACAATCAGAACGAACTATTCAAACCTTAGAAGACATGTTGAGATCCTGCTCACTTGACTTTCAGGGTATGTGGGATCAATATTTACCTCTGGTAGAATTTTCCTATAATAATAGCTTCCATTCAAGTATTCATATGGCACCATATGAAGCGTTATACGGAAAGAGATGTCGCACACCAACCTGTTGGGATGACGTTGGTGAAAGAAAACTTGTAGGTCCAGAACTAGTGGAGGAAATGATGGAAAAGGTTAAGGTAATCCAAAATCAAATCAAAGTAGCTCAAAGTAGGCAAAAGAGCTATGCTGATAATCGAAGGAAGGATTTGTAATTTCAAGTCTGTGATTATGTTTTCCTGAAGGTATCTCCATGGAAGGGAGTCATACGTTTTGGTAAGAAAGGTAAATTGATTCCCAGATACATCATACCTTTTGAAATTCTATAATGAATTGGGGTTGTAGCTTACTGATTGGCAATGCCGCCAAGTCTCTCCAAAGTTCACGATGTGTTCCACATATCTCTGTTGAGGAAATACATGTCTGACCCAACGCATGTACTCACCTATGAGGAATTAGAACTGGAACCCGATCTGTCTTATTGCGAAGAGCCCGTCAAGATTCTTGATACGAGAGAATAAGTACTGAGAAACCGGATGACGCGTCTGGTAAAAGTTTTGTGGAGAAACTATAAGATGGAAGAGACAACATGGGAACCCGAGGAACTTATGATGAAGAACCACCCGAGTCTTTTCATGCGGTAGTATTCTAGAAATTTAGAGGAAAAAATTATTTGAAGGAGGGGAGAATGTAAAACCCCAAGCTTCTATGATAGGCTTCTCTTTGAATAATGCAATAGTGTGTGTTGTACACAACATCGAGTTCTAACACACACCACAACCGATCAAACTAGCTATTATGAATAGTAATACCTACTTTTTAAAATTTTATAAATTTTATCTCTCAAAATGGACTTCATTTTTGGATTCGGAGTATCTAATTTAGCCTAAGGTGAAGTTTTGGTACTTTTCGGATAACTTTCATATTTTGATGAATAGTGAAAATTACTAAATTTTAATTCAAAACAACTTTTTTAATCAAAATAATTAATAGTGATAAATTATGAATTTGAGTGGTTTTAAAGTATATTTATAATATATTTTTAAAATTTAAAACAATGTTGGTCATTGGACATAATTACACAATTAAACTGAACATAAACAAGTATCAATCTTTTGATAGTTATTATATCTTAAAAACACGCTTTTTGTTTTGACAGCGGAAATTAATTTTAAATTAATTTCTTCCACTTCTGTGTTTTGAATTTGCAAAAATGGATTCCATGTTTGGAATCATGATGTTCAAATTTTTTAAACAGGTAACTTTTATTTTTAGACATTTTGAATAATTACTTCGGTAAATATTTTATTTACCATGGTTAAAGGGTAAATCCGGTAAATAAGGGTTAAAAAATAATATTATAATAATACAAAATTACCCTAAAACGTGTCCCAACATTATTGGTTGATACATGTTCGACCATATGAAACTTTGGGTCAATTTGGGGACACCATGGTTCCACTTGTAAGTGATAGTGACACTTTATTTTAATTAAGTTACAATGAATAGTAAAATGACAAGCATATATCTTTTAGAAAAACATTTTTTACATAGGGTTATATATGTTGTCGTTTCATCTATAAATATTCATTAGAAAGATAAAACGATTTCCTACATAATCGTATTTTATTTATAATTTTTAGATATTAAATAATTTAATTTATTTATGACACAATGGTGATGCAGTAATTACCATAATAGTGAAAAATTAAAATAATTGATATTATAAATACCGAAATAAATATAATTTGAGACTTTTAATGAATTAAACTAAGTTTCTAGGATAATATGACATGTTAGGAATGATTTAATTAACGTTTTTCGAAGTAATAATTCTGTTATGAATTTTTAAAAAATCAATTATTGAATAGTGTAAAAATTGACATAAAAGAGTTTTTAAAAAAAATAGTATATTATTAATTGATATTAAATTCCTAAAAATCTAAGGTTCGGACAAGAGACTTATATCCTGATATTTGTATCATTAATGTACCACTTGGGGTTTCTTGAATGTATATAGTAAGTTTATTAACTATATAATATAAAAATACAAAGTGACATGGTAAATGTCAAACTAATTAACTAAGAGTTAAAATTAAAAGATAAGGTTAATATAATAACTCAAACCTGTCTAAATTCTATTGTTTGAGTTGTTTTTGACCCATACCCATCTTAAAATTTAAATAATACACTTTGGAGGCATTAGAAACCGAATATTAATTTATTATAAAATAATATTTCTAGCTTTTCCAAAGGTGCCCCTCACCCCCCTTATAAAAGGGCACTCCCCCTTCTCACTAATTCACACATTCAAAGCCTTTTGATTCGCCCAAACCCTGCCCAAATACTCTCTAAACTTCCCTAACTTCATCCTAGAGTCCTTACTTTAGTCATAAAGCCAACCTAAGAGCGCTTTTGATCAAATCAAAAGGAAGAACCCGAAGAAGAGGTAATGATTTCACCACCCTTTTCCAAGTTCCTTTCTTCTTCCACTTCTTCTTTATTTGTTATTACCATTCTAAAATAATAAATCCAGTATCTTATATATACTGTGATTTTATTATAAATATTTTACAGCCATATTTAGTATTCTATCCATCCTTTGAATAACATGTCACCATACGTGCGTACGTACGGCTTACCGTCTCCACGTCGTGGTGTAATTGTTATTCAATAAATTATTATTTGGATGGGTATAATAATGATGTGTAACTCATTTAAATAATAAATATAACATGATAATGATTCTTTATATATGATATAACATCTAATTATACATTATTTTAATATCAAAAGAATGATATTGTTACTCGTTCGTACGTACGGACTACTGTCTCCACGAATGCGATAAGATTCATTATCCATATTATCCATTCAAGTATAATTATCATTTGATGATTTAAAAATAATGTTTAAGTACTTGATATCATTTTGGATATGAATAAGATACAACCTATCCATGACAAACATGGCTTACGTAACAAAACATATAAAAGAAAACGAGTAAGTTAACACCCGAAACAACGATAATACTAAGATATTATTAACAAATAAATGTTAAAAGATCATATATGATATCATATTAATGTATATAATTCTTGTATAATTTAATAACAATTATTTCACCATTATACAGGAGGTTAACCTACCCCCAACCAAGGAAAATTACAAGGTAAGGGTTATTTCACAATCTCTTCATTATCCGAGGTTGTTTATACGTAATAATCTATTGGGATCTCTTTATCATCCACATCCATGTTTCTTAAAAATGTATTTCAAAACATTTTTACTATTTAAAAGAATATGGGTTAAAGTCATTTATACCCTTGTTTGACTTTTTATAAGAGTTTTATAAAGGAATCTTTCCGTCGTTTACCAAACAAGGTGCTTTTTAACCTTTTCGACAGAATTAAGGTAAGAATGTTTTTTTAACTTATATGAAGAGTGCGGCTATTTTCCGCCGTTATAAAATCGTTGAAGCTTCCCTTACAAGATTATAAGAATATTTTCAAAGAAAATGTTTTATTTTATAAATATATGACTCTTAAATGATTTCAAAATAGAAAGAGATATTTCTCTAAAAAAGAGTTTTGATTTCATCTATTTCAACATCCTTTGATGAATTTTTTGCTTATTTGAAGTTGATTTATTATGATACAAAACTTCTATATTGTATTGAAGGTTTTGTGATATGTTTGAATGTGGATGTGATATTTTTATACCATTCAAGGTTTATGTTGAAAGTATTGACATTGCATATGCTAGTTTTAATACGAATGTTTATGTTATGTTTAAACCTTTTCATATGGGAATGCATTGGACTTAATATGTGACAGGTGGAGCCCGCTATAGCTCCTCAATGCATAGTTAGGTCTCATGAGACAAACTAGTATCTTGGCACAAGGCCTTGGCAAAATCTTTTTTGTAGTCTTGGCACGAGGCCTTGTCTATGTGGTTATGATAGTCTGGCATTATGCATTCCATCATTATGAAAGTGGTTATTGATATTTCATGTGATTATTCGATTAGTAGAATATCCATGTGAATAAGTAAATGGCATTATTTCATTTTATTTTTTCCATACTATGTCGAATTTCAAGTTTAAAAGGATTTTGTTTTATTTATACATTGCCTTAAATGTTTATTCTTATTTATGAAAGTTTCTGCTATATTGTTATCCTTACTGGGAATTTGATCTCACCCCTTTTCTATGTTTTATTTTTCCCAAGATGTGAAAAGTAAATTATGAATGACCTGCAGGGATATTATGAGTGGATAATAGTGTGGATTATGAAGACAATATGTTGTTGTATTAGTTTTTCACTTCATGATGTAATGTAAAACTTTATGAATATATCTAGTGTTTCCAAGGATACTAAACCAATCAGTCTTTCGAGATTTGATCTTTCTTGTGATCATGCCAATGTTATGTAATAATGCACCGACTCTAGGTAACTGGGGTCGAGGCTTTACAAAATGGGTGATCTCGGATGCTCTGTAAGGATAAAAATATAGCGTAAAGTGTCATAAATAAGATTAAACATTTAAGGAAATATATAAGACAATAACACAATCCTTTTAAACTTAAAATTCAGCATAATATGGAAAAGATAAATAAAATAATGTTATTTACTTATTCTCATGGATATTCTACTAGTCGAATAATCACATGTAATATCAATAGCCAATTTCATAATCATGGAATGCATAATGCCAGACTTCATAACCACATTTTCAAGGCATTGTGCTAAGACTGCAAATAAAATTTAGTTAAGTCCTTGTGCCAAGACACTAGTTTTTCTCATGAGACCTACCGATGCATCAAGGAGCTATAGTGGGCTCCACACATCACATACTAAGTCCAATAAATTCCTCATATGGAAATGTTGAAACATAACATAAACAATCGTATTAAACTACCATAAGAAATTTCAATAATTTAACCATAAACTATGAATAATAAATGGGTGATCTCAGATGCTCAGTAAGGATAACAATATAGCAGAAATTGTCATAAATAAGAATAAAAATTTAAGGCAATGTATAAGACTAGAACAAAGCCTTTTAAACTTAAACTTTAGCATAATATGGAAAAGATAAATCAAATAATTCCATTTACTTATTCTCAAGGATATCCTACTAGTTGAATAATCACATGTAATATCAATAGCCAATTTCATAATAATGGAATGCATAATGCCAGACTTCATAACCACATAGTCAAGGCCTTGTACCAATACTGCAAATAAGATTTTTTCAAGGCCTTGTGCCAAGATAATAGTTTGTCTCATGAGACCTATCGATACATCTAGGAGCTATAGTGGGCTCCACTCGTCACTTACTAAGTCCAATGCATTCCTCATATGAAAATGTTTAAATATAACATAAACATTCGTATTAAACAAGAATACAACATGTCAATACTTTAACCATAAACCATGAATGGTATAAAAATCGCACATCCACAGTCAAAAATAACTCATTAAATACAATATGGATGATTGTATTATAATAAATTAACCTCAATCAAGAATAATGAAGGATGTTGACATAGATGAAAATAATCCGCAAAACTATTTGAGAGAAATATCCCCTTTTTCTTGAAAACATTTAAAAGTATCACTATTTATCAAGAAGATTTTTAAAATAGATTTTTAAATAAAAGTGTCCCATACCACTTTGAAACTTTTAAAAGGAATTTTAATTTTAAAACATTAATGTCCATATAAATAAATCCTTATAACCATTTTTAAAACTTGGACATTAATGAGAAAGATTTAGAAGAATAAAATTTTAAAACATTTAAAATGATATTTTAGTTAGAGTTCCTAACCAAATGAGAGAAGCTTGAATGAAAATAATTGAGGTAATAAAAAATTAATAATATCATGAGAATAAAGGGATACATGAAATATTATGTCAAAGTGCAGTATATACACCAAATAAAAATGAATTGGAACATAACAACAAAGAAGTCTTAATGGAATATAAGTTAAGATGAATTCCTTTATAAAGACCGTATCATTAAGTTAATGATAAATCAATGAAAAAATTATGTGTGAAAAATATAAATACACTCAATATGATTGTATATTCAGTTTAAATAATTCAGAGGACATTCACACATATTCTTATAAAAACAACATCAATGACTTGGATGTTTAACTCAATGAATAAAAATTGAGTTAAAATTACTCTTGTCAAGTTTATATCGATGACTTGATAATTTATAAATGGAGTGATTATGTGTATCAAAAGTATATCCACACAAATTGGAGTGGAAATTAATACATAAGTAAAAAAAATTGATTTCACACATAATCTTGGAGTAAAGTAATCAATGAAGTTTATGTAAAACCGAATGAGTGGAAATTGAAATTTGAAATTCCCTTACCGATTTGGTAACCTAAGAAACATACACCCCATGAAATAAGGATCATCCAATTATGATTTAAATACACATAAATTAAAGTATATTACACAAACAATACAATTATGGGTAGTATATACACCACACAAAAGGTAATAGTGGCAAATATAGCATGAATCACACGAGAATAAAAGTGAGATGAAAACCCCTTACCATGTTGTAATCAATCGAGTCATATGACTAAAAGTTAATAAGAACCTAATGAATCACATAATACCATAAATATAAAAATAATCATGATAATATTTTTCAAATAGCAGTACATAATACACCAAATGCAATAAATAAGTGGCGAACAATGGAAATCTCACGTAATTAAAAGTGAGATAAGAAACCCCTTACCTTGTACTTTTCCTTAGTCGAGGGTACGTTAAAATCATGTATAATAGTTAAATAATTGTTATAAAATTATTCAGGAACCACATAAATAAATATTATATCATATATGATCTTCTAATATTGCTTTGTTAATACTATTTTAGTAGTATCATTGTTTTGGGTGTTAACTAATTCGTTTTCCTTTATATGTTTTGTTACATAAGTCATGTTTGTTATGGATAGGATGTATTTGATTAATATACAAAATGATATAAATTCTTTAAACATTATTTTTAATCATCAAATGAAAAATATTCTAGAATGGTTACGATGGATAATGAATCTCATCACGTTCGTGGAGACGGTAATCCGTACGTACGCACGAGCGATAATATCATTATATTGATGGTGAAATAGTATGTAATTGGATGGTATATCATATATAAATAATAATTAATATGTTATATTTATTATTTACATCAGTTATACTCGTTATTATACCCATCCAAAAAATGAAGTGTTTGAATAACAAACTACACCACGACGTGGAGACGGTAAGCCGTACGTACGCACGTATGGTGACTTTGTCATTTATAGGATGGATAGAATAACAAATATGGTTGTATAATATTTATATTAACATCAAAGTATGTATAAGGTACTGTATTTTTTATTTTTTTATGGAAACCAAAAATAAAGAGGAAGTGGAAGAAGAAAAGAACTTGAAAGAGGGTGGTGAAATTATTACCTCTTCTTTGGGTGTTTCCTTTTGAGTTGATCAAAAGGGATCCTTAGGTTGTCTTTATCTTCAAAGTAAGGACTCTAGGTTTATTTGAGTGATTTTGGTAGGATATTTGCGTAGGTTTTGGCTGATCCAAAATGGATTTGGAGGTGTGATTTTGAGAGAAGGGAAAGATCCCTTTTATAAGAGGGGTGAGGGGCACTTTAGGAAAAGCTTGAAATATTATTTTATAATAAAATAATTTTCAGTTTATAATGGATCCAAAATGATTTATTTCAAAACTAAGGACAGTATGGGTCGAAAAAATCTCAACAAATAGGTTTTAGATAGGTTCAGTTCACCATATTAACCTTATCTTTTAGATTTAACTCTTAGTTAAATAGTTTGACATTTACCATGTCTCTTTGTATTTTTATATTATATGGTTAATAAACTTACTCTAACAAGACAATAGAACCCCAAGTGGTTCATTATTAATATATATAACATTATATAAGTCCTTTTTCCAAACATTATATTTTTATGAATATTATATCAATTAATAATATAGTATTTGATTTAAAAACTCAATTATGTCAATTTGGACACTATTTAGTATTTGATTTTTTTGAAAGCCATAAAAACTTTATCACTTCAAAATAAATTTATTTAATCAACCCTAACATGATATATTAACCTACAAAATTAGTTTAATTTATCAAGAGTCTCAATTTAAATTTATTTGGATATTTATAATATCAATTATTTTAATATTTCATTAATAAGGTAATTACTGCATCATCATTGTGTCATAAATAAATTAAATTATTTAATTTTTAAAAATTATAAATAAATTACCATTATGTAGGAAATTTTTTTATCTTTATAATGAATATTTTTAGTCGAATTTATCTTATGTGTAACCCTATAGTAAAAATGTTTTAGTTATTAAACTTTGAATTTTACACTTTTAACTCTTCATTAAATAAAATAAAAATAAATGTCCTAATCTAATCCAAGGGGACCAAAGAGGATCATATTTTATTCATAAGATTTTTTTTGTCGAATTACACTTATCCAAAAGAATTAGGACATGTGTTAGGGTAATTATAATATCATTTTTACCCTTAATTACCCTATTTACTTTTAATCGTCGTAAATAAAAGTCAAAAGTTACTATTCACCAAAAAATATTTTCATCTTATTGAACCACATTTTACTTACTAATATTAATTGTGTCTCTCGGATTTTTTAAATTCAACTCACAGAAGCGGTAAAATTATGTTTTATGCAAATTTTCAAATGCTCCTAGAAGGTGGGTAGAAGACGGTAAAAAGTTCAATAAAATTTTATATATCTAAACTTATTATAAAATGACTCCAATTAATTACATTGAACATATATAAGTATTATGTATCTATTTGTACTTAAAATAAATTTACATAAAATAAATAATTAGTTAAATTAAAAGTCAGTTTTCAACAATAAAATAGTGTTTTTCACTATTCATCAAAAATTGAATGTTTTTCAGAAAAATACAAAACATTCACCCTAAGAAAATTTTGATATTCCGAATTCAAAAATGAATTATATTTTTCCAAATTAAAAACATTGAAGTTTAATTAATTAATTTAAAATTAATTACCTTTCCCAAAACCAAAAGGTGGGTTTTTTAAAAAGTAAAAACTATCAAAAGATTGACATGTGTTTATGTCAAATTTAAATGTGAAATTGCTTATAATTACCTAAATTATATTAAATAAAAAAATACAATCTAATTATACTTCAAAACCATTCAAATTCATAATTTAACACTATAAATTATTTCGATTAAAAATTTTGTTTTCAATTAAAATTTAGTATTTTTTAGTATTCATCAAAATATGAAAGTTATCATAAAAGTACCAAAAATTTATCCAAAAATAAATTTTTATGTCCCGATTCTAAAGAAGAATTTAATTTCCTTAAATTGAATATATAAAAGTGTCAAATATTGGTTTTAAAAAGGGTTTTCCATTAAAAGGTGTAAAATTGCATTTTTTTTAAATACTTCTTTTATCTGAAAATGAATTTGTTCTTAAATTATGTCTAAGAAACACATAATATAAATTCTAAAATTATATGGAGTATATAAAATTAAAAATTCAGTTATTAATATTCATAAATTCTTTTTGAACGGTTATTTTGGTAAATATTGGTGCACTCAAACTCGGTGTTGCGTGTAAGGCAAGCTATTGAATTACTTTAAAGAAAATAACTTACTATGAAATATTTGGGTGTTACATTCTTCCCCCATTTTGGAAATTGAGTCCTCTCAATTTTTAAATTGGGCTTGGGAACTTCATTGAAAGTCCCACATCAGAAAAAGAGTCAATAAAACTATCACTTCAAAATAAAGAAAGAGAAGTACAAAGTTCACCCGAGATAACCCATAATAGGCTTCCATGTAGGAAAACATGGATATGAAAGATAAACTAAGTGTCAAGTTATGATGAAGAGTGATAGAAAACATGATCAGGAAAAAGTTAACAATAATAAAACCACAAACTTGTGATGGGATAAACAGTCATTAGTTTCCCAGTAGGAAAAGTAAACGGACAACATTTTTTTTTTGTTTTAAGTTCCATTTCATAAAGTTGAGTAATTTATTTATGATATTGAATAAGAACATAAAGATATATACTTAATTTTTAAATAGAGTTTCATCCTATAATAAATTTCTACCACTAACTCATCTTTTTTTCAAATGATGAGTATTCAAGATGACTTGGTCACACGTGAAGTGCTAGAATCAACTTCTAGAGAATCTCATGATCCACAAAGGATAAACTATATATTTACTTTGTCTTTATAGATTAACCAAAACCAAAATGGTTAGTACAATATCATATGATCCCCAAAAAGGATAATACTTTAAAGAAAGAAATAATAATCTTAATTTCTAAAATTAAACCAACAATACCCAAAGTTCAACAAATACCATTCAATAAAAAATTGTCCTTAAAATCCTTCAATATAATCCAAATTAATATTAAAACCCAAAACATAGAATAATTTTATTACATAGTCTTACATGTTAAATTGTATCTACAAATAACATCGACTAATCTTAAAGTCACATACTTAAAGTAATTAATCTAATCAAATATTCTATATGATAGGTTAATCATTTCCATAAATAACCCAAATAACTATAAATCCACAATAAAAACATAGATAAAAAATTTTCCATTACTCCTCAAATGAAATCTCATATTATTCTATTTTCCTTAGTCATAGAGTGTTCCCAACATATTGAATGACTTCCAAAATAAAATTTATCACTTAATCACAAAATCATTTTCCTATACTAAGTATATCCATTTGATAAGACATAAGATCCCAAATCAACTTATTATTGATCAATAAAATAATTTAACTAAAAATAATTAGTCTCACTAACCAGGGACTTCACGTAGTCCAGTGGTAGGAGATAAATCCCCATCACACTCTGGTTTTGGGTTTGATTCCCGAAGCTTTGCCCAACATGACAGGTTGTCACACGGTCTATGTGTTTTCCTTTTTCAAAAACTATATTTTATAACATTCCCAAAATCAGAAAAATTATTCAAAATAACCATAACATAATTTCACCACAAATGTTATCTTATACCTCGCATTTTCATCCCAAAATTTAATAACTTGTAATTTCCTCAAATTTAAGGATCATATAATCCCAAATGGTTATTTATAACTATAATAGAAAAGACAATTATTCCTAAAATAGAATTTTCACATAAAAAACTACAGGGTTACACATAAAAGATAAAAGTATTCCAAATTAATCCCATCAACAAAGATCACTAATACTTTTAAACCTTTCACCATCCATTTATTTCCACATAGGTTCTTACTTGACTAATAGGTTATTCTAAAGAATAGGGAATTCAGCCGGGTAATGCCCAGGTCCCCTACATTTACAGAAAATTACTGTGAATGGATTATTGGGATCATTTTTATTTTCTTTAATAATAATATTTATTTTTCCTTGGTAATTATTTACATTATGTACTTCTTTCCCACACATAAAGCATTTCTTGGTTCCATTGAGACACTTTTCTAGGTGTCTCCTTCAACATTTCCTACATGATGGAAAAATTGATCTTTCTTTTCTCCATGGTCTCCACTATTGGAGCTCTTATCATTCACCGTCTTTCTCTTCTTTGTTGAGACCAGGAGTTGGTTAATATATATGTTATTGATCATATTTTTGGAAAACTGATTCAGCATGAACACAATATCTTTTACACCTATCAACAATCCATTTCGTTCCTCATTTCCACCACTCTGTCCACCTTGTACATCATGTTCAATGTTACTATGACTTCCTTGGAATCCATCCATTTAATAACAAAAGAAAGTATAATGTGAGTCATAAAATCATTTAGAGAATATCATAACACCTTATTTTCAATCTAAAACACCTTAGGATTAACCAAGTTTATTTATTCTCATCTTATAATAAAAGCATTCAAATCGGTTTGTAAAGAAAATGTGAATTATCCAAATCTTATCCCTTGGGAGTGTCGTAACCAATAATGAAGTAAGGTCTATTGTCGTGTGACATGATACCCCGGGTCAAGCTCGAAACTCCTTGTCGGAGTTTTCACTCCTAGTTACATCTATTCCAGAGATGCCTCTACATGCTCGTATCCAGACAGGGATGTATTTCCTGGAAACCCCACATAATATTTACATTACCAAATTTTTTGGATTTTCTTCTATACTAATCCTCAATGTATATCTTAGAGAAGTGTTTTCTAATCAGAGTTTTTTTCTCAATCTAGCTTCTAAGGTTTGTACTAAAATTCCTTTGATACCAACTGTAACGCCCCGACCCCAGTTACCCAGAATTGGTGCATTATTACATAACATTTACATGATACAAAGAATCATGTCCTGAAAGACCGATGAGTTTAGTAGCCTTGGAGGTGTGAGATACATACATAAGTTTTACATTACATCATGAAATAAAAAAACATTATGTCCCCTTTGAACACTCTTATATCCCTTATCCTATTCCTGTAGGTTAATCTTAATAAACTTCTTTTCATCCTGGAAAAAATAAAACATAATAAAGGGGTGAGATCAGATTCTTAGTAAGGATAACAATATAGCGGAAAATGTCATAAATAAGAATAAACATTAAAGGCAATGTATAAGACTAGAACACAAGACTTTTAAACATAAACTTCAGCATAATATGGAAAAGATAAATCAAATAATGTCATTTACTTATTCAAATGGATATTCTACTAGTCGAATAATCACATGTAATATCATTATCCAATTTCATAATGATGGAATGCATAATGCCAAACTTCATAACCACAGATTCAAGGCCTTGTACCAAGACTACAAATAAAATTTTGTCAAGTCCTTATGCCAAGACACTAGTTTGTCTCATGTGACCTACCGATGCATCGAGGATTTATAGCAGGCTTCACCCGTCACTTACTAAGTCCAATGCGTTCCTCATACAAAAATGTTGAAACATAACATAAACATTCGTATTAAACTAGCATACGAAATGTCAATAGTTTAACCATAAACCATGAATGGTATAAAAATAGCACATCCACAGTCAAACATAACTCATTCAATACAATATTGAAGATTTTATTATAATAAATTAACCTCAATTGAGAATAATGAAGGATATTGACATAGATGAAAATAATCATCAAAACTATTTGAGAGAAATATCTTCCTTTTTCTTAAAAACATTTAAAAGTATCATTATTTATCAATAAGATGTTTAAAATAGATTTTTGAATCAAAGTTTCCCATACCACTTTGAAACTTTTAAAAGTAATTTTAATTTTAAAACATTAATTTCCATATAAATAAATCCTTAAATCAAATTTTAAAACATGGACATTAATGAGAAAGATTTAGAAGAATAAATTTTTAAAACATTTAAAATGATATCTTTTTATAGTTCTTAACCAAATGATATATGCTTGAATAAAAATAATTGAGGTAATAAAAACTTAATAATATCATGAGAATAAGTGAATTAGTGATATATTATGTCAAAGTACAGTATATACACCAAATAAAAATGAATTGGCGCATAACAACAAAGAAGTCTCAATGGAATGTAAGTTGAGATGAATTCCTTTATAAAGACCATGTCATTAGGATAAGGATAAATAAATGACATAATTATGTGTGAAAAATATAAATACACTCAATATGACTAGATATTCAGTGTAAATAAATCATAGGACATTCACACATATTCTTGTAAAAACAACTCCAATGACTTGGATGTTTAACTCAATGAATAGAAATTGAGTTAAAACTACTCTTGTCAAGTTTATATCGATGAATTGAGAATTTATCAATGGAGTGATTATATGTATCTAAATTTTATCCACCCAAAGGGGAGTGGAAATTACTACATAATTAAATAAATAGTGATTTCACACATAATATTGGAGTAAAGTAATCAATGAAGTTTACGTAAAACCGAATGAGTAGAAATTGAAATTTGAAATTCCCTTACCGTTTTGGTAACTTATGAAACATACACCCCATGAAAGAAGTATCATCCAATGATGACTTAAATACCCATAAATTAAAGTATATTACGCAAAAAATACAATCATGGTCAGTACAAACACCACACAAAAGGTAATAGCGGAAAATATAGCATGAATCTCACAGGAATAAACGTGAGATGAAAACCCCTTACCATTTGTAATCAATCAAGTCATGTGAACAAAAGTTAATAAACACCAGATTAATCACATAATACCATTAATATAAATATAATCATGATAATATATATCAAATGGAATTACACAATACACCACATGTAATAAATAAGTGGCAAACAATGGAAATCTCACGGAATTAAAAGTGAGATAAGAAACCCCTTACCTTGTACTTTTCCTTAGTTGAGGGTACATTAACCACCTGTATGATAGTTAAATAATTGTTATTAAATAATAAAAGAACCACATACATAAATATTATATCATATATAATCTTCTAATATTGCTTTGTTAATAATATTTTAGTAGTATCATTGTTTCGGGTGTTAACTAATTCATTTTCCTTTATATGTTTTGTTATATAAGTCATGTTTGTTATGGATAGGATGTATTTTATTAATATCTAGAATGATATCAAGTATTTAAAAATTATTTTTAATCATCAAATTAAAATTATTCTTGAATGGTTACAATGGAGAATGAATCTCATCGCGTTCGTGGAGATGGTAATTCGTACATACGTACGAGTGACAATATCATTATATTGATGGGGAAATCGTATGTAATTGGATGGTATATCATATATAAAGAATCATTAACCTGATATATTTATTATTTAAATCAGTTATACTCATTAATATACTCATCTAAATAATGAAGTGTTTGAATAACAAACTACACCATGACGTGGAGACGGTAAGCCATACGTACGTGTGTATGGTGACTTTGTCATTTATAGGATGGATAGAATAATGAATATGGTTTTTCCATATTTATAATAACATCACAGTATGTAGAATGTACTGGATTTATTATTTTGGTAAGGAAACAAAAAATAAAGAGTAAGTGTAAGAAGAAAAGAACTTGAAATAGGGTGGTGAAATTATTACCACTTCTTTGGGTGTTTCCTTTTGATTTGATCAAAAGGTCTCCTTAGGTTGGATTTATGACAAAAGTAAGGACTCTAGGTAGATTTGGGGGATGTTGTGAGGATATTTGGGCAGGTTCTGGCTGAGACAAATGGCTTTGGAGGTGGGATTTTGAGAGAAGGGGAAGTGCCCTTTTATATGAGGTGTGAGGGGCACATTAGGAAAAGCCTGAAATATTATTTTATAATAAAATAATTTTTGGTTTCTAGTGGCTCCAAAATGATTTATTTAGAGGATAAGGTGTGGATGGGTTGAAAATATCTCAAAAAATAGGTTTTATATAGGTTTAGGTCGCCATATTAACCTTATCTTTTAGATTTAACTCTTAGTTAAATAGTTTGACATTTACCATGTCTCTTTGTATATTTATATTATATGGTTAATAAACTTACTATAACAAGCTAAGAGAAACAAAAGTAGTTCATTATTAATATATATAACCTTATCTAAGTCATTTTTCTAAACCTTATATTTTTATAAATATTATATTAATTAATAATATAGTATTTGTTTTAAAAACTCAATTATGTCAATTTTGACACTATTTAGTATTTGATTTTTTTGAAAGCCATAAAAACTTTATCACTTTCAAATAAAATTTATTTAATCAACCCCAACATGTAATAATGGTCTATAAAATTATTATAATTTATCAGAAGTCTCAATTTACATTTATTTGGATATTTATAATATTAATTATTTTAATATTTCATTAACAAGGTAATTAATACATCATTATTGTGTCATAAATAAATTAAATTATTTAACGTATAAAATTATAAATAAAATAAAATTATGTAGGAAATATTTTTATCTTTATAATGAATATTTATAGTCTAATTTATCTTATGTGTAACCCTATATTAAAAAATGGTTTAGTTATTAAACTTTGAATTTAACACTTTTAACTCTTCTTTAAATAAAATAATAATATATATCATAATCTAATCCAAGTTGACCAAAGAGGATCATATTTTATTCCTAAGGTTGTTTTTAGTCAAATTAAATTTATCCAATAGAAGTAGGACATGTGTTAGGGTAATTATAATATCATTGTTACCTTTAATTACCCAATTTACTTTTGACGGTGGTAAATAAAAGTCAAAAGTTACTATTCACTAAAAATTATTTTCATCTTATTAAACCACATTTCACTTACTGATGTTAACTGTGTCTCTCTGATTTTTGAAATTCAATTCACAGAAGTGGTAAAATTATGTTTTATGAAAATTTTCAAATGCTTCTAGAAGGTGGGTAGAAGACGGTAAAAAGTTCAATAAAATTTTATATATCTAAACTTATTATAAAATGAATCCAATGAATTAAATTGAATATATATAGGTATTATGTATCTATTTTGACTTAAAATAAATTTACATAAAATAAATAATTATTTAAATAAAAAGTCGGTTTTAAACAATAACGCAGCGTTTTTCACTATTCATCCAAAAATGAACGTTTTCATAAAAATACCAAAAATTCACTCGAAGCTAATTTTGATATTCCAAATTCAAAAATGTATTCGTTTTTACCAAATTAAAAACACTAAAGTTTCATTAATTAATTTAAAATTAATTCGTGTTGTAAAAACCAAAAAGTAGGTTTTTAAAAAAGTAAAAACTATCAAAAGATTGACATGTGTTTATGTAAAATTTAAGTGTGAAGTTACTTATAATTACCTACATTATATTAAATGATAAAAATATAATATAATTATACTTCCAAACCATTCAAATTCATAATTTAACAAAATAAATTATTTTTATTAAAAAAGTTGTTTTCAATTAAAATTTAGTATTTTTCAGTATTCCTCAAAATATGAAAGTTATCAGAAAAGTACCAAAAACTTATCCAAAATAAATTTTTATGTATAGATTCTAAAGAATAATTTAATTTAATTAAATTTAATATATAAAAGTTTCAAATATTGTTTTTAAAATGGTTTTTCCATTAAAAGGTGGTAAAATTGCATTTTTTTAATACTTCTTTTATCAGAAAAATGAATTTGTTCTTATATTATTTCTAATAAACATATAATATGGATTCAAAAATTATATGGAGTATATAAAATTTAAAATCCAATTAATACTATTCATAACTTCTTTTTGAACGGCTAGTTTGGTAAGTCATGGTGCACTCAAACTCGGTGTTGTGTATAGCGCAAGCTATTGAATTAATTTAAAGAAAATAACTTACTATGAAATATTGGGGTGTTACATGATATGTTTTTGCATAACTAGAAGTAGATTAACATTATTACATTGTTGAAAAAGAGATTGAAGGATATCTAGGAATCTGAATCTGATGTACTAGAGATTATGCCTATTCACCTTATGGAAGAACACATTTTGTGTATCCTATAGGACCCAGTAGGTAGAAATGGTGGAAATACTCCATCCCTTGGCCTATGCATAGGACCCTACCTGGAATTATTATCTCTCCTATAGAAACTCCTCTACTGAGCTTACCCATTCAATAAAACCTCTAAGGCCCCTAATGGGATTCCACAAGTAAACAACCCATTATATTTTAAAGAATAGGTCATTAACTATTTCAAACTTTTAATTAGGGAAGAATTTACACTTTGAAATAAGAAGTATTCCAATTCTTTGAAGATTATCATTAGTGGGGATGTCTTTCTTATAGATCCTCTAAATGAGGAAGTTGGGTTTAGGGTATATATCCTTACACTAGGATTTGGTACCCATAGAAGCCAAATTTTGGTAAGAATGATTCATGTTACAGAATCTTAAACAAGTTAGCTTTTCTAAGGGGGAGTAGTGATGAAGAATTGTCCTGGGTCCAAAAAAATGAATGTTGTGTAAAAATTACTTATGTGACTTATTAAGTATGGAATTAGTGAAATGATAATGGGAACAATATTGTTTGAATCTAATGTATAGAGCTTGGAACCTAGGTAAGAAAAGGTGAATGTTATCCCAGTTGTGGTTCCATGAAAAGACATTACCACACCAAATTATCCACCTAGAGTTTTTAAGAATTGTTTGAACAAGCCCCTATAAAATACACCAAATATGGGATCCATAGGATCTATCCTCCCATTTTATGGGTCAGATTTCATACTTTCTATTAATAAAGGTCAGACATGGGGATTTTTCTAATATGGAATCACACACTAGTTTATCCTTTAATCCCCACACGATTTCTTCAACACCTCTGAGATTGATACCCCCTTATTGAATGGTATTAGAACGTCTATACCAATGATCCCAATGATGATGGAATTATTGATGGGAGTCCCAAATGAAGTTGTTAAGAAGACTTTAAATGTTACTAATAACTATTAAACAGGTTAAGTCTTCCTCTAAAAGAAAGGAAGTGGATTTTCCAGTTCAAGATCATGCCCTTGATCATTCTCACAATTTTGTTATAATGGTGAATTCTAACCCTCATGTTAGATAAAGGGGAACCCAAATAATTTAATGGAAGAATTTTTTTAAAAATCCAATATTTCCATGAACCAGCTTGGATCTTATGGGAGAGAACTTGTTGGAGATGTAAAAACATTATGTTTATTGATATTAATGAATTGGATAGCTTTGTTCTAATATTCAGTCAAAATCATCTTGAAATTTCAAATAGAACTTTCACTACCATTGAGAAAAAATAACATTTTATCCATAAAGAAAATATGGGAAATACCCTAAAAACCATACCTTCATTTGAAAGTATGAATCATCCCTTATTCAAGATACTTATCGATATTTCTACTGAGGACATCCTAGGCCAAGACGAAAAGAGTCAAAGAGATTGGGTCCCCTTTTATTAAACCCCTAGTTTATTTGAAATATTTGATTATTTTCCCTGTAATATAAATGATAGACCATGGAGAAGAGAAAAACATAAAGAATATATCACAAATCCACTCTAAAAAATAAACTTTTTATCACTTTTAGGATGAAATTCCATTCCATCCAATCATAAGACTTCTCAATATCGATTTTGATCATCACATTGGATCCTATCACTCTCATGTGAATATCATCAATCATTTCTTGGGCAAGGCCTATGGATCCCTGAATGATCCTCCATATAATAAAACCATGATGTTATATAGAAACCAAAAGTTCAAGATGAATAGAAAATATTTTATTAAGGATAGTGTATAACACTTTATATAAGAAGTTGTACATGCTAATAGAAATGAATTTCCCAAAATTATTGGGTTGTTTCACCTTGGAAATAAGATCCTGAATAGTCACTGAGGTTATTTTAGTAAATGTACCACCCTTGAAAAATTCTATGACATCACTCAACACTTACCCTTTAATCATTTCCCAATAATCAGGGTAAAAAGAACTCTGGAATCCATCTGGACCCTGGGAACTCTCAGGATTAATATTCTTTATGTCTTAGAAAATCTCCACTTCCTGAAAAATAAACAACCTTTGGTTTTCCAAGTAATTTTTAGAATAGTTAATATTATAAAAGATATAATTAGAGTCTATATAATCCTGGGAAGTACCCCATTGGGCCCAAAACTAAACTGAAATAGATTCAGTGAAGTAGGACACTGACAATGGGGCTACAATGCTATCATCAAAAGTGTTAGAACCATTTGGAAGAGGTAGGTTAGTCCTTACATTAAACCTTTTATCCTTAATACATGAATGAAAATAAGATTAATTTTTATCCCATTAATTAATTCAATTTCCTTTGGATATCTGTAAGAACCCAGATCTTTGTTTCTGGTACGCCTTTCGTTTTCTGGAGATTTTAAGAAAAATAGAGTTTCTGGAAATTTTTGAAGTACACACCGTGTACTTTCTGAGTACATGTCGTGTACTCTTCTCTGGCTCAAATACATGTGTTGGTCATGCCCGGGCCACACACACGGTGTGTAGGGGTGACGTGGAGGTCGATTTTGGTGGAGTACAGAAAGACCTAGTACATGTCGTGTACTTTATTTTTTTCATTAAATGGACCGGGGGAACGCCTGACGTACAGAAATGTCTTCTTATAGGTTCTGTTCGTACGAGAGTGCTGAGGATCCGCGAATCTTTGAAGAGCTCCCGCCTCTCCATCCGTTCTCCGATTTGAGCACGCTCGATTGTGTTGGAATCACAGCGGTGAGTTCTTCCTTCTTCTTGGGCCTTGTTTCCCAATTCCTCCTCTTTCTCAAGTTATCGTGGTTTAAGTGTTTCAGACGTTTTCTAAGATCTATGACGTTGTAATGAGAATCTGTCATTTATTTTCACGTATATCGATCTCCTAGGATCGATGTAGGTGGTTTGTGCCTTTCTTCATAAAGTCCTTGAGTATTATTTGCAATTGCGCCAATTCCCTTGAACGAGAATTGTGAGTTTTCCTGTTTTCCCTTGATTGATTTCCTGCTTTCTTGATTTCTATAGTAAAGGTTTACCTTTGTGAATAGAGTAGTTTTTGTTGTACTCTGGATACTTTCCATGCTTGTTTTTCTTGTTTGGCATTTTCCAGTTTCCATGCCAAGTTGTAGGATAGTGGAATTGTTGCTTAGTTATGTTGTTGAGACTTAGAATGATATCCAAGTAGTTTTGAGGTTTACTTGGATGAGACACGCGCGCTGAACATGTTTATTTTCACACAGGATTGTGAGAACCTGGTGTAGTAGACCATAGGTATAATGGACATAAGGGATTCTAAAGAGTGTCTTTTAATACGATGCGAAACCACAGGGGGAATTTATGATGAGTGCTTCCTTAGAGAGTTTGTAGTTCCTCGACGCGGTCCACAGGGGGAATGAGATGTTGAGTGCTTCCCCAGAGAGCCATTAGTATGATACGAGACTATAGGGGGAATTTACGGTGAGTGATTCCTCATAAAGTCTACTCTTAGCTGAACCAGAGGGGTGAGACTGTGTGTGCCTCTTAGAGGGTTGCTAGTACTTGTAGGTTGAACCATAGGGGTTAGGCTGTGAGAGCTACCCAGAGGGCTAACTGTTTTCTACTTGTTGTTGGTTGTTTTCTTGTGCACTTTATATGCCAGAACTATGGATTATAGCTACTATGTGTTTTTATGTTTACTGTTTCCCACACTTTTACTTGTCTTGTATTCATTAACTATTAGGTACAAATCTTTGGGTGATTTCCTACTGGGATTGTATCTCACACCCTATTTGGGCCATGCTTTTGGGCCCAAGAAGACTTTTTTGTTGTAGGAATAGATAAGGGCAAGCGCCCTTCGACTTCCAGTACTTGATTGCTTAAAGTAGGATAGCATGGGACCGAGCTCTGGCTTGCGATGTTGAGGAGTTGTTTACTTTTCTTTGGTACTTATTTCGGTACTGTGGTGTTTTTAGCATTATGACTTGTTTGGCTGTTTTCCTAGATTTGTATCTTGCATCATTTAATATATACATATATTCTCCAGTTGGTTGATTTAGTTTTCCACTGTTTATTATTGTTGGTTATTCACTGCTTCCGCTATTTCATGTTTATCTATTTCCGCTGTGTACTCTTCCAATGAGGGCATAGTTTCCTCACTATCACACCCAAGGCCCTCACTGCTAGTCAGTAGCCTCTGGCGTTTGGGGAAATGCGCTTGAGGTCATGTGACGAACCGGGTATGGGGCACCAGTGGAGGGGCTCCGGATTCGGGTCGTTACAAAGTGGTATCATAGGAGTTTTTTTTCTCTTGATTTACTGTTTGGAGCCTTTAGCCAGGGGTAGGACAGATTTCGTACTTGGTATTAAGTTGTGCTCGGAATTAGTTAACCCGTGTGTAGGGAAAAGTCATACTACCTCATTAATTAAAGTTGCTGGTCTTGAGATTTTACGGTTGATATGATTTCACCTAGAGTGATTCACATGTTTTGTGTTGTTATAGTCTTGACTATTTCAGTTCTATTTCTGTCGCAACCCGGTGAGATGAGGGTATGCCATTTCATTCATCATATAGGCACCTGTAGAAATCACATGCCATGCATTCTTGCCATGCCATCTAGGGTGCTTTAGCTATTTCATTCTATTGTGATAGACTTTGTGTGGATTATGTATGCTGTTGTGATAGATGCTTGATAGAAACTCTACTACCTTGTTAGAGGATTGCTTGTATTCTTCTTTGCTTAAATGAATTCCAAATTTTTATTCTTGAGGTGTTATGGGCCCTCTTGAATCGGAAATTGGTGGATCGTGATCATGTTTTCTCTTGTTTATGACTGTAGGAGATGCTGATCTTTGATTCGCGGGGAGTATGGGCCCTCACGAATCGGAATTTGGCACCTCTCTGCCTTGTTTTCTGTGTTTTCTAGGCTTCTGTGCAGTTTCTGAGCTACTGCCTAGAAAAACCCAGAATACACGGTGTGTACTTTTGACTACAATACATGTAGTTTTTAGGCCGTGTCACTGACCGTGTGAGCAGGGACACACTATTGTGTAAGTAACTTCAGGGACACGCCGTGTACGGTTGGTATATGATGTGTAGTTCGGAGCCGTGTACCCGGTTGTGTCACTAACAACACGGGTCAGGGAAGCTCGATTAGAGCACGCCGTGTTGTAAAGGAATACACCGTGTAGTCCTGTCCAGGTACCCAGCCGTGTCAAGAACAACACGGGTCGGCGTCACCTTCTCTTAGACATGTCGTGTGGTTTTCAGAACATGTCGTGTAGTCTTGTTTAGGTACCTGACCATGTCACAAACAACACGGGATAGTGTCACCTTCACATATACACGTTGTGTTTGTTCGGAACACGCCGTGTAAGGTCTATCCATATAGACTGTCGTGTATTTAACAACACGGGCCGCCGAAGCCTTGTCTAGTACACGCCGTGTTTGTCCAAAACACACCGTGTAGTATCAGGTTAATTCAGACCGTGTGGGTTAGCCATGTAAAGAGACTCAGGCAGGGGAATAGTTTTCAAGTACACGTCGTGTGTTGGGTCAACACGCCGTGTAGTTTGAGGTGTTACACAACCTGTAGGGAAGGGGTACACGCCCATGTTAGTGGCTTAAGAAGACACGCCGTGTAGTTTTTTATACACGTTGTGTAGTCGTGGTTTGTGAACTTGTGTGTTTTCCTTCCCCTGTTCCCGTTTTGTACTCTTGTGTTTCCTGTCCTTGTTTTTTTTCTAATCTAAGGTAT
Source organism: Viscum album (assembly GCA_963277665.1). Lineage (NCBI taxonomy): Eukaryota > Viridiplantae > Streptophyta > Magnoliopsida > Santalales > Viscaceae > Viscum > Viscum album. The sequence goes on from OY728144.1 coordinate 301,942,579, forward strand.
GTGTTTGATCTTTCAGAGCTATGCCTCCGAGACGTCCTCTGGTTGTACGTCTGTTGTCAGGCAGTGATCAGATGCCAGATATGGATGATTAAGGACCTCCTACCAACCCTCCAGTCGGGTCAACCTTGGCACCGACTGTCATACCAGTTGCAGGCACTGATGCGCAGTTCAGGGAAGGTTTTATAAGGATGATTCAGACCTTTCAGGGAGCACCGCCTCCTGCCTCGACTATGGTAGACTTGACGCGAGCTTTTCAGCAGCAGCATCCTCCCACATTCTCGGGGGAAGGAGGACCTCAGGATGCAGAGTCATGGCTGGAATCCATGTTGACTATCTTCGAGAATCTAGAGACGCCTCCAGAGAGGCGGGTCAAGATCGCTACCTATATGCTACGAGACTCCGCCAAGAGGTGGTGGGATGTGATCTCACAGGCGGGTCACCAGCAAGTTATGGCTTGGGAGGAGTTTCAACGTGTCTTTTTTGACTACTTCTACCCGGAGACCTGAGGCCCGACCGAGCCCGAGAGTTCATGAGCTTAGAGCAGGGTACTCTTTCTGTCATGGAGTATTCCTCTCGTTTCACCGAGCTGTAGCGTTTCACACCCCTCCGGGATGGTAGTGGGGTGTTATTAGCAAGGAATTTTGAGGATGGTCTCAGGAGGGAGATCCACTCGCAGGTGAATCTCTTCCAGTTGACTTCCATCACTTCCATCGTCAACCAGGCACTGATTGCAGAGCGCAATCTGAGAGACTCTGGAGCTGCAAGCCAGGACGGTCCTGCTTCCAGAGCTAGTTTTCCTCCATATGACAGCAAGAAGTGCCGAAGGGAGTCTACGCGTGGTGATCTGAGGAAGCGATATGTATCGTCAGGCAGCCAGGTGATATGATACCAGTGTGGCCGGTCAGGACACACGAGGCCGCAGTACCAGAGAGACCCCGTGGAGTGCTGATATTGCGGCAAGATAGGTCACCTTTAGCGTTTTTGCTAGGTTTTCTCACCAGTAGCTAGTGACTGGGGTTCTTCCATGACTCCCCATTCAGTAGAAGCACCACCAGTTTCTCACCAGTCAGGGAACCAGAGTTCTTCCGGTCGTTCGGGCCGAGGTGGAGGTCGAGGTCGTGGAAGTCAGCCACCAGTCCCTCAGCACCAGCAGGGAGGACAAGCTTAGGGTGGTCAGGCAGGGTCACAGGGTTGCGGGACAGGCCAGACTTTTTCAGTGGAGCAGACCTATCAGGAGCAGGATCTCGAACCTTCTACAGTTCGAGGTACGATTTTAGTAGCCTCAGTTTTATCTTCAGCTCTTTTCGATATTGGTTCTATGCATAGCTTTATCTCTGTTGCTGTCGTGGAGAGCCTTGGGCTCTGCATCTTTTCTTCTGCCGACTCGTTGACACTAGACACACCTTTGGGGATGAGGACATCTAGTGTACACCAGTGTAGAGAGTGCCCTCTCGAGGTTGCAGGGTAACGTTTCTTATGGGAACTCTATGTCCTAGAGATGACATACTATGATGACATTCTCAGGATGGACTGGTTGGTTCCCTTCCAGGAATTAGTCGACTGTTATCACTGCAGAGTGCATTTCGTTTCACCAGAGGTTGAATATTTTCTTCATAGGGGTGAATGGGATGTATAGGTGAGTCGAGCAGGACTCGAGCATCATGGTCTAGGAAGGGTGATGGCCTAGATTGATAGTCTTTATTTGGATGATCAGGGGACTTCACATTTGTACTTTCCTCCAGTGGTGGATCGTTTCAGGGACGTCTTTCCAGAGGACTTTTCGGGTTTTCCTCCAGAGCGTGAGGTAGAATTTTCTATTGAGCTCGTGCCAAGAGAAGCACCGGTGTCCATCCCTCCCTATAGGATGGCTACACCTGAGTTGCAGGAGCTCAAGAAGCAGTTGGAGGAGTTTCAGGCAAAGGGTTTCATCCAACCCAGTACTTCTCCTTGGGGTTTTCCTATCCTATTTGTGAAGAAGGCAGACGGTACCCATCGGCTTTGTGTGGATTATCGGAAGATAAACCAGTTGAAGATCAAGAACCGATATCCCTTACCGAGGATCGATGACCTCTTTGATCAGCTTCGAGGAGCCCGGGTGTTCTCAAAGATCGACTTGAGGTCTGGTTATCATCAGTTGTGTGTTAGACCATCAGATGTACCACTGACAGCCTTCAGGAGTAGGTATGGTCTATACGAGTATACAGTCATGTCGTTTGGTCTCACAAATGTGCCTGTAGTTTCCATGGCATTTATGAACCGATTGTTCCATCCTTACTTGGATACATTTGTCTTGGTCTTCGTGGAAGATATCTTAGTGTACTCTCACACTCGAAACGACCATGCTAACCATCTTGAGATCGTTTTGAGTACACTGAATTATGCTAAACTCTCGAAGTGCCACTTTTGGATGAATCAGATTCACTTTTTGGGTCACGTCATCTTAAAGGCAGGAGTATCCGTGGACATAGAGAAAGTGAGAGTTGTAGTTTCCTGGGAGCAGGCGAAGAACGTTTTTGAGGTAAGGAGTTTCCTAGGGATGGATGGATACTACAGACGCTTCATTCAAGACTTCTCATGCCTAGAAGCACCTTTGACAGGACTGACCAAGAAGGGGGAGAAGTTCTTATGGTCAGATTCTTGTGAGTCATCCTTTCAGGAGCTGAAGGGAAGATTGACATCAGCACCGATACTTGTCTTTCCAGATCCAGGCAAGAGATACACTATTTATTGTGATGCTTCAGGTATCAGGCAGGGTGATGTGCTTTTTTAGGGAGATGGAGTCATTGTATATGGTTCTCGACAGTTGAGGCCACATGAGAGGAACTACCTGATGCAAGATCTGGAGTTGGCAGCTATTGTTCATGTCTTATGCTGTTGGAGACACTATCTTCTAGGAGAGCACTTTGTGGTCTTCACCGACCACAAGATTCTCAAGTATATATTCACTCAGCGTGATCTGAATCTGAGGTAGCGTAGGTGGGTCGAGTATCTTTAGTCTTCTGATTTCGAGATTGCCTATACGTCGGGAAGGCGCAACGTGGTGGCAGATGTGTTGAGTAGAAGAACTCAGATTCAGGCAGTTCAGAAGGCTAGAAGTGAGTGGCAGCTGATGGCTCTGTTCTTTGAGATGCATCTGGAGGTGCACGACAGACAGGGACAGACCTTTCTATCTTCTGTAGCTGTTACTTCTACACTACTTGATCGGGTACGGATGAGGCAGCTATAGGACTCGGAAGACTTAGTCCTGCGGGAGAGAGTGTCAGGAGAGGACCCTCTTCCTGGATGGACAGTGGGCGAGGATGAGATCTTGCGTTTCCAAGGATGCGTATGGGTTCTAGCAGACATACGCAAAGAGATGATGTGGGATTTTCATTCCTCGGTTTGGGCAGTTCATCCTGGCGTCACCAAGATGTATCGGGATATTCATCGCCAGTACTGGTGGCCTGATATGAAGAAATATGTTGTTGGTTTTGTCATGAGATGCTCTACTTTTCAGATAGGGATGTGCATTTCACCTCTCGGTTCTGGAAGGGACTTCAGAAGGCGTTGGGTACACAGGTACTTTTGAGTACAGCATACCATCCCCAGATAGATGGCCAGTCCGAGCATACGATCCAGGTGCTAGAGGATATGCTCAGAGCTTGCATTCTGAACTTTGGTGGTTCTTCGTAGAAGCATATTTCTCTGGTGGAGTTCTCCTACAACAAAAGTTTCCAGGAAACTATTTAGATGGAACCTTATGAGGCTTTTTACGGTAGGCCATGCCGATCACCCTTATGCTGGCTAGAGGCAGGAGAGGTAGCTTTGTTGGGACCTCCTCTTGTTCAGGAGACTTCAGAGCAGATAGAGCTGATTCGGAAGAGGATGGCTACAACACAGTCTCGGCAGAAGTCTTATGCTGATCAGCGGAGATGACCTGTGGAGTTCAAGGTCGGGGATCAGGTTTTCCTGCGTGTCGCACCGAGGTTGGGACACAAGAGGATTCAGAGATAGGGTAAGCTTTCACCGTGGTACGTCGGGCCGTTTGAGGTATTGGAGAGAGTTGGGATGGTGGCCTATCGATTGCAGTTACCTCATAGGTACTGGGAAATGCATGACGTCTTCCAAGTCTCTCAGCTCCGACGTTACTTTTTGGACCCGTCTCATGTCTTTCATCCTGAGGAGGTTGATCTTGAAGCAGATTCATCATTTGAAAAGCATCCTATCTGGATTTTCGATCACAGTACGAAGGTTCTCCTAGGTCGGTCTGTTCCTCTGGTATCGGTGCTATGGCAGCACGGGTGAGTATAGGACGAGACTTGGGAGAGGGAGGCTGAGGTTCTATCGTAGTGGCCGAAGCTGTTTGGAGTTTCTTCTCCTCCGTCTCGTTAGGGAAATTTGGGGACGAATTTATTTAAGGGGGAAGTTTGTAAGAACCCAGATCTTTGTTTCAGGTACGCCTTTCCTTTTCTAGAGTTTTTAAGAAAATGGAGTTTCTGGAAATTTTTTAAGTACACGCCGTGTACTCTTCTACAGCTCGAAGCCGTGTGATGGTCATGCCCGGGCCACACACACGGTGTGTAGGGGTGACGTGGAGGCCGATTTTAGTGGAGTACGGAAAGACCTAGTACATTTTGTGTACTCTAAAAGTACACACTGTGTACTTTCTTTTTTTTCATTAAATGAACTGGGGTCGAGCCTAACGCACAGAAACGTCTTCTTCTAGGTTCTTTTCATCTGAGAGCACCTAGGATCCGTGAATCTTCGACGAGATCCCGCATCTCCGTCCGTTCTCTGATTAGAGCATGGTCGATTGCATTGGAATCGCAGCAGTGAGTTATTCCTTCTTCTTGAGCCTTGTTTTCCAATTCCTCTTCTTTCTCAAGTTATCATGGTTTAAGTGTTTCAGCCGTTTTCTCAGATCTACGATGTTCTAAGGAGAAAGTACACATCGTGTAATTTCTAAGTACACACCGTGTACTCTTCTCCGGCTCGAATTCATGTGTTGTCCATGCCTGGGCCACACACACGGTGTGTAGGGGTGACGTGGAGGCCGATTTTGGCAGAGTACATAAAGACCTAGTACACGTTGTGTACTCTAAAAGTACACATTGTGTACTTTATTTTTTTTCATTAAACAGACTGGGTTCGCGCCTGACGCACAGAAATGTTTTCTTCTAGGTTTCGTTCATCTGAGAGGGCCGAGGATCCGCGAATCTTCAACGAGCTCCCGCCTCTCCGTCCATTCTATGATTCGAGCATGTTCGATTGTGTTGGAATCGCAGTGGTGAGTTCTTCCTTCTGCTTGAGCCTCGTTTTCCAATTCCTCCTCTTTCTCAAGTTATCGTGGTTTAAGTTTTTCCGACTTTTTCTCAGATCTACGACATTATAAGGAGAATCTTTCATCGATGTTCATGTATATCGATCTCCTAGTATCGAGGTAGGTATTTTGTTCCTTTCTGCAGAAACCCTTTTAGTATTTTGTGAAATTTTTCCAATTCCCTTGAACGGGAATTGTGCATTTTACTATTTTTCCCTTGATTGATTTCCTGCTTGCTTGATTGATATGGTAGAGGTTTACCTTTGTGAATAGAGTAGTTTTTGTTGTACTCTGGATGATTTCCATGCTTGTTTTGCTTGTTTGACGTTTTCGAGTTTCCATGCCTAGTTGTAGGATAGTGGAACAATTGTTTAGTTATGCTGTTGAGCCTTAGAATGATAGCCAAGTAGTTTTGAGGTTTACTTGGATGATACACGTGCACTGATCATGTATATTTTCACACAGGACTGTGAAAACATAGTGTAGTAGACCATAGAGAGATTGGATGTAAGGGATTCTCTAGAGTGTCTTTTAATACGATGCGAGACCACAGGTGGAATTGACGATGACTGATTCCTCAGATAGTCTATAGTTCCTCGACGCGGGACACGGGGGGAATGAGACATTGAGTGCTTCCCCAGAGAGACTTTATTATGATAGAAGACTATAGAGGGAATTGACGGTGAGTGATTCATCAGAAAGTCTACTCTTAGCTGAACCAAAGGGTTGAGACTGTGTGTGCCTCCTAGAGGGTTTCTAGTACTTGTAGGTTGAACCATAGGGGTTAGGCTGTGAGAGCTACCCAAAGGGTTACCTATTTTTTACTTATTGTTGGTTGTTTTCTTGTGCACTTTACATGCCAGAACTGTGGATTATAGCTGTTGTGTATTTTTCTGTTTACTGTTTCCCGCACTTTTACTTGCCTTGTATTCATTGACTGTTAGGCACAAATCTTTGGGTAATTGCCTACTGGGATTTTATCTCACACCCTGTTTGGGCCATACTTTTGGGCCCAAGCAGACTTTGTTGTTGTAGGAATAGATAAGGGAAATCTCCCTTCGACTTCCAGTACTTGATTGCTTGAAGTAGGAGAGCATGGGACCAAGCTCTGGCTTGCGATGATGAGTATCTGTTTACTTTTATTTTGTACTTGTTTCGGTAATGTGGTGTTTTAAGAATTGTGACTTGTTTGTATATTTTCCTAGAGTTTTATCTTGCATCATTTCATATATACATATGTGCTCTAGTTGGTTGATTTAGTATTCCACTATTTATTACTGTTGGTTATTCACTACTTCCGTTATTTCATGTTTATCTATTTCTGTTGTGTACTCTACCAATGAGGGCATAGTTTCCCCACTATCACACCCAAGGCCCTCGCTGCTAGTCGGTAGCCTCTGGAGTTTGGGGAATGTGCTTGAGTTCATGTGGCGAACCGGGTACAGGGCACCAGTGGAGGGGATCTGGATTCAGGTCATTACAATATCTCCCTATTATATTTCTCAAAATTGAGCAAAAATTCCTCCAACTGGTGTTTTTTACTAGACAACAACATGTTCATGCCTTCATCCTAGTGGACTTATAATTGAATATCCATCTGATTGATATCCTCCTAAAGAGTTTACAGATTTAAATAAAATTATATAATCATGTTAATATATGTAATAATATCACTCTTTATCCTTCTTATCTTATTCTAGAGGGATACCCATGTTATACCCTGCATAGGATCCATCCAAGAAGATTGGACCATCTCCTTGAATCCATCCATATGCATCCAATGGTTGTTATAAAAGAAATTTTTTATCACTTCTTGAGAAGATTGAACATAGAGGATATGGGGGAGTGGTCATAGAGGTACCTAGATATGTGAGTCATAGAGGATCGCAATAAACTAGAAATTTCCTAAAATTTACCCAAGAATCTATCAAGTCTGCTACAAATTCTATTGTTGCCTCTTTGATTGTTTATGTTGGAGTTGTTGCCTTAGAACCAACTTTTGTGTACTTTATGATGACTTTTATTCATGGTTTTGAATATTAATAAACTACATATCACATCATGATTATTCTTCTATGTGACATTTTATGTGATAATGTCCTAAGAGTTGTTGTCGCACTAAAAGGTCTCAGAAATTCCCCGCTATGATGAGAATATTGAAGTGCTATGGAACTATTCTTGAATATATATTCTATATCTAGATGATATCATTTTAGGGACACAATTGATATAGGATATTATGGGTGGAGACTCATGGGACTTTGAGGCACCTTCTCATGGTGTACACCCTTGGTAATATCTGGTAGGACATTATGAGAACGGGACCTGCCAATAGGAAATCCACATTTATTTGTGTCATTGGATGTTCTTATATTTGGATGTATGTATTGGTATTTAGAATTTAAGATTATTATTAATGATTATTATGAGTCACTCAGTAAGATGTATTAATGAAAACTATGATGACAGATGTTCACTAGGAGGTAGGATACGTTGGGTGTGTCACGAGTAATATTGAATTAATGAATAATGTGAGAAAGGGTTTATCACTTATGGTCTTTAACGGAATTTAATATCTTAGGAGCTTTGATGGAAATTATATATCCTAAATAAATCCATGGACATGGTGTTCTATAGACAAGTTTTATTTCTGGAAATTCAAATAAAGAGACACAGATCACATAGGTTGATGACATAGGCATGCAACCTGCTTGATTTGAGATATCATGATAAAGGGATTATATTACACAGTATGCATTTGTATGAGATGAAATGTTGGTGCGGCATTAAATTATTTCTCAATTGGTGCCTTGGAGTATTTCTAGATGCTAACCTTGGAATTTAGGCTATTTCACCTAATTCCACTAAGAAAGAGACCTAGATGGTCACACTCTAAGTATATTAAAAATCTCAGTTAAATAATATATTATAATTTATTATTTAACAGGTTAAATGAATATTATTCCCATGTATGGTTTAATAATTATTTAGGTATTCTCGATCACATATAAATATTTATTTTTTGTTTATTAAATATAATAGTTATTTATTTATTTGTTAATATTGTAGTGATATATATTTAATAAATAAATAGACATTATTCAAGGTCCAATAAATATCATAGAGGAATGGAAGACCGAGTTTTTAGTTCTGGTGAAAAATAATAAATATTGAATATTATTTGATTAAATGATATTTAATTATAATTCTCAATCTAAGTGAATGTTGAGAAATAATAATATTAGTATTATTATTTGAAATGGAGATTTTCTAAGATTAAATAAATAATTAAGGGCAATTGTGAAATTATTTTATTTTAACCTTAGTAATATAGATACCCAATTATGTTATTTTCCCATGATCCAATTTATTTTATTGGTTGTCCACAACAATCTTGGAGAATCATCTCAAGCCTATAAAGATCTCTTTCTCTAAGAACAATCCCAATAATGGTGAGAAATCCTCCTCCACCAGATCAAGGAGAACGCTTTGGAAGCGATTCTCAAGGAAATCAAGGCGGACAATGCAAGCGCAAGGATCTTTTGTGATAGCACCTGGAGACTCCTTCTGAAACATATGGAGATTCCTATAACACATGTAGATCACTAATAGAGAAAATATACACTTGGTTTATATAACACAATGACGGTGCACTACATATATATCACAGAACTCATCAACAAAGAAAAAATTCCTTAGAGGTAATTATTTATATAATTAAATTAATTATAAACAATATGTTTTGATTCTCTATCTCTTAATTTGGGAAAAATTCTTTATTGTATATTTATCTGACTCAATTTTTTGGATCACAACATTAATCATCATGTAGATCTCTGATTGATCATCAATTATGAAAAAAATCAAAGTTGGGCACCACCCATCACACGCTTCCGATGCACCTGGAACCTAAAAGTGGTATTAGAGGGGTCACATAATTTTTTATAATTATTTAAATATAATTGGTGATTTATGCATTTTAATTTAGTTTTTCATTTCAATTTTAATTGTTATTTTAATCTGAATTGTGAGATTTATTTCTTCCTTCTTTATTTCTTGTAGATCTAATAGAGACATATAATTTTTTTGATTAAAATAAAATCTAGGAACTCATCCAGTGGTGCTAAGGTTTCTATCCAAACAACACCAAACTACATGCCATGTAACTAAATTTACATGTCGTGTAATAACATTAAACACATAAATATTTGATTCAGATATCAATTTGAGATTATGCATTGATTATTTCATTAATTACACCATTTAATGCATCGTGTATTGACTAGAATTAAATGGATCATGTTCGGCCAGACTACACACTGTGTAGATCACATACATAGTGTGTAGTCACTTTGGGTCAAAGATGAGCCATTTATTCCATACACATCCTACCTGACCATTGATTGTGTAACATGGAGTCAACATGGCGAGTGGCTCATTGGATATGTCATGTAATCCAAATTTTACAAGGTATGTTTTACACACCGACCCCTTAGGAGTGTATCTCATATAGATGGTGAGTGGTGTGCACACTGTGTAGATCGGATCTACACACCGTGTACTTATACCAAGTTACATAGATTTAAAATTTATTTATTTTACTATTTAAACCTTGATACACGTACTTGCGTGTGTTAGTAAAGATAATACATGCCATGTGATAGGTTTTAATGTGAATAAATATTAAATGTTTAATTAATATCTATGTAATGTTCATATCTATATATCATATATGAGTTGTATTACAAGTTGTTACTCTATGTGTATTTAAGCATAACATGTGACTGAAAAATCATGTAATTTTTGTAATCATCTGTAAAGTACACATTGTGAAAGTACGTGATAAGTCATGTATGCCATATTACACAAGAGTAAAATAGTATATGAGTATAATACATATTGGGAAGAATTAGATGGTTATTAACGATGTTTCCTCCAAGTTATATTTATAAAAAAATTTAATTTTAAATGAATTTATTTAATTTATTTGAAATTATAATGGATGAGAATCTAAAGGAAATTAAAATGATAATTAAGATAAAATGATTGATTAATTAAAGATAAAAATTAATTGATGTGAGCACGATTTATCTTACATAAGTATGATTAGAGAATTGAATTATAGTTTTATTAAATAAATAATTTTTGGCATGCATATGGATGATCATGAGCTAGACCGAAACTTTTTTATGTGATTAGTTTCATTTAATTTATTATTAAATTAATTTTTATTGCCTACGTACCTCCTATCCTTTAATTATGTAGGGCCTAAATTCCCATGGTTTCTTTTATGTAAACCCCTTTTCCCCCCTCACTTGCATGTGAGTAAAAGGAATATGTAATGGATGGGGCTCCCAAGCTAGTGAAGGCAGTTCATGTTCCGATCTGAGGCGAAACCAATCCAAGAAGATACATAGATGGACATGTGGAAAGCTACAGCACGAACCTTAATTGGTTCATGGTGTTTTCCCCTAGTTCAACAGTTATTTTATCAACTTCTATATAACGACCCATACTTTACATACATTGTTAATACTTCAAAATTGAAGCACACTTATTACAACATATGACAAAACCACAAAGAACCGTATAGGTATAGTGTCTTTAGAAACTGGGAAACATAAACAACCGGTTCATAAATCTTCTACAGTGTCTCCCATTTATTTCATCATATCTAGGGTCCCTTTTAGCATATTCTACTTAATATCCATCTTCCTGACCTGGGGAAAAGAAAACATAAAAGGGTGAGCTCAAATGCTCAGCAAGGGAAAATAAAGGAAATAAAAATCATATCATATCTTTTTGAAAATCATAACCTGCAAAAGAGATCATAATATCTTAACATGGAACAAATCATAGAAGTGAAAATGAGATCCCCATAATCATAACATGAAACTTGAAACTTTGTGGCATGCACACATAATCATGGAAAATCATTTCTTGTAAGTCATGACTCATTGCCAAGACTATCTTAGTGGACAGAGTCCCTTTCTGAACCGAGTCACCCTCGTTCCAGTCCTGTTTCACTGAACCGGTATAACCTACCGTTCCAGCCATGTCTATCTCATGAGATATAAAATCTTTACCCAATGCATTGGAGGGAGATATAGGTCCCACCCATCTTATAATGAATCCTTTCTTATGTGTTCCACATAATCATAAATCATACATCATCGCATAACACATGTAACAAAAATGGGATTCTTGAAACATCATGACATCATAAAAAAATCATATAAGGTAAATGACTTCATAAAAATAATTCCCTCACAACATAATCAAATCAATGTAATAATAGGGATAAAAACAGAACCCTATATTATCTTAGATGGAAAATAATTTTGATAAAACATTTGAACTCCATTCTTGAGGAAAATATCCTTTCTACTTCAAAAACACTTTTCTTTTCTTAACATGTCATACAATTATAAACTAAAAGAAGTTGATTAAAAATAAACTTGAAAACTTATAAAGGAATATTCTTGGAAATAATGTTTTAAAATCCATTCTTTCCATATAAGTTAAAAAAAACATTCTTCGTACTTTTGTCGGAAAAGTCAAAAAGTACCTCGTACGAAAAAAAAGACAAAAGATTCCTTTCATATTCTTTACTAAAAACTCACCGAAGGGTAAAATTGGATTTAAACTAGTGTAAGTGGATGGACACAATATTACATATTGAGGGAACATGGATGTGGATGATAAAATACACTCTAATAAATGCCAAAGTATAAACAATCTCGGATAAAAATGAGATTGTAATATTTCCCTTACCTTAGGTCCGATTTGCTTTGTACGTGTCCGAAGCTCCTGTATAATGGTTTAAATAATGTTATTGACTTATTCCAGAATCATACATATTGATATGATATCATATATGGTCATATTCTTAGCTTCTTATTAGTAATATTTCATTGTTACTTGTTACTCGGGTCTTTATTGCCTTTTGTTCTTATACGTGTTTTGCCGAATAAATTCTTATTCTTATTTTAAGGTTATAGATACCGTATATCCATAATGGTATTAGTGTAACATATATCATATTTATTCATTCAATTCATTTATATAATTACTATGTAATGATGATCATGTAGAACGAGTCGCATCACATCGTGGAGACGGTATTCCGTACGTACGCACGAGTGATGATATCGTTCCTATGATCATGGAATTGTATTTGAGTATATATATATTATTTCAGTATCAATATTACTTTATAATAATCATAAATAGTTACTCATTACACCAGTATACCCATCCTTGTAAGGTGGTGGTGGAAAATAGATTACACCACGGCGTGGAGACGGTATTCTGTACGTACGCACGCGCGGTGATTTCATTTTTCCGTAGGATGGATAGAAGGTGAATTAGGGTTGTTTCATATTTATAATAAAATATCAGTATGTAAGTAATACTTATGTTATTACTTTATAATGAAACAACTAAAGAAGAAGAAGTTGAAGAAGAAAGAAATTGAAAAGACCGGTAATGGATATTACCTCTTCTTTGGAACGCCTCTTTGAATCCTCCACTTAGGGAACTAAGATTGGTCTTTGAAGAAGACCAGGACCTCTAGGATTATTCTAGGGAAGTGGATAGGAGAAAATGGCAGGGGTTGGCCGAGCTTGAGTGCTCAAATTGGTGTGATGAGGAGGGGGAGGAGGTGCCCTTTTATAAGGGAGGAGAGGGGCACCTTAGGAATATCTCAAAATATTATTTTATATTAAAGTCAAAATCAGTTTATAATGGTTCCAAAGGGTCTTATTTTGAAGCTAAAGTGGGTATGGGTCTAAATCCTATCAACCAATAGGATTTAGACAAGTTTAGGGTATTATTTTAACCTTATCAATTAGATTTAACTCTAAGTTAAATAATTTAACTTTTACCATGTCTTTTTGTTTTCTTTCACTATATGGTTAATACACTTACTATAACATGCCAAACGAACCCCAAATTGTTTATTATTAATATATATATATTTATCTAAGTCATTTGGCAGAACCTTAGATTTTTAGGAATAAAATAACAATTAATAATATAATATTTGATTTAAAAACTATTTTGTGTCAATTTTGACACTATTTGATATATGATTTTTGTGAAAGTCATAACAGAATTATATGTTCGAAACAAGTTGATTAAATCAACACTAATATATCATAGTAACCTAGAAAATTAGTGGAATTCATAAAAAGTCTCAAATTACATTTATTTTGGTGTTTATAACATCAATTATGTCAATATTTTATTAATAAGATAATTACTGCATCATCATTGTGTCATAAATAAATTAAATTATTTAATGTCTAAAAATTATAAATAAAATACCATTATGTAGGAAATATTTTTATCTTTCTAATAAATATTTATAGTCGAATTTATCTTATGTATAACTTCATATTAAAAATGATTTACTTATTAAACTTTGATTTTAACTATTTTAACCCTTCTTTAAATAAATTAATAATAAATGTCGTAATCTAACCCAAGTGGGCCTAAATGGTCATATTTTATTCCTAAGTTTGTTTTTGGTCTAATTTCACTTATCCAATAGAATTAGGACATGTGTTAGGGTAATAGTAATATCATATTTACCCTTAGTTACCCTATTTACTATTAACCGCGGTAAAAAAAAGTAAAAAGTTACTATTCACCAAAAAATTATTTTTATCTCATTGAACCACATTTTACTTACTGATATCAACCGTGTCTGTCGGATTTTCGAAATTCCATTCACAGAAGTGGAAAAATTAAGTTTTATGCAAAATTCAGTTTTTAACCTACCACTTAGTGGTTTCACTATTCATCAAAAATTGAAAGTTTTCAGAAAAATACCAAAATTTCACCCTAGGCTAATTTCGGTATTCAGAATCCAAAAATGAAGTCCATTTTGAAAAATAAAATTTATAAAATTTCAAAAAGTGGTTATTACTATTCATAACGGCTAGTTTTAATAATATTTTAATAGCATATCGTTGTTTAGTGAAACTCGGTATTGCGTACGACGCAAGCTATCGAGGAAGGTCGTGATTGCGTGTAAAGTAAGCCAAGCAAGTGTGTAGTGAAAGATTCCTTTGAACAAAATATTACTCATAAAAATCTCGGGTGTTACATTCTACCCCCCTTAAAAAGAATTTCGCCCTCGAAATTCGTCACCTTGTAACAAACAGATGAGGATAGTTCTCCCTCATCATATCCTCAAGCTCCCATGTAGCTTCTTCTAATTGGTGGTTCCTCCATAAAACTTTCACCAATCGAGTGGTCTTGTTTCGTAGGACTTTTTCGCTATGATCCAGAATCTCTATCGGCTGTTCTTCATAAGAAAGATCTTTCTCCAGCGGTACAACTTCTGAGCTGAGTACATGTGAAGGATCTGGTATGTACTTTCTCAGGAGAGATACATGGAACACATCGTGAACTTGAGAGAGATTCGGTGGAAGCGCCAATCGGTAAGCTACCTTCCCAACACGATCCAGTATTTCGAAAGGACCGATATATCTAGGGGTCAACTTCCCCTTCTTTCCAAATCTCATAACCCTCTTCCAGGGAGATATTCGTAAGAACACTTTATCACCCACTTCAAACTCTAGGTCTTTTCTTCAGTTGTCGGCATAACTTTTCTGTCGACTCTAAGCTGCTCTTATGTGTTGTTGAATAGATCTGACCTTTTCTGCCATTTCATCAACGAGATCAGGTCCTAATAGCTTTCTTTCCCCAACTTCATCCCAGCAAGTTGGAGTCTTGCATTTCTTTCCATAGAGAGCTTCATAAGGAGCCATCTGAATACTGGAGTGAAAGCTATTATTATAAGAAAATTCCACCAAAGGTAGGTGTTGATCCCAACCTCCTTTGGAATCGATAGAGCAAGCTCTCAACATATCTTCTAGGGTTTGAATTGTTCTTTCAGACTGACCATCTGTCTGGGGATGATAAGCAGTGCTGAAACTCAACTCTGTATCCAGAGTATGCTGAAGACTTCGCCAGAACTTCAAGGTAAATCTCGGATCCCGATCAGATATAATAGAAAGTGGTACTCCATGAAATCTTACCACTTCCTTTACATATATCCTGGCAAGATGATCTAGAGAGAAATCCTCTTTAATAGCAATGAAGTGTGCAGACTTTGTAAGACGATCAACTATGACCCAAATAGCATTATTGCCTTTGGATGTTTTAGGAAGTCCTGTGACAAAGTACATAGTGATTTTTTCCCATTTCCATTCGGGTATGGGTAATGGTTGTAACATCCCCTTAGACTTTTGTCTCTCAGCTTTAACTTGTTGACAAACCAAGCATCGAGAGACATATTCAGCAACATCTCTTTTCATGCCATCCCACCAGAAGTACTCTTTCAGGTCCCTATACATCTTCGTGCTTCCAGGATGAATAGAGAATGATGAACTATGAGCCTCATCCAGCAGCTCCTTCTTTAATTCGGGGATGGGAGGAACACAAACCCGATTCCTGAACTTTATTATCCCATCACAATCAAGGTTGAATTCAGGAACATTTCTCACCTTCTTTTGTAACTCTACATCTTCTTTCTGTGCCTCTTTAATCTTCACATGTATAGATGGTTGAACATTCATTTGAGAAAGATAAGATTTTTCCCCTTCCATTATAATTCCAAGATCCATCCTTTGTAAATCCATAAATATTGGATCTTTTGTGATCCTCATCATGGATAAACTAGCATGGTCTTGTCGACTTAATGCATCTGCCACCTTGTTTGCTTTCCCAGGGTGGTAATGGATTGAGCAGTCATAATCCTTAATCAGCTCCAACCATCTTCTTTGACGCATATTCAGCTCCTTTTGTGTGAAAATATACTTTAAACTTTTATGATCAGTATAAATATCACACCTTTCACCATAAAGGTAATGCCTCCAAATCTTTAATGCAAAGATTACCGCTGCCAACTCTAAATCATGTGTTGGGTAATTTTGCTCATGGATTTTCAACTGTCGTGAGGCATAAGCTATCACCATATCATTTTGCATAAGAACACACCCCAATCCCTTCATGGATGCATCACTGTATATCACAAACCTTTCTCCACTACAAGGTAGTGTGAGCACAGGTGCACTGGATAACCTTCTTTTCAACTCCTTGAAATTCTCTTCACATTCTTCCGTCCAGACAAACTTAACTCCTTTCCGAGTAAACTTGGTGAGTGGATTAGATAATCGTGAAAAATCCTTTACAAAACGTCGATAATATCCAGCCAAACCAAGAAAACTTCGGATCTCAGTTACTGTTGTTGGTCTTGACCATCTTTTAATAACCTCTGTTTTTGTTGGATCCACAGATATCCCCTCTTTTTAGATTATGTGACCCAAAAATGCAACTTTTTGAAGCCAAAATTCACACTTGGTAAATTTGGCATAAAGCTTCTCCTTTCTCAGGGTCTTCAATATAATTCTCAAGTGATCTTCATCCTCTTCCTTGCTCTTTGAATAGACAAGAATATCGTCTATAAAGACTACCACAAATTGATCAAGATAGTCTCTAAAGACTCTATTCATTAGATCCATGAAGATAGCAGGGGCATTAGTAAGACCAAATGGCATCACTATAAATTCATAGTGTACATACCTTGTACGGAAATCCGTCTTTGGTATATCCTCCCTTTTGACCCTTAATTGATGATACCCTGAACGAAGATCAATCTTGGAAAAGTATTGAGCTCCGCGTAGTTGGTCAAATAAGTCATCAATGCGTGGGAGAGGATATTTGTTCTTGATAGTGATCTTGTTAAGTTCTCGATAATCAATGCAGAGTCTCATTGATCCATCTTTCTTCTTAACAATTAGAACAGGTGCTCCCCAAGGTGACGCACTAGGGCGTATGAATCCCTTATCAAGATTCTCTTGGAGTTGCTTCTTCAATTCCTGAAACTCAATTGGGGCCATTCTATAAGGTGTCTTTGAAATAGGCAAAGCACCCGGTACGAGTTCTATTGAAAACTCAACTTCACGATTTGGTGGAAGACCTGGTAATTCCTCCGGAAAGACATCATCAAACTCCCGTACGATGGGCATATTCTTAATCGTAAGTTTCTCACCAACCATTTGAGATAAATAACCTTCATTTAGTGGAATCAATACCCATAAGATGGAAGAAATTTCCACTGGAAGGTTATGTTCATCCTTGCATTGATAGACGATCGTAGATTGATCTGGAATATGAAATGTGACTTCCCTTCTTTGGAAATTGATATGAGCTCCATGTAGAGAAAGCCAATCCATGCCAAGAATCGCATCAAATTCCACTAAAGGAAGGATCACAAGATTTGCAGGAAGCACTTTCCCACAAACTTCGATCGGAGAAGAATTATAAACTTTTGATGCGACTGTTGTGCCATTAGGTGTTGTCACAGCTAACTCAACATCTAATTGTTGAGGTAGTATGGTTATACCCTTAGAAAATTTTTCAGAAATAAAAGAGTGGGTGGATCCAGAATCAAATAAAACATTTGCTACTTTAGAGTGGATGGTAAGTGTACCTTTCACCACTTCGTTATCATACTCCACATCGCTGATAGAAATTGCATGTGACTTTCCTTTGTCTTTAGCCTTAAGATTTTGTTGACGTCGACCATCATCATCAACCCTTGGATTTGGGCATTGATTGGCATAATGCCCCATCTCCTTGCACTTGAAACATTGAAGTGTAGTAGGTTCATTCTGTGTATCCCTTCCTTTGTTTGCATCATTAGACATCTTCTTCCCATTGTCGCGGCATTCAAATGCCCGATGAACTTCCTTTCCACATTTGAAACATTTACTTGTCCCTTTAAGACAACTCCCTCCATGTTTCTTTCCACACTTTGAGCATAAGGGAAAGCTCATCTTCTTTTCAGTGTGCTCTTTATATTTTCCTTTGAATTCCATCTTCCTCTTCTTATCAAACCCATGTGACTGATGGGTTACTCCAATCTCCATCTCGACTTTGAGAGCACATCGAACGATTTCCTCGTAGCTATTGAAGTCCCTTATGGCTAACGCCCTTCGAAGACTTGGTTTTAAGCCACTAAAGAATCGATCGATCTTACTCTCAGGTTGGATAATAATACCAGAAGCGTACCTTGCAAGTCTTGTAAAATTTGCTTCATAGGTACCAACAGATTCATCATCCCTTTGCTTCAGTTCAAGAAACTCTTTCTCCATCTTTGTTCAGAGAATACGAGGGAAGTACTTATTTAAAAATAAGTTCTTGAACTCTTCCCATTCCATAGACTCAATTTCATCCCTTTGCCTCATATTCTTAATAAGATTCCACCATTGATCAGCATCTCCTTCCAAACGATACACTGTTAGGATGACTTTATCATGTTCAGAACATTGAAGAACTGAAAATATCTTTTCAGTAGTACTAATCCATTGTTCAGCAACTAATGGATCAGTAGACCCGCTGAAAGAAGGTGGACGCTGCCTCATGAAGGATTCAACAGAATGTTGCTCCTTCCTTTGCTCATTTGGAAGTCCTGCATGATTCATAGCTTGAGAAAGTTGTGTGACCATGGCTACAAGATTTTTCATTCCAGCTCCCATATCGTTTGGTTGCTCAGGGGGACAATCATTGCATTCCCCATCGCATTCTGCATTAACACGGTTCCTCCGGGTTCTATCCATTGACTAAAACCAAGAAGAATAGTGTGAGAAACACTAATTATAATAGGAAAACCACATAATCAAGAATAAAATTTCACACTTAAGGTCTTATCCTAGAGTATTCATGGCCATTTCTAAAACACTAAGATTGTGTTCTATGCTTAGACTTATCCTTAGGGTTCTTACTAAGGCTTTCACATCCTAGTTTCCAAAGGTTGACTATACCTTTCCTTTGATACCAACTATAATGACCCATACTTTACATACATTGTTAATACTTCAAAATTGAAGCACACTTATTACAACATATGACAAAACCACAAAGGACCGTATAGGTATAGTGTCTTTAGAAATTGGGAAACATAAACAACTGGTTCATAAATCTTCTACAGTGTCTCCCATTTATTTCATCATATCTAGGGTCCCTTTTAGCATATTCTACTTAATATCCATCTTCCTGACCTGGGGAAAAGAAAACATAAAAGGGTGAGCTCAAATGCTCAGCAAGGGCAAATAAAGGAAATAAAAATCATATCATATCTTTTTGAAAATCATAACCTGCAAAAGAGATCATAATATCTTAACATGGAACAAATCATAGAAGTGACAATGAGATCCCCATAATCATAACATGAAACTTGAAACTTTGTGGCATGCACACATAATCATGGAAAATCATTTCTTGTTAGTCATGACTCATTGCCAAGACTATCTTAGTGGACAGAGTCCCTTTCTGAACCGATTCACCCTCGTTCCAGTCCTGTTTCACTGAACCGGTATAACCTACCGTTCCAGCCATGTCTATCTCATGAGATATAAAATCTTTACCCAATGCATTGGAGGGAGATATAGGTCCCACCCATCTTATAATAAATCCTTTCTTATGTGTTCCACATAATCATAAATCATACACCATCGCATAACACATGTAACAAAAATGGGATTCTTGAAACATCATGACATCATAAAACAAATCATATAAGGTAAATGACTTCATAAAAATAATTCCCTCACAACATAATCAAATCAATGTAATAATAGGGATAAAAACAGTACCCTATTTTATCTTAGATGGAAAATAATTTTGATAAAACATTTGAACTACATTCTTGAGGAAAATATCCTTTCTACTTCAAAAACACTTTTCTTTTCTTAACATGTCATACAATTATAAACTAAAAGAAGTTGATTAAAAATAAACTTGAAAACTTATAAAGGAATATTCTTGGAAATAATGTTTTAAAAATCCATTCTTGCCGTATAAGTTAAAAAAAACATTCTTCGTACTTTTGTCGGAAAAGTCAAAAAGTACCTCGTACGAAAAAAACGACAAAAGATTCCTTTCATATTCTTTACTAAAAACTCACCGAAGGTTAAAATTGGATTTAAACTAGTGTAAGTGGATGGACACAATATTACATATTGAGGGAACATGGATGTGGATGATAAAATACACTCCAGTAAATGCCAAAGTATAAACAATCTCGGATAAAAATGAGATTGTGATATTTCCCTTACCTTAGGTCCGATTTGCTTTGTACATGTCTGAAGCTCCTGTATAATGGTTTAAATAATGTTATTGACTTATTCAAGAATCATACATATTGATATGATATCATATATGGTCATATTCTTAGCTTCTTGTTAGTAATATTTCATTGTTACTTGTTACTCGGGTCTTTATTGCCTTTTGTTCTTATACGTGTTTTGCCGAATAAATTCTTATTCTTCTTTTAAGGTTATAGATACCTTATATCCAGAATGGTATTAGTGTAACATATATCATATTTATTCATTCAATTCATTTATATAATTACTATGTAATGATGATCATGTAGAACGAGTCGCATCACATCGTGGAGACGGTATTCCGTACGTACGCACGAGTGATGATATCGTTCCTATGATCATGGAATTGTATTTGAGTATATATATATTATTTAAGTATCAATATTACTTTATAATAATCATAAATAGTTACTCATTACACCATTATACCCATCCTTGTAAGGTGGTGGTGGAAAATAGATTACACCACGGCGTGGAGACGGTATTCCGTACGTACGCACGCACGGTGATTTCATTTTTCCGTAGGATGGATAGAAGGTGAATTAGGGTTGTTTCATATTTATAATAACATATCAGTATGTAAGTAATACTGATGTTATTACTTTATAATGAAACAACTAAAGAAGAAGAATTTGAAGAAGAAAGAAATTGAAAAGATCGGTAATGGATATTACCTCTTCTTTGGAACGCCTCTTTGAATCCTCCACTTAGGGAACTAAGATTGCTCTTTTAAGAAGACCAGGACCTCTAGGATTATTCTAGGGAAGTGTAGAGGAGAAAATGGTAGGGTTTGGCTGAGCTTGAGTGCTCAAATTGGTGTGAGGAGGAGGGGGAGGAGGTTCCCTTTTATAAGGGAGGAGAGGGGCACCTTAGGAATATCTCAAAATATTATTTTATATTAAAGTCAAAATCGGTTTATAATGGTTCCAAAGGGTCTTATTTCGAAGATAAAGTGGGTATGGGTCGAAATCCTATCAACCAATAGGATTTAGACAAGTTTAGGGTATTATTTTAACCTTATCAATTAGATTTAACTCTAAGTTAAATAATTTAACTTTTACCATGTCTTTTTGTTTTCTTTCACTATATGGTTAATACACTTACTATAACATGCCAAACTAACCCCAAATTGTTTATTATTAATATATATATCCTTATCTAAGTAATTTGGCCGAACCTTAGATTTTTAGGAATAAAATAACAATTAATAATATAATATTTGATTTAAAAACTATTTTGTGTCAATTTTGACACTATTTGATATATGATTTTTGTGAAAGTCATAACAGAATTATATGTTCGAAACAAGTTGATTAAATCAACACTGATATATCATAGTAACCTAGAAAATTAGTGTAATTCATAAAAAGTCTCCAATTACATTTATTTCGGTGTTTATAACATCAATTATGTCAATATTTTATTAATAAGATAATTACTTCATCATCATTGTGTCATAAATAAATTAAATTATTTAATGTCTAAAAATTATAAATAAAATACCATTATGTAGGAAATCTTTTTAGCTTTCTAATTAATATTTATAGTCGAATTTATCTTATGTATAACCCCATATTAAAAATTATTTACTTATTAAACTTTGATTTTAACTATTTTAACCCTTCTTTAAATAAATTAATAATAAATGTCCTAATCTAACCCAAGTGGGCCTAAATGGTCATATTTTATTCCTAAGTTTGTTTTTGGTCGAATTACACTTATCCAATAGAATTAGGACATGTGTTAGGGTAATAGTAATATCATATTTACCCTTAGTTACCCTATTTACTATTAACCGCGGTAAAAAAAAGTAAAAAGTTACTATTCACCAAACAATTCTTTTTATCTCATTGAACCACATTTTACTTACTGATATCAACCGTGTCTGTAGGATTTTCGAAATTCCATTCACAGAAGTGGAAAAATTAAGTTTTATGCAAAATTCAGTTTTTAACCTACTACTTAGTGGTTTCACTATTCATCAAAAATTGAAAGTTTTCAGAAAAATACCAAAATTTCACCCTAGGCTAATTTCGGTATTCCGAATCCAAAAATGAAGTCCATTTTGAAAAATAAAATTTATAAAATTTCAAAAAGTGGTTATTACTATTCATAACGGCTAGTTTTAATAATATTTTAATAGCATATCATTGTTTAGTGAAACTCGGTATTGCGTACGACGCAAGCTATCGAGGAAGGTCGCGATTGCGTGTAAAGTAAGCCAAGAAAGTGTGTAGTGAAAGATTCCTTTGAACAAAATATTACTCATAAAAATCTTGGGTGTTACATTCTAGATAAACTAACCACTAGTAAGATATCATGATCATACTGCCTTATTATTTTATTTCTATCAGTTTCATAGTTATTTCATTATGAGTTTCTTGTCACGATCACATAGTTAATGAATTAACGAGCATGGAAGATAAAACTAAAATAAAAAAAATTATGCGTAAATATTATCTAAGACATAGTTAATCAATTAAGTAATCCCACTTAATATTAAAAACCATGTGATAAAGATAATAATTGGAAATTTATGCATAAAAGAAAAAATCCCATAATAAAATATTAAGTCTGCATAGACTTCCATTACTTCAGTTAGAATCGAACCATATTTCAAGGTTCTTGACAAGCCAAATTTGGGGTGCTTTCAATTATCGGGAAATTATAACTTGCATTTTTTGGTTGACTTAACTTAGTTGAAATCAAGGGTTGACTTCCAAAGCAGTACTTGGCATAACTGATAGGTAAAGGTTGAAGAAATCTAATTAAAGTACTTTAGGATTGGGGAGTCCGCTCAATAGATCAAGGAACTATGAGTTAATGCAGTTGGCATTTGTAATGCCTACCTAAAACCATTCAAGTTGCTTGACTAACCAAAGTTTGGGTAATGAGAAGTGGAATATGGATCATTTCCACTAGGATGTCCAAGAAACATGATATTATGAAGCAAATGGTGAGGGATATTGGGTTTCGATAAAAATAGTGGGAGACTAATAAATATAATATTTATTTATTTGTCTAAATTTTATCAGATAAAGTACTAAGATTATGATTTTCTTATTTTGTATAAATAGTAATAAAATGTCATCAAACATATCATTGTGATCCATACTTGAGAAGGAAAACATTCTCACCAGCACAGATTTTCAAGAGTGGAAGAGGTGCCTACGTGTCATCCTTCACCATGAAAGGAAATTATATGTACTGGAATAACCTTTTCCAGTTGTTCCTATAAATGAGGTAAGTGAGGAAGAACTATATCTCTATGAGAAACATCTGAATGATTCTATATATGTTCAGTGCTTCATGCTATAATCCATGTTTAATGATATTCTGAAGCAACATGAGGATATGGATGTCTATAGCATGATGTCTCGCCTTCAGGATCTCTATTAAGAAAAGGTGAGACAAGATAGGTACAAAATCTCCAATGCTTTGTTCAAAACTAAGATTGGACAGTATGCGCGATATGGGCCTCATGTAGTCAAGCTTATCGGCTACATTGAATGCCTGGACATCTTAGGTATTAAATTCCTAGATGAGTTGCATATAGATCTCATACTTTCATCACTACTCAAGACCTTCTCCATCTTTGTTATGAATTATAATATGAGTGATAATGAGAAGATTATTTCAGAACTTTTGACTTTAATTCTCCAAGTGGATAAGGACATGGGGTGTGATAAATTGGTGGTCCTTAAGGTGAATAAGAAAATGAAGAATAAGGAAAAGGTTTCCAAGACCTATAAACAGTCTAAATCTCCTAAGCAACATCCTTCCAATAAGGGAAAGATCTAGAGGTATGTCAAGGAAACAGAGGTAGTATATTTTTCATGTGGTAATCCAGACCACTGGAAGAGGAACTACACCCAAAAGTAATGGGAAACTAAATTTGTATTCATTATTGAGTGAAATATTTTCATTTATACACATTGTGTATTAGATACATCTTTTGGTGATCACATTTATATCCAAATGTAGGAACCATGTAGACTCTGGAATATCGCCAGAGAAGAGGTGGATCTTCGAGATTTCAATGGTGCGAGGTTGGTTGCTCTGTCCATTAGTGACTAATACCTTTCATTTCCAATGGGAATTATTTTTTAAGAGATTTTTATTATGTACCTACAGTTACCAAGAAAATAATTTTTGTGTCATGTTTATATGTAGATGGGTTTATTAACAAATTTGGAAATAAAAGTTTTTTATTTTTTAATGAAAAAATATGGTATGGTATGGAACATTTAAATAAAAGTATTTATGTATTAAATTATGAAAACCAAGTATTGGAAATTGATAATGAATAATGTTCACATGACTTATATAACACCCAATTGTGGAATCGCCATCTTGGTCACGTAAATGAGAATAATTTGACAAAGCTCTATCAAGATGGTTATTTAGACTCTTCTAAGCTAAAATCACTCGATAGATGTCATGCTTATTTATAATTAAAAATGACCAAATGACCATTATGTGGATAGGGTTAAAGGGCCATAGAACTTCTAGGATTGTTACACATTGATTTTTGTGGACCATTTCCAATATAATCTAGAGGTAGATATTATTACTTCATAACATTTACTGGTGACTTGAGTAGATATTTTTATATATACTTGATGAGGTATAAGTTCGAGTCCTTTGAGAAATTCAAGGAATTAAAGAATGAAGTTGAGAATCAGCCTGGTAAGAAGATAGAGAATCTTCAATCAAATCAAGGTAGTGAATATCTTAACCAAGAGTTGATTGACTTTCTATGGAATTTTAGGATTCTATCTCAACTCACTCTACCTTATACACCAGAGTGTAATGATGTTAATGAAAGGAGGAATCATACCTTGTTAGACATGGTGAGGTTGATGATGAGTCATGCATATAATTTGTTATCCATTTTTTGACAAGCATTACAAATTGCGGCATAAACATTAAACCGAGTACAAACTAAATCATAAAATGGAGTTCCTTTTGAGTTATAGAGTGGAAATAAACCCATTTTTGTCATGTACATGTGTATAGGTTTGTGAGGCACTTGTTAAGGCCTTCTCATGCAACAAACTAGCACTCGAGGCAAAAAGTGTATCTTTATAGGGTATCCCAAGGAAACAAAGAGATACTACATATACAACTCCTCAGACAAGAAAGTGATTGTCGCCAGACAAGCTATCTTTTTTGAGAGGGATCACATCCTCAAAAAGGATAGAGGGATAACATCCTCAAAAATGATAGTGGGATAAATATTGACTTAGATGAAGTTTATGTTCAGGATACATAATATTTGGTACAAGAACATATTCCATAGATCTCCATGGAAGAAGTAGTTCATGAAACACAAGTACTATGTAGGAGTATAAGAGAGATAATAGAACAAAACATATATAGTTTTCTAGTCACCGAATATAGTGATTCATTATTGGTTGAAAATGATTAACTTATCTCCTACACGGAGGTAGTAGTGAGATCAGAAGCTACAAGATGGAAAGAAGTCATAAATTCTAAAATGGATTCCATGTATCAGAACCAGTTTTGGGTTCTGGTCAATGCGCCATTGATGTAAATCCTATTGGATACAAATAGGTATTAAAGAGGAAACTAGACATGAAAGTTAAAGTAAGTACGTATAAAATAATTCTAGTGGATAAAGTGTTAAAATAACATCAAGGAATTAGCTATAATGAAACCTTTTCACCCATTTCCATGTTTAAATCCATTAGAATTATACTTTATATAGTGGATTACCATTACTATAAGATTTGGAAGATGTATGTCAAAACTAAATTCCTTAACAGAAACCTTCAAAAAGATGTCTATATGACACAGCCAAAAGGGTTTATGACTCCAAGCGATGCCAACAGGATTTGAAAGTTATAGAGATCTATTTATGGATTGGATCAAGAATCCAGGTCATAGAACATTTGATTCGATGAATCCATAAAATAATTTTATTCCATTAAGAATGAATGTGATCCGTGTGTTTACAAGAGGTTTAGTGGGAATTCAGTCGTTATCCTAGAAGTATATGTTGATGAAATATTACTTATTAGAAATGAGATACCTATCTTACAATCAGTTAAGGACTAGTTAAACAAGTGTTTCTCCATGAATGACTTAGGAAAAATAAGCCTATATTCTAGGGATCAAGATCATTCATGATAGATCCAAGAGGCTACTTGTAATAAGTCAAAATACATATGTTGACCAAATACTAAAGATATTTAGTATGAAACAATCCAAGAGGGGGTTGGTTCTAGTGTCACATGGTTTACATCTTTATAAGAAAATGTGTCCTCAAAAACAACATGAGAAATATAGAATGTGTAAGATCCCATACGATTCGGTGATAGGATCAATAATGTATGTCATGTTATGTACTAGACTTGATGTTTCTTATACATTGACCGTGGTAGGAAGATATAAATAAAATCTAGGATAATATAATTGGACAAATGTTAAGGATATCCTTAATTATCTAAGAATTACTAAGGATATATTCTTGGTGTATGGAGGAGATGAGGATCTGGTTCTTAGAGGTTATAATGATTCTAGTTTTTAGACAGATTAGAATGTTCTAAATTCACAGTCAGGATATGTTTTCTATCTCAATGGAGGATTTGTAAGCTAGAATAGTTCAAAGTATCTAGTTGTTGCTAATTCTATAGTAGAGTCTAAGTATATAGCAGCTTATGATTCAACCAATGAATCCATTTGGATTTGGAACTTTTTCCAAGAGCTTGATGTGGTACCTAGCAGTAAAGACCTTGTCACATTGTATTGTGATAATACTACAGTGGCGGATCTTTCAAAATATCCAAGGTCACACTAACAGATAAAGCATATACTCTAGAAGTATCACCTCTTAAGGGATTTCTACCAGAGAGGTGAAGTTATAGTAAGAATATTACCAATGGAAGATAACTTGGTTGACCCCTTGACTAAAGGCCTATCTCAACAGAACCATGAGTATCATGTCAGAGCTAGCAGACTAAAGGTTATTATCAGTTGGATCTAGTGAAAGTGGGAGTCTATTGTATTTGGTTCCCTAGATCCAACTTCTATGTACTTTATGATGACTTGTATTCATGGATTTTAATATTAATAAACTAATTGTCACATCATGATTGTTCTTATGAATGAAATTGTATTTTATAATGTTCTAAGATTAGTTGTCTCACTAAAAGGTCATAGAAATTCCCTGCTATGATGAGAACCCGAAAGTGCTATAAAAATATTATTAAATATATCCTCTATATCTGCATGATATCTTTTGAGGGACACAAAAGATACAAGATATCATGGGTGGAGACTCATATGAATTTGAGGCACCTTCTCATGGTGTACTCCCTTGGTAATATCTTGTAGAATATTATGAGAATGAGACAAACCGGTAGGAAATCCACATTTATTTGTGTCACTGGATGTTCTTATCCGCAGACATGTGTATTGGTCCTTAGACTTTAAGATTATTATTAATGAGTATTATGAGTTACACACTTATATGTATTGATGAAAACTATTATTACATACGTTTGTGGTGATGTAGGATACATTGGTTACGTCACAAGTAATATTTCATAATGAATAATGCGAGAAATGATTTATCCTATATATTATTTAATGGAAGTTAATATCTCATACCCTTTGATAGAAATTATATAGCCTAAATAAATCCATGTCTATGATGTTCTATAGGAAAGTTCTATTTCTGAAAAGTCAAAGAAAGAGACATCGAGCATATAGGTTGATGGCACCGGCATGCAACCTGCTTGATTTGATATATCATGATAAAGGGATTATATTACATAGTATGTATTTGTATGAGGTGATATGTTGTTGTGACATTAAATTATTTCTCTATGGGTTCCTTGGCATGTTTCTAGATGACAACCTTGTACTTTAGGCTTCTTCACCTAATGCCATTGAGAAAGCTACCTAGAGGGTCACACACTAAGTGTATTCAGAATCTTAGTTAAATAATATTTTATTTTTTATTATTTAACGGGTTGAATAAATATTATTATTGTACATAGTTTAATAATTATTCATGTATGCTTGATCACATATAAATATTTATTTTATATTTAGTAAATATAATATTTATTTATTTATTGGTGAATAATGTAGTGACATTTATTTAATAAATAAATAGACATTATTCAAGGTCTGATAAATATCATGGAGGAATGGTGGACTAAGTTTTTAGGTCTGGTGAGAAATAGTTAATATTGAATATTATTTGATTAAATAATATTTAATTATAATTCTCAAGTTAAGAACATGTCTAGAAATAATAATATTAGTATTATTATTTGACATGGGGATTTTCTAGGATTAAATAAATAATTGAGGGAACTTGTGCAATTATTTTATTTTAACCCTAGTAATATAAATACACAGTTATATTATTTTCTCATGAGCCAATTCATTTTGTTGGTTGTTCATGAAAATCTTGTAGAATCCTCTCAAGCCTAGAGATCTCCCTTTATATAAGAATGCTCCCAAGAATAGTGAGCAATCCTCCTCCACCAGATCAAGGAGAATGCTTTGGAAATGATTCTCAAGGATATCAAGGTGAATGATGAAAGTTAAAGGATCTTTCGTGATAGAACCCAGAGAATCCTTTAGTGATGTCTGGAGATTTCTGTAACACATGTAGATCACTTCTAGAGGAAATATAAACTTGGTTTCTAAAATTAAATAATGGTGCACCACAGGTCTATTGTTGGAATCATCAATAAAGAAATAATTACTTAGAGGTAATTCTTTATATAATTAAATTAATTATAAACAATATGTGTTGATATCTTCTATATTGGTTCTGAAACAATTATTTATTGTCTATTTCTTTGACTCAATTTTGTGGATCACTGTGTTCATCGTCGTATAGATCTCAGATTGATCATTTATTATGGAAAAAATCACAGTTGGTCACCACCCATCACGTGCTTCTACTGCTCCCAGGAATTACAATTTCACCAAATGATGGAATCTCCTGGGTAGACCATGTTAAGAATCTAATTAGAAGCAATTAAATATTAAAATCCGAAATTCTGTTGATGGGATAGATTACACCTCTCTTATTCTATAAAGGATCAATAACTGTATGAAAATATCCATTAATGATCTAGGTAATAGAACTAAGATTATAATTAGAAAGTGAATCCCATAGTTCCCTTCTTTGTGTTGGAACACATTTTTCATACCCAATAGACATATGAAAAGAAGAATTATTATTATTAACCTTAATAGAGATATGTTGATAGGATATGTCCATTAAATCCACTTGGATCCAATTATCCTATAAAATCCATATATGGTTGTTGATAGGATTCCCATGCAGAAAATGGCTAAAGTGAAAACTATGGGATGTTTCTTTGATGAAATTTAGTTTTAATTTGGGTTTAGGATGGAAAGGAGGGAGATAATCTTCTTCTGAATAGTTTTTGATACAAACTGTCTTTTAGTTAGGGATACTATATACCTATAATTCCAGATGATGGATGGATCATTGAGAAGAAGATAGTTGTCTTGTAGGTCTATATTGAGCATAATTGCATCACCATATCCCTATAGAATGGAATTGGATTTTGATCGAGTATCGGTGATAATGGGAGGTGGCTTGGGCTTGATCATCCTAGAGAAACCTAGAGTTTGGGAGGTTTGAATAATAGTATCCCCAAGATCTTCAAGGACCTTTTAAATAAATATGTGTATGGGTGTTCTCTACTAGGGAGGGGTCATAAGGACCCTTTAAAGGGATGGGAGAATTCACACATGGGTAAACCTAAATCCTTATATCCTTTGAGGGAGTGGTGGAGTATTAATAGGGAACCAGATCCAACCCATCCTCTTCATATAAAGGATCAAAGAAAAGGGATGGAATAATAGAAACCTCAGGTCCAAGCATGATGAAAGATATCCCCACCTTCGAGGAATAAATCAATGGGTCCTTATGATATATAGAGTAAGGATCATTAATGAGGTTCAAGGTTGATTAAGGATTGAAAGGTCTAGGTTAAACTCAATGAGAAGGCCCAGTAGACCATTCCCTCTTGAAGTAAGTATCTCCTACATGAAGTGACTCATGAGAATTTTGACAAGAAGATGAAGCCTTTTAACAAAAAGAACAATGAATCCTAAAAAACATAGCCTAGTGAACTTGGATAGAACAAAGGTTATATAAACTTATATTTCTTAGATAAATAATCATTTTCTAGAATGAAAATGAATTTCACAAATTAAGGATAATTCTTTATAGAAGAGGAGACAAAATATCCACTTCAACACAAATTCACACTTCTACGGTGAGTTCTATATGAATAGTTGATTCATCCACACAAACTACCCAAAATACTACCCAATACTCCTGATGATGGTAGGGTTATAAAATGGAAGTGGAAAGCTAGAGAGAAGAATACATAATGCATCCAATGATTAATATTTTCCCTGATGAACCTTAAAGGACTGTGAAACCAGAAGAAATCTCTTGTGTTTGCAGTGGTGACCCTCTCTAGAACAAGATTTTATGAAATTGAGATTGGAGTAAAGTTGGATACATGAGGAACAAAAAGTTAAGGTTGATATGTCTATGGGACTACAAATCTTCCATAAATCAATGAATTTGAAAAAATATGCTTGTTCGGAATGATCTATACCAAATTTGGAATGACAAGTCCACTGAAGAAAACTAGAGGTTGTAACAACCTCTCCCTCAGAAAGATAAATCACCAAGAGGCCCTATATCGATTCTCATGGTTTAGTCACCGTTTTTATTGGGTTCGTGGGAGGTGGAAGTATGAGAATCAGACTATGAGTATCTGAAAAGGTCACCTCCCTGAATTATTTGACATGAGGATCCAAGGGGCACACACCTCAGTGCCAAGGAATTTGGCACCATCGGGCATCGAAGGGGTTAACTTACCTCCCATGACAGGAGTTAGATAGGAGGTGAGAAGAGGGAAATAGACTTTAACTTAAGGTTATCCAAGCATGGGAGGTTCCAAATCTAAGATCTAAGAAGAACACATTGGATAACTGAGCTTCAAAGATATGTCTCCACCAATGAAGTAAAACAATATTGAATCAAGAGGAGGCACATTCCACGTGTTCTACAAGAGGGATTCTATCATCCCTGACTTTAAAGATCATAATCCACTTTCATAAATGAACTACAAAATCATTCATGTTAAGGTAGACTTAAATTTCCTCTATAATATATAAAATATAAACACGAGTTTTACAATGAGTATTTAATGATAAATGAATATATTAGTAAAATATTCTGATAATAATGAATAATTAATTCATTATAATACTCCTTAATATCTTGAACAAATAAAAAAAACTCCTAAAATTCCAAGTAGTTAAAATTTTGAATCACTTGAATTAAATATACTGAGTGAATATCAATCCATTAATGGACCTCTTTATCCTTTATTTAAATATGTATAAAATACTTCAACAAAATTTCACATGGAACCAATGGGATCAATGAGTAATTACAGAATAATTAAAATAATCAAAGTAATCGATAAAAACATATAGCAAATTAAAATATAAATTAATATGAAAAACATAGAATATTTATAGGATGAAGTTATTATGGTAGATCAATATTGTGGTAGTTATATTATTATGGTAGGTAAATTCTTATGATATGTCCTTTATTTTTCTATGAGGTTGATTAGTTTCAACATGTGATTGATTGGAATCAACCTACAATTAATCTAATCTTGCAGTCGATACAGACATACAGTCGATCTAGTCATGCATGTTAGAGTTAGTGTATTAGAACCAACTATTTGTACTTAATATTACATGTATATTCAAATAATTGAATATTAAATAAATATATTATTATATATTATTCATTTTTTTGTGTCTTTAATGTAATAATGTCCCAGAGTATTTTTCACATTGAAAAGGTCATAAAAGTTCCTGACAATGATGATAACCTTGAAATTCTATTATGATATTTTTAAACATTGTTTTATGGTTGAATGATATTATATGATGGGACATGTGGTATTTTGACTATAAGGTATGAGTACTCATAAGTGAATGAGACTTCATATCAGGAACTTCACACTTCGTAATCTTTTAAGTCGGGATATTATGAGAATATGAATGCCTATAGGAAATCACATGTTCATATGTCATTGGATATTTCTATCTGGGAGAATTTATAATGACCTTTAGACTTTAATATTATTATTAATGTATATAATGAGTCACATACTTAGATTAATTACCATAAATCCTGACACTATATGTTCATAGTGAAGTTGGGTACATTGGGCGCATCATGAGTGATATATTATTAATGAATATATTGAGGAAGGATTTTTCCATTCCATCTTAATGGAAGTTGATATCTCAGCATTTTTTTTGAAATATATCTATCACATTAAATTTCATGGTCATAGTGTATTGACAATTTCATTTTAGATAGTCAAATAAAAAAATATCAATCATATAAATTGATGGTATGAGCATAAAACCTACTTGATGAGATGTTGAGACAAAAGGATTATGTTATATAGTGAGTGTGTGTGTGTGGTTTTCATTATTTATACATTAAATTCTTTATCTTTGTGTGTCTTAACCCATTTATAGATAGTAATCTTGGAATTTATGCAATATCATCTAATTCCACTAAGAAAGAAGCTCCAAGTGTCACACAAGAAGTGCATCCTTTGATCTCAATTAAATTCTATTTCAATTTAATAGTTGGAATAAATGATTATTCGCTAGACAGAGGAATAATATTTATTTAGGATATTTTATTTGATCACAAATATTAAATAAATATTGATTCTCCAATTAATAAATTATTATGTGGATATATAATATTTATTTAAATCTTATTATTCACAAGGTAATAAATAATGATTTATTAAAAAATAATTTATTCAATTATATGAATATTAAATAAATATTTATTTTTCAAGTCATGAATAGAATATTTATTTTTTATTTATTAAATAGATAATATTTATTTAAATATTTATTCAAGAATTAAATAAATAACAAGGAGGAATAATGGAATAAGTTTTGGGTCTAGTGATAAATATTTATTTACCAGACTGTAAAGTAATATTTATCATTGCATGAATTTTCACACATCATAAGATAAAATAATATTATTATTATTTTATATGGAATGAGGTTGTTCATGGGTTTAATATATTATTATGGACCTAAGTTAAATTAAAAAATATTTAACCCTAACCTTAAGTCAATAAATATATTGTTATTTAATATGTGAAGAGGTTAATCATTGTGTACAATAGTCCTTGCCTATATAATTCTATCTCAATGATGAGATTATTTAGGATTTTATCTTAATCTCAAGAAAAAAAAAATTATCTTCCTCTCTTCCCATAAAGTACAAGAATAAAAATAAATATTTCTTCAATCCCAAAATAATGGGAATCGATCAAGATGAACAACCTAATATGATCAATCATCCATGTTAGCACTCAACATTTCATCAGTTTGTTCGGAGATCAAAGGAGTATTTATAGATAACCACTAAATGGGGTCTAATTTGGGTCCTCGTGATGAAATGATGATACACCAAATAGTTCCAAATGATCAACACCATCAACGAATAAAGAACTCAAGTCCAAGGTAATATTTTTCTCTAGTGTTTTAAATCAATTGTAAATTTAATGTGAAAATATCCTCTTGGTTTTGATTCCTTTTATCAAATTCATCAAAAAAATTGTTGATTAGGTTATTAAACATCAAGTAGATTATGAATTATTCATTGAATCTGACAAAATTTGGTTTGGAAATTATAACACCCCACCCCAGGAGCCACTGAACTGGTTCTCCAGTTCGGTATGCCACATAGACTCAAGCACACCTCCCTTTACACTAGAGGCTTCCGACTAGTAGTGAGGACCCATGAGGTTTCTATTGGAATGTTATTCCCTAATGATTAGTATTTGAAACATGAAAGAAAAAAAAGATATATCATCCAGCCAAAAATAAATAAATAAACTCATAATGTAGGTAACATGTAAATAGATAACCCAATCTATAACAATATTCATTGTATTCCCATCGGTGAGTCATACATGTCAGAGTCATACATATACAAGTCCCAAAGTAACTGAAAAGAAATAAAGAGACAAAAAACTAACGAATACCCCAAAATGTCTAAATACCAGCCCGATCTTCATAACCATGTTCCATCTGAACCCATATCAAGCATATGTCATGGGGCAGTTTCCCTGGTCTATACTTGCATCCATGAAGTCTGTTTGGGTACCAACCAGCATCACAAGAAGGGTGTAAGTACAAATCAGTAAGACACCACCATCAGTGTCTAAAAGTATATCCAATTTGATCCAATATATTGCATTCAAATGTATGTCATAAAATATATAGATAAAATAATTGAATAAATAAAATTAAATACTCTCGATCCTCGGGCTCCAAGATGATGCCCGAGTCAAACATAACTCTTCATCTAATGTTGAATTTATCTGATCACATATTATTGATTGTGTAATCCATATTCATCACATGGAATATAGGAACTCATCCCAACATTCCAAATATCATATATCATCATGTGGAATCCAATAACTCATCCTAACATTCCTAAGAATTTGGTATCATATGGAATCTGTAGAGCTCATCCTGACATTCCGAACTCATGTACCACATGGAATCCAAGGAGTACCTCCTAAAATTATAATTTATTTAATTTGGAATCCAATGAGCTCATCTTTCCCTTCCCCTTTCATTTATAACTATATGTCACATATAATCCAAGGATCTTATCTTGATATTATCATTCATTTAACACTACTCATATCTAATGGAATCCAAGGATCTCATCCCCAAATTCCCATTTATTTAAAATAAAACAATATATATATGTATATATATATATATATTTATATTTATGTATCCCATTTAAGAATATTTATTCCCAAGTTCCAAGTCATGAAAATTTCCATTAATCTCTATTCTAATTATGTCATTTGATTTTTCAATTTACAAATGCTACACCTATAGTCCTTCCCCAAGTCTAAGACAATATTTAAATGTCTCTTTAAAATAAAAAAATATAATCTCACCCTAAATGGGTGTCCAATGTCCCAATATAAATTTATCAAGGGTCGTTTCATAGTTATTAAATGGATTTAGACACATTTTAGGGAGAAAAATGATTTAATTTAGCTTCTAGGTCAAATGCACGGTAAACCGGCATGATGACATACATGGTATACACTATAAAACAAAAAAACACGACAGTAGCTTGAATACCACCTTCCTAAGGTTATAGGATATCCATTAGCAGATTATTGGACATAAGTTTAAGTGGAAATGGAATAAATATAAAAACTATAAAAAACTTGAGAAATAGGGAAAATTAACCTTAAAAGTTGATAACGCAAATGAAAGTTGATTTAAAGAAGAAGGGAGTAAGGTTGGCTCTTAGACTTACCTTGGTGATTTAATCACCTCAAATAAAACTCAAATCAAAAGTGGGATAGAGGATATCTTCCAAGATTTAAGAAGTGGTAGATGGGAGTTCAATAGAGGGATACTGCACAAAAGGATAGGAGGAAATTCAAGTTAGTTTTAAGGGTTAAAATTGAGGGGAATAATTTTCTACCCATATAAAAAAACATGTACTTGACCCACTGGATGGTTTATGGGATTCCAATATCTCTTATATCCCACAGGAATCCAATCATATGGTCTTTAGCCTTTGAATGTCTATTCGGTGGCACTATAAACTTCAAGTTTCATGACAAGGCCTCCTCCCGAACCTTTTATATACCTTCAAGACCCTTTAAGCCCCTTGGTCGCATATTAAATGAAAAAATACGGTTTAAAACCAAAATAAAAATATGTTATACCTTAATGAAGGGACGGGGTCTTACAATATCCCCACCATTAGATAGTTCATCCTCGAGCTACACCATAATCATCATTGGAATATTCAGTGAACAACTACAGACAATGGGCTCGTATATCTGATTCTCTCTTCCATGTTTCATCCAACATCTTTTCATGTTTCTACAACACACATACTTGAGAAACAGACTTTCCATGGAGCATATTCAAAATAAAATTCATAATACATACCAGATGTTCCTCAAATGATTCATAATTATCAAGATCAAAATCATTAAAATCAAGAGTGTAATATAGATTAGGAAATTATTATTGAAGTTGACATACATGAAAAACATCATGCATGAAACTGAACCATTATGAAAGGTCCAGTCGGTATGCTATTGGTTCGACCATTTCCACAATCTCAAACGGGCCTATGTACCTAGGTACTAGTTTCCCCTACCTCTGTAAGTGATGATATCCCAATATAGGTGAAATGTGCAAGAATACCCAGTCACCCATCTCAAAATTAATAGGTTAGAGATGTTAATCTTTATAAGATTTATGTATGCTCTATGTTTTTATCACATGATTATGAATCACAAGGATATGATATTCTATCTCCTATATGAGACTTGGTCTAATAATTACCACCTCACCTTCCTATAACCACCACAAGGGTGAATGATATGGTCTCCCATATAGAGCCTTGAAATTCTCCATATGAATGTTTTCTCGTATCTATTATTATAGGTGAACTCTAATAAGGACAATTGTTTCTCCCAAGGTCCCCAAAAATCAAGGATGCATTCTCTCAACATATCCTCTAGGATCTATATATTTTTCTCTAACTACCTGTTAGTCTAGGGGTGGTAATCAGTGATAATAAAAGCTTTAATACCAAGATATTTTAATAAAATCTACCAAAATTGATAAGTGATACAATAATACTTATGTGATATAATGGTATGATGAACCCCATGTAACCATACAAGCTCTCATACATAAATTTTCACCAGATCATCCACTGATGATGTCTCTTAGATATGCAATAAATGGTAAACCTTAGTCAATCAATCCATAACTACCCACACAGATTCATTTAACCTGGGGTTTCCTCAGTATTTCAGTCATTAAATCTGTAGTAACATTGTCCCACATACACTCAGGAATGGTAAAATACTACAAGAGATTAGTGGGCTACTTTTTTTTACCCTTCACCCACTGACAGGTGGATCACCTCCTAAAAAAACCTTTTATCTCCTTCCTCATCCCTGGACACCATTACTGTAGCTATAAATCCTGACATTTTTTGGTTATCCCAAGGTGCACCGCCCACAAAAAATCATGGGAATCCATCAATATATCTTCCTACATACCTTTAGGAACCAATACATGCCTGTGAATGTAAAGAATATCATCCTCATCAATAGACCAGTTGAGTGGTGGCTTCCCATAGTAAATATTTTCCGTCAAATCCAATCACTCCAAATCAAGTGACTTTCTACTCTTAACCCAATTTAAAAGCAAGGGAACAATAGATAAGGATGTGAGTCTTGCTTTCATGTGGTAATCTTTCACCCCCAAAATGCATATTAGAAAAGAGATCCATAAACCTCCATTCACTACTACAATTCCAAATCACCTAATCTTGGGCCTTTCTGTTAAAAGATCCCACAACCATATTTCCCTTTTCAAGGGTATAATCCAACTCAAAATTAGAAGATTAAAGATATTTAACCCACCTTCATTGTAAAATATTAAAATCCTAATATGATAATATATATCTCAATATTTTATGGTATATATAAACTAAGAACCTCTTCCCTAGAATATATTGTCCCCAATATCTCAGAACATGCACTACTGCTACAAAATCCTGGTCATGTGTCAGATAGTTTTGTTCATGTGGTCTCAAATTCCATGGCCCATAAGCCACATCAAAACCTCCATGAATCAGTACTACTCTAAGACTGATCCCTGATGAATCAAAATATATTGTATACTCCCTACCAGGCTTAGGTAGGTTCAAGATCAATTTCATAGTCAATCACTTCTTCAAATCTGAAAAATGTATCCTCACATGAGTTTATCCATTAATATTTCATCCACTTCTTGTTAAAACCTATAAAATGTGTTGTTGGGTAGGAAATGTCCTTAATAATTCTCTAGTAGTATCATGATATACCTGGGATGCTATGTATGTCAAAATTGTTCTTGGGCTGATCCTAAGACACCACATCTCTAACATTCTCTGGGTTAGTAGATACAATATCCTCAGAGATGATATGCCCTAAAAAGTGAAATTGGTCTATCCTAAAATTACACTTAGAGAGATTGGTATAAATTTGATGCTCTCTCAATGTGATTAACATAATATCAAAATAATTAGTGTTTTCCTCCCTTTACTTGAAGTATATAAGGATATAATTGATTAATACAACCATAAAAAAAATCCAAAAACAGGTGAAAACCCTGATTTATCACATGCATAATCAAAATATTCATGTTTGTTTTATCGAATGACATAACTAGATACTAATATAAATCATATATACTTATAAAAACCATAAGAGGTATGTACGATGGTCTCACCCTAACCTGGTGATTTTTTGACCTCAGATCAACCTTTAAAAACACCCAAACTCCTCTCAACAGTTCAAATAAGTAGTCAATCTATGGGAGTGGGTACTGTTTTTTTACAGTTATTTGATTCATCTTCCTATAATCAGCACATAACTGTAGGGAACCAACAATCAGTTTAAAAAAGGGACTAGAGATCCCCAAGGGGGGGTACTCAACGTAATAAACCACATGGATTCCAAGTCCTCTATTTGAATCTTAAATTTTTGTATCTCTATCATAGTTATGATAAAATGTGGAATAAAAACAGGCTCCACACTCAGCATAAGATCGATCATGAACTCGATTCTACTATTATGTGGTAGTCCTATAAATTACTTCATATATACATCTTGGAACTAATCCAACACTAAATGAAATACATCATGTTGAATCCCTCCATCATCTACCATTATAATAATGACTTGGGTGGTCACCTAACCTATCTACTGAAAATCCGGTCCTTCACAACCTACTTGTATACCCCATTCTCTAACATTTATATTCTGATGACCATTGGGATATGTGAAAATCACCAACCTATAGTAGCAGTCAATAAGATATTTTTATGGAACCATCTTGTCCATGTTGAGAATCAGGTCAAATCCATTCATCTCTAATATAAAGAGATCCCACAAAACCTTATAACCCCTAATATCGATGTCACACTTCTGCAAATAGTGGATACCCTCTTTTTGTGCTCTTAATGGGGTGTTGATGGACATAACTACATATAGGTATTCCATATCTAAACCCAAGTCTTCCAAAAATTAATCTGATATAAAAGAGTGAGAATCCCCTATATCAAAAATAATAATAATAGGATAAAGTGGAATCAACCAAGATCATACCTTGAACTATAGACAACCCAATATCCCGATCTATGAGAGTAAGTTACACTGCATGTAACTATCCTAAATCAAGGGCCTAGGATCTAGCCTGAGTTCCCTACATAACACTATACTATAACCACCAATGATATTTAACCCACACTCTATGACCTATGCCTTAATCTGACTGAAAATTACTTTTTTTATTTCCAAACACTTTTAAAGGAAAGTCAGAACCAATTACATCAAGACTTAAACATAATAAAACTGTCTCCAATAGACCAAAACTCAAGATCAAAAACAATGCTCACTACCAAAGAGAATCTCCTCCCAGCAACTAAAAACCATAACGTCCAGCTTCCATTGTCTCATCACAGCATGGAAAGCTGACCCGTGCCAAAGAGCACGGGCATAGTACCAATGGACAAAGCCACACCCTCTCAATCTTCTGATTCCAAAATGCCATGAAACAGTGAAACCTATTTTCTCTGAACCTCATTTGAAGCATATTTTTGTAAGAAAACGTTGCAGAATCCCTTGAGTCGTGGCCTTCGGATAAAAAAAACCAACATCACTTCAAGAAAAACACCA
Source organism: Viscum album (assembly GCA_963277665.1). Classification (NCBI taxonomy): domain Eukaryota; kingdom Viridiplantae; phylum Streptophyta; class Magnoliopsida; order Santalales; family Viscaceae; genus Viscum; species Viscum album. The sequence continues at coordinate 301,982,964 of OY728144.1, forward strand.
TTTTCTTGACATCACTACCAAGTGATAATTCAACAATTTCATGTTCCATTGCTTTCGCTCCTTATCCAGCCACCTGAACACCAACAAGACGAAAGAAAGGCCAACACATACTAGATCCATAGTCCTGCTACCGCCTCCAAGGCCGTACTCAAGGCCCACAGTTAACCTCCCACTGAACTCGCAGCTAACACCGATCCGAGGCTGCAACCCACCGAGTCGGGACTCGACCACCGAACTCACCGCGTCGTCGTGAAATCTCACTGAACTAGGAAGTTTAGGAGAGGATGCTACTGAACTGAGCCAGAGGAGATGAAGGCAGCGGCAGGGGGAAACCCAAACTTTGTGGAGCACCTTATGGATTTTATAACTCCAACTACCTATATGTCACAACATAGTCGAACTGACCCATAAAACCTACACTATTCTATATCCTATATCACTCAATTCCTATTACATTGTTCTATAAAACCTCTTAAAGTGACCCATATTTCTACATGCTCAACACTACACTAGTTACTAGCCACAATGAGGTCAAATATTTCCCCATCTATGAGATTGGTGAAACTACTGTTAACTACCGCCTAGGCTTCCCTATCAACTGCTAACCTTGTGAGTATCCTCATAATGGTTATTTATGCTTCAAGATGACCCAATACTAGTCCCTAAAGAAGCCTCTTATCATAGAACCTTTCCCTCACTCAATTTTTACTCAAAAATAAGTTCCCTATTTACCACTATAGAAAAAGTGGTAATCCAGAATACATTCTCTAGAACATGGATCACATACCTCAACCCATCCTTGAACTTCCTCGCTCGAGATACTTAATCCTCTGACATCAAAAGGGAAATCCCTAAAAGTATGTATAATGGTCATCATACTCTATAATTGATATGCTTCCCTACTTTAGGCATTATAAATCTTGGGACCTATCATCCCTCCAGGTCGTTGGGAAGAAATGATCAAAGAAACAGGTCTCAATTTCCTTTTAGGACATACCCATATACTTCTCAGCTCAAACTAAAATGTCCCATCATCGCCTCATTGGTCCTAATATAATATAAATATACAACTTTACCCTCTATCCCTATGGGGTATAAATATGTTAGAAGATAGTAACATACTCGATCTAGAACTCTGCTACTTGGGGGAAACCCTACCCCATGAATATCGAAGGATGTTGGAGCTAGAACTCCTTGGTCAACTCTGACATAGAATGAATAGTTCAAGGAGCCTCCTTCTCTATTTCATGTACTAATCACAAAAAAATCACTCAGAGATGATCATCTGCAACCACACATAGTTCTATAGGAGGACCTGACCTGATTCCCTTAAGAGTGTGCTCATTTATACCCTCTTGGCGCTCAACTGAGGGGTGATGTGGAGGCATTCTACTACAGTACCAAATGCACATATTAGATTAAAATAATATAACAGTTCTCATTATTATAACTTCAAGGAAAGTAGAAAAATGCCTAATTACCTGTGATTCCATAGACTACACATTGATGCACACCTATAACTTAGGCTCTTTCCATATCCCCTTTTACCCACACTAGAGTCAAGTCACAACAAGTAGGGTTCATGTCATTTATTTATTTAATTATTTTACTTGTTAAAATTTTAAATTATAAATTTTAGATATTTTACATCCAATTTGTAGTTATATGGAGTTTCGACCATTATTTATAAAGGAAAAAAACTTATAAGTTGTTATTGACACTCTATTTTACTATCAACAACAAATATTTAAAGAATTTAAGTACTCAAAGTAAAACAAAATTACCCATTTAAAGGATTGTATAAATAGAATACCATCATGAGTTTATTTGAAACCCCATATAAATTGATATGGACACTTTAAATAAATAACCCTGGTAATATTATAATAAAAAAGATGTCAAAGAAGCATTCTCATATCCTAAATTCCTATAAACCTGAATAATACTTGAATACATGCCCCTTTCCATACCAATCTAAGAGTGAAACCCTCATAAATCAATAATTTTACACCCAAGTGCACCAATAATGGTGGAAATTTATCAATTGTAAAAACAAGAAGTATGAACATAAATACTATCCCTAATGAATTAGCTTTTTTCTTATATGTGGGATAGATAATCCTAGGAAAAATCTCATTAATAAGCCCTAATACATCCTAGATTCATCTATACCAACCCAAATAGTAATATTAAATAATTATTTGATACTATTTTGTAATGCCCCTCCCTAAGATCTATTGAACCTATACTCTAGTTCAATACACCAGATGGCCTAAAGTGAACCTCCCTGTATGTTGAAGGCTTCCGATTAGCAGTGAGGTCCCATGAGGTTATCATGGGAAGACTATGCCCTCGTGATCAAAGTGCGAAAATTAGAATAAAATAAAAGATATATCATCCAACCAAACATTAATAAAAAAAATCAAGGCATAAAATAGGTAATGGGTAAGAACATAACCCATGTTATAACAAGATTAATTTTATTCACATAAATGAGTCATACATGTCATAGTCATACATATACAACTCTCAAAATAACCAAAAAGAAACAAATAGAAAAACTAATGAAAACCCCAAAACAGTCTAATTACTAGCTCGGTCCTCATCACCAAGATCTATCCCAACCCATATTAAGCATCTTCCATAGGGTGGTTTACCTTATCTAGACCTACATACATGAAGTCTACTTGGGTACCAACCTATAGCCCAAGTAGGGTGTGAGTATGACTTAGTATGCCACCACAAACGGTGTCTAAAATCATATCCAATTTGATCCAATATATTTCATGAAAATGAATGTTATAAAATATGAAGATAACAAAATTAAAAAAATAAAATAAAATACCCTTGATCCTCAGGCTTCATAATGACACTCGAGTCTAATATACCTACTTTGGAAAATTTTGGATGTCTCTGATCATGTATTGATAGATTTTCATCCATACACACCATAAAAAATCTAGGTTCTCATCTCGACATTCCAAATATCATGTATCAAGTATAATCTAGGTAATCATCCCAGGATTCCTAATCATCTAGTGTCATGTGTAATCCATGGATATCATCCTAACATTCTTAACTCATGTACCACATATAATCCAAGTAGATCATCCTAAAATTCCCATTTATGTAGAATCACATATCATTTGGAATCCAAGAAGTTTATCCTCGTATTCCCCTTTCATTTAACATCGTATGTCAAATAGAATCCAAGGATATCATCTCAACATTCCAATTTATTTACACCACTCATATCTCATGAAATCCAAGTATCTCATCCCAACATTCCCATTATTTTTAAATAATCCAATATATATATATATAATTATGTATCCCATTTAATAATATTTATGCCCAAGGTCAAATTTAATGAATTTTTTATTAATTTTTATTCTAATCATGTAATTTTATTTTAAGTTAAAAAAGGTTTTACCCATAGTCTATTCTTAAATATAAGACACCCCTTAGATGTCTCTTTGATATAAAAACAAAAAAAAATACCTAATATTACCTCAGCCTAAATGGGTGTAAAATTTCCCAATTTAAAAGGGTCAGTTCATAGTTTTTTAAAGGGATTTAGACTCGTTTTAGGGATAAAATTAATTGAATTTAGGTTCTGGGTCAAATTCATGGAAAACCTGTATGAAAAAATACATGGTATACACTATAAAATTGTGAAACCTTGAGGAATAACTTAAATACCACCTACCTTAGGTTAGATGAGATCTATTTTAAGAGTATTTTCCCTCAATTTAACTGAAAATAGAAGAAATAGGGAAACCAATAAAATCCCTAAAAATATAGTATATTAGCCTTAAATGTTGAGAACTCACACAATAGTGAATAGAAAGAAAAAGGGAGGAAGGTAGACTCTTAGACTTTCCTTGGGGATTCAATCTACTCAAAAGAAACTCAAATTTGAAGAGTGGTGAAGGAGATATTCCAAACATTAAGAAGAGAGATATGGGAGCTTAATGGAGGGTTGTTTCACAAAAGGAGAGGATGAAATTCGAGTGAGATTTAAGGGTTAAAAAGATAGGGAAAGAATTATCTTCCCATATAAAAAAACATGTCCTAGACCCATCAACTAGACAGTGGGCTTCTAGTATCTATTCCATCATATAGGAAGCCCATCAGTGGCCTCTGACTGGCTATCCAATGACACTAAAACCTTAAGTTTTCATTCCACAGCCTCATCCCAAGCCTCCCATATACCATTGAGACCCATCGAACCCCCCTGGTCACTTCTTAAAAAAGAAAACATAGGGGTTTAAACCAAAATAAAAATATTACATACCTTGAAAATTGGTGGGGTATTACATCTATTATTCAATAGGCACTTTATTTGTGTTCAAAACCTTCATGTAGTATTAGAGCGATCACGTTCAATTTTATAATTATTTAATTATTATTGAGAGTTATACTCATTAAAATTTAGTTTTAATTCCCAGTTTATTTGTTCGTAAATCTTACTATTTATATACCCTCTTACCCTCTTTATTTCCTTCTCATATAACCTATATATGGTTAAAAATAAATGAAGAACATTCAAAGAACCATCCAGAGGTGGCACACAATTTTCAAGGTTACACAACATATTACTCACCAACTGACTGTATAACCACACGCAGTATGGTATTCATGTAGTTAATATACACGAAGTAATTAATTAAATCACACATAGTATAATTAATTTACACACAATTTAATTAATACACATATGGTGCAATTAATACACATATAGTGTGATTAATTTACACGTAGTTTCATTAATTCACATGCCACATAATTAATTGAAATACAATGAAATTAATTCCTAAAAAATGTAATTAATTCAAATTTGGGGTAATTAATTTATACTCTGGGTATTTAATACACACGTAATTTGATTAATACACATGCAGTGTAATTAATTTACATGTTATTTTATTATTTCGCATGTCATGTAATTAATTCACACATTGTGTAATTAAATCCACATGGCATAATTAATCTGTACTCATTAACATAGAATACATGCCATTTCAGGTTGTACACTGCATAAATTAATTTATGTGTAAAGTAAATTAATTAATTGTTCCATTAAATATAATTATCACATGTCTATGAATCATTTATTTAAAATACATGACTTGTGATAGGTTTTATATGATATTAAATTCTTAATTAATTTCTATCTGAAATTTGTAACTACAATTCATGTATGGTCGTTACATAGTGTATACTAGCATGCATTAAATGGGTGCACACAACATAATTTTCATGTGCCTCATATTTCATTTATTGATATTAAATGTTGTGAAATTATTTCACATGTAATTCATGTGATATGTCATCTGAGCGCACTTTATACAACAAGGACCATGTCAGGTAGTTCAAATGGGTACACATTATGTTGCTTCAAAGTACATGTCATGTACTTAATTAAATTCAAATAAAATTATTTCATTTAATTTGTTTAATATTATAGTGTATGGTAATATGTATAATAAATTGGATGGAGAATAAGATAAAATTAATTAATTGATTAATCCAATAATTAATCAGATTAATTCTTGTGTGTTTTATCATAGTGAATAATTAATTGAAATGAATGCTATATTATTATTTTGAATGAGTTTTAATTGCATGTATATGATAGATCTAGAGATTAGACTGACCTATGTATGTGTGTGGTTTCTTTTAATTTAATTAATTCATGGGTCTTTTTAATTATTATTATTAAATTAACATGACGGTCTATGATTCATCCCTCTCTCCTTATTATGCAAAGGAATGCATGCCCATGGTTACATTTATGTAAACCCATTATGGTTTCCTTCACCTATATGTGAAATAAAGGAATATATAAGGATGGATATTCTAGGTGTATGGATTAATTTCAATATAGAGTTGAGGTGAGACCAATATAGGTGATACATGTAATGACTTGAACTTTTATAAATTAAATTCTCAAAAAAATGAATAAGTGCCTTATATATGTAACGTAAATACAGAAAACATATGCACTACTTTGGTTATATTGGACGATTATATGTTATATCCTATTAGATTTAAAATATTTTTAGTAATCATAATTTTTGATAATATATCCATTAAATAGTGATCATATGATTAGTATATGTTAAGGGTTATGATAAATTCCTATTAACATGGACAAAAGAAGTGTTGTCCACAACTAGTAGGATCGTACCCTATAAAAATTATTTATTAGAGCTTCCAAGGGAGATAACATCTCTAATATTTTCCCATGATCAATATCTAGCTGAGATCCAACAAATAAATTATGAGTGAAACTTTTTATGGGATAATTTCAAGCTCTTTTAAATCACAACACAAACCATGATCATCAAACTGCCCTAAAAAAATATAATTATCATATACCTTATCCTTTGGGAGTTCATTGGTGTAATAAATGGTTATGTATATCAACCCTAACAGTATGAATAGGTATATTTTATTTTCAATGAAATAATTATTACATTTTTTAGTATGTAAATTATTAAGCAATGATTCTAATAAAAATTAGATTTTAATAAGAGAAAACTTGAATTGTATTTTTGGGTAATATAAAATTTCAATTAAAAAATTCATTTTGATTAATTAATTAATTATGATATTTTAATAAAATATTATTATTAAATAGTATATATTAAATTTAAATGATAATATAATTTTACAAAGTGAAAATGTAATTTTTATAAGGTTCAGAAAACTGTTATTATAAAAAAACGGTATTTTTTCAATAAACATGGATTTTAATTTAAAAGTGTAATTTATAATATTTATAAATAATTTTTATAAAATAAATATTATTTTTAAAATAACTACATAAAAATTATCCAATGGTGAATTTTTCATAATTTTCTAAGACAGACAAATTTTCGAGTAAAATTTAAATACAGTATAAATATACGGTGTGCATTATGACATCATAAGGAACCAAAAAGTAATGTAATTTGTAACACCCCATGTTTTTATGAATTATTTTTTAAAATAAAATAAATTTCCTTTATATCTTGTGTTATATGCAATATCAATATTATCTTGCATTACACACAACACTAAGTTTTAATTAACTGTGATATATTATTAATATTATTATTTAAATATGGCCATTGTAAACTATCCATTAAACATAGATATATGAAGAGTAATAAATAAATTTTAAATATTAAGTATTATTTTTTTATATAAATAAAACATATTGATAAAAACATATTTAATTTTTTAGAAAAAAACTTTATATGTTTTGAAAAAATTATTTTCTAAAAAGAATGTGTTTATTCATTTTGTGAGAAAACAGTAAAAGTAATTTTTACTAATTTTAGAAAATTTATTTTAAAAATAAAATTTATTTTTGAGATCTATATGTAAAAAATTATCTTGCAATTAAGGTTTGATAATTTTCTGAAAAGATAAATTTTTCAGTGAATAGTGAAAAATATTGGCTTTTATTAAGAATTATATTTTCATTTTCAACATTTAAAAACTTAAATATTGTTTTAATATTATTTTAAAAGTAAAATTAGTTAAGTTATATATTTATTAATCCAATTTATTTCATTGTAATTAATTTCATATTGAATTTTTATATTAAAACTCTCTCTAATTAAGAAAATTTTTCCCTTTCAAAACCAACTTTCTCATCGCATCTACGGGTTTAATTTTAAATTAAATTTTTTCACTCTTGTGGGATGAATTTGAAAAAATTTATTCCATAATTTTAATCATAATAATTTATATTATCTAATAAGTTCAAATTAATTTTTTACCATAATTAATAGTAAAAATAGTAAACATTATTTACCATAGTTAAGGTAAAAATGGGTTTATCGGGGGTTAAACTAAAAAGATAAGGGTTAAAAATAACCCAAAATTTTTATAACATCCATATTCTATAAATATTTCTACCTTATGATTTATAATTATCTATAATGGTCTATTTTGGTTTCTTTTGGTGAAAAACATGGTTACACCTTTTTCTTTTCAAAAAATTACAAGTATGTCACTCACCTCACTTATAAAAGGCCACACCCTATACTCTCCAGTTCACACTTAAAAAACCCTTTGATTAATCCAATACCTATAAAAATAACTTTCTTAATTCCCTCATATCATCATATAATCCTTATTTTGATAATAAATCTAACCTATGAAGTATTTTTGTGCAAACCTAAGGAGGTTGCCTGAAGAATAGGTAACATTCTTCAACGAGCATTTTTATTTTATTTATTAATAAACATAATTAAAATATTATTAAATAATTATAATTTAATAAAATAAATATATTCATTATAATTAGTTTTTATTATTCTATTATCATGACTAAAATAAATCTTCTATTCCTTAAAATGGGAAATAATAATGTCACTCGTGTGTACGACAGACTACCACCTTGTGAACCAATGTGATATGTTTCTATAAAAAAATATCATATTTAGAAATAATGGTGTATATAAGTTATATTTATAATATTTTTAACTTAACTATAATTTTTTAAATATATTATCACATATAACTTTTTACTTTTCATTCCATGGGGGATACGATAACATCGATCATGTGTACGGTGGACTACCAGCTCACAAAATGATGTGATTCATTTATGCTTTAAATGGAAGGTAATAAGGATGGTTTTAATGAAAATATTTGATATATATTATATAATAAATATTATGTAATGGTAATATATTATTTACTTTTATTTCTTTAAATCCATCTAGAAAATGGAAATATTTTTCATGCATACATATGGTTTACCGTCTCCATGAATGATGTATTTCATATCTAAATTTTATGTATTACTATAAATAAATATATAATAAATATATATGATATTTATATAATTTTTAAAATTATTTATATGATTTAACTATGATCAAATTAATAAGAACAAAAATTAAAAAACAAAACATACATGCCAAACAAAACAGTTATTGTCTGAAACGTGACTTTAACATGGAATTGTTAATAAATGAGTAATAAAAGGTCATAAGTAAAAAATAAATGGTATGATATATATAATTATGGTTCTTTAATATATTTATAATAAAATTATATTTATTATATATTATATTTTAACATGTATGAAGGAATTTTGGACTTAAGTTAAGGGATTTATGTCTCACTTTTTAATTTTGTGATTCAAATGCCACATTCACCACCTATTTATTTTATGTGGTGTATAATTATTATCCTGAAAATTATTTGGATTTACATATCAATTTTAGTATCTCTCTTTCATGGGTTGTACAATTCGATTCTAACAAAATGGTAAGGGTTTTATGATATATCTCGTTGTTTATTGAGACTATTTACGATTATGTTTCCAATGATGAAATATTATGATAAATCTCTCAAGAAACTCATGAATTTTATTCTATTATATCTATTTCATTAGAATAAATGTTTTCACTTCAATTTACTCTCATTTCGTACTCAGTATTTCAAAATAATGTTTTTAATAAAAATTGTCTTTATTTCTCTATTCGGTCGAAAAATCTTTTTCCTCCAAAACCATGTTTTCTAAAAATGTTTTACAAAATGTTTTTAACATTATTAAAATAATTTATTAAAGAAACTTTTACCCATGTTTTATTTTTTACAAAAAAAATTAAAATTAATCTTTATGTCATTTTCCAAACAAGACCCATTTGGATTTTACTAAAAATGTGAAAGGAATATTTGTTTTAACATGTATGGAATGAAAACAAAATTCCCACTATCATGAAAATTATTTACTTTGAATATTCCTTTATAATTTTTCAATTTTATTTTAAAATAAAAGGATTTCCAAAATATTTTATTAATTTTTATCTTTAAAAATTTATTTTCAAAGAAAGGTTATTTTCCTCAAGAAAATTTTCAAGGGATCTTTCAAAATCATTTTTCATATAAGATGAAATACTTTGATGTTACTTATGTTTATTGGGGATATGATCCAAGGATACCATTATTATTCTTTCTCTTTATAATTTCTATTTATGATGACATGATTTTTATGAAACCAATTTATCTTATACATATTATACCAAGATAAAAATCTTATGAAACACTCCTTTTTTCCATAGGTTATGCTTTGATGAAATAATGAAATGATTATGAAACCTTTTTCTTTTACACATGTTATATGATTATGAAATATTTATGAAACCCATTTATTTTCATAGGTTATGATATTATTAATGTTTTATGATCTTATGGAACACATATATATGGTTTTCATTATGTTACAGGTGAGACCTATATCTCCCTCTAATTCATTGGGTAAATATTGATATCTAATGAGATAAATAGGACTAGAATGGGGAGTCAACCCAGTTTAGTAAGGGACTATGTCCACTATTATATTCTTGAGAGTGAACCTTGACTACTATAATGGTTTTGAGAGTGAACCCATTAGACTATGATAGTTTTAGAAATGATCCTTTACTATTGAGGAAATGACTTTTTATGCTTATGTATATGCCACAAATCTATGTATTATCCTATTGTTATGTTATTGTGGTTCATGTTCTTTGATTCTATTATGATTTATGTCTTATGAACTACCAATATTTATTCCATGAATCAAGTTTATGATTTATGATATGCAAGGAATTGTTTTAAAATGTTATTCTTATGTTCTCATACCTTTATGCTCATGATACGTTGATATCTCTCTTGTTTACCCTTACTGATCATCTTAGATCACCCTTTATTATATTTCCTTTCCCTGATTTATGATGAAAGGTAGAATATATGATATTTATAAGAAGTTTCCTATTTATAAATAACATAGTGGGAGATGATGTAGATCGCTTATAGACTAGGTTTTTATATTTCCAAGTTTCGAAAGGCACTAGAACTAAATGATTATGGCATGGATCACTATGTTATGTAATAAATATTCATCTATTAAGAAGTAATATTTATGTATGTGAATTTTGGGTCTTTACAGTTAGTATCATAGTAAAGTGTAGTTTACCTTTGGAAACTAGGATGAGAAAAAATTATTGATATATATAAATATATGTCTATGGATAAGTATAAGGATGAGTCAAAATATAGAAAAATTTCCTAGAATTTTGGTTAAGGATGGAGCAAGTGGTTTCTAAGAAATTACATCCCTATTTGGATACTACAAGTGGATGTGGATCTGGAATAGAGGTAAATAGGGTTAATAACTCTGAAAAGGTTGAATTGAGATAGACTCGATTGCCACTTGGTGCATGATAATGAGCCTTGTTTCACACCTAGTTTGACACTCCCAGGGATATGATTAGGAAATTCACAAACTCTTTATGAACTATCATGAAGGATTTAAATATATGATGACTATGAATGACCTAGGTTAATCCTATATTTTCATAGATTAAAAACAAGGTTTCATGATTTATACATCCTATAAGTGATTTTTAATGATTATTTGGTTCTCCATTATGATTATTATTGCTTATACTATGATTTTTATTTTAGTCTATGGCTAGAACCTGAATGAACCATTTTAATGCTAAGTGTGATGGAAAATGAAATGATTTTCCTCTAAAGAAGTTAAATGTTATTGGATATAGAATAAAAAATCTCATTTCTATTCTCACACAAATTTCTTAATACATGAATCATGCAAAACTTCCAAATGAGAAAATGGGGGAAGAATGTTACATTGATTACTTCATGAGGTAGCATCCACCTTCCTTCAGTGGATCCACTAATCCACTAGTTTCGGAGCAATGGATTAATACCTTTAAAAATATATTTTCCATTATCTAGTGTTGAGAACATGAAAAATTCATTTTGGATATCTATATTTTGTAAAGAGAAGTAGATCAATGGTGTAATCCTATCAAGAAAACAAGGTAACATGACGAAATTGACACCATGGAGTGGGATGAGTTCAAGAAATTATTTTTGAATAAGTATATACCTTGTATTCTTTATAAAAAATGGATAAGTAATTCCTTGAGATAAATCAGAAGGATGATGAATCTTGTATTGACTATGATCCAAATTACAAGACTTTCAAGTATACTTATTTAATTATCATCCAACCTAAAAGTAATGTTGATTGATTCTTAAGTGGATTAAAATCAAGTCTCTAAAGGGAATTATCCATAATGAACTTTAGTATATATGAATAAATAATTTGATATGCTATGAAGGTGTAAATTGAGATTAGATTTTCCCATCAATCACATGGTTTGGACAAGAAAAGGAATATAAAGTTCAAATGAAACTATAAAAACCATGGAGAAAAGAAGATGAGATTTCCTTCATGCCCTAAGTGTAGAAGGAAACATAGATAAAATTGTCTTAAGAATATTTTTAAATGTTTTAAGTGTATAAGGGAAGTTCATCAGGGAATCAAGTTCTAAGGTAATGGTAAAAAGTTAAATAATGATGTGAATATAGAGAAACATCCACATAATGAACCACCCACACTCCAGTGTTTCAAATGTAAGGAGTATGGGAATTATGCAAACCAATACCCAAATTTAATGGTTAATTATGATGATATATGTTAATAACCTATTATTCTGAGATACAAATGGAAATCTCATAAAATAAATATTTTCGACAAGGGGTGTGATAACGATGTGGTGAAAGGTACACTCACTATCCACTCTAGAACTGATAATGTCTTATTTGAATCTAGATCAACCCGTTCTTTCATATTTAAATAATTTTATAAGGGTATCAAGATACCACCCATACTATTATATGTATAAATATTAATTAAAACCCCTAATAGTACAATGATCGCATCTCAAGTATATGATTCCTCTTCGGTTGAATTTTGTGAGAATATGATCCATGTAAATATTATCATTTTCCCTTTGGTTAAATTTGAAGTTATCTTAGGAATGGATTGGATTTCTCTACATAAATCCCACATTAATTTTCATGGAAGGAAAGTCACATTTGATATTCCAAACCAAACTATTATTGTCTATTAGTGTGATGATAAATATAAACTTCCAATGGAAATCACATCCATTTTATGGGTTTTGATTCCTATTCAAGAAGGAAATTTATCTCATATGGTTGGGGAGAAACTCAAAATAAATTATATGCCTATTTTTTGAGATTTTTTTGATTTATTTCTAGAATAGCTGCATATCCTTCCACCAAAATGTAAATTTGATTTCTTGACAGAACTCATAAATAGTGCCATGCCTATTTTAAAGACTCCCTATAGAATGGCCATGATTGAGTTGTAGGAATTGAAAAAGAAACTCTAGGAGAATCTTGATAATGGATTCATTCATCCGTGTGTGTTACCTTAGGGTGAACCTATTCTTTTTGTTAAAAAATATGGATTGATGAGACTCTACATTGATTGTTGGGATTTGAGCAAGATCATGATCAAGAACAATTATCCTCCACCCCATATTAATGGCCTATTTGATCAACTATATAGAGCTCAATACTTTTACAATATTGAAATTAATTCTGAATATCATCAATTGAGGATAAATAAGGATAATATACCCAAGACAACATTTCATACAAGGTATGGACACTGTGAATATATAGTGATGTCATTATCTCATACTAATTCCCCATCTATCTTCATATATTTAATGAATATATTATTTAGATATTACCATGATTAGTTTTTGGTAGTCTTTATAAATGATATTCTTATCTATTCAAAGAAAAAGGAAGATCTTGAAGATCACTTTATAATTGTACTAAATAAACTAAGGAAGAATAAACTATATGTAAAATTTACAAGGTGTAAATTTTGGCTACAAAATATTTTATTTTTTGGTTATATAATCTCAAGATAGGGTATATCGATCGATCCATCAAAGATGGAGGCTATTAAATGTTTTCCTAGACTAACAAAAATGATTAGGATCTATAGTTTTCTTGGTTTATATAGATATTATCGATATTTTGGGGATAATTTCTCATGACTATCTAATCCACTCACCAAGTTAACTTAAAAGGGATCCAAGTTCCTCTAGATAGATGAGTGTGAGGAAAATTTCAAATAACTGGAGAGACAATTGGTTAGTGAACCTATGCTTACAACACCTTGTAGTAGATAAGGGTTTGTAATATATAGTTACACATACAAGAAGGGATTGGGATGAATTATTATGTATAATGGCATGGTTATAGCTTATGTCTCATGACAATTAAAGGTTGATGAGAAACATTACCCAACTAATGATTTGGATGTAGTTGTGGTAATTTTTAAATTAATGATATGGAAGTATTATCTTTATGGAGAAAAGTGTGATATATATACCAATCAAAAAAATTAAAATATATATTCACATAGAAGGAGATGAATATGCTCTAGATAATATGGTTAGATATGATTAAATATTATGAATTCTCAATACATTACTACCTTGGGAAATCGAACAAGGTGGATGATTCTTTGAGTCTAATGGATCATACTAACTTATCCATGATAAGGATCACAAAATATCCACTTTTTGTAAATTTTCAAAGGATGGATCTAGAAATCCTAAAGGAAGGATATAAATATTATCTTTATCAATTAAATTTTCAACCATCTATCAAAGTGAAGATTAAATAGGTATAAAAGGAATATTTAGAGCATCAAAAGAAGGTTAGAAATGTTATTTAGTTTAACCTTGATCATGATGGAATGATAAAGTTCAATAAAAATGTATGTTATGCTAGATTTGAAGGAGTTAGAGGAATATCATAGTTCTTTATTCCTTATGCATCTTAGAAGTATAAATATATATAGAGGTTTGAAAGAGTATTTCTGGTGGGATGGTGTGAAGAGAGATATCAAAAATTTTGTATCTCAGTTCTTGGTTTGTTAACATGTTAAGGTTGAGAGAAAAAAGTATAAGGGTGTGTTATATCCATTACTCATACCAGAATGGAAATAGGAAAAACACTATTGATTTTGTTGTTGGACTCCCCAAAATGTATATAGGTAATAATGTTATAAGGTTTGTATTCAATCTCTTTATAAAGTTATCACACTTAATATCTATCAGAAAATATTTCTCTTTGGACTAGCTTGATAGGATATACATTAAGGAAGTTGTAAGGTTGCATGGAGACCACATTCCATTGTGTCTATTCTAGATCCAATGTTTACCTCAATGTTCTGGAGAAGTCTTCAGCAAGATCTTGATAAGGAGTTAAGATTCACCACTGCATGTAAGATCATAGTTTCTTATATCAAGTATGGATCCTTTTAATTTTCATTTAAACCCTTTTTGTGATTTTTTGTCTTAAATATGAGATTGTGCCTTTAGGTCGGTTGGTTTTTCTTTGTAAGGAAGGTTACATGGGGTTTGAACCAGGATATAATCCAAATGTAGGGAATGTATTTAAATACATGGAGTGTATCAAATAAACAATGTGTAGTGCTTTATCCATACCATTTTCACAGTGTGTAATGGTTTTTTCCTAGAAGAAATGACTCAAATAATATATGTCGTGTAAAGTTTACATGCCATGTAAATACCCAGGGTTGTTTTTTTAAGGAGGAAGGGCCTCTTATTTTTTACAGAAGCTAACCCCCATCCTTATTCTCTCTTGTGCAGGAGCTAAACCATAAGAGATCCCCTTTGATCCTAAATATAGGCTTTGATCTCATCTATCCATATGGACTTTGATTCAAGATCCATATGTTGCATTGGCTATCCATAAGTAAGATCTACACTCATTAGGATCCTTTTTTCTTTTTTCCTTCTATCAACAATGCTATTTTGATGCAAGAAAATATGACCTATTTTTAGGCAATTAGTATGTTCTTCCATTTTATTTTGATCCAGGCCAAACTAAGGGCCAATACTAGATGAGTAATCTATTATAGGTATAAGGTTTGTGGTCTATGACTCATCCCTCAAAGTCTTTTCATCTATAAATTATTTATATTATGCACATGCCAGATAAACTAGGAGTTTATTATTAAATTCATATGCCTAAATTTAATTTGGATATATTTTATTATATGGAACTACTAATTTCACTTGAAATTTTTTTAGGTTGAGATATTAATGTTAACCACCCTAAGTAGGGTGTGTTATTTGTTATGACCTTGGTGACCCATGTAGGGTCTATCTATGGAACCATTCGGGTGCATCTGACTTGACTTATAATAAGTTAAGTGTTCCTTTATAATTAATAAACTTTTAAAATCATGTTTATTCAAGTATATATTTATAGATATCACTTGGCCTAGTTATATTATAAATTCAATTGATATTTCTTACATGTCATTACCTCGCCTTGTCATGCTCAACTAAAGGTAATGGAATGAACCTATTAAATGATTATAAATTGAATTGATATTGGTTGCATGTCCTTGATTCAACTTTTCATGTTAAATGAAAGGTAATGGAATGAACTTATTAAATTATTATCCGGCATAATAACTACATGTCCCATGATTACATATGATATAAATGGAATGAGTATATGGTGACTAATAATTTGGACCCTTTTTTATCTTTATAGGAATGGTCAGACTTGAGCTATCCTTGGATTCTTAAGGGAATGTCTTGAGCACTTAGAAGACACCATTCTAATTTATTGAGTCAATTTCCATAGGAGATACCCACAACGAGGTTTGTTAATTGTCTTATAAATTGAATGCCTCAACATTGTACTGATGATTCACTTGACATATTTTCCAAATATTATAATTCCTTGGATACACTCCTTGAATTCATCTTGACATCTTTCGACATGAGGCGCCATGGATTCAACCCATTGGGCCTAGTCATGCTTAGCTCAGGATTACTATGGATGAGCACAATAAACTCAGTTAGAATCTTTTATAGTAGAATTCCTTGGGTGTAACCCTTGGATTACACTAAGAACCCTAATATCTAGACTTCAGTGATACTATTATGATTTGGATCGACCCTTGAGGTCATGGATGCCTTGATTACACCTTGGATCCTCTGTTATTATTATTCCTTTTATGATACTGTTGATACCTATTATACATGATCTTTTTTTATAAACTGAAGAATAATTAATTAAATGATCATGTGTTCAGAGGCACTACCAACTAAGGATGAAGCAGGTATGGGTTATTTATTATATTATTGCTTTTCTTTTAAATATACCAACACGCTATTAAATTTATATACACGTACTGGATTTGTATAGACATCATTGGTGGTGGACAATAGAGATTTATTTCTAACCTATATGGGCCACCATTGGTACCCGGGCAGATTATATGATCGTAGTTGTAGATAAGGGGAAGTGTCCCATAATGGAAACCTGACTTTCTTGATTTATGATGGGAGCTTGGTAGCATATGACCGATCCAGAGATCAGGATGCTTGGAAAGTTTTTTCTTCTTTTTTATTCTTTTCTATATAAAATATTGCACTATATTCTTGCTTCCAGGTATTTCTGCTTTCTTTTTTGTAGAGAGATGACATCATCATTTTGTATATGACATAGTTTACACTTACTGAGTCGACGACTATTTATTACATGGATGATTATTATTATTTCCACTAATTGTTATTTATATACTATGTTCTCTTACTTTTCATGATATATTACTATATTGACCCACTCTAACATGTGGGAATAGTCTCCCCACAGACACACCTTAGGCCTTCACTGCTGGTTGGCAGCCTCTGGAATATGGGGAGGAGTGCTTGAGGACCTATGGCCCACCGAGTTTGTTTACTCAGGAGTTAAAAGGGTTGAGGACATCACAAAGTGGTATTAGTGCAGTTTATTTTCTTTTCTTATTGTTTGGGAAATTTATATAAAATATTATGAACATTTTATAACTTGGTTATAAGTGGTACCTAGGAGTAGATAACCCATTCTTAGGGTAAACACCAAGTTTCCTATGAATATGAAATTGTTTTTCTTTTTTTATCCAATTATAGTTGATATACTTTCATTGTTGGGTGATTCACATGAATTTTGTTCTTTGATATTCTTTATGGATATTATTTCTTGGTCTGGTATTGAAAAGGGCATTATTACATGCATCATTATAGGCACCTAGTATTCACATTTTATACATATTCCATTATATATAGGTTTATTTTACTTATTTCATTGCATGTGTTTTATGTGATTGTTGAGTAAGTCATGGTTGTTATATATGCCTATTCTACTAACAACTTCTATAGGGAAAGGAAATTGGTAGTTTAAAATTTTATCATCAACCTAAATGGTGTTTTCCCATATAGATTAGTGGTGGAATCCTAAATATCCAATTTCAACCCATGTAAGTTATATACCCTTGGTTACATGAGATGATCTTTGGCCATGACTACATGACTACCAATTTCAAATTATATAGTGTATGGGCCTTTATAAATTGGAATTGATAATTCATAAAATTGGCCCATTTTATTTTTACCCTTTATATTATGAGATCAAATGTAAGTAGAATTGGTTGAAATTAAATGGGTGTCAATTTTAGTTATAAAGTGTATGTTTCATTATTAGCTATTAATGAAAAATTGTTTACTTGAACCTTATATTATGTATAAACTCACTTACAAAGTTGCAATGAAAACTTTGACTTATTAATTAAATTGTTTTCAGTAAATGAAGAGACCGAGTGAAATTTAAAGAGTGGTTACCTCCTAAAATTGTAATTGAATCTCCATGTATAGGAATCCTATAAATAAAACTTAAACACTTACCAATAGACTGGCATTTTAAGAGGGTAGTTGGGGTATTATACCTTGGGTAGTGAACCCATTTTATTTTTTCTATTTCCATTAACAATATTATCTACTTTTGAATCTTTTTTTCAGTATTTTATCATCATTTGTAGAGATATTCCACTATCACATCCTCGTGTCATGCACCAGGAGGGTGGTGATTACCATGATCCATAGATGGTGGGCCCTGATCCACCAGTTTTACCTATAAAAATGTCACCTATGGAACCACCTACTTTTTCCAAACTAGGTATTGATTCTTATCTTTGAGAGATTTTTCTTCATCTAATGTAGTATATTCAAGGTTTTCCTCAGCCTACACTTATGATATCTAATCTAGATCATGAGTTCCAGTAGTAGAATCCTACCATATTTTTGAGAGATGGGGATCCTCAGGTTGTTGAGTCATAGATAGAGACCATATTATCTATCTTAAATAATCTAGATACACATCTGGAGAGGAGGGTTAATATCACCACCTGCATGATGTGTGATTCTTATAAGCATTGGTAGGAAGTGATTACCTAGGCTTGTCATCATTAGGGCATGGTTAGGGAATACTTTCAAACTACTTTCTATGATTAATTTTTCTCTTAGACACTAAGAGCTAACTGAGCCTGAGAATGCATACACCTAGAGTAAGGTTCTATGTTCGTTATGAACTATACAAGGTTTTTTACTGAGTTTCAATGCTTTTCACCACTTTTGGCTTGTGATGTGTTATCATAATTGAGACACTTCAAGGATGGTATTAATTATTCCATCCACTCAATGGTGAATGTATTTCACCTATCAACCTTTTCTGAGATCGTGAACCATGCTCTTATTACTGAGTTTAACTTGAGGGAAACTGATAGTACCGAGCATAAAGGTTCAGTTATAAGATAGGTTAGTAGTTATTTTGGTAGAATAAGGCATATACTTGAGGTTTATAATCAGAGTAGTGGTGTCCAGAGTATCTACACTGGTAGATCTGTTATATTTCATCAGTGTGGGTGAAAGGGGCATGTGAAGACTTGGTGTTATAGATGTAACACCCCGAGATTTTATGAGAAATATTATTTTTAATTTCTTTGATGTCTTGTGTTGTACACTACACCAATATTATCTTGATCTATACGCAATACCGTATTAGCTTTTAGTATACGCAAACACTATTCTTGGCTTGTGTTGCATGCAAGATCGACCTTCCTCGATAGCGTGTGTTGTGCGCAATACCGAGTTTCACTAAACAATGATATATTATTATAATATTATGAACTAGCCGTTGTGAATAGTATTAACTGAATTTTGAATTTTATAATATTATAATTTATCTTACACATTTTCTAGAATGAGATATGAAAACAAATTCAAATTTTTTATAAAAGAAGTATTTTTCAAAAAATGCAGTTTTACCGCCTTTTGATGGAACACCCATTTTAAATATAATTTTTGACAAGTTTATAAGTTCAATTTTACAAAATAAACTTCTTATTTTGAATCAGGATATAAAAATTTACATTGGATAAATTTTTTATACTTTTCTGATAACTTTCATATTTTGATGAATAGTAAAAATATGCTAAATTTTAATTAAAAACAACTTGTTTCATAAAGATAATGTATATGGTTAAATTATAATAGTAAATTGTTTTAAAGTATAAATAGAATATATTTTTACCATTTAATATAATTTATTTCAGTATCATTAATTTTACATTGAATTCATAGGTAAAAACATTTCAATCATTGACAGTGTTTTAACTTTTAAAACCTATTTTCTTAACAACGGGATTAATTTTAAATTACTTAATGAAACTTATGTGTTTTGAATTTTGAAAAATTAATTCCAAATTTGGATTTAGTGGTTCCAAATTATGTTAATATGTTACTTTTATTATTTTGATATTATGAATAGTAACTACAGTAATTTTTATTTACTACAGTTAAAGGTAAATCGGGTAATTAAGGGTAAAAATAAGATTATAAAATTACCCTAAGACCTGCCAAAATTCTATTGGATGAATAAAAGTATACCCATATCACTTAAGGGTCATAATAGATTCATTTCATGGACTTTTGACCGTGGAAATGATATAATTATTATTAAAACCAAAGAAAGTGACAACATGTCACTCTCTTATATCTTATAAGTGTAATAATTTTAATTTAGTGATAAACTTCATAAAAATTAGAATATAAATAGTCCCCAAAAATATAATAAAATTATATACATCATGTTAATTTATTTATAATTTTTAGGTATTAAATAATTATCATTAATGGTGACACAATAGTGATGCAGAAATTGTTTATTTAGTAAAAAAATCAATAATACAGTTTTTATTAAACTAATAGTGATCATAAAAGCCACAAACACCTGACCAAAACTTATTGGTCATGTAAATGTAAACTATATGAATCCTATGGTATAATATTTGACTATTTGGAGCCTTATAAAAGTGATTATGACACTTATATTATTTTATTTTAAATGATGTCAAAGTTGTCACCTTCATGATTTAATAAATATAACAATTTAAATGTTTTTATTTTAAGATGATAAATTCGATTAAAAGTGTTATTATGAAATATATTAGATTTATCTGAATCAAGGTATTTTATTTTTAATTTTTATGCAAAAAATAAGTATATTAAATAATTATACAAAAATGTTGTAGTAATTATTTTATTAAGGGAAATATCAAATAAATGGTTTTAGAAATATTAAAATAAATGTTATATGAACAAATTAATGTGATCCATAAATTTTTTAGATTAATATGACATGTTAGAAATCTATTAAATATTTTTTTTGAATATATCCTCTGTTTTGATTTTATTTAAATTCAAATAAATGAATAGTGTCAAAATTGACACTATTGTTATTTTATAAAAATAACATATTATTAAATTGTTTAAAAATCACAAGAATATTTAAAAATTATAAACTGAAATTTATATGGTCTAAAATGTCATAAATTGTCCAATTATGGACAAATAACAACACATAAGTAATTATTTATAACAATTTAAAATTTAGAATATTATTACCACAAATTAAATTAAATAGATTAAATAAGGATAAATTAAGTTGAAAAGGTTTCAAATAAATTCCCAACATGTCTAAATTTTATTATATTATGAGATTACAACCCTATCTCATCTCATATTTGTATTTGAGTCATTTATGGAGGTTTTAAGTGGGGTTTTAGTTTATTATAAATTAATATTTTAGAGGTTTCCAAAAGTGTCCCTCTCTTCCCTTATAAAAGGGAACCTCCTCCCTCTCCTCTTCACAAAACTTTGAGCCTTAAAGATCATCCAAACCCTACCCATTTCTCTTCTCCACTTCCCTAGAAACATACTAGAGGTCATGGTCTTCTTCAAAGACCAACTTTAGTGCCCTAAGAGGAGGTCTTGAAGAGGCGCATTGAAGAAGAGGTAATATCCTTTACCGATTCTTTCAAATTAATTTCTTCTTATACTTACTCTTATTTTGTTTTTTCATAATAAATAAATAACATAAATATCACTCATATACTTATATGTTATTATAAATATTAACCAATCCTATTTCACCTTCTATCCATCCTATAGAAAATGAAATCACCGCGCGTGCGTACGTACGGAATATCGTCTCCACGCCGTGGTGTAATCTATTTTTCCACCACCACCTTACTTGGATGGGTATAATGGTGTAAATAATAACTATATATTGTTATTATAACATGATACTAATTCTGATATATTATATCATCCACTCTAATTCCATTCAATAATTATGGGAAAGATATCATCGCTTGTGCGTACGTACGGATTACTGTCTCCACGACGCGATGAGATTCATTCTCCAAGTTAACCATTAAAGAATTATTATAAAGTATATATAATAAATAATAATGAAATATATGACATATTAATTATACTGTATTTATTTATATGTTATTTACTTACTTCCATTCAATTTAATAAGGAAACAAAAACAGCGTTCATGCATACGTACGGCCTACCGTCTCCATGAACGGTGTATTTCTTTCCATTTATCAATCTATTATATATATGTATATTATAAATATATATTATATATAAATCATGTTTTACATTATATAAGTAATTAATCATTATATATTTAATCATATGAATAATTACAAGTCAAAACACAGATGATAAATGAAACGATTTTATGCAAAACACTACTTTAACATGCAATTGACAAATGAACGGGTAATATAAAGTCGTAAGTGAATCATATATGATATAATAAATATTATTATGGATATTTTACAAGTTAATAATATGTTTAAATCCACTATACAGGAGTCTTGGACACATATAGAAGAAATTGGACATAAGGTAACTGATAATTTTGCAATCTCATTTTTATCCGAGATTGCTTATACGTAAGTATTTA
This sequence comes from Viscum album, assembly GCA_963277665.1. Classification (NCBI taxonomy): domain Eukaryota; kingdom Viridiplantae; phylum Streptophyta; class Magnoliopsida; order Santalales; family Viscaceae; genus Viscum; species Viscum album. Next base: position 302,006,004 of record OY728144.1, read on the forward strand.
CTGGGGTTATATTTTTCATCCATGTCCATAAAATGTTTTTCATAAAATGTTTAATATTATTCCATGTATTTTTAAAGTCATTATTACCCCTCTTTGACTTTTACTTTGTGTTATGGAAAGAATCTTTATTTTGTTTACCATACATGGTACTTTTTGACTTTTCCGTTAAAAGTTTGAGGAGAATGTTTTTTTAACTTATACGGCATGAATGGATTTTTATGGTTTCATAATGCATTATTTTCATGAATATTACTCTACAAGATTTCATGAATATTTTCAAAAAAATCCTTTTCTTTTAAAATTTTATGGCATTTTGTGAAAAGAAAATAATTTTGAAGAAGAAAGGATATTTTCCTCAAGAATTCATTTCAAGTGTTTTATCAAAACCATTTTCCATCTAAGATGACATTATTTAATATGTTTATATTTCAAGTATAATGTCTCTATTATTTATATGGTTTCATTTTTCTTATGATGAAATTATATCCATTTATTTTATATGGAATATGTTATGATGGGATGGTGTTTATGAAACCCATATTATTATTTGGGTTATGATGAATGATTTATGTTTATTTTGTGAAACACAAAAGAATGATTTCATTATGAGATGGTTGGGACCTATATCTACCTCCAATGCATTGGGTAAATATTTATATCTCATCAGATAGACATGGCTAGAATGGAAAGTAAAATCCGGTTCAGTAATACATGGTTGGAACGGAAAATAAACCTGGTTTAGTAATTGACTTTGTCCACTATGATGGTCTTGGCAGCAATGTCTTTGCCGCTATGGAAATCATATCACGTGCTTAATGGTTTTCCACAGTTACATGTTTTATTTTATTAGGATTAATGTTCCTTTATGATCTATGCCTTACGTACTGCAAAGATTTATGTTATTTCTCAAGATTTGGATGTTTTATGTTCAGGTTTTTACGTTCAAATGTTTATGGATTATTTTTAAGTTCTCCATGTTTCCCCTTAATAAGAATTTGAGATCACCCTTTTTATGTTTTCTTTTACCCATTATATAAAGAAAGGTTTTAGGTAAGAAAACCAAAGGGGAAGATCTTTGTGAGAGATGTTGAAGATCTTTCACCATGATTAGAATATTATGTTCCGAGTTTCCAAAGAAACTAAACTAATACAGTCTTTGGGTATCTATTTTTTTCATGTATTAAGTATTCCACAAAATTAATGTAATGTCTATGTAGGTCAAGCTTTGGGTCTCTACATTTGGTATCAGAGTGAAGGTTTAGTTAATCTTTGTAAACTAGGATGTGAAAACTTTAGTGAAATCCCTAGATATATTTCTAAGGTATGTCTAGGGATGTCTCTAAGGTTATGTATAAGTATAGGTTATAGTCCTAGAATTACGGTAACGATATTAGAATTAAACCTAAGATGTTATATATTGAAGGTAATCCCCCTTTATTATGTTATTTTCCTAGCATGATTTTTGCCTCTCACACTATTCTTTTTGGGTTTTAGAAAAATGGCTAGAAACTTGAAGATTCATGATAATGGAGAATATGATGGATAGTGGAATGATATTATTCATGAGAAACCAAATGAAATTGGATTTATAAGTCCACATATAATTATTATTCCTGATCATAAATCTCATAATATGATCAATAATCTCAACTTTAGTAAGTTTCCTAACTCAGCTAATAAGAGAAATATGGATTTTCATGATGATCATAGAGGAAAAAAAGATCAATTTACCTCATGTAAATCATGTGGAAAGAGGCATCAAGGAGAATGTTTCAAAGGAACTGGAAGATGCTTTGGGTGTGGAAAAGAAGGACACAAAGCGAGTGAATGCAAAGGAAAAGGTTCAGTTAACACATTGTACCAAGATAATGGTATTGCTAAGACATCAACAATGGTTAAATGTTTTAAATGTGGAACATATGGGAATTATTCAAACTAGTTCCCTAAGGTAAAATATCATAAAGAGAATCAGCATGGTCGTATGGGTAGTATTTATGTTGATGATGATGATGAGACTAAAAATGATATATGATATGAAAGAAGTGTTGAGGAATAAAATAATGAAGCTCGGTCGATGGTTTAAGAAGGTAGTGGAATGATTTTATGTTTATCAAGAGTAATGTTGTATAGGTAATTTAATGGTACTATGGAATAAAGAAACATATAAGTATTGTTACACTGTTGTTTTTTTTAAAGTATTTGAAAGTATATGTTGAATGGTATCGGTAACCATGAAAGGTTATTCAGATATTTTTGGAAAGAAGATGATATTCTCATAATGAGGTGATAATAAGAGAATGAGATGTTTGATAGTATTAATGAGCTCATGACTGATATAAGGAGAAAGTGCTATCATGGTTTGAGTATATAGTATTTTTGAGATTTTGGTATGTGGAAAGAGTAAAATTTGGATAGAATTCTTGTTTTCACTAAGGTTATATGGTAATTCATGTCTCAAGAATACATGATTAAGGTATTCACATGTTTCAAATGTGACCAACAAGATATATGTAATTATATATGGGGGATAAATGATGGTATCCACATGCTTGGTTGATGACATTTCTAGTAATCATTTTCTTTATACTATGAGCTTGGATATAAGTATTTTGGATAAGCCTAAAGATTTGAAAAAGATTATGTTGGACATAAGATAATATTGTTTAAGGATAGAAATTTTTTTCAATATTATTTATGGAATTTTATAATAGTGTATTTTTAGAAAAAGGACAACCCGCAGGACGGGCGACAACCCATCGCGTCAGAAAAGGTTGTGGCAATCAAACCCACAACCGAATTACAACAGGCCTTTATCGCCTACCACTGGCCTACAGGAAGTCCCTGGTTAGTAAAAACTAGTTTTATTTTATTAAGCGGTATGATAGATGAAGTATAAGTCCATTTTTGGAAACATATACGATTAATCTCACCATAATATGGACTTATGTATATAAATTTTGATAACCTTATGTTTGAGACAGATGGAATGACCTATCATTCTATCGCATGATCTGCTAACACTTCATGGAAGAAAAATTCAACTTCATTTCTTTAATTGATAAATTGGAAATTGTTCAAGACACAAACAACAGTGAGATTGTACCAAAATCAAGTAAGTATTTCTTTTAATTCAAAAATTATTCAACATTAGGGAAATGATCTTGAAAACCAAAAATGTTGTCCTAATACCCTCATATCTGATGAATCAGATGGTACTTTAGATCATCACAAATTTATGGCTTTGTGATTTTTGGATTTTTTATAGCCATGTCCTCTACCACTCTTCATCAGAAGTTGATGGTTAGATTTCTCTTCCATATCCATATTTTCACCTATATTCTCCTATGTGGAAACCCAGTGATGATTTACTTTGGGTATCCGTTATGTTTCTAAAGTTACTTTTTAAAATGATGTTTTAGTATTCCTTTTTACGATGTGGGTTTCTATAAAAGAAACTTTCAAGTAGAAAACCATTTATAACCCTGACGAATTTCGAGGGAGAAATTCATTTTAAGGGGGTAGAATGTAACACCCGAAGATTTAATGAGAAATGTTATTTTTAATTTATTTGATGTCTTGTATTGTACGCTACACCAATATTAGCTTGTTCTATACGCAACACCGTATTATATTGTAGTATACACAAACACTATTCTTGGATTGTGTTGCACGCAAGACCGACCTTCCTCGATAGCGTGTGTTGTACGCAATACCGAGTTTCACTAAACATTGATATATTATTATAATATTATGGACTAGCAGTTATGAATATTATTAACTGAATTTTTAATTTTATAACATTATAATTTATCTTACACATTTTCTAGAATGATATATGAAAACAAAATCAATTTTTCGATAAAAGAAGTATTTTTAAAAAAATGCAGTTTTACCGCCTTTTGATGGAACACCCATTTTAAATATAATTTTTGACAAGTTTATAAGTTCAATTTTAAAAAATAAACTTCTTCTTTTGAATCAGGATATAAAAATTTACATTGGATAAATTTTTGATACTTTTCTGATAACTTTCATATTTTGATGAATAGTAAAAATACACTAAATTTTAATTAAAACCAACTCTTTTCATCAAGATAATGTATATGGTTAAATTATAATAGTAAATTGTTTTAAAGTATAAATAGAATATATTTTTAAAATTTAATATAACTTATGTCATTAGCATTAATTTTACATTGAATTCATAGGTAAAAACATTTCAATCATTGACAATGTTTTAACTTTTAAAACCCGTTTTCTTAACAACGGGATTAATTTTAAATTAATTACTGCAACTTCTGTGTTTTGAATTTTGAAAATTGATTCCATATTTGAATTCAGTGGGTCCAAATTATGTTAATTGGTTACTTTTATTTTTTTTATATTATGAATAGTAACTACAGTAATTTTTATTTACTACAGTTATAGGTAAATCGGGTAATTAAGGGTAAAAATAAGATTATAAAATTACCCTAAGACCTTAAAAAATTCTATTGGATGAATAAAAGTCGACCCATATCACTTAAGGGTCAGAAAAGATTCATTTCATGGACTTTTGACCATGAAAATGATATAATTATTATTAAAACCAAAGAAATGGACAACATGTCACCCTCTTATATCTTATAAGTGTAATAATTTTAATTTAGTGATAAACTTCATAAAACTTTGAAAATAAATAGTCCCAAGAAAGCTAATAAAATTATATACATCATTTGAATTTATTTATAATTTTTAGGGATTAAATAATTATCATTAATGCTGACACAATAGTGATGCAGAAATTGTTTATTTAGTGAAACAATCAAAAATACAGTTTTTATTAAACTAATAGTGACCATAAAAGCCACAAAAACCTGACCAAAACTTATTGGTCGTGTACATTTAAACCATAATAATCCAATGGTAGAATATTTGACTATTTGGAGCCTTATAAAAGAGACTATTACACTTATATTATTTTATTTTGAATGATGTCAAAGTTGTCACCTTTATGATTTAATAAATATAACAATTTAAATTTTGTGATTTTAAGATGATAAATTCGAGTAAAAGTATTATTATGAAATATATTAGATTTATCTACATCTAAATATTTTATTTTTAATTTTTAGGCAACAAATAAGTATATTAAATAATTATACAAAAAATTTGTAGTAATTATTTTATTAAGGGAAATATCAAATAAATGGTATAAAAAATATTAAAATAAATGTTATATGAACAAATTAATGTGATCCATGAATTTTTTTAGATTAATATGACATGTTATAAATCTATTAAATATTTTAGTTCGAATATATACTCTCTTTTTATTTTATTTAAATTCAAATAAATGAATAGTGTCAAAATTGACACTATTGTTATTTTATAAAAATAACATATTATTAAATTGTTTAAAAATCACAAAAATATTTAAAAATTATAAATTAAAATTTATATGGTCTAAAATGTCATAAAGTATCTAATTATGGACAAATAACAATACATAAGTAATTATTTATAACAATTTAAAATTTATAATATTATTACAACAAATAAAATTAAATAGATTAAATAAGGATAAATCAAGTTGATAAGGTTTGAAATAAATTCTCAACATGTCTAAATTTTATTTTATGATGAGATTACAACCCTATACCATCTAATATTCAGATTTGTGTCATTTATGGAGGTTTTTAAGTGGGGTTTGAATTTATTATAAACTAATATTTTAGAGGTTTCCAAAAGTGCCCCTCTCTTCCCTTATAAAACGGAACCTCCTCCCTCTCCTCTTAACAACACTTTGAGCATTCAAGCCCGGCCAACCCCAGCTCATTTATCTTCTCCACTTACCTAGAAACATACTATATATCATTTTCTTCTTCAAATACCAACTTTAGTTCCCTAAGAGGAGGTCTAGAAGAGGCGCATTGAAGAAGAGGTAATATCCTTTACTGATTATTTCAAATTAATTTTTTCTTCTACTTCCTCTTATTTTTTTCTTTCATAATAAATTAATAACATAAATATCACTCATATACTTATATGTTATTATAAATATGAACCAACCCTATTTCACCTTCTATCCATCCTCCGTAAAATAAAATCATCACGTGTGCATACGTACAGAATATCGTCTCCATGCCTTGGTGTAATCTTTTTTTCCACCACCACCTTACTTGGATGGGTATAATGGTGTAAATAATAACTATATGTGGTTATTATAACATGATACTAATTCTGAGATATTATATCATCCACTCTAATTCCATTCAATAATTATGGGAACGATATCATCACTCGTGCGTACGTACGGATTACCGTCTACACGACGTGATGAGATTAATTCTCCAAGTTAACCATTCAAGAATGATTATAAAGTATATATAATAAATAATCATGAAATATATGAGATATTAATTATACTGGATTTATGTATATTTTATTTACTTACTTCCATTAAATTTAATAAGGAAACGAAAACAGTGTTCATGCGTACGTACGACCACTACTACAAAAACGGTCTTTATCAGCACTCAAAATGGGCTTTATCAGCGCTAAAAAAGCACTGTAAAGATCGGCGCTGATAAACTGATCCTTTATCAGCGCTTCTTTAGTGATGATAAAGTTTTACTTTATCAATGCTTTTTTAGCGCTGATAAAATCTCCATTTATCAGTGCTAAAAAAGCGCTGATAAATGTCTTGTCTCCTGCTACGAAAAAATCTGCTGCAGCACACCCGAACACCTGCAAAAAAATCCTGCATCTCAATAAGATAATTAGAGCAAGTATACCCATGAAAAATTAACACATAATTCATAAGCTAATTATACCAAGTATACCCATACAACAAGTATACTCGTACACTATTAACACATAATTCATAAGTTAATTAAGTACATAAAGTATTCAATTCAGAATTCAGGGGGTTAGGGGGCTGTTCAAGGGTTTGGGGTGGCTTTACAAGGGTGTAGGGGGTGTCTGGGGGGATGGGGGTGTCCGGGGGGGTTTCCAAGGGGTGGGCTGGTGTCCAGGGTGTCGGGGGGCTTTACAGGGGGTGGGGGTGTCCAGAGGGGTGGGGGTGTCCAGGGGGTGGGTTGGTGTCTAGGGGGGTGGGGGCAGTCCAGGGGGTTTGTGGGGTTGACTTATACACATCACAAAGGACCCATAGATCTTTCTTATAAAAGATCAACACAATCTGAATGCGTTTGGTTGGATTTCCGTAGGTCAGTTGTTGTTTTCACTTAAAATTGTGTCCATTTTAAACCAAAGAGAGGCCCTTTGAGTGCTACCGGCCATACCGTGCCTCAGATTGAGCCGGGGATGACTTTTACACATCACAAAGGACCCATGGATCGTTCTCCTAAAGGATCAACACAATCCGAATGTGTTTGGTTGGATTTATGTAGGTCAGTTGTTGTTTTCACTTAAAATTATGTCCATTTTAAACAAAAGAGAAACCCTTTGAGTGGTACCGGCCACACCGTGCCTTGGATTGAGACATGGATGACTCTTACACATCACAAAGGGACCATGGATTTTTCTCTTAAAGGATCAACACAATCCAAATGCGTTTGGTCATATTTCCGTAGGTCATTTGTTTTTTCACTTAAAATTGTGTCCATTTTAAACAAAATAGAGACTCTTTGAGTGATATCGGCCACACCGTGCCTCATATTGAGGAGGGTATGAATCTTACATGTCACTAAGGACCCATGGATCGTTCTCCTAAAGTATCAACACAATCTGAATGGGTTTGGTTGTATTTTCGTAGGTCAGTTGTTGTTTTCACTAAAAATTTTGTCCATTTTAAACAAAATAGATACCCTTTGAGTGATACCGGCCACACTGTGCCTCAGATTGAGGCGGTGTTGACTTGTACACATCAAAAAGGACCCATGGATCTTTATTATAAAATATCAAGACAATCCAAATGTGTTTGGTCGGATTTCTGTAGGTTAGTTGTTGTTTTCACTTAAAATTGTTTACATTTTAAACAAAAGAGAGACTATTTGAGTGATAGCGGTCACACCATGCCTTTTATTGAGTCGAGTTTGACTTTTACACGTCACCAAGGACCCTTGGATCGTTCTTCTAAAATATCAAGGAAATCTGAATGTGTTTGGTCATATTTTCATAGGTCAATTGTTGTTTTCAATTAAAATTGTGTCCATTTTAAACAAAAGAGAGAACTTTTGAGTGATAGCGGTCACACCGTGCGTCTAATTGAGGCAAGGATGACTCTTACACGTTAAAAAGGACCCTTGTATTGTTCTCATAAAGTATCAACATAATACGAATGCGTTTGGTCGGATTTCCTTAGGTCATTTGTTGTTTTCACTTAAAATTGAGTCCATTTTAAACCAAAGTGAGACTCTTTGAGTGATACTAGCCACGCTGTGCCTCATACTGAGGAAAAAATGACTATTACACATCAAAAAGGACCTTTGGATCGTTATCCTAAAGTATCAACACAATCCAAATGGGTTTGGTTAGATTTCCATAGGTCAGTTGTTGTTTTCACTTAAAATTGTGTCCATTTTAAATAAAAATAGAGACCCTTTGAGTGATATCGGCCACATAGTGCCTCGTATTGAGGCAGGGTTGACTTTTACACGTCAAAAAGGACCCTTTTATCGTTCTTATAAAATATCAAGACAATCCGAATGTGTTTGGTCAGATTTTCATAGGTCAGTTGTTGTTTTCACTTAAAATTGTGTCCATTTTAAACCAAAGAGAGACCCTTTGAGTGCTACCGGACACAACGTGACTCATATTGAAGTGGGGATGACTCGTACACGTCAAAAAGGACCCTTGGATAATTCTCCTAAAGGATCAACACAATCTGAATGCGTTTGGTTGAATTTTCATTGGTCAGTTGTTGTTTTCACTTAAAATTGTGTACATTTTAAACAAAATAGAGACCCTTTGAGTGGTACCGGCCACACTATGCCTCGGATTGAGGCGGGGTTGACTCTTACACGTCACCAAGGACCCTTGTATCGTTCTTATAAAATATTAAGGCAATCCGAATGCGTTTGGTTGGATTTCCTTAGGACAGTTATTGTTTTCAATTAAAATTGTTTACATTTTAAACAAAAGAGAGACCCTTTGAGTGATAGTGGTCACACCGTGCCACGGATTGAGGCGGGGTTGACTCTTACATGTCACCAAGGATCCTCGGATTTTTCTTATAAAATATCAAGGCATTATGAATGCGTTTGGTCAGATTTTCATAGGTCAGATGTTGTTTTCAATTAAAATTGTGTCCATTTTAAACAAAAGAGAGACCCTTTGAGTGATAGCGATCACACCATGCCTTGTATTGAGGTGGGGATAACTTGTACACGTCACAAAGGACCCGTGTATAGTTCTTATAAAGGATAAACACAATCCAAATGGGTTTGGTCAGATTTCTGTAGGTCAGTTGTTGTTTTCACATAAAATTGGGTCCTTTTTAAACCAAAGTGAGACCCTTTGAGTGCTACCGGCCACACCGTGCCTCATATTGAGACGGGGATGACTCTTACACATCACAAATGACCCATGGATCATTATACTAAAAGATAAACACAATATGAATGTGTTTGGTTGGATTTTTGTAGGTCATTTGTTGTTTTCACTTAAAATTATGTCCATTTTAAACAAAATAGAGACCCTTTGAGTGATAGTGATCAAACCGTGCCTTTAATTGAGGCGGTTATGACTCTTACATATCTAAAAGGACCCGTGTATTGTTATCTTAAAGTATAAACACAATCCGAATGGTTTTGGTTGGATTTCTGTAGGTCAGTTGTTGTTTTCACTTAAAATTGTGTCCATTTTAAACCAAAGTGAGACCCTTTGAGTGATACCGGCCACACCATGACACAAATTGAGGAAGGAATGACTCTTACATGTCACAAAGGACCTGTGGATCGTTCTCTTAAAGGATCAACATAATACTGATGCGTTTGGTCGGATTTTCGTAGGCCAGTTGTTGTTTTCACTTAAAATTGTGTCCATTTTAAACAAAATAGAGACCCTTTGAGTGGTACCGGTCACACCGTGCCTCAGATTGAGGCAGGGATGACTCTTACACATCAAAAAGGACCCGTTTATCATTCTCCTAAAGTATCAACACAATCCTAATGGGTTTGGTTGGATTTCTGTAGGTCAGTTTTTGTTTTCACTAAAAACTTTGTCCATTTTAAACAAAATAGAGACCCTTTGAGTGATACCGGTCACACCGTGCCTCATTTTGAGGCGGGGTTGACTCTTACACATCACAAAGGACCCGTGGATAATTATTATAAAATATAAAGACAATACAAATGAGTTTGGTCAGATTTCCATAGGTCAGTTGTTGTTTTCACTTAAAATTGTTTACATTTTAAACAAAAGAGAGACTCTTTGAGTGATAGCGGTCAGGATTCTCAGACACATACAGGTAATATAAAGTCGTAAGTGAATCATATATGATATCATAAATATTATTATGGTTCTGTTTAAAGTTAATAATATGTTTAAACCCACTATACAGGAGTCTCGGACACATACAGAAGAAATTGGACATAAGGTAAGGGATAATTTTGCAATCTCATTTTTATCCGAGATTACTTATACGTAAGTATTTACTGGGGTTATATTTTTTATCCATGTCCAAAAAATGTTTTTCATATAGTTTTTAATATTCTTCCATTTATGTTTAAAGTCATGATTACCCCTCTTTGACTTTTACTTTGTGTTATGGAAGGAGTCTTTCTTTTGTCTACCATACGTGGTACTTTTTGACTTTTTCGTTAAAAGTATGAGGAGAATATTTTTTTAAACTTATACGACATGAACGGATTTTTATGTTTTAATAACACCTTATTTTCATGAATATTACTCTACAATATTTCATTACTATTTTCAACAAAATCCATTTCTTTTAAAATTGCATGGCATTTTGTGAAAAGAATATGATTTTGAAAAAGAAGGGATATTTTCCTCAAGAATTCATTTCAAGTGTTTCATCAAAACCATTTTCCATCTAAGATGACATTATTTAATATGTTTATATTTAAAGCATAATGTATCTATTATTTACATGGTTTCATTTTTCTTATGATTAAATGATATCCATTTATTTTATATGGAATATGTTATGATGGGATGGTGTTTATGAAACCCATATTATTATTTGGGTTATGATGAATGATTTATGTTTATTTTATGGCACACGAAAGAATGATTTCATTATGAGATGGGTGGGACCTATATCTACCTCCAATTCATTGGGTAAATATTTATATCTCATGAGATAGACATGGCTGGAGCGGCAAGTAAAATCTGGTTCAGTAATACAGGGTTGGAATGGCAAGTAAACCCGGTTCAGTAATGGACTTTGTCCACTATGATGGGCTTGGAAGAAATTACTTGGATACTATTGAAATCATATCATGTGCTTAATGGTTTTCCATATTTACATGTTTTATTTTATCATGATTAATGTTCCTTTATGATCTATGCCTTACGTACTACCAATATTTATGTTATTGCTCAAGAATTTGATGTTTTATGTTCATGTTTTTATGTTCAAATATTTATGGATTGTTTTTAATTTCTCCATGTTTACCCTTAATGAGCATTTGAGATCACCATTTTTATGTTTTCTTTTCCCCAGGATATAAAGAAATGTTTTAGGTAAGAAAACCAAAGGGGAATATCTTTTTGGGAGATTTTGAAGATCTTTCCCCATGATTAGAAGATTATGTTCCGAGTTTCCAAAGACACTAAACTAATACGGTATTTGGGAATCTGTTTTTGTGATGTATTAAGTATTCCAAAAAATTAATTTAATGTCTATGTATGTCAAGCTTAGGGTCTCTACAATATATACCCATTTTAGTTTTGTTCTTGTGGACATATAGGCCATCTTTAGAGGTTTTTCTAAACCTTTCCACCTATTACTATCAAAAGATGACCTATGTCTGATCTTCCTTCAAGAGTGGGATTAGTTATCTCATGTTAGGAAGGACACTAGATTATCACCATCTGAATAGTATGAGGAGGAGGTCATGGATAGGGTGGCCAAACTTATAATTAATAGTGACTACAAGGTGGAACTACTTAGGCTAGTCCAACTATAGCTTAGGGATATAGATCAAGCTAGTTTCATGAATTACAGTTGATACCCAAGGATTAGAGTGCAGGAACATCTACTGTATGAAGTGCTATTCTAGTAGCCTATATTATCATAACTAATTTATTAGATACAATTGTCTATCACTCCTTTATCTCTTTATCGACTATGGAAAGTCTCGGGTTGTAATTTCAATACTTTTGTGGGTGGTGACCCTCTACACACTGTTGGGTGTGCGGTTAGAAGGTATACACCAATGTAAATATAGTCCCCTTGAGGTAGGCAGTTATCATTTATTATGGTACCTCTTCATCCTTTAGATGAAGGGCTTTTATTTCATTCTTAAGATGGGTTGGTTGGTCCCATATCATGTCTATGTCGACTGATATCATCATAGGGTATCATTTACATCACTAGAGGGAAGCATATATCTTCACATGGGTGAGTGAAATATCCATGATAGTAGAGCTAGACTATAGAATCATGGGTTGGGTGGAGTGATAACCCATATTTCTAGCCTTTATTTTGAGTAGTAGGGATTACTTCATGATAAATTTACTCCAGTGGTATATCATTTCATGTATGTATTAATCAACGAATTTTCTGGCTTACCTCTTGAGAGAGAGGTAGAGTTTACAATCGTGCCCATTCCAATAGAAGAAACAGTATCCATTCCTCTATAAAATATGGCACCTACTAAGCTCCAAGATATTAAGATATTGTTAGAGGATTTAGAATCTAAGGGATTTATCTAAACCATAACTTCATCTGGGGGTTCACCTGTTCTTTTCACCAAGAAGGTGGATGGGTCCCTTAGGCTATGCATGGATTATCAGTAGTTGAACCAGCTTACAGTGAAGAAACAATATCAATTTCCTCAGATATATGATCTCTTATACTAGCTCCAAGGAGATAGAGTTTTCTCAAAGATTGACCTAAGATCATGAAATCATCAACTGTGGTTCAAGACTTCAGATATACCATGTATAGATTTCTAAAGTTTGTATATTTAGTATGAGTACCTAGTTATGCCATTCGATCTTATGAACACAACCACTATTTTTATGGTATTGATGAATGGGGTTTTCCACCCCTATCTAGATTCCTTTTTCATGGTTTTTGTTGATTAAATCTTGGTATATTCTCATTCTCAAAGCAACCATTCCAAACATCTTGAGATCATTTTGAATACACTAATAGAGAATTAGTTATATGATAAAATCATCAATTTCCACTTCTAGATAGATAAGGTTCTCTTGTTGGATCATATTATCTAGGAATCAGGAGTATTCATTAACCTAAATAAGGTGAGTGTTTTTTCCTAAGATCATCCCAAGAACCAGTTTGATATATGGACTTTCTTGAGGATAGATGGATATGAAATATGTTTTATATAGGAATTATCATGACTTGTGGTACCTCTTACCTATCTGACTGAGAAGGGTGTGAAGTTCTTGTGGTATGAAGTGTATGAGAAGGCCTTTTAGGAGCTCAAAGGAAGGATTAATTTAGCAATGATTATGATTTTTACAGAGGCTGATAAAGGCTATAAAGTGTTCTATTATTCATTAGGCATTGGTATGGGTGTAGTATTAATGCATGGGGATCAATTTTTTGTGTACATGTCTCTCTAGTTGAGGCCTCACAAGCATAATTACTTGACACATGTCCTCAATCTTGTAGCAGTCGTTCATATCTTGCATTATTTAAATCATTATCAGATGGGTGAGTGCTTTTCGGTGTTTATGGACCACAATATCCTCAAATATATCTTTATATAGTGTGAATTGAATCTAAAATAGAAAATATGGGTCGAATACCTTCAATATTTTGACTTTGAGCTTACTTATTGAAAAATAACATTTTAATTGATTTGACAAAACAAAATACACAAAATATCATCATGGTGGTCTAAAGTAATAAAATCCCAAAGCATCATTGACAACAAGCTTCATCCCCTCACTAGGAAAAGACCCCAAGTTAAAGAAGGAAGACATACTGCAATTTGGAGTCTCCATAGATGCCAAAAAGTCAACCACCATATTTCCCTCTCACCAAGTGTGAGAGATCTCCGTGTGAATCCCCATGAGAAGTTTGAATCTCCTAACAGTGTATGTAATATTCTAGGGAACCCAACCTTTTCCTAGAAAAAATTTTCACAATAACATGGAGTCTGTCTCCACCCTCGTCAAAGAAATCTGCCTATGGGTACACATTTCCAAACCTGTAGTCAAGGCCTGGGCCTCCTCCTGGAGAGCTTCGCCTCTCTTGAATGCACCTGTGAAATTTTCAATCACATACCCCATATGGTCTCTCACGACACCTCCCCCGCGCATCTCCCCCATGATCAGTGACCCGTCCATGTTAGTTTCAGCCCCTGAAGACCCTATGTTTTGAAGGCCCTATTTTTTGAATTTCATCTGAAGTTTTGATGTTATTAATATTTTCATGAATTATTATATACCCCCATTACTGATTTTATATGAAATGTGCATAATTTGTTTGAAATATTAATGTTTTAATACTAAGTATAATTTTTGAGCATTTTTAGAAGTATCTCAATTGAGTCAGTTTACTATTTTATTTATAAATCTCACCCTAATGATTTAAATTGTGTGGTTAGTGTTTTTTAGTATTCCTTATTTAATTTATCACATATCATTAGAAGGAATCATGAGCCAATTATGCCATTTGAAGGCTTGTATGGACCACACAAGATAACCCAAATAATTTGTGAATAAACTGGATGATCCATGATGATTGAGTTACTGGTCTCACTCCCGAAGCCCATATTTTGTGAAACTCCACCATTTGTTAATGATAATCCAAAATAATAATTGGAAAAATTTCAGGGCCCAACTCTAAGAACACGGGGCCCAAATGAATCTTTGAAGTCAATCCCACCATTCTGGCCGAGAAATAAAATCAGTATAGTATTCATGACATACCTGATGATGTAAGAATCAAATCGAGCTGATATTTTGTAGTGTGAAATAGAAGATATATGCAGCCAACTTTGTTGAATAAATCATTTGTCTTTGAAGGAATCTTCCTATAAAAAACCCTTTCAAATTTTGGACATCAAAAAGACTAGATTGAAATGGACAGATTAAAATTGTTTAATCATCCGGCCATAACTTTGGCTACATAGGTCCAAATTCCTCCAACTATTGAGAGTAGTCGACCAAATTTATTATCTAAAACATAAAATAAGGAGATATCTCAATATTCGGCTGTATGAATATCCAAATTGGCGATGCAAGTGGAGGGACAGATTGGGAATGAAAACAGTCCACTCCTTGGGCTATAAATACTCTCCCCTTCTCTCCTTAAGAGGGGTTGGAATTTCAGAAGATAGTAGATCATATTGGAATGACCAAATCCTTTCCAAAGGCTTGGGAGGACCTTACATACACAAGTTTTCACTTGAGATACCTTTCCTCCTCTCTTTTTTTCATTTACTTTTATGTTCTTCATTGTTGTAATTTTGTAAGTCCTTTCTTTTGTAATTCTGTTTTAATGAAAATTTCTTCTTAAATATCTCTTGTTCTCATCAACCTTCTATAGTTTAATATTAATGTTCTTAAAATAGTTTAAATATAGTTTACACCCCTTCCATTCTTTTTCTTTCTAATTCAATCTAAATTCCATTTTTAATTCTCATCATTGTTTGTGTGTGTGTGTTCGGCGCACAAATCTTTTCTTATCCCTTTCTTTATCTTATCTTCTTAATTTACCATCATAATCATTATAACCAGATTAGTAATCATTTTAATGGATGAGTAAATATTTAATTGGGGTGATTTATAATTAAGGTATGTTAAGTGATTGAGAGATTTTGCTCGATGAATGTTCTTTAAATTAACATTGTGTATGTTGGACTTAACATGTCATGGGTTAATGACTTGTTTTGTTTAACATATGGATTCCATGGATTATTGGAACCATAAATACACTACCATAAACAAGTAATTATTGAGATTAGAATCCTAGTTAAGTTAAGGCTTTGATTAAAGCTTTAACACTTAGGAATTCTAATCGACGTCAACTTGTGAAGTGGGTGTTAATTTAAATGCAATATAAAGCAAAGCTCAAGGATATCACAAGCTTAACTCCCAAATAATGAACTCACCCCAATCATTATGAATTTTTTAAATCAATAATAATCAATTATTCATTTCAATTAATCTCTACAAACAACCCCCCCCCAATCAGAATACAATCAACTAAAAACAAACGACTAATACAAAGTATCATCGCCGAGGATTCGACCCGAGTGCTGGTATACACATTAGATGAGCACTGGAACCTTGACCGGTCGATAGGCAACAATCGTCTGCACATTTCAAATAGAGATGTTTCCAGGTATGGTGCTTTAAGTAGTCATTATTTTCTGGTTATTGTAATAAGAAACCAAAAAAATCAAATTTTAAAAAAACAAATTGAAAAAAAAAACACAAAGAAAAACCCTTCTTCTCATAAAATTCATAAACTAAAAACAAAAAAAGAAAAACATATCTTCCTATTTCTTTAAAAATCTATCTGAATGCCCCGTAGCCTCCCAAACAATCCCTCTGATTTTTTTGACCCTGAAATTGAGCAAACACTTCGCCAACTTAGGAGGAACATAAGAGATAATCAACTCATTCAAGAACCAGTCCTCATACAACTCGTTGAATTTGAAATAGCCAATCCTAGGGAACAAACCCTTAAAGAACTCGTTGCCCCTGATATGAATTACTAACCTCTTGGTATTAAATATCCAAACATAGAGGCTGACTTTGAACTCAAATCGGGTTTGATTCATCTTCTCCCTCATTTCCACGGGCTAACCAGTGAGGATCCACATCTCCACCTTAAAGAGTTCCAAGTGGTGTGCTCTACCATAAAGCCTCAAGGGGTTTCTGAAGAATAAATCAAACTTCTAGAATTCCCTTTATCCTTAGATAACACTGCTAAGTCATGGATTTACTACCTCCCTCCTAGTTCCATAACCACATGTAATGACATGAAGCTACTCTTCTTAGAGAAATTCTTTTCTACTTCTCGTACTGCTTCTATCTGAAAGGAAATAAGTGGTATACGTCAATTCCCAAGTGAATCACTCCATGAGTACTGGGAGAGGTTCAAAAATCTTGTGGAAACCTGTCCACACCATCAAATCCCTGACCAAATCTTGATCCAATACTTCTATGAGGGGTTATTGTCTATGGAGAGAACTCTCATAGATTCCGCAAGTGGCGGTGCTCTTGTTGATAAAACTCCTGAAGCTATAAGAGACCTCATAAGTAACATGGCTGCAAACACAAAACAATTCCATACTCGAGCACATGCTCAAGTAAAATAAGCCCAAGATAATCAATCCATAGAGCCGAACAACATGACCGAGTGGATGAGTGAACTTACAGGTCTTGTGCGGCAACTAGTTGTGGCATGAAAATCCCCAACCTCATCTTCTCCACAATCAATGTTTCCTGGACCTGTCAAAAACTATGGAATCTGCAACTCTCCATTTCATCCAACTGACACATGTCCACAACTTCAAGAGGATTAATCTGATTCATGTGGAAAAATGGAGCTCAATGCAGCATATGCTTAGCGGAACACCAACCCTCAATGATCAAGTAAGTTTGTTAGAAACTTCAACCAACCCCACTCTGAGCCCTTCTCTTCTTCCTATAATCAAGGCCTTAGGTATGGTAATCCCATATCTCATTCCCCTTAATCCCCTCCTCAAAACCCAAACCAATTCCAATATGGTCAAGGTGTTTGTAACTTTCAACAACCTTATCCTTTTATTCCTCAATCTCAAAGGAACAATCCACCTCCTGGATTCCATTATCCTAGTGAGCCTTCCCAATTCCAAAACCAATACAATCGCTTTATCAAGAACCAAAATCATGGTAATCCCAATCTGGGACAAGCCTCTTCTTCCAAGAAACCATGGGAAAGTGTAGTTGAAGATCTCACCTCTTTCACCCATTCCAGCCTTAAAAATATTGAAACCCAAATTGGTCAACTGGCATCCCACCTTTGTCAGTAGCAACCATCTAATTCTTCCCAACTTTCAGCTCAACCATTACCCAACCCCAAGGGTAATGTAAGTGAAATTGCACTTATATCGGGAAATCAAATTGTTATGCCTAAAGATAAATCCTCTAACCCACCTTTTAATGTTGACCAAGAAAATGAAAAGAAAAAGAAACTTGAAAAGGAACCTGAATCCATTCCCTCATCTCCTTCAATTCCACTTAATAACCCAATTCCATATCCTCAAGCCGTTTCTAAGCCAAAGAAGTCCTATGAACCTGATCCTGAAATGCTCAACATGTTTAGACGTGTTGAAGTCAACATTCCCCTCTTAGATGGCATAAAACAAATTCCTAAGTATGTTAAGTTTCTGAAGGAGTTGTGTACCCACAAGAGGCAACTTAGGACCTTCGAAAATGTTTCCACCCAGTATTCTATTCCCAAAAAGTGCAAAGATCTAGGGATCTTTATGGTTCCATGCCAAATTAGAAGTTTCAACTTTGATGATACACTCATAGACCTAGGATCCTCAATTAATGTCATTCCCAAATCCATATTCTCCAACCTTGGTCTAGGTCCCTTACATCCAACAGGTGTTGTCATTCAATTAGCCAATCGAATCACAGCCATTCTTGAGGGAATAATTGAGGATGTCCTTATCTGAGTCAATCATCTTATCTTCCCTGCTGATTTCTATGTCCTTGACATGGAAGGTGAGACGAAATATTCTCGATCTCCCCTAATTCTAGGAAGACCATTCCTCATGACTGCGAGAACCAAGATTGTTGTCCATTCAGGCATCTTATCCATGGAATTCGGTGACCAACTGGTCAAGTTCAACATTTTCCAAGCCATACGATACCCATCTGAGGATCACTCTACATTCTCAATCCATGCTTCCAAGGATACTTCTAAGAGTCAATCGAACCCCAATCCACCATGTTCTTCACGTTCTAATGACAAAGGATCTTGTGAAATCTGCACCATGATTAACAAAGTCATAAATGGTGAAGTTGATTTGGACCTTTCATTCATAGACTCTATAAATCTAGAGGATCTTGAAAACTCTCTTGAATCCAACATCAATTCTAATATCTATTGCTCCACCTTGGACAGTATTAAGGAAAATTAATCTGAAGCAACTGAAGTCCCTGCATCCATTCCTGAGATGTCTAACCCACAAATGAGAGATGATACTGATCTAAAACATCTTCTTGAACACCTGAAATATGCATTCCTTTTTCATGATCACTCTTATCATGTCATTATTTCTTCTTCACTTACTAAAACTGAGGAGTCCAAACTTGTTCAGGTGTTAGAGTAAAACAAAAAGGCCCTAGGTTGGACCCTAGATGACATACCACGAATCAACCCTGCTCTTTGCATGCATTACATCCATCTTGAGGAGTCATCCAAACCAATTAGACAACCACAAAGAAGACTCAATCCACTCATACTTGAGGTAGTTATGGAAGAGATCACCAAGCTTCTTCAAGCTGGTATTATCTACCCAATTTCTGATAGTGAATGGGTTAGTCCAATTTAAGTTGTACCTAAGAAGTGTGGGACAACTGTTGTCACAAATGAACATGGAGAGGTAGTCACAACTCGAGTGAAGAACAAATGGCATGTGTGCATCGACTATAGGAAATTGAATGTTGAAACAAGAAAAGATCACTACCCTCTTCCATTCCTTGATCAAATGCTGGAACGATTAGCTGGAAAGTCACACTATTGATTTCTTGATGGATACACCAGCTACTTCCAAATACCAATAGCACCTCAGGACCAAGAAAAGACTACTTTCACATGCCCCTTTGGAACATATGCATATAGAAGAATGCCTTTTGGACTTTGCAATTCTCCTGAAACATTCCAGAGGTGTATGATGAGTATATTTTCTGAATTCATTGAACACTGCATGGAAGTCTTCATGGATGACTTTACCATTTATGGTGAGTCATTTGAATATTGTTTGAATTCACTCTCTCTAGTCTTTAAAAAGTGTGTCAAGTGTAACCTTGTGTTAAATTTTGAAAAATGTCCCTTCATGGTTGAAAATGGGATTTTTCTAGGGCACATAGTTTTAAAAGATGGTATTGAAGTTGATCTTGCCAAAATTGAAGTGATCCAATCACTTCCTCAACCAAAATCTATTCGATAAATCCGTTCATTTCTCGGTCATGCCGGTTTCTATCGGAGATTCATCCATAACTTCAGTAAAATTTCCCTCCCACTCACTCGTTTGCTCCAAAATGATGTCACTTTCCATTTCGATGAGGTTTTCAAGAGATCCTTCACTGAACTCAAAACTGCTCTTACATCTGCCCCGATAATCCAACCCCCATATTGGTCTTTACCCTTTGAATTGATGTGTGATTCTTCTGATAGAGTTTTTGGGGCTGTTCTTGGTCAAAGAAGAAAAAATATTACTCATGTCATCTATTATGCCTCAAAAACATTGGATGAAACTCAATCTCACTACACTATCACAGAAAAGGAACTTTTAGCAGTAGTTTTTGCCTCAGATAAATTCTGGACCTATCTCTTAGGTGCCAAAATCATCATCTTCACAGGCCATTATGCTATAAAGTTCTTACTCAAGAAAAGTGATTCCAAACTGAGGAAAATAAGATGGATCCTAATGCTCCAAGAGTTTGACGTTTAAATAAAATATAAACCAGGAAAAGAAAACCCTGTGGCTGATCACTTGAGTAGAATTTCTAATTCTTCTCATTCTGAAATCATCGATCTTGAATTCCCCACTGAGCACCTTTCATCTCTCACTCCAAAGATACCATGGTATGCCCCAATTCTAAATTACTTGGTTTCTGGTGTTTTTCCAGAAAATGTTTTAAAAGAACAAAAAACGTTGTTGAAAATTGATTCAAAATACTGTTTTTGGAAAGAAAATAAACTTTGGAAAACTGGGAATGACATGGTAATTAGGAGATGTGTCGATGAAAATGAATATTCTTACATATTAGAATTCTATCACTCACTTCCCGGAGGTGGCCACTTTGGACCACAAAAGACCTCCCGAAAATTCCTAGACTCTGGATTCTTCTGGTCTTCACTCTTCAAGGACTCACATGAGTACTTTCAATCATGTCCCACTTGCGAAAAGTTTGGCACAATTTCAAAGAGAAATGAAATGCCCCAAAAGCCTTTAATTTTCTGTGAGATCTTCTATGTTTGGGGTATCGATTTCATGGGACCATTTCCCCCTTCCAATGGATTCTCATACATCCTTCTTGCAGTTGATTATGTTTCTAGGTGGGTTGAGGCTAAACCCACTAGAAAGTATGATTCACATATTGTTAGTGAGTTCTTAAAGACACACATCTTCCACCGATTTGGCACACCACGTGCCTTGATAAGTGACTTAGGAACCCATTTTTTTAATAAAACCATGGAATATCTTTTGAAAAATAATGGGGTTGTACATAAAACTTTAACTGCATATCACCCCCAAACAAATGGAATGGCTGAACTTTCTAATAGAGAAGTGAAAAGAGTGCTTGAGAGAATTGTAAAACCCACTAGAAAAGATTGGCCTGAAATACTTGGTGAAGCACTTTGGGCTTATCGAACTGCCTATAAAACACCCATTGGTATGTCTCCTTTTAGGCAAGTTTTTGGTAAAGCATATCACTTACCAGTTGAAATCCAACATAAGTCATTTTGGGATGTGAAAATATGTAATTTTGATTGTGAAAAATCTTGTGAAGATAGATTGTTGCAGTTGAATTAACTGGAGGAGCGTCAACTTGATTCCTATGAGAATCTCATTCTCTACAAAGCAAAGGCTAAGGTACTCCATGACAAACACATCCTGAGAAAGGTATTCCATGAAGGTGAAAAGGTATTGGTTTTCAACTCTCGATTTCATCTTCACCCAGGTAAGCTTAATTCTCATTGGGAAGGTCCTTTTGTTATTACTAATGTTTAACCATTTGGTGCAGTGCAATTCCAAGACCCCTCTTCCAAAAGGACATTCACGGTTAATGGGCATCGGCTAAAGAATCATCATGAAAGGACACACATCCCAGGAACCACCTCAACTTCCATTGGATGCCCAACTTCTGTAGTCAACCCACCACTAGATGGAGATTGTGACCCGCCAAATCCAAACCAGGGGGCACCTCTTTCCCTTTAACTATCTCTATATCTCTTCCTCTCTCTACCTCTTTCTTCTTCTTCCTATATCTTTCATTTTTTTACCACTTTATTTTTCAGACCCTTTATTTTTCTATTTCTCTTTTGTGTGAGTGTGTCCTTATTAAAAAGTAAAAAAAATTTAAAAAAACAAAAAAAAATAATCATAACAAAAAAAATACAAAAAAATTAAGAGTCATGATTACTCACCATCGAGTTTTGAAATTTTGTCCAACCTTTTTGGGGAGTCAACAGGAATGTTTTCATCTCAAAAATTTTTTATTTTCATCATGACTTTGGATAAATAATTTTGTGTCAAAACCAACACATTTTTAATGCTCAATTTTTGATTTGGAAAATAATTTTCCCCACTCGTGAGGAACAACATTTGCTTTCATGCCAAGGCCACCTATGGACATCTTTTCAAAATATGTGTTTTCACCCCCATTTGTGAGTCAAGATTTTGTGGACCTTAGAGCTTAATTTCCTACTTTAGTGTGCATTAATATGATAGAGGCATTTTATGAACCTCATGAGAATCACAATAGTCAAATAGCCTCCCATTAACTATACATTAATCCTCCTTTTGAAATCCCCTTTGAGCATATGGAAACTTTTTCTTTGATAGCCACATTACAAGCCCAATACCTTTTCCCATCCAATATCAACATGTATTTTCATTGCATAAGTTTTTGAAATTTAATTGTGGGGGAATTTATTTCATTGTTTGGGTACTCCTTTATTGATTTTCAACAAGTTATCATCTGCTTGAGGGAAAGAATCCATTTCAGTGTGGGGGAGAGGTTTTCATTCAGTGTGTTTTGGGGAATGTAATTTACTTCCATTTATGTAGTTTTTTAAATGTTATTTACAAGTGTTAAAAAAATAAAAAATGATGAAAAAAAATAAAATGAAAATGAAAAAAATGGGTTGTGTCTTGGGTAGGTCAAAAATAACTCTTCCTCAACCTTTGATCTTATTATAACTATTACAACTAGTGTCTTGAGGAGATAAAACATGGGTTGGGATATGAGTGTGAGATCTGTTTCAAGGTCAACTTTCGAAAAAACAAAGAAAAAAAAGGAAAAGAAAAAAAAGAACACTTGCATTATATTCTTATTGGGAGAAGTTCTGTGTTTTTTAAATATTTCATCTTCTCATTACCTTCAAATTTTCTTCCTCTATTGTGTCTTTCTTTACAAAATAATTCCCTTGTAAATATGTGTTTTCATTTCCTTCCATGTTTTATTTCAAAAAAAATGTGCTTTGCTTTTTCTATGTTGGTGTTTTAACCCTCTTCTTCTCTCTCTTGGACATTATATTCCTATCGTACCATAGCCACATAAAAACCCCTTAAAAATACCTCTTGATTCTTGTGCACTTTGGATAGGTATTGGAAGCTGAGAACTCTTTTCAAACTCTAATATTTTCACTTTTGGTTGGTGAAAGAGTGAACCTCCACAAATGAATTTTATCATCTTGAGAGGTGTGAGTTTTGAGTGTCCACATTTTACATTTCTAAATTTGAGCATGAAAAAATGAATTAGTTTTGGAACATTGTTTCTGTAACAACTTTTGGTAGAATTCAAAATGGATGAGTGAAATAGTATAAACCTCCCCTGATTGGAGAAAACAAAATTTTAATATCTGTTGGTGAGTGAAAATGATTTTGTTATGTTTTTATATTTGTTTCACATGAGGACATGAACAAAACTAAATGTGGGGGAGTTGATTTTATTAATATTTTCATGAATTATTATATACCCTCGTTACTTATTTTATATGAAATGTGGATAATTTGTGTGAAATATTAATGTTTTAATACTAAGTATAATTTTTGAGCATTTTTAGAAGTAGTTCAATTGAGTCTGTTTACTATTTTATTTATAACTCTCACCCTACTGATTAAAATTGTGTGGTTGTTAATTTTTAGGATTACTTATTCAATTTCTCACATATCATTATAAGGAATCATGGTCCAATTCTGCAATTTGAAGGCTCATATGGACCACACAAGATAACCCAAAGAATTTGTGAAGAAACTGGATCATCCATGATGATTGAGTTACTGGTCTCACTCCTGATACCAATATTTTGTGAAACTATACCATTTGTTCTTGATTATCTAAAATATTCATGGGTAAAAATTTCATGGCCCAAATCTAAGAACAAGGGGCCCAAATGAAGATTTCAAGTCCAGCCCACCATTCTGGCCGAGAAATAAAATCAGTATAGTATTCATGACATGTCGCATGATGTAAGCATAAAATCGAGATGATATTGTGCAGTGTGAAAGAAGAGATATAGATGGACGAATTTTTTGAAGATATTATTCGGATTTTAAGGCATATTCCTATTCAAAAACCCTTTTAAATTTTGGACTTCAAAAATACTGGATTTAAATGGACAGATTAAAATTGTTTAATCATCCAGCCATAACTTTGGCTACATAGGTCCAACTTTCTCAAACGTTTTAGATTAGTCAACCAACTTTATTATGTAAAACTTTGAAGAAGGATATATCTTGAGATTCGGCTGTTTGAATAGCCGAATTGGCGATTCAGGTGGAGGGACAGATTGGGAATGCAAACAGTCCACTCCTTGGGCTATAAATACTCTCCCCTTCTCTCCTTGAGAGAGGTTGGCATTTCAGAAGAGAGGAGATCATATTGGAACGACCAAAGTATTTCCAAAGGATTGGGAGGACCTTCCATACTCAATTTTTCACTTGAGAGACCTTTCCTCCTCTCTTTTTTTTCATTTACTTTTATGTTCTTCATTGTTGTAATTTTGTGAGTCCTTTCTTTTGTAATTCTGTTTTAATGCAAATTTATTCTTCAATATATCTTGTTCTCATCCACCTTCTGTAGTTTAATATTAATGTTCTTAAAATAGTTTAAATATAGTTTAAACCCCTTCCCTTCTTTTGTCTTCTAATTCAATCTAAAGTTTGTTTTTAATTCTCATCATTGTTTGTGTGTGTGTGTTCGGTGCACAAATATTTTCTTATCCCTTTATTTATCTTATCTTCTTAATTTACCATCATAATCATTATAAACATATTAGTAAACATTTTAATGTCTGGGTAAATATTTAATTGGGGTGAGTTATAATTTACTTATGTTAAGTGATTGAGAGCTTTTTCTCAATGAATGTTCTTTAAATTAACATTGTGTATGTTGGACTTAACATGTCATTGATTAATGACTTGTTTTGTTTAACATATGGATTCCATGGATTATTGGAACCATAAATACACTATCATAAACAAGTACTAATTGAGATTATAATCTTAGTTAAGTTAAGGCTTGGATTAAAGCTTTAACACTTAGGAATTCTAATCAACGTCAACTTGTGAAGTGGGTGTTAATTTAAATGCAGTATAAAGCAAAGCTCAAGGATATCACAAGCTTAACTCCCTAATAATGAACTCACCCCAATCATTATCAATTTTTTAAATCAATCATAATCAATTAGTCATTTCAATTAATCTATGCAAACAAACCCCCCACCCCCAATCAGAATACAATCAACTAAAAACAATGACTATTACAAAGTATCATCACTGAGGATTCGACCCGAGTGCTGCTATACACATTAGCAGAGCACCGGAACCTTGACCGGTCGATAGATGAAAATCAGCCACGCGTTTCAAGTTTCATGAGATTTTCAAGCATCCTTTTCTTATAGACTTAGTAGTTAATTCTCCACTCCTATATAGGGTAAAGATAAGGGAGTTATCAGACCCTGAATTTTTGGTCATACGTGATAGTATTTCAGGTGAGGACCCGCCTTCAGATTGATCTATTTATAGAGAAGATATATTGTGTATACATGGGTGTATTAGAGTTCCTATATAAATCTGAGAGGATCTAATGTGAGGGTCCCATGATTCATAGTGGGTAGTGAGTCCAATAATCTCCAAGATATATCATGATATGTTTCACCAGTATTGATGGCCTAGGATAAAACTTCAGATAGCGGGTTTTATCACAAGGTGTTACACCTATCAGCAGATTAAGGAGGAACACCAAAGTCCTGTTAACTTGTTACAATCATTACCATCCCCGTACTAGAAATGGTATGATGTCACAAAGGATTTTTTTGGTTGGATTACCAAAATCTCCTTGATATAGAGATGAGGTTTGGGTATTCATGGATCGAATGAAAAACCTAGCCCACTTCCTTCCTATTCAAGAGACTTTATCATTTTATGAGCTTGGAATACTCTATTTTTGTGAGATTTTACACTTACATGAGGTCCCTCGCACTATCATTGCATATGGGGATGCTCATTTAACATTATGGTTCTAGCATGGGTTATAGAGATCTTTGGGTACATAGATACTTTTGCTCACATATTTTCACCCTAAGACTGATGGCCAGTTGGAACATAATATAAAGGTCTTGGAGAACATAATATGAGAATGCTACTTTATTTTAGTGGTTCTTGGGAGAAACTTATAACCCTAATCAATTTTTTCCTATAATAATAGATTTTAGGAAATAATTTGGATGGTTCTGTATGAGTCCTTATATGGTAGGCCATGCCATTATCTTAAGGTAGGTGGTCTATGTTACACTAAGACCCCTTATATCTAGACTTCATGTGATACTATTATGATTTGGATCGACCCTTGAGGTCATGGATGCCTTTATTACACCTTGGATCCTCTGTTATTATTATTTCTTTTATGATACTGTTGATATCAATTATTCATGATCTTTTTTTTATAAACTGAAGAATAATTAATTAAATGATCATGTGTTCAGAGGCACTACCAACTAAGGCTGAAGCGGGTATGGGTTACTTATTATAGTATTGATTTTATTTTATATATACCAACACACTATTCAATTTATATACACATACTGGATTTGTATAGACATCATTGTTGGTGGACTATAGAGATTTATTTCACAACCTATATGGGCCACCTTTGGTGCCCGGGTAGATTATATGATCGTAGTTGTGGACAAGGGGAAGTGTCCCATATTGGAAACCTGACTTTCTTGATTTATGATGGGAGCTAGGTAGCATATGAATGAGCCAGAGTTTAGGATGATTGGAAAGTTTTTTCTTATTTTTTATTCTTTTGTATATAAAATATTGCACTGTATGCCTAATTCCATGTATTTCTACTTTCTTTTTTATAGAGACATGACATCATCATTCTGTATATGACATAGTTTACACTTATTGAGTTGATGGTTATTTATTACATAGATGATTATTATTATTTATACTACTTTTTATTGATATATTGTGTTCTATTACTTTTCATGTTATATTACTATTGTGATCCACTCTAACATGTAGGAATAGTCTCCCCACAGACACACCTTAGGCCTTTACTGCTGGTTGGCAGCCTCTGGAATATGCGGAGGAGTGCTTAAGGCCCTGTGGCCCACCAAGTTTGGTTACTTAGGAGTGAACCGGGTCTAGGACATCACAAAGTGGTATTAGTGTTGTTTCTTTTCTTTTCTTATTGTTTGGGAAATTTAGATAGAAAATTATGAACATATTAGAACTTGGTTATAAGTTGTACCTAGGAGTAGATAAACCATTATTGGGGTAAACACCAAGCTTCCTATGAATACGAAATTGTTTTTCTTTTTTTATCTTATTATAGTTGATATACTTTCATTGTTGGGTGATTCACATGAATTGTTTTCTTTGATATTATTTATGGATATTATTTCTTGGCCTGGTATGGAAAATATAATTATTACATGAATCATTATAGACACCTAGTATTCACATTCTATACATATTCCATTCTATATAGGTTTATTTTACTTATTTCATTGCATGTGTTTTATGTGATTGTTTAGTAAGTCATGGTTGTTATATATTCCTATTCTACTAGAAACTTCTATAAGGAAAGTAAATTGGTAGTTTAAAATTTTATCATCAACCTAAATAGTGTTTTCCCATATAGATTAGTGGTGGAATCCTAAATAGCCAATTTTAACCCATGTAAGCTATATGCCCTTGGTTAAATGAGCTGATCTTTGTCCATGACTACATGACTACTAATTTTAAATTATATAGTTTATGGGCCTGTATAAATTGGAATTGATAATTCATCGAATCGGCCCATTTTATTTTTACCCTTTATATTCTAAGATCAAATGTAAGTGGAATTGGTTGAAATTAAATGGGTATCAATTTTAGTTATAAAGTCTATGGGCCTTTATTAGCTGTGAATAAAAATCTGTTTACTTGAAACTTGTATTATGTATAAACTCACTTACAAAGTTACAATGAAAACTTTGACTTATGAATTAAATGGTTTTCAGTAAATTAAGAGACCAAGTGAAATTTAAAGAGTGGTTCCCTCCTAAAATTGTAATTGAACCTCCATGTATATGAATCATATAAATAAAACTTGAACACTTACCAATAGACTGTAATTTTAATAGGGTAGTTGGGGTAGTATACCTTGGGTAGTGAACCAATTTTCTTTTTTATATTTATATCAACAATATTATTTAATTTTGAATATTTTTTTTTGAGGAATTTTATCATCATTTGTAGAGCTATTTCACTATGACATCCTCAAGTCATGCACCAGGAGGGTGGTGATGGCAATGCTCTATAGATGGTGGGCCCTGAGCCACTAGTTTTACCTATAAAAATTTCACCTATGGAAGCACATAATTTTCCCAAACTAGGTATTTATTCTTATCTTTGAGAGATTTTTCTTCATCTAATGCAGTATATTCAAGGTTCTCCTCAGCCTACACCTACGATATATAATCTAGATCATGAGTTCCAGTAGTATAATCCAACCATATTTTTGAGAGATGGTGATCCTCAGGTTGTTGAGTCATAGATAGAGACCATATTATCTATCTTAAATAATCTAGATACACATCTGGAGAGGATGGTTTATCTCACCACCTACATGATGTGTGATTCTTCTAATCATTGGTAGGACGTGATTACCTAGGCTTGTCATCATCAGAGCATGGTCAGCGAATAATTTCGAACTACTTTATATGATTACTTTTTCCCTCAAACACTGAGAGCTAACTGAGCCTAAGAATTCATGAACCTAGAGTAGGGTTCTATGCCCATTATAGACTATACAAGGTTTTTTACTGAGTTTCAATTATTTTCACCACTTTTGGCTTGTGATGAGTTATCATAAGTGAGACGCTTCAAGGATGGTCTTAATTATTCCATCCACACAAAGGTGAATGTATTTCACCTATCTACCTTTTCTGAGATCATGAACCATGATATTATTATTGAGTTTAACTTGAGGGAAAATGATAGTACCGAGCATAGAGGTTCAGTTCTAAGACAGGGTAGTAGTTATTCTGGTAGAATAATTCATAGCCTTGAGGTTTCTAATCAGAGTAGTGGTGGCCAGAGTATCTACACTGGTAGATCTGTTATATGTCATCAGTGCAGGCGAAAGGGGCATGTGAAGAATTGGTGTTATAGAGACCCATTTTAGTTTTTTTCTTGTGGATATAAGGGCCATATTTAGAGGTTTTTCTAAACCTTTCCACACATTAATAGCAAAAAAGGACCTATGTCTAATCCCCCTTCAGAAGTGGGATTAGTTATGTCATGTTGGGCAGGACACTAGAGTTTTACCATCCGAATAAGATGAGGAGGAGGTCATGCCTAGGGTGGCCAAACTTATAATTAATAGTGACTACAAGGTGGACCTACTTAGGCTAGTCCAACTATAGGTCAGGGATATAGATTATGATAGTTTCATGAATTATAGTCGATACCCAAGGATCAGAGTGCATGAACATCTACTCTATAAAGTGTTATTCTAGTAGCCTATATTATTATAACTACTTTATTTGATACAATTGTCTCTCAATCCTTTATCTCTTTATCAAATATGGAAAGTCTCAGGTTGTAAATTCAATACTTTTGTGGGGTGATGACCCTCTACACTCTGTCGGGTGTGCGGTTAGAAGGTATACACCAATGTAAATATGGTCCTTTTGAAGTAGGCAGTTATCATTTATTATGGTACCTCTTCATCATTGAGATGAAGGGCTTTGATTTCATTCTTTAGATGGGTTGGTTGGTCCCATATCATGTCTATGTCGACTGATATCATCATAGGGTATCATTTACATCACTAGAGGGAAGTTGATATCTTTACATGGGTGAGTGCAATATCCATGCCAGTAGAGATAGACTATAGAATCATGGGTTGGGTAGAGTGATAGCCCAGATTGCTAGCCTTTATTTGGAGCAGTAGAGACTACGTCGGGATAAATTTACTCTAGTGGTATATCATTTCATGGATGCATTTCTCAACAATTTTTCTAGATTACCTCCTATGAGAGAGGTAGAGTTTACGATCGAGCTCATTCCAAGAGAAGCACCAGTATCCATTCTTTTATACAGGATGGCACCTACTAAGCTCAAAGATATTCAGAGAGAGTTAGAGGATTTAGAATCTATGGGATTTATCTAAACCATAAATTCATCTTGGGGTTCACCTGTGCTTTTCACCAAGAAGGAGGATGGGTCCCTTAGGCTATTTCATGGATTATCAGTAGTTGAACCAGCTTACAGTGAAGAAACAATATCAATTTCCTCAGATAAATGATCTCTTATACTAGCTCCAAGGAGATAGAGTTTTCTCAAAGATCGACCTAAGATCACGAAATCATCAAGTGTGATTCAAGACTTCAGATATACCATGTATAGATTTATAAAGTTGGTATATTTTTTATGAGTACCTATTTATGAAATTCGATCTTACGAACACAACCACTATTTTTATGGTATTGATGAATGGGGTTTTCCACCCCTATCTAGATTCCTTTTTCATGGTTTTTGTGGATGAAATTTTTGTATATTCTCATTCTCTAAGAGATCATTCCAAACATCTTGAGATCATTTTTAATACACTAATAGAGCATTATTTATATGATAAAATCATCAAGTTCCACTTCTAGATAGATAAGGTTCACTTATTGGATCATATTATCTAGGAATCAGGAGTATTCATTGACCCAAATAAGGTGAGTGTTTTTCCTAAGAGCATCCCAATATATAGTTTGATATATGGAGTTTCTTGAGGATAGATAGATATTAAATATGTTTTATATAGGAATTCTCATGACTTGTGGTACCTCTTACCTGTCTGACTGAGAAGGGTGTGAAGTTCATGTGGTTTAAAGAATATGATAAGGCCTTTTAGGAGATGGAAGGATGGATTAATTTAGCAATGATTATAATTTTTACAGAGGTTGATAGAGGTTATAAAGTGTTCTATGATTCATTAGGAACTGTTATGGGTGTAGTATTAACGGAGGATGATCGATTTGTTGTGTACATGTCTCTCTAGTTGAGGCCTCACAAACATAATTACTTGACACATGACCTCAATCTTGCAGCAGTCGTTCATGTATTGAATTGTTTAAGTCATTGTCAGATGGGTGAGTTATTTGAAGTGTTTATGGACCACAATATCCTCAAATATATCTTTATATAGTGTGACTTGAATCTAAAATAGAAAATATGGTTCGAATAACTTCAATATTTTGATTTTGAGCTTAATTACTGAAAAATAGCATTTTTATTTATTTGAAAAACACAAAATACAAAAAATATCATCACAGTGGTCTAAAGCATTGCAATCCCAAAGCATCATTTACAAAAAACTTCATCCCCTCACTAGGAAAAGACCCCAAGTTAATGAAGGAAAACATACTGCAATTTGGAGTTTCTATAGATTCCAAAAATTCAGCCACCATATTTCCCTCCCTCCAAGTGTGAGAGATCTTCGTGTGAATCCCCATGAGTAGTTTGCATCTCCTAATAGTGTATGTAATATTCTAGGGAACCATACCTTTGCCTAGAAACATTTTTCACAATAACATAGAGTTTGTCTCCACCCTCATCAAAGGAATCTTCCAATGGGAACACATTTCCAGACCTGTAGCCAAAAAATGGGCCTCCGCCTAGAGAGCATCGCCTATCTTGAACGCACCTGCGAACGTTGCAAGCACAGACCCCATATGGTCTCTCACGACACCTCCCCCACACATCTCCCACCTGATCAGTGACCTGTCCATGTTGATTTTGATCCCTTGAAGACCCTATTTTTTGAATTCCCTCTTTTTTTAATTGGATTTGAAGTTTCATGAGATTTTCAAGCATCCTTTTCTTATAGACTTAGTAGTTAATTCTTCACTCTTGTATAGGGTGAAGAGAAGGGAGTTATCAGACCCTGAAGTTTTGATCGTACGGGATAGTATTTCAGGTGAGGACCTGCCTTCGGATTGGTATATTGATAGAGAAGATATATTGTTTATACATGGGTTTATTCGGGTTCCTATAGAAATCTGAGAGGATCTAATGTGAGGGTCCCATGCTTCATAGTGGGTTGTGAATCTAGGTATCTCTAAGATATATCATGATATGTGTCACCAGTATTGATGTCCTAGGATGAAACTTCAGATAGCGGGTTTTATCACAAGGTGTTACACCTATCAGCAGGTGAAGGAGGAACACAAACATCCTGTTAACTTGTTACAGTCATTACCATCCTCATAATATAAATTATATGATGTCACAATGGATTTTTTGGTTGGATTGTCGATATCAACTTGATATAGAGATGAGGTTTGGGTATTCATGGATCGAATGAAAAAATTAGCGCACTTCCTTCCTATTCAAGAGACTTTATCATTTTACAAGCTAGTAATACTGTATTTCTATGAGATTTTACACTTACATGAGGTCCCTCACACTATCATTTCATATGGGGATGCTCATTTAACATTAATGTTCTAGCATGGATTATAGAGATCTTTGGGTACATAGTTACTTTTTCTCACATCTTTTCACCCTCAGACTGATGGATAGTTGGAACATACTATAAATGTGTTGGAGAATATAATATGAGAATGCTACTTTATTTCAGTGGTTCTTGGGAGAAACTTATACACCTCATCAATTTTTTCTTATAATAATAGATTTTAGGAAATAATTTGGATGGTTCTGTATGATGCCTTATATGGTAGGCCATGTCATTCACCTATGTGCTCGCTAAAGGTAGGATAGGTAGTTCTACTAGGTCCTAATCTTTTGCAGGAGACTTTAGAGTAGTTGTATTTAATTAGAAAGAGTATTTATATTACTTAGTCTAGAAAAAATTATATATTGATTGTCATTGATGACCTCTAGAGTTTGAGGTCAGGGATTGTGTTTTCTTCTGGGTATCACCCATACATGGGCATAAACGGATACTAAGGAAAGGGAATCTATCACTTCATTTTTTTATCCATTTAAGATCTTGGATAGAGTTATGATGGTATCCTATCAGTTTATTTTACCTCATAGGTATTTTGTTATCCATGATGTCTTCCATTTTTTATAGATTTTTCATTATCATGTCGACCCATCTCATAATTTTGATATCAAGGATGTAAAATTGGATATAGATTCTTCTTTTGAGGAGTGTCCTATATGCATTATTGATTCTATCATAAAGTCTCTCCAAGGATGACCTATCCCTTTAGTATGGTTTTTATGGTATCATGACCATGTACATGATGAAAGTTGAGAGCGGGAGGCTGACATACATGCTCAGTGGTTGAAGTTATTCTCAAATGAAGTTCTACCACCCCTTTAAGGGAAACTCAAGGATGAGTTCCTTTAAGGGGGAAGAATATAAGATCCTAGTTTCTCATATCAGGTATGGATCCTTTTTATTTTTGGTTAAATCCTTATTGAGGTTATTTTTTGGCTTAAATATGAAACTGCACCTTTAAGCAGGTTGGTTTGTATTTAGAAGGAATGTTTCAGGGGAAATGAAACCTGACTATAGGCCAAATACATGGCGTCTATTTAAATAAATAGTGTGTATCAAATATATGATGTTTAATAGTCTATCCAAACCACTTTAACAGCCTATAATGGTTTTTCTTTGGAAGGAAAACCCCAAAAATTACACAGCATGTAAATTTTACACTCAGTGTAAATTCCTAGGGTTATTTTTTTTAAAAGGAGGTAGGGCCTCTTAGTTTTTATAGAATCTCACCCACCCCATTCTTTTTCTCTCTCGTGTAGAAGGTCCATCATATGATCTCCCCTTTGAGCCTAAATCTAGGATTTGATCTTGTATCTCCATCCAAACTCTGATTCAAGATCCATCTGTCATGTTGGATAGCCACCAGTAAGATCTCCAGTCCTTAGGCTCCTTTTTTCATTTTTTCTTCTATCAATGATGCTATTTTGGTGAAAGGTAATATTCCCTATTTTTAGGGAGTTTGTATGTTCTTCCTTTTATTCCAATATCTACCAAACTAAGGTTCAATACTAGGAAAAATCATCTATTATAGGCCTAAGGCAGGTGGTCTATGTAACAAACCAAACTATTAAGAATAAAATTATCCTTTTTTATTTAATGAAATTTCTTATGGTTATAGAAAACACATGCAATTATTTTGTTTTTTATATAAAATTGGATTTAAATGAATGTTAAGTATCCTTACCATTGATAATATAGTTGTTTAACAGTGATTACATGATTAATATAAATATAGGGTTTTAACGAATCCAATTGACATAGACAAAGGAAGTGATGGCGTCAACCAGTAGGATCATACCATATGAATCCCATTTATCTTAGATTCTAAGGGAGATAGAAATTCTGGTATTTTATTTATACCAATACTAATCCTATATCCAACAACTTAATCATGATCGAAACTATTTATGGGAGAAGTACAAGCTCATCGAGATCACATCCAAAACCATGTTCCCTGAATGGCCCCATGAATGCCCCACCATCACACACCTTACTCTTAGGGTAAATTCTAGTGTATTAAATGGTTATGTATCAACACCCTATCAATAGGAATATGTAAATTATTTTGTATATAATAATTAAAATATTTTCATCCTATTATTGTTACTTTGTAAATAATTTTTAAAGCACAAATTGTATTTTTGGTTAATATTCAAATTAAATTAATGAATTTATGAATTAATGGATTTTTGAAATAAATGATATTTTAATGGAATATTATTATTAAATAATATTTATCAAATATAATTGATCATATAATTTTTATGATTTCATATGTAGTTTTTATTAGGGTTCGAAATCTATTATTATCAAAAACCCATCATTTTCAATAAATGTGGTAATTATTTTAAAAGTGAAAATTAAAATATTTAGAAACTTGTTTAGATAAAATTAATATTATTTTTGGAATTATAATTTTTAAATTATCCAATGGTTATTTTTTATAATTTTCTTAGACAGATGAATTTTCAGGTAAAAATTAAATACCGTATAAATATAATTTGTGTTGTATGCCATCATAATGACCTAAATGTGATGTAATAAGTAATATAAATTGGATCCGTGACCAAATATATACTTTAAATTTAAGATTATTTTATTTTAAGTTTATTTTATTTATTTTATAAATTCATTTTCAATCCTCAAAGACTTATAATACATTTTAAGATTTTAAAATCATTTCTTTAAGAGTGTGACTCACCTCCACATCACCAAGGGTAATATTTTAATAAGTTCAGACCTTTTCCTTCTAAAATAATAAAAACAAATCCCATTTTCTAGTAACTATGGGAAAAACCATGGTATGGTTTTTTTGAATATTTTATTATGCAGAATCCAAAACCAAAATAATAAAGAAATCTCTCTCTTTTTCCTATATAAACCCACCCAATATCCCACATATCTTCAATAAAAATCCTTGTATCATGTAAAAAATCTTCCATACACTCCCTATAGTCCTACAAATTCAACCACAAGCTTTAAATAAGTCCTTTACAGTCCTTTGGAGTCACACATTCAAGTAAAGATCTTCCAGTATCCTCTTTTATCAAGAACTCGTTTTATATTATATATTTTAATTTCCATCTTCTTATGTTATGATATGTTATTAAAAATCACCATTACTTTAAATTTGATTTATTAATAATTATATCCCCTTTAAATCTCATTTATACCTTCTATGAGCCTTTATGTACACATCTTACCATGCCGGAATTTTGTAAGGGATCCTCACCTTCCTCACATCCTTTTAAATTAAAGAAACTTATTTGAAATTAGTTCTTGTAATTTAAAATGGTTATAATTTCATTAATTTATAATCATTACTGTAAATTATATGTTATTTGTATGAGATATTATTTATCCACCCTCGGTTGGACCCTTACCTAAGTTGTTACTATACCGAAATTTCGTAAGGGATCCTCATCATTCTCTTATTTATTTAAATTTATTTATGAAATTATGAATTATATTTCCATTTAATAATGTTGGTAAATTTATTTTCATGTACCTATTACTTAAAATTTTATTTAAAAATTTTGAGACACCCCTTTCTATCTCATCAACCATTTTTATGAATTTTTAAGTAACATCGTTATGCTTCCAAAATTTCACCACAATCTTTCCATGCCAAAATAATTTTGTAATGAATACCATACCCATTTTTCTATCTAGGGTATTCAAATTTATTCACATATAATTATTTATTGTGTACTTACATGTATTTATTTCACATTCCTTGGTTGTAGAATAAATTATGATGTTTAATGAATCTATGTCGTATGATCTAAGAAGCACACTTAATCATGAGAATGAAATGATTATGATGGGTGTGCCCAGATAGTGCTTCAATGCATTGGGTAATGTTTAGTATCATGATATGTCATGTTGGGATAGGGGTATACCTGATTCATTTATGGTACTTTTTCTATGATGAGTTATTGGTGCATTTAGCCTTGACCTAAGTTTATGATTTAGTTTTTTAAGTTGTTTCCACATTTCCCATGTTATGGTTATCACTCCATATCATGAATTGTTATTCATGTTACTTTTATTCCTCATTGATATTAATATTATCTAACATGTATCACTTATTCCATATTTATTCCCTTATTTGGATTTATATCTCACCCCTTGCTTATGTTTTCCCCCAGGATGTCCCATACTATTTTAAGTTCTTTGGAATATTATGATCATGTCAAGGAAGTGTTCAATAATGTTTTATATCCCATGTTATGAGTTATTATGTTATGTACCTAATTCCCAAAGAAACTATAATTATTGATCTTTTGGATTTTATTGAGTGTACTTTTATGTAATAAAATATGTATTAATGTGTAATGAAGAGCAGGGTTGTTATAGTTGGCATCAGAGGAAGAGTTTAGTTATTTTTGGGATTAGGATTAGAAAACTATTGAAAAAGAATTAGGGATAAGACTAAATATAATAAAATATACCAAAATTTTGGTTAGTATAGAGTAATTGGTTTATTAATCAAATAAAACTCTATCTAGATACTACAAGTAGACATAGTTCTGTTGCAGATGTACCTATAAGTAATAACTTTGACAAAATGTTTTGGTCCTGACTCAGGGTAATCTTGTATAGGAAAACAGCCCTTATTTTGCACCTGGTTTGACACTCCTAGTGTATATGATTTGGTAAATTCATAATCTCATTATTAACCATTATTAGGGGAATAAAAAATCCCATAAGAATATATGTTAGGAAATAGATCATGTATAACATAGATTGAATCCAAAAAAATCATAAGTTAAGGAGATAAATGTAATTTATAAGTTATCCCTTTAATTTCATTGGATTTAAATTTATGTGTTTAATTGTTTAAGATACTCATCCATAATTTTTTTATTCTAGACAATGGTATAAAATAGAAGGAAGTGAGTTAATAACTGATTCGAAGGGTAGTGTGATGACTACCCCAACGAGATTCCCAACCTGATGGGAGTGGGAATGGAAATTTTTTTCATGATACTCTTTCAGCTAACTCAAGTTTTAAAAAGAAAATTAGATCAAGAGGAGTGACCAAACCCCAATAAGAGAAAACAAGCCACAATCAAGAGCTTCATGCAACAAAGGCCTACTACTTTCAATGAATCATCTGATCCCTTAATCGTAGAAAAATGGATCAACTCCATTGATAATATCTTCTCTATCATTCAATATTATGAACAAGAGAAGGTTATACTGAGTGTTTATCATATGGAGGGAAAATCTTCTAAGAAAGATAAGGTTCTTCTAGGTGTTTATCATATGGATGGAGAAGTTAATTAGTGGTAGACATTGATCAAGAATACGAAGCCTGAGGAAGAGATCGAAGCAATGGAGTGGAAGGAATTCTGAAAAATGTTGTTCAATAAATATTTTACTTGCACTCTCCATATTAAAATGCAAAGGTATTTCCTTGAACTCAAGAAAAAATACAAATAATATATTGGGGTGTGCAAGGAAAAATTCACAATAATTGCATGATACACCTCATATTTTTTCATTGCACCTTAATTCAATGTTGACAACTTCTTTGGTGGGATAAAACCTAGTCAATGAGAAATCCCTATTGATCCATGAATTTGATAGCTAGGAGGAAATTTTCTGATGTTACCTAAAATTTTAAATGGAGATCAAAGAATCCCAAGGGTATTATGGGGATAAGAAGTGAAAAATGGAGTTTAATTCTGGCGGTCTGAGGGAGAAATATAATGGTACTAAGAAATTTTAGCATCCCACTTATCAAAGGTGTGGAAAGAAGCACCCCCAAAATTTCCTAAGGGGAGGTGAAGAAATGATTTAGGTGTAGGAATAAAGGACACCTAGCTAATAATTATTGACATGACAAACTTGTGAATGTGACAGAGGAAATGAATGCTCCAGTCAACACTCAGTGAATTTTTCATTTCTTAAACTACAATAAACCAAGGGACTTTGAAAACCAATTCCCTAAGCCAAGGGTTTTCAGAGACAACCGACAACCTCTAAGGTATAAGGGGTGATCTTTTTTTAATCACTACTATCGAATTTGTAAGAACCCAGTTTTTACTATAAAAGACTTTAGAATTTTTTTGATGTTATTCCAGAGCAGCACCTTCAGACGGTGTGCGATTCCGAGCCCCGGTGTGTCCGGAATTAAATTTTCAGTGCATTCACACTAGGCATGCCAAATAAATGGGATAACTCCTAAACGGTGTTTCGGATCCTAAATCTGAGAGTACGGATGGGTCTGAAATTGGGTGTTTACCCCAGGAATGACATAAAACATGTCAGCGCAGGACGCTGGGACCCCTCACCCGTTAACGGAACGTTAAACAGATAATTAAAATAATTAATTTATTCTTTTAATGGTTAAACTCAATTATCTCTTAAAAGGTTGCTCAGATGAGAAAATCGAGGGCCCCGTTGAGTCTGGAACGTGTCGTTTACCCTAGGAAGGGTGTAATTTTAGCGGGCGCGGCCCTTCTGTGAAAAATGACGCCAGGGGC
Source organism: Viscum album (assembly GCA_963277665.1). NCBI lineage: Eukaryota > Viridiplantae > Streptophyta > Magnoliopsida > Santalales > Viscaceae > Viscum > Viscum album. The sequence continues at coordinate 302,045,582 of OY728144.1, forward strand.
ATTTTCATAATTTAGCGACTTCAGATGTTAAATTTTATAACTCTCAAAAGAAGGCTCAGATTAAAATTCTGAGACCGCCGTTGTTCTCAGGAGGTGGTGTTTACCCTAGGGGAGGATTAACCTCGACCCCGTCGAGGATTTCGGACACGGGTCGATTTGGAGGTTTAAATTAATTAATTTTTTAATTAATTTTTTTTCTTTACTTAAACCAAACTCCACCTATCCTCCCTCCCCTTGTTATCTGGCGGAAGCTCCTCCCAAGAGGAATCTCAAGTTCTCTCCTCCTCCTCCTTCCTCTAATCAAGGTGCTTGCGGCGATGGCAAGGCTCGACGAGCGGTGAAGCTTTGGGCTACGCCCTGTAAGGTAGGTTGTCGTTATTTTCAGTTTTTAATTTCCAAACCCCTCTTTGAATCCCAATTTTAGCATTGTTATGCTATCAATTTGTCGAGTGAGGGATAATTTTTTTGATTAGAGCTTGATCCCGGCTTTCCAAATAATCTTTCAGATCAAAAATCCGAGTCCCGGGGGTACCCGGGGTGGCCCCGGGAAGTTTTCCGGCCAAGAATGGGGTTTTCCAGCAATGGGTCCGGTGCTTCAGGCGGCGGCTCGGAGTGGCCGGCAGTGGCGCTCCCTCGGTGGTCGGCCCAGGGCGTCAGCGCGAGCGGCTGCGGGAGGTGTCGGGGAGAGCGCGGAGGTGTCGGGCGAGCACGGAGGTGCCAGGCGCGCAGGGGTCGGCGTCGGCGGTTGGCTGAGGCGGAGCGGCCACGGGCGAGCTGGGGGCGACGGAGAGCGGGCGCGGAGCGGGAGGACCGGCCGACTGCATCGGCCAGTTGACGCGGAGGACCGGGGTCACGGTGCACGACCCTGCGGGGGAACAAAGACCCACCCTTGGTGGGTCTTCACGCGGCAAGACGATCGGCCTTCAGCCGGTCTAAGGGTGGACCACGGGTCCCCGGCCGGCCCATGCGGCTGAGCCGCAGGCCGGCGCTGCGAACCGGGCTGGCCGGCACGGGCCGGTTCGGCCCAAGAGGTTCGTCCCCTCTGATTTCGGACAACCGTATCTCCCAGTACGGGTGTTCGTTTTGCATACCATCTGCAGAAGTGAGAAACTCAGCTCGAGGCAGAGAATATGAGTTGGTTTTGGGGGTTTTAACTCCCAAGATGGGGGCCTCGGTGGAGCGACGTGTACATTAAGTTGCATAACACTTTTCCCGATATATTTGTTTTGGGCGGCACGAACACATATGATGTCCGATTCGAGCGTCTTCAGCGGCGTTGTGACCCAGGAATCAAGAAGAAGATTTCCAAGGGGTTTTCAGGCATTGAATCTGGATTTGAGGCATGGGCCCCATGGCCCGTCTTTTCAGCTGCGAGCAGCGTTTAGCAACTTTTTCATCAGTCATCCGTTCGGGGCGTGCGAACAGTCAATTTTGTGTGTTTTTCCAAGGGCATTGCAATAGAACAATCCACCAACTTTAATTTTTCACGATGGTGTGGGCCCCACGAGGGTCGTTTTGGGAGTTGGCGGTGATTTCTAACTTTATCACTGGGTGTCTGTTCCGGACAAGTTATTAGTCAATCTTGTGTATTTTTTTAGAGGATCACAATGGTGTGATCCGTTTGTTGTGCTTCAGGGCCGGGATATGGGTCCCACGAAGCACCACTCATGTGCGGTACGGAGAAATGCATATTTTTCCCTGGATATCCGTTGCACTCAAGTGAGCAGTCAATTTGACGTGTTTTCCCGAGGGGATCGCAACGGTGCGATGCGACCGACTATTTTTGGTGCCGAGGCTCGGGACCACGAGACGTCGTTCGGGCGTAAACTAGTGTTGAAATACTTTTATGTTGGATGTCTATTAAAGGCTAGTAAATAGTTGTTCTCGCATGTTTTTCCGTGAGGATTACAAAGGTGTGATCCGTTTGGACGTCCGGAGCCTCATTCGAGATATAATTTAAATGGGGAAGCATGAAAGGTGCTCCGGTGGTGGTTCTTCTTGCTGTGTTTGGAAGAAAACCCTTGGCGTGTGATCGCGTTAACTCCTGTGTGAGTGGATTTGATGTTTGAAGAGATGTGGTTGGTCGTGCTAGGGTCATGGAGGAATCAGGTTGTCGAAGTTATGTTTATACCTTTTTTAGTTGACTTTGGGTGTCATGTGCACGATAGCCTTGGGCTGGCAATGTGGCATACTCTGAGAGTATACGGGAATGCCTGGAGGTAAATGTTGTAGTTTGTACCTAAGAACGTTTGTGTACTTGGTTTGGAAACCAGTTAGGGCCAAATGTTGTGTGGGCCCCATGTGTGTGTCGTGTTCTTCTTTAAATACCTTTGACCTCTTATGACGTAGAGTACCCTTCTGTTAGCAGCGTTTAGACCAGTAGGGTTGAGTGGGTCCCCCTGGTCCTGTTCTCGATGGTTTCGACCAGCAGGGTTGAGTGGGTCCCCTGGTTTTGTTCTCGATGGTTTGGTCGGTATAGTTGTTTGGGTTCCCCTATTTCTTCAACTATGAGGGGTTTTAGTATCACGTCCCTTTCATCGGACTGCGGCGTCGTTTACGACTAAGTGCGTTTGTACAGTGTGGGTGTTTTCACACTTTCTGGAGTGAGTTGTCTTTGTACGCTTCGATAGTGACTCGGCGGATTGGATCATGATTGCCCTGAGAGGCCCGGGGTGATCCTCACGTCCTTTCGTGTACCCTGGTAGAGTTCTTTGGGTATAGGGGTGACCAGCACATTACACAATCCCTGATCCTCTACCCAGGAGGTTGTTTCCAGTAGGGTACGGATCCCCCAGTGATCCATGGGCGCAGACTCCCAAGCTGTGTATCGAGATCATATCTTCCTTCTGCGATCTATCGTGACGTGTTTCCCTCTACATGTTCTGGTTACTAGTGAGGTACCATCCAGCAGGGATGGCCAGTGGTGTGCCATCCGGCAGGGATGGCCAGTGGTGTACCATCTAGCAGGTATGGCTAGTGGGGTACCATCCAGCAGGGATGGCCATAGTGGTTCCGGGTCTCCCTCCAGCGGATTACCCTTTCGCGGGGCTGGGAAGTGGGAACCCGTTGACTTTGAGAAGACCCCTCGACTGTGTAATAGTTATGAGGTGTCGTTTTACTTCCCCTAGAACTCTCAAGTACGAGGGGAACTTTCCCCACCGAGATGCGTCCTTGTGACGTGACCTAAAACTGTGCGGGTGAGTCAGTGCCTCCCAAAGCGGATAGTGTCAAGGTGCGGTGATTTGAGCCCCTTGACTTGTAGTTCGGGGCAGACATACGGATATTGGGCATCGATGGTGTTTACTTTTGGGACTGTTGGCTACTCACTTTCTTGGGCTAAGCTATGGGACGGAGATCCCCTTACAATCTTGTACGCGCTTCTTGATTGAGCATATGGATATGTATATACCTTGTTCCAGTACCCCATCCTTGGGTTTTGGTTACTCTCCTTCCAGGAGAGGTGAAGACACGCGGGGTATGCCACGTGCTTTCCATGTCTAGATTCTCGTGGTTGGATGAGTCTACTCACCTACTATATGTAGTAAAGACTTGACGAGAAGTTAATCTTCTCACCGCTTCTAGATCCTTGTGTTTGGATGAGTCTACTTCCTTCCTCTTGTTGGGTTGAGCTGTATTCTTTACTTCACTCTCGTTTGTAATCCTTTAATTTTCCCTGTTCGATCTACTACTCACCTCTTCAATACCTCATTTATTTATCCCTCGATCCTTCAGGGCATCCTACTAAGTATTTTTATACTCACCCCTGCTTGGGCTTTTCTCGCACTTGGTGTGCCCTTACAGACGACGGACAGGTTGGTCGTGATGTCAGAGGATCTTAGGAGTTCGGGATCTTGTACCACGTGTGGTGGTCGTAGTCAAGTTCCAGGTGTGGGACTCTCCCAGCTATTTTACTTTTGTTTACCTGTTGCTGGGTTGTGGAACTTTACTAGTTGGGCACGTGTTTTTCCCCTTTTCTTTTCAGTTTACCTTCAGCACTTGCTTTGTACTGTTTAGATGTCGATGCACTTTTGTGGTTGTTTATAGCAGTTAGCACTTTACTTTTCCTTTTACTCTGTACTTCTGCATCGAGTGGGTCTTGTGTGTGTGTGGACAAGTACTCAGAAAAAGGCCTCCCCGAGTTGTTTATCCTTCGGCTCTTGTCGCCAGCCCCTGGCCTATGGAGGCGGGCTTGGGGTAGTTTCAGCTTGAGCCCGGGAAGGGTTGGGTTGTGACAGAATTGAATCCTGAAAATGAAGTGGTAATAGGTACGCTAGTTATTCATTCAATAATAGCAAACATAATTTTTTATTATGGATCTATGCATTCCTTCATATTACAAAAGTTTATTATAACTATTAAAACACCACCACAAATCAAAGAAGTAGATATTTTTTTGAAAATGTAAAATGGGGAAATTATTTCATCCCATGTATATAACTCCTCCCCTATCACAATTTGTGGGAAAAACTTCCCATTGAACCTTTTCATACTTTCTTTATCAGAATTTGATGTAATTTTGGGCATGGATTATATTTCCCTATATAGATCCAACATAAATTTCCATGATAAGGAAATCACTCTCTATATGGAAAATCGACCCCCAATTCTATACAAGTGCAAGGAGGAGGATAAATATTATTTAGGAACATCAACTCAAGCATGGATATTACTACCTTATGAGAAATCGTATCTTGCTCACATGATTGAGTCTAAGGAAAGAATCATCCTCGAAGACATGCCTATTGTGAGGGAATATGCTGATGTATTTCCTAAGTAATTTTCTGGTCTTCCTCCTAGCTGAGAGGTCGAATTTTTAATCGAGCTTATACCTGGGTAATTTACAATATCCAAAACTCCATATAGGATGGATGTTGTGGAAATTTAGGAGATAAATAAACAACTATAGGATAATCTAGATAAAGGGTTTATATGCCCAAGTTCTTCACCATGGGGTTCACCACTCCTCTTTTTCAAGAAGAAGGATGGGTCAATATTCCTTCGCATTGATTATTATGAGCTCAACAAGATCACGATAAAGAACAAGTATCTTCTACAACTGACTGATGAATTTTTTGATCAGCTTCATAGAGAACAATAATTCTCAAAAGTGGATCTATGGTCAGGATATTACCAAGTTAGGATGAAGGAGGATATCCCAAAAAATTATTTTCATACAAGGTGTGTGCACTACGAGTTAATAGTAATTCCATTCGGACTCACTAATGCTAAAGAAATATTTATGTACTTGATGAATAGAGTTTTTAAAGATTACCTAGACAAATTTTTGGTAGTCTTTATAGATGATAATCTAATCTACTCCAAAACCAAGTTGGAGGATGAGGAGCATCTGAGCACTGTGTTAAAGACCTTGTGAAAGGATAATATCTATGTAAAGTACAGTAAGTGTGAATTTAGGTTGAATGAAGTCTCATTATTGGGTAATATCATCACAGGAAATGGGATATCTATGGATCTTTCAAAGAAAAAATCAATTGAAGGATGGTCTAGGCTAACATTCATGATAAATATCTATATCTTACTTGGGTTAGCGGGGTATTATCACTGATTTGTGATAAATTTATCATGATTTTTAAACCTTCTTACCAAGATAACTTGGAAGTGAGTCGAGTTTTATTGGAATGATGAATGTTATGAAATATTCATAGAGTTGAAAGGAAGGATTATTACTACCCCTGTGCTCACACTACCCACAAGTGGGAGACTTTTTTTAATTTTCAATAATTCTTTGAAGAATGTATTGGGATATGTGTTGATGAAAAATGAAAAATTCATTGCCTACGCCTCAGGGTAGTTAAACATTCATGAGAAAAACTATCCCATGCATGATCTGGAGTTGGCATATATGATCTTTGCATTGAAAATATATCAGCATTATCTCTATGGGGAGAAGTGTGATATATATACTGATCACAAGAGCATCAAATATATATTCACGCAGAAAAATATTATTATGCGCCTATGAAGATGGTTAGATTTTATCAAGGATTATGACTTCTCAATCCACTAACATCCTGGTAAACCAAATAAGGTGGTAGATTCTATAAGTAAAAATGACCCAAAAATTATATTATTAATGATAATTTAGAAGGATCCAATACTCTTGTATTTAAAGAAGATAGACATGGGAATAATAAATAAAGGAACAAAATCAATCCTTTCACAAATTATTTCTCAGCCATATATTTTGGAAAGGTTAAAGGATGATAAAAAGGTTGATGTGAGAATTCAGAAGAAATTGGAAACTATAATAAAAGGTAAATCCTTAGAGTTCAATGTTAATGAAGAAGGAATTGAGATATTTGGATCAAGACTATGTGTTCCATAAAATCTTGAGTTAAATAAGGAACTATTTAATGATGCATATAGTTTTACTTTCTCCATTCACCCAAGAAACACAAAGATGCATCAAGATCTCTAAGATAACTATTGGTGGGATAACATGAAGAAGGTGATCAGTTATTATATATAAAAGTGTCTGGAATGTCAGTAAGTGAAGGATAAAAGGTATAATTCTAAGGGGATGGTGCAATAGTTACCCATACCAACATGAAAATGGGAAAACAACACCATGTAATTTGTCACCAGAATTATGAATACATCCAAAGGAAACAATTCTATTTGGGTTATTAGGGATTTTTTTACAAAGAATGCACACTTAATTATAATTCGAGAGGATTTATCACTGGATCAACTGGCATGAATATACATCAGATAAGTGGTAAGCCTATATGGAGTACCACTATTGATTGTATCTGATACGGATCCAAGATTCACCTCCAAGTTCTGGAAAATTATCCAGCAAGGTATAAGCACTGAGCTGAATTTTATTATATTCTATCATTCTCAAACTTATGGACAATTTGAGTAGACTATTCACACATTGGAATAAATGTTACAAGCATGTTCTATGGACTTCAAAGGTGAATTAAACTAATATCTTACTTTGGTTGAGTTATCTTTCAACAACAGTTTCCACTCGAGAATCCAAATGGATCCTTATGAATCCCTTTATGGGAAGAGGTTCATAACACCAACATGTTGGGATAAAGTAGGGGAACGAAAAATTTTAGGTCCTAAAATTATAGAGAAGGTTAAGATAATTTGGCAGCACATCAAGGTTACTTAGAGTCGAAAAAATAGATATACTGACAATTGTCAATGAGCCCTATATTTTTATGTTGAAGACATGGTATTCCTTTATATCTCCATGGAATAAATTTATGAGATTTGGTAAGAAGGGAAAGCTTAGTCCAAGGTACATCAGCACTTTTGAGATCCTTGATTGCATCAGAATAGTGTCATATCGACTAGCACTCCCATAAAACACATCTCAAGTACAATATGTATTACATGCATCTCTATTGAGGAAGTACATACTAAACCCATCACATATACTCAATCCAAAGGTGGTACTGTTTTAGAATCACCTTTCCTATGAGGAGCATCCGGTGAAGATCTTAGATCATAGAGAAAACGTTCTATGAAATGAGACAATGAACCTTGTCTAAGTTCTATGGGGAAACCATATGTTTGAAGAAGAAATGTGGGAACCATAGGAGGTGATTAAGTAGACTTACCCTCATCTGTTTTAGTGTGGTAAAATAAAATTTCAAGGGTGAAATTTTTAAAGTGGGGGAGATTGTAACGACCTGAACTATTATGAATAAAATTCCCCTTTTTGATTTAATTAAATGTCTTATTAAATATAAAACACATACACTTATTTTTTTATATAAAATTGGATTTAAATGACCATTAAGTATCATTACTGTTGATAATATAGTCATTTATAGTGATTATATGGTTATTATAAATATAGGGTTTTAACAAATCCAATTTACATGGATAAAGGAATTGATGGCCTCGACCAGTAAGATCGTACCCTATGAAGCCCATTTATTGGGACTTCCAAGGGAGATAGAATATCTCGGATTTTCTCTAAACCAATCCCAATCCTAGATCCAACAACTTAAGATGAGTGAAACTGTTTGTGAGAGAAGTTATATCTCATCGAGATCACGGCCCAAACCATGTTCATCGAACGGCCCCATGAAATTCTCACCATCACACACCTTACTCTTAGGAAATATACTGGTGTATTAATGGTATATTTATCAAGACCCTAGAAATAGGAATATGTACATTATTTTTTATAGAATAATGAATATATTTTCATCCTATTATTGTTACTTTGTGAATAATTTTTAAAGAGAAATTTTTATTTTTGGTTAATATTCAAATTTAATTAATGAATTTATGAATTAATGAATTTTTTAAATAAATAATATTTTAATTTAATATTATTATTAAATAATATTTATCAAATATAAATTATCATATAATTTTTATGATGTCAAATGTACTTTTTATTAGGGTTCGAAAACTGTTATTATCAAAAACCCTTCATTTTCAATAAATGTCAGTCAAGATTTTAAAAGCTAAATTCAAATAGTTAGAAAATTATTTATATAAAATGAATATTATTTTTTGAATCATAATTTAAAAATTATCCAATGGTGAATTTTTCATAATTTTTTGAGACTTTTGAATTTTTTGGTAAAAAATAAATAATGTATAAATATACTTTGTGTTTTATGACATCATAATGACCCAAATATGATGTAATAGGTAATATAAATGGGATAAAATACCAAATATATGTTCTAAATTTAATATAATTTTATTTTAATCTTATTTTATTTATTTTTTAAATCCATTATGAATCCTCCAAGACTTATAATATATTTTAAGATTTTAAAATCATTTATTTAAGAGTGTGACTCACCTCCACATCACCAAGGGTAATATTTTAATAATTTAGTACATTATAATTACTAAATAATAAAAAAACTCCCCTTTTATAGAAACTATGGTCAAAAATAATGGTATGGTTTGTGTTTTGAGATATTTTATTATGTAGAAGTCAAAACCAAAATAATAAATAAATCTCCCTCTTTTCCTATATAAACCCACCCAATCTCCCATATCACTTCACAAAAACTCTTTGTAGAATGTAAAGACTCTTACCTATACTCACTAGAGTCCTAAAAAGTTTCCCCCAATCTTTTAATAAGTCATTACCAAGCCTTTGGAGTCACACATTCAAGTAAGGGATCTTCCACTCTCCTCTTTTATCAAGCACTCCTTTTATGTTATGTCTTTTAATTTCCATTTTATTATGTTGTGATATGTTATTAAATATACTCCTTACTTTAATTTTATTTATAAATTATTATATCCCATTTCAATCTCGTGTATCCCTCCTATGAACCTTTATGTACACCCGTTACCATGCTGAATTTTGTAAGGGGTCCTCACCTTCCTCTCCCCCTTTCAAATTCAAGCAACTTCTTTGAAATTAGTTCTTATAATTTAAAATGGTTATAATTTAATTCATTTATAATCATTACCTTACTATAAATTTTAGGTTATTTTTATGAGTTATCATTTATCCTCACTCATTTTAACCATTACCTATGTCGTTACTATGCCAAAATTCCTTAAGGGGTCCTCACCCTTCTCTTATATATTCAACTTTATTTATAAACTTATGAATTATATTTCTATTTCCTATTATTGGTACATTTTTTCCATGTCACTATTACTGAAAATTTTATTTCCAAATGATGATATACGCCCTTTATCTCTCATCAACCATTTTTATGAATTTTTATGTAACGTCGTTGTGCTGTTGAAATCTCAGTGCGATTTTTTCATGCCAAAATAATTATGTAGTGAACACCATACACTTTTTTCTATCAAGGGTATTCACATTTATACACATATACTTATTTATTATGTAATTACATGTATGAATTCCGCATTCCTTTTTCATGTAATAAATTATGATTTTGAATGAATCCATGTCGTATAATCTATGTGGCACACTTAAGCATGATAATGAAAGGATTATGATAGGTGCATCCAGATAAAACTCCAATGAATTGAGTAATGTTTAGTATCATGATACATCATGTTGGGATAGGGGTGTAACTGATTTTTTATGGTACTTTGTCCACCATGAGGTTTTGGAGGATTTAGCCTTGACCTAAGTTTATGATTCAGTGTTTTAATTTGTTTCCACATTTCCCATGTTATGATTATAATGTTATATCATGAATTATTATTCATGTCACTTTTATTCCTCGTTGATATTACTATTTTATATCATGTATCATTTATGACATGTTTATTACCTTACTAATATTTATATCTCACTCCTTGATTATTTATTCCCTAGGATATCCCATGAAGTTTTAAGTTCATTGGAATATTATGATCATGTCAAGGAAGTATTCAATAACGTTGTGTATCCCATGTTATGAGTTGTTATGCTATGTACCTAATTTCAAAAGACACTAGACTTATCCATATTTTGGGTTTTATTAAGTGTAAATTTATGTAATAAAACATATATTAATGTATAATGAAGATCAGGTTTGTTATAGTCTATGACGCAGTCTATAAATTGTTTCCATTATTCACACATTAGTTTCCCTGGGCATTGATTATTAAATCCATATACCTCAATTTAATTTGGATAGATTGTATTTTATGACCCTGTTAATATTACTTTATGTCATTAGAGTTTGATACCTCAATGTAAACCACCCCAAGTAGGGTATGTTCTTTGTTATTCCTTTGGTTGCCCATATTAGGTCTGTCAGCAGCACAATTTGGGTGCATCTGACTTAAACTTTAATAAGGTAAGTGTTCCTTCATAATTAATAAACCTTTAAAAGCATGTTATAAAAATAACATATTTATAGATATCACTTAGCCTAGTTAAATTATAAATAACTTGATATTGGTTGCATGTCCTTACCTATCCTTCTCATGCTCAATAAAAGGTAATGGAATGAACCTATTAAATGATTATAAATTGAATTTATATTAGTTTAATATCATTTCATATCATTTTCATATTAAATGAAAGGTAATGGAATGAACCTATCGAATGATTATCTGGAATGAGTATTACATGTCCCTTGATTACATATGATATAAATGGAATGATTATAAGGTTCCTATTACTTAGGAACTTTTTTATTTTTATAGGAATGGATAGACTTAATATATCCTTGGATTCTAGAGAGAATTCCTTGAGCACTAAGAGGTTGCCATTCCGATTCATTGAGCTGATTTTCATGTGAGATACCCAACATGAAATATATTCTTTGTCTTATTATGTGAATTCCTTAGTATTGTACCAATGATTCACTTGAAATATTTTATAGATATTATAATGCCTTGGATACACTCCTTGGATTCAAATTGATTTCTTTAGACATGTAGTTCCATAAATTCAACACCTTGGGACCAATCATGCTTATCCAAGAAAAAATATGGATGAACTCCATGGAATCAATTATAATCTTTTATCATCAGATTCCTTGGGTTTACCACTTGTATTACACTCAGGCCCCTTATATCCATACTATATGTGATACTATTATGAGTTAGATACCCCTTAGGTCAAGTATTCTTTAGTTATACCTTACATCCTCTATTATTATTATTCCTTTTATGGTAATGATGATACCTATTATACATGATATCCTTATTATAAAATTAGGGATAGTTAATTACATGATCATGTGTTTAGAGACACTACCATATAAGGTTGAAGCAGGTATGGGTTATTTATTATAACATTTATTTTCTTTTATATATACTTGTACATTGTTCAATTTATATACATAGATTGTATTTGTATAGATTTCATTTGTGGTCTCCGAATGAGATTTATCTCACACACTATCTAGGTCTTCATTGGTACTTGGGAATATTATATGATCATAGGTGTGTACAAGGGGAATAATCCCACTTTAGATACCTAACTTTCTTACTTTTGGATGGGAGATGGGTAGTAGATGATCGAGCCAGATCTCGGTATGCTTGGATAGTTTTTACTTATTTTTTATTATTTTGTATATCATGTATTTCACAAACTTCATACTACCATTTATACCTCCTTTACTTTTTTAGATACAATACATCTTCATTTTTTATATGATATATTTTTCACTTATTGAGTTGATGGTTATTTATTACCTGGATGAATATGCTTATTTCCACTGATTTTTATTTATATATTTATTTCTCTTACTTTTCATGTTATATTAATATTGTGATCCACTCTAAAATGAGGTAATAGTGCCCCCACATATACACCCTAGGAACTCGCTTCTAGTTGGAAGCCTCTAGAAAATAGGGAGGCACGCTTGAGTCAATTTTTTCCATTAGGTTTGGTTAATCAAGAGTGAACCAAGTTTGGTACATCACACTGCTTATCATCCTCGAATAGATGGTCAGTCTAAGAGAAAAATTAAAACCCTGGAGGATATGTTGAGATCTTGTTCTATGGATTTTAAAGGTGGTTGGGATCAAAACCTTCCCCTGGTTGATTTTTTATACAATAAAAATTTTTCACTCGAGAATTCAAATGGAACCTTATGAAGCCCACTTTGGAAAGAAGTGAAGAGATATAATGTACTAGAATGAAGTTAAATAAATAAATCTATTATGACCTGATATGTATAAATAAATGGTATAAAATGTTTGATTCATTTAACTACACATCAAGGAAGCTCATAGTTTGAAGAAAATTTATGCTGATAATCACTGATGTGATCTAGAATTTGAATTTGGTGATGAGGTGTTTCTAAGAATTTATCAAATGGAATATGGTAATGAGATTTATAAATAATGGGAAAATAATCACTAGGTATATAGATACATTTTAAATTATTGATCATATCATAATGTTATCCTATTAGTTGTCCTTTCTACAAAACCTCTCTCAAATTAATTATGTGTTCTATGTATCTCTCTTGAGTAAGTACATACCTAATCCTTCACACGTACTGAACTCAGAGGTCATACCACTGGAGTAGGATATGTTTTATGAGAAAAATCCTATGGAGATTCTAGATCATAGATAGAAAGTGTTTCAAAACAATACCACTCCCTTGGTCAAAGTTTTTTAGTGAAACCACTAGTTTGAAGGAGTTATATGGGAAGCTGAGGAAGTGATGAGGAAGAAGTATCCTCATTTGTTTACATTGAAGTGAAAATTTTAAATGGTGAAATTAATTTTATTATGGTTATAATTTAACACTTGGAGTTTTTATAAATTATTTTTTTCAAATAAATTAAATTATTTTGATAGATTTCATTCCACACAACATCGAGTTTAGCTTGTGTTTCATGTGACACTGATTTTTAACAAATAGTAATATATCATTAATATTATTATTTAAACACGACCATTATAAATTAGATGTTAAATTAGATATATTAATAATAATAAACAATTTTTAAATACTATGTATAATTTTTTATATAAATAAAACATATTGATAAAAAATTACTTAATTTTTTAGAAAAGTCTTTATATTTTTCGAAAATACTATTTTCTCAAAAAATAATTTCTTGATTGCATTTTGTGAAAAAATAAAAAAAATACCAATTTTAGAAAATATATTTGACAAAAAAACATTAATTTTTAAAATATACATGTCAAAATTATCTTGGAGTGAATTTTTGATAATTTTCTAAAAAGATAAATTTTTCAGTGAATAGTGAAAATACCGGTTTTTATTAAGAATTATCTTTTCATTTACAACATTTAAAAACTTTAAAATTGTTTTAATAAGTTTTTAAAATTAAAATTAGTTCAATTATATAATTATTAATCCAATTTAGGTTATTTAAATCAATTTTATATTGAATTTTGATATTAAAACTTTCTCTACTTTGAAAACTTGTTTTCTCGCTGCATCTTTAGGTTTAATTTTAAATTAAAATTTTCCAATTATGTGAATTTTTTAAAATGGATTCCATATTTGGAATCATAATAATTTATATTATATAATAATTTAAACTTAATTTTTTACCATAATAAATAGTAAAAATAGTAAAAGTTATTTATCACGATTAAGGTAAAAATGGATTTAATGGGGGTTAAACTGAAACTATAAGGGTTTAAATGATCCAAAAATCATACAAAACCCATTTTATAGACATATTTAGAACATATAATTTATATTTTTGAATAATTTTCTATTTTTGAGCCTCTTGGAATTTGAAAAATGTGGGTACACCTTTTTCTTTTTTAAAAATTACAAGTGTGCCACTCACCTCACTTATAAAAGGCCACACCATTTCCTCTCCTCTTCAAACTTCCAAATCCATTTGTTTTGACCAATACCTACCCAAATATTTTTCTTAATTCCCTAATATAATCATATAATCCTTATATTTATCATAAATCTAACCTACGAAGTCATTTGAAGCAAACCTACAGAGATTACCCGAATAAGAGGTAACGTTCTTCAACGAGCATTTTTATTTTATTTCTTCCTCCACATCCTTCAAATATTATTAAACCATGATAATATAATAACATTAGTATATTCAATATATTTATATGTTATTATTCTATGATCATGACCTACATCCATATCATATTCCCTCAAATGGGAAATGATATTATCGCTCATGTGTACGGCAGACAACCGCCTCACAAACCGATGTGACACACTACCTATCAACACCTCTCACGGTTGGGAATGATGATTAATATAATTTATATGTATGATATTTTTAACATAACTATAATTATTTAAGTATATTATCATATATAACATTTTAGTTTCTATTTTTTGGGGTATACGATAATGTCGATTGTGTGTAAAGTGGATTATCACCTCACGAAGTGATGTGATTCATTCATGCTTTACATGGAAGGTAATAAGGATGGGTTTAATAAAAATAATTTATATATATGACATAAAAATTATTCTATAATGTTAATATATTATTTAACTTTATTTATTTCAATCCAACATTAATGCATATGTATGGCCTACCATCTCCATAAACGGTGTATTTCATTTTATATTTCTAAATTTTATGGATTAATATAAATACATATATAATGAATATATATTATATTTATATCATTTTTAACATTATTTATATTATTTAACCATTATAAAATTAATAATACCAAAAATAAAAAATCAAAACTTACAATAAAACAAAGTAATTATTGCCCAAAATGTGACTTTAACATGGAATTGTTAATAAAATGTCATAAGTAAATCATATATGGTATGATATATATAATTATTATTTTTAACATATTTATTATAAAATTATATTTATTATACATGTGGTTTTAATGGTTGCAAAGGAAGTTTATACTTAAGGTAAGGGGTTTTTGTCTCACTTTTTACTTCTGTGAGACATGTGCCATATTCACCACCTATTTATATTATAAGGTGTATATACTACCCATGAATGTATTTTATGATGATTATAATAAAAATTATTGGGATTTAAATATCCATTTTATGATATATATTTCATGTGGATTATTATTCAATTTTACCAAAGTGGTATGAGTTTTATGATACAATCTCATCGTTTATCAGGATTATTTATGATTATGTTTACAATGATGAAATTGTATGGTCCATATCTCAAGAAACTCATGAATTTTATTATCTTATAGTCATGTCATTAGAATAAATGTTTTCCCTTCATTTTCCTCCCTTTATGTACTCAATATTTTAAAAGAATGGTTTTAAGAAAAATTGTCTTTATTTCACTCTTTGGTCGAAAACTCTTTCTCTTACAAAAGCATGTTTTCTAAATAAGTTTTCAAAAATATTTTCATCATTCTATTAATAATTTATTAAATACATTTTTACCCATGTTTAAATTTTTACACAAAAAAATGAAGTAATATTTATGTAATTTTCCAAATAAGTCCTATTTGTATTTTACAAAAAATGTGAAAAGAATATTTTTTTTAACGTGTACAGCACGAATAGAATTTCATTCCATCATAACAATTATTTTATTTGAATATTACTTTATAAGTTATTAATTTTATTTTAAAATAATAGGATTTATAAGATATTTTGTGAATTTTTTATCTTTAAAAAGTTATTTTCCTCAAGAAATTTTCTAACTGATCTTTAAAAATCAATTTTCATCTAAGATGACATCCTTTGATGTTACTTATGCTTTAATGAGGATATAATCCAAGGATAAAATTCTTATTCTTTATTTTAATGGTTTATTTTTATGATGAACAGTTTTTTATGAAACTTTTTTCTCTTCCATGGTTTATACCATGATAAAATTATTATGAAACCCACTTCTTTTTCCATGGGTTATGAATTGATGAAATGATGAAATGATTATAAAACCTATTTATTTTCCATAGGTTATTTTATAAGGACATGTTTATGAAACCTATTTCTTTTTGTGTTTTTTTATACGATAAATGTTTTATAATCTTTTGGAACACATATGTATTATTTTCATTAAGTGACGGGTGGGACCTATATCTCCCTCCAATGCATTGGGTAAAGATTGATATCTCATGAGATAAACAGGACTAGAATGGGGAGTGAACCCAGTTCAGTAAGGGTATTTTTCCACTATGATAGTCTTGGGAGTTAAACTTGACTACTACGATGGTTTGGGGATTGAAACCAATCTAATATGATAGTTTTTTAAAAGATCCTTGACTAATAAGGAAATAACTTTCTATACTTGTGTTTATTCCATAAATCTATTCATTATGTTAATGTTATGTTCTCATGGTTTATATTATTTGATTACATTATTATTTATGTCTTATTAACTACACATATTTGTGAAATGACTCAATTTTATAATCTATGATGTTTAGGGTTTGGTTTTCAAATGTTATTCTCATGTTCTCATACCCTTATGCTCAAGATATGTTGATATCACCCTCTTTTACCCTTACTAAGTATCTAAGCTCACCCTTTTTTATTTTTTCTTTCCCCATGTTATAATGAAAAGTGTTAATTATGATATTTCTAAGAAGGGTTATAGTTAATAATAACATGGTGGGATATTATGTAGCTCGCTTATGGACTAGTTTTTTATGTATAAAAGTTTCAAAATGCACTAAACCTAAACAATTCTGGCATGGATCATTATGTTTTATAATGAATATTCATCTATTAAGATATAATATTTATGTATGAGAAGTTTTGATATTTATATAATATGTTACATAAAATGTATCCATGACCAAATCTATGTTTTCCCTTTTAAATAATGTGTTTTTTAGGTTATTTAATTAATTTTATAAACCCTTTATTAATCCTCCAAAACCAATATTATATTTTATGGATTAAAAAATAATTATTTGTAAACATGACTCACTTCCACATCACCAAGGGTATTATTTTAAAGTGATTGGTTAATTCCCCTATAAAATAATTAAAACCACTCATTATTGGCATAAACCATGGTAAAATCCATGGGATGGTTATTGGTTTGAATTACTTTATTGTATAGATTCCAAAACCTATGTTTAGAAAATAATAAAGAACTTTCCTATCTTTTATTATATAAACCCACCAAAAATATCATTCCTATTCATGAAAAAAACATTATATAATGACTATACTTTGAACTTTACTCTCTATATCCCTCTCAAGGTTCCCCCAATATCTCAATGAGATCTTCCCAAGATTTTAGAAACACCCTCTCAAGGTAAGGGATCATATCCACATCTTTATTCGAGCACCTTCTTTGTTTTATGCCTTTTTTATTCCAATTTCTATTGATGGGATATGATTTTCCACATCCAAATTACTTAAATTATGATTTCCAAGTGATCATATACCCCTTTCACTCACATTAATCCCTCCCTTGATTCATTATGTACCCCTGTTATGTTGATGAAATTATCATGTAATTTTTCCAAGCCAAACTTTAATCCTATCACCCTATTTGTCCTTTGAGTTTCAATTCCAGATTTTTCATGTTGGATTATATTATTACATATCCCTATTACTTACCTTATTCTTTAAAAGTTATGATATTCCCTTTTTAATATCATTAATCCCTCCCATGATTCATTATGTACCCCCATTATGCTGCCAAAATTATCCTGTGATTTTTCCATGGTAAACCTTTTTATTGTGAATACCATCACCATTTCCACTCATGGATAATCACCTAGACATATGTATCCTTGTTTTATTTGGTACATCTATTTATTTATTTATTAATCACAAGATTAAATTTGATGAAATATGATCCTATTTTGAATGATATATGTGGAACACTTATGCATGTACTTGGTATGAAAGTGACAGGTGTACTCGGAATTATATAACACTCAAATGCATTGGGTAATATTTTTGTCTCATGGGATATAATGTATAGTATTAGGGAGTAAACCTAATACATTATGTTACTTTTTCCACCATGTTATTATGTCTTGGTGGTTAGCCTTGACCTATGTTTATGATGTCATGTTTAATGTTATTACCACATTCCCATGTTGCCTTCATGTTATCATGTTGTATTGCACCTCATTGTTCAAGATTATGATTCTCACCCCTTTTATGTCCCATTGAAATTACTATTGGCTAATATATAATAGTTTCATCATGTTATTCTTTATTATTCCCTTACTGGGCTTTATAGCTCACCCCTTTCTTATGTATATCCTTAGGTTATCCCATGCAGTTTTAAAAGTTATGGAATTTTATAATCATGTTAAGTAAGTTTTCAATAATTTTGTTGTATCCATGTATCAAGTTGATGTGATATGTATCTAATTTCTCAAATACATTAGTTTTATCGATCTTCTAGGTTTTATTAAGTGTTATTTTATGATTCATGAAATAAAGTGTATTAAAGATATGAGTTTCCATAGTTGGTATCAAAGGAAATTCTAGTTGTTTTTTGGGATTGGGATTATTATAAAACTCTAGAGAAATACTTATGAATAATAATAATAAATATAATAAAACATACATAGATTATATTAAGTATAGATTAAGTGGTTTATAATAAAATACATCCATATCTGGATACTACAAGTGGATTTGGCTCTGGCACAAAGGTAACTAGGGGTAATAACCCCAAAAGGGAGCATTTATATATAATTGATTGTAACTCGGTGCACAACAATAGGCCTTACTGCACACCTAGTTTGACACTCCTAGTGGATATTCTTTTTTAAATTTACAAACTCATTATGAAACATTATTAAGGGAACAAAAATTACCATAAGATTTTATATTAAGAAATAGATCATGGATAACTTATATTGAAAACCTATAAATTCATAGGTTAGAGAATACATGTCATTTAGGAGTTATCCTTTTAATGTTAATGGTTTCACATTTATGTTTTTAATATTTTAAAAATACTCATCCCAAATTTTCCATTTATTTTATTCAAGGGATGGAAATAGGAGAAACTGAACCAAAAACCATTGTGAGGGACAATTCTATGACTACCCAAATGAGATGCCCAACCTGATGTGAGCAGGAATCATGAACTTCATGATGATACTTTTTCAATTGAATTGTTTTTTTAATAAAAACTTTAATAAATAGGAATTCCCAAATTCCCTAATAAAGATAAATTTTAAATTTATACCTTTATATGACAAAGTCCTTCGACTTTTAATGGATATTCTGATCCCTTAATTGCATAACAATAGATAAATTCCATTGAAAAAGTATTATTTATCCTTGAATGATCTAAGTAAGAGAATATCATGATTTCTATTTATTATTTTGAAGTATAAGATGATAAATTGTGGATGTTGGTCAATAATATGAAGCTCGGGGAGGATATCAAAGCGATGTAGTAAAAGTAATTTTGGAAAATATTTTTCGATAAATATTCTTCTTACACTCTTTGACTAAAAATAGAGAGGTAATTCCTTATACTAAAGCAAAATAATGATGAATCTATTCGGTAGTATGAGTAAAACTTCACAAGACTTACATTATAGGATTGTAGCTTTATCATTACCCCGAAATATAAATTTTACTTCTTCTTTTGTGGAATAAAGTTGAGTCTAAAAAAATCCATACCCATTTAGGACATTGATAGTTATGAGGAAATTTTCTGATGTTCCCTTAAAGTCAAAATGGAGATCAGTAAATATCAAGGGTCTCACAGGGATAAGAAGTGGAAATTTGAGTTTAATTATGGTGGTGTGATAGATAAATATAATAGTGTAAATAAATTTCAACATCCCACTTTTCAAAGGTATGGGAAGAAGCACCCCATAAATTTTATAAAGGGGATAAGGAAATGATTTAGGTGCAGGAAGGAAGGGAACCTAACTAATGATTATTGATGGGAGAAACCCACCAATGTTATAGAATAAAGGAATTATTCAGTAAACCCTTTACCCATGGTCTAATGTTTCAACTACAAGTAATAAGGACACTATGTGATTCAATGCACTAATCCAAGGTTTGTCGACAAAAATGGGTGATAGCAACTCCCGAGGCCTAGAGGGAAAGGGAGAGCTTATTCCATCACAACTGTAAAGGTGGATCTTGATAATGAAGTAGTGACAAGTATTCTAGTTTTCCATTAAATAATAGTGAATATACTTTTTCATTCTATTTCAATGGATTATTTCATATCTCACAAGTTTAGTGGAACTATTCAAACACCACCACAAAGCATGGAAGTAGAACTGTTGGTGAAAATGGAAAATAGGTAAATTATTACATTATAAGTATATAAATACTCCCCTATAAATATTTGTGGTTTGAACTTCCTATTTAACCTTTACATACTCCCTTTATCATAATTTGATGAAATTATATGTATATATTTCCATATATATATCTAATATAAATTGTCGAGAGAAGGATATCACCATTTATATCATGAATCTCCCTCTAATTCTATACAAGTGTAAGGAAGAGGATTAATATTCTTTTGGTATCATCATATCAAGCATGGATATTATTACCTTATGAAAAAACATATCTAGCTCAAATGATTAAGACTAAATAAAATATTATCCTTGATGACATGCCCATTGTAAGAGAATATGTTGATGTGTTTCCTGAAGAATTACCTGATCTTCCTCCTAAATGAGTGGTTAAGTACTCAATCAAACTTATATCAATACCAAGTAACATTTTTGGGGAATGTTATCACCAAAAAATGGATATATGTGGATCCTTAAAAATAGAGGCAATTTAAGGATGCTCAAGACCACATTTGTGATGGATATCCATAGTTTTGTTATATTAAATAGGTATTATCATCTATTTGTGATGAAATTCCCATGATTTTCAATCTCACTAACCAATAGGAAGGGAGTCAAGTTTGTTTGGAATAATGAATGTGAATAAATATTTAAGGTAATAAATAAGAGGCTAATCACTTTACATGTTCCCACATTACCCACCAGTGGGGATGTATTTTTGATCTATGGTGGTGCATAAAAAAAGGGATTGGGTTGTATACTCATGAAAGATGACAAATTGATAGCCTATACCTCCCTCAAACTAAATATCCATGAGAAGAACTACCTTACTCATGATCTAGAATTTCTATAAGTGATATTCACATTAAAGATTTGGTAGCATTATCTCTATGGGGAGAAGTGTGATATATATATATGGATCATGAAAGCCTCAAGTATATATTCACAAAAAAGGAGCTAAATATGCTCCAATATAAGTTGTTATAGATGATCAAGGATTATTATTTTTCAATCTATTATGATCCTAGGAAAGAAAAAAAAGTGGTGGATTCTCTAAGTATATAGGATCCCATAACTTTATCCATGATGTGGAATAAAGACATCCAATCTTCTTGAACAAGAAAATGATGGATATGAGAATAATAAAATGATCTTTATACTTACATTCTCAAATAACTACTCATCCATCCATCATTTATAGGGTCAAGGAGGCTCAGAAATATTATGATTTTCTATAGAAGAAGTTAGCAAATATTATGGAGTTCAACTTTGTTGAAGATAGAGTTATGAGGTTTTGAACCCAGATATGAGTCCCGGAAAAACAAAAACTAAAGAATAATCTTCTAGATAATGTGAATAGCTCACCCTTATTTATTCATCCAGGAATAAATAATATGTATAGATATTTGAAGAAAAAATTTGATGGTATAACATGAAGAGAGAGATTTTAGAATTCATATCTTTATGCTTCATATGCCAACAAGTCAAGGCAGAATGATAGATTTATAAGGGTATGATGAAACCATTAATCATAGTAGTATGGAAATGGGAAAAATAACCATGGATTTCATCATAGGAATCCCCATGACACTTAAAGGTAATAACACAATCTGGGTGTTAGTTAGTCTCCTTACAAAGTTATCACATTCTATTACTATCAAGGAAAATTTTTCTCTTTACCAACTCACTGAGATATACATAAGAAAATTGATAAGACTTCATGAAGTTACAATATCCATTGTATCTGATCAATATCTGAGGTTTACCCCAAGGTTTTTGAGAATCTTTTAGCAATTATTGAATACAGAATTGAGCTTCAGCACTGATTATCACCCTCATACAGATGGTCAATTTAAAAGGACCATTCAAACTCTGGAGGGTATTATAAGATCATGTTAAATGTATTTCTAAGAATGTTTGGATCCACACCTTCCCATAGTGAAGTTGTCATAGAACAACAGTTACTATTCTAGCATTAAAATGGATCTTTATGAGGATCTATATGTTAATAGGTGTCATACTCTAACATGTTGGGTTGAAGTTGGAGAGATTAAGCTTCTGGGACTTGATCTTGTTTAAGAGATGACTAAAAAGGTTCAAACCATTCAGTTTCACATGAAATCCATACAAAGTTGGTAGAAAACTATGTAGAAAACCATCGACGGAGCCTGAAGTTTGAAGTTGGTGATAAAATTTTCCTTCATATATCACCATTAAAGAAAGTAATGAGGTTTGGGAAGAATGTAAATCTTTCTCCAAGATATATTAGCACCTTTTAGATCCTTGGTCACATCGGATCTATGGAATATCGACTAGAGATCTCACCTAAACTATATCAAGTACATGATGCACTCCATGTATCCCTCTTAAGGAAGTGCATACCAAACCCCTAAAATATACTCAATCAAGAGGTGGTACCATTAGATAATTATCTTTTATATGAGAATAAACTGGTTAAGATCTCAGATCATAGAGAAAAATTTCTACAAAACAAGACAACTCATCTTGTCAAAGTATTATGGTAGAACCACAAGTTAAAGGAAGTGATATGAGAACCAAAAGGGGAAATGAAACATAAGTACCCTCATTTGTTTTAGTGTATGAAATAAAAATTTATAGGGTAAAATTTCTAAATGGGGGATAATTTAATGACCTAAACTTTTATAAATCAAATTACTTTTTAAATAAATAAGTTTCTTATTTATGTAATGTAAATATAGAAAACACATGCACTACTTTGGTTATGTTAGACTGTTATTAGTTATATCCTATTGGATTCAAGATACTGTTAAGAATCATAACCTTTGATAATATATTTATTGAAAAATTATCATATTATTAGTATATATTAAGGGTTATGATAAATTCCTATTGACACAGACAAAATAAGTGATGGCCTCGACTAGTAGGATCATACCCTATGAATCCCATTTATCAGAGCTTCCAAGGTAGATAGTATCTCTTAGATTTTCCCTTGATTAATCCCAAATTTAGATCTAATAACTAAATCATGATTGAAACCTTTTATGGGATAAGTTCAAGCTCATCAAGATCACAACCTAAACCATTTTCACTAAACCACCCCATGAGAGTCTCACTGTCACGCACCTTATCCTTCTGTAATTTGCTGGTGTAATAAGGGGTTATGTATCTTGACACTAATATTATAAATATGTATATTTTATTTTCAATAAAATAATTATTATATTTATTCCTTATTTTTTTACTTTTTAAATGATTAAGTAATGAGTTTGATAAAAATTAGATTTTAATATGACAAAACTTGAATTGTATTTTTGGGTAATATTCAATTTAAATGAAGACATTCCTTTTGATGAATCCATGAATTAAATAATATTTTAATAAAATATTGTTATTAAATATTATGTATTAAATATAAATTATAATATAATTTTAAAAAGTGAAAATGTAATTTTGATAAGGGTCAAAATACTGTTATTGTCAAAAAAACCAAGATATTTAAATAAATGGGAATTTTAATTTAAAAGTTTCATTTATTATATTTAGAGAATTATTTTTAAAAAATAAATAATATTTTTAGAATACAAGTGTCTAAATTATTCAATGGGTAATTTTTCATAATCTTCTATAATAGTATAATTTTTTAGTAAAAATTAGATACGGTATAAATATATGGTGTGTATTATGACTTCATAATGACCCAAAATTGATGAAATATGTTCCATAAAATGTATCCAAGACCAAATATATGTTTCCCCTTTAAACCAATGTATTT
The DNA here is from genome assembly GCA_963277665.1 of Viscum album. NCBI lineage: Eukaryota > Viridiplantae > Streptophyta > Magnoliopsida > Santalales > Viscaceae > Viscum > Viscum album. The sequence continues at coordinate 302,069,899 of OY728144.1, forward strand.
TTGAGGTTATTTGATTAATTTTATAAACCCTTTATGAATTTTTCAAAACCTATATTATATATTAAGGTTTTAAAATCAATTCTTTGTAAACATGACTCACTTCCACATCACTAAGGGTATTATTTTAATGTGCTCAGTTCATGGACTTATAAAATAATAAAAACCACTCCTATTTCATAAAATATATAGGCAAAATGGGAAGGTTTTTGGTTTTGATTACTTTATTGTATAGATTACAAAACCTATGTTTTGAAAATAATAAAGAATTCCCCTATCTTTTCCTATATAAAACAAACCAAACTCTCATCCCTATTTACTCAAAACTATTGGAGCATGACTATACTCTATCTATTTCTCTTAAAACTGCATGGGATAACCTATGGATATATATAAGAAAGGGGTAAACTATAAATCCCAGTAAAGGAATAAAAAAATCACAACATGATGAAAGTATTAAATGTTAGTTAATAGTAATTTAAATGGGACATAAAAGTGGTAAGAATCATAATATTGAATGGTGAGGCATGGTATAACATGATAATAATAAGGAAACATGGGAATGAGGAAACAACATTAAACATGACATCATAAACATATGTCAATACTAACTACCAAGACATCATAACATGATATAAAAAGACCCATAATATATTAGGCCTAATACCTAATCTCGTACATGACATCTCATGATCCTAAAACATTACCCAATGCATTGGAGTGCTATATAATTCTGGGTGCACCCATCGCTTTCATATCATGTATAAGCATAAGTGTTCCACATAGATCATTCAACATAGGATCATATTTCATCACATTTAATCCAATAATTAAGTAGTGTGGAATAAATAAATGTAATTCCCTAATAAAATAATTATATGTATGTCTAGGTGAGTACCCTTTAGTATAAATGGATATGGTATTAACAATGAAAAATGTTGGCATGGGAAAATCATAGGATAATTTCATCAGCATAACGGGGGTATATAATGAATCATGGGAGTGATTAATGAGAGTGAAAGGCTTATCTAATCACTTATAAATCATAAGGGAAGTAATATAGATTTTTAAAATCATATATAATCAATATGAATTGAATGAAAAAGGAATTTCATAAAGAAGGTTCTTGAATAAAGAGGAGAAGGAGAGGATCCCTTTGAGAGGATGTTTCCAAAAGCTTGGTAGGAGATTATTGAGAACTTTGGGGATACTTGGGAGGTATATATAGAGTAAATTGAAGATTATAGTCTTTATAAAATGTTTTTGAGTGAGTAAGAATGTATTTTGGGTGGTTTTATATAGGAAAAGAGAGGGGACTTCATTATTATTTTCCAAACATAGGTTTTAGACTCTATACAATAAAGTAATCAAAAAAAACCTTATCATTTTTTTTACCATTTTTTCTAAAAAATATGAGTGTTTTTAATTATTTTATAGTCCATTAATCAATAACATTAAAATAATAACCTTGTTATATGTAAGTGATTCATGTTTACAAAGAATTGATTTTAAAACCTTAAAATATAATATAGGTTTTGGAGGATTCATAAAAGGTTTATAAAGTAAATAAAATAACCTAAAAACACTTTATTTTGAATGGGAAATATACATTTGGTCATGGATACATTTTATAGAACATATTACATTACTTTTGGTTCATTATGATGTCATAATACAAAACCTATATTTATACCGTATTTAATATTTACCCCAAAATTCACCTATCTCAGAAAATTATAAAAAAATCACCATTGGATAATTTCAAAATTATTATTAAAAAAATAATATTTATTTTATAAAAATAATTCTCTAAATATGATAGCTTTCACTTTTAAATTAAAATCCCTATTTAGTGACAAATGTTGGTTTTTGGGTAATAACAGTTTTATGACCCTTATAAAAATTATAATTTCACTTAATAAAATTATATTATCATATATATTTAATATATAATATTTAATAATAATATTTTATTAAAATATAATTTAATTCATTAATTAATCAAAAATAATGTCTTAATTGAAATTTCACATTACCCAAAAATATAATTTTTGTTTTTTTGTATTAAAATCAAATTTTTATCAGACTCATTACTTGAACATTTACAAAGTTAAAACAATATAAAAATTATTTTATTAAAAAGAAAATATAAATATTTACACTATTAGGATAAAGATACATAATCCCTTATTACACTATTGAAACCCTAAGGGTAAGGTGTGCGATGGTGAGATTTTCATGGGGTGGTTTAGTGAACATAGTTTGGGTCATGTTCTCAATGAGATTAAAATTATCCCATAAATAGTTTTTCTCATGATTTTTCTATTGGATATTATCTTAGGATTGATCAAGGTAAAATCCCATAGATTATATCTCCCATGGAAGCTCCAATAAATGGTCTTCATAGGTTATGATCATACTTTTCTAAGCCATCGCTTCTTTTGATTGTGTCAATAAGACTTTATCATAACCCTTAATATATACTAATAATAAGATCATTGTTCAATGTATATATTATCAATGGTTATGATGCTTAATTTTGTTTTTAATCTAGAATAATATAACTTATAATGTTATAACATAACCAAATTAGTGCATGTGTTTTCTATATTTACATTACATAAATAAGTCACTTATTTATTTAAAAAGGTATTTCATTTATAAAATTTTGGGTCATTGAATTATTCCCACATTTAAAAAGTTCACCCTCAAAATTTTCATTTCATACAATAAAAAATGAGGGTACTTCTGTTTCATCACCTCTTCTAGTTCTCATGTCACTTCCTCAAACTTTTTATTCTGCCACAACACTTGGACCATGCAATTTTTCTTGTTTCATATAACTTTTTCTCTAAAATATAAGATATTTATTAGCTAATCCTCATATGAAATATCATTCTCTAATGGTTTTAAATATAGATTTAGTACATGTGATGGTTTTGGTATGTACTTATTTAAGATTGAAACATAGAAAATATCAAGTGCTTGAGATAGGTTAGGTGGGAGTGTTGATCGATAGGCCACCGCTCAAATGTGATTAAGGATCTCAAAGGGGAGGATGTATATAGGATTAAGATTTACCTTATTCCCAAACCTCGTGAATTTATTCCATAGTGATATATGAATGAAAACTTTATCACTAACCTCAAACTCCAAGTCTCATTGACGATTGTCTACAAATATTTTCTATCGACTTTGTGCAGATTTCATGTGACACTAAATGGTTTGAACCTTCTCTATAATCACTTGGATAAGATTAGGTATCATCATATTCCACTCTCCAAATTCATCCCAACATGTTGGATTCTAAAACCTCTTCCCATAAAGAGTCTCATAAGGTTCTATTTTAATGATATATTGGAAAATTTTCTTATATGAGAACTTCACTAGTGGAAGGTGTTGATCCCAACATCCTTGTAAATCCATTGAACATGATATTAGTATATCCTCTAGATTTTGAATGGTAATTTCATACTAGCCATCTGTTAGAGGGTGATAAGTAGTAATTAAGATCAACTATGTATTCAACTCTTGTTGAATACTTCTCCAAAACCTCTAGGTAAACCTCGGATATCGATTAGATAAAATGGAGAGTATAAATACATGTTGTATTATCACTTATCTTATGTATATCATAGTGAGTTGGTAAAGAGAGAAATCTTCCTTGATAGTAATGAAATTCACTGAATTTATAAGGTGATCAAATACCACCTAGATGGAGTTATTATATTTATGTTTCCTGGGGAGTCTTACAATAAAATACATGATTATGATTTACCATTTCCATACTATTATGGGAAATGGTTGAATTATGACTTTAGACTTATTTTATTCTTCCTTGAATTGTTGTCATATCAAGAATCAAGATATAAATTCCATAATATCTCTTTATGTTATCCCACCATAAGTTTTTCTTCAAATCTCTATTCATTTTAGTGATTCCTAGATTAATAGATACAGATGAGCTATACCCATCATCCAAAAGTTATCTCTTCAGTTATGGTTTTAATGGGACACATATTCAGGTTCCAAATCTTATAAATCCATCTTCAACAAAGTTGAACTCTAGAATATTTTCTACCTTCTTCTGTAAAAACTCATCATCTTTATGAGCCTCATTTATCATCTCAATAATGATGGTTGATAAGTTATTTGATCAAGTTAGGGTAATGATCCTTTTATTATTCACATATCCATCCTTTTCATGTCCAATAAAATTAGGTACCTTTTAATCCTCATCATGGATAGAGTTGTGGGATCCTTTCTACTCAGAGCATCTTCCACTTTTTTTACCTTCCCATGATGGTAATATATTGAACAATAATAATCCTTGATTATCTCTAACCACCTATGTCGGTGCATATTAAGTTAATTTTGTATGAATATATACTTGAGTATTTTATGGTCTGTATATATATTACACTTCTCCCCATAGAGATAATGTTGCTAAATATTTAACATGAATATCACTTTATCCAATTCTAAATCATGACTTGGGCAGTTATACTCATGGATCTTTAGTTTACAAGAGTCATAGGTTATCAATTCTTCATTTTTCATGACTATATATCCCAATACCTTTTTAGATGCATCACTATAGATCACAAATCCTTTCCCACTGGTGGGTAATTTTAGTACATGTGTAGTGATTAGTCACTTCCTTATCTCTTTAAAACTTTATTTTTGTTAATAATTACAAGAAAACTTGACAACTTTCTGAGTTAGTTTGGTTATGGGGCTTTAAAATCATGAGAATTTTCTAACAAATTGATGATAATACCCAAATAATCTAAGGAAACTATGGATTTTCATCATATAGGTTGGTCTAGGCTACACTTCAATCATATCTATTTTTTAAGGATCCATAGATATCCCTTTACTAGTGATGAAATGACCCAGGAATGTTACTTGGTCTCAATATAAGTTTGATTTAGAACTTAACCACTCATTTAGGAGTAAGGATAGGTAATTATTTGGGAAACATGTCAATATATTCTCTTAAAAGGGTAATTTCATCAAGGGTTATATTTTATTTAGTCTCGATCATTTTAACTAGATATGTTTTCTCATAAGGTAATAATATTCATTCTTGTGATGATGATACCAAAGAATATTTATCCTCATCCTTGAACTTGTATAGAATTAGAGGGAGATTCATGATACAGAAGTTTATTTCCTTCTCTCAAAAAAATTATATTACCTTTATAAAAGGAAATCCATTCCATAACTAGGATAACATCAAATTACACTAAAGGGAGACTGATAATCTTTTCAAGAATAACATTCCAACAAACTTCAACATGTGATAAAATAATCATAGAAGTTTTTTCCCAATGATATCAAATCATTTCGGGTGGTGGCTCAACATTCCTAGAAAACTTATATGATATTATAATATATTATGGTTTGAAATACAACATGACATACACAACTCTAAAGTAGAGGTTACATGTACTTTAATCATCATGATTCATCTCAACATAGGACTTGCCTTGTTCCCTTGTTCTTGGAGATTGATGGTGCTCATCAGGCTTGTTATCCCTTGGAATAGAGTATTGTCTTGGATAATTCCCAACTTATTCACATTTATGGCATAGAATTGTATATGGTGCCTTATATTGAACTTTATTCCCATCCACCATGTTATTCATTTTTTCCATGGAAATTGTCTACTTTATGCCCTGTTTTTCCACACTTAAAACATATCCCATTTACTTTTTGACATTTCCCTTGGTGCTTCTTTCCACATTTTTTATACAAAGGAAATTGGTTATTTTTACTTTATCACATTTATCAAATGAAATTACTTGAGGATCCATCCTCCTCTTCCTTGACATATTTGGACATTCAACTATGTTCCAATTTTTAGACATGATTTTTTATAGATGGTTTGTTAAAATTGAAAGATGTCTTGCTTGAGCTCCCATCATGTTAGGAATATCATTTGGGCAGTTATCACATTACCCCTTATATTGGTTGTTGAATAATTTCCTACTATTTCCATACATTGACTAGAATAAATAGAAAATTAGGGGTGATAATTTTTAAATTATGAAACACATAAAAAGGATACTATAAAAATTAAAGGGATAACTCATAAATAACATATATTCCTTAACCTATGAATTTCTAGGCTTTAATCTAACTTATTAATGATCTATTTCCTAACATAAAATTTTATGGTCATTTTTATTCCCTTAATAATGGTTTGTAATGAGATTGTGAATTTACCAAAGCATATCTTGTAACATCCCCAACCCAGTGCACCCTCAAGTGATTGAGTCAGTTGACTATGTGACCTTAGGCATGCCTCCCCATATTCCATAGTCTACTGAATAGCAGTGAGGTTATAAAGAATATAGTGGGGATAATATACTCTCTAGTAAATAGTTGCAATGAGAGTAGAAAAATAATATAAGATTAGATGAAATAACCAAAACAATATGAATAATTTAACAGGAAACCAAAGATGAGAAAGGAAAACTAAATAAATCCAAATAAAAATTTTATAATGTAATGACAAACTAACTATAACTAAATGATGTGCTAAGAGTCATACAGAAAAAAAGACAAACAAACTAAAATAAAGAATCTAAAGATCTCAGTTCTGAACCCCATGTCGGTCCTGTCTCTAAGCTCCAACTTATCCAATAGTCCAAAAATCAACAATAGGTTCTCTTTCCCTTGTCCAAACTTGCATCCATACGGTCTATCTAGGTACCAAATGGAATCCCATCTAGGGTGTGAGTACAACTCAGTAGGTTGAAACCACCATGCCTAAACAATCCAATCTGATAAATATAGTTCAATAAATATAGTTATAAATATATTATTAATTTAATAAATTAATACTACACATAAAGTAAAACCGCTGATACCCCCAAACTCTTGGTTTACACTCAGGGTCAGCCAAACCTGCTTCAGTTCCCTACCGGGTATCATTGGCTAAAGTTGAATCCTCCTGTATCAAGATGAATCACCCAACTGGTGGTAGATTCTCCCACCAAGGATGAATCGCACAAACATCACATTAACAAATGGTCAATTCCCACATGTTATCCAGAATCTCATCATCGGGAATCCAAAGATAGTGAATCTAGTCCTCAGATACCCCATATTCATACACTCTTCCTTCAGTCATCAAGTACATATGTCCCTATCCCTCAAGTTGTATGAAATTGTGCACCATGCCCTCAAGTTTCAACATAAATTAGGAGTCATGTCTAGATGAACTCAACATACCAATAAGTATCCCACCCTCAGGAATTGATCACAATCGATATCACATAAGCTCAAAAGCTATGAAATCAATTCATAAGGATAAAATAAAACATACAAGGTATATCACCACATAGAAAAATGATCAATTCATCAGATTATCATTTTTATAGCTAGTTATGTTTCATAAATATAGTTTTACAATTATCCTCATAAATATATCAAGCTTGTTTAACTTACCATTTAACCCTAAGGTCATTGACATATTAGTTAACCAAATTTATCCAAGTTGATTATACCTTAAGAAACCACACAAATTACATGTTATTCCAATTAATAAGATTAATCCAACAATAAATCAATTTTTCTAAAATATCTTAGGGTTATAATATCAACTAACTAAGTCTCAAAAAGGTCCATAGATGGCACACCTATCGGGTGGCTGCAGGTCTTAGTCACCATGCCTATGGACCTAATGGGATCCAATAGATGGTCTAAAAGGATAAAGGTTCAATATTTAATAGGTTTTTTCCATTTGAATAGGTTGTGTACATAGTGTTCTATAATTGTCACACATATTTCACAAACTATGGATAGTTAAATCATACAAAAGTGATAAGATTTAAACCACCCACATTAATCTGGTGATCAAAGAAACGCTCTCAATAGGTAATTCCAATGAGGAATGAAGGTGATGGTGATCAAAAGAAAAAAACCTAGATCACACACATCAATATAAAAACTCAATTCAATGGAATTCAAATCACACTATGATAATGGAGAAAATCAGAAGGAAAGAGAAAACTAAATCAATGATATCACTAGATATTGAATGCTAGACCGAGATATTTGGAGAGGAAAGAATCACTCCAAAATCACATGGAGTCGACCTAGGATTTGAGAGATAAGGTTTCACCATGATTGAAACTAATCCATACACACAGTGTGGTTTAAAACCATTGATCCTGATATATTCATGATGTGAACCCCTTTCACAACATGAATTTCTTGATTTATAAGATACATCAAAAAACACATCACCTTGGGTTAAAATAACCTTTATTGACATATTTCATGATGTGAACTGGTTTCATGGTGTGTAAATGTTTCACACTCTGAACCAGCTCATATCATGTTCTGAGAAACATGTTCACATCATGTAACTCATTCATGATGTGAAACTATCCTTCAGATAAATCATAGCCTAGATACTATAGAAAAACCATGAACCACCTCTAAAACTTTTCAAACCCATTGAGAACCCTCATAAGCCTTTCATCCCTTTATACCTAAACTTTATTAATTCAAAAAAAACATACATCCATGAACTTTAGGTCATTTTACCCAGTAAAATCTCTCCATACTCAAAATAAACTCAACCACTAAGGTTTAAAGAAGAAAATAAAACTCAACTAAAATAGGTTCAACCGAAACTCAAGAGGGATGTACCTAGAAAAAGATAGGATCTTACAACCTCACCACTATATAACATATCATCCCCAGGCTAATCTAAGAATCACTGTGGGGTCACGAATAATAATTCTGGCCACTGTTCTTGCATATTAGATTCCCTCTCCTAGGTATCCTCTTGAACACACTCATGCAACCACTGCACTCATACTAGAAGTATAGAATTTCCCCGAAGAAACTTCTCACTACGGTCAACAATCTGTATTGAATTCTCCCCAAAGGATGCATCCACAAAAAGCTTGATGTCATCAATTTCCACCACATGATAAGGGTCTGGATGATATCTCTAAATCTATGATACATGAAACACGTCATTCATGAAATTTAATCATTATGGAAGGGACAATCGGTATTCTACTAGATAGACCATTCCAATTATCTCAAATGGCCCTACAAACCTAGACGCCAGCATCCTCGGTTTCTTGATACGGAATTTCCCCAAACTAGGAAACACCTGAAGGAAAACATGATGACCCACCTTAGAATCTATAGTTCATCTATGTCATCATAAGATTTTTTCCTACTCTGCACAGTCACCAACTACTTCTTGATAAACTAAACCTGCTCAGACATCTCCTACATAAGAATTAGTCCAACGAGCACTGACTCACCTGCCTTCAACCAACAAAGAGTAAAACAGAATGGTATTCCATAAAAATACTCTAAAGGTTCCATTTTTATAAATTTCTAGAAGCTGTTATTATAGGTTAACTCCACAAGTTTCAAATGTTTCTCCCATGAACCACTGAAATCCAAAACATAGTCTTATAATATATCCTCTAGAATTTGAACAGTCTATTCAGATTATCCATCAGTCTAAGGATGGTAATCTATACTCAGAATAACATGTATTACTAATTCATTCTATAGACCCTACCAAAATTGATAAGTGAAATGAGGATCTCTATTAGAAACAATTCTCCTTATAATACTATGAAACTGAACAATATTACATACATAAAGACTACCTAGATCATCAATAGTGAAGGTATCCCTGATAGGAAAGTAGTGGGATACCTTGATGAGTTGATCCATAGTCACCCATAATACATCATTCTTTCAATGTGACCTCGGTAATCCTATCACAAAATCTATAGAGACATTATCCCACTTACACTCTAGAATGGGAAGAGGATACAATATCCCAATATGCCTCTTATTCTCAGCCATCACCTACTGATAGGTGAAAAATATTTCCATAAATCTATATATATAATTCCTCATTACAAGCCACCAATACTATCTATAGAGATCATGATACATATTTTTTAGACCGAGGTGTACCACCCATCTAAAAACATGAAACTCTCTCATCAGTTCCTCACGCAAGCCTGCAAGAACCCATACTAGGTCATAGATAAGAAGAACATTGCCACTACTATGAGACTATTATGGTGGTGTATCATCACCATATAATTTTTCCCTAAAAGTTAATCCCACTGTATTAGATAACTTCTCTACATTGATCTATTTAAGGAGCATGGGTATAATATATTTTGAATTAAAAGTTACACATCCCTAGGACTCCTTAATATCTATATGTATGCATTCAAAGAGTGTCACCATCTACTACTTGTCGCAAGACTCTCGCACTGCCTTTGTCTGTATCTTCTGGATTAAGGCATCAAAAACGATGTTTTTCTTTCCAGTGTATAATCCAGCTCAAATTTAAAATACTAAAGATACCCAACCCAACTCATCTGCTAAATTTTTAGGTATCACTAAGAAAAGATGTTCCCAAGGCCCTTGTAGTCTATGTACACCACAAACCTCTTTCCCAAAAGATAGTGTCTTCATAATCTCAATACATGCACCACCAAAGATAACTCCAAGTCATTAGTAGGATAATTTCTCTCATGCATTTTTAGCTATCTAAATCTATAAGTAACCACTTGGTCATCCTTCATAAAAACTTATCTAATTCAGACTCTGAATACGTCATAGTACACAGTATACTCCTTACCAGGATTAGGTAAGGTGAGGATTGGTACTGAGGTTAGCTTACTCTTCAAATATTGGAAATATCTCTCCTAATCATATGACCAAAAAAAATCACCCCTTTCTTGGTCATCCTAGGCATCGGTGTTTCTAGATAGAATAATTCTTAGGTAAAGCGCCTTAATAACCTTCTAGACCTAGAAATCTCTAAATATAAAATACATTCTTGGGTCACTCCCTTGATACCATGACTACAAACTTATCTGGATCCACTAACACTCTATCCTATGCAATAACATGTCCTAATAAGTGCACTCTATCAATCCAGAAACTACATTTAGATATCTTGGAGTAAATTTTATTCTCCCTCAATGTAATTAAGACAGTTTCAAGATGTTGGTCATGATCGTCTACAAACTAGGAGTGCACTAAGATTTTTTTGATGAAAATCACAAAACAATTATCCAAGAAATGATGAAATATATAATTCATCAAGTCCATAAATATCATCTGTGCATTAATTAATTTGAATGGAATCAATATGAACTCATATGGGACATACCAAATCCTAAAATCAGTTTTTGGTATGTCTGATGGTCTCACCATCAACTGGAAGTGCACTAAACTCAAGTCGATATTGGAGAAGATCATATAACCTCTCTATTGTTTGAATATATCATCAATTTGTAGAAGGGGATACCGGTTCTTGATCACCATCTAGTTTAATATTTGATATTACACACACAAGAACAATGTCTCATCATCCTTCTTGAAGAAAAGAATAAGAGAACCCCATGTTGATGTACTAGGCCATATAAAACCCTTAGATTCCAAATATTCCAAATGAACTTTCAGATCATGAAGATCTTATTTTTTCATCCTATAAGGTGGGATAGAAACTAGATCTTCTCCTGGTACCAACTAGATTGTGAACTCAATCTCCCACTTGAGTGGTAAGATATAGAACTCGTTAGTAAAGACATCCTGAAAAGGGTATATAATAGTAGTAAAAGTATCTTGTTGTATTCTACCATTATCTAGATAAATACCTACTATCTGATCCATAAGATAATCAAAACTTCACTAAATTGGTTTTTTATTATCATTAGGAATAGTCCACTCACCCTGGTGAAAATAGCTACCTCCTTTTGGAGATAGAAAAGTAAATCTCCTCTAGTAATATTTTATGTGATCCTAGTATAGAACTACGCAATCCATACCCAAAATCAAATCAAAACCTATCATTTCAAACAAAAATGGTTCCCAAAAGAAACTATAACCACCAATTTAAAGATAACGCTTCTTGCACCTCTTAATACCCTCTGACCCCACTCTCAATGGTGTTTCAATGGTCATAACCCCATATATTATCTCCAAATACAAACCCAAACCATTTAAAAATTACTAGATATAAAGTAATGTGATTATATTGTATCAAAAAATGAAAACTGAGTTAAATTATACAAGAATCGTACCTCTGATGGTTGAAGTTCTTGCATCCAAACCATTCAAAGTAGTCTGTATATCATACAGATAACTTTCCCATCTACTTTGGGATCCAATATGACTCCCCTAGGATGCTACCTCTAAGTGGTATTACATCTCATGTACTGGGGTACCTCAACCTCTATCTTATCCTAAATGGCCAATGTAACTCTATTTACCAGTCTGTTAAGGGGTAACTCGGTCTTTTCCAGACTCAGGTGTCTGTCCTAATCCCCTGACACTGATATGCTGCGTAAATTTCCTACAAAACTTATAAAGATAACCCAAACTTCCATATACATGGAACTCCACTGAGGGGTGAGGAAACTACGAGCACTTGCGGTCCAACCTTCAACACTAAAATCACTACACCAAACCACAGTTCTGAGGTGGAATTCCACTCCCTTGATTGTCTTTCCCACTATTTCCCTAGTGATAACTATTATGACGGCACTTTTTTCCGAAAGAATAAGAGTTCTTGTATCACCCTATTAAAATTATATGGAAACCACTCGGTTCATCTCTCATATCACCTTCCATAATGAGAGTTTTATTCTTCATGTCCAAAAGGCTACTAAAGAAAAATATTTTCACGTGCAACTTGATCTCATAGAGAATACCATCCTAAAAATGTATCCCCTGGAGATCTCATCAGTTTATAAGGATGGAGTGAATTTTCAGTCAATAAAGAATTTGGTGTAGTCCATCACTAGAAATATCTCCTGTATTAGGTGCATGAACTCATGATAGTTCTCATCCCTCAACATCACAAGATAGAAGTGGCTCAAAAAAATTACTCTAATTTTTTCTAAGATAACCCCCTTGCTACTCAGATTTCTCCATAATTCCCCATAGACTCTAATAAGATCCACAATACATTTATACAACAAGATTCACCCTCCTATCTATGATTGTATCAAGGTGCTTGAAGATCCTCTGGACTAACTCAATCTATAACAAAGCTATTTGGGGGCCTCCATCACCCATGAACATAGGTATATATTCTAGCTAGAACTCTCATGTCAGCTCAAACATGTAAGGAATAGTGATAAAAGTCTCCATTTACATATATTTCATGACTCTCAAGAAGCTATAATGGAGATGATCATCCATATGATTCTCAAGAGCTATAGGAAGATATGTTTTAGCTATGTTAGGAGAATGTTTATTTCTACTCTCCTGACACTCAATTTGAAGATGATGATGAGGAATTTTCTCTACAAGAAAAACTCACTTCTTAGAACACTGAGTAACAATAAGGTCAACCTCAAGAGGTGACAACAATAGAGAAACACCAGATCATGGTCTCTTTAAAAATGGATTAGCAAGTGAATTATCATGATATAGTAGTTCATTTATTCCCTTTTTAATCATATATAATAGGTATCTCATTTCACAATTCATACAAGAAAAATATATCAAAAGCAATAGATATATCTCTATCATGAACAATGCATGTCAATATATATCTCTATATTCCTATCATGATGCATGCATACTCATCTTGTGATATATCATTCCAATAGTATAAATCTTAAGAAACAATAACATCGCACAACATATGAATCACCCAAGATAAAATAATATCAATTATAACAAGTTAACATCATAAACAATAATCTCATACCTAGGCACTCGTATTTCCCCCATACGTGTGTTAGATACTTCCATGAATAAGCTCAATAGTTAGTCTTGATACATCCTAGTCTCTATTCTTCCTTTACCAAATAGTAAAGCAATATAAAAGAAAAATTGATGCCTATGATACCACTTTTAAACATCCCCAACTCGGTGCTCCCATAAGTGATTGAGAAGGTTGCCTACGTGACCTCAAGCATGCATCCATATATTCTAGAGGCTGCCAAATAGAAGTGAGGGTGTAATTAATACAGTGTAAATAATATACCCTTTAGTAAATAGTTTCAATAATATCAGAAAAATAATAGTAGGGTAGTGAAAATAATGGAAATAATATGAATAATTTAATGGCCAACCAAAGATGAGAAAGTACAACTGAATAAATCTAAATAATAATAGTATCATGTAATGAAAATATGAATATAACTAAATGATGTTCTAAGATTCATACAGACAAAATAAAAGAAGAATCCAATAAATACTCTAAAGACGTTGGTCTCGAACCCCATGTTGGTCCTGTATCTAAGCTCCAACCCATCCAGAAATCTATAAATCAACAATGGATTCTCTTTCCCTTATCCAAATCTGCATCTATAAGGTCTATTCGGGTACCAAATGGTGTCTTGTGAGGGTGTGATTACAACTCAGTAGGTCGGCACCACCATGTATAAACAATCCAATTTGATAAATATAGTGTGTGAAATATAGTGATAAATAGAGTATTAATTTAATAAATTGATACTATTCCTAAAGTAAAACCATGTATTCCCCCTCAGGGTTGACACATGGGGTTAGTCAAACCTGCTTCGGTTCCCATCTAGTTATCTCTTTCTAAAGTTGAATCCTCCTTTATTAGGAAAGATCACCCAACCGGTGGAAGATTCACCCACTGAGGATGAATTGCAAAAACATCACATTAAAAAATTCCCTCTGCCCGTAAAATATCTAGAATCCCACCTTTAGGCATCCATAGATAGTGTATCTGGCCTCAGACACCATATAATCATAGACTATTCCCTTTAGCATCAAGTACTTGTGTGTCTATCCCCCATGTGGTATGAAATCATGCATCATGCCCTCAGGCATCAACATAAATCTGGAGTCATATCCAGATAAACTCAACATTCCAATAAGCGCCCCACCCTCAGGAATTGATCATAATCGATTTCACATAAGCTCAAAATCTTGGAAAGTAATTTACAAGGCCAAAATCAAACATACAAGATATATCATCATAATGTACGATGATCAATTCATCAAATTATCATTTTTATTGTTTTTTATCTTTCATAAATCTAGGTTTCCAATTATCCTCATAAATATATCAAACCTATTTCATTTATCATTTAACCATAATCCCATTAACATATCATCTTAAAAAATTTATCCGAGGTGATTCTACCTTAATAAATCACACAAATTACATATTATTCCAATTCATAATATTAAGATAATAATCAATCATTTTTTCCAAAATATCTCAGGGCTTTAATATCAACTGACCAAGTCTCAACAAGGTCCAAGGATGGAACCCCTATCTGATGGTTTTAGGTATTAGAGTCTATGAATATAGAACTAATGGGATCCAATAAATGATCTAAAATAATAAATGATCAATATTTAATAGTATTTATCCAATTTATTAGGATTTCCATGCATCATATTGGCATGATCGCACATATTTCACATACTATGGAAAATTAAATCAGATAAAAGGGATAAGATTTATACCACCAACCTTAATCTAGAGATCAAATAAACACTCTAAATAGGTAAATCTAGTGAATAATGAAGGCAATGGTGATCACAAGGAAAAACCTAGATCATAGATATCAAGATCAAAAACTTGATTCAAAGTCAGTCAAGGGATCACATTGTGGTAATAGAGAAAATAATCAAGTAACTCACTAGAGATTGAATGATAGACTAAGACGTCTAGAGAGGAAAGAATCACTTCAAAATCTCCTAGAGTTTCCCTAGTCTTCAATAGAGAAGGTTTGACCATGAATAAAAACTAATTCATATGCACAGCTTGGGGCTAAACCCACTTATCCTGATATATTCATGATGTGAACCCCTTTTATGACATGAATTTACTAATTTATAAGATATGCCAAATAATGCATCACCTCGGGTTAAAATAACTTTGATCAGCCATTTCATGACATGAACTAGTTTCATGGCATGTAAATGTTTCATTCTTGGAATCATTTCAACATTTTCACATCATATAACCCATTCATGATGTGAAATTTTCCTATAGACAGATCATAGCCTAGATTCTATAGAAAAACCCTGAACCACATCTAAAGCTTTCCAAACCCATGAAAAAACCTCGTAATCCTTTGACCCATTTATACCCAAACTCTATTAATTCAAGAATATATACATCCTTTAACTTTAGGTCATTTTACCTAGAAAAATATCTCCATCCTCAAAAGAAACTCAACCACCAAGGTTTAAAGAGGAAAATAAAACAAAAAAAACAATTTCAACCAAAATTCAAGAGGGCGTACCTAGAAAAAGATGGGATATTACATATCCCACAGGAGTTTCAAACTAGGTGTGTAGCAATTATTGTTTTCATGTACCGTGTAATGATTGAGTCTAGCTTAATGCACCCTTTTCTAGGTTATTACCCCTAGGTACCTATGTGCTAGATCCACATCCACTTGTAGTATCCATATAGGGATGTATTTACTTTGAAAGCATGTACTCTATACTTTACCAAAATTTAGGGATTTTTTATTATGTTTATTCTTATCCCTAATTATTTCACTAGATTTTTTTAATCCTAATCCCAAAAATAACTATACTTTTCTATGATACCAACTATGAAAACCCATATCTTTAATACACTTTATTTCATGATTTATTACATAAAAACACACTTAGTATAGCCAGGATATCATAAAGTATGGTGTATTTTGGAAATTAGATACATATAACATCAACTTTATACATGGATATAGCAACATTATTGAAAACATCCTTAACGTGATTTATAATTGCATTTCGTTTAAAATTGCACAGTATAACCTGGGATATACATAAAGAAGGGGTGACCAATAAATTCTAGTAATGGAATAAAAAATACATAACATGATGAAATTATTAAATTTTAGCCAATATTTATTTAAATGGTATATAAAAGGGGTGAGAATCATAATCTTGAATAATGAGGCATGATACAATATGATAGCATCAAGGCAGCATGGGAATATAGCAACAACGTTAAACATGAAATCATAAACATAGGTCAAGGATAACTACTAAGACATCATAACATAGTATAAAAATTCCCATAATGGATTCTATTTAATCTATAATCTCATAAATTACATCTCATGAGACTAAAAAATTACCCAATGCATTGGAGCACTATATAATTCTGGGTACACCCGTCGCTTTCATAACATGTACATTCATAAGTGTTCCACATAGATTATTAAACATAGGATAATATTTCATTAAATTTAATCCCATAAATAAGGAGTGTGGAATAAATTCATGTAAAGAAAAATAAATATAATTATGTATTGGTTTTTACCCCTAAGTGGGCATAGCGATGGTATTCAAAATACAAATGTTAGGCATGGAAAAATTGTAAGGTAATTTCGGCTACATAACGGGGGTATATAATGAATCATGGGTGGTATTAATGAGAGTGAAAGTGGTATATAATCACTTTTAAACCATAATGTAAGTAATAGGTATATTTAATAACATAACACAGCCTGGAAATTTTGGAATTTAAAGGTATAATACAAAAAGGGTTCTTGAATAAAAGTTTGGCATAGAAAAAATCACAGGATAATTTCGGCAGAATAACAGGGGTACATAAAGAATCATGGGAGAGATTAATGAGAGTTAAATGGGTATATAATAACTTTTACATAATAAGGGAATTAATATGTATATGTAATAACATAATACAACATGAACAATTGGGAATAAAAAGGCATAATACAAAGATGGTGCTTGAATAAAGAGGAGAAGGAGAGGATCCCTTACCTTGAGAGGGTGTTTCCAAAAGCTTGGGAAGATATTATTAAGAGCTTGGGGAACCTTGGTAGGGCTCTATAAAGGAAATGGAATATTATATTCATAATACAATGGTTTTTAGTGTAGATAAAATGGATCTTGTGTGGGTTTATATAGGAAAAGAGTGGGGAGTTCTTTATTATTTTTCAAACTTAGGTTTTGGACTCTATAAAATAAAGTAATCAAAACCAAAAACCTTCTCATGGTTTTGGCCAATGGTTTATAAAAAATAGGATTGGTTTTTATTATATTATAATTTTATTAACTAATCACATTAAAATAATACCTTTGGTGATTTAGAAGTGATTCATGTTGATAAATAATTGATTTTAAACCTTAAAATATAATATAGGTTTTGGAGGATTAATAAAGGGTTTATAAATTAAAATATAACTTAAGAAAAACATAATTTTAAAGTGTAAATATATATTTGGTCATGGATACCTTTTATGTAACATATTACATCACTTTTTGGCTATTATGATGTCATAATACACGCTGTATATTTATATCGTATTTAATTTCTACCCAAAAATTCAACTCCCTCATAAAATTATGAAAAAATAACTATTGGATAATTTCAACATGATAATTTAAAAAATAATATTTATTTTATCAAAATAATTCTCTAATTATGATAAATTTCACTGTTAAATTAAAATCTATATTTATTTAAAAAAGTTGTTTTTTTTACAATAAGAGTTTGATAACCCTTATAGAAATTACATTTTCACTTCATAAAATTATATTATAATTTATATTTAAAATATACAATTTAATAATAATATTTTATTAAAATATTATTTTTTTAAAAAAATCATGAATTTATCAAAATGAATTTCTTGATTTAAATTTCATATTACCCAAAAATATAATTTGAGTTTTTTCATATTAAAATCTAATTTTTATCAAACTCATTACTTAATCATTTATAAAGTAAAAAAAATAAGGAATAAATATAATAATTATATAATTAGAAAAAATATATATAATTATTTATACTATTAGTTTCAAGATATATAACCTCTTATTACACCACCAAGCGCCCTAAGGGTAAATTGCACGATGGTGATATTCTCATGGGGTGGTTCAGGGAACATGGTTTGGGTCATGATCTCGGTGAGATTCAAATTCTCACGCAAATAGTTTCACTTATGATTTAATTGTTGGATATAGGCTTGGTATTGATCAAGGTAAAATCCTAGAGATACCATCTCCCTTGTAAGATCTGATAAATGGGATTCATAGGGTATAATCCTATTGATCTTGGTCATAATTTCTTTTTTCTATGTCAATAAGACTTTATCATAACCCTTAATATATAATAATAATATGATCACTCTTTAATGTCTATATTATCAATGATTATGATTCTTAATAGTATTTTGAATCTGATAGTATATGACTTATAATGTTCCAATATAACCAAAGTAGTGCATGTGTTTTCTATATTTACATTATATAAATAAGTCACTTATTCATTTTAAAATGGAATTTCATTTATAAAAGTTTGGGTCATTACATTATTCCCCCTTTAGAAATTTATCCCCCAAAATTTTCATTTCATACACTAAAATAGATGAGGGTACTTCTGTTTTATCGCCACTTTTGGTTCCCATGTCACTACCTCAAACTTTTGGTTTTTCCACAACACTTTGTCCAGGTGATTTGTCTTGTTTCATAAAAATTTGTCTCTAAAATCTAATATCTTCACTAGATGCTCCTCATATGAAAGATCATTCTCTAATGATTCCATCTATAGATTCAATACATGGGAGCGGTCTGGTATGTACTTCCTTATACTGGATATATGGAACACATCATGTACTTAAGATAGGTTGGGTAGGAGTGCTAGTTGATATACCACAGATCTGATGGGATTGAGGATATAAAAGGGGATTATGTATCTTGTAATAAGATTTCCTTTCTTCTAAAACCTCATTACTTTCTTCCATGGTGATATATGAACTAAAATGTTATCATCAACCTCAAAAACTAGGTCTCATCAATGATTGTCTGCATAGATTTTCTATCGACTTTGTGAAGATTTTATGTGACGTTGAATGTTTTGAACCATTTTCATTAACTCTTAGAAAATATAAAGTCTTATAAGTTTCTTATCTCTAAATTCATCACATCATATCATATTATGACACCTCTTCCTATATAGAGCCTCATAAGGTTCCATTTGAATGATGTATTGGAAACTATTATGATATAATAATTCCACTAGGAGAAGGTTTTGATCCCCAAATCCTTGGAAATCCATTGAACATGATCTCAGTATATCCTCTAGAGTTTGAATATTCCTTTTAGACAGACCATAAATATAAGGGTGATAAGAAATGCTAAATATAAATTTTGTATTCAATTCTTATTGAAGGATTCTCTAAAACCTTGAGGTAAACCTCAGATCTTGATCAGATATAATGGAGAGTGAACTCCATGAAGTCTTACCACTTACCTTATATATATCTTAGTGATTTTTTCAATAGATAAATCTTCCTTGATATCAATGAAATGCACCTACTTTGTAAGGTGATCGACTACCACTCAGATGGAATTATTACCTTTAGTTGTCCAGGGGGTACTATGATGAAATCCATGGTTGTGTTTTTCCATTTCCAATTGGTATGGGAAATGGTTTCATCATACTCTCAGAATTTTTTCATTTATCCTTGACTTGTTGTAATACTAAGCATCAAGATACAAAATCTATAATCTATCTTTTCATGTTATCCCAAAATAAGTTTTGATTCAAATATTTATACATATTAGTGCTTCCTGGATGAATAGAGAATGATGATTTATGCACATCATCCATAAGTTCCCTCTTCATTTATAGTTTTTATGGGACACATATTCAGGTTCCAAACCTTAAAACTCCATCTTCATCAAAGTTGAACTCTGAAATATTTTCTACCTTATTTTATAGAAATTCGTCATCTTTTTTAGCCTCTTTAATCCTATTAATGATGGATGGTTAAGAATTTATTTTAGAAAGGTAAGATGAAGATACTTTTATTATTCCCATATCTATACTTTTCATGTCAAAGAATATGGGTTCCCTTTTAATCCTCATCGTGGATAAAGTCTTTGGATCCTTTTTATTCAGAGCATCTACCACTTTTTTTGCTTTCTTAGGATGGTAATGGATTGAATAGTCATAATTATTGATCAGCTCTAAACACCTCTGTTGGAACATATTAATCTTATTTTGTGTGAATATATACTTGAGGATTTTATTATTTGTATATATGTCACACTTCTCCCCATAGAGATAATTTCCCCAAATCTTCAATGTGAAGATCATTGATACCAATTGAAGATCATGGGTTAGGTAGTTCTGCTCATCGATCTTTAGTTGTAATGAGGCATAGGTTATCACTTTTCCATCTTGTATGAGTACAAAACCAAATACCTTTTTGGATTTATCACTATAGATCACAAATTCATCCCCACTTGTGGGTAATGTGAGCACAGGTGCAGTGATTGGCCTCTTCTTTAGCTCCTTAATGTTTTATTTTCATTAATAATTCTAAAAAACTTGACTTCCTTTGGATTTATCTTGGTTAGTGTGCTTTAAAATCATGAGAATTTCCTCACAAATCGGTGATAGTACCCAGTTAATCCAATAAAACTAATATTTATAGATATTTGAAGAAAAAATTGGGTGGGATAAAATGAAGAGATAAATTGCAGAATTCGTATCTCAATACTTGATATTCCAACAAGTCAAGGAGAAAAGATGGAATTTTAAGGTTATGGTGCAACTATTTACCATACCAGTATAAAAATGGAAAAAATAACCATGTATTTATTTATAGGACTCTCTAGGAAACCTAAAGGCAATAACGTTATTTAGGTGGTAGTTGATCACCTTACAAAGTCAATGAATTTCATTACTATTAAGGAAGTTTTATATCTTGACCAACTAACTAATATATACATAAGGGAAGTGGTAAGTCTACATAGAGTTCCACACTCTATTGTATTTGATTGACATATGTGGTTTACCTTGAGGTTTTAGAGAAGCCTCCATCAAGTATTGAAAACATAGTTAATCATTAGCACTGTTTATTACCCTCAAACGGATGTTCAGTCTGAAAGGAACATTCAAACAGTGGAGGATATGCTAAGATCATGTTCAATGGATTTCTAAGTATATTGGTATCAACACTTTCCCCTAGTGGAGTTCACATATAAAAAAATTCCATTCTAGCATTAAAATGTAACTTTATGAGGCTATGTATGGGAAGAGGTGACATACTTCAACATTATAAGATGAAGCTGGAGAGAGGAATCTGATAGAACCTTATCTTATCCAAGATATGAAAGATAAGTTTTAAACCATTTATCATCACATGAAATATTCAAAAAATAGATAGAAAATCTATGAATAAAATCATAAAATACACCTTCATATTGAGGTCAATGATAAATTTTTCCTTCATATATTTCCATGGATGAAATTCATGTGGTTTTGGAAGAAGTGAAATCTTATTCCTAGATACATCTTCCCATTTGAGATACTTGATCACATCAGAGCGTTGGCCTATCAATTAGAACTCCCGCATAACTTATCTCAAGTACATGATTTATTACATATGTCCCTCTTGAGAAATTACATATCATACCCCTCACATGTACTAAATTAAAAGGTGTTACCATTGTATAATGATCTTTCTTAAGAGAAAAATCCAACGAATATCTTAGATCATAAAGACAAAGTTTTACGAAACAAGACAACTCACCTAGTAAATGTGTTGTGGCATGACCATAGGTTTGAGAAAACAACTTGGGAACTGAAAGAGGTATTGAAATAGAAGAAGAATCATCTATTTTAGTGTAATAAATGAATATTTAAAATTAAAATTTCTAAGGGTTGAATGATGTAACAACTTGGGCTTTTATAAATAAAATTCCCTTTTTAAATGAAGAAGTGTATTATTTATGTAATGTAAATATAAAAACACATGAACTTATTTGGTTATATGGGAAATTTATAATTTATATCCTATAAGATTTAAAATACCATTAATAATCATAAATACTAATAATATATTCATTGAATAGTGATCATATGATTAGTATATATTGAGGGTTGTGATAAATTCCTATTGACACTGACAAAAGAAGTGATGGCCTCGACCAGTTGGATCGTACCCTATAAACCCCATTTATCAGAGCTTCCAAGGGAGATAGTATCATTGGGATTTTCTCTTGATCAATCCCAATCCAATATAAAATAACTAAATCATGAGAGAAACCTTTTATGAGAGAAGTTCAAGCTCATTAAGATCATGGCCCAAACCATGTTCGTTAAACCACCCTAAGAAAATCTCACTATCACGCACCTTACCCTTAGGTAAATCGCTAATGTAATAAGGGGTTATGTATTTTTACCCTAATAGTTTGAATATTTATATTTTATTACAAATAAAATATTTATTATATTCTTTTTACTTTTTAAATGATTAAGTAATGAGTCTGATAAAAAATAGGTTTTAATACAACAAAACTCAAATTATATTTTTGGGTAACATGCAATCTCAATTAAGAAATTATTTTTTATGAATTCAGGAATTAAATTATATTTAAAAAATATTATTATTAAATATTATATATTAAATATAAGTGATAATATAATTTTATGAAATAAAAATGTAATTTTTATAAGGGTCAAAAAATAGTATTGTAAAAAAACCAGTATTTTTCAACAAATGGGGATTTTAATTTAAAATTGTAATTTATAATATTTATTGAATTATTTTGATAAAATAGATATTATTTTTGGAATAATCATGTTGAAATAATCCAATGGTGAATTTTTCATAATTTTCTATGAAAGTCAAATTTTCGGATAAAAATTAAATACGGTATAAATATATGGTATGTATTATGATATCATAATGACCCAAAATTAATGTAATATTTTCGATAAAATATATCCACGTCCAAATATATATTTCCACTTTAAAATAATTTTTTTATGTTATTTTATTAATTTTATAAACCCTTTATAAATCCTCCAAAACCTATATTATATTTTAAGGTTTTAAAATCAATTCTTTGTAAACATGACTCACTTCCACTTCACCAAGGGTATTATTTTAAGATAATTAGTTCATGGAATTATAAAATAATGAAAATAACTTCTCTTTGGTAGAAATTATTGGAAAAAACCATAGTATGGTTTTTGGTTTTTATTACTTTATTGTATGGAGTCCAAAACCTAAGATTGAAAAATAATAAAGAACTCCTCTCTCATTCACTATATAAACACACCCAAAATCTCATTACTATTCACTAAAAACCATTGGATCATGAATATAATCTGAAATTTCCTATCTATATCCCTCCAAATATTCTCCCAATCTTCCAAGAAACTCCTCCCAAGCTTTTGGAAACACCCTCTCAGGGTAAGGGATCCTATCCTTCTCCACTTTATTCAAGCACCTTCTTTGTCTTATGAAATTTTATTCCCATATTTTCATGTTTTATTATGTTGTTATATATACCTATTACTAAAATTATTATGTACAAGTGATTATAATACCTATTTCACTCTTATTAATCCCCCCCATTATTCATTATGTACCCTTTTTATACTGCCAAAATTATCCTATAACTTTTCCATGTCATACATTTGTATTGTGAATTCCATAGTCATTTACACTCAAGGGTATCACCTAGATATAACTATCCTTATTTAATTAGTGACTTATATTTATGTATTCAACACACCTTAATCTTTGGATTAAATGTGATGAAATATGATCTTATGTTTAATTATCTGTGTGGCACACTTACACATGTACATGATATGAAATCACTGGGTGCACCAAGAATTATATAACACTCCAATGCATTGGGTAATGTTTTTGTATCATGATACATCATTTATGGGATAAGGGAGTAAAACTAATCAATTATGGGACTTTTTTCACCATGTTATGATGTCTTGGTGGGTATCCATGACCTATGTTTATGATGTCACATTTACTATTGTTGCCACATTCACATGTTTCCTTTATGATATCATGTTGTATCATAACTCATTGTTAAAGATTGTGATTTTTATCAATTTTAAGTCCCATTTAAATTCCCATTGGCTAAAATTTAATACTTTCATCATTTAATGATTTATTTATTCCCTTATTGGGCTTTATATCTCACCCCTTTCTTATGTATTCCATCAGGTTGTCTCATGTAGTTTTAAGAGAAATGGAATTTTAGAGCATGTTAAGAAGTTTTTCAATAATGTTGTTGTATCCATGTATCAAGTTGATGTTTTATATACATAATTTCATGAATAAACTAGGCATCATGGTATTTTAGGTTGTACTGAGTGTGTTTTTATGTAATTGATCATTAAATAAAGTGTATTAAATATATGGATTATCATAATACATAGAAGGACATGTAGAATGCTTCAAATCATGCCCATACTAGAATAAGTAGTTATTTTCCCCTAGGTTAATAGGTTTATTTATTATCTTTTAAATAAACTAACCATTATATAAGCTCATGATAAAATCATTTATTTATTTTATTTCTTTCTTGTTCATGATTTATTTTGTGGGTGTTAGACCCTGATCACATAAATAAATGAATTTAACTTGAAAATATAGAACTAAAATTAATGGATTATGCATAAATGTTTTATTAGTACATAGTTAATCTATTAAGTAAAATCCAATTAATATTAATAATACATTTCAATGGATAAAATAAAAAAAATTCACATGATAATCAAAATCTATCAATAAAATATTAAGTGTGACCAAGCCATTAATCATCTTATTTAAGATGGACCCATAGTTAAAGTGTCGGTTCGGCCTATATTGGGAACTTTTAATTATAGAGAAGTATTAACTAAGATAGTGGGTTAACTTAACCAAATATGTATTGGGTTTAATGGCCTTATTCTGTCCAATAAAAATTTGGAGTCAAGTGTTGAGTAAATCTGTGTCAATATTTATAGATTGGGGAGTCCACTCAATAGACCAAGGAGATATCAGTTTGAAATTGGAATGAATTTATACCTAAATACTTTCTTATAATTTTAATGTCCTCCATATAGATTATAAGGATTGAAATAGGTATCCTTGTCACTAGAGTCTCTACATGATAGTACATTATGAATCCAATGGTGAGGTATACTGGTTTTGGTAAAATAGTGAGAGGATAATAAAATATAATTTATTATGCCAACTCTAGTAATCAAATAAATTACTAATAATTTTCACTCATGTTATTATAGAATAATGGAAAGTTTTTCATACACATTATCCCTATGATCAATTCTCGAGAAATATCATCTTATAACTAGTAGTGAATTATAGGAATGGTTAAAATTCTTACAATTTGTGTTGCACCATGAATGGAAGTCTTACGTGATATAATACCCAGTCCATGATCTATATTCTAAGGAGGTGAGTGATGAGGAATTTTTTGTCTACAAAAAAACTAAATGATGTTCTATATGTTCAATTTTTGATGTTATCATCCATTTCTAGTGAACTCGTGAATTTTCATGAGAATATGTATGCTTATAGAATATTTATGAATATTTATGATATTTATGAGGAGAGAGATAAACAGTAATGGTTTGAGATATCCAGGGTGATATTCATGTGAAATCTTAGAGAAGATTCACCAGTTGGGCCTCACATAGTTAAACTCATTGGATACATTGAGCATCTATATGTTCTAAGAATTAAATTTCTAGAATAATTATGCACTGATCTCATTCTTTCATGAATCTCTCAGAGCTTCTCTAGTTTTTTGTAAATTTCAATATGTACAACATTAGGGAATCTCTCCCAGATATCCTCATTCCATTTTTTCAAGTTAATAAAGATATAAAGCACAGAAATCCTTCCATTCTTATGGTAAATAAAAATAAGGATAAATAAAAAATGCCTAATACTAACATTAAGACTAAGGCTTCTTCAAAACACCCTTCCAAGAATAGTATAACATCTTGTTATTGTTTTAAAGTATTCCTAAACCTTACTTTTTTCAAGATTTGGTTGGGTTTATTTTAGGTTGAAATTTTAAATTTTTTTAAAATTATGGTCTAGTGCATGGTTGGAACATGGTTTTCCCAAACCATGTTCCTTCTTAATCCAAACCATGAAAACATAGGCAGTGAGGTTTTTCACCATTGGTTCATGATATTTTATACTATATTCCCTCTTAGGATAAATCATGTATCCCATTTAAATGGGGTGCACAGTTAGTCTCCATGGTTTTTCAAACCATGTAGCCCTACCCAACTAACCGTGCATGGGATTTAAATAATCCTAAAATCAAACTTTAAAATATTAAAACCATCACTTTAGGTGTCATATGAACCTAGCACGACCCTATATGTTTTTTTCTTCCTCGAGAACATCCAAGAGGTGATTTTCCCTCTTTGCACCCTCCCAAAAGAGGATTTAATCTTAGAGAATAATGTTTGATCCTATCCCAATTAGTTTTCTCTTCCCATTCTATTTCTCCCACTATCTCTCTTCTCATATTTATGGTTTTTTAGATCCCCATGTTGATTCATGGATCTAATACTTGGTGTTTTGGATCTTAAACCTAGGTTTGATCCTTGTTTCCCAGATTTCATGATTGTCATTCTTCATTGATGAATCCCAATTAGGGTTTGGTGAATCAAGATCCCATGATCCTGAGGTAGGTGGTTTCATTATGATGCCCAATTTTTCTTAACCATAAATTTCTATTTTAAATTTAATTTCCTGATTTAAAATAAATTTCTTAATTTAAAGGAAATTTCTTTCAATTGTTTGAATAAAACCCCAAATCCATTATATTGGGGGTTTTAGAAATTTGTTTTGGCATTGAAATTGGGAAAACCTCTAATTACATTGAATTGTGGAATGATTATGGAAATTTTTGAAATTTAAATTACAGAAATGGGTTTGATGTAAAATTGTGAAAAACCCAAATTCCATTGAATTGGGGGTTTATTGTGAAAAAACCAAATTCCATTTAATTGAGGTTTTATTGTGAAATTGATTGAATTTTTTGAAAATTTTGATTGCTGAATTTAAATTATGAAATTGAATTGTGAAATTGAATTTGTTAATTGATTGCAAATTCTTGTATGGGGAAAATGGTTTAAATTTTTTTTATTAAAACTCATTGGTTTTGTTGTGGAAAAGGAATTTTTTTGATTAAAAACTAATTTTGGTTTTTAAATGGAAATTGGCATGTTTAAAAAAGGTGGAATGGGATGAATTTTATTTTAAACTATTTTTAAAATAAATTTCTCATTATTGTTTTATACTAGATAACATGACATCCTGGGTATTTAGTGATTTATTAGGTACAAGCACATTAGGATGAGAATTCCCTAATGCTAGATTGACACTTTACAACTATTACATGAACATTATTTAGCACACTGAATTCCTCAGTGGGATGTTGATGAGTCATCTCTTACTAATGTCAAGGGATGTGTGTAAACATTGTGATTATTATCACATAAGTGTGTGAGGATACCATAACTAGAAATTGTGTGAGGATCCCATAACCAGGAACTATTTTACCTTTTAGTAGATGACCATGTTTCTCTCTTTTTTATAATTGATATATAAATATGTGCCAATTTTTATAAACTATTTTAAATGACTTGTAAATTTAT
Source organism: Viscum album (assembly GCA_963277665.1). NCBI lineage: Eukaryota > Viridiplantae > Streptophyta > Magnoliopsida > Santalales > Viscaceae > Viscum > Viscum album. Next base: position 302,098,352 of record OY728144.1, read on the forward strand.
ATAAATTGTTTTATGGAAAATTCTTATTTAATCCATTATTTTAGAAATATTTCCATCAATTAAAATGTGAAGAATTTGTGTAAATTATTTTCCATCATTTTAAATGTAAAACATGATTTGTTTAAATATGATTTTGAAATGAAAACCCTTTTTATTTGAAAATTTTAAAGCTATTTATTTGTTTAATTAAATGTTTGAATCTTATTATGGAATCCTTAGTGAGACCCTACTGGGATTTTAGCTCACACCAAACATGTGACTTTGGGTGTTTGTAGATTTTCTCCTTCCAGGTTTGAACAGGGGTAAATCACCACTTATAGGTGGTTCTAGATGTTTATTTGTGGACTTAGAGAGTTATGTATATTGGGACTTGGGCTATTTATCTATCATGTTTTACTGGTAATTTACTACAGTACTTTGGGTTGTTTATACCTATTTGAATTCTGGTACACTTCTCCAAGTGGAGTTTCTTTTGTATGCATACTGATTTGTTATCTTTCTTCCGCAATGTTTGTGGAAAATTCATTACCAATTTCTTTTGTATGATGTTAGATTCTAGTCTTCAACCCATGGGGATTGAGAAATCCCTTTCAAGCCATGTCAGGACTGGCTCGGTTATCGGGATACCAAGGTACCTGGGTTGGTTCATGAAAAATAGGATGATCAAGGGGAAAGAAAGGAAATAGGATGTTTTCTATTTCACATATGGAAAGAAGGTCTGATGGAAGTAAAATTTAACTTATAAAAATAAGCAAGTGGAAACTTAAGGTGTTTTTGTTATCAAGTATAATCTACCTATTGTGTATTAAATACAATATGTGGTTCTCACATATGTATTCAAATACAAAAACCAAGTAGATTCTGGAATATTTCTCGTGGTGAGGTGGATCTATGAGTAGCTTATGGATATAGACTAACTACAGTGGTTATTGGAGATTACCATCTCACATTGCTAACTGGAATGATTTTGGTTTTGAAATATTGTTATTATGTGTCCTTAGTAATAGAAAATATTATTTGTATGCCCAAACTTGATACAAATGGTTTTTTTTAATCTGTAAATAAATGTTTCTTATTTTACAAAGAAATCATTTGTTATAGTAAGACACATTAAATTAACTAATGTTGTTTGTTGGATTACAAAAACCAAGTAATGGTAATTGATAACAAATCAGTATCACATGACTCAAATGACACCTAGTTGTTTCATCAACAACTATGTTATGTAAATAAAAATAGATTGATTATATTACACTAGGATATATATTTAGATTATTTTTAACTAAAATCTTTTGGTTTATTTCATGCTTGTAAAGGAAATGACCAAAACCCAGTTTACTGGAATAGGTGAAAGGGGAACAAATCATCTTGAATTGGAATATACAAATGTATGCAGACCATTTCCAGTTGAAGCATGGGGTGGATACTCATAATTTTTAACTTTTACTGATGACTATAGTAGAAATGGATATGTATACTTAATGAGTTATAAGTTGGATTATTTTGAGAAATTAAAGCAATATAAGAATGAAGTTGAGAATCAACTTGGTTAGAAGATAAAGACACTATGCTCAGATCGAGATGGAGAATAACTTAACCAAGTATTAATTAGTTGTCTATGGTATTATGGTATTTTATCTTAATTATACGTCATAATGGGATGGTGTAAGTGAAAGTAGGAACTATTCCCTGTTGGACATATTGGTTGGAAAATGTGAAGACACAAGAGGGGGTTGAATTGTTTCCTTTTAAAAAAAATTGGATAAATTAAAATCAATACACATTTGTAATGTGATAAAGTATTGTTTTATTAAAATATATTGATCAGTGGAATAATATATAAGAATAAAACAACAATTTTTATAGTGTTTTAGGGTACAAAGATCCCCTAGTCCACTCCACTAATTCTCTCTTCGTGAGCTTTGTGATTTTCACTAATTTGATCCTTTCTTTGGGGACCACGACAACTGAGTGTGGGAAGTTAACACCTTACAAAAATTCTGGTTATTTTATATGGAACCTCGAAAGCCACAAATTAGTATAAGAATCTAACACTCCACTATGAATTATTACAAGTAGTAGACACTTCAATTGAATAATATAGGATATAAAAGTTTAAGTATTTTCAGTACACAATTTCAGTGGCTACTGAAATATGATGAATCTTATTATTAAAATAATAGTACATTCAAGAAATTATATCTATGAAGTGATTATTATTGTAAAATATATTCAAATAAATTAAAAAACAAAATAATAACCTTTTTTAGTAGCAGAACGAACATGCAACAACATATCATAACATGTATGTCTCTTAAGTGTAGTCGTGAAAACTCTGAAAAATGAATAGAAAGAAATATAATTGTAAAGAAATAGAATCTTATAACATGTATGTATATAAATTTTGGTATTTAAAGATTCTATTAATGAATTTAGATAATAAATAAGATACCGCATCAACTTTAGTGGATAAAAAAATTTCCCCTATACAAAAAGATAAAACAAAGAAAAACATAGTGGGTTATTTAATCACCAAGCTTCTTAAAAAACAGATCATTCTAATTTATTGTATAAAAAACTTAAAAATCATAGATTTTTTTCAATATTTAAACTTCTCATATAATATATTTATTCATAATAAATAATAACATGAGTTTTATATTGGTCGAACATATCTAGAAATATCGCAAGATGAATCACGATATTCAAAATGCTCAATGTTCTTGAAAACTGAATTTAAATTGCCACTGAAAATTATAAATTTCCTTATAAATAGTAATGATTTTATTCATTAAATATTATCTTTTGAATTTTCATTTTAACTAATTTTAATTAGATATTTATTTTAGTGAAACCATTTTTGAAATCTCGGAAAATATCTTGGATTCAAATTTTGCAGACAACTGCTTCAAATGTTGGGGTTACTTTGTGTACAGTATTTTTAAAAGTACGATTCAAAAAAACCATTGATTCCAAACTTTGGGTTAAAAAATCATATTATAGATCCTTAAATGTAGGTTTATTCACAAAATTTTTCTTCTCAATTCAAACATTTAGATTAAATGTAGGGTACAAAAGTATCATTTCCTATTGAAAGTGAACTTCTCAAACCTAAAATTATCCACAAATGAAGGGTATATAAAAGTGATTCCAAACTCCTTATATAATTTTTAGAATACATATAACAAATTCAACCAAAATAATTCTATAATTTCAGAGGAAATAAAATAAATATTTCAATAAATATAATCCTAAAATTTAGTTAAAGTAACTTCATTAGTAAAACATATGAGGTCGTTTGTAAGCATCGAAATCATTGATAAAAAAATGAAATTGTTGTATCAATATCCATATGACCATAATATATCCCCCTTTTTTATAATCATAAAACCCATAGAAATATAAACATATAAACATAGGTTTTAATTAATTTATCAATCAAATATAGATTTATCAAATAAAAAAAGAATATTTAGTTTATCCAAATTTCTTTCAAAATTGTAAAGAGATATGAACAACAATAATAAAACAAAACTAATTATAGTTAATATAAATTTTGTGTTTATCTAAATTTTATCCAAATTTATCCTAACTAAAGAATAATAGTTAACAGAAATTTTGTATTTATCCAAATTTCTACCCATTTTTTGATATCAAAAAGAAGTAGACAGATAAATTAAACCACATCTGATGCTACATTGAACTGTTAGTGAATTTTATGTTTATCCAAAGATAAATGCATCCTGAAAAATGAATAGGCTCTAAAACATAAAACTATAGAAAATGGCATATAAATAAAATAGAAAACAAAATATAAATAAGATAATTTCTTTCATTAATCTTCCCAAATTACAAAAATGTATGGTTTAATGGATATAATGACTAAGGGTTGGGATAAAGATATTTTTCAGGTTTATTATCTTTTGAGGATGTGGATTCATTGGTCAAGGAATATATAACCATTCAAGGAACTACATTTATATAACATCCCATTACCTTATTTCAAGTAATTTTCATTCCTTATTTTATTTTTTCCCTTCTTTTGGGTGCAATTATGAGTCTTTTGGAGTTCTAGACAAAAAATATGGTTTTCAACAAGGAGTTGTGTCATGGTGTAGCAACTGCAGTGTGTAGATTCATGTCTTTGATGTGGAGGAGTCTATAATGGAGTAAGGGTATGAGGGATGGATTTGGTCAGTTCTACTATTTTGTACACCCTTACAATGTAGGGATTTAGTTGTGTTGTGGATCCCTAGGGAGAAGTCTGGGATTCCTCTTCTAATTTGGGTGGTATCCATAGCATTGTGTATGATATGTGTCATAGCCTCACCCTATGTAAAGAAGATCTATTTTAGGTATGTGTCATGTTTTTAGGAAGTCATTTGACCGTAGGAGGTTGTGACATGGCCTGGGGAGGTTGTTCTATTGTCAGGTAGTTTCTAGCAGAATTACAGTGTGTCCATGGGTGGCTATGGTGTGGCCTATGCTTTTATAGACTTAAATATTCCACTCTATTTTAAATTACAACTTCTCTTATATTGATACTCATTTGAACTTTTGGAATTTAAAGTCTCATAATAGGAATTTTGAACCTTCCAACCTCTTATCATCTCGGATTGAAGTGCTGGTGGATATGTTTCATTTCCCTTTGGTAAGTGATCTCTCTCTTGTTTATAATTACTTATTTTATTATCTTCTCTACTTTGAGAGTGATTAATCCTCATATTTATAATGGATTATAACTATGTTCTAATTGGGAATGTTTCTAGGGATTCCTTCTTTATTTTACACACTTTTGACTCTCTGTTGGTATTCCCATTTCTGGTGTTTAATAATTTGACCTTTTGATTAAAGGTAAGTGGTTTTGTAAGGATTTTACATACTTATGATTCCTTTATTACTTACTTATTTTGAAAAGTTATTTTAATTTGTTTTGAAACCTTAGATTTGAATGATTTTGTTGATTTATTTATAAAGAAAATTCTTTGAAGGGTGGAATATTCAAGCAATTGAGATCTGGTGTCTTCTCCTATTCCTGAAATTCCATTAGGCTCCTAAGAGATTCTGAGAGAAAGACCTCACCTGGCTCCTTCACTCGAATAAATCCTTATTCATAACCCCTTTTCTCAGGCGGGTAGTGGTTCCTCTCTGGAGTTTTAGGGTTCTTTATCTCTCTTAGTATACGGCGTCCCGACTCTAAATATTCCAGTAGAATCCTTCGAAGTAGTGGCCGACAATTTACAATGGACTTTAGTGGAAAGATTCGGCCTAAACAAACCTCCTTTGTATGTTTTTGATTGATTTATCAGGTCATGGAATCTTGCATGCCCCACTAGGGTTTTGGTGATGAACAATAAATCCCTATGTATCTCTTTAGATTTTCAAGAGTATTTTGTCTCTACTTGGTGAGATATACCCCGCTCAGTTGGCCAGTGGAGGTTCCACATTTTTTTATGGTCCATGGAGGTCTATATGGGTAAAGATCCCTCCAAGTCTGTGGTTTGGGTTTTCCTACCTGGATTGTCTCTCCCCTTCATGAATGGTGGTTTTCTTCATGGTATTGGAGACTCCCTAGGCTCTTACCTATGTGCAGATCCTAGATCTCTTCATCTGAAGGACACAGCAATTACATGTATCTACGTCAATATGGATTTGGCATTACTGCTCCTACAAAAGCTTCTTCTTCGAGTTGAAGGAATGGAGGAATGGTCTCAGCCTCTACTTTATCTAGCTCCACCCTGGTTATGTTGTAGTTTTCTCATTCAAGGACACTCGTCCCACTAATTCTGCAAATCCTGTTAGGATTCGACAGCCGGTATTCTTGTGAAAATACTCTGCAAGTATAGTAAAGAGCCTATGGTATCTAATGGTATTTACATTCTCCATCATCCAGAACCAGCTTTTAAAGATTGGGGTAAGGGTGTTTCTCACTTCGTTCTCAACTGAGGTATCGTCTTCTTCTTAGGCCTCTAATTAAATGAAGGTGGTTGATTCACTATGTCAAGATTTTATCTAGCACAATTTCCTTCTCAGAAGTCCTTCGATTGAGTAGGTTTTATCATTGTGGCCCCCAAATTTTTTCCTAACTTCATCAGGTAGGACAACCAATCTAATAACTTATTCCACTTAACCCCCTTCATGCCTCACCATCACTAATATTGATTCAGATGCTTCCCTAGGATCTCAGTTGAAAATAACTTCATCGGTTATTGATTCTCTACCCAACAAGCAGGTTTTTTTTCCCTTCATCCCATCTGGTGGTCAGTTTGCCTTCTACTCTGAAGAACCATGGCGTTCAATCCACATCTTCAGCTTAGTTGGCAGTTATTCATGCAAGTGGAGTGCATACTAGATCTCATTCCAAGTCAGAATCCAAATATAAATCGTCTAAAACTGTGTAGTGGCATGGTTCTGGGGACAAAACTAGGTTGAACTTCTCTCGATGATTATCTTTCTCTTCTATAATGCCTGTGGGTTGGGTGTTAGGGTTAAATTGGAATTCATTTCTAATGATCTATGTAATAATTTTTTTGACTCGGTAGGAGTTATAGAACCTAATAAAGATGCCTCTAAAATTAAATAATTTATAATCTGGTTGAAATTTTAGGTCTTTCTTCATGGCGTTCCTATTAACTCTCACATTTGGATTTTCTGGAAGCCTTCACTTTCAGTGGACCTAATATCTTCATCAGACTATCTGATCAATGCCAATATCTCAGTGCGATCTTATGGATTTGTATTATCAGAAATCTATGCTAAATGTGATTCTTTATTGAGTGAGACCCTTTGGGATTACCTAAGCTCTATCAATCCAGGCAGCTCTCCTTGGTTAGTCAGTGGTTATTTCAACATAGTTTCCTATCTGGAGGAGAATAAAGGAATTGGACCCTTCCTTAGGAGATCTAGTTAGGATTTTGTCACATGATTGTCTATAAATGGTCTTATAGATGCAGTATTTTCAGGAGATCCTTTCACATGGTGTAATAATCAACGAGGTAAAAAATTCTCCTAGAGTCGACTAGACCAGTGTCTAGTTAATGTGGCTGCTCTCGCCTATTTTTCCAACATCAAAGTTTCTCACCTGGTTCAGAGTATTTCAGATCAGTCTCCCCTTTACATAATCCTAAATTCAATGTATTCTTATGAATATTCCTTCCACTTCTCCCCTTTATGGGATGATAAAATGGGTTTCTTAGAGGTTGTAAGGGATTCCCAGAATATCCTCCCTATAAGAAACTCGTGTATTTCCCTTCATAACAATCTTATACATCTCAAAGGCATTATCTTATCTTAGTTAATGGGTCTTACCATGGAAAATTAGGACTTTGAAGACATTAATAGTGACATCCTTCGTTTGGAATTGATTCTAAAGAATAACCGGGATGAGGTTATTTTTGCTAAATTAAATTCCAATAAATATTATTTGGATGATCTATTGTTAAATTAGGAATTCTCAGCCTGAGAAAAATCCAAAGTTAAATATCTTCATGAAGGAGATAGGAATACTGGATATTTTTATTCATGCATCAATGAAAAGTGCAGATTCAATAATCCAAACATAATGCTGGAGGGTGGTTCCTTCACCAATGAAAGAGAAGTATTGGGAGGTTTGGACGATAATTTATTTCATTCTTTACTAGATTCTCCAATATGAACATGGTCAAGGGATACTTGAGGGGTCCAATGGGCCTCTTTGATTTTATTTCATCTAGTTTATCTAATAAGGTCAATGGATTGATAGAGAACATCCCAAATGAACATTCAGTTCATGAATTGGTATGGTCCTTGAATCCAAACAGTGCGCCCAGACCGAATGCCTTTCTGATATCTTTTAACAAGGCTACTTGGGATATTGTGAAAGACAGCTTGGTCAGTGTTATCCAAGACTTTTTTTGTGGGGGGAATCTCCCTCGTATATCTTGTGCAACCAAACTTTTCTTTGTGTCTAAGGTCAAATAGCCCCAATCCCTAAACCATTACCATCATATTAGTATATTCAATGTTCCATATAAAGTGTTTTCTAGTATTTTGAATAAAAAACTTTCTTCCTTTCTTCCTATATGGATGGATAAAGAATAATATGGTTTTGGTAAGGTTCACTCCATCCAAGGTGTTGTGTCCTTATACCAATAGATTATCAGTGAAATCAACTTAAAAACTTTTGGTAGCAATGTCATCATCAAGATGGACATGATCAAAGCCTTTGATAGAGTTGAATGTAATTTTATCATCAAGGTCCTGGAAAGAATGGGATTCTCAACATAGGAAATTGATCTTATTTTACAGTTTTTTATCTCCCAATGGATTTCTATCTTCTTTATGGGAAAACAATTCATATTTTTCAAACTAGTTAGAGGCTTAAGACAGGTAGATCCCCTCTCCCCTTCCTTATTTATCATTTCTCAATATGTGCTTAGCAGATACTTTTCCCATTGAATTAACATTGGTAAGATTAGACCCTATCATAATAAGAGGGTTCTTAAGGTATATCTCATCTTATATTTGTGGATGATACAATTCTATTCATTAATGGTAATATAAGATCCATTTAGGGAGTGAATGAAGCATTGGAGGTTTATTGTTCTTGGAGTGGTTAGAGTGTCAATCATGTTAAGAGTAACTTCGTTGTTCCCTCCAAATGCTTGGACAAGGGGATTGGGTCTTTGGAATCCACTTTAGGTATGTAAAAATGGGTCTTTTCGATGAAATACCTGGGTGATCTATTGTCCCCAAATTTTCGTCTTATTAAACACTTTTATGGGATTATTGACAAAATCATGGGGCGTATTCTTAACTGAAAAAACAGATTCTTGTACTTTTGAGGAAGGATCACACTGATAAATAGTGTGCTATCTTCCATTCCTATGCACATCCTTTCCACTATGAAGGTTCCAAAAAAGTTTATTTCCAAATTGGAGAAAACTCTAACCACTTTTCCTTAGGATGGGAACTTGGAAGGTAAATTCCATTGGGCTTTCTAGCCCATGTTAGCTAAGTCCATCAAGGAAGGAGGCATCAAATTGAAGAGTATTTCAGGTACCATGGATAGTCTTCACACTAGGATTTCTTGGGAAATCATTGAGGGGAATTCCTTGTGGGGAACTTACATAAATAATACTTATGGAATTAAAGGTAACCTATCCACTTTTAAACCCTCCAAAGTTCTAAAAATGGCTCAGCCCTATTTACACTACTACAAAATAAATCTATAGCCACGGTTTGGAACCGTGGCTATAGGCCCAAAAACCGTGGCTATAGGTTATAGCCACGGTTTCATAAATCGTGGCTGGTATTGGTGTGGCTATAGGGTAAAACCTATAGCCATGGTTTGAAACTGTGGCTATAGCCCTATATCCACGGTTTGAACTGTGGCTATATCCCTATAGCTATAGTTTTCAAACCGCGGCAGAATCCTAAGTCTGGAAATATATATAGTCACGGTTTAAAACCATGGCTATAGGCCTTTTTCCACGGTTTCAAACCGTGGCTATAGGCCTTTTTCCACGGTTTTAAACCATGGCTATATGTCCCCCCATTCCATAAAAAAATATCCCCCACCTGCCCCCTTCCCCAGCACTGCCCCCTGCACTCCCCACAGCCCACTACACACACCCCTGCCCCCTGCCCACTGCACCTCCCCCCCAGCCCACTGCACCCCCCCCCTGCACACACATCCTGCCCCCAGCACACCCCCTGCCCCCTGCACTTCCCCCTTGCCCACTACACTTCCCCCCCCCCCCATCCCACTACAAACCCCCTGCCCCCAGCAAACCACCCCTACCCCCTCACCCTGTCCCCTGCACACAATCCACGAGTTTTTATGACTGAAAGGAAAAGGAGAAGACCTCATATTTCTAGAACATACATCAATCAGGATGGGATTATGATTAGAGTGATGCTTTGGTAAGATGAGTCCAGAAATAATCAAGGGCTCATTCCCTTCATAGATGCAGGCCAAGCATCTATCAATACTGTTGGCTTTCCTCCCATTAATGGTGTACCTTCTCCGGGTGTAATCACCCCCATAATGGTCACTTCAAATAGCCTACAATTGTCAATGCAAGAAAGGAAGTTAGAAGAAGCCATCCTGTTGAAGTTATCACCAGTTTTATCCTCTAGTCGGAGCACAGTATTAAAATCACCCAATGACATCCAGCTGTGTGACATTTTCTTAGAAATATAAGTGATATCCTGTCAATGTCCCCTTCTGCTGAGATAGGAGTTAGAGGCATAAACAAAGACTATATATATCCCAATATCATGGAACTCCATATCAACCAGGACACTCTGATGATCATCAGTGCAGGAAAGAACATGAACGCTTTCATGCTTGAGGACCCATAAATCTGTTGTGGAATCACTGGGAGACACAACGACAGAAACGAGGAAAAACGAAGGAAAGAAAGCAAGGGACACAATGATTTACGTGGTTCGGGAAAAATCCCTACGTCCATAGGAGAGGCAGAATTCACTATATCGGGAGCACAAAATTACAGAGGTTTTTTGTAGTAAACCCTAGACCGAAATGGGCTACATATGAAGAAGACAGTCCACTGTTCTGAAATAGAAGTCTGCGTTGCAATAGTGATCGGCGGTCAACTTTTTCAAAAGCGCTATAGTGTCTGCCGGCTGGAAGTCAAAAGCGCTACAATGAAGTTGAACCCGAGATTAGGCAACACCAATCCAACAAAATCCTCATCCGCATTTTCATTCACATGTTATGATATTGGTGAGTATCCAATTGAAGACCATTTTATAGATTTCCAGCTTGAGAACTTCATTTTCAGTTCAGAAATGCTAATCATTAAAGGTTTGTTGGTCATAAGAATGTGCCTAAGGGATTTGACTGTGGGAGGGTTCCCATGCACATGGAAATTCTAGAAAAATCTCCATTTATTAAGAGCTGACTTACCTCTGGTCTGAGGCCCCCCTTTCTTCATGTTGTTCAGTTTATTGGATTTAGTGCTCTCTTTAGCCTTGCCTTTAGAGGCCTTATTCTCAGGACATTCATCAGTTTCCCTAGAGGAAGGGGGAGATTCATCCTTCCCATTTATTTAAATTGTTATATCTTTGGATGGAGCACTGTCATCTACATCTTCCACCCATGATTTCCCACTTAGAGGCAAGAATTTCTTTAGAGAGTGAGCAAAGCCTACGTCTACGGCTCTTGAAACCCGCATTTTTTCTGATTTCGCAGGCTCTACCTAAGTAAAAGAGTCCCCTTTATGAGAATCCTGTCCAACCAAATATGAAGTTGGCAAGGCAGATGCATTCCCAGAACCAGCACTACCCAATTAGGTGTCTGGGACTACTTCATCATAGCCATATATAGTAGCACTGAGGTTCTCCTACTATCCACCAAGTGACTCGCCTGAACCATGTAGGTCCTACCCTGAATTATTGATTTTCACCTTATGGATAGGCATGGTCGCAGAAGGAATTTGTGAGTCTATGACAACTTCATCAGAGCCACATTTAGTAGTTCTAAAGTTCTCATGCTTTCCATCAAGATCCTGGTCTTAGTCATGTATTTTCTGGCCTGAGTTGTGGGTCTACTCATTCTATTTCAAACAATCATTAGATGGGGACTTATAAGCCTGTTTAGAGACCACAATCAGTTGATGCGGCTAGGCAGTCATATAGGACACTATGATATCTTCAGGCACACTCTCCGGATTGAAATCATCATGATACTACATTTGATTTATTGAGTCCTCGTGTTGTAAACCAATGCAGATATCTTGCATGTCAACAACCATAAATGGATTAATTGAATGATGGAGGAGAACCTCTTTGTTAGCCCCCTTTAACTCAACAATGTCAATAAGTGAAACCAAATCAGGATCCAGTCCATCCGTATGTTGTGAGTCCAGATTATGTTCCTCACCATGAAAGTTGGAGCCTGTACTAGAGTTTGCGAAAGCAGTATCATGATCCATCCCCTTGACATTTTCCAGGCCTCTTTTGTATGTTTCCTCAACATGACCCTTCAAATTGCATTTTTCATAGACCATTGAGCGATTGCACTCAGATAAGAGATGTCCAAATAGACTAAAACCATTACAAAACATAGGATTCTATTCATAAACAATGTCTTAGTTAAATATATCATCTCTTATGGTAATAACAACTTCCTCTACCAATGTACCTTTCATATCAACTTCAACAAGACTCTTGTAAAGTGACCATACCTTGGATTTTTTGTTTGGTTATCAATTCTGATGGGATTTTCAACTGAGGATGCAATACCCATAAAATTATAGGATACCAATATAGCCAATTGAGTTTAAAGATGTAGATCCATAAACGAGTATGTTTGTTTTGGATAGTAAATGGATCAACGTTCTACCCCCCATCCAGCACCAGTCCCCTTACACCCCCATGGATGGATTCTCATTATTTAATCACACCCATATTTGTACAGAATTTTTTTTAAACCATGGGTAATAGATAAATATGCATGAGTAACAATGGATTTATCAAGATAGTCTATCACATTCCTCCATGGTCTTACAGTGAAAAAAATATTGGATCAATTAAAGTTATTTTGACACAATTATGAGTCTTTTTTTAGTAATATTATCATCATTAGTTTGTGTGGTAGCTACTCTTATTTTCCTAAAAACATGTAATGATTCAACTTGGGTGACTTCTTGATTTAAGATCGCTATTGTATTTTAATTGAGTGTGGTCACTAGAATGAAGCATGCTTATCTAAGAATGTGTTAAAAACAAATGGATAATGAAGACCACTGATGATGAAAAATGGAAGAAAACTTCCTTTGGAAAATTTTAAAAAAATGAAGTTGGAAACACTATTCCAAGAATTTTTTAAAGAAGGCAGATCATACATCCTTGGGTAATAAACCTAAGAATTCTAAGCCAATTGCTAAATATAAAAGGATCAGTTCTTATATCATGGAAGAAGGAGAAAAACTTAGATTCATGCCAATAAGCCTTGCTTGTATGTGAAAATAGAGGCAAGAAATAGCATAATGGAAGATTTGTCCAAGGAGAATACAAATGTAGGTGGAAGGGGGATGGTGTGAGCTGGATGTGTCTGGAGAAGGGCCAAATCACGGCATTACTGCGGCGTGACCGCGGCATGACCGCGGCGTGTTGGCCCGGTCCAGCAACATCCGCGGGGTAGCATCTTCTGGCCAGGAGCGAAGGGAGCGGGAGGAGGCTGGAATTCTGGTAGAAGGGGGATGGTTGCAGGTGCTGGGGGGATGGTGTGAGCTGATTCAAAGGTGACAGGGGGGGCTGTTGCAGGCTGGAATGTTGGTGGAAGGGGGCTGAAATGAAGGTGGAAGGGGGTGGTGTGGGCTGGATGTGGCTAGAGCATGGCCAAATCACGGCATTACCACGGCGTGACCGTGGAGTGACCGCGGCGTGACCGCGGAGTGACCACAGTGTGACCGCGGTGTGACCGCAGCGTGACCACGGCGTTTTGGCCCGGTCCAATTTCATTATGTTATTTTATGGGCCTTTTGATGAGTTATAGGGTTTAATAACATTGTTCACGAATGTTCATTTTTATGGTTTTCTTGAGTGGTTCACTTGTATTCTTAAATGAATTTTCATGTAGAACATGGATAAACATCCAGAAATGATATTTCAAGTTATTAATGATATTCTATAAGTTTAAATGATCTTATAAAAAATTATATGATATTCCATGTGAATGAATCATTAGATAAGAATTAAATGATGATTGTTTGGGTTAATTTGGGCGGTTTTTCGACCACAACAAAATTGTTTTGATTAATCATTTAGTAATATGTACATAAGATAGTTAAAGAACATTAAATAGGTCACCCCCCTGCCAGTCCCCCTGCCTCCCTGCCTCCCCACTGTCCTGCAGACACCCCCCCTGCCCTCCTTCACCTTCCCCCTCTGCCAGTTTTCCCTCCCCACCCTACCCCCTGCCTTCCCCATGCACTCCCTGCCCCTGCCCATTCCCCCTACCATCCCCCCCACCCCCTGACAGTCCCCCCCTACCCCTGAAAATTCCCCTCTCCAGACCCTGGACACCCCCCCCCCCACTCCCCCCTGCCCTCCTTCACCTCTCCCCTATAGACCCCCCCCCCCCCCCGCCGCCCTCCTGCACCCCTCCCATATGCCCTGCAGACCCTCCCCCCTTGCACCCCTCCCCACTGCCCTGCAGACCCCCCCCCCCCCCCCGCCCTCCTCCCCACTGCCCTTCAGACACCCCCCTCCCCTGCCCCCCTGCACCCTCTCCCCCTGCCAGTTCCCCCCCCCCACCCTCCTACACCTCTCCCCTGCAACCACCCCCCCCCCCCCACTCCCCCCCTTCCCTCCTCCCCACTTCCCTGCAGACACCCCCCCCCCCGCCCTCCTGCACCATCTCCCCCTGCCAGTTCCCCCCCCCCCCCCCGGCCCTCCTTCACCTCTCCCCTGTAGACCCCCCCCCCCCCCCCCCCCCGCCCTCCTGCACCCCTCCCCTAGGCCCTGCAGACCCCCCTACACCCTCCCCCCCCCCACTGCCCTCCTCCCCACTGCCCCTCCCTCACCCTCCCCCTTGCCAGTCCCCCCCCCCCCACCCACGGACAGATCCCCCCAAACCCGAACAGGACCCCTACCCTTTGCCTACTGCCACATCAAAATCATCATAAAAAATGAAGAAAAATGGATTCTTGAAGCTACTGCATTGAACATCCTGCAATTACAGGACATACCTGACTATATAGACTTTGAGAGAGCTTCCCAAGCAGGATTTGAAGCATGAAAAAATAATAGGGACCATCCTCAATCAGTAACGTTCCTAAAACCGATGACGAGTGTAGCCCTTCACTTCTCCAATACCATAAACTACTTAATAACTAGACAATTCATAACTAAATATTAGAATAATACATGAATTATTGAAGAAAGGGACGGAAAAAAAAGAGGCATAAACACTTACATAATAGGCCTTTTAATCATGTGGAAGGTCAAATAGGTGAGTGACACATAACAAACAAGTTTGTTGGCTTAAAATATCATTTCATACATAAATATACAACTCACAAGGCCTATAGGATTTGTCTACAACTTAATTCAAAGTATAGAATTCACTAATTGTAATTTACTGTGGAAAGTGTAGGTGGGTTTAAAGAAAGTAGTTCTAAGATTAAAAATAACAAAATCTGGAATTATTCTATCCAACAAGGGGACTAAGGTATGAAATTCATATTTGGAGTCATGAAAAGATGTTTTTTCCATCATATATCTTGTGAAATAAGTTTCTTGAGAAAGGGGGAGTAGAGCTGAGAATGAACAACAAATGGGGAGAATTTTGTAACCAAAGAGCTTGTGTGTTGGTTTTTTAAAAATCAAAAATGATGTAAAATGTTTAAAGAATAGGAATATATTAATGACATTATAAAAAGAGAATTCTTAAGGAGATATAGAGAATTTGTTCACATGGAAGTATATGGATGCGCATGTTGAGGTGGAAATTCAAATGGTGTTTGATGTTGTTTATTATGTTTATTAAAGAATAATCAGTAGTTGGAAGGATTTGGAGCTTATAATGAATTATCGGGAGCAAGATAAAAGTGATATGGTGAATGAAAATTTCACAACAGCCTACCCCATTCCATGGTGAATGAGGCTGAAAAAATTTGGAGATGGAAATGGTTGGATATTAAGGGAACTAGTTATTAACAAAGATACATGCCATAAAGAGTAAGAAACATTCCATAATTACAGATATGGGTAATGATCAAAATAAAGAACAAATGGCATGGAGTTTGGGGAGTAAGCTGAACCATTTTATAAGACCACACAATAACGGAAATCACAACACTAATATGAAAAAGAGCAGATCATGGAACAATATCCTGAGAATTTATATGAATTAACAGGAAATGTCTTGAACAAAATAATACATTGTTCCACACCTAGAATGAGTGTGGAAAAATTAGAATAGGAGATTAATTATCAAACCTTGAATGAAAGGTGTATGTTGCTGGAATATATAAAACTGATATAGCAGCAGCTATGGAAAAGAAGAGGAGAATACATAACATATTGAAAATCTAATTTTTTAGAAGTTGTAGAAAAATAGTAGCTTAAGTATTTTTCAAAAAAAGATTTCATAGAATGAAAAAGGAGTTTCACCAATAAAATGTGAAGGTTTACATAAAAAAAATTGTGTTCTCAATATAAACTTCAAACAGAAAGAAAATTAAATAGTTCATACTATTGAGTATAAAGATGGAATTGTTGTAGTACTTGAAACAGATTTTTGAGAGGTTGCATCAGAAGGCACAACCTGTAATACAATGAAATTTATAGTCAGAGCACAAAAATAATGATTCATCGTATGTGAAACGGGGTTTAATAATGTATTGCTAAAGTTTATTATACTAACAATATAAAAAAACATCAATGTATAATAATCAAATGTATTTATTATGATAACATCAATTATTGGATGTGAACATAAATGAGTTGGATCAATTATGTTATTAAATCAACATATAATTGTGATGTACTTTTCATAAAAAACAACAATACATAATAATAAATATACCAACATAATTGAGTTGGATCTCTTATGATTAAAATTTCAATTGTAGTTTACAATTGTTGTGTTAACAAACTTGATTTTAAGTTGGTTTTTTCTAAAGAAACTCTAATCAACTCCTCTAATTGAAGAAAGAACACTTCCTTGGTTATTATAAATACATCTGATTATTACATTCTATGTATAATTGATGTTATAAAAACAGTTTAAAATACATCATTGTATATTAATCACAATGTATTTTTATGATTTCATCAATTATATATTATAATTTGTTAACATACAAATTCAATTATTAATACATCCTAAAAGATTCCCTTAAAAAATATTAACATTTTCAAACTGATAATATTCTTGAATTGAAATTGATTCAATTAAAGATGTACTATTTGATTTAATTATGATGTAGTGTTGGTATATTAACATAACTATGAATGTAATATGAAGAGTATTTCATCCTAATTGATTTGGATTTCTTCTATAGATGTACATCTAATGATTTATTTAATATACAAACAATATATCATAATTATGGAAATAATATACTAATAATACATCATAATAAATACATATGATTATATATATATATATTATTTCTCTCAAAACTCTTTCTCATCTATATTTTTTTCTCTTCTATTTCTATGTAAGATTTAAAATAAATGTCTACTATAAATTCACTTACACATATATTGGATTTTTTCTAATATAGATTCTTGGAAAACAAGTTCAAACAGGAAGGCACTAATATTAATGCGCTTATTCTCTATATAAGTGCATACTAGTACTCTATAGTGAAAAATCAATGCATACAGTATCTATGTCACACTTATTTTCTATGTGAGTGAAAACTGGTAATGCATACTAGAAATAAGTGCATACCTAAATATGTATACTGGAAAATAAATACAAATATGTATCTATATAGATAATAATTGCATATAGATCAATGTAGTTACTATTTATTAATGGCTTAGTCTTTGTCAATATAACGCTGGTGTAGAAATATTTTTCACCAAAATAGATATTAAAACCCATTTAAATCCACATGATTATAACATTGGTTTTTAGAAAGAAAGTGGTTTTTTAGACTATTATGGAGCTAAAAAGAATGTATTATGAACAGGTGGAAAAAAAATCAAGTTCCAATCAAGGATGTGTTCATCCCATTTAAACGAAGATATCCCAGACTTATAAGAGATTGTGGAACAATGGGATTTCATGCAAGAATTTTAAATGTGATGATCAAAGATGATGACTTGGAGAACAAGAAACGGAATAGAGAAGATACCTTGAATTTCATCATAAATAAAATGGGAACAATGATGAATGAATAAAGTCATAGGATTGAAGTGATTTCCAAATAATGTTTTTAAGTAAATTTCCATGGATATGGAATTGAAGGAAAGCATAATTCCATTATGAGGCTATTAAAGACAATGTTTTTTATTCAATGGATAGTGTTCCCTATTCTGGTTGAATAAAAATGAAATATTGGAGCCTCCAATTTCCTTATTATTTTGGTTTCATAAATATAGAATATTTAACAAATGAAATTCCTATGTTTTGTTGAGGATGAGTAGAGTGGTGTCGAAGCAAGGTAGTGGTATGTCAATTCAAATGTTGTTGTCCGAGATATATTCACCAAAAAAATATGATTGGTTTTGAGTTCAAATGGTTGATGGATATTAATAAAGTGGTTTTTTTGGGTGTTTTGTCTTTTGAAATAATGGATATTGAAATGTGGAGAAGCTTGAATTCATGTATGATGATGACATAGGTTGGAAATAAGGTTTTGGATTATTAAGATGACTTGTGTAAGTGAGATACGTCACGTTAATCATGGTAACCCATGTTCCAAGGGCACTATGGAAGGGTACAAAAAATAGTTTGAAAACAAAAAAAGCCCTAATTTATAATTGAAAAGTTAATTTTGAGGAAAATATTTTGATCTTGAGCTAGTGAGTGAAGCTGTTTAATGATTATAGAGATTTCTTGAGTTCCCTGGAGAATGTTTTGGGCAAGGTAAGTCATGATTTAGATCTGGTTGGATGAATAATCTTGGACTTGGTTATGTGCTTAATGAAGTTGTCTATGGCTGAAATAATCTGACAAGTTTATTGTTTAGTGATATGTGGCATTTTGATCATTGATAGTAGGAGAAGTTTCTGGAATTTTTTGAAGAAGTAAAAGAAGTTTGAATCAAGACAAAATTTTATCCAGGTATATCAAACACAATGCCTCAGCCAGCAGAAAATGGGTTTTTTTCATTTAGTTAATAGGGATGAGTTCTTGTCACATGATAGTAAGAGTGCCCAGTTAATACTTCCATGGAGAGGATGTTGAGGATGTGTAGTGTTAAGGTGGTTTACGAGGATATGAGCTTGATAAAAATATTTTAAAGTCGAGAACATTAAAATAATGAGGGATAAGAAGGAATCATTAGATAACACACTAGAACTCAAGAAAGTCTACCTGTCAATATTGCCAAATTTTTCCAGATTTCCTAATTAGACAATTTTTATTCATTATATAATTTTACATTGCGGTTCAACAGTTTCCTCTTCAATGCTTGAGTGAGAATGATCTTAGAATGATAGCCTTTCTATTCTTCTTGGATAGATGTGCTATGTCTTTGTTTAATCTCTTAGATGAAAAAACCAATTGCTATTTTAGTTTAAAAAAAATTATTTTATTGGTTTTATATGTGATGTGATATGATATGAAACTATAATAGGTTGAGAATTGTAAAATAAAAACCAAGAAAACAGTCATCCTAGTCTTGTTGATGTTGACCAGATGATATAATCTTCCAATCAAATCACAGAACAATAGAGTACAATATAAATCTGTGGTGAATAAAACTATTATCACTTAAAAAATAGTTCATCAAATAGAATGTCAACAATATAAATTATAAATACAATGATATATAAAAAATAATGTATTGAGTAACAACTCAAATATCCCTAAAGAATATCAATTAAAAAAAATACAACTATAAAACCCTTAACTTTTAGAACTATTTGACATGTACTTTGTAACCTAAGCCAAGGTATTTCAATTTTGTCACCAAGATGTTCCTCGACTGAAAACCCATTGTTATGTATCAACAACCTGTCCTTGTACACTCTATTCTCCAAGAAAAAAATCCCTTCACCAATCTAAGAAATGAAAAATTTATTACTAACCATGGAATCTGTTACTCTCAATGGATCAGTAGTATCCCTTCATCATGAATTATCATAAAAATCGGGTTCTATACCATATCTATTTGATATCAATAATTGGAAAAAATTACAAGAATAAATAATTATATCGTTTACAATGTAAAAAACACAAGTGGATTCTCTATGAAAATCTCCCTAATGAAAATAAAATCAAAAGCACTCTTGGAAACAGGCTAGTCGAAACATGAAAATAGGCTATTAGATATCAATGATCATGAAAGTAAAAATTACAACATAAAAGACAGCAGAAAATTTACAAAAAATATCTCAACATATGTTTAATTTGGTCAGAAATAAATGAATGGAAGATGAGGATTCATATCATTCAAAGAGATGTAAGAATTGTGATTACCTACAGGAAGGGGTGAATCATGATAGGAGGGATATAGAAGGTTTATTCCCTTAGCAGGAAGGGTTCATCCGCGAGATCAGGGAGTGGGTAGGGTTCATTTGACATATCTGGGGAGGGTAGTGTTCCTTCACCTGAGCTGATGTCACGAGAGCAGGGAGCGACAGAGCGGGTAGGGTTCCATTGCATGAGCCAATGTCATGAGATTAGGGAGCCGATCGAGTCCTTCACAAGAGTAGTATTCTTTGGGATTATTCAGTATGTAAAGTACTTATCGTTATTGTATTATCAAGGATATGTGGATGATATCTATAGGATTCCTATGTGAGTGTGTGTGTGAGTGTGTTACAACATAATATGGACCACCCAAAATGAACCCACACATGGGTTCTACATGAACTCAAGTTCACCTAACCCTACACCAAATTCTTCTAACTATTGATGAGGTCCTCGAATATTCATCGGGACATTGTTCCCTCTAATATAAGGCCTGAGGGTCATGTCCAAATCTACTGAAAATTTGGTATCACCCGACAATATAACAGACATCACAAAAACTTGTAGAAACAAAATAGAGATCCAATTAATCCCCCACATTCTAGACTAGAAATAAATAAATCTATATATTTTAAAAGATTAAAATAGCTCAGAAGAAATAGCAGAAAAACATAGAATCATATATAAATAAAATGGAAAGATCATCAATACATGCTAAATGATAACTAATGTAAAATTGGACTATGGACCAACTAACATAATACAGCCTAATAAATCCTTATCCTCTGCAACTTACTAGACATTTACTACATTTACATCTCTAATAAATACTTGTACCCTAAGAGAAAACAAGAAGGTATCATCATTTATATTGAAACCCAAGTCATGTATATGAGTTTGGGTGAGTCCAATGACCTAGGTGGAACCCCCAATTCCTCAAAAATAAAAATTAGTTGGGTCAATGCACCGTATGGGGGAGGAAGGCCCAAAGAAGGGTTTGGAGGAACCCTTCTTTCGACGCACTGAATGAAGGAGGAATGCCCAAAGAATGGTATGGAGGAAGGTAGTACCGCTCGAGGGATGGAGAAACCCTGAATGGAGAAGCCGATCCGAGATTGGAGAATCTGCACCATGAATGAAGGAACCATGATGAGGGATGGAGGAACCGAAGCCGGTGAGGATGAGCGATAGAGGACAGTAGTGAGGGAAAGAGAGGAAAGAGATGAGGGTGTGGTGAGAGAGGCCGTCAGGGAGGAGGAGAGGCCTTCAGGGAGGAGGAGAGGTCGTCGGGGGAGGAGGGCACCGTGGTGAGAGGGTCGCATATCGGGGAAAGAGGAGGAGCCCGACTGGAATCGAAAAAAAAAGGGGGACGCATATCGGGGATGGAGGCAGAGCCCGACGGGAATCGAAAAAAGAAGGGGGACGAAATTTTGTAGCCACAGATTAAAAATTAAATCATGGATATAAACAATCTATATCCACGGGCCTATAAAACTGTGGTTATAGGTCTGTGGCTATAGATTCAATTTATAATAGTGTTACCCATCCTTAAAAACCATTCCTAATGGATAATAGAAAGGGGATATAAGTTTTTGGCACCAAAATTAGGAAGTAACCATTTTGAGTTTTCTGCACTACCCCATTCCATATTTTTTCTTTAGGGAGTCCAGTGAACACCCTACCCTTATTGGTACCTCTTTGAATGATTTCCAAAGGAATATTTTCTACAGCATTGTGATATCTAATACCAAGGACAAATGTGACTTCACTGGATCAACTTGTAGTTCTTTTCAGTTAAATATTTTCACTCAACCATGCTAGTGGATACTTCTCCAAACACCTGTGGTGACACTTTATGGTGTAAAGAACTTCCTTCAAAGCTCAATTTTCCAGTTTGGTGTGTTCAGAATAATGTTTTTTCAACTGATGAAAGTGTCCAGTAGAGGGTAATTTCTTTGGAATCTAAATTTTTGTGTTTCAGGTAGGTGAAGATTTAATGCACTGACCATTTATTTTTCAATAGTGACTGGGCCAATGCAATTTGGGAGACGTTTGGGCAGTTCATCGGCTAGTCTAGATGTGAATTTTCCAATGATTCCTTTCTCCATCAATGGTTTCAGGGTGCTGAACAGCCAGACATGGAGGGGAAGGCCCATGCTATTATCCTTGCTGCTGGTTGCTAGTTAATTTGGTTCTATAGGAATGGGAAGTGGAACCTTTCCTTATTATAGCCTACTATAGGTATTATTGTTAAAACTAAAATCCTCATTTTGGATTTATTTGGATTGTGCAAGCAGGTGGATAGATACCCCTCACTCCGATCCTATATTTTCAAAACTGCCTCAAGTCAGCGCCTCCCCGTGAAGTAGGGAAAATGGGTCAAATGGATTCCACCTCTCCAAGGATTTAAATTAAATATAGATGGTGTGTGTTCAATGGGGGCGATGAGTGGTGGAGTAGTGATCAAAGACTCAAGGGGTGTTGTTGGGGCAGCATTCTCAACCCATCTTGGTATTGGAGACTCCCTTAAGGTCGAAGCACCAACCATGCTGTCAGGCTTACTCTTTTGCAATTAGAAAGAGATTCCCATTCAAGAAATTGAGATGGACTCATTAGTTCTATATAATACTATGATAGGTAAAGGCCCAATTCCATAGTTCATTGAATACTACATCAGGAAATGCAAGGTGTTAATGCACAACCAATTGAAAGTACTCCATACATGGCGAGAGGGGAATGTCTTTGCAGACTATTTAGCTTCTAAATCTTATAGGAATGATTGTTCTCTTTCCTTTTCTAGGGCTGGTCCTCTTCCTCCTAAGGGGTCCAAGTTCATTAGATCTAACACGCTTGGTTTTCATTATTTTTGACCTCCATGATTTACCTTTCTAGGATTTCTCCCTTCATTTTTATTTAATAAAAAGTCCTTTTTACTGGTATTCATTGATTTATAAAGGGCATGGAATTGTGAAAAAAACCCCAATTTCAATGGAATATAAATTTTCGAGTAGATTTTGAGAAAAATGATGGGTTGAATTGAAAGTGGGTTTTCTAAAATTATTTGACACTAATTTTTAAGAAAAGTGGATTAAAATGAAAGATGATTTGAAAAGTCATGAATTTTATGAAAAACTATGAATTGGTATTGAAATGAAAAAGGTATTTCGAAACTGGAATTGAGAAATTAAACTATGATTAATGAAATGATTTGAAATTATTAATTTTCCCATGATTGAGTAATTGATTGTTTTAATCACATGTGATCATGGTTAGTTAGGGGGTGATTAGGACAAGCATGTTAGGACTCTAACTCCCTAGAAATGGATTGATGATGATAACACTAAATAAACCATTATCAGTATGATCCCCCATGATGGCTCCCCTAATGGGGCATAAATTTATTTCCCATAATGGGTCTTCTAATGGGTTTTTGATTTGAGTGTGCACACATATCTTGATTTGTGTTGATAATGAGAAGTGTGAGGATCCTATTACCAGAAACTAACATAATTCAGGGATTATTAGCATGGTTATATGTTTTTTTTACTTTACTATACATACCATTGATTATATAATAGTTTTATTTATGCCAAATATTTTATATAAATTTTTTATATAAAATGTTTATTTAATCCTGTAACGCCCCGACCCTAGTTACCCAGAGTCGGTGCATTATTACATAACATTGGCATGATCACAAGAAAGATCAAATCTCGAAAGACCGATTGGTTTAGTAGCCTTAGAAACACTAGATATATTCATAAGTTATACATTACATCATAAAATGAAAAACTACTACAACAACATAATGTCTCCACAGTCCACACTATTTTCCCCTCATAATATCCCTGCAGGTCATTCATAACTTACTTCTTCACATACTGGGAAAAATAAAACATAGAAAAGGGGTGAGCTCAAATGCCCAGTAAGGATAACAATATAGCGGAACATTCAAAAATAAGCATAAACATTTAAGGCAATGAATTACTAAAACAAAAGCCTTTTAAACTTGAACTTCAACATAGTATGTCAAAAGTAAAATGAAATAATGCCATTTACTTGTTCACATGGATATTCTATTAATCGAATAATCACATGCAATATCAATAACCACTTTCATAATGTTGGAATGCATAATTTCAGACTATCATAACCACATAGCCAAGGCCTTGTGCCAAGACTACAAATAAGATTTTGTCAAGGCCTTGTGCCAAGACACTAGTTTGTCTCATGAGACCTACCGATGCATCGAGGAGCTATAGCGGTCTCCACCTGTCACATATTAAGTCCAATGCATTCTCATATGAAAAGGTTTAAACATAACATAAACATTCGTATTAAAACTATCATACGAAATGTCAATAATTTCACCATAAACTATGAATGGTATAAAAATAGAACATCCACAGTCAAACATACCACAAAACCTTCAATAAAATATAAAATTTTTGTATCATAATATATCAACTTCAAATAAGCGTAAAATCCATCAAAGGATGTTGACATAGATGAAATCAAAACTCTTTTTAGAGAAATATCTCTTTCTATTTTTGAAATCATTTAAGAGCCATATAAAATAAAACATTTTCTTTGAAAATATTCTTATAATCCTGTAAGGAAAGCTTTGAAGATTTTATAACGGTGGAAAATAACCGCACCCGCCGTATAAGTTAAAAAAAACATTCTTACCTTAATTCTGTCGAAAAGGTTAAAAAGGACCTTGTTTTGAAAACGACGGAAAGATTCCTCTTATAAAAAGTAAAACAAGGGTATAAATGACTTTAACCCATATTCTTGTAAATAATAAAAATGTTTTGAAATACATTATTAAGAAACATGGATGTGGATGATAAAGAGATCCCAGTAGATTATTACGTATAAACAACCTCGGATAATGAAGAGATTGTGAAATAACCCTTACCAATTTGGTAACTTATGAAACATACAACCCATGAAAGAGGTATCATACAATTAATATGTAAATACACATAAATTAGAGTGTATTACACAAAGAATATAATTATGGTCAGTACATACACCACACAAAAGGTAATGGTGGCAATATGGCATGAATCTCACGTGAATAAGGAGTGAGATGAAAACCCCTTACCTTGTACTTTTCCTTGGTTGGGGTAGGTTAACCTCATGTATAATGGTTAAATAATTGTTATTAAATTATACAAGAATCATATATATTAATATGATATCATATATGATCTTGTAACCTCTATTTGTTAATGATATCTTTGAATTATCGTTATTTCGGGTGTTAACTTACTCATTTTCTTTTATATGTTTTGTTACATAATCCATGTTTGTCATGGATAGGTTGTATATTTTTCATATACAAAATTATATCAAGTCCTTAAACATCATTTTTAAATCATCAAATGATAATTATACTTGAATGGATACGATGGAGAATGAATCTCATCGCGTTCGTGGAGACGGTAGTCCGTACGTACGCACGAGCGACAATATCATTATTTTGATATTAAAATAATATATAAATGGATGGTATATCATATATACTGAATCATTAACATGTTATATTTATTATTTACATGATTTACACATCATTATTATACCCATCCAAATAATATTATATTGAATAACAATTACACCACGACGTGGAGACGGTAAGCCGTACGTACGCACGTATGGTGACATGTTATTCAAAGGGTGGATAGAATACTGAATATGGTTGTACCATATTTATAATAACATCACAGTATATATAAGATACTGGAGTTATTATTTTAGAATGGTAACAACAAAGGAAGAAGAAGTGGAAGAAGAAATGAACTTGGAAAAAGGGTGGTGAAATCATTACCTCTTCTTCGGTTTCTTCCTTTTGATTTGATCAAAATGGCTCCTTAGGTTGGATTTCTGATCAAACTAATGCCTCTAGGTTGTAGTGTGGGAAGTTGGGAGAGTATTTGGGCAGATTTTGGCTGAACCAAAAGGCTTTGAAGGTGTGAAGAAATGAGAAGGAGGAGTGCCCTTTTTATAAGAGGGGTGAGGGGCACCTTAGGAAAAGCTAGAGATATTAGTTTATAATAAATTCATATTCGGTTTCCAATGGCTCCAAAGTTGAATATTCAAAGTTTAAGGTGGGTATGGGTCGAAAACAACTCAACCAATAGAATTTATACAGGTTTGGGTACTTATATTAACCTTATCTTTAAGTATTAACTCTAAGTTAATTAGTTTCACTTTTACAATGTCTCTTTGTATTTTTATATAATATGGTTAATAAACTTACTATATACATCCAAGAGACCCCCAAGTGGTCCATTAATGATGAAAATATCATGATATAAGTCTCTTGGCCGAACCTTAGATTTTTAGGAATTTAATATCAATTAATAATATAATATTTGTTTTAAGAACTCTTTTATGTCAATTTTGACACTATTCAATAGTTGATTTTTTTGAAACTCATAACAGATTGATTACTTCGAAAAAAGTAAATTAAATCAATCATAATATATCATATTATCCTAGAAAATTAGTTTAATTTATTAAAATTTTCATATTATATTTATTTGGGTATTTATAATATCAATTAATTTAATTTTTCACTATTATAGTAATTACTGTATCATCATTGTGTCATAAATAAAATAAATTATTTAATGTCTAAAAATTATAAATAAAATATAATTATGTATGAAATCTTTTTATATTTCTAATGAATATTTATAATCTAAAATCCAACATATATAACTCTATGTAATAATTGTTTTTCTAAAAGATATATGCTTGTGTCATTTTTGTATTCATTTTAACTTAATTAAAATAAAGTGTCCCTATCACCTACAAGTGGCACCATGGGGTCCCCAAATCGACCCAAAGATGACTATGGTCGAACATATATCAACAAATAAGGCTAGGACACGTTTTAGGGTAATTTATATTATTATAATATTATTTTTTAACCCTTATTTACCAGATTTACCCTTAACCATGGTAAATAAAATATTTACCACAGTAATTATTCAAAATGTCTAAAAATAAAAGTTACCTATTTACACAATTTGGACATCCTTATTCCAAATATGGAATCCATTTTTCTAAATTCAAAACACAGAAGTGGCAGAAATTAATTTAAAATTAATTCCCATTGTCAAAACAAAAAGCGTGTTTTTAAGAGATAATAACTATCAAAAGATTGACACTTGTTTATGTTCGGTTTAATTGTAAAATTATGTCCAATGACCAACATTATATTAAATGGTAAAAATATATTCTAAATATACTTTAAAACCACTCAAATTCATAATTTATCACTATTAATTATTTTGATTAAAAAATTTGTTTTTAATTAAAATTTAATAATTTTCACTATTCATCAAAATATGAAAGTTATCCGAAAAGTACCAAAATTTCACCTTAGGCTAAATTCGATATTCCGAATCCAGAAATGAAGTCCATTTTAAAATACAAAATATATATAATTTCAAAAAGTAGGTATTACTATTCATAACAGCTAGTTTGATTGGTTATGGTGTGTTAGAACTCGGTGTTGCGTACAACACACGCTATCACATTATTCAAAGAGAAGCGTACCGTAGAAGCTTGGGGTGTTAAATTCTCCCCTCCTTCAAATAATTTCATCCTCGAAATTTCTAGAATAATACCGCATGAAAATACTCGGGTGGTTCTTCATCATAAGTTCCTCGGGTTCCCACGTTGCCTCTTCCATCTTATGGT
This sequence comes from Viscum album, assembly GCA_963277665.1. Classification (NCBI taxonomy): domain Eukaryota; kingdom Viridiplantae; phylum Streptophyta; class Magnoliopsida; order Santalales; family Viscaceae; genus Viscum; species Viscum album. The sequence continues at coordinate 302,126,175 of OY728144.1, forward strand.
TTCTCCACAAAACTTTTACCAGACGCGTCGTCCGGTTTCTCAGTACTTGTTCTCTTGTATCAAGAATCATGACAGGCTCTTCACAATAAGACAGATCGGGTTCCAGTTCTAATTCCTCATAGGTGAGTACATGCGTTGGGTCAGTCATGTATTTCCTCAACAGAGATACGTGGAACACATCGTGAACTTTGAAGAGACTTGGTGGCATTGCCAATCGGTAAGTTACAACCCCAATTCGTTCTAAAACTTCGAAGGGTCCGATGTACCTGGGACTCAATTTACCTTTTTTACCAAAACGTATAACTCCCTTCCATGGAGATACCTTCAGGAAAACATGATCACCGACTTGAAATTCCAAATCCTTCCTTCGATTATCGGCATAGCTCTTCTGCCTACTTTGAGCTGCTTGGATGTGATTTTGGATTACCTTCACCTTTTCCACTGTTTCCTCCACCAGTTCTGGGCCTACAAGTTTTCTTTCACCAACGTCATCCCAACAGGTTGGTGTAAGACATCTCTTTCCATATAACGCTTCATATGGTGCCATCTGAATACTCGAATGGAAGCTATTGTTATAGGAAAATTCTACCAGTGGTAAATATTAATCCCACATACCCTGAAAGTCAAGTGATCAAGATCTCAACATGTCTTATAAGGTCTGAATAGTCCGTTCTGATTGTCCGTCTGTCTGAGGATGGTAAGCAGTGCTCAAATGAAGTTCAGTATCCAGGGATTTCTGAAGAATTTTCCAAAATATTGAAGTAAAACGGGGATCACGATCTGAAATAATCGATAGGGGTACTCCATGAAGTCTCACAACTTCATTAATATATAGTCTTGCTAGGCGTTCCAGGGGTATATCTTCTCTTATAGCAAGAAAATGTGCTGACTTGGTAAGACGATCAACAATAACACATATTTCATCGTTCCTTCTAGGAGTCTTTGGTAGCCCCATGACAAAGTCCATCGTAATATTGTCCCATTTCCACTCTGGTATGGGAAGAGGTTGCATGACTTTTCCAGGCTGTTGCCTTCCAGCTTTCACTTGTTGAAAAACCATACATCTTGACACAAAATCAGCAATCTCCCTCTTCATGTTGTCCCACCAAAAATGTTCCTTCAAATCTCTATACATTTTCGTGCTCCCAGGGTGTATAGATAAATTTGAACTATGAGCATCATCCAACAATTCCCTTTTTAGATCAGGTAAATCGGGAACACAAAGTCTCTTCCCGAATTTCAAAATTCCATCTTCATACACAAAGTCTCTCAATCTCCCATCATTCACAGCTTTAATCTTCTTTTGAAATTCTTCATCATCGGTCTGAGAACTCTTAATCCTTTCTAGTAAAGATGGTTTGGCAACCATTTGAAAAAGTATTGATGTTTCACCTTCCCTGGTTATTCCCATGTCCATCTTCACTAGATCCATGAAAATTGGATCCCTTTCAATTCTCATCATGTTCAAAACTCCATGGTCTTTTCTGCTCAAAGCATCTGCCACCTTGTTTGCTTTCCCCAGGTGGTAGTGTATCGTGCAATCATAATCCTTGAGTAATTCAAGCCATCTCCTTTGCCTCATGTTGAGTTCTTTTTTTGAGAAAATATACTTCAAACTCTTGTGATCAGTATAAATCTCACATTTTTCACCATAGAGGTAGTGCCTCCATATCTTCAAAGCAAAGATCACAGCTGCTAACTCGATATCATGAGTAGGATAGTTTTTTTCATGAATTTTCAACTGTCGTGATGCATAGGCAATAACTCTATCATTCTGCATAAGGACACAACCAAGTTCTTTCTTTGATGCATCACTATAAATAACGAACCCATCATTCCCCGATGGTAGAGTCAATATAGGAGCATTGACTAATCTTCTCTTCAGTTCTTCAAAACATTCTTCACACTCTTTTGTCCAAACAAATTTAACCCCTTTACGTGTGAGCTTCGTTAATGGGTTATCCAATCGGGCAAAATTATGTACGAAACGTCGATAATAACCTGCCAAACCAATAAAACTACGTACCTCAGTTATACTCGTAGGTGCTGGCCATTCTTGGATTGCCTTGGTCTTAGAAGGATCAATAGAGATTCCATCTTTAGAGACAATATGGACAAGAAAAGAAATCTCCTGAAGCAAGAATTCACACTTGCTAAACTTCCCATATAATTCATGCCTCCTCAGAGTCTTCAAGATAATGCGCAAGTGATTTTCATGATCTTCGTAGGTTTTGGATTATACCAAGATATCATCAATAAATACCACCATGAATTCATCGAGATACTCCTTGAAAACTCTATTCATTAGATCCATGAATACAGAGGGTGCATTAGTCAATCCAAACGGCATTACGGTAAACTCGTAATGCCCGTACCTGGTTCGAAATGCTGTCTTCGGAATGTCTTCCTTCTTCACATACAACTGATGGTATCCAGATCGAAGGTCAATCTTTGAAAAGTATTGAGCTCCATGTAGTTGGTCAAATAAATCATCGATACGAGGTAGGGGATACTTGTTCTTTATCGTTATAGCATTGATCTCCCTGTAGTCGATACATAACCTCATAGATCCATCTTTCTTTTTAACAAAAAGAACAGGGGCTCCCCATGGAGAAACACTAGGGAGAATAAATCCCTTATTACTCAATTCCTCTAGTTGTTTCTTTAGTTCAACTAATTCTACAGTGGCCATTCTATAAGGGGTCTTCGATATAGGCCTTGATCCAGGAATTAAATCAATGGAAAACTCAACTTCTCGTTCTGGAGGATGTCCAGGTAAATCTTCCGGAAATACATCTACAAATTCTTTCACAACAGGTACATCCTCTATTTGAACATTCTTTTCCTCACCGACAGTTATTTCATTCTCTTCCTCCCCAATAATTGAATTAAGTTGAGCTACTGGGGGTGGATCTAAATAAGAATTAGGTGGTGACGATTCTGCTCTAAAGATAAGGTGTTCCTTATCATTGTCATCAAGAATCGTAACCTCTTTCTTCTTACAATAAATCTTCGCATCATAGTCCGAAAGCCAGTCCATACCGAGGATTATATCAAACTCAATCATAGGTATGACAATGAGATCAGCAGATAAAGAATATTTATGTGCTCTAATGGAGACTGATTCACAAAACTTTGTTGCAATGATACTTCCCTTAGGTGTTTTAACTGACAACTCCCTTGTTAAATCAAATTGGAAATATCTAATTTTCTTAGCAAACTGGGAATATATGAAACAATGTGATGATCCAGAATCAAATAATGCATTTTCTAAACTTGAGGAAACCATTAAATTACCTTCCACCATGTCTTTCGGAGATTCTACCTCAGCAGTAGTGATAGCATAAGTCTGGCCTTGATCCCTTGGCCTTTTCTGAGGTAAGTTCTCCTGACTCTTAGGACATGCATTTGCATAATTCCCCATCTCCCTGCAATTGTAGTACTGAACGTTGGTATTTTCCTTCTTCCCCTTGCAATCACGAGCTTGGTGGCCTTTTTCACCACACTTGTAACAGACTCCCATTCCCTTCAAGCAAGTACCAGGATGTTTCTTCCCGCATTTACCACAAGATGGATATTAAACCTTTCCCTTCTTCCCCTTATTTCCATTCCCAGATTGATCAGCAGGTCTCTTCTTCTCTTGCTTTGCTTTAAAGTCATAAGACTTAGAGAATTCCTTTTCGGTCTTGATAGCACATGAGACAATGTCTTCGTACGACGAAAAGGATTGTGAGACAAATGCTCAACGGAGAAATAGTTTTAACCCATCAAAGAAACGATTAATCTTACTTCTTGGGTTACGTATATAATCACCAGCATACCTTGCTAACCATGTAAAGTTAGCCTCATACTTTGTGACATTCTCATCCTCCTTCTGTCTCAGACTTAGAAATTGTCTTTCCATATCTGCTCGATGGTCGCGAGGAAAGTATTTTTCTAAAAACAGATCTTTGAACTCCCTCCATTCCATATTTGATACTTCATCATCTTCCTTCATATTTTTAATTAATGACCACCATTGATCAGCATCTCCAGTGAGGCGGTAAACTGCCATGATAACTTTTTCCCTTTCACTGCTCCCCAAAGCCTGAAATATTTTCCCTAGGGAATTTATCCATTGCTCAGCTACTAAGGTATTTGTACTCCCATTGAACGTTGGTGGTTGTTGCCTCAGGAATCGATCTAACATTGATCCTCCACGCTGTGGATCAGGGTGCTCCATACGGGTAAGGTTATTATTCATAACCTGAGTAAGTTGTCCCAGTATGGTGATTAGCTGATCGGCACCAGTTGCATCACCAGCTCCACTATAATTATCTTGAGCAGGAGGGAAATCCCTACATGGAGTGCGTGCATTGATACGGTTTCCATTTCTTCCACTAGGTGCCATTTCTAAACAATGGCATAAACTAGATCAGTTTAAAATACATAATCCCATACTTATAAAACACTTAACATAAATTGAACTATTTATGGATATAATCCATAATCATAAAAATGTTTTCTTTGAGGAAGTATATACTCATAAACCCTTCATAATGATTTGTAAAGAAAATGAGAGTTATCCTAAGCATATCCCCCGGGAGTGTCGTAACCAAGAGTGCAGCAAGGCCCGTTGTCGTGCACCAGTTCCCGTTCGAGTCTATCTCAAAGCGGTGTTTTCGGGTTTTACCCCTAGGTACATCTGTGCCAGAGCTGCCTCTACCTGCTCGTATCCAGACAGGGATGTATTTCTCGGAAAACTCGCAAAATCTCTACAATACCAAAATTCTAGGAAATTATTCAATACTAATCCTCAAAGTTCATCTTAGGTCTACGTGCTCTAATCAGAGTTTATCTAAATCTAGCTTCCAAGGTTTGTACTAAACTTCCTCTGATACCAACTGTAACTCCCCGACCCTAGTTACCCAGATTCGGTGCATTATTACATAACATTGGCATGATCACAAGAAAGATCAAATCTCGAAAGACCGATTGGTTTAGTAGCCTTGGAAACACTAGATATATTCATAAGTTATACATTACATCATAAAATGAAAAACTACTACAACAACATAATGTCTCCACAGTCCACACTATTTTCCCCTCATAATAACCCTGCAGGTCATTCATAACTTACTTCTTCACATCCTGGGAAAAATAAAACACAGAAAAGGGGTGAGCTCAAATGCCCAGTAAGGATAACAATATAGCGGAACATTCAAAAATAAGCATAAACATTTAAGGCAATGAATTACTAAAACAAAAGCCTTTTAAACTTGAAATTCAACATAGTATGGCAAAATTAAAATGAATTAATTCCATTTACTTGTTCACATGGATATTCTACTAATAGAATAATCACATGCAATATCAATAACCACTTTCATAATGTTGGAATGCATAATGCCAGAATATCATAACCACATAGCCAAGGCCTCGTGCCAAGACTACAAATAATATTTTGTCAAGGCCTTGTGCCAAGACACTAGTTTGTCTCATGAGACCTACCGATGCATCGAGAAGCTATATCGGGCTCCACCCGTCACATATTAAGTCCAATTCATTCCCATATGAAAAGGTTTAAACTTAACATAAACATTCGTATTAAAACTATCATACGAAATGTCAATAATTTCACCATAAACTATGAATGGTATAAAAATAGCACATCCACAGTCAAACATACCACAAAACCTTCAATACAATATATAATTTTTGTATCATAATATATCAACTTCAAATAAGCGTAAAATCCATCAAAGGATGTTGACATAGATGAAATCAAAACTCTTTTTAGAGAAATATCTCTTTCTATTTTTGAAATCATTTAAGAGCCATATAAAATAAAACATTTTCTTTGAAAATATTATTATAAGCCTGTAAGGAAAGCTTCGAAGATTTTATAATGGCGGAAAATAACCGCACCCGCCGTATAAGTTAAAAAAACATTCTTACCTTAATTCTGTCGAAAAGGTTAAAAAGGACCTTGTTTTGAAAACGACGGAAAGATTCCTCTTATAAAAAGTCAAACAAGGGTATAAATGACTTTAACCCATATTCTTGTAAATAATAAAAATGTTTTTAAATACATTATTAAGAAACATGGATGTGGATGATAAAGAGATCCCAGTAGATTATTACGTATAAACAACCTCGGATAATGAAGAGATTGTGAAATAACCCTTACCAATTTGGTAACTTATGAAACATACAACCCATGAAAGAGGTATCATACAATTAATATGTAAATACACATAAATTAGAGTGTATTACACAAAGAATATAATTATGGTCAGTACATACACCACACAAAAGGTAATGGTGGCAATATGGCATGAATCTCACGTGAATAAGGAGTGAGATGAAAACCCCTTACCTTGTACTTTTTCTTGGTTGGGGTAGGTTAACCTCCTGTATAATGGTTAAATAATTTTTATTAAATTATACAAGAATCATATATATTAATATGATATCATATATGATCTTTTAACCTTGATTTGTTAATGATATCTTTGAATTATCGTTGTTTCGGGTGTTAACTTACTCATTTTCTTTTATATGTTTTGTTACATAATCCATGTTTGTCATGGATAGGTTGTATATTTTTCATATACAGAATGATATCAAGTCCTTAAACATCATTTTTAAATCATCAAATGATAATTATACTTGAATGGATACGATGGAGAATGAATCTCATCGCGTTCGTGGAGACGGTAGTCCGTACGTACGCACGAGCGACAATATCATTCTTTTGATATTAAAATAATATATAAATGGATGGTATATAATATATACTGAATCATTAACATGTTATATTTATTATTTACATGAGTTACACATCATTATTATACCCATCCAAATAATATTATATTGAATAACAATTACACCACGACGTGGAGACGGTAAGCCGTACGTACGCACGTATGGTGACATGTTATTCAAAGGGTGGATAGAATACTGAATATGGTTGTACCATATTTATAATAACATCACAGTATATATATGATACTGGAGTTATTATTTTAGAATGGTAACAACAAAGGAAGAAGAAGTGGAAGAAGAAATGAACTTGGAAAAAGGGTGGTGAAATCATTACCTCTTCTTCGGTTTCTTCCTTTTGATTTGATCAAAAGGGATCCTTAGGTTGGATTTCTGATCAAACTAAGGCCTCTAGGTTGTAGTGAGGGAAGTTTGGAGAGTATTTGGGCAGAGTTTGGCCGAACCAAAAGGCTTTGAATGTGTGAAGAAATGATAAGGAGGAGTGCCCTTTTTATAAGAGGGGTGAGGGGCACCTTTGGAAAAGCTAGAGATATTAGTTTATAATAAATTCATATTCGGTTTCCAATGGCTCCAAAGTTGACTATTCAAAGTTTAAGGTGGGTATGGGTCGAAAAAAACTCAACCAATAGAATTTATACAGGTTTGGGTACTTATATTAACCTTATCTTTAAGTATTAACTCTAAGTTAATTAGTTTCACTTTTACAATGTCTCTTTGTATTTTTATATAATATGGTTAATAAACTTACTATATACATCCAAGAGACCCCCAAGTGGTCCATTAATGATGAAACAATCATTATATAAGTCTCTTTTCCGAACCATATATTTTTAGGAATTTAATATCAATTAATAATATAATATTTTTTTAAGAACTCTTTTATGTCAATTTTGACACTATTCAATAGTTGATTTTTTTGAAACTCATAACAGATTGATTACTTAGAAAAAAGTAAATTAAATCAATCCTAATATATCATATTATCCTATAAAATTAGTTTAATTTATTAAAAGTTTCATATTATATTTATTTGGGTATTTATAATATCAATTAATTTAATTTTTCACTATTATAGTAATTACTGTATCATCATTGTGTCATAAATAAAATAAATTATTTAATGTTTAAAAATTATAAATAAAATATCATTATGTATGAAATAGTTTTATCTTTCTAATTAATATTTATAATCTAAAATCCAACATATATAACCCTATGTAATAATTGTTTTTCTAAAAGATATATGCTTGTGTCATTTTTGTATTCATTTTAACTTAATTAAAATAAAGTGTCCCTATCACCTACAAGTGGCACCATGGGGTCCCCAAATCGACCCAAAGATGTCTATGGTCGAACATGTATCAACAAATAAGGCTAGGACACGTTTTAGGGTAATTTAGTATTATTATAATATTATTTTTTAACCCTTATTTACCAGATTTACCCTTAACCATGGTAAATAAAATATTTACCACAGTAATTATTCAAAATGTCTAAAAATAAAAGTTACCTATTTACACAATTTGGACATCCTGATTCCAAATATGGAATCCATTTTTCTAAATTCAAAACACAGAAGTGGCAGAAATTAATTTAAAATTAATTCCCGCTGTCAAAACAAAAAGCGTGTCTTTAAGAGATAATAACTATCAAAAGATTGACACTTGTTTATGTTCGGTTTAATTGTAAAATTATGTCCAATGACCAACATTATATTAAATGGTAAAAATATATTCTAAATATACTTTAAAACCACTCAAATTCATAATTTATCACTATTAATTATTTTGATTAAAAAGGTTGTTTTTAATTAAAATTTAGTAATTTTCACTATTCATCAAAATATGAAAGTTATCCGAAAAGTACCAAAATTTCACCTTAGGCTAAATTTGATATTCCGAATCTAGAAATGATGTCCATTTTAAAATATAAAATATATATAATTTCGAAAAGTAGGTATTACTATTCATAACGGCTAGTTTGATTGGTTATGGTGTGTTAGAACTCAGTGTTGCGTACAACACACGCTATCACGTTATTCAAAGAGAAACGTACCGTAGAATCTTGGGGTGTTACAAATCCTATTTTGATATATTTTCCATCCTTTTTATTTAAAATCATGTTTTTTTTTAAATATATAAAATCCTTGACATGCCTTATTTTATTTAAATTGAAATCATAAATGGTTTATTATTATGGGATTTATTATGGAATCTTTAGTGGTATCCTAATGGGTTCTTTCCCTCACACTCTACCTTTTCCTTCAGGTGTTTGTAGATTATATTATGCTATATCCAAGCATAGGGAAAGTGCCCCTCGAAGGTGGCAGGTGTACTTGATTCATAGGACATGGAGTGGTAGAGGTGACTAATGGAGATTTGATTAATATATTCCATGGGGTTTTCCTAATTTTTTATCTTGATATATGTTGTTCCTTTTGATGATGTATTTATTGGGTGTTATTTTAATTGTTTGACTCTGGTACTTTCTCCTTGAGAAGTGTTGGCATACCAACTTGTGTAATTTATCTTATGATTTTTTGTGGAAAAATTATTCCCTATTGATCTTGATATGATGCTAGGGGATAGTCATGGCCCCATGGGGATCATGAATTCTCTTCAATTTGTGTTAGGATTGACTCAGGTATTAGTGTACTAGGGTATTCAAGTTGGTTTATGACATTTTATCTCCTATATAAACAACTCAAAATTTATATTCATCATCCATGACCATTTATAAATCAATAGCTATGATTTCTAATACATCTTAAGCACTTCCACTAGATTCACTTTCATAAAATTTTGAACTAATTCTGGTTATTATACATACTTTTCCATCATATTGCCTAACTAATTGACCAAACTTTGAACACCAGGATTTGTAGATGTTAACTTCATAGTTATCTCTTGTTGATTATCTAAAAAATGTGTATTGGAATACTATCACACTGTAAACTTTTAATTCTATCATTTATGAAAGAAAAAAATAGTATGTGACTCTAAACTTCTTATCAAATATAGAGAATTTATTCCACTTGAGGTAGAATCTTTGTCTTGGCTTTAACTGGCTCTAACCAACTCAAACTGGCTTCCTAAAAACTTATTCAGATCTCCAAATTCATATTTTAATATCGACTCACTTATGATATTCCTAACATGATCATCTGTTTCTCTTTTAAATGCATCAAAATATCTTTTCAAAATTGAACTTTCTTGTAATTTTTGAAGATGGTTCTAAAGAGAATTGAATTTTGTTCTGGGAATAGAAGAAAATTTCAAATATTCAACAGCCTTTTGAGAACTTTCAAGTTCTCCCTTAAATCTATTAGCCTCATATTTCATATTATTATACTTATAAACCATGTTCACAATAAAATAGTGAGTAATTTATTCAAAATAATCATCAAAATATGTGGAAACTGTCTCTATTATCACATAAGGTTCACTAACTTCAAGTAATTAAAGTGATTGAATTTCAACCTCTTCATTAGATAAAGGGGGTAGATCTACAAGAACTTTAGTGCCTTTACCAACTTAAACTTTAGTAGTCCTTCCCAATGAGTCAACAAGAGACTTTTTTACCCATGATTAGATCAGTTGTTTCAGCGAAAGTACCACTGATATGCTCATTAGAATGATATCCCTCAACACAATCTTCTTTAGTTCTTTGAGAACCTAAAGAATGAGTGGTTTCTTGAACTTATTTCTCTTCACTTTGAACAACCTCCTTTATTGTTTCTTCAACTGGATAAACTTTCTCCTATGTTCTTAAAACAACATTTGTAACTCTTTTAACAACACTAGCCTCCTCTATTATTTCTTCAAAAACTATAATGTTTTGATTTACTTATTCAATTGTAGTAACTACAACCCTATGAATGGGTTATTCTCTTATCCGTGGTCTTAAAACAAGAATAGATTCACTATCTGTTTCTCTATAGGACTCTTGATATGTTCTATGGAATTAAAGAAATACCCCTATCCTAGTAGGGATATTCTCATCCATGATTTTTATTATATTTATAGTGATTGGAATGTTCATAGTGCCAACAGATGTATATTTAAAACCTCCATCTCCTTCAACTCTGGATTCACCAATTTCTTCTCCACCAAGTCGATTAGAACCAGATGACTTCAGACTTCTGTGCTCCCCCTAAGAACTAGCTCTAGATAGATATTTCTCCTCATCTCCAACAAGAATCATCTTAACATTGGTTGTTCTCTATAAAAATTCAAACTTTATGAGCATACTAGCTAATATAATATTACTATGGTGAAATTTGGTTCTTGTTTTGATATCACAAATCATACCTTTACTATATAGAAAAAGAGAAACTATTCTTCCATAAGGGTAAAAAGACATCCGTACATCCCTATCACAATAATGATAAATGTATTTCAACACAAATCTATAGAAATTAAATTTTATATCACTCAATATCAAGAAAAACACATAGATAATAGGAAGAATAATTTTCTCCAACTCTTCTATTCATAGAACTATTTCAATTTGAACGAAATTTACCAAAACCTTTTGATATACCTCTAGATTTTTCAAAAAACATATTTCTGATTTGGGAGGTCCTAGAAAGAAAATACATTATGTACTATGACCTATAGATGTTATCCCCTATTGAACTCAAACTGAAGTAAAACTCACCTTTATGGGGGAATTTGAAAATCTAATCTAGATTAACTAAAGAAATCAAAAATTCTTTATCGTTTACCTTTGGAGAAATAACATCATCTGAATCTCTAAAACTAAACTTCAAATTTTCATAAAATTATTTCACTTAATTCTCAAAAATATGCTATGTATTTTCTCCATTTAACATGTACTCTAGAACTTGAAATATTAGGGCTTGCTTCAGTAGAAGATTCATCTAGAACGGCCATTAAAAATCTAATACTTCCTTAAAGAACTCTTCTTTCCAAACTGAAAGGCCTCTTCCTTTTCAATTTGATTGGACCAGCTTCATTAGTTATCTTTGGTTTGGTCATGATGAGAATCTAAAGGTTTTCTATTCAACAACTAGGGTTTGAAAAAAGATTCAAAGGGATTAAGAGTTCAAAAGGGCATGAGATCAAAGGTAGGAGAGGGGGGTTGACTCTAATAATTTTCAAGTGATGTTTCTATTTCTTGAGCCAAAATTAAAATGTAATCATTTTGTATTTTTAAAATTTAAGAGATAATTTCACACAAAATAAAATATGAAAATAAAAATTTAAAAAAATAAACATCACAAATAAAAGTATAAAGACAAATTAATAAATTCAGAAAATATTAACAATAAATGATAGTTTTTATTTAAAATTAAATAATCCTAACTCATCATTAATAAAATTAAAACTTGTAGTGGGAAGTTGTTTCATGAAAATATCCATAAATTGATACGCACTATTTAAAAATTCTAAAGATATATCCCCTTTCTTAACATGATCTTTAATAAAATAATGTCTAAGATCAATATGCTTAGTCCTAGAGTGACTTTTAAGATTTTTTGAAATATTAATAGCATTAGTGTTATCACATAAAATATGAATATGATTAAATTTTAGTTCAAAGTATAGAAGTGTGTGTTTCATTCACAACATTTGTGCATAAAAACTTCTAGCAGATATATATTTTTCCTCATCTATTGACAATGAAACTGAATGTTTCTTCTTACAAAATCATGAAAATAGGGAATTTCCTAAAAAGTTAAAAGTACCTGAGATAATTTTTCTATCTAATATACACCCTCAAAAATCAGTATCTAAATATGAAATTGAATTAAAATCAGAAGTTTTTTTGGATAAAGTAAATATATAAAAATGGTTCCTTTTAAATATCTAAAAATTATTTTAATAGTAGTAATATGGGATTCCGTTAGATTTTATTGAAATATTTCACAAAGAAAAAAATAAAACATAATATCTGGTCTACTAGCACTAATATATATATAACTATCAATCATACCTCTATATAAATTGTTGTTCATTGGTTTTCTAGCTTCATACAAATCAAATTTTATATTAGTACACATGGGAGTTACATAATTCTTTCTATTTTCAATTCCAAACTTTTTTAATAAATCACTAATATATTTTATTTTATTCAAAAAATATCCAAAATTATTTTGATTAATTTTTAAACCAAGAAAAAAATTTAGTTGTCTCATAATACTCATTTCAAATTCCTTTTACATAATTTTTGAGAAATCATTATAAATTTTTTGATTTTTTGATCCAAAAATAACATTATCAATAGAGATTTGAATTAATAAAATATATAAACAAGAATTTTTCTTGAAAAGAGTATGATCTTCCAATCCCACTAAAAACCCATTTTTGAACATAAAAGAACTCAATATTTTATACCAAGCCATTGATGATTATTTAAGGCTATAAAGAGATTTAGTATGTTTAAAATAGAATTGGATAGATGAGGGTTTTCAAAACTTATAGGTTTCTCAACATAAACTTTCTCAATTAAATAACCATTTAAAAATAATATTTAACATCCATCTGATATAATTTAAAATTCATATTATATGCATTGGATAATAAGATTATAATGGATTCTAGTCTAGAACCCAGGGAAAAAATTTCCTCATAACCTATTCCTTCCTCCTGATTGAAACCCTTAGAAACTATTCTAGCCTTACTCCTAGTGATTATACCTTAATCATATTACTTGTTTCTAATGAATCGTTTTATTCTTATCACTATATGGTTTGAGTACCTATCAATTAACTCTCAAACATTATTTTTATTAAACTGATTTAGTTACTCCTTTGTATATATCATTCAACTTTCATCTTCTAAGGATTCTTCTACGGATTTAGGTTCAAATTGGGATAGAAAGACAAAGAAATCATCAAGGTTTTTTAAATTCCTTATAGTCCTAAATTCAGTATGTATTTATCCTATAACAGTATCTAAAGGATGATACTTTAAGGTTTTAGGATGTCTAGGTAATCCACTTTTAGGTTTCTCAGTTTCATGTTCTTCTAAACAGGATTGAATCTGATCATTTTCTAATTTTTTTTCAAATAAATCATTAGAAGGTCCAAGTCTCAAGTTATTCAAATAATCAATGATTTCATATGTTTGAATTTTTTTGTGATCAAATTGATTACTTTCATCAAAATTCACATGAAAAATGTCTTTAACCATCCTTGAATTTTTATTAAACACTCTAAAAGCATTATAATTAGTAGAATATCCAATAAATATTTCTTCATATACCTTTAGATCAAACTTACCAAGTTTTTACTTAGTATTCAAGATATACACCTTGAATCCAAAAAATGTTGAAGTATCCAACTTTAGGTTTTATGTTATTCCATAGCTCATGTGGTGCCTTTTTGAGAAAAGGATTGATTAAAAATATATTAATGATGTTAAAATTTGTAATTACAGCTTCCACAAAAAAAATAAATAGGAATACTATATTCATTAAACATAGTTCTTATTATCTCTTGAATAATATTATTACTTATTTTTATAATTCCATTCTGTTGAGGTGTTCTTAGAGTAGAGAAAGTATTTTTAATACCAAGTTTTGATCAAAAAAAATTAAACTCCTCATTCTCAAAATCTCCTCTATTGTCACTTCTTAATGAAAATATTTTAAAATATTTTTCATTTTGAAGAATTTTACAAAAGCTCACAAAAAACAGAAAAGATTAAATTTTAAACTTTAGAAAATAAAACTAAGTAAATCAACAAAAAAATGAATATTCCATCCAAGATTGCTACTATTTATGGTCCAAAAAATATATTTGTATGAGTTATAAAGGTTTAGATATAGTAACCTTGTTAATTTATATGAAAGATGAATTATGTTGCTTTACTATTTGGCAGGCATCATAAATTCTATTCAGATCAAATTTAAGACTAGGCAGATCTAAAACTAAATTTTTTTTAGATAACTTATATAGGGAAAATATATTACAATGTACAAGTCTCCTACTTCATATCCATGATTAATTTATTTCATAATTTAAACAATTAATTTTATATTCACATAAGGAATAAAGGTCCAAAGTATAAACATGTTCAATTAAAAGTTATATAAACTTAAAAAAATTATTTAAAAATAGATCATGTATTCATAGAAAATTAAACTAAAAATTCATCATTATAGAGTTGAGAAATGATTATAAAATTGTACTTCTGTGCCTGAAAATAGAGAAATGTGTTGGTCATAATTTTCTTTGGATCTACCACTAATCCAACTCCAATAATGTTTCCTTTAACATTATCTCCAAAGGTAACCAAACCCCCATCTACTTTAGATAGTTCATGGAATTTTGAAAAGTCTCCACTCATGTGGCTTGAGTAGACATTATCCATGTACCATATTAAACTTTTGTCCCTATGGATTTTTACCATCAAAAATATAAAATAAAATATTGTTTTGGTACCCAAATTTTATTGAGCCCTATAGGGTCGGCCAGTAAATATCTGAGAAACCAGATCTATCTAATTTTTTCAAAATTTATAGAATTAAATTCATATAAATTTATTGAAATATTATATTTATTTACACCACCTATATAAGGATGTATCATAAAAAGTATCATACTAGCCTTCAATTCCATAGAAAAATCATGTAACCTTAGATATGTTGTGGTTCTTTGAGCTAGGCACAAAATAGTTTCTGTATAACATAGGTTTTTCACCTTTAATACCAATACCAAATTTTTCTCTTTTGTGAACATTATTTCCATGGATGAGATTTAGAGATTATTCACCCTTAGTTTATATGCTAGAATAACTTGTAAAGGATTCCACTTCATCTTGTAATTCATTAATTCTAGTTTCATGTATAATGAATCTTGAAGTAAATTTACTTAATTTTTCTTTCAAATCAAGGTGTTGTTTTAACATAGCATCTTTTTCCCTTAAAATAAAATTATGTATATTATTTAATGATTTATTATTTTTCAATAGATATGTATATTTCTCTTTAAGTATAGAATAGTATTTAACTAATTTATCACTTGAGAAACTTTTAGAGTCAGAAGTAGAAGAGTATTATGATTGTACCTCATATTTTTTTTATAAAGCACATGTTTTGTTTAGATTTGATTACTCCTTTTTCTGAATCAGAATTTTAAGATATTATATAGTCTTTAGAAACACTATATATACCCTTCATAACCTTTTTTCCTTTGCATTCATAGTCAACTTTCATTTTTATTTCATCTCTTTCTTTTTTATATTTCATTTCCCTCTTTTAGCTATGGGAAGTCATATCTGATATGCCCAATTTTTTTACATTCATAGCACCATACCTATTTAAATTTGATATCATTATTTTTAGAATCATTATAAGACTTATTGAATCCTTTTTTTCTTATATAATTTATTAAATCCCCTGGCTATGTGAGCTATTTTTTCTCCCAAGTTTTGAAGTTCCAAAGGATCGAATAAAAAATGATAAGGGGGGTTGAATCATTTTTTCACTTTTATAAGTTTCAATTATTTTAAAAACTTAACCCCTAAAACATATTATTATTTATATCCATATCAACTTTTAGTAAATACTCATGTGTGAAATAGTAGTAAATCATGTAAATCACATTATATTTACAAAGTTTGGCCTCAGTGTGAAAACCTACATCCTTTCCATAGCCACTCCCATGGGTCTATGGAAATCCACTATTAAGAAGAAGTGAATACAACTTGTGAAAACTCCCATTAAACACCTTATATATCCCTATATGAATGATTATACTGACTCCCATCAGTTTACAATGTTTTCTTATAAAAAAATTGATCCAAACAAAAGAATAAATACTTTTTTGAAAATAATATACAATTTCTCAGTCAGATTCCTCATTTCGATTTGGATGGATTCGATTTTATCAATTCAATGATGCTAGATCTGATTTTCTCAATATAATGATGTTGGATCCTAGATCTGATTTTCTAAGTATGATGATTCTGGATCTGATTCTCTGAATACAATAATTCTAGATCTTGGATCTGATTTTATGAGTATAATAGTGCTGGATCCGATTATCTGAAGATGATAACGTTGGATCCTAGATCTGATTTTTTGAGTATGATAATGCTAGATCTTGGATATTATTTTATAAGTACGATAATGTTGGATCCTAGATCCGATTTTCCCAATATGATGATTTAATATAGTGAATTCATTCTCAATGTAAAAAACTAAAACTTCTGATAGAATGATCAATACAATTATTCTTCAATCAGATAGTTACTTTTACATAAAATTTTATAGATCTCCGCCTTTTATGCATGTTTGAAAGTTTCAAATGAACAAGTGATATGAGGAAGTATTTATAAGTGACTTAGAAAACAAAGGCAAGAAACTTAAAAACATTCCTGATTCCTCACATCTCAAAATCTCTGAAAATATCTCACATTTAAAACTTCAACTTTGAATTCTTCAAACCTCCTTATATTTCTTCTAGATTTACTCATAATTGAAATTCAATTTTGACTTCTTCAACTCTTTATATCTTTCTCAGCTCATTACAATTTATTTCATTTTCAGCTTATTATGATATTTTTATTTCTTAGCTCATTACATATTTTTCTTTCTCATCATGAATTATTCATTATGAATAATTTAGTACAATTTCCTCAACATGAAAATATGAGTACAAAAATCTTAGTACAATTTTCCCAATACAAAAATCTCAATATGAAAATCTAAGTATGAAAAACTCGGTACGATTTTCCCAGTATGAAAATCCCAGTATGAAAATCTTAGTATAAAAATCTGAGTAAAAAAATCCCAGTATGATTTTCCCAGTATAAAAATCTGAGTATGAAAATCTCAGTACGATTTTCCCACTACAAAAATCTCAGTACAAAAATCTGAGTACGAAAATATCAGTATGAATTTCTTCTTCCTCAGGGTCAGTAGTATCTTTTTCTTTCTCATCTCATTACGATATAATTCCCATTATGATGGAAATCCCATTTTGCAACTCTGAAATTTTCCAAACCGCTCTTCCATTTCTTCAAAATATTTTATCATGAAATTTTTCATGATTTATGAGAAATTTTTTATCAAAAAAGCATCTTCTGATTTTGTTTTAGAAACTATGAAAACTTTTTAACTCCTTAATTCACATTATTCTTTCAAAACACTTCAGTAACTTCATTATTTTTCTAATTATATAAAATATATACTTCTAGAAAAGAAAAAAAATCCCCCCACCAATTCATTTTTACTCCAATTATTTTCAATTTCTATGTCAAGGGACATGAATATGATAATGTGTATGATCAAAAACTTCATCTTCTTGACTTTTTCTATGTCTAGTGCAACTCAATACAAAAACATGGGTCTAGAAACTTGTGTCTGGAAAAAAACCTCATTATGATGGATTGGGTATAATTCCTAAATAAAAACATTCTTTAACAAAATAGGTTAGTTGTCAATAAATACAAAAACTTTATTTAAAAAAAAATTAAAAAGAGAGTGTCTTGACACCACACTACTGGATAAACTAATTTTTTTAAAGTAATTCCATCCCTTGGTAGAAAGAAAATTTTTTGGCCGTGTAAAAATAAACTCTCCTCACTTTTCTTTTCACACTTTCTTTTTCTCTACCCCATTATTTATTTTATCAATTTATATTTCTCTCACTTTTCTTTTTTTCCCCCATAATATGATAACCACAGCTTCAGATTCACAAACGAAAGATAAGTAAAAACTTCTCACAAAGTACAAAGTTGTTACTTTATCTCCCCCTCTATCAACATAATCCAAAGTACAGTGTGAGTTCTTCCTTATGATATTTAGGAAGACATTGTAGGATGATGAAAATGAATTTGCAGCCTCAATTCCAAAAACCTTTCTTTCAGTATTTCTTTTGTAAAGATATCAGAAATCTTATACTTTGTTTAAATGTATTCTAACAAAATATCTCCAGCTACAAATTTATATTTTATAAATTGAGACTTTATATCAATGTGTTTTTATCTTGAATGTTGGATATGATTCTTAGAAATATCAATTTAACTCTAATTATCACAAAGTATCTTCAATGGTTTAGAAACTTTTACTTTCAAATATTTCAGCTGAAATTTCATCCAAAACATTTGAGTACAAGCTTGAGTAGCTACAACATATTCAGATTTAGTTGTGCTCAAAGTTATTGAAATTTTTTTCTTATTATTCCAACTCACACAACATTCACCCAAAAAAATTGTTCCTCTTATGGTTTATTTTATATCATTACAATCTCCATCCCAATAAACATCAATATAACCTTGAAACTTCATCTCATTATTTCTTTTGTATAACAACCCATGTGGAATTATTCCTTTTACATATCTGAGAATCCTCTTTGCTTCCAACATATGTGATTCTTTCAGATTACTTTGATACCTAGAACACAAATTCATAGCATAAAAATATCATGCCTTGAGGCTATAAGGTACATAAGACTTCCTATCAGCTTTATAAAGTCTTTCTGATTCACACTTGTTCCATATTAATCATTACTCAACTTTGTGCTCACTGAAATAGGAGTTGAAACTTATTTGGATTCTACCATCCCAAAATTTTTTAAAAGTTCCCTAGCATACTTTTCTTAAGATAAGAAAATATATTTTTCTTTTTATTGAACTTGTAATCCAAGAAAGAAAGTTAATTCTCCCAACATTGAAATTTCAAAATTATTCTTCATTTCATTGAAAAAATGTTTTACAAGAATCGTCTCTATACCCAACAAAAATTATATCATCCATATAAACAATTATAATTAGAGTTCCAGAGTCGACATCTTTTACATATAAGTGGATATCAACTTTCCTCTATAAAATTTAAACATTATCAAACAATTTTAAAGCTTATAATATCATGTGTGTGGATCTTGTTTTAATTTATACAAATATTTCTTCAATTTAAAAACTTTTTTCTCATCCTCATCAAGTTTAAATCCACAAGGTTGTTCAATGTAAACTTCTTCCTCAATCTCACCATTTAAGAAATATGACTTTACATTCATCTGATAAATTTTGTAATTATGATGACAAGACACTATAAGAAACATTTGAATATTTTCTAGACTTGAAATTGGGGTAAAGGTTTCATCAAAATATATACCTTCCACTAGTTCATATCCTTTACAAACAAGTCTTGATTTGTTTCTTGAAACTTCTCTATGATCATTAAATTTGTTTCTATAAACCTGATTTGTTCCAATAACATTTTTATTTGTTGACCTTGAAATAAATTCTCATGTTTCATTCTTCTCAATCTAATACATCTCTTCATTCATAAGATCGCCCCATTATTTATGTTGAATTTCCTCTGAAATTGATTTTGTTTCAACTTTTGTGATAAGTGAAGTTTAATTTTATGATATCAACTTCTTTTTAGTCTGAACCAGAGCCTTCTGATTCCTAATAATGTTTTTGGATTTAACATGTTTTCTAAGGTATAAAATCCCAAAGTTTCTCTCCCAACTTCACTTTCCTAACCAAATGACTCATCTGAATCTTGCTAAGGATGTTTTGGATAACATTCACTATTTTTGGAATTCTCCGATGTATCCTCCTCAGTATTCTCATCAACTTTTTTTAAGGAACTTTGATTTTAAATTACCTTCACATAATATGAGTCCACCAACTTTTTTTAATGTTTGTTCCAAAATTTTTTACTTCTTCCATTCGGTGAATAACCCATAAAAGTTACTTCCTCGTCTTTCTTATCAAACTTTCTCAAATCTGGATTTTTGATTTTGAGAAAACCTGGACTCCCAAAAACATTAAATTATTTTGATGAAGGTTTTTTGTTATAAAATATTTTATAAGGAGTCATATTGGTTTCTAGTCTCAAAAAACATCTATTTTGAACATGTACAGCAGTACTAATATCTTATCTCCAATATAACTTTGAAATTTTGTATTATTCTAACATACTTCTTTCCATTTTCACCAAGCTTATATTATTTCTTTCTGCTACTCTATTTTGTTGTGGAGTATATATAACACTATACTAATTTTTAATACCATGCTTTATCAAATAAGTTTCAAAAGTATTTTTTGTGAATTCAGTACCATTATCTATTCTCAACTTCTTTATAGAAACCTTCATTTCTTTCTCAACATCTTTCCTAAAGAATTTAAAATTTTAAATAGCCTCTGACTTGTGCTTCATAAACATGATGTTTTTCATATGAGTTAAATCATCAATAAAAGTGATAAAATATAAGTCTCCTTTTATTGATTGATGTATCATATCCCCATATAAATTGGAATGAATAATCTCAAGCGGTCTTCAAGATTGATTATCAACTCTTTTATGACTTTTGTTAGTCATCTTTCCTTTCTGGAAAGTAATACAAACATCTTCATCTCTTATTTTCAATTTTGGAAAATTTCAGACAGCATCAAATTTAGAAAGTTTATTCATTTTTTTCTACCCAAGGTGGCCAAGTCTTTAGTGCCATAATTTGTTTTCATCTTCAGCACTCAAGTAAGAGGAGTTATTGAATTTATTTATTTGAAAGGTATTCTCACTAGTTCTTTCTCCTTTTGTAATGATTTTTCCATCTTTCACACTTTTTAGGATACAAAAATATTTTATAAAAAAAATTATTCCCATCATCACAAAGTTGACTTACCCTAAGTAAGTTGTGTTTTATCCCATCAACAAATAAAACTTCCTTAGATTTCAACTTTTTTGCTTCAATCTCAGTCGTTCCAATTCCTTTGATTTTTAAGAAACCATCATTCCTAAAGGTAACTACTCCCCCATCATGAATTTCATCTTGCTTCAAGTTTTTATATCACCTATCATATGTTAAGAAAAACTACTATCAAGTATCTATGGTTTGTTCCTTTTACTTGCTTTCAAAGTTTTCTCAACAACAAAAGCTCTTTCCTAAAATTTCTTATTTTTAGCTTCCTTTTATTTTCTATAATAAGGAATTTATTTTGGAAGGAGTGTCATGCATATTTTGGAATGATGAAAAACTTGATCAAATATTCCAAAAACTTATTCCAGATATTCAAATTGATTCTTTTTTTGAAATTTTCAAAAATCTTAAGAATTCACCTTTTCAAATTTTTGTAAGTTAGGAAAGTTTCTCATTCTAATTTTACTCTTTCTCCCACTTTTCTCAAAACTTATTCTGGTTAGATATAATTTGTGAAAATAATTATAAGTTCTATTCCCATAGATTTCACAACACTGGTAATAACCATTAAATCTTGGTTTTTTATTGAAATAATATCATTCTTTATTGAAACTTTGTTGAGGTTGGTAACTTCTTTCAGCTCTAACATACTCAGGACGTTGACCATCTTTTCTTTTGATTGATTTTTCTACTTTTATGGATTTTATAGGTTTCTCACATCCTTTATCCATACAATATTTCCAAATACTTTTTCTAGAACTTGAAATGTTAAAATAATTATATGAAAAAATATTTTTTGTAAGAGAATATTTAACCTGATTCTCATATTGAGATTTCTCAGAAACTTTATAAGTCTCAGCTTTTACTTCCTAATATTTTTTGAAGTTTCATTCATCTTCCTCAATGTATTTTCAAACACAATAAGTTTTTATTGAAACTTTTTAACCTCTTCTTCCTTAGCTTCCAGCTTCTTACTAAGATCTTCAGTCATATTTCCCTATTCATCAATTCTAATTTTGTAACTTAAAATATCTTGAATGAATTCATCCTCCTGCTTCATGAAATCTTTTCTTCCATGAGAAACTTCTTCACAATATTTCTTCATTACTCTAATTTATTTCTTGAAAGTTTTGTTTTACCCAAGACATGAAACAAGTTTTTTTCTGAGCTTATACTCTCTATTAGATTCTTCACCACCTTCTTCACTCTCTGAGGAATCTTTTGTTTTCTCAATTTTTTCAGTGAAGGTTCAGAATTTTTTTGAACTTTCATATTCAGAATAATTGTTGTCAGTTGATTTTGATTCAAATTTATTACTCAATATACTTATTTTTTTTCAGTAAACTTCTTCTTGTATATGTTGGAATACTTTTCTTATTTATTATTTTTGTTCCACTTTTTCCATCGAGGTTTTCCATCGGAATCATCTCGGTATTCTCTATAACATCTTAGGAAAATAAAGACTATGACATTTTCATATTTATTAATATTTGTGATTTAAATATTAATTTTATTTTAAAATAGATTCTATGTTAGATAGAATACCTGATACACAACAATGGGTTTCTTTGAAATCTTACATTTCACACAACGTTGGGTCATACTAAAAAATAATAATATAATATTATTTTAAAAGATAGTTAATGCCTAGACGTTGTATTGGTGGGAATGGACATAACTAACTACAATATGAATATACATGTTTGTTAAATGTTTTTACATCTATCCAATAAATTTTAGAGTCTTAAAATAATAAAAAATATGATTTTAAGCATGAATACTCTAATATTCATTAAAAGGTCGATTTACCACCTTTTGATAGTGAACCCTCTTTAAATATATTTTTGGTCACTTTTATATATTCTATTTGAAAAAATATAATTATTATTTAGAATTGGGGCGTCAAAAATTAATTTGGGTAATTTTTTAGTATTTTTCTAATAAAATCATTTTTTTAATAAATAAGTGAAAAATATTGTATTTTAATTCAAAAATGCCTTTTAATATAATTTATTTATATGGTTAGATTATATTTTTAATTGGTTTTAAAGTTTAATTAGATTATATTTTTACCATTTAATCCATTGTTGGTCATTGAAAGTAATTTCACTTTGAAATTGGACATAAACAAGTGTTAATATTTTGATAGTTATTATTTCTTAAAAACGCGTTTTTTGTTTTGACAGCGGGAATTAATTTTAAATTAATTTCTACCACTTCTGTGTTTTGAATTTGGAAAACTGGATTCCATATTTGTAATCAGGAGTTCCAAATTGTATAAATAGGTAATTTTTATTTTTAGACAATATTAATATTTACATTAGTAAAAAAATTTACTTACCATGGTTAAAGGGTAAATCTGGTAAATAAGGGTAAAAAATATTATTATAATAATATAAAATTACCCTAACATGTCACGAACCGAATCTGGTCACCGCCAAAATTGGCACCAAACCCAGCCCGCAACATGGCTCGAAGGGCGTTCCTGATCCCCACGGGCTGGCACAAGTTCTTGGGTATCATAAAATGAGAATTCGGAACGATTTACCTGAGTTTATAAACTTAAAACAACAAAAGAATCCAATAAAACGAATCTGGATTTTTCAAACCAAACAATATTTTACAAAAATTCAGAACTGAATTACATATTTTAAAAAACTAAACAAGACTATAACAAAGTTACAAAACCAAAAGGAAACAGCCCAAGAACCCTCATGGCAAGGGGCACCGCCCTCAATCCATCTCCACAAGACTTCGCCACCAAGGACCAGCTAGAAACCCGAACCACTGGAACAAAAAAAATTGTACCCAACCTGCGACAACAAAAATAACCAAGTCTACTTACACCCAAGGGTGTAAGTAGGTTGTGAGACAATTCCCAGTAAGATACCACTACTAAGAGATTCCATGCGATAAACATTCAAAGACAAAAAGCATGCAAGTTTACAAAAACATGTAATTTCTAGTTACAATTTCTAAAAGATGCAACTTAAAAAATCAGTTTTCAAGTGAGATAATTTAAATAATCAACACTTTTAAAATAAATTCCAAATATACTGAATTTTCTATCCAAATATATCGTATGCTGACTATAATTATAAAGGATCTAATGAGCACAAGCAGTATGAAATAACCCCTAGGCACTAGCTCATTGTTGGTCCCAGGTACCTCGTATCTCGGTGAGAGTAACCATCACAAATATCTGTTCTCGTGCATGAGCCACTTGTAAGGAACATACCCATACCCTATTGGTCCCAAATAATCATCATCATAGTTTAGTTAGAGTTGTAAACATCAATATTGCTAAGTGAAACTGAGGCCAAACCCCACGGATTCACTAGCATACTAGTACACATCCACCCACCTAGATACCTGGGTTTTACCTTTTGTGCTCAAACAAGTTCAACAAGTCAAGAAATATAATTTTCACATGAAAATATAATTTATATATCACAAATTCACCAAACATCCCACATGAATACCACACAAGTCACAAAATTCCACTTTTCATTCAAATTGATTTTGAAATCTGACTCACACCAAAATAGCCCACAACACTTTTCACATTTCTTTAACACTTCCACAAATCTTTTAAAAAAATTTATAAACCATTCCAAGACATTATAACTCACATAACATCCCACTCAAATATCATATAATACCTATTTCATCAACAAAATTCATTTTTCACAACACACTCACACAAAACAGCTCACAGGCACGTTTTGCAGCTCTCTTTCCATTTTCTAAAACATTTCAGCACTTTATAAAACATTCTAAAAAAATATTTTACATCTTAAATAACCGAATTACCTTAAAAATTCATATTAGGTGAACACACCCCCCAAACAGTACATATACACCCTTTTACTCACTTTGTTTAACCAAACAAAACATTCACAATTTTCATAAAACAAACTCAAGGGGTGTAACTATGTCTTGTACCCAAAACCCATTTCAAAACCCCCATTTAAGACCAAAACCATACCAATTCCTATTAAAAAAATAATTTTAAGCCCTAAATACATTTATAAACCCACATTCATGTGTTATAAAATAACCTTGAATAATACCAAAAAAGATACAAATGAAAACACACATTTTCATAAAATGCTCTCAAGAAGTATAACAATGTTTTACACATCAAACCTATTCAAAAACCTTATTTTTAGGACCACATGACACTAATACATTAACAAACCAGAATTTTTGGGACAAATAAGATTTATTAAACCAATTCCATAAGTTATAAAGTACACCCAAATAATACCCCATGAGTTACACATGAAAACACCCAATTTCAAGTTAAAAAACAACTATAAAATTTAACACTTAACCAAATCAATCATAAACAGTTTTGGCACCACACCCAGTATATGAGGAATATGAAAAATGAGTAAATACAAAAAACTAACTCATAAATAATTGTTTACACATGGAACTACCTACCTCTTGAGTCAAAACCCTTGAATCTTGGTGTGAAACCTCAACCGCACCTCTGCCGCACCACAAGGAAGTGAAAACGAACCCTAAACCATAATATTTTACCAAATATTCCCCAAATCAAACCCTATTTATGAACCCTAACTTCTTTACACTCTATAAATTTATGAAATATGGAGGAAACCCTAAGGAGAAGGAAGGAATTGAAGAGAGAAACACTTACCCAAAACAATCTTGAAGAAAACGACCCAAAATCCACCAGAATCTGAATTTTAAAACAGCTAAAAATCTAAGGGAGTTTATAAAAAGTATGAGGAGATCATGTAGGAACTGTAATGGGGGAAAAGAGTAAAAATATAAGGATTTATGAAAGGATCAATTTACCTCTTCAAATCTGGGCGATTTGTGAAATCCAGAGAAGTTTTGCCCCATTTCGTGACTCTATTGAGCTCCAAATTGGAGAAGGAGAGAATGGGGGAACGTCTTAGGTAAGTGGTATCGGGTGGGAGTTGGAATAACTAAAAAAACTTAAAAATATAATGCGTTATTAAAGAATTAAAAATTATTTTTAATGCAGGAAATGGGCTTTTGGGCAGGCCCGATCCCTTAAATAAAAACTAAAACCCACCATGATTATAGATTTCTAAATGGTCCAAATTAATTTTTTGGTGTTCATAGGTCATGGTATGACAATTAGTAATTTTAATGGATGAAAAATGTTGAAAAATGAAGGAGTTATAAAGGAATTAAAATTTATTTTTAAATCTGGAATTGGGCTCACGGTTTGGCCCAATTCATGAAAACTCACTCATTCCTCCATAAAAGCTTGGGAAACCCCCAAAACAAAGAATTAATGTAAATTAAATGAAATTTACCTTTACAATATGTCATTTATGTGAAAATTATCCCCATTAAGAAAATTTTCCGTCCCCGAAAAGCCACAGCAAGGCAAAAACAACAACCAAACCCTACTGAGAAACCAAGAGGTACTCCCTTGTCAGGTTTCACCCCCAAAGGCCAAAACACCTCTAATGATCAATTAAGGAATGATTAATCTCACAACACAAACTTACACCAATTTCCTGAAATGATCAATCACATTCATACTTTATCCCAAAAGAATACTCCTCAAACACTATACAAACAAGACTCAAGCAATTCACCCAAACAAACAACAACTTCGAACAAGGTTACACTTACCTTACTTTAACTAAACCATTGGGAGATCTCCAATCCCAACGTTTACTCAAGGAATATATTGGTAGCTATATAGTTTCGAATGAGACTACCTACCACCAAGACAAGACCACAGATAAATCTGAGTTATTGGTATGGGGGGGACACAAATAGGCTCCCCGCCAAAAGAGACAACACAACCTATATTTTTCCGAGATAGAATCAGGACACTAATAGGGGAGGGCTGAATGGAATCCTTAGAACAAAGGGTATAATTCCATTCAAATTTTATGAAGGAATGTACATGAGAATCATAGTAGGTCTCCCCACCATAAGAACCAACTATCTTAACCGACCAGCATGAGTTGACACAGAAAGACCAAAAAAAATTAAAGATTTGGGAAGGGCATAGGGTTAGTCCGCATGGTTTGGGAAACCGTGCACTAACTGTGAAGATCATTATTTCTACATGGATTCCTGGAACATGGTCACTACTAATCATGCACCAATTGTTTCCTCAGCACGTCTATCTAAATTTCCAACCATTCTCTAATGACTCAATGGAAACCAAAGGGGAGAGAATGACATTAGGCGATGTCATGGGTACAAGGCCCTCCACCTATTTCCAACGAATGGGGAAAACAGAGAAAATATGATGACACCAGAGGTTTAAACCCTTCCTATATTTAATGTTGAGGATAGGACATTGTACAAGGGTTTAAATGACCCTGTGATTTCCCCTGACTATAAGCCAGCTTCTCTTTGAGACCTGTGGCTAGAGCTCAATGATTGAAGCATCTTCGGTCTCATAGTTAGGCTTTGTAAACCCCCTGAATGAGAATTCTTCCTTTGGTGAAACCAAAAACTACACCATAATACCCGATAAGTTTTCCAAGAAATAACACGGTCCAAACTCACTTTACCCAAACCTAATATTTCACTGAAACAAGGGATTAGAAGATGCACACACATCACACCTTGTTTGTTCGGTTGAGAAATAATAGAAGTAAATAACACCTATACTCACCTTCCTCTAAAATGGAATATTTTTAAGTTTTTCCAAGGGAGACATTATCCCAACATAACAGAGACTCTCATAAGATTTCACGACTTTCACCTTTATGGTCAATCGAGCACATGACATCACAAGGAATCACAGAACATGAACATTATGACTGATATAAACAATGCATGGAGAGGGACCTTATACAACATCCCCAAACAACACACAATTCTAGAAAGTGCCCACAATATCCTATCGTGTCCATATTTCCTACACTGGTAGTTTAACATGAACTCGTGATTCAAAGAAATTGTGAAGAACCCAGAGTCCCTCTTAGACACCATTGAGAAACTCATCCACACTAACAACCCCAGACCACTTCCACCTTCGATGAATCAAGTAGCTTAATAAACTAAGGCATCTTTCAACCTTCCACATGCACTCTTCTACTATAAGAGGATTAGAAAAACCAAGAAAGGCAATGGTGTAGACTCAATCTATAGAGCTCGAAAAAAAAAGATTCCTCATATTGTTCAACTAGAGGATTTTCCAATGGAGAAACAATTCGAGTTGCACTTCAGTCATGAACTAACCCATAATGGGGCGTACCTTATCCAATGATTGAACCTAAGTACCCAACCAAGATGGTCTGTTGGTCAAGACACACCACAAACCAGATCCAAACACATGAATGGAACCACTGTAAAGGCATCCCAAAATATTTCTCAGAAGATACCACTAGATGACCCTTCAACACAGCTTACCGACAAAACACAATCCCAAAACACAGTTCAAACAGGAGGGGTTCTTGGACTCAAAATATCCCACAACATCAACATTTTCAAAAACACAAAATAAACACCATACCAAACTAGTCATCAAGACATCAATTTTTTCCTTTAAAATCATATTTTTAAAAATAAACGATTCAGTGATTAGCGTATCCACCAATGGTACCCCATGGTCCTTACACATGCATGTCTCTGTGCCACACCAGGCACCCTCATCATATCCATCCTGACACTCATCCATTCATGCCATCATCCACCCATCATCCCATATAACCTCATGCATGTGGTTTCTCACAGAAATACCAAAGTTTAAAACAAAAATTATTTCCACTTTTCAAAACCAAAATGGTCAACCAATATATCATTTTTCTCAAAACCGCTAACCACGAGATCAAAATCTCAATTCACATCTTACAAAACTTTTCAAAAAGACACAAAAATTTAGAAAATAACTCACTTTTAAGGTATTCACATCTATTTAAAAACATCTCATCCCATTAAAACACCTTTCAATAGTTTAGAAAACTCTATTGGAAACACTTTTTCAAAACAAACCTTGATATAGCTCATGCTTTCAAAAGAGATGAAAACACACCATTTTCCATTCCAATAAAATTTTGAAAATTCAGTTCTCCATTTTAAAAAATCTAACCATTCCCTCTTTATTAGATAGTCATTTCAAAAAACTTTACGCTTCTTAAAACCAAGTCAGTTTAAAACCAAAGTTCCAAGATTTCAAAACTAAAGAACACAAGACAATGCGAGAGGAAACTAGTTTCAGTGGGTGACTTGGACATATGGTTATCAGCCATATTCCAATCACTTTACCATCACAGAGAGTAATCTAGGGAAATATCCATGGCTCCACATGGCTTTCTAGACCCTGCGAGCTCACTGAGACCATTAACCCAACTCTCTTTTCATTTCCACTAATCATCATCAAACCAAGAAAACCAAAGGACTCAGAAAATTATCGACTTCCCCTGGCGACTTGAATCCTGTCATGAGGTGTTGTGATTAGACACACTAATCCTAACTAGAATTCCAAGTCCCAATAATCCTAACCCCAGACTATCCAGATTGTTCCCCAAATAATATGACCCAAAGAGAGAGAACCTCCTTTGATACCATTTTGTCACAAAACGAATCTGGTCACTGCCAAAACTAGCACCAAACCTATCCCACTACATGGCCCGAAGGGTATTCCCGATCCCCAAAGGCTGGAACAAGTTTCTGGGTATCATAAAATGAGAATTAGGAACAATTTACCTGAGTTTATAAACTTAAAACAACAAAAGAATCCAATAAAATGAATCTAGATTTTTCAAACCAAACAATATTTTACAAAAATTCATAACTGAATTACATATTTTAAAACAACTCAACAAGACTATAATAAAGTTACAAAACCACAAGGAAAAACACCAAGAACCCTCATGGTAAGGGGCACCGCCCTCAAGCCATCTCCACAAGACTTCACCACCAAGGACCTACTAGAAACCCGAACCACTGGAACAAAAAAATTGTACCCAACCTACGACAAAAAAAAATAACCAAGTCTACTTACACCCAAGGGTGTAAGTAGGGTGTGATCCAATTCCCAGTAGGATACCACCACTAAGAGATTCCATGCGATAAACATTCAAAGATGAAAAGCATACAAGTTTTCAAAAACATGTAATTTCTAGTTAAAATTTCTAAAAGATGCTACTTAAAAAAATCAGTTTTCAAGTGGGATAATTTAAATAATAAACACTTTTAAAATAAATTCCAAATATACTGAATTTTCCATCCAAATATACCGTATGCCGACGGTAAGTATAAAGGATCTAATGAGCACAAGTAGTAGGAAATAATCCCTAGGCACTAGCTCGTTGTGGGTCCCAGGTACCTCGTATCTCGGTGAGAGTAACCATCACAAATATTTATTCTCGTGCATGAGCCACTAGTAGGGAACATAACCATAACCTAGTGGTCCCCAATAATCATCATCATAGTTTAGTTATAGTTTTAAGCTTCAATATTTCTAAGTGAAACTAAGGCCAAACCCCACGGATTCACTAACATACTAGTACACGTCCACCCACCTAGATACCCGGGTTTTCCCTTTTATGCTCAAACAAGTTCAACAAGTCAATAAATATAATTTGAACATGAAAATATCATTTCAATATCAGAAATTCACCAAAAAACCCACATGTATACCACACAAGTCACAAAATTCCACTTTTCATTCAAATTGATTTTGAAATCCGACTCACACCAAAATAGTCCACAGCACTTTTCCCATTTCTTTAACACTTCCAAAAATATTTTAAAAAAATTATAAACCATTCCAAGAAATTATAACTCACATAAAATCCCACTCAAATATCATATAATACCTCTTTCATCAACAAAATTCATTTTTCACAACACACTCACACAAAATAGCCCATAACCATGTTTTGCAGCTCTCTTTCCATTTTCTAAAACATTTCAGCACTTTATAAAACATTCTAAGAAAATATTTGACATCTTAAATAACCACCTTGCCTTTAAAAAAACCCATATTATTTGAAAACACCCCCCAAATAGTACATATACACCCTTTTACCCACTTTGTTTAACCAAACAAAACATTCACAATTTTCATAAAACAAACTCAAGGGGTGTAACTATGTCTTGTACACAAAACCTGTCACGACCCGCCCTCGGGGTCCGTGTCGTGACTACCCCAAGCCCGCCTTCCATAGGCCAGGGGCTGGCGACTAGCACCAAGGCGTAAATCCCAGAAAAAGGGAAGGCATTGCCTTTGTAAAGTAAACAAACACCACAGAGTAAGCAAGCGGAAGTAAAACACTAAGTACAAAAAGAAGAGCTGAAAAGTAAAAAGGGGCCGGAAATACAAACCCAACTGTAAAGTACAACTCGAAAGGGAAAACAGCGACTGAAAAGTAAAGCTGCTACGCTGAGATGTCCACTGGAAATCCCACCTGAAGGGTGGGTACAGATAGCTCCTCTGCTCCTCGGGTCCCGCCATCCGCTCCGAGTATGTCCCGCCCAGTGGTCCACCTCCGGGTACCGCCTCGTCGTATAGTCCACCTCCAGGTACCATCCAGTCCTCGAACCTTCGGCTACTGACAGCACTGTCCATCGTCTGCAACCAACACAACGAGGTGCGGGCATAGCCCGTGCAGGGGTGAGTATAACGATACTCAGTAGGGACCCCGAGACCCTCAAGGTCTCACTAAAACTAACAAGGATAAACACAAGAAGATCTCAACAGATAAACCTTACTTAGGTATATGCCCATACATATACCTAAGTTATCAAGTAACCCATCTCAATCATGAGGAAACACAAGGATTGTGAAAACGACGGATAACCACTACCCGGGTATATGCCCATACATATACCAAAGTTAGCAAGTGACCCATCTCAATCATAAAGTAACACAAGGTCAAAAGTCTCAGCTCAAACCAGGATTTTCATTATCGAAACCGTAACTGCTGAAGAGCTCCGTCTCTAGAGTGTACAGTGGTCCTGTCACGACTCTGAGGCCGCCGCTCACTAACCTAAGACTGCTGAAGTACTCCTCCTGTCGAGTACTGCGGGTCTGCTGCCAACTACCAGGCGCTCCGTCCGCTGAGGGTCTGCTGCCAAATACCGGGCGCTACCCAGATAGCCTACTGAGGTACTCCTCCTGTCAAGTACCGCGGGTCTGCTGCCAACTACCAGGCGCTCCGTCCGCCGTGGGTCTGCCGCCAAATACCAGGCGCTCCGTCCACTGGGCTAGTCGACTCACTCCAAGTCAAGTCGGTCAAGCAGTCGTCAGGTCTCAGCCGGCTACACGGTCTCCGTACTCTGCACGCTCGTCTCCGGGAGGGTCCGCTCCACGAGCTACTGGTCGATACTCCAAGTATCACAAAGTTCCGCGAAGAAGTATCTCAAAAGTCCGTCTCGTCACAAGGGTCTCAACGCAACAGACGGCGCGTCGATCGGACGCCCGGTCTGTGAGTTATTAGCCTTTTCGTCCCAGGGGCCCGGTTGGTTTCGAGTGCGAACCAATCCCGGCCGTATCTCAACTGTACCCCGAACTCCCACAGGGTATACTCATAGGGACCGTTACTAAACGTAAACACCAACGCCGCTGACGGTTCGTCAAGCGGACGTCATGTCTGAAAGATATTAGTTTTCCCGTTCCAGGGGCCCGGTTGGATTTCGGGTACAATCCAACCCGGCCATACTCCGACTGCATCCAAAACTCGGGCGGAGTATGTCAAAAGATCCGTCTCATCAAGAGGAAGTCAACGAAACAGACGGCGCGTCAATCGGACGCCCGGTCTGTGAGTTATTGGCTTTTTCGTCTCCGGGGCCCGGTTGGTTTTTAAGGCAAAACCAACCCGACCGTACTCCACCTGCGTCCAAACCTCGGGCGGAGTATGCCAAAAGATCCGTCTCATTAAGAGGAACGCAACGCGACTGACGGCGCGTCAATCGGACGTCCGTAGCTCAAGATATGAGCGTTTCCGCTCCGAAGGTCCGGTTGGTTTCGTGAACGAACCAACCCGGCCGAACTCAAAGTAACCTGAAACCTTGAGTGCGATATACCGAAACGACCGTCTCGATCCAAGGATCGCGTTGCCGCAGACGGTTCGTCATTCGGAGGTCCGAGGCTCAAGTTATGAGCCAAAAACCAAATCTGGTTCGAAACGGGGGGGTCCGGGTCTGGGCCGACCCGGCCCGACCCCCCCCCCCTGGGGCGGCGCGGCGGCGGCCGGCGGCGGCGGGCGGCGGCGGGCGGGCGGCGGCGCGGCGGCGCGGCGGAGCGGCGGGCCGCGGTGGCTTGGCGGCTGGCGCCGCATGGAGGCCGCGCGGGGGGGCGGCTTGTCGCCGCGAGGGGAGGCCGCACACACGCGGGGGCTAAGCCCCGCGGTTCCTGGAAAAAATTGTTGAGTCAATAAGGTTTTCCTTATGACTTTTCCATTCCTTCTTGTTTTGAAAATCACAAACACCTTATCTTTAAGGAAAAATGATTTCCTAAGGAAAATTGCTTTTATAAGGAAAATTGCTTTTATAAGGAAAAATGCTTTTTTAAGGAAAATTGCTTTCTTAAGGAAAATCGCTTTTATAAGAAAAATTATCCTTATCATATTTTCATTCATATTTTTCTTAAGTATGAGTTTCGGATTCACTTTCTCGGAGTCATAAAATCTTTGATATAAAAGCATTCTGTTTTTAGGATTCGGTTCTGGACAAGAACTATAAGGAAGTTTCATTCCGAATTCTGGATATGAATTCTGACTTAGTTCTATTCCAGATTCAGGATACGAATTCTGAAGAAGAATTCTCATTACGAATTCTAATGAAGAAATCCCATTCCGAATTCTCATTACGAATTCTGAAGAAGAATTCTCATTACGAATTCCAATGAAGAATTCTCATTACGAATTCCATTGAATAATTCTCATTACGAATTCTAATGAAGAAATCTCATTCCGAATTCTCATTACGAATTCTGATAAAGTATTCTCATTAAGAATTCTGATGACGATTTCTCATTACGAATTCTGATGACGATTTCTCATTACGAATTCTGATGATGAAATCTCATTACGAATTCTGATGATGAATTCTCATTACGAATTCTGATGATGAATTCTCATTACGAATTCTGATGATGAATTCTCATTACGAATTCTGATGATGAATTCTCATTACTAATTCTGATGATGAATTCTCATTACGAATTCTAATGACGAATTCTCATTACGATTTCTGATGACGAATTCCTATTCCGAATTCCTATTCCGAATTCTCATTCCGAATTCACCTATTAAACAGAATCTGATTATCATTGTTTTATACACTCTGAATTCATTCACTCCGAACCTTCACTCCGAAATTTCTATTCCGAACTTTTATGTTAAAGTTTAAAACGGTGTCGTGCTTTCTGTTACACTTGTTTTGTTATAAAACGATGTCATCCATTTTGTTATAAACTAACCGTTGTCTAAGTGACACGTGTACAGGTCCCTCCGAACTTTAAGGGAAATATGACCGTTGGAGAAGGAGCCGACCTCACCTATAAATAGGAGCTCATTTGAAAGAGCTCGCGGCTGATGGATGATGCATATGCTGATTGCTGAAAAAGTGCTTACATGCTGTTGAAGTGATTTCTAGAGAGAGAGTCTCTTATTAACTCTCAAAGCTTCGTGCGACTCCGAATGTTGGTGATTACATTCGAGGGCTTCCGGGGATAGGAAGACAGAGGTGCCGACTACCTTAAAGATCGAGGGCTTTCTTGTTGAGAAAGACAGAGGTGCCGACTACCTTAAAGATCGAGGGCTTTCTTGCTGAGAAAGACAGAGGTTGCCAACTACCTTGAAGTTGAGGGCTTGCGGGGATAGCAAGACAGAGACACCGATCTTCGTATCGAGGGCTTACCCTGGTGTGGGTAAGACAGACTTGCTTGAAAGTATAAATCAAGGGACCTTTATCCAAGGTTGTTGGATACCCTTCTCTTTGGGTTAAAAGACTATTATCTTGTTACTAGTAGTTTTACTACTTGTCTTTATTCCGCTGAAATTTGTATCTTAAGGAAAGTATAACTTTCTTATACTTCCTTACTTACTCTGATTAGTTTAGATTCTATACGCTTTAAGGTAGAATCTCATATTGTAACTTTTGTTAAGTTTCAATTTCCGGAACCATATTTCCAGAACCTACTTTTGGAATCTCTTTCCAAGTTTAGTTCGGTGTTAGAGGTGTTGTGAATCTACTTAGTTTAACTTTGTTAAACTTAGTCCTTTCCTTTTCTTAAGGAAACTTTAGTTGTTCATAACTAACTTTAAAGGTTCCAGAGGAATTTTTAAAGTATACAATTCACCCCCCCTCTTGTATATTGAGCATCTCATATTATATTTCGATTCTTACAATTGGTATCAGAGGTTGGAAACCTCTTACTCTATACCATTCTTACATTTGGTATCAGAGCCAAGGTTACTGAAATACTTGTACTCACATACAAGTTTTTCTTGCTCACTTTCTATTCCGAACTTTTCTCATTCCGAACATTTTGATTACGAACTTTTGCTACTAACTAGTTTGTGTGCAAAGTTATTTTTAGTATGGCAGGAATGAACGTTGGATCTATTGACAATCTGAATCCTACAAGACCACCTATCTTTGATGGCAATGATTATGAATACTGGAGAGATCGTATGAAGACTTTTGTTATCAATACTGGAGTAGACAACTTTGTCATGCTTACTGGTGATTATAAAATTCCTGACAAGGAAGTCAGAACCTTTACTAACCAGGAAAAGCAAGAATATCAACTCAACTATAAGGTACGCAATACTTTATTATGTTCAATGACTAGAAATATATATAGCCAAATTTCTTCTTGTGAAGCAGCTAACTGTATATGGAAGAAGCTAGAGGTTACACACTTTGGGACTTCTAAGGTGATTGAGACTAGAAGATCTATGCTTAGAGCTGAATATCATGGCTTCAATTTTCCTTATGGAGAACCTATCTGTAAAGTTCAACAAAGATTCATGACAATTGTCAACAGTCTACAATCTATGGGAGAGAAAGGTTTAGATGATGAAGCTCTTGTGGACAAGATAATTGATATTATGCCCAATGAGTGGGAATCCAAGAGAACAGCTATAGATGAGAACAGGAAGGTCACTCAAATTACTCTTGATGAATTATTTGGAACTCTTCTACAACATGAGACCAGAATGAAGAGAGATGCTGACAACATCAAGAAGAAGAATGGAAGTGGTACTGTTGCTTTTACTACAACTTCTAATCAGATGAAAGCTAAGACTCCTGAGAGAGTAATCAGATCCAAATCGAAGAAAGTCATTTTCCAATCCGAATCTAGTGAAAGTGAAGTTTCAGAAAATGAATTAGCCAATCTTGCTCGAAGGATGAACAAGATAGCTGGGCAAAGAAACTTTCAATCCAAGTATAAGAAGAAGGATAGGAAAGATAAGAAAGATGGAGAAGTAACTTGTTATGAATGTAAAAGAGCTGGACATATTAGACCAGATTGCCCTATGCTCAGAAAGAAAGAAAGGAAGGAAAGACATTCATAAAAGAACAGGAAGAAGTATTACAAAGCCAAAGCTAAGAAAGTTCTGAAAGCTAATGACACCTGGAGTGCCAGTGGTGGTGACTCTTCAGATGAATCTTCTGAATATGAATCTTCAGGACAGAAGAATCTTGGTCTTATAGCCAGATTACCCATTGAAAATCATTGTCTTATGGCTAAGGTACGAAATGCTGAATCATTGACCAATGTTTCTTTAAATTCGAATGATAGTAAGTATTATAACTCTTCTGATGAAGAATCATCTTCTGATGAGGAAAATACTTTACCTACTTTTGAAGAAGTCTCTAGGTTTGCTGAACTTCTTGAGATTGAGAATTCCAAACTCAACAAGAAACTCGATAAGGCAAATTCTAGGAATTCTATTCTTACTAAAGAGATATCAGATCTTTCTAAAGATCTTGATAAGAAAAACTCTGATTTTGAAAATATTTCAAAAAATCTTGAGGAAGTAAGTTCTGAGAAGAACAAACTTTCTAAAGAATTAGAAAAAGTAATTTCTAATAAAAAAGTTTTCAAGCTTAACTCTAGTTCAAAAACTAATGATTTTGAGGATAAAAATTTGGTTGTAAAACTCAAGTCCGAAATTTTTTCCTTAAAGAAGTGTTTATCAAACTTTACCCATGGTAAGGAAAATTTTGATAAGATGTATTCTCAAATACGACCTTTAAGAAATAAATCCGGATTTGGTTATACCCAAGCAAAACCTGTTTTCAGCAACAATTATTTTGTTCCTCAAAGTGCCCCATTTTGCACTAAATGTCAATGTGGTGGTCACTGGGCAAGAAATTGTTCCTTAAACAAAACCCAATCCTTAGGTTTTCATAAAGCTTACTTTTCTAAGAAAATGTGGATACCTAAAATTTTATTGTCTGGAAATCTCGGATCCAAACAAGTTTGGATTCCGAAAATCTAACTTTGTTCTTAATTTCAGGAAAATAAAGAAAGTTCCAGCAACAATATTTGGTACATGGATAGTGGATGTTCCCAGCATATGACTGGTAACAAAAGTTTTTTTGAAAAGATTATCAAAACGAAAGGAGGAAAGGTAACTTTCGGAGACAATGCTAAGGGAGAGATTGTTGGTATTGGTAATATTGTTCTTTTAGGTAAAACTTTGATTTCAAATGTTCTTTTTGTTAAAGGAGATATTATTCTTCAGTTTATCGGAACGCAAGATCAACTTGCTGATATCTTCACAAAATCTTTACCTTCTGATAGATTTGAATATATTAAACAGAAGTTAGGAATGATAACCGTAAGGTAATCTTCCTCAATTAACTTTCTGTTGAAAAATCTCCTTACAGTAATAAAACTCCTTTTCATAGGGGGAGTACATTTGTTTGTTTATTTAACAAAGTTTTTCAAAATTTTGTTTTCAAACTTTTCGGAACGAAAATTTCCGGAATGGAATTTCCGGAACAACAATTTTCCAGAAAGGATATTTTCGCACAGAATACTTCTGGAATGGAAGTATTCGTATTGAAAATTTCCGGAATGGAAAACTTTCGTACTGGTATTTTCATAACGGAACTTTCGTACTGAGTCTTTCGTATTGACTTTTCGTATTTATCTTTTCGTATTGAGTATTTCGTATTGACTTTTTCGTATTGACTTTTTCGTATTAAGGTTTTCGTATTTAGTTTTTCGTATTGAATTTTTCGTAGTCGTCTTTATATTACCCATTACGAATAACTTTCCTAAGCTAATCCGAAAGGTATGATTTCCTTACTGAAGTTTTCGTAATCATATTTTACTTGCTGGCAATTTCTTATAGTTTGTTTTTGATTTTTGAATTTCTTAATTCTTTATTTTAATAAAACCTCAAAAAGATCGGATTCAAGCTTTCAACCGTTAGATCTGATCTCAGATCATTCTAAACCGTCAGATCAACCGAGGAAGTTGAACCGTCATCCCAATGCCTATATAAAGGGGATCCTATTTTCTCGTCCCACATCGATTTCAAGCTTTTGCGTGCTGAAGCTCTGACTCTCCGATTTAAGGCCGTTCCGAACCACAGTTTTCTCAGTTCCGAACTTCAGTCTTTTCCGTTCTGAACTTCTCAGAGATTTCAGATCCGAATGTCTGCAGAGTTAGCTTCTCAAGAGATGTCTTCAACCAAGCCCATTTCTCAGTGGTTAGTCTACAGAGAGCGGTTAGTTCATCCGAATTTCTTCAGCAACTATGATTCTATCATTTCGAAGAATATCAAGTTGAATGGCTGGGAGGATGTTGCAATATCAAAAACCGGCAACCAAGATGAAGTTTACTCTGACTTGCTTGTCGAGTTTTATGAGACAGTTGCTTTCTTCGTGGAAGATAATAGAGAGAAGTTTTCCTTCAAATCGTATGGCAAGACATATAAGCTATCTTACACCAAGGCTGCAAGCTTGGTAGGGCTGAGTTATGAAGGGGAAGCTGAGTTTATCTCGCATGTTCTGCCAGACTCCTTGGGTAGTTTCAACAAGGAGAAAGCCTTAGAAATTCTCGGACTGGATGATGATAAGGCTCCGAAAATTGCAACCCTTTCTACAAACTTCCGGATTCTGGAATTATGGGTGCAAGGGCTTATCGTACCAAGAAAAGGAGACAAGGACATCTTGAAGAAGAGTGAGATATACATCTTGGATTTTCTGATAAATCTAAGAAAGTTCAACCTGATGAAGCATATTCTTCTCAACATTGATAATTTGAAGAAGGGGAATCTGAGAGCTGAGATAGTGATGTACCCGGCAATATTGTCGAAGCTGATTGTTCGGTGCCTAGAATCCTTCAAGGTTGCTTGTAGTTCTAAGCCGAAAGTTTGAAAGATCATGTTGCTCAGTGATGCAACTCTTAAAAGGATGAATATAGCTTTTAACAAGGAGTCAGGGAAATTCATTGATCTACCGCCTCAAGCAGAAGTGACTCCGAAAGTGGCTGATCCGGAATCATCAAAGCCGGTAAGGAAGAGGAAACAGAAAGAAGTGGTAGGTGAAGCTGAGGAACCCAAGTCTAAGGAAGTCCATTCCGCACCTCCTAAGCCTAAGAAGAAGAAGACATATACTGATGAGGTTGCAGCGAAGTGGAGAGCTGACAAGGAAAAGAGGAAGGAAGGAGATCCGCAGTTCGGATTGGATCCTGCAGAGGCTAAGGCTCTGAAAGAAAAGGCTGCTGATGAGCTTGAGAAGCAAGCTAAGGAAAAGAAGCTGAAGAAGAAGTTGTCCGAAGCTGAGGCTGTGCAAGCTTTGTTGAAGTTTAATGAAATGGTTTCAGCAACCATTCCCGTTCCGAGATCTTTTTCTCTGGAATCTCTACCTGAGACTCCAGGAAGAAATCTTGTAACTCCGGAAGAGGCTATTCCTACTGAGGAAGTAGAGCTAGTAGAAGAGGTTGAAGAAGCGGCTGAAGGAAGTGGTGAGACAGGAGATGTGCTCAAACAAGTAGATGAATATAAGGGAACTCCTTCGGAACACCTTTCGCTCCGAACATCTGAAGCTCAATCTTCAAAGCTTGCTACTCCTGTAATGGAAGAAGAAAAGGGAGAAGA
Organism: Viscum album; assembly: GCA_963277665.1. NCBI lineage: Eukaryota > Viridiplantae > Streptophyta > Magnoliopsida > Santalales > Viscaceae > Viscum > Viscum album. The sequence goes on from OY728144.1 coordinate 302,166,612, forward strand.
AGAAGTTACTTGTCAAGAACATATTTTACTTGATGCTGCTCAGATGGGAAATGTGGAAGCCAATGTTCAAGAAGTTGCTGATGAGGAAGATAAAATTGTTCAAGTCTCCGATAGTGAGAACAGATCTCCGGAACAGGTTTCAATTCCGGAAAAACAAAAGGGAAAGCAAATTCTTGCTGATACCCCGAGTTCAGAAAAAAGTTTGAGGAAGGAAGCTGGTAGCTCTTCTAAGAGGAAGTTGGAGCTTATTGAGGAAGAAAATTCTCCTAGCAAGATTTCTGATTCGGAGTCATCATCGTTGGGGCACGATTTTGTTGTTCAATCCTTGAAGAAGTTGGTGGGAACTATTCCAACCTTCTCCAGTATTGACTCTCGGTGCCAGATGCTCCAACATACAATGAATCAGAAAACCGACTCTGTATCCATGGTTATGGATAAATGTGTTGAGATAGAAGCCCAGTTCAAAAATTTCTTTATTGGTTACGAAGCCCATAAAAGATCGTGCAAAAGGATGACTAGCTGGTCGAAGAAGAATGTGGAAGAGATGAGGTTGCTGGATGAGTTTCAGGAGAATGTTAAGGATGCATTTCAAACCGAGGACAAGAAGTTTCATGAGATGTCTGCATCATTCGATGAGAAATTGACAGAGGAAAAGAACATTCGGAGTCAGGAAGTAAGAGATCTGAATGGAAAGCTCAACTCTGTTAATCAAAGTTGGAAATTTGAAAGGGATCATCGGATCAATTTTCTAGAAAGGATAAAGTCTCAGGAAGAGAAAATGGAAGTTCAGGAAGAAAAGTTGGAGGCTCAGGAAGAAATCATTCAAGCTCAGTCAGCAAGAATAGTTGCCTTAGAAAAGCAAGCAGAGGAAGATCATAAGGATCTCAAGAAGATCAAGACAATTCTCAAGGGGCTCATGTCGAAGGAGAAAGATCCGAAATAACCAATCCGATCTTTTTGTTGTAATCTGTTTTTGTTGCTGACATTTCAAATATAATGAAAATTGTGCTTGTTGTTTCTATTGCTGTCGTTACTAATCTTTTCAGGTACTTTGTTATTTTTTTTCCATTCCCTCCAATTATTTTTGAAAATCACAAAGGGGGAGAAGGAAAAGATCCTTAAGAAAAAGAGGAAATCTAATAAGAGTTTTTCAAAGGGGGAGAAAGGAAAATACCCAAGGAAAAAGAACTCTAATAAGAGTTTGTTTAAGGGGGAGTTTTTCTTAAAGAAACATCACTCCGGAAATATGAATACGATCCTTAGAGATTCAAAGCCTAAGGGGGAGTTAGTCGTATTCATCTATATTCTTAAACCAAGGGAGATAAGCTTTAATATGTTTCTTTCTTCTTAGAATAGCTTTTTTGTAAGGATGTTTGTGCTTTCCAAAAAGGGGGAGATTGTTGAGTCAATAAGGTTTTCCTTATGACTTTTCCATTCCTTCTTGTTTTGAAAATCACAAACACCTTATCTTTAAGGAAAAATGATTTCCTAAGGAAAATTGCTTTTATAAGGAAAATTGCTTTTATAAGGAAAAATGCTTTTTTAAGGAAAATTGCTTTCTTAAGGAAAATCGCTTTTATAAGAAAAATTATCCTTATCATATTTTCATTCATATTTTTCTTAAGTATGAGTTTCGGATTCACTTTCTCGGAGTCATAAAATCTTTGATATAAAAGCATTCTGTTTTTAGGATTCGGTTCTGGACAAGAACTATAAGGAAGTTTCATTCCGAATTCTGGATATGAATTCTGACTTAGTTCTATTCCAGATTCAGGATACGAATTCTGAAGAAGAATTCTCATTACGAATTCTAATGAAGAAATCCCATTCCGAATTCTCATTACGAATTATGAAGAAGAATTCTCATTACGAATTCCAATGAAGAATTCTCATTACGAATTCCATTGAATAATTCTCATTACGAATTCTAATGAAGAAATCTCATTCTGAATTCTCATTACGAATTCTGATAAAGTATTCTCATTAAGAATTCTGATGACGATTTCTCATTACGAATTCTGATGACGATTTCTCATTACGAATTCTGATGATGAAATCTCATTACGAATTCTGATGATGAATTCTCATTACGAATTCTGATGATGAATTCTCATTACGAATTCTGATGATGAATTCTCATTACGAATTCTGATGATGAATTCTCATTACTAATTCTGATGATGAATTCTCATTACGAATTCTAATGACGAATTCTCATTATGATTTCTGATGACGAATTCCTATTCCGAATTCCTATTCCGAATTCTCATTCTGAATTCACCTATTAAACAGAATCTGATTATCATTGTTTTATACACTCTGAATTCATTCACTCCGAACCTTCACTCCGAAATTTCTATTCCGAACTTTTATGTTAAAGTTTAAAACGGTGTCGTGCTTTCTGTTACACTTGTTTTGTTATAAAACGATGTCGTCCATTTTGTTATAAACTAACCGTTGTCTAAGTGACACGTGTACAGGTCCCTCCGAACTTTAAGGGAAATATGACCGTTGGAGAAGGAGCCGACCTCACCTATAAATAGGAGCTCATTTGAAAGAGCTCGCGGCTGATGGATGATGCATATGCTGATTGCTGAAAAAGTGCTTACATGCTGTTGAAGTGATTTCTAGAGAGAGAGTCTCTTATTAACTCTCAAAGCTTCGTGCGACTCCGAATGTTGGTGATTACATTCGAGGGCTTCCGGGGATAGGAAGACAGAGGTGCCGACTACCTTAAAGATCGAGGGCTTTCTTGCTGAGAAAGACAGAGGTGCCGACTACCTTAAAGATCGAGGGCTTTCTTGCTGAGAAAGACAGAGGTTGCCAACTACCTTGAAGTTGAGGGCTTGCGGGGATAGCAAGACAGAGACACCGATCTTCGTATCGAGGGCTTACCCTGGTGTGGGTAAGACAGACTTGCTTGAAAGTATAAATCAAGGGACCTTTATCCAAGGTTGTTGGATACCCTTCTCTTTGGGTTAAAAGACTATTATCTTGTTACTAGTAGTTTTACTACTTGTCTTTATTCCGCTGAAATTTGTATCTTAAGGAAAGTATAACTTTCTTATACTTCCTTACTTACTCTGATTAGTTTAGATTCTATACGCTTTAAGGTAGAATCTCATATTGTAACTTTTGTTAAGTTTCAATTTCCGGAACCATATTTCCAGAACCTACTTTTGGAATCTCTTTCCAAGTTTAGTTCGGTGTTAGAGGTGTTGTGAATCTACTTAGTTTAACTTTGTTAAACTTAGTCCTTTCCTTTTCTTAAGGAAACTTTAGTTGTTCATAACTAACTTTAAAGGTTCCAAAGGAATTTTTAAAGTATACAATTCACCCCCCCTCTTGTATATTGAGCATCTCATATTATATTTCGATCCTACAATTGGTATCAGAGGTTGGAAACCTCTTACTCTATACCATTCTTACAAAAAAAACGGCGCGGCAATTGCCGCGCCCTTGATTGAAACCGCCCCCACGTGGGGGCCGGTTTATTTAAGAGAACCGGGGGGGCCGGCTGCCCCCCTCCTTCAAGAACCGCCCCCCTCTTTAAGAGGGGGGTTTTTAGCATGCTGGCCGGGGAATTAATTCCCCGGTTTAACGGCATCCGGCCGGCCAGCTGGCCGGCCGGTTTTCTCCAACGGGACCGGAATTTCCGGTCCCCTCTTCGGCTTCCGACGCCGGCGGCCCGGCCGCCGGTCTTCTCTTCCGCCGCGGCCCGGAACCGGCCGCGGTCTCCTCGTCCCGCCGCGGCCCGGAACCGGCCGCGGCGTTCGTAATCCGGCGTGGTGCGACGGCACCGCGCCCCTTCTCCGTGCTTGATTCTTTTCAACGCGGCGCGACGGCGTCGCGTTCTTGAAGTTTCTACCTCGGCGTGGCGCGACGGCGCCGCGTAAAATATTTGCACGATCATCCGCATGGTGCGACGGCACCACGCCACTTGCTTCCTCACGCAAGAATTAAACAAGAACGATGGAGGGGGGGTTCGGCCGTGTTCGTGCGGTCCGGCCCCCCTCGCGTTAACTATAACACTTAAAATAATCAACATCCCCACGTTAGTTATACGAACCACGAGCAAGAATGAAATAATTAAATATTAAATCAACAACCCCTACCTCAGGTATAAGTCGAGGATTTGACTATATCTGCGGAAGACGGCGTCGCGGAGGTTGGGCGTCGCGGTAGTCGTTCGTCAAATCCGATGACGAAGGGATGCGTTCGAAGAGACACGTCGTTGGCGAAACTTGCACGCCGACGAAGGTTGTCCGAAGAAGAGGTGGCGTCCCCTTCGTTGACATGGTGAACGAAGAAAGGAGGTGCGGCGTTCTTCGTCGGAAAAAGAGCGTTCCTCGTCAAGTCTTGAGGAAAGTCAAATAATAAAGAAAACAACGAACTCAAGAACCTCTACCTCGATAGTCGCACGTTGACGTAGTCGTGAAATATCGGTGTCGCGGAGGAAGATTCGTTGTCGAATCTTCGTATGCCGACGAAGAAGGTCCGAAGAGGAAGCGGCGTTCCCTCTTGTTGACACCGAGGACGAAGAAGAGAGGCGTCGTTCTTCGTCGGAGTTTGAGCGTTCTTCGTTCTTCGTCAGAGCTTGAAGATGAAGAGGAAGCTCTCAAAAAGCTCTCAAGGGGACAAACAAACAACCCATAATAAAATAAGATAACATCTTATTTTATTATTACAAAACATAAAAGAATTTCAAAAGTTTGAAATTCAAAAGAGTTTAACCCCCAAAATTAATTAAGTAACTTAAGTCAATTAAGAGGGGGTTAAGGGAACTTGAAAAGTCTAGGGGTTCGTGTGGGCCCCACCACACTTAATCCTCCCAAGGGAGGTTAAGTGGGTGTGGGTCCCACTTCCAACCCCCTTTGGTAGGATTTTAACAAACTAAAAATAAAATTTGTCTTACACAAATTTTATTTAACTCAACTGAAATCCCCAAAACTTAACTTACAACCCGCAACAAACGCAACTCCCGAAAAGGTCTCTTTAAGCGAATATCGGCGTTGCGAGTTCATCGGTGCCCTCGGATTTCAATTCCGAGCACCGGATCAAAAGTTAGGAATTCCCGCTCGTTCGTTCACTGAACGTACCCGAGCCAAACTTCGGAAATTAATTCTGGGCACTCCGGGCCTCGGAATCAGGTGCCGTCTGAAACCGCGCTCTTGTAAAATTCTAAAGAAAATTAAGAAAAAATTTCCCTTGAATTTTACGGGTCTTTACATTAATCCCACCTCAGGGCTTTACGTCCCCGTAAAGATACAACAAAAACTAGGGAAACAAATGAGGGTACTGAGCACGCATCTGAGCCTCCCGCTCCCATGTGCTCTCCTGGAGATTCCTGTGCCGCCATCTGTTGCGCACAAGAGGAATCGATCGCCCAAGTAGGACCCGCTCCTATCGATCCTCTATCTCCACCGGGACCTCCGTAAAAGTCGCCCCAACGTCAACGTCAAGCTCCCCATGATCAAAGATGTGCGTCGGGTCGTGCACGTATCTCCTCAGCTGAGACACGTGGAAGTCGTCGTGCACCCGGTGTAACTGAGGTGGTAGAGCCAGGCGATAAGCCACCTCACCAACCCTGCTGAGGACCTGGAAGGGTCCGATGAAGCGCGGAGATAACTTGTCGCCTCGGCCAAATCTCCGAATACCACGTCGAGGTGAGACCCGCAAGAAGACGTGGTCACCATCCTCGAACTCTAGTGGCCTCCGCCTCCTGTCAGCGTATGACTTCTGCCGGCTCTGAGTTGTCCTCATCCGCTCCTGGATGACATGGACCTCCTCTGACGTGGCCCGGACCATCTCTGGTCCCACAAGAGCTGCAAGATTTCTTCTTTGCCGATAAGAGAAACCTGGTCTCATCCCCTGGATGAACCACATTCTTTGCCTAAAACAGTCAATCCTAACATGGATGATACTAATCCATACCAAGGATGACGTCGTAAGGCCTCGACGCTACTACTAAGAGATCCAACTGTTACTCTCGCCTCCAAGGGTTGAGTCACACTGTCGGCATCAGTGTGTGGTAACTGGTCTCCTCCAGTAGATGTCTCACAAGTGAGGGTCAAGTCAACAGTCAACTGGAACCTCTTAGTAACATCACAAAAGAGGACAGGAATGAAAACATCACAAAGGATGCGTCTTTTATTATTGCAGCTCATAATACAAAGATGCTACACAAAAACAACATCAACATGGAACTAGAAGTACAAGAGACGTATCCACTAGTTCCGCTCCTGTCCACCTGCTTTACTGTTGCTCAAGCATTTGTCGCTGCCTCAACCTCGGTGGCTCCCCCCAAGCCTGCGGATCGAGGAGTCGGACAGTCACGTGCCAGGTGACCCTTTCCGCGGCATGAGTAACACAACCTGCTCCTTGCACGACTAGCTCTGTTCCCACTCCGGGTGCCCTGCACCACCGGTCCTAAAACCCGAGATCGCCCAACTGCTGGTCTGGTCCTCCTGGACCTCTGCATCATCTGTCTATTGCCCACAGATGACTCGGCTTCTGATCGAAAAACACGCGGCAAAGGCAGAATCTCCTGTACACGCTCGGGGTGTAGAGATACTGGCACAAACTCCACCCTGAAGAAGGTCTCGAAGTCTTCCCATGCGAAGTTCATCTCATCGCAAAACTGAAACAAGTGGCTCCACCACCTACCTGCTGCTGCCTGAAGGAGGCTGGTAGCAAAGATCACCATGAAGTCTGCCGGCGTCCTCACTAGCCTAAACACTCGTACCACTGCCTCCAGCCAGTCCTCTGCTGCCTGGGGATCCGTCTCCCCGCGAAACCTGGGCGGTCGCTGGCGCTAAAACTCATGCAGTGCGCTGAGGCGACGTGCATCGTCAGCGGCTGCTGCTGGAAGCATCGGGGGCTCGGCGGGTAGAGCTACCGCTGGTGCCACTGCTGACAAAGGGCCCTGCACCGAGGCCTCGTCGCTCGGTGGGTTGTCGTCACGTTCGATTCTCGGAACCCTAGTTGGCTGCCGTCGTGGGGCCATCCTGAAAGAAACAACGTAACACGATCAAACGATTATACCTGGTGAGCTGACCTGGTTTGAGCTGTTTTAAGGGGAAAAACTTTTGTAAGCACACACGCAATCAGTGTTTTCGTGCACAAAGTCGGAAATCAGTTGTCAGGGTCCTGGTGTATGGATACGTCGGCCGCCCGCACCAACACTGGACTCCCTGAACTAAAAACCGCACTCGGTACTCCCAACACGATTGCTTCACAGAAAGAAAGATCAGAGTTATAAGTTCTGCGGTAGAACCGAACTCCTCTGATACCAATTTGTCACGACCCGCCCTCGGGGTCCGTGCCGTGACTACCCCAAGCCCGCCTTCCATAGGCCAGGGGCTGGCGACTAGCACCAAGGCGTAAATCCCAGAAAAAGGGAAGGCATTGCCTTTGTAAAGTAAAAAAACACCACAGAGTAAGCAAGCGGAAGTAAAACACTAAGTACAAAAAGAAGAGCTGAAAAGTAAAAAGGGGCCGGAAATACAAGCCCAACTGTAAAGTACAACTCGAAAGGGAAAACAGCGACTGAAAAGTAAAGCTGCTACGCTGAGATGTCCACTGGAAATCCCACCTGAAGGGTGGGTACAGATAGCTCCTCTGCTCCTCGGGTCCCGCCATCCGCTCCGAGTATGTCCCGCCCAGTGGTCCACCTCCGGGTACCGCCTCGTCGTATAGTCCACCTCCAGGTACCATCCAGTCCTCGAACCTTCGGCTACTGACAGCACTGTCCGTCGTCTGCAACCAACACAACGAGGTGCGGGCATAGCCCGTGCAGGGGTGAGTATAACGACACTCAGTAGGGACCCCGATACCCTCAAGGTCTCACTAAAACTAACAAGGATAAACACAAGAAGATCTCAACAGATAAACCTTACTTAGGTATATGCCCATACATATACCTAAGTTATCAAGTAACCCATCTCAATCATGAGGAAACACAAGGATTGTGAAAACGACGGATAACCACTACCCGGGTATATGCCCATACATATACCAAAGTTAGCAAGTGACCCATCTCAATCATAAAGTAACACAAGGTCAAAAGTCTCAGCTCAAACCAGGATTTTCATTATCGAAACCGTAACTGCTGAAGAGCTCCGTCTCTAGAGTGTACAGTGGTCCTGTCACGACTCCGAGGCCGCCGCTCACTAACCTAAGACTGCTGAAGTACTCCTCCTGTCGAGTACTGCGGGTCTGCTGCCAACTACCAGGCGCTCCGTCCGCTGAGGGTCTGCTGCCAAATACCGGGCGCTACCCAGATAGCCTACTGAGGTACTCCTCCTGTCAAGTACCGCGGGTCTGCTGCCAACTACCAGGCGCTCCGTCCGCCGTGGGTCTGCCGCCAAATACCGGGCGCTCCGTCCACTGGGCTAGTCGACTCACTCCAAGTCGAGTCGGTCAAGCAGTCGTCAGGTCTCAGCCGGCTACACGGTCTCCGTACTCTGCACGCTCGTCTCCGGGAGGGTCCGCTCCACGAGCTACTGGTCGATACTCCAAGTATCACAAAGTTCCGCAAAGAAGTATCTCAAAAGTCCGTCTCGTCACAAGGGTCTCAACGCAACAGACGGCGCGTCGATCGGACGCCCGGTCTGTGAGTTATTAGCCTTTTCGTCCCAGGGGCCCGGTTGGTTTCGAGTGCGAACCAATCCCGGCCGTATCTCAACTGTACCCCGAACTCCCACAGGGTATACTCATAGGGACCGTTACTAAACGTAAACACCAACGCCGCTGACGGTTCGTCAAGCGGACGTCCTGTCTGAAAGATATTAGCTTTCCCGTTCCAGGGGCCCGGTTGGATTTCGGATACAATCCAACCCGGCCATACTCCGACTGCATCCAAAACTCGGGCGGAGTATGTCAAAAGATCCGTCTCATCAAGAGGAAGTCAACGAAACAGACGGCGCGTCAATCGGACGCCCGGTCTGTGAGTTATTGGCTTTTTCGTCTCCGGGGCCCGGTTGGTTTTTAAGGCAAAACCAACCCGACCGTACTCCACCTGCGTCCAAACCTCGGGCGGAGTATGCCAAAAGATCCGTCTCATTAAGAGGAACGCAACGCGACTGACGGCGCGTCAATCGGACGTCCGTAGCTCAAGATATGAGCGTTTCCGCTCCGAAGGTCCGGTTGGTTTCGTGAACGAACCAACCCGGCCGAACTCAAAGTAACCCGAAACCTTGAGTGCGATATACCGAAACGACCGTCTCGATCCAAGGATCGCGTTACCGCAGACGGTTCGTCATTCGGAGGTCCGAGGCTCAAGTTATGAGCCAAAAACCAAATCTGGTTCGAAACGGGGGGGTCCGGGTCCGGGCCGACCCGGCCCGACCCCCCCCCCCCCCCCTGGGGCGGCGCGGCGGCGGCCAACGGCGGCCGGCGGCGGCGGGCGGCGGGCGGCGGCCGGCGGCGGCGCGGCGGCGCGGCGGAGCGGCGGCGCGGCGGCGCGGCGGAGCGGCGGGCCGCGGCGGGCCGCGGTGGCTTGGCGGCTGGCGCCGCATGGAGGCCGCGCGGGGGGGCGGCTTGTCGCCGCGAGGGGAGGCCGCACACACGCGGGGGCTAAGCCCCGCGGTTCCTGGAAAAAAAAACGGCGCGGCAATTGCCGCGCCCTTGATTGAAACCGCCCCCACGTGGGGGCCGGTTTATTTAAGAGAACCGGGGGGGCCGGCTGCCCCCCTCCTTCAAGAACCGCCCCCCTCTTTAAGAGGGGGGTTTTTAGCATGCTGGCCGGGGAATTAATTCCCCGGTTTAACGGCATCCGGCCGGCCAGCTGGCCGGCCGGTTTTCTCCAACGGGACCGGAATTTCCGGTCCCCTCTTCGGCTTCCGACGCCGGCGGCCCGGCCGCCGGTCTTCTCTTCCGCCGCGGCCCGGAACCGGCCGCGGTCTCCTCGTCCCGCCGCGGCCCGGAACCGGCCGCGGCGTTCGTAATCCGGCGTGGTGCGACGGCACCGCGCCCCTTCGCCGTGCTTGATTCTTTTCAACGCGGCGCGACGGCGTCGCGTTCTTGAAGTTTCTACCTCGGCGTGGCGCGACGGCGCCGCGTAAAATATTTGCACGATCATCCGCGTGGTGCGACGGCACCACGCCACTTGCTTCCTCACGCAAGAATTAAACAAGAACGATGGAGGGGGGGTTCGGCCGTGTTCGTGCGGTCCGGCCCCCCTCGCGTTAACTATAACACTTAAAATAATCAACATCCCCACGTTAGTTATACGAACCACGAGCAAGAATGAAATAATTAAATATTAAATCAACAACCCCTACCTCGGGTATAAGTCGAGGATTTGACTATATCCGCGGAAGACGGCGTCGCGGAGGTTGGGCGTCGCGGTAGTCGTTCGTCAAATCCGATGACGAAGGGATGCGTTCGAAGAGACACGTCGTTGGCGAAACTTGCACGCCGACGAAGGTTGTCCGAAGAAGAGGTGGCGTCCCCTTCGTTGACACGGTGAACGAAGAAAGGAGGTGCGGCGTTCTTCGTCGGAAAAAGAGCGTTCCTCGTCAAGTCTTGAGGAAAGTCAAATAATAAAGAAAACAACGAACTCAAGAACCTCTACCTCGATAGTCGCACGTTGACGTAGTCGTGAAATATCGGTGTCGCGGAGGAAGAGTCGTTGTCGAATCTTCGTTTGCCGACGAAGAAGGTCCGAAGAGGAAGCGGCGTTCCCTCTTGTTGTCACCGAGGACGAAGAAGAGAGGCGTCGTTCTTCGTCGAAGTTTGAGCGTTCTTCGTTCTTCGTCAGAGCTTGAAGATGAAGAGGAAGCTCTCAAAAAGCTCTCAAGGGGACAAACAAACAACCCATAATAAAATAAGATAACATCTTATTTTATTATTACAAAACATAAAAGAATTTCAAAAGTTTGAAATTCAAAAGAGTTTAACCCCCAAAATTAATTAAGTAACTTCAGTCAATTAAGAGGGGGTTAAGGGAACTTGAAAAGTCTAGGGGTTCGTGTGGGCCCCACCACACTTAATCCTCCCAAGGGAGGTTAAGTGGGTGTGGGTCCCACTTCCAACCCCCTTTGGTAGGATTTTAACAAACTAAAAATAAAATTTGTCTTACACAAATTTTATTTAACTCAACTGAAATCCCCAAAACTTAACTTACAACCCGCAACAAACGCAACTCCCGAAAAGGTCTCTTTAAGCGAATATCGGCGTTGCGAGTTCATCGGTGCCCTCGGATTTCAATTCCGAGCACCGGATCAAAAGTTAGGAATTCCCGCTCGTTCGTTCACTGAACGTACCCGAGCCAAACTTCGGAAATTAATTCCGGGCACTCCGGGCCTCGGAATCAGGTGCCGTCTGAAACCGCGCTCTTGTAAAATTCTAAAGAAAATTAAGAAAAAATTTCCCTTGAATTTTACGGGTCTTTACAAAACCCATTTCAAAACCCCCATTTAAGACCAAAACCATTCCTATTCCTATTCAAAACATAATTGGAATCCCTAGATACATTTATAAAACCACATTAATGTGTTATAAAATAACCTTGAATAATACCACAAATGATACAAATGAAAACACACATTTTCATAAAATGCTCTCAAGAAGTATAACAATGTTTTACACATAAAACCTATTCAAAAACCTTATTTTTAGGACCACATGACACTAATACATTAACAAACAAGAATTTTCAGGCCAAAAAAGATTTATTAAACCAATTCCATAAGTTATAAAGTACACCCAAATAATACCCCATGAGTTACGCATGAGAAAACCCAAATTCAAGTTAAAAAACAACTGTAAAATTTAACACTTAACCAAATAAATCATAAATAGTTTTTTCACCACACCCAACTTATGAAGAATATTAAAAATGAGTAAATATAGCAAGCTAACTCATCAATAATTGTTTACAGATGAAACCACCTACCTTTTGAGTCAAAACCCTTGAATCTTGGTGTGAAACCTCAACCGCACATATGCCTCACCACAAGGAAGTGAAAAAGAATCCTAAACCATAATATTTCACCAAAAATACCCCAAATAAAACCTTAGGTATGAACCCTAACTTCTGGATACTCTATAAGTTTATGAAAGAGGGAGGAAACCCTAAGGAGAAGGAAGGAATTGAAGAGAGAAACACTTACCCAAAACAATCTTGAAGAAAACGACCCAAAATCCACCAGAATCTGAATTTTAAAACAGCTAAAATTTTAAGGCAGTTTAGAAAAAGGATGAGGAGATAATTTAGGAACTTAAATGGGGGGAAAGATTAAAAATATAAGGAGTTATGAAAGGATCAATTTACCTCTTCAAATCTGGGTGATTTTTGAAATCCAGAGAAGTTTCACCCAATTTCGCGATTCTATTGAGCTCCAAATTAGAGGAGGATAGAATGGGGGCGCGCCTTAGGTATGTGGGCTCAGGTGGGAGTTGGAATCACCAAAAAAACGTAAAAATAGAATGAGTTATAAAATAATTAAAAATTATTTTTAATGCAGGAAATGGGCTTTTGGGCAGACCCAATCCCTTAAATAAAAACTAAAACCCACCATGATTATAGATTTCTAAATGGTCCAAATTAATTTTTTAGTGTTCATAGGTCAGTGTATGACAATTAGGAATTTGAATGGATGAAAAATGTTGAAAAATGAATGAGTTATAAAGGAATCAAAATTTATTTTTAAATCTAGAATTGGGCTCACGGTTTGGCCCAATTCATGAAAACTCACACATTCCTCCATAAGAGCTTGGGAAACCCCCAAAACAAAGCATGAATGGAAATTAAATAAAATTTACCTTTACAATATGTCATGTATGTGACATAACATGTGTCCTAATCCTATCGGTTAATAAATTTCCTACCATGGTCATCCTTAGGTATATTTTGGGACCCCATGGAGCCACTTAAGAGTGATAATGACACTTTATATTAATTAATTTAAACTAAATACAAAATTGACATAAATAAATATCTTTTAGTAAATCAATTTTTATATGGGGTTATATAAGTTATCTCTTTGACTATAAATATTCATTTTAAAGCTAAAAATATTTCCAACATCATGGTATTTTTTTATAATTTTTAGACATCAAATAAATAAAATTATTTATGACACAATAATGATGTAGTCTTTACCTCATTAATGAATGATTTAAATAAATAAAATTATAATTACTAAAACAATATCTAAAAAATTTCTAATTATTATTGAATTATTTTATTTCGAACATGAGTCATCTTATATTATACTTTAAAGATTTTTGGACCTTTTGAAACCGAAGATAAGTTTATAATAAAATAATTATTTCAAACTTTCCTAAAGATCCCATCCTCCCCCTTATAAAAGGAAACCACTTCTAACTCATTCCTCACACCTCTCAAGACACTTTGATCATATAAAATCTACCTAAATAAGCTCCATGCAACCCTCTTTTCATCCTAGAAGCCTTACCTTAGGCAGAAGGAACTTTAAGTAAACCTTTTGGTTCAAACCAAAGGGAGATACCAGATTTAAAGGTAACGCCATATTTAAAGTTCTTTTCTTTTATTTTACTTCTCCAACCCCCTAAACTCTTTTTATTAATTTATTTTATAACAACACCAGTATCCTAAATATACTAGGTTGTTGTTATGAGAAGTATTCTAACTACACTTCCACACACCCACATCTAATGGGTAAATAACATACTATTTCTGTGGATGGAAAACTACTGCCTCACTAAACGATGATTGTTCAATCTTCTCCTACCACCTATCATGGTAGACATTATGATGGAACTGTATTTATATATGATATATATTATGTTTATTTTTTCTCTATTATTCTGAGATTTTTTATTTTACAAACATACCTTTATGCTTTCCAATATGTGTAAACATGATAATTTCATTTGAGGAAGTACGGACTACCACCCCCTCAAGGTGATATGATTCGTTCATGACATACATGAAACGTATAAAGGATGGAGTTAATGAAATTATTTAACATATATATCATATGATATTATACTTGAATTATAATATATCTATGTATCATTAAGTTTTCATTCCATTAAATATTAAATAGAAATGAAAGTAGCGTTCATGCATACGTACGGCTTACCGTCTCCATGAACAGTGCATTTTATTTATTATCTCCAAATATTATGTAATATTATAAATACATCAATATACTAGATATATATGATATATATGATATCTAAATCATGAATATAATTCTAAAGATAATGGTATTTTGTCCACATGAACAACTTGTAATTATAACAAGTTCATTTATGACTCAAGTTCCGAACATCGACAAAATGTCCAATATGAACTCAAATAATTAAATAATTGTTATAGAAAGGTAATAAGTGATATAAAAGGAATAATAAACTTGAAAATGTTCTTAATCAAGTAGAAATTAACTTAAGTTTATTATTCAGTAAGAACAAGTAACAAATGACTCAAGTCAGACATGAGGTAAGGGGTTTCATATCTCACTTTTAATTCTGTGAGATTTCCATTGTTCACCACTTATTTATTACATGTGGTGTATTGTATACTGCCATTTGATATATATTATCATGATTATAATTATTTTCATGGTATTTTGTGATTAATTTTGTGGTTATTAACTTTGGGTCATATGACTCGATTGATTATGACGAGGTAATGGGTTTTCATATAACTTTTTATTCTCGTGAGATTCGTGCTATATTTTCCACTATTTCCTTTTGTGTGGTGTATGTACTGACCATGATTATATTATTTTTATAATATAATTTAATCTATTGGTATTTAAATCTTCATTGTATGATCCTTCTTTCATGTGGTGTATGTTTTGTAAGTTACCAAATCGGTAAGGGAACTTTTTAACCCAGTTTCCATTCCTTGGGTTAATCTTCTAATTCTTAATTATGTCATGCTATCACTGTTTATTTATTTATGTTGAAATTTACACTCCCCTTTTTTTGGATATATTTTTGATACACATAATCAATCCATTTATAAATTCTCAAATCATCAATATGAACTTGATAATAGTAATTTTAACTCAATTTTCATTCATTGGGTTAAACATTCAAGTCATTGGTGTTGTTTTTACAAAAATATGTGTGAAAGTTATCTGATTGATTTACACCGAATATCCAATCATATTGATTGTATTTATATTTTTCACACATTATTATTAAATTTATTTATCCTTAATCTAAGGATACAGTTTTTATAAGGGATTTCGTCTCAATTTACATTCTATTGAGACTTCATTGTTGTTATGCACCAATTCACTCTTATATGGTGTATATACTGTCCTTTGGAATATTATATCATAAATCCCTTTATTCTCATGATATTATAAAGTTATGATTAAATTTTATTCCTCAATTATTTGTATTCAAGTATCTCTCATTTTGTTAAAAATCTTTAACAAAAATATCATTTTAAGTGTTTTAAATATTTATTCTTCTAAATATTCTCATTAATGTCCATGTTTTCAAAATGGTTTTTAGGATTTATTTATATGAACATTAATGTTTTCAAATGATAATTCATTTAAAAGTTTCAAAGTGTTATGGGACACTTTCATTCAAAAATATCTTTATTAAATGTTTTAAATGGTTTTGGTAAAGCATTGATTACGTCAATATCTTGAGATGATATATTGTGATTGCAATGTAGAAATGTTATATTTCTTTCATTCTTGTTCTATGTGTTATGATTTATAATGGTACTTGGACATTTGACGGGTGGTTACGTGATAAACCAAATTATGGGTGGTGTCGTGATAAAACAGGACGGGTGGTTACGTTATAACCTCCAATGCATTGGGTATGGAAGTCGGTCGTATGACTATTCCATTTAGTTATATGTGTGGAAGTTGACTGTATGGTTATTCCATTTAAGTACATTTTTTTCCCAAGTTACCTATATATGTTATGTGTGCTTTCTATGGGTTTTATGGAAATATTCTGGTTACAAAAGGGTAAACAATGATATTTTATTCAGAGAATAGTATTTACTACTTCATAAAGATAAAAAATATTACTTATGATAAAGTATTCATGGTTTACTTGTTTTTTGAAAAACTAATAGTTTTTCTTCTTTGTGTATCCCTTACTGAGATTTTTTCTCATCCCAAGTTTTTGAAATGTTTTTCACAGGACATGAAGTGTAATAGGGACAAGGATGGGATCAAAAAAAAGTCATAATGTCTAAAACATGGAACTAGACGTGTTTCTTTTTAAGAGTTTATATTTTATGAAAAAAATGGATATAGAGTATTAGTGTCTACATGTAATATTCAAGCTTATATATAGTATTTATGGCCTAATTATCTAAAACTCTAAACCTGAAAAGATCTTCAATGTGAATTATTCATTTAATTCAAGATTATGTAATGTTATAAGGATGGGTCCTTATATTCTCCAACTTTATTCTTGGGTAAATTCATGGAAAAGTGTATGATTCTACCACACTCAAAACATTTGATAGTAAGTTTACCTTCATACTTTTCTCTTCCTCTTTGATAGTTCTTATATATAAGAGACATGATTTTTTCATTCGACTCAGCATCCTCTTTATCTTTAGAGTCATAAGTATCAACATCTTAAACATCTTGAATTTTCAACTTCCTCATGGCTTCAAAATCCATTTCATCTTTCATCTTATTTTTAAACATTGGATATTTTCTCATTTCATAAGCAATAATAAAGTTATGTAATTCATTAAGCAATAAATTATCTTTATCTTCTAATGAATAAATTTTAGAATCAAACTTGTCCAGAAAGCTTCTCATTAGTTTCTTCACAATTATAGAATCTTCCAATACATCTATAAATCCTATGATGTTGTAAACAATTTCATTTACTCTAGTAAAGTATTCATCAATTGTTTCTTCATCTCTCATTCTGATTTCTTCATACTTACTACACCAAATTTGTAGCTTTTCTTCCTTAACTTTTGTATTCCCTTTGAAAACACTTTCCAGCTTGTCCCACATACTTTTTGAAGTTTTAAGACCCATTACCTTCTGATAAACATTCTCTGATAAGGACATAAGGATTTCATTTCTAGCCTTTCCATCATCTTCTATATTTATCTTATCAGAAAATGTCATAGGATCATCTTTCTCAATAGGTGGAAAACTATTAGTAGAAGCATCAAAAACTTCAAGGACAAGAGATAGAAGATAAGGAATCATCCTATTTTTTCATCCATAATAATGTTTTCCATCAAATGTAGGAATTACTCTACTTCTTGCAAAATTGATATTATCTATGATAAGTATTCTATAAGGAAACCTTACCTTTGATACCAATATAAGTTCCAAAGGATTGAATAACAATTGAGAAGGGGGGTTGAATCAATTGTTCACTTTTATAAGTTTCAATTATTTTCAAAACTTAACCCCTGAAATCTATTAAGATTTATATCCTTATCAAATTTTAGTAAATACTCATGCATGAAATAGTAGGAAATCAAGTAAATAATATAATATTTACAAGGTTCGGTCTCATTGTGAGAACTTACATCTTTTTCATAGACTTTCTTATGGGTCTATAGAAATGCATTATTAAGAAGAAGTGAATAAAACTTGTGACAACTCCCATTATACACCTTCTATATCCTGATAGGAATGATTATACTGACTCCCATTAGTTCATAATATTTTATTATAAAACAATTGATCCAAACAAAAGATTAAATACTTTGTTGAAACTGCTCTACAAGTACTCAGTCTAATTTGGTTGGATCAGATTTTCTAAATCCAATGATACTGGATCCGATTTTCTCAATAAAATGATGATAAATCCTGGATCTGATTTTTGAGTATGATGATTTTGGATCTGATTCTTTGAATACGATAATGTTGGATCCTAGATCTGATTTTCTGAGAACAATAATTCTGGATTCGATTCTCTAAATATGATAATACTATATCCCGGATCTGATTTTATGAGTATGATAATGTTGGATCCCATATCCAATTTTATTAGTATGATAATGATGGATCCTAGATCCAATTTTCCCAATACGGTGATTCAATACAATGAATTCATTCTCAATCCACAAAACTCAAATTTCTGATAAAATTCTCCATATAATTATTCTTCAATAAGATAGGACATTTTACTTAAAATTATCCAAAGTTCCACCTTTTTCATGTGTGTGAAATTTGAAAATGAACAAATGATCTAAGGAAGTATTTATAGGCGACTTAGAAAACAAAGGTGGGAAACTTTAAAACATTACTCACTTCTTCAAATCTCAAAATCTCTAAAAATATCTCACATTTAAAACTTCAAATTTGACTTCTTCAAACAATATTATATGTAACATCCCAAGTAAGT
This sequence comes from Viscum album, assembly GCA_963277665.1. NCBI lineage: Eukaryota > Viridiplantae > Streptophyta > Magnoliopsida > Santalales > Viscaceae > Viscum > Viscum album. The sequence goes on from OY728144.1 coordinate 302,184,918, forward strand.
AATGAATAAATAGATATTTTTATCTATGTATATTAATGAACTAGATACTTTTTTAGAGGCTTAAAATGAAAATAAATCCAATCTTAAGCATGGAATACACTAATATTTTTTAAAGATTGTTTTACTGCCTTTTGATGGAAAACCATTTTTAAATCTATCTTTTGACAATTTTATAAGCTATGTTTGTCAAAATAAACTTATTCTTTATGATTGGGACATCAAAATTTACTTTTTGTGAATTTTTGGTATTTTTCTGACAATGTTCATTTTTTTTTAATGAATAGTGAAAAATACTGCATTTTACATCAAAACTGCTTCTTAATCTAATTTATTTATATGATTAGATTATCTTTTGAATTGGTCTTAATGTGTAATCTGAATATATTTTTACCATTTAATCCAATGGTGGTCATTGGAATCAATTTCACTTTTAAATTAGACTTAAACTGGTGTCAATCTTTTGATACTTATTATTTTATAAAAACACGCTATTTGCTCTGACAGCGGGAATTAATTATTAAATTAATTAATGTGACTTATATGTTTTTAATTTTGTAAAATAGACTTCATTTTTGAATTCGGAATATCAAATATATCTTAGAGTGAATTTTTGGAAATTTTCTGAAAAACTCCAAATTTTGATGAATAGTGAAACCACTAAGTGATAATCAAGCAAACTGATTTTTCAGTTAAATGAAAGTTTACCACTAATGTGTATTGAATTTTGAAAATCTGACATACATGGTTGTCATTAGTATGTAAAATGTGGTTCAATGGGATGAAAATAATTTTTTGGTGAATAGTAACTTTTTTTCATTAATCGCGATTAGAGGTAATTAGTGTAATTTAAGGTAAAAATGATATTATAAAAATGTGAAAACACCATGAAACTTGTCCTACCCATATTGGATGAGTCATGTCCGACCAAGACAACCCATGGGTCGATTTAGGGGACCCTATGGAGCCTCTTGGGTGAGATAATGACTTTAATGCTTTTTTTAAAAAATAAAGGTGAAAATGACACTAACATAAATTGTTTTACTAACACAATTTTTATAAGGGGTTATACTAATCATATTTTTGATTATAAATAGTAATTGGAAAGCTAAAAAGATTTCCTACATCATAGTAGTTTTTTTATAATTTTTAGACTTTAAATAAATTAAATTATTTATGACATCATGATGATGCAGCGATGACCTCATTATTTAACGATTTAAATAAAATGGAAAGATAATGTAATATCTAAAACCTACACATGTCCAAAACCCATTGGATGGGAATATTTATAAGAATTATCATCTTATATTAGAAATATATCAATGTGGGACCTTAGAAATTCGAAACACTTTTGAAAATAAAATAATAGTTTCATGATTTCCAAAAGTGCCCCTCCTCTCCTCTTATAAAAGGCCCCCACCTCTACCTCATTTCACACACTCCTCAAGCCTTTGTCTTGGCCATCCCCGGCCCATTTACTCTCTCCACATCTCTCTCCTCATCCTAGAGGATTCCCTTTGGGAACAATCCTTTCAAAGGAAGCCTTTAGGCTCAAATCAAAAGGAGTTACACTTTTAAAGGTAATCCATTCTCTCATGTTCATTTGTTTTATTTTGCTTCTCCAACCCCCTAAACTCTTTTTATTTACTTCTTTTGTAACAACACCAGTATCTTCAATATACTATGATGTTTTTATAAGATTTATTCTAGCTACACTCTCACATAACTACATCAAATGGTTAAAGAACATACGGTTTCCGTGGATGGCGAAATTCTGCCTACCAAAACGATGATTGTTCAATACTCATTTAACACCTTCAAAGGTGGCCATTATGATGTCACTATTTTTATATATGATATATAATATGTTTATTATTTCCTTAAGCTTCTGTATTTTTCATTTATGGAATACCATTATTGTTTCCATTATAGGTAAACACGATATCTTCATTTTAGGAAGTGCGGACTACCGCCCCCTGAAAGTGATTTGATTCGTTAATACCATATGTGGGATGTGTAAAGGATAAAGTTAATGATATTATATATTTTATTATACTGGAATTATAATATACTCTTATATCATTATGATTCCATTCTAGAAAATACGAAATAGAAATGGAAGTAGCGTTCATGCGTACGTACGGCTTACCGTCTCCATGAACGGTGCATTTCATTTCTTACCTCTAAATGTGATGTAATATTATAAATACATGTATATGCTGAATATATATGATATGTATTTTATCAAAATAATTAATATCATTCTGGATATAATGATCCTTTGACCAAATTAACAACATGTAAGTGTAAGAAGTCTATTTTTGACTTAAGAACCAAATACCGACAAAATGAACATTATTAACTTAAATGATTACATGATGTTCATAACATGGTATAAAAGGAATAATGAACTTGAAAAAGGTTCTTAAGAAAGTAGAGATTAACTCAAGTTTATTATTCAGGAGATTAAGGAACGGTCGGGTCAAGTCAGATACGAGGTATGGGACTTCGTCTCAATCTCCTTTCATTGAGGCATATTTTGTTTTATACACAACCTTCTTTTATGAGGTGTATAAACCCCTTTGACTTTTACGTTTATTCAAAAGGAATCTTTTTTATACGAAGCGTTTACTAAACGACAAAAGGGAATGTTTTTGTCGTACGTATGCGGCGACAACGACTTCTCCGCCGTCGTGACCGTTATTTGAGTTTCGGCTTCCTCTACAAGTCATACCTTCTTTTTAAAAGAAAAATAAATACCATGTTTTACTTTTCTTTTATTTTTGTATTGAAAATGGTTTTCATAATGATTTTATATCAATGTGTTGTATTGATATCTTGTGATTGAAAGGTGGAAATGTTATGTTTCCTTTATGCATGTTTTATGTGATACGATTATGTTGAGGTTCTTGGGCATTATTATGAAGACGGGTGGTTCCATGATAAACTAAGGGCGGGTGAGCCCGATATAGGTCTCCAATGCATTGGGTAACGCGAAGGAGTGAAACTTTAAGGTTTCTCCAAAGAGATTTAGGGAATATACTGTGATGGGTATTCCAAACGTAACCAAGAGGGTTACTCCCTACGTAAGAATGTTATGAATGCCTCAAGTTACCTTTATGTCTTATGATTTCTATGATTTATTCATGATTTGATGAGGTATGTGAAAGTGATTATGTTTTATGGGTAAAGTATGATCTCATCCTTATGTATATATGTACCCATGTTTCCTTTCCATATTTTTATATCCCTTACTGAGCTTTTTATGCTCATCCCAAGTTTTTTGAAATGTTTTTCACAGGTCAAGGGAAAGGTACATGATATGATGATAGTGTCAAGGAAGTGTCAAGAAAGAATCCATATTTATTTTAAATATGTTTCCATTGATGGGAATGAAGAATACTATCTTTATGTAACCACTTTGTTTATATGTGGAATGTAATGCAAGTTTTATGATCTGATTCTCTAAAACTCTAAACCCGAAAAGATCCTCAATGTGTAATCTTGTAATAACTCAAGATTAAGTAAGGTTTAAGGTTGGGGCCTTATATTATATTTCTATGAGATTTATAAAAAATTGAAATTCAAGTTTGACTTCTTCAACTCTTTATATATTTCTTAGTTCATTACGATTTGTTTCTTTCTCAGCTCATTACAATCTTTTTATTTCTCAGCTCATTATGATCTTTTTCTTTCTCAGCATGAATTTTTTATTTTGAATAATTCAGTATGATTTCCTCAGTATTAAAATCTGAGTACAAAACTCTGCGTATGAAAATCTTAGTATGATTTTCCTAGTATGAAAATCTTTGTATAAAAATTTGAGTACGAAAAAAACAGTATGAAAATCCTAGTACAAAAATTTTAGTACAGAAATTTGAGTACAAAAACCTCAGTATGATTTTACCAATATGAAAATATCAGTATGAAAATATGAGTATGAAAATATCAGTGTGAAAATATTAGTATGAAAATCTCAGTACAAAAATCTGAGTGTAAAAATCTTTATATGATTTTCTTCTTCCTCATATCAGCAACATATTTTTCTTTCTCAGATCATTATGATTTAATTCCTATTATGATGTAAATACCATTATTCAATTATGAAATTATTCAAACCCCTCAACCATTTATTCAAAATATTTTATCATGAAATTTTTCATGATTTATGAGAACTTCTTTATTAGAAAAGCATTGTCTGATTTTTTTTAAAAAGTATGAAAACTTTCTAACTCCCAAATTCACATTATTATTTCAAAACTCTTTAGCAACTTCATTATTTCTTTGGTTACAACAAATATAGTCTTCCATCAAACAAACAAAATTATACCCCTGATTCTTTTTGAATCTAATGATTTTCAATTTCCATGTCGATGGACCTGAATACAATAAAGTTTATGATCAACAACTTCATCTTACTGACTTCTTCTATGTCCAGTGAAACTCAATACGAAAACATGGGTCTGGAAACTTGTTTCTAGAAAACAACCTCATTATGATGGACTAGTTCTGATTCCTAAATAAAAACATTCTTCAACAAAAAAGGTTATTTTTCAACAAATACAAAAACTTTCTTTAAAACAATTTAACTGCAAAGGTTCTTCAAGTTTGAATAGGTAGAATCATTTAAAGATATAACATCCTCTTTAATATTATTTTATCATTTAGAATAAGTATCTTTTTGAGTAGTATTTTACATTTTAATTATTCTATGATCTTATAATTTTTCTTGTATTTCAGCTTCATACATCATCAATGTACCGATTAATTCCCTCATTGTTAATTCTTTGACAAGTATCGATTGTTTGATGCTAGAAAATATTTCATTCCACTTTGAGGGTAAAAATATAATAACTTTTAATGAATGATCCAATTCTAAAATTATATTTCCTGAGGCAACAACACCATTAACTATTTCAGTCAATATTCCATTCATTTGAGTAATTGTTACACCATCATACATCCTGAAAGTATCAAAATTTAGCTTATCAATGTAGTATCTAAGTTGTTTAAAATTGTTATTTTCTTTATAAGAAATAGCTATAGCCTTATACATTTCATAGGCATTATCACATTGAGAGTCATGATTAAACTCATTAGGACCAAGTCCAAAAATGATTACATTCATAGCTTTTGAATTTACATCATATTCAGATTACTTCATAGCATCCCACATTTTTGAATCAGTGGGAATTTCATAAGATTTAAAAATCTTCATATAAACTTTGAAATTGAAATTCTTCAAATAAATGACCTTTTAGGCTTTCCAACATCCATAATTTTCAATATTTAAGTATGGAACTCTAATAATTAACATTAATTATTTGATATAAGTCATGGACATCTTTTATTCATAAAGATCTTAGTCTCAATATGGATATAGTATAACATATTTCTTCAAAGACCACTCCTCTAATACCAAATGTTGGTCGGAAAATGTGAAGAAAAAGAGGGGGTGAATTTTATCCTTTTAAAAACACTTGGATAAATTAAAATTAATCCCACTTTGTAATGTAAATCAGTATTTTTTTCTTCAAACATATTGATAATATGAATAAAAAATAAGAATAACACATCAATTTTTATATTGGTTTGGGTACAAAGATCCCCTATTCCACTCCACCAACACTCTCTCCATAAGCTTAGTGATTTTCACTAATATGGTCCTTTTTTTCCAGGACCACAATAACTGAGTGCAGGCAGTTTACACATTAAAAAAATCAGGTTCTTTTAGAATGAACCCTGAAAGAAACAACTTAGTATGAGAATATGATACTTCACCATTAATGAGTATGGTTAGTCGACACTTAAAATGAATAAGATAATATATATAAGATTAAGTAGCTTCATCAAAAACTTATAGTAGCAACTGACAGGTGATGTATCCTTTTCTTCATAGAATGGTATCTTCAAGTAATTACATCTAAAAAGATATACTTATGGTATAATATCTTCAAATAAATAAATAAAATAAAATAATAACATTTCATAGTAGTAGAACAAACATACAACAACATATCATAACATGTTTGTCTCTAAAGTGTAGTACTGGAAGCTTTGACAAATGACTGTAGAGAGATAGAAATGTACAGTTTTAGAATCTTATAACATGTATGACTCCAAATTATAGTCCCAAAATATTTTAATAACTACTTAATGTAATAAATAATATATCACAATAGCTTCAGTGGATAGAAAAATTTCTCTTTTGTAAAAAGATAAAACAAAGAAAAATAGAGTAGGGTATTTAATTGTCAAGCTTCTTGAAAAAGAAGATCATTCTAATTGACTTTATAACATCACTTAAAAATCTCATATCCTTTATCAATATCTCATTTTCTCATATAATAAATATATTGGGAATAAATAAGAACACAAGTTTGATCTTGGTCAAACAGATCCAGAAATATCAGTAGATGAATTGTGATGTTCAAAATGATTAGTGATCTTGAAATTTTAATTTAAATCTACACCAAAATTTTTAAATTACCTTATAAATAGTAATGAATTAATCCATTGATTAAGATTCTTTGAATTGGTCTTTGAAATAATTTTAATGAGATTTTTACTCAATAAAAACTATTGCTAAAATCTCAGAAAATTGAATTCAAATTCTGCAGATGAAAACTTCAAATGTAGGGATTTCTCTACATACAGTATCTTAAAAATTATAGTTCAAAACATACCATTGATTATAAATTTTGGTTTAACCAACCATATGTTAGATCCTTAAACATGGTTTTATTCAAAAAATTTGGTTCCCAATCTAAATTTTTAACTTAAATGTAAGATACAAAAGTAGTGTTTCTTATTGAAAGTTTGTTTCCAAAACATAACATTATCCAAAAATGTAGGCTACAAAATAGTGATTCTAGAATCCTTATAAAACATCCAAAATACTTAGAAAAACTTCAACCCAAATACTTTCATAATTTCATAGGAAATAAAATAAATATTTCAATAAATATAACCCTAAAATTCACTTAAAGTAACTTCATTAGTAAAAAATATGAGTGTTTGTGAGTATAAAAATCAATGAGGAAACAAATGAAATTGATAGATCAAAATCTGTATGCCCAATAGAAAATATTAAGATCAATTATGAGTAATTTCAGTCCTCCATTATCATATTGGGGATATGCATTACAGACAACAGTGTACATTCTAAATTGAGTGCCAACTAAAGTGGAAAATGGTATTTTATATGAGCTTTGGTATGGAAATAAACCTATGTTGTCACATATATGAGTGTGAGGTTGCAAAGAATTTTTTAAGGCTATTTCAAGCCACAAACTTTCACCCATATTCACTAAGTGTATCTATATAGGATACCCTAGGGAAACAAGAGTATATTACCTTTGTGACCCCTCGGATAATAAGGTTGTGGCTAAAAAACATCCTGCATTCCTTAAGATGTATCATATCTATAAATGATATAGTAGGAGTGATATAGGCTTTGTTGAAGTCCAAGTTCAAGATACACAATATTTATCATAGAAACATATTTTATAAAGCCCTATGGAAGAGGAAGTTCCATAGAAACAAGTACTATGTAGGAGTATAAGAGAAGTTAGAGAACCTAAAAGATATAATTTTCTAATCATTATGGATGGTGACTCATTATTAGTTGATAATAATGATCTTGTAAACTATAATAAGGAAGTAAGTATCAAGAAGATACCAAATGTCAAGAAGCTATAAATTCTAATATGAATTCCATGTACCAAACCAAGTATAGATTTTGGTAGATTCTATAGTGGATGTAAAGTCTATTTGTTGAAAATTGTTATTCAAGAAGAAACTAAATATGGATGGATAATTCAGTACCTATAAGGAACGGTTGGTTGCAAAAGTGTTTAAAAACATCAATTCATTTACTATAAAAAAACTTGTTCACCAGTTTTTATATTGAAATTCATTATAATTCTACTTTCTATAGTGGCCTTACATGATTATGAGATTTAGAAAATGTATTTAAAAGTATGATTCCTTAATGATAACCTTCATAAGATGTATATATGACATAACCAAAAGGTTTTGTGACTTCAAAGGATGACAACAAGGTATGCAAGTTGTGGAAATCCATTTATAGATTAAAATAAGCATCCATTCCATATAACATTTTGTTTGATGAATCCATAATGGTATTTGGATTCATGAAGGATGAATGTGAATCTTGTGTCTATAATTTATTTAGTGGGAGTGCAATTTTTTCCTTATAGTATATATTGACAATATATTACTTATAAAATATGAGATACTAGTCTTATACTCTATTAAGAATTGGTTAAATACTTTCTTCTCTATTAAAGACTTGGGAAAAGTAGTGTATATTCTTGGTATCAAGATCCATCATGATAAATCAAAGAGGTTGTTTCGTAACATCCTAACCCAGGTGCCACATGTCGGTGCCCTGAGCCTATTATCTACATGACCTCAAGTGCGCCTCCTCATATGCCAGAGGCTACCAACTAGCAACTAGGGTCTAATATATGTAATATGGGAATATTATACCCTTTATATCAAAGCATTGCAATAATGGAATAAATAAGAAAAAACCAAATGATATAACCAATAACCAGAATAATACCATAACCATTACAACTAGTATCACATGATAAAACAAAATAGGGAAACAATATCCAAACTAAAGCAGTAGATATGTCATTTCGTATATGTGTCAAGTGTTAGTATGAAAAAACCCAAAAATATAGACACATAAAAAACTCCCAAGTGTGTCTCGATATCATGTCAAGTTTCCTCATCCATTCTCCATCCCAACTTAGATATCTAACATAGGGATCTTTCCTTTATCCTATCCTGCAAACAAGATGTCTATTCAGGTACTGATCAGGCAGCCCAAGAAGGGTGTGAGTAAAACTCATTAGGACACCACCAATAGTGTCTAAAAAAATATCCAAACTATGATAGTGTATGTCATTGTATAAATAGTAAAGTGAAAAAAGGTAAATAGTTATCACATTTCATTATTCTTTAATTAACCAAATAAATTACTTGGGTTCATGATAACACATGAACCATCAATACCTACTTCAGCCTATTATATATTCTAAACCATATCGTATAGGTAAAATGAAAATTCATTATAACATGGGATTTAAGTATTCAAATCATTTCACTTTTATATCATGAATACTTGGAACCATAGTCCAATGCCAACATTTTGGGCCTATAATGTCATGTATATAACCTCATGGGATTTTGAATCATCAGCCCCTATCCCACACCTCATTGTTATCACATATGGTCTTTTGAAGCATTATTTCATGTCTCGCACTCATAGTTATCACATATGTGATTTTAAAGAATCATTCCTTATACCACACACATTTATCACATATATCACATATACCACAACATCACATATATCACATCATCACATATATCATATTCACCAAGGTTAATCATTATTAACCTCCTTTTCAATTATTTACATGATGGGGCACCATTTAAATTTAACAAAACAAACAAGTTTCATCAATTTAATCACATGGAAACAATATTAACATTTCACCATTAATCTATTTAACAACATTTAATCATATAAACCATTAACCCTTCAAGGTTAAGCTAATCATCCTTTCATTCCCATTAAACAATCAATTCATAAACCCATTAATCAACCAATTTCACAATCCCATTATTCACTAATTGCATACTCACAATTTCAATCAATTTCATAATCACCACATTCTATCAATTCTATGATTCCATTAATTAATAAACTAATTAATTAATCCAATTCAAGAATTGATTTCCAAGTGTGGAAATTCCAATTTCAAATTTATATACACATAATTAAAATCGTGAGTATGGTAATTGAAAATTAGACCACCTACCTCAAGATTTTTGATGAATTCTCACCCAACCACAACCCTTAATTGATGTAGAACGGTTGGATAAACAATGTAAAAGAGATCTAGAACCAAAACTATGAATCAAAACTAACCCTCAAACCCACAAATATCAAATGGGTTCCATCACTTCATCATGAGAAGGGGGTATGTAAGAAAACCATAAGAAAAAGGCTTATGAATAATTAAACACCAAACAATGATGATTGAAGATGGAGAAATTCTTCTAAATCCATAGATATTCATTCTAGGGTCGAGAGAAGGAAAGTTTCATAAAGGAATAAAACCAAAATATGAACAACATGGAACCTTTTAATTTGCTTCTCAGGGAATTACATGATGTGTAATTTTTTTTAATAGTTTATTCTAAAAACCAATTGCATTGGATGGTTTTATCTTAATTAAAATATTACATTATGTGTAATAGTATTATATGATGTGTAAATTTTCTACAGACTGTTTTACAGCCCAAAAAATTATACTTAAAATATTTGACCACCTCCAAATCCTTCCAAACCAAAATCAAACCCTCAGAAACCCTATAACAAAAGAGAAAACTCAAAAGGGAATCTACCTAGAAAAATAACGGGGTATTACAATATCCTCACCTTGTAATAGATCATCATCGAGCTGTACTCCCAAGCATCTCTAAGATTCCGAGGTAAAAATATTAGGCCACTAAGTCTATATATCTGCTTCTCCCTCCCATTTTTTCTCTTAAATATGTCCATGTTTCCACAATACTTGAATTATAAACATAGTAATTCCCTATAACATTTTCTCAAAATGATCCACAACATGTATCGGATGCTCCTCAAAGGATATATTTTTCTCAAGATCAACATCATCATCATCGATCACGTGACAAGGGTCAGGGTTATACCACTAAAGTTGTGACACATGAAAAATTTCATGCATATCACTATAACTCTATGAATGAGCCAATTGGTATGCCATCAGTCTGATTATCTCCATAATCTAAAAAGGTCAAATAAACCTGGGTGCTAATTTGCTCTACCTCTGAATCCTATAGTGTCCCAATCTAGGAAACACCTAAAGGAACACATGATCACCCATTGTATACTCAAGGGGTCGTCGATGTCTATCAGTATACAACTTCTACCTACTCTAAGCCATATCCATATTTTTCCAAATTAGCCATACCTACTTTGACATCTCCTATATGAGACTCGGTCCCAAAAACTCTAACTCACCTACCTCCATCCAGCATATAAGTGATCTTCCTGGCCTACCATAAAGAGCTTTATATGGTTCTATATGAATACTTTTATTAAAACTATTGTTGTAGGAAAACTCAATGAGTGCCAAGTGCTTCTCCCAAGACCCACCAAAGTCAAGAATTCAAACTTGTAGAATATCCTTAAAAACCTTTATAGTGCATTTCAACTTCCCATATATCTATGGCTGGAAAAATGTACTCAATAATACTTATGTACCAAGTGATTTTTTAAAGAATTTTTAGAAATGAAAAGTGAAATGTGAGTCACATAAAGAAACTATACTCTGTGACACCCCATGCAGATGGACTATCTCCCAAACATACAAGTCTCCCAACTGATCTACTGAGGAAATATCATAAATAGGAAATAAATGTGTTACTTTCATCAGTCAGTCAATAATTACCCAAATAGAATCATTCATTCTAAGAATCCTTGGGAGACTCACCATGAAGTCCCTAATAACATCATCCCACTTTTATTTTGGAATGTGAAATAGTTGTAGTAAACCACCAGGTCATTGATGCTTAGCCTTCACCAATTGACAAGTGTAGCATCATGTCATGAACCCTATAATATTCTTCTTCAGTCTTAGCGACAAATACTATCGATGTAGGTCACGATACATTTTGGTCAAACTTAGATGAACTTCCCACTTTAAGGCATGAAATTTACACATCAGCTCCTCTCGCATTCGCATGGGCACAACAACGCAGTTCCTAGCATAGATGATATCATCCTCATATATAGTCTAGTAAAAAGGTGACTCTTCACTTTTAAGGATTTCCCTTAGGTTCAAACACTATGGATCCTCATACTACCTCTCCCTAATCCATATTAAAAGTATAGACTCAATTGATATCGATACAAGGGACATCTTCTCTTATCCCTTCCAAACTATAACATGAATCTAAGCTAGCAAAGTCATCATCTTCCACTGAGATCTAGACTCCTAAACTGTTTGAGTCTATGTTTTCTTTCTCAAAGAATTAGCAAAACTGTTTCCCATCCTGGGTGTATATTCTAGCTCAAAATCAAATTAATTCATATAATTAACCCACCTCCACTACTGAAGATTCAAATATTTTTGGGAAAAGATAAACATTAAGATCTTGTGATTGCTATACACAGTAAACTTTTTACCCAAAAAATAATGTTTACAGCACTTTAAATAATAAACCAATACTCCTAACTTGAGGTTATGATTAGGGTAGTTCCATTCATGTAGCCTCTACTACCATGACCTAGATGCTAAAACTCGATCTCCTTACATCAACAATGCTCCAAGTTCTATACTAGATGCATCACAAAGAACTATATACTCCTCACTTGACTTGGGTAGGATCAAAATTGGTGTCGTATTCAAACTCTTCATCAACTCATGGAAAGAATTATCACATGATCCATACCATTCAAACTTAACTCCCTTATTGGTTAATCCCGAAAGTGGTACTGAAGAGTGGGAAAAGTTTTGGATGAAAATCTGATGGTATCCCAATAAACCTAGGAATATACGGATATCAAAAACATTACTGTGATTCTCCTAAAAAACAATTGTTTTTACCTTCTCTCGGATCACTAACACACCTTCCTTTGAGATGATGTTACCCAAGAAATGTAACTGATCAATCCAAAATTGACATATAGATATCTTGGAATGTAATCAATTATATCTTATAATACCCAATATAATGTCAAGATATTGGGAATGGTCATCATGAGTCTTGGAATACACCAAGATATCATCCACAAAAACCACGACAAACTGATCCAGGTGTAAGTGGAAGATTCATTTCATCAAGGCCATAAACACATAAGGAGTGTTTGTTAATGCGAATGACATCATGAGAGACTCATAAAGGCCATACCTTCTTTTGAAACTCATCTATGGTATATTAGATGGTTGAACTCTTAATTGATGATACTCCGACCTCAAGTCAGTATTATAAAAAATACAAGATCCTATCAAATTTTCAAAGTGATCATCGATACGTGGAAGTGGATACTGGTTCTTCACTATCATCTAGTTTAAATTTCGATAATCAACACATAAGCACAAGGTCTATTTATCCTTACTTGAAAACAAAACTGGAGAACCCTAAGGTGACATACTAAGATAGATAAATCCCTTGTCTATCAACTCTTCCATTTTAGTATTAAGCTATTGAATCTCTATTGATTCCATTATGTATAGTGGAATAGAAATTGGATCATCCCTTAGTATGAGCTCGATCATAAATTATGCATCTCTCTCAGGTGGAAGCCATAAGAAGTCCTCAGGAAACACATCCTAGAACTGGTCCACAAAAGGTGGAAATAAATCATGCTTCACACCCCCATAATCTAACAATAGACTTGAAACCTAGGTGGTGAGATCCCCCAGTTTCCAATGAACTGTCCCTACATGACTTGCCTAGATATTATACTCTCCATGATAAACATAATTGTCACCCTTGGTAGATGTAAAGGTTACTCTCCTGTGATAAAAATATATGTGGTCATGGTATTTTACTAACTATTACATACCCAAAATCAAGTCTAAGACATATCAATTATTTATATATCCCATAGAAAACAATACTCCCAAACCTCAAGAGAACACCCTTTGCACAAACAAATATCTCTTAATCGTAACCCCAAAAGTTTATCGATCGTCATAACCCCACTCAAAAACTCCCTGGTCAGACTTAACCCATTCACAAGTTGTGTGAATATAAAGGAATGAGAGGTGCCATTATCAAATAATACACTAGAAAGCATAAAATATATAAGAATAGTACATCTAATTGTCAATGGTCCAACCTTTCTATCCATAAGTGTAGGCTAAACTGCATGAAAATGTCATTCCCCTATTCCCTATGCTATAGTCTAAGTCCCCTGGGTTTCACCACTCTGCTGATATGGGAACTCTTTCCTATAAGTACCGCATACACTACCTTGATCACTATAGATATTAGAACTATAACTACTAGACTTATATGGGGTAGAATATCCCCTTCCAGTACTCTGATCCTACTTAGCACCTTCATCATTACCCATCTGTTGTGAGTTCCTACAGAACTGTTGTAGATGCCCCATCATTCCACAATATCAGCACTCTATTAGTGGTCAGGGACACTATCTAAGAATATGACCCATCCTACTGTACCAGTGGCAGATCACTTGAGTGATATCCTGAGTAATTGATCATTCCCCCTGGCCACTCTTCTTACTATATCCCTGGTTAACATTCTCAAAGTGATGCTTCCTAATCTCATAAGATGTACCTCCTGGTCTTCCAGTAGAAACCACCTTAATTCCACTAGAATATTCCTTCATATTCCCCCAAATATGAGGGCCCGATTCCCCAATTTTGAAAATCAGTTGAAAGATATTAACCTTGGACTTAATTTCACATTTAAACCCATCCTAAAACCATTTCGCATCAGTTTCTTCATCTCATTCCAATGTTGGGACAAAGAACTACAAATCTGTGAAGCATCCAACACAGTCCATCATGGAAATTCTCCCATGGTTCAACCTCATAAACTCATATGCCCTATCATTCCTGATCATATCAAGGTAAAAGTGCTCTAATAAATTCTCTTGAAATTACTTCCACACCATGTTCTCCAGATATGCATCTCAGGTCTGTATGTCCCACTAACACTTTGCCTAAACATGTAACATATAAGAATCTAGTTTTACTCTATTTTCAGTATGAGTCTCAAAGTTTTCAAGAATCATCTTGATAAAATAAATCCAGAACATGGCTTCTTGAGGTCCACCCTCTTTAGTGAAAGTTGGAGGGTTCTGCAACTGAAACTCCCATGTTAAGTTGAACATACTCTTCAAAAATCGCTCTAGGTATCTTCCCATAAACTACATAAACAAAGAAAATTTATCACATAACTTCTCTCCGACTTCCTCACCTGAAACTATTAGAGCCTCTGGTTACACTACTGGTTGATCATTTTTATCCATTTTCTCATGTCATCCTCTAGACAAGAATCATCATGGAGGCATATATCTATAATGACAAACAGATGTCTTATGACACATAACACAACATTAAAACATTTATGTAAGAGTTATTTATAAAAATACAAAACAATTCACCCCCATGCCCTGCCACATGGTCAAAACTGAGGCACTATCACTACCTCCAACCATCCCTCATCTCGGTCATGGCTGACGTAGGGTAAAAACATTTTCACAATTCAAGTTTCTCATTATAAACACATTTATCCATTTCAAATTATCACATTTTCCATTATTTAAAAATTCTAAATTTCATATTAGGAACCATTTTCATTTAAATTACATAAGTAAAGAAAAGAATTTTCATTTAAACAACTTAACCAAAACATGTTTTTTGTTCCTTCCTAAAATGATGCATGTCACAATAAATCTTGAGTGCTTGGAATGATGCATGTATGCACAAATCTTATGTCATACCGTCCCATGAGTAAAATCTCATAAATTATTATAAAACCATAATATCACATAAATAGTGCATCACTCAAGGTTAAATAACATCAAAATGTAACATCAAACATCAATAAAAATAATCCTGCCCTGGGTACTTGGGTTTTCCCCCATACATGGGTTAGCTACTCCCATGAATGAACTCATGAATAAGACTCAACTCTTCTTAGTATTCTATTTAACTTTCCCAAATAATAATACAAGAGAAAATAAAAGAAAAGAAAACCCCCCTATGATACCCATTCGTAATGTCCTAACCAATGTGCCACATGTCGGTGCCCTGAGTCGATTCGCTACATGACCTCAAACATGCATCCTTGTACATAAAAGGCTACCAAATAACAGTGAAGTTATAATATATGTAACAAAGGGATATTATACCCTAAATATAAAAGCAACACAATAGCGGAATAAATAATCAATAACCAATAACTAAAATAATACCATAACCATTACAACCAGTATCACATGATAAAATAAAACAGGGAAACAATATCCAAACTAAATCAGTAGATATGTCATACCATATGTGTCAAGTGTCAATATGAAAAACCCAAAATAAAGACACACTGAAAACTCCCAAGTAGGTCCTGATATCATTTCTAGTTCCCTTATCCATACTCCATCCCAACTCATCCATCTAACATATGGATCTTTCCCTTATCCTACCCTATAAACAACCAATCAGGAAGCCTGAGTAGGGTATGAGTACAACTCAATAGACCACCACCAACGACATCTAAAATAATATCCAGTCTATAAAAATCTATGCAGTTTTATAAATAATAATATACAAAAAGGTAAACAGTTATCACATTTCATTATTCTTTAATTAACCACATAAATTATCAAGGTTCATATAACACTCTAACCATCAATACCTGATTCGATCTGTGCCAGAGTTCAAACCATATCATATAGGTAAAATCATAATTCATTATAACATGGTATTTCATTATACAATTCATTTCACTTTTATATCATGGCTACTTGGAACCAGTCCAATATCTACATTTTGGGCCTAGAACATCATGTCTAGCACCTTGTGGGATTTTGAAGCATCGGTCTCTATCACTCACCTCATTATTATCACATATGAGGTTTTGAAGCATCATTATGTGTCCCACACTCATAGTTATCACATATGGTATTTTGAAGAATCATTCCTTTTCCCACGTATGTTTATCATGTATATCACAACATCACATATATCACATTCACCAATGTTAATCATCATTAACCTCCTTATCAATTATTTACATAATGGTGCAACCTTTCAATTTAAAAAAACAAGCATTGTTCATCACTTTAATCAAATTAAAATAATATGAACATTTCACCATTAATCCATTTAACAAAATTTAATCATATAAAACATTAACCCTTCAAGGTTAATCCAACCATCCTTTCATTCCCATTAAATAATCAATTAATAAATCCATTAATCAACAAATTTCACAATCCCATTAATCACCAATTACATACTTATAATTTCAATCAATTTCATAATCACCACATTCCTTCAATTACATGATTCCATTAATTAATTAAACAATTAATTAATCCAATTCAAGAATAGATTTTCGATCATGGAAATTCAAATTTCACAATTACATACACATAATTAAAATCAAGACTATTGGAATTTAAATGTAGACCACCTAACATAAGATCATTGATGAATGCTCTCCCAACCATAACCCTCAATTGATGTAGAATGGTCAGATCAACAATAGTATAATAGATCTAGGACCAAAACTAGGAATCAAAACCAACCCCCAAACCCACAACTATCAAAAGGGTTCCATTGCTTCATCATTAGAAGGAGGAATGGAAGGAAACTGAAGAAAAAAATGTCTTACCAGGATTCAAACACCAAAATGTGATGATCATAGATTAATAAATCGCTTCAAAACCACAGAGAGTCATCCTAGGGTTGAGATAAAGAAAGTTTCACAAAGGAATAAAACCAAAACATGAGCCACATGGCACCTTTAAATTTCCTGCTCAGGGAATTACACGTTGTGTAATTACATTAAAAACCGTGTAATTATTTTTAATGGTTTATACTGAAAAACCCATCACCTAAAGTGATTTTATCCTGATTAAAATATTACATGACATGTAATAGTATTACAAAATGTGTAAATTTTCTACAGATTATTTTACTTCCCAAAAAATTATACTTAAAATATCTAAGCACCTTCAAAGCCTTCAAAACCAAAATCAAATTCTCTCCAACCCTAGAACAAAAGAGAAAATATTAAGGGAATGTACCTAGAAAAATAATGGGATCTTACATATTTGGTCTAAGTTAGATTACATACATTGATAAGATACTGAAGAGATTCAATATTGAACAATCTAATAGGGGATCGTTTCCAATGTCATATGAAATTCATTTTTCCAAGAAAATGTGTCCTCGGGCACATGAGGAGAGATAGAGAATGGACAAGATTCCATATAAATCAAGTATTGGATTAGCAATGTATGTTATGTTATGTACTAGGCTAGATTCCATATACACCTTAAGTACAATAGGAAAAAATCAAGCTGGCCTAGGTGACCACCATTGGATATTAGTTAAGACTGTCCTTAAGTATTTTAGCAGAACTAAGGATATGTTCATAGTATATAGAGGATATGAGTAATTTTTAATCAAGGTATATATATAGATTCCAATTTCTAAACAGATCAATATGATATTAAACCATGGTTGGGATAAATCTTCACTCTTAGTGGGGGTATTTTGAGCTGAAATAACTCAAAGAAAGTCATGGTTATTGATTCTAAAACGAATTCCAAGTATATTAAAACTTATAATATAGCAAAGGAAGTAGTTTGGATACAACACTTTATTCAAGAGCTTGACATAGTTCCTAATAGTAAAGACCCTATCACACTCTATTTTGATAATACTACAGTAGTGGATTTTTCAAAGGAGCGAAGGTCACATCAGCATACAAAGCACATACTTTAGAAATATCATCTCTTAAGGGATTTTTCTCAGAGAGGTGATGTCACAATGAACAGAGTTTCCACAGAAGACAACACAATAGACCCCTTAACTAAATCCTTAAATCATTAGAAACATGATCATCATATGAGAGCTATTAGACTAAAAGTCTTCAGTAGTCAGCTCTAGTCCAAGTGGGAGTCTTTTGTAATTGGTGTCCTAGAACCAACTGTTTGTATTTTAGAAACATGTATATCCAAAGAAGTGAATATTAATTAAATATCTTATTAAATATTTTTCATTGTTCTAAATTACTTTAATGTAAATATGTCTCAAATTATTTTTCACATTGAAAATATCATAGTAGTTCTCTACTATGATGAAAACATTGAAATGATATGATAATATTCTTAAACATTGTTCTACGGACGAATTATATTTTATGATGGGACACATAGTATGTTGATTGGTAGGTGAAAGTAATTGTAAGTGTATGGTAATTTATATCATTAAATTCACACTTGGTAATCTCTAAGTTAGGATATTATGAAAATATACTCACATATAGGAAATCTGCATGTTCATATGTCATTAAATATTCCTATTTGTGAGAATGTGTAAAGATCCTTAAACTATGACACCATATATTCATGGTGAATTTGAGTATGTTGGGTGCATCATGAGTGATGTGTTATTAATGAATAAGTCGAGGAAGTATTTATCCCTTACATCTTAATGAAAGATGATATATCAACCCTTTTGATTGAAATGGAGTTATCACATTAAATTCCATGGACATGGTGTATTGATGAGTTCATTTCAGATAGTCAGAGAAAGACATATTGAGTATATAAGTTGATGAAACGAGTATGCACCATGTTTGATGGGATTTTGAGATAGAGGGATTATTACACAATGATCATTCATATGTGGCCATCATTTTTGGGACATTAAATACTTTATTTGTGGATTCCTTGATCCATTTCTAGATATTAATCTTGGAATTTAGGCAAATATTCTTAATTACACTAAGAAAGAGGCCTGAAGAGTCACGCACTAAGTATATCTTTGATCTCAATTAAATTCTATTTGAATTTAACAATTGGAATAATTGATTATTATCTAGATTGAGGAATAAAATTTATTTGTGATATCTTATTTTATAGAAAATATTAAATAAATATTTATTCAATAGGTAATTAATTATTATGCAGTTATATAATATTTTATTTATCACTTGTTATTCTCAAGGTAATAAATAATTATTTATTAAATAAATAAGTTATTTAGTTATGTGAATATTAAATAAATATTTATTCACCATGATTTGAATATTTATTTCTTTATTTGAGAATTCAATAAATGATAAGTATGAATGAATCGATTTTCAAGTCTGGTGATAAATATTTATTTACTATACTATAAAATAATATTTATCATTGCATGAGTTTTCACACATCATGAGATAAAATAATATTATTATTATTTTACATGGAATGAGGTTATTCATGGGTTTAATATATTATTAAGTGATTGTGTGAAATTAATAAATATTTAACTCTCACACTAAGTCTATAAATAGATATTTTTATTATTTGTGAAGAGGTTAATCATTGTGCACAACATTCTCTGACTACAGAATTCTCTCTCAATGAATAAATTCTCTAGGATTTTATCTCAATATTGAGATAACATATTTATCCTCCTTTATTCCACTCAAGACCAAGAAGAACATGAGATATTCCTTCAATCTCAAAGGAATATGAAGTGATCAAATCAAACAACACAAGAAGATCAACCAATCACACTAACACCCAATGTTTCATCAATATTGTTCTTAGATCAAAGGATTAGGTGTGGATCACCGCTAGAGGGGCTTTGCTTTGGGTTCTCATGATGCAACGATGATACAACAAAAAAGTGTGAATAATCAACACCATTAATAAATAAATAACTGAATTTTTAGGTAATATTTTTATATTGTTTTAAATTAATTATTAATTTAATGTGAAAATATCATCTTGGTTCTGACAATCTTTGTCAATTTCATCAAAAAAATTATTGGTCGTGTCTGTTATAGTTAGTGCCTTGGATCCAAATTCTATGTACTTTATGATAACCTATATTCATAGTTTTGAATATTAATAAACTCTTTATCACATCATGATTTTTCTTCTTCATAACATAGTATGTGATAATGTCCAAAGAGTATCTTTCGCACTAAAAGGTTATAGCAGTTCCCCGCTATGATGAGAACCTATAAGTGCTATGACACTATTCATAAATATATGTTCTACAGCCAGATTATATCATTTGAGGGACATAAATGATATAGGATATCATGGGTGGAGACTCATAGGACTTTGATGTGGCTTCTCATGGTGTATGTCATTAGTAATATCCAGTGAAGGATATTATGAAAACGACACCCATCAGTAGGAAATCCACATTCATATGTGTCATTGGATGTTTCTATCTACGGATGTGTGTATTGATCCTTATACTTTAATATTATTATTAATTAATATTATAAGTCATTTACTTTGATGTATTGATGAAAATTGTGATGACATATGTTCGTGGTGAGGTGGGATGCATTGGGTGTGTCATGAGTAATATTGCATTAATGAATAATGTGAGAAAGTATTTTTCCCTTCTGTTCATTAATAGAAGTTTATATCTTAGGACCTTTAATGGAAATGATATTGACTAAATAAATCCATGTCCATGGTGTTTTGTAGGCAAGTTTTATTTTTGAAAATACAAATAAAGAGACATCGAGCACATAGGTTGATGGCACCAGTGTGCAACATGATTGATTAGAGATAGCATGATAAAGGGATTATATTACACAGTAAGTGTCCGTATAAGGTATTATTCCACTGTGTTATTAACTTCTTTCTCTATGTATGTCTTAGTGTGTTTCTAGATGCTAACCTTGGACTTTAGGCTGCTTCGCTTAATTTCAGTGAGAAAGAGGCTTAGAGGGTCACACATTAAGTGTATCTAGAATCTCAGTTAAATAATATATATTATTATTTATTATTTAACAAGTTGAATAAATATTATTCCCATGCATTGTTTAATAATTATTCGTGTTTTCTTGATCGCGTATATTCTGTGATTATTTATTTGAGAGAATATAGTGCGAGAAAAATATTTAATAAATATTCATTTTTTATTTAGTGAATATAATATTTATTTATTTATTAGTTAATAATGTAGTGATACTTATTTAATAAATAAATATTCATTATTCAAGCCATGATAAATATTGTGTAGGAATGGTGGACCGATTTTTTAGGTCCTATGAGAAATAATATATATTAAATATTATTTGATTAAGTAATATTTAATTTAATTCACAAGTTAAGAACATATCAAGGAAATATTATTATTATTATTATGTTATACATGGGGCTCTGCAAGAGATTAAATAAATATTAAAGTTCACTTGTGAAAATATTTATTTCTAAACCCTATCGGTATTTAAACCTAGTTATATTATTTTTCCAAAAGAGCCAATTCTTTTCGTGTTGTGCACAATGATAGTCAGAGAGAATCCACTCAAGCACTAGAGAGATATCTTTACAAGAACAGTCCCAAGATTAGAGAGTGATATTCCTCCACCTCTCACTCTCGAGTCTGGAGATATCAAGGAGAATTATTTGGAAGTGATTCTCAAGGAGTTCAAAGGTGAATGACGCAAGCAATAGGATCTACCATGCTATCACCAAGAGATTCCTATAGTGACATTCGTAGATTTTTGGAACATGTGTGGATCACCACTAGAGGTAATATACTCTTGATTCTTTAACTCAATGACTTTACGACGTAGATCTATTGTCAGATCCGTCAATGAAGAAATAATTCATGCAAGGTAATTATTTAATTGATTAAATTAATTATAAATAATATGTGATGTTCATGCGCTTGGTTCCGGAATTCTATCCCTTTTATGTTTTCTTTGATTAAATTTTATTGATCATGGCATTCATCATCTCATAAATCATAGATTTATCATCAATCATGACAAAAATAAAAGTTGTGCATGACCTATCACACACTTTCATTGTGCCCAAAACCTTTAAGTGGTATCATATAATCCGCATAATTATTTATAACTATTTAAAGATCAGTTATTGATTTACACATTTTTTATTTAGTTTTCAATTAAAGTTTAATCGTTATTTAATCCAAATTGATAGATATGTTTCTTTCTATTTCATTTCTTGTAGATATGATGAAATCGATTAATTTTATGAATGAAATAAAATTGAAGATATAAACTGAAGGTTCTAAGGATTCTAGATAAATAACACAAGAGTACACATTGTGTAACCAGAGTTACATGTCATTTACTAGTGCTCAATACACCAAGAAATAATTTGGAATTAATTCAAACTGTGTGCATTGAATACATGCAGTGGATTTAATTTCTTATACTACATGTTAACCGAGACAGCCTGGTGCATAGTCAGCTGGAGTACACACTGTGTATCCCATGTACATGGCGTGTAGTCCTTTAAGTCATAGACATACCATGTATTTTCATACACGACCTACCTAAATAGTGACCATGTAACTTGAAGACCACATGCCATTTAGACCTTGTACATGTCGTGTACTCCAATTTTTCTGAGGCACGGTTTACATGCTAATTCCTTAGGTGTGTGCCTCAGATAGATAGTAAGAGACGTACATGTCATGTAACTTTATTATACATGCCATGTAATTATACTAAATTTTTCATAATTAAAATTAATTTATTATACTGTGTAAACCTTATCAACATGTGCTTGTGTGTGGTCATTAAGTTAATAGGACATTCCATGTGATGGGTTTTAATATATATATATATATATATATGTGTTTGATTAATTTCGGTATAATTTTCAGATCTTCATATCTCATATGAGTCGTATTACAGTTATTACTCTACATGAATTGAAGCATAATACGTGATCAAAAAATCATGTAATTCATGTAATCATTAAGTTTATAGTACATATCATGAAAGTACATGATAAGTCATGAATTCCATATGTCACAAGATTAAACAGTATATGTGTATAATACATGTTGGGCGGATTCGGATGGGTATTCACTGTGTTTCCTCCAAGGTACATTTATGTACATATTTAATTTTAAATAAATTTATTTAATTTGTTTAAAATTATGATGGATGATAATATCAAGTAAATTCGAATGAGAATTAAGATAAAATAATTGATTTATTAAATAATATAATTAATTGATTCCAGCGTGATTTATCTTAAATAAGAATGAATAAGAATTGAATGCTAGTTTTATTAAATACATAATTTGTTTCATGCATGTGGATGGTCATGAGCATAGACCAGACCTTTGTATGTTATTGGTTTGATTTAATTTATAATTAAATTAAATTGTTGGAATGTGTGTCTTATCTCCTCTTATTATGTAAGGGACTGTGTGCCCATGGTTTCTTTTATGTAAACCCTTTTCCCATCACTTGTATGTGATTAAAATCATATGCAATGTATGTATATCCCAAGATAGTAGAGGTGGTTAAAGTTTGAAGCCAAGAAAAAACCAATCCAAGAGAGATACATAGGTAGACAGTTAAAAGTTGTAACACGAACCTTAATTAGTTCAAGGTGTTTTCCCCTAGGTCAACCATTAGTTTATCAATTGATAGATAAATTAACCATTAGTAAAATATCATGATCGTATCACTTTATTATTTTATTTATGTCAAGTTGCATGGTTATTTCATTATGGTTGTTTTATCATGATCACGTGAATTAATGAATTCACAAGCATGCAAGATAAAAATAAAATAAATTGGCTTATGCGTAAATATTATATAAGACATGGTTAATCACTTAATTAAATCCAATTAATATTAAAAATAATGTGATAAAGATAATAATTGGTGATTTAAGTATAAAATATAAAATCCCTCAATTATATATTAAGTCGGTATATCCTTCCACTACTTCAGTTAAAATTGAATCATAGTTCAAAGTGCTTGACCATTCAAAGTTGGAGTGCTTTCAATTATCAAGGAATTCTAACATGAATGTTTGGGCTGAATTAACTTAGTTCACATCAAGGGTTAACTTAAAAAGTAGGAATCGGTGTAACTAAGAGGCAAGGGTTGAGTAAATCTGGTTTAAGGATTTCAGGATTAGGGAGTTCACTCAATAGATCAAGGAATTATGAGTTAATGCAGTTGGCATTTGGAATGCCTACCTAAAACCATTTAATTTGATTGACCAACCAAATTTGGGTTAATGAGAATGGTAATATGGATCCTTACCACTATAATGTCCAAGAAATGGGATAATATGAAGCTAATGTTGAGGGCTATTGGGTTTCAATAAAATAGTGGGAGATTAATAAATTTTATATTTATTTATTTGTCTAAATTTTATCAGATAAAGTACTAAATATCTAATAATGTTACTCATAGAAATAGTAATAAAAATGGCTTCAAACATATCACTGCAATCCATACTTGAGAAGGACAACCTTCTCACCAGCACAAATTTCCAATAGTGGAGAAGACACTTACGTGTTATCCTTCGTCATGAAAGAAAATTGTATGTGATGGAAGAACCAATTCCTAATGTGTAATGATCCAAAATTTTATCAATGAAAATTCCCTTCTTATAATTATTTTATATAGTATAAACCTCGTAAAATCACATAGAGAACACAATACAAACTTTATAAATGAAGAATGAATGAAATTAGTGGTATTTATAGAAGTTAAGAAATCTTTACCAGTGGAATAGTAACTTGACCTTTGGAATAGTAATATAACCCTTATGAATAGTAAACCGGCCAATAGATAACCTCACACATGAAAGTATAAATAAAATTTAAGTATCTTATAAATGAAAATATGATATAATTTTATCATAGTATAAGTAAATAAATGTTTTGAAAATGATAAATTCAGTTTTGGTATTTTTGTGAAACATAAATGTTTATTTACAAGAAAATATATTTTCATAAAATAGAATGATAAATTAATATTTTATTATCTTATAATTATAAAATAATTTTATGATACTTTAATTAGTTTTTCAAAGTGTTATAAAATTAGTTATAATTTTAAAATTTGTATTTTTCGAATAAATGATTATTTTAATTACAAATTATATTTATAAAATTATTTTCATAAAATTTAGTCTATTTTTTAATTTTACACATCGAAAAAAGGTTAGGGTGATTTTTTTTTATTTTTCTAAAATATTTTAATTTTTTGTGAATAGTAAAATACGACAATTTACGATATATATACATTATAAGTTAAATACACTATTACTTGAGTCATAGATGATATAATAACCATAATATTGAATTATTATTTTATATTTACTTTATCTAGTCATGTAATAATCACTATTTCTTATCTTGAGGCAAAATAATAAACTAATGAATAAAATAATGAGAAAACACATCTCTCCTCCACTATAAATACCACCCCTCACCACCTCTTCTCCTCACACCTTCCAAGCTTTGAGACTTGTCCAAATTCTATCCAATACTCTTCCCAAGCCCCTTCCCCATGTTCATGAGCCTTTAAAAGACCAAAACCAATTTCCCTAAGGAGGTTCTCAAGGAGGATAATTCAAGAGGTAAAATCCTCTTTCCTTTTCTTTTATTTTCTTTTAATTTCTTTTCTTTTATTATTCTATACTACCCTCACCTTATACAAGTGGAATGGTAGCTCCAATATCTCACATATACTTTAATTTTATTATGTTAATGTAATAATCCATCATCATTTCTTTCCCCTGTTCTTTTTGTTCTAAAAATTAAAACATCATTCATGATGTGTTAATTTATCACATACAGGGACGACGAGTTTTCAATTTCCATTACCACCTTTAATATGGGTCATAAAACCATTTTTATGGTTAAAAATTTATAATATATTTATTACATCTTATGTAATTTTCTAGATCCATTATATATATATAATATTAATTAATAAAACAAAACTAGTTTATGATGATCGAAAAACCACCAAAATAATCCAAATGATTATCACTAACATCTTATCTAATGATTCATAATCACCCCAAATAATCAAATAAATTATATAACCATTTAATATTATGTATTATAATTAATAACATATAACTTCAATTCTGGACAACTATTCTCATTTTACATTATTTTTCATTCATGTATACAAGTAAACCGGTCATGAAAACCAAGGAAACCAATGCTCTCGAACGATGAAATTGAATCTCATAACTCATCAAAAAATCAATAAAATTAACTTAATAAAATTATAATAAATAAAATAAATGTATAAAAGGTTCTGAATTAATTAATTAATGGATTTAATTTGATTTTCTAGGACATTATGTTCAAGTATAGAACACTTTCGTACATAAAGTAAGGGATTCTTTCCAAACCTCCATTTTTCCTTAGGATTAATATTTCTCTCTATTTACCCCAATGTAATTATTTTTTATTCTTATATAATTCTTATAAATTCTATTTATATTATCCAAAATTATTTATACTTATCATTTCATCCTTATTTTTTAGGGATATACATGTTTTAAAAAGGTTCCCTTCTCAATTCTTCCCGATAAGCAAGCCTGATTAAAGGGAACTTCCTGATTTCTTACTCATTTCCATATACACTCCATAATTTATTTTAAGCCACCATTATTTTTATAAAATCAATAATTTTAACATGAAAAACTATCTTGGTTCATTTCTAGTTTTATACAGACAATTATGCCTTTTCTATTTTAATGAATCTTGAAAATTTTCCCTTAAACCTTACTAAAAAGTTTTATTTCAAAAATTTCTTAAACAATATTTTTACATGTTTTCAATTAATTTTGACGTAAATTATCATTATATATGACTATTTCCCATTTTTAATGTCCATTTATGATTTAAATACATTCTTTCATTGTCACCATTATGATATTCCCTTTTGATATACCTTTTTGCATGATTATGATACCCAATTCTTTCCATGGGTAACCCTTATGTTTATGTTTGATTCCTTATGTATGATTATTTATGTGGAAAAAATATTCATGAACATGTTATTATAAGTTCACCCAGATAGTTCTCAAATGCATTGGGTAATTTTTAGTCTCATAAGATGTCATGTGCAACGGTCTTAGTGGTTAGACTTGATTCGTGCTCCATGTGCAATGGTCTTGGTGGTTTGCCTTGACTCGTGATCCTCCATATTGAATGATCCTTGAATAATGATTATTTCATGTTTTATTTTTCTTCCAAATTACTATAATTCCATTATTATATGATCCCATGTTCTGTATATTATGCTTCCATATTTTTATGTATTTTCATGTCATCATGTTATGCCTTCTAACCCATGTTTTATGCTTTATTCTTATGTTTATTCCCTTACTATTCTATTTATCTCATTACTTTGTTCATGTATCCCCCAGGTTATCCTATGAATATTTCAGGACTCAAAGTGTGTTAGGATCTCATCATGAAGATTAAATAAAATATTTTTTTATTTTGGTCTCGTGATTTCTAATTATGTATTTAATCTTCCAAATACACTAGTATTTACAATAATTGTCTTGTAATTAATGGTTAATTATGCATAAAATCACATAATAATATGTGTAAAAGTATAGGGTTGTTATAGTTATTATTATAGGCATGACCTAGTTATTTTTGGAGATTATAACTACAGCACTTTAGTAATAACTCTAGGGATAATTCTACCACTATGGATAACCTAGATTGGAACTTAGGGAATCAAAATATAGGATATAATTTCCATTTGCAATTTTATCCTTCTATGTTCAAAGTTTTAATTTTATATGCTTATTAATTAAGTATTCAATCCTCCTAATTGTACTTTACTTTTCTAGTTAATGGATGGAAATAGAATAACATGTTCCAACAATCAATGTGATAGGAAATGAGACGATTTCTCTAATGATATTCCAAATATAATGGGAACAGGTGCTCAAAACTTCATGATAATACTTGATCAACTGGCTCAAGTTATGAATAATAACTTGAATCATGTGAAACTCCATCCTTCTCCTAATAAAGAGCAATTTTCATTCAAATCCATCAAGTGAAAAAGGCCTCCCATATTTAGTGTATCTTCAGATTCCATCATTACAGAACAATGGATTAACTCCATTAAGAATATATTCTCTATCCTATGGTGCTCAGAATAAGAGAAATTTGTGATTGTGGTATATCATTTTGATGGGTAAGTTGATCAGTGGTGGACACTGATCAAGAAAAAAAATTCCAAGAATCAAATTGATTCTATGGAATGGGAATATTTCAAGAAAATATTTTTCAATAAATATTTTCCCCAAACCCTCCATCTTAAGATGGAAAGGGAGTTCCTTGGACTAAATCAAATGGAATATGAGTCTATTGGAGCATATAAGGAAAACTTCAGGGCTTGAACAATAGGCCTCTAGATTTTTCATGAACATCAAAATCAAGGTGGATCGCTTCTTTAATAGACTAAATCCAAGTTGATGAAAATCATTGGAAATTTAAGAATTAAACAGTTATAAATATATTATCCATTTTAATGGAGATCGGAGATTCTCAATGTCCTTGTGGGCTCAGAGATAAAAAAAATAAGAAAACAGAGTTTAATATGGGGGGATCAACAGATAAATCCCATTATAGAAATAAAACCCAATATCCCACGTGTCAAAATTTTGGGAAGAAGCATCCTGGAAATTTTCTAAAGGGAACTAGGAAATTCTTAAAATGTGGAAGAATGACACATCTAGATAAAAATTGTCAAAGGGATATTAAGAATCCCACTAATGTGGAATAAGAAGGGAAGTCTCATATCAACACTCATACTGTAGTACAGTGTTTCAACTGCAAGGAACATGGGAATTATGTGAACCATTTACCTAATCCAAGGGTTGTTGGATGCAATCAAAAACACCAACCTCTAAGGAAGAAATAAAGTATATATGCTCCCACTACTACTGAGGAGGATCCCAATAATGATGTAGTGACAAGTACGTTGGTTATTCCAAGAATAACAAACATGCTATTTGATTCTGGTTTTATGCATTCTTTTATATCTTGTAAGTTTAGTGTAATTATTCAAACACCGCATAAAATATAGAGGTTGGATTATCTGTGAAAATAGAAAATGAGAAAATTATTGCATCCAAAGAATATAACTCCTCCCTGGTTAATGTTTTTAGACTAAACCTCCTATAAAATATTGTCTTACTTTCTTTGGTGGAGTTCGATGTTATATTTGGCATGGATTGACTATCTTTATACAAACCCAACATCAACTATCAGTAAAGGAATATCACTCTTCACATCCCAAAGCATCCTTCAATTCTGTACAAGTGTAAGGAGAAGTATGAATATCTATCAGAATCATTGTCTCAATTGTGGATATTATTACCTTATGAGAAAGAATATATAGCTCAAATGATTGATAAAAAGGAGAGAATCATGCTCGAAGACATGCTCATTGTGAGAGACTACACTGATGTGATCCCCGAAGAGTTGCCAGGTTCTCCTCCTAATTGAGAGGTTGAGTTCTCAATTGAACTTATTCTTGGATCTCTATATATATCAAATACACCTTATATAATGGACACCATTGAGTTGTAATAACTAAATAATCTGTTATAAGAGAATCTGAAAAATGTTTTATATGTCTGAGTGCTTCACCATGGGGTTCACTAGTCCTCTTTTTCAATAAGAATGATGGATCAATTTTCCTCTGTATTTATTATCATGATCTTAATAAAATTTTGATAAAGAAAAATTATCCCCTGCCATATATAGATGACTTGTTCGATCAAATATGTGGGGCCAAGTATTTCTATAAGGTGGACCTTCATTCGGGATATCATCAACTAAAGGTGAAAATGGAAGATATTCCCAAGACTGCCTTTAGAATGAGGTATGGGCACTATGATTTCAGAGTGATGCCCTTCAAACTCAATGATTATCTATAAATTTTTATGGATTTAATGAATAGAGTATTTAGATATTACCTAGACAAATTTTTGGTAGTCATTATTCATAATATTCTGATATAATCCAAGAGCAAGGAGGAACATGAGGAGCATTTGAATACTGTGTTTAAGGCTTTTCTAAGGGAGAAACTTTATAAAAAGTATAGTAAATGTGAGTATTGGATGGAGGAAGTATCATTCTTGGGGTATGTAATCACCAGTAAAGGGATATTTGTAGACCCTTCCGAGACAAAGGAAATCAAAGAGTGGACTAGACTAATATTTGTAATGGAGATCCGTAGTTTTCTTGGTTTAGCTGTGTATTACCAGCAATTTGTGAATAACTTCTCATGATTTTTAAATCTACTAACCAAGATGACTTGGAAGGGAGAAAATTTTTTCTAGACCAATGAATGTGAAGACTATTTTAAAGAGTTGAATAAAGAGGCTTATCACTGTACCAATGATCACACTACCAACAAGTGGGGAACACTTTATGGTGTGCATTGATGCTTCAAAGAAGGGTTTAAGATGTGTACTAATGAAAAATAATAAAGTGATATCCTTGGTATTAAGGTAGTTGAAAATTCATGAGAAAAACTATCCCACACATGATTTGGAGTTGGCGGTTGTGATCTTTGCATTGAAAATATGGAGGCATTATCTCTATGAGGAGAAGAGTGAGATATATACTGGTCATAAGAGCCTGAAATATATATTCACACAGAAGGAGATTAATATGTGCCAGTGTAGATGGTTATAGATCTTTAATTATTACAACTGCTCAATATATTACCATCCTAGTAAGGCAAATAAGGTGTCGAATTCTCTAAGTAGAAAGGATCGCGTGCCTTTATCAATGATGAGAACTGAGAAGGATCCAATCTTATTAAAATTTACAAGGATGGACATGGGAATCATTAAGGAAGGAACATCATAAATATTTTCTCAAATGATTGCTCAACCATCCCTCATGGAGAAAATAAAGGATGATCAAATAAATGATGTGAAAATTCAAAAAAGGGTGGAAGCTATCAGAAATAAGAAATCCGCGTAGTTTCAAATGCATGAGGAATGAGTCGTGAGATTTGGTTCATGACTATGTGTATCATCCAATTCATATATAAAGAAAGAGCTTATGAATGATTCATATAGCTCAACCTTCTCTATTCACCTAGGGAGCACAAAGATGTATCGAGATCTCTAAGAAAACTGTTGGTAAAACGATATGAAAAAGGAGATCATTGAATATACATCAAATTTTCTGGTATGTAAACAAGTGGAGGATAAAAGGAAAAATTCAAATGGGATGATGCAATCATTACCCATACCAACATGGAAGTGGGAAAACATCACCATGGACTTTGTCACCGGTATTTCGAGGACATCCAAATGAAACAATTCTATATGGGTTATTGTGGATCATCTCACAAAGATAGCTCACTTTATAGAAATTTTAGAGGACTTATCACTAGATTAAATTGCACAGATATACATCATAAAAGTGCTAAGGTTTCATGAAGCACCACTATCGATTGTATCAGATTGAGATCTGGTTTTCACCTCCAATTATAGGAAAAGTATCCAACATGATCTAAACACTGAGCTGAATTTTAGTACAGCCTATCATACTCAAACTGATGGTCAATCTAACCATACAATTCAAAAACTATAAGACATGTTGAGAGAATATTATATGGAATTCAAAGGAGGATGGGACCAACATCTACCTCTGGACAAGTTCTCTTATAACAATAGTTTCCACTCGAGCATCCAAATGGTTCAATATGAAGCCTTTTTGGGAAAATATGTAGAACACCAACATGTTGGGATGAAGTCAGTGAACATAGGTTGTTAGGACATAAAATGGTTTAAGAAATTATATAAAATGTAAAAACCATTTAACATCATATTTGGGCAACCCAAAGTTAGCAGAAGAGTTATGCAGACAATCGTCAATGAGACCGGTAGTTTAAGGTTAGATACATGTTATTCCTCCATATATATCTAGTGATGCAAAATGGTCCCACATCCCACGGGATTCACAGGTATAGAGAGAATGCGGGGTGGGGTGGGCCTAAAAATTTTGATCGTTATGAGTGTAGGACAATGCGGGTTGATCCCATGCAGGTGCGGGCCATGGCGGGTTGAGCTTGTGTGGGTACAGGCTTACCCATAGGCCTAATTTTAAAAAAAATACAATATTTGCTTCTTTAATATTTTAGTTTTTTTAATAAAAAAATCATGATTAAACCATGACATATGATTTCTCACGTAATGATCATACCAATTCACCATTCATTCACTTGTGAATTTTAAATAAGTTTATATTTATTGTTTTGATATAATATTATAATTTTTATATTGTAATTATTCATCATATCCTCATGGTGTGTCATCCCACCTATCGAAAAATGGAAATCATCTCCCCTGTACATGGTTTCAATTATAAAATAGTTATTAAAACCATAATATGTTTTGGGTCGATTTAATTTTTTTATTATTTATTTTTATTTTTTTATTAAGAAAATAGGAAAGGACATCATGGGAACCCTAATAACCTCCTTTGAAACCGATTGTTGTCTGTAAATTCATTGTTCATTCACAACTCCAATTGTTTGCATCACCATGCGGCCAACATCATCATTCATTTCCCCTCACCGATTAATCACCTACTTTGCATCTCAATAGTTCACCAGCATATTAGCATCGCCGCATGCCACCATTAACCCATAGAAAAATGTTCCATAACATCCCTTAAAACTCTAGCTATTTTCAATCCATACTTATCCCCACAACTACCATTAAGAATGGGAAAAAAATAAAATATTTAAATGATTATAAATATTATTTTTTTAAATTTGGGTAACCTGCGGGCTTATGTAGGGTGGGTGGGCTTGAAATTTTTTGTTCACATAATATGTGGGATTTTGTGGACAAATCTTCACAAGCTCAAACCCGCATGGCCCACCCCACCTCGGGATACCCGTTTTTCATTACAACACATCTTCATGGAAGAGGATCATGAGATTTGGGAAGAAGGGAAAGATAAGTCTTAAGTACATCGGACCCTTCAATATTCTTGATCGTGTTTGAGCTATGGCTTGTAGACTAGCACTCCCACCTACGATATCTGAAGTACATGATGTATTCCATGTATACCTCTTAAGAAAGTACATACCAGATCCCTCACATGTACTGAATTCGGAGGTGGCACAGTTGTAAAGCGGCCTCTCTTATGAGTAGCCAGTGAAGATCTTGGAATGTAGAGATAAAGTTATATGAAATTAGACTACTCAACTTGTCAAATACTATGGCAGAACCATAAGTACGAAGAGGAAACATGGGAACCATAAGAAGCAATGAATGAGAAGTACCCTCACCTGTTTAGTTTGTAAAATGAAATTTTGAAGGTGAAATTTCATAAGGGGGGAAGAATGTAACGACCCAAAATTTTATAAATGAAAATTACCCTCTTATAATTATGTTATATACTATAAACCTCATAAAATCACATAGAGAACACAATACAAACTTTATAAATGAATAATAAATGAAATTAAAGGCATTTCTAAAAGGTAAGGAAACTCTACCAATGTAATAGTAACTTGAACTTTGGAATAGTAATATGACCCTTATAAATAGTAAACCGGCCAATAGAATAATAACCTCATACATGAAAGTATAAATAAAATTTAAGTATCTTATAAATGAAAATATGATACAATTTCATCACAGTATAAGTAAATAAATGTTTTAAAATGATAAATTAAGTTTTGGTGTTTTTGTAAAACATAAATGTTTATTTAAAATAAAAACATATTTTCATAAAATATACTCGTAAATTTATATTTTTTTTCTTATGATTATAGGATAATTTTATGAGAATTTAATTAATTTTTCAGAGTGTTATAAAATCAGTTATAATTTTAAACTTGGTATTTTTGGAATAAATGATGATTTTAATTTAAAATTAAATTTCCCATATTTAGAAAATTATTTTCATAAATGGAGTCCATTTTTGAATTATACATGTCAAAAAATGGTTAGGGTGAATTTTTTGTATTTTTCTAAAATAGTTGAATTTTTTGTGAATAGTAAAATACGATAATTTATAGTATATATACATTATAAGTTAAATAAAATATTACTTGAGTCATATCTGATGTAAGAACCATAATATTTAATTATTCTTCTCTCTTTACTGTATTTAGTCATTGAATCGTCACTATTTCTTATCTTGAGTAAAAATAATAAACAAATGAATAAAATAATGAGAAAACACTCCTCTCCTCCACTATAAATATCGTCCCTCACCACCTCTTCTTCTATCACCTTCCAAGTTTTGAGCCTTGTCCAAATTCTATCTAATCATATTTTCAATCCCCTTATACACATTTAGGATCCTTTGGTCTCAATAAAATACCAAAACCAATTTCCCTAAGGAGGAGAATTCAAGAGGTAAAATTCTCTTTCTTTTTCTTTTCTTTTATTATTCTCTCTTAAGCTCCCATTATCCAATTGGCATGGAAACTCCAATATATCACATATACTATAATTTTTTTATATTAATTGAATAATCCATCATCACTTCTTTCTCCTCCCATTTTTTTTCTAAAAATGAAAATATTTTTCGTGATGTGTTACTTGTCACATTCAAGGACGACTAGTTTTCAATTTCTATTACCTCATTAAATATTGGTCATAAAACCATTTTTATGGTTAAAACAGATTATAATATATTTATTATATCCTATTTAATTTTCTATAACCATTATATATACATAATATTAATTAATAAAATAAAACTAGTTTTTGATGATCGAAAAACCACCAAAATAATCCAAACGATTATCACTAAAATCTTATCTAATGATTCATCATCACCCCAAATAACAAAATGAAATATATAAAAATTTAATATTATATATTTTCATTAATAATATATAACTTCAATCCTGGACAACCATTCTCATTTCACATTATTTTTCGTACATGTATACAAGTAAACCGGTCATGAAAACCAAGGAAACCAATGCTCCCAAATGATGAAATTAAATCTCTTAACTCATAAAAATACCATAAATGAACTTAATAAAACTATAATAAATCAAATAAATGTATAAAAGGTTATGGATTAATTAATTAATGGATTTAATTTGATCATCCAGGATATTAAGTTTAAGTGTGTAACACTTTCAGACATAAGGTAAGGGATTATTTCCGAACCTCAGTTTTGTCTTCGGATTACACTTTCTCTCTCTTTGTACCAATATAATTATTTTTTATTATTATATAAATATTATAAATTCTATTTATAAGATCCAAAATCATGTATCCAGATCATTTAATACTTCTTTTTTAGGGATATACATGTTTTAAAATGGTTCTCTTCTCAATTCTTCCCGATAAGCAAGCCCGATTAAAGGGAACTTCTCGATTTCATACCTATTTTCATGTGCACTTCATAATATATTTTAATCCACCATTATTTTTATAAAATAACTAATTTTAACATGAAAAAATATCTTGTTTCATTTATAGTTTTATACATATAATTATTTCTTTTCCATTTTAAAGAATCTTGAAAATTTTCCTTTAAACCACACTAAAAAAATATATTTCTAAAGTTTCTTAAACAGTATTTTTACATGTTTCCACTTTATTTTGACATAAATTATCATGATTTTTCCTATTTTCCCTTACTAATTTCCATGTATGATTTAAATCCATTCTTTTATGGACACCATTATGATATTCCCTTTTAATATACATTTTGATATGATTATGATACCCAATTCTTTCCATGGGTAACTCATATGTTTATGTTTGATTCCTTATGTATGATTATTTATGTGGAACATATATTCATAAACATGTTATGATAGGTGTTCCTAGATATTTCTCCAATTCATTGGGTAATGTTTAGTCTCATGAGACACTATCTGCAATGGTCTTGGTGGTTAGCCTTGACTCGTGATCCATGTGCAACGGTCTTGGTGGTTAGCCTTGACTCATGATCCTCCATTCACAATTAGACTTGAATCATGCTTATGTCATGTTTTATGTTTCTTCCACACTAATATTATTCCATGATTCTATGATCCCATGTTCTGTATGTTATGCTTCCATATGTTTATTCCTTTTTATGTCATCATGTTATGCCTTCCAACCCATGTGTTATGCTTTATTATTATGTTTATTTTATTATTGGAATTTTTAGATCAACCCTTTTTTCGTGTATTCCCCATGTTATCCTATATAGATTTAAGGGCTTAAAGGGTTTTAGGATCTCATTGTGAAGATTAAATAAAATATGTTTTTTATTTTACTTTCATGCTTTTTAATTATGTATCTAATCTTCCAAAGACACTAGACCTTATGATACTTGGCTTTTAATTGATGTTAATTATGATTAAAATCATGTAATAATATGTATAAAATTATAGGTTTGTTATATAAAGCGCGTGTAAATAATCCTAGTGATGAAGAGTTTTCTCTCTATGAGAAACATTTAGACAATGCTATAGATGTTCGGTGTTTCATGCTATCATCCATGACCAATGATATTTTGAAGCAACATGAGGACATGGATTCATATAGAATGATGTCTCACCTTCAGGATCTCTATCAAGAGAAGGTGATACAATAAAGATATGAGATCTCCAGTTCTTTATTTACAACTAATCTGGGAGATTATGTGCTAGTTGAGCCTCATGTAGTCAAGCTAATTAGCTACATTGAATGTTTAGACATCTTAGAGATAAAATTATAGGATGAGTTACATACAGATAGCATACTTTAATCACTACCCAAGACCTTCTCTAGTTTTATTGTTAATTGTAATATGAGTAACAATGAGAAGAGTCTTTCAAAAAAAATTAATTTGATTCGCTAAGTGGATAAGGGCATGGGGTATAGAGACCCTAGTCTTTTACATATAACATTACATGATTTTAAGCATAATTATACATTAGAGTACAAGCCAAGGATTGTGAAGTCTAGCATCTTTGAAGACTAGGTACATAAAACATAAAACATGGGGCTAAAAAACATCTTTATTTAATATCCATAAAGAGATCCTAACTTCCTTTGAGTCCTTACATCTGGATAATGTACCCTGGGGAACACATGAACAAAGAGATGAGCTAAAAATCCCAGTAAGAGAATGAACATAAGAATAAAGCTTAAGCACATGAGTTAGGAGGCATGACATAATGATATCAAAATCATGGAACATTTGGAATCATAACATATAAACATGGGATCATATAAAAATGGAATCATATAAATATGGAATAAACATAAAAGATGTCTTTAGTAAGAGTCAAGGATAACTTCCAATCTCGTTTCCCATAGTAGTACGGGTCAAGGCTAACCACCAATCTTGTTTCCCATAGTAGCATAATCCAAGGCTAACCACCAAGACCGTTGCACATAGCATCTCATGAGACTTAACTTTAACCAATGCATTGTAGAGCTATCTAGGTGCACCCATATTACATTTAATGAATATGTTTTCCATATAAAGAATCATACATAATCAATCTTACATAAACATAAGGGTTACCCATATAAAGAATTGGGTATCACAATCATGACATAAAGCATAACCAATGGGTGTATCATGAAAGTGTCCATTAAATAAAGGAATTAGAACATACATGGATGTTTATAAGGTAAAATAGTTATATATAATGGAAATTGATTTCAAATAGAATTTACATCATG
This sequence comes from Viscum album, assembly GCA_963277665.1. Classification (NCBI taxonomy): domain Eukaryota; kingdom Viridiplantae; phylum Streptophyta; class Magnoliopsida; order Santalales; family Viscaceae; genus Viscum; species Viscum album. The sequence continues at coordinate 302,223,169 of OY728144.1, forward strand.
TATAAAATGTATTTGAGAAATTTTAGCATTAAAACATTTTTGTGCGGTTTTAAGGAAAATACTATAGAGCTTTTAAAATAGAAAAGACGACAATCTTTTATAAAAAACCAGAATTGAACCAAGAAGGTTTTCATAATAAAAAGAATAATTTTTTAAATATAGTGGTGGTTTCAAATATAGGATATAGTGAACTTGAAATTGGGTAAAAAAATTGGGAAGTTCCCTTAAAATGAGTTTTCTTACTGGGAAGTATCGAGGAGGGAATCACTTAAAAGCATGTCTATCCCCAAAAGAGAATGAGGGATGGATCTTGAAACATGATTTTGAAGCATATAAACATAATGTATAAGTTTTACATAAAAATAAAATACAAATTAATTTGGGTAAAAAGAAATATAGAGCAACCTAAAGGAATAAAGGCGGTTCGGGTAAAATTCCTTACGGATTATCGGCATGATATCAGGTGTAGTTAAGAGGGCTTAATGAGAGAGAATGGGATTTCTCATCTTTTATAAATCATGAGGAAACTATGGGGGAGGTTCTTAATCATACCCCATCACTGGTAATTACACATAAAAGGTCATAACATAGAGTACAATCCTGATTTAAGAGTGAAATGGAGATGATCACTTACCTTAAATCTGATGGTGATCTTTGATTGAACTTAATGACCACTTGAGTTTATCTCCTTTGATAACCTCTTAAGGGGAGAGGTCTTGAAGAGACTAGGGGTTGTTGGACGTGGGGGAGGATCTTGGGGAGAGATTTGGTCATAATATTGGCAAGGTACAAGGCTTGAGAGCAGTGAATAGAAGAGGGAGTGAGGGGGGTTAGAGTGGAGGAGATGAGGGTTTTCATAATTTTTTAATCATTAGTTTATTAATTTCCCTCAAGACTAGAAATAGTGATAATTACATGACCAAGAATAGTAATAAATTCATGTGAGTTATAACCAAAACCATTTACATCATCCATGACTCAATCATGATGCATAAATTAAGGTTTAGCATTTATTGTGAATTATCGGATTTTACTATTCATCAAAAATTCTAGTATTTTAGAAAAACCCAAAAAAAATCACCCTAACCATTTTTTGACATGCAGAATCCAAAAATGAAATCCATTTTTCAAAAAAAATCTAAATATGATTAATTTAATATTTAATTAAAATCATAATTTATTATTAAAAAACCAGTTTTAAAACATTCATTTACTTATTCTAAAATATAGGTACATCATACTTTCACTTGAATATTATTTTTATACTATAATAGGTAAGGTTATTGTTCATTAGGGTATATCAATATTCATAAGGGTGTGTTACTATTCATAAGGGTAGGTTACTATTCACCAAAAAAATAAGTTTTTCTTATCAGACTCCAAATAACTTACTGATCACAACCGTGTATGTCATATTTTTGAAATTCCAAACACAGAAGTGATAAAATTATGTTTAAAGGTCACATAGCACTTAGTAGTTAATTATTTTGTGATTTCATGTGATAATATGAAATATTTATTAGAAAGGAATTTATATTTATAAAACATTGGGTTGTTACATTCTTCCCCCCTTATGAAATTTTGCCCTTGAAATTTCTTTTTACATTCTAAACCATAAACAAGTGAAGGTACTTTTCCTTTATTACCTCCTCCAGTTCCCATGTTTCCTCTTCGTACTTATGGTTCTTCCACAGTACTTTAACCAGGTGAGTAGTCATGTTACATATAACTTTATCTCTATGATCCAAAATCTTCATTGGCTGCTTCTCATAGGAAAGATCATCCTCCAACTGTACCACCTCTGAAGAGAGTACATGTGAAGGTTCTAGTATGTAATTCCTTAAGAGAGATACATGAAATATATCATGTACTTTGGCCATGATAGGTGGAAGTGTTAGTCGATAGGCTACAGCCCTGACACGATCAAGAATATCGAAGGGGACAATGTATCTGGGACTTAACTTCCCTTTCTTTCCAAACCTCATAACCTTCTTCCACATATATGTGCATAGAAATAACATGTCTCCAACTTTGAACTTGAGGTATATTCGATGGTTGTCTTCATAACTCTTCTATCGAATTTGGGATTCCTTGATATATTGTTGGATGGTTTTCACATTCTCCACCATTTCTTAGACCATTTCAGGTCCTTGTAGCTTACGCTCACTAAATTCATCCCAAAACACCAGTGTTATTCACCTTTTCCCATAAAGGGCTTCATATGGTGTCATTCAGATGCTCGAGTGGAAACTATTATTGTAGGATAATTCAACCAATGGAAGATATTGGTCTCGTCCTCCTTTGAATTCCATAGAACATTCTCTCAACATGTCTTCTAGTGTCTGAATAGTCTGCTCATATTGGCCATCATTTTGAAGATGATAGGTCGTACTAAAGTTCAGTTCAGTGCTTAGATCATGTTTGATAATTTTCTAGAACTTTGAGGAGAATCTAGGATCACAATCGGATACAATAGATAGTGGTACTTCATACATCCTTACCACTTCTTTGATTTAAATCCATGCAATTTGATCTAATGAGAAGTCCTCTCAGATTGCGATAAAGTGATTTGTCTTCGTAATATGATCCACAATGATCCATATAGCATTGTTTCCTTTGGATGTCCTTGGAAGTCCAGTGAAAAAGTCCATGGTAACGTTCTCCCACTTCTATGCTGGTATGGGTAGTGGTTCCATCATCCCCTTCAACTTTTGCCTCTCAGTCTTCACCTACTAACATACCAATCACTTTGATGTATATTCAGTAATCCCCCTTTTTATATTTTTTCACCAAAAATTTTCTCAAAGATATCGATACATCTTTGGGCTTCCTGAGTGGATGGAGAAGTTCAATCTTTGTGCGTCATTCAAAATATTCTTCTGTATCTCTGGATTTGATGGTACACATAATCGTGACCCAAATCTTATAACTCCTTCCTCATCAATCAATAACTCAGAGGATTTCCCATTTTTAACAGCTTTCACCCTTTTCATAATTTCTAAATATTTTCTTTGAGAATCTTTTATTTTATCCATGAGATATGGTTGAGCAATCATCTGAGAAAGGATTTATGATGTTACTCCCTTAATGATTCTCATGTCCATCCTTTTCAAATCTAAGAAGATAGGATCCTTTTCAATTCTCATCATTGATAAAGATGCAAGATCCTTTTTACTTAGAGAATCTACAACCTTGTTTGCCTTACCGGGATAGTAGTGGATTGATTAGTCATAATTCTTGATGAGCTCTATCAATCTTCACTGGAAAATATTAAGCTCTTTTTGTGTAAATATATATTTGAGACTCTTTTGGTTAGTATATATCTCACACTTTTCCCCATAGAGATAATTCCACCAAATTTTCAATGAAAAGATCATAGCCGCCAACTCCAGATCATGCGTGGGATAGTTTTGATCATGGATTGTCAACTGTCTTTGTAACATCCAGTTACTGTTTCAGGTATTCCTAAACTTTCTTATGTAAAATTATTATTATGTTGATTGGGAAAAATAGTTTATCAGTAAAAAGTTGTGTTTTTGTTAAAACACGTTGTAGAATGGTAAAACACCCAATTGATTCTCCAAAATATTCAATTAAATCTTTTATAAGTTAAACACTGTGTAAGTTTGATTTTTTGAGGTCTGTAAAGTCTCGAAGAGGACGGAATAAGAATATTAAATTTATTATTTTAAGCATGATCAATTTATTCAAAATAATTGAATAACTTCAAAATGGACAATCTTATGAGAAATTTGAGACCACATATGAGTCCGGAATGGGGGGTTTATCCTAGAAAAGGTATAGCGTTTGTTTTCATCAGGTGTTTGGATGCCTTGTCACGAAAAATAACACTTTTTATATTAATTAATTTATTATTCTAAGTTTTCATTAAAAAATCATTAATATATCTCAAACCGTTCATTGTTTAAGAAATCTGAGACCACCATTGGGTTTGGAATGAGGTGTTTTATCTAGACAAGGTATAACTTTTATTCTCATCTGACATTTGATGTTATTTAGTAATTATATTAAATAATTGACAATATTATTTTCATTTAATTATTAATTTAATTCCAAAAATCGTAATTCACTGTTCATTAATCTTCAACAAAGGTGTTATCCCATTTTTGACGATTTAAGATTTTCAAATCATCTGTTTCTGGTTCGTTTTGAACGGTTTTTGTTGCAACGCATTAATATGATGAAATTAATCACTCCGTATTGAAAAACCGGTGAAAACTTAATGTAAGCTAATGGTTTAATATAGGTTTTTAATTTTGTGGAAATAATAAACACGGTGGATTTTGGGGGCTTTAAATAACCCGAAGATCTGGTTTTTAAGGGTCGATCCCACCATGTGGGAAGGACATGAGACTCCCGTGGGGGCATTTGGGGTTGTTCCTCGGTTCTTCGATCGTCACACCACTCACTACTTTGGTGGGCAGAAAGATGTCAGTTCTTCTATTCCCTTAGTTTTTATTTTATTTTATTTTTATTAATCTTCCAATCTTCTAAAATCAATATCATTTACATTATTGATCAGATTTACACACCATCAGTTTCGTTGGTTTTGTATTGACAATCAGGATCTAAATTGTTTTTTTAATTTGAAGGAACTAATGTATTGGTCAATCTAATTTTTCACATTTTAAATGGTTTATTTTAAATAAATTATCATTGGATGATTATGTGTTTTATCAAAATATAATTATTAAAATATTTTTAATAGGATAATCACAAGGCATGATTATCAAATTTATCAAAGGATAATTTTGAAGAATTATAAAATGATAAATTCATATAATTATCAAAACACAATTGCATAAAATTATCAAAAGATATTTTTTGTTTTATGAAATGATAATCACATGGGTTTATCAAGGTGTAATTAAATAAAAATTTCCTAATGATAAATGTATGATTTTATCAAAGGATAATTTATCAAAATTATCAAAGGATAATTAATATAATTATAAGACGATAACTTCAAGATTATCAAAGGTTAATTATTAACATTATTAAAATGATAATTGATTTGGTTTATTGAAGGTAAATGACATGTTTTATATAAAATTGAAAGAATAATTGTAAATAATTATCATGTGATAATTACAATAAATTATCACAAGATAATTACAAAATGATGATTTGTAAAGAATACTTATTATAATATAGTTATTCATTTTTGTTAAAATATAATTGTAAGGTAATTATCACATGACCAGATTATCTAAATTATCAAAGGAAAATTATGTTAATTGTCAAAGGATGATTATTATAATTATAAAATGGTAATTTAAAAATTATTCAAGGGATATAAAATATTATCGCATGTAATATTTTAATCCATAATTAGAAAATTATTCAGGAGAGAAATATTATCATCGCATGTGAAATTTCACTTCTTTTTGAAATAAAATAACTAGTTTTGGTTCTAGGAACCCTTGACAAAACTTCAAACAATGGTTTATTGATGCTTATGATAATTCAGTCACGCGAAGGGGTATTGAACCACATAAGGTGGTTAATCATTGCCACTGACATCGACGACCTTGAGGTAGGTGGTTTCATCCCGACTTTCCAAATTGATTATACTTGTATTTCTTGATTTATTTCAATTGTTGATTTAAATTCAATTGCTCAAATTTTCTTTCAATTAAATTGATAAAAAGTCTATTCCAGTGAATCTAGGTATTTGAAATATTTTTGGCATGAAAATTTATAAAACCCCCAATTCCATTGAATTGGGTGTGTTTATGGAAATTTTCATATTTAAATTGTTTAATTTAAATTATGGATTTTATGGAAATGATTTCAATAAAAATGGTTTAATTTAATTGTGGAAATAAATTGTGTGGTGATGGAATTAGTTTTGATTGGATTTCAAACTAGTGAAAATGGCTTAAAATGATTTGATAGAAACTCATTGGTTTTATCTTGTGAAAAAGGCATGTTTTTGAATAAAACCTGTTTTTGTTTTAAATAGAAAGAAATTGGAACATTTGAAATGGAAGAATGGGATTGATCATATTTTTAAGCATTCTTAAAATAGTTCACCCATCATATAAGAGCGCATGCAAGCCTTATGTAGTTATTGAGTTATTTGGATACACTCTACGCTACAACAATGTTCTAAAACATACTTGTGGCGGGTCACATCCCCGACAGGTTAGTGATGAGTATCCTTTGACCAGTGTCATAGGGACGTGTGTATACACATTTTTCTAAGTTCACATAGAGAGTGTGGAATCCTATAACTTGTTAATACTATCGCACCTTTTGGCAGATGACCATGTTGCTCGCTTGTTTATTTATATTTGAGATATAAATGTATGCCAATACTTTTGAACTGGTTTACATGCCTACTGAATTTATATAAACTGTTTTATATAAATGTTTTATTTAAGACATTGTTTTATAAATATTCCATCATTTGTAAAATCATTTCTTAAAATATTTATTTACATCATTTGAAAATGTATATCATGTTTTGTTTAAATATGATTTTGGATTTCCAAACCTGTTTACTTTAAAATTGAAAGATTTTATTTAGATAATCTATATTTTGAATCTATTATGGAATATTTATTGGTATCCTATTGGGATTAGTCTCGCACCCTACTTTTTCCTTTGTGTGTTTGTAGACTTTCTTCTTCCAGGTTTGAGCAAAGGGAAGGGATATCTTGGAGGTGGGTCTAGTTTTTGAGCTTTGGTCTTGGTGAGTTGTGTCCTTAGGGACCTTGGGGTTGTTTTTTCCCATTTTAGTACTTGGGTTATAGTACTTTGGGCTTTCTATGCCGTGTTGTATTCTGGTACATCACTCCCAGTGTAGTTTCTTTTGTTATGCATACTTCTTTGTTTTCTTTTGCTTCCACATTCTTGTGGAAAAATCGTTCCCACTTGTATGTTGTACGATGCCAGGTGCTAGTCGTTGACCCATGGGGATTGGGAATTCCCTTCAAGCTATGTTAGGGCCAGCTCGGTTATCGGGTTACCAGGGTACCTGGGATGGTTTGTGACAAAATGGTATCAGATGGAGGTTAAGCATCTTGTCTTGATGATAGTATGCATTTGAGTATTCTTGTCGGGATTTTGGAGGTAGTTGTGATTGAGTGCCTGACCATCTCTCACCACAATAAACCTTAAGTCACCAGGGTTGGTTAGGGAAATACGACTTGTGGATTAGTTTTAGTATTTTCCCTATTTTTATTTGGATAGAGTGGAATCCAAATCTTGTCTATCCCTTATATTAAGAATAGTTTTCATTGTTACTCACTTTGAGTGTTAATCTAATGTCTTTTTATTTTATGATGTTTTGTAGCATCATGCCTCCGAGAAGACGTGGAAATCGGATACAAAAAGAGGTCGCTGCTGAATCTCAACAAGCAAGTCCTATTGCAGATCCGAGTCTGGTTGAGGTGATTGTTCTCACTATCCAAGCTCTGGGATAGGCACCACCTCTAGTTCATGTTTAGGCTCCAGCTATGAATCCTCATAGTGATATTCTCTGAAATTGTTCTCAAGAGTTCCTATGCTAGAAGCAAAGGCTCTACTGACCCTCAACATGATGAGGAATGGTTGAGTAAGATTGAATGTTTGTTTGGGTTCTTGGAGACACTTGATGCGATCAAGGTGAAGTGTTCCACCTTCGTGCTAGAGGGACCAAGCAGGAGATGGTGGGACACGATGGTGATAGCTGGGAAACATGAGGGTTTGGAGTGGAAAGACTTCAAGGTTCTTTTCACTAACCAGTTCTATCCAGAATCAATGGTTTTGGCCAAGGCTGTGGAGTTTTTCAAGCTTGAGCAGGCCAACAAAACCGTGACTGAGTACTCAAATCGCTTTGCTGAGTTGGTACATTATTCTCCTAATATTGTATCTAATGAGAAGATGAAGGCTCGATGATTTGAGTTGGGTCTTCGATCAGATATTTGTTCTCAGGTATTCTTACTGAAGCTGTCCACTTATGTTGATGTGCTGGATAGGGCGATGATGGTTGAGATGGACCTGGCAATAAATTCAGGGTTGAAGGGAGTTCCTTTTCCTTCTATTTGCAGTGTTGGTTCCTTTAAAGGAAAACGGAAGTGTGATGTTTCTCATGGTATTTCTCGACAACAGAGTCATTCTAGACCTTCGGTAGCACTAGGAGGGGCTTCATTGAATTGTTATCAGTGTGGAAATCCAGGACATTCTAAGAGGGTTTGCACTGAGGCACCCAAGAATTGTAGCTCTTGCAGACATTAAGGGCACTTACAGAGATTCTTTCATCGCTTCTCTACTCCACATAGTGTAACAGGATCATCATCACCTCCAAAAATTGTGGGGCAATCAAATACTTCACGTAAAAAAGGGTTCCAGCCACAGGCATCCGGAACGAAGATTCTTCGCACAGTGGAAGAGTTTCCAAAGGTAGCAGACACAAGTCCTGAAACTATGAGAGGTACCATTACTATAACTTCATCTTTATTGACCTCTCTATTTGATACTAGTGCATCTCACTCATTTATTTCAACCCATATTGTTAATCTGCTTAATCTGTCTATGGAGTTTTTATCTTGTGCGATGGATATTACTACACCCCTTGGCACAAAGAGAGAGAAGGATCTCAATAGTCATGCTTATGTCTTCTCTCTATCATATGTCGAGCTTTCTTGGAGTTTTTTGGTTCTCAACATGAAATTTTTTGATGTCATATTCGGTATGGATTAGCTCATTGCCAATAAATCTCAGATCATTTATTATCTTCAACGGGTCTACCTTACTACACCCAGTGGTGTGCCTCTTTTCATTCAAGGAGAATGGGACCCAAGGTCAAGTAGATCCAGACCCTCTTATCCAAAGTTGGGGTAAGTTATATCAGTGTTTTATTTTGATCTAGAGAGAGATTAAATGTGTGGTGATCTTCCTTCAATTGTCGCTGAGTTTCCTGATGTGTTTCCTTCTGACTTCTCTGGTTTGCCACCAGTAATTGAGGTTGATTTTTCTATTGAATTAATGTTTGGTACTCAAACGGTTTCTATTCCCTCTTACAGAATGGCTCCAGCTGAACTAAAAGAACTGAAGTCTTAGTTAGACGATCTTCTTGAGAAAATATTTATACGTCTGAGTGTGTCACCTTGGGCAGCACCAATTCTCTTCTCCAAGAAGGCTTATGGTTCTCTTCACTTATGTGTTGATTATCGAAAGCTCAATCGAGTTACGATAAAAAAACAAATATCCATTACCACGAATTGATAATTTTTTTGATCAATTGAAAGGGGAGAAGTGGTTTTCAAAAATTGATCTTCGATATGGTTACCATCAGTTGAGGATAAAAGAATCTGACATTCAGAAGACTGCTTTTTGGAGTAGGTATGGCCATTATGAGTACCTTGTTATGCCCTTTATCCTAACAAATGCTCCTGAATTTTTCATGGCTTTGATGAAAAAGGTTTTCCATGAGTATCTAGATACTTTTGTGGTAATCTTTGTGGATGAAATTCTTGTCTACTCCAAGTCTGAGGAGGATCATGTGCATCATCTGAGAACAGTTTTGAGTCTACTAAGAAATCACCGACTTTATGCCAAGATTTCAAAGTACGATTTTTAGATTTAGGAAGTGAAATTCTTGGGACATGTGGTGTCAGGTCAAGGAATATCAGTTGATCCAGAGAAGCTGAAGGCTGTTATGACTTGGGAACAACCATGAAATGTTTTCGAGATTCAGAGCTTCTTGGGATTAGCAGGATATTATCACTGATTTGTTAAGGACTTCTCAAAGTTATCTTCTCTAATGACTGCTCTGACTCGAAAGGGAGTGAATTTTTCCTATAATGATAAATGTCAGAGTTCTTTTTTTGAGCTAAAGCGTCTTTTTACTACCGCATCGGTGTTAACTCTTCCTGAGGATGGGATAGGTTACATGGTCTTTTGTGATGCATCACGTTCAGGTTTGGGATGTTTCCTTATGCAGGGTAATCATGTTGTTGCCTATGGATCTCGCCAGCTTAAGCCTCATGAGAAGAACTATCCTACCCATGACCTTGAACTTGTATCTATAATGAACTCACTTAAGTGTTGGAAACATTACCTTTATGGAGAAAGGTTTACTGTGTATTCAGGCCACAAGATCTTGAGTTATATCTTCTCTAAAAAATATTTTAATCTCCGTCAAAGGCATTGGGTGGAGTACCTGTAATCTTTTGACTTTTACATTGCCTATACCCTGGGGAAAGGGAATGTCATTGCAGATGAATTAAGCAGGAAACTTCCAAATCAGGCTCTGAAAGAATCCTCAGAAGAGTGGAGTTTGATCACTACTGGAAAAGGGGTTTATCCCCATGCATCTATTCCCACGGTTTATCAAACCATGGGAATAGGAATTTTTTGTTTATCAATACCCACAGTTTTATTAAAATCGTGGGTATTCAATCCACAATTTCACCCCCCCCCATTGGGATCTCCTCCTCACTCTCGCGCTCCCCCATCGGTTCTCCTCCTCACTCTCGCGCTCCCCCGCTCAAACCCTAGGTTCCCAACCTCCACCTTCGGCCCTCTCCTCCCCTCCTCGACCACTGCCTCCCGGCTATCTGACCTCCGCCTCCCAGCCCTCTACTCCCCTCTCCGACCTCTGCCTCCCGGCCATCCGACCACCGATTCCCGGCCATCTCATCCCCTCTCCGGCCTCCACCTCTACTCCCAACCTCGACCTCCCGGCCTTCATCTCCACCTCAACGTCTCGGCCTGTGCCTCCCTTCCTCCAGCTCCAGCGACGTGCCCCTTCCCCCTGTCAGATCCCTCTCCTCCAGTAATGTCCTGGACGATTCATTGCATTTAGGTTTGTAATTTTTTCTCCTTGATTTTTTATTCTTTTTAAACTAATCACTGATTATTATATCAAATGCCTCAGAAAGTTGACTACATAATTTATGCTAGCTGATTTTCATTGAATAAGTGGCTGATTTTTATTTCCCCTAGTCATTTCACTTCAATTTCCCTCATTTTTCTAGAATTTATTGTATGTTTTTTTATAGATGTCATTCTTCTTAGGGTATAGACAAATTTATCCAAAGCTTCAAAATTATTTTTGACCGATTATGGTCAATAGAGTGGGAAATAAATCAACCCAGCTAACTGTAGTGTGTAAATTTCTGATAACTTTTTGTCCAAATGTTCAAAATTCCTTAAATGTTCACTTAGAATCTCTATGAATGATTTTCCTATGGATTTCTTGGGTTCATTATTTTCTTCATGTAAGATTTTTATTTATCATTTTTATTATTTAACAAATATTATTACTAGTCATAAAACTAATTAAAACATTAGTTTCTATCCTTAGGATACAAGATCTCCCTAATTAGCACCATGTTATCCTCTATTACTATACATAATCCTTTAGCCATCAGGTTCCCTAAAACGATCATTTCAGACATAAAAACTATCATCTATATCTCTATGTGGGACTCCCAAAATGAGGGAAAATATCACTAGGAGTGATGGTATTACATGGATAAGATATTATAGAGGGTGTGATTAATTTCAGAAGGCTTGATAAGACCATGAAATCTATACAAGTAATAAAATTATATGAAGTTCTTGTGGGTTAGTCTCTTCAAGGGTCCTTTTATACCCTAATCGTTCATTCTCACTCAATCATGGGGAATGGTGACATATCCTATAGAAATGATAACTATTTTGGGAATATGATATTATTTACAAGGTGTTTGACACTAGACATAGCCTTAAAAATGACATGTGAACACCCAAGGATCATCAATGTTGTCCTCAATACTGAAATGAAAACACTGTACTCTAGAATTTAACTAGTATAATATCCCAAATACAATATTTTTTCCCATAAAGTATGACTTATTCAATGTGTTTGACTTCCATAGGCCCATCCATGCAGAGTATAATAAAGATATTTGGACAAAATTTTATGGTGTGAAGCTATACCTAACTTGTATGGTAAGCATAGAATCGTATTATTCCCATTAATTATATTGTGCAATGTAAAGGTATTCAACTATCCATGAAATGTTTACACTTAAAAAAATCAAACAAAAATAGTGTTATGTATATTGTATAAAGGGGAGAAATATCATTTCATTTGTTATTTCCATGAGTTTTATAGAGGGCGACATTTGTCTAGGTTCATCAGATACTTTTTTGCCTCCCCTGACCTCCGACTCCCGACCCTATCCTCCCCTCCCCGACCACCGACTTCTGGACATCCGACCTCCACCTCCCGACCATCTCATCCCCTCCCCGGCCTCCGCCTCCCACCTTTGCCTACGTTCCCGACCTGGACCTTCGGGTCTTCACCTCCGCCTCAACATCCCAGCCTTCGCCACGCTGCCCCCAGCTCCGGCGACGTCCTCGCTCCCCCCTCTCAGCTCCCTCTCCTCGGACAACTTCCCGACCAAGTCATTCCATATAGGTATAGAATTTCTTCTCCTTATTTTTTTATTCTTTTGAAACTAATCACTTATTCTTATATCACTACACAATTTATCTTCTACATTGTTTATTTAGTCAATAATAATTCATCATAAGTGGAAATCTGGGTATGAATCTTTGGAGAATTTTTTTTCAATTCATTTATGTTGTTTGGTCTATTTGGGAGCTGATCTTCCTACTTTACTGGACTGCATTTTGGAATCTGGATTTGGGTTCGAGTAAACCCCTGTTTTTGTGGTTTGATGGTCTACCAATCCATCACCTTCTTCAAAAAAAAATCATCTTAGAGATAATTTTTACTTCCTCTGATTGTTATTGCAACAATCTATTTTCATTTACAATGTTTTATATTACTGCATTTTGTTCTTTGGATATAACTGACAAAGAATACTAATTTAGGATGATATGCTAGTGATGAGTTGTATTTAAAGGACATAAAATTATTGGGAAGGAGGGAATCTTGAACTAAAGTGGCATACCCAAGGGAACAGTGGTGTCTACTCTAAAATGTCCATATAAACAGCATCTCCTTATGTTATAGCTTGCCTGATAGATCGCATGAAGGTCATGGGGTCATCAAACATGATTTTTTATGTATTCCATCTTTTATCTTCTTTATAAACCCTATATTACAAATCACTTAGATTCATTCAATGATAGTTTAATTTAAATCAATTTTAATCAAGAAGGTTTGTGGGATGCCCTTCGTATGTCAAACCAGAATTCCGCTATGTGATTTCTGTTGATCATGCAAGGCACATAAGTATTTTGTATGGTTATTTCTTTTCTTCACATGTATATTAGTCTTATATACATTGAGTTTATTTTTAAAAATTAAAGTTTTCAGTGAGGTTCACTCTTACATAACATTTGCATACTCTTATGAAAGACTAGTTATAGCATTGTCTCTTCCATAATGGTGTATCAAATCATCAAGCAGTCCAGATTATTCTAACATTTAATAGGTTATGGTGTGGAATATACTTTTATAATGCGGTCTCTCTAACAGTGTGTTATGCCCCTTCATAATGTTTCCCATGCACGATTTTTAAAAGACTTGGTCAGCCCATATGGCGAAACCATGTCCAGTGTATATTTCGGGTGAAATTACAATTTCCTTTAAAATATTTTTAATCTAAACACACTACCATTAATATTTTATAGTGGTGGAATCCCTATTTTATCTTCTTTATAAGACAAATGCATGTCTATTCTAGGAATTTAGATCTAATTTCAGTCATAGTTTGATCAGTTATAATTTTTCTCATTTGATCTGTTCCATTACATTCTTGATTAATTTCTAAACATACATTCTTATGCTTTCTATCAACAATGCTACCTGGAATTAGAATCACATGCCAAAATCTCATGGTATTGATCTTTTCTTCACATCTACACTAATCCTTGATGAACTAAAGGTTGATACTGATGGGGAGAGTCCTATGGGCCTAAGGTATGCATTTTATAAATCTTTTCATGGTTTCCATCATTTTGGAAATTTTCGTGTTGTCATGCTGATTTAATAGGGTATAATTTATTTAATTAATATTTCTTGATTATATTTCTTAGGACAATGTTCAATGAAAATTTATATATACGTAAATTGTTGGTGGTGGTTTCATCTATAAATACAACTAACTCATGAAGGAATATATTCCATATATGGGTTTTTAGTATTTTGAAACTGTAGAGACATCATTATAATGTTTTTTATATTTATAACTCTAATGATAAGCCTCCATGTATGAGATAGCTATTGAATTATGAATTGTTTTGGGAATTAACTACCATCACCTTCCACTTGGCCCACCAATGTTCAATGCCTGAAGATGATTAATGAATTGTAAATGAATATGAAACAGATTAGTTGTGTTAAATAAAATGCACGTGGTTTCTTGTTCTTAGCCTAGAATTGTCATGGTATTAAAGGTAAAGGATAAAACTAGGTAGCTAAATATTAAATCTCTTAAATGGTTGGGTGTACCATTTTCCTTATCACAGTAATCAAATGAAATTTCATAAATCTTGACTTTTGAAATTATATGACCATTAAATTTATTATTAAATGGATTTTAATGAGATGGTTTCTTGATTTAAAACATTGAATTAACTAAATAATTATGACATAAATTATTTGAATAAAGGATTTCATGTCTTGAGAATCTTTTCACTTCAATGAAAACTCAGAATGAACCATATGGCATATTAAATGGAGAGTATCATATGTCCTGAACAATTACATGAATAAATTTTAATGTTTTCATTTTTATATAGACCTTAACATATCCATATGAAGTGACTGACCTGATTTAGAATGTGGATTCCTGCGGTAATTCAATGAGCACTCAAGGATACCATTTCGATTCAAGGATGTCTGTTTCCTCGGCTATAGTCGCCATTGAACCCGATCCTCATATAATAATAAATGTCCGGTATGACATTATATGACCCCTCGTTTAAAATTATAAGATGCCTTGGATACACTCTTGGGGTCCAAAATGCGTTCTACGAACATGAATTCAAGAGTTATATCCTTGGGTTATCCATAGCTTTTCCAATTTTACCTTGGATATATTGCTTGGACTTTGTTAGATAATACCATTATTTAATTCCATGGATGATTCTCTTCAGATTAAACTCATACCCATAGAAATGTTGTAGTTACTACTACGTTGGTGACCCTTTAGGTTTGGGATGTCTTGGTTATTACCTTGTAACCCTTTACTTATTTATGTCACACTTCAGAATGCCTTATTATTCATTACAACCTTACTATTACTATCACATGGTGATGTATATCCTAGATTCACCTCACATGAAATACTTATAAAATTTGTAACCTGATTAATTAATTAATGAGATTATTTTTTTAAAACCATCTAAGGGATGAAGAAGGTACTTGGGTGTTTATATTTAATATACTCTATTACATTGTACAATTGAATCCTTTAACTATTTTTGGTGTATGGGGAGGGGGGATGAGTGCGGAGGGTGGGGTTGGGTGCAGGGGGTGGGGGGCTGGGTGCAGGGGATGGGGGGATGGGTTCTGGGGTGTGGGGGCTGGGTGCAGGGGGTGGGGGGCTGGGTTCAGGGGGTGGGGCTGGGTGCAGGGTGGGGGCTGGGTGTGGGGTGGAGGGGGGGGCTGGTTGCAGGTTGGGAGGGAGTGGTGTGTAAGTAATTTGTCTTCTGCTTTTCCAGTGGCTTCATTTTATTTATCCTATAGTTCTTATCCATCATTTATTGTGTGTTTTACAGTGGCTTGAATGAAAAGATTTGAAAGCACGACTCTCAACATGGTGGCCTCTCTTTCCCATGTGTTTCTCCTTTGGGAATCTTTGAAGCATTTTTAGATTCAGTGGATACTCCATTTATTTTAATATCAGCATAATTTTTTTAATTCCTAACTATGAATTTTTCATCCTCTATCAGACTTTATTTGGATTCAATAAGAGATGAATGATTGTGATGCTTCATCATTAAGAATTTATTTAGGACTTTTCTTATTTGCATTTTGGTTTGCAGGACCAAGGTAAAAGCAACCTAGTTTGATGGTCGTGATCGTGAAAGAAAGGTGAATGATTGTGATGCTTCATCAGCGGATACTCCATTCTGGTTTGCATTATAGTTTGATTGTCTGCTTCTGGTTTGCATTCTGTTTGCTGGTCTGCTTCTGTTTCTGGTGTTTTCTGGTCCGCTTCTGGTTTGCATTCTGTTTGCTGGTCTGCTTCGGTTTCTCATGTTTGTTGGTCTTCATTCTGTTTGCTTGTGTCTGCTTCTGTTTCTCAGGCTGGCTGCTTCTGTTTGTGAGGCTGGTTTGCTTCTGTTTGTGAGGCTGGAACTGCTTCTGTTTGTCAGGTTTGTGAGGCTGGTCTGCTTGGGGAACTGTCTGGTAAAGCATATATACCCACGGTTTGAATAATCGTGGGTATATATGCTGCTGTGAAACAACCTATACCCATGGTTCTATGGGTATATATATTGTGGTTTTAAAATTTATACCCACGGTTCTGTAACCGTGGGTAAGATGAAATTTGACCGGGCTATACCCACGGTTTTCATAAAACCGTGGGTATAGACCTATTGTGATGGCACTGCAGCACATGGTTGTTGAAACCGTGGGTATAGTTTCAAACTGTGGGTATAGGCTATATTTCCAGTAGTGATGGCTCTTTTTGCTCAGTTGCATATTGGAGGTCAGTGTAAGGGGGATGAAGCTTCTTTAGCAAGTGTTCAATTAAAATCTGCTCTTCTTGAGTTGATTCTTCGGGGAAAATAGTTTGATAAAGAGTTCCAGAGCATTAGGGACTCTCTTTATGGTGGGTAGACCGATACACAGTGTTCGTTCTCCAAAGAGGGTGTTCTGTGTTATCGAAATCATTACGTTGTGTCATCAGTGGCAATGAAGTATGTGATGGGGGTTTGTCATAACTCTCAGTGAGATGTGCACCCAGGAACCACGAAGATGTTCTATGATATACGACGACAATTTTGGTGGCCAGGTATAAGATGGGACATTTCTTAGTTTGTATCACGTTTCTATACATGCCAGCAGGTGAAAACCGAGCACCAAAAACCTTCGGGTTTGCTTCAACCACTTCCAGTCCCTACATGGAAGTGGGATGAAATCTCTATGGACTTTGTGGTTGGGTTACCTCAAACCCAGAGGAAGAAGAACACGATATGGGTTGTGATCGACAAGAAACCAAGTCAGCTCACTTTATACCTATACGAGATACAACCAAAGTTGAGGAGTTGGGGAATATCTATGTAAAATAAATTGTTTGTTTGTACAGAGTTCCATCTGCTATAGTCTCTGATAGGGATCCTCGGTTTACTTCTCGCTTTTGGAGAGGCCTTTAGGAGGCACTGGGATCTTAGGTCTGTTTGAGCACGACCTACCATCCACAGTCAGATGGCCAGACATAGAGAGCTATATAGATCATTGAGGATATGCCCCGTGCCTGTATTCCCGACTTTGGTGGGTCTTGAGATGATCATATGGTGATAGTTTAGCTTTCTTATAATAACAGTTATCATTATGCGATCAAAATGGATCCTTTTGAGGCATTGTATGGTCATCCTTGTAAATCTACTTTATGTTGGTCAGAGATTGGTGAAAGTTCCTTGGTAGGACCGAGTTTGGTCCAAGAGATGACAGCTAAGATCCAGTTGATTCGTCAGAGAATGTTGACAGAACAGAGTCGGTATAAGTCTTATGTTGATCATCGTTGTAGACCTTTAGAGTTCTCAGTTGGAGACCAGGTGTTCTTGAAAGTTTCACCTCGATTAGGTCATCGACTCCTTAGGAGGCAAGGGAATCTTGCTCCTTATTTTGTGGGACCTTTCGAGGTTTTTGGTCAGGTAGGGAAAGTTTCTTACCATCTAGCTCTACCACCACAGCTGACGTTGATACATAACGTGTTCCATGTATAGCAGCTACGAAAGTATCTCTCTGATCCATCTCACATTTTGAGTTGGAGTGATCTTGAGATTAAACCAGATTTATCTGTGACTGAGTGACCAGTTAGGGTTGTTGATTCTGAGACCAAGGTACTTCGTGGGAGGATGATACCTCTGGTCCATGTACTATGGAAACATAGTTCTGATTCTCATGAGACATGGGAAAGAGAGGCACTGATGAGAGAGCAGTGGCCTCATCTTTTTTACGTGGAGGATTCTTTGTAGGCTTTCTGGGGATAGAAAGTTCCTATGGTGGGGAGGTTGTAACATCCCATTACTATTTTAGGTATTCCTAATATTTATTATGTAAAATTATTATTATGTTAATTGGGAAAAAATGGTTTATCAGTAAAAAGTTGTGTTTTTGTTAAAACACATCGCAGAATGGTAAAATGCCCAATTAATGCTCTGGAATATTCAATTAAATATTTTATAAGTTAAAAACTGTGTAAGTTTGATTTTTTGAGGTCTACAAAGTCTCGAAGAGGACAGAATAAAAATATTAAATTTATTATTTTAAGCATGATCAATTTATTCAAAATAATCAAATAACTTCAAAATGGTCCGTCGTATGAGAAATTTGAGACCACTGATAAGTCTGGAATGGGGTTTTATCCTAGACAAGGTATAACGCTTGTTCGCATCAGGTGTTTGGATGTCTTGCTCACAAAAATAACACTTTTTATATTAATTAATTTATTATTCCAAGTTTTCATTAAAAAATCATTAATATCTCTCAAACTGTTCATCGTTTGAGAAATATGAGACCACCATTGAGTCCAGAATGAGGTGTTTTATCTAGACAGGATATAACTTTTATTCACATCGGACATTTGATGTTATTTAGTAATTATATTAAATAATTGAAATTATTATCTTAATTTAATTATTAATTTAATTCCAAAAATCATAATTCACTGTTCATTCATCTTCAACAAAGGCGTTACCCCATTTTTGACGATTTAAGATTTCCAAATCATCTATTTCTGGATCGTTTTGAACAGTTTTTGTTCCAACACATTAATATGATGAAATTAATCACTCTATATTAAAAATCCGGTGAAAACATAAGGTAAACTGATGGTTTAATATAGGGTTTTAATTTTGTGGAATGAAGAAACACTGTGGATTTTGGGGGATTTAAATAACCCGAAGATCTGGTTTTTAAGGGTCGATCCTACCATGTGTGAAGGACATGAGACTCCTGTGGGTGCATTTGGGTTTGTTCCTTCGTTCTTCGATTGACACACCACTCACCACTTTGGTGCACTGCAAGATGCTGGTTCTTATATTCCCTTAGTTTTTATTTTATTTTATTTTATTTTATTAATCTTTCGATCTTCTAAAATCAATATCTTTTATGTTATTGATTGGATTTAGACACCGTCTATTTCATTGGTTTCGTATCGACAAGTAGGATCTAAATCATTTTTTTTAGTTTGAAGGAATTAATGTAATGGTCAATCTGATTTTTCTCATTTTAAATGGTTTATTTTAAAGAAACTATCATAGGATGATTATGTGTTTTATCAAAATATAATTATTAAAATAATTGTAATAGGATAATCACATGGAATGATTATCAAAATTATCAAAGGATAGTTTTGAAGAATTAGCAAATGATAAATTCATATAATTATCAAAACGTAATTGCATAAAATTATCAAAGGATATTTTTTGTTTTATGAAATGATAATCAAATGGGTTTATCAAGGTGTAATTAAATAAAAAATTTCTAATGATAAATGCGTGATTTTATCAAAGGATAATTTATCAAAATTATCAAAGGATAATTAATATAATTATCGGACGATAACTTCGAGATTATCAAAGGTTAATTATTAACATTATTAAAATGATAATTGATTTGGTTTATTGAAGGGCAATGACATGTTTTATATTAAATTTAAAGAATAGTTGTAAATAATTATCATGCGATAATTATAATAAATTATCACAAGATAATTACAAAATGATGATTTGTAAGGAATACTTATTAGAATATAGTTATTCATTTTTGTTAAAAGATAATTGTAAGGTGATTATCACATGACTAGATTATCTAAATTATCAAAGGATAATTCCATTAATTTTCAAAGGATAATTATAATAATTATAAAATGATAATTTAAAAATTATTCAAGGGAGATAAAATATTATCGCATGTAATATTTTAATCCATAATTGGAAAATTATTCAGGAGAGAGATACTATCATTGCATGTGAAATTTTACTTCTTTTTGAAATAAAATAACTAGTTTTGGTTCTAGGAACCCTTGACAAAATGTCAAACATTGGTGTGTTGACGCTTATAATAATTCAGTCACACGAAGAGGTATTTAACCACATAAGGTGGTTAATCATTTCCGCTGACATCGACGACCTTGAGGTAGGTGGTTCCATCCCGAATTTCCAAATTGATTATCCTTGTATTTCTTGATTTATTTCAATTGTTGATTTAAATTCAATTGCTCAAATTTTCTTTCAATTAAATTGATAAAAAGTTGATTCCAATGAATTGAGGTATTTGAAATGGTTTTGGCATGAAAATTTGGAAAACCCCCAATTCCATTGAATTGGGTGTGTTTATGGAAATTTGCTGATTTAAATTGTTTAATTTAAATTGTGGATTTGATGGAAATTATTTCAACTAAATTTTTGAATTTAATTGTGGAAATAAATTGTGTGATGATGGAATTAGTTTTGATTGGATTTCAAACTGTTGAAAATGGATTAAAATTATTTGATAGAAACCCATTGATTTTATCTTGTGAAAAAGGCATGTTTTTTAATAAAACATGTTTTGGTTTTAAATGGAAATAAATTGGAACATTTGAAATGGAAGAATGGTATTGATTGTATTTTTAATCATTCTTAAAATAGTTTACCCATCATATAATATCGCATGCAAGCCTTAGGTAGTTAGTGAGTTATTTGGATACACTCTACGCTACGACAATGTTCTAAAACATACTTGCAGTGAGTCAGATCACCGACGGGTTGGTGACGAATCTCCTTTGGCCAGTGTCATAGGGACGTGTGTATGCACATTTTTCTAAGTTCACATAGAGTGTGTGGAATCCTATAACTGGTTAATACTATCGTACCTTTTGGCAGATCACCATGTTGCTCGCTTGTTTATTTATATTTAAGATATAAATGTATACCAATACTTTTGAACTGCTTTACATGCCTGCTGAATTTATATAAAATGTTTTATATAAATGTTTTATTTAAGCCATTGTTTTAGAAATATTCCATCATTTGTAAAATCATTGCTTAAAATATTTATTTCCATCATTTGAAAATGTATATCACGTTTTTTTTAAATATGATTTTGGATTGCCAAACCTGTTTAGTTTAAAATTGAAAGCTTTTCTTTAGATAATTTATATTTGGAATCTATTATGGACTATTTGGTGGTATCCTATCAGGCTTAGGATCATACCCTACTTTTGCCTTCAGGTGTTTGTATACTTTCTTCTTCCAGGTTCGAGAAAAGGGAAGGGATCTCTTGGAGGTGGATCTAGATGTTGAGCTTTCTTCTAGGTGAGTTGTGTCCTTAGGGACCTTGGGGTTGTTTTTTCCCATTTTAGTACTTGGGTTGTAGTAATTTGTGCTTTCTATGCCATGTTGTATTATGGTACATCACTCCTAGTGGAGTTTCTTTTGTTATGCATACTACTTTGTTTTCTTTTACTTCCGCATTATTGTGGAAAAATAATTCTCACTTGTATGTTGTACGATGTCAGGTGCTAGTCACCGACCCATGGGGATCAGGAACGCCCTTCGGGCTATGTCAGGGCTGGCTCAGTTATCGGGTTACTAGGGTACCTAGGCTGGTTTGTGACAGCCTTGAGGCGTAATCTATCACTTTATCATTTTTCCTCAGCACACAGCCTAAGAGATTCTTTGAAGCATAACTGTACACCACAAAGACTTCTCCACTTGTTGGGAGTGTGAGTATTGGCATAATGATAAGCCTCTTTTTCAACTCCTTGAAATAGTATTCACATTCATGAGTCCAAACAAACTTTACTCTCTTCCATGTCATCTTGTTCATTGGGTTTGACAATCGTTAAAATTTCTTTAAAAATCTTTGATGATACTCATCTAGACCCAAAAATCTATGGATCTCCATTACAGAAGTTGGCCTGGGCCACTCTTCAATTTCCTTTGTCTTAGAAGGGTCCACAGATATCCCTTTATTGGTGATAACATGCCCCAAGAATGATACTTCCTCCATCCATAACTCACGTTTACTGTATTGTGCATACAACTTATCCATTCGCAAAGTCTTTAACATAGTATTCAAATGCTCCTTGTGTTCCTCCTTTCTCTTGGAGTATATCAGAATATCATCAATAAATACTACCACAAATTTGTCGAGGTAATATCTAAAGACTCTATTCATTAAATCCATGAAATTTTTTTGATCATTAGTGAATCCTAAGGGAATAAATATGAACTCATAGTGTCCATACCTCATTCGAAAGGTAGTATTGGGAGTATCTTCCTTCCTCGCCTTTAATTGGTGATATCCCGACTGAAGGTCCACCTTAGAGAAATAACTAGCCCCGTGAAGCTGATCGAATAACTCATTTATCTGAGGAAGGGGATACTTGTTCTTTATCATGATTTTATTAAGCTCACGATAATCAATATAGAGGTGCATTGATCCATCCTTCTTCTTAACGAAGAAGATTAGCGCGCCCCACGGTGAAGCACTCGGGCGTATAAAACCCTTCGCCAGATTCTCCTGTAACTGCTTCTTCAGCTCTTCCAGATCTATAGTGGACATTCTAGAATGTGTCCTTGATATAGGCATAGATCCAAGAATAAATTCAATTGAGAACTGAACCTCTTGATTTGGAGGAAGACTGTACAACTCTTCATGGAATACATCAGTGTAATCCCTCATGATGGGCATGTCATCAAGCATGATTCTCTCCTTTTTCTCAATCATTTGCGCTAGATATGATTTCTCATAAGGAAAAAATATCCACACTTGAGACGATGATTCTAAATGGGATTCATCTTCCTCCTTACACGTGTAAATAATAAGAGGATGCTTCGAGATGTGAAGAGTGATCTCCCTTTCCCGATAGTTTATGTTGGCCTTTTATAAATATAGTCAATCCATGCCCAAGATTACATTGAACTACACAAAAGGAAGTATGACGAGATTTTTTTGGAGGTTCATTCCACAAATGTTAATTGGGGAGGAGTTATAAACCATGAATGCAATAATTGCCTCATTCGTTGTTCTCATAGATAAATTTTCCTCCAAATTTTGAGGTGGTGGTTAAATAGTTCTACTAAACTTGCAAGATATAAAATAATTCATAGAACTATAATCAAATAGTATGTTCGATATTCTTAAATGAATAACTAGAATACATGTCACCACATCGTTTTCTGGTTCCACCTCAACAGTAGTGATAACATAATCCCTTCCTTGTTTCCTTGGAGGTTGTTGTTTATTTCCTCCGACAACCCTTGGCTTAGGGAATTTTTTTCCATAATTCTCATGCTCCTTGCAGTTGTAACACTACACCACTAACTAAGCATTGATATGAACCTTCCTTTTTTCTTCCACATTAGCAGGATTTTTCATATCCCTTCGATATTTTTTATCCAGATTTCCAAACTTACCACATTTTAAGCAATTCTTGGTTCCCTTTAGATAGCTCCTAGGATGCTTCTTCCCATAACTTTTACAAGTGGGATATTCGGATTCTTTTCATCATGGGATTTTTTTTTTTGAACCACCCATGTTATTATCCATTTTTCGCTTCTTATCACCAGGCCCATGAGACCACTAAGAGTCTCCAATCTCCATTTTAACCTTGAGGGCACAATAGATAATCTCCTCATAACTGTCAAAGACTTGGATTGCCAATACCTTCTGTATACTCAGCTTTAGCCCGCTAAAGAAGCGATCCACCTTGCTTTTGTTGTTCATGAAAAAGTCAGAGGCGTACCTTGAAATCCTTGTAATGTTTTCTTCATACACCCCGATGGACTCATCGTCCTTCTTCTTGAGTCCGAGGAACTCTCTTTCCATCTTGAGATGGAGGGTTCGAGGAAAATATTTATTGAAGAACGTCCTCTTGAATTCCTCCCAATTCATGGAATTAATTTAATCTTGGGACTTTTTATTCTTGATAAGTGTCCACAACTGATCATCTTCCCCATAAAAATGATAGACCTCTAGTACAACTTTCTCTTCTTCCAAGCACTAGAGGACAGAGAATATCTTTTCAATGGAGTTCATCCACTGTTCCACAAGGAGGGAATCAGAAGATCTGCTAAACATGGGAGGACTTTTCTACATAAAGAATTCTACAGCAACTTTCTCTTTACTTGGAGGAGGAGGGTGTTCCACATGATTCGAGTTATTATTCATAACTTGAGCAATCTGAGCAAGTACTTACATGAAGTTTCGATCACCAGTTCCCATCATATTAGGCATATCATTAAGTAAATCTTCACATTTCCTATCATATTGGTTGTTGGAATGTGTTCTTACATTTCCTTCCATTAACTAAGAAAAATAACATACAATTAGAGGGATTGAATACTTAGTTATTGAACGTAAAAAAGGAAACTTTTGAACATAAAAGGATAAACTTGTAGAGGAGAAGTATATCTTATCTGTTGATTCCTTAGGTTTAAATCTAGGTTATCCTTGATCTATTTCTTATCTTATATTCTTATGGGTTTTTTTATTCCCTTAATAATGGTTTGTACTAAGCTCATGAATTTACCAAATCATATCCCTTGGGAGTGTCAATACCAAGAGTGCAGCAATGCCCGTTGTCGTGTACCAGGATACTCCGGGTCAAGCCCGAAACTCCTTGTCGGAGTTTTCACTCCTAGATACATATGTGATAGAGTCGGCTCTACCTATTTTTATCTAGATATGGATTCATTTTCTTGATAAACCACTTACTCTATACTTACCAAAACTTAGGGGTGTTTTCTTATACTTCATCTCATCCTTAAGGTTCTTAATAAAGTGCTCTATTCCTAATCTCCAAAAATAACTAGACCATCCTCTGATACCAAATATAGCAACCCTATACTTTTACATATAACATTACATGATTTTAAGAATAATTATACATCATATTAAAAGCTAAGGATCATGAATTCGAGCATCTTTGAAGACTAGGTACATAAAAAATAAAACATGGGGCTAAAAGATATCTTTATTTAATATCCATAAAGAGCTCATAACTTCCTTTGAGCTCTTACATCTTCATAGGGTACCATGGGGAACACATGAAAAAAGATATGAGCTAAAAAACCCAATAAGGGAATGAACATAAGAATAAAGCTTAAGTGCATGAGTTAGGAGGTATGACATAATGATATCAAAAGCATGGAACATGTGGAATCATAACATATAAACATGGGATCATATAAACATGGAATCATATAAATGTGGTAGAAACATAAAAAATGTCTTTATTACTAGTCAAGGCTAACCGCCAATCCTGTCTCCCATACTAGTATGGGTCAAGGCTAACCGCCAATCCTGTTTCCCATAGTAGCACAAGTCAAGGCTAACTGCCAAGACCATTGCACATAGAATCTCATGAGAATTAACTTTACCCAATGCATTGGAGCACTATATGGGTGCACCCATATTACATTTCATGAATATTTTTTCCACATAAAGAATCATACATAATCAATCTTACATAAACATAAGGTTTACCCATGGAAAGAATTGGGTACCACAGTCATGACATAAAGCATAACCAATGGGTGTATCATGAAAGTGTCCATGAAAGAAAGGAATTAGAACTTACATGGATTTTCATAAGGTAAAATAGGAATATATCATATCAAGGGATGTCAAAAAAAAGTGAAAACATGTAAGAAATGTATTTGAGAAATTTTATCATTAAAAAAAATTTGTGTAGTTTTAAGGAAAATACTATAGAGCTTTTAAAATAGAAAAGAGGAAAATCATTTATATAAGACCAGAATTGAAAAAAAGAAGGTTTTAATAATAAAAATACTGATTTTATAAATATAATGGTTTCTTAAAAAAGAGGATAGAGTGAACTTTAAATTGGGTATTATTATTTTTTTTGAAATTTTCCTTAAAACAAGTTTGCTTACTGGGAAGTATCGAGGAGGGAATCACTTAAAAGCATGTATATCCCTGAAAGAGAATGATGGATGGATCTTGAAACATGATTTTGAAGAATATAAATAGAATGTAAAAGTTGTAAATAAAAATAAAAGACAAATTCATTTGGGTAAAAAGAAATATAGAGAAACTAGAAGGAATAAAGGCAGTTCAGGTACAATTCCTTACAAATTATCGGCATGATACCGGGTGTACTTAAGAGGGCATAATGAGAGAGAAAGGGATTTCTCATCTTTTATAAATCATGAGGAAAATATGGGGGAAGTGAGTAAACATACCCCATAACTAATAATTACACATAAAAGGGCATAACATAGAGGACAATATTGATTTAAGAGTGAAATGGAGAGGATCACTTACCTTAAATCTGATGGTGATCTTTGCATGAACTTAATGACCTCTTGAGTTTATATCCTTTGAGAACCTTTTAAGGGGAGAGTTTTTGGTATTTTTAAGAGACTAGGGGATTTTGGACATGTGGGAGGAGCTTGGGGAGATATTTGGGCAGAATATTGGCAAGGTTCAAGGCTTGAGAGTAGTGAAGAGAAGAGGGAGTGAGGGGAGGTTTATAGTGGAGGAGAGGAGGGTTTCATAATTTTTTAATCATTAGTTTATTAATTTACATCAAGACCAGTAATAGTGATGATTCCATAATAAAAAATAGTAATAAATTCATGTGATTTTGAACCAATGGCCATTTACATCATCCATGACTCAAGCATGATGCAGAAATTCAGGTTTAGTATTTATTGTGAATTATCGGATTTTACTATTCATAAAAAATTCAAGTATTTTAGAAAACCCCCAAAAATTCACCCTAACCATTTTTCTATGTGTAGAATCCAAAAATGAAATCCATTTTTCAAAAATAATTTTCTAAATATGATTAATTTAATATTTAATTAAAATCATAATTTATTATTAAAAACCTAGTTTTAAAACATTCATTTACTTATTCTAAAATATAGGTACATCATACTTTCACTTGAATATTAGTTTTATACTATCATAGGTAAGGTTACTATTTATTAGGGCATATCACTATTCATAAGGGTATGTTACTATTCATAAGGGTAGGTTACTATTAACCAAAAAAATAATTTTTTCCCTATCGGGCTCTAGATAACTTACTGATCGCAACCATGTATGTCAGATTTTCGAAATTCCAAATAGAGAAGTGAAAAAACTTATGTTTAAATGTCACATAATACTTAGTATTTCATTTTTTTGTGATTTCATGTGATAATATGATATATTTATTAGAAAGGAATTTCCATTTATAAAACATTGGGTCGTTACATGGGGTGTGAAAAACCCACGGTCCTTATGGTGAATAAGAAAAGGAAGAACAAGGAAAAGGGTCCCAAGAATCATAACAAGTATAAATCTCCCAAGCACTATCCTTCTAATAAGAAGAATATCTAGAGGCAGGGTAAAGAAATTGAGGCAGTATGTTTTGCATGTGACAAGCAAGGCCACTGGAAGAATAATTGAACCCATGAGCAAGGAGAAGTTAAAAGTACATTCGTTATCGAGTGTAATATTTCAAGACATTGGATATTAGATAGAGATTGTAGTGCTCACATTTGTATCAAAATACAGGAAGCAAGTAGATTCTAAAATATTTCTAAAGTATATGTGGATATGTGAACTACCAATGGTGTGATATTGGCTGCTCTATCCATTGGTGACTACCAACTTTCATTAAAAATGGGGATGATTTTGGTTTTAAAGGATTATTATTATGTACCAACGGTTACAAAAAACATAATTTATGTATCATTCCTAGATACATCTGGTTTTATTTTCAAGTTTGGAAATAAAATTTGTTTCTTTTATAAATACAACATATGTTATGGTATGGAATATTTAAATAATGGTCTCTATGTATTAAATTATGAAAACCAAGTATTGTAAATTGATAAAAAATCATTTTCACGTGACTTATATACCACCTAGTTATGGAATCACCATCTTG
Source organism: Viscum album (assembly GCA_963277665.1). Taxonomy (NCBI): domain Eukaryota; kingdom Viridiplantae; phylum Streptophyta; class Magnoliopsida; order Santalales; family Viscaceae; genus Viscum; species Viscum album. Next base: position 302,251,212 of record OY728144.1, read on the forward strand.
GTCATGTAAACGAGAAGCATTTGACAAAGATATATCAAGATGGTTATTTAGACTCATCTAGGTGAAAACTACTTGAAAGATGGCATGCTTGTTTATAAGGAAAAATGACCAAACTGTCTTTCAGTGGATAGGGTAAAAGAGACACAGAGCTTCTAGGATTGGTACAAATTGATGTGTATGGACCATTTCCATTAGAAAACAGAGGTGGATGTTTTTACTTTATAACTTCTACTAGTGAATTGAGTAGATATGTTTATGTCTACTTGATGAGGTATAAGTATGATTCCTTTAATAAATTCAAAGAACTCAAGAATTAATTAGAGAATAAAATTGGAAAGAAGATAAAGAAGCTTTGATTAGATCGAGGTGTTGAATATATTAACCAAGATTTTATCGACTTTCTATGGGAGTTTGGGATTCTATCTCAACTCACTCCACCTTACACACTATAGTGGAATAATGTTAGTGAAAGGAGGAACCATGCCTTGTTAGAAATAGTATGGTCGATAATGAGCCATACAGATTTTCCATTATCCTTTTGGGGATATGCATTACAAACTATGGAATACACATTAAACCATGTACCAACTAAAGTAGTAAATGGAATTCCATTTGAGTTATGGAGTGGAAAGAAACCTTTTTTTTCATAAACATGTATGGGGTTGTGAGGTGTTTGTTAAGGACTTCTCAGACAATAAACTAGCACCTCGGGACACAAAGTGTATCTTTATAGGGTATCCCAAGGAAACAAAGAGATACTACTTATACAAATCATCATACAAGAAAGTGATTGTCACTAAACAATCTGTATTTCTTGAGAGGGAACACATCTTCAAAAAGGATAGTGGGAGAAAGATTGACTTTAATGAAGTTGATGCTCAAGATACACAAGAGTCAATACAGAAACAGGTTCCATAGGTCCCTGTGGAATAATTAGTTATTGAAACACAAGTATTTCATAGGATCGCAAGATAAGTAAGAGAATCAGAGAGAGATAGTTTTCTAATCACTGAGGATGGTGACTCATTATTGGTTGACAATAATGAACATATATCCTACAAAGAGGAAGTAGAGAGCTCATAATCTATAAGATGGAAATAATCCATGAATTTTAAAATAGATTCCATGTATCAAAATCAAGTTTGGGTCCTGGTTGATGCGTCAGACGATGTAAATCCTATAGGGTGAAAATGGGTATTCAAGAGAAAAATGTTCATGGAAGGTAAAGTAAATACCTATAAAGAAAGGAAGTTCCTAAAGGGTTTAAACAACATCAAGGAATTAACTATAATGAAACATTTTCACCAGTTTATGTGTTTAAATACATCATAATTCTATTTGTTATAACAGCTTACCATGACTATGAAATTTAAAAAATAGATGTCAAAACTACTTTCCTTAATGGGAACCTTCAAGAAGATGTCTATATGACACAACCAGAAGGGTTTTTGACTCAAGGTAATGAAAAAAGGATTTAAAAGTTCCAAATATCCATTTATATATTGAAGTAAGCATCTAGGTCATAGAACATTCGATTTGATGAAGCTATAAAAGAATTTGGTTTCATTAAGAGTGAATGTGAGCCATGTGTTTACAAGAGGTTTAGTAAGAATGCAATCATTATCTTAATAGTATATGTTGATGAAATGTTACTTATTGGAAACAACATACCAGTCTTACAATCTATTAAGGAATGGTTAACCAAGTGTTTCTACATGAAGGACTTAGGTGAAACAACCTATATTCTAGGGATCAATATCATTCATGATAGATCCAAGAGGCTTCTTGGACTAAGTCAAAGTACATACATTGACTAGATACTAAATAGATTTAGTATAGAAAATCCAATAGGGGATTGGTTCCAGTGTCACATGGTTTACATATTTCTAAGAAAATGTGTCCTTAGACATAATAGGAGAAAGAGATAATGAGTAATATCTCATACGCTTCAGTGATAGGATCAATCATGTATGTAATTTTATATACTATACTTTATGTTTCCTATGCATTGAGTATGGTAGGAAGATATCAAGAAGATCCAGGAGAACCACATTAGTCAGTTGTTAAGGTAATCCTCAAGTATCTGAGAAGAACTAAGGATATGTTCCTGGTGTATGGAGAATATGATTTGTTCATCAGGAGTTATACCAATGCTAGTTTTCAAACAGATCAGAATGATCTGAAGTCGCAGTTAGGATATGTTTTTTTCTCAACAAAGGAGTTGTGAGTTGGATGAGTTCACAACATCCAGTTGTTATTGATTTTACAATGTATTCCAAGTATATAGTGTCTTCTAATGGATCCAAGGAAGTCATTTAGATATGAATTTTTTTTAGGAGCTTGATGTGGTACCTAGAAGTGAAGATCCTATCACATTGTATTATGATAATACTACAGTGGTGGCTCTTACAAAAGAGCCAAGGTCACACCAATGGGAAAAACATATACTTTTGAAGTATCACCTCTTGAGGGATTTCTATCAAAGGGGTGAAGTTGTAGTAATCAAAGCACTCACAAAATAAAACTTATCAAACCCCTTAACTAAAGGCCTATCTCAGCAGAAACATGAGTATCATGCGAGAGATGACAGACTAAAGGTTGTTAGCAGTTGTATCTAGTGAAAGTGGGAGTCGGTTGGATTTGGTGCCCTAGAACCAACTTCTATATACTTTATGATAACCTATATTAATAGTTTTGAATATTAATAAAATATATATCACATAATGATTGTTCTTTTGTGTAACATAGTATGTGATAATGTCCTACGAGTAGTTGTCGCGCTAAAAGGTCATATTATTTCACATTTATGATGAGAAACAAGAAGTGCTATGACAATATTCTTAAATATATATACTATATATAGATGATATCATTTGAGGGACATAAATGATACTGGTTATCAGAGGTGGATACTCATAGGACTTTGAGGAACCTTCTCACGGTGTACACCCTTGGTAATATCCAGTATAGGATATTATCAGGACGAGACCCGTCAGTAGGAAATCCACATTCATATGTGTCATTGGATGTTCCTATCTATGGAAGTGTGTATTGATCCTTAGACTTTAAGATTATTATTAATGAATATTATAATTTGTGTACATTGATGTATTGATGAAAATCATGATGATATATGTTCGCAGTGAGGTAGGATACATTGGGTGCTACATTAGTAATATTTCATTAATGAATAATGAGAGAAAGTTTTTGTCCCTTATTTTCTTTAACATAAGTTGATATCTTAAGCCCTTTGATGGAAATTACATAGCCTAAATAAATCCATGGCCATGGTGTTCTATAGGCAAGTTTGATTTCTGAAAAGTTAAAGAAATAGACATTAATCACATAGGTTGATGGCACCAACATGCAATTTTCTTGATTAGAAATATCATGATAAAGAAATTATATTACATATTAATCATTCATGTGAGGTATTATGTCATTTTGTCATTAAATTATTTCTCTATGGTTGCCTCGACGTGTTTCTATACTCTAAACTTGGACTTTAGGCCGCTTCGCCTAATGCCACTAAGAAAGAGGCCTAGAGGGTCATGCACTAAGTTTATCCAAAATCTCAGTTAAATAATATATATTATTATTTATTATTTAACAAGTTTAATAAATATTATTCCCGCACGTGGTTTAATAATTATTCGTTTTTTCTTGATCGCATATATTTTGTCACCAGTTATTTGAGAGAATATAATGTGAGCAGAATATTTAATAAATATTTATTTTTTATTTAGTGAATATAATATTTATTTATTTATTGGAGAATAATGTAGTGATATTTATTTATTAAATAAATAGTCATTATTCAAGGCCCGATAAATATTGTGGAGGAATGATGAGCCTAGTTTTTAGGTTCGATGAGAAATAATATATATTGAATATTATTTGATTAAATAATATTTAATTTAATTCGAAAGTTAAGCACATGTCAAGTAAATAATAATATTATTATTATTTTAGACATGGGGTTCCATAAGGGATTAAATAAATATTAAATGGAACTTGTGAAAATATTTATTTCTAAATCCTAGCGGTATTTAAACCCAATTATATTATTTTCCAATGGAACTAATTCATTTTATGTTGTGCACAACGACAGTCAGAGAGAATCCTCTCAATCCCTAGAGATATCCCTCTCCAAGAAAACTCCTAAGAACAGAGAGCGATCTTCCTCTACCTCCCACTCTCGATTCTAGAGAGATAAAGGTGAATGGTTTGGAAGTGATTCTCAAGGAGGTCAAAGAAGAACGACACAAGCGATATGATCTATCGTGCTAGCACCTGAAGATTACTACGATGATGTTTGGAGATTTATGGAACATGTGTAGATCACCACTATAGGGAATATTCTCTTGATTCCTACAACACAATGACCATACAATGTAGATCTATTGTTAGATTCATCAACAAAGAAATAATTCACGTAAGGCAATTCTTTAATTTATTAAATTTATTATAAATAATATGTGATGATCTTGTGCTTGGTTCCGATGTTCTATATCTTGTCTGTTTTATTTGATTCGATTATGTTGATCACAAAATTCATTGTCATGTAAATCTCACATTGATCATCGATCGTGACAAAAAAGCAAAGTTGGACATAACCCATCACACACTTTCACTATGCTCAGAACCTTCAATTTCATTACACTTCATGTATATTATTAATTTTCTATTGAATCTAACAAAAGTCGAGTTAACTATTTCCCAATAGGAGCTTCCATTGCATCTAAAACCTTTATCATGGTCGATTTAATTATACAGTCAATCAAAATGAACGTGTGGTCAATCAAGGACTTTACATAACTTTCAGTCACGGTTGATTGAACAGTACGGTCTATTGAAACTCTTCATGCGGTTGATTCAACACTTAGAAAAATCTTGATTTTTTGTTTATGAAATTCACTTGTTTGATGTGGTTTATGGTCACATTCAATTGTCTTACACAACTGATAGAGGACTTACAGTTGATCCATTATACATGCAGTCGATACATTATTCATGCGGTTGATACATGCGGTCGATGCCACATGGTTGATCCAGTATACATGCCTCATGGTAGATATAGGCTTATATTTTGAAAAACATACTAAAATCATAGGAGATACCAACCCATATTGTGATGGAATTTTCTCCAAAATCTGTTTATAATGAACACAAAGACTTTATAATCTAACTTATGTAAGAGATAATAAATGATTAAAAAAAATCTATGAGAAATTATAACTATACAAATAGTTGTGTTGTAATTATCAAAACATAAATAAACAAAGTGGTTCAAGGAGACACTTCACTAGGGTTCTCCTCAAGCCATAGTATGTTTGAACCTTTAGTTAAAGGCTTGAAGAGAAACAAGAACTAAAGAGAGTTTCAGCCTTGGAGTTTTTATGACAAAAATAAGGCACTAGTACCTATATCATGATTATGGACTCCTTTTATAAGCATTGAGAACACTCCCTGGAGGTTTAAACATTTCATAAATGCTTGATAATAAAGTTAAGCATTACAAATGGTTTATAACTCCACGACCATTCATAATGAAACACCTAACTCTTAACATTTCATATTACATAATCAGAATCCCATTGAATATCATCTAATGATATTCCTAACCAGTTATAATAGCTTGGAGTGGGAGAAGGAGGTTGAGCCACATTTTATTGCATTGTGCATAAATTATCATACAGGATACCACGATGTATTACCCCTCATTGTGTCGCGCTTTGATCCTTAATGCATATTTCCAATACATCTAAAATTAAAGTGTTTGACTCCACCAAATCCACACTTCTAATGTGAGAAGGTGGGTCATTAAAGGAATAAAAATATCAAAGAAAAAAACATATGTAAAGAAAAAATAAATCAAAATAAAAGTTTTGAGCAAAGTAAACAAAATATAAATGAAGTGGAAAAATGTTATAAATAATGATAAAAAATTATAAATATATAAAAAAAACTATAAACAAATTAAACAAATATGAACAAGTGAAAAAATGTTTTTAATAAAGGAAATGTGTGTTTTAAATAAAGAGAAAACAGTTATGAATAAAGAAAAAACTCATATTAAAGGATTTTTTTGAATAAAACTAACAAAATATGGAAAAGAAATAACAATATAAATAAAAAGGAAAATATGTTTTGAACAAAATAAGAGTTTCTAATTCAAAAAAAAAGTAATGAACATAGAAAAAATCTGAACTAAAAATAAATGTTATGAATTTGAGAAGAAAATTCCTAAATTCTTGGTGGGAACAATTTTTTGAGATTTTGAATGCTATTTTACAAGGATGTGGGCTTTTGGGAACAAATATTAGTTTTAAGAACGTCTTTCCTGTTTGAAGATAGGGGCACTCTAGAGGTATTTTTCTCCTATGGAATGAGGATCTCGATGCTAAGATTACTAAATTTTCATGCAATCATATTGCTACAACGGTTGATGTCTTGGGATCTTTGTCTTGGTCTTTCATTAGTTTCTATGGGTGGCCTAGCAGTCAAGATAAATGCAAATCTTGGAATTTGTTGAGTCGTTTACAGAACTCCCTTTCTGGTCCTCATTTGGTTGGGGGAGGCTTTAATGAGGTCCCGATGCATCATGAAAAGGATGGTGGGTGTTTGAATAGTGATACAGACATGTAGGATTTTCATAATTCTCTTTTATTGAATTCGCTTCATGACCTTATATTTTTTGGTAATCTGTTTACCTATAAAAGGGGTAGAATAATGGAGGGACATATTTATGAAAGTTTGGACAGATTTGTGGGGTTAGATGATTGGAATTATCTTTTCTGAGCTTTCTCGATTATTCATTTACCCCCAGTTTCATCTGACCACTACCCAATCATCCTGTCAATGGTTTATCAAGGGGGGAGGAGGAGGCATGTGTGTTTCTTTCATTTTGAAAGTACGTGGCTCCAAGATAAGAACTATTAGAAGGTGGTTCACTCAGCTTGGGAGGGGTGGGACCAATGTTTTTCCTCCAATATCTATAGTGTGGCACACTGTCTTAAGGAGTGGAGCTCAGTTAGGTTTGAGAACTTTGATAGACATATCAATGGTGCATAGAATTTCTTGAAGGAACTCCTCTCTCTTCCTTGTAGTGATCTTTCCTTAGGGACATCTCCTCAGCTGAGAAGGGTTTGAATTCGACCTTGAGGTAGTAGGAGACTTATTGGTTTCTAAGGGCCATAGAATCCCATTTAAGGAATGGTGATCAGAATACTAATTTTTTCATCATACAGTGTCTGCTGGGAGGAGGAAAATGAAGGACCCCGGGACACCCTGAGAGGGGAGGGGTGAATCAGGGTGACAACTTTTTCTTTTAATGTGATTGATCTTGTTCCCACGTTGGTAGGAACTTGTTGAACCTATATGATGAATATGATCAGAAATCAAACATTCACATGCACAGAGAAGACACAACACTTTTTACTTGGTTCACCACTAAGGGCTACGTCCAAGGAGCATACGCCGAAAGGTTGTCGGTCGTACCAAATTCCACTAATCTTCACTAGTTTTGGATTATAACGGTTCGGGAATAGTCACTCTGTCCCAGGCTCACTGACTTTACAAAGATTCAGGGATATCTCACTGTTTCCCTCGGGTCACTCTCGTTGACTCCCCCTGGCTCACTGCCCTTGGTGAAGTCTCACTCAATTTATAGACGTAAAGGTCTCTTCATCATTGCATAAGAATGCATCCTCGGTTGTATGTAGATGCTCTATTGAAGTACAACTCTCACCAGTAGACGAATATCACTTTGCGCTGAGGGTACCGGGCAATCTTCTAGCTTTTGTGCAGCTTCAAAAGGACAGATGTACTTTAACAACCCTGGAGCGCTTCTCCAAGCCCGGCGCGCAAGTTTCAATCCCGGCGCGCAAGTCACTTGCGCGGTACAAATTCAGCGTGCAGGTGACACCAACCCACTTGCGCGACACTGCCTCCTTCAACTCCAAACTTGCGCGACGTTGCGCCTTTAACTCCCCAACCGCCTTGGTCGCGCAACCAACAACCGGCGCGCAGCCTCTACTTGCGCGACCCAACAACCACTTGCGCGACTCAACCACTTGCGCGACGAGAGCTCGAAAAACATCTAAGTCTTGAACTTCGTTACAAATGAGGGGGGTGGTCCTCTATTTATAGGCAAACTGGACCCCCTGCGCGGTGGCGCGTAAGTGTCCTCACGGCGCGCAAGTCCTGGCGCGCAGCTCCAACCGCCCTAGCCTCTATCACGCAACTCACTTACGCGGCCCAACCAATACTTGCGCGACCTACTTTCCTTTGCCATATTTTGAAGTTCTGATCATGAAAAACATATGGCGTGCAAGTTTCCACTCTTTCAAGTACATGGCGCGCAAGTCTCTTTGCCAAAAACACTTTTCTCCATTTGTCGATTTTCAGCCCCAAAAATTTGGCAAACACTGGGAAACAGCGTCACCTTCAATAATGTTGTCTGCTTGAATTGTAGGATCACTTTACTGGTTCACATTCTGAACTTCCACTGGGGATTGTCAACAAACACAAACCATACTCCAATTTATGCATAGAAGACCATGGTTCCAACATAAAAACCATATTTCATAGCTAGAGGATCTAACGGGAATGGTTGCTCATGATGCTAATGAAATTCACTCAATTATTCTGAATTTTTTTAGCAAACACTATAAGGTGGAGAGCATTGATATCCCCTCATGTTTTTCGAGTTGTGTCCTGAATATGGTTACGAAGGATATGAACTAACAACTGGAGAGGAAGATTTCTGGAAATGAAGTTTTGGGGGCACTTCACAATATCCATTCAATGAAGACCCCTGGTCCAGATGGGTTTCATGCACATTTCTTCAAAATATTTTGACATATTATTGGGCCTGATGTGATTTTCCTGTGTAAGGAGTTGTGGGCAGGAAAATCATCTTTTGATTATCTGAATGAAACTCTTATTAATCTAATCCTAAAGACCCATAACACCCAGAAAATTTCAGAGTTTCGGCCAATAAGTCTATGTAATGTTGTCTATAAAATTTTCTCCAAGATCCTGGTGGCCCAGCTTCGAGGATTTCCCCCCTTCTTGTCACTAAAAATCAAAGTGCTTTTATCCCAATGAGATCCATCACAAATAACACAACCATTGCTTATGAAATTTTCCATTACATGAAGACCCGTTTATCTGTAAAGAAATTTGTTATGGATATTAAATTAGATACGATGAAAGCTTACGATAGGGTTGAGTGGCATTTTCTTAAATTTTTCTTTTCCAGATTGGGCTTTGGGGCTAAATGGGTTGATAATATTATGAGATGTGTTACTTCGATGTCATTCAGAATCAATATTAATGGGTCTCCATCGAAAATTTTAAACCCGTAAGGGGATTGTGATAAGGGGATCCTCTTTCTCTCTATATTTTCATTCTGGTGGCAGACATCTTCTCTCATCTCCTTCTGAGAGCACTGGAGCAAGGAGTTATCCATGGTGTAAAGGTTTGTCGTAATGGCCCCCCTATTTCTCATCTCTTCTTTACAGATGATAGCCTCCTATTTTCACATGCAACTCCACATAAATGCTGCTCTTTTTTTAAAATCATTAATCTGTATGAAAGGGAATTTGGGCAACGTATTTCTCATCTCTTCTTTACAGATGATAGCCTCCTGTTTTCACATGCAACACCACATAAATGCTGCTCTTTTTTTAAAATCATTAATCTGTATGAAAGAGAATTTGGGCAACGTATTAATTCAATGAAGTCAGAAATGTTCTTTAGTAAAAGTGGGTTACCATCGAGGATGGATGATTTGTATCGGGTGTGCGGGTTCCCTCTAGTTGAAAAACACCAAAAATACTTGGGCCACTCAACTCTTGTCAGAAGATTGAAGAAACAAGTGTTTGCGGCTATTGTGGAAAGAGTGGATAATATGATTTGCTTATGGTCCAACATGAGGATTTCTAAGGTTGGGAAGGAGGTCCTTGTTAAAGTAGTTGGCCAAGAAATTCCTTCTTTTGTTATGTCTTTGTTCAAATTCCATGAAACTTTTGTTGATCAAATTCACTCACTTTTGGCTAAATTTTGGTGGGAATCTCGTGATGGTAAACACAACACCCATTGAGTTTCTTGGGATAAACTTTGTGTCTCTGAGTTTTGCGGTGGTCTTGGTTTTATAAATCTCAAATTGTTTAACAAGGCTCTTCCAGTGAAATAAGGATGACGACTTATCTCCTGCCCTAATGTGCTCTTCTCTAAGGTTATGTGCTCAAAATATTTTCCTAATTCTATTTTTTTGCATGCCCAGTTGGGACCGCATCCAAGTTTTATGTGGAGGAGCATCTGGGGAACTAAATATCTTCTTGAGAAAGGGTGTGTGTGGAGAATCACAAATGGGAATGATGTTAGTGTGTGGAATGATCTGTGGTTGGCCAACAGTAGCAATATGAGAGTTTCTTCACCCGTTGTCTTGGGATTTGAAGAGGTGAGGGTTCATGAACTGATTAGCGACTTTTTTGAGGAGTGAGATCGTGATAAGATTTGCAGGTTGTTTAATGAGAGGGGCCACCATTTTATCTTCAACATTCCTCTCACCTCAAATATGGGTTCTGATCAGATTTGCTGAAGTGGGGGACCGTCGGGTGTGTTCTCTATTCTATCGAGATACAAACTATTGGTTGATCGATCTCCTCATAACCACCCAGACGATCACTAGAAGGATGTTTGGTCGCTTGTTACTCCGCCCAAGGTAAAGTTTTTTTGGTGGCAGGTTTGTGCGGGTGTACTTTCAACCCGTGACTTTCTGGTGAGGCGACACCTTGCTGTGGACGATGAATGTCGCATGTGTCTCTAGGTTGTGGAATCTCCATTGCACGGAATGCTCTTGTGTCGTGGGTTGGAGGGGGTATAAAAGGAATAGAAGTTGGACTTTCAGAACTTCTTTGATCGTTTAGTTGAGTTGACCCATAATCTCCATAATTAGGGTGTTTTTTTGGAACTGAGAGTGGTGAGGTTGATGTGCACGATTGCTTGGATGGTTTAGACAAGAAGAAATGAGTGAGTTTTTCAAAAGAAGGTTGCTCGAGATCGCATCTGGTTCGAGCGAGTCTGAAAATGGATGAGTTTTTGGAAGACTGGCGATGTTGCCTCATCTAAGACGCGTCTTAGGCAAGTTTCATCTTGTTGGACTCTCTCCCAACCTCAGAGGGCTTTGTCAAAATTAATACAGATGTCGTTGTCTTTGGGTTGAGGGTGGGTGTTGGGATCATTGTCCGTCAAAGTGAAGGTCAAATGTTGGAAGCTCATTGCAAGACTATTCAAGTTGCTTGGAGTCCAATTGCGGCGAAGGTGTCCACTATCCTCTTTGGAATTCTTATTGCTCGCTCAAAAGGATGGAGCAAGGTCTTCATGGAGTCTGATTGTCTTGCTATGATAAACGCCCTGGTTAAGAAAGGAGTGGGCTCACAAACATATGGTCTTATTCTTAGAAAGATGCGGTCTCTATTGAAATATTTCTCCTCCAATTTTTCTTTCATTAAGGGATGTGGTAATCTTAAAGCTCACGGGTTGGCGTGATCATTAGGTGACCATTGTTGGGGTGATTCTTTCTCTGATTGGATTTATAATTCTGATACGTTGGATTCACCTCCTTTAAAAAAAAATTATTCCGAGATAATAATTAATCAATTAATTATAAATAAATATATTTTTTAGATTCATTACAAATCTTATATTTTTTGAACCAATTCTCCGGACATTCAATGAATATAATTAATTAATTATAAATAAATATATTTTTTAGATTCATTAAAAATCTTATATTTTTTGAACCGATTCTCCGGACATTCAATGAATTTTATATGTGACTAGTTTTCCTCCGCGCTTAAGAGTGGTGGGTAAGGCAACGTGCTAACGTAGGAGGAGCACACTCCCCGTTGCATCCCACGCCACCATTTATGCCGATGTCTTCGAGACAGTCATCGGATTGAGAATATAAAGCTGGAAGGATAAAAAAGGCTCCTCCTTCCTCCAAGAATCCCCGTCTGAATCCGTGTCTATCCCTTTTGGATCGCATTGCGAATCGCCGGATTCTATGACTTCTTGAGCATTTCATCTTCCTTTCTCTTCCGATTCCTTCGTTTTGTTTTTTGCCTGAAGGTTTATGTATGGTTCTAATCATTGATCGGCGCAGATGCGTTCCGAACGTGTCCGGGTTTCTGTCATCGTGTAATCTTTATACATGAACTGTGTTGTGTTTGGATCATCTTTGTACTTGATAACGAGTTACCCACATAATCGATGAAATTATGTTCCATTTTGTGCGTTGAGTTATTCAATGGATGTATGATCTTTTGAATTGTGTGCTATAAATATCAATTTTTTATGGATTTTTCTTAACATCTGGCGTTCTCTCTCAGACTGCGCTGTTCGTTCTGTTAATGTTTAGCTCGCCTGAAATCAATATCAGGTTTGGTCGTGAGAAGCATCTGCTTTAGATATAGAAATTCTCTTCTTTTAAGCTGACCTTTGGGTGTAGAATATCCTGAATTGGGGATTCAGTATTTCCCCCACTTGATTCGATTCTCTTATCTTGGAGTTTCCATTTATGGCTTGTTTTCCAGGACACTTCCAAGCTATGCTACTGCTTTGAAGATTTATTGTTTTCTTTTTATTTATGATTTGAAGACATTGGATGTTACTTTCTTAAGCCTGCCTTTCTTTTATTTATCTTGCTCTTGAGATGAGATGAGATTGAGACCGTATTTCAATTCTGGTTAACATTGTCATAAAGTTCGAGGCACATTCTATGATTTGTAGCTTAATTTGGCATTGAGTTGTTTTCTATTCCATTTCACTTTTTTTGCATTCTTGTATTGTATTCTAAGAAATGCCATATTTTATTTGTAGGTTCGAGACCTTCAGTTCACTGAACAGCTGATACATCAAGGTCAATACCTAAACCCAATGCTGTTTATTATTCTTACAACATATAAGAAAGGGTAGCTGATTTTTGATTCAAGATGCTGTAGTTTATTATTGCAGAAATCAGGTTGTGTTTGAGAACCCTTATTGAAAAGTGCTTACAGCACTTACCACTTAACTGATTACGTCTAAGTGTTTTCATTTTACACTGAAGAAGTGTTTTTTATGCCACTTTTTTTTAGGAGCTTTGGTACACTGCATGTTAAGTGATTACAATGCAAAGTGATTGCTGTGGAAGTGATTACTGAGAAAGTGATTGTTGATGAACATCACTGTGCTTGGTATACAATGCAAAGTTATATTTCACTTACAGGGAAAGTGAAAAATGCAGTGTTTTGTATCCATTCAGTTTATTTGTAATGCTATGTCAAATTATAAAATTGTCCTTCAATTAAAAATGTAAATTAATACAAACAATTTAATTAAAAATAAAATTATTATAAATATGGGTGTGGAAGACTAAAGGTTTGTTTGAAAAAGCTTGTTGAAAACTGTTTACACCCCTCATCACTTATTGGCAGTGATTTTCTTCCGGGATTCATGTTTAAGTGTTTTTTAAGATGCAAAACCAAACATCACATATTTTTTTCAAACTGCTTATCATAAGTGGTAAGTGCTATAAGAAGTTTTCAGTAAGCATTGTTAGACGGACCTTTAAATTTGGCATTGAATAAAATATTGAACTTTCTATTCATTATCTTCACTCTTAATTTTTAATCGGGGTTATTTTTTAGTATTTTATAATTACATTGCAGAGAGAAACGACTGCAATCAGATTGGAGGACTTGCCTGCAAACACAGCCTTAACATTTATTTTTTGTTTTCAAATTTTTTAGCTATTTTAGGTTTTTATTCCTTGAGTTCGGGCACTGCAAGTGTCGGCAGTGCCCATGGATGCCACGGCGAGTGGAACCCCTACCATACAATACCACAACATCCCCGAACAATCCATTGCTGCTCTCGTCCATTCATCATTACCTGCATTTCAGAGGCAGCAGCGACATTGCCCAGGCGTCTCAACCCCTGGAGAATTCCCCTTGGCTGCCAGTCCTTCAATCGTTCTTCATGTTCTTACATCGTGTAATCTGGGTCCTCAAGATCTTTCAAAGCTGGAGGCAAGTCTTGAATTTCATATAGATCCCACCTAATGTTTGAATTGATGATGCTGCTGATTGGATTGGTTTGGTTTGAATTGCAGATAACTTGCTCGTTCTTCAGACAGCCTGCCAACTTTCCCCCTGATCTTGAGCTCTCTATAACAGAACTTGCTGCTTTGGATATGTGCGAGAAAAGAGCCATATTTAAGCCCATGTCAGCCGAAGAACGGATGGCCCTGAAGGCGAGGTGTGGGGGTTCATGGAAATTGGTGATGAGTTTTTTTCTGGCCGGGGAGGTTTGTACAAGGAGGGAGAAGTCGCAGGCAATTGCAGGGCCTGGCCACAGCATTGCTGTGACATCCAAGGGAGCTGTTTACACGTTTGGTTCGAACAGCTGTGGGCAGCTTGGACATGGCACAACTGAAGAAGAATGGCAGCCTAGGCTTATCAGGTTGCTTATTTTTTACTACTCGTTTGTTGAAAATTATGTTAAAACTAAAACACAGCACATGAGAGATGCATGTTGTGTTTGATTTAGGCTGCGGTTGACAACACTTGTTGAAAATTGCTTACAAGGTCTGAAATATGCATATAACTTGTCACTCATGATACACAGTTTGAGAAAATAAGTGGCGTTTCCTTTGTTTGTGGAAAAACACTCAATACTTATATTCCAGAAGAAAACCACTTGAATTAGTGGTAGAAAAAAAAATTTTCAATAGGTAGCCTGAACATAAACATTTTCCTTAGTTGAAACTGCTTATAGCACACTTATGATACTTAGTTTGAAAAATAAGTGGTGTTTCTCTTATTTTTGAAAAAACACTTATATTCTAAAAGAAAACTGCTTAAGTGGCAGAAAAACACTTATTTCATATGGAAACGCTTATACAAAAGCACTTATAATTTATGATAACCAGTTTGAAAAAAATAAGTGTTCTTTGTTCTATTTATGAAAAAACACTCACTCATAAATTCCCGAAAAAAACCCACTTAAATAATTGGCAGAAAATCACTTTTTCAATGAACAATCTGGGAAGTGATTGGTACTATAAACTGTTTTCAGTATTGTCGTATGCAGCCATGCTGCACTTAACATAGATGATAAGCAGTTAGAAAAAACAAGTGGTGTTTGTTCTGTTTTTGAAAAAGCACTCACACACTTAAACAGTGTGAATCAAAGCCTTAGATAAGAATCAATGGGAATTGGAGCCTTAAATAAGTGCTGTCAAATGGAGCCTTAGATGAAAATTAATAGGAAACTTGTTATCTTGCAGATCGCTGCAAGGAATTCGAATTATTCAAGCTGCTGCTGGAGCTGACAAGACGATGCTTATCAGTGATGCTGGCCAACTGTATTCTTTTGGGAAGGAATCCCTCGGGGAATCCGAGTATGGGGCTGCACCATCTAAGCTGGTCACAACCCCTCGGCTGGTTCAGTCTCTGAAAGGCATTTTTGTAGTACAAGCTGCAATTGGAAATTTCTTTATTGCTGTTTTATCCAGAGAAGGTACTGTTTACACCTTCTCATGGGGCAGTGATGGTAGGCTTGGACATCATGCAGACCCAAGTGATTCGGAGCCTCGCCCCTTGCTGGGGCCTCTGGAGGGCATACCAGTGGTACAGATAGCTGCTGGCTACTGTTACCTTCTGGCCCTGACTTGTCAACCCAGTGGAATGTGAGTTTATCTTTCTCGTTCTACATTAAAAGAAGTTGCTCATGCCGAGGCAATGGTCATGTTTGTGGATGCATTGATGAAAATTTTATTCCCTACCATTTCCCCCGGTTTTAAATATGTAATTATATAGTTTTGATTAGAGGTGTACATGGATCAGGCTTTATCTAGTTTAGGTCTGTTTTTATGTTATGCACCGTTTGGAGCTGTGCATGTGCCTGGGGATCCGTCTGACCTGAAAAAATGTATTGTTGGGCTTAAATTTTTTGGCCTGAATAATAAATGAGTCCCTTTTAATAGCTTGATTAATATTCGGGTTGGGCTTGGGCCACAATTGGTGACCCGACGCACGATCCGCCCCGCCTGATAATCATATAATATAATAATATTTTAAACGAAATCATAATTATGTTTTTATTATTTTTAAATCCTGATTATTATATTATTTTAATTTAATATAATTTTGTTTTAATGACAGATTAATAAACGGTCTGGGCTTCAGGCCAAACAATTTTAAATGGGTTGCGCTCTGGGTTCTTTCCCAGGCCCAATTATTAAATTGGTTGGGCTGGGCCATGGATTTCTTTTTTTATTACCAAGATAAAAATCTGGTCCAAACCTGTCATATGCCCGGTTCATGTACACCTCTAGCTGGGCGGTTTCAAGGGAATGAAAACTCGTTGAAATTTCCCTCCTTGGAGGGAAACGAAATGGTGGGTTTACGGAGAAAGTTCATTTTCTTGGGAGGGAAAGGAAAGGAAAGTGGTTTAAATAATATTCATTTATTTTAAATATAATAATATATTTTTTATTATATCATTCTTATTAAGATATTTTATTGGCCTGAGGCCTGGCTCAATTATTAATCTGGTTTTAAAATATAAGTACATTAAAATAAAAAATATATAACAACAATGGTTTTAAAATTTTAAATTCATGATATTATGATTTCTTTTAAAAATAATTATTAATCATATTACTATCAGGTGAACGGGTCACCAATTATGGCCCTGGTCTGGCTCAAATATTAGTTGGGCTTTTAAAACTGAGGGTCTGGTTGACATTACTTACTGAAAACTGCACCATGGTTATCACTTCGGTAAGTGCTTATGATGCGTTTTCAGATTTCTCATTGAAAAAGTGCTTTTATTACCACTTATTTAAGTGGTTTTCTTCTGGAATACGTCTTCGTTTGACTACACTTATTATTAGTGCTTCTGTATAATTTTTTCCAAATTTCTTGTTGAAAGTGTTTTTCTGCCACTAAAGTTGTGTACTTCAGAAATGTAAATGCAGGCGCTCCTCAGTAAGTGCTTATAGTAAGTGATACATGTTATAAGTGGTTTTTATTAAGTGCTGTCAAATGGACCCTGACCTGTTTATTATTCAGGCTAAAAAAAATTGGCCCAATAATACATCCTTGGGCCTATGTACTGGTCTAGTCTTGATCCTTCTCGTCTTTTCATTTTTGTTCAGCCATACCATAAACTTAAAGATCTGAAATTACGACAACTCTTTGGAAAATCTCTCAGGTCGGTGTACTCTGTTGGGTGTGGCTTGGGTGGGAAGCTCGGGCACGGTTCAAGGACTGATGGGAAGCATCCTCGTTTGATTGAACAGTTTCAGGTATTGAACCTTCAACCCATGGTTGTTTCCGCAGGCGCATGGCATGCTGCTGTGGTGGGGAAAGATGGGAGGGTCTGCACGTGGGGCTGGGGACGGTATGGATGCTTGGGTCATGGGAATGAAGAGTGCGAGTCGGTCCCGAAAGTGGTGGAGGCATTGAGCCATGTCAAGGCTGTTCATGTTGCCACGGGGGATTACACAACTTTTGTGGTGGCTGATGATGGCAATGTTTACTCGTTTGGATGCGGTGAATCGTCAAGTCTGGGGCATAACAATGCTGGGGGCGGTGGACAGGTTGGTACTTCTCCCTCTATTGCTCTCGACTTCTAAATAATATGATGGATTTGAATTATCTTGTAGAGGTGAAAATTCGGGTTCATGGATCGGGTTTGTGTCGGGTTGATTATCCTGTGAACATAATTAAGCTCAACCCTAACCCGATCCATTTATTAAACGAGTTTACCTGACCTAACTCATTCACGATGGGATCAACCTTTACCCAACTCGCCAATCATTTTAGGTGAACATAGATTGCATCATGACATGCCATGCTTAAGTAGTTCATATCACATTAATACAATGACCTAGCCAACCTGTTTCACTTTAAATATATAACAGACTACATCATGACATGTCTAACTAGTTAATATCACATTAATACAAGGACTTAACCAAATTAAATTATTCCATTTAGACTAAAAATGACCCGAGTGTTGGTCTTTGATGATACATCTTGAACAAAAAATAAAGATAGCGGAAATTGTTGTGTTAAGATGGACTTGTGAACATACTAAGATGAATAAGATTAGAAATGAATGTGTTGAAGGGAAAATTGTTGTGAATCTGATTGGCGAGAAGATGTTTGAGATTAGATTAAATGGTTTGGATATATTAAAAGAAGACCTAGGGGTGCATTTGTTAAAATGTTAAGTTTAATGACAAATTCACTTATTAAAAAGAAGTAGAGCTAAATGGTTTCAATGAAAATATGCCCTTCAATAGAGCTACTTGGCAAGATCCATGTAGCCGACCCTATTGAATTGGGTACAAGACTTGTTTGACGTTATAGATTAAAAATAACCTAATTAGTATAAAACATATGGTATCTGCATTTCAACTTGGACCTTCTTACAGTATAAAACATATGGTATCTGCATTTCAACTGGACCTTCTTACAGCATTTAAAATAAATAATGGCTTATAAACATGTTGAATTGTTTCAAATCAAGTTGATTATAAGAATAAAATATATTATAAAGTGAATTATTAATATATTTTTAATGTTACATTATCATTATATTTTTAATCGGGTTACACGGATTAGATGGGCCAGAAATGATGAACCTGAACCGGACCTGGATATTTTCCTTGACATATTACTCAAACCGAGTACAACCCAAATCCATTTATGTCTGATCCAGATCCGTGTCGGTTGTGTCGGGTTATCATGCCAGGTTCAAAATTGTCACCTCTAGCTACAACATTCACCTCTCATGATAAAATTTCCAAAAATATAGCGTTTCTTCTGTTTATAAAAAAAATACTTATAACTTGAGCAGACCACTTAAATAAGTTACCAAAACATGCCTTTTTATTGAACAATTTGTAAACACTCACTTTTCAGCAAGTGACGTCACAGTCTTAAATTTCTGAATGAAACCTTTTAAATAAGTCGCTGAAAAATACTTTTTCTGTAAGGGTCCCCTTGACAGTATTTATTGAAAATTGCTGATATCAGTTATCATTTGTTTGTTCTGTTTTTGAAAAAAATAACACTTGGATTTCAGAAGAAAACCACTTAAGTGAAATGAACTCACTCATTCAATATGAAATCTGGAAATACTAACACAAAATCAATTACATAAACAGTTCGTAAATGTCGCAATCTATTCTCATGTCCATAGTTACAGTATGAGTATTTACTTGTGCTACATGATTTTTCCTAGGAAAATCAGCATGTAAACGTGCTGAGTCCGGAACTAGTTACATCGTTGAAGCAATTGAATGAGCGAGTGGTACAGATCAGCCTGACCAACTCCATATACTGGAATGCTCACACTTTTGCGCACACCGAGACCGGAAAGCTCTACAGCTTTGGCGCAGGAGACAAGGGGCAGCTGGGAATAGAGATGACAGGCCACCAGGGCGAGCGGGGCAGTCCAGAGCTGGTACACCTCGATCTCAGCTAGCCATACGGGTACATAATAATTTCATCTCCATCAGTTGGCTGCATTTGGTGCTTTTAGATTCATGTGTCTGATTTGTACATAGAGAACAGTTGACACCTCTTGGGGTTGTCTTGTTTATAGCTTATTTATGGTAAATTTACTGTAAATGGAATTTCTTAGACATGGGGTATTGTTTTGATTATATGTGTATATATCATGCATTTTTTGGGGTCTTTAATGGATCAACAGCATTTGGTCTCATCCAAGAGTGTGGATTGTGGCAACACAAAGTTTACTGGGTACCAAGAGTGTGGATTGGTCCAAAACTGATATTCATTTATAATGTTGGTAGAACACAAAACACTTGATTGGGGCCAAGAACCCCTCCTTGCCTACTGGTTTGCCATGTCAAATTCAAGAATTCTTTAAACCACTGCATGATGCTTCACAAAAACTTTCAAATGCATTCAGATACATTGTTTCAACGATTTTATTATGTATGCATGTCATGTCAACAATGTCGTCCTACATGATCGATGTATCTTTGATTTTATTTATTCATGATCACTTAGCTACTAAAAAAAAAACTACATTATTATAATCATATTCATTTTCTTTGGCATGCATATAATGTTCATCATTTTTAGGGGTGGTAATTCGTGTTGGCGGGTCGTGTTCGTGTTGTGTCACTCGCTGACACATGATTATACATGACACAAACATGACACGATTAAACTATTATTACATGGATAACATGACTACTTGTTTAACATGTTTATTTTAAAATAGCCTGAAACAACCCGATTAAAAATGACTCGTGACCACATTTTTTGGCGCGACATTACACAATTAACATGATTACACAGTAATTAAATGGGCTAAACAGATCATTCTTGCATGGGTCAACATGAGACATGTTTAATTAAATGGGTCATTTCATATCAATTTCAGATTGAACAAATTAACTTGGACATGACACAATTATTAAACGATGTTTTTGACGGAAGCTCTGATGCGCTCTCGCATCTGTGACAGTTCAGTGAGAACGTCGTGGCAGACTTGCTTTCTAAAGTCAGGTGGTTGTTGAGGTTTCTAGCTAGTGATGCTTTAGAATGCATATTGGTCGAGAGAATGAGGTTTGAACTCATCGCACCTAGAAAAATTATTACATACTTCAAGACTCTTATAGATTTAAGATATGTTTGTGAATCCTCCCCAAATCCTATTGTAGGACTGGTTACCCCTGTGCCAACGATCCAATCGAAGTTATGTAGAGATGTGAACGTCTTTGTGTGGTAGAGATTCTCCATCTTTCTCTTAATAGTTCGCGATGCTTTGGTTTAAAGTCGAATAGCTGAACGCTTTGAAGTTTATCATTGTTTGAGAGGTGATAATCCACATAATTTAGTGATGCTTAACGGGGCATGCCATACATTTTAAGGTCATGTAATGAGGATCACTTCCAAATAGTTTTATATCATGCAGAATGGACGACTAGGAAGAAGGGTGCCCAACAATGGTTGGTGTGAGATTTATGCACGAGAAGCCCTTTCTGGTTCATCCTGTCTGTTAATAACTAAACGGGAGAAAGTATGATTGGAGCTTACACCTAAGGAGACCCATGTTATCTTCTTTTTGTGAGGCCATGAAGAAATCTCATGCCCGTCACATGAGAGATGATGGATCATCCCTGGCTCGTCACCAGAGGCATCCCTAGCTCGTCACCAGAGGAAAATAATTCACCTTATGTCCGTCAACATAAGGAGTTTCTATGCTCATCACATAGGGGGTCATAAACTCATCACCTAGGGAAGGATTGGGCAATCACATGCTCATCACATGAGTTTCTTATGCTTGTCACATAAGAGGCAACTAGGTGAGGTTGGGGCTTACACCTAGTAGGAGACCTGTATATGACGCTTGTGTTGTAAAAGGGGCGGCAACAAGAGACTGACTGGGGCTTACACATGAGTTTCCCTGAGATGTAGGGTTGTGACTTACACCTAAGAGGAGACCTATATACAAAGAAACCAAGAGGTGTATCTTGACTCAAGCTATTCGGGAAAAGTGAGTCATGTTATACTCATCACATAAGAGGACATGTTTGTTTTGGGGTGTTTGGATTGAACCTCAGAGAGGTGTCCTACGTATCCTATAGAACAAGAATCAAAGCCCGCATAGTTCAAGTGACACAGTTTAATGTCATATGTGAGAACCGATCCATGCAGTTTAACTGTTGTAAAAGTGGATGTCCTAGACCCAACTAAAAAAGTACTTTTTGATTACCATATCTTGTATTCAGAGAATTATGCATGATCTATACTTACCATAATAGTGTTGACAATTTTGTGTCCACTATTTACAAATGTCCTTGGGTTATTTGTCATATCAACAGGTTATAGCAGTTCTCAACTATAATGAGAACCTCGAGAGACTCTTACATTATTTTTAAACATATGTCTTATGGTCTAGATACATTATACTGACTGAACACAGATGATGTCTGATTATTAGGTGCTTGGGGCTTATAAGTATCGAGACTTCTTCTCATGAAGTTCGCACCGATGATCTCGAGTAGAGGAGATCATTAGAATTGACCCGCCAATAAGAATACCACATGTTTCAGGTGTCATTGGTTGTTTCTATTTATGAGCACGTGTATTGGTCTCACAACTTGAGATCATTATCAATGTGTTCCATTTGATCACATACTTTGATTCAAGACGAAAATCATGACATTTATGCTGCAGTGAGATAGTTTGCATTGGGTGCGTCATTGATTACATGACATTGGTTGAATGTTCAAGAAAGTTTTTGTCGCTTTCGAAATGACGAGATGTCTCGGGCCCGATTTTTTAAAGGTTGGGGCCATAATGTCTCGGACCCAGTTGAACAAAATAGCAGTACCTTTATTAAATCCATGACTATGGTGATTAAAGGTAAGTCTATATAATAAGGTCAATGGATAATAAAGCAAAAAAGGATGACGACACTAAGTGTGCATCCTGCTTTATAAGTTATCCCAAGATAAGAGACTATATTACACGAGATGTGTTCGTAGGAGGTTGTCGTTGCTATGACTATACCTTATCTCATCAGGGGTCTTGATGGGTTGATAGACTTCGCTTCTGGTCAATGAGTATCACTCATTGGTATCGAGGTAAGAGCCCAAAGAGTCACACACTTATCATATTCAAAAGTCTGATATATTCTTATGAATAGGAATATAGGACATGGTGGGTCTCGCCATAGGGGTCTGGGGGATGTCCGAGTTTAAATGATCGCCAAAAAATAAATAAATTCATTATTATTCGAGTATAGAATAATTGGAGTTGAATTTATTTATTTATTTATTGCATTTACTAGTTTTAAAGTGAATACATGGAACAATATTTAATGAACGAATATTATTTTAATATTCACGTATTTGTGGGAATAACGAGTCGAGTTAATGATTCACTTCTATTATGTGATATATTTATTATATTATAAGTGATAAAAATATAAATGATGTTTATGATATAGTTAATAGGCCATAATATGTCGTTTATGACTTATTTAGTAGGTAATATATATTCGGGGGTTATGGAGCCATTTCCAGGTGTTTTTACATCACCATTTAAGTAAGAGGAAGCTATAAGTCAATGGACTATTCATCCATTCGAATTTGAGAGCTCCTCTCACATCTCTCCCACATCCTAGAGAGAGAAACAACTCATTCCAAGAATCGATCCAAGTTTGCTTTTTCAGATCGAAGGAATGACATAGCGACAATTTTTGGGACGTCGAAGGCCACACCAGTTCTTCGTGCCATCACTCGAATATCGACAATCGGCATACCCACAAACATTCAAAGTGCGTGTGGATGATCTATAGAGTTCTGACGTCGGTTCTTTTGAGCAACAGTCGCCGACAACAAGTGGTATTCATCATAGTCTTCAAATCGAACGAGATATTTGTTCGATATATTTTTGTGCTTAAATCATTTCACGTGAGGTTCTCGGGTTGCTTATTAGGAAACACATTGTTGGTGATGACATTGTTACGTCAAGTCAGCGCTATTTTTTTTTTAAAATCCCAATCCATCCGCTTATGTTGTGCACCATAGTACCAACAATTGGTATCAGAGGGAACACATCATTCTTTAAGCCAAACTTAAATTAAATTTGCCAATAGGGCATTGTAACGGTCTCATTGCAATGAACCACGCTTCGATCCGATCACATACGATCAATTTATGACCATCCAAAGTTTTAAATTAGATGGAAATCTATTTTTGCAGGTTTAAAAATTTGAAGAACATATATATCATATGTTATATTTTTCATCTGAGGCAGTGGATGGTGGCTGATCCCAGTGAACCCCGGTGTTCCGACAAAGTTCCGATAGTCGAAATAGTATTTATCGGTTGATTTTTCATTGGACAAAACGTTTTCCGAGCAGGGAATAATTCCACAAAGTAGAATTTTTAATTTTTTTTTGTCGAAGCCTAAGGGTATAAGCTTTCAAAAAAAAAAAAAAAAAACAAGAGAAAAATATCAGAAGGGGGTAGCTTAACCGCCCCGTGTTGATAAATAGCCACCCTAAGGGGTGGCACACTTTTAAAATCTCGTGCCAGTTGGTGCGGGTAACTATTAATTTATTTTTTATAATAGGCGTCGGGGACCGTGCAATTTATAATTTGTGAATTAAAATTAGCTGAAGTTTTTTTAATTCATTTAGAGTGAAATTTATTTTGAATTTAATTTAATTACGTATTTATATCGCATGTTTATCGCTTGCTGGACTGATCTTGAGTATTGAACGACCGGTGCATGTTTGGAATTTAATTTATTTACTATTTATTGCAATTGCTTACGATGATTATAATATTTAATTAATAAATGACGATCTGCGTATTATTCATTTTTCACATTATATGTATAAGGACCTATGCATCCATGAGTATTTTTCCGCATGTATGTTTAGCATTTCCGAGTGTTTATGTATAATATAGATGATATAATATGCAGACCATGCTGAGATTTAGCGATATTCCAGAAGGGATGTGGATACACTGGACAGGGGAGTGAGCTGCGACATGAGTCAGACACGACTCAGGTATCAACCCTTAGAGTCACGGTTGATCCATTTACGATCAATGGATCAACCAATAATAAATGCTCAATATCAATCATGTTATTTATTTATTTATAGACGATTTATTATTATTTTGTGAATGTATATATTACGTGATCATATAGAATAATAAACGAGCATGCATAAATAAAAGAAATTAAGATGTGATGAATGTTTTTCAATTTAATGCACAGTTAAGTTGTGAACGAGATCATATAGTATGAGCATATTAAATAGGAAATGATCCAATTCATTGAGAAATAATAAAACCCTTCAAAAAAATATTAAGTTGTAACGCCTTCCGTCGTTTGAATTTGAACAAAATCAGGTATACGAGGTGTTCGTCAGCCCTAGTTGAGGGTTCCTCCTACCACTTGAGAGTTCTTATGAGGACGATGAGTCGAATTAACTAAAATTAACAACAAATAAATAGCCTTATCTAGATGTTGCAACTTTAGAGGCAAGCGTTGAACATTGAAAGGTTATCCTTTGCAGGAGATGAGACTCCACTCAATAGATCAAAGAGTTGTGAGTTAATGCGGGTGACCAACCAAAAACTTACCTTAAAACTTTATGACTAGTGGCATAGTCATAACTTGGACTATGAGGAAATATTTTAAGGATTATTTCCACTAGAATACTCAATTGACTGAATATTATGAATCTAGTAGTTGAGGGCTACCAGGGTTCGAAAAAATAGTGAGATACATTTAAGATAATAAATTGATAATGTTTAATAACCGGTAATGAAGATAAAAGTACTAATTCGCTTATGTTTAATTTTTTAGAAAATGGAAAGTAACACCATAGATACACTGCGATCAATATTGAACAAAGAACATGTCCTCACCGTCACAAATTTTCAAGAGTGGTATTAACGCTTGTGCATAATACTACAATATAAAAGGAAATTATATGTGATGGATTCCCCACTACCTGATCAACCTCCTTAGGAAGCAAGCGAGGATGAGAAAGATGTTTTCAGGAGACTCATGAATGACACATTTGATGTTTATATCATAATGTCCAAATAGTTGCAGATGAAACATGAGGACATGGATGGTTATACTATGTTGTCTCGTATTTGATAAGTCTGTGAGGAGAAAGTGAAGTGAGAAATCAATGAGATTTGATCACATTGATCATATATAGATTGAAATATGGAACTCAAGATGGTCTTCTTGTACTCTGGATGATAGAGTACATTGTTTGACTAGAAGAATTTGGATTCAAGACGAATCAAGATCTCTCAGTTCATCTCATTCTCTCATACTTACCACCCAATTTCTTCAATTTCCTTAAAAGTTATCAAATGAATAGTTTGGAGAAACCACTTTGATATCTTTTGGGATAGGTTCACCAAGAAGATGAGAATTTTAAAAAAGTTAATTATTTAATTCTTTGGGTGAACAATAAGAAATACAAGGAGAAAAGGCCAACTGCAAGTACACTGCCAAAGGAACCTTCATGACTTTCTAAAAAACTAAAGATATGGAGGGAGATCACTGAATATGAGGCAATTTTCTTCGCACGTGGAAAGATAGCTCACCATAACAGAAACTGCAATGAAATGAATAATAATCAAGTGTGAGCTTCTACTTTAGGTATATAGACTATTAAATGTAATATTTTAGTAACACTCTTTGGGCATTAGATACAATATATCACTTACATATTTGTGTCTAAATATAGGAACCAAGGATCAAGAAACATTACTAGAAGTTAAGGTGCATTCTCCAAGCAGCTCAAAGGGTGATGCCTATATCAGTGGATAAAAGAACACAATTTTATTGCCAAAGGAATGGTTCTTATAAAACTATAATTTTGTGTTGAATGCTACTAGAGTATTTAAAATGAATATTGTTTATGACATTTCACACACAACTAATAATTTAGTAATATATGAATATTTGAAAATACACAATGAATATAAAATGTAAGACTCTAATACCCAGTTGTGGAAAGATAAATCTTTGTCGAGTAAAACTAAAAGTAATTGTCAAGGATATACCTAATACAATATTTAGAACCTTTGGTGCTAAAAACCTTAGGTATTATCGACAAATTCACTTATCTAGTTTTGGACAAAGAGACCTTTAGAAATAATGGTAAGCCACAAAGCTTTCAGAATTAGTTCAGCTAGAGAGCGTGAACCATTCCAAGGATAAGTTAGAGGTAAATTCATATACTTCATGAGATTCCTTTAAGGATGTTAAGGAATTTCAAAGTGAAGTAAGGAACATGCATGGTTAGAAGATATGAGTTGCTTCAGACTCATGATCTAAAGAATATCTAAACCATGTATTCATTGATAATTGAAAATGTGGAGTGGAGTAATTTCTAAATTCATAGTTCCTTATTCACATCAAATCCATGATGAGAGTAAAAGTAGAAAAGATTATTAGTCTTACATGCATACATTGATCATTAAAATTTAGAGTGGAGTAATTCCTAAACTCACATTTCCTTATTCATATCAAATCCATGATGTGAGTAAAAGGAGGATCGACGACGATTCTTACATGAATACATTGATCATTAAAATGTAGCATGAATAAATTCCTAAACACACATTTCCTTATACACATTAAAGCCACAATGTTAGTAAAAGGATCATCAATGATGAGACTTATAAGCATTACATTATCTTTCGAGACATGATTCACAAATAGCAACGTTAACCCATAACCATATGCCAATTATCATGAAACATGAATACCATATGTGTAATAGTATGAAATAAATCTATTATGTTGAAAAACATATGTTTAGATGAAAAGAATTTGTTAAGACTATGTTAATAAATAAACTTGCATCAAGAATAACACATAGTGAATCTAAGGTAATTATCCTAAAGGTTGTTTAGGTTATTACATAAATATATGAGATAGACTATATTTCTATAAAAGGGTGCACATATCCATTTGAGACAGTGGGAGAAATATTGACTTGGGTTAAGTCAAGATTGTAGATGCACAAGTAGTTGGAATATGAATAAATTCCTCAAGATCTCGATGAAAAGGAATATTCTAGAGACACATACTATGCAGGAATATTAAAACCATAGCGGTGGTTTTATATTCATCATGGTGGGTGATAAATTAGTAAATGAGAATAATGGATCCTACAAGGAAGTAGTAAATGAAAATAAAGTATGATTGAAAAGTTTATATGAATTCATAAAATAGATTCCATATACCAAAATCAAGTATGTATTTTGGTAGTTTCTCCAATTAATGTAATGCCATTGGTGGGTATTCAAAAGAATCTATATAGGGTGTTACAAGCATGGTACCAATAAGGATTGATTGGATATACCAAGCATTCAATCCTAAATCCATTAGAATTATACTTCTCATAAAAACTTTCTATGATCAAAATATTGAGCATTAGATGCCATGACCACCTTTCTTGCAAGGTGTCTGTACGACACAACCATAAAGGGTTGACGACACCAAGGAATTCCAATAATAAATACATGTTGTAGAGTTCCATTTATGGATTAATTCAAGTATTGTGATCATAGAATATTAATTTGGAACAAATGCATTCCAAGTGTCGATAAGGAGTTAGTGGGAGTACCATAGTTTTTCAAGTAAAATATGTTGATGACATATGGAAAATAGTTGTTTATTCTTATAGTTAGTTAAGACTAGAATAAAATTAACTCTCCAATGATTGACATAAAGTAACAACCCAAATTATAGGTAAAAATATCTTCTATGATATATTTAAGGGTTTCTTAGACCAAGTCAAAGTCCATATACTGACAAAGTATTGAAAAATACAAGTTGGAAAAATTTGAGAGAGAATCACTTCCAATGTCACACAACATAAATCTATCTAAGAAGATATTTATAAGACATAGGAGGAGATTATAATGGTGAGTAGAATAATATATTCTTTATAGATAGATATATCACATATTCCATGCTATGTACTATATATGGTATTGCCAACATATACTTTATGGTAGGAAATTATCAGTTAAATCTAGGAGAATTATATAGGAAGCAGTCAGAACTATCCAATTATACTTAAGAGAGTATAAGGGATATGTATCTGGTACTTGGAGAGGAAGGAAAAATACTTATAAGGGGACAAAAACTCATATTCCTTTGGATCAATATGATTTAATATTAGAATTATGCAAAGGTAATGAGAATGAGAAGATCATTCAATCCAGTGGTAGTAATATCTAAAAATACTGAGTGCACTGCAACTTCCGATGCAGTTGAAGAAGTAGTGTCAAATTAACAATGATTTGTTACAGTTCTTGGAATTTCACATAGTAAGTAAAGTATTATCATAATATATATTATTATAATCCTATTATAATGGTACTAGAAAAGATATTAAGTTTATGATAGTGGAAAAAGATATATACTCAGGGATTTTATCTCTTGTGGAGTATTACTCCAGGAGCTGAAGTCAAAAATAACAGATCATCCATGTAATAAAATACGGTAGACCTAATGAATAGAATCATAACTCTGAAAAATCATGATATCATCATGTGAGAGCTAACATGTTGATTGTTAGCAAGTTGTATCTAGTGAATGTGGGAGTGTTGTAAAAGTGGGTTCCCTAGACCCAACTAGAAAAGTGCTTTTTGATTACCGTATCATGTATTCAAAGAATTATGCATGATGTATACTTACCATAACAGTGTCAATAATTCCATAACCACTATTTATATGGTAATTTACATAGATTATTTATTGTATCAACATGTTATAGCAGTTCCCATATACAATGAGAACCTCGAGATACTATGACATTAATCTTAAACATATGTCCTATGGTCTTGATAAATCATATTGAACGAACACAGATGATGTTTGACTATCAGGTGCTGAAGGCTCATAACCATTGATAATTCTTATTATAAAGTTCACACTTGGTGATATTTAGTAGAGGATATCATGAGGACTGAACCACTAATAGGAACACCACATGTTTTAGGTGTCACTGGTTGTTCCTATTTATGAGCATGTTCATTAGTTGCAAAAAATTGAGATCATTATCAATGTGTACCATTTGATTGTGTACTTTGATTTAAGATGAAAACATGAAATTTATGCTGTGGTGAGGTAGCTTGCATTGGGTGCATCATTGATGGAATGTCATTGGTTGAATGTTCAAGAAAGTTTTTATCACTTTTGAAAGGATGAGATGTCTTGGGACCAGTTGACCAGGAAAATAGTACCTTTATTAAATCCATGTCCATGGTCATTAAAGGTAAATCTATCTAGTGAGTTCAATGAATAATAAAGTAAAAAATACGATGACATGAAGTGTTCATCCTTCTTTACAAGACATCACAAGACAAGAGACTATATTACACGTGGTGTGTTTATATGAGATTTTTGTTGCTATGAAAAAACCTTATCTCCTTAGGGGCCTTGATGGGCTGTGTGGTTGGTTCTTTGGGAATTTGTTTGGATGTCAAGGAGGACAGTGATGTTCTCACTGCTTTGGAAATGTTGGAAAGGAGGAAAGGTTTTGGTTTTGGTGGTCCGTGGCTTAAGTGATTTTGCAACGATTTGTCTACAAGAAGCTGCTCCAGATGAGGTTCAAGGCAATGTGTTCTCGCTGTTTCATGGCTTCTCGAAATCGGATGTTTGAGAGGGTATGACTTTTTCCATCGGTACCAGGCCCGTACTTTATGGCGCGGGACAACTAGTCGTTCTGCGATGAGACAATGGAAGCTGGTTTTAATGTCTTTTGTTGCCGGGAGGAGCTGATCTCTTGTAGGGAGGGTTGTTCTTGATCTTGAGTTTTGGTCCGTTGGGACTTGGTTTGTTGTTTAAGTCCTGATGTCATGGGTTTACCCCCTTCTTCCCTTAAAAGGGGGTTTTATCAAAATAAAAAAAATTGAAGGCCTTCAGGCCGTTTGATGGATAATGATACAATTAAAAAAATCTCTAAGCCCACATGAGTCATGATTGATGTATGAAATAAGAGATAGAAGATTATTCACATTTCATTGGAGTGAAAAACAAGGTTATTGTGTGGATATTACACATATATACTGCCCTTTTGGTTCAAATTTTCTATTTGTAACTAGATAGATGAGGTATAGATGGGGCTTATACCGAGTAGGAGGCCCATTAAAGATGCCTATTCCACAAAAGGGGCGACAATAGGAGACTAAGTGGGGATTATAAGTTTCCTTTGATACCTAACCTAGTAGGTGACTTAGGTGAAGGTATGGTTTTGGGGAATACTCCTAAGAGGATGCCCATATATGATAACTAGGAGGAGTATCCCAAATCTATGAATTTTGGGAAACCAAGAGGCATATCTCAACTGAAAGTATTTTCAGAAGCGATGAGGAGTATCTTGACTCAAGGAGTTTTTTAGGATCAAGGTCGGGGTTGCAAGTATTGAAACCCAAAATATATCCAACCGACTTGAAAATTTCATGGTTTGGATCTATATTTTTTATGGGGTTCAATGACATAAATAAAGGGATTGGGTCGAAGGCCTAGGGTCACAACCTAATAGTGATCCTGACTGAGGGTGTAGGGGAGGATTGTCTGTGGTATGGACCCTTAAAGATGGTTTCACATGGATTTCATGGATAAGGGTCTCACATAGAGAGTCCATGTTAGAGTTGGTGTCCTAGGACCAACTGATTGTACTTTGATTACATGCATATTTAATGACTTGAATATTAATTAAACATATTATTACATAATGTTCATTTTTCTACATGAATTTAATGTAATAATGTCCTAGAGTATTTGTTTCATTGATATGGTTATATCAGTTCCCTACTATGATGATAACCTTGAAGTGCTGTGACAATATTCTTAATATTGTTCCATGGTTAGATAACATACTATAATGGGACACATATTATTTATACCATCAAATGAAAGTACTCATAAGTGAATGAGGCTTCTTCTCATGAAGTTTTCACTTAGAAATCTCCAAGATAGAAGATTATGATAATATAACCGCAAGAAGGAATTCCTCATGTTTTGATTTCATCAGATATTCCTAACTGTGAGCATGTGTAATGATCCTTAGAATTCCACATTATCATTGATCCATGTCATGACTCACACACTTAGATTTACTAATGAAAACCATCACGCCATATATCAGCAGGAAGTAGGGTACATTGGGTGAGTTATGATTGACATGTCATTAATTGATAAGTCAAGGAATGATTCATCTCTTCCAAAAGTATGGGAGTTGATGTCTCTAACCTTTGATTAGAATATATTCGTTACCTAAATTCCATGGACATGGTGTAATGACATGTTTATTTTAGATAGTCAAAGAAAGACATATCAAGAAAATAGGTTGATGAAACTGCCATGAAACCTTCTTGATGAGATATTGTGACAAAGGAATTATATTACACAATGAGCGATCATTTGTGGTTGTCATCATTATAACATTAAGTTCTTTCTCTTGGGTTCCTTGACCCATTGCTAGATAGTAATCTTGGACTTTAGGCAAGCCTGCCCAATGCCAATGAGAAAGAATCCTAGAGGGTCACATACTAAGTATTTCCGTTGATCTCTATTAAATTCTATTTGAATTTAATTAATGGAATGGATATTATTCTCAAGACCGATGAATGATTTTATTCAAGTCATATTGGTCACATAAATTAAATAAATATTTATTCGCCGACATGTGAATAAAAATATATTTGTTTATTTTATTGAATATTTAATAAATATTCATTCTCCTTTATATGAATAAAATATTTATTCGGATATTTAATAAATACCGAGGATTTCGAATGGAAAAATATTGTGTTAGCGATAAAATAATTATTTACAAGATGAAAAACATTATTTATCAATTTGTGCAAGTTGGAATGCTGAATAATAATAATATTATTATTATGAGACATGATATTTATTAAAGGTAATAAATGCTATTTAATGGCTGGTATGCAATTAAATAATATTTTAACCTAAATCCCAACTCCATAAATAGACAGCTATGTCTATTGTATTTTAAAATCCAAAAAATAAGAATAGAGAATTGTTGTGCACAAAAAATTCTCTCTTGACTCCTATTTCTCTCTCCCTCTCAAGAATAATAAATATAAGAGATATTTCTTCAAGACCAAAGAACAAGCGATCAATAATGAACAATGCAAGACATTTGATTCACCACGATAGAAATCGGTGATCAAGTGACGTTTCTTAGAGATCAACAGAGCATGCATGGATCACTGCTAGAGGGATTCAATCCTTGGATCCTTACAGTGCAACAAAGGTGATCCAAAAGGGTCTTTTCGGAAAATCCAAAAAAAAGTTCCTAAGCCTAGGTATTTATTTATTCAGATATTAAAAAAATTAATTATAAAATTGACGTGCAGGATCCTCTATCATGGTTTCAGAAAATGATTATTAAAATAAATTTTAATATATCACCCACCACCACACGCTTCCGCTGTTCCTGGAACCAACAAGTGGTATTAGAGCGATCAATTTTAAATTTATAATTATTTATTTTATTGTTGATCTATATATAATTGTGGATAAATTTTCATTCCATGTTATTCATTCTTTAATCATATTTTAATTAACATGTTATTAACATATTAATCATGCTCGTTTAGTGTTTCATTTTCTTAAAGGTTTAAGAATAAATGAAGAACGACCAGAGATGCTATCAGAAAGTGCCATATTTTTGGCTGGTAAAACTGAGTTACACGAAGTGTATCAAGAGCACACTCTATGTACCCATGCGCATTGTACATGGATATTCTAAGAAATTAATTATACGTGGTACATTTATTACACACCGTGTGTTGACCGGGCCAATCTGACACACAATAAGTGGATACATGACATGTAGCATGCGTGTACATGTCGTGTAATATGGCTAAGTTAACATGCTGAAGCCCCAAGTGTGTGACTCAGATACACGAAAATCGAGGTACATGACATGTAGCTGAGTTGTACGCGCCTTGTAGTCTCCCAATTAATGGAATAATTAAATTACATTAAATTAAAAATTACAACATGAAAACCTTAATTTATTGATTGACACCTATTGTGTGTTTGATAATGGTTTTAAAGATTTTTAAATGCTCAATTAATTTATTGAAATAAATTTTTCATTATTGGTTCTTCCATTTATTTTCTATGAATGCCATAAATGATAGGTATCTCCAATTAAGTTCGGATGATCATTAAGATGAAATGGAATTAATTAATTAATTCAATCACATTTATATTAATAATAAAGAAAAAATATAAAAATAAATTCTAGCCGATTACTTTTGTGTATTCGTTGTATGTATGACCATTCATGAGTTTGACTAAGACTTTTGTATGCATTGAATGATTTAATTTAATTTATTATATGGGTTTGAAGTTATTTATTATTAAATAAAATATGATGGATTGTAGGTCATCCTTCCCTCTATTATTATGCAGGACCTACGTGTCTAAAGATATTTATGTCACCCCCTTTTAACCAATCCTTTGGTTCCCCTCACCTGTGCGTGATTCATACTAGAAATCATTATTTTTATATTTTCCATAAACCACTTTATAGTTGAGGGGGAACCACACAATTTTATAACACTAAATTAAAACACCACAAACAAAGTTCAAAATCCAAAAAAACACATGACAAACCCAACTTCCGTGGTACACCACCAAATTCAAATTTTAAACAAGATGACACACCACCGCATTAAGATGCGAATCACGAGCAGACTGTGCCTCGAGCCACAAACCCTATTGCACCCAAGACCATAAAAAGGAGTTATTTTCCCTAGTTAATAGGTTGATTTAATGTCTTCCCATTAAACCAACCATTAGATAAAGTTCATGAATGATTCATTTAATTAATTATTTATTTCTATCTACGTAATTATTTATTTTATGGATGCAAAGTCGCAGTCACATAAATAAATGAATTAATGTGTACATAAATAATTTAAATAAATCTATCATGCCTAAATGTTTTATACATCATGATTAATTAATTAATTAATATCCACTTAATATTATAAATACATGTAAAGGATAAAACAAGATAAAATTTATGCATAATAAATTAAATAAATGAATTATGCATAATTTTTTTATCCAAAATGGTACAACTTAATATTAACAAGACATGTAAAGGATAAAAAAGATAAAATTTATATATAATTAATTAAAATCCCTCAACCAAATATTAATTCATAATTGTAATTTCATTACTTTATTGGGGATGAAACTCAATAGAACTAAGTGTTTGACCAACCCTTGTTGGGACACTTACTTTTGTAAGGGGAGTTATTGTGAAGGTTTTAGGTTCAATTAACCATTTTACATAAATAAGAGTATCCCTTGATAGACTTGGTGTAATTTGGAGGCAAGTGTTGAGGAAATACAAGTCATGATTTCAGGATAGGGGATTCTACTCAACAGATTAAGGATCTACAAGCCCGTGGTTGGCAATGACCTACCTATAAGGACCCAACCTTATTGCATTACATAATCTTGAATTTAGTCAAGAAATAACTTCCCTTCACATTGAATATATTTTCAAGTTTATATATTTAAATAATTGGGACATAATACATTCATAACATTACACATTAATACAGAGTGGATACCGTAAAAATAGTATTCATTTCTTTCAAAATATAAAAATTTCAAATAAAACATGGTTTCTTTGACAGTTCTTAAAAAAATTAACTTGGATTCCTTATTTGTCTTACACATCCTTATAACCTGTGAAAATAACTTAAAAACTTGGGATGAGCACAAAAATCTCAGTAAGGTATATAAAAAGAAGGAAAGGGAACATTAGTCCATGAATTCTTGTAACGTATAAAATCATTTTCAAAAGTCACACTTGTCACCCATATATACTTACCTTGTGAAAAATGATATTTCCACAATATTTCCACAATACATAAAAACATAAATATAACCATAAAGGTATATTGGGGCATTACTTACATAATATTGTAACCCTCACGGCTACCTTATAATTTGTAACCCTCACGACTACCTTACAATTTGTGTAACCATCGCATTTACACTTGAAGAAACCATACGACCGACCTCCAACTTACACATAACCAATGAATTGGAGGGAGATATAGGTCAAAACATTAATAATAAAAAATTCACAAGAACCAGAACAAAATCATATAACATTAATAATTTCATAAAAACATTGCTTTTGAATTTCATAAAACAGAATTTTAAAAGAGTTTTTTAAAAGAAAAGTCCCTTATAAATATCATATAATTGAAGTGAGACTTAATATAGTGGATGGAATATGTATATACACTGTAAATAAAGATAATTAAACATAATATAAACAAAACCCACCATACAAACAATTCTAATACCACATATATAATGAAGTATAAGGTTAACCCAAAGAATGGAAATCAGGTTAAGAATTCCCTTACCTTGGGTTCGTCTTACTTCAAAATTGTTTAAAAATCCTATATAATGGTTAAAATAGTGTTATTAGTATTTTAAAGAAAAATATTCATGTTTATAAAATCTTATATGATAATATAATAACCTCATTTCACCCTTTAATTATTAGTATTTTGTTCCTTCTATTGTTTTTGGGTGCGTTCTTTACATGATTTCCATGATCGGTTCATGATGGTTATTCTTGTCAATTGGAAGTGAAACTCCAGAATTAGAATGGATTGGTATTTAAATATTTATAGAACAATAAATTATACCTTTTATCATTTTTAATTCTTACATGAGGATGATTCATAAGTTAAATCATTATTGATGCTTGTTTAGGTCATTTTGGGGATTCTTCAATTGTAATGAACTCATTTGTTTTATAAATTAATAACATGTGTATAAAATGATTCTATAACCTTATATAAAAATAATACATAAATTATAATCTATTTCAACCATAAAAATCTTTTCATGACCAGTCTTGAAGAAATTAAATGAAATTGAAATCACATCGTCCACGATGTCGGTAAATCGGCACATCACGGACTGTGTTTTAATTTCTTGAATAAGTGGGAGAGGAGATGAAAAGTAATGGTGAGTATTACATAAACATGATTAAATACAAAATATGTAAGATACTGGATCATTAATACTTCTTGTATAAGGAGATGTGAGGAAAGAAAAAGAAAAGAAATGAATCTCGAAATAAAAGAAAAGTTGAGAAATCCCTTACGAAAATTCGACAGCCTAACAGCGTCCCTTAAAATTTCATAAAATATTTTGATGAGAGAAAAGGGGTACCTAATAATCTTATATAATATGGTAAGTAAGGGGGATATGTAATTACATATCCCAACATAAGCCAAAGGAAATTAAAAAGAAGAACATAAAATGAAAGAAAAGAAATAAAACAAAAGAGGATGTTTACCTCTTGATCTCTTCTCCTTGAGATCCTTCTTAAGGCCTTTGGTTTTGGCTTTTTGGTGAGACCAGAAGCTCTAGGAAGTGGGGAAGATCCTTGGGAGGAGTATTGGATAGAACTTAGGTAATTATCAAGGCTTGATAGGTGTGGTAGGAAGAGGGGAATGAGGGTGGAATTTATAGTGGAGGAGAGAGGGTATTTTTCATTATTTTAATCATTATTATAATATTTTTGCTCAAGAATATGAATAGTATTAATTCATGTGACCCTAAATATTAATAATGGCATGTGAGTTCAAACCAAGTGGTCTTACATCATCCTTTCATCACCTATGATGCAGAAAATCAAGTATTTAGCATTTATCGTATTTTATCGTATTTTACTATTCATAAAAAATTTTAGAATTTCAAATTTTTTTCCAAAATTCACCCTAACCATTTATAGATGTGTAGAATTAAAAAATGAACTCCATTTTTTGAAAATAATTTTCTAAATATTATTAATTTAATTTTTAAATAAAATCACACTTTATTAAAAAACTAACAATTTTAAAACTACAACTGCTTTTATATCACATTAAAAAATTAACCAAGATGTTGATATTTTAAAGTATTAAGAAAATAAAATAATAATACAATTTACTATTCATTAGGTTAATATTACTATTCATAAGGGTATGTTACTATTCACCAAAAAATAAGTTGGTTCCATTAGACACCAAATAACTTATTAAATACAATTGTAGATGAATGTTTTTTGAAATTTAAAATATATAAGTGGAAAAATTATGTTTAAAGGCTAGTTATAAATATCTACTTAAAAAAAGTTTCATGCATTTCAATTTATTTTATAAAACTTGGGGTGTTACATTATCCCCACCTTCTAGAAATTGTGTCCTCACAATTTTATTTACTTATTAAACAAGCGAGGGTACCTTTCCCTCATAGCATTTTCAAAATACCATGTTGTTTCTTCAACCATGTGGTTTCTCCACAAAACCTTTACCTGGTGGATTACCTTATTCCGAAATACCTGTTTCCTTCGATCAAGAATCTGAACTAGTTTATCTTTATAAGAAAGGTTCTCTTCCTACTGAACAACTTCTAGGCTCAAGAAATGTGTTGAATCTGGAACATACTTTCCCAACATCGAAACATGAAAAAAATTGTGTACCTAATAAAAACTCGGAGGAAAATCTACTTGATATGAAACTGGTCCAAATATCTCCAGGATTTCAAAAGTACCGATGAACCATGGACTTAGATTTACTTTATTACCAAAACTCATCACACTTCTCCAAGGAGAGATTTTAAGGAAAACATGGTCACCTACCTCGAAAGAGAAGTCTTTCCTTCTGTTATCTGCATAACTTTTCTGCCTGCTCTGAGCTATCCTCATGTGTTGCTAGACCATCTTCACTTTCTCATCCACTTCCTCTACTAATTTTGGCCCCATCAACTTTCTTTCACCAACTTCATCCCAAAACACTAGAGTCCAACACCGCTTCCCATACAATGCCTCAAAAGGTGCCATCTGTATACTGGAATGAAAGCTATTATTATAAGAAAACTCAAATAAAGAAAGATGCTGATCCCAAATTCCCTGGTAGTCCATTTAACATGATCGAAGCATATCCTCTAAAGTCTAAATCGTTCGTTCTGACCGGCCATCTGATTGAGGATGAAAAGATGTACTAAAATTTAATTCTATGCCCAACGACTTCCAAAGACCCTTCAAAAAGTTATAAGTGAATTTGTGACCCTGGTTAGATACAATGGAAAGAGTAACTCCATGTAACCTGAAAATCTATTTGAGGTACAATTGAGAAAGCTGATCCAAATACATTGTATCTCGAATAGAAAGAAAATGTGCAGATTTAGTCAGTCGATCAACAATAACCCAAATCACATTGTTACCTCGAGAATTCTTAGGTATTCCTACCACAAAGTCCATGGATACATTCTCCCATTTCCACTCTGGCACTGAAAAATGCTGAAGCATCCCCTTTGGTAACCACCACTCCGCTTTAACCTGTTGACATGTCAAACATTTCATGGTAAAATCAACGATATCCCTTTTCATTCTATCCCACTAGTAATACTCCCGAAGGTCTCTGTACATCTTAGTACTTCCAGGATGAACTAAAAATGGAGAACTATGAGCTTCACACAACAAATATTTCTTTAATTGAGAATCACAAGGCACACACAACCTTTTTCCAAATCTTAACACACAATCTTTATCAAGGTTAAATTCTGGAAACTTACCCATTTTAACCAATTATACCTTTTTCTATAGCTCACAGTCTTACTTCCGCACTTTCTTAATTCTGGATGACTATAATGACTATACAGAAACTTGAAACAAAACAGAGGTATTTACTACACCAACAACTTCTAATCCAAAATTCATCAAATCATTAATCAAGGGATCATGTTCCAAACGTAACATGGTTAATGATGAATGATGTTTTCGACTTAAGGAATCCACCACTTTGTTTTCTTTTCTTGGATGGTAATTGATCGTGCAATCATAATCCTTTATCATTTCAAGCCATCTTCTATGCCTCATGTTTAATTCCTTCAGAGGGAATATATACTTTATACTTTTATGCTCAGTATAAATTTGACATTTGGATATAAATGATGCCTCCAATTTTTCAAAGAAAAAACCACATCTTCCAATTCCAAGTCATGTGTGGGATAATTTAACTCATGGGGTTTTAGTTGTCTTGAAGCATAAGCAATTAACTAATCATTCTGTATCAAAACATAACCAAGTCCCTTCAAAGAAGCATCATTGTAGATGAAAAAATCACAATTTCGGGAAGGTAAGGCCAAAAATAGAGCATTCACCAATCTCTTCTTCAATTCCTGAAAACAAACATCACATTATTCTGTACAAATAAATTTAACCCATTTTCATGTTAACTTAGTTATCAGGATAGATAAACATACAAAGTTCTTAACAAATCGTTAGTAATAGCCTACTTATCCAAGAAAACTACGAATCTCTGTAACATTTGTAGGTCTTTTCCATTCATCAACTACTTTTGTTTTGGCAGGATCAACTATTATTCCATCCTTATTTACAATGTTCCCAAGAAAATAAATCTGTTGTAACCAAAAATTACACTTTCTGAATTTTTTATACAGTTTATTTTCCTTTAAGGTTTGTAAAACAACCCTTAGATGTTTTTCATGCTCTTATTTACTCTTAGAAAATACCAAAATGTCATCAATAAACACAAACACAAAATTATCCAAGAACTCATGAAATATTTTATCCATAAGATTCATGAATACAACAGGTTCATTAGTTAACCCAAATGACATAACAACAAATTCATAATTCCCATATCTATTATGAAAAGATTTTTTTCGAGATTTCATCCTCCTTCACCTTCAGCTGATTGTATCCGGATCTCAATTCAATCTTGGAAAAGAACTGAGCTCCCTGGAGATGATCAAACAAGTCATTGATATGAGACAAAGGGTACTTGTTTTTAATAGTGATGTTATTCAATTCTCTATAATCAATGAAAAGTATCATGGAACCATCTTTCTTTTTAACAAACAATACAAGAGCACTCTATGGTGAAGTGCTAGGATGAATGAAGCCTTTATCAAGAAAATCCTGAAACTAATTTTTCAATTCAATAAGTTCTATTTGAGACATACGATATGGGGGTTTTGAAATTGGATTAGCATAAGGAACTAAATAAATTGTGAATTCAACTTCCCGATCAGGTATGACACTGGGTAACTCATCAGAAAAAATATCAAGGTATTCACTTACCACTAGAACATCATTAATCTGAATAGTTCCATTATTTTCAACAATATAAGCAATATAACTTTTATTTACATCTTGAAAAAGTTTCTTAGCTTCCTGATATGTTATAAATTGTATGGGTTCATTATTTTATACAAACTGAAACTTTTTCTAAAAAACAACTTCTTTAGATC
Organism: Viscum album; assembly: GCA_963277665.1. Classification (NCBI taxonomy): domain Eukaryota; kingdom Viridiplantae; phylum Streptophyta; class Magnoliopsida; order Santalales; family Viscaceae; genus Viscum; species Viscum album. The sequence continues at coordinate 302,292,176 of OY728144.1, forward strand.
TACAATCAATCTTAGCATGATAAACAGAAATCCAATCCATTCCCAGAATAACATCAAACTCGACTAAGGGAAAAACAACAAGGTTTGTAGGTAAATTCTTTCCACAAACCAAAATATAAATATTCTTATAATTTATCTTTTATCCCTAGTGTTTTAACAATAAGTTTAGATCTCATTTATTGAGGTGATATTTCCAATTTACCAGAAAGTTTCTTAGAAATGAAAGAATGTGTAGAACCTGTATCGAACAAAACTTTAGCAAAATATGAGTAAACAAACAAGGTACCTGATACAATTTCATTGGATGACTCAGCATCTACTGATGTAGTCGTAAAGGATCTCACTAAATCTTTCTACTTATAGTATGAATTCTTTGAATTATTTAGATCTCTTTTTGGGTAGGCATTTGAATAATGACCCATCTCACCACATTTAAAACACTTTATAGTTTTCTTATCAGGATTAGTCTTTGGATCATTTTAATTACAATCTCGGGCCATGTGTCTAAACTTACCACATCGAAAATACTTCCCAGTTTTAGTAAGACATTACCTAGGGTGCTTCTTGCCACACTTTTCACAAATTGGAAATTGGATTTTCTTACCATTAGATTTCTTTGGTTGATTCTTACCCATCTCTTGCCATATGGTCCTCTTATTCTCTTTGTTTTCAAATTGAATATGATCATCAGTAAACTCCATCTCTACCCTCTTAGCACATCAGACAAGTTTCTCATAACTTTTCAATTCATGGGAGGCCAATACCCTTCGATACCTTGGATTCAATCCTAAGTAAAACTGGTTGATTTTGATATCAAGATCCAGAATAATATTTGGTGAATACCTATCCAGTTGGGTGAAGTTCTCTTCATACAAAGCCACTGAATCTTCCTATTTTTTCTTTAATTCAAGGAATTGATTCTCCATCCTAAGTTGCACCACCTTAGGAAAATATTTTTCAAGGAAAATAATTTTAAATTCATCCCACTCTAAGGCATAAATATCCTCTATATCCTTGATATTATTTACCATTGAACACCACTGATCAAACTCACCTTCAAAATGATAAATAGAAAGACTTACCTTTTGATTATCTGAAAATCCCATAACATCTAATATCTTTTCAAGGGCTTTGGTCCATCCTTTCGTCACTACTCTGTCAGAAGATCCTTTGAAAAGAGGGTGTTGTCTGATAAAATGTTCCACTATTATCATGTTTCATTATGGTACCTTTGGTTTTTCTCTTACATTGATGCCACTACCATTTATTGCCTATGTTAGCTGAGCCATTACTGTCACAAACTACTCGGTTCTAATCCCTACCATTATGGGCTGCAGATTTGGAAGGATATCATTCTGTCAGTGCCTCTCTCTTCATCTTCCCTATTTCTTCTACAGATAACCATTTTGAAAAAACATATCTTAGTTGAAGCAGCATGGTAATATTTAAATTCTATAACATTTTAAATTAACCATATATTAAAAAAACATTTATGGTATTATATTACCATCATCTTAACTCCTAAAGTTATCTAAATCATCCTTTGATACCAACTATAAGGACCTGGCCTTATTACATTACATAATATTTAATTTAGTCAAGAAATTAATTCCCTTCACATTGAAGATATTTTCAAGTTTATATATTTAAAGAATTAGGACATAATACATTCATAACATTACACATTAATACAGAGTGGATACCCTAAAAACAATATTCATTTCTTTCAAAATATAAAACTTTCAAACAAAACATGGTTTCTTTGAAAGTTCTTCAAACATTTAACTTGGATTCCTTATTTGTCTTAAAAATCCTTATAACCTTTGAAAATTATTTAAAAACTTGGTATGACCACAAAAAGATCAGTAAGTTATATAAAAATAAGTAAAGGGCACATTAGTCCATGAATTCTTATAATGTATAAAATCATTTTCAAAAGTCACACTTGTCACCCATATATACTTACCTTGTGAAACATGAGATTTACACAAGATTAACACAATACATAAGAACATAAATAGAACCATAAATGTATCTTGGGTAATTGCTTACATAATCTTTTAACCCTCACGGCTACCTTACAATTTGTAACCCTCACGACTACCTTACAATTTGTGTAACCATCGCAGTTACACTTAGAGTAACCATACAGCCGACCTCCAACTTACACATACCCAATTAATTGGAGGGAGTTATATGTACCACAATTCATCATAAACAATTCTAAAGAACCATAACATAATCATACAACATTAATAATTTCATAAAAACATTGCTTTTGAATTTCATAAAATAGAATTTTAAAAGAGGTTTTTAAAAGAAAAGTCCCTTATAAATATCATATAATTGAAGTGAGACTTAATAGAGTGGATGGAATATGTATATAAATTATAAATACAGATAATTAAACATAATAAAAAAAAACCCATCACACAAACAATTCTAATACCAAATAAATAATAAAGTAGAAGTTTAACCCAAATAATGAAAATCAGGTTAAGAATTCCCTTACCTTGGGTTCGTCTTACTTCAAAATTGTTTAAACCTCATGTGTAATAGTTAAAAGAGTGTTATTATTATTTTAAATAAAAATTTTAATGTTTATAACATCTTATATTATCATTTCATAACCTCATTTCACCCTTTAATTATTAGTATTTTGTTCCTTCCATTGTTTTTGGGTACGTTCTTTACATGATTTCCACGATCGGTTTATGATAGATATTCTTGTCAATTGGAAGTGAAACTATAGAATTAAAATGGAGTGGTATTTAAATATTTATAGAACCATAAATTATACCTTTTATAATTTTTAATTATTACATGAGGATTATTCATAAGTTAAATCATTATTGATGTTTGTTTAGGTCATTTTGGCGATTCTTCGATCGTAATGAACTCATTTGTTTTATAAATTAATAACATGTGTATAAAATGATTCCAGAATCTTATATAAAATATAATAAATAAATTATAATATGGTTTAACCATAAAAATGGTTTCATGACCAGTCTTGAAGAAAGTAAATGAAATTGAAATCACATCATCCACGATGTCAGTAAATCGACACATCACAGACGATGTTTTAATTTCTTGAATAAGTGGGAGAGGAGAAGAAAGGTAATGGTGAGTATTATATAAACATGATGAAATACATAATATGTAAGATACTGGATCATTAATTCCTCTTGGATAAGGGTATGTGATGAAAGAAAAATAAAAGAAAAGAATCTTGAAATAAAAGAAAAGTTGATAAATCCCTTACGAAAATTCGGCAACCTAACGACGTCAGTTAAAATTTCATAAAATATTTTGATGAGAGAAAAGGTGTCCCTTATCATTATTAAATAATATGGGTAGTAAGTGGGATATATAATGATATATCCCAATATAATCCAAAGGAAATTAAAAATAATGACATAAAATGAAAGAAAAGAAAGAAAACAAAAGAGGATGTTTACATCTTGATCTCTTCTCCTTGAGATCCTTCTTAAGGCCTTTGGTTTTGGCCTTTTGATGAGACCAGTAGCTCTAAGATATGGGGAAGATCCTTGGGAGTATTATTGGATATAAATTAGGTAAGGATCAAGGCTTGAGAGGTGTGTAAGGAAGAGGGTAATTAGGGTGGTATTTATAGTGCCGGAGAGGGGGTATTTTTCATTATTTTAATCATTATTATAATATTTTTGCTCAAGACTATGAATAGTATTAATTAATGTGACCCCAAATAGTAATAATGGAATTTTAGTTTGAAACCAAGTGGTCTTAAATCATCTTTTTATCACCTATGATGCAGTAAACCAAGTATTTAGCATTTATCATATTTTATCATAATTTACTATTCATAAAAAATTCTAGAATTTCAAAAAATTCCCAAAAATTCAACCTAACCATTTATCAACGTGTAGAATTCAAAAATGAACTCCATTTTTTGAAAATAAATATCTAAATACTATTAATTTAATTTTTAAATAAAATTATACTTTATTAAAAAATTAACAATTTTAAAACTATAACTGGTTTTATATCACATTGAAAAATTAACCAAGATGTCATTATCTTAAATATTTAAGAAAATAAAATAATAATAAAATTTACTATTCATTAGGTTCATATTAATATTCATATTACTATTCATAAGGGTATGTTACTATTCACAAAAAATTAAGTTGGTTCCATTAGACTCTAAATAACTTACTGAACACAATTATCGATGACTGTTTTTTGAAATTCAAAACATAGAAGTGGAAAAATTATGTTTAATGGCTAGTTATAAATATCTACTTAAAACAAAGTTTCATTCATTTCAAATTATTTTTAAAAACTTGGGGTGTTACACTGCCTACCTAAATACCTTCAAATAGCTTAACCAACCCTTATTGGGGTTGTACAAAGGGGAATGTGGGTACTTTCCAATAGAACGTCAGAGAAACTAGACATTCTAAGTTCAATAGTGAGGGATATTAGAACTGATAAAATAGTGTAATATTTAATAAAAATCAATTAATTAATTAATATCTCACCCAATTTGTAATTAAGAAAAGTAATAATAATCTAATCTTTTAATTATAGAATAAAATGGAAATATCATCATCCACATTATCCCTATGATCAATATTGGATAAAGAAAACCTCCTAAATGGAAGTAACTTTCAAGAATGGTATAGTTGCCTTTGGGTTGTCCTACACCATGAATGGAAATCTTGTGTGCTAGAATCCTCATTTCCCGATTCGCCTACTAAGGAGGTGAGTGCTAAAGAGTTCCTAGTATATGAGAAACATATGAATGAAATGATCAATGTTCAATGTTTGATACTTTCATCTATGTCTAGTGAACTCATGAATTATCATGAAAACATGGATGTATATAACATGCTTGAGCACTTCTGTAGTCTTTACTAGGAGATAGAAAGACAAGAACAACATGAGATTTCCAAGATACTATTTTAGAGAAATATTGGAGAGGGTGCCACAAATGGGGATAATGTAGTCAAGATAATTGGCTACATTGAGTGCCTATAGGTTCTAGGGTTTAAACTCTCTAAATAATTGGGCACTGATCTCATTCTAGAATCACTCCCTCAGAACTTCTCTAACTTTTTTTTGCGAATTTTACTATGAAATACATTGATAAGTCTCTTCCAGATATTATCAATATTCTTTACCAAGTAGATAAGTATGTGAAGATAGAAAATACTTCCATCCTTATAGTGAAAAAACAGAAAGGGAAATCAAATAGTTTTAAGCCCAAAGATTCTTTACGCACTTCCAAGAAGAGTAAGATCAAGGGGAAAACAAAAGAATATGATGTTTTCTGTTTCACATGTGGCTAGAAGGGCCACTAGAATAAAAATTAAACCTATAAAAAAAGAAAGGGGAACCTTCTAGTGAATTTTTTATCGAGTTCAATTTATATATTTCTACAAATTGGGTAATAGATAATGCTTTTGATTCTCACATATGTATTCAAATACAATAACCATGTATATTAAGAAATATAGACATAGGATAAAAAGATCTAAAAGTAGTCAACAAAGCTAAACTTTCTACTATAACTGTCAGGGACTACCACCTCGTGTTGCCTACTGAAATGATATTGGTTTTAAAAGGTTGTTATTATGTGCCTTTTGTTACCTAAAACATTTTTTCTATATCCAGAATAGATACATATATATTTATTTTCAAATTTAGGAATACATGTTCCTTATTTTATAAATATATAATTTTTTATGGAAAGTCACATTAAATAATGGCCTTTATGTGTTGGATCACATGAACCAAGTATTGGAAATTGATAATAAAGTCACTTCACACAACTCATACCACACCCAACTTTGGCATCACTAGAAATGCCATGTAAATGAAAACCGCTTAACTAAATTACATCAATATGGATATTTATATTATTTTGAACAAAAACCACTTGGTGTATGTCACACATTTTTATAATAAAAAATGGCCAAATCCCCATTTATCGAAAAAGGTGAAAGGGATAAAGAGATTCTTGAATTAGTTTATACCGATGTCATTTCATATTGAGATAAGGGGTGATTACTCATACTTCCTAACTTTTACTAATGAATTTAGTTGATATGGATATGTCTTCTTAATGAGGTATAAGTCAAATTATTTTTATAAATTCAAGAAACAAAAGAATAAATTTGAGAACCAGCTTGGTAGGAAGATTAAGAAACTATACTCAGATCATAGTGGATAATATCTTAATCAAGACTTCATTGATCACTTACAGGGGTTTGGGATCCTATACAAACTCACTCCTCTTTACACACCTTAGTGTAATGGTGTAATAGAATGGAGGAACTATAGTGTGTTTTCCATGGTGAGATCAATGAATACTCATTTGATCCTTCCATTATCCTTTTGGGGATACACATTACAAACAAAAACACATATGCTAAACCAAGTACTAACTAAATTGATAAATGGTATTCCATATGAATTTTGGAGTGGAAGAAAAACCATGTTATCAATTTTACATGTGTGGGGAAGTGAATCATTTGTTAAGGCCTCTTCAGGTAACAAACTTGCACCGCATGGAAAAAAGTGTACCTTTATAAGACACCCCAAGGAAACAAGGGTATATTACCTATATAACCCCTAAAAAATATTATTTTTTAAAAACACACCATATTACTTGAGAGGGAGAACATATCTAAAAGAGATAATGGGATTGAGGTAGACTTCGATGAATTTGAGGCTCAAGGCACACAATAGTCAGCACATGAATAGATTCCACAATTCCCCATGGAAGAAGAAACTATTCCAGAGACACAAATACTACATAGGATTAAAATAAAGGTTAGAGATCTATAATTTTATGGTTTTCTAGTCACCAAGGATGGTGACTCATTATTAGTTGATAATAATGATCCTCTAACCTATAAGGAAACAACAAGTGGAACAGAAGCTAAAAAGTGTAAAGAATCCATGAATTCTTAAATGGATTCCATGTACCAAAAAAAAGTCTGGATTTTGGTATAACCTCTAGTAGATGTAAAGACCATTGGTTTAAAATAGGCATTTAAGAATAAATTGGACATATAAGAACAATTCGGTACTTACAAGGCGTGACTGGTTACAAAAGGGTTTAAAATGCATCAAGGCATTGACTATGATGTAACCTTTTCACCAGTTTAAATTCTAAAATCCATTATAATTCTACTTTCCATTGCCGCTTACCATGACTATGAGATTTGAAAAATGAATTTCAAAACAGTATTATTTAATGGGAAACTTCAGGAATATGTCTATATGACATAACCCAAAGGGTTTTTGACTCCAAAGGATGCTAATAAGATATAAAAATTGAAAACAAATCCATTTATACATTAAAGAAAGAATATATGTCATGAATAATTCATTTTGATGAATCCACAACAGAATTTGGTGTCATAAAGAATGAATGCGATCCTTGTGTCCATAAATGGTTTAATATAAGTGTGTTCATTTTCTTAATAGTATATATTGACGATATATTACTCATAGGAAATTAAATACCAGTCTTACATTCCGTTTAGATGTGGTTGAATAAATTATTCTCTATAAGGGGATTGGGCGATGTAGTATGTATTCTTGGGATTAAGATCCATAATGATATATCCAATAGATTTATCGGCTTAAGTAAAAGTACATACATTGACAAGATACTAAATAGATTTAGTATGGAACAATCCAAGAGGGGATTATTTCCAGCATCACATGAAATTCATCTTCTTAAGAAAATGTTTTCTCAGACACATGATAGAAGAATAAAATGGAAAGGATTTCATATGCGTTAGTGTTTGGATAAGTCATGTATGCCATGATATGTACTAGGATAGATGTTTCCTTTATATTGAGTGTGGTAGGTAGATATCAAGCTGATCTAGGTGACCACTATGAATAACAGCCAAGATTATCCTTAAGTATCCGAGGCATACTAAGGACATGTACTAGTCTATAAAGGATATTATGAACTAGTCATCAAAGGATATGTAGATTCTAGTTTCCAAACTAATAAATATGACATGGATTCATAAAAAAGATACTTCTTCTCTTTGAATAGAGGTGCTGTGAGCTGTAAGAGTTCAAATCATGTTGTGGTCGCATATTCTATAGTAGGGTTCGAGTATATTGCAGCTTCTAAGGTAGATAAAGAAGAAGTATGGATGCACAAATTAGTCCAAGATATTGACTTTGTACTTATAAATAAAGATCGTATCACACTCTATTGTGATAATACTGCAGCAATGGCTCTCACAAAAGATCCAAGGTCACATAAGCAGATAAAAAACATACTTTGGAAGTATCATATATTGAGGATTTTTTATCAAAGAGGTGTGGTTGTAGTGGGTAGCATTTCCATGGAATACAACATGGTATACCCCTTGAATAAATCCTTGGCTCAACAAAAACATGATAATCATGTGAGGTATAGCGGACTGAAAGTCATAGGCAATTGGCTCTAGTCCAAGTGGGAGTTTGTTAGAGTTGGTGTCCTAGGAACAACTAATTTTACTTTTACTAAATTTATATTTGATGAATTTAATATTAATTAAACACATTATTACATAATGTTCATTTTTCTGCATGTATTTAATGTAATAATGTCTTAGAGAATTTTTCATATTGATAAGGTCATAATAGTTTCCCACTATGATGGGAACCTTGAAGTGATATGAAAATATTCTTAATATAGTTTTATAGTTGGATAACGTACTATAATGGGACACATAGTATTTATACCATCAGGTGAGATTAATCATAAGTGGATGAGGATTATTCTCAAGAAGTTTTAACTTGGTAATCTCCATGACAAGAGATTATGAGAACTAACCCTCTAGTAGGACTTTTACATGTTTTGGTGTTATTGGATATTCCCATATTCGAGTGTGTATAATTATCCTTAGACTTTAAGATTATCATTGATCCATGTCATGACTCACACAATTAGATTTACTGATGAAAACTGTCACGCCATATATTGGTGGGAAATAGGGTACATTGGGCATGTCATGATTCATGTGTCATTAATGGATAAGTAGAGGAAGGATTTTCCCTTAAATATTTATGGGAATTGATATCTCATCCCTATGATTGGAATATAACTATCACCTAAATTCCATGTCTATGCTATTAGGATGTGTTTATTTTAGATAGTCAAAGAAATATGTATTGATAAAATAGGTTGATGACACTGTTGTGCAACCTGATTGACGAGATATTGTGACAACGATATTATATTACATAGTAAGTGTTCATATGTTGTTGTTTTCATTACAAAATTAAGTTATTTATTTTGGGTTTCTTAACCCATTAATAGATAATAATTTTGAACTTTAGGAAAGCCTGCCTAATTCTAACAGGAAATAATCATAGAGGGTCACACACTAAGTGTTTCTGGTAATCTTAATTAAATTATATTTTAATTTAATTAACAGAATAAATATTTTTCTCAAGGATGATGGATAATTTTATTCAATTTATATTGATCATATAAATTAATTAAATATTTATTTTTCGACATGTGAATAAAAATATTTTATTTTATTTTATTGAATATTTAATAAATATTTATTCACCAGTATGTGAACGAAATATTTATTTATTAATAAATATTTATTTAGATATTCAATAAATACCGAGGAGTTCGCACCGAACAAGACTGCATCGGGTGATAAAATAATTATTTACAAGATGGTAAATATTATTTACCAATTTGCGCAAGTTTTCTTGCCACAAAATAATAATAATATTATTATGTGACATGGGGTTTATTAAAGGTAACACATTTTATTTAATGGACTACATGAAATTAAATAATATTTTAACCTAAATCCTAACTCTATAACTAGACGACTATTTCTATTGTGTTTTAAAATCCAAAAATTGAGAATTGATAATTGTTGCGCACAATATATTGACTCCTCTTTATCTCTCCCTTTCAATAATAATAAATTATAGAGAGGTTTCTTCAAGACTGAAGAATGAGTGATCAAGAATGAAAAAATGAAAGACATTCGATTCACCGCACTAGCACCCAATGATTGAGTGGTGTTGCTCAGAGATCATTAAAGCACGTGTGGATCACCACTAGATTAATTCTATCCTTGGATTCTCACTACGTAATGAAGACAATACAAAAGGGTATTTTTGGATGATCAATAATCATAAAAAAAAGTTCATAAGCCTGGGTATTTATTTCTTTAGATATTAAATAAATTAATTATAAATTTTATGTTCAAGATCCTTGCTCATGGTTTCAGGCAATAATTATTAAAAAAAATTAATATATTGCCCACCACTACATGCTTGTGCTACACCTTGAACCAATAAGTGGTATCAGAGCAGTCACATTTAAATTTATAATTATTTATTTGATTGTTTATCTATGTGCAATTATGGTTAGATTTTCATTTCATGTTATTCATTATTTAATACGATTTGAATTAACATGTTATTGACATATTAATAATTTTCATTCAATGTTTACTTTTCTTAAAGGTTTGGGAACAAATAAATAATGATCGGAGATTCCATCTTAAAGTGCAAAATTTTTGGATGGTAAAACTAGGTTACACAACATGTAGCCATAGCATATGCTGTATACCCATGCACATTGTACATGGATGTGCTAAGAAATTAATTACATGTGGTTCATTTATTGCACACCGCATGTTGACCGAGCCAATACGGAACATATAAAGTTGATACATGGTGTGTAGCTTTCATTTACATTCCATGTAATCCAGCTGAGTTAACACACTAAATCCCCAGGCATGTGACTCAGATACATGAAAACTAAGGTACACAATGTGTAGCTGGATTTTTCACATCATGTAGTCTCCAAATTAATGAAAGAATTAAATTATATTAAATTGACAATTGCAGCATTAAAACCTTAATTTATTGATTGAAACCTATTTAATTTTTAAAAATTTAATAATGGTTTTAAATATTTTAAATGATCAATTAATTTATTTTAATAAATATTCATTCCTTCCATTCTAATGGCTATGTGATAACTAACATATTAAATAATAATATTAAGTTTTTTATTTAAGTTAAATGTGGAATATATTGTATGATATGGAACATAGTGTTTCCTTTTAAAAAACTGGGATGTTACACTATTTATCCATTTTCCACTACATGATAGTGATATAAGCGATTAGACTAAATATTGTACTCATGGTACGGTTTATTCAACTCCGTAGAACATAAGTTGGCATCATTGTCCATCAATATTATGTGAGGGAATCTAAACCAAGTAATGATATGAGACTTCATGACGTTTATGATATTATTCATCCTAACTTCTTTGAGGGGTATTTTCTTAGCCCATTTGGAAAAGAAGTCGGTAGCAGTAAGGATGTACTTGAACTATTTACCTGTGGCTAGGGGATATGGACCCACGACATCCATTACCCAAACGAAAAATGACAAGGAATATTTAGATATATGTAGAAATTATAGGGGATGGTGGATGAAGTTTTCATGGATCTAGTATGCATGATATTTCTTGATAAATTCAACAAAGTCTTGTATCATTGTTTTCCAGTAACAACCTAGCCTCCTAATTTGGTGGGAGAGCCTAGTTCCAGGCTAATTATCACCATAGGATCCCACATATATTTCTTCCATGAAGATGAGAATCTCTCCTTCTACTATTCATCTAAGGATGATTCTGTTGAAGCCACTCTTGTAGAGGTCCCTTTGTTCATTTGAATCACTATGTAGTGTAAAGTTCACTTCATGATGCCAAATCTATTCCCTTCCAGCTCGATATATCAGGAGAACCCCATTTTAGAGATAACCGATTATGGGATCCATCCACCCTAGTGTGGATGACAATTCATCATGCTCTGGGGCGGTGTCGAACTGATTGATTCCTTCCATATCGCAGATAATGACCAATGAAACCATTATTCGGTGTGTGATATAGAATATTGCTTCATACTGATCAGGGTCATCCAAGACTATGGCTGAATTATCAAACACATCAGTGTGATCATTATATGATTAGGTAACATGATGAATTTGGGATAAAAAGGGATATCTACCATCAGTCCCTTGATGCAGCTAGTAAGGGTGGCTAGTTCTTTCTTTTTTATGGAATATTCTCCATTGATATGATTTATCACTAGTTTTGAATCCCCTTTGATATTAGGATATATATATATCTATAGGGATAGTTCCAACCTAGTGATGAGGGCTTGGTATTATATCTCATTATTCATGTAACCTTAGGATGGTGAGAAAGATTAGGGAAAAATTTCTTTGTCTGGAGAGACAAATACAATCCCTAAGCCAAGCTGATTAAGTCTTGGGTTTTCCAACTTTTCCTGATAGGACTTTGAGAGGCACCATAAAAATACATATCCCATTTCCAAGGATTGTAATGGGCATATAAGACCTCCTCATCAGGAAGATCAATGTCTATTTGTGTATTATTTTGGGTAGGATGTGCTGTGAAAAAATCTTCCAAGGATTTTCCCTTTTATCGATTTATATGATACGAACTGAATGTTTTATTACTATAGAATATCCTACCATCAAACCAAGAACCCAAAAAATATAAGATGGAAAAGGATGTACCTGATAAGATCAATATGAGAGACCAGGTGGACTTTGTGGTGCTTCAAGTAATTCCTTATCTTTTTCACTATGAAGGTGAGCATAATGTAGTTTTTTCTCAAAATCATACTATCAAGTTCAGTACTTAGAATCATTCAGTTGTGGTATTAGATACTGTTATCACTCCTCGAATCATTTTTCTATGTGAGGATTGATCCCAATGAGCATTCCATGTTGCCCACATATAAGATTATGGGTATCCATTCCACCGAAGGTATCAGAACCAGTGGGTGTAGTAAATACTTCTTAAAACTTTTGAAGGATTCTTGGTAGTCATCACCCCATTGATAGGCGATTCCCTTTTTAATTATCCTCATATAGGGGAGATATTTTCTGGCCATGTTGGATATGGAACGTCGAATGTAGGACATGATACCTTGGATCCCCCTTATCTATTTGAGATTCTAGGGGGGGGGGTGACATTGCTAAAATATCACTAATCTTATCTGGGTCGACCTCAATTTCCATGGTGGCATACCAAAATGCCAAGGAAATTCCCTGATGTTACATAAAAGGTGAATTATAGTGGATTCCTCTTCATATTGTTCTATCACAGCTTGTCAAAGATTGTTTAAATATACATGAAGTAATCAAATCACTACTGGGATTTGACCCCTAGGTCGTCAACATAGTAGTCAACTATCCTTCCCAAGAACATCTTATAGACATGATTCTTAGAGTGTTGATAAGTGGTGCCAATGTTATTTAAGACAAAGGGCATGAACTGATAGAAAAATATCCCCAAACTCACTCTTAAGGCAGTGGATTATTCATCTCCAGGGTCCATATTTATCTGATTGTACCCTGAATACCCATCCATGAAGGAAAGGGTTTGGGAGCTAGCAGTTGCATCTATCAAAAGTTCTATGACCAGTAATGGGAAATCATACTTTGGGAAGTTCCAATTAAGGCCTCTTAATTTGATGTAGAACCTAATATAATTGTTATTTTTCTTGACATGGATGATTTTGGTGATCCATATTAGGTATTACACATCTCTAATAAAGTTATATTTAATCAATTTGTAAACTTCTGCCTCTACATTTGAGGCATTAGAGGAGTGAATCTTCCTGGCTGCCTGTGTGAAGCCTCGATGCTCACTGGGTAATCCAAGATGGAGTGTATCCATATTTGGATTCATTCTAGTAATTTCTATATATTTCTAATAGAACACATATCAGTGTTGCTTCAAAAATGAGATATACATCTCTTTATATTCAAGGGGAATGGTGACACTAATTAGCGTAGGTCGCGAGTCGTATTCTATTCCCAAATTGGCCTTTATGATCTTATAAATGGTGGCAGAGACACCTTCCAAAAATGTGGGAGGGGAATTCCTAAGGTCATCCTATTATTATTCCATATCTGAGTTTGTAGAGAAATTTTCAGATGAATTTGGTGATCTAGGGGCTTCCCTATCACTATCGGGTTGAGAGAGGATATGAGAAGAGATATCATCATCCCCTACCATCTGATTCATTTTAGAGAGACGATAGAGCTGATTTCTTACACACTTACTTGGGACAAGAGGAGCTTGGACATCTGGGGTCAAGTCTGTCACCTCGACTAGATTTATGGGGAGCACATAGTCACTGTCAGGCATACTATATAGATTTATTAGGGTGGTCCCCAAGCCTTTAGTGGTTTCAACCTACATATCATCATCCACTATTGTCTATTCACCTTCCATTTTATAAAAAACCACCTTAGAATATGTGTCTCTACAAGTATTGAAAGGGAACCATCACCATGTAGTATGCTAACCTTTCCATCGATGGGGTATTTCAGATACTGATAGAATGTTGAAGGTACTTCTGCATGAATGTGGGGATAGGGCCTTCAGAGTATGAAATTGTATGTGGTGTATTACTAGATAAGTATAAATTCAGTGTTATAGGTGAGATCCCCAAACTGATATTTGAGATTGATATTTCTAAGAAGTCTTTTTCAATGCTTATCTTACCCTTGAATGGTCATATTTGTGAGAGATAGGTCCCATTCTCTATATCCTAAATACGGAAGTGTTTGAAGTGGGATGAGTTTGATCCTAGAACCATTATTAATCAGATCCCTTCGAATGTCAAAATTATTGACTTTTCTTGAAACATATATGGGTTTTGTGTGCCCTTGGATGACATCTTCCTGATCTTAGTAAGTGAACAAGATGGTGACATGACATTCTGATGATATGGTCTCCACTCAATAAACCTCAGCTACAATGACTTCTGTTTCAAACTCATATAAGCTCTATAGGGATTTAATGAGTGCCTTCCTGAGTTCATTTGAAACATAAAGTGAATCCAGGACTGAGATCTTGGTTGAAAAAACCACTAGTTATTTCAGAATGTCATAATTTTGTGTCAGAGGTCGATGATTCCTAGTGTGGGGATTCTCCTTGACATATAACTCAGGAGCTGAGGCATTCAAGGTGGATAAGCTTGGTTCTTATGAAAAGGTTGTGGGAGCATCTACTTCTAGTGGCGTAGGTTACATTTCCCTTCTCTGTTTCTAGGGTTGATCAGACAGCCGCACCCTTGATAGGCAGTCATATAGGATAAATAGACATGGGAGACTATTGGAGTGTTCTAGGATACCTTCATATCTCTTTTGGGCCTATTGGAGCACTTCACCATGAGTCACAGGTGCATATATGTCCTCTATAGGGATACGACCAAAGTATTGGGTTCGACCATGCCCACGATGTCCCCTGTATCCTTGGTTCCTATGCATGTGGCCTCCCGTTACCCAGTTATGTGTATAAAAATCATACTTTGAGGCATATTCATCATTGAATAAGGGTTCTTCCAAGTGAATCATGTTGAAAGAACTAAATATGATCGCTTCATCTGATGAGGGTTCCGTTTTGTGGGGAGGTTCTTGTGATTTAGATGTTGTAGGGAAGTAATCTGAAAGAGTAAGAGCTTGCATTGGGGAAGAATATGACTCATCCTTTTCCATTTCTTCATGTTTTCAGTGGTCACACACACTTTTAAGATACATATCCAATGTCACCTTCTTAGGTGGTGGAGATATTGCGGGTTTGTACAACTATTCTCTCAGGGTGGTATGAGCTCAGTCAACTATTTTTTGAGTCATCCAGTTGTCAAAATTTCACTCACACCTAGCTGGGACTTTATTCCAACCACTTTCTTCTTCTATTTGGGAAATAGTTGTGCAGGACACCTTCTCTGAGGAGTTATCTAACACCACCTATCTATAATTGACCATTCCCTAAATGATGTATTTGAAGATAAAGAAGTCCTGGATATTATGACCCAACCTTTTATGGAAAGGGAAGTAGTTGAGATGATTGGTGAGGTTGACCTCAATGAGATTCATGGGTTGTGGTAGCTTGAGAAGGTTATTTTCCTTGGATTCCAAGAAATATTCGGGGAATTTTTCATTTCATAAGGAGTATGCTTTATTCATATGTTCCTAAAATATCGGGTGACCCAGATTTCTCTATTCTTCTGGATGATGGTGATTTTTTGGTTGTCACTGCTTAACTAGAGGTGTTGGGTGGTTCAGGACCTTCCTAGGTGCTTGGATTAAAACTACTAATAGCTTGAGGGTGATAACTAAAGCCTCTACTTTTCCTAGACTTTTCCATTGTGTTGAGGGTATGAGTCAAGATTTGGATCGAGTTCACTGAATGGAATCTTCCAAACATTGGTCTATTTTTGTGAACTCACGGAACCCACCTGGATGCTTCATTGGGATTAGAGGTGTCTTAAAATCATCTTAGATATTTTTAGGATAGAGTTAATATATTTTCTCCTATTAGAGAGGGATTCTGAGTGAATTGGTTAAACCTTTACATCTGGATATGAAGTCAGAAACCCTCTTATTTTCACATTTTTCCCATTCTTCAGGTCAATAATTTTTATTTTCCTCAGTGTGGAGCTGAAATGATAAAGTAATTTATGGAGAAGGTCTTCCCATTAGGCAATAAATTATACTAGTAGACTATTGTACAAAAAAGGTTGTCCCTTTCAGAGTCTTTCCAAAACACCTCATCATTTTTGGCTTCTATTGATCTTGATTTCCCATCATTAGCCCACATCAGGATACAAATTGTGTGAGATGTTTTTCAGGCCCACCTGCACCATAAAAAGTGGAGAAGGTAGGATTTAATAAATTGGGTGGGAGAAAAGTGTTATCCACCCATTCAGGATATGGATTCCTCTCAGGATATACATGTTCATTTCTCCCTTCCATGGATTCTATTCAAGTAGCTAGGGACTCGATGGTGTTAAGAAAATCCAGAGGCACTGCTGTCTAATCCACCTCCCTTCTATAGGGAGTTGGTGGGGGTTGATGAGGTGTAACCACATTCATATCCCACTAATTCTAAATTCTTTCTATGACTAAATGTTTTCCCTATAAAGGGAGAGGCTATTTCCACAATGGAGGGAATTCGTGATCATTTTCAACTTACTCATTTATGTAGACTAGCCACCTGAATCTAGATCTATTTTGATGCTCAGATACCGCTCTTTCTAGAAGATCAGCTATGGGAGGTAGAATATTCATCTCTTCTTGGAGATGATACTTGATGGTAATTTCCCCCTAAGTATCTTCTCATTGAGTTCTCTAAGAGTTTGTATCTTAGTCTCATATTGTGACAAATATTTCTCCATGGAAGGAAATTCAACTCTTTTGGGTGGTGATTGGGATGTAGCCACACCTTTCCTTTTTTCTTTAGTATAATTCCATTAGAGAGGTGTAAACTCTATATTTGGAGGTGCTATATTTTAAATCCTTCTTTAGTTACAAGTGCATGCATCCTCATTTGGTGCATCCAAATCACCCTCCTCTCGGGGTAAGTTTTCCATGTTGTGACCCTCTAAATTTTCATTTTTATCCACCATATCTATTGTGTTGACAATGAAAACATTCATAGAGGTATATCAAGAAATCATGGTTTCCCCATTACTTTCAATGAAATAGGATTATTCAACATTACCTTCATTAGGGTCGTTCTTTGAACCCTCAACTATATTGGGTCATTTTATCTTATGATCATATTGGGGTCTTGTCACCTTTATCAAATGTTCTACCTACCTTGGTCTATGAACAATGACCTTGAGGGAGTTTCTGGTCATGTTTTCCTAATGTGACCTGAATAATATAGGTTTGTCTTGTGGTGAGAGGAACATATGGAATGAAAATTTTCGATATTTACCTCCAAATCTAGAGAATATTGATTTTCTATGTGGCGATGATTATGATGAAAATTCCCTCAGACCTATGATTTGTGGGTTATTTAGGGCCTCACTTATCATTGATTGATCATATTTTTGAGGATACAATGATTCTAATCAGGGATTTGATGACTCCCAGGATGAACATTGAGATATACATTCACGCAACCTAGAGGTTTGGGGTTGATCTGGAATCATTTTTGATTTCCCCAGGACCCACTCAGGGGATGATGAACTTGGTGATGGTGATTGAGATATAAATTCCCCCTTCCTAGTGGTCTGGGGTTTGTTTTTAGCTACTATCGATACATCCCAAATCCTCTCAAGAATTGATGATCTGAGGGGTGGAGGTGGTGGTCGATATCCCCCCAACCTAGCAGGTTGAGTTCACTTCAAGACAACTACTATGATAGCTGATACTATGGCCTGTTTGATGTGGCATATTTGTTCTCATATGGGAGTTGGGAGCGATGGCATCCCATGATGGGAATCATTATTTATGGGAAGTTATCTGGTTAATCACAACTTTGGACTCAGTGTCTGAAATGAATTCTCATTTCTTTAAGGGGACTAGTTTAAAGGTCTACTGACTATAATATTCCTTAGTGTATGATTTCTAGGCACTTTTTAAGTGGGGGAATTCTATTTTAATGACCAAATGGATTGAGCGTTACCCAGTACTCTGATTTTTCTAGTGCCTGTGAAATTAACGGACGTTGTATCTGAAGGGTTCTACTATTATAGGGACATAGTGACGTTTAATGATTCATATTTCACCTATCCTTGGATACTTACTTATGTATACTCTTAAAAAATCAGTCAGTGGAGGGTTTTCACGGCATAGTGACAGACACTACATAGGCGTTTGTCATGCTCCTCCATTTCGGGTTCTGGGCTATGAAAAAGGTGGCCATATCTAGTTGAAAACAGAGTATATTAATGAGATAGAGGAGATACTCATATCCTATATAGGAGACATTTATATACTTCAGTCTCTTATGGGTGTCCCATATATTTTGGTGTAGATAATACATGCACTCATTTTATAGCTCATCTAAGACCTCAAAGTCAGATGTAGTGAGGGACCAAAACATGATGGGGATGTTGTTTCTGGATAACTCTCTCCATATGTTAATGTCTACCTCCTATTCATCAGAATTACATGACTCCATTCGATCATACCACATAAGATGGTTCTTGGGATCACTTTCTGACCTGAGTGGAGTGCTACTGGAAGTTGATGGGGAACTATATGCATTTGACCCCGATGTTTCAAGAACCTCTCTATACAAAGGTGTTTGAGTTTTTAAAACCTATCTATGTGAAGGAGTCTAGGAAAGGGGAGAATTTCCTTTTCCATGGGAGATATCTCCATGGGTAGTTTGACCACAATGAATGTCAGGAGTAGAGTCCCTACAATCTATCTTCATACTACCAAGAGGAGTACTATCATGGTAATGATCACCCTATGCTTTAATTGAAGAGTTGAAGGACCCTTATTGGGTTAATAATGGACACTAGAATTGAGTAGATTTTGAATTTGGGTCTCATTCTATTTCATAGTCAAAATATGCCAACCTACCTTTTGTAATTGTGTAGGGATATGAGCTTTCTATATGAAAGTTTCCAGAAATTGTTGATAACCATCTGGTGCTATAGGAATATGAACTCGTTGATAAGAAGCTGCTATAATATTCTAATGGTATTCCTTATTTTTGGAATGGATATGAGCCTATCCTGAGGCATGAGTCATTCTCACTTAGTAATCCTCAATCATAATAAGAGTATGAGCCCAATCTCGATCCTTTAGAATATGTTGCTGGTCTTTTGTGGAAAGAAAATAATCATGCCCTGGGACATATGCCACTCTCACTTAGTGAGCCTTGGTTGGGAAATAAATATGAGCAGAGTAAAAATATGAATTCCCCACCATAATATGCTGATAAACATCTATATTGGGATAGGGGATATGAGCCTCCTCCTGTGTTACCTCAAAATGATGATGGTGCAATCATTCATCAGCGAAAGTAGGAATATGCAGCTGGCTTTTGTGATCTGCTATAATATTTCAAACAGATTCACTAATAGGAATATGATCCTATCTCGAGACATGTAACATTCTCACTTTCTAATCCCCAAAAAGAATGGGGATATGAGCCTGATCCTTGGCCTTTAGAGTGTGATGCTGTTCTTATTCGATGGGAATATGAGCCTATCCCAAGGCTTGTACCCCTCTCACTTGGTGAGCCTAGCTAGAATGGGGAAATGAGATTGATCCTGGGATATTGTAACACGCCGTCAAAATTTTTCAACAGGAATGTGCCCCTTTCCTAAGGCATGTGCCACTCTCAACTAGAGAACCTTGAATAGAATGGGAATATGATCCTGGTCTGGTGCCTCATCCTCCACTAGAATATATTGATAATCCTCTTGGATGAGAGAATGAGTGTGTTCTTTATTTGAAGCAACCAATTTTTCATAATGATATGAGTGTTTGTTTTCATGGATGTAGGGATAAGAATATTTTCATATCCCAGTATCTATACCAGTGTTGGAATATACCAACATAGTTCTTCAATTGTTGCTAATATGTATTGTCATTTTAGCAAAGTCTGTGTAGGGATATAATCCTGCACAATTTCTATCTCCACTATGTACTGGAAAATATATTTGATTGAAGCTGGGATATGAGCCCACTTCTTTCCTCCATGTTCCATCAGGATATGTCAATGGACTTCATACACATGGGTGGGGATATGAACCTCCCCCATGAATGCTGTAGGGACATGCCCACAGAATTTTTCCAAGTGGGAAGGGATATGAGCATGCTCGCTAGTTACTACTAGAATATTTCAGCATAGATTTTCAACAGGAGTGGGGATATGATACCTCTATAGGATATCCAACATATTCTACACCCTATGTGTCTTCCTTACTTCTTTTTTATGGTAATCATAGGTGGAAGTGTGTCGAGTGGTACCCTTAGAAGGTGATTTGTGGGTACCATTGGGATGGTGCTAGCGATGATAGTTAATAAGATCTCTCATCAAAAAAAACCTAAAATGGATGGGGGCTATATTTGAGTCCCTAGTCCACCTTCATTAGATATTGAAGGAGGTTATTGTTGTGATCAATGGATAATATATCCAAGTGGTAGGTTGTGGCAATGAGGGCCACTAGCTTAGCTACACATTTCCTTGGATGATGCAGAATCATTAGATTCAGTACTTGGAGACCCTCACAAGAATATTTGAGGGTAGGTATTATACCATGTCGATGGTACTCCTAGACCATTGTGTTCGCAACCTAAAATTGAATTTGTCAGGTAGGTGAGGTCATTTTGCGACCCGTATGGGTTTCAACCACAATTTAATTGCCAGAATAGTCACTAGATGATGAAATTATCTCAGATCGGGATGCTATTGATGATAGTAGTTTCTAAATTCACAAAGACAATAAGGAAAAAGGTCATTGACTAGTGGAATATCATAGGTATAATGTGCTCAATCATATATGCATTGTTAAGAAAATTTTCCTTTTATTTCCAATCTGGCCATTCTGTTTGTGTGGAATTTTCAAAGCGAGGATGGACTTATTTCATGGGAACCCCAGTTATAGAGGATCAGATGTAATATTTATGTCAGGATTATCAGCTTTGTGTAGGATATGAAAAAAATTGTCCCATCACATGACTAACTGATCATTCTATTATTTGAGAGGTTCACATTGGGTTTACAATTTTTTTGCATATAATGTACGATCAAAATGGATTGATAAATAATAACCCAATCATTATATTATTTGATAGGTCCACATTGGGTTCACCATTTTTGTTTGCGTATAGTGTGCAAAAAAATGGACCGATAGATAATAACCCAATCATTTTTTATTTGATATATTCATGCCAGGTTCATCATTTTTTTGCATATAGTGTGCAAATAAAATGGTCTGACAGATAATAACCCAACCATTTTTTTATTTGAGAGATTCACATCAGGTTCACTATTTTTTACGTATAGTGTGTGAACAAAATGGTCTGATGGATAATAACCCAATCATTTTTTTATTTGAGATATTCACATCGGGTTCACCATTTTTGTTTCGACAGAGAAGAGATGACAGAGAACTCCTATTGAGTTGGATTCGGTTTGGCCCGATGGTTGATTTAAAGGGGTTAATTTCTTACACAATAATTAACATCAATTCACCATTTTCATTCTTAATGGAGACTCCCAATGGTTCCCCCATTCATAACTGGGTACAAACCTAATTTCTAATGGCAGGTGGTTGTTTCGAGTTTTAGACCCCATGACACTTAGGAACTTGAATTGGTCTAGTGGATGGGAGGTCAAGCCCATCACACCTTGGGGGGGGGATTACTGCATACTCCAGGACTCACTTATAAATTTAAGATATTTTTGATAATCTCTTCCTAGACCTGATATGGGACTGATTACCCTGCCAAAATTATTATAGGTTAAGTCTATTTTATATAAAAAAGAAGAAGGGTATCTCATTATTAAATCCATCTGTATGTATCTGAGGTTCTTCATATTCTTATCAGTAATGAATAGTTTTTTTAAAAGGTTGGGGCCGAAGCCTCATTTTTATTAATAAAGAAAACAAAGACCTCTTTTAACTGGGTAGAGGGAGACCCATTACATAGCCCGAAGGCCCAGTGGGCTTGAAGCCCATTACATAGCCCGTAGGCCCAAATTTTTGGCCAAATTCCTATTCTGTGAATAGTAACCCGGCTGCTACAGTACCCTCTACAGTACCGCCACCGCTACAGTGCCCTGCCGCCGCTACAGTACCCACCGATCAACAGTACCGCCGCTGCTACAGTACCCGCTACAGTATCTGCGCCCAATGGGTTTTGAACCCCCATTTCTCATGTAGTATTACAGGGTGCTTACCACTAAGCCAAACCCCAACTACTATATGCCGAAGATACATAACTAGGTGCTTCAAAATTTTCTTCCATGAAGGGAGTAAATTATTATCCTAAGGGTATTGAGCCATTATTAGGAATCCTACATTTCCAGTTTAATATAAGAATCAAAACCCATGTAGTTTGTTAAAACTCATGCAATTTAACTTCATGTAGAATGGAAATATGTGTGGGAACTTAGGTAATAAAAATTTGAACTCGAGTCTTGAGGATATATCCTACATATCCTGGTTATAGTAGGAATCAGAGTTATCATAGTTTGTTCAGTCCCTTGGGACTGACCCCAAGTTAGATTCCCTTATATGGGGGATTTTTATATCATTCCACTCATTGGGTCTTACATAATGATATTTCCCTATCTAGTAGAGGTCCATTATGAAAATGAGATGACCATCATAACTCCCTAATCCCACATGATCCATGCTCAATGTGAGAAATAATGGATAACAAGTAATCAATATCACTGCATATGGATGCAGGGATAATGTTTTGGGACTTCCTTTAGGGTGTTTATTATGGAACTCAGTCCTTAGGAAGGTGTCATATGTATCCTGGTTATGGTAGGAATCAGAGTCATCATAGTTAAGTTGGCTTCTCAGTCCACTAATGGATGGGGTAGAATGATCAGCCCATGGTATTGATTGGGTCTTGATGGTTGAAATGTCAGAGACATGGTAGAAATTACACTAAGGTGGATGCCCATTTGAGTTTGGGTTTTAGACTTAAGAAGGAATCCTACATATCCTAGTTTTTGAAGGAATTAGAGTTTGTGTAGTTCAACTGGTTGGGGCTTACAAACTGACATTTCCCTTATATGTGCTAAATATCATATTATGCCACTAATAGAGGCTCACAAATTGAGGTTTACCTTATAATAAGGGATTACACACTGAGGGTGTAAAAAGTTATCAAGACCTAGGATACTAGTTTGACTTGGACTATTTTCCTACCTGACATTCTTAACTACCTGCTTAATATGCCATGTTTTTTTTGACAATTCAGAGGATGTATGAACATTTCTGGTTATATTACAGACATTTCCAAAGACAATCACATGATTCGGTTGCCTTTTCCAATGGACATTTCATATCCTAGATTTTATTTTTTAGGGTCATTTCATGATCAAGGTTAACTTGTCCGAAGGTCATCATGAGACCTAGCCGATTGATCCCAGAATCCATTGCATGATCCTGGCTTACATACTTAGAGGGCATCACATGATCCAGCTGAAATGACCTGGTATCATCACAAAAGCAGACAATCATGATTTAAGGGAATCACGAGTCAATTAGACATGTATAGAGGGTGAAACATGATCCAGACTAACATGTCTAGGGAAATTGTGAGATCTGACCGATGTACCTAGAGAGCATCGTGAGTGTCAGTTGACATGCCTGGGTGCTATCATGAGACTTATCTAACATGTTTTGGTGCCAAAATATGAGTTGGGAAAATTTTTTGAAGGACACTATAAGGTTTGGATGATGAGACCAAAGGGATTCACAAGAATTGGGTGGCATTCCTATGGGGCACCATGCGACTTTCTTTGACATGTCCAGAAGACTTCACACGATCCAAATAGTATACCAATGGAGAGTCGCAATATCTGGGAGACATTTCCTGGTGTTATCACATGTCCTGGGTGGTTCACACAAAGCACATGAGTATCATCATATATGTTCTTTTCATAAGTCAACCATCTTTTAGTCATTGTTTTATCCTTTTATTACAAATTCCTTATATTTATTCATTGTTATCTTTGTTTAAGTCTCGTTTGATTTATCATATGTGACAAATGTTATTCGCATGTCTTTCCAGAAGCTCTCCATGTGACCTATGAGTGATAACATGATGTGGTTTATGCATACTGCAAGATTGATCTGGTTGTTCCCTAGATCTTACCATATGGGAAACTTTTGCGGTCACGAGATCCCTATATCTAAGAAATATTCTCTGGTGCTTGGGTTCACCGGTGTGAGGTTCTAAGGAAAATTATATCTACGCATGTCTAGGTCCATTTTTTCTTCCAGGGGTGTGGTATTTATAGGCCTCACCACCCCGGTCATTTTCCACTTTTCGTGGCACATATCGTGTGAATCCATGCCAGATTTAGTGGAGGGATTCGATGTTAGTTCTCCACGAGTTCCCACCATAAGTCATTACGGGGGTGTCACATGTTTTTTAGTGAATATAAGACCATCCCATAAACACTCCATTTATTGGATTATATCTAATTAATGGGGTCTTGTTTAATAATTTTTACATTCCTAGGGACTTCTGTATTGTCATATCGACATGTTCAAGTGCCTTCGTGAGATCACGGTGCCTTTCAAAAGGCCTTCATGTGATCTTAGGTGACTTGTATGGGAATTTTAATGAGACAATGATGTATTATTATGGGACCTTCATGAAAATAGGTTATCTTGTAAAGGTGTCTTGAGAGATCTTTATTTGGTCATCATAGGAGTGTCACGGGAGTTTTACAACCATGAACGGCTCCCATCATTCCCCTATTTATTTTTATTATTATTTTACAAGGGTTAGAAATTTCACGAGGTTACATGAGTGCTGTCGAAGACAACCACTCTACCTCTTGGTGATGTGTCACATGACCAATAAATATTTTTGTGGAGTAGCATGAGGATTTGATGGAAAACATTATCTATTTGTCCTTGTAGAGTAAAAGGGGAAGCGTGGGGTCACGTGGACATGTTTGAGGCCCTTCGTGCGATGGGGATGACATGCCAGTGGGATTTCGTGAGATGAGGCATACATTTATATGGGTACTTTTGGTGAATTTTGAATCTCAAGGGGAATATCACTTGATGTTTATGACTAAAATAGGCTCCCTCCTCTTTTTAGTTCTTTTGTTTATTTTATGAAGTCTTGGGGGTTTCCTAAGTTTTCTTGAATGTTGTCAAGGATAGTCATTATCCACAATGGTGATATGTTGTGTGAGTTTTATGACCACAAAATGATCCCTACATTTGGATATTTTCCTTATTTTTTCAAATTATTTTTTGTATAGTTCATCGGGTGTCCACCGATTGAAAAGTCACGTGACCTAGAGGAGATTTTTCTGGTTTTCGCCGCATGATCAACAATTGCGCGGGACGCCTTCGTAAGAGTAGAAGGACTATGTCAGAGAGTATTAATGAGATCTTCTATAGGCTTTATTTTTCACATGGATGGCTATATGACCTTCCAAAGGTCATGCGATCACGTGTCTTCTGGGAGTTCACATGATTCTCATGATCTTTGGACACCTTCTTCTTCCTTTACCTTTAGGGGAAAACAATACCCATTTTTAGGTATTCCATACTTTATAGATTTTCTGATTCTAATTTATTGGGAATTAAAAATAACATATATTTATCATTATTATATTCCATATAACTATTTAGTGAAAAATATTCACAACGCTTCATGAGGTGGTAGTCCCCCTTATAGAGGAGCAACATTATCATGTCCCTTATAAAATGGAAATTATAAACATTAAATATAATATAATGACTTAATAGGTATAATTATACTTTAAATATCATATATATACTTTATAACCATCATCATAACCAACTGTGAGAGGTGGTAATGGAAAAAAGAATGACATCGTTTCGCGGGGTGGTAGTCCTCCATACACACAAACGATGATTTCATAACCTATTTGATGGAAATGAAGATGGTTGTAGGTCATAAAATTAACATAAACAAATATTAGTATAATTAATATACATATTTTATTATATTATAAAGTTATAATAATAATTGGAGGAGGTGGAGGAAGAAATAAATAAAAAATGCTTATTGATGAACGTTACCTCTTCTTTGGGCATCCTCCTTAGGTTTGCACCAAAAGCCTTCCTAGATTGGATTTTGGTACAAAATAAGGATACTAGGATTATAGGAGGTAATTTATGAAGTGATTTTTGTAGGTACCAGTCAAACCAAAAGGGTTTTATGGTGTAAAGTGGAGAGGAGAAGGGGCAACCTTTTATAAGTGAGGTGTGTAACACTCTTGCAATCTTTTGAAAGAAAGAATTCCGCCTAAGTTTTTTTTCATGTCAAAAGGATACAATAGTGAACTATTATTGATAATAAAAGGTATAATGTTTAAATATGTCATGAAAATTTGTTTTCTATAAGTTTTTGGTTAACCCCACCGGTAAACCCATTTCGACCTTAACCGAGGTAAATAATTTTTACTACTTTTACTATTAATTTTGATCAGAAATTAAGTTGAACTTATTTGATAATATAAATTATTCTTATTCAAAATATGTAATAAAATTTTCCAAATTCCATTTACATAAGCGGTGAAATTAAATTTAAAATTAATCTCGCAGGCGCGATGAGAATGTGGGTTTTTTAAAGAGAAAATCTTCAAAAGTTGAAAAAGTTTTTGTATCGAAATTCAATATGAAATTGATTAAAATGTACTAAATTAGATTAATTTATGTAAAACTGAACTAATTTTACTTTATAACCAATTTAAAATATAATTAACTTTATAAATAAATAAAACAAAAATGCAGTTTCCATTCAAAATACAATATTTTTCACTATTTATAAAAAAATGAAACTTTTCAAAAAAATACAAAAAATTAACCATAAGATATTTTTAACATTATAATTTATAAAATAAATTTTATATTATCAAATAAATTTTACAGGAGAGAGAAAAATTAATTTTATTAATGTTCAAAAAAATAAATAAAAATCATTTTTTGAGCGAATACTATTTTCAAAACATATAAAGACTTTACTTAAAATTAAGTATTTTTTATCAAAATGTTTCATTTATTTAAAACCACTATAATTAATATTTAACAATTATTTATTACAATTCATATCACTAAGTTTACCATCTAAGTTATAATGGTGGCATTTAAATAGTAATATTAAAAATATATTGTGGTTTTGTTAAAACTCAGTGTTGTGTGTAATGCAAGCTAACCCGACGTTGTATGTAGCGTAAGCTTAAATTTGTGTTGTATGTAATGCAATACAAACTTGATGTTTCATGTAATTCAAACTGAACTCAATATTTCATGTAATTATAAATATATAAAATATTAATTTTATTTGAAAAACAAATTCACAAAATCTTAGGGTGTTTCATTCTAGCCCCATAAACTGAAGTTCACCCTCAAAATTCATCACTTTTGTACCAAAATACAAGGAAACTTATTCCTAATTAC
This sequence comes from Viscum album, assembly GCA_963277665.1. Taxonomy (NCBI): domain Eukaryota; kingdom Viridiplantae; phylum Streptophyta; class Magnoliopsida; order Santalales; family Viscaceae; genus Viscum; species Viscum album. The sequence continues at coordinate 302,320,165 of OY728144.1, forward strand.
ATCCTCATATTCCCAAATATATTACTCAAGATTATTATTTCACCATAAAACATTGACCAGGTGAGTGGTCTTATTTCATAGGACTTTCTCAATATGATCCCGAATCTCAACCAAATTTTCCTTATATGAAAGATCATGCTTTAGTGGTATAAACTTTGAATTTAGTACATGTGAAGGTTTAGGTATGTACTTACTTACAATAGATACATGTAACACATCATGGACTTGAGATAGGTTTGGTAAAATCACCAAATGATAAGCTATTATCTTGATACGATTAAGTATTTTAATGGGACCGATATACCTAGGGATTAGTTTTACCTTATTTATTCCACAAAGAAATTCATAGAATAACCTTACACCAAATTCAAATTCTAGATAGTTTTAATTTTTTTAGAGTCCCTCCACAAAAAGTCCAATGCATTTATTGATGAAAAAAAGAGCTACAAAAGATGACAGTGAGGAAGTTTTTTATAATATCTTTTATAATGAGTAAACAGATCATCCAGGAAAGAATATGACCATGTGAGGTCCATACCAACACCCTTGTTATCAAGACCATACTCAAACATATTATCCTCCCAAAATACATGTGTGGAAATAAAGTTAAGACTCATTAGAGTATTCATAAATTCCATCCATTGAGCTGTAGGTCTCCATGAAAGATGAAACCAACCATTTATGATAGCCTACACCAAAGTAGAAGAGTCACATTCTAACTAAAGGTTATTCTAAAATTTTATTTTTAAAAAAATATATAACATTAATAATTCCAAGTATCTTTGCTTCAAGAGAAAATGTCACTCCACAAGATCTATAAAAACAACCCTTGATGTTTTCATCATGACCATGTAAGATTTCACCACATCTTGAGGGCCCCAGATTTCCTTTAGAGGCACCATATGTATTAATTTTGATCCACTGAGGGAGCAGGGAATCTAAAAGACATCATGAGTGGCCATTGCTATCTTGTAATTACCACAAATTCCCAACTTTCTCAACATCATGAAATCCCCCACACTATTATCACAATAACCCATATGCACTGATCTTACATCTTCAATAGCAGCATAAATCTATAGAAGTGTTGATCTCATGTAGAAGGACTTACCAGAATGAATCATTAAATTACAGTTGGACCATATGGTGTGCATAATTTCAGCAATAGAAACATGAAATAAATAGTGAACCTATGAAGATCTCAGGATGTACTTACAACAGCAGATGAGAGACTACATACATGAGAAGAAAAATCCATGAAATCTAAATATTTCTAATATATCATTCCAAATGTACAAGGTAGTTGAACAACTAAAAAATAGATGCTCCATGTCCTCTCTATGATGATGACACATAACATAGAAAAAACAAAGATAGATGCCAAATTTTTGCAAAACACAATCAGTGGGTAACCTATTGTGAGCCAACCGCTAGATAAGAGATAGTCGAGCCAGCCTAATCCAAACCTTGTTAAAGGATATAATCTAATTAAAATCAAGATTTGAATCCATGGAAACATATTGATAAAAAGTTTTGCTATTTATAAATACATTTATATCCAAATCCTAGATTTTAAAATAAGAGTAGGGAATAAATTTATAACTATTAACAATGCCTTGAAGTTAATCCTATAATGTATGTTGAGGAACATAAAAAAAATATTTATAGTACTTACATGTTTTTGACTGGATCTAACCTTATCTTTCATCTCATTAGATTACTTGGGTCTCAATAAATTTCTTTATACAACTTCATTCTAGTACATTGTATTTATACACTTCCTACAATAAAGGGCTTCATAAGGATCTATTTGAATGCTCAAGTGAAACCTATCATTATAAGAAAACTCAACTTGATGAAGGTATTTATCCCAAACAAATTTTAAATCTATATGAAAACATCTTAGAGTATACCTTAGTGTTTGAATTATTCTCTCAAAATAACCATCTGTTTGAGGATGACACACAATGATGAAACTCAACTCTATATCAAGGGATTGTTGAATACTTCACCAAAACATCAAGGTAAACTCTAGATTCTGATAAAATGCAATTTAATTTTGTACTCCATGAAACCTTACTACTTACTTGATTTATATTCTAGTAAGAGGATCAAAAGATACATATTATCTGAAACCAATTATGTGTTTTGGATTCATAAGGTGATCGAATTTAACCCATAATTATCTCAACATCGAAGATAAGATAAACACTAAATTTTACCAATACCTTTAATAATATGTCCAAATGATGTAATGGAATTCCTCCTCAAATAAAATTGTCACTACATATAAAACCAAAGGGTTTAATTACAATAAATTTCTCTTAAAATATCCTTAATCTTGATAAAATACCATCACATAAAACCTCAGTAAGGGTGTCAATGAATTTGAGTTCATGATAAACTTTAAACTCATAAACCAATGATGGTATCAATAACTCTTAAGTTAATTTTACCTGGATACATATATGCTTTCAAAAGATAATTCAAACTTTATTTTTAAAATAATATCTTGCCTTATATAAAAAATTTTCCATTGGAAGCCTGGGTTCATCATTGTACTAATATAATATCAAATGTGATTTCATTATTCTAGAATTCATGTAGAGGGAGATAATCACATGAAATTTCACTAAAGAAATAATATTTTCATAGGTCTCATTCATAAAAAATCAAACATGAAATTCCTAAATAAGGGGGGGGGGGATTAGTGTGACCTAATTATCACGATTCACTTCAACCATCATAGTTTCATAAGTTTTCAATTTTCAATTCATATTCAGAGTTTGTTTTGGATTATCATACTCATTATCCCTTGGATTAGGGAATTGATTTACATGATTCCCATAATCCTTAAAATCAAAACACTGGATTGTGTCAGGTGCATTATGTGGAGGTTTCTCATTATTCACATCATTAGATATCTTATTCTATTCAATTCAACATTAATTCACTCAATGAACTTCCTTTACACACTTAAAATATTTATTAGTTCCCTTAAAACAATTTCCTACATGATTCTTCCCACACTTTAAGTACAAAGGAATGATCATCTTCTTCTATCTATGGTTATTATATTTTCCTTTGAATTCCATTTTTTTATTCTTATCAAAACCATTATATTGATATATAACACCAACCTCTATCTCTACCTTGATACAACATCAAACAACCTCTTCATATCTATTGAATAATATTATGGCTAACTCCATTTATAGATTTGGATTTAAGAAACTGAAGAAATGATCAACCTTAATTTCAGGTTGGATGATAATGCCAGAAGAATACCTCGTAAGACTTGTAATATTTTACTCATATATAAAAAATATTCTTCATCATTTTGATTTATCTCAAAGAACTCATTATACATGTTCGTACGCAGAATATGAGGAAATAACTTATTGAAAAATAAGTTCTTGAACTCATCCCAATCCATGGAGTAAATTTAATCTTGTTGCCTCATATTCTTGACAAGATTCCACAAATGATATACCTCACCTTCAAAATAGTAGGTATCTAAAATATTTTTTTCATGTTATGAGCACTAGAGAATGAAAAAAATCTTTTCAGTGGTGCTGATCCATTATTTAGAAACTAGTGGATCAAAAGACCCAGTAAAAAATATTGATGTTTCCTCATGAAGGACTTAGTAGAATGTTGTTACCTCCTTTGTTCATTTGTATGTATAACATGATTAATTTCTTGAGAAATTCATGTGAGCATAGAAAAAATATTTTATATTCCATCTCTTATAACATTTGGATTATTAGGATGATAATCACTGCATTTTATATCACAATCAGCATTAACATAGTTCCTTTAAGTTTCATCCATTGACTAAAACCAAAAACATAGTGTGAGAAACACTAATCACAGTGGAAAACCACATAATCATGAAAAATCACTTAGAGGATTTATAAATCATGACACCTTATTTTCAACCTATGAAACCTTAGGATAAATCTAAGTCATTCATTTTAATTATCTATTTAAATCCTTCATTATGGCTTGTGAAGAGTTTGTGAATTTCTATAGAATATCCAATGTTATTTTCAAATCAGGTGTGCAGTAAGGCCCATTTTCATGCACCAGGTGACGATAGAGTCTTTCTCAATGTTCCATTTTTGGAGTTATTACCCCTAGGTACCTCTGTGCCAAAGACACTTCCACTTGTAGCATCCAAAAAAAGATGTAATTTCTTAAAACCCAATTTCACTATCCTTCACCAAAATTAATGGATATTTTCATATAATTTGAATCATATTTAGAATTATCCTTATACATATCCCTATAAATATCCTTAGAAATATCCCTAGGTGTATATCTAATGTTTTCTCATCCTAGTTCTAAAGGTTAACTAAAACTTTACTCTAATACCAACTGTAGTGATTGAGGCTTCTCATATATGATATTACATCTTTTTAGATGAATATTTAACACATTACAAATTTTTTTAGGACTATAATAGTTTAGTGCCTTTGGAAACATGGAACACAATATTCCTAATTCAGGGAAGATCTTTAATGTCTCCCATAAAGATATTCCCCTTTAGTAATCCTACTTAAAAACCTTTCTTCATAACCAGGGGATAAGAAATATATGAAAAGGTGATCTCAGATGCTTAGTAAGGGTAAAAAAGGTAGATACATAATCATACCATGAGTATAATGTTATGAAAAAATGATTATAACATTTTAAATCCATACCCTGCATATAAATGATCATAATATTGAGGCATGTCATAATTAGTTCATAACACATGAATCATAGGGAATCAAAGAACATGATCCATGAGAGAATAACATTGGTATAAGATATTGAATTGTAGAATATACATAATCATACAAAATATTATGTCAAGGATACCCATAAATACATTTATAACATTTTAGGCTTGGGATAACCACCTATGTACCTTCTTTGGGATTAGGTTAACCACCCATGTACCCTATTTATTGGACTTGGGCTAACCACTCGTGTACCCTCTTTTTTGAGATTAGGATAACCACCTGTGTACCCTTTGATCTCATGAAAAATTTATCACTATCCAATTCATTTCATGGAGATATAGGTCCCAACCATCACATAATAGAAATTATGCACATGTGTGCCACAAGATCATAAAACATTCATCATATCATAACCCATTAAATGAAATGGGTTACATGGATATTTCATCTTATCATAACCTATGGAAATATAATAGGTTTCATAATCATTTCATCATTTCATAATAGAATTACTCATGGAAAAAGAATTATGTTTCATAATAATTTTATCATGGTATAACCCCTAGAATAAAAAATAGGTTTTATAAATATATTTTCATCATAAACATAAACCATTGAGAGAAAAAATAAGAATGGTATCCTTGGATCATAACCCCTATAAAGCATAGGTTACATCAAAGGATGTGATATTATGTGGAAAATGATTTTGAAAGATCACATGGAACATTTATTTGAGGAATAATAAATTTTCCTTAAAAATAATTTTTTAAAGCATAAAACATTTAGGAAATCCTTTTCCTTGAAATAAACTTGAAAATTTATAAAGGAATCTTTAAAAAATCATTTAAAATATTTCTTGAGGAAATTATAATTTAAAATTTGAAAAAACCATTTTAAAACATAATTTTTTTAAATACTTTTATTTTAAAATAACCTTGAAAACTTATAAAGTTAGCTACAAATAAAATAATGGTCGTGATGACGGGATGTACAAGTTAAAACAAAGGTTTATTTCATTTTTTAGTAAAATTCTAATGAGAATTGTTTGGAAAATGACATGAATATTATTTAAAAAAAAATTGTAAAAATTGAAACATGGGTAAAAATTTCTTTTAAAAATCATATGAGAATAATAACAATTTTTTAAAGCATTTTTAGAAAACTTGGTTTTGGAAGAAAACGTATTCCTGCCCGAAGAGAGAAATAAATTCATATTTTATTAAAAAATTTTATCAATTATTTTAGTTACTAAAGAGTAAAAAAATGGTCTTATTACTATAAAATATCATTAATAAACTTAGGAGAATAAAATTTATGAGTTTATTGATAGATATATCATATTATTTTATCATCATAAAAATAATCATGAACAATCCTGATAAATGATGAGATAGCAACTTGAAATCATTTCTACCTTGGTAACTTTTAAACATAAGAACCATGAAGAAATATATTTAAATAAAACTTAAAATATCACGAGGATAAATAAATTCATGATATTAAATGTAAAAGGTTCTGTATATACACCTCGTACACAAAGATAAGATCATAACATAACATATGTCTCAAAGAAGGAAAATTGAGACAAAGATCTCTTACCAATTTGGTAAATTTTGAACTGTAAACCCCACAAAAGAGAGATCATATAATGGATATATAAATACCCATAATTTTATTTATAAGAATCATAAAATACACCCATGGTCAGTATATACACCACATTTAAGCAATAGGTGGTGAATATGGTATGTGTATCATGGAAGTAAAAAGTGAGATGAAAATCCATTACCGCTTTAGTAATATTTTGAATCATAATCCCAAATAAAGCATAAATTAAAATTAAAATTAAAATATAATTAAAATAATGTTATTAATGATATAAAATTTCAATGGGATAATATAAACACCATATAAAATAAATGATGGGTAAATTTGTATATGTCTCCTAGAAATAAAAGAGAGACTAGAAATCTCTTAACTTAAGTCTCAAATTCCTTCATACATGTTCAAAATTCATATATAAAAAATAAAAAATGATTATAAATATATTAAATAACCATAATTATATATATAATATCATATATGTTTTACTTGTGACCTTTTATTATATATTTTCTAACAATTCCTTGTTAAAATTACGTTTTAGATAATAACTGCTTTGTTTTTTCGTACATGTTTTGATATTTTATTTTCAATAATTTTAATTTAATCATGGTCCCATAAATAATAATTAAATAATTATTATATTTATACATAAATTATACTTTTAAGACTAATAATGAAATGTGGTTTTTATAAATGAATCATGTTATGATCATGGAGATGGTAGGACATACATACACATGAGTAACATGTCCATTTTTCAAGGATCAGTATGGAAATGAGGTAAGTAATATATTATCTATATAGAATTATCATAATATCATAAATAACATATTATATATTTAAATATACTTATAAATATTATCCATATGGTGTGGTGATGAAAAGAGAGTCACATCACTTTATGAAGGTGGTAGTCCACACATACACGAATAACGTTATCATCTTTCAGTTAGCAAAACATTAAGAAAGAAAATGATATATTATCCTTTTATAATGATAAATATTTCATTAATATAATAATTATTTTATTTATATCACATATATTTATCCTTATTATCTTTCATGTAAAGAGTTAGTGAAAATGAATCACATCACTTTATGAGGCTATAGTCCGCCGCACACATGAGTGATGTTATCGTATCCCTTTTGGAATGAAAAGTAAAAAAGGTACATAAGATAAAATGAATAAGTAGGTATAATTATGTTATAAATATTATATATATACTTCATATCCATCATAATACCCAACTGTGAGAGGTGTTAATGAAAAAATGAATGACATCGGTTCAAGATCAAGTAGTCCGCCATATACACGAACGATGATTTCATAACCCATTTGATGGAAGTGGAGATGGTTGTTGGTAATTACCTTAACTAAAAAAACATAAAATTATATGTAATATATTAATTTTAATATATAATCACAATAATATAACAATTTAATTATGTGGATAATGAAATAAAACAAAAATGATCATTGTTGAACGTTACCTATTCTACGGCTATACTCCTCAGGTTTGCACCAAAAGACTTCCGAGGTTGATTTTTTTTCCAAAATAATGAATATTTGATGAGATGATAAAATTTGGGAAGTGATTTATGCAGGTTAGGAATTAAAAAAAATAGTTTTATGATGTGAAGATGATAGGAGAAGAGGTGTCTTTTTATAAGTGAGGCCAATGGCAGATTTGTAATTATTTTGAAAGAAAGAATTCCACCCATTTTTTTCATGTCACAAGGCTCCAAATATTGAACATTATTGATACTATATGGTAAATTATCTAAATATCTCTATAAAATGGGTGTTGTAAATTTTTTGGTTTATTTTAAACCCTTAAATTTTTTAGGTTAAGCCCATGGTAAACCCATTTTTACCTTAACTGTGGTAAATATTTTTTTACTATTTTTACTATTAATTTTGGTCAAAAATTAAGTCAACCATATTAGATAAAATTAATTATTCTAATTAAAAATATGGAACCCATTTTTCCAAATTCCACTCACATAATTGATTTTTTTAATTTAAATGTAATCCCTTAGATGCGACGATAATGTGAGTTTTTAAAGAGAGGGTTTTCAAAAGATTACAAAGTTTTCATATCAAAATACAATATAAAATTGATTCCAAATACATAAATTGAAAATTTTATGTAAAATTTAATGAATTTTAATTTAAAAACAATTTAAAATATAATTTATCTTTATAAATAAATTAAATGAAAAGGCTGTTTTCAATTAAAATCCATTATTTATCACTATTCATCAAAAAATGAAACTTTTCAGAAAAATATGAAAAAGTCACCCTAAAATAATTTTGACATTATGATTTCAAAAATGAAGTTTATTTTATCAAATTAATTTTATAAAATTAATTTTATAAAATTTTGAAAAATGAATTTTGTTATTTTTCGTAAAAATAAATAAAAATATTTTTTTTGAGAAAATAGTATTTTCGAAACATATAAAGACTTTAATGAAAATGAAGTACTATTTTTATCAACATGTTTCATTTATATAAAAACATTATAATTGATATTTAAAAATTAGTTATTATTATTCACATCGTTATGATTAATGGCTAGGTTATAACAGTCATGTTTAAATAAATATATGTAACGTACTAACCCAGATGCCACTAAACCAGTTCACTGCATGGACTTAAGTGTGACTCTCTATATAGAAGAGGTTTATGACTCAAAAAAGGGACTAGGGTGTGTTCATGGAGATCCTATTCCCTCATATCAAAGTAAACATGGTGAAAATAACTAAATATTATCTAGAGCAGTAAATATATAGTGTTTGGAATAAATAAATAAACTAAAATAGAATATATTGTAGTCATAAATGAAATTATATAAAATCATGAACAACCATGTCATACATACAACACTTTTCACCCACTGGGCTAACCATACATGTAGGAGCACATAAAAGAAACTGAAATAAAATTACAAGTCTCCACTACTAACTTTGAGCTAGACCACATACCCAATCTCCATGACATTATCGAACTGCACTAGCCCGATCATAAGAAACCCACATGCGTAGCTCCACTAGATCATGAAACCCTCGTCCTTATCCCTATTCGTCATTCAATTTATGGTCAACCTAAAATGAAGAGGTAAGGTATGCACACACACTGAGGTGCATGTATAAGGGTGATAAATAATCTTAGTAGGTCACCCCAATGATGAACCTATAAATATTTTTTCATAAGTTCATGATCATGCAATATTCTTAGCCCACCTGAGATACAACTGAAATGATAAATCAAATAAATAATGTGAAACCATAGTTGATGCCTGGGTCCGTGATCCTGGTCAACTGGGAAATGTTCTATCAAGTATATTTATATTTATACGTGTGCATATATATATATATATATATATATATATTCCCATATATATATATATACACACATACATACACTCATAAATACGAATATATATGACTAAGGTGATAAATAAAATAAATCAATAGAAGTTGACCCTTGGGTACGTAATCTTGATCACCCAGACATCCTGTGAAAAGGTAATTGATCTAGATGTTGTATAGATCAATTCATTTATAATTAAGTCAATATCATGGTTTGTAATCCAAATCAACAATACCTACTTGAACAACACTGTAATTATATCTGACCAAGCTATGTCACCCCATGGTGATACGTGTCCTAGCCCTGAGTTCACCCATACTCACCTCCAATCACTATAATGAAGGATTCCATATATCAAAGGAAAAACCTATAAATATGGTATAGATTTGGATTCCATGTAATTATCTCTATGTAAATATAATTCAATTTCTAATCTATAGGTACCGGTCTATAGGTGGTCGTGACATTGTGACTTGGATAATCTCTAAGGTTCTGACCCTTAGGCGATGTATAAGGAGATAACACCAGTGAAACATCATTCCCACCCCTTTAGGTCTCTAGTCAAGGAGAGAGTAATCGTCCCCATCACTTAGGTGAGAGTAATCATCCATGAGTATATGTCATATCAATGGTGAAGAGTTCCATGTCCAACACCATGATCAAGTAATCGATTGGGGAGATCATAATCATCTCCATCACTCAAGGGAGTGTAATCATCCACGATTATATGTCATGTCAATGATGAGGATCTCCATGTCTACCACCATGATCAATTAATTGATCAGGGAGAGTGTAATAATACCCATCAATCAAGAGAGTGTAATCATCCATAATTATAATCAATAGGGATTCCATGCCTATTTATAATTATTAAATGGACACTATTCCCAACATCAAAAACATAAGGATGTCATTTCCAAATATTATAAACATAGGCTAAAAAGTTGAATACTAGGAAATACATATAAGAATACCAAGAATAATATAAAAATCAACTAAAAATCTTTGAAGTTGGATCCCATGAAACTCCTTTGGGCATCCCAATAAAATAAAAAAAATAAAAAGTCTCAAGGTCGGATCCCAGGAAGTACATCTAGGAATCCCAATAAAAAATATTACATCTTGTTAGGGTCATCAAACAAAAACCAGGAAGAACCTCTAGTAATCATCACTACAACAATAGTAAATAGGTTAATGCATAAATAAAAGAGTGAGGGTGGATGAATGCCTAAAACCACCACTACTATCACATCCCCTTGGGAATATAAGTTCAACATGGGTTATAAGGTGACACCTACTACCATATCTACCCAAAACCAATGTACTAGATTAGGGTTGGACAAACATCAGGGAACCCACTAGGTCCCTAAGATAAAAATGCAAGAGAGGCATCCTACTCAAGATCCATGATGTCTATACATTAGCAAAGGTATCCTAATCAGGATTTTAAGCTTTGAAGGTAAAATAAAGAATCCTACATGGGATCCTTAGTGGTAAGTAAATAGACGTATCCTATATTGGATACTTGAAATGTTTCATAGGAAATGGTATCCTATATGGAACACTTAATAACAACACACAAAGGTAGAGGAATACTATATAGGATCCTCAAAAAGAGCAACTAGGTAGAGAGATCCTATAGGGGATTCCCTAAGTCATCATGTAAGTAAAGGTATCCCAAATGGGACCCTCAATAATACCCACAAGTTAGAGGCATCCTATAGGGGATCCTCAGAAAAAACTAATCTCATGGACTCTTAAGCCAGAAGGGCACATCTCATAAGGTAAAAGTCCTTAAAGGAAGAACTACAAAAGAATCAGTCAAGAGAGATAACTCATGGATCATCTCAGATAAAAGTCTCACTCTTAGGAGACAATTGGATTCGATTACCAGGGGAATAACCTATCCATTTATGAATAATATTGAAATGATGCATAGGATTCCTCAAATCATCTCAAGGGTTTCACCACAACGATCTACATAGAATGAAACTCAAAATAGACTACTCATGGGTCTAATTTCAACTCATGGGTGTAAATATATGAAAAACCCTCAAAATGTTAGTGAGGGGAAATACATAGCATGCATACCCTATTACATGGTGTTTACTCTCAAATAACCACCTGCTCATGTACTCCATCCATAATTTGGATGTAAAAACCCAAGTACATGACATGTAATTCATGTAAATAGATATACACTACATGGGGAACCTTCCTGTGTACCTCACATAGCCTAAAAATCTATATATCAGAATATTGTACCTCTATATGGTGTTCAACCCGCATGGGGTATTCCATGTACTCTACACGGCCATGTTCCCCTACATGGGTTGTCTGGTCAGGTACTTGACTACATGGCTGAGTCCCGGTACAAGGAATACATACCTTATAAACAAAGTTTACTTTTAAAAACATCATCTTCTATGAACATGAAGAACACATGGCATGTGTTTCTGAACTACATGTTGTGTGATTAGGATTTCTAAATGGGAATCCCCTAAAATCAGTCCCAAACCTCCATTTTCTCCTTAAAAGGTATAGATTGACCCACAAGGGGTCCTAAGAAGTCATAAAATGGATTTAAAACTTCAAAGTGGTAAATATATTTAGATTTATATAAAAACTTAAAAATGGCCTACCTTTTAGTGGAATTCACTGAATCTTCATCCATTTCAGTGATCCATAACCGTCGCATGACGATTCGGATCCTCCTGAGCTCTGTGGAGGTACCTCTCTTCTCATCTCTCTCTCCCCCTCTCATTATCTCTCCCCATCCCTTTATCTCTTGGTCGTGTGTAAAAATACCACATGGAGGGGTGGGGGGGGGGGTTACATGAGAAGCCAAAATATAGATAATGAAAAGAAAATAAAATAAAAGGAAGAAAAGAAAAGAAAAAGAAAAGGGGGCCCGAGCCGGCCCCAATGCCTGGCATGAGTTTATGCCTCGCCTAAGCATAACTCTATATTACAAACTCAATGGAAGAGATTTAATCTCAAAAAATAATCCATTAAAATAATATAGTCAAATGAATGCTTGCGAATAAATTAACATTTAAATAATTAAATATTAAATATTAATTATTCCATGAAAATTCAAATGGTTTGGAATTATAGAAAGCTCCTATACCAGGGTAAATAACCAATTCCGGGACCAATAGTGTGTCCAAAATAATTATTCAATGTCATATTCTAGGGAAAATGTACCATTTTACTCCATATAAGTATTCGATAGTAAAAAAACAAAATTTCTACTCAAAATACCAATATGAAAAAACACAGGTCCTTAAAATCTCCCCACTATAAACCTTATCATCCCAGAGAAGCATTATTAGTAAAACTAGAATCCACTCTTTCATCTTAGGTATCAATGAAACTACACTATCTCTACTTCTCAATGGCCAGTCACATAGTATCATCAACTATCTTCTACATGGAAGATGTTTAACTATGACTGGTCTAGTACTCCCCACCATAGAAATACACTTATCAGCATCACATAACCAAACTCCAAGCCCAACAGCCCACAAAAAACACCAAATTCAACTAAGAATGAGGGTCAGCACCCTCAAACATCTAATGGTGCACTCCGCACCATATGGATTACCTTATACCTATCCTTGAGTACACCCTCAATAGGACCCTTAATTAACTAATAATGTCATTTAAAGGAAAAGAATCTCGATGTGGAGCCGATGATCTCTCAGTGTACTCAATACAATGTCAAGACAGAGCATGATCATCTCTTACTATAAGTATACTACGCTTTCATTAATAGGATTTTATATCTATTCCCATGCCACTATCAAATAGAATAAGGCTATACATTCCTTTAACCAACAGATAACACCACATCTCCCACCAATGCGTGTCCAGACCCAAACATAGGCCGACCATCTTAGGGAACCTAGTCTATTTATGATGTATCCTCTACCACATAGAGATATTTATTATTTAAACCACAAGTCCTCAGTAACCATTCCCACATAAAGTTGAAAACATCATTCCTAAAATTTTATATGATCACTCATAGATTTAAAATTTAGATGGTACCACACATAACCAACACGTACTTTCATCACCTGAATCATGCCCCATCAAGTATTTTGCTATTAAAACCAATCTAAGAATGATACATGGAATGTTAATCCAAAAAATCTGAATATACCTTTTAACTCCTCTTCAAATTTATTCACCTCACACATTCCATGATTTATTCCATGACTTTCTATTACACAATTTCATTCCAGTCACAATCATTTACCCATGATTTGACTACTTGGTAATAGAAGAAACACTAGACAACAGGGTTAGGAACCTAAACTATCCTACTTATATAAGCATGTATCTAAAAATAATACACTTAGGTGCTTTATAAAAACAAAAATGAATCAATATTACTATATTGAAAAACTTGAGCACTAACTATGGATCGGTCTTAGAAGAGCATATAACCAAGATCACTACCTAAAAAGGAATCTGTAGCCATGGGCCCACCATACTCACATGTTTCCCTTGATCAAAACAAACATTGGCCTACAAGTATATTAGTCAAAACCAAGGGCCTCTAGGTATCCCACCTATCCCTATTGATCAAGTCTCAAAATTGGGTCACTCCCCAATGTCAAACCTCTCTAAGGGAGGTAAATATAAAACTAACCCATTAGGGTCAAAATGATCAAGCATCAGTATAATAGGACACAAATCCACTCCGAGCATCCAAATAAATAATTTCTCCATAGTGGTCATGATATCAACATAGAAGAGATATTGAACTGACACCCACCGAGCATCCATATACGGTAATACCCCCTCAAGATACAATCCATGAAAACATTTGGATACCTATTGAAATTGTACTCAGTTACCCAACTAGATAACCACAATGAAGGTAAGTTAAGTAGAATATCATTCCAAGATATTTAGAAAACACCTTATAGTTTTCTACTGACACTTAAAATAACCAAACCTAATAAAACAACACCCTATAAGGGGTACAAAACTTGGGAATCATGTTCTATATTGACCAACTAGGGCCACTACACCTCCTATTCATGAGGACTGAGTCATCATCCTCACCACCAAACATTTCAACATAGATCCACATAACCTACCATTAGAATGAAATATATATTAAAGTCAGTCCAATTAATTAGAATTCAACTAAAAACATATATGGTAAAATACCATTTAGGTGTTTGTTAACACTTTGAACAATTGTCCTTTATCCTCAGTAAAATTACACACTAGAAGGCCTATAACATACGAATCCCATGTACCAAATATAACGTATGAGATGCCTCTTGACTTTGTCATCCAAGAGTCAAAATCAATCCCTGGACTCTTTCCAATGGGCCATGATCTAGAAATATATAATAAATAATACCATACATACAATATGTGCATCACTTAAGGTAAAAATCATATATAATTGAAATAGAACAAATTAGAATAACAATCACATATCCCTAGAAATTAGGACTTCAAACTAGAACACATTTTCTCAACGCACCAGTTCGATATCCATCATAGGTTCTGAAAAATTCTTAATACTCCTGTCTACCTTATTAAAAATAGTAAATCAAAAGGAAATGAACCACTTTGATACCAATTTGTAACATCCTATACTAGATTCCACTAAACCATTTCTTGGATATAGTTTTTTATTAGGCCTTAAGTATAAAAATTGATGTTATTAATATTTTCATAACTTTTTATATACTCCCTTTACTAATTTTATATAAAATGTGCATAATTTTTGTGAAATATTAATGTTTTAATACTAAATATAATTTTTGAGAATTTTTAGAAGTAGTCCAATTGAGTCAGTTTACTATTTTATTTATAATTATAAGCCTACTAATCCAAATTGTGTGATTATTATTTTTATGATTTCTAATTCAATATAAAACATTTCATTAGAAGGAATATTGTTCCAATTCTACCATTTGAAGGGCCATATAGACCACACAAGAAGGCCCACAGAATCTGTGAAGAAACTGAACCATCCATGAAGATTGAATTGCTGGGCTCAATCCAGAAGTAAAAATTCATTCATTATCCTCAAAATTTCTAGGGACAATATAAGGAGTATTGGATAAAACTTTAAAGTCCCAAATCCAACAAAAAGGGGCCCAACTGATTCATTTAAACTCAACCTACCATTATGGCCGGGAATTAAAATCAGTATAGTATTCATGACATGTATCCTGATCTAGTAATCAAATCAAGATGAGATTTTGTAGTGTGAAATAGGAGATATAGGTGGCCTACATTTTTTAAGAAATCATTCGGATTTGAAGGCCTATTCCTATTCAAAAATCCATTCACATTTTGGACATCGAAAAGGCATGGATAGAAATGGACAGTTTAACATTGTTTATGAAAACTACCATAACGTTCGATCCATAAGTCCAAATGCTTATAAATTTTGAGAGTAGTTTTCCAACATTATTATCTACAACTTTAAATAAGGATATATCTATATATTCAGCTATCTGGATTTCCAAATCGTTGAGCCAAGTGGAGGGGTAGTTTTGGAATGAAAACAATCCACCACCATGGGATATAAATACATCTCCTCCTCTCCTTTCAAAAGGGTTGGCATTTAAGAAGAGATGAGAATCAATTGGCACGAATAAAGTCTTGAAAAAGGCTTTGGAGGACCTTCCATATTCAAGTTTTCACTTGAGATACCCTTCATCCTCTCTTTGTTTTCATTTACTTTTGTGTTCTTCATTATTGTAATCTTGTAAGTCCTTTTTTTGTAATTTTGTTTTAATGAAAGTTTATTATTAAATATCTATTATTCTCATAAAAATTATGTAGTTTAATATTAATGTTCTTAAAATAGTTTAAATCAAGTTAAAACCCTTTCCCTTATTTTTCTTCCTCATTCAATCAAAATTCTTTTTTAACTCTCTTCAACAATCGTGTGTCTTCGACACACTACTCTTTTATTATCCCATTATTTTTGGTCTATTTATAATTCATCACCATAATAATATATTAAAATATTAACAACTATCTTAATGGATGAGTAAATCTACCATTGGGGTGATTCATTATTTAGATATGTTAAGCGATTGAGAGCTTTTGCTTGATGAGTATTCTTTAATTTAACATTGTGTATGTTGGACTTAACATGTCATGGATTAATGACTTTTTTTGTTTAATGTGTGGTTTCCATGGATTATTGGAACCATAAATACACTACCATCAACAATATCTGATTGTGATTAGAACCCTAAGTTAAGTTAAGGCTTGGATTAAATCCTTAACACTTAGGAATTTCAATCAACGTTATCTTGTGAAGCGGATGTTAATTTTAATGCAATATAAATCAAAGATCAAGGATATCACAAGCTTAAATCCCTAAAAATGAACTTACCCCAATATATATAAAATTTTTACATCAATATTAATCAATAAATCATTTCAATTAAGATCTATAAACAAACCCCCCAATCAAAATACAATCAACTAAAAACAACTGACTATTAAATAGTATCTTCACCGAGGATTCGAACCGAGTGTTGCTATACACATTAACAGAGAATTGAAACCTTGAATGTTCAATAGGAGACAATCATCCATGATTTCACCCCTCTATATTCTTGAGGCTTCCAACTATCCATCAGGTCCTAGGGTGTGTCTGTTGAGAGATTATTCCCTCATATCATAGTAAACATGGAATAAATAAATAAATATCATCCAAATTCGTAAATAAATAGAGTTTTTAATAAATAAATAAATTAAAATCAAACATGTTGTAGTAATAAATGAAATTCTATAAAATCTTGAACATCCATGTCATACATACAAAACTGGTCACCCATGGGGCCGACCATACATGTAGGAGTACATAAAAGAAACTAGTATCCACTACTAACTTTGAGCCAAACCACATACCCATTCTCCTTAACACTTTTTAACTACACTATCTTGACCATAAGGAACTAGAACGATCATCTCCACTCAATCATACAACCATGGGCCCTAGCCCTACCCATCATGCAATATGTGCTTAACTAAAAAAGAATATACAAGGTATTCATGCACACCAAGGTGCATGTATAGGGGTGAAAAATAATCTAATTAGGCCACCGTGATGATGAAACTATAAATATGTTGTCATAATTTCATGATCTTGTAATATACTCAGCATATCCAAGACACAACTGAAATGATAAATCAAATAAATTACATGAAACTATATTCAATCCTTTAATTTGTGATCCTAGTCAACTGGGAAATGTGACATCATGTATATTTATATTTAAAGGTTTATATATATATTTTTTCACATATATATACACATAAACATGAATATACATGTGTAAGGTGAGAAATAACATAAATCAATAGCAGTTGATGATTGGGCCCGTAATCTCGATCATTTGGACATCCTGTAAAAAGGGAATTTAGACGGATGTCATACCACTAAATATGTGTATAATTAAGTAAATATCAAGGTCCTTAGTCCCAATTGAATATACCTACTTTATCTATCACTAAAATTGTCTCTCAACAAGTTACAACACCATAGGGGGATATATGTCCTAGCTCCGGGTTCACCCATACTCACCTCCAATCACTACAATGAAGGATTTTGTATAGATACGGAAAATAATATAAATATGGTACAAAGCTAGACTTAATTTCACACTCATCATGTAAATCAAGTCCAATGTTTGATCCCTAGGTCTCGATCCATAGGCAATCAAAACATTGCAGCTTAGATAACACCTAAGAGTCTGAACCTTAGCCAATGTATATAGAGAGATCACCAGTGAGATGTCATTCCCACCCCTTGAGGTATTTGTCCAGGGAGAGTGTAATAATCCACATCACTAAGGATAGAATAATCATCCATGAGTATATGTCATATCAATGGTGAGGATCACCATGTCCACCACCATGATCAAGTAATCAATTAGGGGGAGCATAATCATCCCCATCGCTTGGGAAAACATAATTATCAATGAGTATATGTCACATCAATGGTGATGAGTTCCATATCCACCATCATGGTCAAGTAATTAATCAAGGAGAGCATAATCATCCCCATCGCTCAGGGGAGTGTAATAATCCACGAATATACTAAATAGGGACCCCATGCCCATTTATCATAATCAAATTTATTTTATTCCCAACATTACCAACATAAGTACATCATTCCTAAATATCATAAACATATTCTGAAAATACAGATCCTAGGAAGAATATATGAGCATCCCAAAAATAATATAACAATAAAATAAAACACTCTGAATCCATATCCTAAGAAACACATATGGGAATCCTAATAAAATAACAAAAAATAAAAGGGCTTAAGGATATATCCTAGGAAGTACATATAGACACCCCAATAAAAAATATCACATCATGGTAGTGTAATTATACACAAACTAGAAATCACCTCTAGTGACCATTTCATCAGTAGTAAATAGGTGAATGAAATAATAAAATAGTTAGGGTGGTAGAATGCCTAAAACCACCACTATTTTCATATACCCTTATGATTAAAAGTTCTTCATGGGTTCTAAGGTGAAACCCACTACTATATCTACCCAAACCTGATGTACTAGATCAGGGTTGGTCAAACATCAGGGAACCCACTGGGTCCCTATGATCAAAACACATGAGAGTCATCCAACCCAGGATCCTAAAAGTATATATATATATGGAAATGAATCTTACTTGGAATCATTATTAGTGAAGTTAAAATAAGGAATCATATATGGGATCCTTAATGTTAAGTAAATAGATCCATCCTACATGGGATCCTCAGAATTGTGCATAGGAAAGGTATTCAAACATGGGAACCTTAATAATGATGTATGAAGGAAGAGTCATACTACATGGGATCATTGGAAACATTATATAGGAATATAGATCATACAGGGGATTCCCTAAGTCATCATGTAAGAAAATGTATCCCCTAGGGGACCCTTGGTAATAGTCATAAGGTAGAGGCATCCTACAGGGGGTCTACAGAAACAACTAATCTCATGGACTTTTAGGCCAGAAGGGAAAATATCACAAGGTAAACATACTCAAAGGAATATCTACAAAAATATCAGTAAAGAGAGATAGCTCATGGATCACATTAGATCAAAGTCTCTCTCTTAGGAGACATATGGATTCAATTACCATTGGAAGAACCTCTCTATTTAGGAAAAATCTTGGAACACCACCTAGGATTCCTAAAATCACCTCAAGGGTTTCACCATAGTGATATATGAATAATGATACTCAAAATGGACTAATCATGGGTCCAATTATGACTCAAGGGTGTAAAGATATGAAAAAACCACAAAAGTTTAATGAGGGTAAGTACAGGGTGTGCATACCCTGGTACATGTCATGTACTCCCAAATCCCCACCTAGGAATGTACTCCAACTAGACTTGTCATATAAAAACCCAAGTAAACAATGTGTAAGTCATGTACATAGTGTGTACCCTACACGGGGTACCTTACCATGTACCTCACATGAGAAGGTTAGATATATAGCCTAGTTATGTACCTCTACATAGTGTGCAACCCACATGAGGTCTGGTCGTGTACTCTATAGGGCCATGTGCCCCTACATTGGCTATTTGGTTGGGTACTCATCTATATATACGAGTACTAGTACATGGAATCTATAACCCATACATGGAATGTATTTCTAAAAATATCATCTTCCCCAAATAGGAAGAACACATGGTGTTTATTCTTGAACTACATGTCGTGTGATCGGGATTTCTGAACGAGAACCCCTGAAATCATCCCGAAACCCCCATTTTCTCATAAAAAAGTATAGATCAACCCAAAAGGGGTATTAAGAAGTCATAAAAGGAATTTAAAACTTTAAAATGGTAAATATAAGGGGATTTATGGAAAAAATTAAAAACAACATACCATTGGGTAGAATCCACTGAATCTTCAACCGTTTATGTGATCTGCGGGTGTTACATGATGATCTGGCTCCTCCTGAGCTCCCCATAGGTACTTATCTTCTCATATTTATCTCCTTATCTCTCCCACTCCATTTCTCTATTAGTCTCTTTGCACAATAAAATAGGCAAGGGGTGTACATGATAAGTTAGAGGAAGGGGAAATAAAATAAAAGAAAAGAAAATAAAGAACTTAGTGTTGTGTGTAATACAAGATAACCCAGTGTTTCTTGTAGCATAAAATTAACATGGTGTTGTGTGTAACGCAAGCCAAAATAATTTTTATTTGTAATGAAAATAATAAATATTGAGTGTAATGAAAAATATATAAAATATTAAATTTATTTTGAAAAAAAATCACAAAATCTAAGGGTGTTAAATTTATCATTTGAGGCTAGCCAGTTGAGTTGTTAGTTGTTTGAACTAGTGAAAGTGGGTGTTTTTCAGAGTTAGTTACCTAGAACCAACTATAATTCACATTAGTTTTATAGAATATTACTAGTATTTATTATTAATTAATATCTTATCACATCATGGGTTTTCTTATGCCTGCTATAGTATGTGATAATGTCCTAAGGGTAACTGTCATATTGAAAGGTCATAGTAGTTCCCTACTAGGTTAAGAACCTAAAAATTCCATGATAATATTATTATATTTATGTTTTATATATTACTGGTATTATTTTATGAGATACAAATAATATATAATATTATGGGTATAGATTCATATGTCTTTGAGACACTTTCTTATGATTTGTTCACTTAGTAATATTTGAAGCATGGGATTATGAGAATATAACCCACAAGTAGGAAATCCATATTTATATGTGTCATTGGATTACCCTATCCATGAGTGTGTGTAAGGGTCATAATAACTTATACTAATAAGGTTCAGAACCTATAAAATCTATTCCTACAGTTTATTAAGAGAAAAGTAATGTGATAGATAAAGCATTACAAGGGAATTGAAAAAAAGTTGTATAACAAACCTGCTCTTTATTACACATGAATACTTGATTTATTAATTAAAATTACACTTAATACAACCCAAGATATCTATAAGTATATTTTCTTTGGGAATTATGTGCATTACATAACAACTTATAACATGGAATATGAAACATTATTGAACACTTCCTTGGCATGATCATAATATTCCAACGAACTTAAAACTGCATGGGATAACTTGGGGACAATCATAAGAAAATGGGTGATCTATAAATCCCTGTAGGGGAATTAACAAGTCTTAACATGAAAAAGATAAAACATGTTAGACAATAGTAATATCAATGGGGAATAAAAGGAACATAAATAATAAGGAATTATATAACATGACAATCATAACATGGGAAATATGACAACAACTTAAAACACAACATCATAAAAAAAATTCAAGGATAAATCCACCAAGACTTAATGATGGACCAAGTAACATAAAGGAATCAGGTACACCCCTATCCCAACATGACATATCATGATATTAAACATTACCCAATGCATTGGAGTAATATCTGGGTGCACCCATCTTAATCATTTCATTCTCATGCCTAAGTTTTCCATATAGATCATACAACATGGATTCATTCATCTTCATAATTTATTATAAGATTAATGAGTTTTTAATAAATATATTTAGGTTCTTAATAAATAATTATATGTTCATAAAAGTGAATACCCTTGATAGAAAAATAGGTATGTTATTCACTACACAATTTTTTTTTGCTTGGAAAATCATGCTGAAATTTCGACAGCATAACGACGTTACATAAAAATTCATAAAAATGGTTGATCAAATATAAAGGAGTATCTAATAATTTTAAAATAAAATGGGTAGTTCTAGGGACATGTAAATATATTTCCCAATATAATTAAATGAAAATAGAATCCATAAGTTCATAAATAAACTTGAACAAAGAAGATAAAGTGATGATCCCTCACGAAATTTTGGCATAATAACAACTTAGTTAAGGGTCAAAATGGGGGGAGGATAAATGACCCCTAATTAAAATAACATAAAATTTATAGTAATTTAATGATTATAAATTAATGAAAATATAACCATTTGAAATTATAAGAACTAATTTCAAATAAGTTGCTTGAATTTGAAACTAGGAGAGGAAAGCCCCTTACTTGAATGTGTGACCCGAAGGCTTGGGAGGGGTTTATTGAGAAATTGGAAGAACCTTGGGAGGACTCTAGGGAGTTGAGGCCAGAGTATGGACATGCTCCAAGTATTTTTAGTGAATATAAATGGGAGCTTGCATGGGTTTATATAGGAAGAGAGGGGGATTTCGTTATTAATTTGGTTTTGGACACTTTATAATAAAATATCCAAAAACACAAACCATACCATGGTTTTCCCTTTGATTTCTAAAAAATGAGTGTATTAAATAATATTATAAGTCTAAGGTCTGAACTTATAAAAATATTACCATTGGTGATGTGAAGTCATTATTAAATAAATGATTTTAAAATCTTAAAATATATTATAAGTCTTGGAGGATTCATAATGACTTTAAAAAATAAATAAAATAAACTAAAAATCACATTATGTTAAAGGTAAAACATATATTTGGTCTTGGATACCATTTATATTACTTATCACATCACCTTGGGGTCATTTTCATGTCATAAAACGAAAAGTATATTTATACGATATTTTATTTTTACCTGAAAATTCAACAATCTCAAAATTTTATGAAAAATTCACTGTTGGATAATTTCGACATCATGATTACAAAAATAATATTCATTTTTTCTATATAAGTTTCTAAATATGTGAATTTTTACTTTTAAAATAACACTAACATTTATTGAAAATGATGGGTTTTTTACAATTACACGATTTTTTTGAACCATTATAAAAATTACATTTGAATTCATAAAAATTATATGATAATTTATATTTAATAAATATTATTTTATAATGATATTTTATTAAAATATTATTTATTTAAAAAATCCATTAATTCATAGATATCTTAATTGAATTTGAATATTAACCAAAAATGATCTTTGTGTTTTATTGAATCAAAATAAAAATCATTTATAAAGAAACAATAATAGGATGAAAATATATTCATTATTATATAAAAAAATAATGGATATATTCCTATTTATAGGGTCTTGATATATATCCCTTTAATACACCAACATATTTCCTAAGAGTAAGGTGTGTGATGGAGGGGATTTCCTGGGGCCGTTCAACGAACATGGTTTGGGTTGTGATCTTGATGAGCTTGAACATCTCCCATAAACCATTTATCTCATGCTTAAGTTTTTGGATCTCAGCTTGGGTTTGGTCTAGGGTAAAGCCCAAGAATTCTATATCCCTTATAATCTTTGATAAATGGGCTTCATAGGGTACGATTCTACTAGTTGAGGTCATCACTTCCTTTGTCTATGGCAATTATATTCATTAAAATCTTATATTTATATTAATCTTGTGATTACTGTTAAAATATTATGTTATAAATGGTAAAGATACTTAATATTTATTAAAATAAAATTGGCTATAATAAAATAAAATAATTTCATGTGTTTTATATAACCATAATTCATTTAATTAAATCAAAAAAGGGGAATTTTATTCATAACAGTTCGGGATGTTACAACGTGAGTGGGACACACCTAGAATATCTGCATCAATGAAGGAAGAGCATAGATCATGGATCTGGATGGACCACATCGAGCAAGTATCTATGATCACCATCTTTTATAGATAATTTTTAACTTGATTATCCTCTGTATATGTATGTGACACCATCAAGTTAACATGGTTAGTGTAATGAAGAAATTTCATCCATTGTGGTAACACTTTCCATGGAACAATTCTGGTCCTGGACTTCAGAGCTTCAACATCCATCTTTGAGTTAGATTGAACCCATAAATGTCTCCATTAATAATGAAACTCATACTAAAAAGATTTTATAATGGCCAAAAGTTTATCTTCCTAGGTAATTACATTTCAAATATAACAAGAGATGCATCCCTTGATAAATCCATGATGGGTGTGAAAGATACCACCACACCCTAATGGCCTTGGAATGCCTGTAGACACACCATAAACATCCACCATAATCCAGAGACGGATTGGGGGAATATATTGAATATATTTTAATATAATTGGTATTTTTTACCTTCCATGAAAACCATGAATCTATATAAAATCAAGGTTGGAAAAAGAATTATGCATTAAACCCGTTTTCACCCGAGATGTAGAAAATAAGTCCTGGTGAATAGAAAGTGTCTCTAAATGAAGATAGGGGTTATAATTCTAGAAGATGATAGAATTTATAGCTATCTAGGTGTAAGTAATGATGGATCTAGTAGATGAAAATAGTATGTTCCATACTCACTCACTATAAACAACCATAGTGTGGGAGATCAATAGGTCATCGATCTGGTTTTTGGTGCCAATGTCACAGTCGAACAACCCCTACTTGAGAAGGAATAGTATATTGAGTTTAATGGTCTGATGAGAAATTTAACATTAAATACTATTTTAATAAATATTAATTTATTTTTTGAATGAAATAATATTTATTTTATCTAGTAATTTAGTTCATGTCAAGTAAATAATAATAATTACATTATTATTTAGACATGGGGTTTGTTAGGGAAAAGAAAAATAAAAAATCCCTTTTAAAATTATTATTTTATAACCTAAGTCCTATTTAAACCCAGTTATGTCATTTTTTAAAACTGGAACCATATTAATATCATTGATCATAATGAGTTGTAGAGTGGATTCTCTCAAGCCCTTGAGATATCCTCTCTAGAATGCTCTGAAGAACACCTACAAATTCTCCTCCTCCACCAATTTGATTTCTTCTCGCCTTGAAGGATTCATCTATGATCAATAATAAATTGCAAAAATAATTATAACCATCTATGCTAGAACCTGGATGATTCTACATGGATGATTAGAGGTTATCTGAATATATGTGGATCACCGCTAGATGGAATCTACCTTGATTCCTCTAATGCAACTACAATATGGAAATAAGGGTTATACCGATTCTACAATGAAGAAAAAAATTAAAATTCAAGAAATTTTTTTCTTCTATAAATTAATTATAAATAATATATGTAAATATCCCATATATAGAAGTTTCGATTCATATTCATGTAGTTCTTTTGGTAATTCTAGAAGAAGTTGATGAAAATCATTTTAGGTATGGGCTTAACCCAGTAATGATACACCCACTAAAACCTTCATCACTTCCACAAAAAATCTTATAGGGTGTATTATCCTCCCTATGGATTAGAAAATCCTAGTTCTAAGTATATAACAGAACTTTTATTTACACCTTCCAATAATGGATAGATACACCACTCTCAATGAGCCATGTCTTTTCCATATTATTCACTAACCAATTTAAATGTTCAATAACTACATTATATTGATAATCTCTCATTGAAGATACCTCATGCTTAATGTCATGTTTCTAGAGCTAGTTTTACACTGTAATATATGTGTACTCAGTTCCATTATCAGATATTAATATTTTTATTGATCATTTAGTCTTATTATTTACTCTCCTTTGATACCTCTTAATACACTCCATGCTATTTTCTTACATTGAATAAATATGAAATAGTCCATTATATTTTATTAATCAATAAAAAGAATGAAATAAATCTTTCAATATATTCAAAGATTATTCATTGGAACACATATGATAGTGTGAACCAAATCAATTAGATTGTACGCCCTTTTCATAATATATTTTTATTATATTTTTTTCTTTATTTAGTTATATTTAATTATTCTTATGTCATCATGTAAACATAAATATTCAAAAAAATAAACATGTAAAATATAGAAATAAAATAAATAAACAGAATTATCATGAGAATCATCTATTGAATCATTTATTGAGAGAAGAAAAATGAACCCCTTGAACCTATGGGGAAACTCCTCAAAACTTCACTTGTTTGAGTTACAATATCTTTCCATGGATCCAATGAACCTCCATGGTTGGTTTCACCACAGATTAAAACATAGGACACCTCCACTCACCTGAGAACTTTGTCTTTATCACATACTAATTTAATCACATATAGGATAGGGGAATAAAAATATGGGTTGGTGGGCATCAAATAAACAATAGACACATAGGGAAATTCATAATTAAAGGGAGGGGATGACATGCATTCCATCATTTTAATTTAATAATAATAATTGAAAAACTCATGTAATAGATTAAATTAATACAAAAAAACATATATTGATTGGTATAAGCTCATGATTATCCATAGTATACAACACATACATATTTGAATACTAAATATTAATCATTTCAATTAATTATTATTTGTTAATATAAAATTACCAAAATTAATTAAATTAATTATATTATTAATTAATTAATTATTTTATCTTAATAATCCATAAAAACTATCCTAGAAGTCTATATACGTTTATTAAGTAAATTATATGTACTTAGAGGCAACATGTAATAATGTTCTTAATTTAACACAAAATTAAATGATCATTTAATATTTCTTAAACAATTTTCATACAGTGTGTAGAGTTGTTTAATGACGCACCTATTTTTATTTCCATTTAAATTAATTAATTTCATTTTGTGTATTAAACACCCAATGTGTGTATTATTAATACATCATGTGTGAATTAATTACACTATGAGTGAATTAGTTACACCATGTGGGAATTAATTAATTACAACATGTGAAAATTAAATATATCATGTGTGAATTAATCAGTAGTGAATTAACTACACACACAAATTTAATTAATTAAAAACCACATGTAAATTAATTACATATTATATGTGGATTAATTACTTACCACTTTCATTACACCTTATATGAATTAATTAAATAACCACCACATCAATTGTATTAAATACACCACATGTGTATTAATTTCATGACCAGTGCATCATGTGAATTAAAAACACTGTGACCTTACTCATTTTTATATGATTCAGTGGATTTCAAGATTTGGTATGAGTTTGAAGGAGTTATGATTCACCAGACTACTTTCCCAATCTTTATTTACTCTAGTTATAAAAAAATATTCATCCATCCCTCAACTATTTTCATAGGCACTACTTTTTTTCTCTTTCCAGCATGCACAGATGGTGTTATGTCTCTCTGGTGACTCACATATGAGCTTATTTGGTAAATCTCAATTTGGAACCAACATTTGTTCCTCAATTTGTCTTGGATTTGAAGCTCTTATCATTTATTTCTGATTTTTATTTATGGTTTGGTCCTAGATCATTGATTCAACCTTAGTTCATGGTGGTATAAATTTATAAAGGAAATTATCATATAAATAATGAATTTATCTAAAATATTCTTGATAAAATTTTTACAAGGCATCCCCAGTTAAAAAATTATCATACGATACATTCTTATAAAAGTCATATGAGGGTGGATGAAAATATCATATGGGCATCAAGTGAAAAAAATGAAGAAGTAAAAATTCATACTATCAGGTGCACATCATAAAAAAAATCATCACAAAAAATTCAAAAACATTATCGAACCCACATAAAATTAATTATGAGATTAAACACTTCAAAAAAAATGATTACAATTTTTCTAAAAGAAATTATTTAAAATATAATTCATGGAACTTGAACATTAAAAATTCATTATATGAATTACTTCAGAATAAAATTTCAATTGACTAGTTATGAGTGAACAAAAATCATCCCAATTTGAGATATTTAAAATAAAAACATGGAATATTATATTTGAAAATTCCAAAGCTTCTAAAACAAAGACATCACTAAAAATAAGATTTCAATCTATATTTTCACAAAATCTAATAGAATACTGTTTTCTGAGATATATAAAAAATTAAATCATAGAACCTTAAACATTTAAATCACCAAATTTATGAAAATTTAACCAATTAATCAATGAATAATATCTTCCATCAATATATGATAAAGTTTCAACTATTAACCAATTAAGAACTTTTTTGGACACAATTTTATAAAAATTTCATTAGAATGATGTGGAAAAAATATATTAAAACAAATCAAAATCGATTTCCCCCACAATAATGATATTTTTGGTCCTCAAGCAATCAACTCATCAATTTCAATGGAAGAAAATAAATATCAATAGGGAGAAAATAAAATGAAGCAAAGAATTAGTTTTCAAATGAATTTTTCCCCATAGGACCTTACAAGTTAATAATGTTATTTCCTTCTAAAAATGAATGGTTTTAGTGAAATGTTGGTTTCATGTTTTACAAAAATTATTGAAATTGTCAATTTTGAAAATAATTAATCACACTTAAATTTTCTTCATACTAGAACTTCAAAAATTCTCTTTATCTCTTATTAAACTAAAAAAACACATTAAAAAGGAGATTATATAGGCAAAACTAAATAGATAGGTAAGAATAAAAACTAAAAAGAATGAATAATTAACTCATTGATCAGTTAAAAGTAAAATAAAAAAGGGTCATCTTGGATTAGGATTTTTATTTTATAGCCTGTTTGGATTCATATATATTGAGGTTAAGTCAAACCAAATATTTTGAAACAAAATATATTTGTATAAAATTTTTACAATTTTTTTTACCAAAGAAAAATTCTATCAAAAGGGAAATAAAAATAATAAAGTCAATTAAATTAATTGGGTAATAAATATTAGCATCCTCACTATGGAATCACAACCTTTAATGTTAAGAAAAATTTCCACCCACTGTAAATGAAAATAAAAACTTCAAAAGCAACCATTTTGAAAAAAATGAGTGTTTTAGAAGTGTATAATAATGAATACATATTAGAACATTGTTAACTCCCCCACTTAAAAGTATTAATTTTCCACAATATTGAATATCAAAGTGGAAGAAACTATTATAAAAGTTAAAGTTCAAACATATATGGACATTCAGTATTGATAAGTCTTGTTCATGATTTTATTGTGAGTTAAAAATGCATATTTTCCACAAAATCAAACCAGAAATTTTTAGAGCGTGATTTTTTTCCTATTTGATACTATAGAATCAAAATTTTCAAATGATATGCTTAAAAAAATAAATTTAAAAATTATTTTCACAAACTTCTTAAGAAAAGTCATGAAAACCATAATTTCAGTAAACAAAACCATCAAAATAGTATAAAAAACCACCATTATTTTTTCCAAATAAATTTCAGTATGAAATAGAACCTAGAAAACAACTAAAACCATTTTTTTAAAGATGATAAAATTTTAAAGTGAATAATTTAGACAATTACTCCCCTAAAAAATATCTTTTATCTTTAAAATACATTCAAAATCTCCATCCTTCCTTATTTTAAGTGGCTTACTTTGGCTTATCAATAATTAATCACTTATAATATTGAAATTAATCAACATTAGGTTCTAATATATTAAACAAAATATTTATATAAAATCTTGAGTAGAGTTTAGGAATATATAGATGTGGTTTCTTCAACACTCTTCTTCTTATTTTTTACTTTGAAACAATCAACATGCTACTATAGTGAGTTACATAGTGGCTACCTCAATAATGAAACATCAAGAAAGTAAAAATTTTAAGGAGAAACATAAGGAGAAACTTTATTCATATTAAAAAATAAAATAAAATAAAGAGAACAACACAAATAACCATGAGTTGTCTCCCATAAAGAAAAAAATTTATAGTATTCAATTAGAATCAATTTCAGCTTAATCTTCTAATATAGAAATTGTAGTCAAGCCATTTGGCTACCCCTAAAAGTAATGTTTAACCATATTAACATTTACTAAGAAAGGTCTTCTCATATCTCTAACTAACTTTAAATCCCTATTAACAAGCACTATTAGGATGAGGAAAGATCCATAACATTATGTTTTATGTTTTCCTAGGAAAAGTTTCAATCATGAATTAAAAATTAAGACCCTCCAACCAATAATAAAGTGTAAATTTTTCATAATGGAGTAATGAAAATATTTTTTTCTTTATTTATAAATCCTAGAACTCCCATAGGGATCTCATATAATTTCATTTAATTTATTTATCTCTTACATTAATATTTCACTAGAAGACTTGAAATCATAATTCAATGCCTTTATAGCCCAAAAGACATGTGATACAACTATAAAGGAAAATGACATGTCTTACCAATGTAACACCCTGACCCCAATTACCCAGAGTCGGTGCATTATTACATAACATTGGCATAATCACAAAAGATCAAGTCTCGAAAGACCAATTAGTTTAGTAGCCTTAGAAACACTAGATACATTCATAAATGTTACATTAAATCATAAAGTGAAAAAATACAATAACATGGTCTCCATATTCCACACTCATATCCCCTTCAGACTATCCCTACAGGTCAGTCATAAAATATTTCTTCACATCCCGGAAAAAAAATTAAAACATAGAAAGGGGTGAGCTCAGATACTCAGTAAGGATAACAATATAGTGGAAACATTCATAAATAAACATAAACATTTAAGGCAATGTATAACTAAAACAAAATCATTTTAAACTTGAACTTTATCATAATATGGAAAAATTAAAATTAAATAATGCCATTTACTTAATCACATGGATATTATACTAGTCGAATAATCACATGCAATATCAATAACCACTTTTATAATGATGGAATGCATAATTCCAGACTATCATAACCACGTAGCCAAGGCCTCGTGCCAAGACTACAAATAAGATTTTGTCAAGGCCTCATGCCAAGACACTAGTTTGTCTCATGAGACCTACCGATGCATCGAGGTGCTATAGCGGGCTCCACCCGTCACTTATTAAGTCCAATGCATTCCTCATATGAACAGGTTTAAACATATCATAAACCATAACATAATCGTATCACATAAAACATGCATAAAGGAAACATAACATTTCCACATTTCAATCACAAGATATCAACACAACACATTGATATAATAAAAAAATTATCAAAACCATTTTCAATACCAAAATAAAAGAAAATTAAAACTTGGTATTTATTTTTCATTTAAAAAAAGTTATGGCTTGTAGAGGAAGCCGAAACTCAAATAATGGTCACGGCGGCGGAGAAGTCATTGTCGCCGCATACGTATGAAAAAAAAACATTCCCTTTTGTCATTTAGTAAAACGCTTCATATAAAAATATTCCTTTTGAATAAAAGTAAAAGTCAAAGGGGTTTATACACCATATAAAGGAAAGTTGTGTATAAAACAAAATATACCTCAATGAAAGGAGATTGAGATGAAGTCCCTTACCTCGTGTCCGACTTGACTCGATCGTTCTTTAACCTCCTGAATAATAAACTAGAGTTAATTTATACTTGCTTAAGAACCTTTTTTAAGTTTATTATTACTTTTACATCACTTATTACCATGTTATGAACATTATGTAGTCATTTAAGTTAATAACGGTTGTTTTGTCGATCTTTGGTACTCGAGGTAACAATAAACTTCTTATAATTACAAGTTGTTCATGTGGTAAAATATCCATTATATCCAGAATTATATTCATGATCTAGATATCATATATATCATATATATCTAGTATATTCATGAATTTATAATATTACATAACATTTATAGGTAAGAAATGAAATGCACCGTTCATGGAGACGGTAAGCCGTACGTACGCCTGAATGCTACTTTCATTTCTATTTCATATGTTATGGAATGAAATCATAATGATATAAAGGTATATTATAATTACAGTATAATATAATATATAATATCATTTACTCCATCCTTTATATGTCCCACATTTGGCATTAACGATTCAAATCACTTTGAGGGGGCGGTAGTCCAAACTTCCTAAAACGAAATTATCGCGTTTACCCATAATGGAAATCATAAAGGTATGCCATAAATTAAAAATACAGAAGAATAAGGAAAACATAAAAATAATATATATCATATATAAATATAGTGACATCTTAATGGCCACCATGAGAGGTTTTAAAAGAATATTGAACAATCATCGTTTCGTGAGGCAGTAATTCGCCACCCACAGAAACAGTATGTTCTTTAACCATTAGACGAAGGTGTGTGTAAGTTTAAATAAAATACTTCTCATAAAAACATCCTAGTATATTGAAGATACTGTTTTTGTTATAAAATAAAGTAATAAAAAGATTTTAAGGGGTTGGAGAATCAAAATAAAACAAAAGAACCTAAGATAAGACATTACCTTAAAATCGGGTAACTCTTTTTGATTTGAGCCAAAGGATTCCTTGAGAAGACTTCTGCCCAAATTGAGGCTTCTATAAGTGAGATAGGGAAGTTTAGAGAGTATTTGGGTAGATGTTGGCTGAGTAAAATGGCTTGAAAGGTGTGAATAAGGTGGTAGTGTTGGGGGCCTTTTATAAGAGGAGAGGAGGGGAACTCTTGGAAAGTCAAGAAATGTTACTTTATTATATAATGAGTTTCAGATTTTAAAGGTCCCAAAATTATATATTTCAAGTATAAGGTGATAAGGGTTCGAAATACACCCATCCAATAGGTTTTAGACAAGTGTAAGACTTAGATTTTACCTTATCTTTTCATTTTATTTAAATTGTTCATTAACGAGGTAATCACTGCATCATCATGGTGTCATAAATAAATTTAATTATTTAATGTATAAAAATTATAAAAAAATTACCATGATGTATTAAATCCTTTTATATTTCCAATGAATATTTATAGTCTAAAATTTAACTTATATAACCCCATGTAATAATTGTTTTAGTAGAACAACACATGTTTGTGACAATTTTATTTTTACTTTAAATAAAAAGTTATTAATGTCATTTTCTTACCCAAGTGGCTCCATGGGGTCCCCAAGTTGACCCATGGATTTTATTGGTTGGACATGACTCATAAAATAAGTTTAGGACAATTGTAAAGGTAATTTTATATTTTTATAACATTATATTTACCTTAAATTACACTAACTACCTTTAATCGCGATTAATAGAACTTAAAAGTTACTATTCACCAAAAATTATTTTAATCCCATTGAACCAAATTTTACTTCCTAATGACAATGATGTATGTCAGATTTTTGAAATTCAATTCACAAAAGTGGTAAAGTTTCATTTAAACGAAAAATTAGTTTTTTAACTACCACTTAGTGGTTTTACTATTCATCAAAAATTGAAGTTTCTCAGAACAATACCAAAAATTCACCCTAAGATATAATTGTTATTCCGAATTCAAAAATGATTTCTATTTTAAAAAATTCCAAACATATAAGTTTCATTAATTAATTTTATAATTAATTCCCGTTGTCAAAACAAATAGCGTGTTTTTAAGAAACAATATCAATCAAAAGATTGTCAATTGTTTATGTCCAATTTCAAAGTGAAATTAATTATAATGAGCACCATTGGATAAAATGGTAAAATTATATGATAATTATAATTTAAAACCACTCAATAGTATAATTTATCACTATAAATTATTTTGATTAAAAAAGTTGTTTTTAAGTATTTTTCACTATTCATCGAAAATTGGAAGTTCTTGGAAAAATACCAAAAATTCAACATAGGCTAATTTAGATATTCCGAATCCAAAAATGAAGTCCATTCAGAAATATAAAATTTATATAATTTCAAAAAGTGGGTATTACTATTCATAACGGCTACTTTGATTGGTCGCGGTGTGTTAGAACTCGAGGTTGCGTACAACACACGCTGCTCTATTATTCAAAGAGAAGCGTAGCATGGAAGCTTGGGGTGTTACATTCTCCACTCCTTCAATAAATTGTATCCTCGCAATTTGAAAATTTTCTTTGAAAATAAAAGGTTGAAAATAGAAAATACCTTTGTGGAAAACCCATATCAGAAATAGGGTTAATAAAAATATAACTTTAAAAGAAAGAAAGAGAAGTCCAAAGGTCACCCGAGATAGCCCATACTAGGATTCTTTGAAAACATGGATATGGAGGAGAAACAAACCATCAAGGTCTGATGGAGAGTTGTAGAAAATAGGATTAGGAGAAAGTTAACTACAAGAAAATCACAAACTTGTGATTGGTTAAACGGTCTTTGATTCCCCAGTAGGAAAAGTTTACCGACAAAATTTTTTGTTTTAAGTTACCTTTCATAAAGTTGAAGAATTTATTTATGAGATTTACTAATAATTTAAGGAAATATACTTACTTGTCATGTAGACATTCATTCCTTACTAAATTTTTACCACAAACCCATCTTTCACTCCAAAAGGTAATAGAACTCAAAAATATTCTATTTATCCTAACCGTATTGGGTTCCAAAAATAAATTTATAATTCCTCTATTAGAACTAAAAAAAACTACATTATACACTCCAGGGACTTCACGTAGTCCAGTGGTAGGTGATAAATCCCAATCGCACTATGGTTGTGGGTTTGATTCCCACAGCTTTGTCCGACGCAACAGGTTGTCACACGGTCTGCGTGTTGTCCTTTTTATAAATATCCAAAAATAACCTTAACAATAGTATCCAATGTAAAATATAATCCATTACAACCTTTATATTTATCCAAAATACCTCTGTCCAGACTTTCTCTAAAAGGTCTCTAAATTCCAAAATCAATTGTAACATCAGATTCCTCAAAGTAAAGTTTCTCTTATTGTCACATACTAAAAATATGATTACCTTCATCATATTAAAACCTTAATGAAAACAACAAGTTCTACAATACAATCCTTATATATATCACATTATTATTATAACTAGTACATCGTTGATACAACACTCAAATGACATAATTCTATAATAACAACATAAGAACTCTAATCATTCCCCCTCATCTGTGGTAGTATCATAACTTGATTATTATCCAATAGCATCATTTGGGGCATACTCCGATGATTTGGACATTGGTTTGCGTAGTGTCCCCACTCCTTGCAGATGAAGCATTGTACATTTGAAACCTTTTTCTTACCCTTACAGTCACGCACTTGGTGTCCTTTTTCTCCACACTTATAACAAACCCCCATTCCCTTCAGGCAATTTCCAAGGTGTTTCTTCCCACAGTTATCACATATTGGAAAATTATTCTTTTCCCTCTTTCCTTTATCCATCTTTCTCTCTTCTATCCTTTTCTTCTCTTGCTTACCTTCAAATCCATAGTACTCAGAGAATTCTTTACTTATCTTATTAACACATGATATTATTTATTCATATGTTAAGAACACATGGGAGACTATTTACCTTATAAATGTTGGCTTAATACCATGAAAGATATGATCCTTATTACTCTTTGGATCATACGTATTGCTAGAGTTCACATTCCTTCTACTGGGCACCATTTCTATACAATGGCATAAACTAGGTCAGTTTATGAATTGCAATGAATAATTCCAAACTTATAAAATACTTAATGTAAATTGAACGGTTTATGGATATAATACATAATAATAAAGATGTTTTCTTCGAGGAATTATATACTCATAAACCCTTCATAATGGTTTGTAAAGAAAATGGGAATTTATCCTAAGAATATCCCCTGGGAGTGTCGTAACCAAGAGTGCAGCAAGGCCCGTTGTCGCGCACCAGTTCCCGTTCGAGTCTAGCTCAAAGCGGTGTTTTCAGGTTTTACCCCTAGGTACATCTATGCCAGAGCTGCCTCTACCTTCTCATATTTAGATAGAGATTTATTGCTCGGAAAACTCACAAAATCTCTATAATACCAAAATTCTAGGAAGTTCTTCTATACTAATCCTCAAAGTCTATCTTAGGGCTATGTGCTCTAATCAGAGTTTATCTAAATCTAGCATCCAAGGTTAGTACTAAACTGCCTTTGATACCAACTGTAACGCCCCGAACCCAGTTACCCAGAGTCGGGGCATTATTCCGTAAAATTGACATGATCAAAAAAGATCAAGTCTCGAAAGACCGATTAGTTTAGTAGCCTTAGAAACACTAGATACATTCATAAATGTTACATTACATCATAAAGTGAAAAACTACAATAACATGGTCTCCATAGTCCACACTCATATCCCCTTCAGACTATCCCTACAGGTCAGTCATAAAAAATTTCTTCACATCCTGGAAAAAAATTAAATCATAGAAAGGGGTGAGCTCAGATGTTCAGTAAGGATAACAATATAGCAGAAACTTTCATAAATAAACAT
Source organism: Viscum album (assembly GCA_963277665.1). NCBI lineage: Eukaryota > Viridiplantae > Streptophyta > Magnoliopsida > Santalales > Viscaceae > Viscum > Viscum album. The sequence goes on from OY728144.1 coordinate 302,356,870, forward strand.
AAACATTTAAGGCAATGTATAACTAAAACAAAAGCCTTTTAAACTTGAACTTTAGCATAATATGGTAAAATTAAAATGAAATAATTCCATTTACTTACTCACATGGATATTCTACTAGTCGAATAATCACATGAAATATCAATAACCACTTTCATAATGATGGAATTCATAATACCAGACTATCATAACCACGTAGCCAAGGCCTCGTGCCAAGACTACAAATAAGATTTTGTCAAGGCCTCGTGCCAAGACACTAGTTTGTATTATGAGACCTACCAATTCATCTAGGAGCTATATCGGGCTCCACCCATCACTTATTAAGTCCAATGCATTCCTCATATGAACAGGTTTAAACATATCATAAACCATAACATAATCGTATCACATAAAACATGCATAAAGGAAACATAAAATTTCCACATTTCAATCACAAGATATCAATACAACACATTGATATAATAAAAACATTATCAAAACCATTTTAAATACAAAAATAAAAGAAAATTAAAACTTTGTATTTATTTTTCATTTAAAAAAAGTTATGGCATGTAGAGGAAGCCGAAACTCAAATAATGGTCACAGCGGTGGAGAAGTCGTTGTCACCGCATACATATAACAAAAAAACATTCCCTTTTGTTGTTTAGTAAAACACTTTGTATAAAAATATTCCTTTTTAATAAAAGTAAAAGTCAAAGGGGTTTATACACCGTATAAAGTAAAATTGTGTATAAAACAAAATATTCCTCAATGAAAGGAGATTGAGACAAAGTCCCTTACCTCATGTACGACTTGAATCGATCATTCTTTAACCTCTTGAATAATAAACTAGAGTTAATTTATACTTTCTTAAGAACCTTTTTCAAGTTAATTATTCCTTTTATATCACTTATTACCATGTTATGAACATTATGTAGTCATTTAAGTTAATAACGGTTGTTTTGTCGATCTTTGGTACTTGAGGAAACAAAAAAATTCTTATAAATACAAGTTGTTCATGTGGTAAAATATCCATTATATCCAGAATTATATTCATGATCTAGATATCATATATATCATATATATCCAGTATATTCATGCATTTATAATATTACATAACATTTAGAGGTAAGAAATGAAATGCACCGTTCATGGAGACGGTAAGCCGTATGTACACATGAACGCTACTTTCATTTCTATTTCATATTTTATGGAATGAAATCATAATGATATAAAGGTATATTATAATTACAGTATAATATCATATATAAATTCATTTACTCCATCCTTTATATGTCCCACATTTGGCATTAACGATTCAAATTACTTTGAGGGGGCGGTAGTCCGCACTTCCTAAAATGAAATTATCGCGTTTACCCATAATGGAAATCATAAAGGTATGCCATAAATGAAAAATACAGAAGAATAAGGAAAAAATAAACATAATATATATCATATATAAATATAGTGACATATTAATGTCCACCATTAGAGGTGTTAAAAGAATATTGAACAATCATCGTTTCGTGAGGCAGTAATTCGACACCCACAGAAACAATATGTTCTTTAACCATTAGACGAAGGTGTGTGTGTGTAAATCAAATAATTATCATAAAAACATCCTAGTATATTTAATATACTGGTTTTGTTACAAAATAAAGTAATAAAAAGAGTTTAAGGGGTTGGATAAGTAAAATAAAACAAAAGAACCTAAGAGAAGACATTACCTTAAAATCGGGTAAATCTTTTTGATTTGAGCCAAAGGATTCCTTGAGAAGACTTCTGCCCAAATTGAGGCTTCTAGGAGTAAGAGAGGAAATTTGATAGAGTATTTTGGCAGAGTTTGGCCAAGCAAAATGGCTTGGAAGGTGTGAATAAGGTGGTAGTGGTGGGGGCCTTTTATAAGAGGAGAGGAGGGGCACTCTTGGAAAGTCAAGAAATGTTACTTTATTATATAATGAGTTTCAGATTTTAAAGGTACCATAATTATATATTTCTAGGATAAGGTGATAATGGTTCTAAATCCACCAATCCAATTGGTTTTAGACAAGTGTAAGTCTTATATTTTACCTTATCTTTTCATTTTATTTAAATTGTTCATTAATGAGGTAATCGCTGCATCATCATGGTGTCATAAATAAATTTATTTATTTAATGTCTAAAAATTATAAAAAAATTTCCATGATGTAGGAAATAATTTTATCTTTACAATGAATATTTATAGTCTAAAAGTTAACTTATATAACCCCATGTAATAATTTTTTTAGTAGAACAACACATGTTTGTGACAATTTTATTTTTACTTTAAATAAAGAGTTATTAATGTCATTTTCTTACCCAAGTGGCTCCACGAGGTCCCCAAGTTGACCCATGGATTTTTTTGGTCGGCCATGACTCATACAATAAGGTTAGTACAAGTGTAAAGGTAATTTCATATTATTATAACATTATATTTACCTTTAATTACACTAATTACCTTTAATCGCGATTAATAGAACTTAAAAGTTACTATTCACCAAAAATTATTTTAATTACATTGAACCACATTTTAATTAATAATTACAATTATGTATGTTGTATTTTTTAAATTAAATTCACAGAAGTGGTAAATCTTCATTTAAACAAAAAATAAGTTTTTTAACTACCACTTAGTGGTTTCACTATTCATCAAAAATTGAAGTTTCTCAGAACAATACCAAAAATTTACCATAAGCTATAATTGATATTCCGAATTCAAAAATGATGTCTATTTTAAAAAATTCCAAACATATAAGTTTCATTAATTAATTTTATAATTAATTCCTGTTTTCAAAACAAATAGCGTGTTTTTAAGAAACAATATCAATCAAAAGATTGACAATTGTTTATGTCCAATTTCAAAGTGAAATTAATTCTAATGACCACCATTGGATAAAATGGTAAAATTATATGCTAATTATACTTTAAAACCACTCAATATTATAATTTATCACTATAAATTATTTTGATTAAAAAAGTTGTTTTTAAGTATTTTTTACTATTCATCGAAAATTGGAAGTTCTCGGAAAAATACAAAAAATTCAACATAGGCTAATTTCGATATTCTGTATCTAAAAATGAAGTCCATTCTGAAATATAAAATTTATATAATTTCAAAAATTGCGTATTACTATTCATAACGGCTACTTTGATTGGTCGCGATGTGTTAGAACTCGAGGTTGCGTACAACACACGCTGCTCTATTATTCAATTTCCTATTTGATATTTTTTCCACCCACTTGACTATGGGTGATATGTGGTGCCATTTTTGTGAACAAAAATATACTTATCCATTAATAATTTTAATTGAAACATTTTAAATTACGTAACATTCACTATAATTAATGAATTAGGAACACCAAATCTAGAAAATATATTCCTTTTTTATCAATTTCACAATACCATTGGAAAGATTGTTTAGAAGTTCCACTACCTCTACCCACATAGATACATAATAGATAGAAACACAGATTTACTCATTCCCATAAGAATATGTAAATGGACCCATGAAGTGTAACCCCAAAATATAAAAAATTCCAACCTCTAAAATCCATTTCTGAGGAAATTCTTTCTTCCATATAATATTTCCTAACCCATGACATCTATCACATCATATAACAAGGTTTATAGAATATTTGAATAATGTTTTCTTATAAAAACTAACCTAAAAAACTTTTTGAGTATTTCTATCACCCCCATGATGTCGACCCAAAGGTGATCTATGAAAAATTTTAAGAATAAAATTAATCTCATCATCAGGCATATATCTTTTAAGTATACAAACTAAAAATCTATATAAATGAAAGGGATTATCTCAAAATTAGTACATAAGCTCATAAATAAATTTTTTTACTTTTATTTTTTGAATGGTATTTTGGCATGACACTTACAACAACGAAATTGTTATAATATTCAAACCAAGTAGTTTATCACTTTTAAGTTGAAAAAAGTTTCTCATATGGGAATGATGTATTTATTTGCATTGGTTAATTGGTTTGGGTAATATGAAATTTGGATAAGTGTTCAATTTTTTTAACACATTTATTATGCTTTATCTCTATATTAAATTTCTACAACTAAAGGGTCCACCTCATAAGTGTAGGCATAGATTCTTTCTTGGTTAGTAGATATTTAAGAGTAGAATGATATGTAAAAATTATAAATTTAGACCAGTAAAATACTACCTAAATATTCCAAGATAAGAAATGATAATAACTAACTTATTTTTAGTTGTAGAATAAGTTATTTTAGCATTATCAAAATGTTTAATAGAATAGTAAATCACCTGAAAATTATTATCTTTTCTTTTCCCTAAAACTTCTCCCATGGAGATATCACTGGCATCACAAATCACCTCAAAAAGAATATTCTATTTAGGGGATGAAACAATTAGTGAAGATATGTGTTTTAGTTTTAGAATATTAAATGATTTTAAAAACTTTATATCAAAGACAAAGGGTGTGTCCTTTGCTAACAGAGAGCATAAGGGAATTGTGAATTTAGAGAAATATTAGATAAACTAATGGTATAAATTGATATTCTATACATAAATTCTAATTACTTTGACATTTCCCAGAGGTGGGATATTTTGAATAAATTTAATTTTAATATTATCTCCCTTTATTACTATCATATACCCCTTATGACCTAATACTAAATTCTCTGTAACCATAAACTGAAATTTATCCAAGTTTAAAATAAGATTGGTTTCTTGAAACCATGCCAAAAAAGATTCCATATTTTTTAGATAGTTTTCAAAACTTCTCCCAAAAATTGAAAAAATCATCCATGAAAACTTCAATGATTCTATAAATTATATTATAAAATATTTCCATCATACACATTTGAAAGTTATCTAGAGTTTCACACAATCCAAAGGGAATTCACCAGTAGAAAAAGGTCCCAAAGGGTTAGGTGAAAGTATAATTTTCTTAATCATCTAACGCTATAGAAATTTTATAATAACCAGAATACCCATCTATAAAAAAATTTACTTCTAGCCAACCTCTCAAGAATTTGATCCAAAAAATAGCATTGGAAAGTTATCTTTTCTATTAATAGAATTTGGCCTTCTATAATCAATATAGACTCCCCACTTGGTTTATTTTATAACCTACATTTTTTAATTTTCCACATTATTAATAATAGTGAAATCTACCTTATTTGAGACTAATTTAATTGATCTTACCCAATAACAATCTGAAATGTGATAAATCATTCCATTATTAATCAGTTTGATATCTTCTTCCCTAATTTCCACTTTCAAATTGGGATTAAATCATCTCTATCCCTTAACTCTTGGTTTATGTTCGGGATCCATATGAATTATATATATGAATTATGAAGGACTAATTCCATTCATATCATCTATGGACTAACCAAAGTTAGATCTATACTTCCTCAAGACTGTAATATCCTTAGATTTTAAAAATACTATGTTTGATAACATATACAATATGCAACACCGAGCTTAAAAAAACCATAAAATATTATTATTTAAATATGACCATTATAACCTAGTAATTTAATTGTAGGATATGAATAGGGATAAAAACATTATGAAATATATATGGACTTACATAACATTTTATTTATTAATTCATAGAAAATAAACATTTGATTTTTTAGTAAAGTCATTTTACTCTTAAAAAATGATTTTTATTGATTTATGAGATAAAATAATATAAGTATTTTTTTAATTATAGAAAATTTATTTGATAAAATGAACTGTATTTTTTAAATCATCATTTAAAATTATCTTAGGGTGAATTTTGGGGATTTTTCCAAAAAGTTTTACTTTTCATCGAACAGTGAAAAATACTTCTTTTTATTGAAAACTGTATTTTTATTTCAAGAATTTAAAAAGTTAAAATTTGTTTTAAAATAATTTAAAAGAAAAATTAGTTCAATTATATTATTACTAATCCAATTATGGTCTTTTAAAATAATTTTATTCTTTAATTTGGTATGAAAACATTTTTATACTTAAAATATGCATTTTTCTAAAAAACTTTTTTCATTGCGTTTTATGTTTTAATATTAAATTAATTTCTACCAATTATTAAAATTGAATTAAGAAAAATGGATTCCATATTTTTAATTATAATTTTTTAATTTTTTAAATAGTTCCCTTTTATTTATGGTCAATATGAATAGTAACCATAATAAATAATTGTCACCACGGTAAGGGTAAATTGGGTAATTAAGGTTAAAAATAATGTGATAAGGCATTAAAAATCAACCCAACACTTTACTTAAATTCATTGGATGATTATATTTCATCCATAATCATCCAAATTAAAAAATAAGACCTTTTTTTTCTATTTAGATATGATTTTGACCTTTATAATATTTAAGTGAGAGATAAAAAATGCTAGTTTTCTTCTTTTAATAACTATTATATTTTATTATATGGATAAATACAACTTATACTCAATTATAAATATTATTTTTAAATATAAATTATTCTATTTTATCATTTTTATTTGTTTATAATTTTTAGTGATCAAATAACTTCCTTAAATATTTGTGCAACGCCGACACGTCATTTAATTAATTAATAGAAAAATAAAATAAATGATTTTAAAAATACTAAAACTAATATAATTTGACATAATTATTTTTTTATAAAAATATTTTAGATAAATATAACATTATAGTGATATGTAAAATGATTATATTATAATTTCCTCTTTTTACTGATGTATTTATTATCAAATTAAATGAATACTATCAGAAATGACCTTAATGAATTTATAATAAATAATATTTTATTAAATGATTTAAAAATAATAAAAATATTATATTCATAAATATAAAATTGATATGGTTTATAACATAAACCATGGTCCATTTATGGGTATTTTTCATTTTATAGTAACATTCTTGACCCTTAAATGATAGAAAAATTTAATAGTAGGATAATTGTCAAAAGGGTCAACAGGGAGTTAAAAAACAAAGATAAGGGTGGAAACATAACCAATAACTGTAAAAATTTTATTTCATGTGATTATTTCAACTCACTCTACTATTATATTATTATTATATGAATTCTGATCTATTTTTTAATAAAAAATAATTTACATTAGTTTAATACTTTAAGAAATTTGAAGAATTCCCCGCCCATCACTTATAAAAGAACACCACTTTCAATAATTCACAATACTCTGATCCATTTGGATTGATAAAAAAATTCCAAATTCTAGTATCATCATAATTAGATAAGTTTTTTAGGTTCAGTTCTTCCTAAAATAGAAACCCTATGTCCCTTAATAGAAGATCTAAAGGAGTTCTTTTGAATAAGATCATCTTTAACGGCTCTTTCAAATTTATTTCTTCTTAAACATCCTATAAATTTGTTTCAACCATAATAAAATCATAAATAAAATATAATAAAAATACTAAAACTTTTTTATTATTATGATATTATCATTTTCAATCTCTTTTCTATCCTACAAAAATTGAAAACATTGCTCGTGCATATATACAACTTACTGTATCCATGTAATGATGTAATTCATTTTTTGTCACCACTTTAATTGGATGTTTATAAATATATAACTAATAAATATATAATACATTTATGACATAAATATTCCTATGTAATTTTAATATCATATATTCCATCTTACTTATCATTCCATTGTAAAACGATAATGTTGTTTGGGAATACGTGTGGACTACGATGTCCAAAAATCCATGTGATCCATTTTTTATTTACTATTTAAATGGAAGGTAATGATAATATATTTTATGGACATATATTATATTTATAACATGATTAAAATTTTGGATATTATGAAACCATAATCAAAGTATGTGGATTGTAACCTCCATGACAAAACATGAATGATAAAATAAAGCAGTTAACATTCAGAACAATGATAACAATGAATGATTGTTGAAAAGTGGATAATAATATGTTATTAGAGGATAATATATGATATTTTAAATATTAATAATATTTCAGTATAAATTAATAAAATGTTTAAAACCATTAAATATGAGGTTAAAGCATGACCAACTAAGAGGAAATATGTGGTGATAGATTTTGTCTCAATTTCCAGTCTATCTGGACATATCTGTTAATATGAACCTATTTACTTTTATCCAGTTTATATATTTCCACTTTGAATTATTTAACATGAATATATATTTATTCATGATTATTAATTATTAAATTTAGGTTACTATTTTAAGATTAATTTTTAAAAGAAAATCTGATCTTATTTCTCTTCCCGATCAGGTATATTTTTCTTCTATATCCATATTTTTCAATTTTTTTTACAAAAATATATTTTATTTAAGAATATGATTTATAAATTATATTTTATGTTATAATTTAATTTTTAAATGGTATGAAAATAATATTTTTAATTTTCTCCCAAAAGGGTTCATTTTTAAAATTATTTACAAAAAATTAAAAAGTAATGTTTTTTAACTTATAAAACTTTAACAAACCTTTCCACTACCATAACCATTTTAATCTCTTTTAGCTTCTTACATAATATTTAAAAGTTATCACAAGGAAAAATATTTTTTGAAATTTTTCTCATCCATCTTATTTTATTCTTCAAAAGACATGAATTTATTTAAAAATATTTATTTCTGATGAATTGAAGGTCTCATTTTATCTCTTATTAATTTTGTAATTATTAACTTTATATTGAAATATTCACTTTCTTATGATCATTAGAAATTATATTTCAATTAAATATTCATATTATTTTTATCATGGATATGATTATTTCCTAAACTGTATACCATTTCTACATACAACATTTTACATTGAATATTATTTGATTGGCTGGGAAAATATTGATATTCTTTATTCTTTACCTAATACATATATTTGTTTATTAGGAATATTGTTCATGAATTAAATTGATCATTAGATATATAAGGAATGAATTGGGCATGTAGATATCAGTGAGGAGCATAATTATATAGCTCATCAATGCATCGACATGCCTCATAGAAAAATCAGTTGGACAAATAAAATGGTTATTTACCTATAATTTTTAACTGTCTTGGAATAAGGTCTTGACATTATAGATATCATGATGTCTGAGATCATGACATAAAATAGCATATATTTCCTTCATTGATAATTCTATTATTATAATCCATGATATTATTGTATTGATATTATCCATGGATGCATTTTTTTCTCATGTTATTGATTAAATGACATGTTTTTTTAGTTATTTATCTTTCCGTATTGATTATGACTTATTTACTCATGATAAATTCTAATATATGTAACCCTTAATGATAATTTGAGATATTCCATATTTTTTTTGCTTTCTCATAGTTATAAATAAGAATTATTTTAATTAGTTTCAAGGATTCATAACATTTACTTTTTTATGTTTATATTTTATTCTTAATTTAAAATGGGTATCATTTATGTATCTAGTTCTGTAAGACTACTAAACTGATTGATCCTTTGAGATTATATCCCTTGTATCTATGCCAATGTAATAAAGTAGACACCGGATTTGGGTTACTAGAGTTGGGGATGTTATATTTGGTATCAAAAGAAGTTTAGATGACACCTTAGGAACTAGATTTTAAATAAACATAGCCAATATGAAAATTATGATAATCCCTTATAGTAATTGAAAACTTTTAACATTATAAGGTTTTTTATTTTATAGATCAACATTCACGGTGATTATGAGCTAACTTAGTGTGTTCCATTATTTAGTGATGAATCCTAATGGAATGAAGAGAATCAATACCCATGGTAATTATAGGGCTTTCCCCACTGAGCAAGTGAATACAGTTGGTGTTGGAGATGAGAAGATCATAACCATATTAAGGAATCTGACCCATGTTATTTATAATAACCTTTCACATTCAGAGCATCATGATGTTCCATGGAATGATACACTTATATTGGATCGTTTCATATAATAGAAGCCTATATATTTTAATAGAACTACTAATCCAGGGACACCTAAGCAATGGATCAATTATCTTGAAAATATATTTATCACCTTGGGATGAAATGAAAGGGAAAATGTTATGTTGTCAATGTTTTTTCTCAGAGTCAATGTTGATCAATGTTTTTAATTGATCCAAGATACTAGGGAGGAAGAAGAAATAGAACAAATAGAGTGGATAGATTTTAAATTAATATTATTCAGTAAATATTTCACTCATGAGCAATGAAATAAAATGAAGAGAAATATCCTCATATTAAATGAAAAGGAGGAAGAAAGTGTTATGGGGTATGGGGATAAAAATACAATAATATATAGTCATGTTAGGTATTATATACATAATCCATAGATAAAGATTAAATATTTCTTTAAATTCCTTAAGAAAAACCTCTGAAGGTCACTAGTTTCTCAAAATTTTTCATCACATGATGAAATGGTATTATTTTCTAGAAAAAAATAGCATGAATTTTATTGATCCTATATATTTAAGGAAAATTAAGAGAAGAAGAGGTCAATAGAGGACCATGAAAAAGGTAAAACATCAAATAAGAAGAGCGGAACAAAGTAATTCCCATCATATGAAAATTTTGGAAAGAAACATCTTGGAAAATTATTGAAGAGCATGGGAGTTTGTTAAAAGTGTGAAGATAAGGGTCATTTGGATAATGAATGAAATGGGAATAAATAAATCAATGATGTATAGTGCTTATACTAAAGATATATGAGGCATTATTCACACTATTTCCTTAATTATCATGGGAACATATCATAGAAGAGGTTGAGGGGATAAGGATAAGCTTATGTGATCACTATAGTTGAGGTTGAAGTTCCCAATAATTTGGTGGTAGTCACGTTAAACATAGCCTCAAATTTATCTAATTCTTTATTTTACTCTAGACATTTTCACTACTTTATATCTTCCATATTTTCTAAGAAAATTAGATATTTACCTAGCACCTTAATAAGGGATTTTTTGGTCAAAACTCATATTATAAATCTCACAACAACAAGGATGTGTTAGTTAGTTCCAATTATAACCCATAAACGTACACTATTTGAAGACTTGATTATTATACCAATATTTTATTTTTATATAATAGTTGTTATCGATTGGATTTCAAAATATAATGAAACATTTTATTAAAAATATAATGAAATTATTACTTGTGATTATAACATTGAATTCCTTATCTTTAGAGTGTATAATTCATCATCTAATTCATGTATAGATCCACCTCCCATAGATCTTCTGAATGGAATTCTTGGGGAGGAAGATCCGTCACAATCTATTGATGAAAAGGGTGATCTTTTAATTTAGGACGTACCTCTTGTACATGAGTATATTGATGTATTTACTGAATAATTACCTAGAAATCGACTAGAAAGTGAAGTTGAGTTCTCTATTGATTTAATCTCGAATGCAAGGCATATATCAAACACTCCCTATATAATGGACACTATGGAATTAGTGGAGTTGAGGAAATAAGTACCAAAGTTGTGAAAAAAGGAATTTATATTCCCTAGTGTTTCACCTTAGAGATCCCATTATTCTTTTCATTAAATATAAATATGGATCTATGATACCTTTCAATGATTATAAGGAAATAAATTCTATTACAATAAATAAAAAGTATCCTCTGTCTCACATTGATAAATTATTTGACCAACTTCTCGGAGCTTAATATTTTTCAAAGATTGACCTTAATTATAGGTATTGTTGATTATGAGATATTTAGGAATATATTTTGAAGACGATATTTCATATGAGGTATGGAAATTATGAATTTATAATAATTCCATTTGGATTAACTAATGAACCCTATGTTTTTATGGACCTAATGAACATAATATTCAAGGAATATCTAGATAATTATTTTGTGGTATTTATTTTTTATATATAGGTAAAATCTAAAATCTATGAGGATTATGATAATCACATGTGGATCATTATTGAGACTCTTAAAGAAAAGGATTTATATGGTAAAATTTTCAAGTGTGAATTTTGGATTAAAAAATATTCTTTTCTTAGCCATATTGTCTACAAGGATGGAATCTTAATTGATCATGAAAAGAAAAAGGTATTTAGAGAATGGTCTACACCAAAAAACATGGGTGAGGTATGTAGTTTCATTTTTTGGAAAGTTACTATTGATAATTTTTTCAAAAAAAATTCCAATTGGATATCCTGTTAACTAAGATTACACATAAAGGGGATGAGTTTATATAGAAAAAGAAATGTAAAGAAATATTTTAATATTTAAATAATATATTGGTCAATGATATGTTTTTGAATATACTATATGTAATGATGGAATTCAGATATATAATGATGCATCAAAGAATGGGCTTGTTGTTTCCTTATGCAGGATGATAAAGTTACTGAACATGCATCATGGTAGTTAAAGACTCATGAAAGGAAATATCAAACTCATGATATTTAGTTGTTAGTTGTAATATTTTATTTGAATATATAGAGACATTATATATATGGTCAATGATGTGATATATACACATATTTTCATAGAAAAAGATCAAAATGAGGAAGACAATATGGATAGAGCTACTAAAGTATTATGATTTATCAATACACTACCAGACATGGAAGGAAAACAAGGTGGTAAATGCATTGAGCAGGAAAGGTCATGGATTCCTAACCAAAATGAGGATTTATAGGGATCCTATGTTCATGGATTTAGTAAATATGGATATGAGAATTATTAAGGAGAAATATCACTCCTTTTTCAAATGATTACCAAACTATTTTTATTAGAAAATAAAAAAGGTCTTAACCTAATGATAAGAATTTTCAAAAGAAAATTAAATCCACGAATGATGGGAAATTGGAAAACTTTATATATTAATATTAGGTTCTGAAATTTGGAAAGAGGCTATGTGTACCATCTATACCTAAACTAAAAATTGAATTATTAGATGATGCTTATAACTCAAATTTCTCCATACACCATGGTATAACCAAGATGTATAAATATTTGTAAGAACATTTTTTGTGGGAAAATATGAAGTGGGAAATTGAAAATTATGTGTCTATATACTTTGTCAATAAGTGAAGGCTGAGAGACAACATCCTAGAGGAGTCATTCAACCTATACTTATTCCTATGTACACATGGGATGAAATTATTATATATTTTTCCACTAGATTACCAAATAATCCTACAAGGAATGATTCAATATGGGTTATTGTTGATCGACTTACCAAATCTACACATTTCCTTTATATAAGATAATATTTAACTCTTGAGATCCTCACAATGATCTATATTAATGAAGTTTTAAGAATTCATGGTGAAAATATTTCAGTTATATCTGATCATGATCCATTATTTACATCAAAATTTTGGAAAAGTATTCAGAAGGCTCTGGATACTGAACTTCATTTGAGCATTTCCTATCACTCTCAAACTAATGGAAAGTCCAAAAGGACTATTTAAACTTTAGAAGACATATTGATTTCATTATCACTTGACTATCAAGGTATTTGGTATCATTATTTACATTTTTTGGAGATTTCCTATAATAATAGTTTCTATTCAAGTATTCAAATGATGTCGTATGAAGCATTATATAGAAAGAGATATTTTACTCCAACTTGTTAAGATTAATTTTGTGAAAGAAAAGTTGTTGCTCCATATTTTATTAATTAGACAATAGAAAAGGTAAAGGATATTAAGACTTGTATTAAAGCATCTCAAATAAGAAAAAAGAGTTATGCTGAAAACTAAAGGAAATATTTTGAATTTTAAGTGAGAGATCACATTTTCTTAAAAGTATCTCTATGGAAGGGTGTTATAAGGTTTGGTAAAAAAGTAAAACTAATACCCATTTACATAGGACCTTTTAAAATCAAGAAAGAGTTGAAGTCATGGCTTAATGATTGGAAATTCCATCAAGCCTATCTAAAGTACATGATTTGTTCCAAATATATTTGTTAAGGAAGTATATGCCAGACCCAAAGCATATACACACCTCTACAGAAATTGAATTATAACTTTATCTATCATACAATGAAGTGAATATCTATATTCTTGAAACTATAGATAAATTTTTGAGGAATTAAATGAATTTACTGGTTAAGGTACTTTGGATAAATCAAAATATAGAGTTCAGATGGATCATGTAGGGAGATTGAGAGGGGGTGAATCAATGTACCCAACTTTTTACCAAATTTACTTTCATTTCAATTATCTAATATTACCATCGAACCACTTTCCAAACTAATAGGAATGGATATGTTGTGTTATTTCAATAATCATATACCCATGCAATGAAAATAATAAAAGGAATAGTAATACACAAATTTTTTTACAAGGTTTGGTACAAAGACTTACTTCTTTTCATGATCAACCTATGGCTATTTCAATAATTCTCTTATCACTATAAGTTTTCAGTGATTAAAAATTCCTAGAATCCGAACACAATTTTTATACAGGAAATAAACAATCTTCTAAGAAATTGGTGTTATTTATACTAGTTCCACTAGTCTTTAATAGCATTGTTTATACTCGAACTGCCTATTCTTTTAAAGATATCCAATAAAAACACTGAACACGATCTCTCTACTACACTGGATGAATTTGCATCAATTGGATAATCATGTTCCTCTACTGAAGGTATTGAATTACTACTGAATAAATAATATAATATGAACATTAACCTTATACTCTTTAATAAGAGGAAATGCTACATCCAATTAACTTACCATCTTTTAGAATAATCAACTGATGAATCTTTCAAGGAACTGAAAGTTATATTCTTACTTGCTATATCAATTTCTTGGGTAGATACTCCTTCAGTAAATGAAGTTCTTAGCATTAATAATATGTGTAAAAGGGTTGCAAAAAAATTATTATATGTTAATTTATACATGATAACTTCCACAATATCAACTCAATTCCACTTCATTCATTTGTTTCATGGAATCTGAAACACCAACACATTCACCCATTCCTTGTATATTATTTTATGTTATTCCATGTATTAAAATGTTTGTGCATATTCATCAAATCTTGCATGCATCATTCACTTCTTATTTTCTTCACACATGTTTTTTATTTACACACTTTATAACATTGTTTCTCAATGCATGTGAATGAATGTATATAGTGGAATCATGCATGGATTCCTCACAGATTTCTTCACATAAAACTGTATGTGGATCTTTCAAATACCACCTATACGCAACCCAAAAGGGTATTTTTTCTTCTATATTGTGTGAAAAAGTCATGTCATGGTTCTTCTTTTTCTTCTTCTTCATGAGACACATTGTCGGTATGCACTGGTTCACGACGTTTTAGAATTCTTCATGTGAGGTGGGAAGACAACATGTATGAGTATCACAAAAACTCATGGTGCTTCACAGAACATGTTCATCATTAATAAATATGAGTGTTCTATGCACAATTTGAGTGCTTATAAGATCCTCTTCTCCCTTGTGAATTCCAAAACTTCATAGAACTCTTTAACATTCGCAAACGGATTCATGATTTATCTATTTTTCAAGAGCTCTCTAAAAATGATGATTGAACGCATGAATATAAGCTTAATCCCAATCCATTTATAGGAAAGGATCATAGTACCATGGACCTCCAAGATACACATTATATGTTGTGTCCATGACTCATTCAGATTTTTGAGATTTATGTCGAATCTTAACTCAACTTATCACACCAGATTCATTCAGGTATTATCTCAGAAGTACGCCACTTTTTATGGAATTCAACTTTCATGAGTATCCTCACATTCATGTGATGAGACTGCTTGCTACTCATTTCTACAAGCCTGAACTCATTAATTATTCTAATATTCCATAACTTCATTTGCAGTTTGGTAGTAGGAACTTTCTTTGTTTTATCACATTCATGAAAAACATAGTTTCATGAATGATTTTGAGATGAGAAGACGACCTCATTATGTTAGATAGATCTTAAAATATGGCCTAATGCAATCTATGGTGGTTTGGTTGGTGGTTCGGCATGTTGGAGATGCTTTGATGATATCCAGAGAAGAAGACAATTGATGAAATCGATCAAACGGCTCAGATCATGCAGATCATATGGTTTGTGTTTTATCCTTCATTTAAATGACATGAGAACAGTACTTGTGTGTCTTTCATCCCACATCAAAACTTACTTAGTTTGGGACTCTGATATATCATTCAACCATTGCCACTTAGTGGCCATAAATCCTCTCCTTATCTGATACCTCCCCATATTGCTTCTTTATACTACCCCACATGGTGGTGCCACCTCTACACCCTTTCACATGTTGGCATTACACACGGGCCCATGCGAGTGTGCTCTTACTCCTACTCATGCCACCAACTAGCTTAGACCGGGCTAGTTCCCTTGGCTGTGGTCAACCCCTTGGGGTCCCACATATGGATGGGTTCGAGCTGGATAGGGTTGGCCCTTAGGTTGGCCACTACTTTTTAAGTAAGCCTCTATTAAAATTTACTTAGAATAAACTAAGTATCAAATGTATTAAAAATAAATCCTCAAATAATATCTAACCACCACTTCTTCTCGTCTAAAATAATCTCCATGAAAAATTATATATGAAATTATATATATTTTTTATGGTCTCCTCTTCATATCATCATGCATAAATTACTTTTTTCATGGCCTCCACTTGTTATAAACAATGTGAAATATTCTTAGCACATGTGTTAATCATTTAGGTCACTTCAAACAATCATCAGATTTAACAACACAGAGAATTGTTCAAGAATGACATCCAATGCTATGAATCCATAAAAATTCTCTAGGCATCATCACTAATCATGGAGAATTGTCTTACCAAATGAAAATGAGTCCATAACCATTCTCAAAGAATCATCACATCAAGCCTGGAGAATTGTCTTAGTAAATGAGATCCAAGGAATCCATAAAAATTATCCAAGCATCATTATCAAACTTCTTGAATATTTCTCAAACTCATTCTATATTTCTCAATCCATGATTACTCACTAATCATAGAGGGAATCATGATACATTGACTTTTTAGTCCTTCTTATATATTGAAAAAAATACAACCATATTCATCAACCAACCATATTAGATTTTCAATATCCCCCTTCAGATTTGTTGTCAATACCATTTTCTTAAAGTCAATGTCTCTTCTCCCCATTATTTACAATAAACCCAAAGGATTAATGTAGGGGTTTTATTATCCCCTTCAAGTCATTTAGAAATTACTTCTCATTTTTATGGAAGAAGGATAATACCACATGGTTCACTTGGAAAATAACATTTATTTGGTCTACTCTAAGTTTACATGGGATAACTCAGTGTAGAAAACAAGATATAAACAACCAAGGTTGTTTATCCAACCCATTAACAACCATGAATTTGATATTATGATCATGACATAATTATTTCTCAAATAGGGGGTTGTATAAAATTGATTAACTAAGTAATATATTCTCCTGTACACTTCAGTAAACACATCATAAATTTCAAGTGAAATAATATTTTAATTCCCATTTCTATGAGTTTACTTATCAACCAACACTCCCACTTGATCCAAATACTTGATATAATCAAGATAAGGTAAATAAGTGTAACTGGGTTACCACCATTTTCAACTTATATGGAGATGACTTGAATTTTTATATACTCATGAAGAAAACCTTAACATCATATCCTTTGTGTTTCCTCCACTTCAGGGGGTTCTCACCCTTCCATTTGGCCCGGTGGAAAATTTCATCAAATGGTATTCAATATATTATTATTGATAATCCACCATTGTGGAACAATTCAATTTTTAATCAGATCTTCATTAATAATTAAAACTTCCCGTATTCCACTTTGTTCACTCATTTATCATGTTAAGAATGAACTTCACCTTAAATTACCTACAATGTAAAAACAAATACTACACAATGATAAGGGAATAAGATGGAGAACTTGTGATATTCTTAATAGGTTAAACAGGACTAAGAATTTCCTCTCAACCCAAAGTCTCATTTCCTTATATCTCTAAAGTGTATGGAACTCTTCATGCTTGCGACTCCTTTATATTTCACATTTTGAGATTTATTTGATAGAATTGATACTTTACTTCCATTCAACTTCATCTTGTGTGGATTGTTTATCCTCACTTCTTCTAGTAGTGAAGTAGCTTCCCTTGATGCTTGTTTTTCTATCATCAATATCTCCCTTTCAGCTGGTAGAATATGCTGAACATATGGTTTTTTATTAATCATAGAGAAAAGTAAAAAAGCTATAAAGTGAGAGAGGTGTGATCAAGGAGGCCTGGAATAATATAGGCCAAGGGCATCCACCTAAACAAAATCCCTGCACTAGTGGGGTAGGGATCCCAAGGGAGAATAAATAATATAAGGATCACAATGGTTTACTTGGGAAGCTATTCAATTAGTAAAAAAGTTACCCTCATTTTAAGCATGGATCAAGTGTGTCCAACTAATATAGTTTAAGAATATTTGAATAATATAAATGATGGACCAAGGAGAGTCATTCCTTCCTTGTAAGGAGTTGCAAATAACTGATGATTCAGTTTTGATTTTGCTGATGGTGATATTCTTGGAATGGAATATCTGAAGTCCATTAAGCATCACCTTGGATTCCACAATAAGCGAGTCACCATGGCCATAGTATCTACTAAAAGTGATAATAATAGAGCCCAGGGTGTCATGGAAAAATCCTCCTCCTATCGTGATTTCAAGGCTGCAAGAACCGTCTATGTTGAGTTTGAGGCCATTTGTAGGAGGATTCCAGCAAACCCATTTTCCCAGTGAAGCTGACTCCCAAGAGAAGGGCACAGTGTCTCTTTAATTTGTTTTCAGCCTCATGGATTGAGTAGTATCCCAACATTTCAATAGATTCCCCAAATCTAGCACTAATATTCTGGAACGAGTTAACATGGCTAAGCACGAGCTTGAAATACCGTCAACCTATGACTAATTCCTGGAATTCCAAATTGTCCAATAGCCAGCCAAGATCAGATTGGCTATCGCCTTCCTCTCCACACCATTAGCCTCAATCCCGTGGAACCAGGTATGAAAATGTTATCACCATTTAAATTATATATATCAATACCAATGAGGTTTCTGGAGTCACACCACACCGCCCTCACCCATCCGCCATAAAAAAATAAGTGGTTAATAGATTCCTCAACAGAACGTTGACAAAAAATGAATTTGGACACAATGTTGATACCTCTGCGTTGAATCAAATCATCAATCAGAACAGCACAATTCCATATGTGCCAAACATGGAAATTATACTTAATCAAAATCTCTTTTCACCAAAGGAACTTAGCCACACCAACATCTAGGTTAGCTCAGATAGATTGGCGGAACACCTTTGCAAAGAAAACTCCCAATGGAGCGCCAGTGTGCACAAATTTATTCGCTCGCTTAAGAAATGGATATATTATGGGTAGTGAAACCTAGGAATCTGAGGGGCTCACCCACCCAATTGTGATTCCAATAGATAATATCACCATTTCCAACAATTCATATAGACTGGTATTGCAATTCTAGAACATGTCAGCATAAAACCTACCACAGGCTAGAAACCTTCGCTCTAGGCTCTCCTAAGGCCTCCCCATATGTTCTAACAAAAAACCTACTCTAGAGAGAACTACCTTCCAAGACATTCCAATCCAATTTATCTTGTAGGATATACATAGTATTAGTCACACTCCGAAGGCTAGCGCCTTCTAAAATAATATGTTTTCCCTTTACCTTTTCTCTAGATAATGATTCATCCTTAGATTTTTTGTATTTCTCTAGCAGCTTGAAATTCCTCAGGAAAAATGATTAATGATTTCTTCTTAACACATTCTATTTTAGATATTCCACATGGTTTCTTTAAAGTTTTTGAGTTACCCTTATTGGGTAACTTATCAAAGCCTTCTTCTGGAATGTCTTTAATGAATCTTGTCTTCTTGTTTCACTCCTGGATTGATTCACTTCTTTATTTCAGCTTGCTTCCAATCATTTCCATGACCTTCTTGCAGTAGTCCATGGTATGACCACTATTTTTACGGTAGAATCATATTTTCTTGGTTGAAATGACATTCTTGGAATCCAACTTGTCATTCTTTTTGGAGTAGCTTGTTTCATAGTTTTCTTGACTTCTTTATTCTGTATATACTACAAGGAAAACTTTTATACTTTTTTTCTTCTTCTAATTTTTTGTGGCCTTTTCTTCTAATCTTCATATAAATAGTGCAAGGGTAGAGTATACCTGTATTCATCCTGACTGTGACCACTTATGTTGCAATAATCATAGTAGTCTTCAAGATAACCAAATCGGTTCTTGATAAATAGATTATTCTTTATCTATGTATTTTTCTTCAATTTTGAAGGTTTATTCATTTCACCACATATACTCTCCCTGAATATAGGCCTTTTATATTTTTCATATGCAAAAATTATGACAAAAATTAGTGTCTTGATTCAAAACTTTCTAGCAACACCAACAATAGACAACATATCTCCTTCTTTTTCTTGTAGTATAAGTCTAGCTAGATTTAGTACATTATTGATTCGGGATTTGTCTTTCCTTATTTAGAGTATCATTTTGGGAGTTACTTTTATAGATCATTCTAGTATCCACCCTTTATGTTTTGGTGGATTTTTCATCATTTATATCAACCCACATTTTCCCAGCATTTGGATTTGAACCCTTACTAGCAAATAAGACTACATTAATATATATAGAATTAACTGGTTTATGGGTTACCTTCTTTTATGAGTTTGTAGAAGGTTGATCAAGATATGATATTTATCCCTTATTTACACCAATATGGTTCTCTTTAGATACATGAGTCTCATAAACAGTTTTTATAGCAACATCTCTTCTTAGAGCTTGACTCTCTTCATTTTTTGGGTGGCAGAATTCATCTTATCATAAACTTTGGAAGTTACAGTATCTTTCTGCTTTAAATTTCTCAATTCAATATGAAGTTCAAGACACTTCACTATGAAGAAAAAATTCTCATTTTCAACTGATTTCAACCTACATTCCAATTCACTTTTTATTATATTTATCTATTCTTTATGTTTTATACTACCTTCATTCAGAGAACTATCAAGATATTTGATTATTCTAGCTTTAAATTTTAATTTTTCTTCTTTGAAACTAATGGTAGCTTTATATGATTCATCTAAATCATGTATCTTTTGCATATAATCTTCATGAAACTTGGTATTTTCCTCCACTAACATGTCAAGCTCTTTGATCTTATATGTTTTTTCTTCACGTTGATCATCCATGAATTTCATGGAAACTTTGAACAATGTTTTAAGTGCATGGATTACTTCATTAAAAACATGTTTAATCATAGTTCTCTCGTAATAATTCCATTAAAATTATTCTTCAATTATTGAAATCATTTTATTTCAAATGGTCACAACTTATTCCTTTTCTTTGACGAGGTCTGTGATAACACTGCACCATTTGAATTTTATTATAAGTGAATCCTCCAATTTATTGATTTATTCTTAAATCTATGATCTTTCATAAAAAATATCCTTGAATGAACAAATTATATATGAAATAAATTCTTCAGGAACATTCTTCATATGAATAATTATCAACTGATTTGACAATAGAGCATCAATCCTTTTTTTATCTTCGATATTTTTCTCAATGTATTTTCTTACATATTCTTCTTGTTTTTCAAAGTCTTGGTAGAAACCTTCATGTTTTCCTCTACATGAGTGTAGACTAAAATTTTCACCTTAGGTTATTCATAATTACCTTCAAATCTTCACTTCATATAAACCTTGTAAAAATAACTGAGAATAAAATTTTGATCCAATCAAAGGTAGACCTACACTCTGATGCCACTTATAGAGCCTAGATGGATCATGTAATGACACTTATAGGGGGTGAATTAGTGTACACAACATTTTATTGAATTTACTTTCTTTTCAATTATACCCTATTACTTTGAGCCTCTTCACCAATTAAGATGAATGGATCTATTGTGTTCTTTCAATAATCACAAACACATGAAATGCAGATAATAAAAGAAACAACAACACACAAAGATTTTTATAAGGTTCGGTACAAAGATCTACTCACCGTGATCAACCTATGGTGTTTCACATATTATCTTATCACTATAATTTGAAGTGATTAAAAATGCCTGTAATTGGAACACAATGTTTATACAAGAAATAAAAAATATTCCTGAGTTAGTGGTGTTATTTATACCCATTCCACCAATCTTCAATGGAATTGTTCATACTGGAACCACTAGTTCTTTAAAGATATTAAATAAGAACACTAATCAATATCTCTCTAATACACTGGTTGGATTTTCATCAACTGGATAATCTTTTTCCTCTACTGAAGTTCTTCGACTGCTACCGAATGAATAAGATAATATGCACATCAGACTTTTACTCTTTAATAAGTGAAAGATTCTACATCCACTTAAACTTACTATCTTTTAAAAAAGATCAATTGATGACTCTTTTAAGACACTACAAGTTTTATTATTCATATCTATATCAGTTTCTTAGGTAGATACTCCTTTTAATGAATTTATTGTCCTTGATAAGATGTGTACAAGGGCTGTACACAAATTCTTATCTATTATTTTATGCAAGATAACTTTCAAAATCTCAACTCAATTCCACTTCATGCATGTGTTTTATTGAATCAGAAACAACAAAACAATCACCTATTCCTTGTATATTATTTTATGTTTTTTTGGGTATTATATTTTTTTTCATATTAATGGAAGCATTCATACATCATTCACTTCCTATTTCCTTCACACATGTTTTTTATGCACACACTTTATAACTCTGTTTCTCAATGCATGTGAATGAATGCACATAGTGGAAGCACACATGGATTCCTCATGGACTTATTCAAGTAACACTTCATGTGGCTCTTTCAAATACCTCCTATGAACAATCATAATGGGTATTGTTTATTATGTCTTGCATGAAACAGTGATGTCATGATTCTTCTTCTTCTTCTTCATGAGACACAATGTAGGTATACACTGGTTCACGGTGTTTCAAATTTCTTTATGCGAGGTGGGAAGATAACATGTATGAGTATCATGAAATCTAAATATGATTCATGAAAAAAATTATTCTCAAAGAACTATGAGTATTATTTGAAAAAGTTGAGTGATCATGGGATCCTATTCTCCCTCATGAAATACAAAGCTTTTTGGAACTCTCTACCCTCCACGAATGGGTTTGTGATTTCTCTATTTTTCAAGAGCTCTCTCAAAATGTTGATCAACTATATGCATCTTGTCTTGATCTCTATCCTTTTATAGGAAAGGATTATATTCCCTTGAACCTCATAGATCTACTTTGTATACCACATCCACGACTCATTAAAAGCTCCAATATTTATACCGAATCTCATCTCAACTTATCTCACCCGAGTCATTTTTGTATTATCTCATAAGTATGCCACTTTTTATGGTGTTCATATTTTGTGAATATCCTCACGTGTATGCAATGATATCACATGCTCCTCATTTGTCCAAGAATCAACCCATTATTTATTTGAATGGATTGTAACTTCATTTCCAGTTCGATAGTAGGAACTTTATTCATTTTATCACATGCATACAAAATATAGTTGCATGCATGATTCTGACACAATAAGGTGATCCTCATTATGTTGACTAGATATTCAAAGATGGTCAGATGATAATGATAGTGATTTTTCTGGTGGTCCATAATGATGGATATGCTCAGATGAGAGTTGAGGAAGAAGACAATTGATGAAATCAATCAAATGACTCAGACCATGCTGATTGAATGGTTTTCATTTTATCCATCATTTAAATGATGCAAGAACAGTTCCCATGTATCTTTTTTCCCACATCAAAACTTCCTTAGGTCCATGCCATGGTATATCGGTCAACTGTTGTCACTTAGAAACCAAAAATCCCCTACCCCTCTGGTGCCACCCCATACCACTTCTTCCTACCATTATGCGACCTTTCACAATAGAACCACCTCTATTCCCTTGATCTTGCCAGACTTACACACATACCCATGTGGGCATACTCTTATGCCTACCCATGACACCTATTTGCTTGGTCTAGACTAGTTCCCTTAGCCATGGTCGACCCTTTAGGGTCCCATGTATGGCTGGGATCAAGCTTACTAGGATTATCACTTAGGTTGGACAATACTTTTTTAAGTAAGACTCTATTAAAATTTACATAGAATAAACTAAGTATAAAATTTATTACAAATACATCTTCAAATAATATCCAACCACCTCTTCTTCTCTTATCAACTAATCTTCATGCATAATTATATATGAACTTATTTTTTTTACATGGGATCCTCTTCACATACACATGCATCAATTACATTTTTCATGGGATTCACTTATTGTAAAAAATATTCAAGATCCTTAGTACATGTGTTAATTATTTAAGATCACTTCACAAAATCACCATATTTAACAATATAGAGAATTGTTCAAGCATGACATCCAATGCTATGAATGATAACCATTCTCCAGACAACATTACCAATCATAGAGAATTGTCTTAAAAAACGAAAATGATTCCATAATTATTCTTTAGACATCATCACATTAAGCATGGATAATTTTATTAGTAAATGAGATCCAAGGAATCCATAATAATTCTCAAATAATTATCATCGACCTTTTTAAATATTTCTCAAACTCTTTCCATATTTATCAATACATTATTATTCACTAATCATATTGTAAATCATCATACATTGAATTTTGATTCATTATTATATATATACAACAAATATAACCATACTAATCAACCATCCACATGGGCTTTTCACATAAAATAGAGGAAGCAATGTGGGAAACTGAGGATGCTATGAAGAAGAACCACCCTAATTTTTTAAAAGTTAATATCCATGAAAATATTGAGGATTAAATTTTTATAGGATAAAATAATGTGATATCCTAATATTTTAATAACGTTATGTTGGATATTGTATATAACACCCAACATTGAGCGTAAATGAACCATGAAATATTATTATTTAAATATATTTATTTTAAACCTGTTGTTGAATTGGTGGGTATGAATAGGAATAACCAAATTATGAAATATATATGAAGGTAATACATAATAAAATTTACTTATTAATTCTTAGGAAATAAAGATAAATTTGTTTTATTATTTAAAAATATGTTTTCTTCAAAAATTATTTTTATTGACTTCAATGAGAAAATAATGTAATTAATTTTTATCAATTTTTTTAAAATTTATAGAAAGAAATGAAAATAATTTTTGAAATCATCATATAAAAATTATTAAAGGGTAAATTTTTTATATTTGTTTAAATGTTTGATTTTTCAAAAAATAGTGAAAAATATCATTTTTATTGAAAAATATATTTTTATTTCAAGAATTTATAATGTTCAGCATTGTTTTAATTTTTTGAAAATAATTATTAGTTAAATTATATCATCAATAATTAAATTACGGTATTTGAGATGAATTTTATACTTTAATTTGGTGTAAACCCATTTTTATACATAAAATTTATTTGTCTAAAAAACTATTTTTTTGCTGCATTTTATGTTTTAATATTAAATTAATTTCTCTGAATTATTGAAAATGAATCTTGAAAAATGGATTCCATATTTTTAATTTTGATATCCATATTTGGTAAATAAGACTCCTTTATTTTTGGTCATTATGAATAGTTACCATACAAAATTATTATCACCGTGGTAAGGGTAAATTGGATAATTATAGTTAAAAATAATGTTATAAGGAATTAAAAATCAACCCAACACTTTCCTTAATTTAATTGGATGATTATATTTTTTCCATAACCATATAAACTTTGAAAATATTAACCTTTTCATTTAGCTATGATTTTGACCTTTATAACATTTAAGTGAGAAATGAAGAAAAATTTGTCACTTTTCTTCTTTCAATATCTATAATATTTTATTAAGGATAAATACAACTTATTTTTGGTTATAAATATTAATTTCAATTATAAATGATTTTTTATATTGGTAATTTATTAATAATTTTTAGTGAAGAAATAATTATCTTAAATGTTTGTGCAACACTGACACAAAATTTATTTAGTTACTAGAAAAATAAAATAAATTATTTTAAAAATACTAAAATTAATATAATTTTAAAGTATTATTGTTTTCTAAGAATTATTTAGATAAATATAAAATTATATTGATGTGTTAAAGGATTATATTTTAATTCTATCTTTGTATTAATTTATTTAAAGTCAAATTAAAATGAATAGTGTCAAAAAATGACATTAATGATATTTTATAATAAATAATATTTTATTAAATGATTTAAAATTCATAAAAATATTATATTCAACCAAATTAATTTGATATGGTTTAAAATATAAACCACGGTCAATTTATAGGTGTTTTTTCATTTTAATGTAATATTATTTACCCGTAAATGATAGAAAACTTTAATAGTACGACGATTGTCAAAAGGGTTAACGGGGGGTTAGAAATAAAAGATAAGGGTGAAAGCATAACTAAAACTTGTCCAAATTTTATTTTATGAGATTATTTAAAATAATACCCATATTATATTAAAATTATATCAATATGTATACATTTTTACATAAAATATAATTTATATTAATTTAATACATTAAGAAATTTGAATAATTCCCCTCCCCTCACTTATAAAAGGACATCCCTTATATCAATTCTTCAAAAAATATTAAGCCATATATATCAACCAAAACTTGGATACTTATCTTCTAAAAATCCTTATATAAGTTATGGATGTTACGGTATTCTTAAAATACTAACTCTAGGTCCTTTAAGAGAATATCTAAAAGAGATATTTTGAAGAAGAGGTAGTCATCTTTACCGAATATTTCAAATGTATTTGTTATTAAGTTTCCTATAAATCAATTATAAACATAATAAAATAATAACTATGGTATAATCAAGATATTAAGATGTTATTATGAATATTTTATGAACATTTTATATCTCATTTATATCATATGATTATTGAAAACATCGCATGCACGTGCGAACGACTTATCATCTCCATGTAGTAGTGTAATTTGTTTTTCAATACCACTTTAGTTATATGGTTATAAATATGAAACTAATTAATATATATGAAATTTATGACATAAAAATTACTCCATAATTTAAATATCATTTATAACTTCTTACTTTCCAATCAATTGGAAAATGATAACGTCGCTCGTGTATATGTGTAGACTACCACTTCCATGAAGCGATGTGATCCGTTTTTCATTTCTTCTTTACATGAAGGTAATAATAATAGATTCATTATATATATATATAATATGTTTATATAATGATTAATATTTTAGATATTATGGAACCATAATAAAATTTTAAGGACCAGAACTTCTGTTACAAAACATGCATGATAAAATAAAGCAGTTAACATACAAAACAATGATAACAATAAAAGATTATTGAAAAACATGTAATAATATTTTTTAAGAGGATAATATATGAAATTATAAATATTAATGTGATTCTATTAGAAATTAATAACATGTTTAAAACCATTGTACAAGAGATTAAATCATGATCAACTGAGAGGAAATATAAGGTATTGGATTTTATCTTGATTTCAACTTCATTAATACATATTTGGTAATATGCACCTATTTAATTTTATGAGGTGTATATATTTCCTCCTTCAGTTATTTTAAATTAATATATATTTATTCATGATAATTAACAATTAAATTTAATTTACTCTTTCAAGAGTAATTTTTGAAATAAAATCCAATCTTATTTATATTCTTGATCGGGATACCAATATTTTTAAAAACTATTTTATGAAAATACATTATATTTAAAAAAATGATTTATAAATGATATTTTAAGTTATATTTGACTTTTTACATGTTATGAAATTAATATTTCTAATATTCTCCCAAAAGGGGTCATTTTCAAATTTATTTACAAAATTTCAAACATAATGTTTTTTAACTTATACGACGTTAACAAACCTACCACCATCATAGTTGTTTCAAAATATTTAGCTTATTCTATAAGATTTCAAAGATATTACAATTAAAACACTTTTTGTAATTTTTCTCATATATTTTCTTTTAATCTTCAAAATACATGAATTTATTCCAAAACTTGTATTTCTGATAAATTGAAGGTCATATTTTATCTCTTATTAATTTTGTACTTATTAACTTTCTCATGAAACATTCACATTATTGTGATAATTGAACATTACATTTCACTTAAATATCCATATTCCTTTTATCATGGATATAATTATTTCCTATACCATATACCATTTCTACATACTATGTTTTATTTTTAATGTTATTTGATTTACTGGGTAAATATTGATATTCCATATTCTTTAACCAATAAAGATATTTGTTGATAAGTAAAATTATTAAATAAATAAATAAATCATTCAATATATAAATAATTAATTGGACATACAGTAATGGGTGGGGACTGGAATTATATATCCCACCTCTACATTAACAAGTCTCATAAAACAAATCAGTTGGGAAAATTAAATGGTTATTTACCCATAGTTTTAAACTTTCTTGGAACAAGGTCTTAACAATAGAGATATCATGATGTATGAGTTCATGACATCCAATAATATTCATTTCCTTAATTTATAATTATGTTATTATTATTCCTGATATTAATGCATTGATATTATCCATGGATTCATTTTGTTCTTAAATTAATTGTTAAATGGTATATGTTTTCAATTATTTACCTTTCTATATTTATTATTCCTTATTTAATCATAATAAATTATAATATACATAACACTTACTGAGTATTTGAGCTCACCCTTATTTGGGTTCCTTTCTATATATTATAAAGAATAGATCTTTGAATGAGTTTCAAGGATGTAGAATGTTTAATTTGGTTATATTTATTTTTTATTCCTAATGTAAAATGAGTATCATTTATATATATATTTATCTAAAAATAATAAAATGATCAACACTTTGAGATTATATCCTTTGTATCTATGCCAATTTAATAAATTAGACACTAGCTTTGGGTTATCATAGTTGGGACTACTACAAATACATCCAAAAAAATTTCCTCTTGGAATCCCTATAAACTAGAAGATATGATAGCAGGTAAACATTATTATTCAACTATAATAGAATATTTCATGTGGTAAGGAATGGTTTTGAGCACCAAAATGGGTTTGTGTTCACTAGAAGGAATAATCTTAGGCCCAAGAGGTTTAATGTCTCTAGGATTCCTTTTAAAGAAGGAACTATAGAAATATTTTTCCTCATTACTACTATCATCAAAAAAATGTTCTTTATATCCACAATTACTTATTGGTTATATAATTTTATCTAAAGGAAACTCATAAAGATCTATAAGAACTGTACCAAAAACTCATTTACCAGTTCCTCCCCATTACTTGAGTAAACTACCATGAAATATTTATCAATAGGTGATCCATTATTAATTTAATCAGTAATTCTAAAGAATTTATCCTATTTATCATAAATAGTTTCTTCTAACTTTAGAAACTCATCTCTTGAATACATTTGATTTTATAAAAGTTATCTGTTTCTTTTAAACAAATTAAATTCCTTATTTATTCTCCTAAATTAAAAAAACAACATACCATTGGAAACATCTATGACAACTCCTCCACTGTTTAGGAAATTCCTACCATGGATGATAGGAAATTACTTTTCACACTCCATGTATAATATAAAAAAATTAGTAGGAAAATATTTCTTCCCTACTTTAACAAATAAATCATCAACCCTACCAACTGGGTGAGTAATATAATAGTTTAATAATTTCACGACAACTATAATGGGATGTGGAACTCCTAAGTTCATGTGATGAAAAAAATAAAATAATATGAAATTTATACTCATAAAAATAGTTAAACAAACCACTATCTCATGAGGAACAAGGGATAAAAAATCTTCCTGGATCTTTAAGTTTAGGTGGTATCCTATTCAGAAGTAAAACATTGCACTCCACTAAAAAAATATAGGTAATAAATTCTTGAAAAGATTTTTTATTAGAAAAATTTTTGTTCAATGATTTAAAATAAAATTATATATGAGCTAAGTCCATAAGTAAATGAATATTGATTTGGGGTTTCTTTAAAAGATCAATAAATTTAAAAAATTAAGGTTCCTGATTCTTCTTTTTAATTCTTCCAAGAAAGGGAATATTTAGGGATAAATTCTTTAAAACAATTAGAATCCCCTCAAATACTTATTCCATATTTTTATTACCAGTATCATTTTTTAAATCCTTTTTATTTTTTTAATTGAAATTTTAATAGTTGGTTTGATGATATTTTTAGTGATTCCTTTCATATTTTCATATTTTTGGTTTTCAAGATTTATTTTTTTAGATTCCTTTAAAATTTTATCTTGAGAAGGTTTAGAATTCTTGTTAATTTCACAGTGAGTTATAAACCACTCCTAGTTTTAATTCCCATTAAATCCTCCCTTTAATTTAATTCAAGGGTTCTTGGATGTTTACATTTTTCTCTCTTATTTATACCTCTAGCCAACTAACTCATTATCTATTCTATATTTTTCTTCTTCTATAAGATTGAGCTTTATCTAAATCAAATTGGACTATTTTTTTTTATAAATTTAGCTTTGAATATTTTATCTTGAGAATAATTTTTTTCTTATAATTTGATCCATTTTATGAAACATGTTTCCCTTAAAATTTCATTATTTATTAAAATACCCTTCCCTCTATTGATTCTAGAATTATTTCTTAGATTATTGTTGGAAACTAAGGAGAACAGTAGGTTTGAACACCCCTTAATCTCTCAATGAGAGATTAGGATGATTCCTTGAATTAATTTGAGAAAGTATCATCGCTTGGTTTCATCCTCATTCCAAAATAAGAAAAATTATCATTTTCAGGTTGTTGGGAAGTCATATCAAAATTTGGGAAATAATTATGTGAATGAATGAACATACCATAATGGTGACATTGTTCCCTTTGTATATTTTGATAATGATTATTAAAGAAACAAAAAACTTGGAATTATTATTGAGGTAAAAAATTAGTCTCTATTGTAATGATGGTTCTTATATAATAATTATCTTATGAATTCTATGCACGTTTATTAATTTTTTTCAACTCTTCAGTAATTTTATCCCTATAATATATTCCTAATGATAGATCAACCAAAGTTTCATCGTAAGGGTGAGAATATTTTAATAAATGTCTATAAATAATTTTGGTGTATAGTGATGATAGGGTAATTTCATAAGTAATAACATAAACCCATCCCATGCTTCATGGAACAACTCATGCCCATCTTGGAAAAATTCAGTGATTTTATGTTTGATTTACATTTTCATTATCCTGAGGTAAAATTTCTTCACAAAATCAATTAAATACTCATCCCATATATCCAAAAATATCTTCCTCAAACTATTGAAACCAATACCTAGAATTTACCTTGAGTTAAAAAGTAAATCCTCTTAGTTTGATCTCTTCTTCACTAAGTTATCTCAATAGTAGTTGTTTAACCATATAGTAAAATTTCTTATTGAATTTAAGAAAATGTTCATTGGAAATTCCATTGGATGATAGAAGTATAGATAAAATAGAACGTTTTATTTCACAGTTCTTGGATTTCATGGTTTTCATAAAACATGATGGATTTATATAGATTATAAGAACCTAATACTTCTTAAGCCTAACTATATCTACCAATTCATTTATACATTGTGAAATATAATGTTGGTTAGAGTGAGAAAATCAAGGGGAGGGGGGGTTAATTGAGTACCCAATAATTTTTTTATTAAAAATAAGTTCAAATAAAATCCCCAAATTTAAATAAATTCACCCAGTTAATCAAAACAACAGTTTAATATTAGTTTGATATTTTATAATATTTATAAAAGATTGATTATGGATTAGTTAAAACAATATATGAAATTAATTTAACTTTTGAAACTAATTTAAATAATCAAATAATTTATATATAAACTAGTTAAGATTAACTATAAAAGTAAATTTTATTTACATTTTAAATAAAAATGTATTTTAATATTTGGAATAAGAAAAAAAAACACAAAAACACAATAGAATAATAAAGTGGTTCAGTCTCAAGTCGATACCTAATCAAATCCACTTGGAAATCACTTGCTTCTAAGAAAATTATTATATCAAATAATCTAATCCACAACTTGGATTAGGTATACAAACAACAACACAAGCTATCCATGCTCAAAGCCCCTTTCACAATTATACGTGGGTATAAAAATGACACAGACCACATAGGGACCTCTTCCACAGTTTTTGTGGGAATACATATAAAAATGGTTGAGATAATTTAAAATATTCTCCAAATTGAATGCAATAGTTAGTGTGTGTATATAAATAGAGAAAAATAATCACTCTACTCAAAAGTAAAGAAAAATAGACTGAGTAAGTAAGAATACATGGAAGACGTAGTGCTGCTCGGTCTGTAATGCTCTAGGTGCTTGAGAGTCCTTAGATCTGGCTTGGTGAGGATCTGAAAATGATTTCATTGAAAGTGATGAAAAATAGAGTGTCATGAAGTATGGTTTTTCTATATCCAGGAAATTATCTTGATCTTATTTTTTTACTTCACTCTTTTACAATAAAATGTATCAATGTGTAAGTTCTCTCTCTATTAGCATTAGGTAAATATTATTTTTCACATGAGAGAGTCCTTTGGAAATAAAAACTCTACAGGTTTGAATAACCATTGAGGAATAATCATAAATATTTCTTAGATCCTCACAATGAAACTTTGACATTTTCTTTTTTTAATTTGTGGAATGATTTATAAATAATCATTAAAATAAACACGGGACATTAAATCCCATAAACTAGTCATTGGAAGCATTTAATTAAAATGTAGTAGAAAAAATGGTATCAAAGATGACGGTAGCATGGTCCAGTGGCAAAAAAACTGGTAGTATCATGTACGGTGGTAGCATAGTTGAATTAGTGGTAGCACGTCTGATGGTAGCTCATATGACTATAGTAGAAACCTAGCGGTGGAATAGGGATGGTAGTGGTAGAAATATGGGGGTGGTACGTCTGATGGTATCCTGACTCTAGCAGTGGAAAGAGTATAGAAATGACATGCCTAATGGTAGCATGAATCTGATAGTAGTAAGACTCCAATGATAGCAGAGTTCTGGCAGTAGCAGATCTCTAATGGGGAATTGGTTGATGGTGGCAGAATTGTACTAATGGTAGTACTTGTCAACACTTAGCCAATTTTATTCAAAAGTATGATTTATAAAATAATATACAATCACAAAACATTAATATTATCACAATTTTTGAGCTTTAAAATAAGGAGGTTCCAAAAATCTCCCCCCTTTTGATGATCTCTAATCGTGACATTTTATAAACCATGTATAAAGCAAACATAGACATAAAATAGATGAATTTGAAGAGTAACAGTCTACTAAACATTTCAAATGAAAAATGTGAGATATAAAGAATTGAAACATTAAAATAAAAATAAAAAAAAACTTAAATTTAAAAACATGAAAGGAAAAGCCCATCCAAATAATTATGGTATCAAAGGATAAGTTTCGTATCATGGAAAATGTCATCCAAATAAGTTATCCCCCTTTTGGGATTATTAAAAAGATTATAAAAGAGAAATAAAAATGAATTGAAAGATATTTAAGAGAAAAAAATGATCTATAATTAATAGAGGAGTCATACATACAAAATGAAATAAAATAAGAATAAAACAAATTCCCTATCAAATAATAAGACTAATCCGAATCAATATCATCTCGGGAGGTAGGATAAATTGGTCCCTAGTATTTTTCCAGAGGAAAGATGCACTGATATAGAGGATGAGGGTGTTGAGGTAGTCTGAGGAAACTCTCAAATGATCACTAGTCTGAGATGTTTGACTCCTTCAACTAGAGACATATTAATGGATGACACTAAGGCGGTAAAGGATCACTAGAAGAGGAATCTATAATGGATGACATAAGAATTTCCACGGGTGCAACCAATGTTGTACTATACACATATAAGAAGGGCTTCAAGATGTTTACAAAGTCCATAATAATGTTTCCTCCTCTCTCCATAGCGATGAAAAAATAATTATTCTCTTCCTTTAATAACTTGAGTATAAGGGTCATAACCTTGAGCTTGTCTACCTATTCCTTGAACGCCCTAATAACAGGTGGAATCCTTAAGTTTTTATCTAAAAAAATGAAGTGTGAATACAAATAATTCTTAGTATATACCTTGTAAAGGTAGTATTTGATAGCCTTGGTGACGGGTTCCCTATAACTTTGGGATTCATTAAAATACTCCCTTACCTATTTATATATGTGCTCAATGTGCTGTCTGGTATGGTGAAGATCCTCATGATGAGATGAATAAATATCACCCATAATAGCTTGCATCTCCTCTCTAACTATAGATCAAATCGACTCACCATCAACTAATGTTGAAGGAGGGGGATAAGAATACATAGAAGAAAAAATAGGCAAAGACCCCAATATACCCAATAAATAATCTTGAATAGCAGCAAAAGAGGTCCTTATATCCTATATCAAAGATATTATAACTTCCATTTCACTTTCCAGCCTTCAATTTTCAATTTCAACTTCCTAAATATTGAAAATAATTTGGGTTTGAATATGGAAAAAAACTAACAAAAAAAAAGATGTCTGGCATCAGATTCACTAAGATGAGTGATAGTAGGTTCCTAAGATCTCAAAAATATACTAAAATATGAAATCATAATCTCTACGAAAGTCTATAAATCTTCCATGGAAACAAAATATGAAGGAATGAAGGTAGTATCAGGAAAATGTGAAGCAAATATATCTATATTATGAAACACTTTCACCATAAGATGTGGTCTAGTAAGATAATCTGAAGGGAGGACATGAATCTCACCATCTTGATCAATCTACTCTACAATAGATCCCTTATGATCTTTCTTAACACCAACTGAGATAGCTGGTTCAAGATGATCTGATGGACTATTGTGGTCATCATCACTTCCATCCTCTTTATCAAAATTAGCATAAGAAATACCAAGAAATTTTTATCTAGGATAAGGATCCCCCTTAGATGATGCCTCATCCTCTACTAAGGTGGATCCAGTCTGAGAATCTCGATGATTTCCATTACCACCATTCTTAGAACCATAAAAAATATCTAAAAATTCTTTAGTGGTATTAGAAGAACACCTATTTTTTTTCTTATCCAGAGACTTCTATTTATTTATAATCTCTCTCACTCAATAGACTCTCTCTAGAAGGGAGATAAACAGGTGGACAAACAGCTTTAAAATATATGGCTAGGTTCTTAGGAATATCTTGATCACTACCCTCTTCAATAGAGGTATTCATTTCCTTTTCTTTAACCAAATAAAATTCCTCTTCAATAACTTATTCCTCATTTGAATAATATAAAATTTCATATGTATCCAATCCAGGATTAACAAGACTCTTGGGTCTGGAAGGATTGTCCACATGATTAAAACCCTCACAATGTTTATCATTATCTTCAACTCACATTTTTATCCATGTATTCTAATTCACTTTCATTATTTTTCAAGTAACCTCACTCAATAATAAACCAAAAAATTTTACTTCAAATTCTTACTCCTCATTAAACAATACTATGGCTTCTAGCTTTGATGAAATAAAATTTGGGAAAAAGAGACAATTATACCTATAAGATGAATTGCACATCTCCATCATGTGCACCATGAGGTATCTATAGAGATTAATATTATACCCTAATTTTATAAGGAATAGAGGTTACACGTCTTGATATCTCATAGTACTAAAATCCCTTTTCTGGGACACAACATATAATGAATAAACTTGAAAATATTTTTTCATTCTCTATATAATTTAGTAGTAGTTGGTCTTCTTATAGTACCATCTCTAGTCAACTCTAGCAGTTCTTTTTTATATATTATCCTATCACCATCAATCAAAATAAATACTTTAAAATAATCATAAACTCATCGGTGAGTCACATTAATCAACTTATCCAATTCTCTTGAATAAACACTAACCTCTTTTCCATTAATTGTGCTTTGAATGGGATCATTCTTTTCTCCAAAACTAAACTATGTGTATTTATAGAATTGATGAACCAACCAAGGATAAAAAGGTATATCATTTCTGGAGAACCAATCTATCCATCCCTAGTATTGGATCACATGGGGAACAAATGACTTATACGTTAACAACCATTATGTATCTACATATTTTTTAGCAACAACCATACAGTTCACAAGCTTGGGGTTCCTCGACTCAACAACAAATCAACTTGATTATCATCTAGACTTTTTTTTAGGACTTGATTCCTTATTATATGACTCTAAAGGAATATTGAATCTCACTATTGATGAAAAATTAAGGGATAATCAAGGGTGTGATAAGGTTTATGTTCAGGAGAGAAAGGGAAGTCAAAACAGTTCAAAGGGAGATGGTCTGAGTGAGAGAGTGACTTGGATTTGGATTTAATTTTGGTTTGTATCATTTAGGGATTTAAATTAGAAAAAAAATATAATAAAATATAAATTATTGAAATTAATGAAATTTAAACACTGAAAAAATAGGTTTGGTAGAAAATCAGAGGTTCAACCAGTAGAAAATTTGAAACAGTGACCAGTTGATCATCCCAATGGTGGATCATACCAACCGTGGATCATCCCAATGGTGAATAATCCCAATGGAGGATCATCCCAATGGAAGATCATCCCAATGGTGGATCATCCCAATGGTGGATCATCTAAATGGTGGATCATCCCAATGGTGGATCATCCCAATAGTGGATCATCCCAACAGTGGATTATCCCAACGGCGGATCATCCCAACAGTGGATCATCCCAACGGTGGATCATCCCAATGGTGGATCATCCAAATGGTGGATCATTACAAGGGTGGATCATGCCAATGATGGAAAATCTCAATTGTGGATCACCAATGGTGGATCACCAATAGTGGATCACCAATGATGGATCACTAATGGTGGATCAACAATGGTGGATCACCAATGGTGTCTTATCTAATGGTGTCTTGTCCAATGGTGGATTGTCCAATGGTGGATCCTCCAATATTAAAGAATAACTAAAATTTATCATTCCAAATTCATGTTTGATGTAGTTTAATCTCTCATAATTCAAGGGATTTATAAAAATATCAGAAAGATGATGTCCAATTTCTATGAATTTAATTCTTATACCACCCTTTTTGGAAATTATCTCTCAAAAAGTGATGTATTACATCAATATTATTTATCCTAGAATGAGATACATGATTCTTAGAAATTTTTATCGCACTTTTGTTGTCATAGTTTATAAGGAAATGTATAAATTGATATCCATAAGCAAGAAAAGTGTGTTTCATCCATAAATTTTTGGCACATCAACTGTAAGGGTTGGTGTCATCAGAACCAACTATTTTTTACTTTGATTACATGAATGTTCATTTATTATATATTGTTCATTGTTCTGCATGACTATAATATAATAATGTCCTAGAATATTTGTTGCATTAATAAGGTCATAGCAGATCCCCTCTATGATGAGAACCTTGAAATTCTATTACAATATTCTTAAATAAAGTTTTGCAGTTGGATGACATACTATGATAGGACACATAGTATACAGACCGTCATGTGCGAGTACTCGTAAGAAGACGAGACTCTCTCTCATGGAGTTCGCACTTGGTAATCTCCAAGATGGGAGATTATGAGAACAGACCCGCCAGTAGTAATTCTGCATGTCTTGGTGTCATCGAATATTGCTATCTGCGAGCGTGTGTAATGGTCCTTAGACTGGAAGATTATCATTAACTCATGTTATGACTCACGCACTTAGATTTACTGATGAAAACTGTCACACAGACAGTTGGTGGGAAGTAGGGTATGTTGGGTGCGTCATGAGTGACATGTTGTTAATGGATAAGTCAAGGAAGGATTTGTTCCTTCCATTTATGGAAGTTGATATCTCGGCCCTTTGATTGAAATAGAATTGTCGCATTAAATTCCATGGCCATGGTGTAAACGACGAGTTTATTTCAGGTAGTCAAAGAACGATAGATCAAGCATATAGGTTTATGACACTGCCATGAAACCTGCTTGATGATATATCGAGACAAAGGGATTAAATTACATAGTAAGCGTTCGTATGAGGTGATACGTCAATGCGGTGTCAACTTGTTTCTCTTGGGTTCCTTGATCCATTGCTAGACAGTAATCTTGGAATTTAGGCAAGCCTGCCTAATGACAACGAGAAAGAGGCCTAGAGGGTCACACACTAAGTGTATCCAAGTATCTCAAGTTGAATAAATATTATTCCCGTACGTGGTTTAATAATTATTCAAGGAAGCCTTAGTTGTTTTAAATGATGGAGGAAAAATAAAATAAAACAAGTACACGCTGTGTATTATTAAATGTACATGCCGTGTAGTTTTATTTTGGAAAGGAAATGAATAAATGAAAACAAGATATACACGCCGTGTACATTTAATGTACACGCTGTGTATTTTTCAATGAAAAATAAGTACGCACCGTGTATTTATTATTACACGCCGTGTAGTTTTTCCAGTCGGGATTTTGAGGATATAATATCGTTTTATTAAATGATATTTATTCATCATGAGCTCATGTCAAGGAATTAATTATTCAACATGGGGGTTTTCAATAAGATTTAATGAAATAAATGTAACGCGTAACGCATTTATTTATTGTCATAACTCTACAACATCAAACTCAATTATAAATATCCTCACAACCCTAACTCTTTACCTACACAAGATAATTATTGTACACAACATATCTGGAGAATTCTTTCAAGGTCGAAAGAACCTCTTCCTCTAAGAACACTCTCAAGACCGAGAGAGATCCTCTTCCATCGGATCAATACGATCTAAGGAGGACAACACAAGCAAAGGATTCTCCACGCTAGCACCCAGATAATCCTTTGGTGACATCCAGAGATACAAGGTACACGTGTGGATCACCGCTAGAGGGAGTCTACACTTGGCTTCTACGCCGCAATGACAGATCACATTGACAATGTGATCGAGAACATCAACGAAGAAAGAACACCCAAAAGGTATTTCTTTATAATTAATTAAATTAATTATAATCAACCTGTAACGATCCTTGTTTATGGTTCCGGGACAAACCATCTTCTTTGTCTTTTTCTGTGATTCGATCCGAAGAGACTGGCGTTTATCTTCGTATTGATCCCAGATTGATCATTGATAATGAAAAAAAGCCAAGTGGGCACATCCACCCACGCGCTTCCGCTGCGCCCAGAACTATCAATTGGTATCAGAATGAGGTTACAACGTTGATTATAGTTATTTAATTTTCTTTGATAATTTATGCATTCATATTTGATTCAATTCGAAATAAATCATTCTATAAATCTGAATTAACGAGATCTATTATTCCTCCTTCGTTTCTCGATTCATATCACAGAAACAACCTTTTAATTTTAATTTTTGATTAAAATAAAAATGAGGAACTCATCTGGAGGAGCCGCTCTTTCTGTCTGTACAACACGGGATTACATGACCTGTAATTAAAACTACACGTCGTGTACTTAGTTTCAACTAACCGACACTAGTCTGCCAAACCACACCATGTGAATTGATTATGCCTAAGTTTTAATCACGCCATGTTGACCAGAATTGAACGGCGTGTGGAAACCGGAATACACGGTGTGTATGTTGGAGCAACACGTCGTGTAGTCCGTTCCGACCCAGGTGAAACCGTGTACAAAGATAAGCCGCATACCACGTACACGAGATCGCCAGGCCAGTTACCGCGTGACAAGGAAGTACACGCCGTGTATGATTCATCTACACGCCGTGTACTATAAAATTTCCAAAGTACAGAAAACACGCCAAAGCCCTGACGTGTACTTTGGATAAAGGGTGAAAAGAAAAATACACGCCGTGTAATTATAAACTACATGTCGTGTACTTTCCAGAAATGGAATTTCACCAGGTTTCCTCCAATGTACAAAGACCCGTACAAGGAATATGGATGAGAAGAATCTCAAGGAAATTCAGAAAGGAATTTAAGATAAAGAATTGATTAATTATAATATCATAATTAATTTAATTCGAGCACATATTATCTTAAATAAAAGAAAGATTAAAAGAATTTGAATTCTAAATATGCGTAAATGTCGTTGCATACTATAGATGATCATGAGCTAGACCAAAGACCCTTTGTATGTGTATGGTTTCATTTAAATTTATTTAATTTAAATTTGTTGGCCTGCGAGCCTTCTTCCAATAAAATGTAGGGCATGCGTTCCTATGGTTTCTTTAATGTAAACCCATGTAATAGAGGATCTCTCAAGAAAGAGGAGATGGTTAAAATCCCAAAGCTGAGGTGAAACTGAAGCAAGAAGATATAGAGGTGGACAGGTGGGAGCTGCAAAACAAGAACCATCAGGTTCAAGGTGTTTTCCCTAGGTCAGGGTTAGCTTATCAAAACCGCTAGATAAGCTAACCAAATAGAAGATCATGATCGTGCCATCTTATTTTATTTATATCTGATTTCATGGTTTAATTATTATCTATGTGTTTTCATGATCACATAATTAATAAAATGAACAAGCATTCAAAGATAGAATAAAATAAAAACTGGACTATGCGTAAACATTATCAGAACATGGTTAATCACTTAAGCTAGAATCACTTAATATTAACAAGCATGTGATAATGCAAAAATATGTGTAAAGAATAAAATCCCTCAAATACCATATTAAGTCAGACCAAGCCTTCCGTTACTTGATTAAGGGAAAGACTCAATAAAACTATGTGTTTGACCAACCCTTGTTGGGAAACTTACTTTTATAAATGAATCCCTTATGAAAGGTTTTGGGTTGACTTAACCATATTACATCAAGAGAAGTAGCCCTTGATAGACTTGATGTAATATTGGAGGCAAGAGTTGAGGAAATCCAAGTCAGGATTTTAGGATTGGGGAGTCCACTCAACAGATCAAGGAACTGTAAGCTCACAGTTGGCAAAGACCTTCCTACCTAAATACCTTCAAATAGCTTGACCAACCCTTTTTGGGGTTATGCGAAGGCAAATATGGATCCTTGCCACTAGAATGTCAAAGTAACTGGACATTCCGAGTTCAATGGCGAGGGCCATTGGGACTTGATAAAATAGTGGGAGAATTAATAAAATTTATTATTTCTCATAAAATGTAATCAAAGAAAGTACTAATAAATCTTATCTTTTAAATTGTAGAATCAAGATGAAAAACTCGTCAACCACATTTTCTATGCGATCAATTCTAGATAAAGACAATACCCTCACCAACAGTAACTTTCAGGAATGGTTTAGGCGCCTTCGGGTTATCCTACACCATGAACGAAAGTTTTACATGCTGGAGTCCTCGCTTCCTGATTCTCCTTCCCCAGGGGCGAGTGATGAATATTTCCTGGTCTATGATCAACATTTGAATGACTCTCTCGACATTCAATGTTTGATGCTGTCATCTATGTCTAGTGAGCTCATGAAGTCTCATAAAGACATGGATTCCTACAGCATGCTCGAGCACCTCTGTGGTCTATACCAGGAGAGAGCAAGATAGGAAAGGTTTGAGATCTCCAAGGCTCTATTTCAGAACAAGCTTGGAGAGGGTTCCCCAGCCGGGCCTCATGTAGTCAAGATCATTGGAAACATTGAGTTCTTGGAGGTTCTAGGGTTTAAACTCCCCGAAGAATTGGGTACCGATATCATTCTTGCATCACTCCCCCAGAGCTTCTCAAACTTTGTTGTGAACTTCAACATGAACAACATTGAGAAGTCTCTGTCTGATCTTCTTATCCTTATTCTCCAAGTGGACAATGACATGAAGCGTGAAAAGCCTTCTTTACTCATGGTGAATAAAAGGAAAGGGAAGGTGAATAGATTTAAGCCCAAAGCTTCTTCAAGGCCTTCCAAGAAAAGGAAGATCAAAGGGGAGGAAAAAGAACAGGATGCTGTTTGTTTTTCATGTGGCAAGAAGGGCCACTGGAAGAAAAACTACACCCAGCCAAGGAAGAAAGGGGAAGCTTCAGGTGTGTTTATTATCAAATGCAATCTATCTATTTGTACTAATTGGGTATTAGATACTACTTGTGGTGCTCACATCTGTATCCAAATATAGGAACCAAGTAGATTCAGGAAGATTGATCAAGGGGAGGTAGATCTACGAGCAGCCAACAGAGCCAGACTCGCTGCTGTAGCTGTCGGAGACTACCACCTCACATTTCCTACTGGGATGGTCTTGGTTTTGAAAGGATGTTATTATGTGCCTTCTGTTACTAAAAACATTATTTCAGTATCCAGATTAGATACTGATGGACTCATATTCAAGTTTGGAAATGAATGTTTCTAATTTTATAAAGTTAGCTTTTGTTTTGGTAGGGAACATTTATATAACGACCTTTATGTGTTAGACTACACAAACCAAGTAATGGAAATTGATAACAAAGTTAATTCACATGACTCATACCACACCCAACTTTGGTATCACCGGATAGGTCATGTCAATGAGAAACGTTTGACAAAATTACATCAAGATGGATATTTAGATTATTTCGAACTAAAACCACTTGGTGTATGTCATGCGTGTCTACAAGGCAAAATGACCAAAGCCCCATTTAGTGGGAAAGGTGAAAGAGCTAAAGAGCTTCTAGAATTAGTTCACACAGATTTGTGTGGACCATTTCCAGTTGAAGCAAGGGGTGGGTTCTTGTACTTCATAACTTTTACTGATGATTTTAGTAGATATGGATATATCTATTTAATGAGGTATAAGTCAGATTATTTTGATCGGTTCAAAGAATACAAAAATGAAGTTGTGAACCAGCTTTGTAAGAAGATTAAGAAACTCCACTCAGACAGAGGAGGAGAATATCTTAATCGGGACATCATTGATTTCTTACGAGAGTTTGGGATTCTATCTCAACTCACTCCTCCTTACACACCGCAGTGGAATGGTGTAAGTGAAAGGAGGAACCACACCCTGTTGGACATGGTGAGATCCATGATGAGTCATGCGAGTCTTCCATTATCCTTTTGGGGATATGCATTACAAACAACAGCACACATATTAAACCAAGTACCAACTAAATTGATAAATGGTATTCCATACGAGTTATGGAGTGGACGCAAATCCATGTTATCGAATTTACATGTGTGGGGTAGTGAAGCATTTGTTAAAGCCTCTTCAGGTAACAAACTCGCGCCCCGAGGCACAAAGTGTATCTTTATAGGATATCCCAAGGAAACAAGGGGATATTACCTATAAAACCCCTCAGAAAAAAAAGGTTATAGTGGAAAGACACGCCATATTCCTTGAGAGGGAGCACATATCCAAAAGAGATAGTGGGAACGAGATAGACTTCGATGAAGTCGAGGCTCAAGATACACATGAGTTGGTACAAGAACAGATTCCACAAAGCCCCGTGGAAGAACAATCTGTTCCAGAGACACAAGAACTGCGTAGGAGCACGAGAGAGGTGAGAGAACCAGAATGATATGGTTTTCTTGTCACCGAGGATGGTGACTCATTATTGGTTGACAATTATGATCCTCTTACCTACAAGGAAGCAGTTGAAGGCACAGACGTTGCCAAGTGGAAAGAATCCATGAATTCTGAAATGGAGTCCATGTACCAAAACCAAGTCTGGATTTTGGTAGATCCTCCAGTTGATGTAAAGCCTATTGGTAATAAATGGGTATTCAAGAAGAAACTGGACATGGAGGGGCAAGTCAGCACCTACATGGCACGACTGGTTGCAAAAGGTTTTAGACAGCGTCAAGGAAATGACTATGATTAAACCTTTTCACCGGTTGCAATGATGAAGTCCATCAGAATCCTATTGTCCATTACTACTTACCATGACTGTGAAATTTGGAAAATGGATGTCAAAATAGATTTCCTTAATGGGAACCTCTAGGAAGATGTCTACATGACACAACCTGAAGGTTTTGTGACTCCAAAGGATGCCAACAAGGTATGCAAGTTGTAGAAATCCATTTATGGATTAAATCAAGCATCAAGGTCATGGAACATTAATTTTGATGAAGCTGTTACGAAATTTGGATTTGTTAAGAACGAATGTGATCCTTGTGTCTACAAAAGGTTTAGTGGAAGTA
The DNA here is from genome assembly GCA_963277665.1 of Viscum album. Taxonomy (NCBI): domain Eukaryota; kingdom Viridiplantae; phylum Streptophyta; class Magnoliopsida; order Santalales; family Viscaceae; genus Viscum; species Viscum album. The sequence continues at coordinate 302,400,969 of OY728144.1, forward strand.
CAATCATTTTTCTAATAGTATATGTTGATGAAATATTGCTAATTGGAAACGAAGTACCTGTCTTATAGCCAGTTAAGGCATGGTTTCATAAATGCTTCTCCATTAAAGACTTGGGTGAGGCGGCATATATCCTTGGGATCAAGATCCATCGTGATAGATCCAAGATAATGCTGGGCCTGAGTCAAAGTACATACATTGACAAGATACTGAAGAGATTCAGTATGGAACAGTCCAAGAGGGGATTGTTTCCAGTGTCACATGGCATTGATCTTTCCAAGAAAATGTGTCCTCAGACACATGAGGAAAGAAAGAGGATGGAAAGGGTCCCTTATGCATCCGTGATTGGGTCAGTCATGTATGTTATTCTATGTACGAGGCTAGATGTTGCTTATGCATTAAGTGCGGTAGGCAGATATCAATCTGATCTAGGAGACCGCCATTGGATGATAGTCAAGACTATCCTTAAGTATCTAAGGCATACTAAGGATATGTTCCTGGTTTATGGAGGAGATGAGGAACTAGTCATCATAGGACATGTAGATGCTAGTTTCCAGACTGATCAAGATGACATGAAGTCGCAGACTGGATACATCTTCAGTTTGAATGGATGTGAAGTGAGTTGGAAGAGCTCAAAACAAAGTGTGGTGGCAGATTCTATAGCAGAGTCCGAGTATATCACAGCTTCTGAGGCAGCTAAAGAAGAAGTATGGATGCAAAGCTTCATCCAAGAGTTGGATGTTGTACCGAGCAGTAAAGATCCTATCACACTTTATTGTGATAATACTACAGCGGTGGCACTTGCAAAAGATCCAAGGTCACATCAGTGGACAAAACACATACTTCGGAAGTATCACCTATTGAGGGATTTTTCTCAGAGAGGTGAAGTTGGAGTGAGAAATGTTTCCACGGAAGACAACGTGGCCGAACCATTGACTAAATCCTTAACTCAGAAGAAACATGATCATCATGTGAGGTCTAGCGGACTAAAAGTCATAGGCAGTTGGCTCTAGTACAAGTGGGAGTTTTTAAGGGTTGGTGTCCTCATAACCAACTGTTTTGTACTTTGATTACATGAATGTTCACTTATTATATATTGTTCATTGTTCTACATGACTATAATATAATAATGTCTTTGAATATTTTTTGCATTAATAAAGTCATAGCAGATCCCTGCTATAATGAGAACCTTGAAATGCTATAACAATATTCTTAAATAATGTTCTGCGGTTGGATGACATACTATAATAGGACACATAGTATACAGACCATCATGTGCGAGTACTCGTAAGAAGATGAGACTCTCTCTCATGGAGTTCTCACTTGGTAATCTCCAATATGGGAGATTATGAGAACAGACCCACCAGTAGTAATTCCGCATGTCTTGGTGTCATCAGATATTGCTATCTACGAGCGTGTGTAATGGTCCTTAGACTGGAAGATTATCATTAACTCATGTCATGACTCACGAACTTAGATTTACTGACGAAAACCGTCACGCAGACAGTTGGCGGGAAGTAGGGTACGTTGGGTGCGTCATGAGTGACATGTTGTTAATGGATAAGTCGAGGAAGGATTTGTCCCTTCCATTTATAGAAGTTGATATCTCGGCCCTTTGATTGAAATAGAACTGTCACATTAAATTCCGTGGACATGGTGTAAAAGACGAGTTTATTTTAGGTATTCAAAGAATGAAAGATCAATCATATAGGTTTATGACACTACCATGAAACCTTCTTGATGAGATATCGAGATAAAGGGATTAAATTACACAGTAAGCATTTGTATGAGGTGATACGTCAATGCAGCGTCAACTTCTTTCTCTTGGGTGCCTTGACCCGTTGCTAGACAATAATCTTGGACTTTAGGCAAGCCTGCCTAATGCCAATGAGAAATAGGCCTAGAGGGTCACACAATAAGTGTATCCAAGTATCTCAAGTTAAATAAATATTATTCCCGTATGTGGTTTAATAATTATTCAAGGAAGCCTAAGTTGTTTTAAATGATGGAGAAAAAATAAAATAAAACAAGTACACGCCGTGTATTATTAAATGTACATGCCGTGTAGTTTTATTTTAGAAAGGAAATGTATAAATGAAAACAAGATATACACGCCGTTTACATTTAATATACACACCGTGTAGTTTTCAATGAAAAACAAGTTCACGCCGTGTATTTATTATTACACGTCGTGTAGTTTTTCTAGTCGGGATTTTGAGGATATAATATCTTTTTATTAAATGATATTTATTCAGCATGAGCGCATGTCAAGGAATTAATTATTCAACATGGGGGTTTTCAATAAGAGTTAATGAAATAAATGGAACGTGTAACACGTTTATTTATTGTCATAACTCTACAAACTCAAACTCGATTATAAATATCCTCACAACCCCAAATCTTTTCCTACACAAGATAATCATTGTGCACAACATCTCTGGAGAATTCTTTCAAGGTCGAAAGAACCTCTTCCTCCAAGAACGCTCTCAAGACCGAGAGAGATCCTCTTCCATCGGATCAAGACGATCTAAGGTGGACAACGCAAGCAAAGGCTTCTCCATGCTAGCACCCAGAGAATCCTTTGGCGATGTCCAGAGATACAAGGTACACGTGTGGATCACCACTAGAGGGAGTCTATACTTGGCTTCTATGACGCAACGACGGATCACATTGACAACATGATTGAGAACATCAACGAAGAAAGAACACCCAAAAGGTATTTCTTTATAATTAATTAAATTAATTATAATCAACCTGTAATGATACTTTTTTGTGGTTCCAGGACAAACCATCTTCTTTGTCTTTTTCTGTGATTCGATCCGTGGAGACTGGCTTTATCGTCGTATTGATCCCGGATTGATCATTTCTAATGACAAAAATCCAAGTGGGCACATCCACCCACGCGCTTCTGCTACTCCCGGAACCATCATCAACTTCCTAAAACTACATATTCTGCTTCAACAGTAGACATTGAAACATAATTTTTCTTCTAACTATACCGAGATACTTGTGACGTTCCCAAAAGATGACATGTTTTAGAGGTTATTTTTCTATCTAACTTTCAACCACCAAAATCCACATATGAATAACTCCCTAAGTAAAATTATTTTCTTCTAAGGTATAAATGTCATAAATTTGTGGTATATTTGAGGTATTTGAAAATTATTTTAACATCAATTTAATCAGACTCTTTTATATTTTCTTAAAAATAGGCACACATACACACACTAAAGATAATATTTGTTTGGATAGCAGTTAATTATAGATAGATTCCAATCATACCTCTATAATTGGTTTGATCTATTGGCTTTCTAGCTTCATCAAGATCTATCTTACAAGTGGTACTCATAGGAGTTTCACTAATTTCAGTGCTATCAAAACCAAAAAGTTTTAGAATATCTTTAGTGTACTTTCTTTAATTTTAAATAATTTCATCTTTATTTGGAAAAATTTGAGACCCATGAAATAATTTAAGTTCACCCATTACACTCACTTCAAATTCATTTTGCAACATATTTTAAAAATCATTACAAAAATAATTTTTAGAAGATCCAAAGATAATATCATAAACATAAATTTAAACTAATAAAACATCTTTTGAAATTATTTTTATAAAAAGAGTAGGATCGTCCATGCCTTTTGAAAAAAATTTAGAAATTAGAAAAGAGTTGATCTTATCATACCAAGATCTAAGAGAATGTTTTAAACCATATAAATATTTTGTTAATTAAAAGTCATGATTTCAAAAATAAATATTTTGAAATCCAGGGGTTGTTCAACAAAAACATCCTCAACTATATAACCATTTAAGAATGCACTTTTGACATTCATTTGATATAGTTTGAAATAAAAATGTGTTGGACATGCAAGAATTATTCTAATGGATTCAAGTTTGGTCATTAGTGAAAAGGTTTCATCATAGTCAATACCATTTTCTTGACTATATTCTTGTGCAACCAACATATATTTATTTATTACTATAGTTCCTAACTCATTAACATTATTTCTAAAACCCCATTTAGTGATAATAGTGATAGTGTCTTTAGGCCTAACTATAAGTTCCCAAACTCTATTTCTTTTAAAATCATTAAGTTTATATTGAATTTCCATCACCCATAATTCAACATTAATTTAATCATTGATATTCTTAGGTTCAAGTTTTGAAAAAATGATTTATGTTCAACTTGATTTCTAAGAGAAGATCTAGTTTTTGTACCTCTATCTAGGTCTTCAACTACAATATCTATAGGATAGTATCTATGAGTCCTGATAGATTTAGGAAATTAAGGGATGGTTATTTCATTATTATTTATAGGTTTAGGTTTGGGTTCAGGATGTTCCTCAAAATTGGATGATTTTTATTCTTGTTTTATAGAATTTTCAGAATGTTTGACATTGATAATCTGAATTCACAGATTATACTCAAGGTTTTATAAAGGTATATTAGGCTCATGTGGATTTTTTTCATCACATATGACACAAAAAGACTCTTCTACAACCATGGTTCTTTTATTAAACACATTATTTTATTTACTCAAAGTAAAATAAATAAGGAAAATTACTTCATCACTCATGGAATAATTTTTTTCAAAATTATCATTAGTATTATGAATAACGACTTTTCAACCAAAAAATATAAAGTAATTGACCTTTGGTTTTATACTATTCCATAATTCATACAGATTTTTATTTAATAGTGGTCTAATCAAAGCTTTATTAATTATAAAATAGGTTGTATTCATAGGCTCTTCCAAAAAATAAATAGAAATTTCATACTCATTAAGAATAGTTTGAGAAATTTCTTGAGGGGTCCTATTTTTTTTTCTATAAAACTATTCTAATATGGGGTCCTTAGATAAGAAATGTTATGATTATATCTATTTTGTGAGTAAAAATATTTAAATTTGAAATTCTCAAACTCACAAGAATGATCAATTCTTAATGTCTAAATACTAAGTCCACTAATATTTTATACATATTTAGTATACTTGGTAAAATAAGAATAGGATTCACTTTTTTGAGATAGAAAGAATACTCAAGTATACCTATAAAATTGATATATAAGAACATAAAAATAGTTCTTAACATTTAAACTAAAAACCCTAGAAGGTCCAAACTCGTTCATGTGATCTAACTCTAGGGGTTGCAAAGTTGAAACATATTTCTTTGATTTGAAATAAATTTTGTGTTGTTTACCTTTTTGACATGGGTTATAGACTTTTTAATTTGGGAATTCTAGTTTAGGTAGATATTTGAATAACCCTTTCCTAGTTATATATATAAGTGAGTAAATATTGCAATGACCTAGTCTCCTATGGTACAACCAACATTCTCTGTGAAAGGCACTTAGATAAAAATATTTTGATAAAACCACCACTACATAACTATGAGAAGCTAAGAAGATTATAATTTAACCCATCTAAAAATAAAAATTTAGAAATTAAAATAGTATTAAAATTATTGATTTGTCCAAGGACAGTAATTTTCCCTTTAAAATTGTCCCCAAAAGTGACATGTCCACCATCCACCATAATCAGATTCTTAAAACATGAATAATATCTATTCATATGTCTAGAACAACCACTATCCTGTTACCATAAATTTTTACTATATATTTTCAAGAAGGTTTCTTAAAAAATAAACTTTACACCAAAAATGACTTTGGTACCCAAATCTTATTAGGCCCAGAAATGTTAGTTATCAAATCTTTAGGAACCCATACTTTCTCAATAGGTTTCCTACTAGAAAATTTTAAACTTTTAGAAATAAATAATTTTTTGGGTCTAAATGAATAAAAATTTGTAAAATATTTTCTATAATTTTAACTAGTAAAAAATATATTCTTAACAATTCTTCTATGTCTAGGTTGATACCCTATACTAGTAGTGTACTTGGGAGACATCTGCTTTCCAAGAAGTTGTGTAAGAGTATTTCTACCATTGGTGAATATTTCTAGATATTTATTTATTTTCTCATTGTAAAATTTTAATTCATTTTTCTCCCTTAATATTTTATCATTTTTATCTTTCTTAACAACAATATTAGATTTAAAATTAGCATTCAAGGAATGGTACTTCCTTAAAATCTTATATTTATCCTTAATTTCACTGAATTTTTCATCTAGAATGTTAGTACTCGAACATATATTCATTATAAATGTTCTCATCATTTTTTAATCTTAATAATAATTAAAATATGTATATAAGAAGAAGGGAAAACATCAATACCATAGACGTGTTTGTCATAAAACACATGTTAGCTCTTTTATGCTTATCCTCTTGGGTTGTGTCTGAGTCACTTGATCTTTCTTTAGAATAAATCCAAGTTTCTTTCATTAATTTATTTTATATATTATGATTATACTCATATTTATTTATTTATTTCATCTTGGGACATTCATCTTTGACATGCTCTTTCCTTTTACACTCATAAAAAAATATTTCATTCGAATCATCATCCTTCTTCCAATCTTTTATCCAGTTTTATATATTATCATATTTACCTTTATAGCTTGGTTTCCTAAATAAATTATTCTTCTTATAAAACTTTTTAATCTTCTGTCTAATTGGGCCATCTCTTAATCACTATCAACAGGTGATTCTTCATCACTTGAACTTTCATCTCAAATTTTCTCCTTTTGTTTTGAGGTAGTGGATTTAAAGGCTAAAAATTTTATTTTTGGTTTATCGTCTTATTATCTGTTCACTTTGAGTTATTCCTCATAAATCATTAGTATTACAATCAGATCCTTGATAGGTAACTTGCTAACATTACACAATTCTCTAATTGATACTGATGTTCCTATCCATCTATATAGAAGACACCTCAATAGGTGCATCACTTGATCTTTATTAGAAAAAGGTTTTTCCAGTGAGTGAATTGTATTAATGATATCATTAAACCTGAGATACATGTCATAAATAGCATCATCGATTTTCATTTTAAAAGTATCATATTTAATATTATATGTATTTAACCAAATTTCTTTAAAATTAGATTTTCCCTCATGAGAAACATCTAAATTGTCCCAATATTAAAAAGCAGTTTTATAGAAATATATTCTATTAAATTATTCATAACCCAAATCACAGTGCAAAGAATTAATTGATTTATATTTATTATTATATTCATCTTCAGTAGAATCACTCTAAGTAACTCTAGTAGTTTGAGGTAATTCATATTGATCTTTAATTACAATACAGATATCAAAACCCATACTCTCAAGATGCAGTTTCATTTTAATTTTCCTATGATCATAGTTAGTTCCATTAAAATAAGGAGGTCTTTTGGTAGCAGAACCCTCTTGTATATTATCCATAAAGAACTAAATTTATAAATAACATTAATTTAATATATTTAAAGGATAACTAAATCACAATTTAAATATATTTTAAAAATTCACTGATACCAAATGTTAGTCGGAGTGAATAAATCAATAAGAGGGAGTTGAATTGAGTACCCAATAGAATTTATATTAAAAAAAGTTCAACTAAACTCTCCCAATTTAAATAAATTCTCCCAGTTAATAAAAATAGTAGTTTAATATAAGTTTTATCTTTTAAAATATTTCTCAAATATTGATTAGGGCTTAGTAAAAAATATATATAAAATTACATTAACTTTTGAAATCAATTAACTTAATTAAATACTTTATATATAAATTGTTTATGATTAACTATAAAAGTAAAAAAATTACATTTTAAATAAAAATTTAGTTTATTCTTTAAAAAAAAAAACAAAACACAGACACACAATGAAATAAACAAGGGTTTCGGTCTCAAGATGAGACCTAATCCTGACCACTTGGAAATAAACCAATTCTAAGTTGATTATTAAATCAAATAATCTAATCCACAATATGTATCTAGCATACAAACAATAACAAAAGATTTCTAGGCTTAAATCCTCTTCCATAGTTATACGTGGGTATAAAAACAAAATAGGCCATGTATGGACCTCTTCCACAGTTTCTGTGGGTATTGATAAAAAGGGTTGAGATAATACCAAGTATTCTCTAGTTTAAGTGCATGAGTTAGTGTGTATAGATAAATATAGAAAAAAATATCACTAATCAAAATTAATGAAAAATAATAGATAAAGTAAGAAGATATAGAATATGTAGTGATGCTTGTTCTGTAATGCTCCATATGCTCTAGAGTCCTCAGGTTAGGATTGTTGAGGATTTCAAAACAATTTCAATAAAAGGGATAAAAAAAGAGTGTAATAAAGTATAGTTTTTCTATATTTAGGAAATGATCTCAATATTCTATGTAATTTACTCTTTCACAGTCGAATGTATATGTGTGTAAGTTCTCTCTCTATCAACATCAAGCAAGTCTAATTTGTTTTGCATCAAGGAGTCCTTCAAAAATGAAAACTCTATAGGTTCAAATAACTATTGAATAATAATTATAAATATTTCCTAGATCCTTGTAATGAACCTCTGATTTTTTTCAATGCACTCATGGAATGAATTATAAATGATCATTAAAATAAAACCACGACATTAACTACCATAAAATAGCTATTAGAATCAGTTAATTCAAATGCAGAAAAACATGAATGGTATAAGGATGATGATAGCATAGTCTAGAGGCAAAAAAACTAGTCGTAGCATGTCTGGTAGTATCATAGTTGAACAAGTGGTAGAAAATTTGATGGCAGCTCATCTAATGGTAGAAAATACCTAACGGTAACACACGAATGGCGGTGGAACATGGATGGAGGTGGCCAAAAACTGTTGGTGGAATTCCTGATTCTAGATTGAATCTAGTGGTGGAAAGTGTCTATCAGTGGAAAGTATGACATAACAGGAATCTAATGGTAGAAATACTCTAGTAGTAACAGATTTCTAGTGGTAGAAAATCTCAAGCAGTGGCATAAGTTGATGGTGGCATAATTTTACTAATGGTAGTACTTGTCAACACATATCCAATTTTCTTAAAAAATATTCTTTCTAAAATAATATTCTACCATAAAACATTAATCTAATTTAAAAAATAATTATCATGATTTTTGATCATTTAAATAAGGAGGTTCCAATAGATTAATACATTCATTCTAATAGTTTAAGATTTATATATGATCTCCCACTATAATTTTTCTTTTTTGTTTAAGGGAACTAATATGATTATTTATTTTAAGAACAATTTTATCTATATGATTTCTAGAAGATATAGTTTTCATACACAAAAATTTCAAATATTTTCTCAATAATAATATAGAAAAAGGCATCAAATTAGTTTTTGTTTTATTTTTTGATTTTTTTATAAATTTTGAGCATTTTTTTATAAATTTTGAGCATTTTTTTATATTTATTTTGTTTTATTTTTTACTTTTCATGAAAAAATTTAAACTTTTTTTTGGTAGAACATTCATTTCCTAGAAACAACACTAAAATATTGACTTAACCCTTTGTTAATATAGGAAAAATTAATTATTTAGTTTCATTACCAAACAATAATGCAACAACAAGTAAGGGTTGACCCCATATTGAAGGAAAAATGTGTATATGTGTGACTAAATTAAGTAAAAAACACTCATGAAAACTTAACAAGATACCATGAAATTATTGGTTAGAAAATAAATGTCTAGTATGATTTTTTTTGGAATTTGTGACAAAAAAATTAATTTTAAGAACATTGGAAAGAAAGAAAAAATGATTGATGAGATATGGAACTTTATTATATGGTTTTGAAAATATTTTTCCTTTATTCATGCCTTGAGAAATTCATTAGAATTGAAAGAAATGAGGCTGACCAACTTAGTCAGTTGGTCCACCTATGTATGAATTAATTCTCTAGTTTCTTAAATATGAACTCAATCATACACAAAATTCTATAGTTAGAAATAGTTAAAGTTATTTTTTAATTGATCATAATTTTTTCCATCAGATGTGATTAGAAATTGGTATAACAGTTTTGGTTTATTTATATTAAGGTAAATCCTCATTGATCCTTGATTATTTAAAGATGAACTGTCTGAGAAATTATGAGATAGAGTAAATCTTGTAAAAGAAAACACAAATGGATTTAGAAATTATTACTAGAAAAATAGATTTACAAAGAGAATTTTTAGACCAACATCATTTATGAGTTAACCAAAAAATGAATTATATTTAAAATAATAAACAAGAAAAAATAAGGTTGGAATAAAATCTTATCTATCAAATGAATTCTCTTCCAGATCCACCCCCATTGACTAATTCATGATATGATCATATTTTTCACTCTAACTGCATCTTCCTATCATCTTAGAATCCGTACCTCTCAATATTTATTAATAAAAAATATCTCTATCCTCTTTCTCTCTCTAAAGTTTTACTTTTAATATTTATCCTAATTTATGACTTACCACACCACCTAATTTTTATAAATTCATGATCTTATCATCACAATGTCCATTATATTTTCAAAAATCTTGGTAAGATTAAATTTACCCTATGTTACTATCATGATATATTATAAAAACTATTTAATAACTATTTCCACTTGAACATGACATTAATTGGTTAAACAGACCAATATTTTATTTTTTATAGTGGTGAGGGGAGATGGTGTACCAAATAAAATAAAAATACCAAACCACAGAAGGAATGAACTAGATCTATGTAATAAGAAGTCGAAAAAAAAACAAATAAATAGAATAAAATAATATAAAGGAAAAAAATGAACACATGATTTAATTTCATTAAATCCCATGGGGACCTATGTGAATGGAAAGAAAACCACCAATTATACATGTTTTTATTAATATCAAAAGAAATAAATTATACAAGTGAAAACCAGAAAGAAAAGAAAAAAACAAGAAAATATAGTATTTATAGCTTCAAATCAAATAAAACTAAAATTGTAACACTTACAGTGCTAGAGTCTGAATGAAATTTGATGGTCATGATCACTTGGAGTTAGTGCGGGTGTGTGGAACATGCCCAAAATTAAAGACTCATACTCCTATACATCTGGAACTATTGAGATGAAGGCTGAACTTATTCCACTGAGTAAGGACATCAACTCCACCAAAAATCATCCATAAGGTGAAGCTGAGGGAGGGAGAAAATCCTGGATATAAGCTCTTATGATGAAAATAGAAAAAGGCGAGCTGGGGTTTAACCAAAGGAGCCAAGAGCCAAAACTTAGAAGAAGTATAATTATGTAGAGCTGAAGTGACCAATCTTAGGGGTAATAAATGCTCAAGACACCATCCTAAATCTTGAAGTGCCACAACGAATCAGGAGACACCATGATCACACACTAAAATAGAATACAAAAAACATAGTAAATTGAGTCACATAGGCGGATGATACTGATCAAATGGTCCCTGAGGCTAATCAATGACCAGCAAAATAACAACCTATGAATCACCAGGGTTTCACAGAGGAAGTGTGGGAAACTTGGTCGACCTAATGCCAGGGCCCAAATAGAAATATCATAAGGAAATGAAAAATACCAAGCAACATATGTATACAATTGAGAATTTAAAATAAACAAAACAATTTTTCATTAATGGTTATCATACTAAATATTGAAAATAGGTAGAGTCAAATGAGGTAGATTTTAATTTCAAAATAAAAGAAATATAATACCATAATTCAAAAATATCCACCATTTTCAATTGAAATTGGAGATGTTCTTGCAAATAAGGTTATAGAATAAAAAATGTTTTCAACCTATCTTAAAAAAATTTGAATTTAGACAAGACTGCTACTTTATTCAAACTATAATCCAGGTTTAGTTCAATGTGTATATTATTAACACACATGGTTCCAAATTCTATAATATATTTAATAAAATGTCACCTAGTATCAATGTGTTATGATTTACCATGGAAAAATAAATTTCTATAAAAATTAAGTGTTTATTGACTGTTAGAATAGACATTAATAATATAATTATATTGGTTCAGTTCAGAATACAAACCCTTTAGCAACAGGTCTTCTTTTACTACCTTGTTCAAGGCAATATACTCTAACTATGTGGTTGAGAGTACAATCACATACTACAAATTTCATTTCCATGAAATGGGACCACTGCAGGCGGTAAACACATAACTATTCAAGGATTTTTTGGTGTCAACATTACTTTCATAGTTAGAATCTATATATCAAGTAATAATTTTAGTAGTATCCACATATTTACCATAAAACAAGGAAGATTGGAGCTACAAGAGAGATATTGAAGAATCTATTTAAGTGCATGATAATGTGGCTTCCTAGGTGCAGACATAAATCTATTAAGAGTTCATATTACATAATCTATGTTTTTTCTAGTTGAAATCATAGAATACATAATTCTATCAAAAATATTATCATAGGGGATTTTAGAAATAAATTGTACATCATCAGCAGTTTTGGGTGCTCGTGTTAAAGAAATTTTGAAGTGTTATCCAAGAGGTATATTAACCAGTTTTAGAGATTAAAAAAGATATTTATTTTGAGAATATTCAAAATATGAGCATGATGAGAAAGATAAAATGGTTTATTAGGTCTATCTCTAATGATCTTAACACCGATTTTTTTAGCTACACCTAAGTCTTTAATTTCAAACTTTCCTTTTAATTATGATTTTACATTAATGATAAGACTCATATTATTGAAAATGATAAGAATGTCATCAACATAAAGTAGTATATAAAGCATAAAATTATTATTTGAATTAAAATAAAAACACTAATCATATTTACTCCTTTTAAATTGGTTATATAACATAAATTAATCACATTTCATATACAACTACCTAGATTCCTATTTCAATCCATACAATGATTTATTTAATAGGAAAACTTGATTCAGTTTAAATTCCTTAGAATAACCATTAGGAGGTGTAATTTAAAGATTTTAATTTAAATTAGTATGTAAAAAAGTAGTTTTAACATCTAATTATTCAAATTTCAAATCAAGATAGGCCGAAAAAGAAAGAGAAATCCGAATAGAAGAATGTTTCATAACAGGGGAAATCATTTTAGAATAATCAATACCTTATATTTTAAGGAAGCCCTTAGAAACAAACCTTTATTTGTATTTGATTTTATTTCCCTCAGTTTTATCTTCCTTTATCTTATAAATACACTTACAAACAATAACATTTTCATTGGGTGGTTTATTAAAAATATACCAAGTGTGATTCTTTCTTAGAGAGTGTATTTTTCATCCATGGCAAAGACCCGTTGTTTTGAGTCTTTCTTATTTAAGGCTTGCATATAGGTTTTAGGATTATCATATATAAGATCCTATGCACATTCAATGAATATGAAGCCATATCATATTGGATTAACTGATAATGAGGTCCTGATACATTCCTTTCTCTATCATGGGTTAACTTATAATCCCTATCAATGGCATGAGGTTCTGGTTCAGAATCTGAACTAGAACTAGAATCAGAATCTGCCCCAATAGTTGGATGAGTTATAGGTGGAGTAGACTAAGTATAATCCATAAAATTATTTGGGGACTCATCTTCATTATCCTATTATAAGGTTGGTTCAAGGCTTCAATATGTGGCAGACTTGGTTTTAGTAGAAGATGACACATATAACACTACATCCCTACTAATAATACAATTTTGGTAACCATGTTTATCTTTCCATAGTTTATAACCCTTAACACCCTGAGGATACCCTATAAAGATGAATTTGAGATCACTTGGTTCCATTTTATCAGTTTTAATGTGAGTATAAGTTGTACAATCAAAGACTCTTAAGTAGGTATAGGAGGGAGGCTTACATTTCCATAGTTCTTCAGGTGTTTTAAATTGATTTTTAGAAGAGATAATCATATTAATTATATAGATAGTAGTGCTAAAATACTCTTCCCAAAAGGTCTTAGGGAGGATGGAGCATGAAATCATGCTTCATACTTTTTCAAGGATGGTCATATTAATTCGTTCTTCTAAGTCATTTTATTGGAGAGTTTCCCAAATAGTACTATGTATTTTAATACCTTTAGATTCACAATATGAAATGAATTAAATGGATATGTATTACAACCCATGATCTATTCTCATGGTTTTAATTTTATTCTCAAATTAGTTTTCAAGAAAAGTTTTTAATGTATTAAAAGTTTGGAAGAAATCAGATTTATTTTTTAGAATGTAAATCCAGACTTTTTTAGAAAATTCATCTATAAGAGTGACAAAGTAAGAGCCTCCACCATTGGAGGTTGTCCTAGATGGCCCCCATAGGTCAGAATGAACGTATTAAATAGGGTTGGAAACTTTAAAATATGACCTATTAAATTTAATACTCTTGGCCTTTCCCATCACAAAATATTTAAAAAATGCAATATTGATTGGTGTGATGTCACTCAACAACCCATTCTTGTTGAGTTCTTCTAGGACCTTGGAGCTTACCTACCCCAATATCCTATACCAAATCATAGTGTTATCAGTGTTAGTGTAATAGAAACTACCCAACTACCGTGAATGGGTATTTCTATTCAAGACATGCAACCCATTGATTAGAGACACCTTAATAATGGTTCAATAGACTTTAGAGATTTTAGACAACCTATTTATGATCTAAAAGTGAACCCCTTTTGTTCTAGAACTCCTAAGGAAACTAGGTTCCTTTGAAGGTTTGTAACCCACCTAGTATCAAGTGAGGTGATGATGGAATGATCATCTAGTTCTAAAAAAATAGAACCTCTTCCCTCAAACTTACACCTATTGTTATTAACTAATATGACATCTACTTCTACCCTTTCAAAAAATTCTAGGAATGAATCTCTATATGGACTCATGTGAAAGGAAGAACTAGAGTCTAATATCCACTTTTGATTGAGTTCATGTATAGATGCATTAAGGACTTGATCAGTGTCATAACCTAAGTCAACTAAAAGGGACTGGTAAGTGGGTTGTTTGGACTTTAACTCATGTTTGAGTTTCCTATATTTGAGATTAATATTACTAGACTTACCACAATAGAAGAAAGTGACTTTCCTTTCCCTATAACTATACATAGGTTTAGGTTCTTTATTGTTCTTACTTTTATAATTAGTAAACTGTATATTCTTACATTTAGATTATGGTCTTCCCTTAGAGAATAAGCTCTCTACCCCACCTTTGATTTTAGGTTTAGAGTGTTGTTCTTTTTAAATAAGGATTGACTTAACCTCTTCATGGGTTAAAGAGTCTCAACAATACATCATTGTATCAACTAAAGTGTTGTAGGTATTATTTAGAGAAATTAGGAGGATCATTTCTTGATCTTCATCATTAACAGTGACATAAATGTTGGATAAATATATCATAACATTGTTAAATTCATAAATATAGGATTTAAAAGAACTATTAGGTTTCATTTTAATTGTAAATGTGCAATGATTTTTATAAATCCCACCAACCAATGAAGCAGTCATGTATAATTTCTCTAGATTAAGCCAAATACTAAAAACAGTAGACTCATAAGCAACTTATCTTGAAACTTTATCACCTAATCAAAGAAAAAAAACTATGTTCTTTAAATAACACATCAAGGGCACATATATTTATTTATTAGTGCTCTGTCTGATATCATTCACAGTTATAACAGGTTTTTAAGCCCATAGAGTGAATAAAATAGGCCCTAATATACAATCAAGGCTCTCAAATTAATTCTCCATAGGTAAAATTCATTATCACCATCAAATTTATTGATTTTATATCTCATTGATGACATGTTTACCCACATAGTAGATGTAAAGTTCTTATGGGAAATGTTAAGCATATTCCCCCAACAATCAACCAATCTCTTGGGAAAACCATGCTTATCCAAAGGGATACAAAATGTGGTGGAATTACAGATATGACATAGACTATAATCGAATATAATAGTGAAATAATGGTGATTTAAGAAGATATAAAAACATGGAAATCAAAATAGAAACCATAACTATAAAGAAGGAAACATGAATAAAATCAACAATAAAAGAAAACCAGTAAAGGCTCTGATTACACTTTGTAAGGGGAGAGGGTGTACCTAATAAAAGTGGAACACTAAATCCCATAAGTACTAAACTGGAACTATGCAAGAATAAGTAAAAAAACAAAAATAAATAAATAGAATACAATAATGTAAAGGAAAGAAATAAATAACACAAGATTTAATGTTCTTCGGTCCCATGGGGACCTACATGCA
The DNA here is from genome assembly GCA_963277665.1 of Viscum album. NCBI lineage: Eukaryota > Viridiplantae > Streptophyta > Magnoliopsida > Santalales > Viscaceae > Viscum > Viscum album. Next base: position 302,417,076 of record OY728144.1, read on the forward strand.
TGGAAAGTGTAAATACCCGCAAATTTCATGGAAATTTTTTTTCTTAATTTTCTTTCGAATTTTACAAGAACACAGTTTCTGAAAGTACCTGATTCCGAGGCCTGGTGTGCCCGGAATCATTTTTCAAAGTTTGTCTCGAGTACGTTCAGTGAACAAATGAGCGGGTTTTTCTAACATTTGAACTGGTGCTCAGAATCGAATTCTGAGGGCACCGATGGAATCGCAGCGCCTATATTTGCTTAGAAACACCTCTTCTGGAGTTGCGTTTGCTCGGGTGTGGTTTTTAATTTTTGGGCTTTAAGTTAAGAAATAAAATAACGTGGTACGACAAACTTTATTTTATTTCACTTAAAGCCGCTTAAAGCCACTTAAAGCTGCTTAAGCTGAGTTAAAGCGGATAGGGTACAATTCAAAATATCCTACCCTCTTGGTAGGATAATTGTGAGGTGGGGCCCGCATGAGCCCCACCGTTTCTTTTCCGCTAAGTAACGCACCCGCGAAAACCCTTTTTAATGAAGGTCAACTGGGGCGTTTTCTTAAACAATTAAACGCTCCTATTAATTTGGCGGTTAATTCATTGAAATTAATTCTATGAATTAATTTGTTCGTTTCTTAACCTGTTTTCAAACCGTTGGAATATTAATAAAATAAGACCAACACACCTTTCTTCTGGGGTGCGATTTGTTGAGAGGATTTGGAGATTCTGTGCCTTCATACTCCTTCGCGAAGAACGTGAAGAACACGAAGAATGCGAAGAACACCGACCTCCGACGAAGAGCGACAAAGAACGCCCGACCCCCGGAGATCGACACGATGCCGACGCTTCTTCCGCGATGTTCTTTCCCTGCGACAAATCTTCGATCAACTGCTTGAGGTAGGAGATTTAAAATCTTTTAAATTCATTTTTGGTTTTTATCCTCAACATGGATTTAATTGTTATAATTAAATCCATGTTTTTCTTTAACCCTCGGAGATCGTCGACGCGACGCCCTTCCGCGACGACGCGACGCCCTTCCGCGACGCGACGATCACCTCCTACCGCGACGGTCAATTCCGCGACGTACTCGCACCCGACAGCGACGTTGAGGTAGGGGTCATTTTGAGAATGATTTCTTTACCTATGTTTGTTTTCCTCCAAGTCAAGAACGCGGATCAACCAATTAACAAGTTGGTCAGTGGATTATTATTGCGGGATGTGGTTTATCAATTGCTGGGATTTATGGTCTTGTTTCAAACCGCTAACGCGGTGGGTGCGGACCAACGAATAATTCTAAACCCACCGCCCTTTGTTTCTTGGTGTTCGGAATGGTGTAAGACAACAAAACGTGCCGTAGAGACGATTTGTTGATTCCGCAGTGAAGAACGGGACCCGGGAGGAGCTACAGCGCAGACGGAAATGGAATCGGACCACCGGAGCAACTCCGGTGGCCCGCGGAATCCACCGGCGGCGCCCCGGTGCGCCGCTGGATGGAGACGCTGCGGAGGCGGAAACCGACTAGACCCGCGACCCCGTGGGTCCGGTGAGACACGGGATGCGGCTCTACCGCGTCTGCTGACCAAGCGCGGCCCCTCGTGGGGCCGCGACTCCTCTTCCCGCGGGGGCAGCACGCCCGGCGGCTTCCCTTGCTCGACCGCTCGGCCGAGCCGAGCCGAGCCGACCCGCCGGCCGGGTCTCGCCCAGGCCGGGCCGGGCCACCCCGGCTGGGCCGGGTCGCGCCCAACCGGGTTGGACCTCGACCCGGGTCGGTCCGGGTCCAGACCCCCCGTTTCCGGACCTTTTCGGTCTTTTGCTCATAACATGATCTACAGGCCTCCGAACAACGCACCGTTAGCAGCGATGCGATACTTGGATCGAGACAGTCGTTTCGGTATATCACACTGAAGGTTTCGGAATACTTCGGGTTCGGCCGGGTTGGTTCGTACACAAAACCAACCGGGCCCTCAGAGCGGAAACACTCATATATTGAGCTTCAAACGTCCGGTTGACGTGCCATCGACTTTGTTGAATTCCTCTAAGTGAAATGGATCTTTTGGATTACTTTGCCCGAGGTTTGGACGCAGGTGGAGTACGGTCAGGTTGGTTTTTCCTTAAAAACCAACCGGGCCCCAGGGACGAAAAATCCAATAACTCTCAGACCGGGCGTCTGATTAACGCGCCGTCTGCGACGTTGAGTTCCCGTTGACGATACGGAACTTTTGGATACATCAACTCTGGACTATGTGTCACTTGATGTATCATCCTCTCGGATCCTGGAGCGGACCCTCCCGAACGAGCTTGCTGTGTGCGGGAACCCTAGAGCTGGCTGTGACTGCTACTGTGACGACGACGACTGTACAGAGATCCTAAGTGGATTCGATGGCGACGACTACAACACTCAGCGATCCTTTGTGGGTCAGTGCTACCGATCCTGTGTGGGTCTGATCTTGTGGGGGTCAGCGCTCAGCGGTCCTGTGTGGGCCAGCGCCTACAGATCCTGTGTGGGTCCGATCCTGGGTGGGTCTTTGCGGGGGTTAGTTACCTATCGATCCTGTGTGGGTCCGATCGTGTGTGGGTCATTGTGGGGGTTAGTTACCTATCGATCCTTTGTGGGTCAGATCCTTTGTGGGTCATTGCGGGGGTTAGTACCTATCTATCCTTTGTGGGTCCGACGGCTTAGATGAATCAGTGGCAATATCTGGTCATCTTTATCGTCATATGAAAAAGTATACCTATGTGAGCTGAATCCTGTTTTTCTTTCCTTTGTGGATTGTGTTGTGCTATCCTGTGTGGATTTACGTTTTGCTTTCCTGTGTGGATTGGGTTATACTTGAGCTCGGATGTTGGAGCCGAGCGAGAATTGATGACTTAGGTATATGTATGGGCATATACCTAAGCAGTGTCAGATGTTACTTCGTGATTGTATCTTTTCTTTGTGGATTATCCTTTTTGGATTCTAGGAGACCTTCGGGGGTCTCGAGGTCCCTACTGAGTAGCTTATACTCACCCCTGCACGGGCTATGCCCGCACTACGTTGTGTTGGTTGCAGACGACGGACAACGCTGATCGTGGTGGAGGCTTGCGGAGCAGGACGGTACCTGGAGGTGGACCACGGGGCGGGACGTACTCGGAGAGGTTGGTTGGACCCGAGGAGAAGTGGAGGCTTTCTGTACCCACCCTTCAGGTGGGATTTCCAGTGGACAGCTCGACGTTGCGGCTTTACTTTTCAGTTACTGTTTTCCCTTTCCAGTTGTACTTTACTTTCAGTTTGGGTTTGTATAGTGGCCCACTTACTTTTCCGCACTTACTGTTGTACCAGTTTTTAGTTAGTGTTTACTTCTGCCTGCTTACTCTATGGTGTTTTTTGTTTACTTTTCAAGGGAAATGCCTTCCCTTTACCGGTATTTACTCCTTGGTGCTAGTCGCCAGCCCCTGGCCTATGGAAGGCGGGCTTGGGGTAGTCACGGCACGGGCCCCGAAGACGGGTCGTGACAAATTGGTATCAGAGGAGTTCGGTTCTACCGCAGACTCTGATCTTTCTTCTATGTGAAGCAATAGTGTTAAGCGTATTGAGTGTGGTTAACAGTCCAGGGAGCCCAGTGTTGGTGCGGCGGCCGACGTATCAGTACACCAGGACCTTGACTTCTGATTTCCGACTTAATGCACGAAAACATTGATTGCATGTGTGTTTCAAGTTTTCTTTGTGATTAATTTGTATCAACTCACTAGGTATACTGTTCTGACCGTGGCGCACCTGTTTCCTTTTCAGGATGGACCCACGATGGCAGCTAGCTAGGGTTCCGAGAGTTGTACGTGACGACAGCCCACCGATCGACGAGGCCTTGGTACAGGGCCCTTTGACAGCAGAGGCACCGGCGGTACCTCTACCCGCCGAGCCACCGATGCTTCCAGCCCCAGCCTCTGATGATGCACGTCGCCTTAGTGCACTGCATGAGTTCCAGTGCCAACGACCGCCCAGGTTCTGCGGGGAGACGGACCCCCAGGCAGCCAAGTACTAGCTGGAGGCAGTTGTACTAGTTTTCAGGCTAGTGAGGACACCAACAGACCTCACGGTGATCCTCGCAGCGAGCCTACTGCACACAGCAGCAGGCCGATGGTGGAGCTTGATGCTCCAGGTGCACGATGAGGCATCTCTCCTCTGGACAGACTTTGAGGGCCTTTTCCGCTCAGAGTTCGTCCCGGCCACCCTCCGTGCGTTGCGCATCCAGGAGCTTCTTCAGCTGCGGCAGGGCAGCTTGACGGTCGCCCAGTACTCGGCGAGATTTACTGATCTCTCGCGCTACTCGACCGACATGGTACAGGACCCATTCTTCTGGGCCCAGACCTTTGAGCAGGGATTGAGACATGAGATCAGGGCATCACTGACCTCCCTCAGCATTCCGAATCAGGCAGGAGTACTGGAGCGAGCCCTTTTGATCGAGAGCTTTCTTGCTGATACTTCTCCAGCGGTGATACCTACCGTGGGGCGGCACATACCAGAGTCTTCCACACCAGGTAGTCGACGGATGACTCAAGGGTCCAGGAAGACCAGAACCTCACGCAGATGACCTCAGGACACTGGCTCAACACTGCGGGGCACACAGCGTGGATCCAGTCTTTTGAGAGGCAAGTAGTGCTACACATGCGGCGGGCAGGGCCACATGGATCATGACTGCCCAACCCACCATGCCGAGGAGCAGCAGACAGTTGAGGGGCCACCCAGGCAGAGGTAGAGGGTCGACCATGGCAGTCCGCCGGGAGGAGGCGGACGAGGCAGAGGAGCTGGACGAGCAGCTGGTGGTGGGCGACGCTTTGAGGCTCTACCACCACCACCACCAGGAGGTCCACCCCGACCACAGGGAGCTGGCAGGCAGAGACAGGCACAACTCCTGGCAGCGGAGGCCTACGACCACAGTGTGCCCGAGATGATTCGAGGTACGATCTGTGTCTATTCCACCCTTGCTGCAGTTCTTATAGACACAGAAGCGAGTCACTCTTTCATAGCCGCTGCCCTTGTTCGGAGCTCGGAGATTCCGACAGAGCCGTTGGCTCGATCCTTACGGCTAGAGACTCCTACGGGAGTAGACTCGACAATTATGCACTGGTGCCGGTAGTGTGAGCTTACTCTAGGAGGCGAGAGCTTCGGTTGGGATCTTCTTGTAGCGGCATCGAGGCCTTACGACGTCATCTTGGGCATGGATTGGTTATCTACAGTTCATGCTCAGATTGACTGTATTAGGCGCAAGGTGCGATGTGTACGCACTGACGGGAGCAGGTTCACCTTCACCGGTGAGAAGGGAGCCTTCGCAGCACAGGATGGACTTTTGCAGAGGAGAGGACAGCCCATCACTCATCAGTTGGCTAGCCTCATCCTAGGAGCAGTTGACGTGCAGAGTCCTAGTTTTCCTGCAGTGGTAGATCAGTACGCGGACGTCTTTACCGATGACGTTCCAGGCCTAACTCCTCGCTGAGAGGTAGACTTTCATATTGACCTGTACCCCGGGACAACCCCGATATCGACTCCAGCATATCGGATGGCCCCCGCTGAGCTTTGAGAGCTACGGGTACAGTTGGAGGACTTGCAGGGCAAGGGTTTCATCCGACCCAGTGTTTCACCCTGGGCTTCCCCAATATTGTTCGCCAAGAAGGCGGACGGAATCTTGCGAATGTGTGTTGACTATCGTCTCCTGAACTAGGTGACAGTGAGGAACAAGTATCCGCTACCGAGGATTGATGACCTCTTCGATCAGCTCAAGGGAGCACGGTGTTTCTTGAAGATAGACCTCAGGTCAGGCTATCATCAGCTCAGAGTTCGGGACGAGGACGTGTAGAAGACGACCTTCAGATGTCGGTATGGCCACTATGAGTTCTTGGTTATGCCATTCGGCATAACCAATTCTCCAGCAGTGTTAATGGGCCTCCTGAACAGAATCTTTCAGCCATACCTCGATCGATTTGTCATAGTCTTCATCGACGACATTTTGATATACTCGACGACTGAGGAGGAGCACGCCTACCACTTACGGGTTGTACTAGACACACTACGAGAGCACCATCTTTATGGAAAACTCTCGAAGTGTCAGTTTTGGATATATGAGGTCCACTTCTTGGGACACATCATCTCTGAGGTGGGAGTTGCAGTTGATCCTGTGAATATCGAGGCAATGCTAGCTTGGGAGCCACCCAAGAGCATGGAAGAGGTGCAGAGTTTCTTGGGACTAGCTGGATACTATCGGAGATTTGTGCCAGACTTCTCCAGAGTTTCGGCACCACTCTAAGCTTTGACGAAGAAGGGGAAACCCTTTGTGTGGTCAGACAGATGTCAGCAGAGCTTCCAGGATCTAAGACAGAGATTGACCAGTGCACCTATCTTGAGGTTTCCTGAGGAGGGAGTAAGGTACGTAGTCTACTGCGATGCATCAGGGACCGGACTCGGATGTGTCCTGATGCAGGAACAGGCAGTGATCGCCTATGGATCACGTCAGTTGAGGCTTCATGAGTAGAACTATGCTACCCATGACCTGGAGTTAGCATCAGTGGTCTTCGCTCTGATGACATGGCGACACTATCTGATGGGAGAGCGCTTTACAGTCTTTTCTGACCACCAGAGTCTCAGGTACATCTTCTCGCAGAAGGACCTAAACCTGAGACAGTGGCGATGGCTCGAGTTCCTCCAGGACTATGACTTTGAGATAGTATATACTCTTGGGAAGGGAATCGTAGTAGCCGATGCTCTCAGCAGGAGGACGGGCATTCAGATACTTGAGGAGGAGACAGAGCAGCTAGCCGCTTTGTAGATATCCTTCGTGGATAGAGATGGAGAAGCCTTCCTTCAGTCTCTCACAGTCACCCCTCCACTACTACAGTGGGTTAGAGAGGCACAGCGTGGGGACGCTGACTATGAGACGCGGCGTGCATAGATATCCCCAGGACAGGCACCCGATGGTTTCTCCTTTGGAGCAGAGCATGACATCCTTTTCAGAGGACGTACCTTAGTACCAGTCGCTTTACGAGAGGAGGTGCTGAGAGAGTTTCACACTTCTCCTTTGGCGGTACATCCTGGAGTGGCGAAGATGTACCAGGACCTCAGACGACAACACTGGTGGCCGGGCATGAAGAAGGCTGTGGCAGAGTTCGTTTCATGATGCCTACCTACCAGTAGATGAAGGCAGAGCATCAGGTACCAGTAGGCTTGGTACATCCCTTGGAGGTCCCGGAGTGGAAGTGGGATGGGATATCTATGGACTTCGTGACTGGACTTCCACGCACTTCTAGAAGTCACGACTCCATCTGGGTGATTGTCGACAGACTCACCAAGTCGGCTCACTTCTTACCCATCAGAGAGCAGGGCTCAGTGGAGAGCTTGTGGTGTCTCTACGTTCAGGAGATTGAACGGCTTCACGGTGTGCCATCGCCTATCGTCTCCGATCGAGATGCTCGCTTTACTTCCCGGCTTTGGAAGGGGTTGCAGGAGGCGTTCGGGACGCAACTACGTCTGAGCACCGCCTTTCACCCTCATACGGATGGTCAGACGGAGAGGACCATTCAGACTCTCGAGGACATGCTCCGCGCATGTGTCCTCGACTTTGGTCGCAGCTGGGAGGACCACCTACCCTTGGTGGAGTTAGCGTACAACAACAGCTACCACTCCACCATCGGGATGACACCATACGAGGCGTTGTACGGTAGACCTTGCAGATCTCCTTTGTGCTGGATAGATCCTGGGGAGTCAGCACTTGTGGGACCAGAGATGGTCCGGGCCACGAAAGAGAAGGTCCAGGTCATCCAGGAGCAGATGAGGACAGCTCAGAGCCAGCAGAAGTCTTACGCTGATAGGAGGCAGAGGCCACTAGAGTTCGAGGATGGCGACCACGTCTTCTTATGTGTCTCACCTCGACGTGGATTACAGAGATTTGGCCGAGGTGGCAAATTGTCTCCAAACTTCATTGGACCTTTCTAGGTCCTCAGTAGGATTGGCGAGGTGCCTTATCGCCTGGCTCTACCACCTCAGTTGCACCGGGTGCACGACGTCTTCCACGTATCTCAGCTGAGGAGATACGTACACGACCCGACGCACATCATTGACCATGGGGAGCTAGACGTTGATGATGGGGCGACCTTTGCGGAGGTCCAGGTGGAGATTGAGGATTGACAAGAGCGGGTCCTACGTGGACGGTCGATTCCTCTAGTGCGCATCAGATGGCAGCACAGGAACCTCCAGGAGAGCACTTGGGAGCGGGAGGCTCAGATGCGTGCTCAGTACCCACATTTGTTTCCCTAGCTTATGATGTATCTTTACGGGGACGTAAATCACTGAGGTGGGAGTGATGTAAAGACCCGTAAATTTCAAGGAATTTTTTTTTCTTAATTTTCTTTGTAATTCTACAAGAATGTAGTTTCTGACGGCACCTGATTCCGAGGCCCGGTGTGCCCGGAATCATTTTTCGAAGTTTGGCTCGGGTACGTTCAGTGAACGAACGAGTGAGTTTTTCTAACTTTTGAACCGGTGCTCGTAATCGAATTATGAGGGCACCGATGGAATCGCAGCGCCGATATTTTCTTAGGAACGCCTCTTCCGGAGTTGCGTTTGCTCGGGTGTGGTTTTTAATTTTTGGGCTTTAAGTTAAGAAATAAAATAACGTGGTACGAAAAACTTTATTTTATTTCACTTAAAGCCGCTTAAAGCCACTTAAAGCTGCTTAAGATGAGTTAAAGCGGATAGGGTACAATTCAAAATATCCTACCCTCTTGGTAGGATATTTGTGAGGTGGGGCCCGCATGAGCCCCACCGTTTCTTTTCCGCTAAGTAACGCACCCACACAAACCCTTTTTAATGAAGGTCAACTGGAGCATTTTCTTAAACATTTAAATGCTCCTATTAATTGGGCGGTTAATTCGTTGAAATTAATTCTATGAATTAATTTGTTTGTTTCTTAACCTGTTTTCAAACCGTTGGCATATTAATAAAATAAGACCAACACACCTTTCTTCTGGGGTGCGATTTGTTGAGAGGATTTGGAGATTTTGTGCCTTCATCCTCCTTCACGAAGAATGTGAAGAATGCGAAGAACGCGAAGAACGCGAAGAACGCCGGCCTCCGACGAAGAGCGACGAAGAACGCCCGACCCCCGGAGATCAACGCGACGCCGACGCTTCTTCCGCTACGTTCTTTCCCCGCGACAAATCTTTGATCAACTGCTTGAGGTAGGAGATTTAAAATCTTTTAAATTCCTTTGTGGTTTTTATCCTCAACATGGATTTAATTTTTATAATTAAATTCGTGTGTTTCTTTAACCCTCAGAGATCGTCGACGCGATGCCCTTCCGCGACGACGCGACGCCCTTCGGCGACGTGACGATCACCTCCTACCGCGACGGTCAATTCCGTGATGTACTCACACCCGACGACGGCGTTGAGGTAGGGGTCGTTTTGAGAATGATTTCTTTACCTATGTTTGTTTTCCTGCAAGGCAAGAACGCGGATCAACCAATTAACAAGTTGGTCCGCAGATTATTATTGCGGGATGTGGTTTATCAATTGCTGGGATTTATGGTCTTGTTTCAAACCGCTAAAGCGGTGGGTGCGGACCAACGAACATGTCCAAACCCACCGCCCTTTGTTTCTTGGTGTGCAGAATGGCGGGCGACGACAAAACGTGCCGCAGAGATGATTTGTTGATTCCGCAGTGAAGAACGGGACTCGGGAGGAGCTACGGCGCAGACCGAAATGGAATCGGACCACCGGAGCAACTCTGGTGGCCCGAGGAATCCACCAGTGGCTGGAGGCGGTGACGCCCCGGCGCACCGCCGGATGGAGCCGCCGCGGCTGAAGCCGCGATGGCGGCGGCCAACCAGACCCGCGACCACGTGGGTCCGGCGAGACACGGGACGCGGCTCTGCCACGTTTGCTGACCAAGCGCGGCCCCACGCGGGGCCGCGACTCCTCTTCCCGCAGGGGCAACATGCCCCGCGGCTTCCCTTGCTCGGCCGCTCGGCCGAGCCGAACCGACCCACCCCGGCCGGACCGGGTCGCGCCCAACCGGGTCTGTCCGGGCCCAGACCCCCCGTTTCCGGACCTTTTTGGTCTTTTGCTCATAACTTGAGATACGAGCTTCTGAATGATGCACTGTCAGCGGAGATGCGATCCTTGGATCGAGACGGTCGTTTCATTATATCACACTTAATGTTTCGGAATACTTTGGGTTCGGCCGGGTTGGTTCGTACATGAAACCAACCGGGCCCTCGGAGCGGAAATGCTCATATCTTGAGCTTCGGACGTCTGATTGACGTGCCGTCGACTTTGTTGAATTCCTCTAAGTGATACGGATCTTTTGGCTTACTCCACCCGAGGTTTGGACGCAGGTGGAGTATGGTCAGGTTGGTTTTTCCTTAAAAACCAACCGGGCCCCTGGGACGAAAAAGCCAATAACTCTCAGACCGGGCGTCCGATTGACGCGCCGTCTGCGACGTTGAGTTCCCATTGACGATACAGAACTTTTGGATACATCAAATCTGGACTATGTGTAAGTTGATGTATCAACCTATCGGCTCGTGGAGCGGACCCTCCCGAACGAGCTTGCTGTGTGCGGGAACCCTCGAGCTGGCTGCGACTGCTACTGTGATGACGACGACTATACAGAGATCCTCGGTGGATTCGACGGTGACGACTACAACACTCAGAGATCCTTTGTGGGTCAGTGCTACCGATCCTGTGTGGGTCCGATCCTGTGTGGGTCAGCACTCAGCGGTCCTGTGTGGGCCAGCGCCTACAGATCCTATGTGGGTCCGATCCTGTGTGGGTCTTTGCGGGGGTTAGTTACCTATCGATCCTGTATGGGTCCGATCCTGTGTGGGTCATTGCGGGGGTTAGTTACTTATCAATCCTTTGTGGGCCAGATCCTTTGTGTGTCATTGCGGGGGTTAGTACCTATCGATCCTTTGTGGGTCAGAAGACTTAGATGAATCAGTGGCAATATCTGGTCATCTTTATCGTCATATGAAGAAGTATACCTGTGTGAGTTGAATCCTGTTTTGATTTCCTTTGTGGATTGTGTTGTGCTATCCTGTGTGGATTTACGTTTTGATTTCCTATGTGGACTGGGTTGTACTTGAGCTCGGATGTTGGAGCCGAGCGATAATTGATGACTTAGGTATATGTATGGGCATATACCTAAGCAGTGTCGGATGTTACTTCGTGATTGTATCTTTCCTTTGTGGACTATCCTTTGTGGATTCTGGGAGACCTTCAGGGGTCTCGGGGTCCCTACTGAGTAGCTTATACTCACCCCTGCATGGGCTATGCCCGCACTACATTGTGTTGGTTGCAGACGACAGACAGCACTGATCGTGGTGGAGGCTTGCGGAGCAGGACGGTACCTGGAGGTGGACCACGGGGCAGGACGTACTCGGAGCGGTCGGTTGGACCCAAGGAGCAGTGGAGGTTTTCTGTACCCACCTTTCAGGTGGGATTTCCAGTGGACAGCTCGGCGTTGTGGCTTTACTTTTCAGTTGCTGTTTTCCCTTTCCAGTTGTACTTTACTTTCAGTTTGGGTTTGTATACTGGCCCACTTACTTTTCCGCACTTACTGTTGTACCAGTTTTTACTTAGTGTTTACTTCTGCCTGCTTACTCTGTGGTGTTTGTTGTTTACTTTACAAGGGAAATGACTTCCCTTTACCGGGATTTACGGCTTGGTGCTAGTCGCCAGCTCCTAGCCTATGGAAGGTGGGCTTGGGGTAGTCACGACACGGGCCTCGAAGACGGGTCGTGACAGAAAGAACACCTCCCAGTATGCATGCATTTTATTAATCTCAAAAGAAATAAATTATATAGGTGAGAACAAGAAAAATAATAAAACATGAACAAGAAAATACAATATTTATAGCTTTAAATCAAATAAATCTAAAACTGTAACACTTATAGTGTCGGAGTTTGAGTGAGATATGGTGGTCCTTATCTCTTGGAGTTTGTGCGAGTGCATGGAACATTCCTAGAATCGAATACTCCTGCTCCTGTAAGTCCAGAACTATGACAATTAAGGATACACTTCTTCCACCAGGTAAGGATGTCACCTACACTAGAAATAAGCAACGCGGTGAAGTCGAGGGAGGATGACAATCTTGGAAAGAATATTAGATGATCCAAAGAGGAAAAGGTGATCTAGGGTTTCACTAAAGGAATCGAGAGACAATTCCTGGGGGAGAAAAATGATCCAGATCCAAAGAGATGGATAATTGGGGTGATCAATTCCCCTGAAACCATCATATAGATCAAAAGGCCACAATGATTTAGGATCATCCATGAACATATAATAGAACAGAACTTTAGTGATGATGGATATAGGTTATTCCATTAACATAATAAAATCTCAGTATATGAGAGATATTGATGTTATTATATTAATATAATAGAATAATATTTTAAGAATGAAGAAGAAATAAAATAAAAATGCAAGTTTATGAATTTACATCTTTTTCGGAGAGTCTCTTTAGGTTTATACCTAAAATCTTCTTAGGAGGGCTTACTAATAAAAATAAGGCCTATAGGATGTAGGGAAGGAATTAAGAAATATATTTGGGTAGGTATTGGCTAAACCAAATGGTATTGAAAGTGTGAAGAGGAGAGGATAAGGGGTGACCTTTTATAAGTGGGGGAGATGACACACTTGTTATTTTTGAAAAGAATAAAGTGAACCCAAGTTTTTCACATGCCACAAGGATAAAAAATGGATAATTATAAAATCTTATAGGTGATAAGGTCAAAATATGGCTATACAATGGATTTTTTACAAGTTTCAAAGTGAATTTACCCCTTATATTTTTATTTTAACCCCCAGTAAACCTGTTTTAACCTTAACCACGATAATTAATTTTTATTGTTTTTACAATTCATTTTGACCAAAAATTAAGTTGAATTTATTATATAATATAAATTATGCTGATTCTAAATAATTAATCCATTTTCAAAAATTCCATTCACAGAATTGGAAAATTTTAATTTAATATTAAGCCTGTAGACGTGATGAGAAAGCGTTTTCTTTTGAAAAAACTGAGATATGAATTGGTCACCCAATTAATGCCTCTAGAAATTTATTAAAAGAGTAAAAGTTGAAAGTATAAACAAAAGGTGTAACATTCTTGAGCCATCAAGGGATTCAGGGAGATACAAAATGAGAGACACTATAACCATCTAAAAGTGCACATTGTAAGAGGCCCGCCTGCAGAACCATTCAAGATGCTAATTAGACCACTATCTTTGTGGTTGGGGAGGACTTGAAGAAGTGATCTCCCATCAATACATATTTACAAAAATTTAATTCCCACATTTGATGAGCCCCACACATGACATTTTAATCCCTCCACACCAGACAGGTTGAGATTCATCAAATCATTTGATATTACAAACTCCTAAGAAAACAACTTCGTCAAAGCAAAGCCATCAGCTTCACTACACCAGCCTTTCAGCAAAAGATCAAACAAAAAGATCATCTAAAACTCCATACATAGGATGTGACCAAGCTACTTGAGAATACCACAACAACTCAAGAAACAACATAACTCAACAAGTCTGAAAACTACTGCTCCAACCCTGTAACAGAATCACCAGAAGATCAGAAAATATCCACTAAAACAAACTAACTAAGTCATTTCCAAGGTATTTCACTATATTTAAAGTTTGGATTTCTTATAAACTCTTCTTACATTTTATAAATAATTTTTTCTCTGAATTGAATATAAAATTTGACAGTGATTTCACACTCTTTGTATTTTTGTAAAATCACAACATCTTGTTCCTCCATCCAGGTCATCAATTCCTCCTCCAGATCCTCTGTGAATCGATAAGCATACTTCAAGGTGGGATCAACATCTTTATAAAATAAATATCCTGTTGGGACAAGTCTGCTATTGGTGTAAGAAGGTTTATCCTCTCTCAGCTGTGTAGTGGAATCTATATTTTGAGGCCTTGCGACATCAAAGGATCTCGTGACTATTGTCCTTTATATGTTATAATAGTCTCTACATTTCCAAGTATTCTTGGGATTTGGAGTGATAAAAACTTCTGAATTAGTTAATGGGTTTTTACCCTTTCTAGAACTCGATTTTAAATAATCTTCCTCAATCTAACAAGCTTGGTCTCTGATATCATTTAAAGACTCATTAGACTCAAAGTGGATACTTTCATCCACTTCTGGGAATGCTTCATGAGATTCACGAAGCTCTTCATGGTCTTATATTCATGTGGGAGAATTACTGGTACCCTCAATGGTGGTGCAAAAAACATAAAAAACATGATAAATCATTTTCTGGATGACTCACAGATTTCTCAGGCTGGTCCTTATCCAAGGCTAAAGCCTTACCTTCATCCGACTTCTCTATCATATCTTGATGTTCTCCTGTAGAAACCTGAACCCCATATGGGCCAATATCAACTGTGAGACTATTAGTTGAACTAATTTTACTTTTAAAACCATTTTAAAACATAAGTGACTATAAATTCTTTAAACAAAAAGTTAGTTTTCAATAAAAACCAGTATTTTTCACCATTCATTGAAAAATTAATCTTTTTCAAAAAATCCCATAAATCTACCTTAAGATAATTTTGACTTTTGATTTCAAAAATGAAGTTTATTTTATCTAATTAATTTTCTAAAAGTTTCAAATATTAATTTCATTGTTTTTCACAAAAATAAATAATTTTTTTTGAGAAAATAGTATTTTTGAAACATGTAAAAACTTTATAAAAAATTAAGTACTTTTTTATCAATATGATTTATTTATATATAAAAATTATACTTAATATTTAAAATTTGTTTATTCCTATTCATTCCCCCAAGTTTAATGGCTAGGTAATAACAGTTGTATTTAAATAATAATATTAATAGTTTGTTATGGTTCGTTAAAACTCAGTGTTGTGAGTAACACAAACTATCAAAGAAATTAAATTTATTAAAAAATATATGTTTCATAAAATATCAGGGTATTAAATTCTACCCCCTTAAAATTAATTCAACCTTTAAATTATGACAGTCTGATACAAACAGATGAGGATACTTTTGGATCGTCATATCCTCAAGTTCCCACATAACTTCCTCAATCTGGTGGTTTCGCCACAAAATGTTGACCAGGTGAGTGGTATTGTTTCGTAGAGATTTATCTATTCGATCCAGAATCTACATTGATTATTCCTCACAAGAAATATCTTATTCCAATGTTATGACCTATGAGTTCAGTACATGTGAAGGACTAGGTACGTACTTCCTCAGGAGAGATACATGGGACACATCATGAACTTGAGAGAGGTTTGATGGAAACATCAACCGATAAGATACCATCCCAATACGATCAAGAATTTCAAATGGACCGATATACCTAAGTCTTAGTTTTCCCTTATTTCTAACCGAAGGCCTTCTTTTTTATTGATTTTTGATAACCCCCCTTTAAAGGGATGAGGGGGAACCCTTACAAGGCCCGTAGGCTTAGAGATTAC
This sequence comes from Viscum album, assembly GCA_963277665.1. Taxonomy (NCBI): domain Eukaryota; kingdom Viridiplantae; phylum Streptophyta; class Magnoliopsida; order Santalales; family Viscaceae; genus Viscum; species Viscum album. Next base: position 302,432,538 of record OY728144.1, read on the forward strand.
ATGACCCGTAGGCCTTAGGAAATTATATAGACTATACTTGGAACTCCTCCTCCCAGCTTCTTCATCGTGATATCAGCTCTCCACCTTCACATGGCTATTCGACTAGGATTCCCATGTAAGCAAAAACTGGTCCTGATGGCAATGCCATACCCTCTCTTTCTGATAAATCCTCATAGCTTCTGCTCTGATGAATGCGCCTGCTCTGATCCCCATCTAGAGTCTACTCCTTATAGAGTCTGTCTGATCATTAAGCACAATTTTAGGTGGCCCGAAGGCCTTGAGGTGGATTGAAATCCTTACTGGCCCGAAGTCCTTAAAGGACCTGAGGCCCAAACCGGTGGCCCAAAAGCCCAAACGAATGAATAGTTCTGACTGCTACAGTACCGAATAGTATCTACTACATTAATTTCTACAATACATGCTACAGTACTGCCACAATACCCCTGAAAAATATGTCTCCACCTGGTTTTGAACTCAAGTATCTTGGATGAACTTGCCAAGTCCTCAACAACTGGGCTGAGGATCTTGTGAAAAAATAAGATAGATTCCAAATATCATTACCTTATTCCATAGAGAAATTATTAGAAACACCTTGTCACCAACCTTAAATTTCAAATCACACAGATTATTGTCACCATAACTTTTATTCCAAGTTTTCACCACCCTTATGTGTTGCTGAATGGATCTAACCTTCTCTTCCATTTCTTTAGCTATCTTAGGTCCCAATAGAATTATTTCTCTAACTTTATTTCAGTATGTTGGTTCTCTACACTTTTTTTCTATAGTGGTCTATATAAGGATCCATCTGAATGCTCGAGTGAAATCTATTATTGCATGAAAACTCAAATAGAGGAAGATGTTGATCCCAAACAACATTAAAATCCATTGAATAAGATCTAAACATATCCTATGGGGTTTTAATTGTTATCTTATACTGATAATATTTCCGAGGATGATACATAGTTCAGAAACTAAACTCTGTATCAAGATATTGATGAAGACTTTTCCAGAACTTTGAGGTAAACTCAAGATCCCGATCAGATAAAATTGAATGTGGCACTCTATGAAACCTTAACAATTCATTGATGTATATCCTATAAAGCTGATCTAGAGAGAAATATTCTCTGAAAGTGATGAAGTGTGCTGAATTTTTAAGGCGATCGACTATAACCTATATAGAATTATGCCCTTAAGATGTTTTTGGGAGTCTGATGACAAAATCCATGGTGATGTTTTCCCATTTCCATTCAGGTATGGGTAATGGATGTAACATCCCATTAATTTGTTTTTCTCTTAGCCTTAACTTACTAACATACCAAGTACTAAGATACAAACTCTATGACATCTCTCTTCATGCTATCCCACTAGAAATACTCTTTCAAATATCTTTATATCATCATACTTCTAGGATGAATAAATAATGAATAACTATGAGCTTCCTCTGACAACTCCTTGAAAATATGATATGGATGGAACACATACACAGTTCCTAAACCTTGTCATTCCATCATGATCAAGGTTAAATTCAGGAACATTTCTAACCTTATTTTATAGCTCTATATCTTCCTTCTGCACCTCTTTAATCTTCACTTGGATATATGGTTTAACATTAAATTGACCAAGATAAGATTTATCCCCTTACTTTAGAATTTCCAGATTCATCCTTTATAAATATAGAAATATTGGATCTTTTGTGATCCTCATCATGGATAAGCTAGCATGATCTTTTTGACTCAAAGCATCGACCAACTTGTTCTCTTTCCCAAGGTAGTAATGTATTGAGAAATCATAATATTTAATTATCTCTAAACATATTCTATGGTGTATATTCAACTCCTTTTGTGTGAATATATAATTTAAAATTTTGTGACCAGTATATATATCACACTTTTCTTCATAAAGATAATGCCTCCATATCTTTAAAGAAAAAATTAATGTAGCTAACTCCAAATCATGAGTTGGATAATTTTTATCATGAAACTTCAATTATGATGAAGCATAAGCCATAACCATGCAATTCTACTTAAGAATGTATCCCAATCCCTTCTTGGATGCATCATTATAGATTACAAACCCTTCTCCACTGTAGGGTAATGTAAGTACAGGTGAACTGGCTAATATTCTCATCAATTCTATGAAAGTTTCCTCACACTCATCTATCTAGAGAAACTTGGATCCTTTCTGAGTTAACTTGGTGAGTGGATTAGATAATCATATGTAATTATCCACAAACCTTCAATAATATTTGGATAAACCAAGAAAACTATGGATCTCAGTCACTGTGGTTGGTCTGGGCCAACATTCAATAGCCTCTGTCTTTGATGGATACACTGATATACCCTATTTGAGATTATATGACCAAAAAATGAAACCTTTTGTATCCAAAATCCACAATTTTTAAAATTTTCATATAGTTTATCCTTCCAAAGGGTCTTTAGTACAATTATCAAGTGATATTCATGCTCTTCCTTTATATTTGAATAGATAAGAATATCGTCTATAAAGACTACCAAAAACTGATCAGGGTAGTCTATAAAGAATCTATTCATTAAATCCATGAAGATAGTGGGGGAATTAGTAAGACCAAATGGAATCACTATATATTCATAGTGTCCATACCTTGTATAGAATGTTTTCATGGGTATATAATCCTTTGTGAAACTTAGTTGATGATATACAAAATGAATTTTGATCATGGAAAAGTATTGAGATTTTTGAAATTGTTCAAATAGGTTATTAATATAGGGTTGGGGATACTTTTTCTTGATCATGATATTTTTCATCTCCTGATAATCAATGCATAGTCACATTGATCTATCTTTCTTTTTAACAAAAAAACAGGTGCACCCTAAGGTGACACACTTGGATTATTAATCCCTTATCAAGGTTCTTTTGGAGTTACTTATTAAATTCCTATAACTAAATTGGGGACATTCTATAGGGAGTATTCAAAATAATCATGTCACCAGATATGAGTTCTATTGTGAACTCAATTCATGTTTTGGTGGAAGGATAGGAAAATATTATAGAAAGACATCAAAACACTACTGCACAATAGGTATATCATTGATGTTGAGTTTCTCCTCAACCATCTGAGATAAACACCCCTCTTGAATAGGAATAAAAAACCATACAATAAATGTGATTTCCATCAGAATTTCATATTTATCATTACACTAATAGATGATCATATATTGGTTTGGAATATCAAACATGACTTCCCTTCCTCAAAAATTAATGTGGGATTTATATAGGGAAATCCAATCCATCCCTAAGATAACATCAAATTCAACCATAGGAAGAATGAAAAGATTTTCAAGAATCATATTCTCACAAACTTCAACTAGAGAGGATTCATATACTTGAGATGTAATCATCATACCATTGGGGGATTTTACTTCCAATTATACATCTAATAATTTAGTTGGAATCTTAATACCCTTATAAAATTATTAAGATATAAAAGAATGGGTTGATCTAGAGTCAAATAAGACATTATTGGTTATAGAGTGGATGATAAGTGTACCTTTTACCTTGTAGTTATCACACCCCTCATAAAAAACAATGATTGCATGAGATTTACCTTTGTCTCCTAGATTAAGAGGTTGCTGAAGTTGATCATCATCATTAACCTTCAAGTTTGGGCACTAGTTATCATAATTCCCATACTCCTTACATTTTAATCACTGGAGTGTGGTTAGTTCATTTTGTGGAGATTTCTCTCTATTTTCATCATTATCTAACTTTTTTCCCATTACTTCAATATTCAATTTTCTGAAGACCTTACTTTCCACACTTAAAACATTTAACTATCCCCTTAATACAATTTCCTCCATGTTTCTTTCCACACTTTGAGCATAAGGAAAACTCATATTCTTTTCTCCATGGTTTTTAGAATTTTTTTTGAACTCCACATTCATTTTCTTATCAAAACCGTGAGATTGATGAGAAAACCCGATCTTCATTTCCACCTCGAGAGAACATCAAATGATTTCTTCATAGCTACTAAAGCACCTTAAGGATAACACCCTTCAGAGACTTGGTTTTAAGCCCCTAAAGAATTGATCAATATTACTTTTAAGTCAGATGATAATTCCAAAATCATACCTCAAAAGTCTTGTAAAATTTTCCTCATAGGTACCAATAGATTCATAATCTTTTTTTCTTTAGCTCAAATAATTCCATCTCCATTTTTTATAAAGAATAAAAGGGAATTAATTATTTAAAAATAATCTCTTAAACTCATCCCACTCCATGGATTCAATTTCATCATGTTCCCTTATATTCTTGACGAGAGTCCACCATTGATCCACTTCTCCTTCCAAATGATAGACATCTAAAATGAATTTTCCATGTTCCAAACACTAGAGAATGAAAAATATATTTTTTAGTGGTACCAGTCCATTACTTATCAACTAGTGGATTAACAGATCCACTGAAGGAAGTTGGTTATTGCCACACGAAGGAATCAATAGAATGTTGCTCCCTCCTTTTATTGTTTGAAAGTTTAGTATGATTCATGGCTTGAGAAAGTTGTTTGAGAATAATAATAATATTTTCCATTCTGTCCCCCATAAAATTCATCTAATCAGGAAGAAAATCATTTCATTTTCCATTTTACTTAGCATTAACATGGTTCCTTTGGGTTCCATCCAAAAAAATAGTGTAAGAAAAAATAATCATAGTGGGGAACCACATAATCATGAAAACTCACTTATATGATGTCTAAATAATGACTCCTTTTTAATCTATGACACATTAGGCTTAACCTAGGCCATTCATGGTCATTATTCAAACCCTTCATGATGGTTCACAAAGATTTTGTGAATTTCCAAAGCATGTACCTAGGGAGTGTCAAAATAGGTGTTCATCAAGGCCTATTTTCATGAACCAGGTGATAACTGAGTCTAGCTAAATCTTATCTTTTCTAAGTTATCATCCCTAGGAACCTTTGTTCCATAGCCACATCCACTTGTAGTATCTGAACATGGATGTAATTTCTTAAAAACCACTCACTCCATCCTTTACCAAAATTCCAAGACATTTTCCTATACTTTGACTCATCCTTATAATTTTCATTAAAAACATCCTTATGGATCTCACAAAAGTTTTTTCATCCTAGTTTCAAAATGTTTTCTACACCTTTCTCTAATACTAACGGTAAATACCCAAATTTCTCATACATAAATATTAAATCTTAATAGATGAATATTAATTACATAACATAATGATCCATGCTATAATCATTTAAGTCTAGTGCCTTTGGAAACATGGACACATAAACAACTGGTTCACAAGCGAATTATGTCATCTCCCACTATTTTCTTCATAACTATCACCATTCTTAGACATATTGTTCATAATACCTTTTGTAAGAACCGGGACCTTCGTTTCAGGTATGTTTTTTATTTTTCTGGAGTTTTTAAGGAAAATGAACTTTCTGGAAATTTTCAAAGTACACGCCATGTACTTTTTGAGTACACGCCGTGTACTCTTCCCCGACTCGAAGCCATGTGCTGGCCATGTCGGTCCACACACACGATGTGTAGGGGTGGCGTGGAGGCTGATTTTGGTGGAGTACGGAAAAAAACCACTATACGCCGTGTACTTTAAACATACACGCCGTGTACTTTAAACATACACGCCGTGTACTTTTATTTTTTTACTAAACGGACCGGGGTCACGCCTGACGCACATAAACACCTCCTTCTAGGTCCCGTTCATCCGAGAGTGACCCGTATGGCCGAGTCTTCGACGATCTCCCGTATCTTTGTCCATTATCTGATTCGAGCACGATCGATTGCCTTGGAATCGCAGTGGTGAGTTCTTCCTTCTGCTTAAGCCTTGTTTTCTGTTTCCTCATTTTCGAGTTATCCTGGGTTGAGCATTTTGTGCGTTTTCTCAGATCTACAATGTTCTAAGGGAAATCACTCGTCGTGGTTGACATATATTGATCTCCTAGGATCGAGGTAGGTGGTTTGTGCCTTTCTGTCGAAATTCGATGAGTATTTTGTGAAAATTCCGCAAATTCCCTTGGGCGGGGAATTGTGGGTTTCCTGTATTTCCCCTGCTATTTTTATGCTTTGCTTGATTGCTATAGTAAAGGTTTATTCTTGTGAGTTGAGTAATTTTTTTTATGCTCAGGTTGCCTTTCCATGCTTGTTTTACTTTTTGGCGTTTGCCAATTGCCATGATTAGTTGTAGGATAGTGGAACTGTTGCTTTATTATTTCTGTTGAGACTTAGACTGATAGCCAAGTAGTTCTTGAGGTTTACTTGGACGATGTATGCACACTGGGCATGTTTATTTCCACACAGGACTGTGAGTACCTAGTGTAGCGGACCATAGAGATAATTGACGTAAGGGATTCTCCAGAGTGTCTTTTAAATACGATGTGAGACCACATGGGGAATTGACAATGAGTGTTTCCTCAGAGAGTCTGTAGTTCCTCGATGCGGGCCACAGGGGGAATGAGACGTTGAGTGTTTCCCCAGAGATCCTTTAGTACGATACGAGACTATAGGGGGAATTGACAATGAGTGCTTCCTCAGAGAGTCTATTAATTTTGAAGCTGAACCAAAGGGGTGAGACTGTGTGTGACTCCTAGAGGGTTACTAGAACATATAGGTTGAACTATAGGGGTTAGGCTGTGAGAGATACCCAGAGGGTTACCTTTTTCCCTATTATTTCTGTCTGTTTACATGTGTACTTTATTTGTTAGAACTATGGATTGTAGCTGCTTGTGTTTTCTTATTTACTGCTTCTTGTTTTATTACTGCCGTGTATTCATTGACTATTAGGCACAAATCTTTGGGTGATTGCCTACTGGGATTGTATATCAAACCCTGTTTGGGCCATGCTTTTGGGCCCAAGCAGACTATGTTGTTGTAGGTATAGATAAGGGCAAGCGCCCTTCTACTTCAGGTTCTTGAATTTCACTGGAGTTGGAGAGCATGAGATCGAGCCGTGGCTTGCGATGCTGAGGATTTTACTTTGTTTTATTTTGCACTTTGTTTCTCAGTTGTATTTCAGCACTTTGGTTTGTTTACTGATTTCCATAGATATATATACCATGTAGAATCATTACTATTTTATACATTGCTTCTGATGTTCAGTTCAGTTGTTGTATGCTGTTATTGTTTCCGCTATTGCGTTTGGTTGTTCTTCCACTGTATACTTTACCGAATGAGGGCATAGTTTCCCCACTGACTCACCAAGGCCCTCGCTGCTAGTCGGAAGCCTCTGGCGTATGGGGAAACGTGCTTGAGGTCATGTGGCGAACTGGGTATGGGGCACCAGTAGAGGGGCTCCGGATTCGGGTCGTTACAAAGTGGTATCAGAGGAGTTTTTTCTCTTGCTTTACTGTTTGGAGACTTTAGCCAGGGATAGGACAGATTCATTACTTGGTATTAAACTATGCTCAGGAGTAGCTAACTCGTGTACAGGGAAAAGCCATACTACCTCATTAATTACAGTTTGCTGATTTTGAGATTTTACGGTTGATATGAATTCACCTAGAGTGATACACAGGACTTGTGCCATTATTGTTTTGATATTTCGGTTCTATTTCTGTCGCAACCCGATGAGATGAGGGTATGACATCTCATGAATCATATAGACACTTGTAGAATCACATGACATGCATTCTTTCCATGACATCTAGGGTGCATTAGCGATTGCATGCTGTTGTGATAGACTTTGTGTAGATTATGCATGCTGTTGTGATAGATTCTTGATAGAATCCCTGCTGTTATGTTAGAGAGTTGTTTTTTTCCCTTGTATGTGACTGTAAGAGATGCCAAGCTTTGATTCGCAGGGATTATGGGCCCTCAAGAATCGGAATTTGGCACATCTTTGCCTTGTTTTTAGTGTTTCTGGGGTTCTGTGCAGTTTCTGATCTACTGCCCAGAAAAACCCAGAATACACAGTGTGTACTTTTTGGATACACGCCGTGTAGTTTTCAGGCCGGTCACTGACCGTGTTAGTAGAACACGGTGTCGTGAAAGTAACTTTAGGAACACGCTGTGTATTGTAGGTACACGCCGTGTAGTAATGAGCCGTGTACCTGGCCATGTCACTAACAACACGGGTCGGGGGAGCTCGGGTAGCACACGCCGTGTTGTAACGGAACATGCCGTGTAGCCCCTTCAAAGTACCCGGCTGTGTCATGAACAACACGGGGCAGTGTCACCTTGCCTATACACGCCGTGTAGAAGGCCGTGTGTTTAACACACTACTAAAAATTCGGGTATTAGCGACCGCCATTGGCGGTCGCTATAGGCGTATAGAGACCGCTCAGCGACCGCCATTGGAGGTCGCATCATCTTCGTCGCTGTAGGCCAATAGCGACTGCCATTGTCTGTCGCTATAGGTGGCCGAAATGCCGGCCTTAAGCGACCGCAATTGGAGGTCGCTAATGCTGCCTGGAAGGCAGGCTATAGCGACCGCCAATGGCGGTCTCTACAATGGGAATTTTTTTAAAAAAAAAAATTCATACCGGAAGAAATATATATATATATTTATTAAATAATATATATATATATATATTAAAGAAAATATTTATATATATAATATTAAATAAAATATTTTAATATATATATATATATATTAAATAAATAAATATATATAATATTAAATAAAATATATTTCATTTTTTTAATGAAAAGTACGAATTGTGTTTTTTTTCTTCACGGTGCAAAATCAGAGATAAAACAAGGTAACAATCATAAAAAATGGAAAAAAATTTCAAACAGCATAAACATCAAGATCATCATAAATGATAAACTTGCTTCAACGATCCGAGCTGGTCTATCTATTTCAATCTTCTGCTTCAATAAACCTACAATAAGACAAAAAAACAACAAAACAAAACAAACGTAAATTGAACATAATTATCCAGTTATTATATACATATAATAAAATTAAATCTGACATCAAATCATGGTTCTATAATAATTTAAAACCCCCAATTTAAGAAATTCTATCAATTCAGGTCATTCGGAGCACGTTTGCTCCGAATTCGATCGTCTCACGCCGTTTTTGGTGTTTTATGACACTGGAAACGCGTTTCTGATAACCGCGGTCAAACAACACCTCCGATTGATGTGCCGTATGCCCGACCATTTCAAAAATCACACAACGGATGATGTCGTACGGTTTCATGGCATTCCGAGGTCGTTCGGGTGGTTTTGACCCCCCAACGCGCCGTTTTAGCGCGCGCCGAGCTGCTGAAAACGACACACTCGGCTATACCGCATGCACCGCACGTCCTATGGGCGCGCCATCTCGTCCTACACATCACGAATAATTTTCCTAATGTTTTCGTGTGGTTTCAGGTCATTCGGAGCACGTTTTCTCTGAATTCGACCGTCTCATGCCGTTTTTGGTGTTTTATGACACCGAAAACGCATTTCCGGTAACTGCGGTCAAACAAAACCTCCGATTGAAGTGCCGTCTACCTGAAAATTTTACAAATCACACAACGGCTGATTTCGTACGGTTTCATGGCATTCCAAGGTCGTTCTGGTGGTTTTGACCCCCCAACGCGCCGTTTTAGCGTGCGCCGAGCTGCTGAAAATGACACACTCGGCCGTACCACACACACTGCATGTCCGATGGGCACTCCGTCTCCTTCTACACGTCATGAATAATATTCCTAATGTTTTTGTGTGATTTTAGGTCATTCGGAGCATGTTTGCTCTGAATTCGACCGTCTCACGCCGTTTTTGGTGTTTTATGACACTGGAAACGCGTTTCCGGTCACCGCGGTCAAACGACACCTCCGATTGACGTTCCGTCTACCCAAAAATTTTAAAAATCACACAACATCTGATGTCGTACGGTTTCATGGCATTCCGATGTCGTTCGGGTGGTTTTGACCCCTCAACGCGCCGTTTTAGCGCGCGCCGAGCTGCTGAAAACGACACAATCGGCCGTATCGCGCGCACCACTTGTCTGATGGGTGATCCGTCTCCTCCTACATGTCACGAATAATATTCCTAATGTTTTCGTGTGGTTTCAGGTCATTCGGAGCATGTTTGCTCCGAATTTGACCGTCTCACGCCGTTTTTGGTGTTTTATGACACCAGAAATGCGTTTCCGGTCACCGCGGTCAAACAACACATCCGATTGATGTTCCGTCTGCCCGAACATTTCAAAAATCACACAACGGCTGATGTCATACGGTTTCATGGCATTACGAGGTCGTTTGGGTGGTTTTGACCCCCCAACGCGACGTTTTAGCCCGCGCCGAGCTGCTGAAAACGACACACTCGGCCGTACCGTGCGCACCGCACGTCCGATGGGCACACCGTCTCCTCCTACACATCACGAATAATATTTCTATTTTTTTCGTGTGGTTTCAGGTCATTCGGAGCACGTTTGATTCGAATTCGACCGTCTCACGCCGTTTTTGGTGTTTTATGACACCTGAAACGCGTTTCCGGTCACCACGGTCAAACGACACCTCCGATTGATGTGCCGTCTACCTGAACATTTCACAAATCACACAACAGCTGATGTCGTATGGTTTCATGGAATTCTGATGTCGTTCGGGTGGTTTTGACCCCCCAACGCACCGTTTTAGCGCGTGCCGAGCTGCTGAAAACGACACAATCGGCCGTACCGCGCGCACCGCACGTCTGATGGGCGCGCCGTCTCCTCCTACAAATCAAGAATAATATTACTAATGTTTTAGTGTTGTTTCAGGTCATTCGGAGCACGTTTTCTCCGAATTCGACCGTCTCACGCCGTTTTTGGTGTTTTATGACACCAGAAACGCATTTCCGGTCACCGCGGTCAAACGACACCTCCGATTGACGTGCCGTCTGCCCGACCATTTCAAAAATCACACAACGGCTGATGTTGTACAGTTTCATGGCATTACGAGGACGTTCGGGTGGTTTTGACCCCCCCAACGCGCCGTTTTAGCGCGCGCCGAGCTGCTGAAAACGACACAATCGATTGTACCGCGCGTACCGCACGTCCGATGGGCGCGCCGTCTCCCCCTACACGTCACGAATAATATTCCTAATGTTTTCGTGTGGTTTCAGGTCATTCGGAGCACGTTTGCTCCAAATTCGACCATCTCACGCCGTTTTTGGTGTTTTATGACACCAGAAATGCGTTTCCGGTCACCGCGGTCAAACGACACATCCGATTGACGTGCCGTCTACCCGACCATTTAAAAAATCACACAATGACTGATGTAGTATGGTTTCATGGCATGCTGAGGTCGTTCGAGTGGTTTTGATCCCGCAACACGCCGTTTTAGCGCGCTCCGAGCTGCTGAAAACGACACACTCGGCCGTACCACGCGCACCGCACGTCCGATGGGCACGCCGTCTCCTCCTACACGTCACGAATAATATTTATAATGTTTTCGTGTTGTTTCAGGTCATTCGGAGCACGTTTGCTCTGAATTCGACCATCTCACGCCGTTTTTGGTGTTTTATGACACCGAAAATGCGTTTTCGGTCACCGCGGTCAAACGACACCTCCGATTGACGTGCCGTCTGTCCGGAGTGCGGGGAAGGCTGTCTGGGGTGGGGGAGGGCTGTCCGGGGTGTGGGGAGGGCTGTCCGGAGTGCGATGAAGGCTGTCCGGGGTTCGGGAGGGCTGTCCGGGGTGTAGGGAGGGCTGTCCAGGGTGGGGGGAAGGATGTCCGGGGTGCGGGAGGGATGTCCGGGGTGCGGGGAGGGATGTTCGGGGTGGGGGGAGGCCTGTCCGGAGTGCGGGGAGGGCTGTTTGAGGTGCGGGGGGCCTGTCTGGGGTGAGGGAGGGCTGTACGGAGTGCGGGGGGCCTGTCTGGGGTGCGGGAGGGCTGTCCGGGGTGTGGGGAGTGCTGTCCGGAGTGCGGGGAAGGCTGTCCGGGGTGCGGGGAGGGCTGTCCGGAGTGTGGGGAAGGCTGTCCGGGGTGCAGGAGGGCTATCTGGGGTGCGGGGGAGGGTTGTCCGGGGTGGGGGGAAGGCTGTTCAGGGTGCGGGAGGGCTGTCTGGGGTGCGGGGAGGGCTGTCCGAGGTGCGGGGGGGCTGCCCGAGGTGGGGGGCTTGTCCGGGGTGCGGGGAGGGCTGTATGGAGTGCAGGGAAGGCTGTCCGAGGTGCGGGAGGGCTGTCCGGAGTGCGGGAGGGCTGTCCGGGGTGCGGGGAGGGCTGCCCGGAGTGCAGGGAGGGCTGTCTGGAGTGCGGGGAGGGCTGTCCGAGGTGCGGGGGGGGGGGGGGGGGGCTGTCCGGGGTGAGGAGTGCGGGGAGGGCTGTCCGCGGTGTGGGGAGTGCTGTCCGGGGTGCAGGGGGGGGGGGGGGGGGGCTGTCCGGGGTGCGGGGGGGCTGTCCGGGGTGGAGGGGGCCTGTCCGGGGTGCAGGGGGGCTGTCCGGGGGGGGGGGGGGGGGGCTGTCTGGGGTGTAGGGGGCCTGTCCGGAGTGCGAGAGGGATGTCCGGGGTGCGGGGAGGGATGTCCGGAGTGCGGGGAAGGCTGTCCGGGGTGCGGGAGGGCTATCCAGGGTGCGGGGAGGGCTATCCGGGGTGGGGGAAAGGCTGTCCGGGGTGCGGAGAGGGCTGTTAGGAGTGCAGGGAGGGATGTCCGAGGTGCGGGGGGGGGGGGGGGGGGTTGGGGGTTGTCCAAGGTGCGGGGGGGCTGTCCGGGGGGGGGGGGGGCTGTACGGGGTGCAGGGAGGGCTGTTCGGAGTGCGGGGAAGGTTGTCCGAGGTGCGGGAGGGCTGTCCGGAGTGCGGGAGGGATGTCCGGGGTGCGGGGAGGGCTGTCCGGAGTGCGGGGAGGGCTGTCCGAGGTGCAGGGGGGCTGTCCGGGGTGGGGGGGGCTTGTCCAAAGTGCGGGGAGGTCTTGTCCGGAGTGCGGGGAGGGCTGTCCGGAGTGCATGGAGGGATGTCTGGGGTGCGGGGAGGGATGTCCGGGGTAGGCCAAGGACTACAAATAGCGAACTCATCTCATTCATCAAAAACAATTTTAATGATTTATATTAGGAATCACGTATTTTTTTCAAAAATATTACAGAACATGAAATTCTAAACATTGAAAATTAAATGAAAAAAAAATATCCAAATCAATAGTTTCATGGTTACTTCTCAATTCGTGCACACAAACATTGCATGAGGCCAAAACACACATGATACACCCAAATCACAAAAAAACTCACTAGAAACCCAACATAAATATCAATAACAACTCCACCATTAAAAGCAGAAACACACCTCGTGAATATGATGCGTCAAGCATGTTCATCACTGACCTCCATCCGGTGGTCCAGGGGCCTACAACAAATAAACATTATGAATATTTTCATAACAAAAATAATTTAAATTAAATAAATAAATACAGTATATACCTGCGTCGTGTGATCCCCTGTTGCGTACAAATCATATCAATGTACTCAAATACCGCTCAATAGGATACATCCACCTGAATTGCACTGGACCAGCAGCCATTACTTCATCAGTTAGGTGCACTGTCAAGTGGACCATAACATCGAAAAATGAGGGGGGAAATAGTTTCTCAAAGTGACAAAGCGTAAGTAAAATTCAGTCTTGTAAACTTTTTAAATCACTCATTCGTTGATTTCTTAAACAAAGATGTCTAAAAAAATTACTCATCTCAATCAATGGCTGAAAAAAATTGGGGGATAAAGAATCACATATTGCAATTGGAATCAACTGGTGAAGTATGTGATTGTCATGACTTTTCAACCCTTGTAATGTCTTTCTCGTCAGATTCACACACTTTGAAATATTAGAAGAGTTACCATCAGGCACCTTGAGCATCTTCAAAATGGAAAGAAATGTCTCTTTCTCCTTTGTAGTCATTGTATACTATGCAGCAGGCATATATTCCTTATTTCCCTCATCTAACTGTAAATGTAATTATTTTTTTAAACCCATTTCTTCCAAATCACGGCGTGCATTAACATGGTCCTTTGATTTCCCAGTGACACCTAAAATGGTCCACAATATATTATCACAAACATTTTTTTCAATGTGCATGACATCCAAATTATGCCTCAGCATGTTGGTTTTCCAATACAGAAGACTATAAAAAATACTTTTCTTTTTCCAATTGTGACTACGCTGCCAACCCGCAGCTCAAATATTACGTACCGGAGGAGCCACCAAATCCTGAATTTCATATACCGTGCGGATGTTTTCTTCCTCAATCTGCGATAAAATTTCGACTCCTGTCATGATCTTTGGTGCTGGGATAAACTCTCTAGAACCATAAAATGCCACTCTGTCCTTTCTGAACCTGTTCTGAGGGGGGAGAAAATGTCTGTGACCCATGTATGCCCATTTTTTGGAATGCTTAAGCCATACAGATTTTTTACTTTTGTTGCAACAAGGGCAAGCAAATTCCCCTTTCATACTCCAGCCTGATAAATTTTCATAAGCTGGGAAGTCATTGATTGTCCACAATAAATCATCCTGCAGTTTGAACATTTCATTCGTTTCAAAGTCATAAGTCATCACACCATCGCCCCAAAATTCATTCAACTCATCAATCAATGGCTGAAGGTAAACACCAATCTTATCCCCCAAAAATTTAGGTCCATCAATAAGAGTGGAAAGTAATATAAATTGTTGCTTCATACAAAGCCACAGAGGAAGATTATATGGAACCAACACCACGAGACATGTGCTATGAGTTGCACCAACCATAGACTTGAATGGATTGAAACCATATGCTGCCAATCCCAATCGGACATTACGAACATATCTGGAAAAGTTGGGATGTCTCTTATCAAAATCCTTCCATGCATGAGAGTCTTCCGGGTGGGTTAACATATCACTTTCATGAACTCTTTCTGCATGCCATCTCATTAAATTAGAAACTTTAGATGACATAAAAAATCTTTTCAACCTTGGTTTAAGCGGAAAGTAACACATTTGCTTTACGGCAATCGGTTTCCCCTGTATCACAATCTGACTTTGATGAGTCTGATTTCCCCTGTTCTCTTTCCACCTAGAAGCACCACAAACCGTACAAATATCTAAATGGGTAGTTTCCTTTCTAAACAACATACAGTTGTTTTCACATGCATCTATGGTCTCATATGTAAAACCTAAGTTCTCAGTCAGCTTACGAGCATGGTAATATGACACGGGAATCTTAGCGTCGACAGGAAGAACCTTTTTCAATAACACCAACAGCATGTCGAATGATGTGTCTGACCAATGATTCAAAGTCTTCAAATGAAACAACTCCACGATAAATGACAATTTATTGAAAGAAGTACATCTAGGATATAATTCTGTTTTTGCATCATCAATTTCTTCATAAAACCTCCTCGAATCAAAATCTGCACAAGAGCGAAGATTTATCTCACCGGTCTCAAGATTCTGGATGTTAATTCCTTCAGGATCCAACCCACACACCATTTTAGTAAGAATTTCATGCATTGGATCATTCATCCTTGCATCAACATCCATCTGAACTGTATCCGTATTTTCACAACGAACATATTCTTCTCCATGACGAGTCCAAATCTTATAATTTATCAAAAATCCATTAAAGAATAGGTGCTCCCTCATAGTATCTCATGTGAATTGATATCTGTTAGTACATTTTCTACATGGACAACTAATATAGTCACTTTCAAATCCTCTGGTGAAGTCAATAAACTGCATAATTCCATTGAAATACTCTCTAGACGTTCGATTTAGAAGATCAATCCAACTCTTATCCATAATAAGATCCCTATAACAAACATTTACACAAGACTTATTACATTTTCATTTTTCATATCAAATATATTTAAAATAAATACTAATTAATTGTTTGTGAACCATTTATAAAATAATAATGTAAGTGAAAGCCCATGTCATACCTAATTGCTCTACAAACCTGGAAGGGAGGGGATCCGAAGGTGGTGCTGCGAGGGAGAGGAGAGGCAGCGGTGGGGAGATGGAGCTGGAGATAGTGCGGCGAGGGAGGGGACGGTGAAGGAGGGGATGGGTGGCGGTGGTGCGGTGAGGGAGGGGATGAAGACGAAGGGGACAGGGGTTGGCGGGGTATGGGGGGGGGGTGTTCGGGGTGCTGGGGGGGGGGGGAGGGACGAGGGGGCGGACAGTCGAGGGCGGAGGTTGGAGGCCGGAGGGGCTGGAGGCCGAAGGCCAGAGGACGGCCGGAGGGCTGCCCGAGGGCTGCCGGGCTGCCGGAGGTAGGTGGAGGGAGGCCCGAGGGTAGAGGGAGGCCGTAGGGTGGATGGCGGCCGGAGCCGGAGGGCGGAGGGCGGCCGGAGGAGGGAGGGGCCGGTGGAGGGTGGCCGGCGGAGGGTGGCCGGCTGGAGGGCGGGCCGGTGGAGGGTGGGGTAGCGGAGGGCGGGGCGGTGGAGGGTGGGGCAGCGGAGGGCGGGCCGGTAGAGGGCGGGGTGGCAGAGGGTGGGGCGGCGGAGGGCGGGGCACCGGGGAGGGCGAGGCGGCGGGGAGGGCGCGCGGCGACGGGGAGGGTGTGAGCGACGGGGAGGAGGGAAGGGTTTTGGGGGGGGCTTCGTGAGAGGAGGGGGCGCGGAAGCGCTTTTTTTTTAAGGAAACGTAGAGAGACCGCCATTGGCAGTCACTATTGGTTACCTATAGCGACCTCCAATGGCAGTCGCTATAGGTTAAGGGGCACAAAAGCCCATATTTCTAGTTAGTGACAACACGGGCCGCCGAAGCCCTGTCCACTACACGCCGTGTCCACAGGGAACATGCCGTGTAGTCTCAGTTTAAGAAAACCGTGTGGGTTAGCTGTGTAAGGGACTTGGGTAGGGGAACAGTTTTCAGGTACATTCCATGTGTGGGGTCAACACACCATGTGGTTTGAGGTGTACATGACTTGTAGGGTAGGAGTACACGCCCATGTCAGTGGTTTAAGAAGACACGCCGTTTAGTTTTTATACACTCCGTGTAGTCGAGTTTTGTAAACTTGTGTGCTTTCCTTCCCCTATTTCTGTTTTGTACTCTTGTGTTTTCTGTCCTTGTTTTCCTGATCTAAGGTGTACTTTTGATCTTTTAGAGCTATGCCTCCGAGACATCCTACGCTCGTACGTCTGTCGTCAGGCAGTGATCAGATGCCAGACAGGGTTGATTAGGGACTTCTTGCCGATCATCCAGTTGGGCCAGCCTTGGCACCGACTGTTATACCAGTTGAAAGCACTGATGTGCAGTTCAGGGAAGGTTTCATCAGGATGATGCATGCCTTCCAGGGAGCACCGCCTCCTACCACAACTATGGCAGATTTGACATGGGTTTTCTAGCAGCAGCATCCTCCCACATTCTCGGGGGAAGGAGGACCTCAGGATGCAGAGTCATGGCTGGAAGCCATGCTGACTATCTTCAAGCATCTGGAGACGCCTTCAGAGAGTTGGGTCAAGCTCGCTACCTACATGCTACGAGACTCCGCCAAGAGGTGGTGGGATGTGATCTCATAGGCGGGTCATCAGCAGGCTATGGCTTCGGAGGAGTTTCAGCGCATGTTCTATGACTACTTTTATCCGGAGACGATGAGGGCCGACCGAGCCCGGGAGTTCATGAGCATAGAGCAGGGTACTCTTTCTGTCAGGGAATATTCCTCTCGCTTCACCGAGCTACAACATTTCACACCCCTCTGGTATGGAAGTGGGGTGTTCTTATCAAGGAAGTTTGAGGATGGTCTCAGAAAGGAAATCCGCTCGCAGGTGAACATCTTTCAGCTGACTTCCATCACTTCCATCGTCAACCAGACACTGATTGCGGAGCACAATCTGAGAGACTCTAGAGCTTCGAGCCAGGGCGGTTCTACTTCTAGAGCTAGTTTTCCTCCAGATGACAGCAAGAAGAGCCATAGAGAGTCTATGCGTGGTGACCTGAGGAAGCATGATGCATCGTCAGGCAGCCAGGTGACGTGCTACCAGTGTGGCCGGTCAGGGCACACGAGGCCGCAGTGCCAGAGGGACCCCGTGGAGTGCCGATCTTGCGGCAAGATGGCTCACCTTCAATGTTTCTGCTAGGTTTTCTCACCAGCAGCTGGTGACCGGGGTTCTTCCATGACTCCTCGTTCAAGAGCAGCACCACTAGTTTCTCACCAGTCGGGGAACTAGAGTTCTTCCTGCCGTTCGGGCCGAGGTGGAGGTCGAGGCTGTGGCGGTCAGCCACCAGTCCTTCAACATCAGTAAGGAGGATCAGCTCAGAGTGGTCATCTAGGGGCACATGGCCGCGGTGCAGGCCAGTCTTTCGCCATGGAGCAGATCTATTAGGAGCAGGATCCCGACCCTTCTACAGTTCAAGGTACGATTTTAGTAGCCTCACTTTTATATTTAGCTCTTTTTGATACTGGTGTTATGCATAGCTTTATCTCTGTTGCTGCTGTGGAAAGTGTTGGGCTTTGTGTCTTTTCTTCTGCCGACTCATTGACACTAGACACACCTTTGGGGATGAGTACATCTAGTGTACGCCAGTGTTAGAGAGTGCCCTCTCGAGGTTTCAGGGTATCATTTCTTATGGGATCTCTATGTCCTAGAGATGACAGGCTATGATGTCATCCTCAGGATGGACTGGTTGGTTCCCTTCCAGGAAGTCATCGATTGTTATCACTGTAGAGTGAGTTTCATTTCACCATAGGGTGAATCTTTTCTTCATAGAGGCGAATGGGATGTTCAGGAGAGTCGAGCAAGACTCGAGCATCATGGGCTAGGAAGGGTGACAGTCCAGATTGCTAGTCTTTATCTGGACAATCAGGGGACTTCGCAGTTGGACTTTCCTCCAGTGGTGGATCGTTTTAGGGATGTATTTCCAGAGGAATTTTTGGGTTTTCCACCGGAGCGTGTGGTAGACTTTTCTATTGAGCTCATTCCAGGAGAAACACCGATGTCTATTCCTCATTATAGGATGGATACACCTGAGTTGCAGGAGCTCAGGAAGCAGTTGGAGGAGTTGCAAGCTAAGAGTTTCATCTGACCCAGTACTTCTCCTTGGGGTTCGCCTGTCCTATTTGTGAAGAAGGAAGACGGTACCCTTCGGCTTTGTGTGGATTATCAGAAGCTGAACCAGTTGACGGTCAAGAACAGATATCCTTTACTGAGGATTGATGACCTCTTCGATCAACTTCGAGGAGCCTGGGTGTTATCGAAGAACTATTTTAGGTCCTGTTATCATCAGTTGCACGTTATACCATCAGATATACCTTTGACGGCCTTCAGGAGCAAGTATGGTCTTTACGAGTATACAGTTATGCCGTTCGGTTTCACGAACGCACCAGCAGTTTTCATGGAACTGATGAACCGAGTGTTCCATCCTTATTTGAACTCTTTAATCATGGTATTCATATACGATATCTTGGTGTACTCTCACACTCTACACGACCATGTCACACATCTTGAGATCATTCTAAGTACACTGAGAGTGCACTGACTTTATGCTAAACTCTCAAAGTGCCACTTCTGGATGGATCAGATTCACTTCTTAGGTCACGTCATCTCAGAGGCAGGAGTATCAGTGGACCCAGATAAAGTGAGAGCTGTAGTTTCTTGGGAGCAGCTGAAGAACGTCTTTGAGGTACAGAGTTTTCTAGGGCTGGCTGGATACTACAGATGATTCATTCATGACTTTTCTCATTTGGAAGCACCTTTGAGAGGTCTGACCAAGAGGGGGATAAGTTCTTATGGTCATATCCTTGTGAGTCAGCCTTTTAGGAGCTGAAAGGGAGGTTGACGTCATCACTGATACTAGTCTTTCCAGAGCCAGGCAAGAGCTATATTATTTATTGTGATGCTTCAGGTATCGGGTTGGGAGCTGTGCTTATATAGGGAGATGGAGTTGTTGCATACAGGTCTTGGTAGTTGAGGCCACATGAGAGGAACTACCCAACGCACAATCTGGAGATGGCAGCTGTTGTTCATGCCTTATGATGTTGGAGACACTATCTTCTGGGAGATCACTTTGTGGTCTTTACCGACCAAAAGAGTCTCAAGTATATCTTCACTCAGCATGATCTGAATCTGAGACAGTGCAGGTGGGTCGAGTATCTTCAGTCTTTTGATTTCGAGCTTGCCTATACGCCGGGAAAGGGAAACGTAGTGGCAGATGCGTTGAGCAGGAGAACTCAGATTCAGACAGTTCAGGAGGCCAGCAGTGAGTGGTAGCTTATGGCTTTGTTCTCTGAGATACATCTGGAGGTGCACGATAGACTGGGACAAATTTTCCTATCTTCTATAGCTGTTACCTGTACACTACTTGATCGGGTACGGATGAGGCAGCTATCCGACCCATAAGGCTTAGTCCTGCGGGAGAGTGTGTCAAGAGAGGACCATCTTCCTGGATGGATTGTGGGCGAGGATTAGATATTGCTTTTCCAGGGATGCGTATGGGTGCCAGTGGACATACGCGAGGAGCTGATGCGGGATTTTCATTCCTCTGTTTGGACAGTTCCTCCTGGCGTCACCAAGATGTATCAGGATCTCCATCACCAGTACTGGTGGCTAGGTATAAAGAAGGATGTAGATGGTTTTGTCATGAGATGTTCTACTTTTCAGCAGGTGAAAGCATATCATCAACAACCAATAGGCCTTTTACAGAAGTTACCCATTCCAGAGTGGAAGTGGAACGATGTTGCAATGGACTTCATGATCGGGTTGCCGAGATCGCCTTGGGGAAACGATGCTGTTTAGATTGTTGTTGAAAGACTTATGAAGGTTGAACACTTCTTGCCGATCAAGGAGACCTTCAATGTTGATGATCTAGGATGACTTTACATC
The DNA here is from genome assembly GCA_963277665.1 of Viscum album. Lineage (NCBI taxonomy): Eukaryota > Viridiplantae > Streptophyta > Magnoliopsida > Santalales > Viscaceae > Viscum > Viscum album. The sequence continues at coordinate 302,453,252 of OY728144.1, forward strand.
CAAGAGATCGTTCGTCTTCATGGAGTTCCACACTCCATTGTTTCAGATAGGGATGCATGCTTTACTTCTCGGTTCTGGCAAGGGCTTTAGAAGGCCTAGGGTACTCAGGTACTTTTAAGTACATCATACCATCCCCAGACTGATGGTCAATCCGAACGCACGATCCAGGTGCTTGAGGATATGATCCAAGCTTGCATCCTAGAATTTGGTGGTTCTTGGGAGAATCATATTTCTCTGGTGGAGTTCACCTACAACAACAGTTTTCAGGCGACCATTCAGATGGAACCATATGAGGCTTTGTACGGTAGGCCATAATGATCACCCTTATGCTAGTTGGAGGTAGGAGAGGCAGCTTTGCTGGGACCTCATCTCGTTCAGGAGACCTCAGAGCAGATAGATATGACTCGGAAGAGGATGGCTACAACACAGTCTTGACAGAAGTCTTATGATGATCAGCGAAGAAGACCTTTGGAGTTCGAGGTCAGGGATCAAGTTTTCCTGCGTGACGCACCGAGGTTGGGGCATAAGAGGATTCATAGACAGGGTGAGATTTCACCATGGTATGTCAGACCGTTTGAGGTATTGGAGAGAGTTGGTCCGGTTGCCTATTGGTTGCAGCTACCCCAGAGGTACCGGGCCTTGCACGACGTCTTCCACGTCTCTCAGCTCTGACGTTACTTTTCAGACTCGTCTCATGTCTTTCTACCTAAGGGGATTGAGCTTGAAGCAAATGCGTCATTTGAGGAGCATCCTATCCAGGTTGTCGATCGGAGTACGAAGGTTCTCCACGGGCGGTCTGTTCCTCTGGTACGGGTGCTATGGCAGCACAGGCGAGTACAGGATGAGACTTGGGAAAGGGAGACCGATGTACGATCGCAGTGGCCAGAGCTGTTCGAGAATTCTTCTTCTATGCCATGTTAGGGAAATTTAGGGATGAATTTCTTTAAGGGGGGAAGTTTGTAAGAACCCGGACCTTCGTTTCAGGTATGTTTTTCCTTTTTCTGGAGTTTTTAAGGAAAATGAACTTTCTGGAAATTTTTTAAGTACACGCCGTGTACTTTCTAAGTACACGCCATGTACTCTTCCCCGACTCGAAGCCGTGGGCTGGCCATGTCGGGCCATACACATGGTGTGTAGGGGTGATTTGGAGGCCGATTTTGGAAGAGTACGGAAAAAAACCACTACATGCTGTGTACTTTAAAAATACACGCCGTGTACTTTTCTTTTTTTACTAAACAGACCGGGGTCGTGCCTGCCACACTGAAACACCTCCTTCTAGGTACCATTCGTCCGAGAGAGACCCGTACGACCGAATCTTCAACGAGCTCCCGTCTCTTCGTCCATTATCCAATTCGAGCACGGTTGATTGCATTGGAATCACAATGGTGAGTTCTTCCTTTTAATTGAGCCTTGTTTTCTATTTCCTCCTCGTTTTCGAGTTATTGTGGGTTGATCATTTTGTGCGTTTTCTCAGATCTACGACGTTATAAGGGAAATCACTCATCATGGTTTACATATATCGATCTCCTAGGATCAAGGTAGGTGGTTTGTGCCTTTCTGTTGAAAGTCGATGAGTATTTTGTGCAAATTCCGCAAATTCCCTTGGATGGGGAATTGTGGGTTTCCTATTTTTTCCCTGTTGTTTTCCTGCTTTTCTTGATTGTTGTATTAGAGGTTTATGCTTGTGAGTTGAGTAATTTGTTTTGTGCTCAGGTTTCCTTGCCATGATTGTTTTACTTTTTGGTGTTTTCCAGTTGTCATGCCTAGTTGTAGGATACTGGAACTGTTTCTTTATTATTACTGTTGAGCCTTAGACTGATAGCCAAGTAGTTCTTGAGGTTTACTTGGATGATGTATGTGCATTGAGCATGTTTATTTCTACACAGGACTGCGAGTACCTAGTGTAGCGGACCATAGGAAGAATTGACGTAAGGGCTTCTCCAGAGTGTCTTTTAAATACAATGCGAGACCACAGGGGGAATTGATGATGAGTGATTACTTAGAGAGTCTTAGTTCCTCGACGCGGGCCACAGGGGGAATGAGACGTTGAGTTCTTCCCCATAGATCCTTTAGTACAATACGAGACTATATGGGGAATTGACGGTGAGTGATTCCTCATAGAGTCTATTAATTTTGTAGCTAAACCAGAGGGGTGAGACTATGTGTGCCTCCTAGAGGGCTTCTAGAACTTATAGGTTGAACCATAGGGGTTAGGCTATGAGAGCTACCTAGAGGGTTACCTTTTTCCTTATTGTTGCTGGCTGTTTACTTGTGTACTTTATTTGTTAGAACTGTGGATTGTAGCTGCTTGTGTTTTCCTATTTACTGCTTCTTGTTTTATTACTATCATATATTTATTGACTGTTAGAAATAGATCTTTGGGTGATTGCCTACTGGTATTGTATCTCACACCCTGTTTGGGCCATGCTTTTGGGCCCAAGAAGACTATGTTGTTTTAGGTATATATAAGGGTAAACACCATTCTACTTCAGGTTCTTGAATTGCACTAGAGTTGGAGAGCATGGGACTAAGCCGTGGCTTGCGATGCTGAGGAGTTTACTTTGTTTTCTTTTGAACTTTGTTTCTCAGTTGTATTTCAGCATGTTGGTTTGTTTACTACTTTCCATAGACATATGTACCATGTTTCATCATTACTATTTTATACATTGCTTACGCTGTTCAGTTCAGTTGTTGTATGTTGTTATTGTTTCTGCTATTGCGTCTGGTTGTTCTTCCACTGTATACTTTACCGAATGAGGGCATAGTTTCCCCATCGACTCACCAAGGCCCTCGCTGCAAGTCAGAAACCTCTAGAATTTGGGGAAACACACTTGAGGTCATGTGGCGAACCGGGTATGGGTCACCAGTGGAAGGGCTCCGGATTCGGGTCGTTACACCTTTCATCATAACCTAGGGAAAGTAAACATAAGAAAGGGTGATCTCAGATGCTTAATAAGGGCAAAAAATGGAGATATCAACATATCATGAGTATAAGGGTATGAGAACATGAGAATAACACTTGAAAACCATACCCTACATATCATTTACCATAAAACCGAGTCATAGAATAAATATTTATAGTTCATAAGATACAAATCATAATGAAATCAAAAAACATTAACCATGAAAACATAATATTGGAATAAGGAATAGATTTGTGTCATACATATAAGTATAAAAAATCATTTCATTAGTAGTTCAAGGATCAATTCTAAGATTATTATAGTAGAATGAGTTCAATCCCCAAACCATCATAGTATTCAAGGTTCACTCCCAAGACTATCATAGTGGATAAAGTCCCTTACTAAAATAGGTTAACTCCCTATTCTAGTCTTTTTTATCTCACAAGATATCAATATTTATCCAATGCATTAAATAGATATATAGGTCCCATCGTCATATAATGAAAATCATACATATGTATTCCAAAAGATCATAAAACATTCATCATAACAAAAATCATGAGAAGAAATGGTTTTCATAAACATTTCCTCATAACATAACCTATCTAAAATAAATATGTTTCATAATCATTTCATCATATCATAACCCATGGAAAAAGAAGAGGGTTTCATAATAATTTTATCATGGTATAACTCGTGGAATAGAAATGGGTTTCATAAAAAACTTTTCATCATAAGTATAAATTATTTGGAGAAACAATAAAAATTTTATAATTAGATAATATACCTAGTAAATAATAAGTAACATCAAAGGATTCCATTTTATATGGAAAACAATTTTGAAAGAAAAATCACTTGCAACATTTCTTATGGAAATTATCCTTTATTTGGAAATCATTTTTTTAAATAAAAATTCATAAAATTTTATCAAAATAATTTTATTTGAAAGTAACCTTGAAAAATTATAAATTAATCTTCAAATAAAATAATGCTTATGATGTCAAGAAATTCCATTCATGTTATATACATTCAAACAAATATTCCTTTTACATTTTCCGTAAAATCCAAATGAGCCTTATTTGAAAAAAAAATGAGGATTACTTTCATTTTTTTTTGTAAAAATTAAAACATGGATAAAAATGTATTTAATAAATCATTCATATATTTTTAAAAACATTTTTAGAAAACATGGTTTTGAAATAAAAGGGGTTTTTGACCAAAGAGAGAAATAAATGTGATTTTTTTCATAAAAACATCATTTTGAAATATTAAGCACATAAAGAGAGGAAAATGAAGGGAAACATTGATTCTCATGATATAACTATAGGATAAGAAAATTAATTAGTTTATTGAGATATATATCACAATATTTTATCATTTAAAGCATAATCATAAACAATCGTGATAAACAATGAGATTCTAACATCAAACCTTTACCACTTTGGTATCTTTTTAATCATTATACCCATTAAAGAATAAAATAAAATAAAAATTTGAATATAATTAAAAAATATATTCATGATATAACATTTCAAAGGGTGGTATATACAGTTTATAGAATAATATAGGTTCATAACATAACTTATATCCCAAAGAAGGAAATTTTAGACTAAAATCCCTTACCTTAAGTCTCGAATCCCTTCGTACATGTACAAAACTCATGTATAATAAATATAAATTTATTATGAATTTATTAAAGAACCATAATTATATATATCATACCATATATGATTTACTTATGGCATTTTATTACCTGTTTATTAACAATTCCATGTTAAAGTCACGTTTTGAACAATATAATTTTTTTCGTGTATGTTTTGATTTTTTATTTTGTTGGTATTCTTACTTTGATCATGGTTACATAATATCTATAATGTTAAAAATTATATAAAAATTATATATATTCATTATATATTTATTTATATTATTCTATAAAAGTTATAGATAGAAAATGAAATACACTGTTCATGGAGAGGGTATGCCGTACGTACGCATGAATGTTGTTTCCATTTTCTCAGGAGATTGAAATAACTAAAGGTAAATAGTATATTACCATAAAAAAAAATCATTTTTATGTTATATATATCATATAATTTTATTAAAACCATCCTTATTACCTTCCATGTAAAACATGAACAAATCACATCGCTTCGTGAGGTAGTAGTCCATCGTACACACGAGCGACATTATCGTATTCCCAAAAAATGGAAATTAAGAAGGTATATTTGATATAATAATTAAAAAAATATAATGATATCATATATATAATATATAAACAGTTAATCCATCATTATATACATACGTTATAAGTGGTGATGAAAAAAAAATAACATTGGTTCACGAGGCGGTCATCTGCTGTGCACACGAATGATGATTTCATATCCCTTTTGATGGAGGTGGAGATCGATATAGGTTATTAAATTAATATAATAAAATATAATTATATGGAAGATACTATTTTTATTATATCATTATAATATAATGATATTTTAAGGAGTAGGAAGAAGACATAAAATAAAAATGCAAGTTTAAGATTTTACCTCTTCTTCAGAGAGCCTCTTTAGGTTTATAACTAAAGCCTTATTAGAAGGGATTAATAATAAAAATAAGGCCTATAGTATGTGGGGAGAGAATTAAGGAAGATATTTGGGTAGGTATTGGCCCAAACAAAGGTTTTTGGAAGTGTTAATAGGATAGGAGAAGGGGTGACCTTTTATAAGTGGGGGGGGGGGAGGTTACACTTGTTATTTTTAAAAAGAATAAAGTGTAACCACATTTTCCACATGAAATAAGGCTCCAAAATGGATAATTATCGGTCTTTAGAGTTTATAAGTTCAAAATATGGCCATCCAATGGGATTTATAAAAGTTTATAGGTGATTTTACCCCTTATATTTTTAGTTTAACCCCTTAGTAAACCATTTTTAACCTTAACCACAATAATTAATTTTTACTATTTTTACTATTAATTTTGACCAAAAATTAAGTTTAACTTTTTATATAAATAAATTATGATTATTATAAATAAAAAATACATTTTTACAAATCCCATTCACAGAATTAAAAAATTTTAATTTAAAACTAAACCCACAAACACGATGAGAAAGGAGTTTTTAAAAGAGAAAATGTTCAAAAGTTTAAAACGTTTTTATATAAAAATTAAATATGAAAATTATTTCAATGAAATAAATTGGATTAATATATATATATATAATTTAATTAATTAAACTTTTTAACCCATTTAAAAAAAATAACCTTATAAATTCTTTAAATGAAAATGAAATTTTTAATAAAAACAAGTATTTTTCACTATTCATTGAAAAATTATTTTCATAAAAATCCAAAAACTTCACCCTAAGATAATTTTGACAAGATGATTTTAAAAATTATTATTTTATAAAATTAATTTTCTAAAAGTGTCAATAATTAACAAACCATATTTCTGATTTGAAGTCAAAATTAGATACATTTGTTTTTGTTTATTCTAAGCATGAAAACAAGATTAAGAGTTTGTTAGACAAGGTTAAGTCCATAAAAGATTATGCAAGTGTTTTTTATAAGGGGGATAACTACCATAATAAAATACTTGGTAATAATAAATAAAATAGTGATAAAATTAGGATAAAAAGTATTGATGAAAGGCCTAAATTATATATAAATTAATTTTTTCCTAGTTTTAAAAGAAAAAACATATAAATTTTAGCTTATTTTAACTATGGAGTAAATAAACATTATAAAAATGATTTCTTACTTAGAAAAAACTAATTATATGGTGTTAAGTATTCCTTTATTTTAAATAATTTATCTAAACTCAAGGATGTAAATTCTAGTCAGTTTAAATAGATTTTGGATTCCCAAATATTTAGTTTCTAACATTTATGGAACCAAGATTTTTTGGGCACCTAATATTTTTATTGTTAGAATTATTTTTGTAGGAAAAATTCCATAGGGAAAACCATGTAAACTGGTACATGGATAGTGTATATTTTAGGAATATGAGTGGATACGTTTCAAAATTCCAATCATGATCAAAAGTTTATTGAGGCTACTTCACTTTTTGTGACAATGCTAAAGGAAAAAGGCATTGAAGTTAGTTCAATTAGAGATCTAGATTCAGTGATTATCAATAAATTTATTTATGTTAAAGGCCTGAAACATAACCTGATAAGTATATATCAACTCTATGATAATGAATTTTCAATTTATTTTTATAAAAATGTATTCTCTATGTTTAAACATATATTATTTAGATTTAGAGCACCTAGAGTTGAAAAATTTTACACTCAAGATTTGAATTTTTTATTTAAACAAAATGTGATTTATTTTAATACTAAAATAAATGAATCTTTAATTTTATGTAAGATACATGGACATTGAAATATTTATTATTTGAGAAAATTATATAATAATAATATGATTTTTTATTTTTCTCAACTTAAATTGGATAAAAAGAAGTTATATGATTCATGTCAAATAGGAAAGAAAAACTAGTCATCTATTAAACAATGGTTTCAACTTCTAGACCATTAGAACTCATTCACATGGATTTATTTGGCCCCTCTAGAATTGAAAGCCTAGTTGGAAAATATTTTGTTTATATATTAGTTAATTATTTTTTGATATTTACTTGGGTTTAATTTTTTAGGCCTAAGAGTGAATCTTGTTCTATTAATAAAAATTTCTATAAGCTAGTACAAAATGAAAAAGTTATTAAAGTTGTTTCTTTGAGAAGTGACCATGGGGGAGGTTTTGATAATCATGAATTCAATTCATTTTTTTGAAACATGACATCAAAAATAACTTATATGATTCTAGGATACCTGAACAAAATGATGTTATTTAAAGGAGGAATTGGACCTTATAAGAAACTGCTAGAACTATGTTATGTGAATATAACATGCTGACTCAGTTTTGGTATGAATTAGTTAACATAACATGCTATACTATAAACTAAGTTTTAATAAAGTCTATCTTGAATAAAACACCTTATTAGCCATGGAATAATTAAAATAAAAATTTGGATACTTCAAATTTTTTGGATGAAAAGTTTACATTTTAAAAATCAAGGATCATATTTATAAGTTAGATCTAAAGACCGATGAAAGGATTTACCAGGTTATTCTACTACTTCTAAATAATATAGTGTTTTCAACAAAAAGTCAAGGATATTTGAATAATCCACTCTTGTAAAATTTGATTAAAGTGATCCATTTGATCACAAGAAAATTCAAGTTTATGATCTTAGTGATTATTTTAAAAACTTGATACCTGAACCACTTTTTGAAAATGAAAAGGATGATAATCTAGAGCTTGATCAAGTAAAATACATTTTTAAAAGAATAGAATATGAAGAACCTCGAAGCATATTGGTTAGACAACCCAGTGTTAGGTCATAGATGTGAGATGACCAAATTGTCAAGAGGTGGGAGGGGTAAATTGACTATTTCAAAAATTATAATGATTATATCAGAGTTAATTAATAATGTAGTTTATATAACCATGACTAATGGAACAATATACTTTTACTGTAGTTTAGATCAAAGTGATCCTATGTATACTCTTCACTTATCTCAAATGCAGAGAGAAATCACACCAACTAACTATGAAATTTCAAAATTTTTATGGGGATTCACAACCCTAAAACTAATTTTTTCACATACGGAGTCACTACCTAATTACACCACAATTTCCCCACCTAGAGTCACAACCCAAAATAATTCTACCTTTTTTACCTAGAGGTATAACCCGACCTGTCCTAACTTTTTCTACCTATAGGCACAAACTAAATTTAATTTTAAAGGGAAGTTACAAACCACTCAATCCCGACTTTTAATGGTAGTCATAACGTGAAAAATATAGATTTTTCTATCTAAATGAAAAAACCAAATTGACTATTAAAGGGGAGTCACAACCCAATCAATCTTGACTTTTAATGGGAGCCACAATACATTACTGAAGTTACCAACTAGGATAGAAAGAAGTAACACCATATAACTAGTTTAGACAGTGAGGGTTTGAATGTTGAGGGAAAAAATATCACTTCAGTAGTATAGGTTTTCCATGATGAAGTCTAATAAAAATGATTACACCAGTAGTGATCGTATAGTGTACAACAAAGTTTCAGCACTTTAAAATTTTTATATCTTCAACATTCCTCTCTTATCATACCTTACACTGATCCTAGTAAAATCTATTTATAGAGTTTTTTATGCACAAAAACTTCAAAAAATTGATATTCAAATGTATATCCATTGTTTTATACCATTTCCTAGGTAGATATACTCTTCTCTCAATAATAAGGATTTTCATATCTTGAAATAGATTCTCAAAAAAAAACTTATTAAAAAAACTAATAAAATAGTAAATTTTATATAAAATAAAGCTTAAGAGTCCTTGTAATTCTCCCACAAATCATGAAAGATCAAATCTTCATATTCAAAATATTTCAAATTCAAAACTTCTGTTTTTCCAAGGTTGTAGTGTGAATATATAAACCAGATGATAATTAATTAAATATATCTAAAATAATTATAAATTATTTCCCCTATATTTTAAATAATTAATATATAATTATGGGAAAATTAAATCAAGATAAATAGGTATAACAAACATGTAGTAAATCAAAATGTTTAAGAATGAGTAAAACAGAGTGCATTTTCCAAATTTCATGTAAGCATATGAAAAATATTTATACTACATAAATGATTCTCAAAACATAGTAAAATTTATCTACATAGGTATTTTTCATGTAAGTAAAAATATTCACATAGTATAATTTTTTTACATAACATATTTCATGTATACAAAAATAATTTATATAAGAAGATTTTACACATAGCTGAAATTCATGTATTCACAAAAATTTACATAGGAAAATTTCACGTATCTAAAAATAATTTACATAACCAAATTATCTTACATAGTTAAATCTATGTATCCAAAGTTTTCATGTAGCCAAATCCATGTAAAAAAAATTCTTCACATAAACAAATTTCACATATCAAAAAAATCATATTTTACAGATTTTGAATAGATTGCAGTTTTAAAGAAAAATAACTATTCTAAATTAAATGTAAGCTTAATAAACATATATAAAACTTTCAAAAAATATAAATAAGTTTCTCAAAGTTTTGAGAAATTATAATTATACAATTTAATAACAATTAAAACCCTAATACTTAACAATTACACATATTAGAGGAAATAAAATACAAAAATGTTTTGTAATTATCCAAAAAATAAAATAGATCAAGGGTCCACTTAAAAATATCCCCCTTTTTTAACATTATAAAAAAAACTTATAATTTCAAAAAAAACCCCCATTATGAAATTATCAAAAAGACTAATAGAAAAACTTTCTCCCCCTTTATATTTATAGAAAAACAGTAGCAAACCTTATTGAAATTCATTAATCATTACTGGAAAAGAAACCAAAAGTTCTAAATTTTCCAAAAAATATATTTAAGAAACATTTATACTTCTCTTTATTAAAAACATTTTATCTTCACTTTAAAATATGTGTTCAAATTTTGAAAAAAATGTTTGATGAAAAATAGTGAAAAATCTCTCTTAAAATGGATTTTAAAGAAAAATAATAGATTAAAAAATTAGTAGACATAATCAAGGATCCACTATAAAAGATAAAACATTAAAATAATGAGCTAAATTATATATAAATTCTCAACTTATTATGCTAAAAACAGATTCCATAATTAAATAAATTTGAAAAATTTAGCCTAATAAACTTATCCAAACCCCATAAAACATATGATATAAATTTAGAGTTTCATCATGTTAAGTTAAATCTTGTTTTTATCAAATTTAGATAAGTCCAAATCCTTAGTAAAAATATCAGCAAGCTAATTTTCAGTAGAAACATATTCAAGATGTATAATTCCTTTTTGAACATGATCTCTAAGAAAATGACATCTAACATCAATATGCTGCTGTAAAGGATTTTTATAGATTTAAATAGTTGAGGTATTATCATAATAAACATGTATTCTTTTAAAGTTAAAACCAAAATCAAAAAGTTAATTTTTAATCCATAATGATTGTGAGCAACAAGATGCAACCTCTATATATTTATTTCCAATAGTATAAATAACAACACAATTTTGTTTCTTTGAACTCAAAGAAACTAAAATTTTTCCAAGAAAATGACACATACATGATTCACTTTTCCTATCTATCTTGAATCCTCCAAAATCAAATTTAGAATATCTAATCAAATCAAAATAAGTTTTAGTAGGGTAAAACAAACCAATATTTAAAGTTCCTTTAAAATATCTAATAATCCTCTTAACAAACCTTAAACGGATTTCTTTATGGACACTATGAAATCTAGCACACAAGAAAACATAAAACATTAAATCAAGCCTCGAAGTAGTTAAATATAATAAAATACTAATCGTAACTCTATAAGATTTAATATCAATAGATTTTACATTTCATCTAAATATAATATACAATTAGTATTCATGGGGGTATTCATAATTTTATAGGAATCTAACCCAAATTTTTTACCTAAATATTTAGGACACTTTGATTGATTAAGAAATATTCTATAATTTATTTAAAAATAAATTAATAACCAATAAATATTTTCAACTCTCCCATTATACTCATATCAAATTAAGAAGTCATAAATTCTAAAAATTCATTACAAATATTTTCATAATAAGATCAAAATACAATGTCATCAACATATATTTTCTCAATCAAAATCTCATTATAATTCTTATTAATGAATAAATTAGGACCAAACCTTCCTTTTTTAAAAACAAAATTTCAAAATAAAACTTGATAATCTCTCATACCAAGATCTAGTATCTTGTTTTAAACCATATAAAGTCTTAGAAAATTTAAAAACATGATCAGATTGTTTCTCATTATAAAAATCATGTAATTGTTTAACATATACCTCTTTAGTGATATAACTATTTAGAAAATAACTTTTTATATCCATTTTAATCAATTTAAAACCACAAAATGCAGCATAAGATAATAGTTTTCTAATATATTATTACCTTGCAACTTGTAAAAATGATTATTTAAAATCAATGCCTTATTATTAAGAATATTCAAAAGCAACTGATCTAGAATTATTTTTAACCATATTTCCAGATTCATCAAGAGTTTTCCTAAATATCCATTTTGTCCCAATGAAAAGATAATCATTTGGTAGAGCAACCAAAGTCCACACATTATTTATGGTAAAATAATTTATCTTATCTTGTGTAGCCAAGATCCAATTCGAATTCTTTAAATATTCTTCAATAATCTTAGATAAAAAATTTAAAATAATAGTATGATAATAAAAAATTTTCATATAATATCTCATTCTTTGATAATTTGATTCAACATTTACAATTACTTCATCTAAATGATTATCTACATGATTCTTCCAAGATATTTCAATAATATGTTCATATTGAGAAGGAATTTTCTCCCCTCAACATGAGTATCTTTATCTTGATATTTTTACTCACCAAAATTTAATCCTAAAAATTCATCCTCAAGTTGATCTATATCATCTACCCTTTTACTCAATAATTTCTCATAAAAATTAATATGAATTTATTTTTCAACAACCATGGTTATTTTATTATAAACTCTATAAGTTTTACTATTATTTGAATATCCTAATAAAAATCCTTCATCTCTCTTTGAATCAAACTTATATAAAGTATCCTTGGTATTTAAAATAAATAATTTACATCCAAATAATCTAGAATATCTAATTTTTGGTTTTATTCCCCTAAAAAGTTCATATGGAGTTTTATTTAATAAGGTTCTAAGAACAAATTTATTAGAAACATGAAAATCTATATTCAAAACTTCTACACAAAAAATATTTAGGAAGACTAAATTTATTTAACAAGGTTATACTCATTTCTTAAAGTGTCCTATTTTTCCATTCAACAATACAATTTTTTATGGAGATATAGGACCAAAAAAATTATGAAAGTTTCCAATTTTTTCAAAAAAATGTGTAAATTATAGATTCTAAAATTCAACACAATGATAAATTCTAATTTATTTAAATAAAATACCCTTTTTCATTTTTAACTAATTTACAATAAGTAAAAAATTTAGACAAAGTTACAGATTTAATTACAAGAAAATAAACCCACATATATTTATTAAAGTCATCAACAATGACAAAGAAAAATAAATTTTCACCAAAACTTATTGGTTTTATAGGACCAAAAATATCCAAATGAATAAGATAAATATTACTTACACATTTTATCCCTTTATTCGGTTTAAAATAGATTTTGTGCCATTTAATTTCAAGAAAGATTCACAAATTAAGGCACTGTTTGAATTTAGTTTAGGTCCGTCCAGGACTCACTATTTCTTGAAAAGATTATTTAATAACCTTAAATTAACATATCCTAATATCCCATTCCAAAAAATTTTATCAAATTTTAAAACTTATAAAAATTTATTATTCTAATCACATAATTCGGAAAATTAATGATATAAACATTATATTTTTGGTTTTCATAAAAAAATAGTTTTTTCCTTAAAAAAATACACTTATCATTTTGAAATTTAACATTCATTCCATCATCACATAATTTTAAAATACTTAATAAATTATTTTTAAACCTTATATATGTTGTAATTTAGAAACAATGACGAGATTTTAAATTCCAACCACAATAGAACCTTTCATATTTCCTTTAGAATTATCACCAAAGGTAACATTACCTCCATCACACTTGTTTACTGATATAAAATTTGAAACATCACTAGTAACATGTCTTGAAAATCCAATATCCATGTGCCAATTATATTTGTTGACATTTCCAAGACATACTTCCCATAAAAACACATTTAAGAAAATTTTAGTACCCATGGAAAATTGAGTTCTATAGGATTAATATATGAGTTTTTGGGAACCCAAACTTATTTCAGACACTTATTTATAGATAATCTAGAATATATATATTTTTAAATAAAATATTTTTTATATTTTATATATTGTAGAAATCTCAAGGAAAATTCATTTTCATAATGACATTTCATTTGATATTTAAAACAAGTAACAATTAATGAACTTCCCTTTGTACTCTTAATAAATAAATTCTTGTACATATTTGGAAAAACATTATTATATTCAAGACCATTTATATTTTTATTTATTTTTTTAAAACTAAAAATTTTATCAAAGTTTTCTTTAACTTGAGAAAAAGTAAAAAAAATTTATTTCAAATATTCAATTTCTAATTTAGCATTTCATTCTCATTAAGAACATCATTAATATTTCTTCATCCTCATTACAATTTAGTATGAAATAATTTTTATTTCATTTTACTCATTTAGTTTTTCAATTTTTTCATGTGAAGAATTTAATTGATTTTGAGAAGAATTTAAATCATATCGATCTGCTCCCAAAGAAAATTTGAGTTCAATAATATTTTCTTTATTATAATTTAAAGCAGTTCTATGAATATATTACTTTTAATCAAGAAATTCGTTATATTTTCTTTTAAGACATTTATATAAAATAGTAAACTTTCCAAGTTCATGTTTAATTCTATCATTTTCTTTAAATAGTTCTTCAATGGTAGGTTTAGAATCAGATTCAGAAGAAGAGTAACAATCAGATTTATTTACCTCTTTAGTTGAAGCCATAAGACAAATATTTGTTGATTCCTTTACAGAACCATATTAACCAATTCAATTAGAATCTGAGGTGTAACTCCATATAGATTCCATAATTTTATTCTCTTTATTGTATTTTATTCCATTGCTTTTGTTTTTCTTCAACCATGGGGAATCATATTTAATGTGACCCTTTTTCCTATATTCATAACAAGTAGATTCTTCATCACCACTCTTACCTTTCATATTTTACTTATATAAATATATTGGGTAATCCATTCTATACCTTCTTGAATATCATTTCTTATTTTGATATCCCTTATTTTCTTATGATAAGCTTCATTCCCATCACTTATTTTCAATTCACAATCTAAAGAGTAAGTAGAAACATTTTAATTAAAATCAATTCCTTTAATATTTGTATTTTACTCTTCAAAAATATTTTTCAATTCCAATTAATATTTCAAGAAAAAACAAATAATCTTATCACGTGTATATTCTTTGAAAATCTCACTTTCATCAATAACCAGCCTTTTAGCATGCCACTTCTTAGGTAGTGCTATAAGAACTCTTTCAACAATAACTCTATTAACTAAAGTTTCTATTAAATAACTCATAGAATTTATAATTATATTAAATATAGGAAAAATTTGATTTAAATTTTCATCTTCACCCTTTTTAAATTCTTGATACTTAACCCTTAACATTCCTATCTTAGTTCTAATAGGCACATCCATTCCAAGATGTGTAACTTTCAGAATTTTCCAAATATTCAGTACAAATTTACATGTATATATATTAATATACACATTTATGTTGATAACACAATATAATATATTCATCACTTAATTAAACACATAATTTACCGCATCATATAATTAAAGTTTCACGATCAATCTCATAAAATTTGTATGGTTTTACTATGAAACTCCAATGATTAATACTAAGAGATTTTACAAAGGATTCCATATGAAATTTCCAATATCCATAGTTTTTTCCTTAAAAATGAGGAGGTCTTTGAGTAATAAATCCATCATTTGTAATTGATCCTATCATCTCAAATAAAACTTTTCCTTTTGATGATTAAATCAAAAAAATTTCAACATAGATGAAAGTATAAATACAAGAGCTAGGGGTCAAGATCAGATGATAATTGTTAGATCCCATATGTGAGATGGTCAAATGGTCAATAGGGGGGGGGGTGAATTGAATATTTCAAAAATTATAATGATTATATCAGAGTTAATTAATAATGAAACATAAATAAAAATTAATAATGGAATAAAATATTTTTACAGTAGTTCAGATAAAATTAATCCCATATATACTCTTCACTTCTCACAAGAACAGAGGGAAATAAAAACCACTAACTATGAAATCTATAAATTTTTATGGGGATTCATAACCCTTATAGTAACTTTTTCAAAACTATATTTAAAAACAATTTTCACTTCCTTTTTCCTATGCGGAGGCACAACCCAATCTAATCTTTCCCTTTTCTACCTAGAGGAACAACTCGGACAATCCTGATTTTTTATACATAGTGGCACAACCAAAGCAGTCCTAACTTTTTTTACCTATATAAACAACCTAAAATAAATTTTAAAGGGTAGCCACAAACCATTAAATCCTGAATTTTAATGGGAGACACAACCTGAACATTCATTCCTTTTTCTAGCTAGTGGTACAACCTGAATTAACTTTTAAAGGGGAGTCACAACCCACTCAATCCTAAATCTTAATTTGGGTCCAAAATTGACACAAAAATCATATAGACTAGGATAAAAATAAGTAACACCACATAAACAGTATAAAAAATTAGGGTCAAAAAATTGATTTCGTAAATATCATTACATCAATAAGGGAATTCCACAATGACATCCAATAAAAATGATTACACCTGTGGTGATAAAACAATGAACAATAAAGTTGCATTGCTTCATAATTTTTGTATCGTTGATAGTACTCCATTATCATATCTTTCACAATTCCTAAAAAACTCTATTTATAGATTTTATTTATGTACAAAATCTTCAAAAAATTAACAGTTTCATTCATAATCATTATTTTCTACCATTTCCTAGACATCCACACTCTTCCCTAAATAATAATAACATGCATATCTAAAAATGGATTCTAAATAAATAATTATAATAATTAATAAAATAGTTAATGTTCCATAAAATAAAATAAAATATTCCTTGGAATTCACCCACAAAGCATGATAGATTAACTCTTCATATTCAAAATATTTCAAATTCAAAACATGTGCTTTTCCAAGGCTTCTGCGTGAATACATAAACCACATGATAATTAATTAAATATATCCAACATAATTTTATATTAATTTTTCCATACTAAAAATAAATAATATATAATTATGGAAAAATTAAATCAAGATAAAAAATTATAACAAACATATATTAAATCAAAATTTCAAAGAATGAGTAAAATAAAGTGCATTTTTGAGTTTTCACGTAACCATATGAACAATATTTATACCACATAAACAATTCTCACCACATACAAAAATTTCTTCATGTAGGTGGTCTTCACATAAAAATAATAATCATATAGCATAATCTTTCTATATAACAGATTTCATATATCCAAAAGAAATTCATTAAGCGAATTTTACATGCAGTCAAAATTCATGTAATTAAAATTCTTTAAGTAGGAAAATTTCATGTATCAAAAAAAATTTACATAACCAAATTACCTTAGATAGGAAAATCCATTCATACAAATTTTTTATGTAACCAACTTTTCATAACTAAAATCCTTCACATAAGTAAATTTTTCATATCCAAAAAATTATATTTTACACATTTTGAATAGATTATAGTTTTGATGAAAACAACTCTTTTATATGAAATATAACTTTAATAAACATATAAAAACTTTAAAACAAGATAAATAATATTTTCAAAGTTGTGATAAATTATAATTATCCAATTTAAGAACAGTTAAAGCACTAGTACTTATAAATTACACATATTAGAGGGAATAAAATATAATAATGTTTTATAATTATCAAAAACAAAATATAGATCAAGGAGCCACTTAACACCCAAAACCCTAAAAACCATCCTTTAGAAACTATCATCGGAATCCTAGAAGTATAGTTTATAACTAGAATAAGTTCTAGAAAATTAACTAAGTTTTATACATTTTTATCCCAACTTGGTCCTAAAACCATATAATAAGTCTTGAGTGATGAGAGTTTTCCATTAACAATGAAAGAACAATTAAACCAGTTCAAGAGGAAAAGGGTATGAGAATTAGAAGATATACTCTCAAATTATCCTGGTATTATAACTAAACAAGTATTTAGAAATAAGTAGGATGATCATAGAATGATCAATAAAAATAAGGCTAGATTAGTAGCTAAAGGTTATTACTAAGAGTGATGAATAGATTATGAAGAAACCTTTATCTCTGTAGCTAGACTAGAATATATTATGATCATTTTAACTTATTTATCTCATATTAACTTTAAAAGTTTCTAAATTGATGTTAAATCTACTTTTATAAATGTTTTTCTCATGGAGTAAGTTTATGTTGAACAACCACAATTTTAAAAATTCTCAACTTTGAATTTTTTTTTCAAACATACTAAATATATTTAGGGTATTAAACAAGAACACAGGTCTTTTTATGAAATGAAAAGTTATTTTATTATTTCGAATAGTTTTTAGTGGGTTTGGAAGATACCACTTTATTTAATAGAGAAATAACCAAGGATATTTTATTCATATAAATTTATATTGATAATGTGATTTTTATATCAACAAATCAGAAATTATGTAATTATTTTTCAAAACTCATGAAATAGGAATTTTAAATGAGCACGATGGGAGAAATAAATTTATTTCTTTGATTTCAGATTTATCAAAAAGATTTTGGGAATGTTTTGAATCAAATTAAATACATAAATTATTTACTTAAAAGTTTTAGACTTGAAAACCATAATATTTATGCAACTCCCATGAGTTTTAATATAAAATTTAACTTGGATGAAGATAGTAAACTAGTAGAAGAAAACTTATATAAAGGAATCATTTTAATTTTGTTTTATTTAACTGCTATTAGAATAAATATTATGATTTTTATTTTTTTATGTGCTATATTTCAAGAAAATCCTAAAGAGTCATATTTAACTAATGATAAAATAATTTTAAGATATTTAAAAGAAACCATTTCACTTTCCTTATTTTTTTTAAAAAATATAATTTTGATTGAATCTCATATTTTGATACTAAATTTGGAGATTGCAGGTTATATAGGAAAAATACCTTTGGAACCTACCACTTATTAGGAAAATATTTAGTTTCATGATCATGTAAGAAGAAAAACTAAGTTGCATTATCAACTATTAAATCAAAATACATTATCAATGGTAGTTGTTGTAATCAAGTGTTATGGATAAAACACACCTTGATGGACTTAGGATTTAATTTTTATCTTTTAACAATTAAATGTGATAAAAAAATTCTATCAACATTTCCAAAAATCTATTAATCCATTCAATAATGAAACATAATTATTTAAGATATCATTTCTTGAGATATCACACATAAAAAGGTGATATCTATCTCAAATTCATTAATATTGAATATCATATAGAAGATATATCTAAAAATACGTTACCTTCTAGTAGATTTCACTTTATCAAAAATTAATTGGGTTTATTTGAATTTAAATCAATTCTATTTTTAATTGATTGTTCTAAATATTCCTATTAAACATTCGATTTTTTACTGATTCTAATTATCTTTTTATTTATTTAAATATTTTATTGAGTCACTAAGTGAAACAAAAATGTATTTATTTTAAGGATTTATTTATTTATTGTATTGCATCACTCTTTAAGTGGATCCTTGTATTCTTTAAAAGATATTTTTATGAATCTTTTATTTCAAAACCTCTCACTCTCTATCATTTAAAAAACCTTTCGAGTTTTATTGATATTTTAGCCAAAAACTTTGAGACCTAAACCTAAAGCCTATGAAATTTAAGTAATGTATTATTTCCAAACATGGGAAAGTATAAGAGATAATAAGATGTTGCTTCATGTATTTCAAAGAGAGCTAAAGTTTTATGCAAGGTTTTATATGGAAAAGATATGGATTTTGGATTGTTAGATCATATAGACTTATTGATGAAGAAAGTTATAAATTTCCAAGTATGTGAGTTTTTTTAATGAAATGAGTACATATTTTTTCTACAAAAAAGAAGTTTTAGAGTTATACAAGAATGATAAGTTTAGTTTTTATGAGGATGAAGGTCTGGTGGTTTAAAAATTAAACAACATATAAATTTCAAATTATTCAGTAGAGTTAAATAGAGTTTTCTATTTCCCACATGAAGGAAGTTTCATGTTTAATTCATCTATTTTTAATATATATATGGTAAGTATATCTAAAAACTAGTGTTCTCTACTTGGAGATCTAACTAATGAGAAGAAACATGTTAAGGTTTTGGAAGCTGAGTGAAATATTCTACTCAAGTTCATTTAGACTGGGATTTACTAGAATATAAGAGAGTGTGATAAAGTTTTGTTTTCAAATATTTATTTTCTTTATTTTTTACTTATTGAGAAGAGATTATACTTTCCCAAGTATATATTAAGGTATATATGACAACCCATATCTTTTATAAAATTTATTTCATGATTTATTACATGAAGATACACATAATACAATCCCGTAATATCAATAGGCCTAGTATATTTGGAAAATTAGGTACATAACACAATAACTTGAAATAGGGATTCAACAAAAATATTTAAAACTCCATAACATGCCCTTAAAATCCGTTGATTTTTAACACTACACATGATAACCTAGAGATGTACATAAGAAAGAGGTGATCTATAAAGCCTAGTATGAGAATAATCAAAGCATAATATGATAAAAGTAATAAATGTGATTCAATAGTCATATTATGGTGAAAAGGTGTGAGAATCAGAAATAAGATCATCAAAGCATGATATAATATGATAACATCAAGAAAACATAAGAATGTGACAATAACATAAAACATGAAATCATAAGAATAAGTCAAGGATAACCACTAATTAATCATAACATAATATTCTTAGGATAACCTCCTATGCACCATACATGTTATCTCATGAGATAAAAATATTACCCAATGCATTGGAGGGCTATATAATTTTGGGCCCACTAGTCACATTCATATTATTTACATGATTTTTTGTGCCACATAGATCATACAATGTAATAATTTATTTCATAAAATTTAATAACATGATTAATAAGTGTGGTTTACTTACATGAAAGCCACCAATCAATTAAGGATAATAATATATAGGTGAATACCCTTGAGTAGAAATGGGGATGGGTATTCACAATACAAAAGATGGATATAAAAAAATCATAGTATAATTTTAAAAGCATAATGAGTGTACATAAAGATTCATGGAAGGGTTTATTGAGAGTGAAATTTTATGTCCAATTAATTGGGAATAATAAGGAAAATAAATGGATGTGTAAAAAAAATATTACAACACAAACAATTGGAAATTAAAAGACATAATACAAAGAAATTACTTGAATAAATAGGAGGATGAGGACAATCCATTACCTTGAGGGGGTGATTCTAAAAGATTGGTAGGAGATTCTTAAGATATTAGAGACACCTTGGGAGGGATTTCAAGAGGTATAGAGAGATTAAATTCATTATTAATGGGTTTTTATTAAAGAGGAGTGGGTGGTTTAGTGGGTATTTATAGAAAAAAGTGGGGAATTATTTATTAACTTATAAACTTAGGTTTTAGATTCTATATGATAAAATAATTAAAACCGAAAAAAATACCATGGTTTTTTCCCATGGTTTCTAAAAATGAATATTGTTTTTAAATATTTTATAATTCCATGAAATGAACATATTAAAACAATACCATTGGTGTTGTGTAAGAGAGTCATGTTTATAAAGATTTGATTTTAAAACCTTAAAAATATTATATATGTTTTAAAGGATTCATTAAATGTTTATAAAATTAATAAAATAAAATAAAAAACACATTTTGTTTTTAAATTTTAAATCTATATTTTGTCATGGATTCATTTTATTTCATTTATTACATAATTTTTGTGCTATTATGATGTCATAATACAAATCGTATATTTATACCATATTTAATTTTTACCAAAAAATTCAACCATATTAAAAAATTATGAAAAATTAACCGTTGACTAATTTCAATGTGATAATTTCAAAAAATAAAATTTATTTTACAAAATTTATTTTATAAATATGAGAGTCGTCACTTTTAAATAAAAAACCTTATTTCCCTAAAAATACTAGTTTTTACAACCCAAACAACTTTTCAACCCTTATAAAAATTACATTGGACTTCATTAATTTATATTATCATTTATATTTAAATAAATATTATTTAAAAATAAAATGTTATTAAAATAATATTTATTTAAGAAATTATTTAATTTATCAAAAGCGTGTTTTAATTGAAACTATATATTTTTCAGAAATTCAATTTTAGTTTCTTCTTATCAAAATCTATTTTTTATAAAACTCTTTATATAATAAATTATAAAGTAACAATAAAAAGGGATAAATGTAATCATTATTTTAATTAAACTAAAATATAAAAATTCACACCACTAATACCTAGATACATAACCCCTTATTACATTAGCGTACGCCCTAAGGGTAAGGTCTACGATAATAGCGCTTTGTTGGGGTGGTTTGGAGAACACGGTTCAGACTATGATATCGATAAGCTTAAACTTCTCTAGTAAATGGTTTCACTAGAGATTTATTTATTGAATATCAACTTGGTCTTGTTCAAGGGTAAATCCTAGTGATTCTATCTCCCTCAAAAGCTCTGATAAATGAGCTTCATAGGGTATAATCCAACTATTTGAGGACATTGCTTCTTCCGTCTATATCAATTGGATTTTATCATAAACCATAATATTGAATAATCTTAATAGAAATTTTATAATGGATATATTATCAATGGTTTATATTATTAATAGTATTTTAAATCCAAAAATTTATATGTTATAATGGTCCAAAATAACCAATGCAGTGCATATGTTTTCTATAACTTCATTACTTAATGAGTAATTTATTCATTCAAAAATAGAATTTCATTTATAAAACATTAGTCCATTACATTGTTACCACTTTATAAATTTCACCCTAAAAATTTAATTTTTTACACTAGAAAAGATAAGGGTACTTCTATTTCATCACCTCAATTGGTCCCCATATTTCCTCCTCAAACTTGTGGTTCTGCCACAATAATTCGACCAGGTGATTTATCTTGTTTCACAGAATTTTGTTTCTATAATATAATATCTTCACCGGTTTCTCCTCATATGAAGGATTATTCTGCAAAGGTACCACCATTATATTTAGTACAAGTTAGGGCTCTGGTATATACTTCCTTAAGAGGGATACATGGAACATATCATGTATTTGAGATAGATTTGGTGTAAGTTATAGTTGATAGTCCATAGATTCATTATGACCAATGATCTCAAAGGGGTCAATTAATCTTGTAATAAGCTTTCACTTCTTCCCAAACCCCATGAATTTCTTACATGATGATATATTAAGAAACACCTTATCTCTATCCTCAAACTCCAGGTCTTATCCATGATTGTCTACATAGATTTTATATTGAATCTATGTAGATTTCATATGACATTGAATGGTTTAAACCTTCTCTATTATCTATTGGATAAGATTAGGTCTCATAATCTTCTACGCACCAAATTCATCCCATCATGTTGGATTTTGAAACCACTTTCCATATAGATCCTCACACGGTTCCATTTGAATTCTAAAATAGAAGTTGATGTTAAATGAGAACACCACTAGGGGAATGTGTTGATCCCAATATCCTTAGAAGTACATTGAACATGATCTCAATATATCATCTAGAGTTTGAATATATTTATTAGACTGTCTATGCATATGAGGGTGATAAGAAGTAATAAAACTTATCTTTGTGTCTAGTTCTTTCTGAACGCTTCTCCAGAATCTTAAGGTAAACCTTAGATATTAATCAGATATAATGGAGAGTGGAACTCCATGTCATATTTTCACTCACCTTATGTATATCTTGGTTATTTGGTTGAGATATAAATATTACTTGATATAAATGAAATGTGATGACTTTATATAGTGAACGACTACTACTCAGATGGATTTATTACCTTTAGATGTCATGGAGAGTCCTATGATGAAATCCATGGTTATGTTTTTTCATTTCCATACTAGTATGGGAAATGATTTCATCATACAATTATAATTATTCCATTAATCCTTGATTTATTGGGATAAAATAGTATATTTTTATTAAGCATAAAAAAAGAAGGAAAAAGAAGGGAAAAGGAAGGGAAGAAAGCAATAAAGTTAAGGCAGTTTAAAGTAATGACGACCCATGGAATCCGCCTGAACAAACTCAGCACACTCAGTGGAAAAGGAACTCAAACTTGAATAAATAATGAGGGTGCTACCTTTAATTCCCTTTGAGACAATATTTTCATAAAAAAGTTTCCTTTACACCATGTATGATTTAGTTTGATTCAACCAATGTAATCCTTGCATATATGAATGATATAAATAATAGACTAGGGGAGATCATGTCGTTCTTGGAGAGAGTTGTAAACAACAGAAAAGTCCGTCTCAATCTAAGAGAAGGAAATATTAGTAGCGAGAACAATCTACAAACCATTGAGCATAACATTTGTATCCATAATAAGACAGTTACCTTGACTATAAACACTACTAAACAAAACAACTACTGATCGTCTAGAATCAAAAACAACAACACAACCTCTCATGATCCCAAGATTACAAGAGCCATCAATGTCCATCTTGAAACCATTACAAGGAAAAATCCATCGAATCCATCTACCCAGCAAAGAATTTTTTTGAGAAATAGTCACACATATTCTGACATTCATGAATATTCTCATGGAATGAGAACTTTTACAACATTTTAGAAGGTCCCCTAGATCCTTCATGAGACACCTGGACTGAGATTGCAGTGCTAAACTTGAGCTTCTACACCCTTTCACCCAATATTTTTCTCTCAAACTCCAAATAGTCCAATAACCTATCGATATCATAGTGGCCCTTACCTTCCTTTATTTTCCATTACCCTCCACCCCATGAAACCAGGAGAGATAGAAAACCTCACTATTTCCTACCTGAAAATAAATATCAATAAGGTTCCCAAAACCATTCCAATCTGCCCTTATCCAATCGCCTTAAAAAATATATGATTATCCATTTAATCCTTGGATTTACAACAATAAAAACACTTAGAATCCATGATAATACCTTTTCACTTGATCATGTTTTCTATCAAAATAACACTATGCCATACACACCACATAAGTGAATTATATTTTATCAGTAACTCTTTACAATAGAGGATATTACCCATTCCCACATCAGAATTAACATGCATGAAAAAATGATAATCCTTGGATGAAAAATTACATGATATAATATTAGTGAACACCAGTTTATCAGCATCAAAGAAAATATTAATACTGTTGAAGACCTCACATTTATGTGAGTCAAGCGTATCTTGAATAAAATTTGGAAAATCACAAGCTTCAGAAAATAAAATATCGAGGGTCAGAAAACCCGAGAAGCCAAGGGATATACCCACCCAGTTTTTTTCCATTATTTGATCTCACCACGCCCAACGATCCACCTAACCTACCAATAAATCTTAGGTAAATTTTCATGCAACATTTTCCACAGGATGTAAACCTTCCCTCTCAACTCATCTAAGACCTCTTCATATTTCCCAATCATGAATCTTCCCCATAAGGAATGAACTTCTATGAATTCCCACACTAATTTAGATTATAGAATATGCATGGTATCAACCACGCTCTTGAGGACAACGCCTCCAGACTCCACATGTTTGGCCATTCTGGCCCAAGATTCCCAATGGTAGTTTTCATCCATGTGAGCATCCCAAAAAACACATGACATGATTTTTTTCAATATCGTTGACCACCATTTTTGGAACTTTGAGTATTGATAGCACATGAATCAAAATAGATGTAAGAATATAGTTGACCAAAGTAATAAAACCCCCAAAATATAAGAATATATTCTTCCATTTTAGGATACGACCAATGATTTTAATAACTAGGTTCTCATAGCGATGAATGTGAACAACCCTAAGAGAAATGGGAGATCCCAAGTAGTCCATCAAAAAATAATCTATCTTAATTCTCACTATTTATTCATTATTTTTAGCTCACCACTTAGAAAAATATTTTGAAACATACATGCTACTCTTCTCGTAGTTAATAAATTGACCACTCCACCTAAAATATTCCTCAAGCGCCTTGGTGGTTCCCTGAATGGATCTCTTAGTGCCATTAATGAAGAGAAGTATTTCATTGAAAAATAGTATTTGAGAGATTCCATTGAAGTGATTACTATATTTGAAAGGAAGAATACTTCTATTATACATGAAAATGAACAGTAGTTTTCTAAAAGAATATTGCTCCAAAATGAAGAGGCTTGGAGAAATAGGGTCTCTCGACCTCAAACTACATACTTCCTTAAAAAATCCACATTTTTCCCATGAAATTCACTGAGAACCAAGTTGAGATGGAACACCTGAAAAATAAACCAGAAACCCACCTAGAGAATCCTATATAAGTATAAAATTTCAAGATAAATCTTCGTTCAATACTATCATAAGCTTTATCCATGTCAATTTTTATATCCATATTGGAACCTGAGGCCTTCCTATTGATATCACCAATCATCACCTAGGAGAGATCTATAGCTTCCTAAGTGGAACTACCTTTAACAAAGCCATGTTGTTCCTCTAAAATACACTTAGGAAGATGAATTGAGAGCTTCCTACTGATTACTATATTAAGGAACTTGTATGGAAAGTTACACATACTGATTGGTCTGTAATGTTTTATAGAAGAGGGGTCTTTAACCTTTTGAATAAGAACAAGTGATGTTGCACATGCCACCCAAGTAAAACTACCCCCTTAGAAAAAATCATGAATAATGTTCACTAGCTCACCCTTAATTATCTCCTAGTATTCCCCATAAAAAGACCCAGGTTAACCATACTTCCCTGTAGAACTATCTTGATTTAAATAATTTACCACCTCCCAAACCTCAATCTCATATGTAATTCTCTCAATATTCAGATTGACAGTGTTCTACACCACATTAGGAGTAACATCCTATAAGATCGAATGAACCCTTGGGTAACCTTCCTTTATGTTTGGTTTGACACCAGTAAGAAGTGGCTTAAAATAATTTTCTACCATACTTCCCACCACATTCAAATTATTGGTGAATGAAACATTATCTATACATATGTTAGGAGAAATAACCCTTTACTTATCTTTGAAACAATCTTGAAAAAACATAGTATTTCTATTTACTTCCTTCAAACACTTATTCTTGGATTTATCCCAGGAAGCTAATTCTTTTCCGAGAAAAATATCCGCTAGCTTATGATTTTTTGAAAAGGATATCATGGAAAATATCATCACCCAAGTACTCTTCAAGCCTGGTCTCTACTTGCTTAATTTCAAGCATCACCATATCTAAATCCCAAAATCTTAGGGATCAGTTCCTAATGCACACCTAGAAGTACCCTTTAAACCATCTAATATTTTTATAAAATCCACCATGAAGTATCCTACATGGGTTTAATCCAGGAAGCCTGAACCATTGAGTGATAATCAGGAAATAAATTCCATTATTTGGAGAAGGCTGGAGAATTAACCATATCAAATTCTGGTATAAGGAAAACCAAAAGGGGTGAGTGATCAGATAAATAATGAACCACATGTAGAAAAATGGTATTAAGAAAATCATAGACAATATGGATGTTGGCTAGGTAATGATCTATCCTACACCACATATGACGGTCTCCCTTCTGATTATTACACCATGTAAATTCCCCCCCAAAAACTGAGATCCAGAAGTCCTTTTTGAGATATGAATGATGTAAAGTAATGAATTTACTTCCAAAAATATTCCCCTCCACCATTTTTCTCTATAGGATCTTCTATAACATTGAAATATCCTCTAATAAACCAGGTAATGTTCCCCAGATCATAGTATTTAAGGTCTCTCCATAGTCAATCCCTCAATATCAGGTCATATTTAGCATAGATAAAATATATAAAGTAGAAATAACTCCCATAACCAACCTTCACAATGATGTATTGATAAAAAACAAGCATAAGATAAACTAAAACCAAGTTATTCCATAAAATCTAGATGTGATGATTTGAGGGCTCCCCATGCATGAAATCACAAAAACCCATCATGCGAGTGAAATCAGTAATATTAGAGTAATTTTGTTTGGGTTCAAGAACCACTACAAGAGAAACTTTATTCCTGGAAATTTTAGTGGATAAAAAATCTATTTTCACTTGTGCACCCAGACCATGAGTGTTCCAAACAATGAAAGAAATCATCAGAAAAGAATGAACCTGGATTTGGCCCTGGGTGAATCATGACTTTTAGACTGCTGAGAATGGAAGGACAAGACCCCCTTGGATCTTGATCTGGTGCACACTCTACTTGGAACCGAAATAGTCAAGAGAGATGTAATATCCAAATTCTCACATATAGAGAATAATGAACTAAAATAGTTAGAGACATGAACCAGAGAGATAGCTAATGCCTTTGGAACATAGGAGAAACTATGTATGAGAACCTCCTTCTGATTTAGTGCTAGCGGCCAGTACTCATCCACATCGATCACTATAGACCCCTATGAAGAAACATGTGCACTGGATAGGGGAGAAATATAAAGATAAACCATAGGCATGATCTCTGTGCCTGTGACTTGAAGAGAACTAATGAGATCCTAATTGACAAGGACCTATCAAGGATGTAGAAAGTCTAACTGTCTTGGATTTAATGGAACCAGGGTTAAGACAGGTTTTACTTTGGGAAATATAGATGCACTTGCATGAGTAATAAGGTCATGAATGATAAGATAATAATGTAGGGAGAGATAGGAGGGAAAAAATTAACCATCAATTGTAGATGACACCACCAGAGTAGGAATTTACTCAGAAGAATGCTCAATGAAATATATAAGAGTCAACCTAACTACAAAGGTAGATTCCAGTTTCCAAGAATCCATGTGACCTACCCACTTTTATCTGAAAATTGAAACATCATGTCCTTGTATGTGATAGTGATTCTAAAAGTAAAAAGGGTTGGGGAAGATAAGATATTGCCACTTGTTCGAGTATACATCGATCTAAATGATCATTCGAGATGGTGGAGAAAGAAAGGAATCCATGGAGATGTAAATACGGCCAACTGATGCATCCCATAGCTACAATGTATAACCATTAAAATAGAGAAGATCCCCTAAGGAGTCTCCAATCCTAAATAGAAAGGAAATGTTAAATAAAGGGAGCGGGAGGTCAGGTAAGAGCACACAAACTGCCGCCTGAGGAGACTCTTTCCCTTGATTCAAGTCCATGGACCAATGAAGGAGGGTAGAACACAAAAGGAAAATGGATCAGGGGATCAGGGACCAGACTTGAATTAAATACTCCCTAAAATTGAGTATGATTTTTTAAGAATGATGATTGAGGACTGAAATGGTACCAGGAGCACCCCGACCCCAAGATTCCAAAAAATCCTGAAACAATGAAAGTGACAACTTTTCCACCCCAAAACTCACCAGTACGGTCCTTTAGTGAAGATTAAAATCCCACTTGAATAATGTGGATGGGAATTTGAGCACAAGGAAGCCTTTCACCAAGTTGAAGTGGACCACTGAGATAGGTATTTTTAAGAAATGAGGGATAATCAATGACTGAGCAAGGGGATCGGTCACAGAAGAACCTCTTTGAGAGAAGGAATAGATAACAACACAACCTTAGAGTCACATTGATCCGAATTCATCAATGGACCCGTATAACTAGAGAGGGGGAAAACGGTTGAAAAAGCAATCTCTGATGACATTATAGGAGGTGACATCACTGGTGAAGGATGCAGATGATCTATAATAGTTGGGGAAAATAAAATTGCAGAGGCGCATTAAGTGCATAATCAAGAGATATAGTAGGTGAAATTTTCCTTGACTTATTGATATACCAAGCATCAAAATACAAATTCTGAAATATCTCCCTTCATGTTATACCACAAGAAGTTCTTCTTTAGATCTCAATATAACTTAGTGCTTCTTGGATGAATAGAGAAGGATGAGATATGTGCATCATCCAAAATTTCATTCTTTAGATCTTATTTTAATGGGACACATATCTAGGTTCTAAACCTTATGAATTCATCTTTATAAAAATTTAACTCTAGAATATTCTATACCTTTTTCTGTATCTCCTTATCATATTTTTGGGACTCCTTAATCATCTCAAGAATGGATGGTAAATATGTTATTTGAGCAAGGTAGGATGGAGTGTTATGACCTACCTTCACTGAGATGAGGGGAGGTATAACACATTTCTAGACCCTTCCTTCCTCAAGTTGAAGGAGTGATAATGACCCCCGATTCCCGCCTTCAATAGGCCCTGGAGTGGTGACTAGAACCAATGGTATAAAATCACACATAATATGGAAGGCATTACACTTTTTATTTAGTAGGATCAGAAGATACGATGGTAAAAACCCAAAAAACTCCAAAACTAAAGGTAAAAGTAAATCCAAAACCCATTCCCATATGAATGTTCAAAGACAAAACCATATAAGTACAAAAAATCCAAAGGGAAAGTACCAAAATAAAGAAAACAACAAAAAAAACTGTACCAATGTCTGAGATAGTACGGTCCCGCACGGTCCCTAAAGTCCCCATGGAATCCTAAAATCAATTATATATATATAGGGTGAGTATACAAGTATACTCAGTAGGGAAAACCAAAAGCTCTCGTGTACAAGTGGGGAGACAATCTAATGTCCCATGGGAAAATAGAGATAACCAAAACACTTAGCAAGTAAAAGTATCCACCCAGACCCACCAAGGCACACTCCCCAAATAACGCAAGTCAGGTAAGGTAATAGTAATAACACATCAACATTTGGGTACCCCACACTGCTTTCCCACTAGTTATTTTAGACATCCTATGCATCAGACCTCCCCTGCCATTTTCACTGCAGTCTCATTGCCCCCCCAACAACAAACTTATAGGACACCACAACCACGTATCCTGTCTGTAGACACCTAGGAAACCATAACTATACGTAACCACTCCCAAAGATACCTAGGCTAGAATAACTATAGCCACGCCTGAAGACACCTAGGCCTCATCCCGAAGACACTTGGGAAACAAACCTACCTACACACACATGGGAGAACCACCAAAACATATCCTGCCTGAAGAGTCTTGGGCTAAAAATGGACCTCAGGCCATCACAACCTTCCCAAATAGTATTGGGATGATCGGGAGAGGGAGCAGAAAGGAGATAATATCTAGCCACCCAATAGGATGTTGGAAAAAACACCTTCACCCATGAAACGAGGTTGTTTGACACGAAGTGATCAACTTGTATGGGGTGAAAATAAGAAACAAAAAGATAAATTTATACATATAGGTAAAAAATCACTCATCCAAACCTAAGGGTTCCAAAACCAGCCCATACACAAACACCCTCATTACTATTCATTCATACAAAATCACAACAACCACAACCAGAGCATAACTCATTCTTGGAAAACAATTCCCCATTAAACCCATTATTGTTATCATATTCAAGTGATTCAATTTAAATAATTATTTACTTCCGGGAAACTAACAGGCATAACCACAATCCAAGGAAGGAAAAACAGCCAAGCAGTATTTTAAGTATTCACACTCGGTTCTCTTGTAAAGTCACAATAATGAACGAGATATGTGAGATCCCTAGAAGTACTGGAACCAACCCAAGCCCCATATTATGAACCCACACAACCTTAGGTACACAAACAACAACTCAACAACAGGGGATTCCATCCCCATCCACATCGCCCTACACTGCATCAAGTAGAGCCACCACACATATCACCAGAACAGAGCAAGGATGTTTTTTTTTCTAGATTTAACTAAACCATTTATTAAGTTCCTTCTTTCTGTTTGGTTAACTGGGGTGATCACACAAGGATTATTTTTCATTGGGAATCCATTTAATCAACTGAGTTTACGTGATTAACCATTTTCCATGTTATAGCCACTCAATCACATGATTAAACAGAAAAACAGAGGATCATTAGTGAACAAGGAAGGACCACCAACGACCATGATTTTCAGTGGAAAAAAGCCCATACAATTCATAATATAACAACAAAGGTACAACACAACAACAATATCATCATTCCCACCCCTTCATTCTTTAAAGGTTCATTTATTATCTTTTTTAAATTTGGTTTCATCTAAATCCTGAGGGAACATCATCATACCCACCCCACATGATGCACAATAAAGAGAGACAGAGGAAGAATCCCTACCTGGATGACTATTAATCGAAGTTTTCTTCCTCACGCCAAGAACTGGCGATGCGCTACTTATCGAGGAGGAACTCCAAGGACTCCAAGAGTGAGTATAAAAGGCTCCAGCACTGGCACACAACTAGCTTCGGGCAGAGGGACTCCAAATTCACCAAGTAAAGGAAAAGAGACTAGCCCATAAGAAGAAAGAAACTCCATGTGATAAAAGGTGAGATCCTAGAGTTATGGGATATGAAATATTGAATTCCTTTAAAGGCGGATTGTGGATTTTCCATACAGTTGGGCAGTTACACATGATGAAAATAAATTTTTATTTAATAATTATCCTCAGAATGGTGCCGATAATGACAGTGAGTTAAAGGGTTTCCTTTAAATGGAAAAACCACTTAACATGGGCGGAGCTGAAAAGTATGGTAAAAAGGGTGAAAATGAGGAAAAATACACACATTTTGGTAAGTAAAAGGCCGCCCAGCTCTTGGGGGATTTTAGATATCATTTTTGGGTTTTAAAAACGGCCTTGAACCACTTTAAAAGGTTAAAAAGACTTAAAAGTGGCGTTATGGGAAAATTGGGGAAGGAAACCCCGACACCCCTCTGTGGCCAATTGGTGAAACTGAGTGGGTGATTCTGATTGGTGAGATCGATGGGTGAAACCGACTGGTGAGACCAATGGGTGAAACTGATCGGTGAGACCGATCGACAAGACACCGATCCGTGAGGCCGATGGGTGAAAATGATCGGTGAGACCGATGAGTGAAACCGATCAATGAGACCAATGGGTAAAACTGATCGGTGATACCGATGGGTGAAACCGATCGGTGAGACCGATGAGTGAAACCAATAGGTGTGACCGATCGGTGGCATAGATAGGTGACACCATGATGGCACTTTGCCACTGACACCGACATCCTCCTGACTCACTGATGGTGTCCAGGACACCCCAATACTTAGAACTTGGAAAAGTAATGGACTAGGAGGGTCTGAGACATTACATCAGATACCTCTCAAACTATTCTCATCCTTGAGAATACAAGAGTAACCCAAAAAAACACTCCTGAAGATACCTATCAAGGGAAAACCACCCAAAACACTCATAAGAACCCCAAGGATCACATTTTCCTGACACATGAATCAGGGAGTTCTTTCCTCCTTATCAAGATGCTATCCGCTTTGGATGGCACTAACTCGGCCGCACAGGTTTAATCGCATCCATGCTGATGTGTCTTGATTAGGAATCAGGTTCTCCCTTCCACACATATCAGGACTTTTCATAAACATTCACAAGGTAAGAAAACAACTCATCTCATAACCCAACAAGGTCATCATTACATCACAACATGTCATAAAGACAATAACATCAAGGAAGGCTCAAAAAAACAACTCAAAATAGCTCTGGGTACTGGGCGTGCATTTGAGCTTCTTGCTCCCAAGTACTCTCCTCGAGGCCACCGTGCCTCCACAACACATGAACCAAAGGGATGGTTTGTCCACGAAGCAATTTATCCTTTCGATCCTCGATCATCACTGGTTGTTCCACGAACGTAGCTCCATCTCCTATATCCAACTCTCCCCAGTCAATGACATGGGAATCATCATGTAGATATCAAAGAAGCTGGGAGATGTAGAAAATGTCATGGATCCTTTCCAACTGAGGTGGCAACACCAGTTGATATTTCACCTCATCGACTCGCCCCAACACTTCGAAAGGCTTGATGAACCTAGAAGAGAGCTTTATCCCCTTGTTGAAACTTCGCTGCCCATGTTGAGGGGAAAACTTAAATAACACATTGTCTCCAACCTCAAACTCCAAGGGCCTCCTCATACAATTGGCATATGACTTTTGTCAGTCCTGGGATGCCTTCATCCTCCCTTGCACAAGATGAACCTTCTATGTTGTGCTCTGCACTACCTCTGGGCCAAGAACACCTGCCTCCCCAACCTCAGTCTAGCACATTGGCGAACAAAACGACCTCCCGTATAAGACTTAAAACGGTGCCATGCCAATAGTAGAGTGATAGCTATTATTGTAGGAAAACTCTAAGAAAGGAAAATGTCATTCTCATGATCCCCTAAATTCCAAAACACATGCTCGTAGCATATCCTCCAATGAATGGATGATCCACTCTGTCTACCCATCTTTCTGGGGGTGGAAAGCAGTGCTTAGGCATAACTGGGTGCCAAAAGCATGCTATAATACCCTCCAGACTCATAAGGAAAACCGTGAATCCCTATACAAGACTGTGGAACTCATAAATCCATGCAACCACACTAACTCATCCATGTATCTCCATGCTAAGGCATCCACCACACTCAACTTCTTGATCACCAGAAAGTGAGCTGATTTCGTCAGCGGGTCTACCACTACCAGATAGCATCAAAACCTCCTTGTAACCTAGGTAGTTCTATGAAGAAATCCATCAAGATTTCATCCCACTTCCACTTGGGGACATCTAAAGGCTATAAAAAACCTCCCGGGACATGGTGTTCAACCTTCACCTGCTGACACACCAGGAACCTTGCCACAAACTCTGCCACTTCCCGTTTCACCCCAGGCCACCAAAACTATTCCCTCAGGCCTCAGTACATATTGGAAACTCCTGGGTGTACCTCTAAAAGTGATTTATAAAACTCATGGAGAACTATCTCGTGAATCTTATCTGGGAAAAACAACTTCCCTCGGAAAAACATCCAATTCTAACCATCCTTTAACCACCCTTCCAGAGCATTACCTTGGTCAACTCGATCGCGCATCACTTCACTCTCTAAGTATTCCCACTGAGACTCCTCCACCTGACGCAATAGAGAGGACTGCACTATCATCTGAAACAGAAAACCTCTACCACTATCCACCCTTGCATCATGGTGTAAGGCAACCAACTCCTCTATTGCCTTCCAAGCATCCACAGATTCCTAAACAACTTCCATCTACAACTTCCTACTCAATTCATCAGCCAAAACATTCCCCTTACCTTCAGTGTAAAAGATCTTGAAGTTTTAGTCCAAAATAAACTCCACCAACCTTCACTATCACAAGTTCAGGTCCCGTTGGGTAAATATATGCCTCAAACTATTATGATCTATGAAGACCACAAAGTGATCCCTGATGAGGTAATGTTGCCAAAAATTCATTTCGAACACTACTGATACAATCTCTAGGTCATGGGTGGCATAATTATGCTCATGAGGACGTAACTTCCTAGACCCATAAGATATCACTCCCCGCTGCGGCATCAACACACACCCCAAGCCAATTCCATAAGCATCACAAAGCACCTCAAACAACACACCTTCCTATGGTAACCTGAGCACTGGAGCACTGACCAACCTTTCCTTCAAATATCTAGAAGCTACCCAAAACTGTTCACTCCACATGAAGGCCTGGTCCTTTCTGGTCAAAGATATCAAAGGAGATAAAACTCGAGAGAAGTTGGGTACGAACCTCCAATAATAGCCTGCCAGACCTAGGAAACTACGAACCTCCGTCACATTCTTGGGTGCTTCCCAAGAAACTACCGCTTCAACCTTTGACAGATCAAACTCTACCCCTTTATAAGACACCACGTGTCCAAGAAAATGAACTTATCGTGTTAAGAACTTTCACTTGGACAACTTCCCATAGAGCTGGTGATCTTGAAGGATCTCCAAGACCATCCTGAGGTTTTTATTGCGTTCCTCCTCTGATCTTGAGTAGATCAATATGTCATCAATGAACACAATGATGAACTGGTCCAAAAAATCACATAAAATAGAGTTCATGAGCCCCATGAACACATCAGGTATGTTCGTAACACCGAATGATATGACTACAAACTCAAAGTACCCATACCTACACCTGAAAGCTGTCTTTGGGATATCACTGTCTTTCAACCTTAACTGGTGATACCTAGATCGCAGATCGATCTTAGAGAACCAACCTGCTCCCCTTAGCTGGTCAAAGAGATCTTCTATCCTTGGTAGAGGGTTATAATTTTTGAGCATTACTTGATTCAGTCTTCGGTAGTATATGAACAACCTAAGACCACCATCTGCCTTCTTAGCGAACAAGACCGGAGCACCCCATGGTGGCACACTAGGTTGGACAAAACACTTCTTCGTCAGATCATCAATCTGAATCCGCAACTCCTGCAACTCAGAAGGAAGAATCCTATAAGGATCCATAAAAATTGGACGGGAACCAGGTTGTAAGTCTATCCCAAACTCAACGTCATGTCGAGGGGGTAGAGTCACAAAATCCTCAGGAAAAATGTCCAGGAACTCTCTAACAACTCCCGGAACATCCATCATCTTAGCATCCACTGATTCAGTTGAAAACTTGTCCAACTTAAAAAGAAGAGGCTCTACACACCGTATCCCCACATGACAACTCTGTTCACCAACAAAAGCCACACGCTAGACATCCTCATCCGAGAATGTGACTCTTCTCCGGAAGCAGTCGATAATCACATGCATATAAAATAGCCAATCAATGCCTAGGATGACATCATATGGCTGTATTTGCAGCAGAAGGAGATCTCCACTAGACTGATGTGGTCCCAACTTCAGTCTGCATCCTTGACAAACATCAAAAAGGTTGGTATGACCCCCAACTGTCATACTCAGCACCAGGGGCATGGAGAGTCTCTCTACGTCTAGGACCAAGGAATGGGATAGATCGAGTGTAACAAAGGATTCCAAATCTCCTGAATCAAACAATGCACAAGAAAGAGTGCTAAATAAGATGATCATACCTCGAACAAATTCTGGACCTGCTGGAACTACTGCCTCTATGGTGTGAAACTACCCACGCCCAATTCCTCTACCCCTTGGCTGTCGGCCACCTCCTTGACCACGCCCTGGTTGAGGTCCCTGAGGAGCACCCTGAGGTTGGCCTCCTCCTGCAATTTCATCACTCAGAGGAGAGGAATCTCACTGTCCCTGCTGTTGCTGCTGAAAGGGTCTGGCTAGAAACAATAGCTGCTGAGGTGGGCGTTGAACCTGCCCACCGCCATTGTACTGCACTCGGTCCGAGCACTGATTATGAAGGTGCCCATGGCTACCATAGATAAATCACCTATGTACTGGGCCCGTAAGGAAAGGGTGAGGACCAGAAGATCGAAACTGGAACTACTAGGGCCTGCTCCCCACTGGCCTAAATCTAGAAGGCCCTGACACTGGAGGCCTGCTACTGACGACCTTCCCCTTTGACGATCCCGACTGGATCCCCTCTTGCGGCACACCTCCCAGCGTGTGCATCCTCTCCACCACTTCAGCCTTCTTCTGTACCTCCAAGTACGTCAGTAGGGTGAAGGGAGTAACAACATACTGAAGAGAAGGTTGGAGTGCCTCCTCTAAATGTCTCACCCGAGACTCATCATCTGGAAAAAGGTCTAGAGAAAAATGAAGGAGATCCTTGAACTTTATCCCTAACTCCCTCACTAACATACTCCCCCGCTGAAGGGAGAGTAGCTCCTAACTCTTCTCAGTTTTCATCGTAGAAGAATGGAATTCCGCCCAGAACTCCTTCTCAAAGTCAGCCCACAAAATATCACTCTCCATCCTCTCTCCGAGGTAGAGCATCCACCACTGGCGCACTGCTCCTCTCATCTGATTGACTACCAATGGAACCCAGTGCTCAGCCGGAGACCAGATCAAGGTGAATTCTATCACCAAATCCTTGATCCAGGTTTTGGTATCCATTTTTGAGACACTACCCTCGTACTTCTTGAGGGTCTACCGCTGAAAGGCACGAAGTGTATTTTTTTCCACTGGTCATCCTCCTCCTCTCGACCAGTCCTCCGATGATCATCCAGATCAGCCTACTAGGCCTCGATCTCCCACACTACTTGTGGTCATCATCTGGGTACCATAACTGCAAGTTAAACAAGGAATTCCTAAGCCCGAGTAGTGTAGAATATTTCTTTTAAATTTTCACTTAAACTTGTTATTTATTTAAATTCCCAGAACATCCAGAACACACAAGAACACAAGTCATTATGATGCATGTACCTTTCCTAGAGTCTCTACCCTACAATTAGTGTAGCCTCACTTGGTCGTTTGGTAGGTCCAGAGTCCTTGCATCGGATCATGGGGGGACCTAAAATCCAGTTTCCTAACCGGTCTTCCCAAGCCTATTTCATACACCAAGATTTCCTAACACTGTTTCCCTACCATCGCATGAAATCCTCACTATGCCTAACCCCGAGCTCCAACTTATCTCTCAACCATCACCTCTAATACCATTCTGTCATGACCCAACTTCACCGAGATGAGGGAAGAGATAGAAAATTACCAAACCATTCCTTCCTCAAGTTGAAGGAGAGACAATGACCCCTGAGTCCCTCCTTCAATAGGCCTAGGAGTACTGACTAACACCAAGGGTATAGAATCACACATAATATAGAAGTCATTACCCTTTTTATTTAGTTGGATCTGGAGATATGATGGTAAAAACCAAAATAACTACAAAACTGAAGGTAAATTTAAATCCAAAACCCATTACCATATGCATGTTCAAAGATAAACCCATACAAGTACAAGAAAAAATCCAAAGGGAAAGTACCAAAAGAAATAAAACAGCAACAACAACTATCCTAATGTCTAAGCTAGTATGGTCCTGCATGATCCCTGAAGTCCTCCCAAAAACCTGAAAACAGTTTTATATACGTAGGGTGAGTATACAGGTATACTTAGTAGGGAAAACCAAAAGCTCTCATGCACAAGTGGGGAGACAATCTAATGCCCCATAGGAAAATAGAGATAACCAAAACACCTAGCAAGTAAAGCTATTCACCCACCCTCACCAAGGCACACTCCCCAAACAATGCAAGTTAGGTAAGGTAATAGTAATAGCACATCAACATTTGGGTACCCCACAATGCTTTCCCACTAGTTATTTAAGACATCCTATGCATCAGACCTCCCCCACCATTTTCACTATAGTCCCACTGCCACCCCAAAAATAACCTTATGGGCCACCAAAACCATGTATCCTATCTATAGACACCTGGTCCACCACAAATATATGTAACCATGCTTGAGGACACCTGGGCTAGAATAACTACCGCCATGCACGAAGACACCTGGGCCTCATCCCGAAGACACTTGGTAAACAAACCTTCCCGCACACACCTGGGCCAACCACCATAACATACCCTGCCCAAAGAGTCTTGGGCTAAAAATGGACCTCATGCCATCACAGCCTTCCCGAAGAGTCTTGGGCTACTTGGGAGAGGGATCAGAAAGGAGCTAATATCCAGTCACCTAATAGAATGTTGGAAAAAACACCCTCCCCCATGAAATGAGGGTGTTCGACATGAAGTACTCAACTTGGGTGGGGTGAGAATAAGAAACACAAAACTAAATTTATATATACAGGTAAAAAAGAGCTCATTCCAACCTAAGGGTTCCAAAAGCATCCCATACACAATCACCCTCATTACTATTCATTCATACAAAAGCACAACAACCACAACCAGAGCACAAATCATTCCTGGAAAACAATTCCCCATTAAACCCATTCTTGTTATCATATTCATGTGATTCCATTTAAATAATCCTTCACTAATAAGAAACTAATAGGTATAGCCACAATACAAGGAAGGAAAAACAACCAAGCAGTAATTTAAGCATTCACACCTAGTTCTCTTGTAAAGTCACAACAACAAAAGGGATTCGTGAGATCCCTCGAAGTACTGGAACCAATCCAAGTCCCATCATACAACCTGACACGGACTCAAGTACACAACCAACAACTCAACATTAGGGGATCCCATCCCCATCCACATCTCCCCACATGACATCAAGCAGAGCCACCACACATATCACCAGAATAGAGTAGGGATGTTTTTTTCTAGATTTAACCACACCATTCATTAAGTTCCTTATTTCCATTTGGTTAACCGGGGTGATCACACAAGGATTATTGTTTATTGAGAATCCATTTAATCAACCTATTTTATGTGATTAACCATTTTCCATGTTACAATAATTCAATCATAGGATTAACCAGAAAAACAGAGGATCATTAGTGCACAAGGAAGGACCACCAACAATCATGATTTTCAGTGGAAAAAATCCCATACAATTCATAATATAACAACAAAGCTATAAAAAAAACAACATCATCATTCCCACCCCTTTATTATTTAAAGGTTCATTTATTATCTTTTTTAAATTTGGTTTCATCTACATCCTGAGGGAACATCATCATACCCACCCCGCATGATGCACAGTAAAGAGAGATGGAGAAAGAATCCCTACATGAATGATTATTGATCAAAGTTTTCTTCCTCACACCAAGAACTGGGGATGC
This sequence comes from Viscum album, assembly GCA_963277665.1. Classification (NCBI taxonomy): domain Eukaryota; kingdom Viridiplantae; phylum Streptophyta; class Magnoliopsida; order Santalales; family Viscaceae; genus Viscum; species Viscum album. Next base: position 302,493,539 of record OY728144.1, read on the forward strand.
ACTACTTATAGGGGAGGAACTCCAAGGACTCCAAGAGTGAGTAGAAAAGGCTCTAGCACTGGTGCACAACTAGCTTCGGGTAGAGGGACTCCAAACTCACTAAGGAAAGGAAACGAGACTAGCCCATAAGAAGAAAGAAACTTCATGTGTTAAAAGGTAAGATCCTAGAGTTACGGGATATGAAATCTTGAACACATTTAAATGTGGATTTTGGTTTCTCCACATGGTTTGGAAATTACACATGATGGAAATAAATTGTTATTTAATAATTCTACTTGGAGAGGTGGTTATAACGACTGTGAGTTAAAGGGTTTCCTTTAAATGGAAAAACCACATAACAAGGGTGGAGTTGAAAAGTACAAGAAAAAGGGTGACACTGAGGATAAAGACACACGTTTTGGTAAGTCAAGGGTCACCTGAATATTGGGGGATTTTAGATATCATTTATGGGATTTAAAAATGGCCTTAAACCACTTTAAAAGGTTAAAAAGACTTTAAAGTGGCGTTACAGGAAAACTGGGGAATGAAACCCCGACACCCCTCTGTGGAAGATTGGTGAGATTGATCGGTGAAACCAATTGGTTGAAGCAGATCGGTGAGACACCGATTGATGATACCGATGGGTGGAACCAATCGGTGAGACCGATTGGTGAAACCAATTGGTGAGACTGATCGGGGAGACACCGATCTGTGAGACCGATGGGTGAAATTGATCAGTGAGACTGATGGGTGAAACTAATTGGTGAGACTGATTGGTGAAACTAATCGGTGAGACCGATGGGTGAAACCGATTGGTGAGACCGAGGGGTGATACCGATCAGTGAGACTGATGGGTGAAATTGATCAGTGAGACTGATGGGTGAAACCGATCAGTGAGACTGATCGGTGAGACACTGATCGATGAGACCAATGGGTGAAACCGATCAGTGAGACCGATGACTGAAACCAATCGGTGAGACCGATGGGTGAGACCGACCCGTGATACCGATGCATGAAACCTATCAGTGAGACCGATGGGTGAAACTGATCGGTGATACTGATAGGTAAGACACCGATCGGTGAGAGTGATTAGTGGCACTGATAGGTGACACCACGGTGACGCATTTCCACTGACACCGACATCCTCCTGACTCAACGATGGTGTCTAGGACACCCCGACACTTATAATTTGGAAAACTAATGGACCAGGAGTGTCCATTCCATTACATGGAGTCCCTTTTATGATCCCCATGTCTATATTTTTCATGTATAATAATATTGTATCCATTTAAAACCTCATCATGGATAGGGTTGTATGATCCTTTATACTCAGAGTATCTAACACTTTCTTTTCCTTCCCAGGATGGTAATGGATTAACAATCTTAATCCTTGATCATTTTTAAACACCTTTATTGGTACATATCGAGATATTTTGTTTGAATATATATTTGAGGATTTTATGATCCGTATATATGCAATACATATCCCCATAGAGATAATGTCACCAAATATTCAATGTAAAGATCATTTCATCCAATTCTAGATTATGCATTGGATAATTATACTCATGTAACCTTAATTGGAAAGAGGAATAGGCTAAAAACTTATCATATTTCATGATTACACAACCCAATACTTTTTTGTACATGTCACTATAGATAAAAAATCCTTCCCCAATGGTGGGTAATGTGAGAACAAGTGGAATGATTAGCCTCTTATTTAACTCTTCAAAGAAATCCTCACATTCGTCAGTCCATAAAAACTTCACTCCCTTATGATTTACCAAGGTTAGTGGGATTGAAAATCATGAGAAGTTTCTCCCAAATAAATGATAGAAACCATTGAATCCAAGTAATCTACCGATCTCCATCACATATGTTGGTCTAGTCTATCCAACATTTTCATATATTTTTGAAGGATCCATAGATATCCCTTTTTTGGTGATAACTTAAACTAGGAATATTACTTTATATATCCAAAACTCATATTTATTATACTTCACATACATTTTTTCCTTTTGAAAGTTCTTCAGCACAACATTAAAATGACCCTCATGCTCCTTCTTTCTTTTGAATTAGATAAGAATATGATCTATAGACACTAACACATATTTATCAAGTTAATCCTTAAAGTCTATATTCATTAAGTCCATAAAGATCACTAAAGAATTAGTGAGTCCAAATGAGATCACTACAAACACTTAGTGCCCATACCCTATATTAAAATAAATATTGGGGATATCCTCATACTTTAATTGTACTTGATAATATCTTGACTGAAGATCCACCTTAAAGAAGTACTGGGATCCACATAGCTGATTGGACAATTCATAAATCTATGGAAGAGGATACTTTTTCTTTATCCTGATCTTTTTGATCTCATAATAATAAATAAAAATGCACATTGACCCATATTTTTTCTTGATGAAATGGATTGGTGCACCCTATGGCGAAGAATTTGGGTGCATAAACCCTTTATCTATATTCTACTATAGTTGCTTCTTCAGTTATCAAGTTTGATAGTGTCTATTTTTTATAGAGTCTTGGAAATTGTAAAATCTTTGGGTATAAGTTCAATTGACAACTCAACCTCTCACCTAGGAGGAAGAATAAATAATTCTTCATGAAATGCATCAGTGTATTCCATCACAATGGGAATGTCTTCAAGGATGATCTTTTCCTTAGTCTTAATCATTTGAGAAATATACACATGCTCATAATGAAATAATATATATACTTGAGATGATGATTCCAATGGAGATTCATCCTTCTCCTTGCACTTGTATAGAATCATAGGGTGATTCATGGTATAGAGGATGATTTACTTCTCATAAATTTATGTTGGCTCTATATAAGGAAAGATAATCCACACCTATAATATCATAAAATTATACCAAAGGTACTATCACAAGGTTCACTAGGAAGTTTATACAACAAATATAAAAATGGGATAAGTTATATACTTGGGATGAAATAATTTCACCTTTTTCCATTTTCATAAATATCTCCACTTCCATGTTTTGAGGTGGTGTTTGAATAGTTATACTAAAATTTCTTTATATGAAATAATGAGTAGAAATAGAATCAAATAGTATATTCAATATCCTTGAATGAATTACTAGTATGTTGGTCACCATGTTATTTTTAGGGTCCACCTTAGAAATTGTGATATCATAAGCTCACCCTTTCTCTATAGGACTTAGAGGTTGTTTTCACCAGTTATCTTTGAAAACCCTTGGATTAGTGCATTGGTTCACATAGTTTCCTTATTCCTTGCAGTTGAAACATTAGACAACATGTTGAGGTTTAAATGGGGCATTTATTCCTTCCATCACATTGGTGGGTTTATCCAATCATCATTCCCTATCTATGTGCCCTTCCTTCCTGCACCTAAATCATATCCTTATCCCCTTCAATTAATTTTCAAGATTCTTCTTCCCACATTTTAAAAAATGGGATGTTAAAATTTATTTCCACCATGGGATTTCTATATCCCTCCCCTATAATTAAACTCCATCCTATGATTCCTATCTCTAGACCCATAATACCCTTGAGATTCACTGATCTCCATTTCGACTTTGAGGACACATCAAAAAGTTTTCTTATAGCTATCAAAGTCTCAAATCACCAAATCTATTTATAGATTCCTCTTTAGTCCACTAAAGAAGCAGTCAACTTTACTTTCAGATTCAACGATAAATTCGGAGGTGTATCATGGAAGTATTATGAATTTTACCTCATACTACCTAATGGATTAGTTTTATATTTACTTGAGGGAAAGAAAATCCCTATCCATTTTTAGTCAGATAGTGTGAGGAAAATATTTATTTATTTTTTTCCTAAAATTCATTCCACTCCATCACTTTGATCCCCTCTTAAGGCTTTGTATTTTTTATCAAAGTGTACCATTGATGAGATTTCTCTCCATATGATAAATAGATAGCATGAAATTATCTTGCTCAGAATATTAAAGGAATGAGAATATATTTTCAATGGATTTTATCCTTTATTCCATGATTAATGGATTAGAAGATCCACTAAAATCTAGAGGCCCTCATCTCATAAAAGTATCAATTAAAACTTTCTATTTGTTAGGGGTATTCATGTTTTCCCATTGATTCAAGTTTCTATTCATAAATTGAGTTAATTGAGTAAGTATTATCATAAAGTTACTGAATATTTCTCCTATTAGGTTGGGAATCTCATTTGAGAATACATCACATTACCGATCACATTGGGTTTTGACTAAGTTACTCCTATTTCCATCCATTTATTAAAATAAAGTGAAAATTATGGATGTGAATTTTTAAACTATTAAACATATATAAGGGAAACTATGAACATTGAAGGGATAACTCATAAATTACATAAATTCCTTAACCTATGAATTTATAGGTTTCAATATAAGTTATCCACGATCTATTTCCTAATATAAAATTTTATGGGAATTTTTATTCCCTTAATAATGGTTCATAAATTGATTATGAATTTACAAAATCATATACTTCATTAGTGTAAAAATAGTTGTGAAATAAGGCCTATTTTCTGTGCATTATGTGATGATTTAGTTAATACACAATGTTTCTTTTTCAGGGTTATTGTGCCTAGCTTCAACTGTGCCATATCTATATCCACTTGTAGTATCCAAATATGGTTTTTTACTTGGAAACCAATTACTCTATAATTTACCAAAATTTAGGGATGTTTTCCCATGTTTTGTCTTATCTTTAAGGCTTTCAATAAGGATTTTCTAATCAAAATCACTAAAAATAACTAAACCTTTCTCTAATACCAACTATGAAAACCCATATACTTTACACACTTTATTTCATGATTTATTACATGGAGATAAACATAAAAAAATCCTAGAAGATCAATCACCCTATTTTCTTTGGGAAATTAGGTTTATAGAATAATAACATGAAACAAGGGTGCAATAACACTATTTAAAACTCCATAACATGCCCTTAAAATCCATTGATCTTCTAATACTACATGGGATAACATAGGGGTGTAAATAAGAAAGGGGTGATCTATAAAGCTCAGTAAGATAATAATTGAAGTATAATAGAATTAAAGTAATAAATATGTGTCAATAGTCATATCAAGGTGACATAAAATGGGTGAGAATCATAAACATGATCATTGATGCATGATATAAGATAATAACATCAAGGAAACATAGGAATGTGGAAACAACATAAAACATGACATCATATTCATAAGTCAAGGATAAAAACCAAGACATCATAATATATATTACTTAGGATAACCTACCATGAACCATACATAGTATATAATGAGATAAAAAAACACCCAATGCATTCAAGGGCTATATAATTCTGTCCCCACCAGTCACATTCATATTATCTACATACATTTGTGTGCCACATAGATCATACAACATAAGAATGTATTTCAACACATTTAATTTCATGGTTAAGTATTGTGGGATACTTATATAGAAGTCCCCAATCAATTAATTATAGTTATATCTATGTGAATACCCTTGAGTGGAAATGATTATGGGTATTCACGATGCCAAAGTTGGGCATAGAAAATAACTGTATAATTTTGGTAGAATAATGGGTGTACATAAAGGTTCATGAAAGGGTTTAATGAGAGTGAAATATGGTTTATAATTACTTGTTAATAATAATTAAAGTAACTATATGTGTAAAAACATATTCCAATATAAAAAATTATAAATAAAATGCATAATAAAAATAAAGTACTTGAATAAAAAGGAGGAGAAAGATAATCCCTTACCTTGAGAGGGCACTTATAAAAGCCTGGAATAAGCTTCTTAAGATATTAGAGACACTTTGGGAGGGATTTATAGAGGTATGGGTATAATAAATTCATTATTAATGGGTTTTGAGTGAAGAGGAGTTGGAGGTTGGGCGGGTATTTATAGAAAAAGTTATGGGAATTCTTCATTAATTTCTAAACATAGGTTTTGGACACTATATGATAAAATAATAATAAAAAACTTACCATGGTTTTCACCACTGTTTATATCAAAGAAGAGTGGTTTTAAATTTTTTATAATTCCATAAACTAAACATATTGAAATAATACCATTAAAGATGTGGAAGTGAGTCATGTTCATAAAGTATTGATTTTAAAATCTTAAAATATAATATAGGTTTTGAAGGAATCATTAAAGGTTTATAAAATTAATAAAATAAATTTTAAAAATGAATTATTTTAATGGGTAAATATATATTTGGCTATTTAATCCTTTTATTTCATTCATTACACCACTTTTGAGCTATTATGATGTCATAATACAAATCATATATCTATATCGTATTTAATTTTTACCCAAAAATTCAATTGTCTCAAAAAATTATGAAAAATACACCATTGGATAATTTTTCCATGATAGTTACAAAAATAAAATTTATTTTACCAAGATAATTTTATAGATATTATAATTTACACTTTTAAATAAAAATCATTATTTACTAGAGAATACTTCTTTTTACAACACTAACAACTTTAAGACCCTTATAAAAATTACATTGAACTTAATTAAATTATATTGTAATTTATATTTGAATAAATATTATTTAATAATAAAGGTTTATTAAAATAAAATTTATTTAAAAAATTATTGAATTTATCAAAAGTGTGTTTTAATGGAAACTATATATTAAAAAAAATACAATTTTAGTATATTCACATCAAAATATAGTTTTTATCAAATTCTTTATATAATATTTTATATAGTAATAACAAGGTATATATATACTCATTATTTTATTTAAAATATAAAATTTAAATTCATATTGATAGGGTCTAGATACATAACCACTTATTACACTAGCGTACACCCTAATGGTAAGGTGTGCGATGGTAGTACTTTCTTAGGGTGGTTTAATGAACATGGTTTTGGATTTGATCTTGATAAGATTGAAATTATCCCATAAATGGTTTCACTCAATATTTAGTTATTGAATCTAAGCTCGGACTTGGTTAATGGAAAATCCCTATGATGCCATATCCCTCAGAATCTCTGATAAATGGGCTTCATAGGGTATGATCCTACTAGCCGAGTCTATCGCTTCTTCCATATTTTTCAATTATATTTTATCATAACCCTTAATATATAATAATCTTAGAGGTCACTATACAACACCAATATAATAAATAGTTAATATGTTTATTTTTTTTTAAATTCTATAGGCTATATTTTATAATATTCCAAAATAACCAAAGTAGTGCACACATTTTCTACAACTACATTACTTAATGAGGCATTTATTCATAAATAAATGGAATTTCATTTATAAATGTTTGGTTAATTATAGTATATATACCACGATAACAATAGGATTTGGAGTTTTTATCTATTCGAATGTATTTTGACTCTAGTTTTTGAAAGAGTTGAAATCATGCTGAGTGAATTATGGAATCCATGTTTTATGGTTTAAACATTTTTAGATTTGGAGTGGTAACAAAAATTTGTTATTTATAAAGCTATTATTTTAAGAAGCTTATGACCATCAGGGCTGAAGAAGAAGCTGAAGAGGACCTTTCTCATGTTGATGGGTAGAATCTTACTGTAGTGTTTATGAACATTCTATAGAAGGAGAAAAATATAAAGTTGATGTTGTTGTTGAAAATGAATATGATCAAATTCATACATTTATGGATTCTAGTGTTGTTGGAACTTTAAATTTTCATAAATTAGAGGATTTAGAGGTTGATAAATCTCACCATGAATCTAGAGATGGTTTTTATGCACACCCTAGTGATAAAATAGAGGATTCAATGAATAATGAACCTCTTACGATGAGAACCTATTGATGATCAATGATCACTATCTAGAGTAACATTAAGTGCTTATATTAGAAAGTAAGTTATTATGGAAGGTGGTGAGAGAAGGAATCTCACCTTTCTCATTGATTCCTATGATAATTATGATATTCTTGGAATTTTTAGAGTAGGTGATATCCTACCAATTCCTGTTGAATATATTCCAGATGGTCAGACCCCTGAGGAATTAAAACTTGAATCAGGTTGTTTTGTAAGAATTGAGATTGTTGGCTCAGATAGATAAGTAAGAAAAGATACTCCTTTGACTCTCAAGGATAATAGGAGAGTGGTCAGGGATGAAACTTCTCTTGAATAATAATAATGGGAGAATAATTCCCAATAATTTAAGAGGAAGGTAACTCAGAATCAGATAATCATTTTCAGACTCTTGATGAGAGAATACTTTTTGAGTTCCATTCAATGAAAGCTGAAATGGATACATTGAAATACTAGGTGGTGGTCTTGAATGAAAACATAGTACCCAAGTATGAGTTTGATATGATAAAGGAAATGATCAAGTATCAATAAAAAATGATCAATAATATCCCAATTATCCAATTATATGTTTCTACTTCAGTCTTAGAGGAGACTAAGTCTCTTACAACTGAAGTCAAATCAGATATTTATTATTTAAAGAAAGTATTGATATCTAAATTTTAGTATATAAAAAGGATTCCATCTATTCCCACATTCATAACATCTTATGTTGAGAAGGAACAATTTTTTTTTCAAATATTTAATAATTTTTTCTTTGGATATTAATATTTTGGAAGGTAGAATTCAATAATTAAAGGGTGATTCAGTTTCTCTAGACACCCTTAAATATTTAACAAGGTATTTAACTTAAAAAATTAAGGATGTTGAAGCTGGAAATAGACATAGTATTCAAAGGCTTGAAAAATACACATCTAACCTTAATATATTTATGGAATAATATCACGATTCTCTAAAATAGGCTCCTCTGAATACTCTCACCTCCTTAGAAAGAACTACCAAAATATTAAAGAAGTGGGATCCTACCATAAATTACAACTTTGAAACCATGTTTAATAGGATAAAAGAGATTCAAATAGAGGATGAGAATGATTTTACTTCTATTTATAAGTTATATTCCGAGTAGGATGATGCAAAAGAAGCTTAAGTTTAGTGGGATTCTTCTAAGGTAAAATAAGTTGTTATTCAAAGAGAATCCAAGATTTTTCTTGTTGTTTATGAATCCCCAATCAGTTTTCTTATAATTTTAGTTTTTTATATCAAAGTGTTGAAGAGTTTTATTTCTAGTTTTGATCATAATTATAATATTCAATATTATTTAATGTTTTTTGGACATAAATTCTGGTAAGGATATTATGAAATCCTTGAATTATACATAGAATCCATCATAGAATTGACATGTGTGTTGATGTGATGACCCAAACCAGAATGCTCGTCTGAGATGGATTTATATATTACCTCAAGCTCACCTCCCTTTATTTTAGAGGTTTCTGACTAGTGTAAAGGGAATAATCCATACATTTGGTAGTCTATGAACTATAATTGTAGTCACACAACACATTGAAAAACAATAAAAAGATATCCCTAATAAAATCAAAGTACACATAAATTAATAAAGAAAAGTGCTATATCAAATGTTTCATGTGGAAGTATACAATCATATAGACTCATGGTTATATAGTACACATGGGCCCTACTACCATCCTCTCATTGTGCTGCTATAGCCCAATACCCTACACAAGCTGTGTTAAACCTGAAAGTGAACATCAGTTATATACTCACATAAGAGTGTTCATGTAGGTTGTGATCAGATAACGTAGTAGGGTCACAACAAGAACCTATAATATGTAATTTCATATGTGTGTGTATGTATGATAAAAAGAGATGCATTAATAAAAATGATTTCCAAGTCATCATGCACTAACCAGTTTTCCACGATACTCGATGAGATACACACAACCATTAGGGCACTATGTGATGACGAGGACATCATGGTTCCAAAATGTACCTACTTTGGTGCCATGATAGAATCCTTTTATTGAATCACCACATGCCGTCATACCCTATATCCATCCCATACCGAAATAATTAAGGTAGGGAATCATCTAAACCTTGAACCTCTTGTCAAAGGAACAAATCGTCCATGTCTTACATCACATCACGACCCAACCCCTAATTGGAGGTCCACTTCCACAACCCAAACTTACTCAAGGGATGGTACAATTCATGCACATGAGGACTATATATCACACACAACAGTCTAACCAACACCATCCCACTCATGGTGGGACTAGGATTCAGGATCCTCTCCCCCACTGGGTCCACCACCTATCATAATCACACAAATGCAACAAAAATTAGGGTACAAATCCTGTCACATGGCTCAATAACTGGTCCCAATCCTCTAGTTACTCAAGACCTATCCCCTCCTTGAAGTAGATCTCATCCCCTCTATTAAGTAATCCATTGAGTCCCTATACCTTCTATAGTCTCAACTCATCGACATTATCTTGTTCCTATCACCCATAGGTGAAAACACAAATCATAGGACCCCACTGACCCATACCCCACGAGGTCAGTCAATAATATATCTAAAGTCACCCATCATTCATAGTCCCTCCATGCTGGGACTATCCCAATTTATATTGCTCACATCCCCTTGGAATCCCAATACCAAGCCCTAAATTATTCCTACTACCGACACTTTGGTCTCTTATCACCTCTCCTGAGGGATATCTATTAGCCTTACACCTAGTGGAAAACCCCTCTCTACTATACATGTCAAGTCTTAGTGGAGTCCTCTTGCTCTCCATGTATTCCAAGACCCTCCTTCAACTTTTGGAGAGAGTTCTTAGTCACCCTTGAGATGTATAACTATATCTCCCTTTAACACTCATCCATAATCCCTCCATGCCTATCCATTATCCATAGGATCCTAAAATAGGATGTCTTGCATCACTTCTCATGCCTTAAGTCCTACTAAAGAGCTCATGTCAAATCACATGGCACCCTCACCCCTTAGGAACATAGTTTTTGGGAGATCCCAGTTTTTCTAAGTGTTAAAGAGAACTATTTCTAAGCATAAGAGGTCCATAACCATATTATTTAATCTACCCAAGGAACGCAAAAACCTTAAATGCCTAACCTAAACATCATACAATATACATGCATGCACACTCATAAGTAAACTTTCATATAAAATTGTATCATAGGGGACACCTACCTTGAACAAGGAGTTAACCCCTCATCAAGCTTCATCGGTCCTCATCCAAGATCATCCAAGATCCAATATCACCTTGGGCACCTATCTCAGGCCAAAACCACACAATAATTAATGATAAATAATGATAATTAATTATTTAAAACAATTCCAAATACATATTAATTGGAAAACTCATCATGAATTATTACTTCACCAAAATCACTTCCAACTGCACCTAGAAGGTTTGTGGTACACCCTCATCACCATCACAAGAAAAACACCTATCACTCGACACCCATTCAACATTAAATTTAATACATTTTAGAAAAAATACCTAAATAAGTTAGGGAATCAACTTACCTATGATTAAACAATAAAAGATGATGTGCAATCAACCTTATAGGACCTATTTTAGCAATTTCACAAGAAATCCCCATCATTCTAAAATATTTCCACCATGATTCAGTGGAAATCATTAATAAAACCTGGTAAAATCAAGTAATAATCAAAGGCTAGTGGGAGGAAAACAAAATATAAGACAATAAAGGGAGTGACTCACCCTATATCATTATAGAATGATATCAAAATCCAACCCTCTTAAAGGGGGATAAAACAAGAGGAATAGGGGGTGGGGGAGCCAGATGAAATAGCCTCCTCCTAACCCCAAACCACTAAATCACTAAAGCCCTTAACCCCCAAAAGGATGGAACTACCCCTTCTAAAAAAATCCACCTAGGCATGATCCATGGTGTGTCCAAAGGGTTCACACCATGATTACTTGTCACTTGAACATTTCATGGAATGGATCCATTGTTAGTGATGTGAAATGTTCAAGGAAGGGAGATCCTCCCTTGGCTAACCCCATTCCCAGCATGACCCATATGGGTCCTAGTGTGAATGGATGAAATAGCTGAATTTCAGTTCTTTGGTCACATTTACCCTTATCCAACTTCCACTCGAGCACATGATACATCCATCATGCCTAAAACCACACCAAAAAAAAAATCTATTCAAGGATTTAAAAACACTATGAATCCTAATTCAAGTGAATAATTTCAAAACTAACCCCTCATTAAATAAAAAATTCTAAAACCTACAAAATAAAATGACCCAAAAATATGCGGGGCTTTATAAACTCCCCACTATAAAGATTCTCATCTTGAGAAGCCATGGTAGTCCTCAAACCACCTTTATTGACCTATCACATTCAACAATTCAAAAATATCTCTCCATATTATATCTCTAGACACTAAAAATGATTCCATTGTGTAACTACAAATACCAATCACATGATTCCATTGTGTAACTCCAAATACCAAGCACATTATTCACCAAATGTTAAGATGTCTTCTCTTCACCAACACTAACACCGAGGTGACACTCATTGCACCCATCTATCTTGGCACACTGAGGTGTTAGAAACCGCTTCATCCTAATGATTATAGTAATCCCCACTATAAGACTCCTCTCATGAAGTCCAACTCCACATAAAAGTTCTTCCCACTATAGGAATGACTTACTGAAAATGAACTTCCAGCATTATACTGAACTACTATCTATGTCCTGAAAAATGACCTTGATGTAGTTTCCACCTTAATGAATCTGATTCCATAGAAGAACACCACTCAGTCCACCTATAGTTAACTTTTTCCAAAAACACTCAGTATCACCTATTGACACATCCTTACACCACCCGATCATGATGCCTTTACTCCCAAAGGAATTATAGGATCACCCAAACATCCATACCAAAGTATGAACCCAACTCTTGATGTAATTACATGGCTAGATCATCGATTGTTTCATACAATCATCATTCTCTCACCCCAAGAACCAGTGCACCTCTGATATGAATCACTATTGGATCATGCTAACTTCACCCTAATCCCGATGCCAACACACCGACTCCATCTAACACTACATCTGAACTTTGAATCTATTATTTACTGAGGAACTAGATAAATTCAAATCTTTCCATCCATCGGTATCCCAGTGCTACCTTGACTATATATCCTTATAATATTACTAAAATCATGGCCCCTTATGATGTGAGGGTTATTAACCCATTATGGATATGATGATCCCCACTATAGGAGTATCATTATCATTTCCATGGAGAATGTAAAACCATATATCTGTAGGCCATGATCCATCCATCACCAAACATAATGACTAGACATAACCAACCCACTCATATCTGGGAAATAACACGAAACAAAAAACACTTCCTATGATCAACTCACTAGGAAATTTATCCTCGATATCCACAAAAAATCAACCAAAATTAGGGTCATATCCTCTAATATCCAATGGTGTGCTCCCCACCATATGGATTCCCTTATTTCGCTCCTCAAGTATCGACCCAAATAGGTCCCATCACCATAAATTCTTAAGAAAACACATATCAAGGAACAAAATCCATGTCAATGATCATTATCCTCCTTAGGTAGAGTGATCCAATGAGAACCCTATCACATGTTATCGCTTGTGATCCTACTTGATATCACCAAAATCGAATAACTGTATGCCCCCATACAACCCGGCTACACACCTTGACTCATGCTCCCATGAGTCAAGACTCCTCAAACCTAGAATCATGTGCCTAACTCACTGACCATATCCCAAACACTTTCCAGTCACCTAAAAAATCCCAATTCACCTCACTCATTAAAAGGCTAATCGTATGATCACCTTCCACCTGGGTTTCATTCCAAAACCACAAGTATCTACTGATGATCACACCATGCTAATCTAAATCATATATAGAACCAATAGGGACAAAGATCCAATAGATATTACCACAAAAACCCATCCTTGATACTATAATTGATCAAAGAACTTCACATCTCAAAATACCAAGACATTTCTCATGGATTTCCTCAACCACTTGGTTCGGTTAAATAAAGTGACAAAAAAAAATTATATGGGAAAACACTATATAGGTTGTTCTTGAAACATGAATTTACCAAACTCACATATTCAAGGAAAATAATTCCCATCCTCAGACTATTCCTCATGAATCCAATGCTTGCACCGACACACTAAGGGTCCCTATACACCCCTTATACAAGGTAACCATATAACTATCATCAGAGAATGATTTGCTACAAGATCCACATGACCTATCATTAAAATAATGCTTTAGTGAAATCATGATCCAATTGAGTAAATTTAAACCATAAAGTTATATGGTAAATCACCATATAAGTCTTCTAACACTTTAAATAGATAAACATATAATTAGTAAAACAATCACACATAAGAATAGATATGTCACATGAATTATATGATCCAAATATAATTCATATACATGGGCCTTTTACCAACAGTCCATGAGAAAAAACCATAAATAAAAATCTCTGATAAACTGGTCATATTTAATAAATGTATCAATCATAAAGAAAAAACCAAGAACATAAATCTTGTCCCACTGGTAATAATAAATACCCACCAAAAAGGGGATAAGGACTGCTATTATAATTCCCATCACAAGTTTTCACACATTCCTATATAACCTATCCACCACCTCCCCAAAATAGTAAGATAAAAAAATTCTTTGATTCCATTTTATGACATCCCGACCTAGAACATTTGTCTAAGGCATAGTTCCACAAGACCTTAAGCACTCCCCCACACATCAAAGGCTGCTGAATAGTGGATAAGTTCAAACCCATACCTGGGGGAGACTATGAACTTGAATTAGAGTCATAACATAGTGAAAGATAACTAAATTATATCAATCACAACATCATAGTACACATAAATCAATAAACAATAGTGATATATCAAATGTATCATATAGAAGCATATGGTCATACAAAATTATGGTCATATAATACATATCATCTAATCATCCACTGGGATGATAAAATATACATATAAACAAAAGGAAACTAAACACACACATTCCCTACTTCCATCTTCATGATATACCTCATCCCTAACTCCAAAATTCATGAAGATGCTACAGTCTGATCCCCTACACAACCCATGCTTAAACTTAAAGTGAACATTTAGACTACACATGAACCAGAGTACCCATAGAGGGTGTGAGCATATAAATCAGTAGTGTCTCACCCAAATCTTTTTTTTTGTATAAGAGTGTTTCAGATGGTTTCCAATAGGGTTTATTCATGGAACTAGAAACACCCAACAACTCCCACATATGAAAAGGAGTTGTTACTATATACTTGATTTCCAAAGGTAGGTAGTCACTAGATTTTCTCACTGATGAAACTTATAAACTAACATTGTTCGAGAGGATGAAATTTAAGGATTATCACACTCTATTAAGTGGAATTTATTCCTAATCCGAAACTCTCTTATATATTTAAGTTATGTTCATGAATCCTTCTTAAATCCCAGTATTTGACTGGTTACCCCATGATAGAAATTAGTTATTATGATGTTTCAATGTGAATGTATGTATGTATCATAGGTGTCTCATCAATATGGATATATATATATATATATATATATATATATATATATATATATAAGAGGTTATCCATCATTGACACCATCTATATGTATCATAGGTTCTCCATATTTATCTTATTGTTACTTAAAGATACTGATTTATAACTCACTATGGTTTAAAGACACACACCTAGATGCTCTAGAGTTTATCTCCATCCAAGAAGATAGTAGATTTTTTTGGTGGAAATATCATGTAATGGCTTATTATTTTTAGCAAATACCTTTCCCTAATTAAATACCATGTGAGTAGGTTGTCTTTCACGAAACACTGAACAAAAACAAAAACTATGTTACCTTAATAAATTTATTTAAAATTACTATTATATTATAACCAATAAATTAGATCTTATCAATAGAAGTAACCACTTCATAAAAACTATATAGAAATCTATAATAAAATAAAGGTCATTCTATGCTTAAAAGATACTTTTTTTCATAAAATTATATTTATACGTAGGTATATTAAAATTTATTTTTATTAATTTTAAAAATTGAATCATATAAAATGATTTGAATGTTTTTAATTAGAATTTTTAATTAGTTAATTGGGATAATTTCATTTTTTGGCATAAAATTATGTTACCATGGTAAATATTAGATATCATGATAAAACCGTTATTTTTCAAAGAATAATGCTTTCATAAATATAATATTATTTAAATTAAATGGATATAATTAAAATTAAGACTCTAATATTATTTTTAAGAATATATTAAGATTAATTATCAGTAATTTAATTGGTTATCAATGTTTTTTTAAAATTAAATACAATTAATGATTGAAACAACTTAAAAAAAAAATTTCAACATAATTTTTTTTTAATTTTAAAGATAATTTTTTCATATTTAGAAATTAAATTAGATTAAATAGAGTAAAAGATCATATTTATCACATCAATTTTTTTAAAAAGGTCCATCTTATATTTTTAGTGATAAAATAATAACCATGGTTAATTTTTTATAAAGATTAATATGTGTTAACATGTGTAATCTAATGTGGCTCAAATTTTGCTAAATCAATTTGAAACATAGACCTTATAGAATAAATTTTTTAGTATTTAAATTCATAAATATATGTATCATCAAAATTTCCCCACGTAACCCACCAAATTCTCATGGAATTCCATTCTTACCCCTTTCCTAACATTCTTTTCCAAAGAGTTATCCCTCTTTTTCAGCAATAATAAGATCTCACTTAGACCCTTTTCAAATACACACCCCTAGTTTAAATTTATAATGAAAATATACCCAATATACTTATTTTAGATCAAAAATACATATTTGGAATATTATATCCTCTAAAAAGGGCCTCAAGTCCTTAATTTCCAAAAGGATACTTCAAGAGAAGATCCAAATTCTCAATGAAAGCATTGCCTACCCTCTAACTTCTGTTCTCTATACTTATCATCCAACATCCTCCAGACCCATTCTAACCATATGTATATAATTAAATTATTATAATTATTATACTTAAATATCATTATATTTATGGTATAACCATTATCTATTCCACTCCCATTCAATCAAAAACATGAAAACATTTATCATGTAAAAGTGCAGACTACCACCTCCACGAATGACACAATTTGTTTTTAATTTATCACCACCATTAAAGGATAGTTATAGAAATTGTTTTAGTGAATATATATTTTATTTATGTTGTGATTTATATTATGAAAATATAAATTAGGCATTCTATAAGTAATATTATCAATAAGCGGTCATTGTAAAACTACCATAAAAAAATGAACATACCAAGAGGAAAAAGAGATTTATTTATAAGTAACAACTTTGTTTTCATTTAACTTTTTCTTATAAATATTCCTAGTTTTTAATTATAAACTTAATAACATCTAAATATTTTCATTTTAACTTTTTAATAATTATATTATAATAACAGAATCTCTTCCATATCCATACTTATGCATAGGTTATAACATACTCTTGTCGGGTTGGTCTAACCACCTACATGAGAAATGATATAAATTTATATAAAGTATAAAATTTGAAACTTAATATTAGATATTAATAAGTAAATAATTATTTTTTTGGTTTTTTTGTTAATATAAAAATTTATCTCATTAATTAAGTTACCACCATTCGTTTGTTAAAAATCACCGAAACTACTGATCGCCAATTTCATATATAAGAATCATAAATAAAACTATCATAGAATGAAATTATAAGTTTATAAAATATCCTAAAAAACAAATTATAATACCATTTATAAAATTTTGATGGTGAAATTTTTGAGAAAAATGATGAACAAGACCACGGTTATTGAACTAGTTCAAAATGATCAAGATTACCCACACTCAATATTTAAAATAGATAAGAACTAATTAATATATATATATATAGACTTATTATAAATTAATTTTATAAAAGGGTACGATTATGAATAAGGTTTTTTAATAGGCGATTAATATATTTATTTTTCTTATACTGGTGGTAAAAACACTTATATGTAAATCAAGAGTATATTAAAGGATTTTGGTTACTCAAATATCTTTCATTGAGTTATGATATTTCTTTTGAACTTAGACCTTAAATGATCCCTATATTAAATTATATAATTTTAATATATTATTTAAACATTTATATATTTGGTGAAAATGAGTTCTTAATTAAAATCCACCTTTATGAATGATTTACTTTTCTAGAAAATTATAATATGTTTTCCTCTTAAGTGTTCATTTCTCTTTAATGGATCATTATTTCAGGTACATGTTTTCACTTACCAAAGTAATAATTTATTATTTTTAAATCCAAATATGTATCAATTTATGTGATCTTAATACCTTCCTTTTTAAATATAATATTTTTTTCTCATTTATGATTTCACTGATGTTTTCCTCTTTATCTAAAAAGGGATATATTTTCCATGAATTTATGTTTTATAAATCACCCTATAAATGATTTTATGAAGTTCCTCTTTTAAGTGATTGTATTTGTTATCAATTTATCTAGTTTATTTGGTTATTCATGTGATAAATTTTGAAAATTAATATGAAACCTATTCTTATTTGTTGGTTTTAATGACATGATGATTTGATGTTTTCTTGTGGTACACATGTGTATGGTTAATATTTAAGTGACCGGTGGGACTTATATATCCCTCTAAATTCATTGGGTAAAGCTTCAAATATCATGAAATAATGGTGAAATTATTAGTGTTGTTCAATAAAAAATAGGAAACAAGTTGTGATTCCTAATCCACTATGGGAAATAAGTTATGATGTCTGATCCACTATAGAAAACATGCGGTGATTCTTAATACAAAATGTTGTGTTTCTATGATTATGTTGGTGACATACTCATTTAATATGTGACTATGATATGACCCTAGATCATGATTTAAGTCTCATGATTTACTAATATTTACTCCATGTTATATGTTTGATCATATGTGGTTATTTTTTCTCCTATATTACCATATAAACCATTTTTATGATTTTTATCTTCTTTAAATCTGAGATTTGTCTCTTACTTATATTTTCTCATATGCTTATGATATCACCCTAGGTAATATATTGATATGTTTATTTTACCATTATTGACCATTTGAGATCACCCATTTTTTGTTTTTTTATTTCCCAGGGCAAGAGGATGAGTTTAACTTGGGTGATGTTTAAAATAAAACTTAGTATGATAAAGTTATGGGAAAATATTCACAAGAATTGTAAAATAAATTGCTTATGCAGCTAGTCTCCAAATACACCAAACCTATCTATTCTTAGGATTTTGATTTTATTATTTAATTTAATGTTTTATTATAGATACTTTTTATAATAAAATAATACTTATCATGGGTCACCTCAAATCGATCCCATGAAAGGGATTTCCTACGTATCCTTATGAAAGGAATTAGAACTCACATAGTTCAGTTTCACTTAATGGGGAATTTTGTAACTTTTAATATCATGTTACAAGGAATGAAACATGCAGTTTAGTATCATATAGTAAGGATTAATAGATGAAAAATACCTAGTAATATTTGGTTTAAGGCTTACACACGAGTGACCCTTTTTAAGGATGGGTTGGTTTGTCAAGGAATAGATCCCTATTAGGGTAAGTGTGATCTCATCAGGAATATGGAATGGGTGAGTCAGATATGGTTGTCACCTATAAGGAATATGGTGTTCTTGGTGGGGGTATAATATTATAAAAAACATGGCCTAATGAAATGATGGTTCATAGGGAATATGGCCATAATTAATGGGATGTCCAGACTCATGGGAATATAGGTAGGTGAAGGAAGAAAATAAATGATCTCATGAGGAATATGGCTCCATGAGAATAGGTATAGAGTGTGATGTTGGGTTTGAACCTATAGGAATTGTTTTAAATATCTTGTTTTATAATAATAAAATCTCATGTAGTTCAATATGCGCAATTTAAGGTCATGTGATTGGACTATATCATGCAATTTTTCATTATGCGGTAAAGACATTATCATTTAGTTTTACATTGTATGACTAGGGTGTTATCCACATAGTTTAACATCATGTTTCAAGGATGAATGTGTCATGAAAAATGATACACTAGAATATTTATTAGGGATTATTCATATGAAGATACTATAATATCATGGTTAATGATTATATTTTATAGGAGGCCTAAATTAGGGACATTCTTAATTGTGAAAATTTCATAATAAACTCAGAACTCTAACCCCATGTGAGTCATGATCAGTATGATAAATAAGATATAATGTAAGATAAATAAAATTTTATGAGAGTGCACAATTAATCTTAAATAGGTATTATACCTAAGTAAGGTGCCCCATATAGTGTGGGAAATCATCTCATGCTTACCGTATAAGGTATCCTATGCTCATTGTATAGGTTATTCTGGGTTTTTAACATAGATTGAGGTTGAATTTTAACATCTTAAACATATGATTCTTTCATGAATTTTGTTTTTATGTGAATATGAAATGATGTTATGAAGTTTAAATTCCTATAGGCTAAACACACTTTACGGGATTATTCTAAATCTACCCTAGTGGGATTCCTATTTCGTAAAAAACAAGGTGACAATAAGAGATTGAATGAGACTTATGCATGGGATACCCTTATATTGATGACCCAATTAGTGGGTTAGGTGAATATATAAATGAATCTTATACCTAAAAGTAGGACCATGTGATAATATAAAACTTATTAATCCTAGTAGGAGGCCATATTGGAGTCGTTTTATGAAAGGAATAATCATGATCTGTGTGATCACTAAGAGGTGGAGGGGTTGAATAAATGATATACTCCTTTGTATATTTTCTTATTTATAAACAACCTTGGACTCTGGTTTGTGGGACTTTACTCTACTAGAAAACAAAAAACAATCACACCCATATGAACACAAGAATTTACAAGGTTAACTAATCAATAAGTGTATCTAGTTATTGGAATGGATTAGAAATAATCCAAGTCCACACAACTAATAGAAAAAAGTCATTTGGTGGTTTATAAAAAGTAAGGAATATAAATAAATTTCATAAAACTATAGTACTTTAACAATTCATGTGATCCCGAAACAAATAATATAATATAACAATTTTTTTCATAAAAAAATGAACTTCACCAACAAGATTATATAAGTTATCACTGTGTTACTTGAATTATTCATACTTTCTATCTTGAAAGTTATTCTTATACCTCTTCACTTTCTTAAATAGTAATAATAAATAACTTCTATATCAATTTCTTCATTGGAAATTTTCTGTTTGATACCCTATATCTAGTATCCTCTGTCTGATATCCTCAGTCTGATATTTTGTTTGTTAGATTGCTTCTTCACCCTATTTATTTGATACCAACTATTGGGTATCTCTGTCTGGTACCACCTAATTTAGTTCTACTACATCTGATGCTTTAATAAGAGATCCATCAATCACTTTAGTCAACAACTCACTTCTTCAAAAATTCACACAAAAAAACTACTCAATCAACCTTTTTATAATTCATCTATTCTCCTTTACATACGAAGAATTTCTCATAATATTAAGGGATGAGGAAAATATTAAAATTCAAAGTTCCAACTTTAACTTTAAACATACCACTCAAATATTTCTATGTTTGACCACCTTCAAACCTTTGAGTAAATAGGATTCAAAATTCTCTATAAATAATTTCATAAAATCTTAGCATCAATGTTCTTCAAAACTTCCTAAAAACTTGGCTGGAATCATGATTATTCCTTTGTGATTACTGAGGAATTGAACATCTAGATCAACATTGTAACTTTTTATGACTTTACAAAAACTTTTTAAACAACCTAAAATCTTCATATATTATAACTTCATAGGAAATTCTCCATCTGATGACATTATATCTGGTGACTTCAGCATGCTCCATCTGATGGACTCATCTTGAAAAACTCTATCTGATTCCTTTTCTAAAAAACTTATGTATGATGTTTATTCAAACTTATTTTTTATCCATATCTTCCACAATAACTTCTCTATCTGATAATCTTCATATGTTTCCTCTATCTAATGACTTTGTTAGGAAACCTATATATGATCATTCAGAAAATATTTTCTACTACCTTGGAAAACTCATTTCGATAAACTTTATTCATTCATTCACTACAAATTCACTTATTTGTATCATGTTATTTTCATAATTCCACCTAATAGAATTCATATATCTCTTCATCCGACACAAATTTATCCACAATTTACACAACAATTCTCTTTTTTTCGAGAAATATAGTTCTTCCAAGTTACACCAACTTCTTCCTTAAACCAAATTTAACTAGAATCATGAATATCTTTTCATAAACAAGATTATTGGAACTTTGAAGATCAATAAATCATCACTTTATTTAACTTTGTTTGAACATCTTTGTCTGACGTAACTATAAATAAAATCTAACAAATATATGGTTCCATCCTCCATCTAATCACCTCGATTCATTGGAATCCTTCTATTTGACTCCATTTATTTGACTTCATTTGATCACCTTTTTAGGGAAGTATTGGACTTGTCAATTGATTTATATAATGAAAAAAAGAAAATATAAAAAACCCTTCCATTTTGTTAACCAAATTATTTTCAAAACAATGCCACAAAACCTATTGGTCTTAACAATCTCCCCTTTGATTTTTTTCAACCAAGTAACATAAATAAACTAAAGTATGAAACTCAAGCAATGAATCACTATCCAATAATTATAAGACTATGTGAGCAGACTTAGTATAGGAAATAAGAATCACTATACAATAATACCAATCTTACAAACTTCATCCATTACCACATCTTCTCAACAAAAAATGACTCAAATCTATAAGAAACAGTTCTTAAAACCACTTCAACAAACTGTTAAAATAGTTTACAAATGCTGAAATCACATAATACCCCTTTTAAAACCCATCTAAATATATTCTCTCCCAAAATAGGCACAACACATATTAGGGGATATATTTATATTACATATTTGCCCTTATAATAATACTATCCAAAGAAAACATGAGAGAGGGGATGAAACCCACATACCTTATCCTTGAAGAGAGTGAGGTTGTATACCCTTAATTAAAATCAAATTCTAAAATGTTTCCTTTAACAATGATTTAGTGAATATATTATCTACTTGATCTTTTATAGGAATAAACTCCTACTTTAGTTCATTTATTTCAAAATATTATTTTATTAAATGATATCTAATATCAATATGCTTAGATTTAGAATCTTATAATAGATTATTTGTGATATTTATAAAACTTTGATTATCACAAACCAAGATAAGGGGAAACTTTACATTAACCAAAAAAGATTTTAGTCATGTCTTCATCTAAGTGGAAACAACATACTTAGCTTCTGTAGTAATGATATTCACTGAATTTTACTTCTTTATATTCCAACTCACATATCTTTCTCCCAAAAAGAAAACTCTACCATATGTGGATCTTCTGTTATTGACACAACTTGTCCAATCTGTATTTATGTAACCCAACAGATAAATCTTTCTTATGATATAATATTTCATTATAAAATTAATTAGGCCTTTAATATATATAAGAACTCTTTTTCTATCCATAAGATGAGTCTATTTTGTTTCACTTTGACACTTAGAATAAATTGTGACAACATACACTATATCTAGCCTTGAAGCTGTCATATATAGAAGGCTTCCAACCAACTTCCTAAATTCTTTACGATTAACCACTTTTCTTACCACATATTTTGAAAACTTAATTCCCACTAAAATAGTTTTGGGAATCATCTTTGAATCTTCTATTCTGAACTTATTCAGGATTTCCATATCATACTTTTATTGAGAAAGGAAAATGTACTATTTCTTTTGAGAGATTTTTAAGCAAAGAAATTATTTCATTTCTCCTAGCATGGAAATTTCAAATAACTTCTTCGTCTACTCATAATAATCTTTACAAATTTCATCATCATTACCTATGAATATGATATCATCAATATAAATAGTCACATTGAGGGAAACCTATTGATTTCATTTTATATAGAGTTCACGGTTAACTCTTCCTTTTCGAAAATTTAACGTCCTTAAGCAAGTATTTAACTTAGAATACCAAGCTCTTGGAACTTGTTTTAACCCATAAAAATATTTATTAAACTTTTTACACATATTTTTAATTTTGGACCATCATGAAGCCACATGGTTTCTCTTTATAAACTTTTTTTCTATCTCTACATTTATAAAATAAGACTTGACATCCATTTGGAAAATCTTATATTTTTTTGCATAGTAATAGAAAGAAATATTCTTATGGTTTAAATTATTGATATTGGGTAAAAGGTTTCATCAAAATAAATTCCTTAAACACAAGAGTATCTCCTTCACACTAGTCTTGATTTGTTTCTAACTACTCCACCCTTTTCATTCAACTTATTCCATAACATCCACTTTGTTCCAATCACATTTTTATCTTTTGGTTTGGGTACAAGTTATTTTGTTTCATTTTTCTCAATATGATATAAATATTTATTCTTGGAATCAATCCACACTTGATTCTCCAAATATTCTTCAACATTTATTTTCTTAACCCGTGAATACAAAGAAGTGTGTGAAACAGTCCTTCAAGTTCTTCTAGTTTGAACCTATTATACTTGATCTACAATGATATTTTTAACCTCCACCTGATTTATTATCATAGGATGAGATGAATTGAATTTTACATCATTTATTGAAATGGAAGAATCAGTATATTCATATTATACAGTTTCTACATCATAAATTTCACTAGAAAGTTGTTATGTTGTTTTATAGTAATATATTCATCTACACTTTCTCTTATATCTGTAGCTGACTGTAAAGTTTTTCTATCAGAATGTTCCAACACTATTACATCTAAAAAATCCATAATATTTCTATTTTCCTATTTATAACACCTATTTAATTTAATATTAGGAGAGTATATAAGGAAAATACCGTCAATAACTCTTTGATCAAACTTCACAAGATTCTCACCTTTGACTTTGATAATGTAGGGATTTCCAAAAAATAAGTATTACACATGTGGGGTTTCATTTTAGTACATATCATATGGATTAATATAAGAGTTTGGAATGTAGAAACAAAATTTTTTAATTTGAACTTATGATCCAATAACTTTCCTCTAAAAGAATCAAGAAGTATCATGTTCAATAAATATAGTTTGAGAAATCTCAAAAAAACTTCTATTCTTTATTTCAACAACACCATTTTTCTATGGTACTTTTGGTGTACTAAGTTCATGAAGAATTATATACTTTTCAAGAGAATATTTAAACTTCCCATTTGTGTATTTATCCCCATTATCAGTTTGAACCTTCTTTATAGAATATCTATATTTTTTTTCAACACTTCTCTTGAATCTCTTAAATATTTTGAAAGCCTCTGATTTATGTTTCAAAAAAATAATACATGTAATGAAAGTAAAATCCTCAATAAAAGAAATAGAGTAATTATCTTCATTTTTTGATTACTTTATCATGTTCCCACTTATTTCAGAATGAATAAGCTCTAAGGGATGAGTTGAATGTATCTCAACTTTCTTATGTACTAAATTTGTAATCTTCCCTTTCTAACCTATTTAATAATACCAATATATTATTCTTGTGATTTTAGGAATATCAAGAATACTTTCTCTCTTTGTTAAATTACTCATATTAATATGGAACATATATCTAAGCCTCTTATTCTATAACTAATTTTCTTCCATCATGCTCATATATCATGATCTCTATGCATCTACAACTTGAAACAAATTTTACTTGGTTCATTGTGATCTCATTAAAACTTTCCCATCTTCAATAATATTAAAAAAAATCTATCACTTCTAAAAAAAATTCATTTCCTTCATAAAAATTTTGTGAAAAAAATATGTTTCATTACATCAACAAATAAGAAACTTATATATTTCAGTATTTCTATTCCAATGATAGAAGATCCAATGTATTTGATTCTGACTAATCAAAAAGTCATTATCCATCCTTTATAATATTTTAATTTTTTCAATAATTTTAAATCTCTGGTCATATTTGAAGAACACCCACTATCCAATATCCAAGGTTGTTATCCTTTTATAGCCTTCATAGTAGTTTCAATAACTAAGGACTTATCCTTATCTTTTTCTTTATTCAAATATGAATTTTGAGATTTATCATATAAACTCTATTGAGGTAGTAGCATAACAAGATATACTTTATTAAGATTTCCATTTTAATCACATATTTCACAAATATTTTTCTAGAGGTTGAAATATATTTTCAAATTTTAAATTAGATTTTTCAGTTTTCTTTCTTTGAGTTGGTTGACTCCCCCTTAAACTCTGCCTCTAGTTCCTCTTGGATTAATTTTAGTATTCATCATTTAACCAACACATTTTCACTATTTTCCTAAATCCACCATAGTACCATGTAAAATATATTTTTCTCTATAACTGACATGCTATCTAGAAATATGTACATGATTTCTGTCATCTCTTTGACCATTAAAGTTGGATCTTATTTGTGAACCAAAGTTTTGATAGCCACCTAAAATATTTTTATTTATCTTATATTTATTATTATATTTAACAAAGTCTATAATTATTGAAGTTTTTTCTTTTAAATTTGATTCTTCATAAATTTTTTATTTTTTACACTATATATTTTAGCTACATATATAGTCCTATTCACTTTCTTCTTCTTCTAAAAATATTAAAGCTTTATTCTAACCTCTAAGTATGATCATTTCTAATACTTTTAAGGATTACAATTATTATAACTTTCACAAACTTCCAAAACTGATATTTGAAAGTTTTTTATTCATTGATCGATTTCAAAAAGTATTGGTTGAATAAGATCAAAATCTTTCTCCTTCACCTTTATATTTTATTCAAGATTTATGTTGATATTTTATCTTCATCAAGAAACTTATTTAGATTATTAATCTCTTTTTACAAACACTACTACAAATACAGGCATTAACAGCGCTAAAAACAGGATTTAAATGTGCTAAAATAGCACTGTAATGCTCGACACTGATAAAGGGTTACTTTATCAGCGCTAAAAAAACACTGATAAAACAACCCTTTATCAGCGCTAAACAAGCGCTGATAAAGGTAGACTTTATCCACGCTCCTTTAGCACTGATAAACTTATCTTTTATCAGCGCTTATTTAGTGCTAATAAAGGTGTAGTTTATTAGCGCTTTTTTAGTGTTGATAAAAGAATGATTTATCAGCGCTAAAAGAGTGCTGATAAATGCCCTCTCTGCTGCTATGATAAATCTGCAGCAGCACACCCGAACACCTGAAAAAAAAACGGCATCTCAATAAGCCAATTAAAGCAAGTATACCCATACAAAATTAACTCATAAATCATAAGAAAATTAGACCAATTATACCCATACAACAATTATACCTATACACCATTAGCACATAATTTATAAGTTAATCAAGTACTTAAAGAAATCAATTTAGAATTCAGGGGGTTTGGGGGCTGTTCAAGGGTTTGGGGTGGCTATCCAAGGGGGGGTAGGGGGTGTCCTAGGGGCTTTCTAGTTTAATCCTAAGGCTCCACATGGGTGTGTTTTATCAATACATAAATCTTTGGACTTTTCTCTATCCACTATGAATCATGTTCTCAACCTCAAAGAAGTTATAAGGTTTGTACACACACTAAGGTGAACATACTTGGGGGGGGGGATGAATTAATTAATAAACCCCCAATATTAAACCCACAATAATCTATTGTAAGTGCATGATCAGGCAATATGCACAACCTAGTTGAGAAATAACTGGAATAAAACTAATAAAAAAATCATCATTGATCCTCAAATCCATGACCATGATTAAACCCAAATTAATTTTCCAAGTGGTGAACTTTTACCAAGAATTTCATAAGGATCGTGTCGACATTATAAAAATATATTTTTACCAAGTCCTACCCCATCTACATCAAGACACATTGATTCTCAAGTATTAAAGCTTGATCAACCATACCTACTTCATCCAATGTTAGGGTTTCTCTGAGTACATAATTGGAACCACACAAAACATATATTATACCATGGTCTCACCGCTATATACATAATTATCATTGACCTCCAATATGTGAGTTTTATTTATACTCCATCATGGAAATCCACTTATGGGAGTTTTCTCATCCATGGAATACCCTCAACAGTATCTCAGACCACCCATATGTGTTCTTCCAATTATGAGGCATAAGACCTACAAGGATCTCATCCCTATACTATGGGAGTACCCTTATTTAGGGAATAATACTAAGAATCATATATTATTTACCATATGGGAGTATTATCATCCAAATAATAATCCCTAGAAGCATATCAACCTTCCAATATGGGTGTATTCTCATTTGAGGCATAATCTATATAATCATCTTAGCCCTCCCCTATGGGATTATTTTCATTTAGTGAATATTCCCGATAAGAATATCATCCCACTCCTATGGTTGTATTCTCATTTGGGGAATAATACCTATATACATCTCATCCCTCCCCTATGAGAGTATTCTCATTTAAGGAATGAGACCCATAAGCATATCCACCCCCCCTAATGGGAGTATTTTCATCCAGATATAAGCCCATAAGTATCATAGAACCAAACACATGATCACCCTAGTATACCAGGCCAACCATGACTTGATATATATGAGGCCCCTGATAGATCTCATGCCATGACCACCCATTTAAAAGATCAATGCAATCCGAATGCGTTTGGTCGGATTTCTGTAGGTCAATTGTTGTTTTCAATTAAAATCTTGTCCATTTTAAACAAAATAGAGACCCTTTGAGTGCTAGCATCCACACCATGCCTCGGATTGAGGCGAGGTTGACTCGTACATGTCACCAAGGACCCTTGGATCATTCTTATAAATTATCAATGCAATATGAATGCGTTTGGTTGGATTTCTGTAGGTCAGTTGTTGTTTTTACTTAAAATCGTGTCCATTTTAAACAAAATAGAGACCCTTTGAGTGCTAGCGGCCACACCGTGCCTCCGATTGAGGCGGGGTTGACTCTTACACATTAAAAAGGACCCTTGGATCGTTCTTATAAAATATCAATGCAATTAGAATGTGTTTGGTCGGATTTCCATAGGTTAGTTGTTGTTTTCAATTAAAATCATGTCCACTTTAAACAAGAGAGACCCTTTGAGTGCTACCGGGCACACCATGCCTCGGATTGAGGCGTGGTTGACTCGTACACATCACCAAGGACCCTTGGATCGTTATTATAAAAGATCAATGCAATCTAAATGCGTTTGGTTGGATTTCCATAGGTTAGTTGTTGTTTTCACTTAAAATCTTGTCCATTTTAAACAAAATAGAGACCCTTTGAGTGATTGAAGCCACACCATGCCTTAGATTGAGGCAGGGTTGACTCGTACAAATCACCAAGGACCCTTGGATCATTCTTAAAAAATATAAATTCAATCCAAATGCGTTTGGTCAGATTTCCGTAGGTCAGTTGTTGTTTTCAATTAAAATCGTGTCCATTATAAAAAAATAGAGACCCTTTGAGTGCTAGTGGCCACAAAGTCCCTTAGATTGAGGCAGGGTTGACTCGTACATGTCACCAAGGACCCTTAAATCGTTCTGATAAAAGATCAATGCAATCTGAATGCGTTTGGTCTGATTTCCGTAGGTCAGTTGTTGTTTTCAATTAAAATCTTGTCAATTTTAAACAAAATAGAGACCCTTTGAGTGATAGTGGCCACATAGTCCCTCGGATTAATGTGGGGTTGACTCGTACACATCACCAAGTACCCTTGAATCATTATTATAAAATATCAAGGTAATTCGAATGCATTTGGTCAGATTTTCGTAGGTTAGTTGTTGTTTTCACTTAAAATCGTGTCCATTTTAAACAAAATAGAGACCCTTTGAGTGATAGAGGCCACACCGTCCCTCGGATTGAGGAGGGGTTGAATCTTACACGTCACCAAGTACCTTTGAATAGTTATTATAAAAGATCATGGCAATCTTAATGCATTTGGTCAGATTTCCGTAGGTCAGTTGTTGTTTTCACTTAAAATCGTGTCCATTTTAAACAAAATAGAGACCCTTTGAGTGATAGCGGCCACACTATCCCTAGGATTGAGGTGGGGTTGAATCATACATGTCACCAAGGACCCTTAAATCGTTCTTATAAAATATCAATGCAATCTGAATACATTTGGTCAGATTTCTATAGGTCAGTTGTTGTTTTCAATTAAAATCGTGTCCACTTTAAACAAGAGAGAACCTTTGAGTGCCAGCGGCCACACCGTACCTCAGATTGAGATGGGGTTGACTCTTACATGTCACCAAGGACACTTGGATATTTTTTATAAAATATAAAGGCAATCCGAATGTGTTTGGTCAGATTTCTGTAGGTCAGTTTTTGTTTTTACTTAAAATCGTGTCCATTTTAAACAAAATAGAGACACTTTGAGTGATAGCGGCCACACCGTCCCTCATATTGAGGTGGGTTTGACTCATACACATCTCCAAGGACCCTTGGATAGTTATTATAAAATATCAATGCAATCCTAAGGCATTTAGTCGGATTTATGTAGGTCAGTTGTTGTTTTCAATTAAAATCGTGTCCACTTTAAACAAGAGAGACCCTTTGAGTGCTAGCGGCCACACCGTGCCTCGAATTGAGGCGGGGTTAACTCATACATGTCACCAAGGACCCTTGTATCATTCTTATAAAAGATCAATGCAATCAAAATGTGTTTGGTCAGATTTCCATAGGTTAGTTGTTGTTTTCACTTAAAATCTTGTCCATTTTAATCAAAATAGAGACCCTTTGAGTGATAGAGGCCACACGGTGCCTCAGATTGAGGTGGGGTTGACTCATACACATCAACAAGGACCCTTCTATCGTTCTTATAAAATATAAATGCAATATTAATGCGTTTGGTTGGATTTCCGTAGGTCAGTTGTTTTTTTCAATTAAAATCGTGTCCATTTTAAACAAAATAGAGACCCTTTGAGTGCTAGCGGCCACACCGTGCCTCAGATTGAGGCGAGGTTGACTTGTACACGTCACCAAGGTCCCTTGGATAGTTCTTATAAAATATCAATGCAATCTGAATGCTTTTGGTTGGATTTCCATAGGTCAGTTGTTGTTTTCAATTAAAATCGTGTCCATTTTAAACAAAATAGAGACCCTTTGAGTTCTAGCGGCCACACCGTGCCTCAGATTGATACGGGGTTGACTCTTAAACGTCACCAAGGACCCTTGGATCGTTCTTATAAAATATCAATGCAATCCGAATGCGTTTGGTTGGATTTCCATAGGTCAGTTGTTGTTTTCAATTAAAATCGTGTCCATTTTAAACAAAGTAGAGACCCTTTGAGTGCTAGTGGCCACACCGTGCCTCAGATTGAGGTGAATTTGACTCTTACACATCACCAAGGACCCTTGGATAGTTATTATAAAATATCAATGCAATCCTAATGCGTTTGGTTGGATTTATGTTGGTCAGTTGTTGTTTTCAATTAAAATCTTGTCCATTTTAAACAAAATAGAGACCCTTTGAGTGATAGCGGCCACAATGTCCCTCAGATTGAAGTGGGGTTGACTCATACACATCACCAAGGACCCTTGGATTGTTCTTATAAAATATCAAGTCAATCCAAATGCGTTTGGTTGGATTTCTATAGGTCAGTTGTTGTTTTCACTTAAAATCATGTCCATTTTAAACAAAATAGAGACCCTTTGAGTGATAGCGGCCACACTGTCCCTTAGATTGAGGTAGGTTGACTCGTAAATGTCACCAAGTACCCTTGGATATTTCTTATAAAATATAAATGCAATCCGAACGCATTTAGTCGGATTTATGTAGGTGAGTTGTTGTTTTCACTTAAAATCTTGTCCATTTTAAACAAAATAGAGACCCTTTGAGTGATAGCGGCCACACCATGCCTCAGATTGAGAAGGGGTTGACTATTAAACGTCACCAAGGACCCTTTTATCGTTATTATAAAATATCAATGCAATCCAAATGCTTTTGGTAGGATTTATGTAGGTCAGTTGTTGTTTTCACTTAAAATCTTGTCCATTTTAAACAAAATAGAGACCCTTTGAGTGATAGAGTCCACACCGTGCCTCAGATTGAGGCGGAGTTGACTCTTACACATCACCAAGGACCATTGTATGGTTATTATAAAAGATAAATGCAATAATAATGTGTTTTCTTGGACTTCTGTAGGTTAGTTGTTGTTTTCAATTAAAATCGTGTCCATTTTAAACAAAATAGAGACCCTTTGAGTGCTAGCGGCCACACCGTGCCTCAGATTGAGGCGGGGTTGACTCGTACACATAACCAAGGACTCTTGGATCGTTATTATAAAATATCAATGAAATAATAATGCATTGTTAAGATTTCCATAGGTCAGTTGTTGTTTTCACTTAAAATCGTGTCCATTTTAAACAAAATAGAGACCCTTTGAGTGCTAGCGGCCACACCGTGCCTCGGATTGAGGATGTGTTAACTATTACACATCACCAAGGAACCTTGGATCGTTCTTATAAAATATAAATGCAATCCGAATGCGTTTATTCAGATTTCCATAGGTCAGTTGTTGTTTTCACTTAAAATCTTGTCCATTTTAAACAAAATAGAGACCCTTTGAGTGATAGAGGCCACACCGTGCCTCGGATTGAGACAGGGTTGACTCATAAATGTCACGAAGGACCCTTTTATCGTTATTATAAAAGATCAATGCAATCCGAATGTGTTTGGTCAGATTTCCGTAGGCCAGTTGTTGTTTTCAATTAAAATCGTGTCCATTTTAAACAAAATAGAGACCCTTTGAGTGCTAGCGGCCACAACGTCCCTCAGATTGCGGTAGGGTTGACTCGTACATGTCACCAAGTACCCTTGGATCGTTCTTATAAAAGAACAATGCAATACGAATGCGTTTGATCCGATTTCTGTAGGTTATTTGTTGTTTTCAATTAAAATCTTGTCCATTTTAAACAAAATAGAGACCCTTTGAGTGATAGTGGCCACACCATCCCTTGGATTGAGGTGGGGTTGACTCGTACACATCACCAAGGACCCTTGGATCATTCTTATAAAAGATCAAGGAAATCCGAATGTGTTTGGTTGGATTTCCGTAGGTTAGTTGTTGTTTTCACTTAAAATCTTGTCCATTTTAAACAAAATAGAGACTCTTTGAGTGGTTCAACATTCTTGCATGTTGCTGGTGCATATCATATGTTAAAATGGGAAAATGAATCATTGGAGAAAGTCTATTTTATTTAATAACAATTACAATTTTCCTACGAACATTTACATACAACAATTCTTCATCTTTTGATCCCCTTAACCCCTCTAAAAAATGACCACAAATTGTACATGTCCCCAAGTCAGATATTCATTATATTTGTGTAAAATATTCCATCAGGTATGCGGCCCACTCGTTTTTGAACACATCTATATTGTCTTGTGAGTATGAGGCTTTTCGACCGTCAGATTAGTACTGCAAAATAAAAAAATAAAGAATTAATAAATAACTTAAATGAACTTGTAGTTGTTTTTAAAAATATCTCTTTAGGGATGCTAGTTTGCTGATGAAAAATGATCTCTTTCATAAATTTACAAACATAATAACCGCAATCATTATTGTTTGTTTGTTTTGGACACTGAATAAAAATTGATCATTAGGAGAATAAGTAACTTGTGTTGAGATGTGTTTGTATAGTGAAATTTTATTATATATACCCTGATATTTGTTCAGACATAGTACTTGCTCGCCTCCTTATGCTTATCCCCTGTCCTCATTCTGTTTTTTAGACGATAATGATACACCACCCTATCATAACATAATCCTCAGTAAAAGATAATATAAATTATATTACTTGATGTTTAGACCTAAAACGCAAGATTTAGTGTCTTACAGATTCACAAACTCCATCATGTGTGGTCGGTTTGATGGATATCCTTGCTTTGAATCCAGAAAATAAATCTTCGGAGTATCCACGTTCACTACAATTAGAAACCAATGTTTCCTAAAAACACAAAAAGGAATAAGTAATAAAATAAGTTAAAATATAATTGATATGCTTTAATCTTAGAGTATTACCCATGCATGGTTGGTATTAGGAAAAGTTTGTCATCTGTAATCTTGCGTTCAAATGTTTTTAGAAAGCCGTTCACTATTGCATCCCTTTTTGATGGCTCTATTTTTGGTAGGTGTGTTGATATGATATGAGGACTAACCAGTCCAAATCATGGCTCATGGGAAAATTCCTTCAATTGTTTTTCATAAATGCATTTGTCAACATTATAAAATGCATTTAGTCATAATTTTCACATTAGATCAGCTTTTGGAAAATCAATTCATGGAAACATACCTCATATATACATTTACAACTATGACGCCTAGCCAACCGTTTTCAAGGATTTCATTTACATTTTCAGCAGCAATGAAATCTTGACTTTCCTCTCCATATATATTCTCTTAGAAAACCACTATATGACTATTACTATCTTTTAGCTTTGTATCCACATGAGTCTTCAATACTAGTAAATGTGGATAGAGAATAGGTGGTGTTATTGTGCTTCCAGTAGCTCCTTGGGATCGGTTGGTCGATCCTTTAGATGGTTTTGAGCCGACTTTTATCACCCCCTTCCCTTTCTCAATCTATAACAAAAATCATTGGTTAAAACCATTTTTTCATTAATTGTTAAGGGTTTAGCTTAAAAATAAAAGGAAATAAATACATCTTTGTCCACGTGTACTCTTACAAGTTCTGACGGCCATGCAATGAATGTTCCAATAGCCTTTTCGACCGTATGAATATCATCGTCATCAAGTGGAATAGGTAGCTCTGCCTTTGGCTCACGAGCTATAGTAATCGTCACTTTCATATGATCTTTCGGAAGTGGTCTATTATGCAGTGTGGAATCTGGGATATTGAACACTGTAGCCCTTGCTATAAGGTGATAGGTGGGTGTTGATAGATATAAATCACAATCATTATCACCCTGTAGAAGATGAGTACAGAAAAATTTTTAGTGTTTGTCTAATTCATATTTTATGGGAACAATTATTAGAATATTGATTACCACGACTAAGATAGTTCTTTGAGGCGAATGGCTCACCTCAAAGCTGGTTGGGGGTGGGGCGAGATGTTTATGCGGCGGTTATTCTTGAGTTGTGGCTTCCCTTTGCTTCCCACCCATAAAAGTTTCTAGCAACTCTTCCTGCCATTGCAATTTTTCTTCAAGGGTTGTTATTTTTTCGCTCATTTGTTCCAATTTTTCATCTGTATCATCCATTTTTTCTTCTCAAAATATACTCGGGGTGTCACCCCAAACCCTGCACCTCTGATACGACTGTATTTTTCTGGCTGCTTCAAAGCTGTCGATAATAGGTCTGTATCAGCTACATGAGTAGCTGATTCCTATGACTGTCAGATATAGGAAAATAACTAATTATTTTTATGTAATATCAATTTTAAACAAATTATTTTATCGTTGTGTCATACTTACACATATTTCCCACACTTTCTGTGTGTTCTCATCTACTAACTTCCCTTCTTTGTTCACAAGTGCCTCCTTCCATAGCACATGACGTGGGATGGAAGTGCATTTGGTTTTAGACTCATCAATCTACATATAAACATAGAAAAATAATTATGATGTTGTTTATTAGAACCTAACAATATTATTGTAAATTTAAAAGACATACCATTTTCTTTTCTAATGAAGCATACCCATCCTTGCTTTACGATAGGGGTATGTTGGTTTTGAAGCACGTTCCTTATTTTCAGTACAGAGTTTCTATTTTATAAATGAAATATTGACAATCAAGGTGATGAATACATGTATCCTCAAACAACGTATTATCACTCACAATGTACCTGAAACTT
This sequence comes from Viscum album, assembly GCA_963277665.1. Classification (NCBI taxonomy): domain Eukaryota; kingdom Viridiplantae; phylum Streptophyta; class Magnoliopsida; order Santalales; family Viscaceae; genus Viscum; species Viscum album. Next base: position 302,529,356 of record OY728144.1, read on the forward strand.
CTCATCCCCACGACGTCCAATAAATTCATCCCATTCTTCTTGGGATATCAGGTGAGCGTAGACAATGGGTGGGTGTGGGTTTATTTTTCCTTTAGAATCTTTGAGGTGACATCTTGTTAAAATAGTGCGAAAACCTCGATGAATATTTCCTACAAGCCTTAGTACATAATCCTTGTGTGAATTTTCTACTATAAATGTACTCTACAAGAGATTGAGAAGAGTAAGACATTGTTTCATTATTTTATTTTCTAGTAAATTAAAGAAATAAATTCATAATGTTACCATAATTTCTTCCCATATCACAGCCTTCAGCCCGGACACAACATGGTTCCATGAATCTATGTCAATTGGAACACGTTGCTGAGTGAAAAATCCAATTTAGCTGCTAAAAATATCCTTTTTGGGATTCACATGTTGGCCTCGTGCATTCCATCCGACTTCAAATTTGATGCCTTTGCTTTTTTCCTTAAGAATTTTGGCTAACACCGTCAAACTAGGACACACCTGTGATTTCTGTGACGCTGGTCCTTCATTCCTGACCATTTCATCGATATCAACATCATCTATATGTTCATATATAATGGTATCAACGACATGTGTTGATGGTTGTTGGAACTCAACACTAAGAGCATCAGGAGCCGTAGCAGTAGGAGCAGCAGGAGGAGCAGTAGGAGGAGCAGCAGCAGCAGGAGCCGCAACAGGAGGAGCAGCAAGAGCAACCAAAGCTGCAACAGGAGCAACAGCAAGAGCAGCAGGAGCAGCAGGAGCAGTAGTAGGAGCAATAGCAGCAGTAGCATGAGCTACAAGAGCAGCAGGAGCAGGAGCAGCCGTAGCAGCAGCTGCTTGAGATACTTGTTCAGCCTCAAGGTTAGGAGCATCATAATGTGCAGAAGTCATTATCTGCAAAAGTGGTTGAACAGTTAATTCAGATTACATAAATTCCGTAATGATAAGATAATAATATGAGATAACAAGATATATATTACAAAAAATATATAACCTGTTTACTGAAATCTCTTTCTTTTTTCAAAGGTTGAAGGGATTTTACACCTCTATCGACTATCCAAATCCCTTCATTATGGTCTCCTCTAACATACAAAACATCATCTGCATTAGGACCGCTCCGAAATGATTGTGACGTACCACTAAAAGTATCGTCCTCAGCTGAATTTTCATCAGAACCTTCAGTAGTTTTGGACGATAACAGAACAATCGACCACTTTCGATTTGCAGGATCTGGAACATAAAAAACTTGTATCGCTTGTGATGCTATTATAAACTGTTCGTCTTTGTACCATTCTTTAATAAAATCAACTTTCACAAATCCCCATTCATCTATTTTAACACCACTGTTGTTATCAATCCATTTGCATTGAAAAATAGGCAATTGGAATGTCGTATAATCCAACTCCCATATTATTTTGATAATGCCAAAGTATGACATATTTTCATAAATTGGATTTTTGTCCTTACTACCAGAAACATGCATCACTTCAGCCACTAGTGTGACTCCACTATTTTTCATGGTACTATCTTCATCATGTTCATCTGTATAGAATGTATAACCATTAATTACATAACCACTGTAAGATAATACATACACACTTGGTCCAGCGGCTAGCCATCGAAGACGTTCTGAAATTGAATTCATATTTTCATCTAACTACTTAAAAATATGGCCCTAAAACCATCCTATAAACTGGTGATTTTGTGTATCTGATAACCATTTTTCATCCCTCGAAGGATTCAACTGCCTAAGAATTTCTTTGTGAGTTTCAATATATAGAGCAACCTCCCAACTGTTATGCAAAACATAAAGATGAGCCTGCTCCCGATCTGTAATACTGATTGTCACAACTTCTCTTCTAGAAATTCCCTCACCCTCAATGCGTCCAGTGTGACGAGATTTCGTGAGACCAATGATTTCCACATCAGATAGGTATTCAGTACAAAATTCAATGGCTTCCTCAAAAATATATCGCTCCACTATACAACCCTCTGTATGACTTCGATTTTTGACATACCCTATCAAAATCTTCATATATCGTTCAAAAGGATACATCCATCTATAGTGCACATGACAAAAAAGTCAAATCTCTCTCACTAAGTGAATCATCAAATGAGCCATCATATCAAAGAATATTGGTGGGAAGAACATTTCTAATTCACATAATATGATGACAATTTATTTTTCCATAGCTGGCAATTTCCCCGGGTCTAAAACTTTTCTACATATAACTTTGAAAAAGAAACAAAGTTTGGTTAACGTATGATGAACATTCTTGGGAAAAATGCAACGTAAAGCTATAGGAATTAGATATTGCATCAAAACATAGCAATCATGTGATTTCAAACCTTTTAACTTCAAATCATTCATTGACACAATGTTCTTGATATTTGATGAGTACCCCTCTGGAACCTTTACATCATTGAAGAAGTTGAAAAACTGATATCTCTCCGCCCTAGAAAGAGTATAAGCAGCTGGAGGAAGGAACATCCAATTTTCACCCTTCACGGGAGCCAACTCTTCTCGTATTCCCATGTCAACAATGTCCAAACTTGCCTTAATTCCATATTTTGTTTTGTCAGGGGCATTTAGCAACGTTCCGATAACACCGTCACATACATTTTTTCCACATGTATCACATCAAGAAAATGTCTGACGTACAAAAAATTCTAGTATGGTAATTCAAAAAAAAAACTGATCTCTTTTTCCAACCTATTTTCATATGGTTTTTCAAAAATGGTTTACCAAAAATAGTGTTCATATCTTTTACTTTCTCAAACAGATGATCACCTATTAGTGGAGACGGTGTTGCGCATTTTTATAAACTTCCATTGAATGATGTCGTACAAGATCGGTACTTATACCGATGAGGTATAAATCTATGATGTCCTAGAAACACATATTTTGATGAATATTTCAACCTAATTGATTCTGTATCTTCTTCTCACACGGGACACCCTTGAGTTCCTTTAATTCTATATCCTGAAAAATTTCCATAAGCAGGGAAATCATTTATTGTCCCATTCAACATTGCTCTCAACATGAAGTATTCACTTTTATAAGCATCATACAACATTACTTCTGAGTCCCACAATAAATTTAAATCCTCGATCAAAGGAGCCAGATAAACATCAATATCATTACCTGGTTGTTTTGGTCCTGATATAAGCATAGATAACATGATGAATTTATGCTTCATGCATAACCAGGGTGGAAAGTTATAATTTACCAACATAACAGGCCATGTACTAGGAGTTCTAGTTTGAAAACCAAAAGGATTCACTCCATCTGTAGATAATGCAGGATGAAGGTTTCTCGGCTCTTTTCCAAATTCAGGATACTCATGATCAATTTTCTTCCATTGAGGAGAGTCAGCCGGATGACGTAATAACCCATCTTTATTTCTTTTATCTGCATGCCATGACAATTGTCTTGCAGTTTCTTCACTTCCATATAGACGCCTAAACCTTGGAATTATTGGAAAGTACCATACAACTTTTGTAGGATTGGATTTATCTTTCTTGTATCGAGAAGCACCACACTTTGGGCATTCTATAAGTGATTTGTTCTCTTTTTGAAACAATATACAGTCTTTCAGGCAGGCATGTATTCTTTTAGAAATCATTCCCATTGAGCGTAGCATTCGTATAGCTTCATATGTTTGGATTGGGAGCTCATTATCTTCCGGGAGCATGTCATTCAAGAGAGCAAGTAGTTCCATAAAACTGACATCACTCTATCTGTTGCCTTCTTTCAATTTATACAACTTCAGTACAACTGACAATGTTGTATACTTAGTGTAAGCAACATACAATGGTGTCTTTGCACAACTCTTTAACTTCTCAAACAATTTTGGGCAATCACAGAGTTTATCTTGAATTGTCTTTTTCATTTCCTCAATACAATCTTCATCATCATTGACATCTGTAATCACATCCTCCATATGGTCTTCTTCATTATCCATATTTGTATTCATATTTGACGATCCATAAAACGCAGTTTTATCCCAGCCAGTAACTACATTCGCTTTTTCTCCATGTTTATTCCAACATTTATAACTCCAATCTATTATGTGAAATATCAAACGTTCTTCCAACTCCTCTAGAGTAAGTAGTCTATAATAACAACAATGCAAACACGGACAACGGATTTTAGAAGGATTCTTTGCGTGATCCTTTGCAAACTTGATGAACTCTTTCACTCCGTTCTCGTACTCTATTGTTAAACGATTAGAATCCATCCAATCTTTATTCATCTCCATCCTATTTGAATCTCAAATATTAGTATTTATGGTTCAAGTACACAAAATAAGAATTCCAAATACAGTATAAGAGAACCACTTCCTTAAAAAAATAGAGATTAATAGAGCCTAACCATTAGTATTTATTCATCTTCATTAAATATAATTACTTTAGATTCATTATAGTTTCCTCAAATTACCCCATACCAAACACAAGAATAATAAAGAATTATACCTCTACCACTCCTAGGTCTCTGACCTACATTCAATATCATCATGCCTAAATACTCACTGCTGGTGGAAGTGAAACCGTTCCTGAGGATCATTCCAAGAAGAAATGGAAAACAAAAGGGGGAGTGAATCAAAATACTCCAAACAAGATGGAAAAACATGGTATTTGAGAATAGTTTAGTGGCTTTCATGTTGTCTAGACACCTATCCAATAGACTCCACAAGCGGTGATGGAAACCATTCCCAAAAAAAAACATGCTAAACCATTTGGAATTTTATTTAAAGAATCAAATTATCTTTATTTTAAACCATGATTTTCATTTATAATATCAAATCCACCAACGGTAGAAGGAAAACTAATTTATTTCAATGAAAAAGGTTAATTCACAACAAGATACCATCCATTCCATATATTATTTTCATTAATAGGGTTATTTTGTGCTTCAAAGTGATCAAAACATGTCTAACCAACTTCAAATGGATAAAATATGAATTCATGAAACACAAGAATCCCAAAAAGAAGATATAGTATAGAAACACCCACTTGGAATCTGAATGAGTCTACTCAAATGAAGAACATCATACATCTCTAACTACATCGATGCTTTATCATATACAACGACACCACTAGCTAGATAGTGGCCCTCACCAAGAACATCATACATCTCCAAATAAGAGACTACAACCACTAACCATGAAGAATATCATAAGATGGAAATATACTAAGAACACATCCCTTCACCCAAATAAGAGACTACAACCACTAACCATGAAGAACCACTAAGAGCATAATTTGAAACCTAAGGAAAGGTACACTCAAAACATACCAATGAATTCAAATGAAATACTTTCTAAACCAAACCATTGAAATCCTCAAATATTCCTAACATAAAACCCCATCATATCTCCTAATAAAATTATTTGATAACAATATTTCATGGACTATACCCATTTAGACCCCTCTATTGGTTAGTAGATTATAGTGTAGTGACCCCCTAAAACCATCCTCCAACATGTCATGGGTTAGTGAATGCACCGAGGGTATTTATCACAACCATGTGCAATGTACTTCTAATAATAAATAATTGATATAGTTTAACATCAAGTTGTATAGATGATTTTTCAAATGATACCAAGTGAAAGTTAGTATGGTAAATATGTGTGATAAGATATTTTTGGTCTAACTAAAAGGGGATATAGCCTAATGAGTGTATTTTGGATTCACAAAAAATATGACTCTATGTGGTATAGGGTTTTTTTAACTAGTAGGAGTATGGACCACTTAGTGAATATGGTCCTCTATGTGTGGGAATGTTTTCATTTATATTATGGCCTAATATGTATGGTTCCCATAGAATAAGGCCCATTTGAATTGGATATTTGGGCTCATGGGTAATTTTTTATGCCTTTACTAGGGAAATCACTCAAGCTTGAATCTATTTCCTTGGGCTAGCCACAATCCCCATAACCTACCTTACCTATTTCCAAAGGTGGAAAGAGTCCACCTCCATGGTTGATAATATTGCCTCCTTGATTGGAATGGGAATATGGGATGTTAGATATTCCTTCTATAGTTTCCTTCTTGGAGTATGATTCCTATTCTGGGAATCTGTTCCAGATATAAGACATGTTTCTGAATCTAGTTTTTGGTTCTACTCTCTAGGGGACACAAGTTAATTACAATTATTATTCTAGTTACAGGGAACATACTTTTAGTTGAATATAATAATGGTGATGAGTGTATTTATAAACTATAAAATTCATCTAAAATTGAGGTTATTAATTTTTCATTATCTCATGACATGAGGTGTATTATCTGTAACAAATGAGTCATACCATGATTGATAATTGGTAACTTATTCTTATTGTAGAAGGAATTCAAGTCTTATAACCTCTATAATATTATGCTCATTACACAAGGTGGATCACATTTTTTATGTGATGAATCTACACCAATTTGGTTCATAAAATATATTCACAGCACATAAGGATTTCTATATTCATCAACTAATGAATCGTGTTCTTATCACACCAGGTAAGAACATAATATCATCTACTAAGGGAATTTTTTAGAGATCGTATTCTCATCACATAGGGGATTCTTTGGCACATCACCTAAGGAATCTCATGCTCCTCATGCGAGGTATAATCCTAGGATCATTACCTAGGAGATGAATAAGAGATATTATGATCATTACTTAGGGGATTCTTAGGCATATCCCCTAATGAATCTATTTATAATCTCATGAGGTATAATCAAGGGAACATTATTTGGGAGATAAAGAAGATCTCATATTCCCATAACATAGGGACTTCATATTCTCATCACCTACGGAAACCTAGGATTGTCACCTAGAGTTGGATGTTTCCTGAATTAAGAGTGGTCATAGGTTTATATCTCGGTAAAGGAACTCAAATATTTGAATTTTAGAAGAGGGAACCACCTGATACACTCATCTCGTAGGGGGTGATCATAGTTTTATAGCCACCATTTTATTTTTATCCATGAATTTATTCAATTCCCACCAAACCCTTTTCAATTTCATCATTAACAACTATATTATATGTCACTGGGAAACTAAAAGGAAAACCCATATCAACTAACGATGTCATCTCCCACAATAACCCACTAATTACATCTTTTTAACAATGGAAAGGTTGATGCTTCCCCACTGCACGATTTACCACCTCAACCATCTCACATTTTCCCCTAATGGAATCTATCACAACCAAACTAACAAAAAACTTCTCAAACAACCCCACCAAAAAACAATGATGATTTTCATTAATAAAAGTAAACAAGCACCATGTTTTTTAGAAATATAATGAAAATTAGTAAACACATGTGAATCATCCCCTTTACATCATTTTCCATCAAGTATGGTTCATTTTCTTCAATCAGTCAATCCATAATACTCACCCATAGAATAAAAAAGCATGTTAAAAAAATGATATACAAATGGGAGAGGAGAATAATATTGAAAAAATATTTGAAAAACATGCATTAAAGGAGGTCTGGAAAACTGAAGCTTGAAAGTGTTGCGGGCGGCGGAGGTCCGGCAAACTGAAGCTCGAGGGCGGCGGAGGTCCGGCAACGCGAACTCAGCGGGCGGAGGAGGTCCGGAAATGAGAAGTGAGGGCAGCGAAGGTCCGACAAAGTGATCTCAACGGGCAGTAGAGGGGAGTCGCAGGGTTCCAGTACCGCGAGAGATCTATGTCACGATAAAAAGAGGTCACTGTGCGACCGAATTTATAAAAAAAATACACTAAGGTTTTATCAGCACTTTTTAGCGCTGATAATAGTACCCTTTATCAGCGCTAAAAAAGAGCTGATAAATCCTGACTGTATCAGCGCTAAAATTTTAGCGCTGATACAGGGAGTCTTTATCAGCGCTTTTCTAGGGCTGATAAAAGGTCTTTTTATCAGTGCTATTTTAGCGATGATAGAGTATTTCTTTATCAGTGCTTTTCTAGCGCTGATATAGGGCCTCTTTATCAGCCCTAGAAAAGAGCTCATAAAGAGTCCCTGTATCAGCGCTAAAATTGTAGCGCTGATACAAGGTTTCTTTATCAGTGCTTTTCTAGAACTGATAATGAGGCCCTATATCAGCGATAGAAAAGCGCTGATAAAGATATCCTTTATCAGTGATAAAATTTTAGCTCTGATACACGGTAACCTTTATCAGCGGTTTTTCTTAGCGCTGATATAAGGGGGCGCTTCCCTTTCCCATTTTTGTAGTAGTGAAACTAGATCTTTCTTCAAGAACTAATTCCTAATTGTTTATTGATATATCTTCTTTCTTCAAATTCTTTTTCTTCTTTTCAAGTTTAATAATATTTGAGAGACATTATCTCAATTCTATTTTAAGAGTAAACTCCACATGAGTCTCCTATTATTATTCTTCAAATCTACTACTTTTATTATAAGTAAAGTTCTCACCATTCAATTTTGTAATAAGAACCTTATCAGTAGCATCGTTACTATATTTTTCATCTTCCACTTCACTATCATCATTATCCTAACATTTGGATAGAAATTTTAACTTTTTATATTTAAATAACTTCTTATCCTTTTCTTTTACACATGATTTTGATTTTTCTATATTCTTCTTTAGTGGTATTCTTGACTTTCCACCTTCTTCATCATTGTATTAATCTTCCGTTAGTCTTGGAAAATTTGTAGTAAAATGTTTAATGGATCCTCTTCTAAAAAATTCAATTGTAACTTTCCTTTATACTTTACTATTCCTATTTTCACCTTTATAGAAAACAAATACATGAATTTAACAAATTTTATACTCACTTCAACTTCAGTGTTAGAGTCATTAACTTCTTATTTAGGGAATTTATTAGAATTTCATTTCTTTATAGATCTAAAAGGTATTTATTCATCAAGATTTTATTTATTATTAAATACCTTTATCTTATCATTTAATATGTGATGAGAATGATATATAAATAATCCAAAGAGAGAGTTCCAAGATATTTATCTTCAAAGGATGATACCTTGGTATAAAATTTATCGGGAAGAATTATTAAAATATTTTCAAAAATAGTTGAATCTTCTAACTTCTCACCAAAACATATTATGGTTATTATAATTCCATTAAACCTTGTGAATAATTCACCAATAGATTCATAATCTCCCCTTTTAAGATCTTAATACTTCAATCTATAGATATTTGACTTTTATTTCTTCACTTTTGTATTTACTTAATAAATATTATTCATCTTATCCTAGATGACTTTAGTTGTTTCAGTTCCTTTAACCCTCATAAATTTACTTTTCTAGAGTGAGGAAAGTATGAAATTTCTGGATTTCCCATCATTCTAAAAATTCTTATTATCTTCATCTATTAATGGAACAACCTCAATAGAAGGAGTGAAACCATCTGTATCAGTTTCAATAACTTCATAGAAAATGAATAATAGATAGGGTAAAATTCTATCCTTCTTTATATGATAGTTATTTCCATAGAATACATGAATCTTCTTATTGTTAAAAAATATTTTAACATCCATGTAAAACATCCTTTTTTTCTTATTTTACAAAAAAATATTCAATAAAGGAACCTTACCTATGATACAAATTAAAAGGACCAATCAGAACCCATGTGATCACTAAGAGGTAGAGGGGTGAATCAATGATCTTATCCTCCTTATATTTTATGATTTAGAAACAACCTCTACCTCCAGTTAGTTAAAATTGACTATGTTAGAAAAAAACAAGCACACCCATTGGAATACAAGAATTTATAAGGTTCACTAATCAATAAGAATATATAGTCCTTTGAATGGATTGGAAATAATCTAAAACCAAATAACCACTAAAATAAAATACTTTAGTGGTTTACAAAAATCAAGGAATATCCATCACTTTCATAGTACTATATTACTTTAATAGTGAATGTGATCCTTACATAGATAATATGATATAATAATTTAAAAACAAAATGTTCCTTCACTAAAAGTCTTATATATGTTGTAATTGTGCTTATTGAATTATACACACTTTCCTTCTTGCAAGTTCTCCTTTTCCCTCTTCACTTTCTTACACAACAGCGAGAAAGAACTTATGTATAAATTTCTTCACCTAAACCTATCCATATAATAACCTATGTTTGGTATCCTTAGTATAATATCCTTATTTTAATACCATATTTGTCTAATTTTTCTTCACCTTATTCATTTGATACCAACTATTATGTATCTATATCTGGTACCACTTCACTGGTGCTACTTCATCAGATGCTTCAATAAGATATCTCTCAATAAATTCAATAGACACCTCAATTATTCAACAATTTTCATGGAAAAAACCACTCAATAAAGATGATTAAACACTAAAAGAGACTAATATTCATTGTTTATTTTATAATATTCATGTTATTCATTATTCATAAACACCATTTTTAGTACATTTTACAATTTGAACACTATTTCACATTATTATTATAATTCTTTGTTAAAGTGCACTATTACATGGTGCATATTTGAATACATCCTAAAATCAACGGTCATGATTCTACTTTAATATTTAATTTTCAGGTATCTCATTTCATTGGGAACAATTCATACTTTTGGAGTACTTGAAGATTCACATAGGAAGGCCACCAAAGTGGGCCTTGAACCAACACATTCTGGGAAAAGTAAACTGGAAAACAGCCCAATAAAGAGACTGTAGTGGCCAAAATCCTAGCCCAATGATTCTAAAAATTGAGATAAAGATATAGAACATTATGGGGAACATTTAATTAAACAGTTAAAATATATAATTCAGAGTGTTAAAGGGAGTTTCATGCGGCCCAATTTGGAAATAAAATTATGGGCTAGATTATGAGGCCCAAAAAAGCCCACAATTTTACATATATCTCACAAAAATATATCCATTTTCACTAAACTTTTACATAAAATAATGGGAAATCCCTATATTAATTTTTGTCTTATATGGACCACCTAAATTCGTCCATCTAGAAGTTTATTTCGGTGTCTCTGTTTAGGGGATGCAAGTTGGCTCAGATTGTTTGTCAAGGGTGAAAAAGTACACTCTTCCTTAACTTTCCACCCACCTAGGGCCACCATAATTAATTTAGGTGACTTAAACTATTTGAGGATAGACCCAAGTATTCAAAAATTCATATTTAAGGTAGTGTTGGTTGAGTAGTTGAGAATATTGGATCTTTGTTTTCATTGTAATATTATTATGTTGATTTGTCTTTGTAACATTCTTATTTCTCATGTAAGTTGTTCGAATCAACTTAGTTTTTAATAAAATTTCTTCTTATACTCTTATTCAGTTATTATTTATATCACATTGATACTGTTTCTTTAATTTTTGAACATATTCACACAAAAACATGCGAAATTATTTACACAGCGGTGGAGTGATCGTTATTTTTTTGTTTTTACTTCTTCAATTCCACCCTTATGAATCTACTTACCACTTCCATTGAGAACATGTTATAAATGGAGGGATAAAACTTTTATGGGTTAATCTAAGTACGTATCAAGGGTATGGATTCGATTTTATTTATCACCCTCTAAATGTTTATTAATTTCTTTTATTTGAGTTCTTTATTCAATTATTTTCTCTCTTCCTCTTCCTTATTGAATTTTTTCGCTCCACTTTTATGTGATAATAAGATCCTTTACCTTGGAGTGATCATTAAAATGATCCTAAAAAATGTATAGGTTATTATCATGTGTTTTCGAATGTTTTTAACCAGTAAGTGATGAAGTTAGTTTGAATTCATTGAATGAATCTTTCTTGAGTTAATGAAATTGAAATCATTAAAAAATGAATTCATCCAATCCACTCTGAGTAATAACCTAGGATCAACCCTTTCTCATAAATTGAATTCACATAGACCTATTAATGTTCATTTAAACCCATCTAAAATAAACCCAAGTTGGCCACTTCATATAAAAAAACAATCCATAGAATGTACGTGTCTGTAGGTTCCTTATTAGGTCTCTGAGGATTCAATAACCCAAGCTAAAATACAAGTGACCGCTTAACCCTAAAAACTTGGGTAAATTTAGGGGAGAACAAATTTTGGAACCATTTCTAGGGACCTAAGTAAGTTATATTAGACACTAAAATCCTTTTCTCACCCCACATATCTATTCTCATCCCCGATTTCACTCCTATGGAAATCCCTTTTGAATAAATCCAAACATGGGGAACCTCTCCCTACTTTGACTAACCCACTCCAAGTCTGATGTACAATGACCATCATAATTTATATTTGTGGGAAAGACAATAATATAATCGATCATTTTTTTGAAATCATATTATCCATAAAAAATTCCAATATATAATGAGTTTCAATCCCCACAATGCCATTCTGAACGTCCTCCTGTGCAATTCCAAAGCTTAATTATCCTCATGGAATAGACCATCTGCTTCAAACCCTTTCTCATCCCGATCCACACCCATTACTTTAGAAATTGTGTCAACAAATGGAGAGAATTAATTTTTATTTTTCATCCTTGAGAGCATAACTACAAAGAATTTAAACGGTTATGGAACCCAATCCCACACAGGTTTTCCATTCCTCATCATTGATAGAAGAATCTTGTTATATGAAAATTTGTCATGAAAATGATAAAGAAGTGTCCTTTGAATCTAAGATACCTAAATAACATTAAGTAATTTTTTTAGTTATTTAAATCAAGATGAAACTGATGTTTTTTATTCACAAGAGGTAAATTTGACATCTGGAATTGAGTGTCCTGAACATTTCTCCATTGATGATTTTTCAGAACAAAAAAACAACGAACCATTTTGAGAAATAAGAAACTTAAAGTCTATATCCATTACTAAAACTGATATTTTAATTTTTTTGGTTTAATATTGTGTTATAAATAAAGAAATTATATTGATAAATTTTGAAAATGAAATTGAGTTTGATTCAAAGTCCCAAACTATGTTTGAATCTAATAGCCATCCCAAGCTCAAATTCAAGGTCATACATTTTCTTTCAAATATTACATCATAGGGGATAAAAAAACTTTCAATTTTCATTTCATCCTCTCTCTATGCTAATAATAAGAAAATATTCCTTGATATCTTCATAAAGATTAAAAAAGAAATTAGATGGACCCTTTTTTATTTTCATGGGATTAGCTTATTCACTGGGAGATATGTGATTTTTCTTGAACCAATTTCTAAACCTTCCCACCAAACCCAATGGAGAACCAATAACTATCTAATGAATGTGTTAAAAAATATAATCCTTAAGATTTTGAAATTTGGTATTAGGTAAGTTGGGAGGGTTCATATCTAGTTAATGACATTAAACTAAGCACTTTTAATGAGGAAACCTGGCTTATGTGTTGATTTTTATTTTGTGTATTTTTATGTTATTTTTTAAGGGAACCTCAAGGGGTTCCCACTGTGTTATAATTGTGTTAGTGTGTAAGATTCAGGGGATACTAATATTGAATGATTTTTCGACAATTCATATTTCCTCCAGGTGTACAAATACAAACTTTCATCATTTATGAGGCTTCTTTGAGTGACATGGAGATCAAAAGAGTAATTATGAGCATCATGAACTTAAACTTCAACCACCAAGTGACTTTGTTCCATGATTATTATTTCAATTTACTTTAATAACTCTTATACTCTACCTATGTCCCCTTCTAAATTTTCTTTTCTTTAAACAATCGGGACAATGTCATTTTAAGTTGGGGGGGGGGGTGAAATAAAAATTTATTTTGTGCACATAAAAAAAATAAAATAAAAAATGTTTTGAAATAAAAAAAATGCATGGAAGGAAAAATTATTTAAACCTTGAACATGATAATACAAATTTAATGCTTTGAAATAGAATATTAAATAATTTTTCATTCCTTTATTCTGATTTTAATGCATGTTGAAGTTCATGATCGTAGATTTTGGGAAGTGTGGTTGTCCAATGTGATTTTTCACCGTTTATATTTTCATCAATTTAAAAAAACACAATGCACATCATTTCGATTATGGGGTATTAATTTGAGTTCTTGGGGTCCCATAATAAATGGCATAGGTTTGATTATAATTATAATTTTAATATGAGTATTAAAAAAATAAAAAAAAAATCAAAAAACAAATTGTGCGTAGAGAAATGGATTGAACTAATGTATGTATTTCAGAACTTAGGGATTGTGAATATATAGTTTTATGGCCCAAATTTTTGTATTTTATCTTTATTTGTGGTAATTTGAATTTTTTTGATTAAGTAAACTCTAGATGATGCCCGAGTATGTGAGCTTCACTTGGTTCTCTAAGGTCTTTGAGCCTGTGAGTCATCGGCAAAGTCTTGCTACATGGGTTTACTTGATTGACTTCAATTTCAATTATAATTTAAAATTAAAAAAAATGAATACTCATCTTAATATTAAAATGTGATTCAACGTATCACTTCTATATTTTTTCCCTTGAATAATGATGAACCCCCATGTCTAATGTGATGCACAACACATCATCATGCTTAATTTGAATTAGATGAAATATTGTGATGAATTTGAAAAAAGGAATGGGATTGGCCTTGGGATATGACTCTGAACCTATATTAATTTAAACGAATTTGATGGGTTTCATAATATTTTGGTATGAGGTCTTTTTGTGAGCAATGTGTATTAAAATGTTTTTAGAAAAGGGAATTCGAATTTCATATTATTGAGATATATTTTGCTCAGGACTGGAAAAAATCAAGTTGGGGGGTGTGATTATCCACTGAAATAAGCTAATATTCATTGTTTATATTATAATATTCATGTGATTCATTATTCATAAACACCATTTTTAGTGCATTTTACAATTTGAATACTATTTCACATTATGATTGTAATTCTTTGTCAAAGTGCAGTATTACGTGGTACATATTTAAAAACATCCTAAAACAAAAAATGACCATGATTTTACTTTAATAATTAATTTTCAGGTTTTTCATTCCATTGTAAAAAATTCATACTTTTAGAGCAATTGAAGATTCACATTGGAAGACCACCAAAGTGGGCCTTGAACCAACACATTCTGGGAAAATTAAACTAAACAATAGTCCAATAAAGAGATTATGTCGGCCAATATACAAGACCAATTATTCTCAAAATTAAACTGAATATATATGAAATAAAGGGGAAAATGTAATAAAATAGTTAAAAGAGCTAATTTGGAGTGTTAAAGGGAGTTTCATGCGGCCCAATTTGGAGATAAAGTTCTGGGCCAGATTTTGCGGCCCAGAAAAATAGCCCACCATTTTACACATATCTCTCAAACCAAATATCTATTTGTGATTAAACTTTACATAATATTAGGGGACATACTTATATTAATTTTTTTCTTCTATGGTCAACCGAAATTAGGTCATCTAGAAGTTCATTTCGGCACCTCTGTTTAGTGGATTCAAGTTGACTCAGATTGCTTTTCAAGGGTGGAAAAGTACACTCTCCCTTAACTTTCTAGCCAACTAGGACCACCAACATTAATTTAGGTGAATTCCACCCTGGGAGTCTCGACCCAAGGCTTTATAAATTTCTATTTAAGGTAGTGGTGGTGGAGTATTTGAGAATATTGGAACTTTGTTTTTGTTGTAATTTTATTATGTCGATTTGTCTTTGTAATGTTCTTCTTTCTCATTTAAGTCATTCAAATCACCTTAGTTTTTAATAAAAGTTCTTCTTATTATCTTATTCTATTATTCTGTATATCACTTTGATACTTTTTCCTCAAGATGTGAACTTATTCACACTAAACCTTGTGAAATCCTTCACACAACGGTGGAGTGATCTTTATTTTGTTGTTTTTACTTCTTTAATTACACCCTTATGAGTATACTTCCCGCTTCCATTGAGAAAAAATCATCAATGGAAGATTAAACCTTTTATGGTTTGATCCAAGGGAGTAGAAAGGGGATGGATTGGATGTTATTTCTCACTATCTAAATGTTTGTTAATTTCTTTTATTTGATTTTTTTATTCAATGATTTTCTCTCTTTCTCTTCCTTATTGAATTTATTCTCCCCACTTTTATGTGCTAATAAGATCCTTTACCTTGTAGTGATCATGAAAATGATCCTACAAATGTATAGGTTATTATTATGTGTTTTTAAAGGTGTTTAACCAGTAAGTGATGAGGTTAGTTTGAATTCATTGAATGAATCCTTCTCGAGTTAATGAAATTAAAATCGTTAAAAAAATTAATTCATCTAATACACCCTGAGCAATAACCTAGGATTAAAACTTTCTCATAAATTAAATTCACATAAAACTATTAGTGTTAATTTAAACCCATATAAAATCAACCAAAGTTGTCTACTTTATAACCCAAAAAAATCCATAGAATGTACATATATGAAGGTTCCTTCTTAGGTCTCCGAGGATTCAACAACCCAAGCTAAACTACAAATGACTACTTAACCCTAAAAACATGGGTAAATTTGGGTAAGACAAAATTTTTGCACCGTTTCTAGGGACCTAAGTAAGTTATCTAAGACACTACCATCTTTTTTTCACCCCACATATCTATTATCATCCCCAATTTCACTCATATAAAAATCCCTTTTGAACAAATAGAAACATGGGGAACCTCTCCCTACTTTGACTACCCCACACCAAGTTTGATGTAAAATGAACATCCTAGTTTATTTTGGTGGGATAATAAAAAATATAATCTACCATAATGTTTTAACTTATATTCTCTAGAAAACATTTTAATATGGAATGACTTTCAATCCACACAAAGCCATTCTGAACATCCTCCCGTGCAATTCCAACAACTTAATTATCCTCATAGAATATGCCAAATGTCTCAAACCCCTACCCATCCTGATATACATCTATTATTTGAGAAATTGTGTTAAAAAATGGAGAGAATTACTTTTTAGGTTTCATCCTTGAGAGTAGAACTACAATGAATAGAAATGGTTATCAAACCCACCTCCACTTAGGTTTTCCATTCCTCATCATTGATAGAAGAATCTTTTTATATGAAAACTTCTCATGAAAATGATAAAGAAACGTCCTTTGAATATAAGATACCTGAATAACATGAAGTAATTGTTGATGGTTGTTTAAATCAATAGAAAAATTATGTTTTGTATTCACAAGAGGTAAATTTTACATCTTGGATTGAGTGTCTCCATTGATGATTTTTTAGAACCAAAAATCATTGAAAAATTGGGAGAAATAAAAAACTTCAAGTCTATATCCATTCCTAAAACTGATATTTCCAATTTGGTGGATTAATATTGTGTTCCAAAGGAACCAATTATGTTGAGGAATTTTGAAAATGAAATTGAGTTTGATTCAAAGTCCCAACCTGTGTTTGAATCTATTAGCCATCCTGAGCTCAAATTCAAGGTCCATATATCCTCTCTCAAGTATTAAATCACAGGGGATAAAAAAAATTTCAATTTTAATTTCATCCCCTATATATGGTAATAATAATAAAATATTCCTTTATGTCTTAATAAACATTAAAAAAGAAATTGGATCGACCCTTTTTAATTTTCATGGGATTAGCTTACTCATTGGGAGCTATATGATTTTTATTGAATAAATTTCCAAAACTTCTTTCCAAATTCAATAGAGAACCAATCACAATATAATGAATGCGGTGAAAAATATAATCCTTAATTTTTTAAAATTTGTTATTGGGTAAGTTTTGGGGTTCATGTTGAGATAACATTATTAAACTAAGCGATTTCTGGGAGGCAACCTAGCTTCTATGTTGATTTTATTTTGTGTGTTTTTGCGCTATTTTTTTAAGGGAACTTCAAGGGGTTCCCATTATGTTATAATTGTTTTGGTGTGTAATATTTAGAGGCTACTGATATTGATATATTTTTAGGCAATTCATATTTCCTCCAGGTGTACAAACAAAAACTTTCATCATTAATGAGGCTTCTCTGAGTGACATGGAGATTAAATGAGTAATCAATAGCATCATGAAATTCAACTTCAAACAACAGGTGAATTTGTTCCA
This sequence comes from Viscum album, assembly GCA_963277665.1. NCBI lineage: Eukaryota > Viridiplantae > Streptophyta > Magnoliopsida > Santalales > Viscaceae > Viscum > Viscum album. Next base: position 302,547,305 of record OY728144.1, read on the forward strand.
TGTTTATTATTTAAATTTACTGTTATAACTCTTATATTATACCTATATCCCCTTATAAATTTTTGTTTCTTTAAACATTGGGGACAATGTTATTTTAAGTTGGGGGGGAGGTGAATTAAAATTTGATTTTGTGTGCATAAAAAAATTAAAATTAAAAAAAATGTTTTGAAATAAAAAAAATGCATAGAAGGAAAAATTCATTAAACATTGAACATGATAATAAAAATTTAACACTTTGAAATTGAATATTAAATAATTTTTCATTCTTTGATTATGATTTTAATGAAAGTTTATGTTCATGAGCATAGATTTTGGGAAGTGCAGTTGTCTAATGTGATTTTTCGCCATTTATATTTTCATGCATTTAAAAAAAACAATGCATGTCCTTTCTATTGTGGGGTATTAGTTTTATTTCTTGGGGTCCCATAATAAATTGAATAGGTTTGGCGATCATTTTAATTTTAACATGAGTATTCAAAAAAATAAAAAAAAATCAATTGTGCGTAAAGCAATGGATTGACCTAATGTGTGGCTTTCGACACTTGGGGATCATGAATCCATAGTTTTTTTGACCCATAGTTGGAAATTTTATCTCTATTTTTGGAAATTTTAATTTTATTTTGATTAAGTAAACTCGATATTATTCCTGAGTATGTGAGCTTCACTTGGTGCCCTAAGGTCTTTGAGCCTGGGAGTCATCGAAAAAGTCTTGCTACTTGGGTTGACTTGATTGACTTCAATTTCAATTAACATGGAAAAGTTTCAAAAAAATAAAAAAAATAATACTCATATTAATATTAAAATGTGATTCAACCTTGCGCTTTCATATTTTCTCCCTTGAATAATGATGAACCCCCATGACTATTGTGATGCACAATACATCATCATGCTTAATTGGAATTGGATGAAATATTACAATGAATTTGAACAAAATAATGGGTTTGGGATTGGGATATACCTATTTACCTAGCTTAATTTAAATGATTTTCATGGGTTTCATAATTTTTTGGTATGAGGTCTTTTGGTGAGAAATGTGTATTAAAATGTTTTTAGAAAAGGGAATTTGAATTTCATATTATTGAGATATATTTTGCTCAGGACTAGAAAAATCATGTTGGGGGTGTGATTATCCACTAAAATAGGCTAATATTCATTGTTTATATTATAATATTCATGTTATTTATTATTCATAAACACCATTTTTAGTTCATTTTACAATTTGAACACTATTTCACATTATTATTCTAATTCATTGTTAAAGTGCACTATTACATGGTACATATTTGAATACATCTTAAAACAAAAAATGTTCATGATTTTACTTTAATATTTAATTTTCATGTTTCTAATTACATTGGAAACAATTCATAATTTTTTAGTACTTGAAAATTCACATTGGATGACCACCAAAGTGGGCCTTAAACCAACAAATTAAGGGAAAAGTAAACTGGACCACAACCCAATAAAGAGACTATAGTATCCAATTTCCATATCTAATGATTCTTAAAATCTAACTAAAGATATAGGAAATCAAGGGGAACATTTCATCCAAATATGAAAAGAGATAATTCAGAGTGTTAAAGGAATTTTAATACGGCCCAATTTGGAGATAAAATTATGGGCCAGATTCCGCAGCCCCGAAAAACAACCCACCATTTTAGACATATCTCTCAAAAAAATATCCATTTGTGCTCAAAAGTTTATGTACTATCAAGGGAAATCCATATATTCATTTTTTTCTTCAATGGAACACAAAAATTATTCCATCTAGAAGCTCATTTCATTACATCTTTTTAGTGGATGCAAGTTGGCTCAGATTTTTTGTCAAGGGTGTAAAAGACCACTCTCCCTTAACTTTCCACCCACCCAGGCCCACCAACATTAATTTAGGTGAATTAAACTATTAGATTATTGACTTAAGGCTTCATAAATTCCTATTTAAGGCAGTGGTGGTGGATTAGTTGAGGATATTGGAGCTTTGTTTTCATTGTAATGTTATTATGTCGATTTCTATTTGTAATGTTATTCTTTCTCATGTAAGTTGTTCGAATCACCTTAGTTTTTAATAAAATTTCTTTTCATACTCTTATTATATTCTTCTTTATATAACTTTGGTACCTTTTCCTTAATGTTTAAACTTATTCACCCCAAACCTTGTGAAATTATTCACATAACGGTCGAGTGATCATTATTTTTTTATTTTTATTTCTTCAATTCCTCCCTTATGAGTCTAATTACCGTTTCCATTGAGAAAACATCATCAATTTAGGGATAAACTTTTTATGAGTTGATTTAGGGGAGTTGCAAGGGGATGGATTGGATGTTATTTCTCACTCTCTAAATGTTTATTAATTTATTTTATTTGAGTTTTTTTACTCAATGATTTTCTCTTTTCCTCTTCCTTATTGAATTTATTTACCCCACTTTTATGTGCTAATAAGATCATTTACCTTGGAGTGCCCATGAAAATGATCCTACAAGTGTATAGGTGGTTAGAATATGTTTGTGAAGGTGTTTAACCAATAATTGATGAGATTAGTTTTAATTCATGAATAAATCATTCTCAAGTTAATGAAATTGAAATTGTTAAAAAAAGAAATTCATCCAATCCACCCTGAGTTATAAGCTAGGATCAACCCTTTCTCATAAATTTAATTCACATAGACCTGTTATTGTTCATTTAAAACCATATAAAATCAACCTAATTTGTCCACTTAATAGCCAAAAACAATCCATATAATGTATGTGTATGTAGTTTCCTTCTTAGGTATCTGAGGAGTTGACAACCCAATCTAAAATACAAGTAACCACTTAACCCTAAAAACATGGGTAAATTTAGGTGAGACCACAAAATTTGCATATCACACAAACTCCCCTTTATATAGTTAGTGATTCTACAAAGATTAAGGGAGGATAACTAACTTAAAATTCAAAGTTCCCACTCAAAATTTGAACATCCTACTTAAATTTTCTATGTTTTACCACTTTCAAACATACAAGTAAATAGATGTCAACATTTTTTGTAAATACTTTCCCAAAATTTTAGCATCGTTGTTCTTAAAACCTTACTAAAACTTGGCTAAAATTCCAATTATTCCTTCACCATTATTGAGTTATTGAATTCCTATCTCAATATCATTACATTGTATGAATTTAAAAAAATATTATAAAGAACCTCAACCCTTCATCCATTCCACCTTCATAATAAATTCTATATACAATAATATTCCATCTAGTGACTTTGTAATTATCCATCTGATAGACTTAGTTATGAAATATCTATCCAATTAATTTTAATTGAAACTTCTATATGATGTTTCTTAAAAATTATTTTTTATCAAGATCCTCCACAAAAACTTCTCCATTAAAGGATCTTAACATGTTTCCTCTCTCTAATGACTTTGTTAGGAAACCTCTGTTTGATCATTCAGAAACTTTTTTCTGCTATCCTAGAGACCTCTATTTGATAAATTTTTTTCTTTATTTCACCAAAAATTCACCACTTCACATCTTAATCTTTGTAAAAGTTTTTTCAATAACCTTCATATATATATTCATCTAAAAAAACTTTTTCCACAACACTTATCCTTGTTCAGGAACCATAGTTCCACCAAGTTCCACATACTCCTTCCTTCAAGAAAATTTATATAGAATCATTAATATATTTTTATAAAAATGATTTTTGTAACTTTAAAGATTAGTAAATTATATCCTAATTTAACTTTTTTCGAACATCTTTGTTTTTGATGGAATTACGAGTAAAATCTAATAAACATAGGGTTACATCCTCCATTTGATCACCTCAATATTTTGGACTCCATACATTCACATCTATCCATTAAACTTTCTATTATCACCTTTATGGAGAAAGATTAAAAATTTTCAAGTGATTTATGTAATGAAAAAAAGACAATACAAATAAATCCTTCCCCCTTTTACCATAACCTTATAAAAAACACCACAAAACCTCTTGGTCTCAACATTTTAACTATGTTAATAACATGATCATATTAAATATATAATCCCAAATGATTCATGTTAGGTGTAAAAATTTAGAGATAAAAAAAGATTTATAGTATTTTATGAAAATAAACAATTAAATTTGAATGGGGATTATGCACTGAGGCTTCCCATGAGTGAATATTTATCTCATTCTCATGACATGAGGCATCCGATGTTCATTATATAGAGCATCCTTTGGGCAATATTTCATTTTTACATCTTGCACTAAGTACATTGGCTACATAGTTTAATGTCATGTTATTAGGATATAATTTTATGAAATTTATCATCATTTATCTTGGATGTATATGTCTTGTAAGGAGTTATGATTAGGTAGATTTTGTAAATCTTACACAACAAGTTACCCAAGTTATGAAGTGTATCTGGGAATGTGACCCTTTGAAGGATATTAGTTTTTGAAAATTGATATCATTTAGATAATTTTAATTGGAATGAACTTGATGGATAACCTTAAAATAGAATAAAAAAATGTATTCCCTTTTTTCATTATTTGATTGCTTCTCTAAATGGCTATAGGGGGTCCAAATGCTTCACAGGGTGGGAAAATTCCAAAACAGGTAATGAACACCTAAAGATCCAACTATTTAACATAGAAAAATGTGTTATATGAAGTGGGTGTAGTATAAAATGGTGGGCAGAACAAATAATTCATGAATTATTCTTCAAAGGTTCTTCTATGAATCACCCTTTATGAAGTACCATCAATAAAGCATAGTCCAAGAAGGAGGTACTTTCATATAAGAGATGATTTTAAAAATCTTTGTGTAGGTGTTTCTTTTTTTATAAGTTTTAACTACTTAAAAAATGGAAGGTCTTATTATATTTAATGACCCAATATTCTCATACATAAATATAAAATATTTTTTAGATGACTATTTAATACATTTAAAAAATACACACCCATAGACCATATAAGTTTAGTGTCTTTGGATAATAGATTCAATATCTTCTTATTTAATTAAATATATTCAATGTATCCCACAAATATCTTTATATTTAGCACTATTTATATAAAAATCCTACTTAAAAACATTATTCATAAACTAGGGAAAGGAAATGTCACACCCAGATTTTCAATTCCATGATTTGTTCGAAGTTATCTTTTGGTTCATAGCTTTCTCTTGGTTTCCAGGTGTTCTGGGTTTGAAATTTTGGTGTCTCCTGTGTTCTTGATCTATAACCTTGGTCTTGGGGGTAATTTATGGTAATTGGATTCCTCTTTTTTCAAATTTATGGTGTGAGGTTTTGGTGTTTTAGTGTTGTATTGGTGAGACTCCTAGTGACACCTCTTGTAGGGTAAGCTGTTGAGGTGGTTTGTACCCTTGAGTTGGATGAGTATTGGGGTGAAAATGAGGTTTTATTTTGGGTATTATTTCCCCCTATCCTTGGACTATCTTTCCCCCTTAGTTTCCCACTTGGAATACCCTAAAAGTTAAGGAGAATGGCATGGTTTTGGGTGGCCAGAACATGCCACACGGTTTGGCCGCACAGTTTACTAAACCGTGCCGCCAAACTGTGCAAGGGTGTCCAGGTCATTAATTTTTTTTTGAATTTCCAACTTTTCCCTTCTAGAATAAACTCAAATCCACCCCATTATTCTCTATTTAATTCCCTACCTCCATGGATAGCCTCCAAGCCCTCTCCACCTCCCTTGGCACTCAATTTTGAAGGGAGATTTGATGGGGAAACATCAAAATCATGTAAGTAAACCAATCTCTCTTTGATTTCTTCCATTTACATAGGTTTTCTTTCACCCTTTATTGAGTTATAAATTGTAAAGAAGACAGGGTTATTACCTATGGTTTAACTTCTTGTCTTTTTTGTATAATCTTGAGGTTTTAGGTTTCTTTTATAATCTCTGTGGTGCGGCGATGGTGAGATTGAAGTTTCACACCACGATTTGGGGGTTTCAAAAATTTCGGTTGGTGGTTCCATGTGTAAGAAATTATTGATGAGTTAGATTGATTTATTTACTTATTTTCATGTTCCTAATATGGTTTTTGTTCTGCAAAAACTGTATTTGATGTATTTGCTTAAGCATTTAATTTTATAGTTTCATTTTAGCTTGAAATTGGGTGCTTTTCATGCGTGACTCTTGGGATAATATTTGGGTGTATTTTATAACATATGAAAGTGATTTATTAGTGTTCAAAGGGGCTTAAAATTTTGTTTTGTTAGTGCCTTAGTGTCATTTGGGCCTTGAAAGGGTTTTTTTGAAGGGGTTTAATGTGTAAAACCATGTTGTACTTCTTGAAAGTGATTTATGAAAATGTGTGTTTTTCATGTGTACCTTTTGTGGTATTATTTGACGTATTTTTATAAAACTTGGGGGTGGTATAATAAATGTTATTAGGGATTACAATTATTTTTTGTATTGGCATTGGTATGATTTTGGTCTTGAATGAGGGTTTTGAAATGGGTTTTGTGTGCAAAACATGGTTATACCTCTTGGAATTATTTTATGAAAATTGAAAATGATTTAGTGAGTTAAAAAAGGTGGGAAAATAAAGTACATGTACAGTTTTGATGATTGTATTCACTTAATATGGGTTTTAAAGGTAAAGTTGTGATTTAAGATGACAAATAGTTTTATAATGTTTTCTAAATTTTTGAAATGTTTTACTAAATTGTGATGTGGGTGCGAAACATGTTTGTGGACTGTTTCGTGTGAGTTTAATGATAAAATGAATTTTGAAGGTGAGGAGGGTATTATGTGATATGTGTTTGGGATTTTATGTGAGTTGATATATATTTTAAAGGTTTTTTAAAAAATGTTAAAGGATTTTTGGAAGTGTTAATGAAATGTGAAAAGTTTTGTGGGCTATTTTGGTGTGAGTATGATTTCTAAATGCATTTGAACGAAAAAGTGGATTTGTGACTTGTGTGATGTACATGTGGGATGTTTGGTGAATGTGTGATTTGGAAGTGATATTTTCATATAAAAATTATATTTCTTGTCTTTTTGAACTTGTTTGAGAACAAGAGGGAAACCCGAGTATCTAGGTGGGTGGACATGTACTAGTATGCTAGTGATCTTGTGGGGCTTGGCCTCAATTTCACGTAGCAAGATTAACGCTTACAATGCTAACTGAACTATGATGATAAGTATTATTGGGTACCAATAGGTTATGGGTATGTTCCCTATTAGTGGATCGTGCACGAGAACATAAATTTGTAATGGTTACTTTCACCAAGATACGAGGTACGTGGGACCCACAGTGAGCTAGTTCCTAGGGGTTATTTCCCATTGTTTGTGCTCATTTGATGATTTGTGATTACCTTATGTATATGGTATGATTGGAAGGAAACAAAATTTAGTAACTTTGGCATTTATTTTAAAAGTTTTGATTCTTTAAATTAGCCCACTTGAAAACTGTTTTTATTTAAAGTTACATCTTTTAGAAAATTTAACTAGCATTTCATGTTTATGAAAACTCACATGATTTTCATATTTGAATGATTATAACATGTAATATATTAGTGGTGGTATCCTATTGGGATTTTTTTCACACCCTATTTAAATATTTGGGTGTAAGTATACTTGGTTGTTTTGTCACAGTTTTGGGTACAGTTTTAGTGCCAGTAGTTCAGGTTTCTAGTAGGTCCTTTGTGATGCAGTGTGGTGGATATGGCTTGAGGGCGGTGCCTCTTTCCATGTAGAGGTTCTTGGGCTATACATTTTGGTTTTATTCATTTGTAATAGTCTTTGAGAGTTGTTTTAAACTATATAATTCAATTTTTAAATTTTGTAAAAGATGGTTTTGTTTGAAAAATCCAGATTGGTTTTATTGGACTTGTTTGTTGTTTTAAGTTTATAAACTTAGGTAAATAATTCCAAATTTTCATTTTATGATACCTTGGAACGTTTTCCATCCTGTGGGTATTAGTAACTCCCTTCGGGCCATGTCATGGGATGGGTATGGTTCCAGTTTTGATGGAGACTAGATCTGGTTCGTGACAAATTCGTATGAGAGGAGGTTCAGGTTAACTCTTTTGGTCATGTTATTCGGGTAACAGTAAAGATATTCTGGAGTTAGGATTTTTGGGACTTTGTATTCCATTTATGGGTAGTGTACCTGATCACCACACCTCATTAAGGGATTATATTCTCTAAGGGAAGTCCAGATTTATCTGATTCCTTTGATTTTCTTGGTTTGATAATGATTAAGGGAAATGAAAAGAGAGTTGGGTTAATGGTCTTAGTGAGATCGTAGGGTCAAGAAAGCCATGTGGAGATGGGGATATTTCCCTAGAATAATCTCTGTGATGGTGAATTGATTGGAGTATGTCCGCCAACCATATTCCCAATTCACATACCAAAACTAGTTTCATCTTGCACTGTCTTGTGTTCTTTAGTTTTGAAATCTTGTAAGTTTAGTTTTAAAGAAAAATATGAAATTGTTTTAGGAAGTTTAAGGTTTTTTGAAGTGGTTTTATAAGAAAGTGGGAATGGTCTGATTTGTGAAATGGTGGAACTGAATTTTCAGAATTTTTCTGAAATATAAAATGGTATGTTTACACATCTTTTGAAAGCATGAACTATGCCAAAGTTGGTTTTGAAAAAGTTTTTCCAATATAGTTTTATAAACTACTGAAAGGTGTTTTAATGGGATAAGATATTTTGAAATTAATATGTATGACTTGAAATTGAGTTCTTATTTTAATGGCTATTTCTTTTTGAAAAGTTTTGTAAGTTGTAAACTGGGATTTTGATTTTGTGGTTAGCGGTCTTTAGAAAAAGGAAGTATTGGTTGACTGTTTTGGTTTTGAAAAGTGGAAAGAATTTTTGTTTTAACCTTTGGTATTTCCCTGAGAGACCACATTAATGGGGTTATATGGGATGATAGATGGTTACTGGCATGACTGGATGAGTTTCCAGACATATATGAGGAGGGTGCCTGGTATGGTATGAAAACATGCATGTGCGGGGCCCATGGGGTACCATTGGTGGATACGCTAACCGCTGGACTGTTCATTTTTCAAATAAATATTTTTAAAGGAAAACATGATGTTTTGATGACTAGATTGGGATGGTGTGTATTATGTGTTTCTGAGAGTTTTGTTTTTGTGGGATTTTTTGAGTCCAAGAACCCCTCTTGTTTGAATAATGTTTTAGGAATGTGTTTGGTTGGTAAGCTGGGTTGAAGGGCCGGTTAGTGGTCTCTTCTGAGAAAAGTTTGTGAAGCCTTTATGGTGGTTCCTCTCATAAGTTTGGTTCTAGTTTGTGGCATGTTTTGACCAATGGACCATCTTGGTTGGGTCCTTGGGTTCTCTCATTGGATAAGGTATGCCCCCATTAAGGGTTAGTACACAACTAAAGTGCAACCCAGATTGCTTCACCATTAGAAAATCCTCCATTTAATCAATGCAAGTAATATTTTCTAGAGATTTGTAGAATGAGTCTACATCCTTCCATTTTTTTGTTTTTTTGGATCCTCTTGTAGTAGGATAGTTCTTGTAGAAGGTTGAAAGATACCCTAGTTTCTTAAGTTACCTAATTCGTCAAATGTGGAAGTGGTATGGGGTTGTTAGTGTGGATGAGTGTCTGGATTGTGTCTAAGAGGGCCTCTGGGTCCTTTTTAGTCTTTTCAAAGAAGGGTTTTATGTTAAACCACCAATGAGGGAAATATGGTCATGAGAGGCTGTTATGGACACTTTATGGAATTCTGTGATGTTTCAGGATGTTGTGTAAGGTCCTCCTCCATGTATTATTTCTATCAGTTGCAATGGTCACATTCGGTGATGCCTTGTGATATTGCGTGCCCGTTTGACTGTAAAGGTGAAAGTCATGCAATCCTATGAGAGTCTCTATTATGTTTGGAGTATTTGTCCCTTGGAAAAGCTTTAAACTCCTCTATTTAGAGGAATGTGTTAATATGTGTCCTTTCCTTCTGTTGTTTCTCACCCTAAGAAACAAGGTGTGATGTGTGTGCATCTTCTAAGTCCTTGTTTTAGTGAAATGTCAAGTTAGGGTAAAGTGAGTTTGGAATGTGTTATGTCTTGGTAAACTTATCAGGGATTGAGGTGTAGTTGTTTGTAGCACTGGAAGAATAAGTTCCGTTCAAGGGGTTTCCAAAGCCTAACTATGTGGTCGAAGATGCTTTAATCATTTGAGCTCCAGCCATAGGTTCCGGAGTGAAGTTGTCATGTTGTCAGGGGAAATCCCAGGATTGTTCAAACCCTTGTACAAAGTCCTATCCTTAGTATGAAATATGGTAATAATTTAAACCCCTGGTGTCATCATGGTTGAGCACATAGTTTGTGCATTATTAGTAGTGACTGTGTACTAGGAAGCCGTGCAGAAAGAATGATCAGCAAGGTTAGCGCATGACTTCCGAAACTGTGCAGACTAACCGTGTGACCATCCAAAAATTTTAAATTTTGGGTTTTTTTTCACTGAACCATGCTAGACATTTAATATGGTTGGTTTTTATAGTTGGGAGACCCACTATGATTCTCATGTAAGTTATTTTGGAAATTTCTAATGGAAGTATACACCTTGTACCAGGGATTCCATTTGGGCCTCCCCTGTTAGTGTCCTGATTCTATCTCGGGAAGAAATTAAGTTTTCTATTATGGCGGGGATCCCACTCATTTCTCCCCATATTAGTAACTCAGATTTGTCTTTAGTCTTGGCTTAGATATAGGTAGTCTCATTCAGAGCTATCTAAATACTAACATCTTCCTTGGGTAAACGTTGGGATTAGAGAGCGCCCAACGATTTAGTTAAAGTATGGTAAGTGTAACCCTGTTCGTTGTTGTTGTTTATTTGGGTAAAATACTTGAGTCTTGCTCAGATAATGTTTTATTAGTTTTCTTTTGGGATAATGTCCAAATGTACTTGATCATTTTAGGAAAGTGGTTTAAGTTTTTGTTTGTGAGAGCATTCCTTCCTTAATTGATCACTGGAGGTGTTTTGACCTTTGGGGGCGAAGCCTGGAAGATGAGTACATATTAGTTTCTCAGTTGGGTTTGTTTTTTTCTTTGGAATTGATGTGGATTTTTTAGGGTAGAAATATTTATTGTGGGGAGGATTTTCACACTTGGATTTTCAATTCCATGCTTTTTTCGAAGTTCTCTTTTGGTTCTTCACTTTCTCTTGGTTTCTGGGTGTTTCGAGTTTGAAATTTTGGTATCTCTTGTGTTCTTGATATATGAACTTGGTCTTGGGGGTACTTTATGGTAATTGGATTCATCTTTTGTTAAAGGTCTGGTTTTAGGTTTTGGTGTTTTGGTGTTGGATTGGTGACACTCCTAGTGACACCTATTGTGGGGAAAGTTGTTGAGGTGGTTTGTACCCTTGAGTTGAATGAGTCTTGGGGAGAAAATGTGGTTTTATTTTGGGTATTATTTCCCTTATATTTGGACTATATTTCCCTTTTGGTTTCCCCCTTGGACCTCCCTAAAATTTAAGGATAATGGCATGGTTTTGGGTGGCCAGAACAGGCCGCACAATTTGGCCGCACGGTTAACTAAACCGTGAAACCAAACCATGCAAGGGTGTCGAGGTCATTAAAAACATTTTGAATTTACAACTTTTCCCTTCCGAAATAAACCCAAATCCAACCCATTATTCATAATTTCGTTCTCTACCTCCATGTACAGCCTCCATTCCCTCTTCCCCTCCCTTGTGACTTAATTTTGAAGGGATATTTGATGGGGAAACATCAAAATCATGTAAATAGACCATTATCACTTTGATTTCTTCCATTTACTTAGGGTTTATTTCACCCTTTATTGAGTTATAAATTATCCAGTAGCTATGTTTCGTACCTAGGGTTTAAATTCTTGTCTTTTGGGTGAAATCGTGAGGTTTTAGGTTGCTTTTATCTTCCTTGTGATGTGGTGATGGTGCGATTGAAGTTTCGCACCAAGATTTGAGGGTTTCAGCAATTTCAGTAGGTGGTTCCATGTGTAATAAATTATTGATGAGTTATATTGATTGATTTACTTATTTTCATGTTCCTGAAATTATTTTGGTGGTGAAAAAATTGTATTTGATGGATTTTCTTAAGCATTTAATTTTATAGTTGCATTTTAGCTTGAAATTGGGTGATTTGCATGTGTGCCTCTTGGGGTAATATTTGGCTGTATTTTTTAACATATGAAAGCAATTTATTAGTGTTAAAAGGGGCTAAAAATTTTGTTTTGTTAGTGACTTAGTGTCATGTGTGCCTTGAAAAGGGTTTTTTGAAGCGGTTTAATGTGTAAAACCATGTTGTACTTCTTGAAAATGATTTATAAAAACGTCTGTTTTTCATGAGTAACTTTTGTGGTATTATTTGAGGTATTTTTATAAACCTTGAGGGTGGTTTAATAAATGTTTTTAGGGCTGAAAATGCTATTTTGGATTGTTATTGTTATGATTTGAGTCTTGAATTAGGGTTTTGAAATGGGTTTTGTGTGAAAAACATGGTTATATCTCTTGGGTTTGTTTTATGAAAATTAAAAATGATTTAGTGAGTTAAACAAGGTGGGAAAATGGATTACATGTACTATTTTGATGATTTTATTCACTTAATATGGGTTTTTAAAGGTAAAGTGGTGATTTAAGATGTCAAGCAATTTTATAATGTTTTATAAATTGTTGAAATGTTCTTCTAAATTGTGATGTGGGTGCGAAACATGTTTGTGGACTATTTCGTGTGAGTTTGATGATAAAATGAATTTTGAAGGTGAGAAGGGTATTGTGTGATATTTGTGTAGGATATTATGTGATTTTTAATATCTTGTAAAGGTTTTATAAAAAAATTTAAAAGATTTTTCGAAGTGTTAAAGAAATGTGAAAAGTTTTGTGGGCTATTTTGGTGTGAGTATGATTTATAAATACATTTGAATGGAAAAGAGGATTTTGTGACTTGTGTGATGTACATGTGGGATGTTTGGTTAATTTTTGATCTGGAAGTGATATTTTCATGTGAAAATTATATTTCTTATCTTTTTTAACTTCCTTGAGCACAAGAGGGAAACCCGGGTATCTAGGTGGGTGGACGTGTACTAGTATGCTAGTGATTCTGTGGGGTTTGTCCTCAGTTTCACGTAGAAAGATTGATGCTTAAAACACTGACTAAAATATGATGATGAGGATGATTGGGTAACACTAGGTTATGGGTATGTTCCGTACTAGTGGCTTGTGAACAAGAACAAATATTTTTGATGGTTACTTTCACCGAGATACGAGGTACCTGGGACCCACAACAATCTAGTGCCTAGGGGTTATTTCCCATTGCTTGTGCTCATTAGATGATTGTTCTTACCATCAGAATATGGTATGATTGGATGAAAAAAAATTCAGTAGCTTTGTAATTTATTTTAAAAGTGTTGATTCTTTAAATTTGCCCAATTGAAAACTATTTTTATTTAATGTTGCATCTTTTAGAAATTGTAACTAGCATTTCATGTTTATGAAAACACACATGCTTTTCATCTTTTAATTATTATCACATAGAATCTCTTAGTGGTGGTATCCTAATGGGATTTGGCTCACACCATACTTACACCTTTGGGTGTAAGTAGACTTGGTTGTTTTGTCACAGGTTTTGGTACAATTTTAGTGCTAGTAGTTCAGGTTTATAGCAGGTCCTTTTTGATGTGGTGTTGTGGAGACGGCTTGAGGGCGGTGCCTCTTGCCATGTGGAGGTTCTTGGGCTGTCCCTTTTGTTTTTTTTAATTTTTAATAGTCTTTGAGATTTGTTTTAAACTATGTAATTTAGTTCTGAAATTTTGTAAAATATGATTTTGTTTGAAAAGTCTAGATTGATTTTATTGGACTTGTTTTTTGTTTTAAGTTTATAGAATCAGGTAAATCATTCCGATTTTTCAGTTTATGATACTCAGGAACTTGTTCCAGCCCGTGGATATTGGGAACTCCCTTTGGGCCTTTTCATGGGCCGGGTATGGTGCTAGTTTTGATGGAGACCAGATTTGGTTCATTTTAGGAAACATGAGAAAGGGTGAGTTTAGATGCCCAGTAAGGGTAAACATGGGTGATATTATCATAACATGAGTATAAGGGTATGATAATATAAGAATAAAATTTTAAAACCACAACATTCATACCATAGATCATCATCATGAGTCATGGAATAAATCTTGGTAGTTCATAATACATGAATCATAAAGGAATCAAAGTACATAAGTTGTGAGAGTGTAACATTGACATAAGACATAGATTTTTCGAATACACATAAGCATAGAAAACCATATGTCAAGGATATCCACAAGGACATTCATAAAATGTTAGTCTTCACCTAACCACCCATGTACCTGCTTCTAGATTTGGATAACCTCCCATGTACCTGCTTTTGGTCTGGGTATAACCTCCCGTGTACACTCTTTTGGGCTTGGGATAACCTATTATATACCATTTGATCTCATATAACATTAAATATTATCTAATTAATTAGAGTAAGATATACGTCCCACCTATCACATAATTAAAATCATACATATGTTTCCACAAGATTATGAAACATTCATTATATCAGAATCCATGAAAATAAACAGGGTTCATAAAACTTTTCATCATAACATAACACATGAAAAAAATGGGTTTAATTATAATTTAATCATTTAATCATAACATAAACCCTAGAAAAAGATACAGGTTTCATACACATCATGTAATCATAAAGAAAAACCATTTAAAGAAATAATAAGAATAGTATCCTTGGATCATATCCCTAGTAAAGCATAAGTTACATAAAATGATGTCATATTAGATGGGAAATGATTTTGAAAGATAACTTGGAACATTTATTGAGGAAAATAACCTTTACAATTTTTAAAACACTTTTTAAAACATAAAACATTTTCAAAATCATTTTATTTAAAAATAACCTTGGATACTTATAAAGGAATCTTTAAAGATCAATTACAACATTTGTTGAGGAAAATAACCTTTTCACTTTGAAAAAGCTCTCTAAAACATAAAAAAAATTAAAATCATTTTCTATGAAAATAAACTTAGAAAAATATAAATGAAGCTTCAAATAAAATAATGGCCATGATGGAGGGAAATTCTATTCATTCCATACACATTAAAACAAATATTCCTTTCAAATTTTCAGTAAAATCCAAACAGGCCTTATTTTTGAAAATGACATGAATATTACTTTTTAAAACACTTAATAATGGTTAATAATTTAATTAATAAACCCTTTGGATAATTTTAAAACATTTTTAGAAAACACAGATATGGAAGAAAAAGGGTTTTTGAATGAAAAGAGAAATAAAGTCAATTTTTCTTAAATCTTGTTTTTTGTAATCTTGTGTAAATAAAGAGAGTAAAATAAAGGGAAAATATGTATTCTTAAGAAATTATTAGATTAGAATAAAATAAATGTGTTTTTTGATATATAGATCGCAATATTTCATCATTAGAAGCATAAACATAAACGATCTTGATACACAATGAGATTGTATCATGAAACCCTTTACCACTTTGGTAACATTGAATTATATGATCCATGAAAGAATAACATTAAATGAAACTTAAAATATATTGAGAATAAATAAATTCATGATATTATATGTAAAAGGGGATTTATATACACCTCATAAAATAATATAGGTTCATAACACAACATGTGTCACAAAGAAGACAAATTGAGACAAAAAATATCTTACCACTTTAGTAACTTTTGAACTGTAAACACCATGAAAGGGATATAATAAAAAAAATATATATAAATCCATATAATTTTAAATATAATAATAATAAAATAAAATAATTTATAGAATATACACCACATAAAATAAATACATGGTGGATATGGAATGTTTCTTACAGAAGATAAAAGTGAGACGAAAATCTCTTACCTTAAGTATTGAATTAATTCATAAACATTCCAAACACCAGTATAATACATATATGTTTATTTTAAATATAATAAATAACCATAATTATATATATAATACCATATTTGATTTACTTATGACCTTTTATTATCCATTTGTTAACAATTACTTGTTAAAATCTCATTTCAGGTAATAATTGCTTTGCATTTCATGTATGGTTTGATTTGGTATTTTTAATCCTTTTAAGTTAATGATGGTTCCATAATATATATATATATATATTTAACCATTATATATATATAATATATATTTATTATATTTTTATTTATATTAATCCAAAAAATTTATAGATAGAAAATGAAATACACCATTTATAGAGATAGTAGGTCGTACATACGCATGAATGCTGTTTCCATTTCTTAATAGATGGAAAAAAAGAAAGGTAAATAATAATTAAACTTTATAGTATCATTATGATTTAATATATATAACATAATTTTATTAACTTTATCCTTATTACCATACATCCAAGCATTAGTGAAAAACGCATCACATCGCTTCATGAGGCAGTAGTTCGCCGTACACATGAGCGATATCATTGTATCCACTACTGAATGAAAATTAAGAAGGTATATGAAAAATATTTATTACTTAGGTATAATTATGTTACAAATATCATATGTTTTTTATTAAATATATACTTATTACCATCCAAGTAAAATGGAAATGGAAAAACACATCACATCGGTTCGTGAGGCGATAGTTTATTGTACACATGAGCAACATTATTGTTTTCCAATGGGTTATAAAATAAGAAGTTAGGTGTGATATTATAATTCAATAACTATAATAATATCAAATATATCTTATATAAACATTAAATCCATAATTATGTCCAACCATGAGATGCGGTGATGGAAAATGAAGAACATTAGTTCGCGATGTGATAGTTCACCGTACACACGATTGAAAATTTTGTTTCCCATTTTACGGAAGTGTATATGGATATAGGTTATTCAATTAACATAAAAAATATTAGTATATGGTAGATAATATTGTTATCATATCATAATATTTGAATAATATTAAAGGAGTTTGAAGAATAAATAAAACAAAAAATGCAAGTTTAAGAATTTTATCTATTCTTTAGAGAGCCTCTTTAGGTGTACACCTAAATCCTTCTTAGGATGGAAAAATAACAAAAATAAGGCCTATAGGATGATTTTAGGTTAGTAATTAATGTATTTGGGAATGTATTTTATAATACCAATGGTTTTGGAATTGTGAATATTTGAGGAGATGTGGTGGCCTTTTATAAGTGGGGGAGAGGACACACTTGGAATTTTTAAAAAGAATAAAGTGTAACCACGTTTTTCACATGAAACAAGGCTAAAAATGGGTCATTATCAAACCTTAGAGGTTATAAGGTTGAAATATGTTCAGATAATGTGTGTTGGACAAGTTTCTATGTCACTTTACCCCTTATATTTTTAGTTTAAGCCCTGGTAAACCTGTTTTAACCTTAACAGCAATAAATAATTTTTAATGTTTTTACTATTCATTATGGTAAAAAATTAATTTTACATAATTATATAATATTATTTATTATTATTCCAAATAATTAATCTATTTTTCCAAATAACATTGATATAAGTTACAAAATTTAATTTTAAAATATACCCATATACGTGATGAAAAAAACGGTTTTTTAAAGAGAAAATCTTCAAAAGTTTAAAAGGTTTTTATACCAAAATTAAATATGAAATTAATTAAAATGACCAAAATTAGATTAATAAATATATAATTTAACTATTTTTTCTTTTAAACCATATTAAAAAAAATTAAGTTTTTAAATTCTTTAAAATAAATGACAATTCTTAATAAAAATCAGTATTTTCACTATTCATCAGAAATATGATCTTCTCAGAAAATTATTAAAAATTCATCCTAAAATAATTTTGACATGATGATTTTAAAAATTAATTTAAATTTTTCAAACAAATTTTTCAAAAGTTTCAAAAATTAATTTTAAAAACTTGTGTGCAAAATGTGACAAAACTAATTATAGAAAAATATAGTTTTTAAGCCTAAAATTGGATTTATTATTATCCCATGATTAGAAAACACATAAAATGAATGTTGAAACATTTTATTGAATATATAATATATAAATTTCATTAAAATAATTCCCCAAAAGTTATTTATTCAATTTATTGAGATAAAATACGTTTATGCCCATACAAAACAGTTTTTCAAAAAATTACTTACTTTATTTTCAAATGGTTTAAATTTTAATTTCTAATTAACTGGTAATCAAAGAATGAATTTTATGTATAGTTTTAAACCATATATTTTCATAATTTAGTTAATCTTATTCATACTTTCCATTACAATGGCTAGGTGGAAACTATCATATTAAATAATAACATTTTAATAGTATATCATGTTTCGTTTAAAATCAGTGTCGTGTATAATACAAGATAGACTTGGTGTTGCATGTAACATAAGCTAAACTCATTTTTTTTCATGCGATGAAATCTAAAATTTATTTTGTGTGTAATGTAAAATATAAAAAAATTAAATTAATTTGGAAAAAAAATATTTCATAAAATCTATGGGTGTTACATTCTACCCCCTAAATTAATTTCATCATCGTATTTTGAACTTATGCTCAATAATAGAGGGTTTAAAATTTGAAAAATCCATTTATGGGAAACCCACATCATAAAAAATATTAATAAAACATCATCATGAAAATAGGGATGTTTATGTGCAAAGGTCACCTAGAATAACACATAACAAGATTTCTATATAGGAGAACATTATTGGGATGTGAAAACAAGGACATGGAAGGGAAAACTAATGATCGAATACTAATAGAGTGATAAAGAACATGGTCAGAAGAAATTTAACAACCACAATGATGTAAATCTATGATAGCTAAAAATACTATTCATTCATCATAAATGAAGGTAAATGTATAAAATTTTATTTCAAGATCCTTTTCCCAAAGTTTTATAATTTTCATTAGAATATATACTTTCTTGATTTCATTCCATTTAATAAGCACAATCTCATCCTTTGGTTGTTACTATATCAATTTCTATTTCATCACTTACTCTAAGAGATTAATTTTTCATGCTTGAAGTACTAAAGGATAATAATATCCATAAAATAATGATAATACATTCCCTCTATCTCTTGTTATTATATAAAAAATGGATAGTAAGGTTATCCAATATGCATAAATATTCATATGGTGAAATTATACATTAATCTATAAAACCACATCCATGGAAAAAATAAAACCATTCCATAAATATTTAACCTTATGACCCTTCCAAAATTCAAAATTTATAAATATAGTCACTAAATCTACCAAAATTAACTTATTATTAATCCCCTAAATATCATTAAGTAGCTCTTAATGGTCACATTCCAAATATGTGAATACCTTGGTCATATATTCTCCTAAAGGACGGTAATAAACATAGTTACCGTAAAACCTCAATGAAAACATACATGTTCCATATTCCTTAAATAAAACCATAGATTATTGAATATACTATTTAAGTACAAAATTTTTGTAAACTCCTTCAATGATTACATTTACCACTTTGTCAGCAAATCATTAATCAGTTCTAAAGTCATCAATACTATCCAATTTAATTTATCCATATTAATCATATATTTATCCAACCTAAATACAATTTTTCAACATCAGGAACATACTAAGGGTTATATTCCCTTAATCACATGTTTTCTATAAAATATCACATTACCATTAAATAAATTTTCTATGTTTTCAATACCATTCAAAATATTTTTGCAAATCCTTAATGAAAACCTTCTATAGAACAATCCTTATATATTTCATGATTCATATAACATAATTCTTTAATTGAAATTCATAAATACTTTAATCATTACACTTAATTATTAAACCATTAACTAGTCTTAATTATCTCATTACTTAATACCTATTTTCTATAATAATAAATATGAATTTTTTTTAAGATTCATAAAAAATCAATTGAATCATTCCTCTTATGTTTAACATAAACAATACTATTATAAATTCCAATACCTTTCATATATCATTTGTGGTCACTTCATCATTAATAAAAAAACCATTACTTGGACCACCTCACCAATCCTCTTATTGAGATTTTCCCTAATGACATTTATTTGTATAATACCCATACTTCCCACATTTATAATGTTCAACCATTGATAATACCTTAGGGGAACCATTATTCTTATCCATTTAATTAATTGAATTTTTATTTTTCCTCAACATTTTCTTAATCTATGCCTCTCTTCTCCACACATAAAAATATTATCGTTCCTTTGATCCATTCCATGTAGTTTTTCTCCCCACATTATCGACATATAGGAAAATGAATCTTCTTTCATTCATAGTCTCCACCACCCGAGCTCTCAGAAAACTCTATCCTTCTATTCTGTGGTGATTCTAAGAGCTAGTTAAGGTACACGTTGTTAATTATATATCTTGATAACTAATTAGGCATTATCATAATATCCTCCACTCTAGTCATCATCCCATTTGGTTACTCATAAATACATTATCTATCACATTCAATGTTAACCCAGTTCCTTTTAGTCCCCGCCATTGAATAAAACAAAAAATATATAGTGTGAGAAACAATACCCATAGTGGAAAGCCGCATAATCATAAAACATTTATTGGATGTATAAATAATGGAAACTTATTTTAATCCTATGAAACCTTATTTTTAACCAGGTCATCCATCATTATTAGCTATTCAGATCCTTCATAATGGTTTGTAAAGTAAATTTGGATTAACTAAAGAATATACCTCAGGGGTGTCAAATTAGGTGCATAGTAAGACCTGTTTTCATGTACCAAGTAATGCTTGAGTCAATACCGACATGCCTTTTTCAGAGTTATTAACCTTAGTTACATCTATTCCAGAACCAAGTCCACTTTTAGTATCCAGAAAGTGATGTATTTCTAGTTAAATCACATAATATCTTCCTTACCAAAACATTAGGATATTATCCTATACTTAGTATTATCCTATGGGTTATCACTAAATTTTTCTCATCATAGTTTCCAAAGTATAACTAAGCTTTTCTTTGATACCAACTATAAAGTACCAAAATTATCATACATAAATATTTCATTTTTTAGATTAATATTCAATAAATTTTACAATTACACACCTATGAAACATATCGGTTTTTTATATTTGGAGACTAGATTCACAATATTATCATTTCATAAAATATATTCAATGTATACCAAAAATATATTCCTATTTATTAGTCTTCATAGACACACCCTACTTACAACCTTTCATCATAACGTAGGGAAAGGAAACATAAGAAATGGTGATATCAGATGCTCAGTAAAGGTAAACATGAGAGATATTAACATAAAATGAGCATAAGGGTATGATATGATGAGAATAATATTTAAAAACCATACCCCCATACCATATATCACGAACATTATTCATGGAATAAATCCTGGTAGTTCATAAGACATGAATCATAAAGGAATCAAATTACATAAGTCATGAGAGCATAGCATTGGCATAAGATATAGATTTTTGGAATATACATAAGAATAAAAAAGCTTTTTAAATTTTATCCACTAATACATTCATAAAATGTTAGTGTTGGGATAACCACCTGTGTATGTAATTCGGGCTTGGGACAACCTCCCGTGTACCCTATTATGGGATTGGGATAACCTCCTGTGTACCCTTTAAGTTCATATAAAATTAATTATCACCCAATTCATTGGAGGTATATATAGGTCCCATACATCACATAATTAAAATCATAAATATGCGTGCCAAAAGATCATAAAACATTCATCATTTTAAAATCTATGAAAAGAAATGGGTTTCATAACACTATTCATCATAGAATAACTTGTGAAAAAAACAGGTTTCAATATCATTTAATAATTTCATCAAAACATAACCCATATAAAAAGGAATAGGTTTCATAAACACATTTTCATCATAAACATAAATCATTTAGAGAAATAATACTAATGATATCCTTGGATCATATCTCCAGTAAAGCATAAGTTACATCAAATGATTTCATCTTCGATAGAAAATGAGTTTGAAAGATCACTTGGACAATTTCTTGGGGAAAATAGTATTTACACTTTGTAAATAAATTTTTAAAACATAAAGCATAATCAAAATATTTTTCTTTTAAAATAACATTGGAAAATTATAAATTAATCTTTAAAGATCAATTAAAATGTTTCTTAAGGAAAATAACATTTTTGAAATTGATTTTTTTAAAATAAAAAATTTTCAAAATCATTTTCTTTAAAAATAACCTAAGAAAATTATAGAGGAATATTAAAATAAAATAATTTTCATTATGGTGGGAAATTCCATTCATTTTGTACATATTAAAATAAATATTCTTTTTACATTTTTGGTAAAAGCTAAACAGACCTTTTTTTAAAAACAACGTGAAGATTTATTTTTAAAACACTTTTTAAAAAGTAAAATATGGATAAGAATTTATTTAATAAATCCTTTGGATAATGTTAAAAAAAAATTGATTTTTTTTTAGAAAACATGGATATGAAAGAAAAAGGGTTTTTGACCAAAAAAAGAAATAATGTTATTTTCCTTAAAATAATTATTTTAGAATATTGGTTATATAAGGAGATAAAAATGAAGGGGAAAATGTATTTTAAAGAAATATCCATAAGAGAATAAAATTCATGGTTTTATTGAGAGATAGATCATAATATTTCATCATCAAAATCATAAACATAAACAATCCTAATAAACGATGAGATTGTATCATTAAACCCTTCACCACTTTGGTAATATTGAATCATAAGTATAATGAAAGAATAAGATTAAATGAAACTTAAAAATATAAAAAGAATAAATAAATTAATGATATTACATTTCAAATGGTCTGTATATACACCTCATAAAATAAGATAGGTGCATAACATAACGTATGTCCCAAAGAATGCATACTGAGAAAAAATCCCTTTCTGTTTTGGTAACTTTTAAACCATAAAACCCATGAAAGATATATCATAAAATGGATATATAAATCCAAATAATTTTCATTATAATCATCATAAAATAAAGTCACATATATTATATACATCATATAAAAGAAACACATGGTGAATATGGAATGTGCCTTAGAGAAAATAAATGCAAGATATAAATCCCTTACCTTAAGTCTCAAATTCCTTAGAACACATTCGATACTCATGTATAATAAATATATATTTATTATAAATATAATACAGAACCATAATTATATATATCGTACAGTATATGATTTACGTATGATCTTTTATTACCCTTTTATTAACAATTCCTTGTTAAAATCAAGTTTCGGGTAATAACTACTTTGTTTTTCATGTATGTTTTGATTTGGTATTTTTTTGGTCCTTTTACAGTAATAATGGTTGCAACATATAAAAAATGTTATACATTATATAAATATAATATATATTAATTATATATGTATTCATAGTAATCTATAAAATTTAGAGTTAGAAATTGAAATATACTGTTCATGAGATGGTAGATTGTACGTACACAAGAACGTTGTTTCCATTTTTCAACAGATGGGAAAAAGGTAAATAATAATTTGAATTAATAGTATAATTTTGATTCCATATATATATAATATATCTATTAAATTTATCCTTATTACATTACATTCAAAGTGTAGTTGAAAAATGAAGCACATTGCTTTATGAGGCAATAGTCAGTCGTATACACGAGCGAGGGTATCATACCCCCCAAAGAATAGAAATTAAGAAAGTATATGTGATGTATTTATTAAATAGGTATAATTATTTTAAAAATATCATATTAATTCATTAAAAACATATTTATTACCATCCAATTAAAATGAAAATGGAAAAACACATCACATCGGTTCGCGAGGCGGTAGTCCGTCGTACACACGAGCGACATTATTATTTTCTAAGAGGTTGGATGATAACAAGTTAGGTGTGATATAATAAATATATAAGTATAATAATATAATATATATATTATATAAACATTAAATAATTCATTAAATCCATCATTGAGAGTTGGTGATGGAAAATGAATAATATCAGTTCGCAAGGCGATAGTCTGCCATACACACGATCGATGATTTTGTTTCGCATTTGATGGAAGTGGAGATGGATATAGGTTATAAAATTAAAATAATAAAATATAAGTGTATGATATATAATGGTTTTATTATATTACAATATTCAAATAATATTAAAGGAGTTGGAATAAGCAATAAAACAAAAATACAAGTTTAATAATTTTACCTCTTCTTTAGAGAGCCTCTTTAGGTTTACACCTAAATCCTTATTAGAATGGATTTATAAACAAAATAATGAATATAGGATGAGTATAGGGTATTAAGTAACGTATTTGGTCAGTTATTTTCCAAATAAAATAGTTTTGTAAGTGTGAAGAGGAGAAGAGAGGGGTGGCCTTTTATAAGTGGGGGTGAGGACACATTTGGAATTTTGGAAAAGAATGAAGTGTACCCACATTAT
Organism: Viscum album; assembly: GCA_963277665.1. Lineage (NCBI taxonomy): Eukaryota > Viridiplantae > Streptophyta > Magnoliopsida > Santalales > Viscaceae > Viscum > Viscum album. The sequence goes on from OY728144.1 coordinate 302,571,690, forward strand.
TCAAATTAAAAAAGGATAAAAAATGGATCATTATATAAAATTATATGATATATGGTATGAATATGTATATAAAATGGGTTTTGGGAAAGTTTATAGGTCACTTTACCCCTTATCATTTTAGTTTAACCCCCCACTAAACCCGTTTTAACCTTAACCTCAGTAATTAATTTTTACTATTTTTACTATTCATTAAGGTAAAAAATTAAGTTGACCTCATTAGATAATATTAATTATTATTATTAAAAATATTTAATCCATTTTTATAAATTAAATTCATATAATGGGGAAAATATAATTTAAAAATAGACCCACAAACATGATGAAAAAAAGGTTTTTCAAAGATAAAATCTTCAAACATTTAAAACGTTTTTATATCAAAATTCAAAATTAAATTAATTAAATTAACTAAATTTTATTAATAATTATATAATTATACTAATTTTAATTTTAAAACCTTTTTAAAATAATTTTTAAGTTTTTAAATTCTTTAAAATAAATGAGTATTTTTAATAAAAACCAGTATTTTCACTATTCAGCACAAAATTTACCTTCTCAGAAAATTCTCAAAAAAAATACTAAGATAATTTTTTTGTGATGATTTAAAAAATAAATTTCATTCTTTCAAATACATTTTCTAAATTTTTCAAAAATTAATTTTAAAAATAAGCGTGAAAAATGCAATAAACTATTTTTTAGAAAAATATAGTTTTTAGGAAACAAATGGATTTATTCTTATCTCATGCCTAAAAAGAATATAAGATGTATGTTAAAACATTTTATTGAATATATAATATATAAATTTAATTAAAATCATTTACTAAAAGTTATTTATTCAATTTATTAAGATAAAATAGTTTTGTGCACATAAAAAATAGTTCTTTAGAAAATAGTTTCCTTTATTTTAAAATGGTTTTTATTTTTATTTATAATTATTTGATAACCAAAGAATTAATTTTTTATATTGTTGTAAACCATATATTTTCATAATTTAGTTAATCTTATTCATACCCACCATTCCAACAACTAGAAAATAACTATCATATTAAATAATAATATCTTAATAGTATGTCATGTTTCGTTTAAACTTGATGTTGCGTGTAATGAAAGATAAACTTATTGCCGCATGTAATGTAAGATAAACATAGTGTTGTGTATAATACAATCAAAAATTAGTGTTGTGTGTAACAAAAAATATTGAAAATAAAAAAATTAATTTGGAAAAAAATATTTCATTAAATCTCAGGGTATTATAGCGTACCTTCTTGCATGTTTATTTTTTTCATCTGACTATTTTTATCCTATATATCTAACCATACTATGTTTATCCTATATTATTTTGGTAAATAGTGGATTATTTATAGGTGGTTTTGTGTAAAACATTTTCCTAAAAAGGGGGTGTAAAATAATGACCCGGATTCCACTAAACCGGTTCTCAGAGTCGGTGGGTTATAAGGCCTCAAGCGCGCCTCCCTATACGTCACAGGCTACCGACTAGCAGTGAGGGCCCAGAGTGTGATAGTGGGGAAACTATTTCCTTATATTATAGTAAGCAATAGCAGAAAATAGTTAAGTATCATATACAACAGAAAGTAAACAGAGTGCAGAAGCAGTAAACAACCGAAATAGAACATGCTGTAATAATAAATGAAATACTGTAAAATCTCAAATAGCTATGCCATAAAATAAAACACTGCTCACCCACTGGGCCAACCATAAAAATAAAATATTACAAAAGAAACTAAAATTAAAAGTACAGGGATCTACTACAAACTCCAAGACAGACCACTTACCCGGTCTCCAGACATTGTCGAACTGCACCATCCCGATTAGAAGAACCCACTCAAGCAGCTCCGCTCGACCATGAAACAGTAGGACTTAGCCCTATCCACCATGAGACTCATTCTCAACCTAAAAATAGGACATTTTCTCTACACTTACACCTAGGTGCACATGTAGGGGTGATAAATAATCTCAATAGGCTACCCTAAAAATCAACATGTAACTATGCTACTAAAAGTGTATGCAAAATCAACGTACTCAGCCTAGCTGAAACACAACCAAAAAGGAAAGTAAAACCAACATGAGCCCATAGTCAAACCGAGGGCCCATAATCCCTATCAATTGGGAAAGTTCCACCATGGATGTCCATAACTATATAGGTACACATTTATAGTCCCACGCCTATACATATATACATAGATATGAATATTCATTGGTATGTGAATCAAACACCCTAAAACCACATCATCAGTTGATTATTGGGTCTGTAATCCTAGTCAAATGGATATCCTATGTAAGGGAATTAAGCTGGATGTCATTCCACTCAAGCCATGTACCATTAAGTCTATCTCTGGGTCCATAATCCCAATTGACATATACTTGCTTTGTCCAACGCCAAAAAAGGCTTTGAGCAAGGTACGCCACCATAGGGGGATACTCGTCCTACAACTAGGTTCACCCATACCTTCCTCCAATCACTAATAAGGATAATGTATACCGATGGTCAAACCTATAAGAAAATATTCCTGGAAAACATCTGGACATCAGGTGAAACATCATCCTACACCTCTCGAGTCCCATAACTAATTTGGAAGAATATAATCATTCTGATCATATAACATCCAACCTATGAGCCTGTCCAAGGCATTCCTATAGAGGGAATCCAAGTATCACTCAAGGCATAGAAGTTATGAACCCATTGATCCCATCCAAGTCATTCCCCCACAAGAAATCCAATTATCTCCTAAGGTATACAAATTATCAGACCACTGAGCCTGTCCAAGGCATTCCTCCAACAGGAATCCAAGTATCACTTGGGGTATATAAACAATGCTAATAGAAATCATCCAAGGAATCCCTAAACATATCCATGGTTTGCTCAAAATTTAATTAAATCCTCCATGATCCCATTCACCACATGTGTGGTTCGCTCACGGCTTAAACATAATACGCTCTTTGAGTCCGTCCATGGAATTCTAATCTGAATCCATAGTTCACCCAAGGTATAATGTAAAATAGTCATATGAGCCTGTCCATGGACTTTTAACCTAAGGGAATGGTTCTCCCATTACTATTTACCCCTTTAATCATTTAATATTTAATTAAACATTTCATTAGGTGCACAAAGGTCAAAACCGAAAATCATCAAGTAAGGCTCAATAGTCAGATACCAGGAAGCACCTCTAGTCATCCCAAAAAAATATATATCATAGTATATATATATATACAATCAGGATCAACAACCAACTTCTAGATAATACCACTAGGTACTAGTAAAATATCAGAAATAACAAGGCTTATAAGCCAGATCCCAGGAGAGCACATCTGGGCATCCCAATAAGCAAGAAAGATGTCTCGTGTTAGGCTCATCAACCACCAACCATGAATCACCTCTGGTAAACACTACTACGTAATCAAAACCAAGTTTGATATAAAGAAAATGTGAGGGTGACCCAAATTCCCAACCCAAAACTCCATTCACATCCCCACTGGTGTGTATGTTTGGCACGAGTTCTGGGTGACACCCGAACACCATCTCTATCCAAACCTGAGATAACATCTCAGGGTTGGTCAAACAATGGGTAACTGCTAGGTCCCTCAATCCAATCACTAAAAAAATCCTACTCGGGATCCTCTATGTAAACATGAGCGAAGGCATCCTACTTGGGATCCCTAGCTATAAAGGTAAAGGATGAATCCTATATAGGATCATTGAGTGGTAAACCACAGAGAGATCCTACAACAGTGATCCTTTAAATGATACACAAGTGAGGGATCCTACATGGGAATCCCTAGATCATCATGTAAGAAAAGGAAGTATCTTTAGAAGAAATAAGTCTCATGGACTCATAGTCCAGAAGGGCATCTCTCACAAGGGGAACTTCCTCAAGAGAAAAACTTCATGGGAGATAGCTCATGGATCATATTAGATAAAAGGTCTCCACTAGGTTGGTCTAAACACCCAACCTATTATTCCCTCAAAGTCTCAGTCTCAGGTGATAACTGAACTCAAAAGGTGGAGGAAGAACCTATCCTTTTATACAGAAGCCTCAAAACACCCATTAGGATTCCTCAGAATGCTCCACTAGTTTCACCATCGCGATCTATGTGTAAAGACACTCAGAATGGACCACTCTCAGGTCTAATTCTAATATCAGGGAAAGAAGACACGAAAAACCCTCAAAGGGTTACTAGGGGTAGTACACAATGTGTAACCTTGATACACAGTGTGTACTCCCAACATGCCACCTGGGCGTATAATCTCTCCAAACTGCGCATGTAAACACTCCATGTACACAATGTGTAACAAAGGTACATGGAATGTACCCAACATGGGGTACATTCCTGTGTCCCTTAACTGGCTTGGAAATCTAATTTACCAAGCTATGTACTTCTACACGGCGTGCTACCCTACATGGGGTGTGGCTGTGTACCCCACACAACTGTGTACCCCTACAAGGGTAGACATTCCTGGGTACTCAGCCACATAGTCAAGTACTGATACACGGTGTGTAAATGTAACACCCCAAGCTTCCACGGTATGCTTCTCTTTGAATAATACAGTAGCGTGTGTTGTACGCAACTTCGAGTTCTAACACACACTACAACCAATCAAACTAGCCATAATGAATAGTAATACATAATTTTTAAAATTTTAAAATTTTTTTCTCTCAAAATGGACTTCATTTTTGGATTCAGAATATCGAATTTAGCCTAGGGTAAAATTTTGGTACTTTTCGGATAACTTTTATATTTTGATGAATAGTGAAAATTACTAAATTTTAATTAAAAAAAAACTTTTTTAATCAAAATAATTAGTGGTGATAAATTATGAATTTGAGTGGTTTAAAAGTATATTTCGAATATATTTTTACCATTTAATACAATGTTGGTCATTGGACAAAATTTCACAATTAAATCGGACATAAACAAGTGTCAATCTTTTGATAGTTATTATCTCTTAAAAACACACTTTTTGTTTTAACAACGAGAATTAATTTTAAATTAATTTCTGCCACTTATGTGTTTTGAATTTGGAAAAATGGATTCCATATTTGGAATTAGGATGTTTAAATTCTGTAAATATGTAACTTTTTTTAGACATTTTGAATAATCCCTTCGGTAAATATTTTATTTACCATGGTTAAAGGGTAAATCCAGTAAATAAGGGTTAAAAAATAATATTATAATAATAACAAATTACCCTAAAACGTGTCCTAAACTTATTGGTTGATATATTTCCGACCATGGGCATATTTGGGTTGATTTTGGGACCCCATGGAGCCACTTGTAAGTGATAGGGACACTTTATTTTAATTAAGTTAAAATGAATACAAAAATGACACAAGCATATATCTTTTAGAAAAACAATTTTTACATAGGGTTATATATGTTGTATTTTCGACTATAAATATTCATTAGAAAGATAAAAATATTTCTGACATAATGGGATTTTATTTATAATTTTTATAAATTAAATAATTTAATTTATTTATGACACAATAGTGATGCAGTAATTACAATAATAGTAAAAATTAGAATAACTGATATTATAAATACCCAAATAAATTTAATTTGAGACTTTTTATAAATAACAATAATTTTATAGGTTAATATGTAATGTTAGGATTGTTGTAATTAAATTTTTTTGAAGTAATCATTCTGTTATGAGTTTTACAAAAATCAATTATTGAATAGTGTCAAAATTGACATAAAAGAGTTTTTAAAAAACATATTATATTAATAATTGATATTAAATTCCTAAAAATATAAGGTTCAGCCAAGAGACTTATATAATTATATTTGTATCATTAATGGACCACTTGAGGGTCTCTGGGATGTATATTGTAAGTTTATTAACCATATAATATAAAAATACAAAGAGATATTGTAAAAGTGAAACTAATTAACTAAGAGTTAATACTTAAAGATAAGGTTAATATAGTGACCCAAACCGGTATAAATTCTATTTTTTGAGTGGTTTTCGACCCATACCTACATAAAACATTAAATAATCCACTTTGGTGCCATTATAAACCGAATATGAATTTATTATAAAATAATATTTCTAGCTTTTCCAAAAGGTTCCCCTCACCCCTCTTATAAAAGGGCACTCCCCCTTCTCACTAATTCACACATTCAAAGCCTTTTGGTTCGGCCAAACCCTGAAAAAATACTCTCTCAACTTCCCTAAATTCATCCTAGAGGCATTTCTTTAGTAAAAAATCCAACCTAAGTAGCCCTTTTGATCAAATCAAAAGGAAGAACCCGAAGAAGATATAATGATTTCACCACCCTTTTTCAAGTTCATTTCTTCTTCCACTTCTTCTTTCATTGTTATTACCATTATAAAATAATAAATCTAACATATTATATATAATTTGATGTTATTATAAACATGGTACAACCATATTTCAGTATTCTATCCATCCTTTTATTGACATGTCACCATACATGCGTACGTACAGCTTACCGTCTCCACGTCGTGGTGTAATTGTTATTCAAAACATTATTATTTGGATGGGTATAATAATGATGTGTAATTCATGTAAATAATAAATATAACATGATAATTATTATGTATATATGATATAACATCCAATTATATATTATTTTAATATCAAAATAATGATATTGTCGCTCGTGCGTGCGTACGGACTACCGTCTCCACGAACGCGATGAGATTCATTCTCCATCGTATCCATTCAAGTATAATTATCATTTGATGATTTAAAAATAATGTTTAAGTACTTGATATAATTCTGGATATGAATAATATACAACCTATCACTGACAACCATGACTTACATAACAAAACATATAAAAGAAAACGAGTAAGTTAACACCTGAAACGACGATAATACTAAGATATTATTAACACAGCAATGTTAAAAGATCATATATGATATCATATTAATGTATATGATTATTTTATAATTTAATAACAACTATTTCACCATTATACAAGAGGTTAACCTACCCCCAACCATGGAAAAGTACAAGGTAAGGGTTTATTTCGCAATCTCTTCATTATCCGAGGTTGTTTATACGTAATAATCTACTGGGATTTCTTTATCATCCACATCCATGTTTCTTAAAAATGTATTTCAAAACATTTTACTATTTACAAGAATATGGGTTAATGTCATTTATAACCTTGTTTGACTTTTAATAATAGTTTTATAAAGGAATCTTTCCGTCATTTTCCAAACAAGGTGCTTTTTAACCTTTTCGACAGAATTAAGGTAAGAATGTTTTTTTAACTTATACGGCCGGTGCGGCTATTTTTCACCGTTATAAAATCTTAGAAGCTTCCCTTACAAGCTTATATGAATATATTAAAAGAAAATGTTATATTTTATAAATATATTACTCTTAAATGATTTCAAAATAAAAAGAGATGTTACTCTAAAAAGAGTTTTGATTTCATCTATGTCAATATCCTTTGATGGATTTTACGTTTTTTTGAAGTTGATTTATTATGATACAAAACTTATATATTGTATTGAAGGTTTTGTGATATGTTTGACTGTGGATGTGTTATTTTTATACCATTCATGGTTTATGGATTAAGTATTTACATTTTGTATGCTAGTTTTAATACGAATGTTTATGTTATGTTTAAACCTGTTCATATGAGGAATGCATTGGACTTAATATGTGATGAGTGGAGCCCGCTATAGCTCCTCGATGAATCTGTAGGTATCATGAGACAAACTAGTGTCTTGGAACAAGGCCTTGACAAAATCTTATTTGTAGTCTTGGCACGAGGCCTTGGCTATGTGGTTATGATAGTCTGGCATTATGCATTCCATCATTATAAAAGTGGTTATTGATATTGCATGTGATTATTTGATTAGTAGAATATCTATGTGAATAAGTAAATGACATTATTTCATTTTATTTTTTCCATAATACGTTGAAGTTTAAGTTTAAAAGGCTTTTGTTTTAGTTATAAATTGCCTTAAATGTTTATGCTTATTTATGAAAGTTTTCGTTGTATTGCTTACCCTTACGGAGCGTTTGAGCTCACCCCTTTCTATGTTTTATTTTTCCCAGGATTCCAAGAAGTATATGGTGATTGATATGCAGTGTTAAGAAAAGGGAATAATGGAATTCATAAAGGATTATTTATGTAGTTTTGTATGTTATGAAGTGTAATGTAACATTCATGCATGTAATCTATTTTCCAAGACTGCTAAACTGATTGGTCCTTTGGGACTTGATTCCTTGTAATCATGCCAATGTATTAAAATAATGCACCGACTCTGGGTAACTGGGGTCGGGGTGTTACAGTTAGTATCAGAGGAAGTTTAGCAATAACCTTGGAAACTAGATTTAGATAAACTCTAATTAGAGAACATAGCCCTAAGATAGACTTTGAGGATTAGTATATAAGAACTTCCTAGAATTTTGGTATTGTAGAGATTTTGTGAGTTTTCCGAGCAATACATCCCTGTCTGGATACGAGCTGGTAGAGGCGGCTCTGGCACAGATGTACCTAGGGGTAAAACCCGAAAACACCGCTTTGAGCTAGACTCGAACGTGAACTGGTGCCCGACAACGGGCCTGATGCACTCTTGGTTACGACACTCCCGAGGGATATGCTTAGGATAATTCTCATTTTCTTTACAAACCATTATGAAGGGCTCATGATTATATAATTACTCAAAGAAAACATTTTTATGATTATGGATTATATCCATAAACTGTTCAATTTGCGTTAGGTATTTTACAAGTTTGGAATTATTCATTGCAATTCATAAACTGACCTAGTTTATGCTATTGTACAGAAATGGCGCCCAGTAGAAGGAATGTGAACTCCAGTAATACGTATGATCCAAAGAGTAAGAAGGATCATATCTTTTAGGTTATTAAGCCATCATTTAGAAGGGAAATAGTCTCCCATGTATTATCATCATATGAAGAAATAGTATCATGTGTGGATAAGATAACTAAAGATTTTACGGAGTCCTATGACTTTGAAGGGAAGCAAAAAAAGAAAAGGATGGAAGAGAGATAGATGGATAAAGGGAAGAGGGAAAAGAAGAATTTCCCCATGTGTGATAACTGGGGTAATAAACACCCTGAAACTTTCCTGAAAGGAATGGGAGTTTGTTATAAGTGTGTAAGAAAAAGGGAACCAAGTACGTGACTGCAAGGGTAAGAAAATGGTTTCAAATGTACAATGCTTCATTTGCAAGGAGTTTGGACACTACGCGAACCTATCATCAGACTATGCCGCAAATGATGCTATTGGATAACAATCATGTTATGATACTACCACAGATGAAGAGGAATGATTAGAGTTCTTATGTTGAGTGTTGTATCAGCAATGTACTTGTTATAATAATTATGAAGTATATAAGGATTGTACTGTAGTACTATTTCATTGAGGATTTGAGATTTTAAGGTACTAAGAAAAGTGACTCTACAACAAGTTAAACTTTCTGGAAATTACATGGTTGAAGGAAAGATAACCCTTAATATGGTCTTATTATTGAGGTACTTATTTTGGAATAAGATATGGTTGATTTGGGTAAATTATATTGGATATTCTTGACTGCCTTGAAACTGATTAAAGATTTGTATATTCCATAATTGTTGGAGTTTACAACATTTTTGGATGGATGAAGTATATCCAGCATTCTATATGGAATAAGGGAGCATGAATGTAATCAATAAGGATTATGGTAATTCAGGATGTTTCAGTGTTTTAAAAGAATACATGACGAAGGTATTCATATGCTATTACGGGGTAAAAAGGATCTACATTATGTTTACCTTCCTTATAAATGTTGGACTGTGAGTTTGGACAGAATTATTTTGGATAATTCTAGTTTGAGATTAATTTTGGATTGCCATAAAAGGACAACCTGGAGGTCGGGCAACAACCTGTCACGACCGGCAAGGCCGCGAGACTTGAACCCGCAACCGAAGGGCGACAAGGGTGTATCACCTACCACTGGCCCATGAGATGTCCTAGATTAAATAATGTAGTTTATATTAAGAAGGTATAGTAGATTAATTATAAATTTATTTTTTAACCCCAAATGAATAGGATAAATAGAATATTTTTTATGTTCTATTATCTTTTAGAGTGAAATATGAGTTTGTGGTAGAAATTAGTTAAAAGATGGAACTCTACTTTTCAAGTATATATTTTTCTTCTCCTATTATTCTATGAAGAAATTAATTCTTATATTTTATTGAAGGGATCTTAAATCCAAAAATTTGTTATCCTAATACCTTATGTTTTTTTGAATCAATGGTATTTTAAATCCTCATAGATTACTGAATTTAAGGACCTCAATTTTAAACTTGTTTAAGATTATGACCTCAATCACCACCTATAAATATTTACATTTTTCCTCCAATTATATGTCTCTAATTTCCACCAATTTTCTTCTAATCGAGATCATCATTTGGTGGTGACCCTTTCATTTCTCTTTTCCTCTTATTAAGACTAAATTTTATTAACCAAATTTCCGATGTGGGTTTTCCAACAAAGATATTTTCTATTTTCAACCTTTATTTTTGAAGAAGAATATCAAATTACGAGGATGAAATTTATTTAAGGAGGTAAGAATGTAACACCCCAAGCTTCCACGATACACTTCTCTTTAAATAATATAGTAGGATGTGTTGTATGCAACTTTGAGTTCTAACACACACTACAACCAATCAAACTAGCTGTAATGAATAGTAATACCTACTTTTTAAAATTTTATAAATTTTTTATCTCAAAATTGACTTCATTTTTGGATTCAGAATATCGAATTTAGCCTAGGGTGAAATTTTGGTACTTTTCGGATAACTTTTATATTTTGATGAATAGTGAAAATTACTAAATTTTAATTAAAAACAACTTTTTTAATCAAAATAATTAGTGGTGATAAATTATGAATTTGAGTAGTTTTAAAGTATATTTAGAATATATTTTTACCATTTAATACAATGTTGGTCATTGGACAAAATTTCACAATTAAACCGGACATAAACAAGTGTCAATCTTTTGATAATTATTATCTCTTAAAAACACACTTTTTGTTTTAACAATGGGAATTAATTTTAAATTAATTTATGCCACTTCTGTGTTTTGAATTTGGAAAAATGGATTCCATATTTGGAATCAAGATGTTCAAATTGTGTAAATAGATAACTTTTATTTTTATACATTTTGAATAATTACTTCGGTAAATATTTTATTTACCATGGTTAAAGGGTAAATCCGGTAAATAAGGGTTAAAAATAATATTATAATAATAAAAAATTACCCTAAAACGTGTCCTAACCTTATTGGTTGATACATGTCCGACCATGGGTATCTTTGGGTCGATTTTGGGACCCCATGGAGCCACTTGTAAGTGATAGAGACACTTTATTTTAATTAAGTTAAAATGAATACAAAAATAACACAAGCATATATCTTTTAGAAAAAAATTAATACATAGGGTTATTTATGCTGTATTTTCGACTATAAATATTCATTAGAAATATAAAACGATTTCCTACATAATGGTATTTTATGTATAATTTTTAGACCTTAAATAATTTAATTTATTTATGACACGATGGTGATGCAGTAATTACCATAATAGTGAAAAATTAGAATAATTGATATTATAAATACCCAAATAAATTTAATTTGAGACTTTTTATAAATAAAAATAATTTTATAGGTTAATATGGAATGTTAGGATTTATTTAATTAACTTTTTTGGAAGTAATAATTCTGTTATAAGTTTTACAAAAATCAATTATTGAATAGTGTCAAAATTGACATAAAAGAGTTTTTAAAACAAATATTATATTATTAATTGATATTAAATTCCTAAAAATCTAAGGTTCGGCCAAGAGACTTATATCATGATATTTTTATCATTAATGGACCACTTTAGGGTCTCTTGGATGTATATAGTAAGTTTATTGACCATATAATATAAAAATACAAAGAGACATTGTAAAAGTGAAACTAATTAACTAAGAGTAAATACATAAAGATAAGGTTAATATAGTGACCCAAACCTATCTAAATTCTATTGGTTGAGTGTTTTTCTAACCATACCCACCTTAAGTTTTAAATAATACACTTTTGAGCCATTATAAACCGAATATTAATTTATTATAAAATAATATTTCTAGCTTTTCCAAAGGTGCCCCTCACCCCTCTTATAAAAGGGCACTCCCCCTTCTCACTAATTCACACATTCAAAGCATTTTGGTTCGTCCAAACCCTGACCAAATACTATCTCAACTTCCCTAAATTCATCCTAGAGGCCTTAATTTAGTCAGAAAGCCAACCTAAGGAGCCCTTTTGATCAAATCAAAAGGAAGAACCCGAAGAAGAGGTACTGATTTCACCACCCTTTTTCAAGTTCCTTTCTTCTTCCACTTCTTCTTTCTTTGTTATTGCCATTATAAAATAATAAATACAGTATATTATATATACTTTGATGTTATTATAAACATGGGACAACCATATTTCAGTATTCTATCCATCCTTTGAATGACATGTCACCATACGTGCATACGTACGACTTACCGTCTCCACGTCGTGGTATAATTGTTATTCAAAATATTATTATTTGGATGGGTATAGTAATGATGTGTAATTCATGTAAATAATAAATATAAAATGATAATTATTCTGTATATATGATATAACATCCAATTATATATTATTTTAATATCAAAAGAATGATATTGTCGCTCGTGCGTACTACGGACTACCGTCTCCACGAACGCGATGAGATTCATTCACTATCGTATCCATTCAAGTATAATTATCATTTGATGATTTAAAAATAATGTTTAAGGACTTGATATCATTCTGTATATGAATAAGATACAACCTATCCATGACAACCACGACTTACGTAACAAAACATATAAAATAAAACGAGTAAGTTAACACCCGAAACGACGATAATACTAAGATATTATTAACAAAGAAATGTTAAAATATCATATATGATATCATATTTGTAACACCTCAAGATTCTATGGTACGCTTCTCTTTGAATAATGTGATAGCGTGTGTTGTACGCAACACCGAGTTCTAACACACCATAACCAATCAAACTAGCCATTATGAATAGTAATACCTAATTTTTGAAATTATATATATTTTATATTTCAAAATGGACTTCATTTTTGGATTTGGAATATCTAATTTAGCCTAAGGTGAAATTTTGGAACTTTTCGGATAACTTTAATATTTTGATGAATAGTGAAAATTACTAAATTTTAATTAAAAAAAACTTTTTTAATCAAAATAATTAATAGTGATAAATTATGAATTTGAGTGGTTTTAAAGTATATTTAGAATATATTTTTACCATTTAATATAATGTTGGTCATTGGACATAATTTTACAATTAAACCGGACATAAACAAGTGCCAATCTTTTGATAGTTATTGTCTCTTAAAAACACGCTTTTTGTTTTAACAACGGGAATTAATTTTAAATTAATTTCTGCCACTTCTGTGTTTTGAATTTTGAAAAATGGATTCCATATTTGGAATCAGGATGTTCAAATTGTGTAAATAGGTAACTTTTATTTTTAGACATTTTGAATAATTACTTCGGTAAATATTTTATTTACCATGGTTAAGGGTAAATCTGGTAAATAAGGGTTAAAAAATAATATTATAATAATACAAAATTACCCTAAAACGTGTCCTAAACTTATTGGTTGATACATGTTCGACCATAGGCATCTTTGGGTCGATTTTGGGACCCCATGGTGCCACTTGTAGGTGATAGGGACACTTAAGTTTAATTAAGTTAAAATGAATACAAAAATGACACAAGCATATATCTTTTAGAAAAAAATTTTTTACATAGGGTAATATATGTTTTATTTTCGACTATAAATATTCATTAGAAAGATAAAAAGATTTACTAAATAATTATATTTTATTTATAATTTTTAGAGATTAAATAATGTAATGTATTTATGACACAATGATGATGCAATAATTCCCATAATAGTGAAAATTTAAAATAATTGATATTATAAATACCCAAATAAATATAATTTGAGACTTTTAATGAATTAAAATAATTTTATAGGATAATATGACATATTAGTATTGATTTATTTAACTTTTTTAGAAGTAATAATTCTGTTATGAGTTTCAAAAAAAATCAACTATTGAATAGTGTCAAAATTGACATAAAAGAGTTTTTAAAACAAGTATTATATTATTAATTGATATTAAATTTATAAAAATCTAAGGTTCGGCCAATAGACTTATATCATGATAGTTGTATCATTAATGGACCACTTGGGGGTCTCTTGGATGTATATGGTAAGTTTATTAACCATATAATATTAAAATACAAAGAGACATTGTAAAAGTGAAACTAATTAACTTAGAGTTAATACTTAAAGATAAGGTTAATATAAGTACCCAAACCTGTCTAAATTCTATTGGTTGAGTGGTTTTCAACCCCTCCCCACCTTAACCTTTTAATAATCAACTTTGGAGCCATTAGAAACCGAATATGAATTTATTATAAACTAATATTTCTAGATTTTCCAAAGGTGCCCCTCACCCCTCTTATAAAAGGGCACTCCTCATTATCATTTATTCACACCTTCAAAGCCTTTTGGTTCGGCCAAACTCTACCCAAATACTCTCTCAACTTCCCTCACTACAATTGAGAGGCCTTATTTTGATCAAAAAGCCAACCTAAGGAGCCCTTTTGATCAAATCAAAAGGAAGAACCCGAAGAAGAGGTAATGATTTCACCACCATTTTCCAAGTTCCTTTCTTCTTCCACTTCTTATTTCTTTGTTATTACCATTATAAAATAATAACTCCAGTATCATATATATAATGTTATGTTATTATAAATATGGTACAAACATATTCAGTATTCTATCCACCCTTTTAATAACATGTCACCATACGTGCGTATGCACGGCTTACCGTCTCCAAGTCGTGGTGTAATTGATATTCAATATATTATTATTTGAATGGGTATAATAATGATGTGTAACTCATGTAAATAATAAATATAACATGTTAATGATTCATTATATATGATATAAAATCCATTTATATATTATTTTAATATCAAAAGAATTATATTGTCGCTCGTGCGTACGTACGGACTACCGTCTCCACGAACGCGATGAGATTCATTCTCCATCGTATCCATTCAAGTATAATTATCATTTGATGATTAATAATAGTATCTAAGTACTTGATATCATTCTGTATATGATTAATATACAACCTATCCATTACAATCATGGCTTACGTAACAAAACATATAAAATAAAACGAGTAAGTTAACACCCGAAACAACGATAATACTAAGATATTATTAACAAATCAATGTTAAAAGATCATATATGATATCATATTAATGTATATGATTCCTGTATAATTTAATAACAATTATTTCACCATTATACAGTAGGTTAACCTACCCCAACCAAGGAAAAGTACAAGGTAAGGGTTATTTCACAATCTCTTCATTATCCGAGGTTGTTTATACGTAATAATCTACTGGGATCTCTTTATCATCCACATCCATGTTTCTTAAAAATGAATTTCAAAACATTTTTTCTATTTAAAAGAATATGGGTTAAAGTCATTTATAACCTTGTTTGACTTTTTATAAGAGTTTTATAAATGAATCTTTCCGTCGTTTTCCAAACAAGGTGCTTTTAACCTTTTCGACAGAATTAAGGTAAGAATGTTTTTTTATCTTATATGGCGGGTGCGGTTATTTTCTGCCGTTATAAAATTGTCGAAGCTTCCCATACAAGCTTATAAGAATATTTTCAAAGAAAATGTTTTATTTTATAAACATATGACTCTTAAATGATTTCAAAATAGAAATAGATATTTCTCTAAAAAGAGTTTTGATTTCATCTATGTCAACATCCTTTGATGGATTTTACGCTTATTTGAAGTTGATTTATTATGATACAAAACTTGTATATTGTATTGAAGGTTTTGTGATATGTTTGACTGTGGATGTTCTATTTTTATACCATTCATAGTTTATGGTGAAATTATTGACATTTCGTATGCTAGTTTTAATACGGATGTTTATGTTATGTTTAAACCTTTTCATATGGGAATGCATTGGACTTAATATGTGACGGGTGGAGCCCGCTATAGCTCCTCGATGCATCGGTAGGTCTCATGAGACAAACTAGTGTCTTGGCACAAGGCCTTGGAAAAATATTATTTGTAGTCTTGGCACAAGGCCTTGGCTATGTGGTTATGATAGTCTGGCATTATGCATTCCATCATTATGAAAGTGGTTATTGATATTGCATGTGATTATTCGATTAGTAGAATATCCATGTGAATAAGTAAATGCAATTATTTCATTTTACTTTTTCCATAATATGTTTAAGTTCAAGTTTAAAAGGCTTTTGTTTTAGTTATACATTTCCTTAAAAGTTTATGCTTATTTTTGAAAGTTTCCGCTATATTGTTATCCTTACTGGGCATTTGAGCTCACCCCTTTTCTATGTTTTATTTTTCCCAGGATGTGAAGAAGTAAGTTATGAATGACCTGTAGGGATTTTATGTGGGTATATGAGTGGGGAATATGGAGACTATGTTGTTGTAGTAGTTTTTCACTTTATGATATAATGTAAAACTTTATGAATATATCTAGTGTTTCCAAGGCTACTAAACCAATCGGTCTTTCGAGATTTGATCTTTCTTGTGATCATGCCAATGTTATGTATAATGCACCGACTCTGGTTAACTGGGGTCGAGGCATTACAGTTGGTATCAGAGGAAGTTTAGTACAAACCTTGGAAGCTAGATTTAGATAAACTCTGATTAGAGAACGTATACCTAAGATGAACTTTGGGGATTAGTATAGAAGAACTTCCTAGAATTTTGGTATTGTAAAGATTTTGTGAGTTTTCTGAGAAATACATCCCTGTCTAGATACGAGCAGGTAGAGGCGGCTCTGGCACAGATGTACCTAGGGGTAAAACCCGAAAACACCGCTTTGAGCTAGACTCGAACGGGAACTGGTGCACGACAACGGGCCTTGCTGCACTCTTGGTTACGACACTCCCGGGGGATATGCTTAGGATAACTCTCATTTTCTTTACAAATCATTATGAAGGGTTTATGAGTATATACTTCCTCAAAGAAAACATTTTTATGATTATGGATTATATCCATAAATATTTCAATTTATGTTAAGTGTTTTATAAGTATGGGATTATGTATTTTGATTCATAAACTGATCTAGTTTATGCCATTGTTTAGAAATGGCGCCTAGTGGAAGAAATGGAAACTGTATCAATGCGCGCACTCCATGTAGGGATTGCCCTCCTGTTCAAGATAATTATAGTGGAGCTGGTGATGCAACTGGTGCCGATCAGCTAATCACCATACTGGGACAACTCACTCAGGTTATGAATAATAACCTTACCCGTATGGATCACCCTGATCCGCAACATGGAGGATCAATGTTAGATCGATTCATAAGGAAACAACCACCAAAATTCAATGGGAGTACAAATCCCTTAGTAGCTGAGCAATGGATATTTTCCCTAGAGAAAATATTTCAGGCTTTGGGGAGTAGTGAAAGGGAAAAAGTTATCATGGTAGTTTACCACCTCACAGGAGATGCTGATCAATGGTGGTCATTGATTCAAAATACGAAGGAATATGATGAATTATCAAATATGGAATGGAGGGAGTTCAAAGATCTATTTTTAGAAAAATACTTTCTTCGCAACCATCGAGCAGATATGGAAAGGCAGTTTCTGAGTCTGAGACAGAAGGAGGATGAGAATGTCACAAAGTATAAGGCTAACTTTACA
Source organism: Viscum album (assembly GCA_963277665.1). NCBI lineage: Eukaryota > Viridiplantae > Streptophyta > Magnoliopsida > Santalales > Viscaceae > Viscum > Viscum album. Next base: position 302,589,515 of record OY728144.1, read on the forward strand.
AGGTTAGAAAGGTATGCCGAAGATTATATACATAACACAAGAAGTAATATTGATCATTTCTTTGATGGGTTAAAACCATTTCTTCATCGAGCATTATTCTCACAATCCTTTTCGTCGTACAAAGACATTGTCTCATGTGCTATCAAGACCGAAAATGAATTCTCTAAGTCTTATGACTTTAAAGAAAAGCAAGAGAAGAAGAGGCCTGCTAATCAATCTGGGAATGGAAATAAGGGGAAGAAGGGAAAGTTTGAATATCCATCCTGTGGTAAATGTGGGAAGAAACACCCCGGTACTTGCTTGAAGGTAACAGGAGTCTGTTACAAGTGTGGTGAAAAAGGCCACTAAGCTTGTGATTGCAAAGGGAAGAAGGAAGCCACCAACGTTCAGTGCTACAATTGCAGGGAGATGGGGCATTATGCAAATGAATGTCCTAAGCATCAGGAGAACTTACCTCAGAAAAGGCCAAGGGATCAAGGCCAAGCTTATGCTATCACTACTGCTGAGGTAGAAGCTCCGAAAGACGTGGTGGCAGGTAATTTAATGGTTTCCTCAAGTTTAGAAAATGCATTATTTGATTCTGGATCATCGTATTGTTTCATATCTTCCCAGTTTGCTAAGAAAATTAGATATTTCCAATTTGATTTAACAAGGGAGTTGTCAGTTAAAACTCCTAAGGGAAGTATCATTGCAACAAAGTTTTGTGAATCAGTCCCCATTAGAGCACATAAATGTTCTTTATCTGCTGATCTCATCATTATACCTATGATTGAGTTTTATATAATCCTTGGTATGGACTGGCTTTCAGACTATGATGCAAAGATTTATTGTAAGAAGAAAGAGGTTACGATTCTTGATGATGATGATAAGGAACACCTTATCTTTAGAGCATAATCGTCACCACCTAATTCTTATCTAGATCTACCCCCAGTAGCTCAACTAAATTCAATTATTGGGGAGGAAGAGAATGAAATGACTGTGGGTGAGTAAAGGAATGTTCAAATAGAGGATGTACCTGTTGTGAAAGAATATGTAGATGTGTTTCCGGAAGATTTACCTGGACATCCTCCAGAATGAGAAGTTGAGTTTTCCATTGATTTAATTCCTGGATCAAGGCCTATATCAAAGACCCCTTATAGAATGGCCACTGTAGAATTAGTTGAACTAAAGAAACAACTAGAGGAATTGAGTAATAAGATATTTATTCACCCTAGTGTTTCTCCATGGGGAGCCCCTGTTCTTTTTGTTAAAAAGAAAGATGGATCTATGAGGTTATGTATCAACTACAGGGAGATCAATGTTATAACAATAAAGAACAAGTATCCCCTACCTCGCATTGATGATTTATTTGACCAACTTCATGGAGCTCAATACTTTTCAAATATTTACCTTCGATCTGGATACCATCATTTGTGTGTAAAGAAGGAAGACATTCCGAAGACAACATTTCGAACCAGGTACGGGCATTACGAGTTTACTGTAATGCCTTTTGGATTGACTAATGCACCTTCTGTATTCATGGATCTTATGAATAGAGTTTTCAAGGAGTATCTTGATGAATTTTTGGTGGTATTTATTGATGATATCTTGGTATACTCCAAAAGCTACGAAGATCATGAAAATCACTTGCGCATTATCCTGAAGACTCTGAGAAGACATGAATTATATGAGAAGTTTAGCAAGTGTGAATTCTGGCTTCATGAGATTTCTTTTCTTGGCCATATTGTCTCTAAAGATGGAATCTATGTTGATCCTTCTAAGACCAAGGCGATCTAAGAATGGCCATCACCTATGAGTATAATTGAGGTACGTAGTTTTTTTGGTTTGGCAGGTTATTATCGACGAGTCGTCCAGAATTTTTCCCGATTGGCTGACCCATTAATGAAGCTCACACGTAAAGGGGTTAAATTTGTTTGGACAAAAGAGTGTGAAGAATGTTTCGAAGAACTGAAGAGAAGATTAGTCAATGCTCCTATATTGACTCTACCATCGGGGAATGATGGGTTCGTTATTTATAGTGATGCATCGAAGAAAGGACTTGGTTGTGTCCTTATGCAGAATGATAGAGTTATTGCCTATGCATCACAACAGTTGAAAATTCATGAACAAAACTATCCTACTTATGATCTAGAGTTTGCAGCTGTGATCTTTGCTTTAAAGATATGGAGGCACTACCTCTATGGTGAAAATGTGAGATTTATACTGATCACAAGAGTTTGAAGTATATTTTCTCACAAAAAGAACTTAACATGAGGCAAAGAAGATGGCTTGAATTACTCAAGGATTATGATTGTATGATACACTACCACCCGAGGAAAGCAAACAAGGTGGCATATGCTTTGAGCAGAAAAGACCATGGATTTTTGAACGTGATGAGAATTGAAAGGGATTCAATTTTGATGGATCTAGTGAAGATGGACATGGGAATAACCAGGGAAGGTGAAACATCAATGCTTTTTCAAATGGTTGACAAATAATCTTTACTAGAAAGGATTAAGAGTTCTCAGACCGATGATGAAGAATTCCAAAAGAAGATTAAATATGTGAATGATGGGAGACTGAGAGAATTTTTGTATGAAGATGGAATTTTGAAATTTGGGAAGAGACTTTGTGTTCCCTATATACCTGATCTAAAAAGGGAATTGCTGGATGATGCTCATAGTTCCAATTTATCTATACACACTGGGAGCACCAAAATGTATAGATATTTGAAGGAACATTTTTGGTGGGACAAAATAAAGAGGGAGATTGCTAATTTTGTGTCAAGATGTATGGTTTGTCAACAAGTGAAAGCTGGAAGGCAACAGCCTGGAGGAGTCATGCAAACTCTTCCCATACCGGAGTGGAAATGGGACAATATTACGATGGACTTTGTCATGGGGCTACCAAAGACTCCTAGAAGGAATGATGCAATATGGGTTATTGTTGATCATCTTACCAAGTCAGCACATTTTCTTGCTATAAGGGAATATCTACCCCTAGAACGTCTAGAAAGACTATATATTAATGAAGTTGTGAGACTTCATGGAGTACCCCTATCGATTGTTTCTGATCGTGATCCCCGTTTTACTTCAAGATTTTGGAAAAGTCTTTAGAAATCCCTGGATACTGAACTTCATTTGAGCACTGCTTACCACCCTCAGACAGATGGACAATCAGAACGGACTATTCAAACCTTAGAAGACATGTTGAGATCTTGCTCACTTGACTTTCAGGGTATGTGGGATCAATATTTACCTCTGATAGAATTTTCCTATAACAATAGCTTCCATTCGAGTATTCAGATGGCACCATATGAAGTGTTATACGGAAAGAGATGTCGTACACCAACCTGTTGGGATGACATTGGTGAAAGAAAACTTGTAGGCCCATAACTGGTGGAGGAAATGATGGAAAAGGTGAAGGTAATCCAAAATCACATCAAAGCAACTCAAATTAGGTAGAAGAGCTATGCTGATAATCGAAGGAAGGATTTGGAATTTCAAGTCGGTGATCATGTTTTCCTAAAGGTATCTCCATGTAAGGGAGTCATAAGTTTTGGTAAGAAAGGTAAATTGAGTCCCAGGTACATCAGACCCTTTGAAATTCTAGAATGAATTGGGGTTGTAGCTTACCAATTGGCAATGCCGCCAAGTCTCTCCAAAGTTCACGATGTGTTCCACGTATCTCTTTTGAAGAAATACATGCCTGACCCAACGCATGTACTCACCTATGAGGAATTAGAACTAGAACCTGATCTGTCTTATTGCGAAGAGCCCATCAGTATTCTTGATACGAGAGAACAAGTACTGAGAAACTGGACGACACGTCTGATAAAAGTTTTGAGGAGAAACCATAAGATGGAAGAGGCAACGTGGGAACCCGAGGAACTTATGATGAAGAACCACCCAAGTATTTTCATGTGATAAGTATTTTAGAAATTTTGAGGACGAAATTATTTGAAGGAGGGGATAATGTAACACCCCAAGCTTCTACGGTACGCTTCTCTTTGAATAATGTGATAGTGTGTGGTGTACGCAACATCGAGTTCTAACACACCATAACCAATCAAACTAGCCGTTATGAATAGTAATACCTAATTTTTGAAATTATATATATTTTATATTTCAAAATGGACTTCATTTTTGGATTCGGAATATCGAATTCAGCCTAAGGTGAAATTTTGGTACTTTTCGGATAACTTTAATATTTTGATGAATAGTGAAAATTACTAAATTTTAATTAAAAACAATTTTTTTAATAAAAATAATTAATAGTGATAAATTGTGAATTTGAGTGGTTTTAAAGTATATTTAGAATATATTTTTACCATTTAATATAATTTTGGTCATTGGACATAATTTTACAATTAAATCGGACATAAACAAGTGCCAATCTTTTGATAGTTATTGTCTCTTAAAAACACGCTTTTTGTTTTAACAAAGGGAATTAATTTTAAATTAATTTCTGCCACTTCTGTGTTTTGAATTTTGAAAAATGGATTCCATATTTGGAACCAGTATATTCAAATTGTGTAAATATGTAACTTTTATTTTTAGACATTTTGAATAATTACTTCGGTAAATATTTTATTTACCATGGTTAAGGGTAAATCCGGTAAATAAGGGTTAAAAAATAATATTATAATAATACAAAATTACCCTAAAACATGTCCTAACCTTATTGGTTGATACATGTTCGACCATAGTCATCTTTGGGTCGATTTTGGGACCCCATGGTGCCACTTGTAGTTGATAGGGACACTTAATTTTAATTAAGTTAAAATGAATACAAAAATGACACAAGCATATATCTTTTAGAACAAATTTTACATAGGGTTATATATGTTGGATTTTTGACTATAAATATTCATCAGAAATATAAAAAGATTTCCTAAATAATTATAGTTTATTTATAATTTTTAGAGATTAAATAAGGTAATTTATTTATGACACAATGATGATGCAGTAATTCCCATAATAGTGAAAATTTAAAATAATTGATATTATAAATACCCAAATAAATATAATTTGAGACTTTTAATGAATTAAAATAATTTTCTAGGATAATATGACATATTAGGATTTATTTAATTAACTTTTTTCTAAGTAATAATTCTGTTATGAGTTTCAAAAAAATCAACTATTGAATAGTGTCAAAATTGACATAAAAGAGTTTCTAAAACAAGTATTATATTATTAATTGATATTAAATTCATAAAAATATAAGGTTCGGCCAAAATATTTAAATCATGATAGTTGTATCATTAATGGATCACTTGGGGGTCGCTTGGATGTATATGGTAAGTTTATTAACCATATAATATAAAAATACAAAGAGACATTGTAAAAGTGAAACAAATTAACTTAGAGTTAATACTTAAAGATAAGGTTAATATAAGTACCCAAACCTGTCTAAATTCTATTGGTTGAGTGGTTTTATACCCATCCCTACCTTAACCTTTTAATAATCAACTTTGGATCCATTAGAAACCTAATATGAATTTATTATAAACTAATATTTCTAGCTTTTCCAAAGGTGCCCCTCACCCCTCTTATAAAAGGGAACTCCTCATTCTCATTTCTTCACACCTTAAAAGCCTTTTGGTTTGGCAAAACTCTTCCCAAATACTCTCCAAACTTCCTTTACTACAACCTAGAGGCCTTAGTTTTATCAGAAAGACAACCTAAGGATCCCTTTTGATCAAATCAAAAGGAAGAACCCGAAGAAGAGGTAATGATTTCACCACCCTTTTCCAAGTTCCTTTATTCTTCCACTTATTCTTTATTTGTTATTACCATTATAAAATAATAACTCCAGTATCATATATATACTGTGATGTTATTATAAATATGGTACAACCATATTCAGTATTCTATCCACCCTTTGAATAACATGTCATCATACGTGCGTACGTACGGCTTACCGTCTCCACGTCGTGGTGTAATTGTTATTCAATATATTATTATTTGGATGGGTATAATAATGATGTGTAACTCATTTAAATAATAAATATAACATGTTAATGATTCTATATATATGATATACCATCCATTTATATATTATTTTAATATCAAAAGAATGATATTGTCGCTTGTGTGTACGTACGGACTACCGTCTCCATGAATGCGATGAGATTCATTCTCCATCGTATCCATTCAAGTATAATTCTCATTTGATGATTAATAATAGTATATAAGGACTTGATATCATTCTTTATATTATTAAGATACAACCTATCCATTACAAACATGGCTTACGTAACAAAACATATAAAAGAAAACGAGTAAGTTAACACCCGAAACAACGATAATACTAAGATATTATTAACAAATCAATGTTAAAAGATCATATATGATATCATATTAATGTATATGATTATTTTATAATTTAATAACAATTATTTCACCATTATATAGGAGGTTAACCTACCCCAACCAAGGAAAAGTACAAGGTAAGAGTTATTTCACAATCTCTTCATTATCTGAAGTTGTTTATACGTAATAATCTACTGGGATCTCTTTATCATCCACATCCATGTTTCTTAAAAATGAATTTCAAAACATTTTTACTATTTAAAAGAATATGGGATAAAGTCATTTATACCCTTGTTTTACTTTTTATAAGAGTTTTATAAAGGAATCTTTCTGTCGTTTTCCAAACAAGGTGCTTTTAACCTTTTCGACAGAATTAAGGTAAGAATGTTTTTTTTAACTTATACGATGGGTGCGGTTATTTTCCACCGTTATAAAATCGTCGAAGCATCCCATACGAGCTTATAGGAATATTTTCAAAGAAAATGTTTTATTTTATAAATATATGACTCTTAAATGATTTCAAAATAGAAAGAGATATTTCTCTAAAAAGAGTTTTGATTTCATCTATGTCAACATCCTTTGATGGATTTTACGCTTATTTGATATTGATTTATTATGATACAAAACTTCTATATTGTATTGAAGGTTTTGTGATATGTTTGACTGTGGATGTTATATTTTTATACCATTCATAGTTTATGTTCAAATTATTGACATTTTGTATGCTAGTTTTAATACGGATGTGTATGTTATGTTTAAACCTTTTCATATGGGAATGCATTGGACTTAATATGTGACGGGTGGAGACCGCTATAGCTCCTCAATGCATCGGTAGGTCTCATGAGACAAACTAGTGTCTTGGAACAAGGCCTTGGAAAAATCTTATTTGTAGTCTTGGCACAAGGCTTTGGCTATGTGGTTATGATAGTCTGGCATTATGCATTCCATCATTATGAAAGTGGTTATTGATATTTCATGTGATTATTCGATTAGTAGAATATCCATGTGAATAAGTAAATGTCATTATTTCATTTTTCTTTTGCCATACTATGTTGAAGTTCAAGTTTAAAAGGCTTTTGTTTTAGTTATACATTGCCTTAAAAGTTTATGATTATTTTTGAAAGTTTCCGCTATATTGTTATCCTTACGGGGCATTTGAGCTCACCCCTTTTCTATGTTTTATTTTTCCTAGGATGTGAATAAGTAAGTTATGAATGACCTGCAGGGATTTTATGTGGGGATATGAGTGGGTAATATGGAGACTATGTTGTTGTAGTAGTTTTTCACTTTATGATGTAATGTAAGACTTTATGAATATATCTAGTGTTTCCAAGGCTACTAAACCAATCGGTCTTTCGAGATTTGATCTTTCTTGTGATCATGCCAATGTTATGTATAATGCACCGACTCTGGGTAACTAGGGTTGGGGAGTTACAATATTAATGTATATGATTCTTGTATAATTTAATAAAAATTATTTCACCATTATACAGGAGGTTAACCAACCCCCAACCAAGGAAAAGTACAAGTTAAGGGTTTATTTCACAATCTCTTCATTATCTGAGGCTGTTTATACGTAATAATATACTGGGATTTCTTTATCATCCACATCCATGTTTCTTAAAAATGTATTTCAAAACATTTTTACTATTTACAAGAATATGAGTTAAAGTCATTTATACCCTTTTTTGACTTTTAATAAGAGGTTTATAAAGGAATCTTTCAGTCGTTTTCCAAACAAGGTTCTTTTTAACCTTTTCAACAGAATTAAGGTAAGAATGTTTTTTTAACTTATATGACGGGTGTGGCTATTTTTGACCGTTATAAAATCTTAGAAGCTTCCCTTACAAGCTTATATGAATATATTCAAAGAAAATGTTATATTTTATAAATATATGACTCTTAAATGATTTCAAAATAAAAAGAGATATTACTCTAAAAAGAGTTTTGATTTCATCTATGTCAACATCCTTTGATGGATTTTACGCTTATTTGAAGTTGATTTATTATGATACAAAACTTCTATATTATATTGAAGGTTTTGTGATATGTTTGACTATGGATGTTCTATTTTTATACCATTCATGGTTTATGGATGAAGTATTTACATTCCGTATGCTAGTTTTAATATGAATGTTTATGTTATGTTTAAACCTGTTCATATGAGGAATGCATTGGACTTAATATGTGACAGGTGGAGCCCGCTATAGCTCCTCGATGCATCGGTAGGTCTCATGAGACAAACTAGTGTCTTGGAACAAGGCCTTGAAAAAATCTTATTTGTAGTCTTGGCACGAGGCCTTGGCTATGTGGTTATGATACTATGGCATTATGCATTCCATCATTATGAAAGTGGTTATTGATATTGCATGTGATTATTCGATTAGTAGAATATCCATGTGAATAATTAAATGGAATTATTTCATTTTATTTTTGCCATAATATGTTGAAGTTTAAGTTTAAAAGGTTTTTTTAGTTATACATTTCCTTAAATGTTTATGCTTATTTATGAAAGTTTTCGCTGTATTGCTTACCCTTACGGAGCGTTTGAGCTCACCCCTTTCTATGTTTTATTTTTCCCAAGATTCCCAGAAGTATATTGTGATTGATATGCAGTGTTAAGACAAGGGAATAATGGCATTCATAAAGGATTATTTATGTTGTTTTTTATGTTATGAAGTGTAATTTAACATTCATGCATGTAATCTATTCTCCAAGACTGCTAAACTGATCGGTCCTTTGGGACTTGATTCCTTGTAAGCATGCCAATGTATTAAAATAATGCACCGACTCTGGGTAACTGGGGTCAGGGCGTTACAGTAAACCCCTATACAAGACGTGTACTTACAAAATATCATATTCCCCAAACCAAAAGAACACACGACGAGTCATACCAAACTACACGCAATGTAACGTGGTTTTCCCGAATGGGAAACCCTCAGATCGCCCAAATCACTTGTTTAAACCCCCAAAACTACAAATCAGGCCTCAAGATTCCACTGACAAAAAATATATGACTTTAAAAACATGAAACAACCAATTTAAATGGGATCTATGGTGAAAACTTAAATGGGACTACCTTTGGGCAGAAATTTCCGAATCTTAGGTCAATTTTATGGTCCACAGATTCCCTATGCCGCTCAGCACGTCGAGGGCTACGTGACATTACCACCCTATCCTCCCCTCTCCCTATTTTCACCCTTCCCCCTTTTATCCCTCGGTAAAACAGTAAATGATGATATTTAAGAGAGGCATGTCCGAGAAGGAGGAAGAAATAAGGTGAAATAAAGAAAAAGAAAGAAAAGAAAAAGAAAAAGAAAAAGAAGAAAAAGGGCTTGGGCTGACCCCGATGCCCAACTCAAGTTTATGCCTCACCTAGAAAAAAATCCCCATTTCAGAATCAATGGCAGATGAAAAATCTCAATAAGATGATCTGTTCAAAATTTATGGTCAAATGAACCTATAAAAATAAATTAATGTTTAATTTAATAATTATTAATTATTAATTATTCTGCCAAAATTCGAACATCTCAGATTTATACCAAACTCCTATCCTAGGGTAAAAACCCTATTCCAGGATGAAAGGAGTGGTAAAAAAAGTTACCTGAGATCAAATACTAGGGGAAAAGACCATTTTACCACTCATGAGCATCTGAAGGGAAAAATTTAAATTTCTGATCAAAACTACAGTCAGGAAAAACATGGGTTCTTACAAACTCCCCACCATAAAACTTCTCATCCTCGAGAAGCCTTGATCAAGGAACAGAAACCATGCTCTTAACCCAAGCATCTTCACAACCAAGCTATCTGGACTCTCCAACGACCAATCTCATAGTGCCAACAACTATCTTCTACACAGAATACATTTAACTGCGACCAATTTGGTACTCCCCACCATAGGAATACCCTTATTGTCATCTCAAAATCAAACTCTGAGCTCAACAGCACACATAAAGCACTGAAGAGAAAATGAAAATAAGGGTCACCACCTTCAAATGAACAATTTTGTACTCCCCACTATATGTATTACCTTACACTACTCCTCAAGCGCAACCTCAACAGGTTCCTCTCCTCATCAAGAAAACATTAGATAGAAAAAGTAGGTCGGCGTAGGTTTGACACTCTCTCAGCATACTCAAGATGAAGTCAAGATAGAGCATGATCATTTGTAATATGATTATAATAAGATTACACCAAAGGTGCGTACAACTCTCTATAAGAAACACTCACTATCCTGTCAAAACCTGACTAGGATTTATCCATGAGTCAATCGTCTCATGGTACCCCAACATTTCTCGATGTCACCTCTACTATAAAGGGACATTTCCAGAACAACTTCCAGGATCCAAACCCATGGAAAGTCTTGAAACATCAGTCCTAATCTCATACTCATACACTCACCAATTTAGATTCAAATGATATCACATGAAACCATCATGTATATTTATCACCTGACTCATACTCTAGTGATTCATCCACTACAAGTCTAAGATGACCGTTCTACACAACACATCAGTTTCATAATATAGAAGCTACCTTGAAACTCCTCTTAAAAATCAAGAACCATACCTATGCCATGATTTACTCCACAATTGCCCGCCACATGGAGTCATTCCAGTCATAAGAATCTACCCACGCTCTAACTACATTAACAATAGTGGAAACACTAGTTGACCAAGCTAGGAACCCGAACAGTCCTACCCATCAAAGCGAGTCTTAAAAAACAAGCACCCAGGGTGCTTTATCAAAAGTTGAAGTCACCGACATGCCCATAAAGAAATATCAATCACCTATCATGCCTCAATATAAAAACAAGCATAAAACAAATCTCACTTCCTAAAAAGGAATCTAAAAACATGGGTTATCCCTTCACGTAGGTAACCCTCGAACAAAACAGACCTTGACCTACAAGGGTCCGAGTCTAAACCACCTCACCCTACAAAACAAGCCTCAAAACTGGGTCACAAGTTCTAACCATCTCGCCCAAAAGATTCGAACCTCTCAATAGAAGGTAAAGATCACCACGAACAAAAAGGGTAAGAGATAAAAACATAACCTATGAGGGTTCTGATCCTCTCTGAGTATCCTCATAAGGAACTGCTCCCTAGAGGTCACAACCAATATAGTAGAGAAATTGAACCGACACTCATCATATATTCATATATGACAATACCCATGGAGTTCGACTTCATGATAAAATTATTGGTATCTATTAGCATCATACTTAGAAATCTAAATAGATAACCACAGACCTATGAAACAACACTCAGTAAGTGGTTTAACAAAAAGGAATCACATGCCACATCAAACTACTAGGTCACTACACCTCCTATGCACAAGGATCGAGTCATCATCCTCACAACAATATGCCTCAAAATAGATCCACAAAACCTACCATTATTGTAAAATATATGTGTAATAATTCCCACAAGCCTTAGTAGTCAGTAAAATCACACACTAGTAGGCCTATATGATGTAAATCCTATGTGCCAAATATAATGCATGAGACACCACTTACCTTTACTGGAAAAGAGTTAAAATCCATCCATGGACTCTTGCCAATGGCCAAGAGCCAGAGATCCACACTAAATCATAACATCCACACAACAAGTGTGTCAAACAAGGCTAAATCATATACAAATGTAATATTGAAAATTAGAACAACAATCAAACAGATAGTAACCAGGACGTCCTACTAGAACAAGTGTTATTGATGCACCTGTCTGATATCCATCACAGGTTATAACACATTCCTAATACTCCTGTCTACCATATCACAAACAGTAAAGTCCAGGAAAAGATAACTCCTTTGATACCATTTTGTAACATCCTGACTCAGATTCCACTAAACCAGTGCTCTGAGCCGATGGGTTACAAGGCCTCAAGCATGCCTCCCCATATGCCAGTGGCTGCCTACTAGCAGCGATGACCTAGGGTGTGATAGTGGGGATACTATAAACTTATATCAGAGTAAGAAACAATGGAAAATAGCTATGTATCATATATAGTGGAAAGAAAATAGAGTGAGGAAGCAGTAAACAACTGAAATAGAACATGTTGTAATAATAAATGAAATGATGTAAAATACTAAACAACTATGATATATAATACAACACTGGTTACCCACTGGGATGACCATACATATATAGGATTAAAAAATAAATTGAAAGTAAATGTACATGGCTCTACTACCAACTCCAAGATAGACCACATACTCAGTCTACAGACACTTTAGAACAACACTATCCCAATAAAAAAACCCACTCAAGCATCTCTACTTGACCATGCAACATTGGGCCTCATCCATATCCACCATGAAACTATTGGTCCACCTAAAAAGTAAACATACATTCTACACATACACCAATGCTCACTTGAAGGGGTGAGAAATAATCTCAGTAGGCCACCTTGATAAGAAACCAGTAACTATGATAATAAAAGTGTATGAAAATTCAACTTGATTAGCCTAGATGAAACAAAACCAAATAGGAAAGTAAAACCAATGTGAACCCACAGTCAAACTCAGGGCCTATAATCCCTATCAACTGGGAAAGTTCCAAAACGGATGTCCATAACTATATACATACACATGTATAGTCCCATAAATATACATATATACATAAATATGAATATTCATTGGTATGTGAATCAAACAACATGAAAACACATCAACAATCAATTATTGGGTCCATAATCTTGGTCGGCTTGACATCTTATGAAAGTTCATTGAGCTGGACATCATGACACTCAAGTTGTGTACCATTAAGTTGATCTCTGGGTCCATAATCCAAATCGACATATACCTTATTCATCCAACACCATAAAAGTCTCTGAGCAAGGTACGCCTCCATAGGGGGATAATCATCCTACACCTGGGTTCACCTGTACCCACCTCCAATCACTAATAAGGATACTGTATACCGATGGTTAATCCTATAAGAAAATATTCCTAGAAAAACATTTGGACATCAAGTGAAATATAATTCTACACCTCTCGAGTCCCATAACTGATTTGGAAGAGCGTAAGCATTATGATCATATAACATCCAGCCTATGAGCCCATCCAAGGAATTCATATAGTGGGAATCCAAGTATCACTCAAGGAATAGAAGTCATGAACCCACTAAGCCCATCCAAGGAATTCCTCTACTAGGAATCCAAGTATCGCCTAGGGTATAAAAATTCTCAGACCACTGAGCCTGTCTAAGGCATTCCTCTAATGGGAATCCAACTATCACTCAGGGTATATAAACAATGCCAATAGAGCCTATACAAGGCATCCCTCAATGGATCCATGGTTCTCTCAACATTTAAGTAAAGCCTCCATGAGCCCATCCACTACATTCGTGGTTCGCTCACGGCATAAACATAATACCATCTTTGAGTCCATCCATGGAATTCTAATCTAAATCCATGATTCACCCAAGGTATAAGGTACAATAGTCATATGAGCCTATCCATGGAATTTTAACATGAGGCCATGGTTTTATCATTTCTATTTACGACTTTAATCATTTAATATTTAATTAAACATTTCATTAGGTGCACAAAGGTCAAAACCCAAATGCATCAAGTAAGGCTCAATAGCCAGATACTAGGAAGTAACTATGGTCATCCCAAAAAAAATATTTCACAATATATATATATACAAACATATATAATTAGTCTCAATATCCAAATTCCAGGTAATACCTCCAGGTACCAGTAAAATATCAGAAATAACATGGCTCATAAGACGGATCCTAGGAGAGCATGTATGAGCATCCCAAAAAGAAAGAAATATATCTCATGTTAGGCTCATCAACCATCAACCAAGAAGCACCTCTGGTAAACATTATTGCATAAAAAAAACCAAGTTAGATATAAAAAAAGTGAGGGTGGACCAAACACCAAACCCAACACTCCAACCACATCCCCATGGGAGTATTAATTCAGCATGGGTTCTAGGTGACACTCGAACACCATGTCTACCCAAACCCGACGTAACAGCTTAGGGTCGATCAAACAATGGGAACTTTCTGGGTCCATCAAGCCAAGCACTGGAAGGAATCCTAATCGGGACCCCCCATGTAGACATGAGTGAAGCCATCCTACTCGGGATACCTAGTTGTAGAGGTAAATGATAAATCCTACATGGGATCCTCGAATGATAAACCACAAAGACATCCTAAAATAGGGATCCTCTAAACAATACACAAGTTAGGGATCCTATAAGGGACTCCCTAGATTGGAATGTAAGAAAATGTGTCCGTTAGGGTATCCTTAAAAGAAATAGGGTCTCACAAACTCATAGGTCGGAAGGGAACATCTCACAAGGAGAACATCCTCAAGAGAAAAACACCACATGAGATAGATCATGGATTATCTCATATCAAAGGTCTCTACTAGGTTGGTCTGAACACCCAACCTATAATTCTCACCAAGTTTCATTATCAAGTGACACCTAAACTCAAAATCTAGAGGAAGAACTTCTCTGTTTAGATAGAAGCTTCAAAACACCCATTAGGAGTCCTCAGAATGCTCCACTAGTTTCACCATTACGATTTATGTGGAAAGCCACTCATAACGGACTACTCTCAGGTCTAATTATGATATCAAGGAATGAAAACATGAAAAACACTCCAAGTGTTACAAGGGGTATTACACGATGTGTAACCTCAGTACATGTCATTTACTCCTAGCATGCCACATTAGTGTGTACTCTCGCTGGACTGGGCATGTAAACACTCCAGGTACACGGTGTGTAACACGGGTACACAGAGTGTACCCAACATGGGGTACACGCATGTGTCCCTAATATATCTTGGCTATCTACTTGTCCATGTTGTGTACTTCTACACAGCGTGCTACCCTACACAGGTTCTAGCCATGTACCCCACACAACTATGTACCCCACATGGCCATGTACCCCTACATGGGTAGACATGCCTGGGTACTCAGCCACATGGCCAAGTACTGGTACATTGTGTGTACACCCCTGTACACAACATGTACTCATAAAATTTCATCTTCCCCAAACTAGAAGAACACATGACGTGTCACCACTGACTACACTCCATGTAACCTAGTTTCCCCAAATGAGAAACCATAGGATCGCCCAAATCACCTGTTTAAACCTCCGAAACTACAGATCTGGCCTCAAGAGGCTACTAGAAAGAAATATACAACTTTAAAAATGTGAAATAACCTATTTTAAGGGTATCTATAGTGTAAATGTAAATGGTCCTACCTTCGTGTTGAAATCTCTGAAGCTTCGGTCGATTTGACAGTCCACAGATGTCATACGCTGACTCAGCGCATCGAGGGATTCACGATGGTACCACCCTATCATTCCATCTCCCTCTTTTATCCCTTACCCATTTCTCCCTCATTCGAAAGACGTAGGTGGAACCACCGGATAGTCATGTTCAAGAAGGAGGAGGAAATAAGAGGAAATAAATAAAAGGAAAGAAAAGAAAAAGAAAAAGAAAAAAAAGAAAAAAGGGCTCAGGTCGGCCCTGACACCGACTTGAGTTTATGCCTCAACTAGGAAAAAATTTCCATTCTGGACTCAACGATAAAGGATGAATCTAAATCCGATGCTCCGTTCAAAATTTATGTCTGAACAAACCTGTGTGATTAAATTAATATTTAATTTAATATTTAATAATTATTAATTATTCCGCCAAAATTCAAACCGCTTAGATTTCTACCAAAATTCTATCCTAGGGTAAACACCTTATTTTGGGACCAACATAGTGGTCATAAAAATTACACAATATCATATTCTACGTTAAAATACCATTTTACCCCTTATGGGCATCTGAAAACAAAAATTCAAAATTCTGCTCAAAACTACAGTCTGAAAAAATATGTGTTCTTATAGAGGGGCCATGTGGCAATCCGTGAAGGAGATTTGAGGCCACATGAAATAACTATACGACTATATAAAATGAATTAATCATTCTAAAGGTAATTAGGTTTGCATAGGGGTGCACTTGGACACTAAAAATGAGGAGTATACACAAAATAGGATCTCTATAGAGGATGTGATTTTCAGTTTCTTAGTGTTATTACTTGACCTTGTAAATGAAGTTTCTTCATGGAAATTGTTTAATTTTTTAGAGGATGGTATCTTTCACATATCATGTAAGTTCCTTTTTAAACCACTTCTCAGTTATAAAAAAATCCCATCTATTAACAAAATTTTGAGATTAAACATTGTATATGGGATGGTGCAAAAGTATGCCTTTGGAAAAAAATGATGGTAGGTGTTATGTGATCTCATAGTGTTACACACCAACTCCACAAATGATGAAAACCCAACCTTTTAGAATCCAACTCATTTTCCTTGAGGGAAACAATGTGCTTCTCAAATTCTATATGCTTCATGAAGTAGAGTTTCTTTGCAGAATCCATATTCTTTTTGGTTGAGGCTAGATTCTTTCGGTAATCATTCCATTATCTATTTTTTTATTCCATTTTCATACCCCTTGGGTTATCTGATCCTTTATAGATGTTTTGGTACTTTTTAGGCCTCATGAAATTCCCCCCTCTAGATGGGATCTGATTGGAACAAAAAAGAACTTATTCCGAGGAAGCTTGGGTAGCCTAAAAAGCACTTCATGGTTAGTTGGGGAGATTTCCTCACCTATATAAACTTCACTTGAGACCCTCATTATTCACTATTGATTGAATGATGCTTTCTGGATGGGAGAGATCTTATGATTTGATATTCCTTTCACATTATACCTGCACTTTGTGATCAATTCTGTTCATATATGGAGTTTTATTTACACACACCATCCTTTTCAAACCATCAAGTCATTCATTTTCATAGCGGTAAAAACTTATTCGAAAACTCAGTTCTTCCAAATAATAATGCTATATAGCTTGCATAACACTGTGTAAGATTTTGGACTTTTTCTAAGTTTTTCTTATTTTTATTGAGTTTTGAAAATATCAACATCATTTCTATTTGTAGATACAATTGATTATGGTCCAACACACTTATCTAATTTTATGTCTATAACTAAAAGAAGAGATTTCATAACAATAAATGTTGAGGACAACCCATGACACCATATTATTCCCCAATATAAGACCCTGAAGAATATTATTATGGATGAATTCCAAAATTTACAATTGTATGATAGAATAACTCTATACAACTCTAGGTTT
Organism: Viscum album; assembly: GCA_963277665.1. Lineage (NCBI taxonomy): Eukaryota > Viridiplantae > Streptophyta > Magnoliopsida > Santalales > Viscaceae > Viscum > Viscum album. The sequence continues at coordinate 302,606,971 of OY728144.1, forward strand.
CAAGATGATGCTTTGATTCTGACAGCTAGTCAAAGCTTTCCATCTTCTTGGTTTAGTCTTTCCTCGAACTGTGTTTAGGATAACATCACCACCATGGGTTAGATAATCCCTGAGTCATGTCAAGGAAATATCTTCATCTTGAATGGATATTTATAGAGTTGGTATAAAAATGATGCATCTAAATAGCTCATAAATCCATATTAACCATCCATTATTAACCTTTCATGGGATAATTTCAATAGATTATAGAGGTCAAATTTGTACTTTCAATCTGATAACAACTTCTATGAAAATGGGCTTGGGATTTCTCAGTGTATCAAAGTTGTATAAAGTTCCCTGAGCATTTATTAGTAGTTGGTTTATAATAAGTGGTATGGAATTCTCAATTTATGATGTATCCACCTATTAATATTACACCCAAATTGACCTTCTACTGGTGTTGAAATACTAACACCTTCCATTTACCACATAGTGAGATCATGATTAGTTTGTGGGATATATATAAATTGGGATAAATCCAAATACCTTGGGAGATTTATGATTAGTTCCTCCCTATAGTTAACACATAGATGGACACATAGAAGATCCCTCCTCTAGTGAGGGACAATTGATCATGGTAGAGGTATTATTAGGAAAGTCTCTCTATACCTGTTCAATTGTCACATTTATTAACCAGGTGGAATTTTTTTACAACCTAATGAGTAGAGTTAAAATTTTAGGTGAATTTGGACCAACTAACTCAATAGTATCTATATATTGAAGGTTTATACTAGGATACCCTAGAAGTGGACCAGTACAACACATGGGGTTATGTGGTCTAGAAGGATGTAACTTTAGATCTTTGTCTAGTAGGATTTTCACCATTTTTCTGAGTGAACAAATTTTCTTGTCCCATGATTCTCATTTGGATGTTAGGATAGACACCCTAATGATAGAAGATACATTGGAAAAAGTAAAACCCAATAACTTGGTAGTACCCACCCTTGATTAGTTTTATCACTTACTAGGCCCCATACAAGAAGGAAGGTCTCCACATCGTATTATCAAAACATTCCAATTTTTATATGGATGGATGGTAGAAATTTATAATGATTTAAGTATCAAAATGTTTCAAAAAATACATCATTCATCTTTTCTCATAGGGTTTTCAATATTATTATTGTTTATCCAATATACTTGGATATCAATAATGTTATTACAATACTGAGGAATCCCATTAACCTTGTAATTTTTCCTTAAATTTAACATTCTAGAATAGTAACAAACAATGGTGGAGGCATCCAATAAGAACATTCTTATATCATCTCATTTAGGGACGGTATTTTTATATCTCAAACAAATGGAATGATTGTTTATAAACCTTAAAACCCTTATAGGATCACATGAAATTTTGTATTTATGTATCCAGAAACGTTATTATCTCTTACTAGGATTAAGAAGGGGAAACTTACATCCATCCTTCACTAGTTTTGGTTGATGATTACATGAGAGGATATGAGAATAAAGATTAAATTTACATTCATTGATACTCTAACCAATATTTCATGAGAATATTCTAAATCCTTGTTGGAGAATTATCTAGATAGAATATTGAGAGAACCATTCTGACAGGTAATCAAGCCATTGACTTCCCATATTCCCTTACCTTCCATCATTTTAGAACTAATTTCCAAGATAGATAATCTTGTAGCCGAACATTACAAACATTGCGGGGAATATATTTTTTTTCAGGTTCCCTTCACATTTGGAATGGTATGGATTTGGTCATGTCAACTAGGGTTAATGGTTATGTTACTAACATATATCTTTTGAAGATAATTGTGAAGAATAAATTGGTGGGGGTTATCCTCATCAACTCAGTTCATAGATGTAACTAGGAAGTAATGATAAAAGGTTTCTCCACACCCATCTTATGAACTAAATCAAAACCATCCATAGAGAAACTGATTTTGGAATTTAAACCTATAATATAAAATAAATACATTTAAGATCCCAACAATACTATCAAAAAATAGACTGTGAGTTAATGGGATTGGTTCCAAGTTAGTGCTATCACTAAAGGGAATTATTTAGAGAAGATTTTTGATAAAGCAGTGAGCCTTCTCTAACTCTTTTATGTCTTTTTTATAGTTGGATTTGACTTTCAGTACTTATACACCCTTATCTGCTAATTTCTAACCAATTAAGAGGAATTGGTGTCCCAATAATGAAACGTCAATTACTTTGACCTTGTTAACCGCCATGAATAATCTCTAGAGGGTGCCACTATGGAGTTGCATCAGTTTATTATTGAGGAATAAAAACTTCATGATTGGATAGCTATACAGATTGAAAAACTATAGGAATATAGGGATCAATTGGAAAGGGATAAGGAATAGTTGCCATTGTAAAACTTCGAGCTTGAGTCCATTGGATAAAGAATCCAAGATTTAACCATTTTTATCGAGTGAACACATCAATTGGAAAATGTAGAAGCTATCCAACAGATGAACCTTTAAAAATCCATTAACATTTATCATCATATGTTTTAAATTTAATAGAAAATACCTATTTAATTCTATTTTAGTTCATTTCTATTTACTTGTAATATCAGGGATAAAATCCATAATATGGATGCTCATCCTTCTTTGTATTAATCAATGAATGGAGACTATTTTTTTTGTTAATTATCATTTATTACCTAGATTCTATTTCATCTTGATTATCACTTCATAATAACTTATGAAACTATGAGGGGAAACATCATCAAGATAATATAACACCATTTTAACATTGAATTGAGAATAGGAAAAGTAAAAAATGGTTCTCAAAATAGCTGAGTCATAAATATTTCATATTGTGCATGGATCACATATGGGTATAGGCATAACTACCATCACTGTTACTCTAGTGTTGGTCAATTTTTCTTAAATAGTTCCTCCTAAACATGAATCATGGATGAGTATGGGAATAACTTCCTTCTCTATAACACTATATTTGGTCCATTTAGACTAATGAGTTTCCTCAATGTGGTAAGGATCACGAAGGGGGGATTTCGATTGAGGATTATATTGTTTAAAATGGTTCAAGCACCATGAAGTTATGTATTAAATTTTTTTACAAGGATCCTATGGACTAATATACTAGTAATGGGAGAATGATTGAATTCTTGAAATTATTCCTAGGATAAGGGGTCCCAAAGAGCACAACCTGACTTCTTTTGGAGTCATATTATAGACCCCATAAGATTTAAGTATTTTATTTTGTCACCCTAAATTTTTCCTAAGCCTCATATTGGGTAGTCCCAATGTGAATGGACATGTATTTTTCTTAGGTTACACTTTATAGGTTTTTAACTTAACAAGTTTTGTGTCTTTTTAAAATTAAAATGCTCAATTTTTCCTCAATCACACATGGTGAATGTCCCGTGAGTAGAGACTCAACTTTTTCTAAGGTTTCCATTTATGGATTTTCAACTTGATGAGTTTTGTGTCTCTTTATTTATAATGTTTTAGGTCATGAAATTTGTAATAATTTGGTTGATGTTTAAGTCTTGATATCTTTGACCTAGGTGCACATAGTTTAAGTTTATGATATGTGGATCATGAGGTGATACCAACTATATGAAAACATGGTTAAAGTTGGGCCGATGGGAAGGGAAAACCCAATTCCAGCGATACAGATGATCTCATGAAAAATTAAAACCTAATAAACACAATCATAATGATCATCATTATTAATGATGGTGGAAATGTACTCTGTGAGGGTGTTCTAGAGAATTATTGTGCAATCTTGGGAGGTAGATATGTGCAATCTCCATGAGCGTTTAGGATATTGATTATGCGATCTGGGTAGGTGGATATGTGAACTCTCTGATCTTCAATTGAATTAATGACATAAGGTATATCCCATTTTTCTACCCATTATAGAGGTATCATAGACCAATTTGGAATAGGGGTATTCAGTTTATGATCATGAAGCTCATACTATTGGTTCATTTGATTTAAGTCCACAAAAAAATACCAATTAAAGGTCGGAGGATGATATATAAAACTCTTTATTTGAAAATGAGTTTGATACAAAAGTTTGTAACATTGAGGATGTTGAATCAACTTGAATAATTGTATTATGGATTGTTTAAATCATAACTCAAGGTGTGTGAATCAAGAGTGGTGATATGATACATTTATGTCAGGGATGACCATAAACATGTTCAAAATATGGGTTTTACTACAATGGTATCATGGAATACCTAAATTTGATGATTCCATTCTTTATGATAAACATACCTCCTATTTATAGGCTTGATTAGGGGAACTTATGTAGAGATATATTAGTGTCATAGTATACACAATCAAGAAGAGGTGTCCTTTGAAGTCAAATAAAATCATTAATGATATCCATGGAAAGGTTTGAAAGGATTAAAATACTTGTGAAATTAAGTAGGTTTATGGAAGAAAGAAATATTCATAAGGGATCTGGAACCCTGAAAGTTATGAAATCATGTACGGACCATATAATCAAGGTGAAGAGATATAATGTGTCAAAACTCTAACTTCTTCCTAAATAGTGGGTTCATCTTTCATGGATTAAATTTTTCTAAAGCCATATGGTAGGCCCTATGATATTTATTTCCTTTTTTTATCAGTGATCAAGATTTTTACTATACAAAGAAGGTGAAAGGATTAGAGAATGAAGACTTGAATTATTCTTAGGATCCCCTTTATGGGTTTTCATAATAACAATTTTTCTATATTTTTCACCTCTATTTTAAGTTATTGTAGTCTAGAACATTAAGGGGATAGAGTTTAAGTTTGTAAAACTTTGACAAAAAATGGTGAGTTTAGGGTTTGGTATCTTTTACCACATGTAAAGTGGGACAACCTATATGGTAAGGGTGAGATTAAAACCTGATATGAATGAAGAGCCCAATTCTAGTATAACATATCTCACAAATTAGGTGCACATGGTTTAAAGTTGTAGTGCTTGGACCAAAGGGGGTAGAGATAATCCATTTAGTGGAAAAGGGAAAATTTGACCTAATGTAAATAGAGGGCCCAATTACACTATACAATATCTCAAAGGGTGGGTCCACACAATTTATGGTCATTATACATGGACCTAATGAATGAGACTAACAACCCAAATGGGTCTTGAAGGCTAAGAATGTTCCAACACCTTTTGTTTAGGAAGTGATGGCATCATAAATCACAACTTAAGGTTCTTGGATTAGGATTAGTGAAGTGGAGATGGTATGTAGGGGATGGATGTGGACCATATTTGAAAAAGGTGTTCCATTGAAATTCTATAAAGGCATATTAAAATTAAAGGATCTTCCCTATCAGGATGAAGACGCCTATGATTGACATGTTATATCAGGGGTTCTTATGTAGATGTATATCAGGGGTATATATACATAGTCAAGTGAAAGTTTCCTTTGAAGTTGAATGTTCTCATTACTGATATCCAAGTGAGTTTTGAGAAAATACAATATTATTAAATCATGAAGTGTAGTTCATGAAAAGGAATCATTAAGAAAACATGGTAGAGGCACTTTGGGTTTGATTTTTCCATGACCAGGTCACTATGATTCCATTGAAAGGGGTGTAATAAATGAGGAAGTGTGGCTGGGTCTTGAATATATGGTTTGAATTTTTATCTTTATATAGTTTGAGTTAATCCATTTATAACCTTTATACTATAATAGAGGCTCTCAATTTTAGGATATAATACCGATAAAGGGAAATTTTATCTTGATGTTTGTTTAGGGAAATATTCTATGTTAGACACCTTTATATAGACTTTGATCTCATATAGGGCATATGGTCCATGTATAAGAGGCCTCTTTGAGTAGTTTGAATTCATGCAGGGTAGATCATGTCTCACTCAGTTTAACATCATGCGATAATGACTCATATTTCATTATCTAAAAATGAGGGTATTTTATCATAGCTTAGGTCTATGGATATATCACCAATGTTAGGATGGGGTCATTTTATTACTTAAATTTGTATATAATTCTTGGATATAGGATTTAGGTGTCACTATATATCCTGTTTGTGTATGAAAAAAATCCACATATAGTTCTTAGGATCCCTCCATGCATTGATCTGGCTAAAATACTGGATAAAAAGTGATGGTGATTTTTTTGGTGGAGTTTGTGGCTTGACCTAAGATAAAATATCTTGACATCCCTATGTATCCCATTGGAAAAAGAACCAAGACACATATATTTCTTATTAAATAATCTCCTTGCATAGATCTATCTCATATGTAAGGATAAGAGAATTAATATCCTTTGAGTATAGGAAAATTGTGTGCTAAGGATTTATACATAGATCTTGATCTTATATAGGGAAATTAGGCTGTGCAGAATGGGACTCTCTAAGTAGTTCAATTTCATCCAAGGTAGACTATTTTTTCTCATTTATATGGTCAAGTTGATCTTATTTATGCTAAATGTGGTGATCATACAATAAATATAAGCTCATATGATTCATTCTCAATGAGATAATCAAGAGGTAATTAGAGAATAACCCACACCATACTAGCGAAAATGGCAGGGGTGTTTTTAACACATATCATAAGATTTTAAATCCATGATATGAAGGTTATCATATATTTTAATGTCATGTGATGAGGATGTTTACTATGTGGTTTAACATCTTACAATGAGGAAAGTAACTGTGTAGTTTAATGTCACATGGTGAAGAATTTGTCATGCAATTTTATGCCACATAACTAAGATCATAACCATGTAGTTTAATTCCATATAGCAAGGATGATATGTTATGTAGTTTAAATTCATACAAATAGGAATTGTGTAATTTAGTTTAACATAATGTGATAGGGATGATGGAACTATAAAGTTAAGTTTATATGATTACAACCTTATGTTATGTAGTTTAAATTCATATATCAAGGACTTGTGCAATGAAATTTTAGGTCATAAGACAAAGAAATTTGTAGATGGATGTGAAAATTCTGAAAATTATTTTTTAAGAATCCATACATTGGCGGTATGTGTAATGTATTCTCCATCCATTGAAACTTGCGACTAATCTCTATTAGAGTAGACATTGTGTGTAATGTAAGGTCCATCCCACTTTGGTTAAAGAATTGGAGGCTTGTTTCCTAGTATCCTATGAGTTTTGAGAACCAATACCATCTCTCCTTGGAGGAATGAATGAAGGAAATTTTTTATTTAGTTCATATTTAAAAAACTGGTAATATATGGTAGCATATAGTGAGGGTAGATCAAACTTTATGATAATTACCAGCTCTATCCCATATACATGTGAATATAGGGTTACTTTCATGGAAGTATAGATCATGGTGTGATAGGCCCAAAAATTTTGTATAAGTTTTTCTAACCAAGACTTTTTATCACTTAAATGGATTTGTAAATCCAAAGTCATAGGTTTCCCACATTTGTTTCACAATTGGGTTAGGATTCATGGAATGTATTTCGGTTTGTATATCTGTAGTCACATGGACCTTTCTCCTAGGAACAGTGCTGGGAAGTTCCCAGTTTTGAGGATAAGGGTTTGGGTCCTGACCTCTCCCTTTTCAAAGAGCCAGAACCTCAGATCTCTAGTAGGGAAGGTAAGGTTCACACTTTCTTTTCCATGCAATAAAAAGAAAAATCTCCCTCCCCTACCAGAATCAATTTTTGGGCAACCATCCCGGTGTAAGCCCCTAACCTTCATCCCTTCTTCCTTTCATTGGACCCTTGTCCAATGAAAAGTGAATAGAGGGAAGGATCATCACCTATCCATCTTCCTAGGTCGCCTCCACCTCGCCCACCCTAGACACCATAGGTGTTCCCTCTTCCATTATCAGAGGAGGAAAAGTATGGGTGCCTTTGTTGAATCTTTTACATCCTCTTGTTTCTCACACCGAGCATGACTCATGTGGGTTGAGAGATTTGTCATGATCAAAACATTTTCACAACCACATTAACTATAAGAACTTTGATTCCTATTAAAACTAGGATACATAGGAATCCTTCTTAGGGATCGAGCTCATTGAATATCCTCTTTAGGAATCTAACCCTAATTCCCTTAATTAGGGCATCCTCCTTAAAAATAATCCCCAAATTAAACCCCTAAATCACAAAGACATCCTTTTTAAGAAGCAATCCCAAACTCATTTCTCTCAAAGGACTATACTATCCTATGAGACTTATCGAACTACATGGGATTTTATTCCCATACACATGGGAAACGTAGGAAGCCTCATTGATATTCAAACCCAACACTTCAAATTAACCCTGTTCTCCTTGGTCCATATTCCTAACACGGTCTAATCTTACTTGGAAACCCATATCCTTTCCACATTCCTTGGGATTCTTAGGCATAAGTCCCAGACCAAAATTTGACTAAGCACCTTTCGCTTATATTTCCTTACCACATGACATCAAACTATACGGCTAGGTCCTTATCACATGAACTTAAAAGGTATGATGTGTCCCATTAAGAGACACCAAACTATGAGGGTTCTGATTCCTTTCACAAGGATACATAGGTATCCTATTTCATGGGTACAATCCCAATATCAAAAAAACCTTCGTCTCCCTGGATAACAATATATTCTAGAGTGCCCCACTGAGTGGCTTAAAAATCAGTATCATCATAACTATGATTAAAAGAATTTCTAAATAGTATATGAGAGGATACTATTGATGGAGAACCTAGAATAAATACAAATATCTCTATTAATGAAGAACCTCGAATACATATAGATGATTCTTAAGTTTACACATGTTAATAAGTGATTGAAAATTACAAGGGAAACTTATGTTTTACTTGGTAAATTAATAAGGATTCATGAAAATATATTAAATTTATAAAGAGAGTCTCAGAGTAGAAAATAATTCCCCCCAAAAGGGTGTGACGAGTTTAACTCCCGTCCACTCGACCAATGCATGTTCCTAATATAACATCCCAAGAGTCTATGTTTTATGTAACGGTAAATTTTATATTGCTATTTCACCCTTTAATCAAACAAACTGACTTCATATGAAAAAAATAACAATGAAAGAGAGTAAACACACAAAATGAATGAAAGGCTCTTTATTCAAATAGGGAACACCATATTAACTACAATACACTGTGATCAAACGAGAAAACTTAGCTAACCATATATACCAATTAAAAACCCTATTAAGATTATAGGAAGACCGCTCAAAACAACGAGAACCCCGAGTAAATGATAGGGGTCTTTAGCATCCATCAAAACAAACATGAGAATGGCCGAAGCCACTACAGTCGTACTGAGCACCAAATGAATGACTTGAACCATATTCTCCTTCTCCTTCAATCTATTTGAGTTCAAGACACCCTGAGACCAAGTTTTATATGACACCAATTTGACCGTTACTTTTTTAGTCGTTGGGTCTTTGACTTCCTTGACCGTTGGTTAAAAGGGTTTTTATTTTTTAAAATAATGGTGTTTATCTTCTTTATGAAAAACTTGGGTTTTATGATGCTTTTATAATTTCATTTTATATTTTGAAATTATTTCTTTAAATGTTGTAGTTTTAAAATAAAAGAATACTTTTATGAACCTAGTTGTTTTCACAAACCCCAGTGTTTATATAGTTTAAAACCTAATAATTTAGAACATCTTTTAAATAATATATCTCCTAAAGGGGGTATTTTATAAGCAGGGAACCAATATACCTTTAATAAGTATTTTGAGAATATATTTTTAGTAATGATTTAAAAATCCTAATGTAATATTTTAACTAAATGAAACCATGTCTTCAACTTAGAAGTACTTTTTGTTTGGAACTATGAATCCTAGTTTTATGAAACCATTAAACTTTTGAATAATTGATAGGAAATTATTAATGTTCTCATTAAGTATTTTAACTTATGTTTATAGATACTTATGGTCTAAAAATAACATATGTGATTAAATGAATGGGCATTTTGTTTCAAATAAGTGTTTTATCTTTTTTAATAAAAAAAATTTAGGGGACCAGTCAACCGAGGGAAGACTTAAGGCCAAGCCCTCAAGGTCGAAGATAGTTCCCCAGAAACCCAAGGTGGCAACCAGGGGTGTCTCGAGTATGCGCTGAGGAGAGCCCAAGAATAGCTCGAGCTAGGTACCAGCGCACACGCACATGCCCGTGGATAAGGCTTGCGGTGCGCAGGGTGTAAGAGTGGGCCAAATCCTGCAAGGGGCCCGTGTATAAGGCCCCGAGAGTGTGTGATTGTGTTATTGGCATGAGGCAGGAGCATTGAGGCTTATAAGACGTGCCTGAAACTCGGTTCTTTTTTATGTGGGAACATGCTTTTTGGCTGAAACAAGATCTCGGTCGTTGGATCTCCCATCATGCGATCTCGACCGTCGAAACTGATCTCGAGTTCAACCTTAATCGGCAACAGAATACTCCCGTGTTTTTGAGAACTGTCCGATCCCTTGCAATCTAATCCCGACCGTTCAATGTTTTTTAAACGCTGCTTTGTTTCTGAGCCATCCGATCAGATCTGGACCTAGTCTTGGCCGCCCATTCTTTTTAAATACTCGAATCATATCTCGCTTTAATCTTGGCCATCTGATCCTTTTTGGATCTCTTCTCCCGCATTTACCTTCTTCTTCCTTGAGCATGCCGCGCACCAGTACCCTATTCCTCCATTTTTCTTTTCCTTGGCCAACAGTGGACCTTTTTTTCATCCCTTCTTTCCACGGATTTGGAACCGCCCAATAATACCTGGCCTCGGATTCCCTCAACGCCCCTTCACACTAGGTTGGACGTTTCTTTTCCTTTTAAGCCTCGTGTATCACCGAAGAAAGGCACGACTCCTTCGTGTTTTTCCCCCCAGGGTTTCCGACCAGTCGCGACAACCTCACTCGTTCCTTCTTCTCCTCTCCAAGGCAGATCGAATCAGTAGTGTAAGGGTTGTTTTTCTTTTTTTTATATTTTCTCTTCTCTTCCTATGAAAACCGTTTATATATATGTAAGTACATTTACAGGTTATATATATATATATATTACATATGCAGATGTTTTCAACCATGTTAGGACTACCCAGATATTATCAAGACCTTTAAAGGCGTTAGTTACCTTTTGGATCTAATTTATGAAACCCCCGTATACACATACGTATATATGCTGTATATACGGTTTTATGTATATAAATATATATATACACATGCACTTTTGTGAAAGAGGATATCACATTGTGTTGTTAATTTAGAAAAACCCTTTTAATATTGAAACATGTATATATGGTTTTCATATATATATATAATATGTGTAATTGGATGTTTAAGTAATTATGTGTTTATATTTCCATTTCCAAACTTTATTTCTAAGATTTCCAAATATTTCACTGTTGTATGCTAAGAATTATATATGTATAAAAGTTATTTTGAATCCAATTTTAACATGAAGATCCTTTATGTAAACTTTGTATATTTATATATAACTAAGTACATATATATATATATGTATATATGTATTTCAATACAAATAATTCATGGTTTTTTTGAGAGATAAATGCCTATCTTTGAATAATACTATGGACGCGAATTGGGTTTTGGGTTTAAGTTTATGTATGTTATAGTATCAAACCATAGTTTTATATATTTATGTACATACAGTTAGATAAATAATAATCCCTATATGGTTTTGGTTTCAATCAAATAAATGAGCAGTGGTTGGAGAATTTCAGATCTTAAGGAATTTAATGGACCTTGATTAATTTTTATGAAAACCCCTATATACACTTTGTGTGTATATGATCATGTATAAATGTATTTATAAATTTAGTTTCCAAAACCTTATTTTTAAGTATAATTATTAGGACTTAGTTGATGTTTTGACACATGTAAAGTTTCAGTGTTTTTCCAAGCCTATATGTGTTTTAGTATACACCAATGAGCTTGCCTAATTAGAGAAATTATTCTAACATGTACCCTCGATATAATTCATATTTTAAAAGAATGAAATTCTTCCTGTTTTAAAGTAAAGGACTAGAAATTTATAGGCTTATATTATCATGTAGTAACCATTTACTTTTTGATGTTAGTCATGCTGTAGTGATTATTAGTGGTCAATCTAGTTAGGGTTTAATTACAAGTTCAAGGACATGGTTATCACAATAATTAATGTCAAGTATTCTCTTTAAGTGATCCATTTAAATGTAGTTTTGAAGTTATCATTTCATGTGGTAGACCCCATTTATTCATAATTTTATGTGCCTTAATTATTATCACATATGCAAGAGTTATTTTTCTTAGACATGCCATATATGCTTACTATCTTTTTTTAGAAAGTCTAATACATGTTATAATGTCATACTAAATTCATGTAATTCTTCCGTAAATATCATTGAATATTTTTATTTGATTGATAAAACACCAAATAATAATAAAGAACCTAAGAACCCGTTATTTGGAGTGGTATGGGACACCCCAAATAACATCACTTTAAAATGGGTATCCAAATCGGTATGGGACACCTTGGATACATAGCCCCCTAAGACACGAGAGGATTGTATTGGACTGATTATGTGATGGGTGGGGCCCGCAATAGCCCCTCTATGCATCGGTAGGTCTCATGAGACAAAACAGAGTCATGGCACAAGGCATGACAATAGTTACAGTTCAGGTGAAATTCTTGGACATAGATGGTTCAGGTGAAATTCCTGGACATAGATGATTATGGTCTTGGCACGAGGCCTTGACATAGTCTGGAATTATACCCTGCTCTTAATGTTTTATTAATTGACCAACCATGGGATTTTCCAGCTAGTAGGACATCCCTGGTTCAAAGATTTTAGTATGCATAGAATGAATTGATGAAATGACTTGTTATGTCTCAGAATTTTTGGACTTGATCCAATTAACAGTAGCTTTATGTTATTACATGTGAAAAGATATGTAAATGGTCAAAATGATATGTGCACCAGTTATGTTCAATATTATAGCTTTTGTGCACTCAGAACTTTCTTTCTAGTAGTATTCATTACCCTGCATGTTGTTAATGGTCATGTTTTATACAAGCATTTAATTTTCCCCAATTGGAACTGCGTACTCTGATCATGATTAGATGTTATGTTATTAGTTTTCTTTATTTCAATAAAATTAATGTCCCCATGTTTTAAGTTTAAATTCAAGAATACTATTTTTCTTTACAGTAAAGAAAGATTATTTTCAAGTTGTTTTTAAAACCCCTTACTGGGCATACTTTTCTCACCCTACGTTTTTGTTTAAAAAAATTTCAGGTATGGGTTTTCACTAAAGAAGATTTTCAAAAGTAGTTAGTTTCCCAGAACCTAAACCTCGCGATCCTCTGTAATAATGGGACATGATGTATTATTTGTAAATGTTTGTAGTAAATTTTTAGTACATCATGCCTCATTGGCACCGGCTCCGGGCATTCGGGGGCCGGTTCCTTACAGTTGGTATCAGAGGATGGGTTCAAACAACTCTAAAAAATCAGGGAGTATGAATATATAACTATGATGGACTAAGTAATTATGTTTAAACTTTAAGATGGCTGATGGAAACGTATCTACAAATCTACTGTCACTTCCCACTAGGGCCCTAGAGACCATTGTGTCTCTAGCTAGCCGAGAGAACTTTCTTAATTACACTCATATTCTCATGTCATGCAATCACCTGTATGATGTGTCAAACTCTCCTAGGGTGCTTAGTCTACACCGGGGGTTGGGAATGGATTACCTTTTTATGATGATGACCCAATTTCCCTCATATGCACATCCGGGAACGTACTATGATGGACTCTTCCGGGTATTCACGACTGGTGAAGAATTTGGCACTATGATCATTAACCCTTTTCAAGAAGCTGTTGTGGCCGGAGACCTCCGAGCGGACTACCTTTGTCAGATTTTTCACTACGGCTTCTAGGGCTAGTTGATGGACTTTGGGATGTTAGAAGATGAGTCCACCCAATTGCCTTATAGGCAACAAGTGTATAATGATGTTTCCCAACTTCATAACCCTCATGCTAAACTCAGGAGATGTCACAAGTGTTCCCATGAGTTTAACCCCATATGCTCAGCCTGTGTTTGGTTTGGGGAATTAGGGAGTTTTGCTTCTATATATGGTGTTCGTTTAGTAAATCATTAAGGAAACTCAGGCACTGTTATATAAACTTTTGTGTTATTGAAATATTACTTGTTTTCCTTTCATGTCTCTACCTTATCTGTATTATTAAGTGAATTCTCATGAATGTATCTTTCAGATGGCTGGACAAACAAACATCTTGTCTCTACCTGATGAGATAGTAGAGGATATTTTGATCAGAACATGGACGGTGGACTATCCATCTTTACTCAACCTGCAAGGATCTTGTCAACACCTACCTGACTTGTCAAACAACCCTGAAATTCTTTGTTCATGTCAGGAGAATGACTATGTTTTCCATCTCATTGCCACTACCAAACTCCCCTGCTATAGGCGAAGGGGGAGATACTACGAAGGCCTTTTTCAGTGTTTTACTCTGGTGCAAAACTTCTCTTCCAGAGCATGCTTCCTTATATCTTCCCAAGATGGCCACCTCAGGTAAACCTTTATATTCCAGATCTTAAATATTAGTATATTCAATCGCATCATTCCCCTCGAATATCTCGAGCGTGATGTAGTCTGGCGGGTCATCAGGGAATTTGTCTATTCAAAAATTTCTAAGCTTTTTACCGCACGATCCTCTCTGTGAAAGCCTATGTGTAGGACACATGACAATGAGTCCAAGAAATACTACTCAAGGAGCATCTGGGCTAGTGAAGTGGAAGAACTAAGTACCAACTTGGGTATTCCGTTGAACGAGCCAAATATCCCATTTTGGTAATGTTTACCGACTGGGGTTTTTTTTATAAATAGAATTGTGAGGACACAATTCTTTGAAGTGGGGAATAATGTAACATCTCAAGAGTCTGTGTTTTATGTAACGGTAAATTTTATCTTGATATGTCACCCATTAATCAAAAAAACTGACTTCTTATGAAAAAAATAACAATGAAATAGAGTAAACGCGTGAAATGAATGAAAGGATCTTTATTCAAATAGGGAACACCATAGTAACTACAATACACTGTGATCAAACAGGAAAACTTATCTAACCAAAGATACCAATTAAAAACCCTATTAAGATTACAGTAAGACCGCTCAAAACAACGAGAACCCTGAGTAAACGATAGGGGTCTTTAGCATCCATAAAAAAAACATAAGAATGGCCGAAGCCACTGCAGCCATACTGAGCACAAAAGGAATGAATTAAACCATCTTCTCCTTCTCCTTCAATCTCTTCGAGTTTAAGACACCCTGAGACCAGGTTTTATATGACACCAATTTGACCATTACTTTTTTAGTCGTTGGGTCTTTGAATTCCTTGACCGTTGGTTAAAAGGGTTTTTTAAAAAAATAATGGAGTTTATCTTCTTTATGAAAAACTTGGGTTTTATGATGCTTTTATAATTTTATTTTATGTTTTGAAATTATGTCTTTAAATGTTGTAGATTTAAAATAAAAGAATACTTTTATGAACCAAGTTGTTTTCACAAACCCCAGTGTTTATATAGTTTAAAACCTAATAATTTAGAACATATTTTAAATAATATAACTCCTAAAGGGGGTATTTTATAAGTAGGGAACCGATACATCATTAATAATTTTTTTGAGGATGTATTTTTAGTAATGCCTTAAAAATCCTAATGTAATATTTTAACTAAATAAAACCATGTTTTCAACTTAGAAGTATTTTATGTTTGGAACTATGAATCCTAGTTTTATGAAACCATTAAACTTTTAAATAATTGATAGGAAATTATTAATTTTCTCATTAATTATTTTAACTTAGGTTTATAGATACTTATGGTTTAAAAATAACATATGTGATTAAATGAATGGGCATTTTGTTTCAAATAAGTGTTTTATCTTTTTTAATAAAAAAATTTAGGGGGACCAGCCAACCGAGGGCATCCTTAAGCCCAAGCCCTCAAGGTCGAGGCTAGTTCCCTGGACACCCAAGGTGGAGACCAGCGGTGTCTCGAGTATGCACTGAGGAGATACAGAGCATATCTCACGCTAGGTACCAGCGCGCATGCACATGCCCGTGTATAAGGCCTGCAGTGCGTAGGGTGTAAGGGTGGGCCGAAGCTCATAAGGGGCCCGGTATAAGGCCCCGGGAGTGTGTGCTTGTGTTATTGGCATGAGGTAGGAGCGTTGATGCTTATAATCCATGCTCAAAACTTGGTTCGTTTTGATGTGGGAATAGGTTTTTCGGCTAAAAAAAGATCTCGACCGTTGGATCTCCCATCGTGCGATCTCTGCCGTCGAAACTGATCCCGAGTTCAACCTTAATTGGCCACGGAATACTCCTGCATTTTTGAGAACCGTCTGATCCCTTGCGATCTAATCCTGATCGTTCAAAGTTTTTTAAACATCGCTTTGTTTCCGAGTCGTCCGATCAGATCTGGACCTAATCTCGGACGCCCATTCTTTTTAAATACTCGAATAATTTCCCCCTTTAATCTTGCTCGTACGATCCTTTTCGAATCTCTTATCCCGCGTTTTCCTTCTTCTTCCTCAGGTATGTCGCACACCAGTACCCTATTCCTCCATTTTTCTTTTCCTAGGCCAACAGTGGACCTTTTTTTTCGTCCCTTCTTTCCACAGAGTTGGAACCGCCCAATAATACCTGGCCTCATATTCCCTCGACACCCCTTCACACTATGTTGGACGTTTCTTTTCCTTTTAAGCCTCGTGTTTCACCGAAGCAAGGCACGGATCCTTCATTTTTTTCTCCCCAGGGTTTCCGACCAGTCGCGATGACCTCACTCGTTCCTTCTTCTCCTCTCCAAGGCAGATCGAATCAGTAGTGTAAGGGTTGTTTTTCTTTTTTTCTTTTATCTTCTCTTCCTATGAAAACCGTTTATATATATGTAAGTATGTTTACGGATTATGTATATATATATTACATATGAGGATGTTTTCAACCATGTTAGGACTACCCATATATTATCAAGACCTTTAAAGGCTTTAGTTACCTTTTGGATCTAATTTATGAAACCCCCATATACATATACGTATATATGTTGTATATACAGTTTTATGTATATAAATATATATATATACAGATTCACTTTTGCGAAAGGGGATATCACGTTGTGTTGTTAATTTACAAAAACCCTTTTTATATAGCAATATGTATATACGTTTTGCACATATATATATAATATGTGTAATTGGGTGTTTTAGTAATTATGTGTTTATATTTCCATTTCCAAACATTATTTTTAAGATTTCTAAATATTTCCCTGTTGTATGCTAAGAATTATGTATGTATAAAATTTATTATGAATCCACTTTTAACATGCAGATCCTATATGTAAACATTTTATATTTATATATAACTAAGTACTTATATATATATATTTCTATGTATTTCAATATGAATCATTTATGATTTTTTGAGAGATGAATGCCTATCTTTGAATAATACTATGGACGCAAAATGGGTTTTTGGTTTAAGTTTAATTATGTTATAGTATCAAACCATAGTTTTTATATATTTAAGTACATACGGTTACATAAATAATAAACCTTATATGGTTTTGGTTTCAATCAAATAAATGAGCAGTGGTTGGATAATTTCATATCTTAAGGAATTTAATGGACCTTGATTAATTTGTATGAAAACCCCTATATACACTTTGTTTGTATATGATCATGTATAAATGTATTTATAAATTTAATTTCCAAAACCTTGTTTTCAAGTAAAATTATTAGGACTTAGTTAATGTTTTGACACATGTAAAGTTTTAGTGTTTTTTCAAGCCTATATGTGTTTTAGTATACACCAACGAGCTTGCCTAATTAGAGAAATTATTATAACATGTACCCTCGATATAATTAATATTTTAAAAGAATGAGCTTCATCCTATTTTAAAGTAAAGGACTATAAATTTATAGGCTTATGTTATCATCTAGTAACCATTTACTTTTTGATGTTAGTCATGCTTCAGTGATTATTAGTGGTCAATATAGTTAGGGTTTAATTACAAGTTCAATAACATGGTTATCACAATAATTAATGTCAAGTATTCTCTTTAAGTGATCCATTTACATGTAGTTGTGAAGTTATCATTTCATGTGGCAGACCCCATTTATTCATCATTTTATGTGCCTTAATTATTATCACATATGCAAGAGTTATTTTTCTTATACATGACATATATGCTTACTATATTTTTTTTAGAAAGTATAATGCATGTTATAATGTCATACTGAATGCATGTAATTCTTCCGTAAACATCATTGCATATTTTTATTTGATTGATAAAACACCAAATAATAATAAAGAACCTAAGAACCCGTTATTTGGAGTGGTATGGGACACCCCAAATAACATCACTTTAAAATGGTTATCCAAAACGGTATGGGACGCCTTGGATACATATCCCCCTAAGACATGAGAGGATTGTATTGGACTAATTATGTGGTGGGTGGGGCCTGAAATATCCCCTCGATGCATCGGTAGGTCTCATGAGACAAAACAGAGTCATGGCACAAGTCCTGACAATAGTTACAGTTCAGGTGAAATTCCTAGACATAGACGGTTCAGGTGAAATTCCTAGACATAGATGATTATGGTCTTGGAACAAGGCCTTGACACAGTCTGGCATTATAACCTCCTCTTAATGTTTTAGTAATTGACCAACCATGGGATTTTCCAGCTAGTAGGACATCCCTGGTTCAGAGATTTTAGTATGCACAGAATGAATTGATGAAATGAAATGTTATGTCTCAGAAGTTTTGGACTTGATCCAATTAATAGCAGCTTTATTTTATTACATGTGAAAAGATATAGATATGGCCAATATGATATGTGCAGCAGTTATGTTCAATATTATAGCTTTTTGTGCACTCATAACTGCCTTGTTAGTAGTATTCATTACCATGCATGTTGTTAATGGTCATGTTTTTTACAAGCATTTAATTTTCCCTAATTGGAACTATGTACTCTGATCATGATTAGATATTATGTTATTATTTTTCTTTATTTCAAGAAAATTAATGTCCCCATGTTTTAAGTTTAAATTCAAGAATACTGTTTTTCTTTACAGTAAAGAAAGATTATTTTCAAGTTGTTTTTCAGGTATGGGTTTTTACTAAAGAAGTTTTTTAGAAGCAGATGGTTTCCCAGAACCTGAACCTCGCAATTCTCTATAATAATGGGACATGATGTATTATTTTTAGATGTTTGTAATAAATTTTTAGTACATCATGCCTCATGGGCACCGACTCCGGGCATTCGGGGGCCGGGTCCTTACACCTAAGTACCATAAAGTTAAAACTTAACGAATTCCTGCCTTTGGAAATAAGGTCCCTTTTGGATAAAGAACTATTGGGTGTTTCTAGTTCTATGAATAAATCCAATGGAAACTACATGAAAGCAGTGATTGTTAAAAATAGAACACATGTTTCAAGGAACTACGAAACAAAAATGGTGAACCCGACGATAATCCTTAACCAAGTTGATAATGTTACCCACCTATTAGTCCCCTATCAATTGATAAAGGAAGGACAAAAAAATAATCAATCACACATGTATCCATTTAAAATATGCTTCTTTAATGGAGTTTATTATTGTTTTCAAGTTTTTCTTAGAACTCCCTTCAGTTCAAAATGGCTTTCTTCAAGACGACATTTGTGAACTTTCTGACCGCTGCTCAAGATGGATTCTCGTGCATGGGAAGGAAGCCATCACCCACCCAGCATCTTCAACGCCGGGTCTCTAACATACTGGTAAAAGATTATCATCATTACGGTACAATCCCAACATTGGAGGTGGCCCGACAAACTCTCCAGGTTAATAACAATCCTTAATCATCTGGCCAACGACGACCGATGATCATGAAACAGACGCTACCAACCACCATTTTAAACAATTCTAGGTCCTTATCCCTAGAACACAACAACCAGTCCCTCCCATACTATAGGGAGGTGGATCAAGAGGTCACTCAGGGCCTTAATTCAAGGATTCAAGGGTCCTTCCTAAGGACTTCCACAAACAATCATCGCTAGAAGAATCCTGCGATAGTGAACCCTCAAAATGATGGGGGTGTTGCCTTTGGACGTTCAGCCCAGTTCTTCCAGACCTGGGAATACAATAAGAACCATCACGAACAACTTCTGGTCAATAGGGTGTAGTTTCTTACTTCTTCCCCCTCCGGAGAAGTCCATCAACCTAACTTTATGGCTAACAACGAGCGGGAACATACACCCATCCATCCTAATTACGCTGCCTAGCAGACTCGTCTGGAAGCAACTCACCAATCCTACCAAACAAATTTGGTGGAGTACTATGAATATTCACATACACCTACTTAAAAATTATCAGCTAGTTAGAAGACTCATCTAACTGCAGTTAAAGAAGCCCACCAATCAAATGTGGTGGCAACTGGTAACTAGGAACATACACCTAATTAAAATCCCCAATTCTGCCAGTTGTCTCATCTGTCACTATTGAAGGAAATTAATCAACCTTGATTGAAAAAAAATAACCATCAGGAATATAAAAATTCTAGTGTTCATCAATCCTCCCAACAATCTCATTTGGCAGCACCTGGAGAAGTCAGTCAGAAAGATCTAATGAAAAATCTGGGGCAGACTCAACTCTCTACCCCAATACATGAGTACCATAAATACCCATTGACAGGAAAAGGAGGATAGGAGTAGGAAAATACACCTAATACTAATATAGAATGTACGTATATTCTCATTCTAGTTTCTGAGGTCACCGAACATTTTTTATCAATCGTAAAACGGTAGACACAAATTCTTGCCCATATTCTAGAAGCATGCCAAAATATTATAACAAGAACTTCAGTAGTACCAGGGGAAAAAACACATAAATCTATCCCCAAAATTGGAATGACACATTGGCATGTCATCCTAGAGCAGATACACACCTCTGTTCCAGTCCAGGAGGGTCATGGGGCATACTCCCCCATATCATACGGACAATAGGATCGAGAACATAAACATGTTCCAATTGAAGGTAATCGGTCCATTTCGGTGAACGCTCCAAGGAAGACACATACACCTACCCATGATAACCACTTATCCCAGAAAGTGGCCCCAACTAAGTGTAAGAGAACATCCAAGAAGAAGTCTTTCCAAAATCATTTGTAAAATCAAGAGTAAAGCTACAATCTGACTCTTCTTAATGATGGAGTTCTTGAAGCCCTCAAAAATTTACCTATTGTAACTTAAGATCCTACTCTCTCATTACTAAATTATGGGAGTGGTAGTATTAATTTTGAACTTCCCCATCAGACACTTCATCCTGGAGGCTTGCTTCATGAAAATTCACTCAATCTAGAGATCTTATCTCCAAATAAGAGCCACAGAAACCCTCAGTGTGTCCATAAGATCAAGGAGCAAGAGGATTTATCCCTTGATATAATACACCATGGTAGTCCTCACCATGATAGAATTTACTGAGAAAGTCCTCTATGCAATAGTATTTCGCATTGTTAAGATAATTCTATAATTGATAATGTAGTGATGAGAAATCCATCTTATCTCAAGGAACTTTCTATCACAAAGCTAGTCATGTCTGATGCCTTGTCATTAATAGGTGAAATACTTTCTCAACTAGAAGAAATATTAAGAGAAAATTCATTCTCTGAACCTCCCTTGGGTCATTTGTCTTCTATTACAGAGCATACACTTTGGTCAGACCAAGTGGAGAAACCTCTAGTGAAAGACGTTGAAGATTTGTTAAACATAAGAAAACAATTGGCTAAAGGACAAATACCAGTCATGTTCTGGCCTTTGGAAAATTCTCATTGTAACATTCTAGAATTGATGGTACGCGATTGAATTAATGATGTTTGTCTCAACTTACAGAATACTATTCATCATTTAAAAACCAAAGTATTACCATATGATCAATATAAAAATCCTGTAAAGGTAATAGAAGGGCTGCAACGCCAAAATGATTGTCATCTCTCTCAGTTTACCAACATCCAAAGGTTGAAAAACAGTAGAGAACCCTTCAAAATGCATGCCTAAATGCTCTAAAGAGGCTACACCAGTTAATTTCTGACACCTCATCTGGTGTTAATATCAGAGGATGGGGTGCATATGGAGCATTGCATTTCACTGCACTCCATAATCAACAAAGCCCACCAAAAGTGGTCTCATGCAATGTTATTTCCCACAGTTGGATACAATCAATATATTTTGTATGCAATCAAATTTACGCTGAAGAATAGGCCTAAAATAGCTCTCATCAGAGTCATGCCCAAAGAAAACAAGTTGTTGAGTTACATTTAAATCAAGCATATGGGAATATTGAGTAGGCCTCCTACTTTGAGGATGTTAGCCGTCAAATAATACAAATGTATAAAATAACACAATGATCTTTTGAAATAGGTGATTTGAGTTGTTTTCAGATAATGCACCCAGCTAATGTCCAAAACAAAATTCAAAAAATCAGAAGAACATTTGTGTGAATCTCAGCCATAGTAGTTCAAGAGTCACCCCAGCTTGCAGGGCTGGGGGCTTGTTTAATTCAACCTTTAAATTCATTAAACAAAGTTCAAAGGTTTTAAAAAGAAGAATAAAAATAGCCCCAGCCTACAGGGATGGGGGTGTTTTCACATTTAAAATACCCTCCTCAATGGAAGTCAGTTTTCTCCTAATTAGGAAAGAATCCAAAAGAGAGTGTACAACTAAACTATCCAAGGATTCCCTTTAGATAACTATCTGCCAAACGATTCCTGGGAGTTCAACATTTAGGAGAATAGAGTATCATGAAATATATAGAGGGAGACAATATTATAAAGATACTGACAGAATTCCTTCAATGCATTATGAGTTAGTAAATTCCATTAACAATATTATAGAAGATCCTCCAAAAAAATGAGTCTAGTTTAAGGGAATCAGAAGATGAGGTTATTATCAATAATACGGTACACACTGAAGCAAATGAAGAAAGTGTGAGTACATGAAAACATAGGCTTACCCAGAATCTAGGTATGACTTCAAGTAACCAACTCCCACCCCTCTAAAAGGCATCTAACAAGGGGAAAAAGTCATATTGCATCTCACTTTTCCACTGTAGAAGGTCAATATTTTTCACATGAAGAGATATTTTCATAGCAAGAAGAGAAGATGAAAGAGTTGAAAAGACTCAATATAGAGTTACTTTGAAGAAATTTTTTTGTAAGACATACTCCCCAGGAATGTCCTTAACTTCAACATCTTGTAGGAGCTCCTCAACAAAGAGGATTTGTGGTAACTACAGATGTAAATAATGAATTCCCTCCATTGGGTACACAGCCAGGGCAGGATCAAACACATCCTTATAGGCCTATTCCCGTGGGTTATCCAAGGAAAATACCAGCACCACCACCATTGGTTTTGTTGTTCATTACACCAGTTAAAGCTCCAGATGCTATACCTATATAGGTCATAGCTCACTCGGATATTCCCCAAGTGTTTATGAACACAATTGAGGCATTAACAACTCAATTGGAAGCCATGGAAGAACGGTGTGTGCTAGTTTAGCTGGAAAAGAATGCTTACCCTGAATGGGTGTATCTGATTACGCCCCCACCAAATTTTATGAATACCACATTCCCAATCCTTAATGGTTTGGAAAATATGGAACAACACTTAACACATTTCATTTCTCATTGTGATCCCATGATGGGGACTCCTCAACAACAAGAAGTAGTAAATCTTAGGCGTTTTGTGCAGTCATTATAGGGACTAGTTTTTGTATGGTTAATAAGTTTGCAATATCGATCAATTACTGGATGAGAAGATCTCCATTAGAAATTCATTCTTTAATTCAGCTCAACGATACTGAAGAAAACAATTTTTTATCTTAAAAATTAAAAGAAAAGGGAAAATGAAAGAGTTTCATATTTCATTGCTTGATGGAAAGGATTAACCTATTAATTAAATATATCACTCCCTTAAGAAGAGTTGCTACCAATTTTTGTGGAAAATCTGTGTGATGAGTTATGAACACCACTGATCCCTATGAAATACATAGGAGTGTTTCGAGACCTTGCTTCAAATTCTCAACAGATTTAAGATTCCATCATGGAAACTAAGGATAAAACTCATGTAATTACATCAGCTCTGGGAAGGAGAATAGAGAAAGTAGATGTTGCTACAGTAACACTTAAGAAAGCACCTATATCTGCTTTCCACTTTAAAACCTTCATCGTATCGAAGGGCTCCACCTCCTGAGCATCAGCAGCAATGACCGACTCATCAATATGATCAAAGAGATCAAAGGTAGAAACCATTTGAAGAGTTAAATAACTAAGTTTATTCTTTCTGGAATAAACAAGTTCCCGATTACTTCATCTTAGCTCTAGAAAATAATTTGGTTCAGTTACTAAGGCTGAAGAAACCAAACAAAGAAAGAGATAAAGATCTTCAGAACTATTTTCCCTTTTACCAGATGTTGGGGCATCCCATTCAGAAGTGTTTTGTTTTAAAATACCTCCTACAAAAAATGGTAGACTTTGGACAAGTAAAACTAAAAAATTCTTTATCCCAAGTAGCATGTGTTACTACTGCTAATCCAGATAAAGAAGGAAAATAGAAGGAATTCAAAAGTAAAAATGTGTAGAAATATAATGATTGGATGATCAAGAAAATGATCAACCAGACTCATGCATTCTAAAAAAATAGTTGAATAAATCAATTGTGTATCCTTCTACTCCCAACATAGAAAAATCATCTTCATCAAAAGACCAATCCTCTAAAGGTCGACCCTCCAAGAAGTGATGTGATCAGAAGGTTAAAGAGCAGTCAGAAGAAGATGATCTCGTGTCAAGGCCAAATTTGTCTTTGACTCTGTAAGATTTTATTCCATATGCTTCAAAATAATGGGAACCACCCCACCAAATGGCACAACTAGAACTAAACTGTCAAACATAATCTTCATCAGATGAATAATTGATCTTTGGTTCCGTTAAAATTATCCACTTAACGGATACCTATGCCAATGGTGATTTTTATTATAATCAGTTGGAGTTCCTTTTACCTAATTTAGGAATTAGATAAAGAGACCAAGGTCGAGGATACAGGGGAAGATGTGGGAATTATAGAAGCCAATATTTTAACTCTACCCCTGCTCAAAACGTATATGTGGAAGAAACTCATGGAAGATCCCTTCAGCGGGCTCAATAAGAACAAGGAGTTTCTTCTATGCATGACAAGTTCGGTCCTAGCATGATTATTTTGGAGGAACAATTAGAGGTCCCATAATATTACTCTCAATAAATAGATATATCTAGTTAGTCTAATATACCAAATCCAGGAGTATTTCCATTTTCTAATCCTACATAGGGTACATCCACACCAGGAGCATCAACTTCCAAGGTACCTACAAAACTGCATCTCCATGCTAGGAAACATAGACCCCTGGACCAAAAGTATGTTGTTTTGAAATAAATGGCCCAAGTACCGGCCAAGTTGTTAATTCTAGATTCCTTTAATCTTTTGAAATATCTTCGAGAAGCACTTATTGAGGCTTTGTCAAGTCCTTAAGAGTTTGAAACTGAAGTTACTGCTCTTGAGGTTAACCATATAGAGAATGATCCAATAGAGTGTCATACAATTATATCCTTTATAGATGAAGATGAATATGATGTTGTACATGCATATATTAGTCCCTTGTATCTATCTAGAAAGGTGAATGACATAGACATCCAAAAATCCTTCATTGATAATGGCTCGGAAGTCAACCTCATTCCCGTTCGTACACTTCGTCAATTGGGCCTCACTAAATCTGAATTATCTCCTTCTACCTTAATGTTGCAAGGTTATGAAAAGAATGAGTAGGAAACTCTGGGCAAGATTACACTCAGAACTTAGTTTGGGGTTCTTGTGTCTAATTTAGATTTCATGGTTGTTTTTCAGGGCACAACCTTCAACATTATGCTTGGAAGGCTTTGGCTACATCAACATGCGGCCATACCTTCTTCATAGCACCAATGTCTCAAGTATTGTTTCAATGGTCCAATTGGGACATTATATGATGAAAATACTTCATTCAAAACATGTGAATCTCAATACATTGAGGAATAATTTTATCACATGAAGGGAACGAAGTCCATGAAAAAGGAGGTAACCAGAATTAATGCTCCGAATAGACTTTAGAAGATCCCAGCAAAACCATTCATACATTTGAGTACTGATTATGTGTTACCTATCAATAAAATTGAAAGGGTGAACCCAAATACAAGCATTCATATAGTAACTTCCATAATGTCAATTGCGGAAATCGAGCCTAACAACATGGTATAAATTGTTGATTCACCAAGCAGTGGTGAAATCTTAAATGGAGATGTCTTCATTTCATACACTAAAGTTCAGAAAGTCTCTACTTCTTCAATCAAAATAGAAGAAGTTGTAGTAATGCTATAGGAATACAAGGATGTTTATTCCTAAACCAACATCTCCTCTTTATTACCCCATGAAAACCCTTAATCATCAGTAGGGTCAGAAATGGTATCCTCTTCTTTAGGATGTTCAAATACTAACTCGTCCCCTAACTTTAGAATTTTTACTTCATCATCTACTATGAAAGTAGAAACAAAATAATTGATGCATAAGGAAGAGGAAAAAGAAGAATAATATCTCAAGGATGCTCCTACAGCATTTGAGGAAGGTTTATCTACCACTATGGATGAGCTCAGAGAAATAAATTTGGGTATAGAAGAATATCCATGCCCCACTTTAATTAGTACATCCATGAATCTTGATGAGAAAAAAGTGTATACTTGATTTCTAAAGAAAAATCAAGATATATTTTCTTGGAATTATATAAAAATCCCAGTACTTTGTCCCGATGTAGCTACTCATCATTTGGGTTTTATAGAAGAACATTGAGGATTCAAGAAAGAAACAAGAAGAACACACCCAACTCATGCATCTAAAATTGAAGTTGAATTTGATAAACTTATAAAGGATAAATTTTTTAGGGAGGTTCAATATCCCAAATGGATGACTAAAATTTTCCCAGTGAATAAGAAGAATGTGAAAATAAGAGTTTTCATTGATTTCATAGGTCTTAACTGGCATTGTCCTAAAGATGACTTTCTAGTTCCGATCAAAAAGTTTGTAATTGATGCAATAGCTATCTATGAAGATATTTCCTTTATGGATGGTTACTTTTGGTGCAACCAAATCTGCATGGCCCTAAAGGATGAAGAATCTATAGCCTTCAGAGCCCCTCAAGGTTTGTTTTTCTATTAGGTAATTCCCTTTGGATTAAAGAATGCATCTGCAACATATCAATGTGCCATCCACCATATCTTCAAACCCTTCTTAGGGAGATTTTTCGAATGTTATGTAGATGATTTGGTGGTTAAATCCAAACAACATTCCAATCACTTGGATTATCTGGATACCATATTCAATAAACTTCGACCACACAATTTGAAGATGAACCCCTTGAAACGTGCTTTTGGGGTAACCTCAAGAAAGTTTCTCAGCTTCATTGTACACCATCGTGGTATTGAAGTTGATCCTAAGAAAACAAAATCAATCCTCAGAATTTTACCTCCTATAAATTTGAAATAATTAAGAGGACTCCAAGGAAACTTGGCCTATATTTGGCGCTTTATCTCTAATTTGGTGGGAAATTTTTTGCCCTTCACCATATTAATGAAGAAGGGAGTCACCTATTAATGGACTAAATACTACCAAGAAGCATTTGATACCCTCAATAAATATCTCTTGAGTCCATTGGTATTAATTACACCTGTTGAAAGAAGACCACTTATTCTCTATGTGACATCCTTAGATCAATCATTGGGTGCCTTCCTTTCCAAAAAGAATGATGCTAGGAATTAAAACAACCTTTACTATCTCAGTCGAACTATGATTGATGAAGAAACTTAGTATTCAAGTATTGAAAAGTGCTACCTGAAATTAATCTTTGTAGTTCAGAAATTAAGGAACTACCTGCAACATCATGAGGTCCAATTAGTGTCTCGTAATAACCCACTCAAATTTATCCTTAGTCGTCCTATTCTTACAGGGTGTCTGGCATGGTGGGCAGTTATTTTTCAACAATTTGATATCTAGTTTGTGCCTTAGAAGGCAATAAAGGGTCAATCTCTGGTCAACTTCCTTGTTGAACACCCATCTGCGGAAGATACATCATTGAATACTAAACTTCCTGATGAAGAGGTCTTCTCTATTCAAGATAATCCCCAAACATGGGAGATATAATTTGATAGTGCCTCCAAAATTCCAATAGGGAAGAGAATAGAAAACCCTAAAATCAAAAAAGTTGGGTTAGGAATTGTACTTATCTCCCCAGAAAATGTAGTGTTTCCTTATTCCTTCTTATTATTGGAAGGAAAAACCAATAATGAGGTAGAATATCAAGTTCTCATTGCTGGCATGGAATTGGAACTTCAGGTACAATTGAATCACTTGAAAGTGAAAAGTGATTTAGAGTTTTTGATCAAACAAATCAACGGGTAATATTCTATAAGAAAATAAGAGTTAATTCCTTTATGTGATTACGTCAGAGGGTTAATGGCTGAATTTCCCTTAGATCTGACATTGTCTTATGTACCACGATCACAAAATGACCAAGATGATGTATTGGATAATGCAGATACAACCTTGGTAGATCCAAACTGGGATGAGACAGTCATCAGTATAACCCATTGTCATGTGGTCTCAAATTTCGTTCAAACTAGAATGGATAAAATTAATGAAATTAGCCCTATTTTTGAGCCATATGGTCATACCATGGGATGAATACCACCTATCATGAAATACCTTCAAAATGGAGTACTTCCACCAGATAGGGCTAAAAAAGAATAGATCTAATGACGAGCGGCCAATTTTATTCTTTATGATAGTCTAGATCACCAGAAGATCCTCTAAAAATGAGGATTTTATGGAATCCTCTTCACGTGTATTGATGGAGAAGAAACTGTAGCTATCATGAAATAAGTACATTCAGGAGCTTGTGGTGCTCACCAGTCTGGGCATAGGATTTCTGATCAAATAAAAAGGTTTGGATACTTATGGCCTTCAATGACATAGGATTGCACAAATTTCACAAAGAAATGTCATCCCTTCCAAGTGCATGCCAACTTCATTCATCAACCTCCAGAGTTACTACATACATCTAAATACTCCTAGACATTTTCTACATGGGGAATAGATGTAGTAGGGCCTTATCCTCTAGCTATGGATAAACAGTTCAAGTATATCCTTACTACTACCAATTTATTCTTTAAGTGGGCCAAGGAAATACCTCTCAATGAAGTTGGAGCCAAAATCATTGTTAGTTTTATCAAAACTAACATCATCACCAGATTTGGTGTCCCTCATACTATATTGACAGACAATGGCACCAATTTCTATTCTGTTGAGGTAATGAAGTTATATCAGGAGCACAATATCAAATCTAACCATTCATATCGCAGTCATGTGATGACAAATGGATAGATAGAGGCATTCAATAAGACCCTATCAAAAATACTCCAAAATATAGTGGATAAAGATAAGAAATATTGGCCTGATAAACTTTTTCATGATTTATGGGCTTATCAAACTACTACCCGTACTGCCACCCAGGCAACCCTTTATTCATTGGTGTATAGAACAAAAGTAGTTTTTACAATTGAAATTAAATTTCCTTCACTCAGCATTGCAATCTATGATTAGATGTCTATAGATGAGAAGTCTTAGAAACTGTTTGATGAGATGGAACAATTAGATGAAAACATATTGCATACTTTGCATCATTTAGAAGTATTAGAAGTATATTAAAATAGAATAGTGCAATCCTTTAACAAGAAATTTTTCCCTTCTTCATTTATTCAAGGAGAATTGGTATTGGTCCTTAGGACTCCAATGATACCAGTAAAGAAACCTCCAAAGATTGGGCCAAAGTGGTAAGGACCTTATTCCATACATAAGGTCTACTCGAATAGATCTTATACCCTAATCTCAATGGATGGAGAGCTTATTGCAACTCCAAACAATGTGAGATTCTTGAAGAAATACTTTGTGTAATTTCAAAGAAATGTTCTCACTACAAGAGTTAAAACAACACAGTACAATGTCCTCACTGCATGACTCAAAACTGCACAACCCCATGTCCTCACTGTAAGATACAAAACTGCATTGTACATCATCCTCACAGCATGACTCTAAACTACACAACACAAAGTCCTAGTTTCAAGATATTGAACTGCATAAAAATCATAAACGTCCATGCTGTATGATGATAAAATGTAAAGTATATTTTTCCTTGTCATAGAACGTTAAACTGCATGACATAAAACTGTACGATTAACGTCTTCTCTAATTGATGTTAGGAGCTTACATATGCAAGCATCATTGATATCATTTCCACTCTTTAGTGGCACATGAGTCCCTTTCTACCCTATGTCTAAATCAGATCTTCATAAGGACCTCATTTCAAGAACTATATACGACTTGATTCTCATCTATATGAGATACGTAGAGATTATTGGATCTCCAATCTTGGGCCCATCACACAACCAAAAAAATTTTATTTCCCTTTTCTCCTCCTATATATGAATTATATCTATACAAAGTGTTCCCATAAGATACATGGTTTGATCCTTATACCATTTTGTGTCTTAAGTTTAATCATTCTCTCACAATGTGTCAAAATCCCCTATTCCCCATATCAAACTTTATTGGTGTGGGAAATGAATGTTTCAAGAACTACATATGGCTTGATTCTAATCTATATGAGATACATAGAGATGCCTAGATCTCCAATCTTGGGCCCAAAAATTATTTACTTACCGCATGACGTTAAACTGCACAGAAATCCACGTGAGCTATACTCGGTTCATATTCATCCTTACTGCATGACGTTAAACTGCACAGAAATCCAAGAACTATGTTTGTCTTGATTCTTTATCCAATGAGATACGTAGTGATCCCGGATCCTAAGCCATGGCTCAGCCATCACTTAATCATAATACCCCTATTCGTCACTTGTGTCATCTATGTGTTATAGAAGAAGCATTTACTACTCCTTGGGGTAGTCACACCGAGTATAGCTCACGTGGGCTTAGGAATTGGGTAAAAGGATTCTCTGTATAAATAAGGTGTCTTGATTTCTTATGGGGTTATCAATGGTCTTCACTGCATTACTTAAAATTTCACAGTACAATGTCCTCACTACATGACTCTAAACTGAATAGCATATTATTGATTCAAAGGAAATAAAGAGAGTCTATATTTTACATGTGAGTTAGATCTATGTAAATGAATTAAAACTCATGGACAATATTGATCCAAATATTTCTCATGTTTATTGAGCATAACCCCCTTCGATATGTCAAACTCATAATATTAAATATTTTCATATCTTCATAATATTTCTTACTATTTCTAGTTATAGAGTTTCTAATATCTGAGAACTCTTTTTTCTTACTATGCAGTAGATTCCCATAGGTGGCCTTGCATAATAGCCTACATAACATGCCTTTTAGTCAAAAGATTCCACTATTTGGCTATGCAGCATATGCCCCTATTGGCCCTGCATAATACAACCCCCATAATGGGTTTTTTCAAATAATTGTAATTTTATTCTTGGTTATAGTGTCTTTTTTCCCTTCAAACTTTGATAACAATATACAAGAATCTGTATTCTAAAACAGTCATTTATATATATTTGTGTCGTTACCTTTTTCTTGATCAGAAAGTCTTCAAGACCATGGTTTACACATCTCTCTCTCCATGTGTTCAGAGCAATATGAAATAACCTTGGATCACTCAACCACATATCATATATTTTTTCCATTTTTGGTCCTAATTGTATGACCTAAAACTAAAAACACCAAACTTCCTACATTTGGGTCAAACCTTCATAGAAATCTTATCCTTCTGATTCTTTGGAAATCATGATTGGAAATACTCTCTTCATATTAAGGTACCTTTATTCATAAACCCAGCTCTATGATTTTGAAAATCTAAATCTCTATAAACTTTCTTCAACTTTTAGCAATAGAATTTCAAACTTCTGAAAGCTCTTTTGCCTGACTATGCAGTATGTACCCCTAGGTGGCCTTGCATAAAATTTACCAACATAATAATACTATCAGTCAAAAGATGCCACTATTTGTCTATACATCATATTCCACGGTTGGATCTACATAATACAACCCCCATAATAGGTTTTTCAAATAATGGTAAGTTTGTTCTTGGAAAAGACTGCCTCTAATACCTTTATCCCTTTTACCGTATCATTCTTCAGATCTAGAAATACCCAAATCCCACTTTACAATTTACCCTTCCATACCTGAATATGGTAATATGTTTCCAAACAAATTATCAATAAATTGGGAGAGTATAATACCTTTGTTTAGAGCTAAATACCTTAAATTAAATCCACACAACAACCTCACTGCATGACTTAAAACTACACAATACAATTTCCTCACTGCATAACATAAAAATGCATAATATGATATTAAAAATTTTCCTTTCTGATAAATTTTAACCATTCCTTATACACCAAATTTTAGTAGAAGTGATTTTCCTATTCATGACATATGTCGACATAAAATATCCCTTTATTATTAAAATTCCGTTCCTTGGAAAAACCACCCACTGTGGTTTTGAGTCATCCAAATATTATTTTCTCTTTTCTATCAGTAGTAATATGCTAAATTCCTAAGAGATATTTTTCTTGAATATGAAATACATTCCCCTAGGTGGCCATGCATAAAATTTTTCTACATAATAGGCCTATCGGTCAAAATATTCCACTATTTGGCTATGCAGCAGAATCCCTATTTGGCCCTGCATAACACAACTCCCGTAAAAAGTTTGTAAAATAATGGTAACTTAGTTCTTAGAGGAGACTCCCCTTATATTGATACAAGTTTTAAATTTGGTGAACATAAAAAATCATGGCTCAAGATTCCCCTTGGAAATATTTTAAGAATATTAAAGCAATTCTTAGCTACCGAGCCTTTTTTGGGATCTAATTTCAAAATTTATGGTCAAAGTTATTCGACCTTAAAAACTAACCCTTTATATTCTAACATACATGACTCTAAACTTCCAACAATAAGAGACCTAGTACTCACCAGACTGAGAAGCCTTAAAGGGAACTATAAACAAAGGTCAAGTCTCGCCTCACAAAACATACATTTGTTATGATTTATGTAATATTGAGCAATATAAAGTCAAAAGATACAAAGTTTGTGGGGTTTTCCATATAACCCTAGTAAAAATCAAACTATTCCCATTAATCCCATTGGATTAATAAGAAAATTCTGAGAACCCCCATTCCTATCATTGTAATCATGATTATCTAACATGAAGGTTTGATGTTTAAAAAAAATCACCATCATCATTTACTTTAATATTGAAATCAAAGAAAAATAGGGCAAGAATGAAGGTATATATGATTGAAGACAAAATTTCTTTCATTCATATGAAATCATAGGGACATCCACAAAATGGATCCTCTCTATCATGTTTTAAAATAAACTCTCAATATGAATTCTCATTTGTTGAACGACCTCATGAGCCCTTTCAATCGCCTGCTGAAGTTGAGATAGTTGAGCAACTCCAGCCTCCTCAGCTTGACGAAGTGATTCCTTATCAGTTGAAATGGCGGTTATACCCTCCAATTGGGTTTCTACTAGTGTCTGGTTCAATTGCTCAAGTTTTTTATGAAAATCATCTAGTTTCTATTGAAGATATAACAAATATTTCGTGGCTACTTTAATTTGTTGGCTGATTTCGATTGACTTCTTATTATGATCTGCCTATACCTCAGCTACTGTAGCTTGTCAGCTCTCAATATTGATGAGACATTTAGCATTTTTAAAATATTTCCACAACTTATACTCCAACTCCCATCAGAAAATGGTCTCTTTCATTGCATCATAGACTGTTCAATAATTAAATGCACCAAATCCCAATATGCAGAATAATGCTGGGAGTTTGAAAAAATTGGACAACAACTCATCCAATGGATTATCAAAAATTATGCTCCATATATGTCTCCATGTCTTCTTGCATGTCATTCCAAGAGCATATTACATGTCTAAGTCTGAATCATATTCACTTCCATGAGGTAGAATGTACTCTGGGAACAAATAACTCAAAGAGTTTCCTTATTCCGCTTCTCTTGGAACAGTAGAAGCTTCACCCCCCCCCCACTGGTGTTTGAGCCAATATAGAAGATTCACCTTCTGATCTAACTATGGGATATGATAACCCTAAGTGATTAATCAAGATCATTGTTAGTTTCAGAAAAATTTATGAAACAGAGTATGATCCAGAATACCGATAATATTTACCCAATAATAAGTTATCCACTTTATTGGATTCATCCTCACTATTTTTATCTTTAGTAGTTTGAGTAGATGTTTCTTGATAAGAGGAATTATCCCAAGTTTCACCAGTTTTCATAGTTGAAGGATCTGGAACAACTCTTGATAGGGGGTCCTCAGTAGGTATTTATCTAGCTTCAATAGAAGAAGGATAGAGTAGAATGCCCCATTCCTGAAGAGCCTTTCTAACATTTTATACAGGTAAAACTACATAAGGTTAAATTTGATGTGAAGTATCAAGCAAAAGAAGAACAATTTTGTATGTAAAGTGCAATAATGAGAACTTATGTCCTTGAAATTCCTCATGAAAATCCCTAAACTACTTTATGGAACCTGGAATATCAATATTTGGATTAAGGGATTCCATAATTTTAGTGTATGAGGCTTGGAATATTATATAATCCTCACCATTTAAGGTATCCAAAAAACATTTTTTGATTCCCAAACTGGCTTCACTGACATTATATTCCATTGGTTTTTCAATTGGTACAACATAATCAGATCTTTCCAGGTTTGGGTTAACATTAGTATTTATTTTAGACTTCCCTGGGTCTTCATTTATTTCTTCTAGAGCAATAGGAATATCAGCATTGGTTATTACAAGATTCATTAGAAAAGGAAAATGATATGAGATATGTTGAAAAAAAGAATATTAGAAAATATTTTAATATTAATAAGAAATAAATTTGATCTTACCATGTATTTTCTCTCTCTCAGTAGATCTAGGAGTGGGTACAATTGAATCTTTTGATGATTTATCTACTAAGATAGTAGATCCATCAACACGAACTTGGGTTTCTCCTGGGGTTTCCTTCTCTGGTCTTGAAGAATCAACTCTTATTCCCTTGAGAGAGGAGAGATATACATATCCTACAAGAGGATAAATGTGATTACCAGAATGTATCTAGAAAATTATAATTCCATGAGGATAGTATAAATACTTACTCCTTTGGAGAACACTTAAAATCAATCTCATTGCTCTCTTGCATTTCTTTTCATAAGATTGAGGATAAATCAAAACACTCTTCTTGGTAGAATAAACTTGAGGTAATGGCTGAGGGTTATCTGACGCCATTACCCCAGTCATGATTCTTGCTCTTGGAGAAAGTCTGGAGACTTGGTAGGATCATTCGATGCGTCGATAGGAGAACCTGTAGGCCCATACCTCGCTGATCCAAGAACTGGTCCAGAGTTTCCTTCCCTGCATTCAAGCTACAAAAAATACATTTAATCAAGATTAATAATGATGAATGGTAAAGAATAATTGAGAAAAAAGAAAAGGAAAATACATTCTCAGTATTAACATAAATATCCCACTCCTCCTTAGGGTCAATAATTACCCCTTCGTGTATTCCTATGTCCATCGTATGAGATACTCATTTGGAGGCTGGAATTTGTTCATCAGTTGCATATATAAAAGCCTCTATCTCCCTAATATACTCATGTAATTCATCTAGGTTATTATTTGGATTACAATCAGAGGTTCCTTAATGTCACCCACATCCGATATTCGAATGCCATGCTGGAGGAATGCCCATGCATCCCTAAGATTATAGGTCACACTCTCCCAATGGTGAATGAATAATGTCAACACATAACTTGATCTCAGTATGGTTGGTTGTGGCATAGATTCACCACCTTCTGAATGGTGAGCCTCTTCAAGCCTCCTTTCTTCTTCAGAAAGTTCAATAGATGGAATAGAAATCTCTTTCAAATTGAGGTGACTAGATCACCTTGGTGTTAGAGGTATTTCTTCTCTATTCCTAGTCTTCCTAGTATACCTTATGTGAGGATGTTTTGAAGGCTCTGAAACCTCTGAAACTTCTACATCATCTCTGGCCTTGAACTTCTTATGAAAATTTCCACGCACAATAGTCATTGTAGCTACCACTTGATATATTATTTTTATCAATTCCCCTTGAGGATAGGAAGAATCCCAAGCTTTGTCATATTCAGCTTCCAATCCAATTTTACATCTGATGGAGGTAAAGTAATTGACAATTTGGATGCCTCTAAATATGTTAGAATCCATAATTGTCTCTCTACCATTGGGTGTTTCTCATGTCTAACATATGTGGGTGGAAAAGTGTTTGATTTTTGAAGACATCTGAACTAACAAGCAAACCTATAAAAGACTTAAGGGTCATAGATAATTTCACCATAAATCCTGGTCGATAATATACAATCCCTGAATGTCATCATATAATACCTCAGCTCATAATTCTTTTCTTTACCATCATCAATAAATGTTCCAGTTGGTGGGTTACCAAAAGGAAAGAAGCTTAATTCTCCTGAGACATATAACGCACTTATCACTACATCAGGTCTCAAGTTATAAGGCTGAATACCAGAAACCTCCTGTAAAAATGCGGTGAATCAACCATTGGGGACTATAATTTAATTCAACACTGAGTATAATGAAAATTTTTACACAATCCAACCCCACAACACTTGGAATGCCCCAGAAATTATAAATGGAGCCTTCCCATTGTATAAATGCAGCAGGGAATAGTAAATTCTTGCCAATACAGGAGTTTATATCCCAATATACTTCCCCTCTACCAATTTAGCTGCAATGAAAAAAGTCAATGGCCTTACACCGCCTTCAGACTCATGAATTGGAAGCAAGTAAATGCTTAGCCACATGGAAAGAAATGCAGCTAATCATATCTTTTCGTCAATATCAGATTTGACTTTATAGCCCTAGTGATTATAGTCAACTCTCTCCAATGTAGGTCAATATGTGCCTGAACTACCTCAGTTATATATAGAAAGAAAAATAGTAGGACTTCCACAGGTGGGACCTTTCTCTATTGTTGGTTATAAAAAGGCTTCCATCCATACACTAGAATGAATGTCTTTCTTGTCTTTGGGTAATTTCTTTTCTATTTTGAATAGTTCATGAGCCAATGGTGGTGTTCTGGTAACATCACCCCATGTTGTAGCTGGCGGAATAAACTCATTGTATAGTTCCCCAAGAATGAGAACCCCATCTATTTGGTAAATATCCCACAAACTAATGCCAACTTCACCGTGCATCAAATGGAAATAATTTGTTTGCAGACTCCATCAGGTCAACAATTCAAGAATGAAATATTTTTTATAAACATAATTTTGTCCCATTCAGACAGCTTCATAAATATAAACATATGATAACACTTTTCTAAATTCTGAACAAGTTCAGCACACCCAAAATGCCCACATCCATATAGGTTTCACACCTCCTCTAGAATGAAAATCCCAGTCTTCCTTCCAACCATTAGACTGATCTGTCTGAGATGCCAGAAAGGTTGAATCATAGCAATGTGGCCTTGGATCTACAACATGATCCTTCATATTAGGAGTACAACCATTGTGATACAGGATGAAACCAATAGATATTGTTCTTTCATGAACTGGCATACCCCTTTCACTAATATTCATGCAGTTACAGTTGGAGAATTGAAGAAACCAATTCTTTGGGAAGTACTTCTTAATACATAGAACATGAGAATCTTGTAAAATCCCATGCTCATAATGTCATAGGTAAGGAATTTGTGGGTATTCTCATTGATACAGAATTAAACCTTTCCATAGTCTAGGAATATTACTTTCAACAACATCAT
This sequence comes from Viscum album, assembly GCA_963277665.1. Lineage (NCBI taxonomy): Eukaryota > Viridiplantae > Streptophyta > Magnoliopsida > Santalales > Viscaceae > Viscum > Viscum album. The sequence continues at coordinate 302,644,934 of OY728144.1, forward strand.
AATAATCTGGTTTGACAATATTTATCATCTCATTTTGACGAGCCTTAGATTCTTCAGTAGAGGTTCTCAAATGATTCATTTAACTATAAAATAATTACCAAAATCCCCATATTTGGTTGGAATTTTGACTTGAGAAAAAAAATCAAATTTCAACTTAAAGGAAAAGGAAATAAAAAATTTGGCAAAGGAAAATGTTTGTTTAAGTCCTTCAACAAGGTCCATCACATAGGTCCTTAGACAAGGGTCCTAACGAAACTCCTTCGACGAAGTCCTTCCTTGTAGCTCCATCACTAAAATAGTTTTACCTTAAGAAAATTTCAAGGTGACTATGTGAGAGAACAATGCATTGAGGATAGATGAAAGAGCTATGCAACGAGAGCTAGAAAATTTGGAAGAATGAATGAGGAAAATCACAAAGGATTGAACCTATTTATTGTCAGCCATAGATCTCCGTGAAATGCCTGTGCAAAAAAGCTATACAGAACCCCTATGTGAAGTAGCTCTACAAAAAACCTGTGCGGTCCAGTAATTAATCAATAGTCTTTTCCCTGCAATTTTAACCCATGACTCGACCCTCTTTCTAATAGGATCCAATCCTCAGGGGGGATTTTGTTGACACTACTTAAGAATAAAAAAAGACTATGAAGATAGCCATGGATATTTCAAAACCCCATGGAGAGGTTTAAAGAATTAAAAGGAAAGCTAAACCCTCCAAATACCTACATGAAAGACATTCACGACAGACCAGCGTGGTAAAGCTGTGTGGCAGTATATTTTCTGCACTTTTACACGGAGGACCTACACAGAGGTCCTACATGGAGGACCTACATAGACAACTTTCCTTTGTTTAATCCCCATCCATTCCTATAAATAGGACCCTTGGGATTCCCATTTCATAGACTAAAAAAGTTGAAAGACTTCCTGAATCTCCCATTGCGTCACTCTTTCACCTAGATCCCTAAAATTGTCTCACATAACTCTCTAAAACATGAGAGAAGAGATAATTAAATGGGATAAGAATGTTTTGAAATTATTTCACAATTTTTTACATAGGATTGGTGCCCCTATGTGAAACATATTCTTCAGTCATCATACAAATTTTCATGACACACCTGTGCAGTACAGCTGTGCGGCGCAGCAACGTGGGGTACCTATGTGGCACACTTGTGCGAAGTACCTACACAAAAAATCTTGGTACAAGGCCTACATACTAACTTAAATACCCTATTTAAGGCCATTCATGGTAGGGTATCTCCTTCCTTGGTTCCCATATCTAAAAGGGACTAAGTAGAATCCTCCAGTTAAACCTCCTGACTTATCAAACATTTGGGAAAGACACATCAATGTGTCTCCTATTTGGGTTTGTATATTAAAAATTAGAGGTTTCCCACATTTGTTTCACAATGAGGTTAGTATTCATGGAATGTTTGTGGGTTTGTATATCCATAGTCACATGTAAATTTCTCCAAGGAATAGTTCTGGGAAGTTCTGAGTTTTGATGATAAGGGTTTGGGTCCTGACCTCTCCCTTTTCAAAGAGCCAGAACCTCAGATCTCTGGTAAGGAAGGTAAGGTTCATGCTTACTTTTCCATGAAAGCAAAAGAAAAATATCCCTCCCATACCAAGATAAATTTTAAGGCATCCATCCTGGTATAATCCCCTAACCTTCATCCCTTATTCCTTTCACTGGACCCTTGTCCAATGTAAAGTGAATAGAGGTAAGGCTCGTTGCCTCACCTTATTCCCAGGTCTCCTCGACCTCCTCCACCCTAGTCACCATAGGTGCACCCTCTTCCACCAGTGAAAGAGGAAAAGAGTGGGTTCCTTTGTTGAATCTTTGATATCCTCTTGTTTCTCACACCGAGCATGACTCATGCAATCTTAGAGATTTGTCATGATCACAACATTTTCATAACCACTTGAACTACAAGAACTCTAATTCCTATTCAAACTAGGATACGTAGGAAGCCTTCTCAGGGCCCGAGATCATTGAATATCCTCTATAGGAATCCAACCCTAATTCCCTTAATCTGGGCATCCTCCTTATGAATAATCCCCAAATTAAACCCCCAAATCACCAAGGCATCCTTTTCAGAAAGTAAGCCCAAAATCATTTCTATCAAAAGACTATACTCTCCTATGAGACTTATCGAACTATGTGGGCCTTGGTTCTCATCCACATGGGATACTAAGGAATCCTCCTTGAGGTTCAAACCCAACACTTCAAATCAAAAATGTTCTCATTGGGCCATATTCCCAATAGGGTCGAATCGTACTTGGAAACCCATATACTTTCCAAGTTCCTTGGGCTGCTTAGGCATAAGTCCCACACCAAACTTTGACTAATCACCTTTCGCTTAGATTTCCTTACCACATGACATTAAACTACATGGCAAGGTCCTTATCACATAACCTTAAAAGGTATGATGTGTCCCATTAAGAAGCACCAAACTATGAGGGTTATGATTAATTTAACAAGGATACGTAGGTAACCTATTTTATGGGTATGATCCTAATATCAAAACAAACCTTCGTCTCCCTGGATGAAAATAAATTCCATAGTACCCCACTGAGTGGATTAAAAACCTGTATCATCATAACGATGATTAAAAGAATATCTAAATAGTATATGAGAGGATATCATTGATGGAGAACCTCGAATACATAAGGATATCTCCATTAATGAAGAAACTTGAATACATGCAGATGATTCTAAATTTTACACATGTTAATAAGTGATTGAAAATTCCAAGGGAAACTTTTAATATACTTGGTAAATTAATAAGGATTCATAAAAATATCTGAAATTTATAAAGAGAGTCCCGGAGTAGACAATAATTCCCCTCAAAAGGGTGTGATGAGTCTAACCTCCCATCCTATTGACCAATGCATGTTCCTAACTATATTAAAGTTCAAACTTAACAAACACCTGCCTTTGTAAAGAAGGTCTCTTTTGGATAAAGAATTGTTGGGTGTTTCTGGTTCCATGAATAAATCCAATGGAAACTGCCTGGAAACACTGATTCTTAAAACTAGAACACACATTTCAAAGAACTAAAAAACATACTAGAAATTATTTTTTTATCATAATTTGGAGATATTTTTACCACTCGTGAGTTGGGTTAATCCATCCTCCCCATATTCTGATGCTAACCAGGTGAATTTTTGTTTTTAAATTAGTATTCTAATATGATTGGATTAGATCAAGCTCTAGATGACTTAGAGGTATATTATTTCTCCTACTAAGCTTACTGAATTTATTTTCACTAAGTTTTAACAATTCATATGGTTTTAGTGGGGATATGATCTAAATGTCAAGATCCACATGGAACATTTCTTCCTCAACCCCATCGAACTTTATGAACCCTCCCCAATTCTCCTTGATTCTAATAGGGGAAATCAAATTATTAAGAATCTTATTCTTCCTCAAATAAGTTATTTTTCACATGAATCACATTAAACTAGTTGTAAGGAGACTCTTCATTTGATGAGGGTTCTATTTAGTGAGATAGTTCCCATCTTCCCAGTATTAAAGGCATGAAATCCCAGAGGGTTTATATTGTATTGGGAATCAATGCAGGTTCAATTTAATATAATTTATTATTTCCACATCGGTTATGTCATCTTTTAAAAGGGTGGTTATTGGGAGATTACGATGCCAACAAAGTTAGTTGCACAATTGCAGAAGAAACTAGGGGCTTGATTGGATGGTTCAGATGTTCCCTGGGGATAGTGTGCGATAGGTTGACCATCTTTCTAGTCATCCAATAATCACACTTCTAAGTATCTTTATTTGGGAATTATTTTCATTTAACATTATTTTTACAGTGATATTAAAGAAAAAAAATCCACTTGTGTTGGTGGCTTCCTAACTTAAATTTTCCAAAATATTCCATTTTCTAAAGAATTTATTTAAATAAAAAACACTCATGGATGGTATTTACCAATATTTAGTGGTAAAGATATTATTTCGGGAAGTTTCTAAGACAATAATTATCTTGTTATTTGGGTTCTTATATCTTTATAATTTTTTCCTATGGCTATAATGAAATATCAAGGGACTTACTCATTTCAAAGAGTAAACTTTTGTCTTAAGTTCTTCATATAGAATGTCCCTATACTATTTTATCCCTTTATGATATTTTTCTCCTTGTTTTTGTTGTTATTGTTTTCATTTAGGATGGGGAACCACACAATATTTCAAATATTTAGGTGTTGGAGTGGGTTCCAGATATGGATTAAGTGTAACAATTATTGTTTCCACTTTTATGGTCCTCTTTCTTGGAGATGTTAGAGTTGTATGAGGCTCGGTCTTGATCTGATGAATGGAATATTCCAACCTCTATGAAATTATAGAAAGATCAAAAAACCCTTATGGTTACTTTATCAATATAATCAACATTTTAAACTCATCATAGTGATTTTAAATGAAAATACCTAGAAACTCCTCTTGATGGAGTTTTATGTTCAAGGAATATGTCAACCCTTTCTATATGGTGGTAAATTCTGAGGTTATATCATTTTTTTGTTATTTTTAGCTAAAGGGGTCGAGGACTATTATCTTCCTCAATGTAGAGATGAATTAGTAGAGGAACTTCTGATAGAGGTATTCCCATCTTGTGATTGATCTGGCTAGAATATTATTATACCATAAAAATATTTATGCTTCTAGGGTCTATATAAAACACCTGATCTTAGCTACTGCATACTATATGATGGTTACCATCATTAGATCATATAAAGATAAAAAATGTTTCAAATACTTCTCTAGGTCCTTAATGCCATTAAAATTTAGGAAATTTGGATTTCTAAAGTTTGGAAGAAGAGGATTCACATGCACCCATTCAGATTATGGTTTTCTTTCGCATTTCACTAGAACACGCCACCCCTCCATGGATTCCATTCAAGATTCCAATGACACAATAGTACCAAATTTTTTTGATGGAATAGTTGGTTGGGTAGACATTTAAGTAGGGGAAATGATGGGTAGATCCTATCATGGTTTTCTTATCAGTGTTCGTTATGGATATCTAGTGTGATTTGGAATGGGTTACCTTGCTTTACATGGTTTCGACTATCACACTAATAGAGGAAATTCGTGATATTATTCTACCATTAGATCAATATAAATTAGTTTTACAAATCCCATAATAGGTTGATGACTTATCCCAGCTCTTACTGGTATAACAAAATCTTCTTATTAAGGTGTATTTTTTGAAAAAGGAATGTGAGTCTCTTCTTTGAGGGTATACCTAGTTGTAATATTTCCCTTACTTAACTTAACATTGAGTCTCTTTAAATACTTCATCTCTAACTTGTATAAAATGAATCTTTCATAAATTTTAGGGGGTTGAACTTTTTTGGGTAATGTAAATGATGTGGCCATGAACTTTTTCTTTTCTTTTTTTTAATCATGACAGATAGGTGGTAGATAAGAATTTAATAGAGATCCTAAATTTGTAGAATTACTTTAGTATTGGGTACACACACACCTTCTTATGTAATTTTAGTGTGGACCATATTCAGAGTAGAAAAATATTTCATTTTTTATTTCACACTAGATTCATGCTTCATGTCATATGTTGGTCTAGTGATAATAACATTTATCAATGCATAAAGTTTTGTTAGGATCATTTCTTCATTCAAAGGTAAAGGAGACTAGTTGCCTCTAAAATATTTTCCAATAATCATAACAAAAATAGATTTTTTACTTTCCTATATGAGTGAACCATTTTTATTTATGGAATTTGTGAGGTCCAACCATCTATTTCCATTGTTCTCCTAGAGATGGTTTATAGAGAGTGATCCTGAGATAATATTTGGACATTTTTTCAAAGAACATTCCCAAAGAGATAGATGGGTTATGATTTAAAAGAAGCTATGGAGACACCTTTAATGTCATGTATTCTAGTCTAGAGAAGACTAAATTTAATGGATTAGGACAATAATGTGATAAAATTCCCTTAGCCCTATGGGTTGGGGCTTACTTTATCCCTCCATCATAATTTTTTTAATCCTATGGGGGTTTAATGGTCCTATGGGTGGCAGTGGTTGTAAAAATACCCAAGTATTATGGGATGGGTTTTCTCTCGTATCACTACCTTTGTGGAACATTTTGTTACCCTTATGATTTTTCGGGATTTTGTTTAGGAATGAGGAAGATGTAGCGAATGATCTAAACATTGGTTTCTCACTTTTGGGGGTAACACTATAGTAAAAGGTCTGAACTTTCTCAAGTGAGATACCTATTAAACCTTTTCAAAAGCCAAATATAGGATTCTTTTAATATATTTCTCTCATCAGGTTCAATGTTTATGAGATTTAGAGATAACATAACCCCATTGAGTATACATACTATCATAAACAAATCCATTCCTTGAAATAATTATGTTATACAATGACATTCTTGAATGAATTTATTGGTTGGAGAGTGAGGTGAAATTTAATGCTCTATGCATGCCCCATAGTTTGATATTCACATCAAATAGAGCATCAATAATCAGTTGATGTAGATTCCTCAAAGCATCAAGGCATACATGTTGCAGACTCTCACACTTCTTTTCTAACTTTGAGAACCATTCCACTAAAAGGTCAGACAGATCAATCCTTCGGTGAAATAATTATATTTCCTTGATGTGGTTTGGGTATTCTATATAAGGAAATAATTTTGATTTAAAATGATGAAGAGACATCCATAGGTTCAAATAGAGATGGTTTATATATTCCTTTTTTATAGATTTCAAAATATCATATCAAGGTATGGATACAATTCAGAACATGATTGGTATGTTATCTTTGGCCAGTTTTTTCCTCATTATCACTTTATTCTCTTCATATCTGATAAGTGATTCCTCTACTAATTTTGACTAGAGTGGTTATTTACCGACTATATTGTTTTATAGAAAAGAGTTTATTGGAATCTTCACTATTGTATTATAATCTAATAGATCCAAATTTGGTACAAAAAATGACTACTGCCTTGGGTTGTCTTCTAATCTAGAAAGAATATCATTCATTAGAGATGGGGAACTTCATGTAGCTAGCCTCAATCTCTTAATTGGATCAAGATATGTGGGATTTAAAAAAGATATTTTATCAAGGGGAGGAATTTCCTATCAAAATAATTTCACTATATGGAGGACCTTTATAATGAATTATATTATAGGGAGGAATACCATTATGGAATAATTCCATTCATGGGGAGGATTCATACAACATATACCCTAGGGAGGATCTTCAGGGTGGACAATGTTAAGGATATGACCTTCTTACCATTTAATCTTCATAATATGATGAGGATTTTCATAATCCTCATTAAGATAAAATTTTCCATGATCAATCATGATTCTACCATGGAGAGGAACTTCAACGTGGGTGCTCTTGGGAGGACCTACAAATCTATTGGTAGTGATATTTTGGGCATAACCTTTATAAATACCATTTCTTTTTCAATATAATTATGATTCATTAGGATCTTAGTCCTCTATTAGAAAATTTTCAAGGTCCTCAATAATTCTAGCATCAATAAAATTAGGGGTCTGAGCTTTATCCATAGCTTTAGGCTACCCCTAGTGATATTTATTTTTTAGATACTCTTTTTTGGGAACCTAAAGTCATGTGTTTTTCATGACTTTTATATATGGTAGCCTCCTTTAGTGACCCCTTGTTACTATGAGACTAGGCTGATGGCCTTCTACATAATGAGAAATGATATGTCCTTACCACTTTTTTTCATTATGATATACTGATGATAATCCATGTACTAAATGAGAGTGGTGATTTATGTCTAATCTAAAATAACCACCAGAATATGTAGAAAAGTGATTCATTCCTATTGTGTGGGATGGAAAAACAATTTTATATCACCTAAGTATAGTATGGAGGTTATCAATTAGGTTTTATTTAATGAAGGAGTGAACAAAAAACAAATTTGTCACTTTTTATTGATTTTATGAAAAGTTGGTTTTGATTAATTTTGAGAAACTAAGAGAAGAATGAAATTAAAATTGATTGCTTAAAAATATCTTATAAAGCTTGTGATTAGAGTAGGTTTAGCTAGATCTAGTGCCATTCTATCATGGTTTCTAAATTTTACCCCTTTTTCTTCTGACGATTAGTAAGAGAGAGACTGACATACTAAGCCCTATCCCCCCTTGGCCAAATGGTTATGATGAAAATATTCCTATATGAAACCTCAGTTTGGTCTACCCTCCTTCCCATGTGTGCATAATTATATAAGATTCTATTGATTAATTAGGGAAATCCCTGACTAGTATTTTTTTCCTTAATAAACCAAAATTCACAACGTAAAATTTAACACATGTTTAGACGATTGTCATGTACTCACCACCCAACCCTAATCTATTCCACTGTATACAAAAAAAATTGGGTGGAGGGAGAAATGGTTCATTAACTAAGGAAATTCAAATTAACAAAATCAAAACATAATGAAAATGCATTTGGAATTTAAAACAAAAATTAAGAATTGAAACTAGATATATAAAGAAGAAAGTATTGTGTTTAATTGATGAACACAAACTCAAACAAAGTATATATGTCCAGCCTCCCCTTTCTCGATCACTAAAAGAAATCACCCCTTTATGGATGGGGAAGTCGAGTTTATGCGAGAGAGGGGATACATCATAGGAAATAAAGTAAATAAAATAAAATAAAATAACTTAGTAGCACAATGCAGAAGTAGGTCGTATTCTAGATATTACCTCACCATTTGATCCCTTTATCAAACCCCAATCCTCTTATTTATAGGTATAAAAGAGCCTTAAGGATGTCATAAATGGGTCATTAAATTGTATCAGGTCATAATGGATTGGAGACCATATTAAATCCTATCAAAAATTCAATTTCTATATCATAACTGAAGGTTTCATGTTGTATAAATGTTGAAAGATATGTAAAATGCGGGACCGTGAGTATTTTTCTTATTGTGTAATTATTCAAGGTTCATGTTGTGTAAATGACTTACATGGCATGTAAAGTTAACTTCTAGTATATTTTTCCTAGTTTTATCCTGATTCTTCACTTTAAATCCATCATCTTGTTCCTTCATCTTGCAGAAAATTTAATCTATCTTCAAAAATCTGATGTCACACCACACCATGAAGTGGTGTGACATAAAGTAGTTTTGGATCATTTTATTTATCTCCTTTGTATTCATTTTTTATCAAACTCCATATCTTGCCACAAAACATAAAAAAATTAAATATTGACATGTTTAATCAATTTATTTATACAAACGGGGCATTTTATATCAAAAAATATATACATAAAATGGTTCTATCAGTAAGTCCTTGAAATCTTGATAGAGATACATGCACAACCTAAATAATATTTTGGCATGGTTTGTTGATATTTAGTTGGAATTTGAATGTGTTTCTGGTCCTATTTTTCATTCTTCATCAGGGTATTCCACCAATCATTCTGAATAGAAAGAGGAATGTGTACTTGATTTTGAGTAGCTCTTGATATATGTTGAGGATCTTATAGGGTAGTAGGGGCATGAATATGTATCTATCCCCTGATGGGTTTTGGGGAATGAAGATATCCATTTTCAAATAATTTACCCAACATATGTTGAAAACTCTATAAAATGTGGGTGGGGATATAGGTTTTCCCATCCATTTCCATAAAAATGCATTGATGGGATTCTACAGTGGGAATAGAAATATATAATCATTCCTTAGTAGGAGTAAGTATATTATATTACTCTTATTCTCTAGATATCTTTGGGGTGCACTGAAAAAATTTATATGTGGGGGTGGGAGTATGTGTCTTCCCCCAAGTTGTTACTAATATATATTGGTAATCTTCTCCTGATACTATTAGAGTATATTGGAAAGCTCTCTATGTTTGGGTAGGGGTTTGTGCCTGTACGTTGGTTGCCAACAATATATGTTGGTGGGATTCTTTAATAGAATAGGGGATATGGGGCCAATCTCTATGGTTGGTATCTTTCCATGCTTGGTAAGATTTTTCTAATTCTCGGGTCTAAGTGACTGGAGTGGGATTTTTCTGGATTTCATTCTTAGAAAGCTACTAAGGGGTAGATGTTGTATGATGCTAACAATGGTAGTAGATAGGAGACCTCCCTCATAGCTCCTAAACGGGGGTGAATTCATAGTTTACCTCTTGATCAGACTCTATAAGATAAGGGGAGTATTTATTTCTATACTTTGGGGAAAGACTCCTGAAGTTTTTGAGGTGGAATCATATGCCACCTTCTCTTTCAGGACCTATCATTTTACAAACGTTTGTTGAGAATTCATGCCATAGTGGGATTCTTTTCAACCTCTAGTGTTGGAATGGTACCGTTCAAGTGGTACTCTTATATTAGTTCATTTTACACATGTGATGAAGACACTAGGTGGGTGATAGGGGCCTTTGATTCAATGAGGCCCTTTCTTGTGTAGTTACCAATTCATAAATGTTTTAGTGAAAGGATTCCATTGTGATTTAAGGGAGTTATGGTGATGTAATTACTAAGGAAGGAAAAATAAACAAAAATAAATGAACCCATAAACAAAGAATCACAAGTAAGAAAACATACTTAACTAATTTCATTTGGGAAACTCAGTTTTCTTTTGAAAGATTCATGTTGGGTTCATTACATTTTTTTCTTGGAACACATGAAACAAATTGTCCCTAAGTGAAAGGAATAATTGATCCTTTTTCATATGTTCAAGGGTAGACATAAGGATTCATGTCAGGATCAAAATTTTTTATATGGTTTTCAATGGGTTTTATTCATTGAAATAGGAATACCTGAATGCTTCTACATACATGTTAGAGGTGTTACTATAGACCCTCTTTCCAAAGACAGGAGGTCATTATGCTTTCTCACCGATGATGCTTAGGAACTCACATTAGTTGAGAGGATGGGAGGTAAAGCTCATCACACCCTATTAGGGAAAATTATTTCCTACTATGGGACTATATTATATATTTAAGTCATGTTCATGAAACATTCCCAAATATCAATATGAGATTGGTTACCCCCCATGTTACAAATCCTTTAGTAGTATGTGTCGATGTGAATATCTGTATACATCAAAGGTATCTCATTGTTGTGAACATCTATATATATTAGAGGTTCTCAATTAATGAAACCATCTGTATGTATCATAGGTTATCCAAATTTATATTATTGTTACTTAATGAGGATAAGTTATAGGTAATGATGGTTTAAAGACACACAAATGGGTGCTCTATAGTTCATCGCCATCCAAGAAGGCAGTAGATGTTTGTGGTGTCCGGATTAGTCCTATGAAAGGGACTTCCTATGTATCCTTGTGAAATGATTCAGAACCCATGTAGTCTGGTTCCACTTAATAGGGCACATCATACCTTTTATGATCATGTGACGAGGACTGATCCATCTGTTTATCATTGTATGGTAAAGGCAATTAGATGAAAAATTCCTAGTAATAGTTAGCACGGGACATTCACATGATTAATACTTTTTTAGTATGAGTTGGTTAGGAAAGGAAAAGATCCTTTCTAGGGTAATTGTGATCTCATCAGGAATATTTTTTATATGAGATAGGTATGGTTATCACCTAGAAGGAATATGGCCCTTTGGGTGGGGGTATAATATTATTGGGAATAAGTCCTGATGAAAGGATGGTTCATGGGGAATATGTACCTAATTAATGGTATGTACAAACTTACAGTAATATATCCAGGTTAGGGAATGACAGAAATTATCTCATGATAAATATGGACTAATGATAATGGGTATAGAAGATGATGTTGGGTTTGAATCTCTAGGAGTCATCATATGTATCCTATTTTACATAAATCAAACCCCATGTGGTTTTAGATGCACATTTTAAGGTCATGGAAAAGGCCGTATTGTGTATTTTTATGTTTTGTAGAAAATATGTTATTTTTTAGTTTTACATCACATGACTAGGATGTTATCTACACAGTTTAACTTCATGTTTCAAGGATGAGTGTATCATGAAAGATGTGACAATATAAGACTGTATGTGGATTATGCATATAAATCCTCTTTAAGATCATGTTTGAGGCTTGTTCCTTGTAAGAGAACCAAATTGGGGACATTATTAATTTTTAAAATTTTATAATCAACCTAGATCTCTAAGATCACATGAGTCATGATTGGTGTGAGAAACAAGGGATAATATAATATTAAGCACATTTCATGAGAGTATACAATTAAGCTTAAATGGGGATTATACCTAAGGAAGAGGCCCATATAGAGTGGGAAATCATATCATGATTATCGTATGAGGCATCTTATTCACATCGTGAATGGAATCATGGGTTTTTCACACATGGTGAGCCTGTTGTTTAACATCTTATGTTGAGGGTGTTGACATGTAGTTTATTATCATGAGATCAGGATGTAATGTTATGAAGTTTAAAGTCCTACAACCCATACATTATTTTAGAGATTATACATTAAGTTTCCTCAGTGGAATTCCTATCTCAAAAAATAGGGGTGGCAATATGATATTGAATGGGACTTATGCATGATATTCCCTTAGATTCTCTACATAGTAAGTGGATCAGGTGAAGATATGATTGGAATTTATACCTAAGAGGAGGATCATGTTATAAGATAATGTTGGGGATTACTCATAGCAGGATGACCTATTTAAAGGATTTTTAACTGTGATAATGACATGATAAACTTAAATCTATAATCCCATGTGAGTCATGTTCGGTGTGATAAATAATAGATAACAAAAGATTCAACGCCTTGTATGAAAGTACACAATTAAATTTGAATGGGGATTATGAACTGAGGCCACCCATGAGTGAAGAGTTATCTATTTCTCATGAAATGAGGTATCCTATGTTTTTTATACAAGGAATCATATGTTTTTTTTCATTGTTTAAGCTTACAGTTTTACTTCTTTCACTAAGGATATTATCCATACAATTTAACATCATACTGTAGGGACATTATGCTGTGCAGTTTATCATCATGAAACTCAAATATATATATGTTTCAAGAGGATTGATAATGAGGTCGATTGTATGGGGATTATGCATCAAGTTGCCTAAATTATTACGTGTATCTAGAAACATGAACCTTTGAATAATCTTGGTCATTGATAAGGGATATAATAGAGGTTATTTGAATTAGTATGGACTTTATTGATAACTTTAGAGAAGGATAAAAACATGGGAGGGTTCCCCTTGTTTTTTATTTTATTGCTTTACTAAATGGATATAGGAGTTCTAAATGATTTGTGGGGTGGGATCATTCTAGATAGGGTAATTAACACCTTTATATCCACCCATTTTATATAGGAGAAGGTTCTATGTGAAGTGGGTGTAGCTCACATGGTGGGTGGTACAATTAATTCATGAAGAACTCTTCTTGAAGGGTCTTCTATGAAGCACCCTCCATGAAAATTCCCCCATGAATCACCATCCATGAAGGAGGTTATTTCACAAAATAGATTATTTGTGTATTTTCTTCGAAGTTATTTCTTAATATTTCACTCCTTCAAAAACGGAATCACTTATCGTACCTTCTTCCAGTTTTTCCCATCTTCCTGTGTGTCTCCTTTGCATATTCATCCATACCATGTTTATCATATCCTATTTCAAGAAATTGTGGAGTATTTATAATTGGTTTTAGGTAAAGCATTTTATTAATAATTTATTACAACTTGAGGTATGTAAAGTAGGTTTTTGGCTACATAAAATCACTATTTGACTATCCCAAAAAAATTTAACCACATATAGAGAATTAGGGTTTCATAAGGGTGTTCCTTGTCACAAAAAATGAGGAGAATCCTAAAATTTTGTTCTCTATACAGGATGTGATTTTTAGTCATATAAAACTATACATTGACTTTATAAATAAAATTTCTTCACATGAAAGTGTAGTGTCTTACAAAGTACAAGATATTTCACATAGTGCATAAATTTCTACGTAAAGGGATTCACAGTGCTATGTGAAATTCCATTATTTTATAAATATTTTTTTATCAAAAATCATACATGGTAGGGCCTATATGGATACCATCATACCAAAAATGATGGTCATGTTCTATATGGACACATAATGTTCCACCTTTCCTTCAAAAATAATGAAAACTCAGATCTATGGATGCGAGCTTATTTTAATTGAAAAAGATGACGTGATTTATAAATAATAGATGCTTAATGTATGATATGTGTTCAAGGTTGGCTATTTTTTATCATATTTCCTTTATCATATTTTTATTCCATTTATAACAACCTTGGGTTCTCTACTCTTTTAGAGGTGTTTTGGTACTTAGCGGGCCTCAACAAAGAGTTATAAATTTATATAATTGGAACATGATAATTTAGTTTATTATCATATGTATAAAATAAATTTATTAAAAAAATTCATATTAATAGGGAAATCATGAGGTAAAATATTCCTGAGATGTATATAAAAATTAGATTTTATGATGTTTAAAACATGTCAACATACTATGTATTAAATTCCTTCTCAATCATATACATTTCAAGAACACAAAAATTAATTAATGGTAAAATTTAAAGATATACACATATAGATTATCTTTTGTAAGGAATGTATCATGTGTCTAAGCTTAAAAGTTAGGTATCCATTTTCTATTATGAGATTTAGGATATATAACAGACATCAAAATGGAGTTGGGATAATTCATAATATGGATTAGGAAAAGTTATTTTTCACTCACATATCTAAGATTTATATATGATATGATTAACATTATTTCCTACTAAATAGATATGTAATTGTATTAATACTAAATCTAAACCAAATCATAGTAAATATGAATCTTGGACCTTTAATATATATGATTTGAAAATCACTTAAAATTTTAGTGAGAGAAAATTCATTAAAATTACTTATTAAATACTTGTAAAACATGATACTCATATGAAAAAACTAGTTTATGTCATTTATAATTAAATTTTCACAAACACTAACAACATATATCTATAATTGAGAAGCATAATTTTTATGATTTTTTCCTATATTTTCATTATAACTTGAGAAGTGTTCTCAAAGAGAATCATAAAGAAAAAAAATTTATAAGAAGTAATTACTTTTTGGACTCGTATTGGATATAAAAGTTTGAAATTTTATTTATATAAATGAAGAATTATTTTAAAAGGAAATTATTAAAGTAAATGTTGATCTCTATGTTTTTAATTAAAAAAAGGGTTTCTATATTAAATATTAGAATTATGATCTAATTCTTGGGTTTTAATAAGGTTTTTTTATTCAAGACCAAAAAATAGTTTCTATTTATAAATGAATAAAATATTTTATAGAATATGGATAAATGAATTTATGAAAACTATAATCCATTATATAAAATAATAAATTATAATATTATAGGTATTATTTCTATAATCAACTTATTATGATAGAGACTAAAATTTCACATAAAAATTTTAATGATATAGATTTTTTTACTTTTGAATAATTTTATATTTTCATAAATTTATTTATGATTAAATTTATTTTTCTAGAAAAGTATAGAATGAATCTTTTTGGTGATTTTAATTTTTAAATCTTTGAAGTGTTATATGTTTTTAAAACAAAGATTCATTATTTTAATTTTTTAGGAAACTTTGATAAGATCATTATTACAATACTTAAAATGAACCAATTTAATAAGTTATGGTTTTATATTTTACTATAATAAATCTAGATATTCTTATTACCATAGTTTTGTTTCATTAAAATAAACTCAATCTAGATAAATTTAAAGAAAAAAATACATGATATGGATTGAGAGTGTTCTATTTTGTCTTAATGGAGATTTATAATAGAGGATTAAACATATAATTTTAATATTCTAATCTAAATTTGGATATTTTTTTTCATTATCAATAATAAATGGATTATTATTTTGATAATATATTATAAAAATAAGTTTTTTTAATTCAATATGTTCTTTAAGATAGAATCAATAAATCATGGATTTAGTGGAAGTAAAATATGAACTCCGTGAAGTTCAGGTCTAATAAATAGAAAATATTTATAAGATAAATAATGATTCAATTTCATAAGTGTTATTAATGTTAAAATTGATTCATGTTACACAAGTGGTTTTGTAAATAAAAGTTTGGGAGAATAATTTTTCAATTTCGCAAAGTGTTTTATATTTTTCAGAAATAACATAAGATAAATGATTCTTGATAAAAATATGAGAACTAGTATTTTAATAATATTAAGACTATATGGTGTGAATATTATGAATATCGACACACACACACACTATATATATATATTTAATGTCCCGATTAAAGACACTTATTAGTTTCTAGTGAAGTCAAATGTATTTTTTTCAAGAAAATTATAAAGTACTTGATAAGATGTAGATGAATATTATTGATATTATTGGTAAAGTAAAGTTTTTTTTAATTATTGAATTTATAATAATTATAAAATTTAATGATATTAGTTAAGTTTTTTTATCTTTTTACTATTATTGAATGTAATAATTATATAAAGAAATAACATATGGACATTTTTAGACCCACCAAAGAGTATATCCTATCAAGGGAATGAATTAGGGCATAGAAACATGTCCAATTTGAACTTATTTCTCTATTAAACTCTATATGATCCATATATATATTGAACTCATGGTTAATTAGTTTATATTTACTATCATCTTATGATGATGATATAAATTCTAAGACATTTATCCTTTCCTTTAAAAAATTTATTCAAAGATTAATTAACCCACACATTCATATGTTATATTAAAGATAAATAAATCATGTGTACTAGAAACAAATATTTTTACTTATTTTTAGTCAACATGCAAGATGAATATAACCAGTAGTGTACTGGTATACCAAAATCCAATAAATTACTTTAATTGATAGTTTTTGGTTATTGATCTCCAATATAAGGGCCATTCCTTTTATAAAGAGTTTAAGGATGATGCACTAACACAAAAGAAAACTCATAATTTACTATCCTTTTTTTCACTAATAAAATAATAATAATAAGGAAAATTTTCCTATAAAAATATAAGAACATATCAATATTTTTTTCACTGAGTATGGATAGGTTCACCTTGATATCTATTCATCTATACTTCCTTCACAAGTAGAGTGTAAACATCACCATAACAATAATATCGCATTCCTTAAATAAATATTTAATATGTCTTATGGAATGAAACATTCTTATTCCTCAATCTAGATTTATCAATGAAGTTCCGTTGTCTCTCCCACCTCTCTACATTTTTTGTAATCTTTCTCTCTTTTCTATTTTTCTAAATTTTACACTCTTATTTTTATTATGGAATTAATCTATCTATTTATAGAGATTAATTTTATTTTTATTTCTCACATATATTACTCTATCTTTTATATGTTTAATAGTAGTAAAAACCCACCTTAAATTCATCCATAAATTCCATGTGATATGAAAAAAAATATCTCACAATATCAATGATATCATCCACATTTAAAGGATATTAAAATATAAAAATATATGTAAATCAATAAAAACACAGGGTGTTGATACTCAACACAATGTGTTGGTATCCAATTAAATATCCTTAAAAACCATGGAATACTAATAATTTATATCCTTGAAATCATTTTGTTTTAAAAATTTGGAAATTTATCAAATATATTCAATACCAATTATTGATCTTAGAAACCATGTATTAACCTACGTCTTCCATAACCATTAATTCTAAACATGATATATTGAAAAACTTATCCTAACTAAATAAATATCAATAAAAATTTAACTTATAAGCATCAAATTTTAATTAAATATTTTTGACTAGCTACTTATTATTCTTTAACATAGATTTTTAACACATTATATTGAGTAAACCATGTTATAAAGTATCACCCATTTTGAACCATATTTACTTCAACACTACACATTGATATTAAAACATAGTTTAGTCTTTTCACACTCCCTCAAATTAACTTCCAAGCTACTTAATACTTCTCCAACAATTATATAACTTCATCTAATACCAAAATAAGACATAATGAACATTTATAAACATATATATCATATATCAAAGACATATAATAACTCACCATCCTTTTAGTCACATCTACCTTCCTCAACAAAATATATACACTATTTTTTCTAGAAAACATCCATAATCACCATGATTACTTAAATATATTATCTCATGAATTACCTTATACTCTACTTGATAAATGCATTTTCACCTAGTATTATCTCCTCTATTCATCATATAACTTTAATTATCTTTATAAAAATTCTTAATATTTGTGTGGTCTCTTTCTCTATTATCACTATTTCATCATGATTCAAAAATATTTTCCAAGGGGTGAAAAATATCTAACTATATGTAATTTTCATAATAATTAGGCACTAAAAAACGTGAAAATTTATATGAAGTTATTATGATGATTAAACTATAAACATAAAAACAATGGATGTTGTGAAGAAAAGTGGTTTGAATATGATTTTTAAGTGTTAATTATAATAATTAAGAATCCCAGTCTCAATATTATTTAAAAATATTTTCCTTATAAATGAAATCTCACTAAATATTTTAGTGGGAGAAATTTTTAGAAAGTTTCATGATAATTTAGTATATATTAGATTAGATGAAATATATTAAAAAATACCAACTAATATTGAAAACATGAGGTCATTTATATCATCACATATTTAGATATAGTAGGACTCACACTTATGTTTAGTTTTAATAGTATATTCCTATAATTTATGAATATAAAAATTTACAATTTTATATAAAGGTATCTCAAATTTATTATCCATTCATATGGGTAGTATATATTACATGATAGTAGAATGATAACTAACACCTTGGAAATTATTCAATTAGGAATCCCTAATTGAGGGACACCGTTGAGAAATATGGGTTGTGAATACATGTTATGATTAATATGATTAGGGTCTCATAGGAGATACAACATTCACTCAAATCATATCAAGTGTATATTATTTTCTAGATCTCCCACTTGATTATACCACTTAATGTGTAATAAATAATTCCATTAGTATACTTATGGAGTATATTTCATATAAATCCTCATTGCCTAAGGTTAATAAGGCACATTGAAAGCAAACCTTCATACTTTTATACCTTTATTATTACATCATTTAGTCTATAATAATCATAATATGGCTATGTATATTGCTAATCATGGGGTATTTTTTATTAACTAATATAATAATTTTCCTCCTATATGATAGATATGATATCTAATACCTCAATGAGTAATATTGAGGAAGTGTATGGTAATTCCTAGATAAGTGACATGTGATAACATGGGTGAATGACATGTGATACATTCATTTTTATTATTCAATATTTACTTAGATAATTAATAATGGATAAGTTATCTATATGATATTAACATGATCTATGTATCATGGTTAGAATTTATGTCTTGGAAGAAGATATTATATGATCATATATCATAGATGACATATATCTACTCGGAACAGTTATAGAGATGCATGGGTTTTATAAAGACAATGTTGATATATTTGAAACTTGTATAATACATATATTTTTCTAAATTCCACTTCTTTATTATAATTATGGATAATAAATTCATATTTTTTTCAATGCTACAAAGTCACATAGGGTAATACAAAAATTTTGTGTGAATGAGGAAAGGTTTTATTATAAATTAATTTTATAAAACTTTAAGTGCTTAATGATAACTTATCCAAAATATTTTATGAGGAAATGTAAAAGATTTTAGGATATGTATTCAAAAGTTTTTACATGGGATGTGACATAAGGTGAAAAATGAAAGAGTGTTAAAGGATTTAATACAAGTAGGGTATTGAAAGATATGTTTATGATTAAATCCTATAATTTTTTCAATGATATAGGCATATCATTTTCTAAATTATGTTGTAATATGATATATTTCATTTAACTATACCAAAGGTAGTGTTTGAGAGATTTTTTTAATAAAAAATATTGTTTATTTCAAAGAATTGTGTTTTCATGTTTCTCCTAGGGAAACTATAAAATATTCACTCATCACACCATTAAATGGTGTAATTATAAAGTATTTTATAACAATTTCATTGATTATTTAAGTGTTAAAAAACACTTTCATGGATTTTTCAAATATTAATTTTTTTTAATGTAAATCATATTAAAAATGTTTCTTAATGGTTTGATATTACAGTGGATCCTTTGTGGAGTATCCTCAAGGTCTATAAAATGAATATTTAACTAATTTGGTGATGTTTGACTCAATATAACATTAGATTACATGTCAAAACTATCATATTATTCTCTCTCATTTGATTAAGGTTCTGGTAGCCCATTTATATTGAGGATAATCTTACTGAGAAGTTATTTAGTTGATCTACCTTTTTATTGATAACTTTGGAAGTGGGTGACTATTTGTTTTCTCTTAGAGATCTTCCTCAATCACATGTGAAACAAGATACGTATTATTAAAAATAGTATGGTATATAATTTATATTTCATTCATTAAATTTAAACAAATAATGGTTGGATGTTGTTTAAATGATATTGAATACCAATATACCAATTTTCCCTCCAAAATCATTTAAATATATCACATGACATCAATCCAAGTATACAAGTATATCACATGTCACTCAATTAATCATAACCATGAATTTAATTTATCTAATTCAATCAAGGTCCTAGATTTCATTCTTATCATACATGAGGATAAATCCCATATTGGATAAGAAAATATAAACATATTACTAGAAACATACCATACCTTCCCCTGATTAGCACAACCTCAATCCTGGTCATTAAGGTATTTTTATAATATAATTTATTATTTTTATGGTCTATTTTATTGGATTTAATGCCCAAAACCTTGATATTTTAATGAGTTGCATCATTTTTGAGTTTTATATAAGCACCATAGAAAATATAAACTTAAATTTCAAATTTGAGTCATTTTTTTACATAATCGGTCCTTTATATTTAACACTATCTATCACACTTGAATACATTGAAGTGTCCTTGTATAATAGGTTTTAAAATTTATATATATATATATATATTTGTAACATATATTTTTAATTAATTTTGGAAATTCGTTTATTTTATTATTTATTATTGACTAACTAACATATTTATTTAATTTTGTAGGTATTGATGCATGGTTGGCCTATGAATCAATGGAATGATGATATATATGATAGACCAATGTGGACAATGATAAGGGAAAGATGTTGTTCATATCTAAAATTAGAAGAGGGGTGAAATGATAGAGTTACCCACATCACATCTTAAGGGAGTAATAAAATATTAATCCCATATGTTTTTCTTCCTTGGATAGTGAGATCATTAAATCATCATTTGTGTTTATTATTAGAATAATGTGGTAGAGGGACATAATTAGTGTCATAATTCCCTATTTAAAAGGGATATGTTTAGTCATTCCAACACTATCAATGACACCCATTTCAAAACATGTGTAACCTCTATAAATAATGTTAAACTCATTTTTTATATCGTGACACCAATAAAGGTAGTGAAATCTAATTTTAGATCATGGGTCACTAATGTAGGAAATAAAAAGCACATAACACTGCCTACATCCCTGAAAAATTATAGAATTATTGTGATCCAAAAATTAATGCCTCCATGAGCATTCCAAATAATTATATAAGTGGGGACTAATGTTGTAAAAGAAGAATCCATACTAAGGAAGAGTGTAATAGATCTCATCAATTGATAAAAAAGGTGACCCATGGGGTTAGAGTGCATATAAATGAGGGATAAAAATAATCACCAGATAAAACTACATAACTAGATTAGTTAAACACTTAACAGTAAATCCAATTGGAGAAAATCATTAAAATTGGGATAGAAGAAGACTATGGTCATTTAAATCTAAGTGTTCCATGATTATCTTGAAAGGAAAATCCATAGAGAATAATTTTACACATGGAAGAACCAAATAAATATACTCTATGCCATGTGGAAATAATCCATGAAATCTAATGAAAAAATGCTGAAGTGATATTTATTTTTTTCAAAACTAATTTTTTTAATAACTACTTAGTGTAGGTTGCAGGCGCAATGAAAGCATGTTGGTGGGTGTACCGAACTTTAATTTTTGTGTTAAAAAGGATCAATCTAAGATTCATCACATTAATAAAACATCATATCTTCAGAATAGAACAAAGAACAAAAAAGAAAAGAGGGGAGTCCTTGAACCATAGATAGGATAATCATATGTTGGTTATAAATAATTTAATTAATTGACAAGAATTAACTTGATGGAATTCTTTCCACATTGATGTTTCTGGTCACGATCTGATGTGATATGTTGTTGCGTCATAGAATCCAAGTGTAGGATTCCTCTAGAGATGATCCATACATGCTCCACATATCTCTGGACATTGGCGAAGGGATCTCCGGGTGCTAGCGCAGAAGAGCCTTTGTTTACAATGTTCTCCTTTGATTTCCTTGATCCAGTGGTGGAGGATCTCTCTCTCTCTCTTGTAGCTTGAGAGCGTTCTTAGAAGAAAATGATTCTCTCTTGGCTTGAGAGATTTCTCTTAATCCATTGTTCACAAACACAAAAAATTGATAGGCTAATGGAAATATATAATTGGTATTTTTAATTACATATAATAATAAAATGAATTAATTACCTGAAAGAATTTATTAATTTCATTTAATTCTTAGTAATACCCCATGTCTAATAATAACAGTTGACTATTATTATTACCTGATATGTGCCCAGTGAATTACACCTAATATTATTTAATTAAATAAATAATATTATTTCTCATAAATTCAGAGAAAAAAATACATGGTGTGTATATTTAATGTACACGGCGTGTACTTTTGTTTTTTTCATTTTTCTTTATTTACCCCACCACATTTATTAGACCTTGAATAATGGCTATTTATTTCGAAAATAAATATCACTGCATTACTCGCTAATAAATATATTATTTCACCCACAATATATTCTCTCAGATAAATAGTGTCAAAATAAATGTGATCAAACATTCTTGAATAATTATTAAACCATAGTTTGGAATAATATTTATTCAACTTGTTAAATAAATATTTAACTGAGATACTTAGACATACTTAGTGTGTGACCCTCTAGGCCTCTTTCTCAGTGGCATTTGGTGGAGCCTACCTAATGTAACACCACGAGATTTTATGAAAAATATTATTTTCATTAATGTCTTGTGTTGTACGCTACACCAAAAGGATCTTGCACAACACGCATCATTGACTTGCCTTGCATTACATGCAATCGCGACCTTCCTCTATAGCGTGTGTAGTACGCAATACCGAGTTTCACTAAACAACGATATGCTATTAAAATATTATTAAAACTAGTCGTTATGAATAGTAATAACCACTTTTTGAAATTTTGTAAATTTTATTTTTTAAAATGGACTTTATTTTTGGATTCGTAATATCGAAATTATCTTAGGGTGAAATTTTGGTACTTTTCGGATAACTTTCATATTCTGATGAATAGTGAAAATTACTAAATTTTAATTAAAAAGAACTTTTTTAATAGAAATAATTAATATTGATAAATTATTAATTTGAGTGGTTTTAAATTATATTTAGAATATATTTTTACAATTTAATACAATGTTGGTCATTGGATGTAATTTCACATTTAAACCAGTTATAAACAAGTGTCAATCTTTTGATAGTTATTATCTCTTAAAAAACACACTATTTGTTTTGACGACGGGAATTAATTTTTAAATTAATTAATTCAACTGATATGTTCTGAATTTGGTAAAATAGACATCATTTTTGATTTCTTAATATCAAATATATCTTAGACCTAATTTTTGGTATTTTTCTGAAAACTTTCAATTTTTGATGAATAGTGAAACCACTAAGTGGTAGTTAAAAAAACTGAATTTTTTATAAAACTTAATTTTACCGCTTCTGTGAGTGGAATTTCAAAAATACGAGAGACACGGTTAATATCAAGGACTAAAATGTGGTTCAATGAGATGAAAATAATTTTTGGTGAATAGTAACTTTTTACTTTTTTTTACCACGGTTAAAAGTAAATAGGGTAATTAAGGGTAAAAATGATATTATTATTACCCTAACACATGTCATAATTCTATTGGAAAAGTGTAATTCGACCAAAAACAAACTTAGGAATATAATATGACCATTTAGGCCCACTTGGATTATATTAGGACATTTATTATTAATTTATTTAAAGAAGGGTTAAAATAGTTAAAATCAAATTTTAATAACTAAATAATTTTTAATATGGGGTTATACATAAGATAAATTAGACTATAAATATTAATTAGAAAGATAAAAATATTTCCTAAATAATGGTATTTTATTTTTAATTTTTAGACATTAAATAATTTAATTTATTTATGACACAACGATGATGCAGTAATTATCTTATTAATGAAATATTGACATAATTGATGTTATAAATACCCAAATAAATATAATTTGAGACTTTTTATGAATTCAACTAATTTTCTAGGTTAATATGACATGTTAGTATTGATTTAATTAACTTTGTTAGAACTTATCATTCTGTTATGAGTTTCACAAAAATAAATTACTAAATAGTATCAAAATTGACATAAAATAGTTTTTAAAACAAATATTATATTATTAATTGTTATTTTATTCCTAAAAATCTAAGGTTCGGCCAAATGACTTATATAGGGTTATATATATTAATAATAAACAACTTGGGGTTCGTTTGTCTTGATATAGAAAGTTTATTAACCTTATAGTATAAGAACACAAGAAGACACGGTAAAAGTAAAATTATTTAACATAATGTTAAATCTACACGATAAGGTTAAAATAGGAACCTAGACTTGTCTAAATTCTATTGGATGAGAGGATTTCGACCCATCCCCATCTTATCCTCAAAATAAATCAATTTGGAGCTATTTAAAACCGAAATTGACTTTATAATAAAATAATATTTTTAGTTATTCCAAAGGTGCCCCTCTCCTCCCTTATAAAAGGGCACCTCCTCCCTCTCTTCCTCACACCACTTTGAGCCTTCAAGATCGGCCAAACCCTGCCAATTTCTCCTTTACAATTCCCTATATACATCCTAGAGGTCCTGGTATTCTTCAAAGACCAATTTTAGTGCCCTAAAAGAAGGTCTCAAAGAAGCACTTCAAAGAAGAGGTAATGTCTGTTACCGATTCTTTCATCTTTATTTATTCTTCCACTTCTTCTTATTTAGTTGTTTCATTATGAAGTAATAACATAAGTATCACTCATATACTTATATGTTATTATATGTATGAAACAACCATATTTCACCATCTATCCATCCTACAGAAAATGAAATCACCGCGCGTGTGTACGTACGGAATACCGTCTCTACGCCGTGGTGTAATCTATTTTCCACCACCACCTTACTTGGATGGGTATAATGGTGTAAATAATGACTATATAAGACTATTATAAAGTGATATTGATTCTGAAATAGTATACATACACTCCAATACAGTCCCATGATCATGAGAACGATATCATCACTTGTGCGTACGTACGGACTATCGTCTCCACAACGCGATGAGATTCATTCTCCACTTTAACCATTCATGAATGATTATAAAGTATATATAATAAGTAATCATGAAATATATGACATAATAATGATATTTTATTTATTTGTATATATATTTATGTCATCTACTTAATTCCATTCAACTTAATAAGGAAACGAAAACAGCATTCATGCGTATGTACGGCCTACCGTCTCCATGAACGGTGTATTTATTTCCATTTACTGATCTATTATATATATATGTATATTATGAATATATATTATATATAAATTATGTTTTATATTCTGGAATAATTTAATCATGATCTAAGTAATCATATGAATAATTACAAGTCAAAACACGGACGACAAATGAAACAATTTTACCCAAAACGCTCTTTAACATTGAATTTACAAAAGAACGGGTAATATAAAGTCATAAGTGAACCATATATGATATAATAACAATGAATATGATTCTGTAATAAGTCAATAACATTATTTAAATCATTATACAGGAGGTTCGGACACTTACGAAGCAAATCGGACCTAAGGTAAGGGAAATAACAGAATCTCATTTTTATCCGAGATTGTTTATACTTTGGTATTTACTGGGGTGTATTTTATCATCCACATCCATGTTTTCTCAATATTTAATATTATTTCCATCCACCTACAATATTTTAAATCCAATTTTACCCTTCGGTGAGTTTTTAGTAAAGGATATGAAAGGAATCTTTTGTCGTTTTTTCGTACGAGGTACTTTTTGACTTTTCCGACAAAAGTACGAGAAGAATGTTTTTTTTAACTTATACGGCATGAATGGATTTCTAAAACATTATTTACAAGAAGCTTCCTTTACAAGTTTTCAAGTTTATTTTTAATCAAATTCTTTTTGTTTAAAATTGTATGACATGTTAAGAAAGGAAAAATGTTTTTGAAGTAGAAAGGATATTTTCCTCAAGAATGGAGTTCAAGTGTTTTATCAAAATTATTTTCCATCTAAGATAATAAAGAGTTCTGTTTCTATCCCTATTATTACATTTATTTGATTATGTTGTGATGGAATTATATTTATGAATTCCTTTATCTTATATGAATTGTTTTATGATGTCACGATGTTTAAGATTCCCATTTTTATTACATGGGTTATACAATGATGTATGATTTATGATTTTGTGGCACACATAAGAATGGTATCATTATGAGATGGGTGGGACCTATATCTCCCTTCAATGCATTGGGTAAAGATTTTATATCTCATGAGATAGACATGGCTGGAACGGTAGGTTATACCGGTTCAGTGAAACAGGATTGAAACGAGGGGTGAACTCGGTTCAGAAAGGGACTTTGTCCACTAAGATAGTCTTGGCAATGAGTCTTGACTAATGAGAAATGATTATCTATGATTATTTGTGTATGCCACAAAGTTTCATGTTTTAAGTTATGATTTTTGGGATTTCATTTCACTACTATGATTTATCCCATGTTATGAAATTATGCTCTCTTTTGCAGGTTAATATTTCCAAAATGTTATGTTCTTATGAATATGATGTGATTGATATTTCTTTTGTTTAAACTTACTGAGCATTTGAGCTCACCCTTTTATGTTTTATTTTCCCTAGGATATAAAGAAAGGTTTTAGGTAAAAAAGAAGGAATATCTTTATGGGAGATGTTGAAGATCTTTCACCACGATTAGAAGATTGTATTCCGAGTTTCCAAAGACTAAACTATTACAATCCTTGTGTGTTTGTTTTTATTATGTACTAAGTATTCCGAAAAAGTAATGTAATATTCATGTACATCAAGCTTCGGGTCTCTACAGTTGGTATCAGAGGAAAGGTTTAGTCAACCTTTGGAAACTAGGATGCGAAAATGTTAGTGAGATCCCTAGAGATATTTCTAAGGTATGTCTAGGGATGTCCCTAAGGTTAAGTATACGTATAGGTTATAGTACTAGAATTACGCTAACGATCATAGAATTAAACCTAAGATGTTAGATATTGAAGGTACTCCCCCTTTATTATGTTGTTTTCCCTAGCATGATTTTTTCCTCTCATACTATTCTTTTTGGGTTTTAGACGATGGCTGGAACCCGAAGGAACCATGTTGATCAATGCAATGGACAATGCAATGATTGTCCTCCTGAACAAACAAATTTTATGGGAGATGGAGTGTAAAATCTTATTGCTATACTTACACAAGCTATGAATCATTCTGGACTTCCAAATGAGCAGAGAAGGGAACAATATTCTATTGAGTCCTTCATGAGGCAACGTCCACCTTCTTTCAGTGGGTCTTCTGATCCACTTGTTTCTAAACAATGGATCAGTACTACTGAAAAGATAATTTCAGTTCTTCAATGTTCTGAACATGATAAAGTCATCTTAGCAGTATATCGTTTGGAAGGTGAAGCTGATCAATGGTGGAATCTTATCAAGAATACGAGGCAAAGAGATGAAATTGAGTCAATGGAATGGGACGAGTTTAAGAACTTATTTTTTATTAAGTACTTACCTCGTATTCTTCGAACAAATATGGAGAAGGAGTTTCTTGAACTAAAGCAAAAGGATGATGAATCTGTTGGTATATACGAAGTGAATTTTACAAGGCTTGCAAGGTATGCATCTGGATTTATCATCCAACCTGAAAGTAAAGTTGATCGATTCTTCAGTGGCTTAAAACCAAATCTTAGAAGGGCATTATCTATAAGATACTTCAGTAGCTATGAAGAAATTGTGTGTTGTGCTATCAAGGTAGAAATGGAAGTTGGTGTTACTTATCCATCTAGTAGTTTTGACAAGAAACGAAAGATGGATTTCAAGGAGAAATCTCAGAATAACGGTGAAAAGAAGATGAATGTTTCCTTATGCTCAAAGTGTAGAAAGAAGCATGGTGGAGATTTTCTTAAAGGGACAAGTAAATGTTTCAAATGTGGAAAGGAAGGTCATCGGGCATTTGAATTCCGCAATGATGGTAAGAAGATGTCTAATGATTCAAACAAAGGAAGGGATACACAGAATGAACCTACTACACTTCAATGCTTCAAGTTCAAGTAAATGGGGCATTATGCTAATAAATGCCCTAATCCAAGGGTTAGTGATGATCGACGTAAGCAACCACTTAAGGCAAAGGACAAAGGGAAGTCACATGCGATCACCATTAGTGATGTTGAATATGACAACAATGTGGTGGAATGATTAAGTGTTTATGTAATGGGATTCCAAAATAATGTTGAGTATTGAAATATTTATGTATTGGTCTATTGTGGTTTTCAATAATTTTATGGCATCGGTAACCATGAAAAGTGATTGAAATATTTTTGGAAAGAAGATGATATGCACATAATGAAGGGATAAAGATAATCTAATATGTTTGACAGTATTCATGAGCTCATGATTGATATAAGGATTAAGTGATATCATGGTTTGAGTATATAGAATTTTGAGGATTTTGGTATATGGAAAGTGTTAACTTTTAACTGCATTAATGTTTTCACTAAGGTTCAATGGGTATTCATTTTTCAAGAGAATAAATGATTAAGGCCTTTGAATGTTTGAAATGTGACCAACAAGACATATCTTATGATATATGGGGATCAACGATGGTATTAAATCTCTGGTAATCGTTTTCACTATATTATGAGAATGGACTGCAGTATTATGGATAAGCCTAAAGATTGGAATGGATTATATTGGACATAAGTTAGTATTGTTTAAGGATAGAAGTTTTTTATTATTATTTATGGGATGTTATAGTAATATAGTTTTAGAAAAAGGACAACCTGCAGGGCGGGCGACAGCCCATCGCGTCAGATAAGGCTGTGGGAATCGAACCCACAACCGAAGTACGACTGGCCTTTATCACCTACCACTGACCTACAGGAAGTCCCTGGTTAGTAGAAACTAGTTTTATTTTATTACGCGGTATGATATATGAAGTATAAGTTCATTTTTGGAATCGTATACGATTAACTTCACCATAGATGGTCTTATGTATTTTTGATAACTTTTGTAACCTTTTGTTTAAGACAGATGGAATGACCCATAATTATATCACATGATCTGCTAACACTTCACAAATGACAAATCCAACTTCATTTCTTTAAGAGTTGAAGTGGAAATTGTCCAAATAATGACCAATGGTGACACAGTACCAAAATCACGAAAGTATTTCTTCTAATTCCAATTTCATCAACTTTAGGGAAATGATCTTGAAAACCAAAAATGTTGTCCTAGTGCTCTTATATCTGATGAATTAGATTGTACCTTAGATAGTCACAAATTTATGGCTTTGTGATTGCTGGCTTTTCCATAGCCATGTTCTCTACCACTCTCCATCAGAACATGATGGTTAGATTTCTCTTCCATATCCATATTTTCACCTATGTGGAAACCCAGTGATTAGTTTATTTGGGTAACCGTTACGTTTCATACTTTTTTTTTAAAGAATGGTTTTGGAATTCCTTTTTACGATGTGGGTTTCTATTAAAGAAACTTTCAAGTAGTAAACCATTTATAACCCCGACGAATTTCGAGGGCGAAATTCATTTTAAGGGGGGTAGAATGTAACACCCCAAGATTTAAGGAAAAATA
Organism: Viscum album; assembly: GCA_963277665.1. Taxonomy (NCBI): domain Eukaryota; kingdom Viridiplantae; phylum Streptophyta; class Magnoliopsida; order Santalales; family Viscaceae; genus Viscum; species Viscum album. The sequence goes on from OY728144.1 coordinate 302,675,040, forward strand.
TTCTTTTCATTAATGTCTTGTGTTGTACGCTACACCAAAAGGAGCTTTCACAACACACATCATTGACTTGCCTTGCATTACATGCAATCGCTACCTTCCTCGATAGCGTGTGTAGTACGCAATACCGAGTTTCACTAAACAACGATATGCTATTAAAATATTATTAAAACTAGCCGTTATGAATAGTAATAACCACTTTTTGAAATTTTGTAAATTTTATTTTTCAAAATGGACTTCATTTTTGGATTTGGAATATCGAAATTAGCTTAGGGTGAAATTTTGGTACTTTTCGGATAACTTTCATATTCTGATGAATAGTGAAAATTACTAAATTTAAATTAAAAAGAACTTTTTTAATAGAAATAATTAATAGTGATAAATTATTAATTTGAGTGGTTTTAAAGTATATTTAGAATATATTTTTACAATTTAATACAATGTTGGTCATTGGATGTAATTTCACATTTAAACCAGTTATAAACAAGTGTCAATCTTTTGATAGTTATTATCTCTTAAAAAACACGCTATTTGTTTTGACGACGGGAACTAATTTTTAAATTAATTAATGCAACTGATATGTTCTTAATTTGGTAAAATAGACATCATTTTTGAATTCTTAATATCAAATATAGCTTAGGCCTAATTTTTGGTATTTTTCTGAAAACTTTCAATTTTTGATGAATAGTGAAACCACTAAGTTGTAGTTAAAAAAACTGAATTTTTCATAAAACTTAATTTTACCGCTTCTATGAGTGGAATTTCGAAAATCCGAGAGACACGGTTAATATCAAGTACTAAAATGTGGTTCAATGAGATGAAAATAATTTTTGGTGAATAGTAACTTTTTACTTTTTTTACCACGGTTAAAAGTAAATAGGGTAATTAAGGGTAAAAATGATATTATTATTACCCTAACACATGTCCTAATTCTATTGGACAAGTTTAATTCGATCAAAAACAAACTTAGGAATAAAATATGACCATTTAGGCCCACTTGGATTAGATTAGGACATTTATTATTAATTTATTTAAAGAAGGGTCAAAATAGTTAAAATCAAAGTTTAATAACTAAATAATTTTTAATATGGGGTTATACATAAGATAAATTCGACTATAAATATTCATTAGAAATAAAAAATGATTTACTACATAATGGTATTTTATTTGTAAATTTTAGACATTAAATAATTTAATTTATTTATGACACAACAATGATAGAGTAATTATCTTATTAATGAAATATTGACATAATTGATGCTATAAATACCCAAATAAATATAATTTGAGACTTTTTATGAATTACACTAATTTTATAGGTTAATATGACATGTGATTATTTATTTAATTAACTTTTTTAGAACTTATCATTCTGTTATGAGTTTCACAAAAATAAATTACTAAATAGTGTCAAAATTGACATAAAATAGTTTTTAAAACAAATATTATATTATTAATTGTTATTTTATTCCTAAAAATCTAAGGTTCATCCAAATGACTTAGATAATGTTATATATATTAATAATAACCAAATTGGGGTTCGTTTGGCTTGATATAGTAAGTTTATTAACCTTATAGTATAAGAACACAAGAAGACACGGTAAAAGTAAAATTATTTAACTTAATGTTAAATCTATATGATAAGGTTAAAATAGGAACCTAAACTTGTCTAAATTCTATTGTATGAGAGGATTTCGACCCATCCCCACCTTAGCCTCGAAATAAATCAATTTGGAGCTATTTAAAATCGAACTTGACTTTATAATAAAATAATATTTTTAGTTATTCCAAAGGTGCCCCTCTCCTCCCTTATAAAAGGGCACCTCCTCCCTCTCTTCCTCACACCACTTTGAGACTTCAAACTCAGCCAAACCCTGACACGTTCTCCTCTCCACTTCCCTAGAGACATCCTAGAGGTCCTGGTCTTCTTCAAAGACCAATTTTAGTGCCCTAAAAGAAGGTCTCAAAGAAGCATTTCAAAGAAGAGGTTATGTCCGTTACCGATTCTTTCATCTTTATTTCTTCTTCCACTTCTTCTTATTTAGTTGTTTCATTATGAAGTAATAACATCCGTATCAATCATATAATGATATGTTATTATATGTATGAAAAAATCCTATTTCACCATTTATCCATCCTACGGAAAATGAAATCACCGCGCGTGCGTACGTACGGAATACCGTCTCCACGCCGTGGTGTAATCTATTTTCCACCACCACATTACTCGGATGGGTATACTGGTGTAAATAATGACTATATATGACTATTATAAAGTGATATTGATTCTGAAATAGTATACATACAGTCCAATACAGTCCCATGATCATGAGAACGATATCATCACTCGTGCGTACGTACGGACTACCGTCTCCACGACGCGATGAGATTCATTCTCCACTTTAACCATTCATGAATGATTATAAAGTATATATAATAAGTAATAATGAAATATATGACATAATAATGATACTGGATTTATGTGTATATATATTTATGTCATCTACTTAATTCCATTCAACTCAATAAGGAAACGAAAACAGCGTTCATGCGTACGTACGGCCTACTGTCTCCATGAACGGTGTATTTCTTTCCATTTACTGATCTATTATATATATGTATATTCTGAATATATATTATATATAAATCATGTTTTATATTCTGTAATTAAGTAATCATGATCTAATTAACCATATGAATAATTACAAGTCAAAACACGGACGACAAATGAAACAATTTTACCCAAAACGCTCTTTAACATGGAATTTACAAAAGAACGGGTAATATAAAGTCATAAGTGAACCATATATTATATAATAACAATTAATATGATTCTGTAATAAGTCAATAACATTTTTTAAATCATTATACAGGAGGTTCGGACACTTACGAAGCAAATCGGACCTAAGTTAAGGGAAATATCACAATCTCATTTTTATCCGATATTGTTTATACTTTGGTATTTACTGGGGTGTATTTTATCATCCACATCAATGTTTACTCAATATGTAATATTATTTCCATCCACCTACAATTGTTTAAATCCAATTTTACCCTTTGGTGAGTTTTTAGTAAAGGATATGAAAGGAATCTTTTGTCGTTTTTTCGTACGAGGTACTTTTTGACTTTTCCGACAAAAGTACATGAAGAATGTTTTTTTAACTTATACGGAATGAATGGATTTTTAAAACATTATTTCCAAGAAGATTCCTTTACAAGTTTTCAAGTTTATTTTTAATCAACTTCTTTTAGTTTAAAATTGTATGACATGTTAAGAAAGGAAAAATGTTTTTGAAGTAGAAAGGATATTTTCCTCAAGAATGGAGTTCAAGTGTTTTATCAAAATTATTTTCCATCTAAGATAATAAAGGTTTCTGTTTCTATCCCTATTATTACATTGATTTGATTATGTTGTGATGTAATTATATTTATGAATTCCTTTATCTTATATGAATTCTTTTATGATGTCACGATGTTTAAGATTCCCATTTTTATTACATGGGTTATGCAATGATGTATGATTTATGATTTTGTGGCATACATAAGAATGGTATCATTATGAGATGGGTGGGACCTATATCTCCCTCCAATGCATTGGGTAAAGATTTTATATCTCATGAGATATACATGGCTGGAACGGTAGGTTATGCCGGTTCAGTGAAACTGGACTGAAACGAGGGGTGAACTCAGTTCAGAAAGGGACTTTGTCCACTAAGATAGTCTTGGCAATGAGCCTTCACTAATAAGAAATGATTCTCTATGATTATGTGTGTATGCCACAAAGTTTCATGTTTTAAGTTATGATTATTGGGATTTCATTTCACTACTATGATTTATCCCATGTTATGAAATTATGCTCTCTTTTGTAGGTTAAGATTTCCAAAATGTTATGTTCTTATGAATATGATTGATTGATATTTCTTTTGTTTACCCTTACTGAGCATTTGAGCTCACCCTTTTGTGTTTTCTTTTCCCCAGGATATAAAGAAAGTTTTTAGGTAAAAAAAGGAAGATCTTTAAGGGAGATGTTGAAGATCTTTCACCACGATTAGAAGATTATATTCCGAGTTTCCAAAGACACTAAACTATTACGATCCTTGTGTGTTTGTTTTTCTTATGTACTAAGTATTCCACAAAAGTAATGTAATATTCATGTACGTCAAGCTTCGGGTCTCTACACCTAAAGTCCAAGGTTAGCATCTAGCAACACACCAAGGCACCCATAGAGAAAGAATTTAATGTCGTAATGATGTGTCACCTCCTATAAATGCTTACCATGTAATGTAATCCCTTTGTCTCGATATCTCTAATCCAGCAGGTTGCATGCTAGTGAAATAAACCCATGGGCTCGATTATTATTTCTTTGACCTTCCAGAATTGAAATTTCTCATTCCTCACCATTTCTATGGATTTATTTAGGCTATATCAATTCCATCAAAGGGCCTAAGATATCTACTTCCATTATGGAACAGAAGGGACAAATCCTTTCTCTCGTTATCTATTAATACATTATCACTTGTGATGCACCCAACATATCCTACCTTACTGCGAACAGTGTGTCATCACAGTTTTCATCAATATATCTAAGTGTGTTATTTTTAATACCCATTAATAATATTCTTAAAGTCTAAGGACCAATACACATGTCTGCAGATAGGAACATATAATGATGCTATGAAATTTGGATTTCCTACTGGCGGGTCTCATTCTCATAATATCCTCCTGGATATTACCAAGGGCACACACCATGAGAAGGTGAATCAATGTTTTATGAGTCCTCACCCCTAATGGACTGTATTATTTGTGTCCCTCAAATAACATCATCTGACTATAGAACATATATTCCATAATAGTGTTATGGAACTTTTGAGTTCTCATCATAGTAGGGATCCACAATGACCCTTTAATGAAACATCTATTCTTATGACATTATCACATGCATTGTCATGTAGAAGAACAATCTAGATGAGATAAGGTATTTATTAATGAATAATGTACAAAGTAGTTGGTTCTAGTCCACCAACTCCAACAGACCCCCACTTGGACTAGATCCAACTACTAACAACTTTTAACCTGCTATATCTCACATGATATTCATGATTCTACTGAGATAAGTCTTTAGTCATGGGGTCCTTTATGTTCTCTTTCTTGGACACTCTTCTCACTTCAACTTCACCCATTTGATAAAAATCCCTCAAGAGGTGATACTTCCAGAGTATGTACTTTGTCCATTGATGTGACCTTGGTTCTTTTGAAAGAGACACCGATGCAGTATTATCACAATATAACATGATAGGATCTTTACTGCTAGGCACCACATCAAGCTCCTGGAAAAAGTTCCGAATCTAGATGGCTTCCTTGGCTGCATCATAAGCTATTATATATTCAGACTCTACTATAGAATCAACGACAACTGGTTTCTTTGAAATCTTCCAACTCATAGCTCCTCCATTGAGACAGAAAACATATCCAGATTGTGACTTCAGATCATTCTAATCTATCTAAAAACCAACATCAGCATACCATATGATGACAAGCTCCTCATCTCCTTCATAAACCAGGAACATATCCTTAGTTATTCTTAGATTTTAATGTCTCAGATTTTCTATGTATTATTTTTAAATATTATACAGAATTATTTTGAGACCGGGCGTGAAAAGGACACATAATTCCGAGGTCCAGTGAGCCCAGAATGGTGGTTTGAACTTTTTTAAGTTAAGTGAGTTGGAACTTGTGTGCGGTTGTGGAAGTTTCCAAATGGATTCTAGGATTAAAAATCTGAGGTAACCGTTGCATCTGGGGCGACGAATTTACCTAAGAACGAGCCTAACCTCGATCGGCACGGGTCTAGGGAAAAAGTTAATTTTCAGACGTTTTTAGTAAAATTAAAATAAAATAAATTGATAAATGTTTATTTTATTTTTATGGAAACATCTGCTGTAGTGCAGCAACAGGCAAGTTGTTTCAGTCATTAATTTTATGTCATAATGACTCAGAAACAGTAATGTTGGCTCATTAATACCACATCATATTTTTAATGTCAATACGTTTCCCTTTTTATTGGGATGATCGAACGTCGATCATTGGCGATAAAACTCTGTAGAAAACTCTCGACAGCGAACGACGATGGATCAAAGACACGAATCGTTGTGCCAATGACATTGAAGGATCTTGACGATGGCACCAGCGTGACACATTTTTCGGCGATCAATCCTAGTTGATGTAGGGGTTTGTTATTTTAATTATTTTCCTCGTTTTTTATTTTAAACAAAGAACGTGGATCAACCATGAACAATTTTATTCGCAGATTCGTTCATTCTTGCGGGAGGGTTTTATCGGGATGATTCAGGGAATTGATCCTTGTTGTTTTGTTATTATTGATTCTCTCTCCGTTTAAGCCTTCTAACGAGAGCGGATCAACGCAGTGACGAACGACGGTGGGGGTCATTCCTCACTTTGTTTATTGGATTTCTTTCCCCCTTTCTCGTGCGTTCTTTGTGTTCTTTGTGGGCCGAAGAACAATGGATCGTTGCATATCCATTCCGCAACGTAATGATCCCAAATCAAATGTTCGACACCGCAACGACCTTGAAGAGGTGCAGTGATGATGGAAGATGACGAATCGTACTGAATCAGAAAAGGGTGTTCTTCGAGCATTCTTTGTGCGGAAAGATCAAATCATGTTTTCAGAGCCGATTGGAGGTCTAAAAACATCAGGACCATCTTCTTGGTGTTGGGGAGACCAAAACTTGGATGTTTCGTGGCGATCGGATGACCAGATCAATGAATGGATCATCACCAGAGGCGTGACGGCGGAAGTCCGTGTTTCTGGAAATTTCCAGAATACACGGTGTGTACTTCCGAAGAACAGGTCGTGTAGTGCTGGAGGTGGCTAGGGTTTCGGGGGTCATAGAGGAATCACACGGAGTGTGACCCTGGTCACACGGCGTGTCAGACTTTCCCCGAAGCTCGGCGTGTATTTTGGGAAATACACGGACACAGGATGATCTACACAGTTTCAGGAGACACAGCATGTACAACATGAAAGAGGTGTCTATGCGGAACTCTGCATGTATCCAGGGTGTACACAGATATGGGATGGATTACACGACCATGTACTCTATCACACGACCAGGAGAGGCTAGTAACACAGGTCACCCCATGTACCGATTACACGGGTTGGATTACATGGGTTGATGACCATTTATGGGCACATGGCCAGCGTACACGGAGCCAACCCCAGTTACCCAGACACTACGTGTACATTGTACTACACGCCATATACCCAGTTTTTCTACATGACCAGCCATACGACATGGGCCGTTGTACACGGGCAGTACCCGGGGTCAGACAACACGGCGTATAACTTTTCTACACGCCGTGTACTTTTCAGAAAACGACATGGTCCTCTTGTTCACCGTATTTTGAACATCATTCATTTGGGTTAGTGCCCCTTCTTCTCATTCCCCTAAAGGTCAGGCATCATTTCCTCAAAGAAGAGTATGATCCCTTCAGTAGGAATTTCTGTGATAGAGTCAGGCATCCATCCGAGAGGCCCGGATCGAGTTCCTCTATCCATTCCTGAACCTACGTAGAGTCAGGCATCAATGTGACCAACTCTACCGGGTGTTTATCCTCTACATAGCTAGTCTATCACCTAATTGGTGAATCCGGATGAGTCGCGGTATCCACCATGGCCCTGACAGTGATCCTTATCTGTGTATCATGATCTTTTCCACTCATGAGTGTGTCTCCTGTAGTGAGTGATTCTATCTATCAGAAATCTTCCCACTCAAGAGTGTGTCTCCCATAATGATTTTGACTACCTATCGTGATGGTTCCCGATGAACGGTACTTCTCGGACGGACGTCATCAGAGCTGTAAGGCTCGTGGAGTTTGTTCTCCTGGGACAAGTGCTTCGGGAAATCTTTGAACTAAATCCCTAATGAGGGTATGCAGTTGTGTGACTTATCTCTAGAACACAGGTCTAGGTTTGGAGTATAATTGGTTTTCTCTATATGTTCTGTAGACATATACTATTCATAGCTGACTGTACCTTTACTTTGTGTACTGCTTTATGGTTTTCGGGGTCCTCTACTGAGTATTTTTATACTCACCCCTGCACGGGCTTTGCCTGCACGTCTGGTGTCTTGTGCATATGAGCATCCTTTTGACAGAGTCTAGGGTGGACCAGGACAAGACTGAGCTTTCTGAGTTCCCTTCAGGCCGAGGCGTTCCAACGGCTACGAACAGAAGTCCCAGTACCTTTTGTGTTTACAGGTTGGACTTTACAGTTTTCAGACTCTTGTTTTTGGTGGGCTTGTATTCTGGCCTAGTTTAATTTTTAGTACTTTACCTTTTGTCGTACTCTGTTGGTTGGGTTTAGTTGTATGCATGAATTTTTGTTCCTTAGTGGTTTTTACATTTCATCATTGTGGGCTTGGAGATGTGTGTTTGTGTATAGGTACATTGGTAATGCCTCCCATGTTGGTAATATGCCTACTCGGTGCTAGTCACCAGCCCCTAGCCTATTGGAGGTAGGCTTGGGGAGTCATGGCGCGGGCCCCACTGGGATGGGTCGTGACAGCGTGGTATCAGAGGTGTTTGATTCTACCTTAGGACCAAGAGTCTTTGAGTTTGGTTTGAGGCAATAGTGTTGAGTATTTCGGGTTTGGTTTCCAGGCTAGAGACTCCAGTGTTGGTGCGACGGCCGATGTATCCATACACCAGGACTCTGATAACCTTATTTTTGACTCAGTACATAAAAACACGGGTTGCGGGGGAATAAAAGATACATGCATCATATATGAATGGTTTGTGTTTTCTATGTCCTTTGTGTCTGCTATCCAGATATACTCTTTGACCATGGTAAATCTTGTTTCCTTACAGGATTCCTCTGGGATGCATACCCGCTAGGATTTAGTAGAACGATCATGAGGATGACCCCTTCAGTGACGAGGCTTCGATACAGGGACCAGTTCCCCAAGCGTTTCCACCAGCTGGTGCACCAGTTATGCCACCACCAGTGGAGCAGCCAGTGGTACCTGTATTACCGACCGGCGAGGAGTGCAGGCTTAGAATGCTCCATGAGTTCCAGAGACAGAGACCCCTCAGGTTTCGAGGCGAGCCAGACCCTTAAGCGGAAGAGGTCTGGATTGAGGTGGTGACTAGAGTTTTCTGTCTAGTGAGGACACCAGCAGACTAGATAATGATCCTAGGAGCGAGCCTTCTTCAGGGTTCGGCGGGACGATGGTGGAGTCTGACCACACAGACTCACGACAAGGAGACTCTTTCATGGATGGAGTTTGAGCGACTCTTCAGGGATGAGTTCTCTCTGGTTACGCTGAGATATGTAAACATCCAGGAGCTTCTTCAGCTCCAGCAGGGTAGTATGACAGTAGCTGACTATTCATCGAGGTTCACCAACCTCTCCAGGTACTCGATGGATATAGTCAGGGATCAGTACTTCAGAGCTCAGACCTTCGAGCGAGGTCTACGACAAGACATCCGAGCTTGTGCCGTACATTTATGCATATCGACTTATGCTGGAGTGCTCGAGAAGGCCTTGGTGATTGAGAGCTTCTTGGCAGAGCAGAGACAGCCACCGGTAGTCAGCAGTAGGCAGACAGGTGCAGAGACCCCGACAGTAGGGAGCCGACGTTAGGCACAGGGACCTGGATGTGGGAAACATCATAGGAGGACCCAGGATAGGGGATCGACAGTCCATGGATCTCAGGCTGGATCCAGTCAGCCTAGGGAGAAGCGATGCTAGGCATGCGACGGTATGGGACATCTCGCTAGAGATTTCCCGACCCGTCAAGCTGCTGATAGGGAAGCAGTGGACGGACCATCGAGGAAGAGGCAGAGAATGGAACAGGCTGACCCGCTAGGCGGTGGACATGGCAAAGGAGCAGGGAGAGCTGTAGGTGGTGGCAGACGCTTCGACTTACTTCCACCACCACCACCAGGAGGTCCGCACCAGGATCAGGGATCTGGGGGACAGGGGAGGGGATAGCTGTATGCGGTCGAGGCGTATGACCCAGGGACCCCATGGATGATTCTTGGTATGATCTGTGTCTTCTATACCTTATTTTTCGTGCTTATAGAAACAGGTTCTAGTCATTCCTTCATAGCCACATGTCTTGCATGAAACCTTGAGATTCCGGTAGAACCGTTGACTCGATCCTTACGTTTGGAGACACCTACGGGAGGAGACTCGACGATCATGCACCTTTGAAGATAGTGTGATCTTACCCTTGGAGGCGAGAGTTTCGGTTGGAACCTCTTGGTGGTAGCTTCAACGCCTTACGACGTCATTCTCAGTATGGATTGGTTATCTTCAGTCCATGACCAGATTGATTGTTTTAGGCGAAGATTGTGGTGTGTTCACCGTGATGGAATGAGGTTTTCCTTTGTTGTAGAAATGGAAACCCAGGCAGCATAGAATGGACTTATGTATAGGATGGTGCATCCAATCGCTCATGAGTTGGCTAGCCTTTCCCTTAGAGTAGTGGATGTTGTGAGCTCCCAGTTCCCAGTAGTAGTGGCGGAGTATGAGGACGTCTTTCCCGAAGATGTTCCAGGATTACCTCCCTGTCGGGAGATCAACTTTTTCATCGACTTACACCCTGGGATGGCACTGATTTCCTCATAAGAATATCAGATGGCTCTCGCAGTGCTTCGCAAGCTGAGGGTGCATTTGGAGGATTTACAGAGCAAGGGTTTTGTGAGACCCAACATCTCACCCTGGGCAGCCCCAATCTTGATTGCCAAGAAGGCAGACGGGAGTCTGAGGTTGTGTGTGGATTACTGGTGCCTGAACCAGGTGACGGTGAAGAATAAGTATCCACTGCCGATAATCAATGACCTCTTCAATTATCTAAGAGGGGAACAATGGTTCTCGAAGGTTGACCTTCGATCATGCTATCACTAGCTATGAGTGCGAGACGAGGATATACTAAAGACGACTTTCAGATGTCGTTACAGTCACTATGAGTACTTGGTGATTCCTTTTGGCATGAAGAACGCCCCCGTAGTGCTCATGGGATTGATGAACCGGATTTTCCAGCCGTACTTAGACCGGTTCATAGTGGTCTTCATCGATGACTTCCTTGTGTACTCGACGTCAGAGGAGGAGCACGCGAGACACTTGCGGATGGTTTTGGACGTACTCCAGGAGCACCAGCTTTATGGGAAGCTCTCGAAGTGCCGGTTCTGGATTCAGGAGGTCCACTTTCTGGGACAGGTCATCTCAGCAGATGGAGTAGCTGTGGACCCAGCCAAGGTGGAGGCTGTGTTAGTATGGGATCCACCTCGAAGCGTAACGGAGGTGCGGAGCTTCCTTTGGTTGGCAGGATATTACCGGAGATTCATTCCAGATTTTTCTCAGATATCATCACCAATGACATCCTTGACCAGGAAGGGGAAACCCTTCATATGGAAGGAGAAGTGCCAGCAATATTTTGAGCAGCTGAGATAGAGTTTGACGAGCACCCCAGTCTTGAGATTTCCAGAGGAGGGTGTAGAGTACATAGTTTTCTACGAAGCATCAGGGACTAGGATCGGGTGTGTCCTAATGCAGCAGCATGCAGTGATTTCTTATGGTTCACGCCAGCTTAGGCCACATGAGCAGAACTATGCGACCCATGATCTCAAGTTGGAAGCGGTAGTCTTCGCATTGAATATGTGGCGACACTACCTCATGGGTGAGTGGTTTATCATCTACTCTGACCACAAGAGCCTCAAGTACATCTTTTCGCAGAAAGATCTGAATCTGCAATAGAGACGATGGGTAGAGTTCCTCCAGTCCTATGATTTAGAGATCATCTATACTCCTGGAAAGGGGAACAAGGTGGAAGATTCTCTTAGTAGAAGTTTGAGCTCACGACTGTTGAGTGAGGCGACATAACAGTTAGGCATGTTTCAGTTATCCTTCATGGATGGAGAGGATACATCTTACCTGCAGTCGATGGTTATCACCCCTCCACTCTTACAATGAGTTAGAGAGGAACTTCTTGGGGATGTTGACTGTGTGTCTTTATGTGCTCTATTATGCATAGGACATGCTCCTGATGGATATTTACAAGGTGGTGAGCACGTACTTATTTTCATAGGACGCATTGTGGTACCATTGGTGTTGTAGGAAGAGTTCCTAAGGGAGTTTCATACATCCCTTTGTCAGTACATCCTGCAGTGGTAATGATGTACCAGGATCTCCGACGACAGTTCTGGTGGACTGGCATGAAGAAACCTGCAGCGGAGTTCATTTCTCAATACCTCACATGCCAGCAGGTGAAGGCTGAGCACCAGGTTCCAGCGGGATTAGATCACCCCCTAGAAGTTCCAGAGTGGAAGTGGGATAGAATATTAATGTACTTAATGAAAGGATTACCACAGATGTCCAAGGGGCATGATTCTATCTGGGTGATCGTTGAACGAATCACCTAGTCGGCCCACTTCCTAGCTATCAGGGAGAAGAGTTTCATAGAGAGCTTGGGACGCCTCTACGTGCAGGAGATAGTTCAGATTCATGGATTCCCCTCGACTATAGTCTCATATCGAGACACCCGCTTTACATCCCGATTGTGGAAGGGATTGTAGGAGGCTTTTGGGACTTAGCTACGCTTGAGCACAGCGTTTCATCCCCAGACTGATGGTCAGACAGAGAGGACCATTCAGGTTCTAGAGGATATTTTGTGAGCTTCTATCTTGGACTTTGGTCACAGCTGGGAGGACCACCTACCACTGGTGGAGTTTGCATACAACAATAGCTACCACTCCACCATTGGTATGGCATCGTTCGAGGCCTTGTACGGGAGACCCTTCCGGTCACCGCTTTGCTGGACCGACCCTAGAGAATCAGCACTCATGGGTCCAGAGTTTGTGAGAGATACCACAGAGAAGGTGCAGATCATCCGAGAGTGGATGAGGACTGCACAGAGCCGGTAGAAGTCCTATGCTGACAGACGATGGAGGCCTCTGGAGTTCTAAGAGGGAGACCACCTCTTTCTTCAGGTCTCACCATGACGAGGGTTATGGAGATTTGGCTGAGGCGTCAAGCTATATCTGAGGTTCATCAGACCCTTCCAGGTACTGTGTAGAGTTGGTGAGATGGCGTACCTCCTAGCTCTACAGCCACAGTTTCATCGGGTACATGATGTCTTCCACATGTTGCAGTTGAGGAGGTACGTGCACGGCCCATCGCACGTCATCATCTGGGGCGAGCTGGACATCGAGGATGGAGTGACCTTTGCTGAGTACCCAGTGGAGATCGAGGATTGGTAGGAGAGGATCCTTCGTGGATGATCTATTCCCTTGGTGCGCGTCCGGTGGCAACACGAGAATCTTCAGGAGAGCACGTGGGAGCAGGAGGCTCAGATCCATTCCCATTACCAACATCTTTTTGAGTAGCCTTTGTTTTGGATTTTCGGGGATGTAAAACCCAAATGTGGGGAGAATTTAATGTCTCGGATTTTCCATATATTATTTTTAAATATTATATGGAATTATTGCGAGACCGGGTGCGAAAACAACACATCATTCCGAGGTCCAGTGAGCTCGGAATGGTGGTTTGAACTTTTTTTAAGTTAAGTGAGTCGGAACTTGTGCGTGGTTGTGGCAGTTTCCCAATGGATGCCCGGATTAAAAATTTGAGGGCACTATTTCATCCACGGCGATGACTTTACCTAAGAACGAGCCTAACCTCGACCGGAACAGGACGAGGGAAAAAGTTAATTTTTGGATGTTTTTAGTAAAATGAAAATAAAATAAATTGCTAAATGTTTATGTTATTTTTATGGAAACATCCACTGCAGTGCAGCAACATGGCAACTGTTTCAGTCATTAATGTTATGTCATAATGACTTAGAAACAGCAACAATGTCTCATTAATATCGCAACATATTTTGAATATAAATATGTTTCCCTTTTTATTGGGATGATCGAACATCGATCGTTGGTGAAAAAAATCTGGAGAAAACTCTCAGCCGTGAACGACGACGGATCAAAGCCACGAATCGTTGTGCCAACAATGTTGAAGGATCTCAACGATTGTACTAGTGCGACACCTTCATCAGTGATCGATCCCAGTTGAGGTAGGGGTTTGTTATTTTAATTCTTTTCCCAGTTTTTGATTTTAAACGACGAACGTGGATCAACCACAAATAAGTTGATCCGCGGATTCGTTCGTTCTTGCAGGAGGGTTTTATAGGGATGATTTGTGGAATTGATCCATGTTGTTTTGTTATTGTTGATTCTTACTCCGTTTAAGCCTGCTAACAGGAGCGGATCAACGCCTAGACAAACGACGGAGGGGGTCGTTCCTCACTTTGTTTATTGGATTTATTTCCCCCTTTCTCGCGTGTTCTTCATGTTCTTCAGGGGGAAACGAACAATGGATCGTTACAAATCATTTCTGCGATGCAACGATCCCAAATCGAAGGTTCGACACCGAAACGACCTTGTAGAGGTTCAGCGATGATGGCGGATGATGAATCGGACCGAATGAAAAAAAGGAATTCTTTGAGCGTTCTTCGCGTGGGAAGATCAAATAATGTTTTCGGAGCCGATCGGAGGTCCAAAAACATTGGGAGAAGCTTCATGGTGTCGGGTCAACCAAAACCTGGAAGTTTTGTGGCGATCAGATGACCGGATCGACGAATGGATCATCACCGGAGGCGCGAAGACGGAAGTCCGTGTTTCTGGAAATTTCCAGAATACATGGCATGTACTTCCGAAGAACACGCCGTATAGTGCTGGTAGTGGATAGGGTTTCGGGGGTCATAGAGGAATCACATAGCGTGTGACCCTGGTCACATGGCATGTCAGACTTTCCCCGAAGCTCGGCATGTATTTTGGGAAATACACGGACACAGGATGATCTATACGGCTTCAGGAGACACGATGTGTACAACATGGCAGAGGCATCTATGCAGAACTCGACATGTTTCTAGGGGGTACACGGACACGGGATGGAGTACATGATGGTGTACTCTATCACACGGCCAGGCGAGGCCGGTAACACGGGTCAGCCCATGTACCGATTAAACGGGTTGGAGTACACGGGTTGATGACCGTGTACGGGCACATGGCCAGCGTACACGGAGCCAAACCCAGTTATCTGGACATGGCGTGTACATCGTACTACACGTTGTGTACATAGTTTTTCTACCCAACTAGACTTACAACACGGGCTGTTGTACACGGGCAGTACACGGGGTCAGACAACACAGCGTGTAACTTTTCTACACACCGTGTACTTTTCGGAAAATAGCATGGTCCTCTTGTTCACCATATCTTAGACATCTTTTGTTTGGGTTAATGATTCTTCTTCTCATTCCCCTGAAGGTCAGGCATCATTTCCTCCCATAGGAGTATGATCCCTTCAGTATGAATTTCTGTGATATAGTCAGACATCCATCCGAGAGGCCCGGATCGAGATCCTCTATCCATTTCTGACCCTAGGTAGAGTCAGGCATCGACGTGACCAACTCTACCGGGCATTGATCCTCTACCTAGCTGGTGTATCACCTAACGGGTGAATCCAGATGAGTCACAGTATCTTCCATGGCCCTGGCAGTGATCCTCATTCGTGTATCGTGATCTTTCCCACTCAAGAGTGTGTCTCCCGTAATGAGTGCTTCTATCTATAGGAAATATTCCCACTTAGGAATGTGTCTCTTGTAATGAGTGTGACTACCTCTCGTGACAGTTCCTGATGAACGGTACTTTTCAGATGGACTTCATTAGAGCTATAAGTCTCACGGAGTGTGTTCTCCCAGGATGAGTGCTTCGTGAAATCTTCGAACTGAATCCCTAATGAGGGTATGTTGTTCTGTGACTTGTCTCTAGACCACGGGTCTAGGTTTGGAGTATATAAGGTTTGTTATATATGTTATGTAGACATATACTGTGCATAGATAATTGTACCTTTACTTTGTGTACTGCTTTGTGGTATTTGGGGTCCTCTACTGAGTATTGTTATACTCACCCCTACATGGACTTTTCCCACATGTCTGGTGTCTTGTGCAGACGAGCAGCCTTTTGACAGAGTCCAGGGCAGACCAGGATAGGATCGAGATTTTTGAGTTCCCTTCAGGCTGAGGCATTCCTATGGCTACGAGCATCAGTCCCAGTACCTTTTTTGTTTTTAGGTTGGACTTTGCAGTTTTCAGACTCTTGTTTTTGGTAGGCTTGTATTCTGGAAGAGTTTACTTTTTAGTACTCTACCTTTCTTCGTACTCTGTTGGTTGGGTTTAGTTGTATGCGTTCATTTTTGTTCCTTATTGGTTTTTACATTTCAGCATTATGGGCTTGTATATGTGTGCATGTGTACAGGTACATAGGCATTGCCTCCCATGTTACTAAAATGCCTACTCGGTGCTAGTCACCAGCCCCTGGCCTATTATAGGCAGGCTTGGAGAGTCACGGAGTGGGCCCCACTAGGACAGGTCGTGACATAGATACTTAAGGATAGTCTTTACAGTAGTCTAATACTATTCTCCTAGATCTTCTTGATATATTCCTACCATGCTTAGTTCATAGGCAACATCAAGCCCGATACATAACATGGCATACATGATGGATCCTATAGCCGAAGCGTATGGGATCTTACTCATTCTATCTTTCTATTTTTGTGTCTGATGACACATTTTCTTAGAAATATGTAGGCCATGTGACACTAGAACCAATCCCCTCTTAGATTGTTCCATAATAAATATCTTTAGTATATGGTCAATATATATACCCTGACTTAGTCCAAGCAGCCTCTTGGATCTATCACAAATGATCTTGATCCCTAGAATGTAGGCTGCTTCACCCAATTCCTTCGTGGAGAAACACTTGTTTAACTAGTCCTTAACTGACTGTAAGACTGGTACATCATTTCCAATATGTAATATTTCATCAACATATAATACTAGTATAATGACCAGATTCCCATTAAACCGCTTATAAATACATGGCTCGCATTTTTTATTAATGCAACCAAATTCATTTATGGCTTTATCAAATCAAATTTTCCATGACATGGATGCTTTCTTTAATCCATAAATGGATTTCTGCAACTTGAAAACCCGTTTGGATTCACCTGGTGTCACAAACCCTTTTGGTTGTGTCATATAGACATCTTCCTGAAGGTTCCTATTAAAGAATGTTGTTTTTCCATCCATTTTCCAAATATTGTAGTCATGGTAAGATGCTTTTGAAAGTATGATTCTTATGGATTTAAACATGGAAACTAGTGATAATGTTTCATCATAGTAAATTACTTGATGTTTTCTGAATCCTTTAGCCACTAGCCTTTCTTTATCGGTGCTAACTTGACCTTCCATGTCCAGTTTTCTCTTGAATACCCATTTGCATCCAATGGGATTTACATCAATTGGCTGATCGACCAGAACCCAGACTTGGTTCTGATACATGGAATACATCTCAAAATTCATAGCTTCTAGAAATCTTACAGCTTATGATCTTTCTACTACTTCCTTGTAGGAGAGAGGTTCATCATTGTCCAAAAATAATGATTCACCATCCTCGGTGACTAGGAAACCAAATCTCTCTGGTTCCCTTACCTCTCTTGAGCTCCTACGCAGCACTTGTGTTTCTGGAACCTCTTCCATGAGGACCTGTGGAACTTGTTTCTGTACCAACTCCTATATATCTTGATCATTAACTTCATTGAAGTCAATCTTTCTCCTACTATACTTTCTGAGGATGTGTTCCCTCTCAAGAAATATGGCTTGTTTGTATATAGTCACTTTCTTGTCTGAAGGGTTATATAGGTAATATCCTTTAATTTCCTTGGGATATCCTATAAAGATACACTTCATGCCCTAGGGTTCTAGTTTGTTTCCTGAGAAGGTCTTAACAATTTCCTTGCATCCCCATACATATGTGTGAGAAAAAATGGGTTTATTTCCATTCCACAACTTGGAGGGAATTCGATTTTCCTCCTTTTTTGGTACTCAGTTTAATGTGTATGTTGTTGTCTGTAATGCATATCCCCAAAAGGATAATGGAAGATCTGCATAACTCATCATCGACCTCACCATGTCCAAAAAGGTGTGGTTCATCCTTTCACTAACACCATTCCACTTTGGTGTATAAGGTGGAGTGAGCTGAGATAGAATCTTCGACTCCTGTAGAAGATCTATGAACTCTTGGTTCAGATATTCTTCACCACAATCTGATCGAATATTCTTTATCTTATTAACAAGTTGATTTTCTACATCATTCTTGAATTCCTTAAATTTCTTTAAGTATTCTTCTTATACCTCATTAAGTATACAAATCCATATCTACTCAAATCATCAGTAAAAGTAATGAAGTAAGAATATCCACCTCTAGATTCTACTCGAAAAGGTCCACACACATTTGTGTGCACCAATCCTAGAATCTTTGTCTCCCTCTCACCCTGTCTACCGAAAGGTGGATTGGTCATTTTACCTTGTAAACAAGCGTGACATCTATCAAGTGGTTTTAGCTCAGTAGAGTCTAAATAGCCATCTTGGAAGAGCTTTGTCAAGCGCTTCTCATTTACGTGACTAAGACGGTGATGCCACAACTGGGTGATGTATGAGTCATGTGAGTTTGTTTCATTATCGATTTCCAACACTTAGTTTTCTTAATTTAATACATACAAACCATTATTTAAATGCTCTATACCATAACATACATTGTTCTTATAAAAGAAGAATCCCTTATTTCTAAACTTGAAAATAAATCCATACATATCCAAACATAATACAGAAATTATGTTTTTGGTAACACTAGGAACATGATAACAGTTATATAAAACCAAAATCATCCCAATTGGAAATGAGAGGTGGTAATTGACAATGGCCAATACAGCCAGCCTCATTCTATTGGCAACTCAAAGATCCACCTCTCCTCTGGAAATCTTTCTAAATCTACTTGGTTCCTGCATTTGAATACAGATGTGAGACCCACAAGCTGTATCTAATACCCAATGTGTAGAAATAGAAAGATTACACTCAATAATGAACTCACCTTTAGCGTCCCCATGTTTCTTGGTGAAATTCCTCTTCCAGTGGCCTGGCTTTCCATATGAAAAACATATCGCCTCCCATTCCTTTCCCTGCCTCTAGATCTTCCCCTTATTGGAGGGATGATGCTTGGGGGATTCAGACTGTTTATAAGTCCTTGTCCCCTTTTCCTTGTCCTTATTTTTCTTATTCACCATAAGGACTACAGGTTTTTCACACCCCATGTTCTTATCTACCTGGAGAATTAAGGTTAGAAGTTCTGATAAACTCTTCTCATTATTTCTCGTGTTATAGTTGACAATAAATCAAGAGAAGGTCTTGGGCAATGATGATAGGATGAGATCTATACGCAACTCATATAGGAACTTAATCCACAAGATGTCTAGGCGTTCAATGTATCCAATAAGCTTGACTACATGAGGCCCAGTTGGCATAGAATCTCCAAGCTTAGTTGTAAACAAAGAGTTGGAGATATCATATCACTCTTGTCTCGCCTTCTCTTGGTAGAGATCCTTAAGGTGAGACGTCATGCTATACATGTCCATGTTTTCAGGTTTTCATGTTGCTTAAATAGATCATTATACATGGCCAATAGCATGAAACATTAAAAATATGTGGCATCATCCATATGTTTCATATAAAGAGATAGTTCCTCATCACTGGCCTCTTTCCTAGGCGCAACTGGAATAGGCTCTTACATCACATACAATTTCCACTTGTGGTGAAGGATGATGCGTAAACGCCTTTGCCACTCTTGGAAATTGGTGCTGGTGAGAAGTTTTTTTTTTCTCGAGTATGGTTTGAAATGATATGTTTGAATTCATTTTTCTTGTCGTTTATAAAAATTAAGATGATAAAAGGTTTATTACTTTATTATGATAAAAATAAGACAAATAAATAAATTAATACTTATTAGTGTCTGACTATTTTATCGAAATCCAATATCCCTCACCATTAACTTCAAAATATTCTATTAACTGAATATTCTAGTGGAAAGGATCCATATTTCCCTTCAAATTACCCCAACTAGGGTTGGTAAAACAAATTTAAGGGTTTTAGGTAGGCATTCCAAATTTCAATTGCATTAACTCACAACTCCTTGATCCACTAAGTGGACTCCCCAATCCTAAAATCCTTTTATTTTGGATTTCCTCAACCTTTACCTCTTGGTCACACCAAGTCCTGCTGTGGTAGTCAACCCTTGATGCAAAACAAGTCAAGTCATCCCAAAACCTTGAATTATAATTCCTCGATAATTGAAAGCACCCCAAATAGGGTTGTTCAATCACTTTGAACTATGGTTCAATTCTAACCAAGATTATGGAAGGCTATACCGACTTGATATTTTCTTTGAGGGATTTTATCCTTATACGTAAATTTTTATTTTATTATATTTGATTATGTGATTTTTAATATTAAGTGGGATATAATTAAGTGATTAACCATGTCTAAGATAATATTTTACGCATAAGTCGGTATTATTTTAGTTCCATCTTGCATGCTTGTTTAATTCATTAATTGTCTGATCGTGAAAAAACACCCAAAATAAATAAACCATGCAACTGACAGAAATAAAATAAATGGTATGATCATGATCTTGTTCTATTAGTTAGTTTATCTGGTGGTTGATAAACTAACCCAAGACCTAGGGGAGAAATACCTTGAACCTTTTGGGTTCGTGTTTACATCTTTCCACCTGTCCACCTTTGTATCTCCTTGGATTGGTTTCACCTTGTCTCTTAACTTGAGCCACCTCCACTAGCTTGGGAGCTCCATCCATTACATATGAATTTATCTCACATGCAGGTGAGAGGTAAAATGGGGTTTTACATAAAAGAAACATTGGGCACGTAGGCCCTACATATTAATGAGGAGAAGGCTCACATGCCAACAAATTTAATTTAAATAAATTAATTAAAAGAAACCGTTCACATGAAAAGGTCTTGGTCTAGCTCATGATCATCCATGCATGCAACTATATTTACACATAAATAAAACTAGCATTAAATTCTTTAATTGTTCTTGTTTAAGATAAATAACAATTGAATCAATTAATTATCTTTAATTAATCAATTCTTTTATCTTAAACCCTTTTTCTGAATTTCCTTGAGATTCTCATACATCATAATTTTAAAAAAAATAAATTCTTTTAAAATTATCTTTGTACATAACTTGTACCTTGGAGAAAACCCGATGAATTCCTGTTTATAACTACCCAATGAGTAGAAATGAACATAACATAGATGTTAAATTAAAAACATATATATATATATATATAACACCTATCACGTGTTGTGCCTCAACTTTACGCTTGAACTATGGTACACGTCTCAAGGGTTTGTATAATATAATAATAAATTTTAATAAATCTACGCAATTTGGATGAGTACATGGTGTATAGGTCTGACTACATGGTGTGTACTTTTGTTCACAATCCATTTTAAGTACACACTAGGGGACATGGCGGGTAGATGTACTTGCAAATTTTTTTGGAGTACACGGCGTGTTCAGTGGGACACACGCCGTGTAGTATCCGCGTAACACGATTTCGAGCCGGTCAATCCGTGTACGGGGTACACAGTCCAACCCTAACCCGAAGGGACTACATTCCATGTTCAGTGGACCACACGACGTGTAATACAGAAACCATGTTCCACCTGTTCCTGGTCAACACACGGTGTCATTTAAGACTTAGAAACACTCTAACACATGGCCTGATTTGGCGGACCAGTCTGATGAATTGAACCTAGACTACACGGCGTGTACTGCCGAATACATGCTGTGTATTCTGGTGTTGTACGGCCAGAAAAATTTGGTACCTCTAGATGAGATCTTCTATATTATTTTAATCAAAATTAAAAGAAAAATTTGTTTCTGTAACTTGATCTAGAAACAAGAGAGGAGGAAAAAATCTCAAAATTCAGATTTAAAGAATGATTAACTTGAATTGAAACAACTATATTATTAAATTATTAAATCACCAATGAAAAACTAAATAATTATAATCAATTATATGACCCCCTCTGAACCAATGTAGGTTTCAGGCGCAGTAGAAGCACGTTGGTGGGTGTACCCAACTTTAATTTTAGCATTAACAACGATCAATCTGAGATCCATCACGATAAAAAATGTCGGATCTTCAGAATAGAATGAAGAAAGAAAAAGAAAAGAGGGGAGTCCCGGAACCATTGATAGGATCATCATATGTTGGTTATAATTAATTTAATTAATTGACAAGAATTACCTTGATGGAATTATTTCTTCATTGATGTTTCTAATAACTATCTGATGTGATCCGTCATTGCGTCATAGAATCCAAGTGTAGGATTCCTCTAGCGGTGATCCACACACACTCCATATATCTATGGATGTCGCTAAAGAGATATATGGGTGCTAGCGCAGAATAGCCTTCACTTGCAATGTTCGCCTTCGATCACCTTGATCCGATGGAGGAGGATCTCTATCTTGTAGCTTGATACCATTCTTAGAAGAAAAGGATTCTCTCTTGGCCTAAGAGCTTTCTCTTGATCCGTTGTTCACAACCGCAAAAAATGTCTAGGCTAATTGGAAATCTATAATTGAGATTTTTAATTATATAGAATAATAAAATGAATTAATTACCCAAAATCATTTATTCATTTCATTTAATTCTTAGTAATACCCCATGTCTAATAATAACAATCGACAATTATTATTACCTTACATGAACCCAGTGAATTCCTAATATTATTTAATTAAATAGTTAATATTATTTCTCATAAATTCCCAAAAAAATACATTGCGTGTATATTTAATATAAATGGCGTGTAATTTTGTTTTTCCACTTTTCTTTATTTCCTCCACCACATTTATTATACCTTGAATAATGGCTATTTATTTCTAAAATAAATATCACCATATTACTCGCTAATAAATATATTATTTCGCCCATAATATATTCTCTCAAATAACTAGTGTTGAAATAAATGCGATCAGGAATTCTTGAATAATTACTAAACCACAGTTGGGAATAATATTTATTCAACTTATTAAATTAATATTTAACTAAGATATTTGGACACACTTAGTGTGTGACCCTCTAGGCCTCTTTCTCAGTGGCATTAGGCGGAGCCTGCCTAAAATCCAAGGTTAGAGTCTAGTAACATGCCAAGCCACCCATAGAGAAAGAAGTTAACGCCGCAATGACGTGTCACCTCCTATGAACGCTTACCATCTAATGTAATCCTTTTTTCTAGATATCTCAAATCAAGCAGGTTGCATGCTAGTGCCATCAACCCATGTGCTCGATTATTCTTTCTTTGACTTTCCAGAATTGAACTTTCCCATTCCTCACCATAGCCATGGATTTATCTAGACTATATCAATTACATCAAAGGGCCTGAGATATCTACTTCTGTTATGGAATAGAAGGGAAAAATCCTTTATCGCATTATCTATTAATGCAGTATTACTCATGACGCACCCAACGTATCCTACCTCACTGCGAACAGTGTGTCATAACATTTTTTTTCAATACATCTAAGTTTGTGAGTTGTAATACCAATTAATAATAATCTTAAAGTCTAAGGACTAATACACACGTTCATACATAAGAACATCCAATGACACTATGAAATGTAGATTTCCTACTGGTGAGTCTCATTATTATAATATCCTCCTGGATATTACCAATGGCTCACACCATGAGAAGGTGCCTCAAAGTTTTATGAGTCCTCACCCCTAATGGAATGTATTATTTGTGTCCCACAAATAACATTATCGAGTCATAGAATATATATTCAATAATAGTGTTATGGAACTTCTGGGTTCTCATCATAGCAGGGATTCTCTATGACCCTTTAATGCAACAGTTATTGTTATGAAATTTTCACATGCATTGTCATGTAGAAGAATAATCAAGATGTGATAAGTATTAATTAATGAATAAAGTAAAAAGTAGATGGTTCTAATCCACCAACTCCAACACTTAAAAGTAAGTGGAAACCAAATTAAATAATCAAAACATAAAAACAAACACAAAAAATCTAAAATTATACATAATCCTTTATAAGATAATCATAATTACTATGATATAATTAAAAATATACACTTTTAGTAAATTTTCATGACATTGACTAAGTGTGGGAATATTAGGTCCCAACCATGTAAAAGGAAAATAAAATAGGGGGATGAATTATTAAACATTAATAATCAGAGTAACTAAATTTATAATGTTTAATTTTGTGGAAAATAAAGACAAACAATTCAATAAAAAATAATATATACATTAGAAGTGTGAAGAGTAAAAGCAGAAAATTAAACAAATGAACATAGGATATTAATAACATTTTGATTCCAAACAATACTACATATAATATTCACACTCTCAACCCAAAGAGTACTAATATACATTATAAAAAATCATTTTACAGGTTCAGACTAAACCCATAATATCAAAGAGGCAAACCAAACATAACACAACCTTTTAATTGGGTGTAGACAGAACTCAAGATTTCAACAGAGTATCCATAACCTAATTATTTTTATAAATTTTAATTGCAACCTCTAAAAATGATTTTTGGTTTGGTATAATAACCAAAAAAGACCTTTTAATTATGTTATAACCATTTTTTAATGATTTTAGGGTGTAATAAACTTAAGTAAAAAAAACTAAAAAATGAAACCACTAGATTTTGTAGATATGGTGTTGATGTATAAATAGTTATCTCTAAACCCTTGAATAAGTAGTGGAAGGATGTTGCTTCTAGTGAACAATATTTTTTTAAATATGAATAATAGTTTAAAATAATATTATTTAAAATATTGTAACATTTTATAAATCAGTAACAAGTTGTGTATTGTCTGTCTCCCACTACTTTTATGTGTTGAATTTTATAAAAGATTATCCAAATGTTAATTACTTTGATAATATAAATTATCTTTTCTATAATATTCAACATAAATCATATCTTGTATGCAAACCCAAAATCCAAAAAACATCTTATAAACAATAGTTAGAACAATTCAAACAATATGGATATAAAATCATTACCATATATCCTACAAAAATCAAATTTAATCACTCGTTGAATCTGTAAATTTTATACTTGGAGGTCATCACTTAAAATTTAAATCCTCAATACTAAAATTCATTAAAAATATAATTAAATTATTCCAAAAAAATAATCACTTATTAACTTTAAATACTTCCTAAAATTATGTGGAAGTGATCCTTTGATATTAAAAACTATTCAAATTTGAATATTGAAACTCAGATAATCATATGTAAATATTGATCTATGCAATGTGTAAAATCCTATATTTTGAATTAATATTTTATGAATAATCTATGTAATGATAATAATATTAACATAATGAACTTTACATAAAACAATGAAGATAATCTTCACTCAATTTAATTCATAATATATTAGACCTAGAGAAATTCCATAACTCTACTTAATTTTCTATTCTCTGTCTTCCTAAAAAAACTTCTGAAGACTTATGATATGATATTCCAAAAACACAACACTTAATGATTGCATAATATTATTTTTTTACTCTAAATAAATGAATAACATAAATTTCAAAATCCACTAAAGATGCATAATATAATTCCTAGAATCAGTAGAGGTGCATAACATATTTGAAAAATATGTAACTCTATTCCCTTTAATTTATTTTAATACTTGAGATATTTTTACAAATTACAATGACACATAATTTTTTATCCTTTTAGAAACTATCATTATTAAAGTTACATAATATTTCCTTCCCTAGTTTAATATTTTATAATTTTCCAATATTCCATAACTTATGTTTTTTGTAAGTATACATAAGATAATTCTTGACTTTAAATAATACGTAGCATTCTATTATTAACCAACTATTCACTTCTGTTCATACATAAAATAATTTCTTCAAATTTTATCATATTTTTCAATCTATGTAATATTATGGACTTATCTAAATTTTAGAATATTATAATACATAATATATTATTTTTATATTCAATGAATACACAACGTATTCTCCTTAGGAAAATATTTCAACAAAAAATGTGTGAAGAATAAAAATTGTATAATATAATATAATTTTTATAATAATAAAGAATAATAATCCGAAATGGATCAAAGTTTAAGTTGGAAAACCAACTCACACTCCCCAAATTTTATTAAAGAAAAACATAGTAATTATATAAACACAATAATATAAATAATACTAATGATAATAAAAAAATAAAAAAAAAGTTATAAGGGAAATATTAATTATAAAAACATAATAAAAATATTTGAAAGGTTTTATTCAAATTTCTATACCTTTTTGATAATTAAAAAACCCAAAATAATAACTAGACTATAAAACTATCCTCCTTTTTATAAGAATAAAAAAGATAAGAAAATAAAAAATCAATCAGTTAAAAAAACAAAGCATGAAAGGGAATGAAATAAAATAATAAATATAGAACAAATATACCTCTTAATACATGAAATAAAACTAATAATCATCTCCCCTTTATTAAACAATAAATATTCTTTCACAAAAAAATAGTATACAATGTGCTTAAGAAATTATAATCCCTGAAATATTAAAATTTTTAAATAGAATATGAATAGAATTTCATGCTCAATAATAATGCCAAAAATTTAAATAGAACAACTCACCTTAAACTCATGTATAATAAAACAATAAATGAACTGATAAAGTAATAAATAAAAACAATAAATACCCCCTTAATTCAATATTCATATCTATAGATAGGATAAAATAATTAATATAAAGTTTGTAAACTCCTCTTGTATAGAAAATAAAATAAAATTAGTATCCATGAAATTATTTAATAATATTTAAATAATACAATAATATATTCAAATAATTATAAAATATTTTCAATTAATTAAATGTAACCAATTAGTTAAGCATATATCGGTAAACTATATAATAAAAACATAAAATGCATGTTCATTAGCCATATGAAATAAATTGATTATAACAAATTGTATCATTATGAGTTTGTAATTCCATGGGAAATTTGAACTTTTAGTTTGGTGGATGGTTTTTTTGAGAATCGAGGATCAAGTTGGAAGAGTAAAGGTTTATAAATTCTAAACTTGAGATTTTGGGCATGTGATGATGCTCGAGGGAGACCCCAAGTGTTTGAGACAATTATAGGTAAGGTTTAGAGTAACCCCATGTCTGAAATAGCCACTGGAAAGTCGATGGTCTAGGTAATAGCCCCAGAGCCCTGTTGGGATCACCGACCAGTCGATGGCCCACCAGCTCACTTGTGAGACCCAACAACTTGCTGATGGGATCAACCGGGTGGTGTTTTAATTAAGGGATTACATTTATTTTAAGTAGTTATAACCATCATTATTATAGAGGGTTTGACTACCTATAAAGATCCATTTGGTTGGCTTCTCCTATCCTCCTTCCTCCTTCAGTTCCCCTTGAAGGGGGATGGATCTAGATGCAATCCGTTAGTGATTCTGGGTAAGATTCATCATTTTTCATCATTCTTGGCCATCTACTTCATTTCCTCTGATATTATATCAATTTAAATTAGTTATTTTATGATTATTTCGTCAGATCATGGTGAAATATTCTAAAAATGATGCGGGTTTTTTGTTCACCATGCATAAGGGATATCCTACGGTGATGCCCGCATGACGTTGTATGATGATTCGACTAAGGTATATCGCTTGGTAGTTTTATTATAATATTTTCAATTAAATATTATTTAATTGGATATTATTTGGGTATTGTGGGTTAGGTCTCTTATCTAGGATGAAATTGAGGGTGTGCGAAGATCATCTAGATGTGTTTGGTTGCAAATCCAATGTAGTGGGAGAACTAGTGAGGGTGTTTGAGATTTACTTCTTTTATATTTTGATCAGATAACTAAATATTTTTTATTCTTGTAATGGAATAGATCTCTAGGGATGTGAACAATATTCACCTAGTACGTGCACACCTTGGACAAGGCTCGGTAAAGCTAGGTGGAGGCATGCACAGGCTTAGTGAGAATGATAACTCTTTTTAGGTAGGTGGAATATAACATAAAAACATATGAATATTTATGAATAATTTTTCATGAGTGTATTAATTATGAATGGGCTTGGGTAGAGATACCAAGGACCAAGAGACCCTTACACTAGATTATATGGGTGGCATTGTTCCCTAGACTTGGGATAAGTGTTTGGAAGAATTTGGGATGTTTGGGTTGGTCCAACGAATAAATCACCAATGGGAAATGGTGAATGGTGAGGTGGTGAGATTCCTTGGGAGATCTTAGGATGTGAGATGTTTTATAAAAATATCCTAGGTTTTTACCCTAGATCCTTTTTGGGTAGGCATAAGAGGGATGTGGGTGAGTGCTTTGTAGTCTCCCTAGAGAGACATGAGATGAGACCCAAGCTTGGGTAGTGAGAAATTGTTAAGGACCAATAGGTTGAGGAAATAAAACTGGGATACTAAGGGGGCTTTGGATAGGACTGGACCCTATTGACTAAGCCTTGTATTGAGGCAAACCTTTAGACTATATTTTCCCCATAGAAAGTCCTTCCCATTTGAGGGCCTATATATAAGATTATATACCTTGACATATTTGTGCATGTGTGTATGGTTCATGATACCCCTTCATTAACATGACATGATTTTATGTTCATGCATAGCCATGATAGGATTTGTGTGATATGGTATGCTTGATATTATGCATATGGTGTGAATGTGTAGCTCATGAGACCTATACATTGTGTGCTATATTTGTGCCTTTCGTGCTATATCCTATTGTGTGAAAATGATTATCATGTGTAGGTTTTTATCTAGCATCAATGTGATAGGTATATCTTTTAGGATTGGTTAGCCCATAAAGGGGGATCATGTGTTGGTGGGACCTGGTGCCGATAACGATGATAGGAACTAGATAAGGGGAAGGGGTATGATGGACATGTAGCATGACCTGAGACAACGGAAAAGGTATGACGACCTTATAACCTAAATCAGGATATAGTGTGGGGAATGGATGCCCTATAATCCAATCCAATAGAGGAAATGAAATTATTTCCTTATGGAATGACCTGAGGTTGATCCAGATATATAATGGCCTTATGGAATGACATGGTTCTTGATCAACTATGTGCCTTGATCCAAGACATATGTTGGAATTGTATCATAATTATATATGTGATGATTCATGATAATTTCCTTCTATCATGTCACCAAAGTAGGTATGGTTGGGTTTTGGGGTGGCATGGTTTCTAAATGACGACCTGACATAAGTGTGTAACCCACCAAGTGTTGTGGTGTCCTGGTAAGCATACGAATACTCTACAGGCATGTATATTTGAGAATTTATTTTCCTCATGCATACACATACATATGATGATGTATATTTTTGGTCTTGGTGTGAACCTACCAATTTATGCTCAGACCTTGCACAATAATCTCAGTGCATGTGCATACCTTATATTTTCTTTTTAGGTCAGAGCATAAAATGTGAAGTGGATCGGTATCGTGAAGATCTTTGAGTACATGGAGACTAGTATTGGGATATGTATTAGGGATTGTAGGAGAGAATCCTTGTTTTTTTGTTTCCTATTTTCCTGTATATTTGGTGGTCTCAGTGGGTGACCGTTTGTATGTTTTTATGATATCATCATTTGGTATATCATTGTGTTTAGTTATTTTACTGCATACTCTGATGATTATTATTTATGCTCACTTTTTGGTTGTTTCTAATACTATTTTAGATTTTTATATGAGGGAAAAATCTCCCCATTATTATTTTAGCCCCTCTCCACTGGTTAGCAGCCTCTATTGTATTGGGGGAACCTAATCTTATGTGTCACTATGAACAAGACTTGATGATTCTTATTGGGGTGTTACAAAATGGCATCAAATAATGGATTTATTTTAAGATTTGGGTAGTTGATATATAGGGAGTGAAAATATGTGTTATAACCTATGATGGTCCTTAGATTGTTGAGTCATGAAAACTTTTCCTATGAGAATTCCTAGTTACCAGGGTAACAAGATTGATGTTCTTTATTTTTGATATTGTGTTGGATATTTTTATTGAAATGATGGGTTTTCTGGAGATGTGAATTTTTTGGTTTGGATATTGTATAATTTTCAAGAATCCAGGGTTCATGCATATTAAAATTGGATCATAGGAATCATATGAAATGCATCTACTTATGTGTGATTTTTTGACTCTATTCTAATGGAAGGTCATGTAGATCATGGTGCAGAATTATCTTCAGTGGTGGAATGTAGTCCCTTCATATAGGGATGTGTGTACACCATAGTGGGTCAATAGTGAATTTGTATGACTTTTCATTGGAACACTGATTGGTTTGGTATATTCATTAGATGCCTAAGAAATAGTCCTAGGAAGGGAATGGTTGCACTAAGGATGTAGAAACCCCAAGTGGGATGTGGATAAATTCATGAGTGATATACCTTGGGATCATAATGTAAATTGCAAAGAAATTTTTGGAATTGAGTTATGACTCAATGAAAGGATTAATTTATGACTATCCTATTGGTTTTATTATGTGATTAAGTTTGGATGGTTAGTGATGATCCTAGGTGGTTGGACCTAGGAGGGTCAAAGCATGGTTGGAAACTCAATGGTTTTGAATTGAAACCCATCTAGTGGGTGGTGCCTGATTGACCTTAGAATTAGGGATATTCCAATTTTTAAGATGAGTAATTAAGGTGATATTGGTTTAATGGAATTTACATGCATGAGATTATGGTCACTAGTTAAGCACATGGACCTAGGTTTGATCATAAGTGGCTCATTATAGAGTGAGTTGTGCTATTAAATTAGGTTGCATTGAAGAATGAAGCTATTAGGTTTGGGTGAGATAGATTAGGATCTTAAGAGAGGACCTATGAGAGGTTTATCAATTAGTCACTCTTCCATGGATATTTGGGAGAGAAATTTGGAGAGGCTTTATAGTGATGTCTATGTATATAAGGGCATGTGCGTTCTGGGTATGTATAGTTCCAGGGGTGTTGAAAATTGGTTATCAATCCTTATATGGGTACAACGAGGACTATTTGGGTTGAAAATAAATCTAGGTGATGCTATATCAGTAGTGTAGTGAAGGTTTTAGTTCATAGTTACTCTCATAGTGAGGTCGCCAATATATTTATGAGACATGTGTGGGCATGAGAGTTTGGGGGTTTCTTATTAGGAGTTTAGAATATTCTTATGGTAAGATGTGACATTGTTGGTGGGATGGGTTTAGTGGCATATCAAATCCAATTTGAACCTTTATGGATTTCCATGGTTAGCATGGTTGGGTGAGAGTGGCTTCGGAGGAGTGGTACGCATGAGATGTTAGTACCCATTTGGGGTTTATGCTCGTGGATAAATGTCAGGGAATCTATATAGTGGGGAGAGAACCATTGTCTGGTTGAAGGGTGTAACCCTTATTCTATAAATTTTTTATCAACATCGAGAACGATGTTCCTGGTAATCTAGGAATGGGAAATAATCAATAATAAAGTTGAGACTCAT
This sequence comes from Viscum album, assembly GCA_963277665.1. Lineage (NCBI taxonomy): Eukaryota > Viridiplantae > Streptophyta > Magnoliopsida > Santalales > Viscaceae > Viscum > Viscum album. The sequence goes on from OY728144.1 coordinate 302,706,549, forward strand.
GTATGAGTGGGACTACCATGCCCAGTCACTATGTGCAGTGATGTGTGGATTGTAGGCTATGAATATTGGTATTTGAGTTAGTGGGTGACAATTATGATACTCCTATAGTGGAGAGCATCATTTCAGTCATGGGAAATAAGGATCATGGAGGTAGTGAAAGTTTGTTCTATGAACAATTTAGATGATTCCATGGCATTAGAGTGAAATACAATCAATGTGACCTAGTTCCTTAGTAAATACTAAAATTGAATTTTAGATACATTTAAAGGAGAGTTTTTATATCATTATTGGTCTTGGGGTGGTTTGTTCTAGTCTAAGGCTAAGTAAAATTAGAGGTTTTTCGGTGCTTGGGTTGAGAGCATGATGGCTGGAGCAAGTGGTTGGTGATCCAATAGTAGGTTACACCAAGTGTTTGATTCAAGTGTCTATGTCTGTTGAGCGATCATGGAATGCCACTGGGAGTTGAGGTATAAAAATATGGTAGTTTTTGGTGTATTTGTAGGTGGAATGAATAATTTTGAGAAAAGTCAATTAGATGAGGTTTAAATGGTGTTTCATGCAATAATTAAACATAATGGTTTGGAAACCACATATAGAAGTGTTTTTTTGGATGTGGTTAATTTTCAAGTACCATTGGAGTTTTGTTATTGGTAAGTGATTCCTATGGTGGGGAGAACCACAACCTAGAATTTTCCATTGTGAGTGGAGAATTATGGTGGGGAGAACCATAAGATTTAGTAAAAGTTAGTAGAATATGAAAAGGTGTGTTGGGAGAGACTGGTGTGGTGAATTAAATCTTAGTTTCCATGTTGGAAATGAGTGGGTGGCTCAAATTCTTATGAATGGTGTGCATTGGATGTTCAAAGTTATGCAATGGTAGTGAATTAGAATTTGTAAATGGAACATAATTACTTCTCAATAAATAAATGATCGTGTAAAATCTAGATACAAGGTTTGAAGAATACCACAACTTCTTAAGGATGAGAAACATTATAGTATATATTTTTTAATGAATCACATCATTATAGGTTGTAAATTCCTAGGGAAATTTGAACATTCTATTTATTCAATGGTATTATTTTATAACTGAGGCTTGGGTTGGAAGACCGAAGATTTATGCATCCTAAACTTGTGATTTTGGGCATGTTTTAAAGCTCAAGGGAGACCTCGGGTGTTTAAGATGAAGTTGGGGAATGGATAGAGTATATTAGTGGTAGAAACAACAATCAAATAGCCAGTGATACACCATTGGCTAGCCGGTGGGTTAAGAAGTGGCCTCAGAGCCCTATGGGGCCTACCTTCTGGTTAGTGAGATCCAATGGTAAGTTGGTGGGCCCATATGAGTAGTGTTTTAATTATAGGATTATGAATATTTTAGGTGGTGAGACCCCTCAGGATTATAGAGGTTTCTATGACTTGGAGAGGGCCATTCAGATTACCTCTTCTATCCTCCTTCCTCGAGTTTCCCTGGAAGATAGACGGATCTAGAGGATATCTATTAGAGATCTCACATCAGACCCATATTTTTTTCATTCGTGACCCTCTCCATCCATTACTACAATATTATCTTGATTTAAATTAGGGATTCAATATTTATTTCATCATATCTTACTGGGATATTATTAAAATTAAAAGGTGTTATACCCGACATGCATATAGGATATCCCATGGGGATGATTGCATGCTGTTGTACGATTATTTTACTAAGGTATGTACCTTGGTGGTTTAATTATAATATTTTCAATTAAATATAATTTAATTGGACTTTTTTGGGTTCCATGGGTTAGGGATATTGTATTGGGTGGCTTTGGGGGTGTGTAAAGACCCCCCAGATACATTTGGCTGCGAATCCAATGTAATAGGAGCACCAGTGAGGGTGAGATTTATTCCTTTTAGTGTTTGATATAATAATTAATTATAATTGTTTTTAATTAATTATTATTGATTATTGTCATGGGATAGATCTTAGATAATGATAATGGGCTTGGTCGAGGATGTGTGCAATTTGGATAAGGCTCAGTAAAGCTAAACAGCGGCATGCATGGGCTCGGTGAGGATGATGACTCTTTTGAGGTAATTTTATCTTATCATAAAAAACAATATGATTGTATATGAATGATTTTACATAAGTGTGTGTATTCTTCATGGTCTTGGTTAGAGATACTAAGGATCAATATACCCTTAATCTAGATAACAGGGTGGCATTATACCTTAGACTTAGGATAAGTGTTTGAGAGAACTTGGGATGTTCATATTGGTCTGAAAACTATGTATCTGAGGGAAATAATGATTGATGTGGTGGATATACACCTTTGGAGGTCTCATTATTTTATATGGGTTATAGAAATATTCTAGGTGTTTACCTTAGAGCCTTTCTGGGTAGGCATAAATGGGATGTGGAAGAGTTCTTTATGGTCTCCCTGGAGAGATGTGATGTGAGAGCCTAGTTTGGGTAGTGAAAAATGGTTAAAGACTAATTGGTTAAGGAATTTTCATTGGGATGACAAGGGGAGTTTGGGTAAGATCAGACCCTACCAGCTAAGGTTAGGATTGGGGAAAGACTTTGGGTTGTGGTGTCACCATAGAAAGTACTTACTATCTGAGGGCCTATATATAAGATTGTATTCCTTAACAAGATTGAGAATGTGTGTGGGGACCATGAGACATCTTTATTAAGATGAAATTATTTTTTTTAATGTGTATCCTTGATAACCTTTGAGATATGGTATGATTGTGATTATGCATATTGTGTGTGTGTAGCCTGGGAGACCTATGCATTGTGTGCTATGTTTGTACCTTATGTGCTATACCCTATTGTTTTTGAATTCTAAGAATGTGGAGGTTTTTATATAGAATCAAGGTGATATATATATATATTTATGAATTGGTTATCCTAATTAGGGGCAACATGTTTTAGTGCGATGTGATTCCAATGATGATGATGAGATCCAGAGATGGTGTAGTGGTATGATGACCTTGTGGCCTGACCTTAGACAAAGTATGTATTATGATGACCTTATATCCTGATCCAAGATAGAGGATGGGGAATGATATCCTTATGTTCTATGATGACCCATGATTCTCATACATTTATATTACATATTTTTAGATGAATATTTATTATAATACACAAATACACACATGAGTACTATAATAGTTTAGTGCCTTTGGAAACATAGAACACAATATTCTAATCTGGTGAAAGATCTTAAATGTTTCCCAAAAAGATATTCCCATTTAGTAATCTTTATAGGAATACCCTATATAAAACCTTTCTTCAAAACTTGGGGAAATTAAATATAAGAAAGGGTGATATCAGAAACTCAATAAGGGTAAATAAGGGAGATATATAAGAATAATCAAGATTATAAGGGTATGAGAACCTGTAAATAACATTGTAAAATCATACCCTACATATCAAATTTCATAAACTTGAATCATGGAATAAATATTGGAAATTCATAAGAAAAAATCATAATGTAATCAAAGATCATAATCCATGTGATCATAACATAGGTATAAGATAAGGAATTTTGGAAAACACATAAACATATAAAATGTTTTCCATAATAATCAAGGATCACTACCAAGGCTATCTTAGTGGAATGGGTTTGCTCCCCAAACCATCTTAGTGGAAAAATTTCATTACTGAACTGGGTTCACTCCACATTCTATCCATGTATATCTCATGAGATATAAATATTTACCCAATTCATTGGAGGGAGATATAGGTCCCACCCATCATATAATGAAACCATACATATATGTGACAAAATATGATAAAAATTAATCATATCATAACCCATTAAATGAAATGGGTATCATAAAAATTTCATCATATCTTAAATTGTGGAAAATAGATAGGTTTCATAATTATTTCATCATAGCATAACCTGTGAAAAAGAGGTTATACATCATGTGGAAGAGAAACGGGTTTCATAAAAATCATGCTATAAAAAACCATTCAGAGAAAGATTATAAATGTTACCCTTGTATCATATTCCAATTAAGGAATTAGTAACACCAATGAATTTCATCTTATATTGAAAATAATTTTGAAAGATCATTTAAAACATTTCTTGAGGATAATATCCTTTTTTCTTTTAAAAACACTTTTTAAAACATAAATTAGTTTTGAAAACCTTTTTCTTTGAGAAAAACTTAAAAATGAAATAATATTAGGGGAAAAATATTTAAAAATAACCTTGTAAAATTAAAAAGGAAGATTCAAATAAATTATTATCATGATGGTGGTCAAATATGTACTTGTCATACATGTTAAACGAACATTCCTTTTGCACTATAAAAAGTTTAGAAAAGTGACTTGATCAGAAATTAATAATAAGATTCCTATGAAAAAATTTAAAAAAAATAAAAAATTGGTAAAAATTATTTAATAAATCATTTTTAAAATGTTAAAAACATCTTTAAAAACATTTTTATAAAATAGAGTTTTGAAATAAAATTGATTTCTGATTAAAGAGATAAATAAAGTCAGATTTTATTAAAAAAAAATTCTTAATTATCTTAATTAACAAAGAGTGAAAAAATGGAACCATTACTTGAATATATCATGATTAAATATAGGATAATAAAATTCATGATAATTCTTGAGATATGGATCATAATATTTCATCAATGTAATAATAATCATAAACAATCCTAATAAACAATGAGATTGTAGTAATTAACTCTTACCACTTTGGTAACTCTTAATCATAAGTACCATGAAGGAATAACATAACTTGAAACTTAAAATATCATTAGCATGAAAAAATTAATGATATTATATGTCAAAGAGGATATATATACACTTTATGAGAGAACATAGGTGTGTAACATAATGTAAGTATCAAATAAGGAAAATTGATACAAAAAACCCTTATCTCATTGGTAATGTTTTAACCGTAAACATCATTAAATATAGATCCTAAAATGGATATTCAAATGCCAATATTTCCCATTATAATAATCATAAAATACATCAATGGAAAGTATACACACCACATACAAGAAATAGGTGGTGAACACAGATTGTGTCTCATAAAAGTGAGACATAAATCCCTTACCTTAAGTCTTAACTCTTATCGTACTCATTAAATCCTCCTATATAATAAATATATGTTTATTATACATATATCACAGAACCATATTCATATATATAATACCATATATGATTTAATTATGACATTATATTACCCTTTTATTAACAATATCATGTTAAATTTATGTTTTGGGTAATAAACACTTTGTTTCTTGTACATGTTTTAACCTGTTATTCTTGGTCCTCTTACTTAGATCATGATTTATACATCTCCAAAATGATAAACATGGTATTAATATAATATATATTCATTATATATGTATTTAGATTAATCCATAAAATTTAGTGAAAGGAAATGAAATTCATCGTTCATGGAGACGGTAGGTCGTACATACTCATAAACATTGTTTCCATTTTCTTGTTGTATTGAAAGAAAAAAATTAAATGATATATATATATATATATTATCATTATGGTATAATTTTTATTTTATTTATATCACATATATCTATCAAAATCATCCTTAATACATTCTAATTAAAGCATGAATGAATCATATTGCTTCGCGAGATGGTAGTCCACTGTTGGTTCCCACAGAAATGTGACTTCATTGGGGAAATATTTATTTTCAAATGGTTTCCAATGGGTTTTTTTGTGGAATCGGAAACAACCAATGGTTTTATATCCATAGGGAACTACTTTCCAAATGAAATTCCTTGTTATTGATTTTTACCCATGATGCTTAAGAACTCACATTGATCGAGAGGATGGTAGGTCAGGCACATCGCACCCTTTTGGGGAGAATTATTGCCTACTCTAGGACTCTCTTATAGATTTAAGATATTTTCATGAATCCTTCCTTAATTCCCAAGTATTATGTGGGTTATCCCAATATTATAAATCAATTATTAGTATGTGTGGAATTTATAACCATCTGTATGTATTTGAGATTCTTCATGGAGATATCTGAGGTTCTCCATTGATAGTATACTCTTATATACTACTTAGAGATTCTTTGGTTTTTATTATGATGATGATGGTTTTATAGCCACACAGTGGGTCACTCTGGATTTTATGGTTATCTAGGTAGACAAATGTCACTCTGGAATTTATCATCATCTAGGGAGACAAAAGTTGTTATGATGTTGGGATCGAATCCATAGATGGTATTCCTACGTATCCTTGTGAAAGGAATTAGAGACGACATAGTTTAGTGTCACTTAATAGGAAACATCATACCCTTTAAGGTCATGTAATAAGGACCCAACTATATAGTTTAATTTCATTTGATAAGGATATCTAGGAAAAATATTCCTATTCAAAGTTTGGTGTGGGACTTATACCTAAGTATCCCTAGAAACCTGGAAGGAATATGAGCTTCCAAGTTGAATTAGACCCTACTGGGGATATTGAACAAAATAACAAGGTTGGTTTAGGATGTTGGGTTTGAACCTCAGGGAGGCTTCCTATATATCTTGTTTGGATGGGAATCAAATCCCACGTAGTTCGTTGGTGAGGACCCATGCCTATGGAGGCCCTTAAGGGTATGTCTCACAAGGGAGTATGTCCCTTTGAGATGGTAGGTTGGGGTTATTCCTAAGAAGTATATCCCTGTGAAGGGACTATGAGGGATGTTTTAACTCATAGTGATTTTAAGTCTTAACTTAGGGTTTACTCCTGAATAGGATACTTGGATTAAGTGGATCATGATTTGGGAATATTACTAAGGAGGATGCCCATTGATCTCGGTCCCTAGGTGGAAATCCTACGTATCCTGGTTAGAAAGAATTAGAGTTCTCATAGTTCAGTCAAGTTTGGGTATTACACATAGGAGGAGGTCTATTTGATGGGGAACATGATTTATCATTTCATGGATGAGATGATATAGATTTTGAGCGTTGATAAGGCTTCCTGCGTATCACATTTATGATGGGAATCAGAGTTCTCAAAGTTCATTTGTTCAGGTGTATTATGTGGATGTTATGATCATTACAAACATTTAATCCCACATGAGTCGTGCTCTATGTGAGAAACAAGAGGATGTAAAAGATTCAATAAACCACACACTTTTTTTACTTCTATGACAAAATAGATCGGGGATACAGTGGAAAAGGATGGGGCTATGGTGGAAGAGGTTAGGACTATGACACTTCCCTCTCTTCATTTTACATTGTATGAGAGTCCAAGGTAAGGAAGGAATAATGGAGAAGGATGTAGAGAGGATAAAAACTAAAACCTCCTACATGAATGTCTTGGGGATTACACTAGGATGGTTTCCCTTTTATTGGTCCTGGGAGAGGAGGGAGACTTTTCCTTTGTCAAAGGGAAAGGCAATGGTGATTCTTACCCTCACTACCAAGGTCATAGGCTCCATGTCTTAGAGATAAGAAGAGGAGTATGAAGTCTTATCCTCATAATCCAAGAACGGGAACTCCACAACATTGTCCCTGGGGTAATTATCCACATGAATGTGGATATCCAAATCTATATATGACTCGAGGATCCTTACCCTCTGGTAGGACAAGTGTGGGAAACCTTTGACCATAGAAATCTAAATCCAAATGGGAGACACACTGATTTTCCTTTCCATAATATTTTTTAAATCAGGAGGTCTTGGTGAAGGTTTCAACATGGCCTCTTTCATTAAATTGATTAGGTAAAGGAGAATACTTTCTATGAATGTATTTGAAGGAGGATTCATGAATGGTTTTTTTAGGTTGAAGGGATGATGTGAACCAAATAGGACCGCGTAAGGGGTGAACCACACAAGGGGTCTCCGTGCAAGTAGGATGGGGCGAATTGGTTGCACCTTAGGTGATGAAAAACCTGGATGACTACACTTAGGTGAAGCTTTGTTCAAGACTTCAAGGGTATCTACAATGATTCCCATAAGTAAGTCACACAAGTTCCTATTTTTGGAAGGTCAAGTCGCACAAGTCTTCTTAAGTGAGGGGGTTGGGAGAATGAGTCGTGCAAATGGTATTTATTTTTAACACTGAATGAGACTTAAGTCCCACTACCCCTATTTAATTACCTCTCTTTAGGTGTCAATAAACTAGCTTGGAGGTTTCAAGGGACTTGGGAGAAGAAAAATGGAGATCATAGAAGCAATCATACTTCAAGGAAATTCTTTCGTACAAATGAAGTCCCCAAGGGTCTATTTATAGGAAAATATGAGACCCTGGGCGAAAGTTTCTGGTCTCTCAAGTGGGGTAGCACGCAAGAGAGATGGCACACAACTAGGCCATGCATAGGTAACTTGTGTGCCTATGGTGTTTTGGGGACTTAGGTGGAATAACTAATCTATTCCACAGGGGTTTCACCCTCGTACCCCTGATCGAGATCAGTTCTGGGATACGTTCCTAGCCCTTCAGGCTGGTGCCTTCACTACCATCACTGACCCCAATGAAAAATTTAGAGTCACACTGCAAACTTTTTGATCTTTTTCAAGGAAGTTTTGGGTTGTGACACATGGAAATACAATCTACTCCTTAATCCAGAATAAAGATGCATTTATACTTAGAATCAACATTTGGTGTCAAAGTGATGTTCACATCATCAATTTTTCAGAGAACTTCATGGAACACATTTCATGGTGTCTACAAAATCCCCCCCCCTTAGAATTAGATTCATTCAGAATGAAAATAATCTGGTTCTAAGGTAACTATATGGAACTTTGACACTCTAAAAAATCATTTTGTGGGGTTTGGAGATATGTAAAGTATTAAATGGTGCTCCAACAACTCCATTGTTTATTGGGAGAATCCAAAAAATAAGGGGTAAATTCCATTGTGACTTACAAGGAAGTGCTTTGTCAGGCTGAGGAAACTGAATCTGGTCGGCTAACTGAAATTCAACAAGGAAATTATGGGGATCATGAGGCCATTCAAAATATGAAGAACTATATTGAAATCCTTTTTTAATTTGTGATAGAGAGGCTCCATTTTTTGGATGTTCCTCTGGGGGATTTTTTCTCATAAATGGAACGAATTTTGTTTCTAATCATATATGTCTTCATCCCTATCTTTTTCCTGTAATCATAATGTCAAATCTGATTTTCATAGCATTACATTTTCATATCAGCTAATCATAATTACAAGGATAGGAATGGGAGGTGCTCTAAATTTTTACCTAAACCAATGGGCCTAGTGAGTGTAGTTTGATTGTTACTAGGGTTCTATAGACAACCCTATAAACTTTGTGTCTTTTTTTTCATCACCTTGATTCTTGCCTAATCTCAATATGGTAGAGGCTTAGTGGGTGGGACTTGGATTTTTCTTAGGCCACCCTTTTTTGGGTTTTAAACCGAACAAGTTTTGTTAATTTTAAATTTTAATTGCTAAATTTTTCCTAAACCACCTAGAGTGTAGGTCTAGTGAGCTGAGACTCGACTTTTTTCTATAGTTCCCTTTGTGGGTTTTCAATCCGGTGAGTACTTTGTCTCCTTTTGTGGGAAATTTAAAGTCATGCATGTCAGACTAAAAGGGATAGTGTTTTAGGTTGAAAAGATTTGACCATGAATTTTGAAATTATAACCCAAACAAATCTTTATGGATTGGAATATTCTGATATTCTTTAGATACTTCCAAAGGAAATCTTGAGACAATTTTTGATCTCCAAATATGAATCATGGTATTTGAGAATATAGGAGTTCTCTCTTTAGAATGAGATTACCAGTGGTTGAAAAACTCATTATAAGGGCTATTTTATTCAAGGCCACCTATGGCACGTACTGCATAGTCAAGTAGTGGTATCCTTAGGCTGACAGGCCCATTATAGGGGAAACTTATGCAAGGCCAATTGGGGGCACATATTGTATAGTCAGGTAAAGTATTTTTCAATAATTCTGACATTATCTTACCGATGAACAAAAAAAATTTAAGATTTGGATATCTCAAGACAACAATGGGTATATTTTCCAAGGAAATATGTCAAAGAATAAAGGGATCATCCGTACCAACATAGACCATGAATGGGAAACCACTCCTATACAAAATTAATGTGTGAATGAGGGTAAATTTTGTTAGAAAGAGGATTTCTAATATTATGTTGTGTAGTTTAAAGTCATGTAGCAAGGACATTATAGGGGATGTGAAATTTAAAGTCATGCAGTGAAGACATTAAGGGGTTGTGCAATTTAAAGTCATGAAGAAAGGACATTAGGGGTTGTGCAATTTCAAGTCATGCAACAAGGAAATTAGGGGGATATAATCTAAGGTATTTAGATTTGACCAAAGGTTTTATGATTCAAATATTCTTGGTAATCTGTCTAGAAATGTACAACTATATTCAGGTATAGAATGAGAAAGTTGTAAGCTGTGATTTGGGGATTTCCAGATCTGAAGGGTGGTATGGGAAAAGGGGCTTATGATGCTTGAGTATTTCTCTCCCGAAAATGAAGTTACCACTAGTTGAAAAACCTGTTATGAGGGATGCTTTATGCAAGGACAACTGGGACATGTACTACATAGTCAAATAGTGGTATCCTTTGGATGAAAAACTCATTATGGGGATGACATATGCAAGGCAAACTAGGGAACATGCTTCATGGTTAGAAAAAACATCTCTCAAGAATTCTAACATTCTATCGCTAAAATACAATAAAAGTTTATGGAGATTCGGATTTTCCTAAGCATAGAGTTTTTTTTGTGGAGAAAGTACCTGAATGTAGAAGGGGTATTTCAAGTTAGAATTTACAAAGAATCATAGAAATGGATGATCAAAATAGGTCTGACCCAAACACAGGAATTATGGTGTCTGTAGTTTTAGGTCATACAGTTAGGACCATAATATTATGGAAACAATAGATGATACATGGTAAAATGGTCCAAGGTTATTCTAGTATGTTTTGAACAAGAAAATGGGGAAAAGTTTAAACCATGTTCTTGGAGATTTTCAGGTTGAGATAAAGGATCTAGGACAAATATACAAAGGATAACTGTTGATTTTTAGGTTTTAGTATACCGTTATCAAATCTTAAAGGGACAGAAGAGGCTTCTCCAAAGTACGAAGTTACCGATGGTTGACTAACCCATTATGAGGTCTATTTTATTAAAGGCCAACTTGGGTGGATAAAACATAGTTAAATAGTGGAATCCTTTGGCTGACTAACCCATTATGGGGGTGACATATTCAAGGCCAATGGGGGAACGTACTGCATGGTCAAGCAAAAGAGATCTCAGATTTTATAAATTCTTCCAAAAAACACTGATTAAAGGTTATAGAGGTCTGAAGTTATTCAAGATTAGGAGTATGACATGTGAAAAGGGGTATTTTTAAATGCATAATTGAAGCATCAGATTGATGCTGGCCATGAATTTTGAGTCCTTTACATAGATCTAACTCACATGTAGAATCGAGACATCTCTTGTTTCCTTAATCAGCTCTCTAAGGAGAGGACCCAAAATAAAAGATCTTATATATATTTTTGATTGTATGCAGGAGAGGGGGGATTTTATTTTACCCCATGGATGGAGATAGGGCTCAAGTACTAGGATCCACTACATATCTCAATATAATGAGAATCAAGACACACATAGTTCTAGAAGTACCATGCAGTTTGAAGTCATGCAGTGAGGACATTGGTCGTGCAGTTTAACATCTTACAGAAATGACATGGGTGATTTCAATGTTAAAAGGAATATTTTAGTTGGTCCAGGGTGTAGATCCCAAGCATCACTGTGTATCTTGTCGGCGTAAGAATCAATCCACACATAGTTCTAATAGATATAGTTTCATGTGTAAAGTGACAACTCATACTGGATATCCCTATGTAAATATAACTAGTACACAGGAGAGTAAAGGATTTTCTATTTTGTGATGCGGTTGGGCCCAATATTTAAGATCTATAGGTCACTATATATCTCAATGAAAATGATAATCAATCCACATTTATTTCTTAAATAAAGGTCCCTCACTCTGATTTTAATTCATAAGTGGAGGATAATGGAGGTTTCTTTGAATATAGGTTCATATATAAGATGAGAAACCATATTGAATCTACTCACATAGATCTAACTCATACATGGGATAAAAGAGGTATTTTTTCCATCATGTTTCAACTGGGACCAAGATTGAGAGTCTGGGAATCACTACGCATCTTAATAGAATGAGAATCAATCCACACATAGTTTTTGAAGAAGTTCCTTATTCAAGTATGATTCGTACATAGGGAGTGGGGGATTTTAAATTATAGCTAAACTAGGGTATATGACCCAAGTGTCACTATGTATTTCAATATAATGATAATCAAGCCACATTTAGTTCTTGTAATTCCATGCATTTTAATGTTATGCGATAAGGACTAAGGTGAACTGATGTAAAGTGATGGAAATATTGTGATTGGTCCCAAGAATGAAAGTATAGTCATCACAACATGTATCATAGGGGTAATAATCAAACCTCACATAGTTCTTGATAGGTTCCCTATTTAGATCTAATTCATGCACACGAAGTAAAGGAGATTTATGATTAATCACGGATAGACCCAATATTAGAGATTCAAGTGTCACTACGTGTCTCAATAGGATGATAATCAATCCACACACAGTTCTTGAAAGTTTTTTCCCACACCAATCAGAATTTGATGTGGGAAGGAGGACTTTTTATAACTCTCAGACTGATGGTTGGGCCTAAATCATGAATTCAAGGTATCACTACACACCTCGTTGTAAAGAGAATGAAGGAATAAGTCTTAGAATGGTTCCCTATGTAAATTTGGTTCATACATGGGGAAAAGGAAGGGAGATTTTATTTTAAAAAATCATTGTTGGAACCAAGATTGTAGATTCATTCATCACTATATAACACAATAGAATTAGAGTCAATCCACATGTAGTTCTTAAAAATTCCCCCAGTGAAGTTTTGATTCATGCACCCAGGGGGTGAAGGGATTTTTATTTCTTTTGTTAACATTGCGTCTGGACCCAAGATGGGAGATTTGGGTGTCACTACATATCTTGTGGGGATATAATCAAGACACGTGTAGTTATTGATAAAGTTCCTCACACCAACTAAGGTTTGATGTGAGGAAGGGGGATTTAATACTTTTCAGATATTTTTCAGAATAATAATTGGGCCTAAGATAAAAATGGTATGAGAATCAAGCCATATGTTTTGGATGAATTTATAGTATAGATTTGATTCATACATAAGGAAAAGGGAAATTGTTTTATGTTTTCTATTAGACCCAGGATTGGATATCCAATCATCACTACATATCTCATTGAAATGAGAATCAAGCCACCCGTAGTTCTAGAGGTACCATGCAATTTATCATCATACGGTGAGAACGTTGGTCACCTAACATGAAATAAAAATTATGGATTAACCAGAGATAGAAGATATGGGTGTCACTATGTATCTTACTGGGTAAAGAATCAATCCACACATAGTTCATGAAAGTTATTCCCTATGCAGTTCTGATCCAAACACAGGGAGAAATGGGGCTCAAGTGCCACTAGGGATTGGATGTGAGTTGATTGAGATTTATGCATGAAAGATAATCATATTTTGAGGGACCACAAGGAGTTCCAACTCATGGTATATTTTGGATTTCATAACGTAAAATAATGGATACATTAAACCATACAGTTTAATGTCATGTGGTGAGGACAACTGGTGTTATGCAATTTAACGTCTTGCACCTTGGACCACATGCCATGTAGTTTATCATCATGCAATAAGGATGGTGATTCTACGTAGTTTAAAATCATGAAACATGGATGAAAATGGAACTATGAAGTTTAACGTTCTATAGCTAATACAAAATCTATGTGATTACACAAAGTATTCCTTTAGGAACCATGCATTGGTTGGAGTTGTAGTGAATTATCCATCCATTGAGATTAAATAATAAGATCCATTGGAGTAGACTTTATTTATGGAGTAAGGCCCCTCCCAATTTTTTTCAAGATTAAGAGGCTTATTTCCTCATATCATTGTAATCTTAAGGACCAATACCAATTCTACATGGATGAATGAATGAATATGGACCTTATTGTTAAATTCATGTGTTATCCGGTTCTGATAGACCTTCAGGTGGTGCAAGGTGTGCAATCTCTTTTCTTCAAATTGCTATAGCTCATCCAATCATTTTTTGGATTTCTTGTCCATAAATATCTGGTCAAAATGGAAATATGGAGTGATGGAAGGTGAACCTCAATGGGCAAGACTGCTTTTGTTCCATACACCAATGAGTACGGGGTTGCTCGGGTAGCAGTACGAGTAGTAGTCCAGTAAGCCCATAAGGCATGAAAAATCTTATCAAGCCAAGATTTATTATATTTATCCACATTAAACTAGATTATATTTGATAAGGTCTTATTAAAATCTTATATCTATCCATTGGCCACTGCATTATAGTGGGATAAATGGTTTGATTTTATATTGTATTCCTGATATAGCTTCTCCCTCTCAGTAGAATAGAAATTGGTGCCATTTTATATCAAAATGGTATGAGGGATACAAAATATAGTGATTATATTATCTTTAAAAAAGTTAAAAATGATTTTGGCTCTGAATTATTTGAGGGGTATTTCCTCATCCCTTTTAGAGAAGAAATCAATATTAGTAAGGATGTAATTGAACTGCTTAGTCGTAGCTGGAGGATATAGTCCAACAACATCCATTACCCGTGTGTAAAATAGATAGGATCATTTAGCTATATATAGAAACTTTGGGGGTTGATGGATGAAATTGGAATGAAATTGGTAAGGATGACACTTCTTAGTGAATTATGTGAAATCCCGCGTCATTGAATACCAAAAGTATCCAAGCCTTTGGATTTGATCACAAAGCCTATACCCTGATTGGTGGAAACTACAGGCTTCTACATGTACTTCTTCTATAATAGTCGTATTCTATTATCCATCAACACGTCTGAGAAGGACTCCATCAAATCCTTACTTGTAGAGGGATTTCTGGTGATTTGGACCATCATAAAGAGTGAAATTAACCGCTCGTCACCAAATCTTCTCTCTTCCAACCCTATTTGGCGGAGGTAATCTATCTTGGAGATACTCCATGATGGGTTTCATCCATCCTATGGTTGGTCTATTTGGCTCAGGGATGGGATTAATTTCATTAATCTCTTCTTCTATGATCTAAGAAAAAGGTGGAACCATTCGACAATGGGAAATACTGATGACTATTTCATCCCGATTTGGATCTACAAAATCTGTAACTACATTTTCCAATGCATCTTCCTAACCATTATGTGATCATGGGATGTGATTCAATGTTGTCTCTGAGGGAAATTCTACCATTAACCCTCACACATAATCACATAGGGGAATTAAGTTCTCTTTTCTGATGGCATAATCCTTGTTGATCTAATTGATTATCAATTACAAATCACCCTTCACCTCCAAGTGATTCACTGGTACTTAGAGTGCCAATTCTAGTCCTACAATGAGAGCCTAACATTCTACCTCATTTTTGGTACCACCTTCTGATAATTGGAAAGAATATGGAAACAATGCCTTCTCTTGGGAGATAATAACAATTCCTAACTCAACTTTTTTAAGCTTAGGGTATTCCATTCTCTTCCTTATTGGAATCCTAGAAGCATAGTCAAAATACATCTCCCATGTTAAAGGGATATCCTGAATAGAGAATATTTCTTCATCAGGTAGTTCAGTATTTAATAACGTATCTTCTGTAAATGGGTACTCAGTTAGGAAGTATGCTAAGTCTTGGTATTTCAATGCTATCTGAGGCACAAAATGTATATCAAATTGCTGCAGAATAACTTCCCACCGTGCCAGATGTATTTTTAGTATAGAACGACTGGGGATAAATTTGAGTGTGTTATTGTGAGAAACCAAGTGGATTTCATGGTGCTGCAGGTAGTGCCTTTGCTAATTAATTGAAAAGATTAATGTCAAAAAGCTATTCTAAATATCTGAATAATGATTCTATACATTGAGCATGGTTTGACTGAGATAAAAAATGCTTTTTTTATTCCCTATGTCATTATTTTTTGTGAGGAAATCACGTGGTGATCACTCAAAGGTTGTCACATATAGAATGAGCGACTTTCCTTAAATAGGTGGCATCAATACCGGTGTTCTCAATAGGTATTTCTTGAGGGAATAAAATTATTCTTAACAGTCATTGGTCCACTAATATGTGACTCCCTTCTTCATCAATTTGTTGAAGGTTAAACTCTTTCCTTTGAGGTTGGCTATAAAGCATCGCATGTAGGCCAAGTGTCCTTGAATTCCCCCCAAATATTTCAAATTTTAATGAGGTGACATGCCAAGGATAGCTTTAGTCTTCTCAGGATCAACTTCGAATCCAGATGTCATACAAAGAAGCTGATAAATTTTATTAAGGTTACCCTGAAATCACATTTCAAGGGGTTCATCTTTAGATATCGAATCTTGATGAAGATGGTTTATAGGTCATCCAAGTGATAAAATAATTATCAAGATTTTACCACTATATCATCAATGTAGCATTCAAAAAAAATTCCCAATAATGGTTTAAAGATATTATGCATAACACGTTGATATGTGGCACCAGCATTCTTCAAGCCAAAGGGAATTACCCAATAATAGAATATTCCTTGAGGTTCTATGAAATCTATAGATTATTCATCTTATGGGTCCATCTAGATTTCATTATACCTATAATAAACATAAATGAAGTAAAGGTCTTGGTATCTAGTTGTTTCATCAATCATGAGTTTTGTGATTGGAATCGGGAAGTAATATTTGGGAAAATTCTGATTGAGATCTCTGAAACCAATTCAAAATATAATTTTTCCATTTTTATTTTTCATAGGGACAATGTTGGCTAGAAACTTTGGGTATTGTACCTCTAGTATAAAGTCATCCTTGATAATTTTTTTCCACTTTAACCTCAATATTAAAGGTGTGACTTGGGTGTATCCTCCTGGATGCTTTCTTGTATCCCCAATGATCTTCTAGCAAGCCCAAATGATGGGTGGCTACCTCAGTGTCAAGTCCTAGAATCTATGTATAATTCTAGGAAAACATATCCTGATTATACTTTAGGAATGAGTTATATTCCTCCTGTTCTCCAGGAGTCAAGGATGCACTAATTAGAGTGGGGCATGGATCTTCTTCTGTACCCAAATTTATTTCTCTAAGTTCATCCATGATGGTGGAGACACCTTCCTAAAATTTTGGAGGGGAATCCTTGATATCTTATTCTTCTTCCTCTTCCTCATGCTCCACTATTTTTGCTTCTTTCTGGGGATAATATGATAAAACAAGTTCTTTATAAGGAATAGGGGAGTCACCATTCAGAAATCCATAGGATGAGGTAATCATTTCAGGCTTACTTGTTGGCATGTAGTCTTCTCAGAGTACTGAAAGGGAAACAAGGGACTGAGAATGAGTCTTTTTACCTACTCCTATAGTCATGAAATCTTCTTATATTTTAGTTGATAGAACCTATATTTGTTTAATCTCATGGGACTAAATTAATACATATTCATTCAATTTTTCATTATCACTTGGAGAGTTGATAACTTCTTCAGTGCCATTGGGGCCAACTATTATGACTGACATTATGGAAACCATTGAATGAAAATGTGAAATCTAGCCCTCCCCTTCAATTTTATTAATAGAAAGCATGTAATCTGTGATGAGATACTTGAAAGGGTTAGCTGGTATCATCTCCAATCCATTTGGTGCATTGATTCGGGCAGCATCATTAGCCATTGATTTCTTTCATTCATGGTGATAGAACCCTGCATTAATGTATTGTGTTTCAAAGTATTTGAACGAGGACTTGTCACTGTATAATGTACCAATTTGAACATTTATATAATATTTGATACATTGGTGGTATGAAAAAGGAATGGACACAAGTTGATCCAGCTGAGGTATTCCTAGAAGAACATTGAAAGTTGTGTCCTACCCGACCACCATAAACTTTGAGTCAGATACAAGATCTCTAAACTAAGTTCCGAGTGTGATCTCACCGAGAGGTTCTTTCTCATTCTTTTCATAAACCTATAACATCATAGTGGAGGGGGACATGTGAGATTTTTTGAGACCCAGTTTATGAAATGTTTGAACTAGGATTAGGTTGACTCCTAATCCATTATCAATGAAGACTCATCATACATCAATTCCATTTAACATGCCAACTATATACAAGGGTCTGACATGTCCTTGTATGACAACATCATCATCTTAGTCAGTGAAGGAAATGACCACATGGAATTGTGTAGGATCATTCTCTGCATGATACACTTCAGTATCAATGAACTCAACTTCAAATTCCCAAGGGCTTGATAATTCCTCAATGAGTGCTTCTCAGAGGTCTTTTGATAGACTCATAACATCCAGAATTGATGACTTAACCGACACTTGGGATAATTGCTTTAAGACATCATTTTTTTTTTCCAATGGTATGGATTTTCCAAAATAAATATTATATTTGTTCGTCACCTTATGATATGATGTTTCTGATGCGGATGGGATGTTCCTTGGGATATGAGATGGAAGTGTTCCTATCCTTGGCAGATTAGGCTGGTTAGGTCTGCCTATCTGTTGAGAAGGTGATGGAATAAACTCTAACCGATCATCCAAGATAATTAGGTTAGGACCGTCCATGTCATGTGTTGAGGAATAACTCCCTTATTCCTGTTGATCTCTTTTGAGAGCTTTCTCATGGGTTTCGGCCACGTGGATGGTCTGAGTAGGGGTTTGGTTGAAGTAGTGGCTTCTAGAACAACCACATATTCCCCTATATCCTTGAATCTGATGACCTATTCCCCCAGTTCACCAATCAAGTGTAGGGAAATCAGGTTCATAATTATAATCATCATTTGAGCAGGGATTAGTTAAGTTAATAACATTAACAGAACCAAAGATCAACTCCTCATCAGATGAAATTTTTTCCTTGGGGGTCAACTTTTGCCATATCATTTTGCTAGGCAGTGACCATTCTTTTGAGATGGTAGATATGAAATAATTTAAGTTCAATGAAAACATAGGCCTTGACACAAGCTCATATTATTCTATTTATTCCTTATCATTTCATCCATTTTACTTCTTTTGGGATGGTTCTTTATAGAACTAGGATTTCGATGAAGTTGGCTTTGTTATAGTGGAAGTGGTAGGAGGAATAGTTGGTTGTTTAAACTATTTTTTTAGAATGGAATGAGTTCGATTGATTTTTTTTCTCACCATCCAGTCATCCAAATTCTACATATTCTTTCTTTTAACTTCATTCCACTCACCTTTCTACTTTAGATTGGTAACAAAAACATATGCCACCTAGGCTGGTGAATTTTTCAATTTCACTTTCCCAGAATCCACTAACTTTTGTAGGAGGTCCTTGAAAAATAAAACAATACTGTATGGGATTCCCTAACATTTGATGTGAAGGGAAAAGGTTTGGGAGATCCTCTTCACCCTATTTATTAGGCTTCTTGGGATTTGACAAGTAGACTAAGTTTTTTTTCCAAATATGAGATGAAGTAGTTGAGGACTTGGTCATTCCAAAATAAATAGACCTTGTTTTTCAACTCCTCAAATTGTCTCTACCTATGATCTCTTTGATCATATTAACAAGGTGGTCGTTTTTTTTATGCTCAGGAGGTGGGGACCTATAGTATGATGTAGGCTTTGAGGTAGGAGTAGGTATAGGGGCCTTCTTAAGGGTAACTATAGTGGCATATGACTTTCTTATTCTCCTTTCCTAAGCTGATGGGATTACTCAAGACTTGGATTTGGTCTCTATGATGGATTTTTCTAACTATTTAGAAATTGTGGCCAGATCCCAAAACCCTCCTATCTATTTAAAAGGGATCAATGGTGTGCACAAATCATCATGGAGATTTTCTACATTGATAGGTAACAACTATTCTTGAGGGAGTGGTAGGTTCAAGGATTAATTCAATCCTTTCCACTGAGATATGAATTTTGAGACTCTTTTATTCTCTCTTTGTTAGCAGTTTGTGATATCGAAGATTGTTACCTTCTGCAGTGTTGAGCTAAACTAGAAAAGGAACTTCTGATGAAGATATTTCCATCCAATGATCGATTGGTACTGCAGACTTGTATACCATAAAAAATATGGTCCCTATAATGATTGTACAAATCATATGATTTTTCCTGCTTTCTATTTCTTAGGGTTACCCATCATGGGATCACAACGATAAAAAAATGTTTCAAGTGATTCTCTAGATCTCCTGATCCATTTAAGATTAGAAATATAGGATTCCCAAAGTTTTTTAGAGGAGTATTCAGATCCACCCATTCAGGATAGGCCTTTTTTCCCAGTTGTACTGGCACACTTCATCCTTCTATATATTCCAATTGAGTCATTAATGACTCAATGATGTTCATAATATTTCGATGAATATGTGGATGATTCGAGACCTAAATAGGTGCGACGGTTGGAGCTGGAATAGGTGTGATGACTGGAAGGACCACTGGTGGTGGCACCGCTGGTATCTATCATGGGTAACCAATAAGGGTAGTCCTGTAAGGATGTGTCTGACCATGTTCTGTGTGTATACCCAATAGAGGGAATTCTTGATCCGCTATAGTAGGATTCAAATGCATTGGTAGTTTATGTCCCACATTGAGAGAATGTTCCTATTCTTCTTCAGTTGTTATAGAAAAACCTCTTTGTTGAGGTGTGCTAACTGGAAGTGCAAGTTGAGGGTCTGCTTCTAGAGAATATCTAGCACAAATATTTCCTCAAAGTAACTATGCATTAAGTATTATCAAATCTCTCATTTCCTCCTCTTACTGAGAAAATATTTCCTCTAACAAAAGGTATTGGCCTTCTCTAGGGGGAAGGTGAGATATGTTATGACCCTTACCTTTTCCCCTATTAGGTGAATTTTGAGGAGGTAGAGTTGGATTATTTGAGGAGATACCAAAATTTTGGGTGAGCCTTTGGTTTCAGGTATAAATACTTTCTTCATTCATTTTTGTGTAGACCATCTCAAGAACAAGAACTTATCCTTTAGAATCCTCTGAATCGGTCTTGTGTTCTAGAGGGTCTTCAATGATAGCATTGGTGACATTCACAGATGTGTAGTGCATTGAAGGAATTCTGTTGGAATCTCTGTGATATCGCCTTCTTCTGCATCCTCCATGAGACCTTGTCCTCTTCTTCATTGGTTCCCTAGGGACTGTTTGATGAACATTGACCCAAAGGGAATACCCAAAGAGTTCAGTCATACATGTTTCAAGTGATTTCACTAGATCACGGGACATGACAAATTGAGAGGATTCAATCTGTTACATCTTCCCTAATCGGGAGAAAACTGATTTCCGCTGAGGAGGGGATAGTTGGAGTGAAAAATCTCTCATCCCTGAGGTTTGGGGATATTCTTGTTCTACCTTTGAAACCCTCTAGGCATGGTTGGATGATCCCCAGGTTTGGGTTAAAAAACCCCTATCCCTATAGGTTGGGGTTGTTACCGAAATATTTTGGATGATATTACTAAAACTTCTCTTCTAATTTTATGGATTCTGGTCCAAACATTGGCCAGGTGCATTATTCGGCACTCAATTAAATCACCTATTTTGGAAGTCCGTTGAGATATTTCGGATATTTTCTCAATCTGACGACTGATATCCTCTAAGAGGGGTGCCTTCTCAATGTTCTTAGATGCTTGATGTGGGATTATCTCAATAGATTTCTCTCTTCTGTCCTGACATCAGTGATAGTCAATCAGGGCCTATTCTTGTTGAGAATATCTTCAATCTTGAACTAAATCTATTTTTTATAGTCATCCTGGGGCAATAACATTGCATGAGACCAATTTTAGCGGGATTTTCTAGTAGGAGAGTTTAGTGAAATGTAATTATCTATGTATACCAAATCCTTGGATGCGAACACTATATAGGGTATCTACGATCATCTTTTGCAACATTATTAATACATCAAGGCATTCACGTTGAAGGGATCCCTGTTGTTTCATGATATTTGGATGCTGGGAAGCCTGGAGATATTCCAAGTCAATTTGGTGTTGTAACCATTCTAATACCTTGACATGAGTTTGATACCCATAATAATTTAATACCTTTTCTTTTAAGTGATGAAAAGTTTTCCATATGTTGAGGTGGATGTCATGCATACAATATTCCACCAACATTTCTGGAATGCTGTATTGAGAGGTGGATAAAGGCCAGAACATGACTGGTATGTCATATTTAGCCATATGTTCCCCCATGTTTAGCAGATCTTCTTTGTCTTTCAAAGAGGTTCCTCAACCTGGTCCAACCATAATAAAAACTTACTAGTTTACAAGCAATGGGATTGGATGGGGTTTCCTCTTCTATATTGAAAGTCAAATTACCCAAGGTAGGTTCAAGGAATGACCTTTATCTTAGGTTTTCTTCTGGTTGAGAAATAATTTCACCCACTAGTAACAAGGAATCAAACATGACTGGCCTAGTGTTTGAAAGTTCCTCAAGATAAGAGGGATTTATCATTACTACATTATTAGTTAGAGAATTATCTTGATAATGTGAATGACTAATGTAGAGAGAACTTTCATAGTGAATTCCATCAAGGGAGATCCACCATGGTTTATTACAACAAGGGGAAGACCCTCTTACTCCTTGGTCTCTTAGCCACACATAGGGTTGTTGTGGCTCTCATCAATAGATATACTCTCAAGATCAACCAAATTGTCATGAAGCAATCCTTCATGAAGAAGTATTTGATGATAACCTTCTGTGTTACTACTAATACTCCCATAATTTAGTAATGAAGGGAAGGATATTGAGCCGTAATAGATAAATGTATGAGGTCTTCAAGAATTCCAGCATTGAGCGGATCCAAATCAGATATCGACTCTTGATTGTATAAGTGTGTTTGATACAACTTCTTTTTGGATTCTTTTTTATAAGTTGTTGGGTCCACTTTTTAAGAGAAGTGGTTTTCATGGGAAGGTGTATGTGTCTTCCTTGGAGTGTCCATTATAATAGGTCAATTACCTCGGATTAGAACAAGTGCATGTTCCCAATCCTATTTTTCATATATTATGGGGTATTTTTCTCCATGAACCTCCTAGATGAGAGTAGAGGTATGTGTCTGCTCTAGGGTGTTATGCTGATTAGATACCCCATTTGTGGGGATAAAATTATATGTATGTCCCTCAGGTGCTACGGCCATCACTATGATAATATCCCGGAAATTATTTAGGATATGGGTAGGAATTTGTGTCTTCCCTTTCACCATTCCCAAGATGTTATTGGTGAATTCAGCAACTAGAATAGGAATATATGTCCATTTCGTATCTGAAGTAGGTCTATGTGACTGCTCCTATCATCCATTTTCTATAAGTGGATACTGACAGCACTCATGGGAAGAGAGTTGAGTATACCCTCTACTTTTCATTGGGAATTTCCGACTGAATTCTCTGTGTTCTACCAAGTGAGGCTACTGGAATACTTGATAAATATTGGAAAGTGTGTGTGGATACTTTTTGTTTGCTTACAAACATGGTTGATTGACTTCTTTGAGTGCTACCAGATGATTATGTTGACAGGATTGGTGGGTTCATGTAGATTTATGTTCCTTCTTGTAGGTTTCCACCATATTTGGTTGATCAGATTCTTTGAATAGCGCCAAGCGATTCTGGTGGCTGGATGTGTGAATAAGGATGGGTGTATGTGCCTGCTCTCCGCTTTCCACAAAAATGGATTGGTAGACTTATTCAGAGGGGGAAAATGTATGAACCTACACTCTATTGGCATATTTTCATCCCTGGCAATCCATCTTGCATTCCCAAGTCTAAGGGACCTAGGCCAGACAGACGAAGGCAACACCCTCGTCATGTTGAGGGTTAAATAACTTGTGGAATTTTTGATAGTGATCATTGGAATGAGCCCTTAATAAAGACCCTATATCTTTTGGATGAGGCCAGAAGTGGCCTCTTGATCCACCTCCCTGAAATATGGGAGGGACTAGTCATTTTGTTCTGGGGATAATCTCCTGAAACGGTTGAAGATGGTGGTCATCACCATATGCTTCAGTACTATCAGTCATCGTTGACTAGATGACCATGGGTGATTTTTGACCTAGAGGGCTTGTTAGGAAGCCTCTGGGGTCGGGATAATACCATGCTAAAGGTACTCTCAAACCAAATCATTGGAGACCCAGTGTTGAAGATACTGAGTTGGTGATGGTGTCCTTTGAGCAGATGAGGATCCATATTTGGCAGTAATTGGGGTGTTCACGGGTGTAAACTTGAATTAATCTATTGGATTGAAGGGATTTATTGGAAGGAAGTACATGTATATATGAAAAATACAAGCAATGACTAAAATTTTCTTTTTATTAAACACGAAAATTAGAGGTACAATGAATAGAGGCCCCTCAAGGATGCCGGAAATGATGCAGCCCAAGAGAATATTCATGAATAAAAGCCCTACACTCAAGAGGAAGATATCCTAATCTATTAAAGATAACCAAAGTCTCAGCTGAAATACCCAACCGAGTAAGGGAGTCTACCATGAATTTTCCTTCTCTCCAAATATAATGAACCTTCTTCCCAAAGTTGGTTTCCATAGAACACCTACAAACCAAGTAAACCAGGTCCCATGGCACATGATGTTGCCCTTGAATAGCTTTCACAAGAACTTTGGAGTCAAACTCCATCACCTCCACTTGAAAACCATACTCCCTACATAGTGCAATACATATTATAAGAGCGTTCACCTCCATACCTAAGTAGGATCCTTCCCCATAAAAGGAACTGAAACCCCTAAGAACTGAGCCACTAGAATTTCGAATGACCCCTCCACCTCCCATAAAACCTCCCATGAAAGATCCATACACATTTAATTTCA
Source organism: Viscum album (assembly GCA_963277665.1). Lineage (NCBI taxonomy): Eukaryota > Viridiplantae > Streptophyta > Magnoliopsida > Santalales > Viscaceae > Viscum > Viscum album. The sequence goes on from OY728144.1 coordinate 302,731,395, forward strand.
AGACATCCTACAGAGGTATCCACTTAATCTAGCGGCCCTCCTTCCTATGGGGCTTGAGGACTCTATTGAACAGGTTGCATGACATCACCATAAGCTGCTTACTTTTAAGGAGTGCTCTGAGTTCGAAGAGAAGATATTTTAAGTGCATTTAGTGGAAGGTGTAAGTCCTTATGGAACCTAGCCGAACCTGGTTTCATGTAGAGACCTGAAACCTGACGTACATTGACATTACATTACTTTTTTGAAATACTTAGTACATAACAAAAACAGACACACAAAGATCGTAATAGTTTAGTGTCTTTGGAAACTTGGAATATAAACTTCTAATCATGTTGAAAGATCTTCAACAACTCCCATTATGATCTTCCCCTTTTTGTTTCCTTACCTAAAACCTTTCTTTATTTCCTAGGGAAAATAAAACATAAAAAGGGTGAGCTCAAATGCTCAGTAAGGGCAAACATAGAGAACATAAAACAATCCATAAACATTTGAAAGAAAAAACTTGAACATGAAATTTAAACATCAAAATCTTGAGCAAAGATATAAATCGTGGAAGTACGTAAGTCATATATCATAATGGAACATCAACCATGATAAAATATAATGGGAATAAAACATGTAATTGTGGAAGCCATTCAGCACATGTTAAGATTTCCATAGTAGCCAAGGCATTGCTTCCAAGACCATCTTAGTGGACAAAGTCCTTTTCTGAATCGAGTTCACTCCTCGTTTCAGTCCTGTAACACTGAACCGGATTAACTTAACGTTCTATCCATGTTTATCTAATGAGATATAAATCTTTACCCAATGCATTGGAGGGAGATATAGGTCCCACCCATCTCATAATAAAATCATTCTTACTTGTTCCACAAAATAAACATACATCATTCATAATAACCCATCGAATAAAATGGGTTTCATAACCATCATCCCATCATCACATAATCCATATAAAAGAAATGGATATAAATTCATAATAAGAAGAGTGAAACCATGTAAATCATATAGACATTATATTTGAAACATACACATATGAAATAATTTCATCTTAGATGAAAAAATGGTATTGATAAAACACTTGAAATGAATTCTTGAGGATAATATCCTTTCTTCTTCAAAATCAATTTCTTTTCACAAAATGTCATGCAATTTTAAAAGAAAAATATTTTTTTGAAAATAGTCATGAAATCTTTTAGAGGAAGCTTCATGAAAATAAGGCTTTATAAAACCGTAAAAATCCTTTCATGCTGTATAAGTTAAGAAAAACATCCTCCTCGAACTTTTGTCAGAAAAGTCAAAAAGTACCTCTTATGGTAAACAAAAGAAATATTCCTTCCATACGATGTGGTAAAAGTAAGAAAAGGGTAAAAATGTCTTTAAAAATACATGGAAGGAAAGTAAACATTTTATGAAAACATTTTGAGAACATATGGACATGGATAATAAACATAACCCCAGAAAATACTTTGGAATAAACAATCTCGGATAAGAGCGAGATTGGAATAGTTATCCCTTACCTTAGGTGCGATATTCTTCGTACGTATCCAAACCTCCTCTATAATGATTTAAATAATGTCATTGAATTATTACATAATCATCTTAATTGTTATGATATCATATATGGTTCATTTATGACTTTATATTACCCGTTCTTTTGTAAATTCATGTTAATGTAGTGTTTTAGGTAAAATCATTTCATTTATGGTCCGTGATTTGACTTGTAATTATTCATATGATTACTTAGATCATGATTACTTAATTACAGAATATAAAACATGATTTATATATAATATATATTCATAATATACATATATATAATAGATTGATAAATGGAAAGAAATACACTGTTCATGGAGACGGTAGGCCGTAAGTACGCATGAACACTGTTTTCGTTTCCTTATTGAGTTGAATGGAATTAATTATATGACATACATATATATATACATAAATCTAGTAACTTTATAATGTAATATATTTCATTATTATTTCTTATATATACTTTATAATCATTCTTTAATGGTTAACATGGAGAATGAATCTCATCACGTCGTGGAGAAGGTAGTCCGTACATACGGACGAGCGATGATATCATTTCCATATTTAATGAATTGAATTGGATTGGATATTAAAATATATCAGAATTATTATTATGTTCTAATAACTATGTATAGTTATTCTTTAAACCATTATACCCATTCAAGTAAGGTGGTGTTGGAAAAACAGATTACACCACGGCGTGGAGACGGTATTCCGTATGTACGCACGCGCGGTGATTTCATTTTCCATAGGATGGATAGAAGGTGAAATGGGGTTGTTTCATACTTATAATAACATATCATTATATGAGTGATACTGATGTTATTAATTCATAATGAAACAACTAAAGGAGAAGAAGTGGAAGAAGAAATAAAGTTGAAAGAATCAGTAACGGACATTACCTCTTCTTTGAAGTGCCTCTTTGAGACCTCCTCTTAGGGCATTAAAATTGGTCTTTGAAGAATACCAGGACCTCTAGGATATTTCTAGGGAAGTGGAGAAGAGAATTTGGCATTGGTTGGCCGATATTGAAGTCTCAAAGTTGTGTGAGGAAGAGAGGGAGGAGGTTCCCTTTTATAAGGGAGGAGAGGGGCACCTTTGGAAAAACTAAAAATATTATTTTATTATAAAGTCATATTCGGTTTTTAATAGCTCCAAATTTGTTTATTTTGAAGCTAAGGTGGGGAGGGGTTGAAATCCTCTCATAAAATAGAATTTATACAAGTTTAGGTATCCATTTTAACCTTATCATTTATATTTAACTTTAAGTTAGATAATTTAACTTTTGTTGTGTCTTCTTGTTTTTTTACACTATAAGGTTAATAAACTTACTATAACAAGCAAAAAGAACCCCAAGTTGTTTATTATTAATATATATAACCTTATCTAAGTCATTTGGACAAACCTTATATTTTTAGGAATGAAATAACAATTAATAATATAATATTTGTTTTAAACTATTTTATATCAATTTTGACACTATTTGGTAATTTATTTTTGTGAAAATCATAACAAAAATATTAGTTCGAAAAAAGTTAATAACATAAATAAAAACATGTCATATTAACCTAGAAAACGAGTTTAATTCATAAAAAGTCTCAAATTAAATTTATTTGGGTATTTATAACATCAATTATGTCAATATTCCATTAATAAGATAATTACTGCATCATCATTGTGTCATAAATAAATTATATTATTTAATGTCTAAAAATTACAAATAAAATATCATTATGTAGGAAATATTTTTAACTTTATAATTAATATTTATAGTCTAATTTATATTATGTATAACCTTATATTAAAAATGATTTAGTTATTAAACTTTGATTTTGACTATTTTAACCCTTCTTTAAATAAATTAATAATAAATGTCCTAATCTAATTCAAGTGGGCCTAAATGGTCATATTTTATTCCTAAGGTTGTTTTTGGTCTAATTACACTTCTCCAATATAATTAGGACATGTTTTAGGGTAATAATAATATCATTTGTACCCTTAATTACCCTATTTACTTTTAACTGTGGTAAAAAAAAGTAAAAAGTTACTATTCACCAAAAATTATTTTCATCTCATTGAACCATATTTTACTTACTAACATAAATCATGTCTCTCGGATTTTTGGAATTCCATTCACAGAAGCGGTAAAATTATGTTTTATGTAAATTTGAAAATTCTCCTAGGAGGTGGGTAAAAGACGGTGAAAAGTTCAATAAAATATTTATATATCTAAAATTATTATAAAATGACTCTAATGAATTACTTTGAACTTATATAGGTATTATTTATCAATTTTGAATTAAAATGAAATGAAATTAAATAAATAATTATTTAAATAAATAGTCGGTTTTTAAATAGTAACCCAGTGTTTTCACTATTCATCAAAAATTAAAAGTTTTTAGAAAAATACCAAAATTTCACCCTAGGCTGATTTCGATATTCTGAATCCAAAAATGAAGTCCATTTTGAAAAATAAAATTTACAAAATTTCAAAAAGTGGGTATTACTATTCATAACGGCTAGTTCTAATAATATTTTAATAATATATCGTTGTTTAGTAAAACCTGGTATTGCGTACAACACACGCTATCGAGGAAGGTCGCGATTGTGTGTAATGCAAGCTAAGTCAGGGTTGCGTGTTGTTCAAGACTCCTTTGCTATTTCATTATAACAAAATCCAACCATTTTTCATTTATACATTGAATATATATATATATATATACTCAATGTTGCGTAGAATGACTATTATCAAACGAACTTGAAATTGTGTGTAACACAATCTAAGAATAGTGTTGCGTATACTACAAGCTAATACGATGTTGCATATAGAACAAGATAATCTTGGTGTATCGTACAACAAAAGATATGAAAGAAATTAAAATGAATATATCTTATAGAATCTCGGGTTGTTACATTTTACCCCCCTTAAAATGAATTTCTCCCTCGAAATTCGTCGGGGTTATAAATTGTTTACTATTCATAGAAACCCACATCGTAAAATGAAATACCAAAACTTAACTTTAAAAAATAATGTATGAAATGTAACGGTTACCCAAATTAACTCATTACATGGTTTCCACGTAGGAGAACATAGGTGAAAATATGGATATGGAAGAGAAATCTAACCATTAAGCTCTGATGGAGAGTGGTAGAGAACATGGCTATGAAAACACCAAAAATCACAAAGCCATAAATTTGTGATGATCTAAGGTAGCATCTGATTCATCAGATATAAGGGCACTAGGACAACATTTTTGGTTTTCAAGATCATTTCTATAAGAATTTTAATTAGAAGAAATACTTACTTTATTTTGATATATTCTCACCATTGTTTGTTCCTTGAACAATTTCCACTTCTTCACTTAAAGAAATGAAGTTGAATTTGTCATTCGTGAAGTGTTAGCAGATCATGTGATAGAATGATGGGTCATTCCATCTGTCTTAATCAAAAGGTTAGCAATAGTTATATACATAAGTCCATCTATTGTATATCGTTCCAAAAATGGACTTATACTTCATCTATCATACCACTTAATAAAATAAAACTAGTTTATACTAACCGGGACTTTCTGTAGTCCAATGGTAGGCGATAAAGGCCAGACGGACATCAATTGTTGGTTCGATTCCCATAGCCTTTTCTGACGCGATGGGTTGTCACCCATCCTGCAGGTTGTCCTTTTTCTAAAACTACATTACTATAACATCCCATCAATAATATCAAAAAAAGTTCCATCCATAAACAATACTAACTTATGTCCAACATAATCCATTCCAATCTTTAGGCTTATCTAAAATACTTTAGTCCAAGCTCATAGTATAAAGAAAATGATTAATTGAAATGTCACATAACAATCACGTGAATGACACCATTTATCCCCAATATATCATAAGATATATCTTGTTAGTCAAATTACAAACATGTGAATACCTTAATCATTTATTCTATTGAAGAATGAATACCCATTGAACCATAGTGAAAACATGAATGCAGTTAAAAGTTAACACTTTCCACATACCAAAATCCTCAAAATTCTATATACACAAACCATGATATCACTTAGTCCTTATATCAATAATGAGCTCATGAATAAAATCAAACATCTCATTATCTTCTTATCCCTTCATTATGTGCATATCATCTACTTTCCAAAAATATCTGAATAACCTTCCATGGTTACCAGTACCATTCAACATATACTTTCAAATACTTTAGGAAAAAAAATAGTGTAACAATCCTTAGATTATTCTTTATTCCATAGTACCATTAACTATACAACATAACTCTTGATAAACATACAATCATTCCACTACCTTATTTAACAACTGACTGAGCTTCAACACTTCTTTAAGCTCATATATCATTTGTAGTCTCCTCATCATCATCCACATAAATACTACCCATATGACCATGCTGATTCTCTTCATGAGATTTTCTCTTAGGGCATTGGTTTTTATAATTCCCGTACATTCCACATTTAAAACATCTAATCATTGTTGATGTCGTAGCGATACCATTATCCTTGTCCATGGTGTTAAGTGAACCTTTTCCTTTTCACTTACTAGCTTTGTGTCCTTTTTTTCCACACCCAAATCATCTTCCAGTTTCTTTGAAACAATCTACTTGATGCCTCTTCCCACATGATTTACATGAGGTAAATTGAACTTTCTTTCCTCTATGATCATCATGAAACTCCATCTTTCTCTTATTATCTGAGTCGGGAAACTTACCAAAGTTGAGATTATTGATCATATTATGAGATTGTTGATTAGGCATAATAACGATGTTTGGACTTCCAAATCCCATTTCATTTGGTTGCTCATGAAGAATATCATTACATTGTCTGTCATATCCTCCATTATTGTGAATCTTCCAGTTTCCTGCCATTTTCTAAAACCAAAAAAGAATAGTGTGAGAGGAAAAAATCATGCTAGGGAAAAAAACATAGTAAAGGGGTAGTACCATCAATATCTAATATCTTAGGTAAAATTCTAAGATCGTTATCGTAGTTCTAGGACTATATCCTATACGTATACTTATCCTTAGGGACATCCCTAGACATACCTTAGAAATATCTCTAGGGATCTCACTAACGTTTTCACATATTAGTTTCCAAAGGTTGACTAAACCTTTCCTCTGATACCAGCTGTAGAGACCCAAAACATGACGTACATTGACCTTACATTACTTTTGCGGAATACTTAGTACATAACAAAAACAGACACACAAGGATTGTAATAGTTTAGTGTCTTTGGAAACATGGAATATAAACTTCTAATAATGTTGAAAGATCTTCAACAACTCCAATAACGATCTTCCCCTTTTTGTTTCCTTACCTAAAACCTTTATTTATTTCCTGGGGAAAATAAAACATAAAAAGTGTGAGCTCAAATTCTCAGTAAGGGAAAACATAGAGAACATAAAACAATCCATAAACATTTGAAAGCAAAAACTTGAACATGAAATTTAAACATCAAAATCTTGAGCAAAGACATAAATCGTGGAAGTACGTAAGGAATATATCATAATGGAACATCAACCATGATAAAATATAATGGGAATAAAACATGTAATTGTGGAAACCATTCAGCACATGTTATGATTTCCATAGTATCCAAGACATTGCTGCCAAAACCATCTTAGTGGACAAAGTTCCTTTCTGAATCGAGTTCACTCCTAGTTTTAGTCATGTAACACTGAACCGGATTAACTTACCTTTCCAACCATTTCTATCTCATGAGATATAAATCTTTACCCAATGCATTGGAGGGAGATATAGTTCCCACCCATCTCACAATGAAATCATTCTTACTTTCGCCACAAAATAAACATACATCATTCATAATAACCCAACAAATAAAATAGGTTTCATAAACACCATCCCATCATCACATAATCCATATAAAAGAAATGGATATCAATTCATAATAAGAAGAGTGAAACCATGTAAATCATAGAGATATTATATTTGAAACATACACATATGAAATAATTTCATCTTAGATGAAAAAATGGTTTTGATAAAACACTTGAAGTGAATTCTTGAGGAAAATATACTTTCTTCTTCAAAATCAATTTCTTTTCACAAAACATCATGCAATTTTAAAAGAAATAGATTTTTTTTTTAAATAGTCATGAAATATTTTAGAGGAAGCTTCATGAAAATAAGGATTTATAAAACCATAAAAATCCTTTCATGCCGTATAAGTTAAAAAAACATTATCCTTGTACTTTTGTCGGAAAGTCAAAAAGTACCTCGTATGGTAAACAAAAGAAAGATTCCTTCCATACGATGTGGTAAAAGTAAGAAAAGGGTAAAAATGTCTTTAAAAATAAATGGAAGTAAAGTAAACAGTTTATGAAAACATTTTGAGAACATATGGACATGGATAATAAACATAACCCCAAAAAGTACTTAGGAATAAACAATTTCGGATAAGAGCGAGATTGGAATAGTTATCCCTTACCTTAGGTCCGATATGCTTCGTACATATTTGAACCTCCTGTATAATGATTTAAATAATGTCATTGAATTATTAAATAATCATCTTCATTGTTATGATATCATATATGGTTCATTTATGACTTTATATTACCTGTTCTTTTGTAAATTGATGTTAATGGATCATTTTGGGTAAAATCGTTTCATTTATGGTCAGTGATTTGAATTGTAATTATTCATATGATTACTTAGATCATGATTACTTAATTCCAGAATATAAAACATTATTTATATATAATACATATTCATAATATACATGTATATAATAGATAGAGAAATGGAAAGAAATACACCGTTCATGGAGACGGTAGGCCGTACTTACGCATTAACGCTGTTTTCGTTTCCTTATTGAGTTGAATGGAATTAAGTAGATGACATACATATATATATACATAAATCTAGTAGCTTTATAATTTCATATATTTCATTATTATTGCTAATATATACTTTATAATCATTCTTTGATGGTTAACATGGAGAATGAATCTCATCGCGTCGTGGAGACGGTAGTCCGTACGTAAGCACGAGCGATGATATCATTTCCATATTTATTGAATTGAATTGGAGTGGATAATACAATATATCAGAATCAGTATGATGTTATAATAACTATGTATAGTTATTCTTTAAACCATTATACCCATCCAAGTAAGGTGGTGTTGGAAAAACAGATTACACCACGGCGTGGAGACGGTATTCCGTACGTACGCACGCGCGGTGATTTCATTTTCTGTAGGATGGATAGAAGGTAAAATTGGGTTGTTTCATACTTATAATAACATATCAGTATATTATTGATACTGATTTTATTACTTCATAATGAAACAACTAAAGAAGAAGAAGTGGAAGAAGAAATAAAGTTGAAAGAATCGGTAACGGACATTACTTCTTCTTTGAAGCGCCTCTTTGAGACCTCCTCTTAGGGCATTAAAATTGGTCTTTGAATAAGACCAGGACCAATAGGATGTTTCTAGACAAGTGGAAAAAATAATTTGGCAGGGGTTGGCCGAGCTTGACGGCTCAAAGTGGTGTGAGGAAGAGAGGGAGGAGGTTCCCTTTTATAAGGGAGGAGAGGGGCACCTTTGGAAAAACTAAAAATATTATTTTATTATAAAGTCATATTCGGTTTTTAATAGCTCAAAATTGGTTTATTTCGAAGCTAAGGTGGGTATGAGTCGAAATCCTCTCATCCAATATAATTTATACAAGTTTAGGTATCCATTTTAACATTATCATTTAGATTTAACTTTAAGTTAGATAATTTAACTTTTATCGTGTCTTCTTGTTTTCTTACACTATAAGGTTAATAAACTTACTATAATAAGCCAAAAAAACCCCAAGTTGTTTATTTTTAATATATATAACCTTATATAAGTCATTTGGCCGAACCTTATATTTTTAGGAATAAAATAACAATTAATAATATAATATTTGTTTTAAAAACTATTTTATGTCAATTTTGACACTATTTGGTAATTGATTTTTGTGAAAATCATAACAGAAATATTAGTTCTAAAAAAGTTAACAAAATGAATACTAAAATGTCATATTAACCTATAAAATTATTTTAATTCATAAAAAATCTCAAATTACATTTATTTGTGTATTTATAACATCAATTATGTCAATATTTCATTAATAAGATAATTACCGCATCATCATTGTGTCATAAATAAATTATATTATTTAATTTCTAAAAATTAAAAATAAAATATAATTATGTAGGAAATATTTTTATATTTCTACTGAATATTTATAGTCGAATTTATCTTATGTATAACCCTATATTAAAAATGATTTATTTATTAAACTTTGATTTTAACTATTTTAACCCTTCTTTAAATAAATTAATAATAAATGTCCTAATCTAATCCAAGTGGGCCTAAATGGTCATATTTTATTTCTAAGGTTGTTTTTGGTCGAATTAAACTTATCCAATAGAATTAGGACATGTGTTAGGGTAATAATAATATCATTTTTACCCTTAATTACCCTATTTACTTTTAACCGTGGTAGAAAAAAGTAAAACGTTACTATTCACCAAAAATTATTTTCATCTCATTGAACTACATTTTACTTACTAACATCAACCATGTCTCTCGGATTTTTTAAATTCCATTCACAGAAGCGGTAAAATTAAGTTTTATGTAAATTTGCAAATTCTCCTAGGAGGTGGGTAAAAGACGATGAAAAGTTCAATAAAATTTTTATATATCTAAAATTATTATAAAATGACTCAAATGAATTAATTTGAACTTATATAGGTATTATTTATCAATTTTGACCTAAAATGAAATTAAATAAAATAAATAGTTATTTAAATAAAAAGTCGGTTTTTAAATAGTAACCCAGTGTTTTCACTATTCATCAAAAATTGAAAGTTTTCATAAAAATACCAAAATTTCACCCTAGGCTAATTTCGATATTCCAAATCCAAAAATGAAGTCCGTTTTGAAAAATAAAATTTAAAAAATTTCAAAAAGTGGGTATTACTATTCATTACGGCTAGTTCTAATAATATTTTAATAATATATCGTTGTTTAGTAAAACCCGGTATTGCGTACAACACACGCTATCGAGGAAGGTCACGATTGCGTGTAATGAAAGCCAAGTCATGGTTGCGTGTTGTGCAAGACTCCTTTTTTGTTTCGTTATAACAAAATCCAACCATTTTCATTTATACATTGAATATATATATATATATACTCAATGTTGCGTATAATGACTATTATCAAACGAACTTGAAATTGTGTGTAACACAATCTAAGAATAGTGTTGCGTATACTGCAAACTAATACGATGTTGCGTATAGCACAAGATAATCTTGGTGTATCGTACAACAGAAGATATGAAAGAAATTAAAATGAATATATCTTATAAAATCTCAGGTTGTTACATTCTACCCCCCTTAAAATGAATTTCTCCCTCGAAATTCGTCGGGGTTATAAATAATTTACTATTCATAGAAACCCACATCGTAAAATGAAATACCAAAACTTAATTTTAAAAACTAATGTATGAAACTTAACAGTTTCCCAAATTAACTCATCACTAGGTTTCCACATAGGAGAACATAGGTGAAAATATGGATATGGAAGAGAAATCTAACCATCAAGTTCTGATGGAGAGTGGTAGAGAACATGTCTATGAAAACACTAACACTCACAAAGCCATAAATTTATGATGATCTAAGGTAGCATCTGATTCATCAGATATAAGGGCACTAGGACAACATTTTTTTTTTTCAAGATCATTTATCTATGAATTTTAATTAGAAGAAATACTTACTTTATTTTGATATATTCTCACCATTGTTTGTTCCTTGAACAATTTCCACTTCTTCACTTAAAGAAATGAAGTTGAATTTGTCATTCGTGAAGTGTTAGCAGATCATGTGATAGAATGATGGGTCATTCCATCTGTCTTAATCAAAAGGTTAGCAATAGTTATATACATAAGTCCATCTATTGTATATCATTCCAAAAATGGACTTATACTTCATCTATCATACCACTTAATATTATAAAACTAGTTTATACTAACCAGGGAGTTACTGTAGGCCAGTGGTAGGTGATAAAGGCCAGTCACACTTCAATTGTGGGTTCGATTCCCACAGCCTTGTCCGACGCGATGGGCTGTCAGCCGTCCTGCAGGTTGTCCTTTTTCTAAAACTACATTACTATAACATCCCATCAATAATATCGAAAAAAGTTCTATCCTTAGACAATACTAACTTATTTCCAACATAATCCATTCCAATCTTTAGGCTTATCTAAAATACTTCGGTCCAAGCTCATAGTATAAAGAAAATGATTACTTGAAATGTCACATAACAATCACGTGAATGCCATCATTTATCCCCCATATATCATAAGATATATCTTGTTGGTCAAATTAAAAATATGTGAATACCTTAATCATGTATTCTCTTAAAGAATGAATACTCATTGAACCTTAGTGAAAACATGAATGCAGTTAAAAGTTTACACTTTCCACATACCAAAATCCTCAAAATTATATATACTCAAACTATGATATCACTTAGTCCTTATATCAATCATGAGCTCATGAATAGAATCAAACATCTCATTATCTTCTTATCCCTTCATTATGTGCATATCATCTACTTTCCAAAAATATCTGAATAACCTTCCATGGTTATCAGTACCATTCAACATATACTTTCAAATACTTTAGGAAAAACAATAGTGTAACAATCCTTAGATGATTCTTTATTCCATAGTACCATTAACTATACAACATAACTCTTGATAAACATACAATCATTCCACTACCTTCTTAAACAATTGACTGAGCTTCAACACTTCTTTCAGCTCATATATCATTTGTAGTCTCCTCATCATCATCCAAATAAATACTACCCATATGACCATGCTGATTCTCTTCATGAGATTTTACCTTAGGGCATTGGTTTGCATAATTCCCGTACATTCCACATTTAACACATCTAATCATTGTTGATGTCATAGAAATACCATTATCCTTGTCCATGGTGTTAACTGAACCTTTTCCTTTGCACTTACTGGCTTTGTGTCCTTCTTTTCCACTCCCAAAGCATCTTCCAGTACCTTTGAAACAATCTCCCCGATGCCTCTTCCCACATGATTTACATGAGGGAAATTGAAATTTCTTTCCTCTATGATCATCATGAAACTCCATCTTTCTCTTATTATCTGAGTCGGGAAACTTACCAAAGCTAAGATTATTGATCATATTATGAGATTTATGATTAGGTATAATAATGATGTTTGGACTTCCAAATCCCGTTTCAATTGGTTTCTCATGAAGAATATCATTCCATTGTCCATCATATCCTCCATTATCGTGAATCTTCCTGTTTCCAGCCATTTTTGAAAACCCAAAAAGAATAGTGTGAGAGGAAAGAATCATGCTAGGGAAAACAACATAGTAAAGGGGTAGTACCATCAATATCTAACATCTTAGGTTAAATTCTAATATCGTTACCATAGTTCTAGGACTATATCCTATATGTATACTTATCCTTAGTGACATCCCTAGACATACCTTAGAAATATCTCTAGGGATCTCACTAACGTTTTCGCATCCTAGTTTCCAAAGGTTGACTAAAAATTTCCTCTGATACCAACTGTAGAGACCCGAAACTTGACATACATTGACATTACATTACTTGTACAGAATACTTAGTACATAACAAAAACAGACACACAAGGATTGTAATAGTTTAGTGTCTTTGGAAACATGGAATATAAACTTCTAATCATGTTGAAAGATCTTCAACAACTCCCATAACGATCTTCCCCTTTTTGTTTCCTTACCTAAAACCTTTTTTATTTCCTTGGGAAAATAAAACATAAAAAGGGTGAGCTCAGATTCTCAGTAAGGTCAAACATAGAGAACATAAAACAATCCATAAACATTTGAAAGCAAAAACTTGAACATGAAATTTAAACATCAAAATCTTGAGCAAAGACATAAATCGTGGAAGTATGTAAGGAATATATCATAATGGAACATCAACCATGATAAAATATAATGGGAATAAAACATGTAATTGTGGAAACCATTCATAACATGTTATGATTTCCATATTATCCAAGACATTGCTGCCAAGACCATCTTAGTGGACAAAGTCCCCTTCTGAATCGAGTTCACTCCTCGTTTCAGTCCTGTAACACTGAACCGGATTAACTTACTATTCTAGACATGTCTATCTCATGAGATATAAATCTTTACCCAATGATTTGGAGGGATATATAGGTTCCTCCCATCTCATAATGAAATTATTCTTACTTTTGCCACAAAATAAACATACATTATTCATAATAACCCAACGAATAAAATGGGTTTCATAAACATCATCCCATCATCACATAATCCGTATAAAATAAATGGATATCAATTCATAATAAGAAGAGTGAAACCATGTAAATCATAGAGATATTATATTTGAAACATACACATATGAAATAATGTCATCTTAGATGAAAAAAATGGTTTTGATAAAACACTTGAAATGAATTCTTGAGGAAAATATCCTTTCTTCTTCAAAATCAATTTCTTTTCACAAATCATCATGTAATTTTAAAAGAAAGAGATTTTTTTGAAAATATTAATGAAATATTTTAGAGTAAGCTTCATGAAAATAAGGCTTTATAAAACCGGAAAAATCCTTTCATGCCATATAAGTTAAAAAAACATTCTCCTCGTACTTTTGTCGAAAAAGTCAAAAAGTACCTCATATGGTAAACAAAAGAAAGATTCCTTCCATATGATGTGGTAAAAGTATGAAAAGGGTAAAAATGTATTTAAACATACATTTAAGGAAAGAAATCATTTTATGAAAATATTTTGAGAACATATGGACATGGATAATAAACATAACCCCAGAAAATACTTAGGAATCAACAATCTCAGATAAGAGCGAGATTGGAATAGTTATCCCTTACCTTAGGTCCGATATGCTTTGTACATATCCAAACCTCCTATATAATGATTTAAATAATGTCATTGAATTATTACATAATCATCTTCATTGTTATGATATCATATATGGTTCATTTATGACTTTATATTACCCGTTCTTTTGTAAATTCATGTTAATGTAGCGTTTTGGGTAAAATCATTTCATTTATGGTCCGTGATTTGACTTGTAATTATTCATATGATTACTTAGATCATGATTTCTTAATTACAAAATATAAAACATGATTTATATATAATATATATTCAAAATATACATATATATATAATAGATCGATAAATGGAAAGAAATACAACGTTCATGGAGACGGTAGGCCGTACGTATGCATGAACGCTGTTTTCGTTTCCTTATTGAGTTGAATGGAATTAAGTAGATGTAATACATATATATATACATAAATACAGTAGCTTTATAATTTCATATATTTCATTATTATTTCTTATATATACTTTATAATCATTCTTTAAGGGTTAACAAGGAGAATGAATCTCATCGTGTCGTGGAGACGGTAGTCCGTATGTACGCACGAGCAATGATATCATTTCCATATTTATTGAATTGGAGTGGAGTGGATGATAAAATATATCAGAATCAGTATTATGTTATAACATCTATGTATCATTATTCTTTACACCATTATACCCATCCAAGTAAGGTGGTGTTGGAAAAACAGATTACACCATGGCATGGAGATGGTATTCCGTACGTATGGATGCGCGGTGATTTCGTTTTCCGTAGGATGGATAGAAGGTGAAATGGGGCTGTTTCATACTTATAATAACATATAATTATATTACTGATACTGATGTTATTACTTCATAGTGAAACAACTAAAGAAGAAGAAGTGTAAGAAGAAATAAAGTTGAAAGAATCGGTAACGGACATTACCTCTTCTTTGAAGCGCCTCTTTGAGACCTCCTCTTAGGGCATTAAAATTGGTCTTTGAAGAAGACCAGGACCTCTAGGATGTTTCTAGGGAAGTGTAGAAGATAATTTGGCAGGAGTTGTCCGATATTGAAGGGTCAAAGTGGTGTGAGGAAGAGAGGGAGGAGGTGCCCTTTTATAAGGGAGGAGAGGGACACCTTTGGAAAAACAAAACATATTATTTTATTATAAAGTCATATTCGGTTTTTAATAGCTCTAAATTGATTTATTTCAAAGATAAGGTGGGTATGGGTCGAAATAATCTCATCCAATAGAATTTAGACAAGTTTAGGTATCCATTTTAACCTTATCATTTAGATTTAACTTTAAGTTAGATAATTTATCTTTTACCGTGTCTTCTTGTTTTCTTACACTATAAGGTTAATAAACTTACTATAACAAGCCAAACGAACCCCAAGTTGTTTATTATTAATATATATAACCTTATCTAAGTAATTTTTCCAAACCTCAGATTTTTAGGAATAAAATAAGAATTAATAATATAATATTTGTTTTAAAAACTATTTTATGTCAATTTTGATACTATTCGGTAATTGATTTTTGTGAAAATCGTAACAGAAATATTAGTTAAAAAAAGTTAATAAAATCAATACTAACATGTCATATTAACCTATAAAATTATTGTAATTCATAAAAAGTCTCAAATTACATTTATTTGGGTATTTATAACATCAATTATGTTAATATTTCATTAATAAGATAATTACTGTATCATCATTGTGTCATAAATAAATTATATTATTTAATGTCTAAAAATTACAAATAAAATATAATTATGTAGGAAATATTTTTATATTTTTAATGAATATTTATAGTCTAATTTATGTTATGTATTACCCTATATTAAAAATGATTTAGTTATTAAACTTTGATTTTAACTATTTTAACCCTTCTTTAAATAAATTAATAATAAATGTCCTAATCTAATCCAAGTGGGCCTAAATGGTCATATTTTATTCCTAAGGTTGTTTTTGGTTGAATTACACTTATCCAACAGAATTAGGACATGTGTTAGGGTAATAATAATATCATTTTTACCCTTAATTACCCTATTTACTTTTAACCGTGGTAAAAAAAAGTAAAAAGTTACTATTCACCAAAAATTATTTTCATCTCATTGAACCATATTTTACCTACTAAAATCAACCGTGTCTCTTGGATTTTTGAAATTCCATTCACAGAAGCGGTAAAATTATGTTTTATGTAAATTTGCAAATTCTCCTAGGAGGTGGGTAAAAGACGGTGAAAAGTTCAATAAAATTTTTATATATCTAAAATTATTATAAAATGACTCTAATGAATTAATTTGAACTTATATAGGCATTATGTATCAATTTTGACCTAAAATTGAATTAAATAAAATAAATAATTATTTAAATAAAAAGTCGGTTTTTAAATAGTAACCCAGTGTTTTCACTATTCATCAAAAATTGAAAGTTTTCAGAAAAATACCAAAATTTCACCCTAGGCTAATTTCGATATTCTGAATCCAAAAATGAAATCCATTTAGAAAAATAAAATTTACAAAATTTCAAAAAGTGGGTATTACTATTCACAACGACTAGTTTTAATAATATTTTAATAATATATCATTATTTAGTAAAACCCGGTATTGCGTACAACACACACTATCGAGGAAGGTCGTGATTGTGTGTAATGCAAGCCAAGTCAGGGTTGCGTGTTGTGCAAGACTCCTTTGTTGTTTCGTTATAACAAAATCCAACCATTTTTCATTTATACATTGAATATATATATATATATATATACTCAATGTTGCGTAGAATGACTATTATCAAACGAACTTGAAATTGTGTGTAACACAATCTAATAATAGTGTTGCGTATACTGAAATCTAATAAGGTGTTGCGTATAGGACACGATAATCTTGGTGTATCGTACAACAGAAGATATGAAAGAAATTAAAACGAATATATCTTATAAAATCTCGGGTTGTTACATTTAATGCCTCCCATATCGTCCAACAAATTGAGGCCAAAATGATGGCATGATTATTCCACTCTAAGGATCTTCCTTCCACCCCTTGGAACCAGGATTCTAGGAATCCTTGGATCATAAGACTCTCATTATCAATACAGGGGTGTGGTGAGAATAAATACCATAGGTAGCATGCCCATTTGTTGTGAAAGAATAAATTAAGGGTCGATTCAGTTTTGAAATTCTCACAATAGAAACATCATGACACTATGTTGATCCCCTTCCTTTGGATGTTTTTGTTTGTTGTAAGCACTTTATTCCTTAAATTAAAAATAAGGAAGTTCATATTCGTAGGAATATCCTTACACCAGGTCTTAATGGACCACTCATCATGAGGCCTCTATATATGCACAAGAGATCTGTAATCCTTAAAGGTGAACCTACCTAAAGGTGATCACGTGAAGCAGCACCTGTCTAACTCTTCATTCAAAATAATATCATCATGAACCTAGACCTACTCGAGGGTGATAACCGTGTGAATGAAACCTAGGATATCACAGGCCTCCTTGAAAGATATGTCTGGTTGTGGACAACCAGGGAATTCCAGCTTCTCACTTTCCCAGTTAACCTTAGAGAAGTTAACCTCTTGTTTTCTAGTGATCCATCTAGTAGAATCCAATAGGATATCCAAAAGGAAGGCAATGCACCGCACTAAGTGAGACAGTCGAGTACCTCCACTGGACATCTCCCAGTGCGCGCCATAACACCTTCTGAATAACATTTCCCATAAAGATTCTCCCAAAATAACATCCCAATCCATACGTCCATATATACCATGCATGGCTTCACTGATATCCCAAAGGCCCACCCCTCCCTCAGTCATAGGTCTGGCCATACGACTCGAGGATGACCAATGGCTCTGTCTCATCTGATTGGCATCCCACACAAAGAAGGATAAAATATTTTCAATCTGCTTGACCATGCCTTTGGGAGGATTCAGTAGAAAGAATACATGCATCATAATGGATGTAAGGACACTATTGACAAGCGTAACCCTCCCTCTAAATGAGAGGAATTTATTCTTCCAGTTTAAAATCATCCCCACAAGATGATTGATGATGTCTTCAAAGTGTTGTTTTCTAATACAGCTACAAGGGAGAGGGACACCAAGATAAACCACATGCATTTGCTTCTGATGATACCCGATAATGGTCCTAATATCACTATAGCGACACTAATGACATTTGTTAGAGATAAAAGCATGGATTTTTGAGGTGTTGATCCACTATCCACTCAATCATCCATAGATGTTCATAATTTCCATGAGATTGAGCAATGACCTTCATCTTCCATTAGATAAGATTAAAATTTCATTTGTGAACATTAAATGAGAAGTGTTCTCCAATCCGCACCTACTCTGATAAAGTTCCAGCTTGTTATTTTCCACTCTATTGTTAAGACTTTGGGATAATGCATCTTGAGCTAGGATAAAGAGGGTTAGGGAAAGTGGATCCCTCTGTCGAACCCCATGAACTAATTTAAATAATCCAAACCCTCTACCCATCATAGAAATGGAGATCCATGGAGAGGAGAAGCATCTAAAACATAGGTCACAAAACCAATCTTGGAAACTGAATATCCACATCACCCAAATAATGAAGCTCAATTCCATTTTAGCATAGGCTTTATCTATATCCACTTGAAAAATAACATTTGAGCCCACTGATCTTCGATTGATATCATTGATCAGCTCACTAGAAATCCCTATCGCTCCATGGATGCTCCATCCTCGAATGAAACCATGCTTTTCCCTGGAGACCAATTATGGGAGTGCCCTACCCAGTCCTGATGCAGTGAGAGAAGCTAAAATTTTGTAGGAAACATTGAAAAGGTAGATGGGACGATAGTGAACAATAATTTTGGGATTATTATTTTTTGGAATAAGAATAATTCTAGATGCACACACCATTATATTCAAGTATCAACCTCTAAAATAGTCTTGTACAGCTTCCACAACAAGAGGCCCAACCACCTCCCAATCTTCCACAAAGAAAGAACCTGGGAAGCCATCCAGCCTAGGTGCACTGTTGAGAGGTAACTTAAAAACCACCTCTTTGATCTCCTCTTCCATTGGAAGTGTTGACAGAAGGTTGTTTTCCAAGTCCTCTAATAGGAACAGTATGCATCCCATAAATTCCCCCTCAACTGAGTCCTCCTAGACACCATCGTGCCAAGAAATAATTGGACTGGCTAAAAGTCCTTCAAAGTAATCCAGTGCCATGAAGCCGGCTACTTCCACATATGAGGTGAAGGAGCCATTCCCCAAACTGATATTAATCTTTTCACAACTCCTATCCTTCATACATTCATGGAAGAAGGTGTTGTTTTAGTCTCCCTCCCTTATCCATTTGACCCATGACCTCTTCATGTATTCCTTCTCAAGATCCAGGAGTTTCTCCACGAGAATCACTCTCTTATCACATAAAAGGATAAGGAGGTTCTCATCCCATGAGTTTAGAAAATCCAATTACATAATACTGATGTCATATTAGATATGATCAACCCTATAATGATCATTAGTTTTTTAGGCTAGCCAGCTCTGAATATCCCCCCTAGCCATTTCAAGCGGTTAGCCAAGTCACACCAAGCCCTCCAAGATCCGCCATTGTTCCAAGAATCTTTAATCATACACATGAGGCCCACCTCTTGATGCCAGGAATTATTATAATTAAAAGAGCAGGGTTGTGGGGACTCTTTTATAAGTTCTAGAAGAATGGTGGTGTGGTCTGAGAGAGACTGAGGGATGTGAGTCACTGATGACTTGGAGAAGGATTCCAAACCCTACATATTGGTAAGAAACCTATCCAAGAAGCTCCATATGTGATTCTGACCCCTTCTATTATTACATCAAGTAAACTTGGGTCCCAATAATCCTAGGTCTAGCAGCCCTACTGAGGAAATGAAGTTCATAAACTCATTTGATCCAATATTAAGGGAGGTTGAAACCCCTTTCTTTTCTGAGATATGCATGATCGAGTTGAATTCAACTCCCACAAACCACAGGAGATTATCAGTTTTTAATGACTCCAAGTGTTTCCATAATGTAAACCTATCCTATGGGTTAGTGCTCACATATAAAAAGGAAAACAAAACTACCATGCCATTATGGGAAATATTGACATTCATAAACTGTGAGGAAAGTCTCACCATCTCAACCAAGAGATGCTTATTCCAGAAAATCCATATGTGAGAATTATCAGGATTCCCATGCAAGGAGTGAGAAAACCCCATTTTCCTATCCATATCTAGGAGCTTTCATGGATTCTGTTTTGGCTCAAGAATTTCCACAAGAGATGCCTTGTGAGTATGAGACTCCTTAGCCAAAAAGTCATGCTTTACTTGTTCTCTGAGGCCCCATGTGTTCCAAATGAGCAGGGAGAACATTAGAGTGAGCCCCTATAATCCTTCTAGGTAGGGGCATTAGGGAGGGAGAGAAAAGGAACTGCACCTGATTCTTTCGACAGATCACGAGTGAGGGGTCTCGAAGAACCATCCAAAGGGGTTCCCCATTTTGGAGTGAGAACCTTCTTCTTGAATGGTTCATTATAGAACTTTAAAATAGAGAGAATATTGTTTGGGGGAATGCACGGAGAATGCTCCTCTAGATCACCTTGTAGGAGACAGACTGGAAGTAATCGTTGTGGAGAGGTCTGATCAGACTGGATCTTCTTTACCACACCCTCTGAAATTGGTTCCTTGTTTGCCTGCACTTTGAAGCTCGACACAAGGTTGCTGACCAGGGATTGATGAAGACTCTCTGGAGATAGCTGGGAAGAAATTATGAAGGAAGGAGGAGGTGGAGATAATGCCATGGGGATACACTGAATGGAGCTGGAAAGGAGATCACAAGAACTCCATAGAAGAACCAGATTCTTTGATGAAGAATATGGATCATCAAATGGGTGGCCTCTGGAAAGAGAACATGTTAAAATGATAGGAGATTTGCATGTGATGTAACCATTATTGACAACAGGTCACCCGCAACGGAAGGATTAGGAGTGATAGTCTCTGACACATGGGGACCACCAGAAGGATTCAAATTTGAATCTACTTTCCCAATGGGAACTAGGTTCATTCGGTCCTCACTAAAGTGTAGTGAAACCACCATCAATCACCATATACCCTTACCTTTCTCCTCCTGGCCTCCCGAACTTGAAAATCTCATCGTCGATAGCTTATACCTACAAACTGATGTTGAGTTCCTATGAAGACCACAAAAGATATAGAGACTGGAAGGATATTTATAAAGGTTTGGCTACCACCACTAAAAACCATCATCAGTTCTCAAGAGAATGTATGAGGGATGATCCACCTAGAGATCCATATCCATATAGATATGAGAATTATCAACTGTATGAAGTCTCCTGGTGTCTGCATCAGCACACAAAAAGGACCCCAGTGAGTCACCCATTGCCTTCAGAATCATCAGATTGTGACATGGAAGAGGGAGGATGGGGAAACTTTTCCAGACCGCCTTTGAGGATTATTCTCTACTGAAGTGGTATTCTTAAGACCAACGAGTTAAATAGAACCTCCAGGATCTGCACCGCCTATTCTCTTAAGACCATGCGGCCACAAAATCTTTTATAGAGAATAAATGAACATACAAGTTCACCTTAGATAACTTAGAGATCGTTGTAGGATAGAGAAGACACCAAGAATCAATGAAGGATTTGAATAATCCAAGATACATTTTGTTTTGGCCAAAGTGAGCCACCAGGGAGATATCATGAAAGGAAACAACATCTTTAATCTATTTTCCCTAAAGTTCCACCACTGGAACCCCATCCATTGGATCAGATCTTCTTTGGTGCAACACAATTGGTGGAATATCCACCAAGTTCACAGAAGCTTGGGATTCCACACCACCTTCAGGGACCATTGGATGGGATGACCCTCATTTCCTTTGATAATGGAAAGGTCCTAAAAGGTAGGTGACACTATCATCTTGGTTAAAGATTTATGTTGGGTTCACTATTTTTTGTTTCCCATGAAAATGTGACTTCATTGGGGAAATCATTATTTTCGAACGGTTTCCAACAGGTTTGTTCATGGAATTAAAAACACCCAATGGTTATATATATATAGGGGCCTGCTTTCCAAAAGAAGGTTCTCCTTAGGTATTTTGACCCATGATTCTTAATAACTCTCATTTGTCGAGTGGATGGGAGGTCAGGCTCATCACACCCTTTTGGGGGTAATTATTGCCTACTCTGGGACTTTCTTATATATTTAAGATATGTTCATGAATCCTTCATTAATTCCAAAGTATGATGTGGTTTATCCCAATATTAGAAATAAATTATTAGTATGTGTGGAATTCAAAATAATTAGTATGTATTCGAGGTTCTTCATGGAGATATCTATATGTATTTGAGGTTCTCCATTGATGGTATCCTCTTATATACTACTTAGATATTATTTGATCATTATTATGATGATGTTGTTTTTTTAGCCACACAATGGGTAACTCTATATATTATGGTCATATAAGTAGATGAATGTCACTCTGGAATTTATCGTCATCTAGGGATACATAAGTTTTGATGATATTGTGATCGAACCCATAGATGGGATTCCTACATATCCTTATGAAAGGAATGAAAACCCACATAGTTCAGTGTTGCTTAATATAACACATCATACATTTTAAGTCCATGTAATAAGGACCCAATTATATAGTTTAATGTCATGTGGTAAGGATTTCTAGGTGGAAGATTCCTAGTCAAAGTTTGGTTTGGGACTTATACCTATACAAGACAAGGAACCTAGAAGAAATATGTGCTTCCAAGTTGAATTA
The DNA here is from genome assembly GCA_963277665.1 of Viscum album. Classification (NCBI taxonomy): domain Eukaryota; kingdom Viridiplantae; phylum Streptophyta; class Magnoliopsida; order Santalales; family Viscaceae; genus Viscum; species Viscum album. Next base: position 302,754,655 of record OY728144.1, read on the forward strand.
GACCCTGCTAGGGATATGGACGAAAAGAACAAGGTTGGTTTAGGATATTGGGTTTGAACCTCATGAATTCTTCCTATGTATCCCATTTGGATGGGAATCAAATCCCATGTAGTTCACTAGTGGAGACCCATGCCTATGAAGTCCCTCAAGGGTATGTATCACAAGGGAGTATGGACCTTTGAGATGGTAGGTTGGGGTTACTCCTGAGAAGGATATCCCCTATTAAGGGGCCATGAGGGATGTTTTAACTCATAGTTATTTGAAGTCTTAACTCGGTGTTTACTCCTGAAGAGAATACCCAGATTAAGTAGATTATTATTTGGGATTATTCCTAAATAGTATTACCATTAAGCTCGAGCCCTAGGTGGACTTCCTGTGTATCTCGGTTAATGAGAATCAGAGTTCTCATAGTTAATTCTAGTTTGGTTCTTACACCAAGGAGGATGCCCATTTGAGGGGGTCATGATTTCTCATTTCATGGATGAGATGATATGGAACTCAGGCCTTTATAAGGCTTCCAATGTATCCTAGTAATGGTGGGAATCAGAGTTCTCATAGCTAATTAATTTAGGTGGTTTGTGTGGATGTTTTGATCATTAAAAAACTCTAATCCCATGTGAGTCATTCTCGGTGTGAGAAACAAGAGGATGTGAAAGATTCAACAAAAAACACACTTTCTGTCCTTCGATGATAGAAGAGGTTGGGGCTACGACAGAATAGGTCAGGGCTACGATAGAAGAGGTGGGGAATATGACACTTTACACTCTTTAAATTACATTAGAAGAGAGTATAAGGTAAGGAAGTAATGAAGGTGAAGGATGTAGAGAGGATAAATATTGTAAGATCCTACATGAAAGGCTAGGGGTTTTCACTAGGATGGTTTTCCTTTGATTGGTCTTGTGAGAGGAGGGAGACTTTTCCTTTTTCCAAGGGAAAAGAAAGTGTGATCCTTACCCTCCCTACTAGGGACTAGAGTCTTTGGGTCTTAGAAATGAGAAGGAGAGGATAGATTCCTATCATCAGAATATAAGACTAGGAACTCCACAAAACTATCCTTGGGGTAAGGGTCCACATGACCATAGATATCCAAATCTATAGATGCCTTTTGGATCCTTACACTCTGGTAGGAAAAGTATGGGAAACCTCTGACTATATAAATCTAAATCCAAATGAGAGACGAATTGATGTGTCTTTACCTAAAGTTTTTTAAATCAGGAGGTCTTTGTGGAGGTTTCAACATGGCCCCTTTCAGGAAGGGGAGCCTATGAAAGAGAATCCTTTCCTTGAATGGATTTGAAGGAGTCTTCATGAATGTCTCGCGCAGGTTGAAGGGGTGAGTTGAACCAAGGAGGATCATTCAAGGGGTTCACCGTGCAAGGGGTATCCACTCAAGTAGTATTGGGGGAATTGGTTTCACCATATGTGATGAACAACCTTGATGACTATACTTGGGAGAATCTTTTTTCAATCCTTCAAGGGCCTCTCAAAGGATTCCCAGAAGTTAGTCGCTTAAGTTCCTATTTTAGGAAGGTCAAGTTGTGAAATTTCTCTTAATTTAGGGGTTTGGGTGAATGAGTTGTGCAAGTTTTGTTTATTTTTAACACCAAATGGACTTAAGTCTCACTATCCCCATTTAATTCACTCTCTTTAGGTGTTAGGAAACTACCTTAGAGGTTTTGAGAGGCTTAGGAGAATCACTAGGGTGATCAAAGAAGTAATAGGATTTTGGTGAAATTATTCTGTACAAATGAAGACCTCAAGGGTCTATTTATAGGAAAATATGAGACCTTGTGCGAAAGTGTCTGGTCGCGCAAGTGGGGTGGTGTGCAAGTGAGGTGGCGTGCAAGTGGGTTACGCATAGGTACCTTACATGCTAATGGTGTTTTGAGGGACTTAAGTGAAACAAATACTTCATATCGTGGGGGTTTCTCCCATACACCCCTACTTGAGATTAGTGTCAGGCTGTGTTCCTAACCCTTCAGGCTGGTGCCTTTGCTACTGTTACTAACACCCATGAAAAATGCATAGTTTCACCATAAACTTTTTGATCCTGCTCGAGGACTTTTTAGGTCACAGTATATGGAAATCCAATATACTATTTCCTCCTATATAAATACAAATTTCTACTTAAACTCATCATTTGGTTTCTAAGTGAGGTTCACATATTTAATTTTGTGGAGAAGTGCATGGAACACATTTCATGGTGCCTGCTGCCATACACATGAACGATGTTATCATATTCCCACAAAGTGGAAATCATAAAGGTATGTGTTATATAATAATTATAAAAGAATTAAGACATAAAAAATATAATATATATCACATATAAATATTATTTCCATCATTATTCTCAATCTGGAAAGGTGGTAATGGAAAAACGCAGCGACATTGGTTCGCGAGGTAGTAGTCCAATGTATATACTAATGATGATTTTATAGCCTATTTTATGGATGTGTGTGTGATTTTTGGTCATAACATTAAAATAAAAACATCTTAATATATTTATATTATTATATAATCATGATATAAAATGAATTTAATGTGTTTGAGGTAGAGATAAAACAAAAATGTTTATCAATGAACATTATCTATTCTTCAGGTATCTCCTTTTAGTTTACACCAAAGGACTTACTTGGTTGGATTCATTCCAAAATTAAGGATTCTAGTATGTGGTGAGAGTGTTTTAGAAGTGATTTTGATAGGTTTTGGTCAATACAAATGGATTTATAGTTGTAAAGAAGGGGGGAGAGTGAGTTCCCTTTTATAGTTGAGGAGGAGTTTCATTCTTGTAAATACTCAAAAGTATTTACTGTTGGGAGGTATTCCTTACCTCATGTGGCACCAAATTTGAATAATAATGGAGGGGAGGGTTTATTGGGTCGAAAAAAAACCTCTAAAACTCAAAAATAAATAATTTTTTATAATGTTCTTCCTTAACTTCTAAGTTTCCCTATTTTTACTTTTTTGTTTTTTAATAATGTAACTAATTTTCAACCTAGGTACTGTATCCATTAGGGATACATTAAATTGGGATTTATTTTCCAATTTAGAACCTTTTATTCTAAAATATTATATCTAATTTATAAAATAAAAAACCCATATGTGTTGGAAATTAATTTTAATAGAATCACAAGTAACTCACAAAAACACCTCTTCAACCATAACCGTGCTAAAAAATGTTTTACTATTTAGGGGTCAATATGTTCATTATAAAATATAAATTGGTCCATTAATAGACCATATTTTTCATTTACTAACATTTAATATTCACATGTAAGAATATATTATTTTTAGTAATTTTTAGTTATTTAATAAAATATCATTTATTATATAATAACATTAATGTCAATTTTGATATTATTTATTTCATTTGAATTTAAAAATATCAAGAAAATAATGGAATTTGAATATATTAATTTCACACATGTTTAACATGATATATTAATCAAAAAAATTAATATAAGATAATAATTCATTCAATTTACTCCACTTTTAATATTTTAGTATCATTTATTTTAGTTAATTATTAACTAAATAATTCATATATTGGTGTTTCATAAGAATGTAAAGTAACTATTGATACTTAAAATATTCAAATAGATTATGATGATGAAAAAAATCATTTAAATTTATAAATGGTATTTATAAACTAACATATGTTGTTTTTCCTTATCTGAAAGCTTTATAAATATTAAAGGAAAGGAAGGTTCATTTTTTGTCTTTTTCTTTACTTAACTTATTATATAGGAAACTTTATTGGAATAGTATCCCAATAAATCATAAAAATATATCATAAGGTGATAAGGTTCAAAATATTTATATAAAATTGTTGTTGTACAATCTGGAAGGTCATTTTTCACCTTAAATTCTAATTTTAACCTCTAAGTAAACTTGTTTTTATCTTAATCACTTTAATTAATTTTAACTACTTTCACTAATAAATTTGGTCAAAAATTAATATGTACTTATTGAACATTATAAATTATTCTTATTACAAATATGTAATCCATTTTTTAAAAATTAAATTCACATAAGTGATATAATTTAATTTAAAATTAATCTCGCAGATGGGACGAGAAAGCATGGTTTTAAAGCGAAAAAGATCAAAAGTTTACTAATTTTTTATATTCAATTTCAATATGAAATTTATTCCAATTACCTAAATTGTATTTATGGGTTTATAATTGAAATATTTTGACTTTAAAATAAATTCAATGTATAGTTTAACATTATAAATCATTTAAATGAAAAGGTAGTTTTCAATTAAAATTCAGTATTTTTAACAATTCATACTAAAATGAAACTTCTAATAAAAATTAAAAAAAATCACCCTAAAATAAATTTGATATTAATATTTCAAAAATAAATTTTATTTTATCAAATAATTTTTTGAGAATTTTTAAAATTTAATTTTAAATTAGGTGTGCCAAGAATGAGCAATCCATCTTTTAAAAAAGATATTGTTTTACAGAAAACATTTATATTTATTTTAAATGATTCTTATTTTTTTATAATCAATAGATAAATAATAAATATTTTAAAACTATATATTTTCATAAGTTATTTAATACTATTCATTCCCACAATTTCAATGGCTAGATGATAACTATTATATTAAATAATAATATATATAGTATATTGCAGTTTGGTAAAATGTGGTCTTGTGTGTAACACAAGATAGAAAAGGAACTCATTATTGTGTGTAAAACTAGAAAAACTTATTTTTGTGTATACTACAATATAAACTCATTATTGTGTTTAGCACAAGATTAACTTGTTGTTTCATATAAAGAAATACTAACTTGGTGTATCATGAAACACAAGCCATTAAATAATTTTAATTTATTCAAAAAATAATAATTCATAAAAACTCAGGTTGTTACATTATACCCCCTTAAAATTAATTTCACCCTATAAATTCATTCGGTTCATCAAAGGTTTAATAATTGAAATTTTATTTCATAGAAACCCACATCATAAAAGTGTATACCATAAATTCCTTTAAAAGGGGAAAGTTGGAAACACAATGGTTACCCAAAGTAAATCTTAACTGGGTTTCCACATAGGATAACATAAGTTGAAAGTGAACATGTGGACATAGAAAAAAAAATCATAAATAATTATAGAGAGAGATTGAGGAAATTTATCATAAGAAATTTAATGATTAATTGAATGTTAAGGGGATCAAAACTATAAATTTAAGATAATTGGAAAGACCGTCAGATCATCAGAAATGAAGGTACTAGGATAACATGTTTATTTCAAGACCCTTCTCCAAAATATTAGGATTTATTTTACCATATAATAATATGAGGAAATATACTTCCTTGATATTTTTCTATTTCATAATCATAATTTCATATGTTGGTTATTCTTCGATAAATTTTCAATTCATCCCTTATTCTAAGAAATGAATATACATAAATGATTTTTTTGTACCTAGATAACTAAAATTCACTTTTAACATATTGTAAGATCCATAAAGGAGTTAAAAGTATTTCTATTTATCTATAACTATTTTTTAAATCCAATATGTTTATCACATGTTATCCAATATGAGTAAATCTTTATATGGTGAAGTAATACATTAATATCTAAAACCTCATTCAAATTTTAACATAAACCATTTCATAAGTGGTTAAACTTATGAACATTTTATAATATTAAAATCTAAACCATGAGAAAGAAGGTTCTTATATTTCTAAAAACCAATATAATATTAATCCACCATATATCATAAAGTAGCTATTGATTGTCACATACACAATATGTGGATACCTTAATCATGTATTCTCTTCAAACATGGTAATAACCTGAATGAAAATCCTCATTATTTCTCATTCCTTGAATAAAAACAAAAAATATTGAATATATTCCATAGATCTAATAATTTTTTAAAATCCATCAATGATATCATAAAATAATTTGTCAACAAATCCTTTATCATTTTTGAGGTCATCGATACCATCCAATTTAATTTTCCCAAATTAATCATCTCTTTATCCAAAATAAACACCATTTTCTTAGCATTAGCAACATATTAAGGGGTACCTTTCCATAATAAAAATACCATATTTCCATTAAATTAGTTTTCTAGGTCATCAGTAGCATTCAACATATTCTTCAAAATCCTTAATTAAAAACTTATACTAAAAAATCCTTATATATTTCATACTTTAGATAATACAATCTTTAAATTCCAATACATAAATACTTCATTCATCCCACTTTATTCTTAAATAATTAACTAAGCTTCATCATATTATGCTTTAAAACTTCTTTCCTTTCATATGTAATATGTATTCTATTCATCATCATCAATATAACCATTACTTGTACCTCCTTACTAATTATTTTCACAAGATTTCCATTTAGGACATATATTTTTATAATGCCTAAACTTTCCACATTTAAAGAATTTATCCATTGATAATACCTTAGTGAGATCAATATTCTCATCCATTATGTTAACCAAATTTTTTATTTTTCCTTTGAAGTTACTTGATTTGTGTTCTTCTTTTACACAGTAAAAACATCTTTATATTCCTGTAAGACATTCACATGGGTGTTTCTTCCCACATTCTTAATACATAATAAAATTAATCTTCTTTCCCCCATGGTCTTAACTACCCAAACTCTCAGTGAACTCTTTCCTTATCTTCTTTGGTGAGTTTGAGAGTTGGTTAAGATTTATATTGTTAATCATGTTCTATGAAAATAAATTAGGAATAATCACAATGTCATTTACTTCAGTCATCATTCCAATTCACTTCTCATCAAAAAAAAATTATATCACATTCAATGTTAACCCAATTCCTTATATTTCACTCTATTAACTAAAATCAAAAATCATAGTGTGAGAAAAACTTATAATAGAAAAAACTACATAATAATGAAAAATTACTTATAGTATGATTAAATCATAACACCTTATTATAAATCTATGACCCCTTAGGCTTAACCTAGGTCATCCACTGTAATCATATATTTAAATCCTTCATGAGGGTTTATAAAGAGTTTTTCAATTTTCAAAGCATATCCCCTAGAAGTGTGAAACTAGGTGTGCCTCAAGGACCATTTTCATACACCAATTCCCGATCAAGTCTATAATAATATAGTGTTTTCAAGGTAGTTACCCCTAAGTACATTTGTGCCAAAGTCACATCCACTTGTTGTATCCATAAAGGGATATAATTTCTTATAAACCACTTACTCTATCTGATACCAAAATTCCAAGAAATTTTCCTATACTTTGACTCATCCTTACACTTTTCCTTAGATACATCCTTAGAAATATCCTTATAAATATCCCTAGGGATCTTGCTAAAGTTTTCTCATCCTAGTTTCCAAAGGTTGACTAATAATTTCCTTTAATACCAACTATAAATAACCACGCTTATCATACATAGATATTACATATTTTTAGATTAATATTCATTATAATACACAAACACATTCCCTAATACCATAGTAGTTTAGTTCCTTTAGAAACTTGGAACACAATCATGTAATCTGGTGAAAGATCTTAACATTTAGTACTCTTCATAGACATACCATACATAAAATCTTTCTTCATAACATAGGGAAATGAAACATAATAAAGAGTGATATCATATTCTTAGTAAGGGTAAAAAAGGGAGATACATAAGCATAATCATGAGCATAAGGGTATAAAAACCTGAGTATAACATTGGAAAATCATACCCTGTATATTAAAGTTCATAAACTTAAATCATGGCATAAAGATGGGATGTTCATAAGATATGAATCATAAAGTAATCAATGATCACAATCCATGTGAGCATAACATATTTATAATACAATGAATTGTAGAAAATACATAATCATATAAAATTATTTCCATAGTAGTAAAGGATCATTTCCAAGACTATCTTATTAGAATGGGTTTACTCCCCAAACAATTTAGTATTCAAGGTTCACTCCCAAGACTATCTTTGTGGAAAAATTACCTTAATTAATTGGGTTCACTCCTCATTTCAACCATTTATATCTCATGAGATATAAATCTTTACCCAATTCATTAGAGGGAGATATAGGTCTCACCCATCACATAATGAAAGCATACATTTGTGTGCCACAAGATCATAAAAATTCATCATATCATAACCCATGAAATGAAATGGGTATCATAAAAATTTCATCATATCTTAACTTATATAAAAGATACATGTTTCATAATCATTTTATCATAGCATAACCCATGAAATAAATCAGGTTTCATAAGCATATAACTCATGTAAGAGAAATGGGTTTCATAAACATCATGTCATAAAAAAATAACCATTCATAGAAAGAGTATGAATGGTGCCCTTAGATTATATTCTAATTAATTAATGAGTAACACAAAACAATTTCATATTATATGGAAAATAATTTTGAAATATCATTTAAAAAATTTCTTTATAAAAATATCCTTTATTATTTAAAAAATGATTATTAAAACATAAAAAATTTATGAAAACATTTTTCTTTGAAACCAAATTAAAAAAAAAATCTAGAATATTAGAGAAAAATTATTTAAAAATAACCTTGTAAACTTATAAATTAATCTTCAAATAAATTTTCATCATGAAAGTGGGTAAATTTGTACATAATGTACATGTTAAATGAATATTCGTTTTTCACTGTATAAAGTTTAGAAAATTTTCTTGATCCATAAATGGAAAGAAGATTCATTTAAAAAAATTTAAAAAATAAAAAATGGATAAAAATATATTTAATAAATCATTTTTAAATTTTTTTAAAAAAAAGTGAAAACATTTTTAGAAAACATGGTTTTGAAATAAAATTTATTTTTGATTGAAGAGAGAAATAAAGTCAAATTTTCTTAAAAACATTTTCTTAATTATATTAAATACCAAAGAGTGGGAAAATGGTACCATTAATTTAAGATATCATGAATAACCATAGGGAAATAATATTCATGATAATTAATGATATATGGATCATAATATTTTATCAATGAAAGCATAATCATAAACAATCTCGATAAATTATGAGATTGTAGCAATAAACTCTTACAACTTTGGTAAATTTAAATCATATATCCCATGAAGGAGTGACATAAAACGAAACTTAAAATATCATGAGGATGAAAAAATCCATGATATTACATTTCAAATGGGTTGTATTTAATCCTGGTGAAATAATATTGGTTCATAAGATAATGTACATCTCAAAGAAGGTAAATTGAGACAAAACCCCCTTACAACATTAGAAATGTTTTAACGGTAAAACCCATGAAATAGATATCATAAAATGGATATTAAAATCAAAATAACTATAATTAGAATAATAATAAAATATATCATTGGGTATTATACACACCACATATAAGAAATAGGTGGTGAACATGGCTTGTGTCTCACAGAAAATAAAAGTGAGACGAAAATCCCTTACCTTAAGTCTTGACTCTTATCGTACTCATTCAATCATAATGTATAATAAATATAAGTTTATTATGTATATATAAAATAACCATATTCATATATATAATACCATATATAATTTACTTATGACTTTATATTACCCATTTATTAACAATTTCACGTTAAAGTTATGTTTTGGGTAATAACCGCTTTGTTTTCCATGCATGAATTTACTTGTTATTCTTGGTCATCTTACTTAGATAATTATTTTTTCATCTATAGAATTATAAATATTATATTAATATCATATATATTCAGTATATATTTATTTATAGTAACCCATATAATTTAGTGATAGGAAATGAAATACACCATTCATGGAGACGGTAGGTCGTACGTATGCATGAATGATGTTTCCATTTTCTTGTCACATTGAAAGAAAGAAAATTAAATAATATATATATATATATATATTATCATTAAATTATAACTTTTATGTTATATATATCACATATTTATATTAAATTCAACCTCAATACATTCCATGTAAAGCATGAATGAATCACATTACTTCGTAAGGCGACAGTCTACCGTACACACGAACGACATTATCATTTTCCCCAAAAATGGAAATCATGAAGGTATGTGTTATATAATAATTATAGAAGAATAAATACATCATAAACATAATATATATCATATATAAATATTTTGTCCATTATTATTCCCAACCTTGAAAGGTGGTAATGGAAAAATGAACGACATCGGTTCATGAGGCGATAGTTCATCATACACATGAACAGTGATTTTGTAGACCATTTTATAGATGTGTGTGTGATTTTAGGTTGTACCTTTTGCATAACAACATATAAATATATTTAATATTCTTAGGTTATTATATAATCATGATATAAAAATAATTTAATGGGTTTGAGGAAAAAATAAAATAAAAACATTTGTTGATAACGTTAACGCTTCTTCGATAATCTCCTTTTGATTTACAAATAAAGACTTACTTGGTTGGATTTATTCAAATATTAATGATTTTAGGATGAGTTTATGGAGATTTATAAGTTATTTTTTAGGGTTTTTTTGAGCCAAATGGATTGAGAGGTGTGAAGAAGTGGGGAAAGAGTGCCCTTTTATAGTTGAGGAGGAGTGACATTATTATAAATACCCAAAATTATTTACTATTAGAAGGTATCCCTTACCTCATGTGGCTCCAAAATTAAAAATTAGTGGTGGTTGGTGGGTTATTTGGTCAAGGAAAACCTCAAAAAAGCAAAAATAATTCATTTTTTATAATTTTCTTCCTGAACTTCTAAGATTTCCAATTTTAACCATTTTGGTTTTTATTAAGGTAACTAATTTTATAACCTAAATAATTTATCCATTTGGACTAAATTAAAGTGATAATTATTAGTGAATTTATACCCACTAATTATAAAATGTTTAATTTAATTTATAAAAAAAATCACATATGTGTTGGAAATTAATTTTAATAGAAGCGTAAGTAACTCAAAAAAACATTACTTTAACCCTAACTGCGCTAACAAAGTTTTTACTATTTAGGGATCAATACGTTCATTATAAAATATAAATTAGTTCATTAATGGAACATATTTTACATTTATTAATATTTAATAGTCACTTGTAAGAAGATATTTTTTAGTAATTTTAAAACATTTAATAAAATGTCATTTATTATAAAATAACATTGGTGTCAATTTTGAAATTATTTATTTAATTTGAATTTAAAAATATAAAAACAATAATGGAATTAGAATATATTAATTGAACACCTATTAAACATGATATATTCATTTAAAAAAATAATGGAATACAATAACTCATTCAATTTACTCCACTTTTAATATTTTTAGTTTCATTTATTTTAGTTAATTAATAACTAAATAATTTATGTATTGGAATTTAATAACCATTTAAAGTAATTAATTAATCAATAAAAAAATAAAATTAGATTATAATGATAAAAAAAACTCATTTAACTTGAAAAAAAATATTTATAACTGAACATATGATGTTTTTTCCTTAACCCAAAGCTTTATAAATATTAAAGGAAAAAAAGGTTCTTGTTTTATCTTTTTCTTTGCTTAACTTATTATAAAAGGTATCTTTAATATAATAGTATCAAAATAACTCATAAAAATTGATCATAATGTGTTAAGAGTCTAAATATGTACATAAAATGGGTTTTGTGAAAGTTTTTAGGCCATTTTACACCTTATATTCTAAGTTTAACCACTAAGTAAACTCGTTTTTATCTTAATCACTGTAATTAATTTTAACTATTTTCACTAATCACTTTGGTAAAAAAATTAATTTGGACTTATTAGACATTATAAATTATTATTATTCCAAATATAGAATCCATTTTTTAAAAATCAAATTCATATAAGTGGCAGAATTTACTTTAAAATTAACCCCGTAGACATGATGAGAAAGCAGGTTTTTAAAGAAAAAAATATCAAACATTTACAAAGTTTTTATATTCAATTTCAAAATGAAATTGATTATAATGACCTAAATTGTATTAATATATGTATAATTGAACTATTTTTAAATTAAAACCAATTGAAAATATAGTTTTATATTATAAATTATTCAAATGAAAAGGGATTTTTCAATTAAAATTTAGTATTTTTCACTTATCATAAAAAAATGAAACATATCAGAAAAATACCAATAATTCACCCTAATATAATTTTTATATTCCACTTTAAAAAAATAATGTATATTTTTTCAAATAAATTTTCTAAAAGTGGTAAATTTAATTTTAAATTATGTGTGCCATGCATGATCAAACCGTCTTTTAGAAAAGATAATTTTTTTCTGAAAACATTTCTTTTTATTTTAAATGATTGTTATTTTATTTATAATCAATAGGTAACTAATAAAAATGGGAAAAATATATATTTTAATAATTTATTTAGTCCTATTCATTCTTTCCATTCCAACATCTAGAAAATAATTATTTTATTAAATAATAATATTAATAGTATATTGTAGTTTGGTAAAACTCGGTCTTGTGTGTAACACAAGCTATCAAAACAACTCGGTATTATGTATAATACAAGAAAAAATTATTTTTATGTGTACCGCCAGATAAAATCAGTGTTGCGTGTAATGCAACCTTAACTTGGTGTTTCTTATAAAGCATTCTTAACTTGGTGTTTCAAAAAAACTAAGGGTGTTACATGGTCCAACCCCATAGAAGAAGGGGCATGATGGCCTTGTGGCCTGACCTAAGTCTTATCTAGGGATGTGATGACCTTGTGGCTTGAACTGAGGCTTGATCGGCCATGGGGCTTGATCTGAGACATGTGCTAGCCTTACAACTTGATTTGATATGGGAAGATACATGAGACTTTCCTTATGGAATGACATTGAAGTGGGTATAGTTGGGTGTTGGGGTGTTCTGGTTATCTTCCAATGATCCGACATATGTGTGTAACCCACTAAGTGTCATGGTGGCCTAGTTATCACACAAATACTTTTTGATCATGTTTATTTGTAAATTTATTTTCTTCATGAATGCATATACATATGAAGGCATATATTATGCGGCTCTTGATGAGAAACTACTTAGTTTATATTCATTCCATCCATGTCCATATCAGTGTGTGTGAAGACATTATGTTTACTTTTCAGGTCATAGCACATAATGTGTAGTATATTGGGCTTGTGAAGCTCGATGGGTATGTGGAGACTGGAATTGGGATGAGGTTCATAGATTATAGTAGAGCCTCATTATATTTTTGTTTCATGTTTATGTATATATGTGGTCAGACTAGTGGGTGACTATTTATATGTTTATATAATAACATTTTTTGATATGGCATTGTGTTTACCACTTTTACTACATACTTTTATGATTATGATAAATTATATTTATTCAATTGTTTCTACTATTTTTTTTATTTTGATATGTTGTCATAGTCTCCTCAATGTTATTCTAGGAACTCACCACTATTTGGAAGTATTTGGTATATGGGGAGGTGTGCTTGTGGTCACCTGGAACTCTATCCCGAACCTAGTGGTTCTAGCCAGGGTGTTACTCAGATTCATTCATTCCACCATACCAAAGAGTAAAAGTAGAAATGGTGTTCATGGTGTCCAATCCAAACAATCTTACCTAAGCATAAAAACCATCATAGGTCTAATTATATTCATATAAGAAATTTTTGAAACACTTTTTATATAAGGGTTAGATAGTTTAACTTTTAAATTATATATAGATAGAAAATCTTTCTTGTGGCTAGGTGATTGAAAAAATAATAAAGAACAATCACTTTCATAATGACCAAAAGATCCAAACTTCAAATAGTTAATAGAATAAACACCTTTATTTTTATCTTTAATGAAGTTTTTCATGTACTTATGTGGTAGTCTCCCACTAAAACCAAGACAATTCCTATTCTTCCTTATTCTAGATAGATCTTTCAATATCATATGATTAGTATTTTTCCAAATCTTCATCAAAAATCCAAACTAATTCATGATATCAATGGGTTTGTCAAGATTAAATAGTTGTATATTTGTAGAGGAATAAGGAAATGATGTATGGGATTAGTTTCTTTAATCTAAGATCATATAAGATAAATAATATAGAATTACTGAACCTGGGAGGAGACTTACATGGGAGGAACTTAACTTATATAAGCAATCTAAAATTATGAGGAAGAGTGAACATGACTTTTATATGATACTCTAAGCTCTATTTTCCCCTATTTTCATTATTTTACCAGATTTTGATTTTGAATTATGTAATTCATAATGATTATTGTGAGATGATTTTTTAATTAAAATTCATTTTTTATTCTATTGGAAGTGTGTTTTCAATGATTTTATCCCATGTTCATAACTCTTTACTCTTAGTGATATTTAGTAGGTGCTGAGATAGTTCTAGGCATGTTAAGTTCACTAGGGAAGTGAATTAGTGAACATTATCTATTTTATTTGCTTATATGATTTATTATGAAATAAAACTCCATCACTTGTTAGATTATATCACTGTATAACTCACACACATCAAGGAAAATAACAAATAGGGACACTTGATACACAAGGTTCACCTCTCAAAATGAGAATGCTAGTCCTTGGCATGACCCGGACTCACCCAATACAATATAATATACTAGAATCAACATCATGGATACAATAAGTAGGGGATATCATAAACTCTTTATACAATAATAATTAGAATTTTTGTACCCTGACAAGCCTCTCAACGATATTCAATGTCTTCTTGTATAGTAGAGGTAGGGATTATCCTTCACCTATAATGACTATCTTCCAATAATATAAAGTTTCCTTATACCTCTTGTTCACTATTTAAACATGTGTGACCTAAATCTCTTATTATTAACTATACATTAATGTTGTGATGATCACACTCACAAACCATTGTTCTATTTATCTTTATTTTTTTCTACCTTCATTGCTTTCAAGTACTGTATTCCTTTCTCACTTTCTCTTCTTCTTCTCTTTAATTATGAAAATATCACTTCACAATACACTCTTTCACACTATATTTTATTTTTACATTTTGTACAAATAATAACTCTTATTCTATATTTCTATCTATAGAATAATCCTTTTGATTATTCTTACCTTCCTTGTATAAAAACTTATGTTTGATAAATCACAAAAATATTTTATCCACTCACATACTAAATGCAAGACCATGTTTTATTTATATCTTTTATATAGTTGTATTAGAAACAAAAACATGTTCTATTTTGAAATTGAATCTCAAATTAAAAATATAGACAAATAACTATTTGTAACAACTTACAAATTCTTCCTCTTCCTTTTCCCACTTCTCCTTCTTTTAAAATTTCGATCTAGTTCATTGTAGCATTACTACTGTGTTTACAGTGCTACCAATAAGTTACAACGGTAACTGATTCTTCTTCTTTAACATAACCACCTTCTTTATAGTGTGAACCTTATTCATCCTTATATTTAATTAAAAATATATATTTTTTTATGTTTAATCCATGATTAAATGGATTTTCCTTGTCCCAAATAGATATTTTATTTAGAATAATTTATTATTGAAATTTTATTTTTCATATAATATAATTCTCAAAAATTCACTAAGTCAAAAGATATACATAGATAAAATTATTACATGGATAATAAAATGTCATAAACGCACTGATAAAAGCCTTAAGAAACCTAAAAAATCATATGTGGTAGAATGAAAAGTCATTCTATCTACATTGAATCCTTACATTGGTAGTATCACACATCTTCAAAGTATGATGTGATTCAATAGAAGTCATACACAACTCCTATGAAAGTCATACACCCTTGAAAATTTTGACGCGTGCTCAGAAGAAATTTGTAAGTTCATAATAAATTCATACAGACTTCTCAAATCCAATAATGTTCAAATTCATATTCTCAAATCAAAGTCATATGAGATCACATTAAGTCTTATATATTTCCCCAAATACATAAAAAAACTTCACAACTTTACCATTTTCATCCATAACTCTAAAATTATAGAATTATTCTAAACTTTTCAAAACCTATTCTAATAAAATTTAAAAATTCCATAAACATTGGATGAAATTTATCTCAATTAAATCATAAAACATCACTTGATTTTGAATATGATTTCTGTGTTGAAAGAAAAAAAACAACAAAATAATCACATCCACTTCAACCTTATCAAATATTTTTCTCTAGATGAATACCACATTATATAGGAACTTATTAATTTCATATAATTCTTCATAGGACCAAAAATTTCCCCAAGTAATCAATATATTCCAAAAATATCTTAGGCCCAACAATCTTCCCACCCCTCTATTCAAGATATTTTCTACTTTGGGAGTCCCACTCATATGGTTTTGTACCTCCAAGGGAATCCCACTTATGATAGGAAAAGGCCTTGTGAATAGTTGGATTTCCCTTTAGATTTATCAATCACATCTAAAACACCCCCTTCCCCCATGCAGGACTTGGGATGTGTCACCTATATAGATCCATATTTAGGATTGTACGTGACTCCTGAAAGTAAGAAGTAGGGTTGTTAGTTCCCTATCAATGACCATGGGGATAACTGA
This sequence comes from Viscum album, assembly GCA_963277665.1. Taxonomy (NCBI): domain Eukaryota; kingdom Viridiplantae; phylum Streptophyta; class Magnoliopsida; order Santalales; family Viscaceae; genus Viscum; species Viscum album. The sequence continues at coordinate 302,771,144 of OY728144.1, forward strand.
AAAAAATAAAGTCTAAAAATATCACATTCATTATCACCTGAGTGGTTTGAAGCTTCACTTACACTATGATACCATGGAAATACCTACCCACCACTCTATTCAAAATATCATCCACTTTGGGAGTCCCACCCACAAATTGTTTTCCACCTAGGTAATTCCCCCCATGATAGGAAGAGGTATCATAAATGGGAGGAGGTCCTTTATATTTATCAACCACATTAGAAAATCCCCCATTCCCCATGTGTAAATTTAGATGTGGAACCTATGTAGAGACTTATTCATGAATGCATGTAGTTCCCAATAATAAGCAGTAAGACTGTTAATCCCCTATCACAAACCATGGGGAGCACTAGACAACCTTAGGTCCAACAAATGTTATTAAGTCTTTGGTGAAGGATAAAAAGTGAAATATCATAGTAAACACTAGGGTGTAGAATATTGAAACTTGAGTGAAGGCAGTGTAATTTGATAACTCATACCTATTAGATCTAAAAATCCTTACAATAAGCCCAATCTCTGAAGGTAGTTTCAATACACACAACACCACATAAAGTTAGAGCTTTATTATCTAAAGTAAGGCTTGATAAGAAACTTTATGGTGAATTTTAGTTTTATTAGGAAGTCTTGAGGGTAACTTAAGAGTTCATTATTGAAAGTATAGTGGTGGATTCTAACTACACTTTCAAGATAAGTAGGTAGGATTTCGTAATTTAGTTGGATTCTTCTTCCCCTGCTTGTAGCCACTCCAGTGGAGGTGAGTATCATTGTAGTTAAATATAAGATAGGATATCTATTTATTGTTTTTATATCTATCCCTAGTGTATGAGATTGATTACCATACACAATCAACCCATATTTATTTTTTTATTATGTACTATATAAAATCATCCAAGAATATTAATGCCCAAAACCTATATCATTTTTTCAACATGGTTGCTCATTAGATTATTTATTTAAATCAATTTATCTTCCATAAAAAAGAAATCAAAGTATGATGATTCACATGCAAGATACCGTGTTGACCTTATATAATGGTGATTAATATAATGCATATACCCCTCAATATATCAAAGATAATATATATAATATTCTATATTATATGCTTTAGTTTTATTTTCTAAAACAAAAAATCACACTTTCATCATACGAGTGAAATATATATCTCTATGCAAGCTTCTACTCATGATAATATTAACATTTTATCACAACCCATGACTTTCCTTGACTAACATAGATTATGATAATGTCATAGATTCCCCAGAGGGGTTAATCATTATTTAACTCTTGTGTAATAAATGCAACCCACATGAATGATTGATAAAGTAAAAATTTCCATAAATAATAAAAACATGGTAAATTTTATAATACTATTAATTACATCCCATGAAATTTTTTTGAGATTATGAAAGAACCAAATACATCAGATCTAATATTATACATACCATATTCCTAATGTTTTTATACACCCATATTGTTTTGTGTTAATTGTTTTATGAATGTGCCACATTATCCTTTATAGCCACATGAAAAATATTTAATCACTCTTCTCAATTATTTATCTAAGTAAATAGTTTTTAAATTATTTTTTGGTCCATTTGTTGGATCCAAGTTCCTTATCTTACACAATAATTCCATTTTTGTCATAAAAACTCTATCAATCTTGATATGCTAGGATTACCCCTAATTCAATATTAATTTTTTTATCCATAAAATATTTCCTTGGTGGAATATTAATAAATGATTTTCTTTGAATATATGGTAGAATCATTAATTTTGTATTCTTAAAACTCTTTCATCTAATTTTGTTCCCATTGATGTATAATAAAAACAAAAATTTATATTTTGAATCATCTTTATTGGTTTAAAAGATAATATCTTTTTAACCCATTATAATGATATTTTACACTCCTAAAAAGACCATGAATACATTATTAGTCCTTCTCAAATAGTTATAGATATTATTTACCATAATTAAGTGACTCTTACCAGGATTTGATTGGTAATATATTTTTCTCAAAAAAATAAGTTTCATCCGGTCAAGTACATAAAATGATAGACATGATTGATCATATTGCTAAAGTATACATAATCTCATTAATAAATTTTATTTATATCTCCATAGGTGGATACCAACCATTAATAAGACTCTCTCTATGTAATACTAGTGAAACCCCATTATTGTAATTATTCATGATAAACTTATTTAACACTTTACTAATATTTTTGTTTTGACTCAGACTAAAAAAACTACTAGAAAATAGGTCTGCAAAAACAATTCAGTAACCATGATTGATATGAAAATATCTATAGGTGGACTATGGACATGGTCCATGTGGATTGTGGCTATAATCAGACATAAATTCACCTATGGTCATGATCCACATAGACCGTGTCCATATTCTAGACTCATGACCACAGACTATATGGACCATGTACATATATTATACTTATGGTCATGATCCATGTGGGTTATTTCTACATGTAGGAATAAAATCCAATAAGTACATATTGTATATTCACCATGTCCATAGGACATACTTATGGCCACAATCTATGTAGATAGTGGACATATGCCATACTTATGGACACAATCTATATAGACTATGGCTATAGGCCATATGTATGGTCACATTCCACATAGAGTGTGGATATAGGCCCATGTAGATTCATAGTGGTTTCATTTTTTAAAATTAAAATAATTATAATTTATAAATTAATGAAAACTAATATATATAAACACACACTCACACACAGAAACATAGTTTATTTTAGGTTAACGGTATAAGGATATAAAAAATATACATAAGGTCATGGGATCAAACCTCCCTAGATAGATATTTTAAAAAAATACAAGTACCACTACCACAGATGCTAACCATGGTTATTGGGTGGAAACAGGCATGGTCACTAACCATGGACATGGAACTATTACAATTGCATGTCCACATGGAAATAGGACTATTTACATGATCACCAACTATAGTAGTAGGCTATAATAATGGAAATAGTATCCAAAATCCACCATACCATGTATATAGGATATGTTTGTGGTCTAAGGGTCTATAGACATGGTTTTATCCCATGGAAATAGGCCTATTTTATAGTAGTGAAACCTTTTAGATCTATCTATATAGATATCCATGCCCCATATTTAGACTTTTTCATCCATGTATTTAATTAGTGACTATTTTCCAATCTAATACTTTACAAACTTTAAACTAAGGATATAATTTTTCATGGGTATCATGCATTCTATATGCAACCTATAAATTTGATAGTGTTCCCACCAACCCATATATATTGAAAATATCAATTCCTATTTTTAATGAAACCAAAATCTTTGGTTCCATAATAAAAAATAAGTTTCCAACTCTGGGATGCTTTTTTTAATCCATAAATAGATCATTGAAACTATCATACCTTAACAGCACTATCTAGATCAACAAAAACATCATGTTATTTCTTATATATATCCTTGAATATAATCCCATTAAGTAAAAAAGTTTTTTAATCCATATGTTATATCTCATATTCATAATAAGTTTTCATGCAAATAAAAATTTAAACATGACTTATCATGAATTTGGTTATAAATTTTTTCCACCAAGTGATAGGTAGAAACTCTACCATCCATATTTGTTTTATTTTAGAAAATCCACTTAAATTCTATGATTGTCACCCCTTCAAGTAGATCAATAAAGTTCAAAATATGATTCATGTATCTGGATTCCATTTTAGATTTCTTGACTAATAACGACGCCTTAGGATCAAAAATATTAATATATTCTTGATAGGTTGTAAGTTCATATTTTATGAACTAAAACCCATCATCCTTTTCCACAATAAATCTATATATATCATGATTTGGAAGAATCATAATAGAACCATGAGGATCGTGTAAAAGTACATTCAATTTCTACAACTCTTTGGGGAACCATGTTATATCCTATATCAATAATTATTCTTATTTTTTCGTGTTTAACTTCATTAAGTTCAATATTTATCCCTTAAATCCTTCAAAAAATATGTTCATTATTATTAAATATACATATTTTAGCTACAAACACTTTTTTTAGTAGGATAATAGGAATAAAATCCCTCGTTATAATTCCTAGAAAATAAAAATATATTTTTTTTCTAGGTTTTTTTGAAATATTACACTTTATATAAGCTTTGCAACCCCAATTTTTTTATTATTATATGCTGGTATGTTTTTTAGTTCATATAAAAAATGATTTCTTAAAAACCACCTTAGATAAAATTATGTCAATATGAAATCATTCATTTTAGGAGTATAATATTATAAATATATATGAAGGTTATATGAACTCATTATCAATCATACCATGTCTAAAAAAGTGTGATTTCTCATTTAAAATATATTATTTTAGTGCGGTATACTAGGATGATTGAGTTATGACACAATTATATAATATCTCAAATGATCAATAAACTATTGACTTTAGTATTCACAAGTATGATATAATCAAAACATATTCATACTTTCTCAAATTTTATTCTATAATTTTTTTTGAGTACCTTGAACATTTTAGTGTTTTCAAACTTTTTCTTCATAATAAATAAGAAATCATACCAACTAATGTCTTCATTTAAGGTTACAAAGTACTCATAACCACCAATTTCTTATATATCCCACATACATTCTAATTTACTAAGCCTAATAGACAAATTTATTTTCACTTTTCCCACAAAATAATGATATGTTAATATTTCATAATAAATAAGATTCTTATGTATCAAATGAATAATAATAAAATGATTCCAATATTACATATCTATAGAGTCTTTGAATTTGTTTCTGAATTTTTTTTCTGAGGTGAAAATTCCAAAAAGTAAGTTATTTTTAAATCATTGACATTAAAATTTTTATTTTGAATGTTATATAATAGATTAATCAAATCTAGAATGTATAAACCCTTAAACATATTTCTTATTCCATGAAACATTTCAATCATATATATAGAATAACTCATTTTCTTATTCATGAAAAAAATCTATTCTTGTGAAAATAAGAAATAAAAATCAAATTTGTATTTATGGTAGGGACATGATGAAATTTTTCTAATTTTGATATTAATATACAGGGCATATATAGATCATATTTTCCTATATTCAATATAAAACCCATTTCCCCATGTAAAACACATAGATCTATATCAATCTTAACCAATTATATACCATTACTGATTATTTTTATGTTAAAACAAATGTATTACATATATTGGTACTTATTACCCTAGATTTTTAATTATAAAATTTATTTCTATAACATCCAATTATTTATGAACATTTTTCTTCTCCTTATAACTGAGAAAACTTCTCAATTTATAATAGCAATCAATAATAATCTCAAACATGAAGTTTATGTTTAATGTCATTATAATCTATAATAAAAGATATTTATTAAGTGAATATCATGTTTTAAAAAGAATTTAATATGAAATTTCATTGAATATATTCCCACTAAAATGATGATGTTAAACATCATATCAATGTTGTTCCAATATCTATATTTCACAAAGATTTGAGTTAGTTTTGTCTATTCTATATTTGTTTATCTATTTAGGTATAAAATCATGAAAATTATATCTCATATTAATCTTTGATATTCGAGTGGAAAATTATTTTCCGATATTTATTTATTTAATTATCTTAACTCTATTCCTTGAGAAACCTAAAAGTTGGGTTATACATCCAAGTATTGAATGAAGTTTAAATTAGATATGTGTACTTAATGGTTTGGGTTACATATATTCAACTATCCTTACTAACATGTAATATCTCGACTAGTATCACATTCAGGATAGTGGAAATATCGAGTGTCCCTCCCCATGCCCACCTCTAATAGGCCAGGTTTTAGTGACAATCACCATGAGAGAGTAAAAAATATAAATAGGAGTAATTTTCCTATATTATATGTACTAATGTAACTCAAAATTACCAAAGATAAAAATATATGTAGCATATATACAAAATAAAAACTAATAATTATAGGATATATGTATGTGACATACTATTCATCCATAAAACAAGTACAAACATATCTAATATCATAATAAGCGATGAATATAATAAATTAACCTAGAAAAAAGATTAAATGTTCCCATAAATCACACCCCAAAGTAAACTCATAAACTGATGTCAATAGTCCCCTCTATCAATACACCTTTAATGATCTCCACTAAATGACCTCTGCTAACAAAAACCATCATATCCATGAACTCTATGATTTGCTAAAAAAATATGTTATCTTCATAGCCATGTATATATCACCATACAAAAGTATATGGAAAAATAGATATAACGACCCCATAGGATACCCCAAATGATGAGAAACACTAAGTTAAATCCCATTCATGAATAATAATAAAATCATTTATAATCACAATATATAGTCATGAACTCACTACTTGGTATGACCAAATAGTAATTTAGTTCAAAACTTTTCTAAGAGACTATATCATCCTCAAAGATTTATAAGATATCCATATTAGTATATTTTATCCCAATTGTTCATAATTCATATTCAATAGATCCACCTCATGAAAATAAAACATGCCCAATATTATTATAAGAATTATTCCACAAATAACAAATCACATGAAGATACGCACACCAAAATAAGTCCCAAACCAACCATATCCTTATAAATGAAGGGTTTTCAACAATAATGTGATATAAATACTCCCTCTAGTTGATTATATAACATGAAGGACCCTTGTACCATTATTTATAACTACATTTAATGGTGGATCCATATGAAAATTACCCTTACTCCACCAAACTATACCTATCATAGGGGTATCAAAACTACACTAATCAAAAGGTATACCCTCTCACTATCAATGTCATAACTAATAAGGGATAAAAAAATTATTTATTTTTATCCCCACTCATAGATATCAGACTACCATCTTAGTGTTTGGGTGCCTCGTGGATGAACTTGAGGAGGTTTTCTATTGCAACTCTATCACTCGAATAAGAAAAAAACATAAATGGAAATCACATTTCAAACCCATATCATAATTATATCTAAGAGGGTAGGTCAATATAATTTTCCTCGCCCAATATTTCTAATCAAAGAAATGGATTAATATAACTAACAACATCACTATTTCCATGAATTTAAACCTCTATCCATGTCTCTCTAGGTAAAAAATATGACAACATACCAAAATATATTCATTTTTATCAATATCACTACATCCAAGTCCATAGAAATTTCTATTCAGGTTCACTAATAAGACCACATAGACAACCTATCATCAACACCATAGTCTCAAGGTGATAAACTTATTTAATAAATTCTATAGTTAATCAAGATGGCCAAAATAATGACACATTATTCTAATATCCTCCTCAAATAATTTTTATCATCCTAGTTACATAAAAAACCATTATATAAATCTAACTTAATAAACAAATCCTACTATAAGAATACTACCCACCTATATTATAGAGATTAATGTATATGATTATAATATATTTGAACTATTACATCATCCATACTATCAACCTCAAAAGATTGAAATGATAATTACATATATCATAGAAGTCATTGAAGGTTTGTATCTCATTGAACTCGATAAAGGTTCATCGCAATTATTTTTCACCAAGAATAATATAGAAATATTATATTATTCTTAATCAATGTTTGATATCATAGACATGTCCCAACTAGTGGGTACCAATGAAATATCCTCATAAATAATTATTTCCATAACTATAACTATACTATAATCATGCACATTTGTGTCTAAAATATTATTTTAGGAATTTGTTTACCTTAGGTTATCCAAATAACCCAAAGGAGGAACCTATTATTTTATACTCGAGAAAATAAACTAAATGTTACCCCAAATATTTTGTTATCCAAAGTAATCATAAAATAAAGTGTTTAAATATCTTAAATACTGAATTGTACCTTTAAATGGTATCAAAAGGATTTAATATCACCAAAATCATGATATATGTAAAAATACAAGTAAAATGTACTATAAATAATCCTCAAATGGGAACATAGTGATTTTTTTAATTATTTTTTATTGAGATAAGGACCATGTATTGAGTAATGGGTGTACCATGTTGTATGTTGATTAGTTTATATATGAAATAAATAACCATTACATGTAAAGACACTAACATTTGAGTGGAACACGTCTATGTTTGATCCTACTTTCATTGATCAAATTTAGTTTATGACCAAACAGGCCATATCGTTGGGCTTATTGATTTTCTAGCCCATGAAGTTGGACAAATTAATTGAGTAAGTGCCTATTTAGGGTTAACATCATGGGATGTGAGCATAACCCCTCACACCACCCTAGTGCACCCATATCTCTAGATTTTGATGTGATTTTCTATCCATATGAGACTCATCCAAAATGATTGAGTCAGTATAGGATGAGTTAGATCTTAATCACCTAAGGGTTAGATTGAATGTCTTCCCAAGTGTCTTGTTTCCCAAGATATGTCCATCCACCACCCTTAACATGGACTGATCAATTCCCACATTGTGTCTTCCTTATTTAGAAACAAGCTTACTACCCCACATTGGGTTCCATTTTACCACTAACTCATCACCGCCTACTAGTCCACGAGCTCATTACACTCATCCTCCGCTGAATCTAGAATCCTCACAATATCACTTTCCTCCCAATTCAGTTTTGGATTTCACCATAATATCTATCTTTCATTACGACCATTATCTAAAAAAATTATGATTATCCACCACCAATGGGTGATTATTTAGTATTTTAGGGTGATCCAATCAAGCCCATGTCTTCATGTGCTGATGGCTTATATGACTATTTATGGTCATGATTGAGAGAAGTGGATCATGCATTTTAGTCACGATGGTGTAATAAAGGTTAAAAATTTGATTATTGAACACCGTGAATTATAAAATAAAATAATTATAATTATTAATATCATAACAATTCCCCCACAAGGGTGACCCATTAGAAAGGGTAGGGGAATTTGTTGTCAGGTAGGGGGTTTGAATCCCACTAGTTGCAGGCTTTGGTTAAGGTAATTTCTCCATCGTATGATTTAACACCTTAATAGTTCAAGGCAGTGTGGGGAGGTCAATTTTACCTTTTTAAACAACATTTTCATTCAATTCCCAATTCTTGGTACACCTACAGGGGAAAAGACTATGTCGGGAAGAGCAAGAAATGTAATAGGGGTTGGTTTTTTGTATAAAAAACAACAACAACAACAACAACGATAAAAAAAATAAGAAATAGTGTGATCAATGGATTTAGAAATCCAAATCCATGGACCTAGAAAAAATTATTAAAAAAAACACATACAAAACACAAGTTCAATAATTACAAGGCACAAAGTACATATGGATAAAATAAAATTACAAACAATGCAAAATAGCTATAAAAATAACACATCTTATTATATCCAACATCAATAGTATAATATCACCAACATGAAAAAAATGAAGGATATTTGTTCACTAAACTCCATCATCATCAACATGTATCTTTAAATCAAAATGTGTCAAAACCCATAATGAAATTCATTACATCTCTAAGTCATAAAATAAAAGTGCATCATGCAAAAAGAAATACAATTTCTATATCTAAGGGGGCCAATTAAATTAACCAACATTGATTCACCCCCTCCCCCCCCCCCCCTTAGTGTTTTTTTCATCCTAACTGGACCCCTCAATTGGTATCAGATCCATAATTCCTTTATTTGTATTGTTTAAAGTGTTTAGGTTTCTCTCTAATCAAATATTTTCCACTAATATTATTTATCTTTTATAGATAATATAAATTTGGAGAATATAAAGGGGATTTCCACATTTTATGGAAAAGGTTATCACATATAGATATATATGATGTTTCCATATATTCTATTTATCAATTATGATGTATTTTAAGCCACAATTAATGGATTCTACCCACGTGCTGAAGGTGCTGCTATAATAGTGGCTGAAAAGTGAAATCTAGAAAATGATGGTCGTGCTTGAAATGTTATTATGTATTCTATTTCAATGAGTGAATTTCCAAAATCCAAAGGAATAAAAAAGTAGTAAAAGGTATTTAGAATAAATTGGAGAATATCTATGATGGGAAAACCAAAGTGAAGAATAAAAATTTTCTATTTTAGAGGATTAAATTTTAATATCTGTAGATGGATGAGGACGATACTATTGAAATATTCTTCACAAGGGCTAATGAACTTTTGATCATGATCAGAGCCTATAATGAGAATTTATAACACTATTATTATTGAAAAGAAATTTTATATCTTATTTGATAAGTTTTATGTGGAATTATTTTCTTTAAAAGAAGAAGATACAAGTGATATCCCTCTTGATGACTTGAAAAGTTTTATTATATCTTATGTAATGAAGAAATATTATCAATCTTCTAAAAGTGTGTAATTAGTTCATAGAGGAGAAAAATAGAAATTTGTAAAGTAGATTAATGATATAAAAAATCTTCTTAATGATGATAAGACCTTGAATATCAATTTTCTAGAAAATGTTAAATGTATAGAGATAGATCTTTACCTTATTCAATTGAAACTGATCAAAGTAAAAGAAGAACAAAACATATCCCAACTTATTTTTCAAAAATCTATTTAAAAATATGGGGAATGTTCAAAGAAAAATAAATCATGAAAAAATAAAAAAATAATCATCCCAGGATTATATTAATGTTTATAAAGTTAGTAAAGAGATTTATAATAAGGATCAAGTTAAACAAACCACATTTGTAGATAAATCAAAAGAGTCTTATAAATTTGAAAATTCTAGTAATCAAAACATTTATTAAAAAACTAATATAACTAGTGGATATAAAAAGGTTATAAATTAGACTATTGTGTAGAGGAATATGTCAAGATTTCATTAAAATTTTTGTCTGAAAAAGGGTAAAATATTGATGGTGATAAGAATATAAAATGTAGAGATACAATTCTGGACAAAATTTTGTTTTTAAAGGTAAATATTATTTTTATGGATATTACTAGAACTATGGTGGTCTTGGGAATATTGATATTATGTGTTGTTTCAATTAACAATATCACAATAATTCTATATATATTGGGAGACAAAAATTAAGGTCCAATCAACCCACTTAAAAAATATAGATCCAGAAACAATCTAACAAATATGGATTAAAGATTAAGAATAGATTCCAATCATTGGAAGAGGTTTGTAAAAGATGATATCAAATCCTAGTTCACCTCTAATTGGATTCTTTATATTTGAAGTTATTTTCATTCATATATTTGGAGTCTATTTCATAATTTATAATTAAGTGTAGTTTTTCTGAAGAAATATCTATCTCATATCAGAGTTATATCTCTAAAACTACCTTGATATTCATAAGAAATAAAGAGAATAATAATTTAAATAATTTATCCCTCTTATCAAAATAATAAGTTTCTATATGAAAAAAATGACAAAGAAAATAGATCTGGAATAATTGTATAAGAATTGATGATTCAATCTACCACCAAAATAATTGTACATTCCCTCTACTTGAAATTGATTAAGATATTCAAGAGATTAAGAGGTATGTAAAAATTCTTGTAATATTTTTACTCCTGAAGATCCAAGAACTAATAGGATGGATTTCATGTAAATATTTTTTTTGATGTATTAAGGATATAATGTATGGTTATACTAGAGAATTAGTCTATATTATCCATGGTATTTTTAAAATATTATAGGATGAAATCACTCATCCTGAATAAGATTTTGAGATTATGGAGATATTAGAAAAAGAAAATGTTTAAACCTGTATAAAGCTCTCAAAATAGGTTGGATTCATTAAAGGAATAAATTTAAATATTAAAGAGAGATATTCCAAGTTTGAAACTAAATTTCCCAAATAAGATAAAGATAAATAAGAGTTTAACAATACACTTGAAGATAAAATATATGAATTTTAAATAAATAAAAAACCAACATTGATGTCAAAAATTCTCAGTTGGATGTCAAGGAAAAGTAAATCAAGGAATTGGACCCCTTGCTTCAAGAAAGAATCAAAGCATGATGAAGAAGTTTTTAGGATGAAGAAGTTTTTAGGATGAATAAGTAATGTGAGGATTGTGTGGAATTTATTGAATATTAGAAGAATTTTATTAATATGAAATTTATATAATTGGAAGTGAAACTGACCAATATTGAAATGACAAATATCGAGACTTCATAGTTGAAGAATAAATGACCTGTTCAAATAAACTGTTCTAAAGAGGAATTTGTTATAAAAAGACCTCATTGTGTAGAATGAAGATGATTTCGTTATATAATGATAATTCTACAGAATACTCAATAAAGAAGGTATCATCCATCTTAAATTCAAATGTTTTTTCTAAATATATCGTTTTAAACAATACAGGTTTAAATAAAAAATATATAAAAATATTGATGAGTAAAAGTGGATAAAATCTTAACATAATATTTATGGTTGATAAAAGAATTAGTATGAGTTTTAGTTCCTAAATAAGATCTCAAATAGTGATGAAGATGGCTAAAAAATAGCTTTCTCGTGTGTCTGGAAATTTTGTAGAACATGATATAGTGAAATGGAAATCAATATTTGTTGGTAAATTTTGGTGGTGAAATAAATTTGACCATTGTGAATTTGATTATTTTTTAATCCATCAATTCCTAAATTTTAAAGGAATCTCATTTAAATGGGGAGAAAGTGTAAAGACCTGTAAAATTCAAGGGAAATGTTTTTCTAAAGATTCTTTGGGATTTTACAAGAACGCAGTTTCTGACGGCGCCTGATTCTGAGGCCCGGTGTGCCCGGAATCATTTTTCGAAGTTTAGCTCGGGTACGTTTAGTGAACGAACGAGCGGGTTTTTCTAACTTCTGAACCGGTGCTTGGATTTAAATTCCGAGGGCACTGATGGAATCGCAGCGCCGGTATTTTCTTAGAAATGCCTCTTTTGGAGTTGCGTTTTGCTCGGGTGTGGTTTTTAATTTTTGGGCTTTAAGTTGAGAAATAAAATAATGTGGTATGACAAACTTTATTTTATTTCACTTAAAGACCACTTTAAGCTGCTTAATCTCAGTTGAAACAGATTGGGTGCAATCCAAATTATCCTACCCACCTGGTAGGATATTTGTGAGGTGGGGTCCGCACGAGCCCCACCGTTTCTTTTTCGCTAAGTAACGCACCCACGAAAACCTATCATTATGAAATTCAACTGACGCGTTTTCTTAAATTCTTAACGCACCAATTAATTGGGCGGCTAACTTCGTTAAATTAATTCTATGAATTAATTTAATCATTTCTTAACCTGTTTACAATCCGTTGGCGTAATAATAAAATAAGACCAAGGCACGACTTCTTGAGGATTGCTCGTTGAGAGGTTTTTTTGACAAATTTTGTGCCTTCATCCTCCTTCGTGAAGAACGCGAAGAACGCGAAGAACGCGAAGAACGCCATCACCCTCGGAGATTGACGACGCTTCTTCTGAGACATTCTTCCCTGCAACGATCTCCGATCACCAACTGCTTGAGGTAGGAGATTTCGGGTTTCTTCTTTTAAATCTTCTTTGTGGTTTTTAACAATATCATGGATTTAATTAATATAATTAAATCTGCATGTTCTTGAACCTCGGAGTTCGACGACGCGACGCCCTTTCGCGACGCGACGGTCCCCTCCTTCCATAGTGATCAATTCCGCGAAGAACGCGCGTGCGGCGACTTGACAAGGTAGGGGTTTTATTCTTTAAATCTTTGTAATTAAATCCCCGGTCGTTTAAATATTGTTGGGTGAATATCTTTAAAACCGCTAATACGGTGGGTGCGGACTAACAAACAAGTCCGAACCCACTGAACCTTTTTGTTCTTGGTGTGTGAAATGGCAAACGATGACAAACGGGGCCGCAAGGGCAATTTGAGGGCCTGGCAGTGAAGATCGGGTCCCGGGAGGACCACTGGCGAAGACCGCATGCAAAACGGACCACCGGAGCGCGTCCGGTGGCCCGCGGAAGCTCCCGCCGGTGCGGCGGCGTCGCTGCCTGGAGGCGGCGGCCGACAGTGGCCGGCTGCCAGGCAGCGGCGGCGCCCGGCACGCCGCTGGCAAAACCCGCCACTGCTGAAGCCGCGGTGGTGAGCCGGTTCCGTGGCCGTGCGGAACCGGGAGGAGGGACGCGGCCCGGCCGCCGCGTCCGCTGGCGAGGCGACCCCAATCGGGGTCGCGGCGTTTCTTCACGCGGGGGCAGCACGCCACCCCCTGCGGCTTCCGCTCGGCCGCGCTGGCCGAGCCGTGGCTGGTCGGTCGGGCCGGACCGAGCCGGCCGGGCCGGGTTGGTTCGGGCCCAGACCCCCTATTTTCGGACCCCTCACGGTCTTTCTCTCATAACTTGAGATGCGGGCCTCCGAACGACACACCGTCAGCGGAGATGCGATCATTGGATCGAGACGGTCCTTTCGGTGTACTACACCCAAGGTTTCGGAAAACTTTGGGTTCGGCCGGGTTGGTTCGTGCACGAAACTAACCGGGCCCTCGGAGCGGAAACACTCATATCTTGAGCTCCGGACGTCCGATTGACGTGCCGTCGACTTTGATGCTTTCTTCTAAGTGAGACGGAACTTTTGGATTACTCCACTCGAGGTTTGGATGTCGTCGGAGTGTGGTCGGGTTGGTTCGCTCACTAAACCAACCGGGCCCCTGAAACGAAAAAGCCAATAACTCACAGACCGGGCGTCCGATTGACGCACCGTCTGTCTCGTTGATTTCCTCTTGATGGGACGGAACTTTTGGCATACTTCGCCCGAGGTTTGGATGCATTTGGATTTTGGGCGAGTTGGATTGTACTCGAAGTCCAACCGGCCCCCTGGAACGGAAAAGCTGATATCTTTCAGACCGGACGTCCGTTTGATGAACCGTCAGCGACGTTGGTGATCACGTTGAGAAACGGTCCCTATGAGTATACCCTATGAGAGTTCGGGGTACAGTTGAGATACGGACGGGTTGGTTTGCTCACGAAACCAACCAGGCCCCTGGGACGAAAAAGCTAATATCACACAAAGCGGACGTCCGATTGACGCGTCGTCTATTGCGTTGGGACCCCTATGACGAGGCGGTCCTTTGAGATACTTCTTCATTGAACTTTGTGATACTTGTAGTATCGACCAGAAGCTTGTGGAGAGGACCCTCCCGGAGACGAGCGTGTGGAGTACGGAGACCGTGTAGCCGACTAAGACCTGACGACTGCTTGACCGATCGACTCGGTGTGTTTCGGATAGCCCAATGGGGAGCGCTTGGTTGTAGAGGCAGACCCACGATGGAGGAGCGCTTGGTTGTAGAGGCAGACCCACGGTACTCAACAGAAGGAGTACCTCTGGAGGCTATGAGGGGGAGCACTTGGTTGTAGCGGCAGACCCACGGCGGAGGAGCGCTTGGTTGTAGCGGCAGACCCATGGTGGGAAGCGCTTGGTTGTAGCAGCAGACCCACAGTACTCGACAGGAGGAGTACCTCAGCAGTCTTAGGTTAGTGAGCAGTACCTCGGAGTCATGATAGGACCACTGTACACTCTAGAGACGGAGCTCTTCAGCAGTTACGGTTTCGATAATAAATATCCTGGTTTGAGCTGAGTCTATAATCTCTGTGTTTCCTCAGGATCGAGATGGGTTACTTGATAACTTAGGTATATGTATGGGCATATACCTAAGTAGAGGTTATCTGTTGAGATCTTATTTGTGGTTATCCTTGTTGGTTTTAGTGAGACCTTGAGGGTCTCGGGGTCCCTACTGAGTATCGTTATACTCACCCCTGCATGGGCTATGCCCGCACCTCGTTGTGTTGGTTGCAGACGACGGGCAGTGCTGACGAAGGCCGAGTGTTCGAGGACTGGATGGTACTCGAAGGTGGAATACACGACGAGTCAATACCCGGAGGTGGACTACACGACGAGTTAGTACCCGGAGGTGGACTACATGACGAATCAGTATCCGGAGGTGGACTTCACGGCGAGACGACACTCGGAGGAGGTTGACGGGCGAGAGAGCGTTATGGAAGCTATCTGTACCTACCCTTCGGGTAGGATCCGTGGTGGATGATCCAGGAGCTGCGCCATCTGTACCTACCCTTCAGGTAGGATCTGAGGAGGACGACCCAAGATCCGATTCCATTCTTCCAGCTGTTGTCTTTTTCTGTTGTAATTTGTTCAGTTGTAGTTGTACTTTCTTTTGAGTTTGTATTCTGGCCCATTTATCTTTCCACACTTACTGTTGTACCAGTTTTTACTTAGTGTTTACTTTTTCTGCTTCCTTACTCTGTGGTGATTGTTTTCTTTACAAAGGAAATTCCTTCCCTTTTTACCGGGATTTATGCCTTTGGTGCTAGTCGCCAGCCTCTGGCCTATGGAAGGCGGGTTTGGGGTAGTCACGGCACAGGACCCGAGGAGGGGTCGTGACAGAAAGCAAGAGAAGAAGCATCATATACAGATTAAGAGAATTCTATCAACCTTAAATAGATTTAAATAACTTGGAATTATCTATGATGTTTTAAGTGGTTATTGTCACAAAAATAGTGCTTGATCATCTCAGAACATATCAAAATATGATGGGAAAATAATAACATATAAGTTGGTGAACAAAGAAGAATAATCCTTATGAAATAATATTAAGATCAATGAAAAATATAATTCTGCTAAGGAGATATCAAATAATATTATTGAGTGATCATTGGGAAACATGCCCAATATGTTTAAGGGAAGTACTACATCTAAAAGATTATATATGGTAATTTTCACTCACAAGCTTCCATGTGGAGACTCCAAGAATGGTTCCAATGTTCCCAACATTATTTTAGTAATCTAGAGAGTAGATTTAGAGAGTGAAAAAAAAGACTAAGGATGAATCAGAAAAAAAAATTCCTAGAGAAATGAAAATAATAAACATGAAGATATTTAATTCCATGTGGGGTTTTCAACAAATGAAAATACTTATGTTAAAAACTAACTATGTGGGAGATGTAAGAATTTTAGACAGAATACCAAAGGTTGTATAGAAATACTAATAGCACAGAATTTATATATAAAAGGAATTAATATTTCATTAGATAATGAATTTAACTTTATGGATAAATAAAAGTTGAGCATCACACACATATAAATAGAATCAGTAAAGAGAAAAAAATCCAAATAAAATTTAGATATGAAAAACATATGTGTAATCATGAGGAATAACATAGATTGGTTGAGAAAATCATCTCATCTTTATTGTTCACATTAAGTAGAAAAATGAACCAACTTATTCCATTAACTTTATGTCTTGAATTTGTATACTTATAATAAAGATAATTAAATGTTAAGCATGTTCTCAAGGGGAGAACCTGAGAAGGATAATTGGATATCCAAATCTATAAAACAAAGAAAAATAAGCAATCAACCTGGATTGATTTCTCAAATGTTGTTCTAAATAAAATCTTATGATGAGATAATTTTTGGTGAAGATGTGATAGTTTTAAAATCTATACAACAACATTAATTTGAGTATAATGTATCAGTGAGGAGCAGATAAGTGAATAAGAATGTTAGAAGAAGCTTTCAGAATTATTACTCCATGTAAATCAAGATATTCTAGAATATTCTTGATGGGGTGTCATTAAAAAGGTATGTTTTCTTACTCTCTCGTCCTTGGTAACTAAAATAAGAACCTAATATTAAGGGGGTATTTAATTTAAATCAATAAAATAAAAGTGGAGTTTTGAAGAAAGGCCAGAGTTTTTTTAATCCTAATTATTATACTTGAATATTTGTAACCTATGTATTAAAGTGAGCATAGAAATCAGATTGATGCATTTCATGAAAAATTGATATCTAAATTATTTTTAATCAATTTTCTTAGATTTAAATAATTGGAAATATTATAATAAAGGTAAAGAGTGTATCATTTCATTCGGTATCATATTATTTTTTAAGGGACATCTTTGTTGTCTAAATCAAAACCTCTTGTTTTCTATATCAAGCATGGATCATATATACTTAAAGTGTAATGGTCAATGACATGTTTTTGATTTATGGAATGATAACATCTATCTAAATTACTTTTTATTTGTTTTCAATAATTATGGGAGATTAAAATGAAATTAAATTTGATAATAAATGGGGAGAGAAGGAATGGTTTAAGGAAAAGTTGAAAACACATATTGACATATCATTTTATATAAGTATTGAAAAAAACATAGAGTGGAGTTTGTTGAGCATAATTTCTATGTGTTTTATTTTTTTACAATATTATAAATTATTATGTAGTATCATTAATGATTATTATCAGTATGTTGAAGATCATGAAGTGTGAAGAATAAGTTCTTGGAAGTTTTTCTGATGAACCCAGGTTTGTTTAAGAATTAGTTGATCCCCATATTTTTTATATATTAAGTTAATAACATTTTACATCACATATTGATGAATAATTTTTAATGTTTTTTATCATTATTTATAACAAAATATAAGAATTTTTTTCCTTTTTATGCATTGTAAAATTGTTTTATATTATATAAAGAAAATTGATATGTTTGATGATTTAGTTTTCCATACATAATTTATAATAAAGATTCTTATATCTCTATGAAGAAATAAATTAAATGAGTTCCATCCATTTGTGTTAGATGAAGTTTTGAATGAACATAACAGTTGAATATAGAAGAATATTGGAATTATAAGACCTTGGTTTATCCTATAATTTCTATATAGGAGCATGAAAAAGGAAAAATCACGAGCCACATAAGGGTAATCCAAATCTTCACTACCCACGTAAAGGTAACTCAAAGTTATCTACATAAGGGAAAATTTTAAAAGGCTGTGTAAAGGTTATTTGGAAGATTAATTATGTATGAAAAGGTAAACCAGAAGGCTACTTAAAGTCAATCTATAAATTTTACTACTTATATAAAGGTAACTCCATTTTTATGTTACTACACAAAGGTAAAGTGTACTGATGCATAAAGTCATCTAATCGGTTCAATGATGTTCATAAGGGTATTTGGACTCCATGTCAAGTTAATTCCTATAAAATTTACTTTATGTAAAGGTAACATGATTCATGTGTAAGGGTAAATGAGAAATAAAATAGCTATGTAAAGGTATTTTAGAGTACATGAAGGTTATTTGGAAGATTTCATTACCTATATAAGAGAAACACTAATGTTCAGTGACTTGTGTAAGTGTACTCTTGGCACTATATAACAGTACTCCAACATATATGTAAAATAAATCTAGATCTATGTAAAGGTAATTTTAAACCACTACTTATATGTAAGGTTCATTTATATGCTATGTAAGGGTAATCAATCAGTTTATTATAATGTGAATAAAGATTCATACTACAAATATTGATTAAATTAATTTTAGTTCCACCTAAATTATGAAGGTCTCTACACCATAGGGAAATAGATTTAATCATGATGGTGGATTGAAAGAATAAAGTTGATGATAAAACATATGTCTTTAAAGATACAACTTTCACATCATATGAATTGCATGAACATTATATGAATTACTTTATATGAATTTGAATAAAGGCTAATCGTAAGACTTTAAAATTCCTACAATACTAAATTCATAAGGTTCCATGTGTGGTGAAATTTAAAGAAATCAAATATCATGATTGGTTTATTATGATTTAGGAAAACATAACAAAGAATAAAGAAGAAAATATTGTAGGTATATTTTCACTATAAAGTAGAAAGTCCTTACTACAATAGTGTATGTCATAAATTCATATATATTTATGTTCATATTAAATGAATTTGGATTATCATTGATATAAATAGGAATAATTACAATATTATAGAAGAATATTTTACATAGTTTTTTCATATTCATATGTGGTTACATATAGTTTTAAAGAGGGAGAAGTTTCTATATATATATAAGTTCCCATGTGTTTTCAAAATAATGAAAGGTTGAAAATTTCGAAGTTTTAATTCCTAATAATTATTTGAATTTGAATTCAAGTATTTAAATGATAGGGGGAGTGGGTGAATCAGTGTTGGTGACTATTAATCCTTTTCTATAATTTTTATCCCTTTTACTTTTAACTCTATCACTAGTTGAGGTGAATCAATCTCAAGTTATATTTTCTAACCATTGTATTCAAACACAACACATCCAAACACACACACACAAAGAACAAAATGATTTACATGTTTCACCTATCAAAACGAAAGGATAATCCTTAGTGTGAACTGGTAAAACCTAGGATCAACCTACCCACTTATAAAACCCTGTGGGCATTACACTATTATCTCATTCCAGTTTACAGTGTGTATATCACACACTTGTTTAGTGTATCCTATACTCAGGCATATATCATATCTTAAAAATGGTATAACGATAAAAAAAATAGATTCTATCATGAATTGAGGTATTTTTAAGTTGTTGGAGTACTAAATTTGTCTTCTTCTTCTTCTCTAGCATAGTAGTAAGTCACTTATTCTTTTTTTTATGCAGAAAACCACATAAAACCCTTATTTGTATTCTTCATAACAACAAAATGAGTGATTCCTTCCTTTAACATAATAAATAATTCTTATTCTTTTGCTGTTAAAATTTCAATTCATAGAACATTTCCTCCTATGTTGCAGAATTATACACCAACATGCCTTCTTCATACTTATCCTTCCTTTATTCTTCTTCTTTAGTGCACAGTAAGAATGCATTGTAAATAACATTTATATTCAACTATTAGGGTGTATATGATGAAAAAAGAGTCAGTTATTCTCCATTATCTATGATACTTCAAGAACATTTCTTCTCTGAACCATATTGGGTCACTTTTATTCAATATTAGTAAACATTATTTTTTGGTTCTATATCAAATATATCTCTTATCTTGGAGAAAAAAATCTTTCTCTCTGGAATAATAGTCCATAACAACAACACTTATTTTCTTTGATCTATATATATATATATATATATATATATATATAATTCCATGGAATATTGGTTTTTTTTGGTTATATTTATTTTCTTCATTTTAGTATTTATAATGCTGTGTAAATACTTAAATTAAAATTTCTATAATTACCATCCATTCAAAATCTTAAATTTTTTACCATTAATTATTTTAAAAACACTTAGAAGCTCATATATCCATAGAATATGCTTCCTCTTAAAAACTACTTGTAACTGATTCAAAATTTTCAAAAATCACATATCCTATTCTTACATAATCTTGTAATTATTCCTCTTTCTATCCATGAAAATTTACATTCATTTAATATGAACATGAATATATATTCATGCATAACAAGAATTATTCCAATCATGTGTTCCTCCTATTTTGACACGGATCTACCTAAAAGATCTTTTTCTTTATTATTCATCAAGACTAGATGAATCATGACTGACCAATCATGATATTTGTTTTATATAAGGTTCAAAACACTTGGTATCTTATGAATTTATTATCATAGGAATTTTAAATTATTACAATCATACTTTATTCAAATTCATATGAAGTAATTCAAATGATTTTCATTTAAGTCATATGATGTGAAAGTCATATGATTGAAGACATATGTTGTATATTCAACTTTTGTATTTTGATCCACCTTCATGATGCAATACATTTACCTACAATATGGATACCTTCATAATTCTAGTGACACTAAAATTCATTCAATCAATATTCCCAGTGTGAAGTTTCAATCACAATGTAATAGACCAATTAAATGCCCTTAAGTAGCATAAAAATAACAATTATGTATTAAGGGTGGCCTAAAATTAACTTTATGTGGATTCTGATTAACTTTACATAAATACCAGAGTACTATTACATAGAACCAAGAGTATCATTACATACATAACTAAACTTAAATGTTACCCTTATGTAGGTAATGTAATATTAAAGATGACCTTTATGTAATCTAAAAGACCTTTACATGGTTAATGAATTTCTAAGTTACCCTTACACATAAATCAGGTTATATTTACACACAATATGAAACCTAAAACTTACCTTGACATAGAATCCAAATGCCATTACACAAAACATTTAATTGAATGCATAAATTTATACAACAATACTATATACATTTATGTATCCGGCATAAAAATGGAGTTACCTTTATATGAGTAGTGAAATTTCCAAATTACCTTTATGTTGAATTATGATTTACCTTCACATATCTAATACATATTCTAGATATATTTTACAAGGACTCTTAGAATTTACCCTTACATAGGTAATTTTTAGGTTACCTTTACATGGGTAGTAAAATTTTTTATTACCCTTACACAAATCATGATTTTTCCATTTTCATGCTCGTGTATAGAAATTCTAGGATAACTCTAAGATCTTATAATTTCAATCTTATTAATCCTTAAACTCTTCAATTATTTTAAAACATCATCCAAAAAAAGATGAACTCATTTACTTTACTTCTTTATAAAGATATAACAATCTTCATTATAAATTCTGTATGGAACATAAAATTATAAGTTCCAGATTTAAATCTATTGGAGTTGAGTGGTTTTCTAAAAATATCAACAAGTTGTTCTTGTATTCCATTGAATTAGAAAATTATATCTCATTTTTTTGTATGATCAAGTTGGAAATGTTGTCTTATATTTTGTGATTAATTCATGAGTGATGTTCTGAGTTTTTATATAAATCTATGGAACTTGTGTTATCACATAAAATTAGAGTTTTACTAAAACTCATGCCAAAATCTATGAGTGTGTATTTCATTCACAACACTTTATAACAATAACTTCCAGCTACCACTTATTTAGCTTCAATAATGGAAAGGGATAATGAATTTTTTTTCTTATAAGACTAAGAAATTAAAGCTTCTCCTATAAAATTGTAAGTTCCAGATTTACTTTTTCTATCCATTTTACATCCTACAAAATCAGCATCTGAAAAGTTTTTAAAATCAATATCATTTGTAGAAGTATAAAATAGACCAAGGCCCATAGTTCACTTAAGATAATGAAATTTTGTTTTTATCTTTAAGATGGTATTTTTTTGGATTTTATTAATTTATTTCACATAATCATATAAAAAACATTAAGTCTAGATGAATAGCTATAATATATAGAAAACTTCCAATCATTACTTTAAAAAGTTTTTGATCAACTGGTTTTCCAGATTCATAAAGATCTAAAGTATTTTAGGTTTCCATAGGAGAACTAATAGTTTTAGTATTGTAATATCCAATATTTTTAATAATATCTTATATATGTATATATATTGAGATATAAAATTTCATTCTATTTTTTTAGAAATTTGAAAACCAAGTAAAAAGGATAATTCTCTCATATTCTCATCTCAAACATAGATTTCATATGATTCAAAAAGGAATCAGTAAGAAATTTTTGATTTTAGACAAATATAATTTCATTTCCATAAATTTAAAAAATTATGATATCTTTGAAAAAAAAATTATAAAGAGTTGGATATGTAGTTCCCTTAAAAAATTATTTTGTAACAAAAAACTAGTTAAACTATCATAACAGGATCTTGGGGCTTGTTTAAGTCCACAAAGCACTTTAGTAAGTTTAAAAACATGATCCATAAATTTTGTTCTTTCAAAACTAGGTTATTGTTCTATATAAACTTCCTCCTATAAATATCTACTAAGGAAAGCACACTTCACATCCATTTGAAAAAGGGTGAAATTTAGAAATGATACATATGATAAAAGTGTATGAATAGCTTAATGTATAGCTATATGAGCATAGTTTCCTCATAGTCTAGGAATTATTATTGGTTATACAACTTTCCAATAAGTCTTACTTTATTTCTAACCATTACTCCATTTTTATTACATTTATTTTAGAAAACCCATTTTACACCAATTACAGAAAAATATTTAGAATTTTAAACTAATGTCCAAAATTGATTTCTATCAAACTCATTAAGTTCATATTTCATCACAATTATCCAATATTCATTACATAAATTCTCTTTATTAGTATTTTATTCAAATTATGATAAAAATACACAATGTTCACACTTATTTCTTAAGGAACATCTACTATTAACTGGTTATTCTACATCACTAATGATATTATCACTAGGATAAATCCAAATAATTGTCTTAATTATTAATCTTGTAAAAAAAATTTCTTCAATAACATGTTGAATTTATTCTAGAGGTTTAATCTAAAAAATGTGTCTTCAGTTATTCTCTCATAAGAATAATTTTCTAACAAGGGTTAAAAATCTATTTTACTAAAAACTTACAAAGGTGTGGATTTAGGTTTTTTGAAAACAAAGGATTAGTTTCATAAAATTTTACATTCATTGTATCATAAAAAATACTTTTATTTTTATTAAAAACTATATAATCTTTGTTTGTTTTATAATAACCAAGAAAATTTTATTTTTTATATTTTGGAGAAAATTTATATAAATTATATTTAGTATTCAAAATGAATACTTTTCTTCTAAAAACTCTGAAATAATAAAGTTTTAGTTTTCTTCTTATCTAAAACTCATAAGGATTTTCATTAATAAAGAGTCTAAGTAAAACTCAATTTATAGTATAGTAATTAGTACTAAATACTTTAGACAAAAAATGTTTAGAAATTGATTATTCCCTCAACATGGATATTGTAATCCCTTAAAGAAATCTATTTCTTCTTTCAGCTACACCATTTTCCTAAGGTGTTCTAGAAGCTGAGAAGTTATGTATTATACTTTTTACTGCTAAAAGTTTCAAATTTATAATTTAAAAATTTCCCACCATGGTCACTATGAATATTTACAAAAGGTATACTTTTCTCATTTTTAATACGAGCTATACAAATTTTAAAATTTAAAAAGTATTCTAACTTTTTTTCTAGAACATATACCCATGTTTATCTAGTGTAGTCATCAACTAAAAAATATATACATTATTTTCCACTAATGCTTCCATTTTTTGTTGGACCAAATGAATCCATGTGCATAAACTATAAATAATCAGATGTTGAAACTTCACTAATAGATTTAAAACTTGACCTATATTTCTTTCAAAATTGACAAGGATTATAAACTTTAGAAGAGTTAAACCTAAGATTTTGTAGATCTAAATAGTCCTTTCTTATAAAGTTTGTATAAATTTATAATGTTATAGTGTCATATAATTTTATTCAATAACCATGATTGATCTTCTATTTCAATAAGTCAAGGTAACTCTTAGCTCTTAAGGTCTTCTAAGTAAAGTGTGTAAACATTCTCATGTCTGTAGGAAGAAAAAATGAATTTTATTTCTGTACTTTGAATAAAACATTTATCATTCCTTATGTTCACAAGGTATCCATAATCATATAATTTTATTATTCTTATAATATTTTCCTTAAGGCCTACAACAAATAAAAAATTTGAAATTAAATATTTTCCAAGAAGAACAATATCAAATATTCCATAGATTTCTCCTTAAGAATTGGCACTAAGTAAATTTACCACCCTATATTTTTATAATCTTATGAAATAATTTCTTGTTTCCAATCATATAAAGAGAGCATACATTATCCATGTAACAAATATTGTTGTTTTTTGTACTCTTCATATTTTCCAAAAAATAAAAAGTAGGATTTTGGTACCCAAACTTGCTTGTGTATAGAATTGTTAGAAAATAGAACTTTAGGTATCAAAATATATATAACATTTCTATATTATATAGATACTAATTCCTTATAAATATAATATTTCATAAATCCAAAAGAGTGTACTCTATTTAAAGAACACTTATTTTTTCAATATACACCACTTTGACATTTAGTAGAAAAAGGTTCACTTTTTGGAACAAAATAATTATTTTGGAAATGAGGTTTTGGGTTTGTAAAAACCATCCCATAAATACTTCTATGAGGTCTAATTTTTCTATACATGTTATCAAAATCTTCCTTTTCAGAAGTAAATTTTTAGAGTTATTTTTTCATACTCAAAATTTCATAATTTATTTTAACAACTAAATCATTATTCTCATTAGTATAATTAGAATGAGATTTATTATATAATTATTCTGTAAGATAAGTAAATTATAGAGAATTGTTTGAAATATTATAATTTTATTTAGAAAGATATTCCATAGAATCTTCATATTTTTTAAAAAAATTACTATTTTGTTTATCTAAAAAATTATAAAATCTTGAAACTTCTTCAAAGCTAGGTAAAGAATCATTCTCATCTGATGAATTATATTTTTATTTTTACAAAGAATTAAAATAATTATCATCCTTATAATTAGGATAATTTTTGTTTAAAACTAAATTGGTAAGGTATTATGATGATAAATTTTCCATGAAACATTCTTTTATCTTTGTAATTCTGGTATAAAATCCCATAACCTTTTGATTATCAAAACTATCATCATAAGAATTATATAAATAACTGTATCCACCACTAGCACTTTAGGTTTCTGAAACTTTCATAATTTTTTCCCCTTTATGATTATAGATATTTTTATAACTTCTTTATTTCTTTTACTTCTTCTAAATTTTGGGATAATCTGGTCTTATATAACCTAGTTTCTTACACTCATAGCATATCATATCTGAATAATCTTTCTTTTTCACTTATTTATTTATAATTATTATTATACTTATAATTAAAACCCTTCTTTATAACTATATTGTTCATCCTCTTATAAAGATTATCCATCTCATTTTCACTTTGTTCCGATGAACTACTCTCTATCACAACTTTAACTTTATTATTTTTTGAATATTTAGAAACTTTCTCAACTAATCTATATTTCTTAAGAATGTTTTAAGTAGAATAAAAAACTACTCTATTTCTCTATTTAACTTTTTTAGTATCTATTTTCAGCCTTACCTCATACTTCATGAGAGTTCCAATAAGATTATCTAAGGTTAACTTTGTTAAATGCTAAGTATCATCTAGATCCATCCTCTTGGAATCTCATTAACTAGGAATAATTCCAATAATATTCTCTATAAAAATTTCATCATTTAAATATTTATCTCCAAAAAATTAAAAACCATTTACAATTTTCATTAATATCAGATGCATCTTTGCAAAAACAATCTCCTTGTAGAAAATAAAATTATTGATAATTAGCTCTCGGCATAGATCTCCTAGTTTTGATAACATTGGGAGTTCTAAAGTGATTAACTTCAAGATTTTTCCAAATATGGTTAGCTAATTGTTGACACTCCTTTGGTCACAGAGTCTAAAGATTGGAAAAGGGGAATATCTTAGCTCAAAGTGATTCAAACTTTGGACAAATATCAAAAATTGACAAAGGAATAAGAAGAACATTGCCCATTGGTCGCGCAAGTTCCCTCATAGTCGCGCAATTCCACTTGCGTGACGCATAATGGTCACGCAAGTGACTTGAGATACCTAAGTGATAACCGCCCGGGGTCTTCTCCTGCCTATAAATAGACCCTGTGGGCCCCCCATTTCGGGAGGATTTTTTCCAGAAACTCAAATTTGAGCTCTTGGCACCCTAGTCTCTTCTCAAAGGTTCCGAAACACTTCTAAGGTAATTTCTTACCTAGAAAGGAATATCTAAAGAAAGGGAGGAAGGCCTAAGTGTTGAAAATCATCAACACATGCGCGCCTGAGTGGCCAGCCCTTAAGGGAAAAGGCCACACTTACGCGTCGCCTTACTCCTTCAATAGAACTTGTGCGCCCCTCTTCTGGAAGAACCTCAAGAGGATTATAAAGGATTTAATCAAGAGTCGCTCAAGTATTACCCTACTGGTTAACCATCGCGCAAGTACCCATCTGTCGCGCAGGTATACCTGCACGACCAGGACTTGCGCGCCCACGCAGTACCTGCGCGTCTTCCAGGACTTGCGCGCCCCTGCCTTTTTGGGCGCCCTTCTTTCCCATTTCACCCCTCTTAAGCAATTCCAGCTTTCCTATTCAAGATTAAGTCTTCAAGACACTCTTCAATGCCATTTATGGCATGATTTCTTGATTTGATTTCCTTATCTGAAAGGAATTATGTGGAATATCTCTCAAAACCTAGTGATTTACACATCTTTTTGTCACTAAAGATTGAGATTTCATTCATTCAACATCATCCTTTAAGATGAGAGAATCCTTAACCTGGGTCTCCTTTTCAGGAATAATCCCCAGTCATAAGTCCTCTAATTTGGGCATCCTCTTTAGGATTAAGCCCCAAGTCCTCTAATTTGGGCATCCTCTTTAGGAGTAAGCCCTAGATCCCCTAACCTGGATCTCCTTCTCAGGAGTAATCCCCAGTAACAAATATGGGCATCCTTCTCAGGAGTAAGCCTCAGTCACAAATATGGGCCTCCTTCTCAGGAGTAAGCCCCAGTCTTAATTCTTCTTAACCAGTCCTAATTTACCTTTGATCTAGGATTCCTTCTCAGGAGTAAAACCCAATCACAAGTCCTATCCTAATTTGGGCTTCCTTTTCAGGAGTAAGCCCCAATTTAGAGTATTCAAGTCTCCATAAAGCACATATACCTTTATGGACCTTGTTCCTGGATTTCTTCCCTGAAGTAAATCATAATATTCATTTATCTGGGCAGTCATGCATTTATAAGTCCCACATTATTTCTTATGATTGCATCTTTTATGGCACAATTGTCTATTTTTTTACCAATACCTCTTGTTTCTCACACTGATTATGACTCACGTGATCTTAGAGTGTAAAAGTGATTATGACAATCTTCTTTGAGCCATAAATCATAAACATCATACTCCCTTACTTGAAGTACGTGGGTTCTGATTCCTTTTCTAAACAAAGGATATGTAGGTAGCCCATCTGTGGTTTCGATCCCAACTCTGAAATAATCCATGTCCTCCTGAATGACAATAAACTTCAAGTGCCCCACCGAGTGGCTTTAAAACCAGCATGGTCATCATAATGACCAAGATACTTCTATATAAATGTGTCGAAGGGAATCATTGACCAAAAATCTCTAACAAATACAGATGATTCTTTGTCAGTGAAGAACCTCAAATACATATAAAAGATTCTCTAAATTTAATACATATCAATCATTGATTGTCAGATCAAAATGAAAACTCATTTTATATTTGGTAATGTAATAAGGATTCACGAACATAACTTAAATCTATAAAGGGAGTCCTGGAGTAGAAAATAATTCCCCTCAAAAAGGTGTGATGAGTCCGACCTCCCATCCTCTTGAGCAATGAAAATTCCTAAGCCTCATCAGTCTATAAACTAATGAGCACCTACCTTTGGAAAGTAGGTCCGAATGGATATGGAATCATTGGATGTTTCCGGTTCTACGAACAAACCCATTAGAAACCAATCAGAATGTTTGAACCTCCCATCAAAGGAGGTTACATGTGCGACTAGGACTTGGGCGCCCACGCAGTACCTGCGCGCCTGCCAGGACTTGCGTGACCCTGCCTTTTTGGGTTCCCTTCTTGCCCATTTCACCCCTCTTAAGCCATTACACCTTTCCTATTCAAGATTCAGTCTTCAAGACACTCTTCAAAGCCATTTATGGCATGATTTCTTGATTTGACTTCCATTATCTAAAAGGAATTCTGTGGAATATCTCTCAAAACCTAGTGATTTACACATCTTTATGTCACTAAAGATTGAGATTTTATTCATTCAACCTCATCCTTTAAGATGAGAGAATCCTTAACCTGGGTCTCCTTTTCAGGAATAATCCCCAGTCATAAGTCCTCTAATTTGGGCATCCTCTTTAGGAGTAATACCCAAGTCCTTTAATTTGGGCATCCTCCTTAGGAGTAAGCCCCAGATCCCCTAACTTGGGCCACCTTCTCAGGAGTAAGCCCCAGTCAAAAATATGGACCTCCTTCTCAAGAGTAAGCCCCAGTCACAAATATGGGCCTCCTTCTCAGGAGTAAGACCCAGTCTTAATTCTTCTTAACCAGTCCTAATTTACCTTTGATCTGGGATTCCTTCTCAGGAGTAAAACCCAATCACAAGTCCTATCCTAATTTGGGCCTCCTTTTCACGAGTAAGCCCCAAGTTAGAGTATTCAAATCTCCATAAAGCACATATACCTTTATGGACCATGTTCCTGGATTTCTTCCCTGAAGTAAATCCTAATCTTCATTTATCTGGGTATTCATACATACATAAGTCCCACATTATTACCAATACCTCTTGTTTCTCACACCGAGCATGACTCACGTGAGCTTAGAGTGTAATAGTGATTATGACATTATTCTTTGAGCCATCAATCATAAACATCATACTCCCTTACTCGAACTATGTGGGTTCTGATTCATTTTCTAAACAAAGGATACGTAGGTAGCCCATCTGCAGGTTCGATCCCAACTCTGAAATAATCCATGTCCTCCTGAATGACAATAAACTTCAAGTGCCCCACTGAGTGGATTTAAAACCAGCATGGTCATCATAATGACCAAGAGACTTCTATATAAATGTGTCGAAGGAAACCATTGACCAATAATCTCTAACAAATACAGATGATTCTTTATCAGTGAAGAACCTCGAATACATATAAAAGATTCTATAAATTTCCTACATATCAATCATTGATTTTCAGATCAAAAGGAAAAATCATTTTATATTTGGTAATGTAATAAGGATTCACGAACATAACTTAAATCTAAAAAGAGAGTCCTAGAGTAGAAAATAATTCCCCTAAAAAAGGTGTGATGAGTCCGACCTCCCATCCTCTCGACCAATGAAAATTCCTAAGCCTCATCAGTCCATAAACTAATGAGCACCTACCTTTGGAAAGTAGGTCCGAATAGATGTGGAATCATTGGATGTTTCCGGTTCTACGAACAAACCCGTTAGAAACTGATCAGAATGTTTGAACCTCCCATCAAAGGAGGTTACCTGTGCGACCAGGACTTGCGCGCCCATGCAGTACCTGAGCGCCTGCCAGGACTTGCACACCCCTACCTTTTTGGGTGCCCTTCTTGCCCATTTCACCCCTCTTAAGCCATTCCACCTTTCCTATTCAAGATCCAGTCTTCAAGACACTCTTCAAATCCATTTATGGCATGATTTGTTGATTTAACTTCCATAATCTGAAAGGAATTCTGTGGAATATCTCTCAAAACCTAGTGATTTACACATCTTTATGTCACTAAATATTTAGATTTCATTCATTCAACCTCATCCTTTAATATGAGAGAATCCTTAACCCGGGTCTCATTTTCAAGAAATAATCCCCAGTCATAAGTCCTCTAATTTGGGCATCCTATTTAAGAGTAAGCCCCAAGTCCTCTAATTTGGGCATCCTCCTTAGGAGTAAGCCCCATATCCCCTAACCTAGGCCTCCTTCTCAGGAGTAATCCCCAGTCACAAATATGGGCCTCCTTCTCAGAAGTAAGCCCCAGTCACAAATATGGGCCTCCTTCTCATGAGTAAGCCCCTGTCTTAATTCTTATTAACCAGTCCTAATTTACCTTTGATCAAGGATTCCTTCTCAGGAGTAAAACCCAATCACAAGTCCTATCCTAATTTGGGCCTCCTTTTCAGGATTAAGGCCCAAGTTAGAGTATTCAAATCTCCATGAAGCACATATTCTTTTATGGACCCTGTTCCTGGATTTCTTCCCTGAAGTAAATCCAAATCTTCAATTATCTGGGTAGTCATACATACATAAGTCCCACATTATTTCTTATGATTTCATCTTTTATGGCACAATTGTCTATTTTTTACCAATACCTCTTGTTTCTCACACCGATCATGACTCACGTGAGCTTAGAGTGTAAAAGTGATTATGACATTCTTCTTTGAGCCATCAATCATAAACATCATACTCCCTTACTCGAACTACGTGGGTTCTGATTCCTTTTCTAAACAAAGGATACGTAGGTATCCCATCTACGGGTTCGATCCCAACTCTGAAATAATCCATGTCCTCCTGAATAACAATAAACTTCAAGTGCCCCACTGAGTGGCTTTAAAACCAGCATGGTCATCATAATGACCAAGAGACTTCTATATAAATGTGGGAAACCATTGACCAAGAATCTCTAACAAATACAGATGATTATTTATTAGGGAAGAACCTCGAATACATATAAAATATTCTCTAAATTTCCAACATATCAATCATTGATTGTCAGATCAAAAGGAAAACTCATTTTATATTTGGTAATGCAATAAGGATTCACGAACATAACTTAAATCTATAAATAGAGTCCTGGAGTAGACAATAATTCCCCTCAAAAAGGTGTGAGGATTCTGACCTCCCATCCTCTCGACTAATGCAAATTCCTAAGCCTCATCAGTCCATAAACTAATGAGGACCTACCTTTGGAAAGTAGGTCCGAATATATGTGGAATCATTGGATGTTTCTGGTTCTATGAACAAACCTGTTAGAAACCGATCAGAATGTTTGAACCTCCCATCAAAGGAGGTTACCTGCGCGACCAGGACTTGCACACCCACGCAGTACCTGTGTGCCTTCCAGGACTTGCGCGCCCCTGCCTTTTTGGGTTCCCTTCTTGCCAATTTCACCCCTCTTAAGCCATTCCACCTTTCCTATTCAAGATTCAGTCTTTAAGACACTCTTCAAATCCAGTTATGGCATAATTTCTTGATTTGACTTCCTTATCTGAAAGGAATTCTATGGAATATCTCTCAAAACCTAGTGATTTACAAATCTTTATGTCACTAAAGATTGGGATTTCATTCATTCAACCTCATCCTTTAAGATGAGAGAATCCTTAACCTGGGTCTCATTTTCAGGAATAATCCCCAGTCATAAGTCCTCTAATTTGGGAATCCTCTTTAGGAGTAAGCCCCAAGTCCTCTAATTTGGGCATCCTCCTTAGGAGTAAGCCCTAGATCCCCTAACCTGGGCCTCCTTCTTAGGAGTAAGCCCCAGTCACAAATATGGGCCTCCTTCTCAGAAGTAATCCCCAGTCACAAATATGGGCCTCCTTCTCAGGAGTAAACCCCAGTCTTAATTCTTCTTAACCAGTCCTAATTTACCTTTGATCTGGGATTCCTTCTTAGGAGTAAAACCCAATCACAAGTCCTATCCTAATTTGGGCCTCCTTTTCAGGAGTAATATCCAAGTTAGAGTATTAAAATCTTCATGAAGCACATATACCTTTATGGACCCTGTTCCTAGATTTCTTCCCTGAAGTATATCCTAATATTCATTTATATGGGCAGTCATACATACATAAGTCCCACATTATTTCTTATGATTGCATCTTTTATGGAACAATTGTCTATTTTTTACCAATACCTCTTGTTTCTCACACCAAGCATGACTCACGTGAGCTTAGAGTGTAAAAGTGATTATGAAATTCTTCTTTGAGCCATCAATCATAAACAACATACTCCCTTACTCGAACTACGTGGGTTCTGATTTCTTTTCTAAACAAAGGATACGTAAGTATCCCATCTGCGGGTTTTATCCCAACTCTGAAATAATCCAAGTCCTCTTGAATGACAATAAACTTCAAGTGCCCCACTGAGTGGCTTTAAAACCAGCATGGTCATCATAATGACCAAGAGACTTCTATATCAATGTGTCGAAGGGAACCATTGACCAAGAATCTCTAAAAAATACAGATGATTCTTTATCAGTGAAGAACCTTGAATACATATAAAAGATTCTCTAAATTTCCTACATATCAATCATTGATTGTCAGATCAAAAGGAAACCTCATTTTATATTTGGTAATGTAATAAGGATTTACGAACATAACTTAAATCTATAAAGAGAGTCCCAGAGTAGACAATAATTCCCCTCAAAAAGGTGTGATGAGTCCGACCTCCCATCCTCTCGACCAATAAAAATTTCTAAGCCTCATCAGTCCATAAACTAATGAGCACCTACCTTTGGAAAGTAGGTCCGAATGAATGTGGAATCATTGGATGTTTCCGGTTCTACGAACAAACCCATTAGAAACCGATCGTAATGTTTGAATCTCCCATCAAAGGAGGTCATCCCCGAAATTCGATGGAA
Source organism: Viscum album (assembly GCA_963277665.1). Lineage (NCBI taxonomy): Eukaryota > Viridiplantae > Streptophyta > Magnoliopsida > Santalales > Viscaceae > Viscum > Viscum album. The sequence goes on from OY728144.1 coordinate 302,805,017, forward strand.
ACACTAATTCACAAGATTAAATATTACTATAGATATTTCTATTAATTGAATATAACAACATAAATCTAACATTATAATTTGGTTAATACTCAGAATTATCATATTTAAAGAAAATAGTAATTTAATTATCAGGAATATTATATTTTCATATCAACGTGATAAACTTTTCTACTCAATGTTTATAATGAATGTATTCATTTATTCTATCCAATACTAATAATTAGTTCCCTAAAATATTGGTTGTCTTCTTAGATTAAATTTTTATAATGGTCCAAAATTTAAGCCTATAATATTTAAATGATAAGTATACTATTTATAAAAAAAAATTAGTATAAACAGTTTATAATAAATAGTACAAATGATATAAAATGTATTATTTTATAACAAATATAAACATTAAAAAGTAGTATAACTTCCTCTGATACCAAATGTAGGATCATAAGATTATATAGAAACACTACAAGATGGGGGGAGAATTTTAGTTTATAAAATAAAAATACAAATTTTTATAACTTTCTAATGTAGGTTAATCAGATGAACACTATTTCCGATTTATATTTTTAGAGTTAAGAAAAGTTTATAATAAAAGTAAATTTTTCTTAAATAATGAACAATGGAAAATGGAACTTGTAGAAACAAGTAAAATAAAACTTTATAAAATAATAACAAAACTTTCAACTTCAGTGTCAAGGAAGTCAAAAAAAACTGACTCTGGGTATCTATGATTTTCATAAAACTATAAAGGTTTTCCTTCCTTAAGCAAATAATCCCTCAATACTAAGATTAGAAAAACATTAGTTCCCTATCCATGGGAAGCCTCAATTATTAAGATCGAAAAAACTCTATCTTCCCATACCTAAAAGCCCTAGATCAAACCAAATAAGATATAAAATTAAAAACATAAAAATTCTCAATGCATCTACAATATATTCTCAAAAATTCCTTAATAAACAAACTCACTAAATAATTACAATGAAGCGATCACTCAAAGTAAAATGTTGTTACAAATAGTTTCATATAAAATCTTAGATCATCAGTTATAAAAAACCTCCCTCCTCTTCAAATGTTGCTTCTATTTATTGGAATACCTCCAATGCTCATATTTCATTTATTCTATATATTTTAAAATAAAACATTCCTTTCACACCTTTTTTGAAAAAGTAAAAAAGTATCTCGTTCGAGAAATGAAAAAAAGATTCATTTTAAAATATTTTTTAAAAACTAAAAAAAGGTAAAAATAAATTTGAAAAATAAAATTATTATATTAAAAACATTATTTAAAATATTTTTAGAAAAAAATGATATGGAAGAAAATGTCTTTTCTGCTAAATAGAGAAATATATTCTATTTTCCTTAAAAAAATCCATTTGGCCTCTTGAGTACATAAAGAGGGGAAAATGAAAGGAAAACATATATTCTCTAGAAATAACCAGAGTATAAAACAATTCATGAGATTATTGAGAGGTAGATCATATAATTTCATCATCGTAAACATAATCATAAAAAATATTGATAAACAATGATATTATAACATAAAACCTTTACCACTTTTGTAACTTTTGAATCATAAGACTGATGAAAGAAGAAAAACATAGATGGATATGTAAATCCCCATAATTTTCATAAGAAGAATCATAAATGAAATTATTTGGTATTATATGAAACACAAAAAATAAATAAGTGGTGAATATGTCATTTGTATCACAAAAATAAAAGTGAGATAAAAGTATCTTACCTAAAGATCAACTTGCTTCAAAATTTATTTAACCACCTATATAATAAATTTAAATTTATTATATTTTGATACCAGAACCATGTGAATGATTATTATATAATATATCTTTATTATATATATATATATATGTATATGTATATGTATGTTTATATCCATCCATAAAGGTAGATATACAAAATGATTACACCATTCAAGGAGACGGTAGGTTGTACGTATAGATAAAAAGTGTTTTCATTTTTCAACGGATGAAGAGAAAAAAGGTAAGTAATAATAAGCCTTTAAATATTCATTATTATATCATAAAAATAATATAAATTCATTAAATACATCCTTATTACTATCTATGTAAAGTGTAGATAAAAAATGAATCACATTGCTTCGTGTTGGTGGTAGCCCACACGTACGCGCAAGTGATGTTATCATTTTCCAATGTTTTGGAAGGTAAGAATTTAGATATGATAATATATTTATAGAAGAATAATTAGTACATAAATATCATATTTAAACTTTCAAACCATCATAATACGCATCCATAAAATGTGTTAGTGAAAAATGAATTGTAGCGCTGCTTGGAGATGGTAAGACGTACATATGCACGAACGAAACTTTCACTTTTCATTTGACGGAAAAGAGGGTGAAATAATGGTGGTTTAATAATAATAATAAAATATCAATATATTTAGTATACTTAATGTTTTATTTAATTAATAATATAATAGATTTATATATAAAAGAATAATTAAAAAGGAAGTAATCGGTTAAGGAGATTGCCTCTTCTTTGAAACAACACCATTAGATATCCTATTAAGAACCCTAGGGTACAACTTTAGGAATAAAAACACATCTATAATGTATCTAAATAAGTTTATAAGTTATTATTTTAGGTTATTATTAGTCTATAAGGCTCAAAGTATTGTTAATAAGAGAAAGGATGGGTGACCTTTTATAATTGAGTAGAGGGGCACTCATGGAATTCCTTAAAAGATTAAAATATAGTAAACTCATTATCCATCCAAAATACCTCAAAAGTCCAAGTAATATAATATAATATACTATGGTATTTAAATACCATAAAAATTAAATTTTTATATGGTTATGTAGTTTTTTAAACCATATTTATGGTTTAATTCCGTAGCTAACCTATTTTAACCTTAATCACGACAATTTCCTTTTTCACTCTTAAATGGTTTTAATTTTACTTATAAGAGGAAAATTGACCTAAAAATGGAAAAGGTATGACATTTTAGACCATATATAATCCACATTTTCCTATTTTAATATTTTTAGGATTTTTAAATAATTTAATAAAATGTTATTTTGATAAAATATCATTAATGTCAATTTTGACACTATTCATTTAATTTGACTTAAAAGACATAAAGACAAAGTTTTAATTATAATATAATCCTTTAACTATTAATAATATATTATATGTATCTAAAACATATTTAGAACACCATAAATAACCTAAATTATATTACTTTTACATTTTTAAAATCATTTTATTAATTTTTCTATTAAATGAAGAAATGTTTCATTAGTATTGCATAAGCATTTAAGTTAAATATATAATTACTAAAAATTAAAAATAAATTTAAATCATGAAAATAATTTCATTATTCTAAAAATATTCATTTATATTCATTCATAACTTTCCTTTTTCCCTCTGTGGCCACATAATAGATATTTAAAATTAAGAGAGAGACACTTCATAACTTTCTTTGCTTTAAATATTATATAATTAATTTTCATGGAAAAAATTTCTAGTAAATAAATAACTTTAAATACTAAGGTAATATTGGTTGAATTTCCTTTACCATATAATAATTAGTATGAAAAAATATGTCCTTATCACTTAGTTTTAAGCAAGATTACCCCAATTTACCCTTTACAGAGGTGAAATTTTTTACCACAATTACTATTAATATTGACAAAAAATAAAAGGGTCCTATTTAAAAAATTTAAACCTCATGATTCCAAATATTAAATCAATTTTATTAAATTAAATACCTATAAGTTTTATAAATTAATTTTAAAATAATTTTACAAAATGCGATGAAAACTGTTTTTAGAAAAATACAGTTTTTAAGCATAAAACTTGATTTATTCATAGCACATGCATAGTAAAAATATTAAATGAATGTTTAAAACATTTTATTATATTTATAATATATAAAATTTCATTAAAATAATTAACCAATTTTGATTAATTTAATTTATCATTACAAAAACACATTTTTTGCATAAAAACATTCTTTACATCAAATTAATATATTTGATTTAAAAAAACAAATTTTGAGGGTTAAGTGGAAACCCTCAAAAAATAACTCCATAAAAATTTTTACATACTATATACACATGTTTAATACACCATAATATTCCAAAAAACCATTAAATTCTAAAATTAGTCTATTAGAATCCTTTTCCTTAAATAATTCTAAGTGAAGTGTACTTACCTTTGTTCTCAGGTCTTCCTTGATGATGTCTTCAAGGCGTTCAACCAAATTGTCCCGTGTCTAAATAAAATCTTCCAAAATTATTTTACTTTCATTGAAACTTATGATCAGAGTGAGTTCTTTCTTGTTGAACAATCCCCTATGCTTGTTATTAACATCCACTGGTAATAGTTTCTCAATTATTTTGTCTGTATCTTCTAGGGGGATTAACTAGTATAGTATCTAACATTTTTTCCTCTGAGTGTATGATTAGGTCCCATTCATCTCCATGTTTCTTTATCTATCCCTCCCTTTCATTCAGTTTTCCTTTCTGAGTGGACCTAGTATCCATCGGTTTAGCCTAATAGGAGTAGTCTTTCCTCCTTTGGACTTCTTCTCTTTAGTCAGGATGAAACTACCAGAGTATCAGTTACCTTTTGACCTTTATTCCTTCTTGGGTTGTTAATTCCTTTATTATATCTTCCCTATATACTATCTCTTGAGAAGTAACTATAACTCTCTTCATTTGACTCATCCCAATGTGCTTCTTACTCTTCATTGGGATGTTTCTCATGATAAAGATCCATGTGTTCTTTTATCTGACCCTCGACTTCCATCCCTTCAAAGTAGTTCCCCAATTTAATAGTGTATTTGGTCCTTATTGAACCCAACCTTCTCAATGGACTCAACCCATCCCCTTGAACTTTAGATTTTCCCTACACTTCTAGCTTCTGGTTTCAAATATTTTCATCACCCTCACATGAATATTGTACCTAAGTAGTACCACCGTTTGGATTCAAAGCCTCTACAAATGAGGAGGGAGGTTAGTCCCTACTAAAAGGTACCTAGTTCCCCTTATTTTCCACATTTTGTTCCCAAATCATGTCTCAAATTTTCATAAAAATCTTCTATATTAGGCTCTAAAAGCATGGATCTTACCTATTTATGTATGGAAGGAGAAATTCTTACCTCACTGGTTCCTATATTTTCCACGTCAAAATTATTTATTGGTGTGGTAGCATCCGAAGATTCCTTTATTTTAAAATGATTGTTATGTTATTTATAATTAATTTATAACCAACAAATTCATTTTATACATGTGAGAATCATAATTTTTCATAATTTTTTTAATCATATTCATACCTACTAATCCAATTTCTAGATGATAATTTTTGCTTTTAATATTAATATTTTAATAGTATATCATGGTTTGTTTAAACTTTTTATCATGTGTAATACCGGTCATCAAAGAAATAAAATTATTTAAAGATAAATATATTATGAAATCTCAGGGTGTTACATTATACCCTATGTAAAATTAATTTCTCCCCCAAATTTCATCTCTCATATACAAAAAAAACGAGGATATCTCTATTTCATTACGTCATCAGGTTTCCAAGTAGCATATTTGAATCTCTGATTCCTCTAGGTAACATTCACTAGGCGAGTAGTCTTGGTACATAGAAATTTATCTCTATGGTTTAATATTTATAATCATTTTTCTTTATAATAAAATTCATGCTCCATCTATATGGACTTTGAGTTTAGTGCATGTGATATATTAAGTATTTAATTCCTCATGAGAGATACATGAAACACATAATGAACCTAAGATAGGTGCAGATAAAGTAGGAAGTAATAAGATACCATCCCTACTTGATCAAGAATATAAAATGGGATAATATACCTAGGGATCAAATTTCATTTATTTAAATATTTCATAACCTTTTCCATAGAGAAATTCACAGAAACACCTTCTCACCAATTTTAGTTCACATTGATGATTGTCTATAAAAATTTTCTGCCAACATTGAGCTGCCTTGATTTGCTACTAATGGATCTAACTTTCAGTTCCACTTCCTCAACTAGATCAGATCCCAATAGGCTTATTTCTCTAACTTCAACCTAAAATTTTGGAGATTTACACTTCTTTTTATAGAGGTATTCATAAGGAGTCATCTGAATTATTGATTGAAAGTTATTTTTGTAAGAAAACTAAACTAGAGGAAGGTTTTGATCCCAACCACATTTGAAATATATAGAACAAGATCTCAACATATCCTCTAAGGTTTTAATTTTTATCTTAGACTAAACATTTACCTGAGGGTGATAAATAGGGATAAAATTTAAATCTATATCCATATCCTTATAAAGTATTTTCTAAAACTTCAAGGTAAACCTTAGATCCCAATCAGACATAATAGAATTTGGTAATCCATGAAACCTTACCACACACTTAATGTATATCATGGAAAGATGATCCAGAGATAAATCTTCTTTGATAGTGATGAAGTGTGTTGACTATATAAGGTGATCAATTACAACCCATATAGAATTATTCCCTTCATATGTTTTGGGAAGTCTAATGAAAAAAAACCATGGTGTTTTTTTCCTATTTCCATTCTAGTATAGGTAATGTTTCTAACATCTCCTTAGTGTTTTTTCAATCAAACTTAATTTTTAGACATACCAGGCACCAAGATACAGACTTTGTGACTTTTTGATATCTATTTTCATTCCATCCCACTAGAAATACTCTTTGAGGTCTCTATACATCTTTGTACTTCTACGATGAATAGAAAATGAAGAACTATGAGCTTCCTATAATAGATCCTTCTTTAAATCTAGTAAAGATGGAACACATACATGGTTCATAAAGCTTATCATTCCATCATAATCAAGGTTAAACTCAGGAATATTTATAACCTTCTTCTGCAGTTCTACATCATCCTCTTATAATTTTTTAATCTTCATTTGGATAGATGGTTGAACACTCATTTGAGAAAGAGAATATATCTCCCCTTCCTTCAATATTTCATGATCCATACTTTTCAAGTCCTAAAATAGTGTATTTTTTATGATCATCATCACAGATAATCTATCATGATACTTTCAACTTAAAACATCTGTCACCTTGTTTACTTTCCCTTGCTGGTAATATATTGAGCAGTCTTGACCTTTAATCAGCTCCAACCATCTTCTCTGTAACATATTAAACTCTTTTTGTGTGAAAATATACTTTATAATTTTATGATTAGTATATATGTAACGACCCGAAATTTTGAATAAATTTTGTTTCCTAACTTTGTGTGTTATTTTATTTTATACTCAACAAAACTATTTCATTTAATAAAATGAGACCGTTGGGTTTTTACTGTTCTATGACCGTTGGTCAGTATGATTGTTGGAAACTAAATTTTGTGATTATTGTCTATAAATACAAGTGGTCTTGATTAATTAATATAGAAAGAAGATTCGATGGCCCCATCCAGTAGTCTCGGGCCGATCAAATCCCATCTAATGGAACTCGGGAAGGAGGTAGCACCTTTTGGATTTTCTCTGGACCAAACCCATGCCGAACTTCATCGTGTGAAGCTAGAACGGAATCGCCTTCGTGAGAAGTTCAAGCTGATAAAAATCACTACTTGGGCAATGTTGGCCGATTCGCCCCAAGATTCTATCACCCTAGCACACCTTACTCTTAAGTCCTATGCTGGTGTTATAAGGGGCTATGTAACGAGACCGTAACTTCCTTGTGTAATCCTTTAATTTAAATAAAAATTGTGATTTCTTCTTATGGTGAAGTTTGTGAATTTTCTAATGTCCAGATAAATATAGTATGCATATTTTTGATGAATTTTAGAAAAAATATATTTTAAAAATATTTATGTAAACCTTAAATAAATAAAAATATGTAATGATTTTCAAAAAAAATGGTCTTCTACATTTGTGTTCAGTATGAAATTTAGAGTCTAATAAGATCAACCTAATTTTTGATGAATAGTAAATTATGAATAGTGATTTTACGCTTATGATTAGTAATGTGATCAAATGGATTAGGTTACCTCACTTAAGAAAGTATTAATATAATCTAGGCACCTTGATTTAAGTAATGTGATTCAATAAAATAGGTAAATAACTGTTTCAAAAATTATTAATTAAGTATTAGTTTTTTTTGGGTGAATAGTGTTTTTATTTAAAAATTAAATTAAAAATATTTAAAAAATTATTTTCATAAAATGGATTTCATTTTTGAAATCAGAGCATTGATATTTGGTTAAGGTGAATTTTTGGGATTTTTCTGAAACAGTTGAATTTTCAGTGAATAGTGTTTTTAATTAAAAATTAAATTAAAAATATTTAGAAAATTATTTTCATAAAATGGAGTTCATTTTTGAAATCAGAGCATCAATATTTGGTTAAGGTAAAATTTTGGGATTTTTCTGAGAAAGTTGAATTTTTAGTGAATAGTGAAAATATAGTTTTTGAGTTTCGGGTGTTTAATGACATCATTAAGGATGTAATAATTATGCAATAATTCTGGTCGACTTATGAATAGTAAGATAAGGTATGAGGTTTCCCAAGTGTCCAATACCCTGGGAAAATACCATGGGCAAGCCCATGGTTTTTCCAATACCACCGATGAGGTGTCCCTTGGCAATTAATGCTTTGTCCCCTCACTTCCCCTATAAATACCAATCCTTTCCCTCATTATTTTCATTTCCAAATCCACCCCAATGAAGTTATGGTCTCTTTACCTCCCATTGAGTCCTCCCAAGTTTCCCTCAAGCCTCCCAAGTTCCCGAACATCATTCTTTCGAAGTTACTCTTCAAGGTAAGGGATCCTACCTCTCTTTCTTTTCAAGTACTCTTATTTATGTCATTTCTTTTAAGCCCCATGTTCTTATGTTGGGGGTGTTATTTTATATTCATATTAATGTACTTTTCATTTTTATATGATTATATACCCTCTCTTTCTCTCATCATTTCATTTTATGAATGTTTAAGTGGCGTCGTTAGGCTGCCGAATATTTGTAAGGGATTCTTTCACCCTTCTCATTTTCAAAGTTCTATTTTAATGTCAAGTCTTTTGAGTTACTTTTTATTATGTTGGGGAATGATCTCTATATCCATCATAATTTCCTCTTTATGTTCATATGAGGAGATACCGTATTTGATCTCATCAATTCATTTTTTGAAGTTTTAAGTGACGTCGTTAGGCTGCCGAATTTTCATAAGAGAAATCTTATTTTTGTCTTCCTTTCAAGTTTTTCATTTCATATAGTATGCCCTTAAAATTTCATTAACATGTTCTTATATCCTTTATATTCTGTTCCTATACTGTTTTATGGATCATTTATGAGTGGTTTACCCATGTCCCCTCTTTTTTCAATATTTTCTAAAACCCTTCAACACAGCCGTTATGCTGCCGAATTTTCGTCTCAAAATGTCTCTCTCTTTTTCTCAAATTATTTTATTTTATTAAGTGAATACTAAAAACACTTTTTTATACAGGGGTATTCACATATATACCAAAATGTTATATTTTAAATTCTGGGAGTTACATACATGAAACCCACTTTCTATTTCTGTGGGTCTAAAGTGACATAAAGATCATGTCTTTAAAGCAGTTTTTAAAACGTTATGATTATGAAATGAAACCCATTTATTTTATGCTATATGGGTTATTTATGAAATTTGTGATGATGATATATGTGGCTCACATGATAATAAAGACAAATTAATGGTGCACCCTGATAGCACTTCAATGCATTGGGTAAAGACTTAATCTCTAGATATTACCATTTTAATGATACCTTGGTGAATAACCTTGATAATTTTTTTTAATGACACCTTGGGGATGGACCTTGGTGATACAAAAAAGATTGTCTATGTTAAATGTTGTAGCCACATATTCAAGTTATGTTCCAAGTTATTTTCTTTATGATATTCCTATTCTTACATTGCTCATGTCTTCATGTTTTTATTCAAGTTTTTATTGATATCACAAGTACACTGACTCACTTGTTTACCCTTACTGGGCCTTCTGCTCACCCTTTCCATTGATGTTTGTCTCCAAGATATGAGATGTAGTAAATATACATAGTATAAACCTTTTATTAAGCCTTAAAAGTGGTTTAGAAGAATGTTTATGTTGTTTTCAAGTATTATGTTCCTAATTTCCAAGACACTAGACTTTAAAGATCTTTTGTTTGTAAAATGTAATGAAATGTTATGTAATAAAAGGGCGGGATGCAATAATATATATCACACCTTTATCCACATATATAATTACTCCATATTTTTAATTCAAAATGTTCCACAACTAATTCCAAATCATGAGTTGGGTAATTTTTCTCATGAACCTTCAATTAGCATGAGGAATAATCTATCACCATATCATTCTACATGAGAACGCATTCTAGTACCTTCTTTTATGCATCACTATAGAATAAAAACCCTTCTCCACTTCAAGGTAATGTAATCATAGGTGTACTGACTAACCTTCCTTTTAGTTCCTTGAAATATTCCTCACATTAATTCTTCCAAACGAACTTATATCTCTTTCGAGTTAACTTGGTAAGTGGATTAGATAGTCATGATAAATTCTCCACAAAGCACTAATAATATCTAGTTGAACCAAGAAAACTATGGATCTCAGTCACAGTGGTTGGTTTTAGACAACGTCCAATAACATTCTTCATTGATTTATCCACTGATATACCATCACTTGAGTTTATATGACCTAAGAATGAAACTTTATGAATCCAAAATTCACACTTGGTAAAATTTTTATAAAGACTCTCCTTCATCAGGGTCTTCATCACAATTCTAAAATGATCTCTATGCTCTTCCTTGTACTTTTAATATATAATAATATCATCTATAAATACTACCACAAAATAATCAATGTAATTTCTAAAGACTGTATTCATTAAATCCATAAAGATACTGAGGGAATTTATAAGACCAAATTTCATCATTATAAATTCATAGTGTCTATACCTTTTACAGAATTCCATCTTGGATATATCTTCTTTCTTGAAACTCAATTGATGATATCCAAAACGAAGGTCAATATTAGAAAATTATTTATCTCTACATAGTTGATTAAAAAAATTCTTCAATATAGGGTAGAGGATACTTGTTCTTTATAGTGATATTGTTAATTTCTTGATAATCAATGTAGGGTCTCATTAATCCATCTTTCTTATTAACAAAACGGATAGGTAAACCCCATAGTGATGAACTTGGTTGAATAAATCCCTTATCAAGATTCTCCTAGAGTTTCTCTTCAATTTTTATAAATCATTTAGGGATATTCTATATAGATACTTTGAAATAGGTGTAAAACTATGTATAAGTTCTATTGAGAAATCAACTTCACGATTCATTGGAAGACTATAAAATCCTTCTACAAAGACATCAAACAAATCCCATAAAATAGGAATATATTTAATATAGATATTATAACCAACCATATGAGATAAAAATCCATTTTGAACTGGAATCAAGACCCATATAATGGGTGTTATTTCCATCATAGGTTCATACATTTCACTAATAAATGAGCATGGGTTCATTTGGAATATGAAATGTGATTTTCTTTACTTAGAAATTGATATGTGTTCCATATAAAGAAATAAAATCCATGCCAATAATCACATAAAATTTAACTATATATAAAATAAAAATATTTTCATAAATCACTTTCCCACAAAATACAATCATAGAAGAGCTATAATCTAGGGATGCGACCATTGTACCATTAGGAGTTTTTATTATTAACTAAATATCTAATCATTGATCTAGTAATTAAAAACCCTTTATAAATTAATTATATATAAAATAATGGGTATATCAAGATAAGATATTAGATATTCTATAGTGGATGAAAAGTGTACCTTTCACCACGTCATTATCATAAATCACTTTGGTAGTTGCGATCACATGAGATTTCCCTTTGTATTTCAAATTAAGATTTTCTTGAAACTAATTATAAAAAACATTCAGATTCATGAACTATTTGTCATAATATCCATATTCCATACTTTTTAAGAATTATAGTGTGGGTGGTACATTAGTTAAAATTTTATTTTCCTCCATTACATTAACCAGATTATTCGTCCCATTTCAAAATTCATGGGATTTATGACCAACCCTTCCAAATTTAAAACACCTCCCAGTTCCATTAAAGCAACTCCCTTGATATTTCTTCCCACATACCTAGTATGCATATGACTATAATTTATTTCCACCATGTGATTTATTCAAGTTTTCATGAGTCTCATTCTTCCTTTTCTTATTAAACCCACGGGAATTATGGGAATCTCTAATTTCAATTTCTAACTTAAGTTCACTTTGAAAAATTTATCCATATCTACTAAAGTATCTTATAGAAAGTTCCTTTTAGAGACTTGGTTTTAAGCCACTGAAGAATCAATCAAATTTAATTTTTGGTTGGATGATAATACCAAAACCATACCTCATAAGTCTTGTAAATTTTTCCTCATAGGTACCAACAGATTCATTATCCTTATGCTTTAGTTTGGGGAATTCATTTTACATTTTCATGCAAAGAATATGATGAAAGTATGTATTGGAAAATAAGATCTTAAACTCATCCTACTCCATGGAGTCAATGTTTTCCTATTTTCTCATGTTATTAAAGATATTCCACCATTGATCCACTTCTTATTACAAAAAATAGACATCCAAAATGATTTTTTTTCATGTTCCATAAACTAGAGGATGAAAAATATCTTTTCAGTGGTATTGATCTATTACTTAGTGACTAGTGGCTCAAATGACCCACTAAAATAAGGATTATGTTTCCTTATGAAGGACTCAATAGAATTTTGTTCCCTCCTTTGTTCGTTTGGAATATCAACCTGATTTATATATTGTGAAAGTTTCATAATCATAACAATGATATTTTTCATTCCATATCCCATAACATTTGGTTTCTAGGGAGGATAATCATTTCATTTTCCATCACATTCAGTATTAACATGGTTTTTTTAGGTTCTATCCATTGACTAAAACTAAAAAACATAGTGTGAACAATAATAATCACAGTAGTAAACCACATAATCATGAAAAATCATTTATAGGATGTCTAAATCATGAAACCTTATTTTAAATATACAACTCCTTAGGTTTTACCTTGATCATGTATGATCTTTATTAAAATCCTTCATGATGGTTCGTAAAGAGTTTGTGAATTTTCAAAACATATGCCCCGGGATTGTTAAACTTGGTGTGCAGTAAGGACTTTTTTCATTCATTAGGTGACTATAAAGTCAAAGACCAATGTGATCTTTTTGGAGTTATTACCCCTAGGTATAACTATGCTAGAGAAATATCCACTTGTAGTATCCATATATGGAGGAAATTTCTTAGAAACTACTCACTCTATACTTCAACAAAATTCTATGATATTTTCCTATAATTAGACTTTTCCTTGGGGTTTTCAATAAATTTTTCTAACCTTACTCTCAAAATATTGACTAAAACCGCCTCTAATACTGACTATATAAGCCTAAGAATTTCATATAAAAATATACATCTTTTTAGATGAATATTAAATACATTTTACATATACACTCTAGAGAACCGTAAATGTTTAGAGTTTTTGGAGAATAGATATACAATCTTCTTATGAGCGATCTTCCCATTTGGTACTCTTCATAGACATACCCTACTTAAAACATTTATTCATAACTTGGGGAAGAAAACATAAGGAATGGTGAGATGAGATGATCAATAAGGGTAAATATAGGATATATCAATCGATGATCATATAAAAGCAAAAGATAAACATAAGGGTATGAGATATGACCATAAATTACAAAGTAAATACCCAATCTATCAAAGATAATAAAAATTATTCATAGAATAGAGATTTATCATTAAAATACATGATTCATAAGAGTAATAAAACATCATAAGTCAATCATGAACCATACATTCATATCATAGAAGTGTGAAACCATTATAGGTATAGAAACCATTTCATATATCAAGATTAATTACCATGACTATCAAATCACAACCGATCAGGACACACCACCTATTTCCCATAGTGTATCAAGCACATTGGAGTGTTTCCCAAAATTTATTAATCACACTGACTTATTTTCCATCATGGATCAAGCACATTGACTTCTTCCTATAATCGATCCAGTACATCAACTAATTTCCCATAATTATATCATGAGATATAAAACTTTAACCAATAAATTGGAGGACCTTATAATTTTGGTCTAATCCATCACATAATGAAGACCATGCATATGTGTTCCATAAGATAATAATAACATCCATCATATCATTATATCATAACCCATTAAAATAAAATTGGTTTCATAAGCATTTCATCAATTCAACATAGAATAACCCATGAAAATAAATGTGTTTCATAAAATTCTCATCATTATGATAATAAACCGACCATAAAAATAATAAGGATGTTATAATTAGATCATATCCCCAATAAATAAATATAAACATCAAATGATGTTATTATATATTAAGGATCACTATAAATCTTCATGAGGAAAATATCCGTTTCACTTTGAAATGACCTCTTTAAAATATAAAAATTTCCCAAATATTAAGGGAAATATTTTCTTTGAAAATAACCTTGAAAAATTGTAATGTAATATTTAAATAATTGTTTGGTCATGATGGTTGAAAATTTCTTTCATGTTGTATAAATTAAAATAAAACATTCCTTTTACACCTTTGTAGAAAAGGTTAAAAAGTACCTCATTTAAAAAATGATAAGAAGATTCATTTTAATTCATTTTTTAAAAAGTAAAACATGGGTAAAGATGAATTTAAAAATCATAGTATAATAATAAAAACCATATTTAAAATATTTTTAGAAAACATGTATATGAAATAAAAAGGATTTTTGATTGAAGATATAAATAAAGTTAATTTTCCATAAAAACATCCTTTCAGTATCTTGAGTACATAAAGAGAGAAAAATTAAAGGAAAAATATATTACCTATAAATAAATAGAAGATAATAAAATTAATTAGATTCTTGAGATTTCAATCTTGTAATTTAATTATCATAAACATAATCATAAATAATCCTGATAAACAATAAGACTAACATAAAACTCTTACCACTTTGGTAACTTTTGAATCATAAATCCCATTAAAGAAAAACCCTTATATGGATATGTAAATCCCCATAATTTTCATAATAAGAATCATAAATGAAATTAATGGGAATTATATTAACCAAATAAATGAAATAACTAGTGAATATGACATGTGTATAAAAGAAATAAAAGTGAGGTGAAAATACCTTACCTTGAGATAGACTTGCTTCAAAATTTATTTAACCTCCTATATAATAAATTAAAAAAATCATTTTTTTATTTTCTATTAATTAAAGAAATGTTGGATCGGCGTTGCATAAACATTTAAGGTAATTATATAATTACTAAAAAATTTACAAAAAATCCACCATTAAAATAATTTCATTATGATATTTTATTCATTTAAATTCATTTATAACTCTCTTTTTCACTATTTGGGAACATAATAGATATTTAAAACTAAGATAGTGACAATTTGTGACTTTATTTGCTTTAAATATTATATAATTCATTTTTAGGGAAAATTTTCCATTAAAAAATACATTTTTAGACTATGGATATAAGGATAAAATTAACTTTATCTAATAATAATTAATATGGAAAATTATGGCCTTATCACTTATTTTATCTGAGATTAACTCAATTTACCTTTAACTGAGGTGATAAATTTTACCATGGTTACTATTCATATTGACAAAAAATAAAAGGGGCCTATTTAAAAAAGCTGAACCTATTGATTTTAAATATTTAATATGTTTTATTAAATCCAATACTTATATTTGGGATAAATTAATTTTAAAATAAGTGTGCAAAACGAGACTAAACCCGCTTTAAAAAAATACAGTTTTTAAGCATGAAACTAGATTTTTTCTTAACTCATGCATAATAAAAATATTAGATTAATGTTTAAAATATTTTATTGAATTTATAATATATAAATTTCATTAAAATCATTCATCAATAGTGATTAATTTAATTTATTAAGATAAAAACACATTGTTCGCATAAAATCAGTTTTCAGAGAAACATTTCCTTTATTTTCAAATGATTATTATTTTTATTTATAATTAATTGATAAGCAATGAATTAATTTTACACATGTGTATTATAGGTCAGGTAGGGTAATAGAATATGTTCTAGAGTGGGGTGAATAGACTGGATTAAAAATTTTAATGAAATATATTAATTATCAATTTTAATTATTACTATTAATTAATATAATTAATTAGAAATGAAATAAAATAAAGAACAAAAAGATGTTTTTTATAGTAGTTCAATCCAAATTATACCTAGTATACTCTTATACCCCTCTACTCTATGAGATATACATTGTACACTAATACAATTTTTAAGGGGAATCATAACTCGATTACAGAATCCTTTTCTACAAAGTGGAGGGATAACCACACTAACACATTGACTTTTATATAGGGAGTCACAACCCAAATAAAACAATTAATTTAGAAAATGGGAGTCACAAAATAAAATATCCTGACTTCATAATCCAAGATTCATAACCTAAGGTAATACGATAAGAATTGTTTTGTATGTAAAGCTATAAACAGATAGTGAGAGAACGTGTGGGAGATGGAAGTAGTGTTACAAAATCAAATATACAGGATTAAAGAAAAGATTAAAAAAATTCAAAAGTACTAGTTCATGAGAAATTTATCAGTTCATCTTGTAAAGTCAGTAGTATTTTTAGAATTTTTTGTTCAGTGCTTGGTAAACAATCCAAGAGATGAAAACATGATCGCACGGGTATACACTTCAAAGATCAGAGTAAAAATTTGGTTCTCAAAAGGCTTGTGTTCTTGTAACTCATATATGTATGTATGTATCCTTTTAATGTGTCACAAATCCTTTAAATAGAATCCATAAAAACAAAAAAATAAAACTCTAACCACGTAAATTAATTCAAATTCAAACAATGTAATTATCCATGAGGGAGAAAATTATTATCAAGAATAATTGTAACAAATATAATTTGAATTTAAAACAAAAAGAATAATTCAAACCAATTTGAATTACTCATTAAATATTTTAATGAGACTCTAAAAAAATAGTTCAAAACTATCCCATAAATATCGTATGATAATTTGACTATTTAAATTAATATTTCAAAATACTTTAATGAGACATGTAATAAAAAATTAAAATATACTAAATTAAATGATGAAAAATAATATTGAATAATTTTCAGGTTATTAAATATTAATTTATAAAATAATAACTCAAAAAAATCAACTCAAAATATAAAAACATAAATATTCAAAAAATATTTTGTATCTGTTCTCATGAATAAATAATAAATTAATATATATTTTAAAACTGATTAAAATAATTTAAAATCACTTCACATGGATTCTATATAATATATATGAATCTTATAAATCAATAAATCACATAAAATAATTAATAAAAGTATTCATTTTATTAAATAATTAAAAAGAATGAAAATTAGAGCATGCTAAAAAATTACAGATTTATGAAAAAATAAATAAAGTGTTAAACAGTTTGTGCACACCAAATGCACTTTTAATTGGTATACTTACCACATCATGTGGCCAGTTCATGTGACGATGCATTCACTTGATAAAATTTATAACCACTATATTAATCGTTAATAAATGATCACTTGAAATATCATCATGTTGTAGGTTTTCATTTCATGTGGTCAGTTAAAATGCTTCATGTGGAAAGGTAGGTACTGAAAAAGAGTTTCACCTGCGGTAGGTGGGAGAGGAAGGCACAACCTCAGTTGAAAAAACAAAGGGTCATAGTCACTTCCTAAAACATGATTCATGGTAGGTTTAAAAAAAGGCATTGTGGTAACTATAGAAAAAAACAACATGCATCAGCTTTATGTGCAAACTTCAATTAACACCCATATAATAACTCCATGAAACTTGGAAAAATAGAAAATAAGGTGGAATGATTTTCTTGTTTTCATATTATATGATTTTCTAACATTTCAAAGAGTGCATTCTATATATCTGGCTTCCAATACTGAAGAAGATGTTGCATGGTAAGTAAGGTAAGCTAATGCGGTAGGTTGGTTCAACATAAAGGCTTTATTTGGTCTGTTGCAAGAAGCTCATGGTTGGTAGTCATTGGGATAGTGGAAGTTCTAGGTGATGAAATCAAACTCAAAACAGAAGAAAAAAATTAAATAACACACAAATTTATGTGGTTTAGAAAGGTTGCTTATGCCCATAGGAGAAAGGGGACATGTTCTATTATTTCTTTATCCAGATGAAACATTAGAGGATCAGACACAATTACAGTTACAGGATGTGAGCCTTGAATTTTATAGAAATAAAAAATAAATGTTCAAAATTAGTTTACCAACTTTATCTACCGTTGGGAATTTCTCTATTCGTCGACTGCTTGTCCACCACAATGGCTTCCAACCAAGGAATAAATGTACCAGGATATTTCCAATAAAGAGGAATTATGATGATAGACCTCCCATTGATTTCTACCATAATTGGAAGTGACCCCCACAAATCTCCCCCTTATGAACAATTTTGGGGTAAAATCTTGACCTATAGTCTCCTTTTAGGCTTCCAGATTCTCCTTATGTGAAACCTTTATCATCATGTCTGTCCCATTATTATTGGTGTGTATTTTATCAACTTCTAACAATATTACTCTAATACATTATGAATCCAGTGATATCACACATCAATGTGTTTGGACCTAGAATGAAATTTCAGGATCTTCCTGATATTAATAGTGCTCTAACTATCGTAATATAGAATTTAGTTGTAACGCCCCGACCCCAGCTACTCAGAGCTGGTGCGTTACTTCGTAACATTGGCATGATCACAAAAGATCAAGTCTCAAAAGACCGATTAGTTTAGTAGCCTTGGAAAAACTAGATACATTCATAAATGTTACATTACATCACAAAGTGAAAAACTATAATAACATAGTCTCCATAGTCCACACTTCTATCCTCTTCGGACTATCCCTGCAGGTCATTCATAAAATACTTCTTCACATCCTGGAAAATATTAAAACATTGAAAGGGGTGAGCTCAGATGCTCAGTAAGGATAACAATATTGCGGAAGCTTTCATAAATAAACATAAAAATTTAAGGCAATGTATAACTAAAACAAAAGCCTTTTAAACATGAACATCAACATAATATGGCAAAAGTAAAATGAGATAATGACATTCACTTCTTCACATGGATATTCTACTGGTCGAATAATCACATGAAATATCAATAACCACTTTCATAATGAGGGAATGTATAATGCCGGACATTCTGAAACATTTTGTCAAGGCCTCGGCCGAGAAGTCTAAAATGATTATGGCCTCGGCCAAAACCATAAATCAAATTGGGAAAGGGCCTCGGCCAATTCCACGTCAAGTTTTCTCATGAGACCTACCGATGCATCGAGGAGCTATAGCGGGCTCCACCCGTCACTTATTAAGTCCAATGCATTCCTCATATGAATAGGTTTAAACATATCATAAACCATAACATAATCGTATCACATACAACATGCATAAAGGAAACATAACATTTCCACATTTCAATCACAAGATATCAATACAACACATTGATATAATAAAAATGCTTTCAAAACCATTTTCAATACCAAAATAAAAGAAAGTTACAACTTTGTATTTATTTTTCATTAAAAAAAATGATGGCTTGTAGAGGAAGACAAAACTCAAATAATGGTCACGGCGGCGGAGAAGTCATTGTCGCCGCATAAGTACAGAAAGAAAAACATTCCCTTTTTGTCATTTAGTAAAACACTTCGTATAAAAATATTCTTTTTGAATAAATGTAAAAGTCAAAGGGGTTTATACACCGTATAAAAGAAAGTTTTGTATAAAACCAAATATGCCTCAATGAAAGGGGATTGAGACGAAGTCCTTAAAAAGATCATTTTTTAAATAAAGTACATCTATAATGTGTATTCACTATAAGTACACATAAATAATGTACAAATACAATATAGTACATAATAATATCATGACATAATTTGAAAGTAGGAGATTAACCCAAAGAATGAAAATTGGGTTAAGAAATTCCCTTACCTTGCGTCCTGTCCTGACTCGGCCGTTCTTTAACCTCCTGAATAATAAACTAGAGTTAATTTATATTTACATAAGAACCTTTTTCATGTTCATTATTCCTTTTATATCCCTTATTAACATGTTATGAACATTATTTAATTATTTAAGTTAATAACGGTCGTTTTGTCGATCTTTGGTACTTGAGTGAAAAATAAACTTCCTATAATTTCAAGTTGTTCATGTGGTGAAATATCCATTATATCCAGAATTATATTCATGATGTAGATATCATATATATGATATATATCCAGTATATATATTCATTCATAATGTCACGTAACATTTAGAGGTAATAAATGAAATGCACCGTTCATGGAGACGGTAAGCCGTACGTACGCATGAACGCTACTTTCATTTCTATTTCGTATTTAATGGAACGAAATCATAATGATATAAATTTATAATATAATTACAGTATAATATATTGTATAATACCATTTAATCCATCCTTTATACATCCCACATATGGCATTAACGATTCAAATCACTTTGAGGGGGCGGTAGTCCGCACTTCCTAAAATGAAATTATCGCGTTTTACCCATAATGGAAATCATAAAGTATGCCATAAATGAGAAATACAGAAGCATAAGTAAAACATAAACACATTATATATCATATATAAATATAGTTACATCTTAATGGCCACCTTTGAAGGTGTTATATGAGTGTTGAACAATCATCATTTCGTGAGGCAGAAATTCACCATCCACAGAAACCGTATGTTCTTTAACCATTAGATGTAGGTGTGTGTAAGTGTAGCTCGAATCCTTCTTATAACAACATCCTAGTATATTGAGGATACTGGTGTTGTTACAAAAGAAATGAATAAAAAGAGTTTAGGGGGTTGGAGAAGAAAAATAAAACAAAACAACATTAGAGAAGACATTACCTCAAAATCGGGTAACTCTTTTTGATTTGAGCCAAAGGCTTCCTTGAGAAGAGTTCTGCCCAAATTGAGGCTTCTAGGAGTAATAGGGGGAAGTTGGGAGAGTATTTGGGCAGATTTTGGCCGAGCCAAATGGCTTGAAGGTGTGAATAAGGTGGGAGAGGTGGGGGCCTTTTATAAGTGGAGAGGAGGGGCTCTTTTGGAAAGATTGAAATGTTACATTATTACACAATGCTTTTCGGATTCTAAAGGTCTCACACTTATATAATTCG
Organism: Viscum album; assembly: GCA_963277665.1. NCBI lineage: Eukaryota > Viridiplantae > Streptophyta > Magnoliopsida > Santalales > Viscaceae > Viscum > Viscum album. The sequence continues at coordinate 302,826,345 of OY728144.1, forward strand.
TGGATAAGGTGATAAGGGTTCGAAATCTACCCATCCAATAGTCTTTGGACAAGTTTAAGCCTTGGATTTTACATTATATTTTCATTTTATTAAAATCGTTAAATAATGAGGTCATCGCTGCATCATAATGATGTCATAAATAATTTAATTTATTTAATGTATAAAATTTATAAAAAAATAATATGATATAGGAAATCTTTTTATCTTTCTAATTAATATTTATAGTCAAAATTTGGACTTCTATAACCCCACTTAAAAACTATTTTAGTAAAATAACTCATGTTTGTGTCAATTTAATTTTAACATTAAATAAATATATATTAATGTCATTTTCCAACTAAAGTGTCTCCATGGGGTCCCCAAGTTGACCCATAGGTTGTCTTGGTCAGCCATGACTCATACAATAGGAGTAGGACAAGTGTCAATCTCACCTCATATTATTAAAACATTATTTTTACCTTAAACTACACTAATTACCTCTAATCGCGATTAAGAACTTAAAAGTTACTATTCACCAAAAAATTATTTTAATCTTATTGAACCACATTTTTATTCTTAATGACAACCATTTATGTCGGATTTTTGAAAATCAAATCACAGAAGTGGTAATATTTCATTTTAACGAAAAATCAGTTTTTAACAACCACTTAGTGGTTTCACTATTCATCAAAAATTGAAGTTTTTCAGAATAAGGCCAAAATTTCACCCTAAGCTATAATTGATATTCCGAATTCAAAAATGATGTCTATTTTACAAAATTCAAAACATATAGGTTTCATTAATTAATTTTATAATTAATTCCCGTTGTTACTACAAATAGCGTGTTTTTAAGAAACAATTTATATCAAAAGATTGGCAATTGTTTATGTCCAATTTCAATGTTAAATTAATTCTAATGACCACCATTGGATAAAATGGTAAAAATATATTCTAATTATACTAAAACCACTCAATAGTATAATTTATCACTATAAATTATTTTGATTAAAAAAGTTGTTTTTAAGTATTTTTCATTATTCAAAAAAATTGGAAGTTCTCAGAAAATTACAAAAAATTAAACTTTGGATAATTTCGATATTACGAATACAAAAATGAATTCCATTTTGAAATATAAAATTTCTATAATTTTAAAAAGTGGTTATTACTATTCATAACGGCTACTTTGATTAGTCGCGGTGTTTTAGAACTCGAAGTTGCGTACAATGAAAGCTATTGCATTATTGAATGAGAAGCGTATCATGGAAGCTCGGGGTGTTACATTCTCCCCTCCTTCAATAAATTGCATCCTCGCAATTTGAAATTTTTCTTTGAAAACAAAAGGTTGAAAATATAAAATACTTTTGTGGAAAACCCACATCAGAAATAAGGTTAATAAATATATAACATTAAAAGAAAGCAAGATAAGTACAAAGGTCACCCGATATAGACCATTCTAGGATTCTATGAAAATATGGATATGGAGGAGAAACAAACCATCAAGGTCTGATGGAGAGTTATAGAAAACAGGATTAGGAGAAAGTTTAACCACAAGGAAATCACAAACTTGTGATTGGTTAAACGGTCATTGAATCCCCAGTTGGAAAAGTTAACCGACAACATTTTTGTTTTAAGTTACCTTTTATAATGTTGAGGAATTTATTTATGAGATTTACTAAGAACGTAAGGGAATATACATACTTTTTATGTATACTTTCATTCGTTAATAAATTTTTACCACAAACCCAACTTTTACTCCAAATGGTAACGGAACTCAAAAATATTCTATTTATCCTAATTGTATAAGGTTCCAAATGTTAACACATACAATTTAAATTAGTAAAATTATTTTGTAATAACCAGGGACTTCCTGTAGGCTAGTGGTAGGAAATGAAGGCCTGTCACACTATGATTGTGGGTTCGATTCCTGCAGCTTTGTCCGACGCGACGGGTTATGCCCCACCCTGCAGGTTGTCCTTTTCCGAAAACTATAGTATCATAATATTCCAAAAATAATCTTCATAAATTTTTTAACCTTAAATAATACTATCCAAAGATCAACTTAATCCACCCCAACCTTTATAGTTATCCAAAATACCTCTGTCCAGACTTTCTCTAAAAGGTCTCTTAATTCCAAAATCAATTTATCAGATTCCCCAAACAAAGTAAAGTTTCTCTTATTGTCACATGCTAAAAATATGATTACCTTCATCATATTAAATCCTTAATGAAAACAACATGTACTGTAGTACAATCCTTATATATATCACATTATTCTTATAACCATAATCTAGTTCTTGAGTCCAAAAACACAAATACAATAATTATTCCACTTCAACTGTAGTCACAGCATAAGATTGGCCTTGATCCCTTGGCCTTTTCTGAGGTATGTTTCCTTGATGCTTAGGACATTCATTTGCATAATGACCCATTTCTCTACAATTGTAGCATTCAACTTTGATAGACTCTTTCTTTCCCTTGCAATCACGTGCCTAGTGACCTTTTTCTCCACATTTATAACAAACTCCCATTCCTTTTAGGCAAGCACCGGGGTGATTCTTCCCACAACTATCGCATAATGGAAAATCCTTCTTTCCCTTTTTCCCTTTATCCATTTCTTGTTCCACCATTCTCTTCTTCTCTTTCTTTACTTTGTTGTCATAAGACTTCGAGAATTCCTTTTCTGTCTTGATAGCACATGAGACAATATCTTCGTATGTTGAGAAGGTTTGTGAGACTAATGCTCGACGGAGAAACGGTTTTAACCCATCAAAGAAACGATCAATCTTACTTCTTGGGTTACGTATATAATCTGCAGCATGCCTCGCTAACCTTGTAAAGTTATCCTCATACTTTGCGACATTCACATCCTCCTTCTGCCTCAGACTCAGAAATTGCCTTTCCATATCCGCTCGATGGTCTCGAGGAAAGTATTTTTCTAAGAAAAGCTCTTTGAACTCCCTCCATTCCATATTCTATATGTCATCATCTTCCTTTGTGTTTTGAATCAGTGACCACCACTGATCGGCATCTCCAGTGAGGCGGTAAACTGCCATGACAACCTTCTCCCTTTCGCTACTCCCCAAGGCATGGAATATTTTCTCTAAGGAGTTTATCCATTGCTCAGCTACTAACGGATTTGTACCCCCATTAAATGTTGGTGGTTGTTGCCTCATGAAGCGTTCTAACATTGATCCTCCACGTTGTGGATCAGGGTGATCCATACGAGTAAGGTTATTATTCATAACTTGACTGAGTTGTCCCAGTATGGTAATAAGTTGATCAGCACCAGTTGTATCTCCAGATCCACAATAATTATCTTGAGCAGGAGGGAAATCCCTACACGGAGTGCGTGCATTGATACGGTTTCCATTCCTTCCACTAGGCGCCATTTCTAAACAATGGCATAAACTAGATTAGTTTATGAATCAAAATACATAATTCCATACTTGTAAAATACTTAACATAAATTGAACTATTTATGGATATAATCCATAATCATAAAAAGGTTTTATTTGAGGAATTATATACTCATAACTGTTCATAGTGGTTTGTAAAGAAAATGAGAATTATTCTAAGCATATCCCCCGGGAGTGTCGTAACCAAGAGTGCAGCAAGGCCCGTTGTCGTGCACCAGTTCCCGTTCGAGTCTAGCTCAAAGCGGTGTTTTCGGGTTTTACCCCTAGGTACATCTGTGCCAGAGCCGCCTCTACCTGCTCGTATCCAGACAGGGATGTATTGCTCGGAAAACTCATAACATCTCTATAATACCAAAATTCTAGGAAGTTCTTCTATACTAATCCTTAAAGTCTATCTTCGGGCTATGTGCTCTAATCAGAGTTTATCTAAATCTAGCTTCCAAGGTTAGTACTAAACTGCCTCTGATACCAACTGTAACGCCCCAACCCCAGCTACTCAGAGCCGGTGCGTTACTTCGTAACATTGGCATGATCACAAAAGATCAAGTCTCGAAAGACCGATTAGTTTAGTAGCCTTGGAAACACTAGATACATTCATAAATGTTATATTATATCACAAAGTGAAAAACTATAATAACATAGTCTCCATAGTCCACACTTCTATCCTCTTCGGACTATCCCTGCAGGTCATTCATAAAATACTTCTTCACATCCTGGAAAATATTAAAACCTTGAAAGGGGTGAGCTCAGATGCTCAGTAAGGATAACAATATTGTGGAAGCTTTCATAAATAAACATAAAAATTTAAGGCAATGTATAACTAAAACAAAAGCCTTTTAAACATGAACATCAACATAATATGGCAAAAGTAAAATGAGATAATGACATTCACTTATTCACATGGATATTCTACTGGTCGAATAATCACATGAAATATCAATAACCACTTTCATAATGAGGGAATGTATAATGCCGGACATTCTGAAACATTTTGTCAAGGCCTCGGCCAAGACGTCTAAAATGATTAAGGCCTCGGCCAAAACCATAAATCAAATTGGGAAAGGGCCTCAGCCAATTCCACGTCTAGTTGTCTCATGAGACCTACCAATGCATCGAGGAACTATAGAGGGCTCCACCCGTCACTTATTAAGTCCAATGCATTCCTCATATGAATAGGTTTAAACATATCATAAACCATAACATAATCGTATCACATACAACATGCATAAAGGAAACATAACATTTCCACATTTCAATCACAAGATATCAATACAACACATTGATATAATAAAAATGCTTTCAAAACCATTTTCAATACCAAAATAAAAGAAAGTTAAAACTTTGTATTTATTTTTCATTAAAAAAAATGATGGCTTGTAGAGGAAGCCGAAACTCAAATAATGGTCACGGCGGTGGAGAAGTCGTTGTCGCCGCATAAGTACAGAAAGAAAAACATTCCCTTTTTGTCATTTAGTAAAACACTTAGTATAAAAATATTCCTTTTGAATAAATGTAAAAGTCAAAGGGGTTTATACACCGTATAAAATAAAGTTTTGTATAAAACCAAATATGCCTCAATGAAAGGGGATTGAGACGAAGTCCTTAAAAAGATCATTTTTTAAATAAAGTAAATCTATAATGTGTATTCACTATAAGTACACATAAATAATGTACAAATACAATATAGGACATAATAATATCATGACATAATTTGAAAGTAGGAGATTAACCCAAAGAATGGAAATTGGGTTAAGAAATTCCCTTACCTTGCGTCCTGTCCTGACTCGACCGTTCTTTAACCTCCTGAATAATAAACTAGAGTTAATTTATATTTACATAAGAACCTTTTTCATGTTCATTATTCCTTTTATATCCCTTATTACCATGTTATGAACATTATTTAATTATTTAAGTTAGTAACGGTCGTTTTGTCGATCTTTGGTACTTGAGTCAAAAATAAACTTCCTATAATTTCAAGTTGTTCATGTGGTGAAATATCCATTATATCCAGAATTATATTCATGATGTAGATATCATATATATGATATATATCCATTGTATACATTCATTCATAATGTCACGTAACATTTAGAGGTAAGAAATGAAATGCACCGTTCATGGAGACGGTAAGCCGTACGTACGCATGAACGCTACTTTCATTTCTATTTCGTATTTAATGGAACGGAATAATAATGATATAAATTTATAATATAATTAAAGTATAATATAGTGTATAATACCATTTAATCCATCCTTTATACATCCCACATATGGCATTAAAGATTCAAATCACTTTGAGGGGGCGGTAGTCCGCACTTCCTAAAATGAAATTATCGCGTTTTACCCATAATGGAAATCATAAAGTATGCCATAAATGAGAAATACAGAAGCATAAGTAAAACATAAACACATTATATATCATATATAAATATAGTGACATCTTAATGGCCACCTTTGAAGGTGTTATATGAGTGTTGAACAATCATCGTTTCGTGAGGCAGAAATTCGCCATCCACAGAAACTGTATGTTCTTTAACCATTAGATGTAGGTGTGTGTAAGTGTAGCTCGAATCCTTATTATAACAACATCCTAGTATATTGAGGATACTGTTTTTGTTACAAAAGAAATGAATAAAAAGATTTTAGGGGGTTGGAGAAGAAAAATAAAACAAAACAACATTAGAGAAGACATTACCTCAAAATCGGGTAACTCTTTTTGATTTGAGCCAAAGGCTTCCTTGAGAAGAGTTCTGCCCAAAGTGAGGCTTCTAGGAGTAATAGGGGGAAGTTAGGAGAGTATTTGGTCAGAGTTTGGCCGATCCAAATGGCTTGAAGGTGTGAATAAGGTGGGAGAGGTGGGGGCCTTTTATAAGTGGAGAGGAGGGGCTCTTTTGGAAAGATTGAAATGTTACATTATTACACAATGCTTTTCGGATTCTAAAGGTCCCACACTTATATAATTCGTGGATAAGGTGATAAGGGTTCGAACTCTACCCATACAATAGTCTTTGGACAAGTGTAAGCCTTGGATTTTACATTATCTTTTCATTTTATTAAAATCGTTAAATAATGAGGTCATCGCTGCATCATAATGATGTCATAAATAATTTAATTTATTTAATGTCTAAAAATTATAAAAAAAATACTATGATGTAGTAAATCTTTTTAGATTTCTAATGAATATTTATAGTCAAAATTTGGACTTGTTTAACCCCACTTAAAAACTATTTTAGTAAAACAACTCATGTTTGTGTCAATTTAATTTTAACATTAAATAAATATATATTAATGTCATTTTCCAACTAAAGTGGCTCCATGGGGTCCCCAAGTTGACCAATGGGTTGTCTTGGTCGGCCATGACTCATCCAATAGGAGTAGGACAAGTGTCAAGCTCACCTCATATTATTAAAACATTATTTTTACCTTAAACTACACTAATTACCTCTAATCGCGATTAAGAACTTAAAAGTTACTATTCACCAAAAAATTATTTTAATCTCATTGAACCACATTTTTCTTCTTAATGACAACCATGTATGTCGGATTTTTGAAAATCAAATCACAGAAGTGGTAATATTTCATTTTAACGAAAAATCAGTTTTTAACAACCACTTAGTGGTTTCACTATTCATCAAAAATTGAAGTTTTTCAGAATAAGGCCAAAATTTCACCATAAGCTATAATTGATATTCCGAATTCAAAAATGATGTATATTTTACAAAATTCCAAACATATAGGTTTCATTAATTAATTTTATAATTAATTCCCGCTGTTACTACAAATAGCGTGTTTTTAAGAAACAATTTATATCAAAAGATTGGCAATTGTTTATGTCCAATTCCAATGTTAAATTAATTCTAATGACCACCATTGGATAAAATGGTAAAAATATATTCTAATTATACTAAAACCACTCAATAGTATAATTTATCACTATAAATTATTTTGATTAAAAAAGTTTTTTTTAAGTATTTTTCATTATTCAAAAAAAATTGGAAGTTCTCAGAAAATTACAAAAAAATCAACTTTGGATAATTTCGATATTACAAATACAAAAATGAAGTCCTTTTTGAAATATAAAATTTCTATAATTTTAAAAAGTGGTTATTACTATTCATAACGGCTACTTTGATTAGTCGCGGTGTTTTAGAACTCGAAGTTGCGTACAATGAAAGCTATTGCATTATTGAATGAGAAGCGTATCATAGAAGCTCGGGGTGTTACATTAGTTCTCCTGATTCTGTCATAGCTCCTATAGAAACTTATTCATCCACAATATATCCTTGCATCCTTCAATGACCATTATATATTTTTCTATTTTGGTATATAAGGAAACACACTTCTGAAGTCATATTTACCATGAGACAACTCCCCCAATAAATGATATCAAGCACCCAGATATGGATTTCCTTATGTTGACATCTCCAGCCATACCAGTATAGTTGTATCCTTTAAAAATAGGTTTATGAGTTCCAAAACAAAAATAATTATTTTATATACCTAGGAGATACCTCAATATCTATTTGAGTTTTTTCTAATGATCCTTTCCTATATTTGATAAAAATATTATCACAATGACAACAACATGAGAAATGTCTAGTCTGGTGTACACCATAGCATATAAAAGACTTACAACTACTAATTGATAAGTACTTTTCTCCATTTCTACTTTCTCCTCCTCAGTTGAAGGACTCTGACTTTTCATAATCCTAAAATGACTCACAATTAGAGTGTTAATTAGTTTCTCCTTGATTACGTTGAACATTTCAAGAACCATCTCAATGTACCATTCCTAATATTTCCAAATCTTATGATTCCTCTTGTCACGAGTAATCTTCCTACCAATAATCTAAGTAGCATCTCCTAAGTCCTTCATTTCAAAAGACAGGTTCAAATCCTTCTCCAACCTATCAATATTGATGATATATATTCCAATAATCAATATATCATCAACATAAAGCAATAATATAATGAAATCACCATCAGAAAACTGTTTGATGAAAACATAATGATCAACATACATCTTCCTATACTCATTTTTCTACATGAATGAGTCATACTTATTGTACCATTTCCTTGATTATTGTTTCAGCACATATAAACTTTCCTAAGTTTATATACCATATTTTATTTACCTTTCACCTAAAATTCCTTTGGTTTCTCCAGGTAAATCTCATCATCAAGATCAACATGTAGGAATGATGTCTTTATATCCAGTTGTTGAACCTCTAGGTTTTTACTATCCACCAATTCAAGAACAACTCTATTGGAAGGAATTTTAACCACAATAAAGAAAAATTCATTGAATTCAATACCTTTTATCTAACTGAATCCCTTCAAAACCACTCTATCTATGTATCATGGTTGTGAGAATCCATACTCTCTTTTGATTCTGTACACCCAATTATTATTTATTTTCTTATTTCGATGTGTTAACTCCACCAAATAAAATGTATGGTTCTTATGCAAGGATCTCATATACTCTTGCATGTAATTTTTCCATTTCATATTCTTTTTAATTATGTCATCATAATTTTTTTCTCTCCACCATGAGCGTGCATCACATACTCATGTGATGAGTATCTACAACTCAGGATTTATCCCCTTTTGGATCTCCTCAACTATAATTCAGGGGGAATCTATTCTAGAATATCATATGATAGAGATACTAGTTCAAAATTGACTAAAATTTACTAATATGGAAAATTATCCATATTTTATGGTTTCTCAAAATATTCAATTGTTTGATCCACAAGAAACACAAAATATCTAATTCTAAATATCCTTCTACTAATAGGATCCCAAATTCGGTATCCAAAATCAGCATGAATGTATCCCAAAAAGATACACTACTTTCCTTTTCTATTTATCTTCACCCGATCATATTTCAGGTTGTGAACAAATTCCTTGAAACCAAATGCTCTCAAGTGTTTTATGAAACATATTCAATAATCAAAACCCTTTTTGGATTTTCATAGTTTAATGGAAGTGATATAGAAAGGTTGAAAATATAAATTGTGTTCTTCATTGCCTCCCACCAAAAGGTGTTTGGTAGATTTGAATTTGAGATAATACTCCTTACTCTCTTGTAAATCGTTATATTCATCCTATCACCAACATCATCATGTTGAGGCATCTTTAGTAATGATTTTTCAATCCTTATGTTGAAACTCTTACAACACTCCTCAAATGGACCACAATACTCTTCTCTATTTTCTGATTTCACACACTTTAACCATTTTCCTGTTTCTCTATCCACCTTCCATGAAACTTCTTAAAAACATCCTACACTTTATCCTTAGTTTTCAAAAAAAAATATCACACTTTTATAGAAGGATAATCTATAAAGGTAACAAAATAAATAACATATCCCATCAATTTGGTGCTCATCATGAATATATTATTGTGAATCAAATCTAAAAAATTCTTTTTTTTTATGGAAAATAACCATGAAATGATACTCCATATTACTTTCCCATGATGAAATCCAAAGAAGTATCCAAATTTTTACCTTTTATTCTAAATAATAGATCATTCCTTAAGAGAATTTTGATTCCTCTCTCACTCATGTGACCAAGACGTCTATGCCAAAATTCTACAGGAACCTATTTTCTATCTGCATTAACTTCACCTCCTCACAGTATGGCATCTATGATATAAATAAAAGTGTCTTTTTTTGACTTTAACGATTAATATGTTACCTTTAGTAAGGTTCCATTTCCTATCACTAAAGTAATTGACATATCCATCATTGAAAATCATTCTAGTGGATATCAGATTTAGGTGACTAATAAGAACATGCCTCACATCCTTCAATAGTAACATGCATCCAATATTAGTCTCCAAAAAAACATTACCAATATCTGTGATTTTGGATGCACCATAATTTCCCATATTCACATTTCCAAAACTCCATGAAGAGTAATATTAGAATAAAACTCTTATAGAGTTGACATGGTAGGAGGTACCTGAATAAATCACCCATATCGTGTCTTGGATTACAAGATTGATCTGATCATCTTCTTGAACAATAATGATCTATTCATTAAAACTACAATATCATTATTTTGTTTTTTAATTTATTTATTTTTATATTATACCTTTAGTTTTAAACACTCCTGTATGAAGTGTTCGATCTTTCCACATTAGTGTCACTTAATGTCATATCTCGATCTTTATTTTGATCGCTTCCTCCTTTATAGACTTTGGTCCCAGGGTTCCCTTCCTATGATTATTCCCTACCATTTTTGTTTCCCTTATCATTTAGTGACAAGAGACTCTGATTTAGGTGTACATCCCTCATCCTTGATTTTGGATTCTTTATTCATCATTTTATCTTTCACTATTTCCATGGTGAGATTTCCATTTGGATTTGAATTACTAACTAAAAAAATAGTGTAATCTGCTTCTTTGATAAATAATTTAACATCATTAGTTCCTACAAATCACTATCAATAATAATTTTCAGGGAATTAAACTGATCAATGGTACCTTGTAACTCTCTTATGTGCTCCAATACATTGTTTTTATCCTTTTAATTCAAGTAGACATGTTATAGCATCTAGTTTTCTTTATTCTATGTGGTTTTTCTTGCGTACATCTTTTTAAATTTTCACCATGAAATAGAAAATTCATGTTCATTGGAAAAAAATTTAGAAGATACAATTATCGATCCACTGTATGATTTGGGTAGCACACTTCCTGTTGAGCACAACCCACTCTACATTAAAAGGTGGGGTACTGGTAGACATCATTTCACCGAATTAACTACTTGTTAAATATTCATTTGCTTGAACTATAGTGGGTGTAGTGTTTTCCATTATTGGTTTCCAAAAATATTTAATGTTAAAAGGCCTCCATTTTTGGGTTTCTAGATAGTATAATTAAAAGTAATGAGTTTAATCATGTTAACAATATTTTATTCCATTGATACAATGATAATCTCTAGAATATAATCATATGAATGTGTTCAACACAATTTAAATAGCTGTAAATGACTCTTGGATTGATGAAAAATGACTTTGACTGGCCAAGATATTTCCAAAATAGTTTAAATGGTCTAGATCGACCAATGAGGTGGACTTGATGTGACTTGCTAGAACAGTCATCATAAAAAGCTGCAGAAAAGTCGCCATTAGCGTGAACAGTGTTGTATTCTCTGAAAAGTGGGTATTGGAGCACAGTGGAGTTGACTGAAACTTTGAACACCTCTATAGACATTGTTTATGCTATATTTTTTATGATGTTTTCATTGTTAGAATCATCTCGATGATTTATTCGTGAATCTAACTTCGAAAATTGATTCTGGCAACCTTAATTTTTCAATCATCATAAAAACTCTATGTAACATCATTGTTTTGAACATGGTGGCTCTAATAACACTTTTTTGGGGTATCAGAAGTTCCAGGCGATGAAATTGAAGATATAATATAAGAATATATGGAAGAACACACAAATTTACATAGTTTAGTAAGGTTTTCTACATCCACAGGAAAAAGGGGTTCGATTCTATTATTTTTATTTTAGGATGAAACATTAGAGGATCACACACAATTATAATTACAGTAGATGAGTCTGGAAATTTATAGAAATAAAAAATCAACATTCAAGGGTGTCTTACCAACTTCACCTAACCTTGAGAAGTTCTCCTATTTTTGGCTATTCATCCACTGTATTGGCTGACAACTAAGGAAGAACTACACCAAGATGTTATCGAAAAAGAGGACTTTTGTTGATATCTCTCCCACTAATTTCTTCCATAATTGGGAGTGTCTCCCACAGTACTGAAATCACATGGTCACTTGAATTATAAACTCATAGTAGGTTTGAAAAGGGGGTTTCAAAACCTAGACAACTTGACAAAAATATTTTGGCCAATTTTTTAGTCAAACTAAACATCAAAATTATAAAAATTTGGAGAAGACTTAAATGTAGATAATTTTGAGATATTTTCAATGGATTGAATAATGCTTCAATCTGAAATCTATATCATGAGATATCATTGAAAAATAGTTTAAAACACAAGTTAAAACTAAAAAAAATAATGAATTAGTTATAGATATTCAGATATTTTTTAGGTATCTAAATAACCTTTTATGCCTTTAATTTATTTGAATGAAATGAATATAAATTTATTATCTTTCCAATGTAATAAATGGTGTACAATTCTGATGTGCATCGCAAGAGTTGTCTTTGAAAAAACTAAGAAATTCAATTTTTTAAATTCCATAATTCCCGAACAGTTGCATAGAATTTGGGAAATTTTTAGAGTACTAAAATAAGTGTTTATGAATTACACACCGTTTAATGAAATGTAAAATAAATGTATGGGTTATCCAATGGAATAAGTCAGGAAAATATCCAAGATATATAACTCATGTTATAATAGAGTAACAAAATAAAAATTTAAAACATTATAAACTAAAAATATTATTGAAACCAAAAACATGTAGCATGTTTGGTCCAAAATGAGAACTTTATATAGACTGATTTAGAATTTTTCATAGTTTATTAAAAGTTAGATAAACTCATTATCTTTCTTATGAAATGGTATTTATAAAAATACAATGACTAAAACTTAATATAATATAAAAATATAGCAATCTTGTAAAAATAGATTTCCACATAAAACATTGAGAGGATTTGGAAAGGGTTTATAATATTCAAAAACATAAAATATTAATACATAACAAAAAAACTCCCAAAAATATACACTTTTTGAAAATTACAAAAAATAAAACAATGTTTTATAAAATTATTCCCTCTTTTGAAATTTTTCAAAAAGAAAATAGTAATAACAAAATAGTTTGAAAATAAAGAAACTCCCCCTTAATAAATGCATATTAAGATAATTTAAAAACAAATTTAAAAAAAAATATAAAAAACCAAGTTCCAATTTAATTTTATAAAATTGATCAATGTCTAAAGGATTAGTAAATATATCTTTAATATGATTATCGATAGGGATAAATTCTTAAACAATATCTCACTTATTCACATTATCTCTAATAAAATGAAATCTAAGATCAATATTCTTTTTTTCTATAATTTTGTAAAGGATTTATAGAAATAGATTTCATAGATATGTAATAATAATAAATAGAAATTTTTTCAATATAAATAACAAAAATACATAAATTTTTATTAATACAAAAAACTTTGAGCAAAATAAATATAAATAGAGATATACTCAGCTTTTATAGTTTACAATAAAAATAGATAATTGCTTCTTAGAAGACCAATAAATTATAATTTTTTCCAAGAAAATGACACATACCTGATGTTTTTTTATATCAATTATACTTTGTAACACCCCAAGTTTTTATGGACCTATTTTTTTAGAATAAATTTTTATTTTTATTTATGTCTTGTAATGCACTAAGTTAAATATTCATTTCACATACAACACTGGTTTGTGTATGTTACATGCTACACCGACTTGGTGTACGATGCACGCAACACTGAGTTTCTATAAAACATCTATTTTTATTGTTTTAATTATTTAAATAAGATAATTATAACCTATCCATTAAAATTAGTTATATGAATAGTATTAACTAATTTTAAAATATTTTTTATAACTGTTTTATATAAATAAAACATGTTGATAATAAAATATATGATTTTTGGTAAAGTCCTTTTTATATTTTAAAACACCATTTTCTTGAATGAACCAATTTTAATAATAAAATTAATTTTAGAATCATTTATAAATTTAATTTGATAAAATAAACTTTATTTTTTAATTCAAAATGTCGAAATTATACTAGGGTGAATTTTTGGGATTTTTCTGAGAAACTTCATTTTTTTAATGAATAATGAAAAATAATGGTTTTTTATTAAAAAATGCCTTTTTGTATAATTAATTATTAAATATAAATTATATTATAAATATGTTTCAAAGTCAAATGATATTAATATTACATCAATTAATACAATGACATTTAGTAGAATCAATTTCACTTTGAAACTGAATATAAAATCTTAACAAACTTTTGAACTTTTTCCTACTTTAAACCCATGTTATTTCATCCTGTCTACAGGATTAGCACAAATCTTAATTTTTTCACTTTTGTGATTGGAATTTCAAAAATCTAACATACACCATTGTATTCATTAAAATATTTATATTCTAATAATACCAAAGCCAAATTAATCATAATTAGGGATTAAACCTTACAATTAAGGGCTAAAATGACCTAGACACTTGTCCAACACCCATTGTATGTCCATATTTCGGCCATAAACCTTCCATTCTTGATTTTTGTTGGTTTTTTATAACTTTTATTAGGTAATAAAACATGCACAACTAACTTGTTTCTATAAATTCCAAATGAGTCTTTTCCCTTCCCTATAAAAGGCCACCACATCTACCCATTCCAGTCCTTTTAAGTTCAACCAAGCCCTACCCAATTCACTTCCCAAAAATCCTCCCTTATAACTTGAAGCCACCCTTTGGGAATAAATCCTCTCAATTAAGCCTTTTTGCACAAACCAAAAGGAGTTACCCGATTAAGAGGTAACATCTTCTATCAAGCTGTTTTCCCTTATTTTCCTTCTCCACCCCTTAACTCTCTTTTTTCCATTATTGTGTGAAAAAAATAGTATCTTCTATATAATATGATGTTTTTATTCAAATTTTGGGACCTAAAATTACACACACATACATATAATGGATGTTGAGCATATTGTTTCTGTGTACGGCAAACTATTGCCTCATGAAACGATGATTGTTCATTTCTCCTTTACCACCAATCAAGGTGAACATTATGATGGACACTCTATTTTTATATATAATATATAATATTTATTATGTATTTAATCTTATGTATTAATTTTACAACACACATATTTTTACCTTTTATTTTGTGTCAATACAATAATCTCGTTTGAGGAAGTGTTGACTACCGCCCCCTCAAAGTGATGTGATTCATTCACACACCGCATGGAATGTATTAAGGATGAGTTTAGTGAAATTATATGATATATATAATATATTAATGGTAATGTAATAATTATATATATATATATATTTTATTTACATACTTTTTTTCAATATGACAATAAAAATGGAAAATAGCGTTCATGCGTATGCACAGCTTACCATCTCCATGAACTGTGTATTCCATTACATACTTCATTATGCTATGGAATATTATAATATAATTATACTGGATATTCCTGGTATTTATATCATTTTATACATTTTGTAATAATTATATAAGTATAAGGATCAATGATACAACAAATTAAGGCACATGTGAAGAAAAAAGATAATATTACCCGAAGTGAAATCTTAACATAGGATCATTAAAAAGTGGGTATTATGAAGTCATAATCAAAACATATATAGAAATAGATATAATAATATTATTATTTAAAAGATGTATAATAAACTTATATTTATTATACAAAAATCTTGTACGAGTATGAAGAGATTCAAGACACAAGGTAAGGGTGTTTTCATCTCACTATTAATTTCCGTGAGATACAATCTATGTTTGATATTTCAAACACTCCTATAATAATCCATAAATGTGAAGATAATTATGAACTTCCTGTGGATATTTCATCTAGTGTATGGATCTTAATCCCCATTCAAAAGGTTTATATGTCTAAAATGATTTGGGATAAGATTGACATCGATGATATGCTTATTGTTCAGGATTTTGTGGATGTATTTCCGGAAGAGTTGCCTAGTATTACACCAAAATGTGAAGTTGATTTCTTGATATAACTTGTACCTAGTTCCACACCAATTTAAAATAATCCTTATAGAATGGCCCTGATTGAGCTGCATAAATTAAAGAATCAACTCCAAGAAAACCTTGATAAGGGATTCATTCATCCAAGTGTGTCACATTGGGGTGCACCAGTTCTTTTTGTGAAAAAGAAAGATGGATCAATGTGACTCTAAATTGATTATCAAAAGTTTAACAAGATCACGATCAAGAAAAAATATCTTCTTCCCTGTATTGATGACTTTTTTGATCAACTGTGTGGAGCTCAATACTTTTTCAAGATTGACCATCGTTCGGGATATCATCAATTGAGGGTCAAGAAGGAGGATATACCCAAGACAACATTTCGTACAAGGTATGATCACTATGAATATATATTGATTCCTTTTGGTCTTACTAATTCCCCTGTTATATCCTTGTATTTAACGAATAGAGTCATTAGAGATTACCTAGACTAGTTTGTGGTAGTGTTTATAGGTGATATTCTTATCTATTCAAAGATCAAGGAAGAGCTTGAAGATCACATGAGAATTGTACTGAAGACCCTAAGGAAGGATAATTTGTATGAAAATTTCAAAAATTGTGAATTTTGGCTACAAAAGGTTTCATTTTTGGGTCACATAATCCTAAGAGATTGTATAAAAGTACATCCACCAAAGACGGAGGCTATTGAAAGCTAGCCTAGATCAACCACAAGGACTAAGATCTATAATTTTCTTGATTTAGATGGATATTATCAATGGGTTGTGGAGAATTTCTCACCACTATCTAATCCTCTGACCAAGTTAACTTGGAATGGTTTTAAGTTCCACTAGACAAATGAATGTGAGGAAATTTTCAAGGAACTGAAAAGAAGTTTGGTCAGTTCACCTGTGCTTACATTACCCTATAGTGGAGAAGGGTTTGTAATTTATATTGATGCATCCAAAAAGATATCGGGATGTGTTCTTATGAAAAATAACATGGTTATATCCTATGCTTCATAGTAGTTTAGGATTCTTGATCAAAATTTTTCAACTCGTGATTTGGAGTTAGCGGTGGTAATTTTTGATTTAAAGATATGGAGGAATTATCTTTATGGGGAAAAGTGTGATATATATAATGATCATAAAATTATAAAATATATATTCACATAGAAGGAGTTGAACATGCTCCATAGAATATGGTTAGAGTTGATAAAGTATTATGATTCCTCAATATATTACCACCCTGGGAAAGTGAACAAGGTGGTTGATGCTTTGAGTCAAAAAGATCATACTAGCTTATCTATGATGAGGATCACAAAAGATCAAATATTTTTGGATTTTCAAAGGATTGATCTAGAAATCCTGAAGGAAGGTGAAAATCTTATCTTTCTCAAATGAATGTTTATCCCTCTATCTAAGTGAAGATTAAGGAGGCGTAAAAGGAAGATGAATATATACAAAAGAAGTTCAAAAATGTTCCTGAGTTTAACCTTGATCAGGATGGAATAATAAGGTTCAGAAACCGTGTATGTGTTCCTTACATTATAGATTTAAAGAAGGAGCTGTTAGAGTAATCTCATAGTTCTTCATTCTCTATTCATCCTAGAAGTACGAAGATGTATAGGGACTTGAAAGAATAATTTTGGTGGGATGGCATGAAGAGAGATATTGCAGAGTTTGTATCTCAATTTTTGGTATACCAGCAAGTTAAGGCCAAAAGACAAAAGTCTAAAGGGATGTTACATCCATTACCCATATCGGAATGGAAATGGGAGAACGTCACTATGGATTTTATCATTGGACTACCCAAAACCTCTGAAGGGTTTAATGCTATATGGGTGGTAGTTTATTGCCTTAATAAGTCATCATACTTCATTGATATTAGAGAATATTTCTCTTTGTCTCATCTTACCAGGATCTATATTAAGAAAGTGGTAAGGTTTCATGGAGTACCACATTTTATTATACTAGATCAGGATTTGAGGTTTACCTCAAAGTTCTGGAAAAATATTCACAAAGCACTTGATATATAATTGAGTCTCAGCATGGCTTATCATCTGCAAACATATGGTCAGTTTGAAAGAACAATTTAAACTCTATAGGATATGTTGAGATCTTGTTCTTTGGATTTAAAAGGTGGTTGGGATCAACACCTTCCCCTATTTGAGTTTTCTTAAAATAATAGCTTTCACTCAAACATTCAGATGACACCATATGAATCCCTACATGGGAAGAAATGTAGAGCTCCAAAATGTTGAGATGATATTGGATAAAGAAATCTATTGGGACCTGAGATTGCTGAAGAAATGGTCGAGAAGGTTAGAACCATTCAGCAGCATATTAAGGAATCTCATAGTCGACAGAAAAGTTATGATGATAATTGTTGGTGTGATCTAGATTTTTAATTTAGTGAAAAGGTTTTTCTAAAAATCTCACCTTGTAAGAAAATTATGAGATTTAGGAAGAAAGGGAAACTAAGTCCTAGGTATATTGGTACCTTTGAAATTCTTGATCATATTGGGATGTTAGCCTATAACTTGGCACTTCCTACAAATCTATTTCAAGTCCATGATGTGTTCCATGTATTGATTTTGACTAAGTACATACCTGACCCTTCACATGTATTGAACATAGAGGTCATACCGATAGAGTAGGATCTTTCTTAGAAGGAACAACCTATTGAAATTCTAGACCGATTAGAGAAATTTCTACAAAACAAGACCACTCTCTTAGTCAAAGTTTTGTGGATAAATCACCAATTAGAGGAAGCTACATGGTAACTTGAGGATATGATGAATCATAATTATCCTCATTTTTTACCCGAGTGACAAATTTTGAGGGAAAAATTCATTTTAAGGGGGGTAGAATGTAACACCTTGAGTTTTTATGGACCTATTTCATTTGAATAAATTTAAATTTTCATTTAATCTTGAAATTAACTAATTCAAAGATTCATTTCAAATGAAATAATGACTTGGTTTATGTTACATGCAACACTGACTTGGCGTTCAATGCACGCAACACTGAGTTTCTATGAAACATCTATTTTTATTATTTTAATTATTTAAATAAGATAATTTTAACCTAGTCATTAAACTAAGTTATATGAATATTATTAACTACTTTTAAAATACTATTTATAATTATTTTATATAAATAAAATATATTGATAATAAAAGATATGATTTTTTTGTAAAGTCCTTTTTATATTTAAAAACATTGTTTTCTCGAATGAACCACTTTTAATAATAAAATTAATTTTAGGAAAATTTATAAATTTAATTTTATAAAATAAACTTCATTTTTGAATTCATAATATCAAAATTATCCTAGGGTGAATTTTTGGGATTTTTATGAGAAATTTCATTTTTTTATGAATAGTGAAAAATACTATTTTTTAGTTAAAAACAGCCTTTTGTCTAACTAACTATTAATGATAAATTATATTATAAATATTTTTTAAGGTCGCATTATTTGAATATTACATCTATTAATACAATTTCATTCATTATAATAAATTTCATTTTGAAACTGGATATAAAATATTAACAAACTTTTGAACTTTTTCCTACTTTAAAACCCCATCATTTCATCCCATATGCGGGATTAGCACTAATCTTAATTTTTCCGCTTCTGTTATTGGAATTTTAAAAATCAGACATAAAAAATTGTATTTAGTTTAATATTTATATTCTAATAAGACCATGTTAATTTTTGACCAAAACTATTAGTAAAAGTGATTAAAATTAATCATAGCGGTTAAGGCCAAATTAAGCTTAATTGGGGAATAAAATTTAAAATTAAAGGCCCAAATGACCTAGAAACTTTTCCAGAGCCCATTTTATATCCATATTTAGTCCATAAATCTTTCATTACTGAGTTTTCTGGTTTGGTATAACTTTTGATAAGTAAGAACATGTGCACAACTAACTTGTTTCTAGAAATTCCAAATGAGTCCTTTTCCTTCCCTATAAAAGCCCACCACCACTACCCATTACTCACATCTCTCAAACCTTTTAATTTCATCCAATAACTACCCAATAAAATTCCCAAAAATCCTAACATCTACCTTGAATCCTCCATTTGGGCAGAAACATTCTCAAGGAATCCTTTTGGCACAAACCGAAAGGCGCTACCCGATTAAGAGGTAACGTCTTCTCTCAAGCTTTTTTCCCTTATTTTTCTTATCCAACCCTCCACTATATTTATTACCTTATTGTGTAAAAAAACCATTATCCTAAATATAATATTATTTTTCTATGAAAATGAAATTACCTATGCTCAAACACACCTCTATCTAATGGATGTTGAACTTATTGTTTCTGTGTACGGTGAATTATTGCCTCATGAAATGATGATTGTTCATTTCTCCTTTACCACCAATCATAGTGGCCATTATTATGGATGCTATATTTATATATGTAATATATTATATATATTATGTATTTAATCTTATGTATTCCGTTCAAAACACATATCTTTTTACCTTCTATTTGGTGTTAATATAATAATCTCGTTTGAGAAAGTGTGGACTATTGCCCCCTCAAAATGATGTGATTCACTCACACCCCACATGGAATGTATTAAGGATGGGTTTAATAAAATTATATGATATATATAATATGTTAATTATACTAGAATAATTATATATATATATACATATATATATATATATATATATTTCATTTACATACTTTCTTTCAATACGACAATAAAAATGTAAAATAGTGTTCATGCGTATGTACGGCTTACCGTCTCTATGAACGGTGTATTCCATTACATAATTAATTACGATATAGATTATTATAATATACCTATACTAGATATACCTGATATTTATATCATTTTATACATTTTTTAATCATGATATAAGTATAAGGATCAGCGATATAACAAATTAAAGCACTTGTGAAGAATAAAGCGAATATTACCTGAAGTGAAATCTTAACGTTGGATCATTAAAAAGCAGGTAATATAAAGTCATAATAAAATAATATATGGTAATATATATAAGAATATTATTATGTAAAATATTTATAATAAACTTATATTTATTATACAGGAAGCTTGTACAAGTACAGAGAGAGTCAAGATACAAGGTAAGGGGATTTTCATCTCACTATTAATTTCCATGAGATACAAGATATGTTTGCCACTCCTCACTTTTTTGTGGTGTATGTACTTCCCATGAATTTATTCTATGTATCACGTATTTAAATTTTTGGTTATTCACATATCCATTCTACAATCCTTATTTCATGGGGTTTAACTTTCAAAAGTTACCAAATCGGTAAAACAGTTTTGTCTCAATTTACCTTCTTTTAGACTCTTATTTTGTTATGCACCTAAACTATTACTAAAGGTGTATATACTTCCATTTACATGTTATATCATGAATATAATTCTTTTAATGATATATTAAGCTTCATGTAATTTCCTTTTCTTACATGGAGAGTATGATCCCGGGTCACCAAGTTATAAGAGTTTATTGAGACAATCTTCTCTTTTTTTTTTGAGATTGTTTATTTTTATGCTTCCTTTGATAAAATATTATGATCAATCATACAATAATATTCATGAGTTTCCTTGTCCTCTATTTATTCAAGATATAATCATTTGTTAGTAACATTTTTCCACTCTTTGGTACTTAAAATAATTTTTTTTGTAAAATCTGACCCCTTCTCTCTTTGGTTAGAAATATATTGTATTCAAAAACCATGTTTTCAAAAAAAAAATCAAAATATCCTTGAAGATAAT
The DNA here is from genome assembly GCA_963277665.1 of Viscum album. Taxonomy (NCBI): domain Eukaryota; kingdom Viridiplantae; phylum Streptophyta; class Magnoliopsida; order Santalales; family Viscaceae; genus Viscum; species Viscum album. The sequence goes on from OY728144.1 coordinate 302,848,203, forward strand.
TCTCAAGGAAAATTTTAATTTTAAATTTTTTTTATTGTTTTAAAATTTTCCTTTATAAATTTTCAAATCTATTTTTGAAGAAAATGGTTTTCAAAAGGTTTTATGTAATAAAAATAATTTTTCAAAGAATAAATGATATTTTCCTCAAGAAATGTTTTAAAATATATTTCAAAATTATTTCCCATATAAGATAGCATTCATTGGTGTTAATCGTTACTTTATGGGGAAATTATTCAATGTTTCCATTCATATTCTTTCTCTGAATGGATTATGTTTTGATGGCATGATGTTATGAAACTCAATTCTCTTTCACAGGTTATATGATTTTGAAACCCACTTATTTTCATGAGTAATGTTTATGATAAAATTATTATGAAACATGTATATTTTTATAGGTTATGATATGTTTACATTTTTATGATACCCATTTCATTTCATGGGTTATGATATGTCTATTTATGATCTTATGAAACATGTATATATGATTTCATTATGTAACGGGGGGGATCTATATCTCTCTCTAATGCATTAAGTAAAGTTTTATATCTCATGAGATAGACTATGATGGTATGTGGAGTGAACTCATGCTACTAATATGGTTTTGGGAGTGAACCTTGACTAATAAGATGGCCATTGGAGTGAACCATGACTACTATGATGGTATGAGGAGTGAACTCATGCTACTATGATAGACATGGGAATGAACCATGATTACTAAGATGGTCTTCACGGCAATGTATTGGCTACTATAAAAATCATTATATTCTTATGTGTTTTCCATAATTCCATGTCTTTTTCCTATGTTATGATTTCATGGCTTATGCTCTTTACTTCGTTATGATTCATGTCTTATTAACTACCAATCTTTATTCCAAGATCTATGTTAGGATCTTTGATATGTAGGGTATGATCTTCTATCTTCATGATCATGTTCTCATACCCTTATGCTCATGATTATGCTTACATGTCTCCTTTTTTTACCCTTACTAGACATTTGATCTCACCCATTTTTATGTTTCCTTCCCCAGGTTGTGAAGATGTGTATTATGTTTGAGGTGTCTAAGAAGGGTGCTAGTCAAGAAGAACCTAGTGGGAGATGATGTATCTCACTTGTGTATCAGTGTTTATGTATTCTATGTTTCCAAATCCACTAGACTAGTACAGTCTTCTTGCTTCTATTTGTATAATGTTTAAGTATTCTGTAAAAGTTATGTAATGTTAATGTTTGAAAAGTGAGGGTCTCCATATACTTCCTCCAAAATCATATTCAGAATAGGATATTAAATCAAAACAATTATATTTAGGATAAAAAAAACTAGAGTTAACTATTCATTTAACATGTCTAATTATTCTTTTCACAACTTTAATATGACTCTCTTTGGGGTCATCTTGAAATCTTGCACATAAAAAAACAAAATATGATATCCGGTCTATATGTAGAAAAATAAATCAATCTACCTATCATTCCTCTATAAACTTTAATATTAATATGTTTATCATATGCAATATCTAATTTATATAAAGTACTCATAAGAGTTTTCACAGACTTATAGGAATCAAGACCAAACGTTTTAACTAACTCTTTAGCATACTTTGATTTATTAAGAAATATCTCATATTTTCTTTCAGAAATTTGAAGTCTAAAAAATAAATTTAATTATCTCATTAAGATCATGTCAAACTAAAATAACATCAAATTATAAAAAATATTACAAAAAATTCAATGCAATAACCAAAAATTATATCATCAACATAAATTTTCACAATTAAAATATAATTAGAAATTATTTTAATAAAAATTATAGGATCAACATTTCCTTTCTTGAAACCATTATTTAATAAAAATAAATAAATTCATCTATATCAAGAATGAGGTGATTTTTTTAGACCATACAAAGATTTATATAATTTAAAAACATGATTAGGGAATTTTTATTTTCAAAACCTAGCGGTTGAGAAAAACAAACTTCTTCAGTTATAAAACCATTTAAGAAATCACATTTTACATCCTTTTGATAAAATTTAAAACCTCTAAAATAAGAAAAATCTAACATTAATTGAATATAATTAAACCTATAAACATGTGAAAATGAATATGCAAACACTATACCTTCATCTTGAGAGTATCTTTGGGCAACAATTCTAGCTTTATTTTTAATAATTTACCCATATTCATCTAGCTTGTTTCTAAAAATCCATTTAGTTCCAATTTCATGATTTTACATAGTTGATTCTACTAAATACAAAATTTTATTTATAGAAAAATTATTGAGATCATAATTCATAGAAATAATCTCATTAGAATAATTTAAAGCATCATCAGCATTATTAGGAAAAAAAATATAAATAAAAGTTGAATTGACGTAAAATTTTAAAACAGAATTTTGAGTTTTAATACTAGAATTAATATTACCAATAAAATTTTCAAAATGATTATATATATTAATATTTCATGGTCCAGGATTAGGTTAAAGAATATTAAGCTCCCCCTCAATTGATTCATCTTTATCCTAAGTTTTTTCTTTACCAAAATTAAAATACCTAAACTGATCATCAAAAACATTAGAATCAGAATTTAATTTCACATTATTTTTATCAAACATAACATGAACAGATTCCTCAATAACCATAGTTATTTTATTATAAACTATATAATCTTTACTATTAATATAATAACCAATAAAAAACCTATATCAGTATTAACATCAAATTTATCTAAATTATCCTTCTGATTAAAAATAAAAACTTTACAACCAAAAACTCTAAAATAAAAAACTTTAGGATTTTTGCCTTTAAGAAATAAATAAGAAGTTTTATTTAACAATGTTCTGAAAAAAACTATTTGAAATATAATAAGAAGCAAAAAAATGGAATCACCCTAAAAACATATAGGCAAATTATATTCACTTAACATAGGTCTATCAATTTCAATAAGTGTTCTATTTTTCAATTCTACAACACCATTTTTATATGGTGTTCTGGTAATATAAAAATAATTAAAATAACCATTATTTTCAAAAAAAATCAAATTATAAATTATTAAATTCACCACCTATATCACTAAAAATAGAAACAATCATTCAAAAAAATCATTTTGAACTAATTTACCAAACATAATAAATCTAGATAAAGTATAATTTTTATGTGAAAGAAAGTAAACCTATGTAATTATACTATAATAATAAACATTAACCAAATTATATTTATTTCATCCAAAGATAAAAAGTTGGGTAGTACCAAATAGATCAAAATATAGTAACTATAAATTTATACTTGTACTTATCTGATTGATAGGTCTAAAAGAAGATTTATGTTGTTTCCCTTTTATGCATGTGTCACAAACATGAAGTTTTTCTTTATTCATAATAGGTAAATGTAGAAAATTATCATGTTTAGAGATTTTATGTAACATTTTAAATTAACATAACCTAATCATCGATGCTGAATAATTCCATCACTTTGTAAAATATTCAAACACTTAAAATGTTGAACTTTTAGTTCTGTAAAATCAATAGTATAAATATTTTCCTTTTTATTAGCCTAGAATAATAAATAATCATATTTTAAAACTAAAAACTTATCATTTTTAAATTTCACTTCCATTACATGGGAATATTATTGATAAATACTAATTAGATTATGTTTTAAACATTCAACATATAAAAATTTATAAATAAAATTAGAATTATAAATACCAACTTTAGAAAACCATTTTACATTGTCTTTGGAATTATCTCTAAATGTAATAGTTCTTCCATCACAAGTTTTTCAAGTGATAAAATTTGATGGGTCTCTAGTTATATTCCTAGAGAATATACTAACCATGTACTATATGTAATTTTTGATACTTCCAAGGAATGTTTCCTACAAAAATCAATTACTTGACAATTTTGGTACCCAATATACTTTGAGTCCAATTGGATTAGTAATACAATTTTTAGCTACCCACACAAAATTTAAACAATTATTGTATGGTACACTAGATAAAAAATATTTAGAAATATTAGTATTTATAAATCTCAAATATTGTTTGAATCTAAGAGAACATTCATTTTCATAGAAACCTTTCATGCCACACTAAAAACATGTAACATTACAAGTATAACCATTTTTAATTTTAACAAAATTATTTCAAATATTTTGAGGTAATATCCTATCATATCCAATTACATCTTTATTTTTATTTATTTTATTCAAATACATCATTTTATGATATTTTTCATGACCTTGAATAAAATTAGACAAACTTTGATTAATACTTTAAACTTTCTTTTTAAAGTTTTCATTCAAATATTGATCAGATTTCAAATTATCATAAACGAAATAATGAGAAGCGAAAGTAGTATTCCTTAATTTTTCATTCTCTTATAATAGAACTTTATTTTTAGAAAAAAAATCATTATTTTCAATTAGATTATTATATAAATCAAAATCTTTGAAAAAATATTTTCACAACATTTCAATTTTTTCATTTAACTCAGAAAAATTCAGAATTCTAGAATTATAATCAGAATCAAAACATCCAAAATATAATTATAAATCACTAACCTCATTTATAGAATCCATGATGTCAAAGTTAGTGTATTATTTATCATTTTTATATTGTTCACTAGAATCAGATTCTTAAGTAAAACTCCAATAATTTTTTAATTCCTTTTTGTCCTTATTTTTGTATTTCACTTTATTCTTTAGTTTTGGAAAGCCAGGCTTGATATTCTCTTTCCTTCTATATTAAAAACAAGTAAAATATAAAGTATTATAATTCTTAATACCTTTCTTATCTTCCTTTCATTTTTCCTTTTGAGGGTGTCTTCTAAATTGGTTCTTTAATCATTTATTTTTCATTAATTTATAGACTCCAATCACAATATAATCCCTATATTCTTTTTCACTATCCTGTAGTTCAGAATGAAAAGAGTCAGTATAAATAGTATTTACAAATTTAAATATTACACCTTTTCTTTCAATTGTCTCCTCTTCAGTGATGTTCTTTAATTCTCATTCATATTGAATCAGTGATCCAATCAATTCATTAAGAATGTACTCTTTGAAGTTATTTAATTTTTCAATGGTGACCTTCTTTGCATTCCATTTCTTTGGTAGAGCTTTTAGGAATCTTTCAACAAGTATGGGGTTCTCCAAAGTTTCTCCAACGTAATTCATTCCATTAACAATGCTTGTGAATCAATGGAACATTTGGTTTATAGTTTTTTCTTCACTCATCTTGAATTCCTGGTACTCAACTTAAAGTATCCCAAGCTTTGTTTGAATCGATTTTTCTAAGAAAATGTGAGTAACTTATAGAATCTTCCAAATCTCATGAGTTGTATTACATGCAGACACATAACTAAACACACTTATGTTAATAACACAATATAAAATATTAACAGAGAATAAAAAATCCCAAAAAACTCTCCCTTTTAAACCGTTATTTTTCATAATTTAGTAATTCATATTCATACTCACCAATCCAATAGCTAAGTGATAGTTTTCACTTTAAATAACAATATTTTAATAGTATATTGTAGTTTTTTTAAACTCGGTGTTTCATATAACACAATCCATCAAATAAATAAAATCATTTAAATAGAAATATATTCTAAAATCTTAGGGTGTTTCACAAATGGTATATTCACTTAGCCTTTAAATATTTCCATCCAAATAACAAAAACATAGTCAAAAAGAGAAAATACTAAGATTATGTTTATGTTTTATACTTTTAGGTACATAATTTAATTTGATTATACCTCTAAGGACCTATTAGAAGGTAAACCACACACTTGTAACATACACTTACCATGTCAGCATTGTCATGATCTGATTCTATAGAAACCCTAACTAGGTCAGAGACAAAAACAAGTGTAACCCGTGAAGCCCACTTTTAATAGTATTTATCACACAAATGAGAAGGATTTCCCTATGAAAATCATGGTAAATGATTTTAAAATCAATGAAAAATACCAAACCATAAATAATAAATAATATATGGTCAATTGATATCATAATAACATGTAATACATGAATTTCATACAGAATAACCAAAATTCAAGACAATTACAAATATATAAAAACAACCAATAAACCCCAATAAATATAATAAAACCTAAACTTTCTATATACCTAAGTGATACGTGGAAATAATCCTTAAATAAACTTCTATAGTTATCTAACTTGATCATTGAACTAGCATCACTAAAAAAATCCACCAACTTGACCCTATAATACTATATGTAAAAGTAGGGGTGATTACATCCAATACTTAGTAAGATATCCCCTAAGGATGAATAACTAGATCAATTTTATACACGTATGATAATAAATGTATAAAAATTATAATACATAGTCATGTCCTCCCCAACTAAAGTCACTATGGGAATCTAGGTCAACTTTTAGCTATATGACTATTCATACTAAATTTGTGTTGGAACAAAAATATTCTTGTTAACTTTCATATATATAACTCGTTTAATAATTTTATACTCAAGATCACCACAATCACCACTCAAAAAATAATAAATCATATATACCATATAAAAACACCATAAAAATATAGAAAGTATATTATGAACCAACTCCCATCAACCTAGACATGGATAGTCCCAACACCTCATGTCATAAAGGATATCAACCTTATTACCTCCTCCTCATGACCATATCAACCATAAAGAAACATTATAAAGGACATCAATCTCATTCCATCCTCCTCATAATCATCTCAATAACACATTTGTATCATAACCACAACCACATTATGGGAGGAGAATTGTTCTATTAGTTTTCCATATCACTATCCCACTCACTTAGTGTGTGTTGGATTTCATCCTAGAAAACCACTCTAGGATGTCAGTTGTGTAGATAATGGTATTTTCATTACTTAAATAACATCAAAATAGAATAAGAAGTATCTCACATAATCCTATAACCATAATCAAGTTACTAACATTAAAAATCCTTGTAATATCTAGGTAATCATGATCATTAATAATATTATCCATGCCATAACGTCGTCATCATAGTATCCACATCATCATTTTCTTTTATCTGGTAGCTGTAACAAGATCAAGGTACTCATGCTAGTAATTATAAAACTAACCTCTATTTAGAAAAAAATACTACCAGGATAACTATATACATGTCATCATCATATATAGTTGACATGACCCCAAGCATTCATACTTCCCAAGGGTGATGAATCAAAGTTTATAAAACAATTTTAATGACCATTCAACTACCAAAACTACCAAAATAGAGTATAGTGATGGATATTCTGAGGATGATCTACTTGGAACAGGATCACAAATCTTAACCTAATGAGTCTTTATTAATTTTTAGTTTGAAATTTTAAAATATATAACAAAAGTAAAAACAAATAACTTTTACAATGAAATATTTTATATTTTTTTAAAAAATATGGTGAACCAATTTCAGTGGATGAGTTTTCCTAAAAAATATGATTTATTTAACTTATGGAATGGAATGAATGGATTAGTTAAGAGATTACCTAAAGTTAATTAATATTCACTTGATCAATGTTAACTAATACTACCTTAATTCATTCAATAACTTATGTAAAATGAGTATAATTAAAATAAAATTCATTATATACCAATATTAATTAAAAAATAAAAATAAATACTACTCTCATAGTCCCATTCTTACCTACCATATTAGTGATCCTCCCTTAATTGTTTATCTCTTAAAAAGTAATCAAGTAATGGGATAAAAATTTATCTCAATGTGATATTAAATCAATATATTCAATCCATAAGAAAAATATATCATTTAATAATCAATATATATTATCCTAATCTTGATTCACCACACCTTAAGAGACTACTCAGTCATGATAAAATGAACATCCCTAATGAATGAAGAAGTTTTTTTAAAAGATTAAAATGAATTGTAAATAGAATATAAAAATAAAAGAAAACATGTAAGTAAGAAATAAAATCATAAATAACCATAAAGACTTCAATTACCTAATATATATAAATAATATCTTTTTCAAAGGTCTCTCTAAAAGTGTAAATATCATCAAAAGTCACTAAAATTCCTAAATAATTTATGAACATAATGAATTTATAATCATAGGCTATGTAATACTTCAATGGGGTACGTTGTGATGTGAACAAGTGTATATAAATTAAAGAATATGATCTATTATCCTCTAGAAACCATGATCATGACACAAAACAAAGTATTATAGTGACAGGGGACTTTCTCTAACTCTTTGAAATTTGAATATACAAAAATAATGATGAAATATCTTAATATGTTGGGCATGATACCCTCTAAATCATTATATCAAGTAGATAGAACTTCAATGCTTCACTAGTTAATTTTTATTTATCTATTTCTTGGCATGAAGTCCATCTTTTATACACAATGTCTTTTAAGCTCCTTTAAGTTAATTTTATGTAGGAATGTTGTGGTATGTGGATGATGGTCATGGCACAGGTGATTATTCAACTTTTTACAGGTTATTTATATGTATCTCTATAATAATTTAGGGTATATTCTTCAACATGATTACTTATTGGTTATTCGTAAATGGATCCACTCAACCTCAATCATGCTACAATATTAGTGGTCACAAAAATATTCCTTCTATAATTCCTTGAATTTCTATAAAATATCTATAAAGTATTCAAACAACTCCCTTATATGACAAATTAATAAAGACACAATCAATTAGGTAGTATTTTATAAATTTTAGCATTAAACCCATTTAAATAATTATATACATATTTATATAATATCAAATTCCTCCCACACTATAAAAAGTTATCTCTCTTAAGAAAAAAATATCAACATTGAATAAAAAATAATCCATACTCTAATGAGATAAATATTCGATAAAGTATACTCATAAGCACAATCTTATATTTAGAAATGTCTAAATCGTATGACTCGTCCAATCAAGAGTGTCCAAATCATGCCTCATGTATAACTCTAATTCAATAATATTCTCTTATTACACTCACATTATTCAACCTTTTATTAATATCCTTTCCACTTATGATATACCTTATTGGAAAAAAATTATCATCCCTCAAAATTATTTGATTGGAGATATGCTCAATTTATAGTATATGCACTCTATACATAGTATTATATGCTATCTAAATATCCACTTAGAAATAAATCCACAATAATCGAGAGTATTTTCATTTAAGGTTTATATTTATATGAGTATTAGGGTGGGTGATAGATGTGTATGAGTTGGCAGTATCGAAGTAGAAAGTGGGCATGAATCTTGATGGTGTTCTATAGAGTGGTTGGTAAGAAGCAAAGGATAGTGGCATAGTGTCTAGGTGATGTGTTTTTATTTTATACATGTTTTCCAAATCATTTTTATTTTAATTTATTGTGTTTTGTGCTAAAATTTAATTGATTTTTAAATTCTTCAATTTTTCTTAATTTTTGTGAAAAATGATATTTAGTAAAAAATTGATATAAATATTGATTTTTTTGTGCTAAATTAATGAATTATTGTGTTATTAATTATATATATATATATAATGAAAATTCATTATTCAACAATAATGTGATATAATAACTCCCTATAGTTGATCATCTAATATGAAGGACCCTTTTCTCACAAATTATAACTATGGTTAATAGGGAATGTGACTATATTTATAAATAACCCTTACTCCATCAAACCACACTAGTCATAGGGGTATAAAAACTCTACTAATCAAATGGTATACCCTATCTTTCAATGTTGTGACAAAAAAGGGATACAATAATCCATTTTTTTATTAATCCCCAGTCAAAGTTATCGAACTCCCGTATTATTGTTAAGGTCACTCTTGCAACCCAAGACACCCTGAGAGGGGAGGGGTGAGTATGGGTGACAACCTTTTCTTTTGTTTTGATGGATCTTATCCCCATGTTAATAAGAACTTGTTAAACTTATCTAATTTAATTGAACATGCCCCATGATAAAAAAATGCAGAAAATAAAATAGAACATAGAAATTTTTTACTTGGATCACCACTAAGGGCTATTCCAAGGAGCATATGATGTTGATTTGTTGGTTAAATCAAGTATAATTAAATAGTTTTAGTGGATTTCAATATTTGGATATGTTCACTCCATGCCATAATCACTACCTTTAAAAATGTGTTCAACAATAGTTCATTGATTCCTTTACATCACTTCTATCATCCTCTCCTTTATCATTGCTTCAGATAAGGTCTTCTATAGTTTAACGACTTAAATTTTGCCTCCAAATATGAATGAATATTGATTGAAAATTTCATAATTATAGACCAAGTTTTATTCACTAAAGAATTCACCAATTTTCAACCAATTCATTGGATTTACTAAATTCCTTGGCTTTTCCCAGGTATTATTCACCCAAGTCCCCAACTTCACCCATGTATGCTTCTCCCAATCCCCAAGCTTTACCTAGGACTAATTTTCCTAGTCCCCTTTAACCAACATTTTTTCCCAAATCCCTTTTCACAACTTTGTTGCACGTAGGTCACTTTGATCAAGTACATTCACATATCTCCCTTAGTTTAGGTGAGTTTAACCAGGTATATTTTCTCTCCTCTCTTCTCCCAAGTTTCAACATGAAACCCTATTCACATAAGTCCTTTACACCACCCTATTCATGTTATTGTTCTCATAAAAATACTTTTCTATATGCTTTGCTCAAGCCCAGTTCGCTTGAGAGAGCCTTTCATGATGAGAGAGCCTCTTAATCCTTCTCCTAATTTTCATTAACTTCAAATGAGGGGATTAATGAGTATTTAAAAGCAAATACCACATCCTGAATCAACACTATTCTCTAAAATATATAGTTTTTCATTCACCTAGAACAACTACCATGGATCATTAACTAGATTACAACACTTGACTAGTGTGAAACTAGAATGTGATGCCCTATTCCTCCAATTTGAAACTTGAACACGATTCACCACTCTAAAAATGAATAAAAATTATCCATCATAGTTTATATCAACCTCTCAAAAAAGCACTCAACCTCACTAGTAAGTGGTGACTAATTTGAATTCACTCAGACTAGTATGAAAACCATACCTTAACTTTGGAATAAAATTTAAAAATTCATCTAATTTTCAGACTAAAAAATTTGGTAAACACTAAGAACATCGCTATTTTAAACCATTTATCTTGGTTATCAAACACCTTTATTAACCTAGAAATGGATTTACATAAAATAAAAAATCAATCTCTAGCTTAGATCAGCTTGTTTTAAACAATCTCTCATATAAGAACTTGAGTAGGTAGTGCACTTCAATGCTATCAGTGAAATAATAAGAAACCATCAAGGGAAATAACATGTCAAACTTATAGTTATCTCTAGGTGGGTAGGTCAATATCATCTTCATCATCTAATATCTACAATCAAGGAAATAAATTAATATGACTACTAACATCACTATCTCTCATAATTCAAACCACTATCCACATCTCTCTAGGTCAAAAATATGATCGCATAGAAATATATCATTAATGTTTTCAATATCACCACCTCCAACTCTATAAAAATTTCTATGTTGGTTTAAAAATCAAATCACTTAGACAACCCACCATGAATACCATGTTCTAAAGGTGATAAACCTAAGTAATAAACTCCGTGATCAATTAGGATGGCCAAAAGATTGACACATCAATCTAATATCCTTATTAAATATGTTATCTCATTATAACCACACAAAGAACCATTATATAACTTCAACTTAATAAAAAATTATACTCTAAGAACACTACCCAACAATATTATAGAGAATGTGGTATATGATTATTATATGTTTAAATAATTACATCGACCATACTATTGACCTTAGAACATTGAAATGGTGATTACACATATCATATAACTCATTAAAGGTTTGTATCTCATTAAAGTCTCAAAATTTTCATCATTACTATATATCACCAAGAATAATATAAAATTATCATATTTTCCTAAATTAATGTTAATAAAGAGATATCATATACATATTATAACTAGTGGGTATCAATGAAAGATCCTTATAAATCATATTTTCCATAACTATAACTACATAATACCCATACACATTTGTGTCTAAAATATTTTAGAAATTTTTTTACCTTAGGTTATCCAAATGGAAAAAAGGTGGAAACTATTTTTTCTACTCAAGAAAAAAAACTAAATGCCACCCTCAATATTTTCTCAGGCCAATCCATCTTTAAATCCGGTGTACAAATATTTTAAATATTGATTTGTGGCTTTAAAAATTCTTAAATGGATTTAATAATATAAACATCATGATATATATAAAAATATGAGTATAATTTACTATACATTGTACTTGAATGGGAACAATGATTTTTTTTATTAATTTTTAGTGGGACAAGGACTATATGTTGAGTCATGGGTATGCCATGTTGTTCATTGACTAGTTTACATATGGCCTAAAGAACCATTAATTGTGAAGAAACTCATATTTGGGTGCTGCACATATATGTTGGATCATACCTGAATTGAAAAAATTTAGTTTTTGACCAGCCCGACCATATGGTCAGGCTTATTACTTATATATCCCATGAAGTTTACCTGATTACTTAGGCGAGTTACTATTTAGGATGAACATAATGGGTTGTGACCATAACCTAATCACACCACCCTATTCCACCCATATCTCTAGATTTTGATGTGTTTTTATATCCATGTGATACTCAATCAATATCATTGAGTTAGAATATGATTAGGTAACCATTGATGGTCCAAGGATTTGATCGAATTAATGATTAGGTGTTGTGTTTTTCAGGATTTGTCCATCCACCTCCCTTTACATGGATTGATTAATTCCTACATAGCATCTTAATCATTTATCCACAAGCTTACTCCTTAACATAGGGTTCAATTTTACAATTGACTAGTCACTACCTACTAATCAATGAGATAGTTATTCTCCTCATCTGTTGAATCTAGCATCCTCACAGCCACACTCTTATCAAGAGTAAGTTTTTTATTTCACCATCTGATCTTCCTTCCATTGAGACCTTTATATAAGAAAATTAAAGATTATACACCACCATTATGTGATGATGTGGTGGTTGTGTCCATCTGGATCAATCCTGGGTCTCTGTGTATCAGTGGCTAGTGAAACTATTGATGGTTGTGCCGGAGAGAAGTGAGTCATGACTTTTAGTCAAAATGGTGCAATAAGGTTGAAAAAAAATTATTTCCAAACACCATGAATGATAAAATAAAAAAATATTAGTGGTAGTAGTAATAATAATTATTGTTATTGTTATTAGAAACAATGTGATCCACATATTTGTAAATCCCGATCCATGTATTTAGAAAATTTTATTAAAAACACACAAAAAAAACACAAGGTTGGGGATTACAAGGCACAATATACCCATGGATAAAACCAAATTATAGAAAATGAAAAATAGTATTAAAAATAAAGCATCTTGTTGTTTCCAACATCAATAGAACAATATTACTAACATGTCTTCCAAACAATGAATATAGGTTTTTCACTAAACTCCATCAACATCAACCTATATCTTTAAATCAAAATGAGTTAGACCCTAATAATGATATGCATTTAACATAAAGGTCATCCAATAAAAGTTCATCATCTAGAAAAAGTAAATAAAATATCTTTAGCAATCATCTACATGCCAGTGAAATAGTATCCTGATCCTTTAATTCAACTCATACCATATTTCACCCAAAATAGTTCACATAGAGAACTAGACAGTAGTGGAATGAAACTCCAAAAAAAAAACTGGACTAATAGGCCTCATTCCATCTTATGATAATGGGAAGAAATATCATGTATCCTATTTTAAATAATCAAACACCAAGAAACCTAAAAAAATAACATCAATAAAAACCCAGAATACAAAAAAAATATCTAGAAAGGCCATCCCAACCAATAAGTGATGCATGCTTCAACTACATCAATTAAACCTTCAACTATTCCAGAGACACCTGAAAAACAAATATTAGTGTAATATAAAAGACAATTATTGCATGAATCCTACTCGTATGCATAATCTATCCCAAAAAATGTTATCCAAACGTGACGAAAAGAAATTAATCCACTTCACCTAAGAACAACACCATTTTAAAACCTCTAGTGCCCCCTTTATCATTTTTTTTTTATCACCTCAAAATACATTTCAAATAATGGTAATTAATGGGGGACATCTATATATAAAAAAAATAGACCTGGTAGGTATTTGAAACCCAAAAATAACAAATATAATTCCTATTGAAACAAGTTATCTCAAGAAATTCTACATTGAAAGAATTTTAATCAAAGGTCTTGTTTGTGTGATATTTTTATTTTTACTTCAATAGCCCCATGTTTATGAGAAATGTGTTTATTTCATATTTTCTCTAAAAACATATCTTGGTCCACCATTAAATCTTATAAGATCATAATTTTGTGAGTACATGCATCAATGAAGTCAATAGAACCAATATAAGAGTCAAATTATTAGTAAAATAAAATTTATACACAAGGAGAATCCAGGAAGGTATATTCACATAAACATTATTGGTTTCCATCATAATAACCAAAACATAGTTAAGAAGAAAAGATACTAATATTATGTTTATTTTTTATACGCCTATGTATATAACTAAATGTAATTCTAACTCTAAATAGCTTTAGTAAGGTAAACCACACACTTGTAACAAACTGAAATTCCCCAGAGCTGCACTCTCAGATCTGGTACTAAAAATATACTTTAATTTATATCTTCGATACCAAGTGTGATGAACCAAGATAAACATGAATGTGTTTTATAATTATTCAATTATTTGAACATTTCATCTCATTAATAGTCTCATAATCCTAGGACCCAAAGATTTAGTGTCTTTGGAGATTAGATACATAAAGATCTTATTGTGAACATTTATCCTTAATCACACCATATGATATCCTCTTCTAGAAATCTATAAGGTTATATTAATATTCATAACCAGGGGAATGGAAAACATAAAAAAAGGATGATATCAAAAAATCAGTCATGGAAAACTTATCAACCTGACGTTAATGGTTAGATCATTAGCATATGAGTATGGGATAAATATATAATTAAAAATTATATATAACAATAAGAGTTGTCCACAAGTCAAGGTAGAAGGAAATGTAATCTAAAATTACCAAACATATACCATGGAATAACATTACAAAAACAAAATAAAAAAATCATGGTCCATGGAATATAATGTATGTATATCACATAGAAATGTGGAAAAAGAGTAATCATATTAAAATATAACATTGTGAACATAACAACTAAAAATCATATCTACACACAACATAATTATATCATGAGATATAAAACTTTAACCAATGAATTATATGGATTTAACATAATTGATCCATCTTATGGATTTAATAGACCCAACATATCATAGGGATTTATTGGACTAAACCCATCTTAAGGATTTAATGGACCCAACCCATCCTAGGGATTTATCGATCCCAACCCATATTAAGTCTTTATCGAACCCAACCCATATTAGGGATTTATATAACCCAACTCATTTCATAAATTTATCTGACCCAACCCATCTTAGGTATTTATCAGACCCAACTAGTCATAGGGATTTATCAAACCAAACCTTCCTTAGGGATTTATTAGACTGAACCCATCTCAGGGCTATATCGAACCCAAATAGCTTCAAGGATATATCATACCTAGCCCAGCCTAGGGATTTATAAGACCAAACCCATCTCATCAATAAATATGTGTTCCATAAAAAATCATTCATATATATTATCCTGAAAATTCCATGTAAATAAAATGGGTTACATAATATTTCTAAATGGTATCATATAAAATGACTTCAAGAATTAGATTGATTGACACCAAAAATTTAATCATAGAAAAGGAATATTTCAAAAGGAAATTTAAAGGGAGATTCATGGAACATTAATCCAAAAGATAAATATATTTTGGAGGTAAATAGTAAAATAGAAGCAAAATCATAAAAATAGTTTTTATAAAACAATTTAATATTATCAAAAAATGAAGTTACAAGTCACTTTTAAAAGTTATTTTCAAGAATGTGAAATGAAAAAAAATAAAACATTATTCAGAAATAAATATTAAAAATAGATCCTTGAAAAATAAATAATTTTTTTCTAGTGGAAATGTGGATTGGAAGATAAAACAAAGATAATGGAAGTAAAAACCTTTAATATTTTAGAATACCTTTTTTGAAACCCACATCATAAAAAGAGTAATAAATCTTATTTTTGAAAAGAGTTAAAGAAAATATGAAGATAAAAACAGATAATATATTTTTTGATTTCAAAATAATAAATAAAAACATTTTTTTTAAATAAAAAAATATGGATATGAACAAAAAAACAATATTCAAAGTGGGTGATAATTATTCTTAACAATGTTATATTTTTATGTGAATGAAATCCATCATGGAAGAAGAATTGAATTAAAATTTTAATTTTCCATAGATAGAAATATAATGTTTCATATAATAAAACCTTAGTATGGAATAAATCAAACATAGAAGAAGTAAGTTCAATAATAAATATTATAAATCAACAAATGGGGATGAGTTAACAAAAACCCTTACAACTTTTTTATGTTTTGAATAAAAAGACATTGAATGAGAAAAACATATATGGATATTCCAATACCTTTAATACCATGATTAGTATCATAAAAATATTTACATTGTTAGTATATACACAATAAAAAATAAAATAAGTGGTGAATATGACATATGTCACAAAGAAGAAAAATTGAGATAAGAAAAACCCTTACTGATTTGGTATTAAAGGAAGTCAAAGAGTGTGAAGGGAGGGTTGGGAAAAGACTTTTAAAATATATAAAATGATCATTAAAAATTTAATATAATCCATTGGGTAGTAATTATACCATATAAAGGAATAATAGGCACATAATATAAAAACATTCCTCAATGAATGAAAATTGAGATGAAAACCCTTACCTTTATTCTCGAATTCAACAGAAGCACATTAACCCGTTGTATAATAAAAATAACCATAGTAATAAACTATTTTAGAAACTTATTAGCAACTATTAAATTTTATACACTTTAATTATAATCATTTAGTATACATAATTTAATTTGATATGTGTTGTTTGATTATTTATAAATATCTAATTTCATTCCAAGAGAGCTATAGTTATAATTCATAAAGATGAAACCAGTGGCAAACTTGTTTCATGTAATTTACCGATATCAACATATTAATTTATAATGATTGTTGATTTTTATGTCATACATTAAGAATGATATTAAAAAAATAATTCTTAATATCATATGTATTCATAAAATACATATTTATATCCTTTTATTTAAGTAAATGATGAAAAATAAAACATGTCGTCTATGGAGTTAGTAGTTTACACGTACGTATGAGTGACATTTTCAATTTTCAATGGATGGGAAAAAAGAAGGTGAATAAAAATTTATCTTTAAAAAGAATAATTATTTCATATATATAATATTTATTCATTAAATATATTCTGATAACCCACCATGTAAGGTGGTGATGAAAAACAAAACATGTTGTCCATAGAAGCAGTAATTCATATGTACACACAAGCAACATTTTCATTTTTTGAATTGATGGGAAAGGAATAGAAAATGGTTGTACCAGGTATATAATAAAATTTTAGTCTACCAATGATACTGATTTAATTATATTAACATATATAGAATAGTTTTTGAGAAAAATGGATGACAAATATGAAGAAGAAAAGACTAGGGGTGGATATTACTCACATTGAGGATTTGAGACTTCTCTTGGAAGACTTCTTGGAATTGGAGGAATTTGGAAACTTTGTTGTAAAAAAAGGATAAAAAATGTGTAAATAGATTCTAATAGAGGTAAAATGTTCAATTATACAAGGAAACTTTGAAGTAGAGTTGTGTCTTAAAGTGGGTGGAAGCAATCTCCTTTTATAGGTGAAAACGAGGGACTTTTCATTGAAATTGAATGGTAGGTGAGGGGTAAGAATGAAATTTAATGAGAGTTAGATAAGAAAAAGTTGGTGAGACATGTATTTTTGAATATAAGACCTAAAAAAAGTATTATATAAGGTGTTTTTTAAGTTAATTTAGTACAATTCAAGCCACTTTATGTTACTCATTTTCCACATATTAACCTTGATTAAAAATTAACCATGATGATTATTTTTTTTCTAGAAATATTAGATGAATCCTATTACAAAATTTTGACTTGTGGATTATGAATTTAGAATCCATTTAATATAATTCAATTTCCAAATATGATAAAAGTATCTTTTAAATAAAAATATATGATATATAAAAAACCTGTTTTTTGTAAAAAGATGACATGTTATACATTAAGTGTTTTTATTCATATTTCTTATAAATTACTAATTAAATGAGTTTAAATATGTTTTTTTATAATTTTAAAAATCATACTAGATTAATTATTTAAAATATATTTATTTTAATATATTTTGATAAAAATTATGCAACTTTTATAAAAACAATTCTTTGAAATATAACTATTTTATTATAGTAACTAATATTTACTTGGATAGCTTATTTTTATGATATAAATTAAAATTATCTTATTAATAAAATTATATTATTATTATAAATATGAAAACCATTTTATTCAACTCAATTTATATAGTTGAAAAAATTAATTCTAATATAAGCACGCATAACACAAAAAAAATGTTTTTTAGAAAAATATATTTCTTTAGAAAAAAAGATTTATTCATATTTCATGCTAAGTGAAAATATTTAGATTAATATTAAATTATTTGCTTTTATATTTTGTTAATATATTTCACATTATTCCATAGTGATCAATTGGTTTATAAATACACAATATATAGAAAAGGTATAATTCTTTGAGAAAAATTCTTTATATCACTAACTGATTTTATTCTTAATTATTTAAGATAGATTACTTGTTAAATAAGCATTAGATAAATTTTATTAATACAATGGTATTGAAATATTTATTTTAATTTTATAAATAAATCAAATAATTCTTTTAAAATTTATCAATAATAATAATATGTAACGCATAAATACATATATAAATTATTATAATAAAATTGTTTAATTAGATATTTTCTTTTATGTTTCATATTTCATTCTCATGATGTATCAATGTTTATTTTATACTCTAATATTTTATCTCAACAAAATTTATTGTGGTTTGTTTTAGTTTGATGTTGTGTGTGAAACAAGCTATTCAAAATAGTATTCATTTAAAGTGAAATTAATACCAAAATCTCAAGGGTGTTATATTCTCCCCCACCGCAAAATAAATTATTTCTACATAATTTTTAATTATCACTCACTAATGAAAACATCTAAAGATGTGGATAAGATAAAAATGACTCAAGATAAATTTATAATGAGATATCAATCTCACTATAATAATTAATACTAAAAACTCATCTTTTCCCTTATAATTGGAATATATTGTGATTCTTATCCATTTCTGCCAAATATACCTCATTAGTTGTCTATAAGCCTTATGTATTTTTAAAAACATACCTTTCATAGATTCATTTACATGATCCTCTTTGCAACCAAATACTAAGACCGAAATGGTTATGGTAATCACTGATAAAATCATAGTAAATGATCATATGGATATGAAAAATCAATCCTAAAATTTCTTCTCATAGGACACCTTAATTTAAACCTATGACACTTTTATCTTAACTATAATATAATTGGATCAAATTATAACTCCTTTAGTTTAACCTAGGGTTTCCATGGTCTTATTCTTATTAGGTTCTCTAAACTAAATAAATTCAAATCCCACATAATGTTTCATAGAGAGAATGTGAATTAACCAAGGCATATCCCTTGGGAGTTTCAAACCATGTGTGTATTTAGGCCTCCTTATCATGCACCAAGATAAGATCAAGTTAATTTCCAATCATTATTTTTGGGTTTATTACCCCTAGGCGAATTTGTGTCAAAGACTACATACAATTGTTTATATCCATACATGGATATCATTTCTAAGAAACCACACAATCCATACATTGCCAAAATTTTAGGACGTTTTCCTAGATTTAAGCTTATTTAGTGGCTTTTCACAAAATGTTGTATTATTATAATCCCCCAAAAATAACTAAACCAATTCCAAAAAATTACTAAACTCAACTTTGATACAAACTTAGATGCCCAAGACACACACTCCCATATCTGGTGCTAAAAACAAATACTTTAATTTTTGGATTCGATGCCAAGTGGGATGACCCAAGCTAAAGATGAATATATTTTATAATAATTCCATTATTTGAACCTTTCATCTCATAAATAGTCTCAAAATCCCATAACCCAAAGGTTTAGTGTCTTTGGAGATTAGCTACATAAATAACTTACTATGAACATTTCCCCATAATCTCACTATACTATATCCCCTTATAGAAATATCCTAGGTTATTCTCATATTCATAATATGGGGAATGGAAAACATAAGAAAGGGTTGAGATCAAACACTCATTCAGGGAAAACCTATCAATATATCATCAAGGATTAGATTATAACCATATGAGAAACATGAAATATTGAATTTAAAGGAACATAGAACTACAAGAGTTTTCCTCAAATCAAGATTAAAGGACTTGTAATCTAAAATGACCAAATATATACCATGGAATAATATTGAAAAATAAAAAGACAATAATCATGGTCTATGGAACATAAAATAGTCATATCACTTAGAAATGTGGCAAAAAATATAGGGAAACATAACATTGTGAACATAACTACCCACAATCGTGTCCCCACACAATATCATTATATCATGTGTTATAAAAATTTAACCAATGCATTGGAGGGATTTAATGGACCCAACCCATATCAGTGAATTAATTGACCCAACCTGTTTTAGACCATTATCATACCTAGCTCGTCTTAGAGATTTAATGGAACCAAATCATCCTAGGGATTTATCATACTCAACCCATCTTAGGGATTTATCAACCCCACCCCATATCATGGATTTATAAAAAACCAAACCATCTCAGGGATTTATTATACCCATCCCATCTTATGGTATTATCATGCATGAACCATATCAAGGATTTATCAGACCCAACCCGTCTCTTGGATTCATATGACCTAACTAGTCTCTTGGCTTTATCATACCCAACCACTCTCTGGGATTCATTAGACTTAACCAGTCATAGTGATTTATCATAACTAACCTATATCATATATAAATACGTATACCATATGAAATTAATCATATATCATATCATAAAAAACCCATGGAAATAAAACAGGATTCATAATATTTCTAAATGGTATCACATGAAATGACTTCAAGAATTAAATCGGTTGACAAGTGTCTCTTTGGAATAAATCTCACACTTAGTATTTTTAGGGTTTTCTTTAGAGGTCTCACCAATTTAATACGAATCATATTTATATAAAATTCAAAACTATTACATCTTATGTAATAATTATCTTCTCATGTTTTATTCCCTTTTGTATATGAATGCTTATTACAATTTATTTTTGAAAATCCCTATTCCAACCATGAAATTAATGTCTACACGCCACATTAATGTGTAGCTCTTTACACAACCCATAAGTCTGTGTTAACCACCCAAAAATATAAGTCAAGTATATTAATACATATCCAAATTCATCATATTCATAAGGTACATGAACACTTCATGTAGAGGTTTAGAGTTATGTGAGATGGATAAACTCCACATGAGTAAACCCAAAGTGATAGATAGTCAACCTCATTCACTTTCCTAGCCAAGAAAAACCTCCAGAAAAGTAGGTGGTCTGACTCCAATTCCCTCTACTCGGAAATACTTTACTCAAGAGAGAATTCAATTCATGAAAACACTAACACCTAATTTGTACAAACTGTTCCCAACAACTACTCTCAAGATCATAAATAAAATTATAGACCTAGGTTGAGGTAAATGAAAACTAAATTTTATGATATCAAACCTAGAATAATATGAAAGGCTTTATCCTATAATTAATTCATTATATAAACTCTTGTATACAGTCATTCATAATATAACCAATTTATAACTATGAACAAAATAGGGAATGATCCTTAAATAAATGAAAAATTCAAATATTTAAACATGAGATAAACATCTATGAACAATGTCATAAATAAAAAATAATTATAAACCCTTTTATAATTTCAACTTTTATTTTATGGACATTCCATAATTCTAAATATAAACTACTTATATTCTTTCCAATATGAATTCTTTCATATTTATCATAATATGACATTTCCTTTTTAAATATATAATATTATATGAATTATAAACTAGATATAATTCAATTTCTATTATGTAAACCTCTTACATAATCTAAATATCATATACTTAATTATTATTTAAACCTTGATCATATCAATTATCAAAACACATTTTATGTGGCTTAAATAATATCCAAATAAACCCCTTTAATATGAAAAATTTCAAACTAATTAATTATGAACTAAACATGGATAGTAAGGAAATTTAATAAATAAAAAAAATATTTATTTTCTAAAATATGATACATTTATGAACTATTCAAAAATAAATTATAATTATATTTTTCTTTTTAAAATTAGTAAGAATATAAACATTTTATATTTTTTTAATACGAACCCTTTCACATTTTATATTAAATGGAGTTTATATGATATTTCATGAATGATAAACATTTTATAATTCAATGTCTATTATATAAACATTTTTGTATAATCTAAATATCATATATGTTGTAATTTATAAATCTTTACAAATTACCTTTTATGGTTTCTAAATAAACAATCTATTTCTATATTACAAAGCATGTCATTTAATTTTTCAAAAGGTATTTTAAAAAATATTTATCAATTAACCATAAACGTTTTATAGTTAATTAATTTATAAAATACTTTTATAAATTTATATAAATGTTTCAAAATACATTTTTCACTATTTATAAAAAAATTATAAATAATATAATTCAATTCAAAATTGAATTATTCTGATTAAAATAAATACTTTATTTATTTTCATAAACAAGAGTAATATATATGAAATTTGTATATTTATTTCTAGGATTGAAAAAAAATCATTTTACATTTAAAACATGTTTTTCATAATAAAAACATTAATTCATCAAAGAAGTTTTCCCTTTGATACCACTGATGGGTTTCTAATGATCATCATATGAACATCTTTAGTGGAAGATAACCCAAACATAGATAGATCTATCTTCAGGAATCAACATGTAAATAAAATTGTAAATTCAGTGTACTTGGAAAATGCCAACAGCAGCAGTCTTCTTCTTCCTCAGTGAATAAAAATGCTTGATAAAGATCATGAAGCAGTTAACAAAAGAACCTTGCCTCTAAGAGGAGAACACTGATCAATGGATCTGTGATCATATCATGAGGATACTCAAATATTGAAGGGGTGCTAGCACCTTTGTTTGAGACGATAAATAATAGTATGGTAAGAAGAGAGAATTGACAGGCTTTCTCACAATTAGAT
This sequence comes from Viscum album, assembly GCA_963277665.1. Lineage (NCBI taxonomy): Eukaryota > Viridiplantae > Streptophyta > Magnoliopsida > Santalales > Viscaceae > Viscum > Viscum album. Next base: position 302,871,693 of record OY728144.1, read on the forward strand.
GATTTCAATAGGATGGATCACATCCCTTTATATAGTCATTCATGACCTGTTTCATTAAATTAAACACATTGACCATATTTATGTATTCATATACATTTATTCTCATTGACATTAATTCATCGAATCATATTCAATGAATATGAAATCCATTTAATCTATTCACAATGGATTGATAATAAAACTGTTTGGGAAAAATAAATATATATATCATATACATATATTTATTATCACATGTATTTAATACCTGCATAATAATACCTGTATCGAATGCAGATTATTAAATACACTTATATATATAATATAATATAATATCACACATACAGAGAGATTATATATATATACTAGTGCATATTCAATAAAGGGATTATCATCACATGAGTCTTCGATCCTAGACTCGACCTCACCATCATGCTCAGGGTAGCTGGTAAGAATTGGATGAGTTCTTGGATACTCTCGGTATCCTACATTAGCTCTATTTGTAATGGGTTTTTTTTTCAACTTGTAGAAATTTTCCATGTCTTTCCCTATCTTATCTCTTATATTTTTTTCTTTAATGAATGGGGTCTCTAAAGCTTAGCTCAATATTAATTACTAACTAAATTGATAATAATATTTATTATTATTATTAATTACTTTTAATTTAGTTTTTAAATAATTGTTACTTATTTTTTATTAAATTAGTAATTAATTAATTGTTTTTAATTATTATTTATATTATAATTTAATTAGTCATAATTAATTATTACATTATTATTTAATTATTAACTATATTATTGTAATTAATTTTTCATAATTATATATTTATTATTAATAATTTTTAATATTTTTTAATCATATTTTTATGTAATATTATTAATGCATTATTAATGATATTATATTATTATTTGAATCTGTTGTAAAGAGGGAGTGTAAATCCCACATTGGAAACCTGGAGGGGATGGAAAGTAGGATCTCCTATAAAAGGAATGTTGGGTGATGGTTTAAAGTGTGTAATATTTTCAGAATATTTTATTCTAAATAACGCCAAATAAAAAAATAGTTAAATACTGTTTTAATTTATGATATATAAATATAAAAATAATAAAATAAAAATTAAAAAGAAATTATATAAAAAAAGAAGGAACCAAACAAAAAAATATGCCTATTAAAACATTTTGAAGAAGGCGCTAAGCTGGAAAGAGTCTTCTTCAAAAAAAAAATATAAATAATGTGATTTTTTATTCAGTGCTTTCTTTATAAGGTTTATGAAGAAGGTGCTATATGATATAGTTACTTCTTAATAATCATTCTGAAGAATGTGTTGTTCCATTCAACACCCACCCTTTAGTGAAAAAACTACCATATTCTAGGAATAGTTTCCAAGATTCCATATTTTAGGAATTTAAAACATGATGAAAGTGATCAATTTATTGAATATAAGGGTAGGAAATAGGGTAACCATGACTGATGTGAGCGTGGATTTACCATGAGTCTTCTTATAGACCGTGCTTTATCCTACATCAACTACAAGAAATCCGTTCACACGGTCGATCATTCGGTTGTAGAGCCTCTCCATAGTCAACCCGCATAATCAAAATCCTGCAAAGAAATTCAACCATATGAATAAAATCAGTACCTATTGAAGATGCCTCACCATAGAAGATGAGACCACCACGAAAACACCTGATCCGCTCAATGGTAAAGAACCAGTACCGCACTACCCTGAGAATATGATGAATCTAATGTTCCGTTCGAGGAGACTGTGCCGCGCCTGTCTTGGCCGGATTCGAACCTCCACCGAATCTCACCGATCCCTTGTCAAAGGACATCCGTGAAGACCTAGCCGTGTCCTATGAATCCATTCACACCAGAACTTGATGAAGACGACCACCGGGGAAGTTGAATCTCGCATCACTGTTGAAGGCCAAAGCTCACAGCCTCTATAGAAGACCACCACATTCCCCCTACTGAAGACGACCGATCCCGATCCATTGTTGGAGAACACAAATCATGAGCTTTATGATGAAGCTTCCCTGAAGCCGAGATGAATCCATTCACTTTGAAACTAGCTGAACTCTGATCCGCTGTAGAAGAGATGCGTCGCCAAGGCCGATTTCCACCATAAAGATCCCGAGTCAGAACAACCCTATTAAAATGATTACCATGAGATGTACATGAAGATGGACCCAGAAAAACAAATTTATCTAAATTTAAATTCAATTGATTGTTATGTTTGTCACTATGCAGGCACAATCGAAGATGGCGGGGACCTAAATTTAAATCTAATTCTCATTTTGTTCAGTGTGCAATTCCATCAGAGCCACTCACCAGTGAAGAACTGGTACCACGACGCCCTGAGAATATGAAGAATCTTATGTTCCAGCTAAGGAGACTGTGCCGCCCTTGTTCTGGACGGATTCGTAGAACTTAAAGAGAAGGCCATTCTCGGAGAAATCACAATCGGTCTCCCACGACGAGCCAGATCCGCTAAGGAGAGGCGTTGCTCTACCCTGGTCTCTCTCTGGGATCCCTGATTGAAGCCGAACAGAAGAGAATCTCGCAATCGGGAGGGTGCGCTGCACACGAAATGTGAAAGGTCGAAGAAGGTCCTCCCGCCTGGGGTAGGTGGACTGTGGAGCTCAAAAGGGCGATTCTCCCTTGCCACCTGCGAAACGAATTCTCAACAACAAAAACGAATATTAAATAAATTCATTTTAATTAACAATTAAAAAAACAAGATGATTCTGCAATTAAAATACATGAAAATTTAATAAGAAACAACAACATACTCTCCACCTAGCAAATAAACTCCTAACCGCATGATGATTATGCACCACCTACTATCATTAATTTGGGCACCACATCCTAAACAGGAAACACCTAAAGATGCGATCCAAAACGACTCCCCTTCGTGCATCAACGTGACACACACCGCTCAAATTAATGACATTCTAAACTAATGCTAAACATGCTTAGAATTAAAAAAAAAAACTTCAAATATAAATAGAGAACATACATACACTTACTTGAGTCGACCTCTGAGATCATGCCAACGAGGAAGTTCCTGACTGCTCAACAGTACCTGCACACAAGCAGCAAATACAACAGTACCAATCCTCAAACAAAACATGACAAAAGAAACTTAGAAAAAACACAAAGAATCACTTAGTAAACCAGTGCAATCATTCAAATAACAGAAATGCATAACAAAGCAAAACCGATCTTCACCTGAATCTATCAGACCCAGAAAACTCTCCACCTAAGGAGAAAACACTGCCTAGAACCATGCAATAGTGGAAACCACATCATAACTTACTCTGTTGTCTAACCCGTACAACCTCGGTCCTAAAGGCCAACTCGAAATCAAGAGGAAACAAACCCAACAAGGAAGGATAGCCCGCTACCGACCTAAGGAACCCCCCCCCCCCCCCTTAAATCTAGCCTGACGACATCCAGCACCTCATTCCCAAATAACCAGCCAATGTCGTCAAAGTGATACCAGTAGCACCGTCATGAAGTCTGGTGATGAGCCATATATTTACCCATGAACTCACTTCTCTTACCACTTCCCAAGACCTTACTGTCCTCATACCTGGTTAACCCCAAGATGACCAACTATCCTAGGACACAAAAAAAAAAAGGAAAACCCAAAGTTGAACTCACAACTCTGCCCCACTGAAGCACACTAGACAGAAACACAATCTAGACCAAGCCAACAAGAGAGCTTCCTCAACAACCGGGTACCACTGCAAATCTCATGCAGTCCCAAGAGTCCTAAGAGAAAACTCTAAACCAATGAGAACACCGACAATGCAAGGGAAGAACATTACCGACCAAGAAAACTCATCTTAGTCCAGCTTCCTAACAATATCTAGGAACTGACTAATACTACTAAAGAGATCCCGAAAAAAAAACGCCATGAAGCTCAATTGTCACCAAACCTATTCACATGACATTGTCACTCTAAACACTACCCATGCCCAATCACCACTTGTAACAAGTCACAACCTAGAGACACCAACCCAAAACCAGGATACAAACCAAAGGAAAAAAAACCGAGATAATTACAAGCTCACACTCCTAAGGCTAAAGGCATAACCAGGAGACCAAATAAACCGATTGACCCTGCCACAAACCTTACTACTAACCAAGACACTCTCGCCCAGACCAACCTCACACTAACCCCTTCCTAACCCCAGAACAAGACACAAACATAGATACCAACTACCAAGAGGCATCTATAGGGTTCCAACATGCAAAGAGAGCAGGAAAATAACAAGGAAAACAACAATAAAACATATTACAAAATTACAGCCAAAGGGAGTAAGTGACCAAGCTGAACGAAAAACAACAAAGTATGTTTCACATGTAAAAGCCACTAACAAAATCATTTAAAGAAACAAATATTAGATTCTGAATTTTGACGACATAAAATTATATCCAATTTCCCTTTGATACCACTTTGTTGGGGTATGCGGTACACAAGGAAACCCCCCATCGAAATAGCCAGGATCCATTGGGTATAATTAGGTTCACATAATTCCTAAAATACGAAATCACAAAATTATGTTTATTATAAACATGAATATATTTGTAAAACAAATCCCAATAACCAGAATTAAAATGATTTAACAGTGAATATTTCACAAATCAATAGTGGCTACTACATCAATTCAAGTATCAATTTATCCTCATAAACATCCAATATGTATTTCTAGAACTGACAACAAATTCTAATACATAAAGAATCATTTTAGAAAACAAGAATAATAGGGAAATAGAAAACAGAGACAGATCCAAGCACAACGATACAACATCTTTATCATCAACTAAATTCAAAACAGATTTGATAATAAATTTTAGAAGCGGACATTCAACATTAACCAAATCAAAAAAAAGTGGAAAATAGTAAAATGGACATAGATATTTACGTGCTTCGACCAATTGGCGTACATGCACGGGGCAGAGTCACCATGGGTTTTTACTATGCAATGGGAAAGAGATACAAGGGATGCAAAAATAAAAAAACCGCACAAACTCAATCCATGCAATAAACATCAAAATCAAAGCAGGTACAAGACTCAATAACTTAAAAACCAGATAAAGAACTGACCAAGGCCCCCTTAACAGGGCTCGATTTCACCTTCATCGTCCCTGTAGAGCCTCAAAGTTTTAATGTAGATCATTACAGTTGAGTCACCAATGTCCCGTCCTTAAGATCACACTGCTATATGAGTTTGGAAACCCCTCTAAATACCTAGCCGCAACCGCACAAATGCCTTGTCCACTGCAGACACCCGCCACCGCAACCAAGAATCGACCTAAGGAGTCGACGCAACATGAGAGCAGGATGGGACCCTGGTTTCCATAATCATGCTCCAATCTGGCATCCTCTAGAAGCTTCCAAAACATAGGATCCCCCACCCACACGACCTTCACAAATAAACTCTACTTTAGATCCCTGACGTACACCGAGAAGCATCTCTCCAGTGCCAACTTCTCGACCGTTGTCGGAGCTTCCGTCTCCTCCGCCCTGCGGCGTTTTGAATGCGATGTAGATCTTTTACAATATTTTCTTTACCATATCCATCCATGTCGTCTCTAGAAGCTTCATGAAGACCATTAAACAACGAATTAATGGAATTGAGCAGAAAAGAATCAAAAATAGAAGGAAAATAGGGTTGGTTCGCAAGAGCTTCGTAGAACTTAAAGAGAAGGCCATTCTCATAGAAATCACAATCGGTCTCCCACAACGAGCCAAATATGCGAAGGAGGTGCGCTTCTCTACCATGGTCTCTCTCTGGAAGCCCTGATTGAAGTCAAACAGGAGAGCACCTCGTAATCGGGAGGGTGCACTGCACATGAAAGGTTAAAGCTCAAAGAAGCTCCTCCTGCCTAGGACAGGTTGACAGTGGAGCTCAAAAGGGTGGTTCGCTCTTGCCACCCACAAAATGAATTCTTAACAAAAAACATATATTAAATAAATGAATTTTAATTAAAAAATGGAACTCACATGGTATTTCCCCCAATGAATTCATGAGCCAAGCTTCGAATTACTCAAGCACCGCAAGCAACCATGTACAAGCAGGCTATTTATAAATATTCTTCTCTTCCCCACTTTGAAATTATTTGGAATCTTCTAATTCTTTATAGTTTTTCTCTATAATTCATACATTTATTTCAGCAATTTCATTTCAAATCTAATTCTCATTTTGTTCATTGTGTTGTTCCGTTCGTTTCTTTATCCATTTCTTCATGCTTTCTCACCCCTTTGATGTCCCAACGATCTGAATCTCCACAATCATGGAGAACTAACCCATTGCGTGTGGTTTGAGGGGAATCACAATATTTATCTTGAATTTATGAATTTATTTATTAATATATTTCCTTTATGATTCTAGAGCAACAGTGGGAGTTGAATGTGGAGGAGATGATCATCACTCTACATTCCACTAACATTGCTACACTCCCCTACTTGTTGCAATTCAATGTATCCCACCACTTGGATCACACTTCATACCTGTGGAGTTGTGTGATTTGAATGAGATAACAGTATGTGATTATTTCCAGGAGAGTGATCAAGTCCATTCACCTGATTATGTAATGTTATTACCCATTCACTAGGGAGAATACATGGAATTGCTGATCCATTAGAGGATATTTTGAGCAGATTAGTGGTTTCATATAAAGGAAAATAGTAGAGTGTGGGTAAGTGAATCACATTGAAGCTATTCATTGAATTAGATGAATTTAGTGAAAATGCCCACCTAAGATCAATGTATTACTGAGAGGGGGAGGGGGTGAATCAATGATATCTTTTTCCTTTTATGTCGTCTTTCTTTTATAATAACCTTAACCTCCTATTAAAGAGTTATCACTTTGCTAAAACCAAAACATTCACACATTCACAAGAACAAAATTATTTACAAGGTTCACTACTCAATAAGAGTAGATAGTCTTTGGTATGGTCTAGAAATAATATAATACCACACAATACACTAGAAAACAATCCTTTTGTGTGGATACAAAAAGTAAGATATACCCTTACACTTATGTAGCACTATGATCAATACAATAGTGTATGTGCTTCTTCCAACACTAATGATGTAAAACAAGTTTGTGTAACCAGTTAAGAAACCTTCAACAGTTGGTTCTAAACATTTTAATTACACTGCCAAACAAATTCCACTTTTGTAATTCTCCAAAACACAAATCTCCACTTTCCTACCCAACAGTAGGTAGAAACAACTCTTTTGATCTTCATAAAAAAACTGAGTCTGATGGCTCTGTCTGATTCCTTAATCCAATTTCTCAGTCCAGAAATATAAGTATGTAAGGATACTCCATAAATAGTTCCCAACCACTTCTATATTTACCTGGTAATCTCAGTTTTATTTCTCAATCTGATCCGACAACCTCTTTCTTACACTTCTTCTGTTAAAAAATCTTTCTTAAGAAAACTCAGTCAGGATGCTTCTTCTCTCAACAAATTCTTCAGTGCTCTTGCTCTCTCTGCACGTGAACATTGTTTCATCATCATAAAGTGAAATCTAATTCCTTATAATTATAGGAACCCTAAAAAGGAATGGGTGGGAAACCACTTTCACTTTCCCGCTCAATAAAATTTCCATAAACACAAAATTGACTTTCATTTCGACTATATATTTGACTATTTCAATGCTTATCAACTCTCCTAGATTCTTCTCAAAACTTCTCAAATATTCTTACAACATTATCAAGATTAAAAAATTTCAAATAATTCTTCAGTCTGCTACATATGTTAGTTTGATACTATTCTTCATTACGATGAAAGCATATGTAAATTAAAAAACTTCCATTACTTTGCTCCATACCATTTGAAAGATGAATAAGTTTTCCATTCCAGAGATTTGTACCAACTGAAATTCATCAAATGAAACTTTGAAGAAATTATTCCATAAACATTGTTGCAACTTCTGTAGCCTTTGAAACCCACTTCAAAACACATTGGAAAAAGTTCCAAAATAAATATCCTTTTCTTCACTTGTTTAAAACTTCCTCAGACCATGTCTGATGAAGTGAAACATCTGATGACTTATCAGTGTCATCCTACATTTGATGAACTAATCTCTTATTCCATCCATTGTATCAACATCAACACATGTCTGATGACTCTTAACCCACTTGACAATAAATGACAACTTCTTTTTCTATTGACCCAAATGAAGACAATTTTTTTGATGAAAATTGTTGACTACATTGTTGATCTTCATCTGATTGATCGGTTTCTGATCTTATTTGATTCATAGATCTCAAAAAATATAACAAAACTATTTAAACTCCAATATAACTCTGCATCTGATTCCCCTTTGATATAAACACTGGGTTGATGGTTCGGTGTCAGAACTCCTCTGATGGATCAGTGGCATACCATGTCCAATGAACCAGTGTCGGCAACAACTACTTTCTTCTAGATTATTTTCAACTGATGACTGACCCATTGAATAGGTTCATTATAGTAGATTGGAAATTCTGATGGATCGTCCTGTTTGATGGATTGGTCAATCATCACTTCAACAAAATCCTATGACTTTAGAAAATTCAAACTCCCAACCTTCAAACAATTTCCATGTCTGGTGATCCTCACACTGATGATCTGAGACCGGAAGACTTTTACTTCATAAAATTTCTTCTTCTACAAACTCCTAATTGTATCATGACATATTCATGATGTTGATAACATAAGGATCAGAATATAATCATCTGATTAAAATTGTAAAGTTCTATGAATTCCCAATCTTCCTGCACCTTCTGTATTTCTAACTAAACCTCAATCTGATTGTAAAAACTTTGACAAAACTTGAATACCTTTTCTCCCCCTTTATTTTACAAATATTGGACCAAAATTTTATAGATAACTCATGATGTTGGAAACTTAAAAAATAGAAAAGCATCATCATATTTAGTATTGATATATCCAGACTTTGATACATTTTCTCATACCGATTGAAACTTCATTACAGAACCAAGGTGAGTCCGATGAACCTTTTCACCTAGAAACAATTTCCAGAATAGAAAACCAAAACCAATGAAATTTATTAAGAAATTTTCATCTAATTAACTAAGAATGGTACCTTCTACATCTGATCACCAAATCTTACAAAGTGAATTAATTTATTGTAATTACAACAAAATACAAAATAAACACAAACACTTCAACCAACATCTGAAAACCATATCCATCCAACTTGGCCCCAACAATCCATCCCTTTGTATTTTGTTGTCAAACAAGGTTCATAAATCACTAAACTTTGTAAACTCAAGCTATGAAGTACTAATAAAAAATTCTAAGCCTACGTGAGAAAACTCATTATAGGAAACAAGAATCATTGACATCGAAAACACACTATACAAAAGTAGTAACTTAAGAAACTTCTTCTTGAATCTTCAAAATTTCAATATCTTCACATATTGTTTCTTCCTATAAAAACAAGTTTCCTATAAACACTCAGAAAATTGTTAGAATAGTTTACACACTTACATTCCGAGTTGACATCTTACCCACAACTCCCCCTATATGCATGCTTCCTTAAAAAGATTGGTATATATCAAAGGATAGATTTATGAAACACAATTTCTACCATTTGAAAAAACTATCCAAATAGTATGTGAGACACGGGACAAAAACATATACCTCAACCTTGAAGATAAATTTGTTGGACACACATGTTCGACCTCAATTTGAAAAATGCTTCCTTTGGTAAAGGTTTTGTGAATATGTCAAAAATTTGTTCCGATGTAGGAACATAATCCAACTTGAGTTCATTCTTCTCCACATTCTCTTTGATGAAGTAATATTTGATATCAATATCTTTTGAACGATAATGTTTCACTAGATTTATTATAAAGTTTATAGTACTTTAATTATCACAACCTAATAGCAGAGGTAACCTCACTTTAACAAGTAAATCTTCCAACTAAGTCTTCATCCACATAAGTTGTGTTGCGACTTGAGTGGAAACAACATACTCAGCTTCAACTCTTCTAAGTGTCATGATTTTTTTCTTAGTATGACAACTTACAAAAATTCCCCCCATAAAGAAAACTACAATAGATGTGGATCTTCTATAATCAACACTTCCTTCCCAATCAACATCTGTATAAGAAAAAAATAAATTATTTATGAGTTATTATACCTGATTCCAAAATATATTATATCTTTGATATATCTAAGAATTTTTTTCCATAAATGAGATGTGATTATTTTGGAGAAATTATAAATATTTCACATAAGGTAACAACATAAACAATCTCTAGTCTTGAGGCAGTCAGATGCAAAAAACTTCCAATCATATTCTAAAACTATTTAGAGTCAACTTACTTACACTATCCATCTTTACTCAACTTGGTTCCCACATAAATTGGTGTAGAAATAGGTTTATAATTTTCCATTCCAAAGTTATTTAGACGTTCCTTAACATAATTTTCTTTAGAAATAGATATGTGTTTATTTTTTTGTGAGATTTGTAACCTAAGAAAGTATTTCATTTCACCAAGAATGAACATTTCAAACAAATTTTTCATTTCTTTAGAAAAACTCTCACAAGTTATTTAATCATTCCCAACAAAGATAATTTCATAAAAATACAAAATAATAATGAGGGAAATCTCCTGACTTTCTTTAATATAGAGATTACTATCAACTCTTCCCTTCTTAAAATTAAACTTTCTTAAACATATATCTAATTTAAAATACCATGCCCGCAGAGATTTCTTTAGCCCATACAAGGCTTTCTTCAACTTGTACACATAACCTTTATCCTTCCCAATAAAAACCCATATTGATGTTCAACATAAACTTCTTCATCAAGTTCTCCATTTAGAAATGATTACTTCACATCCATATTAAAAAATTTATAACTTCATTGTGCAGAAATTAAAAGAAAGATTCTAATTGTTTCCAACCTTGACACTAGAGAAAAAGTTTCATCAAAATCAATTTATTTAATTTGTGAGTAAACTTTGCAAAACAATATTTATTTTTTTCTTATCAATTCACCATCTTCATTCAACTTCTTCCAAAACACCAACTTTTTACCAATACAATTTTTACATTTGTTTTAGGTATGAGTTCCCAAGTACCATTCTTCTCAATTTGATCCAACTCTTCACTCATAGCTTGAATCTATTATGGATTCTCAAAAGCTTAATTAGCATCTTTCGACTCAACTTTTGAATACAAAGAAGTATGTGTAATGACTTTTTATGTTCTTCTTGTTTGAATTTTTTTACGTTGATCACCAATAATGTTTGAGCTTTTACCTATCTCCTCATCCTAGGATGAAATTTATGAAATTATTACTCATCACTAGAAATAGATGAGTCCATTTTTTTCACCTGTGTGTCATCACAATTTTTAGAATCCTTCTCATGTTGCTTAAAAACAATTATTTCATCCTCTTCATCTTCCTCATCTCCATGAAATCGTGAAACATATTCCTTAGCTTTTTTAAGAAATTTTACATCTAAATAATCAACTATTATTACCATATCTTTGCTGAAACATCTATATCCTCTTCTATCTAGAGCATAGGTAATAAAGATTCCATCTTCACTTATCTAATCAAACTTTCCAAGGTTTCCACCTTTTCTCTTTATGATGTAGGGACTCCAAAAAAATATTAGGTGTTTCAAACTTTATTTTTTTTCATATAAAATTTCAGAAGAAGTCATATCAAAACTTGGCCTTTGGGAACACTAGTTCTGAATATAAATAGTTGTGCTGATAGATTGCCTCCAAAAGTAATGAGAAAGACCATGTTCATGTAATATAGTACGCCCCATTTCAACCAAACTTATATTCTTCCCTTATGAAACACCATTTTGTTGTGGTGTATGCGGTGTACTGAACTCATGCCTAATTCCATGTTTTTTAAGTTCAAGATAACTTTTGAACTCTTTATTCTTATATTCACCACCCTTATCAGATCTCAACTTCTTCAAATAATACCCACATTCCTTCTCATTACTTCTCCTAAAACTTTTAAATATCTTCAAAGAATCTGACTTATGTTTCAAATGCACAACACAAGTAATGTGAGTAAAATAATCAATGAAAGAAATGAAGTACTTATATCTAAAAGTTGAATGTTTTCTCATTGGCCCACAAATACTAGAATATATAAGTTCCAGGGGTCAAGTTGAATGAATGTCAAAAAGTTTATGCATAGATTTTGTAATATTTTCTTTATAATAAGTTGTTCAACACCAATATATTCTTATTAACATGTCAGGAATACCATAAACACTTTATCCCTTTGATAAATTGATCATATTTCTCTTACACATATGCACCAACTTTATACACCACAACTAATTTTCTTCCATCATGCTTAAGTAACATGAATTATGAATTCCACCAACTTGAAAAAAGTTTCCTTTTATACGTTGGACTCTTGTAACAACCTTTCTATCTTCATCTATTTTCACAAAAAAAAACATATTTTCTAAAAAAACTTTATTTCCTTCATAAAAAAGTTGCGAAACACTCAAAAAATTGTGTTTCACCACATCAACTAATAAGACTTTCTTAAATTTCAACTTTTCTTCCCCAATAATAGAGGATCCAACACCTTTGATTCTAATGGATTCATCATTTCAAAATGTCACTATTATTTATTTTAAATATTTCACATTCTTCAATAATTTCAAGTCTCCTATCATATTAGAAGAACACCCATTATCCAAAATCTAAGGTCATTCTCCTTTTAATGCTTTGAGAGAAGTTTATAAAAGAATATCCTTTTCTTTCCGTTTATCATTATTCAAATATGGCTTATGAGAATTGTTATAAATATGCTGTTGTGTTAGTAAAAAAAAAGACACCCATTTTCAATATGTCCAGGTTGTTCACATCTTTCATAAATAGTTTCCAAAGGCTGAAACCTATTTTCAACTTTCAAAACAGCTTTCTCAGATTTATTCCTTTGAGAGGATTGAATCCATCTTGAGATTTTCCTTCTATAACTCATGGAATAGTTATAATTATGTTTATTAAACCAATAATTATTTTCCATATTCCCAAATCCACCACAATTTCAGAAGTATCCATAGAAGTAATATTTAACTATATAACTTCCATACTATCCAGAATTGTGAACATGTTTCCTAGCAACGCTCTTTTCTTTCACATTAGAACTTTATTGTGCCCCAAAATTTTTGTCATCAACCATAATATTCTTATTAACTTTTTATTTATTCCCCGCATTATCAGAATTAGAAATGGTAGAAAATTTTATTTCGAAATCAGAAATTTTAGAAACTTTTGAATTTCCAACTTTGTTAGTTTTGTCAATAAACATGATTTTCTCAACTTTTTTGTTCTTAGGAACAACTTAAACTTTATTTTTAACATTTGAAGGTAAATTTTGTAGATTATTTTCAGGTTCAACCTTTCTAGAACTTTTACCAACTTCAGAGATATAGTTATTGAAAATTGTAATTCCCTGCTCAACTTTAGAAAGTTTTTTTCTGAAAAATCTATAACTCTTATTCCTTTTCCTTTATCTTTACTTAAATATGTTCATTTAAATTATTTTCCTTCTCAAGAGACTTCTTTAGAAAGTAAACCCCTTAGAGTAACTTATCTTTTTCTTTAGGATGACATTTTTTATTGTTTTCTATAGTAATTTCCTTCTTTAAATTTTTGATTTCTCTTTAAAGTCTTACAATATTTTTGAGACATTAATTTAATTCTATTTTCATATGAAATTATAACTCAGTATATTATTCTTTAGAACTACTTCTTATAAAATATTCATTGTTAACTTTAGCTATGAACATATTTTCTCCAGTAACTTTAGAAAACTTATTAGCTTCAAATTCACTATCTTCATCTTCATCATCATTAGATAAAAAACTTATCCTTTTGGATTTGGAGAAATTTTTATCTTTTCCCTTGGAATAAGTTTTTTACTTATTAGCCTGTTTCTTATAAGATCTTATTGAACTCATGTCATCCTCATCACTATCTTCCTCATTCTTTTTTGAGTAAAATTAGTAGTAACTTTACCAACAGCTCCACATTCAAAAAAAATTTAGGGGAAACACCCCTTTATACTTTCCTATACCACTTTTCACATTTTTAGAATACAAGGATAGAAATTAATCAAGTTTTTTACATAACTCATTTTTATATTTAGATTCACCACCTTATTCATCTTCATGAATCTTTTTAGTCTTCCCTTACTTGGCATCATTGAATGAAATTTATTGATCAACTTTTTTTTGAATTTCATAACTCTCTCCCTTCTCATTTCATATGTAATGAGAGTACTATGAAGATCATCCATAGATAGGGTTTCGGGATCTCTATATTCCAAAGATTAAAATTTGGCATTTAACTTATTAGGAAAAATTCTACAGATATTTTTAACAACAGTTTAATTATTGAGCTTCTTACTAAGATATATTATGGTGCTAAAAATATCATTCACCCTTGTAAAGAAGTCACCAATAGATTCAAACTCACCCATTTTCAGATCTTCATACTTAACCTCTAGATTTGTATCTTTAGCTTATTAACCTTTGTATTTCCTTAATAATTGTTTTTCAACTTTTCCTATATTTCTTTAGTAGTTTAAACTCCCTTTAATTTTACAAACTCACTTTCAAAAAGTGATAAGAGTAAAAAATTATTATATATTCCTTGATTCTATAGATTATTCTTGTCCATAGACGTAAGAGGATCCTTTTCATCAATGGGAGAAAATAAATTTATAGCAGATTCTATAACATCATACCCAAGATACATAAGATATGGAAACATTATATCTTTACAGATATGATAGTACATTTCATTGAAGGTTGGAATCCCCTAACTGTTCACACAATTCAAATTCTCCATAACAACTTCTCTTCAAAAAACTCCAGAAAAGAGTAAATGAAGGGAACCTTTGCTCTAATACCAATTGAAAGGGCCCACCCAAGACCAATGTATCACTGAGAGGGGGAGGGGTGAATTATTGATATCCTTTTACTTTTATGTTATCTTTCTTTTATAACAACCTTAATATCCTGTTAAAAAGTTATCACTTTGCTGAAGCAAAAACATTCACACATCCATAGGAACACACATATTTACAAGGTTCACTACTAAACAAGAGTTCCCAGTCCTTATCATGATTTGAAAATAATCCAATTCCAAACTATATACTAGAAAAAACCTTTTTTGTGGATATAATAATTAGGATATACTCTTACACTTGTGTAGCATTATGATCAATACAATAATGCATGTGATTATTCTAGAACTAATGATGTAAAAAAAGTTTGTGTAACAAGTTAATAAAACTTCAACAATTGGTTACAAACATTTTAAATATAATGCCAAATAACTTCCAATTTTGTAATTCTTAAAAACAAAAATCTTCACTTTCCTACCCAGCATCAGGTAGAAATAACTCTTCTAATCTTTGTAAAAAAAACTGACTCTGATAGCTCAGTTCGATTCTTCAATCCAATTTCTCATTCTGGAAATTTAAGTCTACAAGGATACTCCAGAAACAATTTTGAACTGCTTATGTCTTTCCCAAAAAATCTTTGTCTGATTTCTTGATATGATCCAGTAAACTATTTCTTACAATTCTTATGTCTAGAAATGTTCCTTAGGAAAAATCAGTCTGAAAACTTATTCTCTCAAAAAATTCTTCAGTTCTCACACTCTCTCCGCATGTGTACCATGTTTCATCATCGAAAATTATAACGTACTTCCTTCTATTTATAGGCACCATGAAAAGTAATGGGAGGGAAACCACTTTCACTTTACCTCCTAACCAAATTTCTATAAAGAAGAATTTGACTTTCATTTAAACTTCATCTTTTAATCTTTCAGAGCTTCTCAAATCTCATTGTTTCTTCTCAAAACTTATTGAATCTTATTTAAACTCTATCCATATTCAAAAATTTCAAACCATTCTTTATCCTGATACATATGTCATTTTGATATTGTTCTTCATTATTATTAAAGCGTATGTAAAACTAAAAACTCCCATTATGTTGCTTCATACCATTTGAAAGATGAATAAATTTTCAATCTAAAGCTCCATACCAATTGAAATTCATCAACTAAATCTTTGAAACAATTTTACCATAAAAATTATTGAAAATTATGTAGCCTTTGAACCCCCCCCCCTTTAAAATAAGATAGAAAAAGTTCCAAAAAATCTTATTTTCTTTAATTGTTCAAAACTTCCTCTAACTGCATCTGATGAAGTACAATTTCCAATGATTTATCAGTGTCAGCCTACATATAATGAATCGATCTCTAATTCCACCTGATGTATCAACATCAATATATATCTAATGAATCTTAACCCACTTGATAACAAATCATGAATTATTTTTCTCTTGACCCAAATTAAGACAATATTTCTTTTGTTTTATGAAAATGGTTGACTACATTGTTGATCTTCATCTAATTGATTGGTTTTTGATCTCATTCGGTTCTTCGATCTTAATAAATCTAAAAAATATATTCTTCCTTCAATATAACTCTACATAAAATGACCCTTTGATAAAAACACTATGTCTGATGGATTAGTGTCATAACTTCTCTGATGGATCGGTGGAATACTGTATCTGATTGATTGCTGTCGACAAAAAATATTTACTTATATATTCTTTTCAACTGATGATTGATCTAGTGAATAATTTGTTATAGTGGATCAGATATCCTGATGGATCAGTCCTTCCGATGGATCGGTCACTCAAAACTTTATAAAAAATCTCTAACTTTAGCAAATTCAAACTCCCAGCCTTCAAACAATTTCTGCATCTGGTGATCCTCACACCAATGATCTGTGACTAGAAGGCTTTGAATTCATAATTTTTTTTCTAAAAAATATTGCTTATATAATGAACTATTCATGATGTTGAAAATATAAGGATTGACATAGAACCATATAACTAACATTGGAATGTTCTATGACTTCCCATTCTTCCATCACCTTATGTATTTCCAACTAAACCTCAATCTGATTGGAAAACCCTTGAAGAAACTTGAATACCTTTCCCCCTTTCTTTTACAAAGCTTGGATCACAATTTTATATACAACTCATGATGTTGGAAACTTACAAATAGTAAAGCATATTTAGATTTAGTATTGAGATATCCAGACTCTGATACATTTTCTAATACCGATTGAAACTTCATTCCAGACCCAAGGTGAGTCTAAATAACCTTTCACCCAAAAAACATTTCTAGAATAGAAAAATGAAACCAATGAACTTTATTACAAAATTTACATATGATTAATATGTATATTAGATAGAACAATACAAGAGGGGGGGGGGGTGAATTGTAGGTTTAAAAACTTTTGTGTTTAAACACTTAGGAAATTAGTTTAAATGATCTTAAACTAATACAATTCACAACAAAAACAAGCAACAACAATTGTATTGAATATAAAGGTATTATATGATGTAATACTATAAGAAATGTAAAGAAATTGTATTCAAAATGAATACAATAATCAGAGTAATACATTAGTGAAGGATTCTACCATAAAGTGTATATAATCAATCAATACAATATGTAATGGTATGATTGTAATTGAAACAATTACAAATGAATATGAAATGAAGAAAGGAAACAATACAATTCCATTTCTAAAACACAAAAACAGAAATGTAAAAGTATTACAAGTCTTTTATCCGAAAGAGAAGGGTTATCCTTTCACCTAGGATAAGAGGTCTGTCTTACCACCACCTTGGTAAGCCCTCAATACGATGATCAGCACGTCTATCTTGATATCCCTGCAAGCCCTCGATACGATGATCGGTACATGTGTCTTGCTATCCCTGAAAGCCCTCGATTTTGCAGTTAATCGGAACCTCTGTCTTTCAAACAATTGAAATCCCTCGATCATTATCACCTGATCAGTCACAAAAAGAAAATCAAAGCACTTAATGAAATACAAAAACTAAGAACAAGTCGTTCAAATTTTGTAATCTCATGGCTTTCGCACGAAGCAAGAGAGAAGTCACATCGTCTCTCTCTAGAACTTGATAGAAGCATAGAATGATCAAAGTCTCTCAGTTATTCTTCACAGCTTCAAATGACCTCCTATTTATAGGCCTCAGGTTCCAACGGTTACATTTCCTCCAACGGTCATATTTCTTCGGAAAACTCGGAGGGACTTGGACACCTGGAATTATAACAGTCATATTGAAATAGAAAACACGACATCGTTTTAATTAAAACCAAAGATATATGAAAATGATAAACATGAGTACGATTGATATGTGTTGTTAAATGATAAAAAAAAGCATGTGATAAGAGTAAAATATGAGTACTATTAGTATTACTTAGTGTAATGTATTGATATGATATAAAGTGAGTATGATTCACAAAAGTTAGTACAATTGACAGAGTCAGTACGATTGACAGAATCAGTACGATCGATAGAGTCAGTAAGATTGATAGAGTCAGTATGATTGACATAGTCAATACGATTAACAGAGTCAGTACGATTGATAGAGTCAGTACGATTGAAAGAGTCAGTACAATTTATAGAGTCAGTACGATTGACAGAGTTAGTACAATTGACAGAGTCAGTACGATTGATAGAGTCAGTAAGATAAGTATAGTTAGTACGATAAGCATAGTTAGTATGATAATCATAGTCAGTACGATAATCATAGTCATTACGATAAGCATAGTCAATACGATAAGCATAGTCAGTACAATAAGCATATATGAATACATTTGTGATTTCCAAAACAAGACATAAAAGTCAAAAAAGAACTTTTGACTCAACACCTACATCCAATCACCAAATCTTACAAAGTAAATTGATTTTTCATAATGAGAACAAAATAAAAACAAACACAAACACTTTAACAAGAATATGAAAACCATATCTAGCCAACTTGGACCCAATATTTAGAACAAAAGTAAATAATTATAGATACTAATTAAATCCATCCTTTGGAACATTTTCATTCCTCATATTCACTCGGTGTGCATATGTATTTCCACTTTGTTCCATGTTTCCATTCAATCAAAAACTAAACAAATAACCAAACACCATCACTCTATTACTTTTAAAAATTAAGAAATCTAAAACAAAGATAAATAAGTACTAGGATAGTGAAACTCCCAAAACATAATTATTTAGAGACAACATTGGTCATCCACTAGTCTATATTAAGAGTAAATAGAAATTTTGTTTGATCGTGGCCCATGAAAACCATGCTATCAATGAACCTTTAAAAAAAATTAACCCTGGATATAAAAACCATCATATTTTAGCTTGAACATACCAAGGGGGTTATTTCACCATACTATAAACAAAATAGACTCATAATATTATAGACACAAGGATGAATTTGAATCTCAAAAATATTCTTTTGAATCTAAATTAAATTACTTGTAAAATTTAGTTGATCTAAACTAAAAGAGACTTAGGTGATAGAGAAAAGGGAAAAATTATATGTACCACTTAAATGATCCTAAGAGATAATGTGATGGATATCACTAATAGAAGTGTGTTTAAAACTCAAAAATATGATAGGCAACAACCAATTAATGATGAACCTAAATTTTTAAGTGACTCTGGATTTGAAAATATAGAAAATAATAAAACTAGAATAGTAGAAAGTAACGTCCAAACAGATATGGAAACTAATTTTCTTGTTAAAAAACCCAAATAGAAAAGGAAAATGAAATTATAACTAATCAAAGAGGAAAATAAGGGAGATGAGGTTGAGGAAAAATAAATGAACCTACATGTCTTATATAACTATATACCACTTATCCCATACCCTTAAAGGGTTAAACAAAAAAAGGATAAGCCGAATTATCTAAAATTCTATGAGATGTTTAAAACATTTAATTTTGACCTTAATTTTATTTAAAACATTCATAAAATTAAATCTTATGTAAAATTTATTAATTTTTTTGGTTGATAATACGAACATGTATTTTTCCAATATAAAAATTATTAAGGAATGTATTGTAGTTTTATAATAGAAAATATCCCTAAAATTATAATTACTAGATTTTTTATCATACAGTAAAAGAATAAGATAAATTGAAGCGAAAATTTATTTCTTCAACTTAGGATCTAGTGTAAATCTCATTCCATACTCTTTATTCTGATTATTGGGTCTAGGATAATTGAAGTTCACTTCACATTCACTCTAATTGGGTGATAGATCCATTACTTGACCTATTGGGAGAGTGGATAACCTATTAGTTAATGTAGGGAAACTCAATTTAGACACTAATTTCCTAGTTTTAGAGATTAAGTATGATAAAAATATCTCAATCATTTTAGGAATACCTTTTCCCACTCCCAGTGGGGCTATGATTGATAAAATAATGGGTAAACTCGCTTTCAAGTTGGTGGAAAATAAGAGGAGTTAAATGCACTTAAGATCTCCAAACTTGAGTATATCTATAAGTTTATTGACGTTGATGATTTTTTTCAAGATAATATTAGTAATGATACTCATTATCCTTATGAGAAAATAATTCAATGTTTAATTAGTAAGTATATATTGGTAAACTTTGTTGAATCTGAATTAACTAAAGAACACAAAATAATAGGGAGGCTTGAGAACAGAATTATGAAAATAATTACTAATAATCATGAATCTTCTCAACATAAACAAATATAACATTTTAAAATTTATTTCCAACCTATTAATCAATACTCACAACCCCTTGTTTGTGACAAATTCCTTTCCTTTTAACCCAATATGGTCTTCAAATTTTACAATTTTCATCCTAAAGTCTATGAGATGGTGAAACCAATATTCTCACATGAAGCTAAGTGTTTCCAATCCTAAAAAGTTAAGTAAAAATATAAAGAAAATATTTATCCTTTTGAAGTTGTATATAAGTTACCCCTACATTTAGAAAGGGTCGGAAAGGAAATTTTGGAAGGATTTCAGAATTGTAAAACATGTCTGTTCCAAATGTTAGGAGTTTTTAAGAGGTGTTTTCAATTGTCAAGCTTAAGTATTTATTGATAGTACTTAAGGATTGTCTTTTTTTTCTCCAATGGTGAAAATATAAATTATATTCCCTTTTATCTAGTGATTATTTATAGTTATTAGGGAAAAATTATGGCTGTAGGCTTTTTTGGCACCAGAAAATATGTGCCATATATTTTTCCACAAAAGCTATGATATGTCCCTAAATAAGATTACATAATTAAACTGGGATAGGTAAAGTAACTTTCTACATGAATAAGGTGTAAATTGGATCTCCACGTGATGCACAATCTATTACACACTGATGAATGAAGATTCCTTAAAAACCTTTCCCAATTTAGGGATGTGGTGGTGAGAACCTCCCACTAGGAGTAGTCCATGTTTTACCTGAAGATAATGAAAAGGGGTTTTGAAACCATAAAAATTTTTAGGTCCTTCTAAGAACTTTTTAACCTCATAAAACACCTGTTATGGGATCACCATGTATCTAAGGGCTTATTTCATTTCATAAGCTTCTATTTTACTGATTGTGGATCCAAAAAGAAATTATGGATCAAAATTCATAACCATTTTAAGTTGGGATTCATTATAGCCTAAAGTGAATTTTTCAAAATAAATTCCACCATAAATTATTTTTTGTGAAGTAGGATTCCTTCGCTAGTGCATAGAAAGTTCGAAAAGTGGGGTGTGTTTGTTGCCTCAAACCATGATCCCTATGTTCCCACATGGCTTCCTTCACACTTTCAGGGCCCCTTTGTGTTTGCATGGACACTTAATCAACCTATATTCATTTGTGGCCATGACACAATATTATTATTTGGCCAAGTTCTCGGTGCTCGCGAGTGTAACAACCCAAGATTTTTGATCATTTAAATTGATGTCATCTTCGATAGATTGTGTCACACACAACATTGAACTAACACAACACCCAACTAAAATGAACCAAGACATATTAAAATTACAAGTATAATATTATCATTATTTGGTAAAAAGATAACAATCCATTAAAATAATTATATATTATTTTTATTTTTATTAATATTTTAAAATGGATGCCTTTTAAAGAACCATTTAAAAAAAAGGAGGTGTTGTATTTTAATTTAATAAATTAAATTGATCATAGTTTATTATAATATGTAATATTTATATTTATAAACTAATATATCAATTTTTAATTATTTATAAATCTATATTAAACAAGATTATAAACACTTAAATTTTAAGAAGTTCATTTTTAATAAAAAGCAGTTTTTCTTTATATTTTGTATTTTCATCTAAAATCTAATTTATATATTTTAGAATTTTTATTTTACAAAACTAAATTAATTTTTATATTTATCATGGAAATATTATCTTACGATTAATGTTTTTTATTTTTCTAAAAAAAATTATCTTTATGTGAATTGTACAAAATACCATTTTTCAAATAACATGACTTTTATGACATTATTAGTATAAAAGTATGAATCATAAATTCAAAAAAAAATAGAAAATATTTATATTATAAGTGAATTTATAATTTTAAAAATTTTGGTTTTAATTTACAAAACTATATTTTACATTTTAGAACTTAAGTTGTATTTTTCAATAAATTGTTTTTAATACATTATTCATTTATTATTATAAAATTATCTTTGATCACATTTAGAAATTTAATCTTATTAAATGGATTTTAAAATTTGAATCAATAGATCCAAATTATTTAATAAGGTCAATTTTATTTTTGGTTATAAAGGATTTATTATCTTGGTAAAAACTAGTTATAGCGGTGAAAACCAAAATGGTAAAAATGAGTAACCTTAGAGGTAAAGGGTCAAAAATGAAAAAAAATGTTTTTAATCGAGTGTTTGAGGTTTTTATCAACCTTACATCTTAACCACTCCATTATTTCTCATTTTTAGCCCCTTTACTTTATAGTGACTCCCCCTAAATGAATCGTTTTGATTATTTACAAAAATGTCATCCGTTTTCACTTATAAAAGAGGCTATCCTCTCCTCACTTCCACTCACACCACAACCCATTTTTTCAGAAAAAAATGTACCCAATATTATCCTCAATATTCACATAAAACTTCATGGGATTATTTTATTCTGCAAATACCACCCCTCAAAGGCTTAACCCCCTTTGGAAAGGAGATAATCTAAGAAGCGAGGTATAAATTTTGAACCGCTCCTTTCTCATTTCTATTTCTTTATTTTCATTTTTTATTACTAAAATTACATTAAACCGTAATAAAATGATAAAATTAGTATCATTTATAACTTCTAGATATTTTATAATACATTTCTCTTTAAATAATTTTATTTCTCTGATGGTTTACATTACATGAAAAATAGAGTTTAAACGAACTGTGATATACTATTAAAATATCATTATTTAAAGTGACAGTTATTGCCTATCCATTGGATTAGTTGGAATGAATAATAATAACTAAATTATAAAAAATTATGGTTTAAACATGCATAAAATTAATTCATTGGTTACTAATTAATTAGAAATAAAAATAATAATCATTTAAAAATAATGGAAATGTTTTTTTGGAAAATTGTTTTTATACATGAAATGTTGACCATGTTGTCTTGAAACATCAAATTAATTATGTTTTTAAAGTTAATTTATAGAATAGGGAGGACCCTAGGTCATATATAAAGGATAATTGGTGGTTTATAGTGTGTATTTCCAATATGTTAATAAACAATTATAAAATAAGGGGGGAATTTAAATGATGTTTCAAAATGGTATGAAATAATTAAAGAGTTTAATACTTGAAAAAAGAAGGAGGTTTTTGTATTGAAATTTATAGATATAATTGAAAGTTTTATACACCACAAATAAAGTTCATTATTCTTATAGGTTCATTTAGTTTTGGATTAAGTATTTGTTTGAGATTAATTATAACCCCAATTAATCTCTAAGCTTTTATATCAATGCAAGTAGAACCGAATCCTTGAAATAACAATTGTATAGCAAAGGTATAACTCTTATTCTTGGTATAATAATTTACAAATCAAATTGAAATATCATTTTTTTTGGAAATAAAAGGATTCTTGTATTGTCCAATCGGTATAACACAAGTCACATAATCAAAATCTCACACTGATTGGTTAAAAGTAAAGAGAATTCCATGCACTTAAATAAAAAAAAATCATTAAATCATAACCAAATTAAGATAATTATAAATGAAATGTTTTCAAACCCAAAATACATCAAACTAGTATCAAACTAGTGCCATAACTCCCTTTACATGGAATGTAGCTCCCTTATAATGACCGCCAACCGTTTAGCTTACCATTGAGAGGAGGGGGAGGATTGGGTGGATATTATTATTCATTTAATCTCCCTCTATGAGGATATGGTGATCCATAACCTCCAAGGTGAAGAGAGAAATCATTTAGAAATACAAATGGAAGCACTTTACACCTTGTTCAATCATGAAAATGAGGTTCCCAAGGTTCCCTTTTATAGCCAAAATGGGAGGTGGTTTTGGGCACCAAGATTTCAAGATATCAATTGTGTATCAGTTTTAGACTCATAAACGACCTTATATCGACTTAGAAAAAAGAAAATAATTTTTGGTAGGACTCTTTAATATCTACCTATCAAATTTTTAATCCATTTAATGTCTCTAATGGAATATATTTTCAAAATACCAAACCAAACTCTTGAATTTAAATAGATTAAGTTTCTTAGATAGATTAGTTTGCATAGGCCACTAGATGAATGAATTAGGCTTAGGTGACTTGAGATGAGTTTTATACCGCTGAATTTTTTATCATATCACAAAATATCATCCCAATTTTATTGATGGATTTCTCAAAATGTGTGAAATATTGGACAAATGTTCTTGGGATTCCATGAAGTTTGAACTATTTTTTTCTACATCATCTATGGCCCTCCAAATCCCCTCCTCATACAATAAAGTCATCAAAAAATAAAATAAAATTTCCCATTTTAATAGTGATAAAAATTAACTAATGGAACCAAATATGAAGTGTAGTTTTTTATTAAATTATTAAAATAAAATAAGAAATCAATTTAACATAGTGATATAAGGTTAGAAATTAACAGGGAATTGCTACGTGATCACACTCCCACGCCAAAACATTTTCACTCCTGGGAAATGTTACATTTCCAAAAATAATACATGGTGATATTCCCAACTTCATGATGATTTAACATTCAAATAAAATTATTTCATGATAATAATGTGATCAAAGAAAAAACCACACCAAGGATTTATTCTCAATGATCATGGAAAAAATATGTCTTATAAATTATATCAGAACAAAAGTCAAGGAGATGTATGATACTAGTATTAGAAAGGAATTCACAAGTCAACCATGTCACTAACTCTCCACGTGTGTGTGTGAAAACCATTTCATGTTATTATTTCAATTTTTTATCCAGTAAATATAGGTTATTTTAATCTTTTTTCTTATCAAATTATTTCCACCGAAACATCTATATATCATTTGTAATCAAATTTCAATACCCACTCACTTAAGAATTCAAAGAAGTAAAAACATAATATCCTAACTTATACATCCTCATATATTGTACATTTTGTCACTCCCTCATTTTTTTTTGTTTTTTTAGGGAGTAAAATAGTTGGATAACAGGAACATACACATAGTTAAATCCAGTATAATAATGAAACATATCAAATAAGGAATGAATTTATGGAAAAATAATGTTTTAAATATGAAAAACAAATTATATTTATATTCTATTAAGTAAGAAATATTCATATTTCATGGTTGGGAGAAAATATGCGTGGAGATATTAAGTAACACAATTTTCCCATAAACTAATCACACAGAGGGTATCAATCATCTCAAATGTCTCATAGGGATACAACAATTTATATCATTGAAAAACAACCAATCTACTTGAAAAAATCACACCTCAATGTTAAATTCATGTTACAACTCACATCACATCAGTGAAACAATTTTTTTTAAATGTTAGAATAAATTAAAATAGGGAAATTTGTCATGAATTTCAATAATTTCCATGATTATGAAAGCCTAAAAATGAGTATTATGACACAAAACCAAAAAAAGGGATGGGTGAGTGAAATACCATGAAATAAAGATGAAAGGAAGAAATATAATGAAATTCCTAACTAACCTAGGAATATACCCACCCCATACCTAGTGAGTGAAGTTTCCTCATTATAATAAAATATAATGTGGGAAGTAAGGATAAAATTCAGTAGGTTTCACCGTTAAGTTACTTCTTGAAGGAGGAGTTCCTCTACTAGAGACTCTAGAAAGGGTCTGTGAAAGTGCTTCAACCGCTGCCCATTAACATTGACTGTTTTTTTTTAAAACTATAAAACACTAAATGGATAGACATGAATAATAGTATATGGTTCAAACTAGCGATAATTAATCTTACTTGGGTGTAACTTCAGCCTTGCATTGAAAAGGAGGACCTTCTACCCAATATAGTATTAATGATGAAGGATGAGGCAGTCATGGGTAGCCTTGGTTCTTCCAATAGTTCTCCCACTGATTTCTCCCATAATTGGGAGTGACCCCCAAAAATCTCCCCTCATGAAAAATTTTGGGATAAAATCTAGACCAATAGTTTTCTTGTAGGCTTCCATCCTTACTTCTATAGAACATTTGTCATCATGTTTTCCCCATTATCATTGGTGTGTATTTTCTCAACTCTTAACAATATTTATTATAACACATTATTAATCCAATGATATCACACATCAATGTGTTTGGACCTAGAATGAAATTTCCGGCTCTTTCTGACATTAATAATGCTCTGACTATCATAATAAAGAATGTAATTCTCTTGATTCTATCCCAACTCTTGTAGAAACTTATTCATCCACAAGATATCTTTGTATCCTTTAGTGAACATGATATATTTTTATATTTTAGGATATAAGGAAACCCACTTTTGGAGTCATGATTACCATGAGAAATCTCCCCTATAAATGATATCAGACCGCCCAGATATGGATGTCCTTATGTCGACATCTCCAACCATACCAACATACGTTTATCCTTCCAAAACAGGTTTATCACTTCCAAAACAAAAAAGATGACAGGATGTAACTAAGAGATACCTTGATATCTATTTGAATTCTTTCCAATTATACTTTCATGGATTTGATAATAATCCCATCACAACGCCAACAACATGAGAAATTTCTAGTCTGGTGTACACCATGGAATATATAAGACTTCCAACTACTAATTGATAATCAATTTTCTCGATTTATGCTTTATCCTCCTCAGTTGAATGACTTTGAATTATCATAATCCATAATTGGCTGATAATTAGAGTGTTAATTGGTTTCTACTTGCTCGTGTTGAACCTTTCAAGAACCATATCAATGTATAGTTCCTAATATCACCAAATCTTTTGATTCCTCCTGTCATGAGTAATCATCATACCAAGAATCTGAGTAGCATCTCCCAAGTCCTTCATTTCAAAAGACATGTTCAACTCCTTCTCCAACCTATAAATTTTTCCTATATATTTTCCAATAATCAATATATCATCAACATAAAGTAATAAGATAATGAAATCACCATCAAAAAACTGTTTGATGAAAAAAGTGATAAACAATCATTTTCCTTTACTAATTTTTCTCAATGAATTATTCATACTTCTTGTACCATTTCCTTGATTCCCATTTTATCCCGTGTAAATGTTTACTAAGTTTATATAACTTATTTTATTTACCTTTCACCTGAAATCCTTTTGGTTTTTCCATGTAAATATCCTCATCAAGACAATAAAATAGGAATATTGTCTTTACGTCCAGTTGTTGAAGCTATGAGTTTTTACTAGCCACCAATAAAAGAACAACTAGGATGGAAGTCATTTTTACCATGAGAAAAAAAATTCATTGAAGTCAATACCTTTCATCTAAATGAATCCCTTCAAAACCATTCTAGATATACAACATGGTTGTGAGAATCCATCTTCTATTTTAATTTTGTACACCCACTTATTCTTTAGTTCCTTATTTAGATGTGTTAACTCCACTAAATCAAATGTACAGTTCTTGTGCAAGGATCTCATATCCTCTTGCATGGACTTTTTTCCATTCCATCTTCTTCTAACTTTTGATTGCGTCATCAAAACAATATATCTTTCCCCCATTAGAGTATATAACATACTCATGTGGTGAGTATCTAAAACTCAGTTTTCATCCCCTGGTGAATCTCCACAACCATGATTTGAGGGGAATCTATTCTAGAATATCATATGATGGCAAGAATGGTTCCAGATTGACTGAAATTTCACCTGACTACAAATTCTCCATATTTTATGGTTTCCCAAAATCTTCAATCGCTTGATCCTCAAGAAACACCAAATCTCTAATTCTAACAATCATCCTACTAATAGGATCCCAGATTCGGTATCCAAAATCAACATTAGTGTATCCCAAAAAGATACACTACTTTCCTTTCCATTCAGATTCACCTGACCATCTTTCAGGATGTGAACAAATTCCCTGAAACCAAATGATCTGAAGTGTTTGTATGAAAAATATTTACCTATCCAAACCCTTTTTATATTGTCATAGTTTAATGGATGTGATATATAAAGGTTAAAAATTTCAATTGTGTTCCTCATTTCCTCTCACAAAAAGGTGTTTAGTAGCTTTGAATTTAAGATATTACTCTCAATTCTCTCATAAATTGTTCTTGTAAAGACCCGGAAATTCCATATATATTTTTTTAAAATTATTTGGGATTATTACGAGTCAGTGAAAATTGACGGTGCTTGATTCCGAGGCTCGGTGCATCCAGAACGTATTTAAAACTTTTTTTAAGTTACGTTCAGTAAACACACAGGTGGAGTTTTATATCTTTTGAACCAGTGCCTAGATTAAAAAACCAAGGGCACTGTTGAATCTGTAGTGCCGGGATTCACTTAAGGGAGGCTTAACTTTGACCACAGTAGGTCGGGTAAAAAAGATAGTTTTGCGGACTTTTAAAAGAATAATAAAATAACATAAAATTTCTTATTTTATTATTCTACCAACAGTTGAGTGGCGGTGGTAGGATTGGTGAGTTTTCAATCCATTTAATGGCTTGACTCATTGTTTTTATAACCACACCGTTGAGAGATTACGTGGTTCATTCATTAATGAACCTCATTAATCTCACATTGCGCTAACCACCTTTCCCCCTTTATTTAAGTGAGGATCAAGTTTGGGTTTTTGAGATGGAAGTGAGGACCCTCTGATGAAGTTCCACAACGTCATCCATCAATAAAGAACAGAAGATTAGATGGAAATTTTGAAGAAATCTAACTGGAAGCGAAAAACACCAACGAATTCATCAAGCGTGGATCCTTCTTCCACAACTACGACGTCTTCTCCAAATCTGATGTAGGGGATTTGTTTAAATTCAAGCGAACTGTTTATTTTCCTCATTCTTGAAAATAATAACAAATCTTGGAAGTATTGAATGGGTTATAGTTTATCTATGATAAATTAATTTCTACCTGTTTGGTATGTTGCTAACGCGGAGGGTGCGGGCCAAACAAACAAGGTCCAAACCCTCCGCTACTTCTGTTTTGTCACATTATACATGGGAGAAGTTTTAACTCTATAGTAATTCAAATCTGGGAGCCATGCAATGACGACAGCAACCTGGGAGGCCCGTAGTCGCGTTTAGAAGGGAAAACGGAGCACTGAAGCTCACCCATTGGCCCGTAGAAGATCCACCGGTGGGTGATGATGGCGAATGACATCAGCCGGTCATGGTGGCAGAAGGCGGCCCACCATCCCATGCTATAGAGGGGATCCACGACATTGATCCACAGCGGTAGGGGTGGCCAGGTCTTGGCCAGCAACATTGGTGGAAGGCGGCGCGTCGTCGCGCGCCGCGTTGAGGAGGTCGCGACATCGAAGCCGCGACAGAGGCGAATGGGACCCATGCCCCATGGGTATTTCTGATAGGGAGGCAGTGCCATGTGTCACCACTGTTGAGAAGCCAAATGACTTTTAGTCATTTGGGAATGGAGGAACGGCCTCCCCCGTGCGGGCCATCCAGTTGGTTGTCGCGCCAGCTAGTAGGTTGGGCCGCCCGGAGGGCCGCGCCCAGCCAAGGCAGGCCGGGCCGGTCTATGGCCCAGCAAGCCCGTACGCGGTCCAATGGGCCAAGCCCATGGCCCAACACACTCAGGCTGGACCAGGACAGGGTGGGTCGGGTCAGTCTGATCGGGTCAGACCGGACCTGGACCCTTTTCGACCCAGATACGCTTAAAAGGCCATATCTTACAAACTAGATGTCCGTTTGACGAACCGTCTACGACGATGGAATCCTTGGAATGAGACATTATTTTTGAGATACTCCACTTGAGTTTTGGAGAAATTTTGAGTATGACTGGGTTGGATCAAACCATAATCCAACAGGGCCCTTGGCACTAAAATGCCTATAACCCACAGACCAGACGTCCGATTGACACACCGTCTATCACGTTGGAACCCTTACGACATGGCGGTACTTTGGGTTACTCCTTCGTGGAATGTCGTGGCAGTTGAGACATGGTTGATATCTTGAGGAGCAGATACTATGAAACTCAAGCGAACCAGGTGTGGGGAATCCTGTGGCTGGCTATCAACTGAAGAGCGACCCTGTGGGGATCAGTATCATAATGACCCTGTGTGGGTCAACATCATAGAGACCCTGCGTAGATCATCATTCTAGTGACCCTGTGTGGATCAGTAGTGCACGACGCAATGAGGACCAGCCTTAGAGCAGCTCGTTGTGGATCAACGACATAAGACCCTGTGTGGAACGAAAATGGAATAATTTCTTCATGGTTCAGTTGTGGAAACTTCCTAATGGAATGAAATGATATAGCTTAAGAATAACCATCTTTATTCCTGAACTCTGTGTTTTATACCTAGTTTGAGCTGAGTCTTTTTCTTTGTGCTTTGTGATTGAGATCATGCTTTTTGGTTTTCCTTTGTGGAATTCTAAGAGACCTATGAGAGTCTTAGGGTCCCTACTGGGTATTGTTTACTCACCCCTGCAGAGGATTTTCCCGCACCTTGTTGTGTCTTGTGCAGACAACGAGCAGCTTGGATGAGACTTCAGGAGCTAGGACCAGGCGGTGCACAGAGGTGACTAGTTGATGTTGAGAGCTTCGTAGATAAGCTATACCTACCCTTTAGGTAGTAATCATTGTTGGACGTTCTCAGGAGCTATTTTCTATTATCTGTTGTATTGTATCTTTCAGTTGGGCTTGTATTCCAGACCCTTTACTTTTAGTACACACTTTTACTACGAGAGTTTTACTTCGTAGTTGCATCTTGTTGTGTTCTTGAACATAGTGTCTGTACAGGTTTGAGGCAATTCCTTCCCGCTTTAGGGATATGCCTTTCCAGTTCTAGTCTCCAACCCCTAGCCTATAGAAGGTGGGGCTTGGGGTAGTCATGGAATGGGCCCCAAGGGACGGGTCGTGATGAAGTGGTATCAAAGGAGTTATTTCTACCGAAGAACTAGGACTCCGATCTTTCCAATGGAGTAATAGTGTTAAATTTTTTGTGTGTGGTTTTTAGTTCAGGGAGTCCAGTGTTGGTGTGGTGGCCGATGTTTCCATACACCTGGACCCTGAATTCTGATTTCCGACTCGATGCATGAAAACATAGATTACATGAGTTTTGGAAATATTTTACTTTTGATCTCTTTTGAGTCAGCTCACCAGGTATAACTTATTGACCATGGTACACCTTTTTATTTTTGGATTCCTCCACGTATATAGCCAGCTAGGATTCTAGAGATAGTTCCTAATGATGGCCCACCGAGCAATGAGGCTTCGATGCAGGGCCCTCTTATGATGATAGCACCTTCAGGCGGTGCACCAACAGCACCACCACCCATTGGGTAGTAGTTTCCACCATCCCCACTAGAGGACGGTGCACGCTGACTGAGTGTGTTTCACGAGTTCCACTGGTAGAGGCCTCCAAGGTTTCGAGGAAAGATAGATCCCTAGGTAGTTGAGGACTGGATGGAGGTTGTGGCTAGATTTTTCCACCCTGTTGGGACACCATAAGATCAGATGGTTATCCTAGATGCTAGCCTCTTCCAGGGCTCAGCAGGGAGATTGTGGAGCCTGAAGCTATAGTTACATGACGAGGTGACTCTCACCTAGACGGACTTTGAGAGCCTCTTCAAGCAAGAGTTTGTTTCCGCGACACTAGGATCTGTGTGTATTCAGAAGTTTCTACACTTATAGTATGTTATACTGACAGTAGCCTAGTACTCAGTGGGATTCACTGACCACTCATGCTACTCCACCATCATGGTACGCAACCATTTCTTTAAGGCCTAGACCTTCGAGAAGGGTCTCTGATAAGAGATTAGAGCATAAATGATATCACTCAATATCCCGACATAGGTTGGAGTGCTCGAGCGAGCAATATTGGTGGAGAACTTCTTAGTTGAGAAGGAACCGATGGTGAGAGCCACCACCGGACAACAGATAGCTCAGTCATCTGTAGTAGGCATTAGGAAAATGATGCAGAGGTCCAAGCAAGCCAGAAATTCTGGAGGATGACCCTAGGACGTAGGGTTGGAGGTGTGGAGCTCACAAGGTAGAGCAGGCTGACAGAGGAGTAGATTTTGCTTCACGTGTAGTGGGTAGGGCCACATGGCTGGCGACTGCCTGACCCACTGTACCGAAGACCAGCAGAAAGTCAATTGACCACCGAGGCATAGGTAGTGATTCGAGTGAGGAGGTCTGTAGGGTAGAAGATGTGTAAAAGGATCATATCATGCAACAGGCAGTGGGTGATTATTTGATGTTCTACTACCACCACCTCCAGGTGGTCTACCCTGACCTTAGAGAGTAGGCGGATAAGGATGAGCACAACTTTAGGCAGTTGATGCCTACGACCACGATGCTCCAGATATGATTCGAGGTATGATCTGTGTCTTCTCCACCATAGATACAATACTTATAGACATAGGTTCCAGTCACTCTTTCATTGCCATGGATCTCGTTCAGATCTTGGAGATTCTGGTAGATCCATTGGCTCGATCCTTACGATTAGAGACCCCTACGAGAGAGGATTTGATGATTAAACCCTGGTGCTGGTAGTGTGAACTTACTATAAGAGGCAATAACTTTGGCTAGGATCTCCTAGTAGTATCATCAGGGCCTTACAATTTCATCCGGGTTTTGGACTGGTTATCTGCAGTCCATACTCAGATTGACTATTTTAGGTGAAAAGTTTGGTGTGTCTGTGATGATGGGACCAGGTTTTACTTCACTAAAGAGAAGGAAACCTTTGCAGCACAATATGAGCTTACTCAAAGGAGGGTGAAACCGATCACACATCAGTTTTCTAGCCTTACCCTCAGAGTAGTTGAAGTGAAGAGTCTGAGTTATCCTATAGTGGTGGACCAGTATGCTGATGTATTTCCTCATTATGTTCTAGGACTACATCCTCACAGAGAGGTAGAATTATACATTGACCTATACCCCAGGATGGCACTAATATCTACACCAACATATCAGATGGCTCCAGCGGAGCTTCATGAGTTGCAGGTATAGTTGGAGGAATTTCAGATAAGGGGTTTATAAGGCCCAATGTTTCTCTATGGGCATCCCTGATTTTGTTCACCAAGAAGGCATATGGGAGTCTAAGGCTTTGTGTGGACTATAGGCACCTGAACTAGGTGACCGTTAAGAACAAATATCCACTCCAGAGGATTGATGATCTCTTCGACCAGCTGAAGGGAGCTCGATGGTTTTCAAAGATAGACCTCAGATCAGGCTATCATCAGCTCAGGGTACATGACAAGGACATACCGAAGACAACCTTCAGATGTTGGTATGGACATTATGAGTTCTTGGTGATTCCCTTCAGCATAACCAACGATTAAAAAGTGTTCATGGGGCTCATGAATAGGATATTCCTACCCTACCTAAATTTCTTTGTGGTAGTCTCCATTTGATGTCATCTTGATATACTCAGCATTGAAGGAGGATCACGCCATGCACCTACAAATAGTTCTGTATACAATATGAGAGCACTAGCTTTATGGAAAGCTCTTGAAGTTCCAGTTCTAGATACGGGAAGTCCACTTTCTGGGGAACATTATCTCGGAGGCTGGAGTTGCAGTGGATCCAGAAAAGATAGAGGTAATGCTTGCTTGGGAGCCACCCAGGAGTGTGACTAAGGTGTAGATTTTCTTGGAATTTTCAGGGTACTATCGGAGATTTGTACTCGAATTTTCCAGAGTTGTGACACCCTTTTTAGCCTTGAAAAATAAGGGACAACCCTTCGTTTTCATGGAGAGATTCCAGTAGAGTTTTCATAAGTTGAGGAAGAGACCGATGAGTGACCCCATCTTAAGGATAACAGAAGAGGGCGTTGGGTATGTGGTTTACTGTGATGTATCGGGGACTGGACTAGGTTGTGTTCTGATGTGGGAGCGAGCAGTAATCACCTACAACTCACGGTATTTGAGGCAATATGAGAATAACTATGCTACCTATGAACTGGAGTTAGCAGTAGTGGTCTTTGCACTAACGATGTGGCGAAACTATTTGATGGGAGAATGTTTTACAGTCTACTCTGATCACAAGAGTCTTAGGTATATCTTCTCACAGAAGGACATGAACCTATGAAAATGATGATTTCTATAGTTCCTCTAGGACTACAACTTTGAGATAGTCTATAATCTTGGGAAGGAGAATGTAGTAGCAGACACACTCATCAGAAGGTCTTTTCTACAGTTGTTGAGTGAGGAGATAGAGCAACTAACCGCATTGCAGATGTACTTTGTGGATAGTTATGGAGCAGATTACCTCTAGTCTATGATGGTTACTCCACCACTCCTTCAGCGAGACATGGAGGCACAACTTGGGTACATTGACTATGAGTCCCAACGTGCTCAGATATCCTTAGGAAAGGCTCTAATAGATTTTCTAAATGTGGGGAGCATGCCATCTTCTTCAGAGGACACACTATGGTACCAGTGACACTACAGGAGGAGGTGTTGAGGGAGTTCCATACATCTTATTTGGTGGTACATCCTGGAGTGGAAAAGATGTACCAGGACCTCCGGTGTTAGTACTGGTGGCCAAGTATGAAGAAAGTGGTGACATAATTCATATCACGACGCCTCACTTGTCAGCAAGTGAAAGCCTAGCATTAGGTACCAGCAGGCTTAAATCAGCCATTTGAGGTACCAGAGTGTAAGTGGGATGGTATATCTATGGACTTCATGATAGGGCTACCACATACATCTAGGGGCCACGATTATATCTGGGTGATCATTGAATGACTCACCAAGTCGGACCACTTCCTACCCATTCAAGAGTAGGGATCAGTAGAGAGATTGGGACGTCTCTACGTACAAAATATTGTACGGCTTCACAGGGCACCATCAATGATCATATTAGATCACATTGCTCGTTTTACATCCCTCTTGTGGAAGGGATTATAGGAGGCATTCAGGACTCAACTACACTTAAGCACTGCCTTTCAACCTCAGACAGATGGCCAGACGAAGCAGACAATACATAAACTCAAGGACATGATTCGTGCTTGTGTCCTTGATTATGGATGCAGTTGGGAGGACCACCTAACACTGGTGGATTTTTCATACAACAATAGTTTTCACTCCACCATCATCTTGGCTTTGTTTGAGTCTCTATACATGCAACCTTGAAGATCACCACTATGCTAGAAAGACCTAGGGGAGTCATCACTTATGGGTCCAGAGTTGGTACAGGCTACCACAGAGAAGGTGCATATCATCTAGGAGAGGATAAAGACTGCACAAATCCAGCCAATGAGGATTACAGAGGTTTGGTCGGGGCAACAATCTATCTCCAAGGTTCATCAGACCTTTCTAGATCCTCAACAGAGTAGGCGAGGTGGCATACCATCTAGCTCTTCCCCCACAAATGCACTGGGTCTATGATGATTTCCATGTTTTGAAGCTGAGGAGGTATATGCAAGATCCATCACACATTATCAACTGGGGCGAGATGGACATCAACGATGGGGTGACATTTGCAGAGTTCCAGGTGGATATAGTGGATTGACATGAGAAGGTCCTTTTTGGGTTGTCAATTCCTCTAGTACAAGTTCGTTGGTAGCACGAGAATATCCAGGAGAGCACATGGGATCAAGAGGCTCAGATATATGCTCAGTACCCCCATTTGTTCCCATAGTTTTGTTGTATCTTTTGAGGATGAAAATCCATAAGATAGAGAGATTTTAAAGACCTGGAAATTCAATATTTTTTTAAATTACTTGGGATTATTATGAGTCTGCAAAAATTGACGGCGCTTGATTTCGAGGTCCGGTGTGCCCGGAACATATTTTTGAACTTTTTTTAAGTTACATTCAGTAAACTCATGGGTGGAGTTTTATATCTTATGAACTAGTTCTCAGATTAAAAATTCCGAGGGCACTGTTGAATTTGTTGCATCACGATTCTCTTAAGAGAGACTTAACATCAACCGCAGTAGGTCAGATGAAAAAGTTATTTTTTCAGACTTTTAAAAGAATAATAAAATAACGTAAAAATTGTTATTTTATTATTCTACCAATGGTTGAGTGGTAGTCACGAGACCGGTGATTTTTCAAGCCATTTAATGTCTTGACTCTTTGTTTTTGTAACCATGCCATTGAGAGATTATGAGGTTCATTCATTAATGAACCTCATTAATCTCACATTGCGTTAACCACATTTCCCCCTCTATTTAAGTGAGGCTCGAGTTTAGGTTTTTGAGACGGAAGTGAGGAAACTCTGACAAAGTGCCGTGATTTATTCCACCAATAATGAATAGAATCTTGGATGATAATGTCAAAGGAATATAACTGGAAGTGACAAACACCGACGGCTTCATCAAGCGTGGATCCTTCTTCCACAACCACGACGTCTTCTCCGAATCTGAGGTAGTGGATTTATTTAAATTCAAGTGAATCATTTCTTTTCCTCGTTCTTGAAAATAATTAAAAATCACGGAGGTATTGAATAGGTTATAGTTTATCTATGATAAATTAATTTCTACTTGTTTGTTATGATGCTAACGCGGAGGGCGTGGGAAAAATGAACAAGTCCTTGACCCTCCGCTGCTTTATTTTTGTCGCATTCGATGTGGGAAAAGTTTGAACTAAACGAAAATTCGAATATGAGAGTCACATAGTGATGGAAACAACCCTAGAGGCCCGTAGGCACGTTTAGAAGAGAAAATGGACCACCGGAGCTCACTCGGTGGCCCACAGAAGATCCACCGGTGCGGCACCACTGCGGCGGTGCCAGCGACCGACCGCGATGGCAGAAGGCGGTGCGCCGTTGTGCGCTGCGGAGGGGAGCGATGACATCGAGCTGCGGTGGTAGGGGCAGCCAGCTCTCAACCGACCGCGTTGGCGGAACATGGCATGCCATTGTGCGCTGCAGTGAGGAGGTTGTGGCATCGAAGCCGCAATGGAGGTGAAGGGGAACTGCACCTCGTGGGTCCTGCTGACAGGGAGGCGGCTCCACATGGTTCCGCTGTTGAGAAGCCGAATGACTTTTTTCCATTCAAGAAGGGGGGATAGGCCTCCCCCGCATGGGCCACCCAACTGTGTGTCGCGCCAGCTAGCGGGCCAGGCCACCCGGCGGGCCGTGCCCAGCCAAGGAGGTGGCTTGACGTGGTGTCGCCATTGAGAAGCCAAATGGATTTTTCCATTCAAGAAGGGGGAGAGGCCTCCCCCATGTGGGCCACTTAGATGGGTGTCGTGCCAGCTAGCGGGTTGGACCACCCAGCGGGCCGTGCCCAACTAAGGCGGATTGGGCCAGTCCGCGGTCCAGCGGGCCGAGCCTGCAGCCCTGCCCACTCGGGCTGGCCCAACTGGTTCGGGCCGGGCCGAGCTAGGTCGGACCCGGGCCGGGTCAGGTTGGCCAGAACCAGGTGGAGCAGCCCATGAAAGGGCATATCATGTTGGTCCAACCAGGTCGGACCGAACCCAGAACCTTTTCGACCCATATACGCTTAAAAGGTCGTATCTCGAAAACCATATGTCCGTTTGATGAACCGTCTGCGGAAATGGAATCATTGGAATGATATGGTACTTTTGAGATAATTAAATAGAGTTTTAGATAATGTGAAAGTATAACCAGGTTGGATCAAAACCGAATCCAACCAGACCCTTAGAACTAAAATGCCTATAACTCACAGACCATGCGTTCGAATGACGCACCGTCTATCGCGTTGGAAACCTTACGACACGACGGTCCTTAGGTAATCCTTTGTAGAAATTTGTGGCATTTGAGGCACAACCAATATCTTGAAGAGCATATATTACAGAACTCAAGCACACTAGGTGCAGGGAATCCTGTGGTTGGCTGTCAACTGAAGAGAGACCCGGTGTGGATTAGCATCATAGCAACCCTGTGTGGATCAACATCATATCGACCCTGTGTGGATCGAAAACATAGAGACCCTATTTGGATCAGCATCATAGTGATCCTATGTGGATTAACATCATAGTGACCCAGTGTGGATCAACATCATAGTGACCCTGTGTGGATCTGCATTCTAGCGACCCTATGTGGATCAACAGTGCATGACCCGATGAGGACCAGCCTTAGAGCGACCCT
This sequence comes from Viscum album, assembly GCA_963277665.1. Lineage (NCBI taxonomy): Eukaryota > Viridiplantae > Streptophyta > Magnoliopsida > Santalales > Viscaceae > Viscum > Viscum album. The sequence goes on from OY728144.1 coordinate 302,910,252, forward strand.
TCATGGATTAGTGAAATACGAAGCTGTGTGGATTGAAAATGGAACAACTTCATCGTGGTTCAGTTGTAGAAACTTTCTAATGGAATAAAATGATATAGTTTAAGACTAATCATTTTTATTTCTAAACTTTGAGTTGTATACCTAGTTTGTGTTGAGTCTTTTTCTTTGTGCTTTGTGATTGAGATCATGCTTTGTAGTTTTCCTTTGGGGAATTTTGAGAGACCTATGGGGTCTTGGGGTCCCTACTGGGCATTGTTATACTCACCCATGCACGAGTTTCGCCTGCACCTTATTGTGTCTTGTGCAGATGACGAGCAACTTGGATGAGACTTCAGGAGAAAGGACCAGGCAGTGCACAATGGTGAATGGTTGATGTGGAGAGCTATAATGACAAGATGTACCTACCCTTCAGTTAGGAATCCTTGGTGGACGATCTCAGGAGCTATTTTCTATTTTTTGTTGTATTGTATCTTTCAGTTGGTCTTGTATTTCGGACCCTTTACTTTCAGTACACACTTTTACTACTGTAGTTTTACTTCATAGTTGAATCTTATTATGTTATTGGACTGAGTGTCTGTAAAAGTTTGAGGAAATGACTTCCCACTTTAGGGATATGCCTTTCCAGTGCTAGTCGCCAACCCCTAGCCTATGGAAGGTGGGATTTGGGTAGTCACGACACGGGCCCCGAGGGACAGGTCGTGAAAGTTCTATTTATCCTCTCAAAAGCATAATTATACTTAGGAATATTTAGTACTAATTTTTTTAGATTGATGTTAAAACTCTTAAAGTACTCCTCAAATATACCACAATACTCTCTCCCATTGTCTGATTGCACACTTTAACCATTTTCCTATTTCTCTCAGCACCTTCACATGAAACTACTTGAAAACATACTACACTTGATATTTCGTTTTCAAAGAAAAATCCCACAATTTTACTTAAATGATAATATATTAATGTAAAAAAAATACCATATCCCATAATTTTGGTGCTCATCATGAATACATTATTCTAAATCAAATCTAAAACATCCACTTTTCTAGATAGTAAATAACTATGAAATGATACTTTTTATTGTTTTATCATTATGAAATCCACAAAAGTATCCATATTTTTACCTTTTATTATTGAAAATAGATCATTCCTAGAGAGAATTCTGATTCCTCTCTCACTCATGTGACCAAGTTGTCTGTGCCAAAATTCATTAGAAACCTATTTTCTATCTGCATTGAATTCACCTACTTACGGTCTGGCATCTGTGATATAAATAGAAGTATCTTTCTTTTTTTAGAAATTACTATGTTACCTTTGGTAAGATTCAATTTCACATAATTAAAGGAATTGACATATCCATCATTGAAAATCATTCTAGTGGATATCATATTGAGGTGAATAATAGGAACATGCCTCACATCCTTCAATAATAACCTTCATCCAATATTAATCTCTAGAAAAATATTACCAATATCAGTGATTTTGAATGCACCATAATTTCCCATATTCACATGTATAAAACTACATGAAGAGTAAGATGAGAATAAATATATTATAGAGGTGACATGGTAGGAGGCACCTGAATCAATCACCCATGTCAAGTCTTGGATTGTAAGATTGATCTTATCATCTTCTAGAACAATAATGACATCTTCTTTGAAACTGAAACATCATCCTTTTTTTAACTTAATGATTACTTTATTTTACTTTCAACTTACAACATTATTGGATGAAGTTTTTGGGATTTCCAAAGTGCTGGCACTTCATGTCATATCTTGATCGGGATTTCGATCGCTTCCTCCTTTGCAGAATTTGGTCCTAGGGTTCCCTTACTATGCTTCTTCCCGGCCATTTCTGTTTCCCTTGTCTTTTAGTGATAAGAGCCTCTAATTTAGGCGCACATCCCTCATCCTTGATTTTGGATTCTTTATTAATCATTTTATCTTTCACCATTTCTATGGTGAGATTTCCATATGGAGTTGAATTACTAACAAAAATAACTAGTGTGTCCCACATCTTTGATAAATAATTCAGCATCATTAATGCCTATAACACACCACCAAACAATCATTTACATGGAATTCAATTGATCAATGATAACTTGTAACTTTTTTATGTGCTCTAATACATTGTTTCCATCCTTGTAGTTAAATTTTACAAGTAATTGTATCAGGTTTTCATTATTCTATGTGATTGTTCTTTCATACATATTTTTTCAATTTTCAACATAAAATAGAAGCATCGGGTTCGTTTGAAAAAATTTAGAAGATACTATTATCTATCCAACGTATCATTTGGGTAAAAAAATTCTTATTGAGCGCAACCCACCCCACATAAAATGGTAGGGTAATGGTAGGTACCATTTATCTGAATTTACTACTTGTTGAAGATTCATTTTCTTTCACTGTAGTGGGTGTAGTGTTTTCCACTATTGGTTTCTATAAATATTTAATTTTAAAAAGGTCCTCCATTTTGGGTTTCTAGATGGAATAATTAAAAGTGACGAGTTTAATCATGTTATCAGTATTTTATTCCATTGATACAATGATAATATCTAGTATGTAATCATACAAATGTGTCGAGAAAAATTTAAATAACTGGAAATGACTCTTAGATCATTGAAAAAAGACTCTGATTGGAAAAGATATTTCTAAAATAGTTTCAATGGTCTAAATCAACCGACGAGGTGCTGCTGACGTGGCTTGATAGAATGGTCATAAAAAAAACCCACTAGAAAGTCACCACTGGCATTAACAATTTTTTCTTCTTTAAAAAGTTGACACTGTAGCACATTGGAGTTGATTGAAACTTTGACCACCTCTACAGACTTTGTTTAATCATTGTTTTTGAAGTCTTTTTAATTTTTATAATTGTCTTGATGATCTATTCATAAATCTAGCTTCAAAAAATGATTCTAAACAACTTAAACTTTCGAGTCATCATAAAAACTCTCTATACCATCATTGTTTCAACCCTGGTGGATCTGATAACACTTTTTTGGGGTAGCAGAAGTTTTGAGCGATGAAATCGAACAAAAAATAGAATGAGAAATGGAAGAACATGCAAATATACATGGTTTACTAAGGTTGTATACATCCATGGGAAAAAGGGGCCAGTTTTATTATTTATCTTTCAAGATGAAACATCATAAGATCACACATAATTATAATTATAGGAGATGAACCTTGAAATTTATAGAAAGAAAAAATAAACATTCAAGGGTGGCTCACCAACTTCACCTAACATTGAGAATTTCTCCTTGTTCCAGCTTATCATCCACTATATTGGATGCCAACCAAGGAAGAACTACACCAAGATATTGTAGAAAATGATGACTTATATAGACATTCCTCCTGCTAAATTATTCCATAATTGGGAGTGTCTCCTACAATAATGAAAACATATGTTCACCTGAATTATAAACTCATGGTAGGTTAGAAAAAGGAATTTAAAAACCATGATAACTTGACAACAAGACTTCATCAATTTTTTTAGACAAACTAAACATTAGAATTAGAAAAATTTACAGAAGACTTAAATGTTGATAATTTTGAGATATTTACAATGGATCAAATAATGCTTCAATATGAAATCTATATAATGATATATCATTGAAAAATTGTTTAAAACACAAACTAAAACTACAAAAATAATACTGAAGAAGTTATAGATATTCGACTATTTTTTAGGTATATAAATATTCTTTTAATCCTTTAATGTATTTGAATGAAAAGAATATAAATTTATTCTCATTCCAATATAACAATAAGTGTGAAATTCTAATGTAAATCGCAAGATATATCATTAAAAAACCTATGAAATTGAATTCTAGAAATTCCAAAATCCCCGAACAGTTGTATATAATTTGGGAAAATTTTTAGAGTACTAGAACAAGAGTTTATGACTTCCAAACTATTGAATGAAAAGTAAAAATGTGTATTGGTTATCCAAAAGAATAATTCATGAAAATTTACAAGATATATAACTCTTGTTATTATATAATAAATAATGAAAACTTTAAAACATTATAAACTAAAAAAAATTATTGAAACAAAAATCGTACATCATGTTTGGGAAAAAATGAGAACATTCTAGAGACCGATTCATACCTTTTAATAGTTTAATAAAAGTTAGATAAACTCATTATCTTTATTATAAAATTGTATTTATAATAATACAATTACTAAAACTCAAGATATAATAAAAATACAATGAGCTTTTAAAAATGGATTTCCACAAAAAACATTGTGAGTGTTTAGAAAGGTTTTGTAATATTTGAAATCATAAAATATTAACCGAGAATAAAAAATCCCAAAAAAAATCCCCATTTGGAAAATTACAAAACTGAAATAAGGCATTGTAAAATTATTCCCTCTTTTGAAATTTTTCAAAAATAAAATAATAAGAAAAAAAAGTTTGAAAAAAAAGAAACTCCCCCATAATAAATTCATATTAAGATAATTTAAATATATATTTTAAAAATAAACTTCTAACAAACGAAGTTCAAATTTTATTTTATTAAATTGATAAAATTATAAAGTCTTAGTAAATATATCTACAAGTTCATTTTCGATAGGGATAAATTCCAAAAAAATATCTCACTTATTCACATGGTCTCTAATAAAATGAAATCTAAGATTGATATTATTTTTTATAGAAATTGATTTTGTAGGTGTGTAATCATAATAAATATGAAAATTTTCAAGATAAATACCAAAATCACATAAATTTTTCTTAATCAATAAACTTTGGGCAAAAAAACGTGCAATAGAGATATACTTATCTTCTGTAGTTGAAATAGAAACAAATAATTTCTTTTTAAAAGAACAAGAAATTATAATATTTCCAAGAAAATGACACATACCTAATGTGTTTTTTCTGTCAATTATACTTCCTCCAAAACCAGAGAAAATATATGATATTAAATCAAAATAATTATATTTAGGAAAAAACAAACTAGAGTTGACTATTCTTTTAACATGCCTAATTATTATTTTCATAACTTTAATATGACTCTCTTTAGGGTCATCTTGAAATAGTACACATAAAAAACAAAAAATATGATATCAGGTCTAGATACTTCTAAATAAAGCAAGATACTTATCATGCCTCTATAAAATTTAATATCAATAGGTTTATTAGACGAATCAACATATAATTTTCTGCAAGTACTCAAAGGAGTTTTCATATACTTATAGGAATCAAGATCAGTCTTTATAACTAACTCTTCAGCACACTTTTATTGATTAAGAGATATCTTATCTTTTCTTTGATAAATTTAAATTATAATAAAGAAATTTAGGTATCTTATTAAGATAATGTAAAAATAATATGACATAAAATTATAAAAATCATTACAAATCAATTCATTATAAGAACAAAAAACTATATCCTAAACATAAATTTTCACAATTAAAATATAATTATAAATTATTTTAATTAAAATAATATGATCAAAATTACTTTTCTTGAAACCTTTATTCAATAGAAACAAATAAGTTCATTCATACCACGCATGATGTTCTTCTTTGAGACCATAGAAAGCTTTAGATAATTTGAAAACATGATTAGGAAATTTTTCATTTTGAAAACCCTAGGGTTGATAAAAATAAACTTCTTCAATTATAAAACCATTTAAGAAATATCTTTTTTATATTCATTTGATAAAATTTAAAACCTCAAAAACAAGAAAAATCCAATGAGACTCTATTATCATTAAACCTAGAAACATGTGAAAATAAATCTTTAAACTCTATAGCTTCTTCTTGAGAGTATCATAGGGAAATAAGTTTATCTTTATTTTTGATAATTTGTCTAGATTCATCTAGTTATTTTTCTTCTAAAAATCCATTTAGTTCCAACTTCATGCTTATCCATAGGTGATTATAATAAATAAAAAATGTTATTTATAGAAAAATTATTAAGCTAATTTTTCATAGAAACAATATCTTTAGAATCATTTAAAGCATCACCAACATTATTATGAATGAAATTATAAATAAAAGCATAATTTACATAAAAATTTAAAATAGAATTTCTAGTTTTAATACTAAAATAAAAATTTCCATTAAAATTTTAAACTAAATGATCTCTATGAATCTTCTATGATCCAAGATTAGGTCAAGAAAGAGTAATCTACCCCTTCAATTGATCAATATTTATCCTAAGGTTTTTATTCACCAAAGTTAAAATAACTAAACTCATCATAAAAAACATTAGAATAAGATTTTAATTTCACATTATTTTCATATAACATAACATGAAAATATTCTTCAATAAAAATAGTTATTTTATTATAAACTATATATGATTTACTATTATTAGAATAACTAATAAAAACCAATATCATTTTTAAAATCAAATTTATCTAAATTATCCTTCTAATTCAAAATAATAACTTAACAATAAAAAACTATTAAATAACCAACTTTAGGCTCTTTATATATAAGAAATTCATAATAATTATTATTTAAAAAATTCCTAACAAAACTTATATTTGAAATATAAAAATCAGAAAAAATGGATTCACCCTAAAAATATCTAGGAAAATTATATTCACTTTACACAAGTCTGTCTATTTCAATAGGAGTTATCTTTTTTAGTTCAACAACACAATTTTTATATAGTGTTATGGGAGGAGAAAAATTATGAAAATAACCATTATTTTCATATAAATTTTCAAATTATATATTATTAAATAAACGTCCTATATCAATATAATTAGAAACAATCATAATTTTTTTTATTTTGAACAAAATTACAAAAAAGTAATAAATCTAGAAAAATTATAATTTTTATGTGTACAAAATTAAACCTATGTAATTATACTATAATCATAAACAACAACGAAACAATATTTATTTCCTAAAAGGCTATAAATTTGAGTAGGAAAAAATATATCAAGATATACTAACTATAAATTCTTATTAGTTATTATCTGATTGATAGGACTTAAATAAGCTTTACATTGTTTCACTTTCTTGTATGTGTCATAAACATGAAGTTGTTATTTATTAATAATAGGTATCTATAAAAAATTCTCATGTTTAGAGAGATTATGAAAAATTTTAAATTAATATAACCTAATCATTGATACTAAATAATTCTACCACTCTTCACAATATTCAAACACTTAAAATGTTGAACTGTTAGTTATATAAAATCAATAGTATAAATATTTTCCTTTTGATTAGCATAGAATAACAAATAATCATCTTTAAATACTAAATACTTATCATTTTGAAATTTCACTTCCATTACATGGTTAGATTATTGAGATATAATAATTAGATTATGTTTCAAACCTTCAACATATAAAAATTTATTAATAAAAGTATATTTAGAAATACAAACTTTAGAAAAACATTTTACTTTGGATTTGGAATTATCTCTAAAAGTAAAAATGCCTCCATGAAATGTGTTTCAAGTGATAAAATTTGATGGATCTATGGTTATATTATTATATAATCCACTACCCATGTACCATATCTCATTCTTGATACTTACAAGGAAATTTTCCTACAAAAACCAATTACTTGACAATTTTGGTACCCAAGATACTTTGGGTCCAATTGGATTAGTAATACAATTTTTAGCTACAAAAAAATAAATAAAAATAAATAAAAAAGTATTGTGTGGTACTCTAGATAATTGTTTTTATAAATATTAGTATTCATAAATCCCAAATACTATTTGAATATAAGAGAATAGTCATTTTCACAATGATATTTCATGCCACATTGAAAACATGTAACATTAAAAGTACAACCATTTTTAATTTAAAAAATATATTTTGAAAAATTTGAGGTAATATCCTATCATATTAAATTAAATATTTATTTTTATTTATTTTATTCAAATACATCATTTTATGATATTTTTCATGACCTTGAATAAAGTTATACAAACTTTGATTAAGACTTTCAGCTTTCTTTCTCTAATTTTCATTCAAATATTGAGCAGATTTCAAATTATGTTAAATAATGGAATGATAAGAAGAAGTAGTATTCCTTAATTTCTCATTCTCTTGTAATAGAAATTTATTTTTATAAAAAAAATTCATTATTTTTAATAATATTATTATATAAATCATAATCTTTGAAAAAATATTTTCATAACCTTTTAATTTCTTCATTTAACATTGAAACATTCAGATTTTGAGAATCATAATAAGAATCAAAACATCCAAAATATAATTCAAAATAACTAACCTCATTTAGAGAATACATGAAGTGAATTTAGTAAATTATTTCTCATTTCCAGATTTTTCACTAGAATCAGATTCTTAGGTAAAAATCCCAAAAAATTTCAATGACTTTTTGTCCTTATTTTTGTATTTATCTTTTTTCTTTAGTTTTGATAGTCATGATTGATATTAAATTTCCTTTTATTCTCAAAATAATTAACATATGAAATATTATAATTAATAACACCTTTATTATCTCCCGTGAATTTTTCCTTTTAAGTGTTTCCTCTAAATTGGTTCTTGAATCCTTTATTTTTTACATCAATTATAGAATCCAATTACAATATGATCTCTATATTCTTTTTCACTATCCTATAGTTCTGAATGAAAAGAGTCATTAGAAACAATATTTATAGATTTAAACATTTCACCTTTTCTTTTTTGTCTTCTCTTTAGCGATGTTCTTCAATTCCAGTTCATATTGAAGAAATGATCCATTAAATTCATCAAGATTGTACTATTTGAAGTTATTTATTTTTTAAATGGTGATGTTATTTTCATGCCATTTATTTGGTAAATCTTGAAGGAATATTTCAAAAAGTATGGGGTTCTCCAAGGTTTCTCCAAAGTAATTCCTTTCATTCATAATTCTTATGAATCAGTGGAACATTTTGTTTATAGTTTCTTCTTCACCCATCTTGAATTACTGGAACTCAACTAGAAGTATTACAATCTTAGTTTGAATCAATTTATCTAAGACATGGTGAGTAACTTATATAATCTTTTTAAATCTCATGAGCTGTCTTACATGAAGACACATGAATAAAAACACTTCTGTTAATAACACAATATAAAATATTAATAAAGAGTAAAAAATTCCAAAAAAAAATATCCCTTTTAAGCAATTTTTTTAATAATTTAGTAAGTCATATTTATACAATCCAATACAACAACAAGGAAATAGCTATGAATTTGAATAATGATATGTTAATTGTATATAATGGTTTATTTAAAATCGATGTTTCATGTAATTCAAGCCATTGAAGAAATAAAATTATTTATATAGAAATATATTCTAAAATCTTGAGGTGTTTCAAGAATGGTATATTCACCAATCCATTAAATATTTCCATAAAAAACACAGTCAATAAGTGAAGATACTTACATTATGTTTATGTTTTATACTCCTAGGTACATAATTTAATGTGATTCGACCTATAAGGACCTTTTATAAGGTAAACCACACACTTGTAACATACACTTATCATGTCGAAACCATCATGACCTAATTCTATATGAACTCTAACTAGGTCAAAGACAAAAATAAGTGTGACCCATGAATCCCACCTTTAATAGTATTTATCACCCAAACGAGAGGCATTTCCCTATGAAAATCATGGTAAAATATTTTAAAATCAATAAAAACCACTAAACCATAAATAATAAAGAATCCATGATCAATTGATATCATAATAACATGTAGTACATGAATGTCACAAAGAATAAAAAAATGAAATGCAATTGAAAGTACATAAAAAACCAATCAAAACCAATAAATATAATAAAACCTAACATTTATATATACCTAAGTGATGCATGAAATAATCCCCAAAGAAACTGCTATTGTTATCTAACTCAGTCATTGAACTAAAATCACTCAACAAATTCACCAACATGACCCTATAATCACATATTTAAAAGTAGGTGTGAGTATATCCAATACTTAGTAAGATAACCCCTAAGGATGAATAACCATGTCAATTTTATGCATGAATGATAATCAATGCAAAAAAATTATAATACATAGTCATGTCCTCCCCAACTAAAGTCACCATGCATAATCTAGGTCAACTTTTAGCTACAAAAATATTCATACTGAATTTATATTGTAACAAAAATATTCTTGCTATCTTTTATATATATAACTTGTTTAAGAATTTTATACCCAAGATCACCATAGTCACCACTCACAAAATAACAATGTATATATATCATATAAAAACACCATAAAAATAAAGAAATTCTATTATGAACCATTTCTCATCAACCCATTCATGAATAGTCCCAACACCTAATGTTATAAAGGATATCCACCTTATTCCCTTCTCTTTGTGACTATTGAAACTACTTAGGAATACAAAAAAGGCTATGAAGTCATACCCTGTATATTTCAAAATCCCAAGATAAATTTTCAAGAATTAAAAGGAAATAAAAAGTTTTAAAGGCCTAACTGACAGACCTGCGAGGCAGATCTGCATGGTAGACCTATGCGGCCAACCTCCATGGAGAACCTTCGTAGCGGGATACTTTCTATACCCCTACGCGGCAGAATCTTTTGGAGGGACTATGCGACCGACCTCCACCGACAAATTGACTTCGACCAGCCCCCCTCCTTGCCTATAAATAGGACCATTGGGCTCTTTATTTAAGGACTAAAAAAAGTTGAAATACTTCCTAAAGCTCCCATTGCATAGCTCTTTCACCCAGATCCCTCAAATTGACTCAGGTAGCTCTATAAAAAACACTATATAAGAGATAATTAGATGGGATAAATATGTTTTGAAAGTCTTTCACAATTTGAAGCTTACATAGGCTTGGTTCCCCTATTTGAAGCATTTTTATTCATCATAAAGGCCTAAGTGGAACACTTGCGCGGTATAGCTATGCGACACACCTAATTGAAGTACCTATGCAGCACACCTGCACGGAGTACCTACGCGTCAGAGCTTTGTATAAGGCCTACATATCAACTTAAGTACCCTATTTAAGGCCATTCATGGTAGGGTATATCCTTCCTGGGTTCCCTTATTTGAAAGGGACTAATTTGAAGCCTCCACCAAAACTTCATGACTCATAAAACCTTTGGGAAAGACACATCAGTGTGTCTCTTATTTGGGTTTGTATATCCATAGTCAGAGGTTTCCCACATTTTTTTCACAATGAGGTTAAGATTCATAGAGTTTCTATGGGTTTTTATATCCACATTCACATAGACCTTTCTCCCAGGAACAGTGTTGGGAAGTTATCAGTTTGGAGGATTAGGGTTTGGGTTCTGGTCTTCCCTTCTCATATCTAAAACTCAGAACTGCAGGTCTCTAGTAGGGAAGGTATGGTTCATACTTTCTTTTCCATGAAATCAAATGAAAAGTCTCCCTCCCATACCAAGATCAATTCAAGGCCAACCATCCTGGTGTAAACCCCTAACCATCCAAGTAGGAGGTTGCAGTATTGTTCCTCTTTACTTCCTTAACCTTCACTCCTTCCTTATATTGGACCCTTGTCCAATGTAAAGTGAATAGAGGGAATGATCGTCACCTCTTCCTCTTCCCCGATCACCTTGACCTCATCCACCATCACCGCCATAGGCGTTCCCTCTTCCACTAGCGGAGGAGGAAAAGTGTGGGTGCCTTTGTTGAATTTTTGACATCCTCTTATTTCTCACACCAACCATGACTCATGTGGGCTTAGAGATTTGTCTTGATTGTAAAATTTTCACAAGACCTCTTGAACTACAAGAAATCTGATTCCTATTCAAACTAGGATACATAGGATGCCTTCTTGAAGGTACAAGATCAAAAGGGTGCCCTTACAAAAGGGTTCACCTAATCATGTAACCTCAAATTGGAATCTATCATGTATAATCCCCAACATAATGAATGTACTATGATAACTTTAATTCCCATCATAATTGGGATATGTAGGAAGCCTTCATCAGGGATCGAGCTCATTGAATATCTTCTTCAGGAATCCAACCCTAATTCCCTTAATATGGGAATCTTCCTTAGAAGTAAGCCCCAAATTAAACCCCCAAATTACTAAGGAATCATTTTTAGGAAGTAAGCCCAAAATCATTTCTCTCAAAGGAATACACTCTCCTATGAGAATTATTGAACTGTGTGGGCTTTGATTCTCATCAACATGGGATACATAGAAAGACTCCTTGAGTTTTAAACCCAACACTTCAAATCAACCCTGTTATCATTGGGCCATATTCCCAACATGTTCTAATATTACATGTAAACCCATATTCTTTCTAAGTACATTGGGATGCTTTGGAATAAGTCCCAGACCAAACTTTGACTAAGAAGCTTTCGCATAGACATCCTTACCACATGACATTAAACTGTATGGTTAGGTCCTTATCACACGACCTTAAAAGGTATGATGTGTCCCATTAAGTGGCACCAAACTATGAGGGTTCTAATTCCTTTCACAAGGATATGTAGGTAGCCCATTTTATGGGTACAATACCAATATAAAAACAAACCTTCATCTACCTAGATGAAAATAAATTCCAGAGTGCCCCACCGAGTGGCTTAAAAACCAGTATCATCATAATGATGATTAAAAGAATCTCTAAATAGTATATGAGAGGATGCCATTGATGGATTACCTCAAATACATACAAATATCTCCATTAATGAAGGACCTCAAATACATACAGATGATTCTAAATTTCACACATGTTAATAAGTGATTGAAAATTCCAAGGGAAACCTATGTTATACTTGGTGAATTAATAAAGATTCATGAAAATATCTTAAATTTATAAAGAGAGTCCCAGAGTAGACAATAATTCCCCCCAAAAGGGTGTGATGAGTCTGACCTCCCATCCTCTCGAACAATGCTTGTTCTTAAGTATCGCAATGTTCAAACTTAATGAACTCATGCCTTTGGAAAGCAGGTCCCTTTGGGATATATTACTGTTGGACGTTTCCGGTTCCATAAATAAATCCAATGGAAACTGCATGGAATCAGTGATTCTTAAACTAGAACACACATTCCAAGGAACTATGAAACAAAAATGGTTTACCTGACATGAAACCTTAACCAATTTATTATTGTAACCCACTTGTCAGGCCTCTATCAATTGATAAAGGAAGGAAAGAAAAAGGAATTAATCATGCATGTATCCATATAAAATATGTTTCTTTAATGGATTTTATTGTTTTTTTTTCAATTTTTCTCAGAACTCTCTTCACTAAAAAATGACTTCGTTAAAAATTGCACTTGTAAATGCCCCAGCCACTGCTCAAGATGGGCCATCATCCATTGGAAGGATTTCATCACCAAATCAGCATTTTCAATGTTGGGTCTCTAATATACTGGTAAGGGAATATCTTCAGCATGGTACTATCCCAATATTGGAGGCTGCTCAAAAGGCTCTCCAGGTTAATAACAACTCTCGATCGTCCGATCAACGACAACCAATGATCAAGAAGCAAACGGTTCCAACCACCACCTTCAACCATTTCGGGTCCTTATCCCTAGAACGCAACAACCAGTCTCTCTCATACTATTGGTAGGTGGATCTAGAGGTCACTCATGGCCTCAATTCAAAGATGCAGGGGTCATTAATGAGGACTCCCTCTAACAATCGCCGCCAACAGAATCACACGGCAGTAAACCCCCAACATGATGGGGATATTGCCTTTGGACATTTGGACTAGGTCCCCCAGACCCAAGCATGCCAGAAAAACCACTAGGGACAACGTCCAATCAACAGGGATCAGGTTCTTACCTTTTCCCCCTACGTAGAAGTCTATCAATCTAACTTTATGGCAAACAATGAGCAGGCACATACACCCATCCTTCCTAATTTCATTACCTAGAAGACTCATTTGGAAGAGACCCACCAATCCCACTAGGAAAATCCAGTGAAGTACTGTGAACAGGCACATACACCTATTTACAAATTATCATCCAGTCAGTAGGCCCGTCTGACTGCATTTAAGGAAGCCCACCAATCAAATGTGGTGGAAATTGGTAAACAGAAATGTACACCTGCTTACACTCAAAAATTCTGGCAGCAGTCCCGTCTGCCAGTATTGAAAGAATTTTTTCAACCATTCTTGATAGAAAATATCCAGTAGGTACATAGACCTTCCAGCATTTATCAAGTCTTCCAACGGTCTCATATTCCAGTACCCGGAGAAGTCAGTCGAAAAACTCTGATGAAAAATATGGGGAAAACTCAAATCTCTTCCCCCATACATGAGTACTATCAGTACCCATTGATCAGAAAAGGAGGACAGAAGTAGGCACACACAACTACTCTAGATACGTAATGGACGTATATTCTTGTTTCGGCCGTTGAATTCACTAAACACATCTTATCAATGGTGAAAGGGTAGACAAAAATTCCTACCCATATTCTATAAGCTTTCCAGAATATCATAACAACAACTTCAATAGTACTAGGAGAAAAGACACATAAATCTGTCCCCAAACCTAGGATGACACATCGACATGACATCTCGGAGCATATATATATCTCTATTCTAGTTCAGGAGGGTTATGGGGCATACTCCCCCATATCATATGGAAAACCGGATTGGGAACATAAAACCTTTCCAATTGGAGGTAATTGGTCTGTTATGTTGACCACTCCAAGGTAGACACATACACCTACCCATGATAACCACTTATACCTGCATGTGGCCCAACTAATTATAATAGAGAATCCAAGAAGAAGTCTCACCAAACAAAGTTGAAAAATCAAGAGCCAATCTACGATCTCTATCCCCTTAATGCTAGAGTTCTTGAAGCCCTCAGACATTTATATGTTTCATCTCAAGATACCACCCTATCATTACCAAATTATGTGATTAGTATCAGTAATTATGAAGTTCCCCATTGGATACTTCCTCATGAAATCTTGCTTCATGACAATTCGGTCAATCCAGAGAGTCTATCTTTGGATGAGATTCACAATAAACCTCTGTGTTTCCAGTAGACCAAGGATCAAGGGGATTTATCCCTTGTTGTAATCCAATATGGAAATCCTCCTCATGATGGAATTTGATTTGAAAGTTCTCTATATAGTAGTATTTCTCATTGTCAAGATAATTCTGTAATTCATTATATAGTAACGAGAAATCCCTCTTATCTCAAGGCAATTTCCAATATAAGGCCAATCATGTCTGATGCCTTGTCATTAATAGTTGAAATACATTCTCAACTAGAAAACATCTTAATGGAACATTCATTCTATAAACCTCCTTTGGGTCATTTGTCTTCTAATAAAGCTGAGGAAAAAGTGACTGATTCTATTATTTTTAATAGAACAATCGAGAAGCATCCACTTTGGTCAAACCAAGTGGAGAAACCTCTAGTGAAAGATGATGAAGATATGTTGAACATGAGAAAGAAATTGACTAAAGGAGAAGTACCACTCATGTTCTGGACTTTGGAAAACTCTCAATATAACATTCCAAAATTGATGAAAGAAGATTGCATTATTGCTATCAACCTAAAATTATAGAAGAATCTTCATCATTTAAAAACCAAATTATTACCATATGATGAATATAAAAATTATGTAAAGGTAATTGAAGGGTTACAATGCCAAATTGACTTGCCATATATCTCAGTTTCCCGTTATCCAATGATTGAGAAGAAACAAAGAACCCTTCAGCATGCATGCCTCAATGCACTAAAGAGGATGCACCAGTTAATTTCTGATATCCCATCTAGTGTTTGTATCAGAGGATAGGGTGCACATGAAGCATTGCATTTCACTGCACTCCAAAATTAGCAAAGTTTTCCAAAAGTGGTCTCATTAAATTTAATTGGCCATGACCGACTACAATCAACAAATTTTCTATGTAATCAAATATATGCTCAAGAATAGACCTCAACTATATCTCATCAGAGTCAAATCCAAAGAAAGAAAACTATTGATATAATTTTGCATCAAACATATTAGAATCTTAACCAGGCCTCCCACTTAGAGAATGTCTGCCATCAGATAACACAAATGTTTAAAATAGCACAGTGATCTTCTGAAATAGGTGATTTGAGTGGTTGTCAGATAATGCACCCAGCTAATGTCCAAACCAAAATTTGAAAAATTAGAAGAGCATCTATGATAATATAAACTTTAGTAGTTCAAGGGCCACCCCAAGCTTCACATGTTGATGCTCATCTTGGGCTTGGTCTAGATAAAAGCCCTGAGATGATACCTCCTTCCCAAGCTATGACATATGGGCTTCATATGGCCTGAGTCTACTAGATGAGGCCATCGAATCTTATTTCTATATCAATTAACCAAGATCATTTGTATTTATAATCAATAATTGTAATGTTAAGAGTTTATTTTCCAATGGTCATATTGACCAATGGTTATATAACAGTCAAAACCCAAAGGTACCACTTCATTAATTAAAGGATATAGTTTTTGGAGTATAAAATGAAATAACACACAAATTTATGAAACAAATATTATTAAAAATTTCAGTTTGTTACATTCTCCTCCCCTTAAGAAATTTCATCCCTGGAATTTTAACTCGCACCCTAAGAAGAAAAAATGTGTGGGTACTTCTGCTTCACAGACTCCTATGGTTCCCATGTGGCTTCTTCGCATTTGTGGTTCCTCCATAACACCTTAACAAGATGGGTAGTCTTGTTGTGTAGAACCTTGTCTCTATGATCCAAGATAACCACTGGCTATTCCTCATAAGAGAGGTCATGTTCTAGTTGTACCACCTATGGATTTAGTACACGTGAAGGGTTAGATATGTACTTCCTCAAGAGGGATACATGGAAGACATCATGAAATTGTGCTATATTTGGAGGAAGTGCATGACGATAGGCCACTGCTCCTATGCGATCCAGGATTTTTAGGGGACAATGTACCTAGGTATGAGCTTTACTTTCTTCCCAAACCTCATGACAATATTCCAAGGTGAAACTATAAGAAATACCTTGTCACCAACATCAAAATCCAAGTCACTTTGATGGTTGTCGGTATAGCCCTTTTGCCAACTCTGAGCAGCCTTAATGTGTTGCTGGATTCCATGGACCTTTTCTGTCATATCTTGTACAAGATCAGGCCTAATAAGCTTTCTCTCACCAGATTCATGCCCACAAGTAGGAGTTTTACATTGCTTACCATATATAGCTTCATAGGGTTCCATTTGAATGCTCGAGTGGAAGCTGTTTTTGTAAGAGAACTCAACTAAAGGGAGATGTTGATCCCATCCACCTTTAAATTCCATTGAGCATGTTCTCAGCATATCCTTGAGTGTTTGAATAGTCCTTTAAGATTGACCATCAGTTTGGGGGTTATAGGTCGTACTAAAATTCAATTCAGTGCTTATAGCATGTTGAAGACTTCTCCATAATTTTGATGTGAACCTTGGATCACGATCAGATATGATAGAAAGTGGAACTCCATTCCGTCTTACCACTTCCTTCATGTAAATCTTGGCAATTTGATCAAGATAGAAATCTTCCAAAATGGAGATAAAGTGGGTATTATTGGTGAGATGGTCCACAATAACCCATATCACATTGTTTCCTTTGGAATTTCGTAGGAGACTAGTGACAAAGTCCATAGTGATATTGTCCCACTTTCATGCTTGTATGGGTAGTGGTTAGAATACCCCTTTAGGAAGTTGTCGCTCTGCCTTCACTTTTTGAAAAACTAGGCACCTTGAAGTGTAGTCAGCAATATCCCTTTTCATATTATCCCACCAATAATGATCACGAAGTTCCCTATACATTTTTGTGCTTCCAGGATGTGTAGAGAAAAAAGATCTATGAGCTTCATCCATCAGATCCTTCTTTAATTCTGGAATAGTTGGAACACATAGTCTTGTATGAAATTTCAGTACACCTTCTTGATTAATATTGAACTCAAGAAACTTCCCATTCTTCATAGCCTCAAACTTCTTCTATAACAAAGGATCTTATTTATGAGATTTATTGATCTTCTCTAGTAATGACAGTTGAGAAATCATTTGGGTTAGGGTTTATGATGTCCCTTCCATTATAATTCCCATGTCTAGATTTACTAGGTCATTGATCAAAGGATCTATTTGAATCCTCATCATGGAAAGAAAAACTAGGTATTTTATGCTTAATGCATCAACGAAATTGTTTTCTCTTCTAGGATGATAATGAATAGATCAATCATAGTATTTGAGAAGTTCCAACCATATCCTCTGTCTCATGTTCAATTACTTTTGTGTGAAAATATAATTCAAACTTTGGTGGTCTATGTATACATCACATTTCTCCCCAAATAGATTGTGCCTCCATATCTTTAGATAAAAAACGACCACAACCAGCTCCAGATCATGTGTAGGATAATTCTTCTCATGAGTCTTCAACTGTCGAGATGCATAAGCAATGAATTTTTCATTTTTCATGAGGACGCACCCAATCCCTTTCAGAGATGTATCACTAAAAATAATGAATACTTCTCCAATTGAGGGCAGAGTTAACACGAGTGTTGTAACCAATCTATTCTTCAGCTCTTGGAAACTTTTCTCACACTCCTTTGTCCAGATGAACTTGACCCCTTTTTGAGTTAACTTGGTTAATGGATTAGAAAGTCATGAAAAGTTTTTCAAAAACCTCCTATAATACCTTGATAATCCAAGGAAACTATGAATCTCAGTTGTTGTTGTAGGCTGAGGCCACTCCTCTACAACTTTTGTCTTTGCAGGGTCAACTATGATTCCTTCATTGGTAACAATGTTCCCCCAGAAAGCAACTTGCTGTAACCAGAATTCACATTTTCTAAACTTCCCAAAAAGCATCTCCTTCTGTATAGTTTAAAAAATAACCCTTAGATGATCCTCATGCTCCTCAGGACTTTTTGAATATATCATAATATCATCAATAAAAACTACCACAAAGTTATCAAGGTAGTCCTTAAAGACTTTATTCAACAAATCCATAAAAATAGATGGTGCATTAGTTAGTCCGAAGGTCATAACAAAAAACTCATAATGCCCATATCTTGATCGAAAGTTAGTTTCAGAATATCTTCTTTCTTCACCCTCAATTGATGATAACCAGATCAAAGATCAATCTTAGAGAATAATTGAGCCCCATGAAGTTGGTCAAATAAATCATCAATTCTTGGAAGAGGGTATTTTTTCTTCATTGTGATCCCGTTTAGTTCTCTATAATCAATGCATAGCCGCATCGATCTATCCTTGTTCTTCACAAAGAGAACTGGTTATCCCCAAGGAGACACACTCGGTCGGATAAAACCCTTTTCTAAAATATATTGGAGTTGTTTCTTTAACTCCTCCAGCTCTAAATTTTCCATCCTATACGAGGACTTTGATATCATATGGGATCCAAGTACGAGTTCAATGGAGAACTCTACCTCTCTTTCTGGGGGAGGTCTGGGTAACTCCTCAGGAAATACGTCAACGTATTCATGGATGAAGGGGACATTTTCTATCCTCAAACTCTTATTTCCTTCTTCTTCTTCACCGATCAACTCCATAAATAAATATATAAGAGGTTCTTCTAGACAAAGATCAGGTTGAGATATCTCTCCTTGGAAGATAACTATAGGTTTTCCGTTCAAAACTACTGAGATTTCCTTGCTTCTGTATTTGATCTTAGCATTATATTTTGAGAGCCATCCATCCCTAGTATATTGTTGAATTCCATCATGGGAATGACGACTAGATTTGAGATAATATTGTGCTCACTAAAGTAAATACTATAGTTTATAAACACTGACAATGCTTGGATAAACCCACCAGGAGTCTTGACTGATAACTCTACTTTTAGCAAATTGGGGGTTGATTCTAAATTCTTTGCAAATCTAGAAGAAATAAAGGAATGCGTAGAATCAGAAGCAAAAAAGTACTTTCTAGCTTTGAGAGAACAATAAGAGTACCTTCCACCACATCATTTGGTGCTTAAAATTTGTCCATAGTGATTGAAAATGTACGGCCTTGTTCCCTTGGCCATTGCTGAGGCTGCTGGTGATTCCCCTTCGCTGCCCTTGGATTTAGACAGTGAATGGAAAAGTGCCCAATATTTCCACACTTATAGAATTGGACATCAGGAAGGTTCTACACTATATTTTCTTTGTCTTTAGTTTTGTGAAGTTGTGTCTTTACCTCACTATGAAAATTCCGCGCAATATGGCCATCTCTACCACACTTGTAGCACTTCCTACTCCCAAGTAGGTAGTTCCCCAAATGCTTCTTCCCACATTTATTACACATGGGACTTTGTACTTTCTTGCCTCCTCTTCCATGATCGATGCTCCTTCCTAAGCTTGGATACATAGATATTTTCTTGTCATTGGATTTATGAGACCATTGCGTCTCACCAAACTCCAGTTCGACTTTCTTCTCACTTCGCATGATCTCCTCATAGCTATCATAATCTCGATTGGCTAGATTCTTCTACAAATGAGGTCTCAATCCACCAAAGAATCTGTCAACCTTACAATTTGTATCCATGACAGAGCTAGAGGTGTAACATGAAATCCTTATGAATTTCATCTCATAGATTCCCATAGATTCATTCTCCTTCTACTTTAGCTCGAGAAACTCCTTCTCCATTCTTATTCTCATCGATCGAGGGAAATACTTTTTGAAGAATATCCCTCTAAACTCTTCCCACTCCATAGCTTCAACTTCCACTCTTGGCCTTGTGTTTTTAATCAGTTCCCACCACCTATCATCTTCTCCCTCTAAGCAATAAACAACCAAGGTAACCTTCTCTTGTTCAGAACAGCAGAGCACATAAAAGATCTTCTCGATAGAGCTGATCCACTGTTCATCAATCAATGGGTCAGTAGATCCACTGAAGGTTGGTGGTCATTGATGAATAAAGGATTAAATATAAAGTTGTTCCCTTCATGGTGAAATTGATCTCTTAGCTTGTTCAAGTTATTTCCCATAACTTGAGTCAGTTAGTTCATCATTCACATGAAAGTTTCCATTCCGGCTTCCATCAGAGGGTCATCAGCGCATGGTCCATTGCGGTCACCATTTGAAAGGTTCCTCCTATTTCTCTCCATTTTCTAAAAGAATAAAACCTTAGTGAGAATATTATTTCATTTATGAATCTTTTAACTATAAAGTATTGTATGTCTTAAAACTTCATGCTTTAAACAATTACATTTCTCTATAAATCCTTCATAATGATTCATAAAAAGCTTATGATTAACCAAATATATCCCCTGGGAGTGACGTAACCAAGAGTGCAGCAAGGCCTATTGTCATGTACCAGGATACCCCGGGTCAAGCCCGGAACTCCTTGTCAGAGTTTTCACTCCTAGGTACATATGTTCTAGAGCCGCCTCTACCTTCTCGTATCCAGACATGGATGCATTTTCTTGATAAACCACTTACTCAATACTCACCAAAATAACAGGAAGTATTCCTATACTTAAAAATTTCTATAGGTTTATTCCTAATGTTTTCATAGCCTAATTTCCATAAATAACTAAACTTTCCTTTGATACCAACTATGGCATCCCGCCAATTTAACATAACTTTTCATTACATTTTACAAACAGAGGACCTTTAAAGTCTAGTGTCTTGGAAATCAAGAAGAAAAATACCTGAAAACATAAAAAACTCTTTTAAATACCCTTGAAAATATTCTTGAAAAGTTCATCATGTGTACAATTACTGCATCTCATAACCTGGAGACATACATCAAAGGAATGGGTGAGCTGAAGGCCCAGTAAGGAAAGTAAGGGAATCAGTTTACTTGTGATATCAATAAGAACTTGATGAAAAACATAAGACACGAGCAATTGAAAAAAGTGGAATATAAAAAAAACATGAATCATAAAATGAATTTATGGATACAACATTTAATTTATACATTCATGAACATATCACCAAGGTTCATCCCCAAGGTGTTATAAAAATTACCAAGGTTATTCACCAAGGTATAGTGAAACTTGTCATCTCTAGAGATTAAATTATTTAACCAATGCATTGGAGCCCTATTATAGAAAAACCTTAATATAAATTTATTTTCATGTGATCCACATAGATAATAATCATACATTTCATAAATAATCCAAAGAGATAAAAAGAAATGGGTTTCCCTTCAAAATCGGGACATTGTAAAAGTGCTTAAAAATAAGATCATTATGTCATTTATAACCCAAGGAAGGGAATGGGGGTTATATGTATGTCAATTCCAGAATCAAGAATATAATTTTTATGTCCTTATGAACACCCATATAGACGAAATAGGTCTTGGTATTCACATAATAAGATAAGAGAATTTATTGAGATAAAGAGAGAGAAATTTTGAGATGAAATTTCTACAGCATAATGACTATATAACGTGGTTTTAGAAAACAATAAAAAGAGTGGGGACAATGGTAAACCTCTCAAATATAACTCATAATAAAGTATAGGGACAAAATAAAATAGAAACAAGAACATGGTATGGATATTTTAATGACATACCACATGGAAAGGAAACTTGAAAAAAAGAGAAGATGTGATTTCTTTTACGAAAATTCGAAATCCTAACGAAATCACTTAAAAGTCCATAAAATAAGTTGATGAGAGTGAAAAGGGTCTCTCATCATTTGGAAATAAAATGGATAGCAAGAATGATATAGAAGAACATACTACAACAGAATGAAATAGAAACTTGAAGACATAACATAAAGGAAGTCACGACTTAAAAGAGGTGGGTGAAAGGTTCCCTTACCTTGAAGAGTAACATCAAAAGCTTGAAGGTTGGGACCTTGGGGGATTGAGGGAACCTTGGGAGGACAAAGACAAGAGATTATTTGAGGAGTATTTTTTAATTAAATGAATGAGGGAATGGATTGGTATTTATAGGAAAAGTGAGGGAATATTTAATTAATTTCCAAGGGACACCTCATCAGTGGTATTTACAAAACCATGGGCTTGCCCATGGTATTTTCCCATGGTATTGTACACTTGGGATACCTCATAACATATATTACTATTAAAAAATCAAACAAATTTATTACATCATGATTACATCATCAATGATGTAATTAAACATCCGAAACTCAAAACTGCATTTTTACTATTCACCAAAAATTCAACTGTTTCAAAAAAATACCAAAAATTTTCCCTAACCTAATATCGATGATCTAAATTCAAAAATGAACTCCATTTTATGAAAATAATTTTCTAAATATTTTTAATTTAATTTTTAAATAAAATCATTATTTATTCAAAAAAACACTCTAAAATTATAACCTATTTTTTAACACCATTAAAAAGTAATCAATGTCCCATAAAATTATCGTATAACCATAAGAAAATAAAGTAACAATTTATGATTAAATTTTATGAAAATAAATTTTCATTTTAAATTATTAAATTAATTATAAAATTGTAAATAAAATATTTATGACCTACAAAAATAACAAAACATATACTATGATCATTTTTTCACTTTTAATATGTCTAAATTATATTTATACAATCATGGGTGAAGTTTCTATTTTTTTGTCTAGTTTACTATTCATTACTATTCATAAGGGTATGTTACTATTCATACTTTACTATTCACAAAAAAAGTTGATCTTATTAGACTCTAAATTTATTACTGATCACAACTGTAGAAGACCATTTTTTTGAAAATAATTTCACATTATTAATTATTTAAAGTTTACATGAATATTTTAAAATACACTTTTTCCAATATTCATCAATAATATTCAACCTATATTTATCCAGACATTTGAAAATCACAAATTTTACCATAATAAGATATAAAAATTTTATTTATACCAAGGGATTACAAGAAGTATATAAGGCCTCAATACATAGCCCCTTATAACACCTTCATAGGACTTAAGTGTAAGGTGTGCTATGGTGATAGAATCTTGGGGCGGCTCAGACAATATTGCCCAAGTGGTGATTTCTATTAGCTTTAACTTCTCCCTTAGGAGATTCTGTTCAAGCTTCACATATTGAAGCTCAGCTTGGGCTTTGTCCAGATCAAATCCCAGAGATGCTACCTCCTTCCCAAGCTCTGATAAACAGGCTTCATATGGCCCGAGTCTACTGGATGAGGCCATCGACTCTTCTTTCTGTATTAATTAACCAAGATCACTGGTATTTATAAACAATAATTGTAACATTAAGAGTTTAGTTTCCAAAAATCATGTTGACCAACAGTCATATAACAGCCGAAACCCAATGGTATCACTTCATTAATTAAAGGATATAGTTTGTGGAGTATAAAATAAAATAACACACAAATTTAGGAAACAAATATTATTCAAAATTTCAGGATGTTATAGGAGGATCACCTTAATACTGGAGGTATTTCTTCTCTATCCCCAGTCTTCCTGGTATACCTTCTGTGAAGATGTTTTAAAGGATCTAAAACCTCTGAAACTTCTACATCATGTTTTTCTTTCAACTTTTTACCACGATTACCACACACAACAGTCATTGTAGCCGCCACTCGATATATTACTTTTGTCAAATCCCCTTGAGGGTATGAAGAAGCCCAAGATTTGACATATCTATCTTCCAATCCGATTGATGAATCTGATGGAGGTAACATAATTGGAAATTTGGATGTATCTAAATCCATTAGAATCCACAATTTTCTCGCTACCATTGAATGCTTCTCATGTCTAACATACATGGGTGGAAAAGTGTTTGATTGTTGAAGACATATGAACTGACGAGCAAACCTATAGGGGACATAAGTCTCACAAATAATTTAACCATCAATCCTGGTCGATAATACACTATCCCTAAATGCCATCATAAAAAACCATAGCTCATAATTTTCTTCTTTTCCATCATTAATAAATGTTTCAATTGGTGGGTTACCAAAAGGAAAGAATCTGAATTTTTTAGATGCATTCAATGCCCTTAGAACTACATCAGGTCTCAAATTCTAAGGTTAGATACCAAAAAATTTCTGTAAAAATATGGTGATTTGACCATTGGGGACTCTAACTGAATTCAACATTGAGTATGAATAAAAGTGTGTCACAATCCAGGCCCACAACACTTGGAATGACCCTGCAATTCTAAATGGAGCCTTCCCATTGTATAAATGTAGCAGGGAATAGTAAATTATTGCCAATAAAAGAGTTTCTAACCCAATATAACTTCCTTATACCAATTTAGTTGTGATCAAAAAAGTTCCTGGCCTTACACCACCTCCAGAATCACGAACTGGCACTAAAAGAAAACCACCATTTAACAGCAGTTATATTTGCGTGTAGCAGCGGTTTAAACCACCGCTAAATTTGGCGGCGACAAACTATTAGTGGAGGTTATTTCCATTTAGAGGTGGTTTAAGGGAAGCAACATCACTGCCTCATTTCACGGAGGTTTTACTGAGTTTAGTGACTGTTTTTACGAGCCCGAGATTTTATTTTATTAGCGGCGGTTATAACCGCCGCTAATAAAATAAAATCTAGCAGGTGTAAAACCACCACTAACGTCATGATAATCATCACAGAATGCATGCGGGTGATGCGACTCTGTAATGGCAGTTAAAACCACCGCTAAAGTCTTACCTGTATAATTTTCGCGGTGATTAAAACCGCCACAAAATGCTGACCAGAAAAAAAAAGTTGCTTCCACTGCACCACTGCCCTAAAAAAAATCAAAACAGAAATACCAATAGCCTAACAGATTAATGCACACAAAATTTAAAAAAAATGGAGACAACTAGTAAAAAATTTATGGTCGTGATGCTTTGAAAATATAGTGGAGCATCATAAATGGATATGTGTAGTGAGGAGGAGTAAAAAACATGACCTGAATTGATAGAGAATGGGTACACAACCACACAACACATTCTAAGGTTGATTTAAAATTAGTTTAGATTAGTGATTCATGGACACAGAATAATCATTTAAGGTTATAGAATTAGGACCATGTGGTGATCATGCAACTCAACCATGCTTGAGGTGGACTTCCTACCAACCCCTAAGCCCTGTTGAGCCATGATTGATTCAATAATCAAGGATATTTATATAGTTATAATTGATTATAGGGGTGAACCCAATGAGGGAAAGAAGTGACCTGAAAAATATCATGATGACAATTACAATTTTTGAGAACTGGGTAGTGAAATGGGAGTAATCGACAGAAATAGAATTATTATTGACCATGTTTGAAACATAGGATACCTGAGATGGTTGAGGATAGGACGAAAAATATCATTATCTACTATTTACGGAGATCAAAACATGAGATCTGGTTTTTATCAGTAAATGAGGGCACGAAGTGAAATGGGAGTAATCGACAGAAATATAATTATTATTGACCATGTTTGAAACATAGGATACCTGAGCTGGTTGAGGATAGGATGAAAAATGTCATTATCTACTATTTACAGAGATCAAAGCATGAGATCTGCTTTTTATCAGTAAATGTACTTCATTGAATGAGCCTAAGATAGTATGTAAGACACTATGTCCATGAATCATTTCATTAGAGATCCTTTTCAGATTGGTAGGGTGAAGATTATCCAAATATTGGAATGTGTGAACCGTACAAGTGTATATGGGGATGTACCATATAGAATATTAGGTTCAATGGGAGATATTTCATCATGTGCTCAAATGTTCTATTTAAATATGTGGGTTGACAAGATTCAAGCCTATCCTAGAGGTAAAAATCCCCATGATGAGTTGCTGGTAGGGATGGGACTAAGATGAAATATACATGCAACAATATGTGTCTCCTCATAATCGGAATCAAGACAAACATAGTTTTGATGCGTGACATGGTAAGAGACTATTATTGGTGGAGTGATTTCATCTCTAGCAAGGATATCATATCATCTCATATTCAGTGAAATACAAGTTTTATATGGGTAATGTGTGGTTTATTTCATACTTATCATATGAGGAATCTCAGTTTTATATGTGGTAATTATTTTTATAATCATCCCACACTTATTGGATGAGGCGTCCTTATTTCATTTAATAGGGTATGGTTGTTAATTAACATTGTTTGCCGATGAAATTGGGATTTGATGTTTAAAATCATACAACATGGAATATGACTACAACTAGTTTAAATTCCCATAGGTCCAAATATAGAAATAGGTTTGAGTTAAAGGTCTCCAAGATTTGACCAAAGTAGATAGGAAAGGGAGAAACCTATAATGAGTCGATGATAGGTTTGTGCCCTGGATTAAATATTTATATGTAACTACTTATATCGTGATTATTGGAATCAATCCACATGTTTTTATGATTCACGGTGTCATAGGATACCAACTCCAGAAGGATTTACCTTCTTGGATGATGATATTGAATAATTACATATTATAATATTAGGCATCCAGAATTTATAAGAGGTGAAATTATCTCTCTTTAAGAGGCATATCAATTTTTTATGGGGTTAAATTATCTATCATTAATATGTATATATATTTTAAATGGGGTAATGATATAGTTTAAATTCATCTTATTAGGATTTTAGAAGGTCTTTTGCATCTATATACCCATTATTTACTTCCTCATATCAGGAAATGAGAGCATCTTGTCCCACTGATGTGTCAACATAAATGAAAGGATATTATTGCTAAAAAAGAGGCTCATGTGAGTCTTTTTGGGCAATGACACCTTATGTAATGGATTATTATATGGTGAATCATTATCTAGGATCAATGATAAAATATATATGCATCAATACGTATCCCATAGAATTGGGAATCAACCCAACCATAGTTCTGGAATGTTGTGGAAATAGATGTTTGATGAAACTCCAGGGATGAATAAACCCATGTGATGGATGTATGAGCATATTTTATTGTCATAATGCCTGGACTAGGGATCTCTTGATATAAACTATTATAGTATAGATTGGTGAGGTGGGGGAATCAATAATGTTTTTTTGGTGAATAAAACCTAGGGTTATAGGATAAAATGGGCCCTTAAACCCATGACGAAATCATGAATATGATTGCACACAGTGTAAGATCATATAACCAAGACCATGACGAAAAATTTAATGTCATGTCTTAAAGAAAATTATTTTTTTCATCTCACATAATGTGATGCTTCCATGTTTTATATGAGGTAATTTTTTTGAACATATCATAATTATCATAAGGGGAATCCAAATTTTATATAGTTTAAGACTTTTAGATCATCCAATACACATCATACAATGAATCCCAGTTTTATACGGTTTAATACCATCTCCCATTAAGAGGAACCTAGGTTTTATATGGGGTATGACCACATTTTATCATCATGAACAGAATATGATAACCATTAACAACACATGAAGATTCACTATCTACACATTCTGCCTCACCAAAGTGTCCACAACACTATCCCCTTGATCACTATGAAATGGACCAATTTGTTCAACACATCAACAATGGGTTTAACTCCTAGTCATCCAAAATCTTGACTACCAATTCAAACACAGGCCTAAATAGAATGATGTATACCACACTCGAGAAATCAAGACATAAAAGGAAACATCAGAAATCAATAAAATGCATAAAAGGAAACATGAGAAATCAAGGAAATGTTAGGACATGAAAATGTTTGGTGAAAACTATGTTCCGCAAATGTTATATATACAAACCAACTATTTCCATATTTGTTCAACACATCAATAATACAACTACTCATGGTATGATGATGCATCGTCACCCTCTCCACCTCCACCTCCACTTTCTATTGTCAGCTGTAAGAACATTATATTGAAAATTAAATACTGTTGCATATTTATATTAAAACTTAAAACCAATGAAAGTTTGGAAACTAAATGATTTTGATTTTTTGTGATTTACCTGCATACCGCCAGTTGATGCACTACCACCGGGGGCATATCTGCTCATCTACTGATGTATATCAGTCATCGCTTTCTGCAAAGCGGATATCTGAACCCCCTGGTCTTGAACTGTGGTTCGTAGAGAAGAAATCTATTTCTGAGAATATTCGGGTATGGAATGACTATAACCAGGAGTAGATGTATCTAGAATCCCTGGTGTCATGCCAAATACCTCAGATGGTACGGGTCCAAAACCTATCCCGCGCACTCTACCAGGATGCTCCTTCCCAATGACTTTAGCAACTGGGTCATCCTGGGAGACTGAGTTGGAATGCGCAGGATTGGCATCCCATAGTTCTTTAATTTTTACCTATAAATAAAATATCAATATATATTAACACAGAAAAAACTGATAATAAGTTATTATAATAAAAAATTGACTTCATACCCCAACTTCTTTAGCAGTCTCATTAACAAAACTTCCATCTAATTTTTTGTGAACACCCAACCACAGTTCAGTTCGGGATGCTTCGTGCCCTAAACTTTGTGACTGCATTAAGCAAAGATAAATCAACAATTCAATATATTAAACAAATAATATTGTCTTATAAATATTTAAACTAATTAAAATATTATCAATGTCATTCGGCTTCTAGAAAATCTTTTTGAGCCCGCTGTGTGAGGGATGACTTGCTTAGCTCGGTTTGATGCATTCTGTCTTGATAGATCCTGAAATAAATAAAATCCAATTTAATAGTAATGTATTCAATGCCATATCCTCTTCATATACATGTATAAATGTAAAATTAGGATAATATAATAATATATATTTCAATACCATCCGCTTCTCATCACGATGCCTGTCAACAAAAACTTTCCACTGTTCTTTCGGTACCCCACTGGGTAGCTTCTCATAAATTTGTTGCATGGTAAATGAAGTATCATTGACATTACACCACAATCTCCATTTTAAATCTTTCTGTTTATTACCATGTTTTTTCAACGTTCACTTCCGTGCTATCACATCAATAACTGTAAAGTGGAAGAACATCTATATACAGAAATTCATTTTGAACATATTAGTAACAAGACATTCAATTAAACCATAATGTAATAAAATTAACTTTATTTGGGAATAAAAAACTTCATTTTTCCAGCTTTGAGGCATATGTATCCAATCATCATAAGAAATATGAAGGGAATTGAGCCCCACTGCCAGCTGGCCTAGAATCTGGCCAAGTAACCCCGCGACGTCATCTGTAGGGAC
Source organism: Viscum album (assembly GCA_963277665.1). Taxonomy (NCBI): domain Eukaryota; kingdom Viridiplantae; phylum Streptophyta; class Magnoliopsida; order Santalales; family Viscaceae; genus Viscum; species Viscum album. The sequence goes on from OY728144.1 coordinate 302,940,196, forward strand.
CCCATAAGAATCAAATGGCACAACTATCTTCACGCCATTCACATTCCAAACATATTAAATTTTTATGTTTTTCTCCATGGTTGCATTTTTTTCATCTTCAATGAGCAAACAATTAGTATAAACAAAATGGAATAAATTTATTTAATTAAAATGTGTACCTATGACAGTGACACTCCAGTATGTCCGTGATGAACTAGAAGGGGCGTGTCGCTGCCCCAGTGCTGAGGCTCCTAAAGGGGGAGTCGATGACTCAAACTATAATGGGACATCCACAAATGGTGTGAGAGATGGTGCAGGGGTGTAGGTAGCTGGTGCCTCAGATGCCATGGGGAGGGAGCCAGATGGATTGTCATCTGTCGCAGAACTAGATGAAATAATGTACCGCTTCCTCCTTGGCATTCCTGTCATTTAATCAAATAAAATTAAGTTCATAATATATATTTCCAAAAAATTATGAAGAAAAAAAAAATTAAAAATGATAATAGATGCCCAGTACTAACATACAAAATATATATAACAATGATAATGAATGACTGCAGAAATGAAACAAGTGGTTGCTGAATGAATAAATAATTGTACATACAATCATTTTCCCCTTAAATCATGTCATTTTCCTACTCCATTGCTTCATCCACTTCATTTATCCTTTCTAGACTAATATTTTCAATATCATGATGGACAAATAATTCTGCTTCCTATTGTTGATGAAATTCAATTTCAGAGGTCAATTCTTCCACTTCATCACCCATATCATACAAATATCTTTGTATTACGTGAGAAACTACACTCCACCCTTCATCCACAACATCATTCACATAATATACCATTTTTTCTCGTGATGCTAAGATATATGGATCATGCAGTTCACGATCACCAACATCCATCAAGCGAGAGAAGTTCACAGAAGTAAATTGCAAGGAATCTCTTTTAACACCTCTGATAATATCGACCCATTTGAATTTGAATAAAACAAATAGAAAAATGTCTTTGGTAGTTTAATTCAATAATATCATACGTATTTCCATAGTATCCCACTTCAGAAAATGTAAATATGCCACTATTCTGTGTTTTCAAACCCACTTCTCGATCGACTGTACAAAATCTAAAGCCATTCACATTATAAGCGTCGAACTTTATAACTTGTTTTATAGTACCTCTAGAAAGAAACTTCAAATCTTCTGATAATTCTACTCAAGTATCAGTATTCATTATTTGAAAAAATAAATATAATTTAATAGATTTACAAAATGTATGTGTCAAACTAATATTCGTATTTATTGCAATATTTATGAACTTACACGTCGTGCAAACCATTATACAAACTCTTTATTCATAGATTTCTTTATATCTTTCTCATTTAATGTTCAGCCTCTCATTCATATCTTTGTTTGTATCATCAAATCTTTAATAAATGGATCTTCAATTTTACTATTCAGCAGCACATATCTATGTGCCTGTAATAATTCCAATTCTTTCAGTGTCACATTTGAGGTCCTTCCAACTGATCGGCCAATAGCAGGAAATATTTTTTATTTATGATGCATTTGAGATTGATTTGATGTGTCATTAAAACTTCCAACTTGATTAAATCTTGTCTCAATATCATCCAAATATCTGGAACAAAAGGTAAGACACACCTCAACCAAATAGCCTTCAGCAATAGAGCCTTCTGGTAGAGCTTTATTTCTCACGTATGCTTTCAAATGCCCAAGATATCTGTGAAATAAAATAATAATATTATGAATTTATCTAAATGCCAAAAATTGTTTACTTAAATGAAAAACATATAAATAAAATACCTCTCAATTGGATACATCCATCAATAATGAATGGGGCCTCCTAATTTAGCTTCCTCAACCAAATGCACAGTCAAATGCATCATGACAGTAAAAACGATGGAGGAAAGATCATCACCATTGCACAAAGGGTTAATACAAACCTCTCCTGGAGGTTGTCAAGCTGAAATGGATGTAGAGATTTCTCAAATAATTTCCTGAAAAATGCGCAGAATTGGAGTAGAACAATAGTAACATTTTTAGGTAATAATATACGTAATTTCAATGGTAGTGACTGTTGTAACAAAATATGTGAATTGTGACTTTTCAATCCATGTAACTTATGATTATTAAAGTCAACACACCTTGAGATTTTACTCGAATACCCATCAGATACCTTCACATTCTTTAAAATTCAAAGGAATGTATCTTTATCCCTATTTTTCATTGCAAAAATGGCTAGAGCATACTTTTCATTCTCATCTGGCTAGAGATCACATTTTATGTTCATTACTTGTATTTCTTTGCGAGCATTGAGATGATCCTTCGACTGCTCATTAAGTAATGTGTAAATCAAATTATCACAGAAATTCTTCTCAATATGCATCACATCAAGATTTTTCTGCAACAAATTAAATTCCCAATACAGAAGTTTGAAGAATATACTTTTTTTCATCCATTGTTGCGTTCTGATTTCACCTGACGATGCACTTCAGACCCATTTTCCGCTATCATTCAAATGATGAACCTTCCAAAATTCTGTTTCAAATTTTTCAAGTTGTATCAATATTTTAGAACTAGTTATCAACTTTGGAGGGGGTCTACGATCAATGGAACCATTAAATTTTGATCAGTTCAGCCAAAATCTATGAGATGCATCGAGAAATCTTCGATAGAACAAGAAGCACCATTTTCTACTGTGAGGTAGTCGTTTGGGATCAAAATCAAAGTTATAAATGGGAAAAGACAAACCCGTGTAAGTGTTCCAATTAGATAAATTCCAAAGCCCAGGGAAGTTACTAATGGTCCACATTAAAGCATCATGCATTTTGAACATTGTTTTAGAATAAGTATCAAATGTCTCAACACCGTTGCTCCATAACTCCTGCAATTCATCAATCAAAGGCTGAAAGTATACATTAATATCATTTCCAGGCATTTGTTTTCTAGGAATAATCATTGAAATGATAAAATATTTTTGTTGCATACACATCCACGGAGGCAGATTATAAGGGATCAAAACAACTGGCCAAATGCTATAACTGGTACTCAAAGTCCCAAATGGGTTGAATCCATCGGTAGCCAATCCCAATCAAACATTCCTAGGATCAGTTGAGAAAACTAGATTTAATGAATCAAATGTCTTCCATGATTGGGAATCTCATGGATGTCTCATTAACCCATCATTGTTTTTATCTACAGAATGCCACTTCATGTGTTCGGCGGTTTTTGATGACATGAATAATCTTTGCAATTGAGGATTCAAGGGGAATTAACGCAAAACCTTTGCAGGTGTGTTCCTTTTATTTTTCTCCATGAAATTATGTTAATTCAGACTTCCAAAATCACCCTTTGACTACCATCTAGAAGAAAAACATTTCTTTCAATTCTGTCTACTTGAATCCTCTCCCCAATAAAGAATACAATCATTGGGACACACATGTATTTTTATAATTTAGACCAATCTTGTTAACAACTTTCTTCATATCATAAAAAAGATTCTGGGATTTTTTCTTCAGGAAATTCATCATGAATCAATTCCAATATCATAGACATTTCCTTATTTGTAATTCCACATAGACATTTTATATGGTACAACTTTAGCAGAAATAAAAGCTTTGAATATTTCAAACACCCACTATATAACTCTTGATTTCCATCGTCAACTAAATCATGAAATAAATTTTCCTCAGTGAAGTTTTCTCTTACATTTGGCTCCACAGAATCAAGAGGAGGATCCAATGATAGGTTACAATCTTGATATACTTGTGTTACAGTCTCAAAAACATCACTTTTCACATTACAATTTGTAGCACCCTCTTCTAGTTGTTCTGATAAGTTTTGATGCTGATAGAGGTGTCTTGTAGTTCCAAATGCATTATTTATGAGGGTTTTCATTTCATTTTCCATTGTCGACGAACTTGGGACCTCATTATGTGGATTAACATTAGTGCTCAATCTTTCTGTAACGTTCAATTATCCATGACAAACCCAACAAAAATATTGACCAGGGAATTGCTTCCGTATTAAATGTTCATAAACTAATATCTCTTCAACCATATTCTAAATTTACATTTAGGACATGGAAATCTTATTCTCCCTTCAACGGATCGATTAGGAATTGAAAAATCTAAAAACTAATTCAAACCCTTAACATATCGAGGTGTGTTCCTCGATAATGTGATCCAACTTTTATCCATGTATATCACAATGTGCCTACACAATAAAAAAATTAAAACACATAGTTACTACTAAATAGAGGAATAGATTCATATATACGATAGTGTAAGATTACAGAAACAAAATATAATAAAGATGAGCCCCTGAGTTAGATATGAACCCTCTAGTGTTTGGGATAGGGGAAATTTCTTTGGTAAAGATAAATAGTGTTCTAACAATTCCATATTACTCAATTAACACATGGTCAATACTAAAAGTTACACTAAATAGTATTCCTATCATGTTTCTCCCAAATCTCCAAATTTTCAACCCTTGACTTTTGAAATCATTTATAGCATCAAAATATAATATTAGATAACAAAAAGTAACATACGCATAACTTGGTTGGAATCACAGTTCATGAGGAAAAAAATAATGTTTCCAATCTTGATGAAGAAGCATAGAAATAGCAGGATGTAACCCTTAATTGGTCCTGATTGTGTGACTCTAAATCACAAAGAAAATTGTATGGGCTTCATGACCATAAAATAAATGAACCATGTTCCAAGACCGTATCTAACTCCTTCAACCCAGGTAGTAAAATTGGGACATCCCTTATGCCACTACTTCCATTTATGATTAGAGAGTGCATATATTTTTCTCTTGATATCACACAACCAAGCACTAAAACAATCTCAAAGAGTGAAAACCCCACTATTATCAACAACAGTGGTCATTATGATTAGTTTTATTGAGTTATAATTAATTATGAGATCATACATATTCATGATACCATATTTTACCAATTCATATCAGGTTAAATTGAAACATCTCTTCATGTAGGCTACCCCATCTTATGGTCCACACATCATAAACTTAAACAATGTGCACCTGGGTAAAATTTTTCTAACCTTAAACATCATCTATATCGATACAACTTGCATGAAATAAAACTATATAAGTAAATAGACACACAACTCATCATGGTGAACAATTTTAAAGAGAAACCTAGGTAAAAATTGAGTCTCCACTAACTGGATATGACACTAACCTAATCTAAGTTAAGCATTTGGAATTGAAAAATGGAAAAAATCCTGTTAGGTTGAAAATATGTAAAGGGAAACCTAATAAGAAGACAATTCCTTGTAAACTAGGCCTCCCCGATATGAGGATCAAGAAAAATTTAAGGTGATAAAATAAATGACTTAGAGCTTGTGGGGTTCATAATATTAATCTAGAAGAAGTTAGGCTGTACTCGCTAGGCCCTTTTGAATATAAATTTTTTTAAGCATTCACTTGTTCTCTCATCCCCAGTTTATCAGTCCAGAGGTATATTTATGAAATGTGTGAAGAAATAATTTTGGGGTGATCAAACCCTTTTAAACACTGGAATCCAAACTCTAAATCTACCCCTTTGCTATCCTTATCATGTTGAGTGAACTATTTTATCCAAATAGACTAAAAAAAAGTGTTATAGTGATGGTAGTTATGCCTATACCCATCCATGATCCATATAAAGGAGGAACTAATTCATCCAAATGAACTAACTATAGTGTTAATTTGATGTTAGTTATGTCTATATCCATCTATGATCCATGATCAAAATAAAATAATTCGTCCAAATAGACTAAATCTAGTGTTACAGTTATTGTACTTATGCCTATACCCATACATGATCCATGAACCCGAGGAAATATTTCTGGATCAAGCATTTTTGAGAACCATATTTGACTTTATGCATTACCAATTCAATGTTCAATTGGTTTTATATTATTTTAATGATGTTTCCTCTAAAAATTTCATAGGTTATTATAAAGTGTTAATCAAGATAAAACAAAATCTATAGAATGGATGAAAATTAAGAATACAAAAAATCTTTATTCATTAATAAAAACAAACGAGAAGAGGATCCATATTATGGAGTATCTCTTCGATGTTACAGGTAAAGAAAAATGATAAAAACAACTATAATATACTCAAATAATCCAAATATTTAAAATAATCCAATTTCTGATGATAATCGCTGATGGACTATTGAAGGTTCATTTGTTTAATATCTTTCAATTTAGCCAATGGATGTGTCTTCTTAACATGGGAGGTTATTTTTAAACTCATTCATATAATGGGCTCAATCCTTATGTCTACTGATAGTAGCTACACCTACACCCTTTCCACATGAGCCTCATGTTCTCATGGTTTTTCTATCTTCATAGCTATTCAATCCTGAGGCCATGCTTCTTCAATAGAAAAATTATGCAACTACTTAATGGAATCCTCTATATATTTGTCTTGATGGTTATAAATATTGAATATGAGGAGGATATATTATTGGACTACCTATTCCTCCCAAGAAGTGAGAAAATGATGGATAAGAGCATATAAGTTCCATTAATTGAACCAAATTCTTCCTAAGCCATAAAAGATTTAGAGAAGAAACTCCACTTTATCAATATTCCCATCTATCCCCATGATAATAAAAAAAATTAGCACCAACCACATTTTATCACAACTTAGTTTTTTACAGTGATGTTGGGATCCAAATACTATTTATTTGATTCTGTAAGTAGGAAGCTAACGATACTGTAGAAGCCTCCTTATTTTATCCCCCCATGAAGCCACTATAACCAAAATATATGTAGGAAGCTAACGATACTGTAGAAGCCTCCCTGTTTTATCCCCCCCCCATGAAGCCACTATAACCAACCACCACTATGGCTCCCCACAAACCGAGTTGACCCTCCCCCTATTTCATATAGGGAAACCCCTACATCAAAATTTCTTCTAATATAGGTATTTAAGAGTATCTTTATATATTTCACTAGCTATAGGTGATACCACACCCATGGTTCTTCTAGACCATAGCATGTTAAAGTTATGTAGACAACACCACTTCCAGAATTCAATCACTAAAAAAATGGGTAAAATAAAAAAATATCCTTAAAATCATTAAAAAATAAGAAAATTATTTCAAGGGGTGTAAAAATAAACCCCCTAATGACACATTATTTCCATAGAATGTAATTAGTATAAATATAAAATTAAAAATGATATAACCCAATGATACCTCATTTCAAGTGGTGGTTGGGTGGGAAAACAACTTGGGGGTATCTGAGAGAATTAAATCCAAACAAAAAACACATCTAAGAGGATTAAACTATTCTATAAAATTTCATCATCATCTCTAATCATATTAAAACAATAAACATGAAACACAAAACCCAAAATAGGTAGAGTAATAGAATATATCTCTGCACCATTTAGGGATAATCTAGAATGGTGAAATTTAGACAAAACATACACCTCGCGAAAAAAACAACCAAGAACCTAAATTCCACCAAAATCCCACAAACCCTAAAACTATCCCTAAAATTAACTTCCATTAAAGATCCAAAATATTAAAGATAAAGTGAAAAAAAAACCCACCGAAAATTAAAATTAATAACAACCTTTATTTTTTACCCAGGTTGCAATGCTCAACATGGTCCAACTAGAACCTCAACCGCATGGTCTTCATGTTATAGAAACCTCAAAAAGATCAAAACCCTCATGTTCTCAATAATATAAATTTTTATATTAGTTATGTGATCCTGATTTCATATGTATTCTCATTCCCAACCCATCTAGAACCAACCTCCACAAATCTCAATCATAGGCACACACAACCTTCTTGTGGAAAAAACCCAAATCAATGAGGTATTCACAACACCAAAATTCACCTCAAACTACCTTATGACATCCAAAAAACTAATTAAAACCGAAAATAATATGGAAAGAGGGAAAACTGGGGAAACCTGGGATCGCGGGGTCGCCGAAGTCACGGGGGGCTGGGGTGGCCAGGGTTGCGGGGTCGCGGTGTCGCCAGGGTCAGGAGGTCGCCGGGGTCGTGGGGGGCCGGGGTCGCCAGGGTTGCAGGGTCGCCGGGGTCGCGGGGTCGCCAAGGTCACGGGGGGCCAGGGTCGTGGGGGAAGTGGGGAGAAGCGAGGTCGGGGGGGGGGGGGGGGTGGGGGTGGGGAAGGATCAGTAGCGTAAAAAAAAGGTTTCACGATGGTACCCAAAACCGCCGCTAAACCAATTTCGATTGTAGTGTGGAAGAAAGTAAATGATTAGCCACATGGAAAGGAAGGCGGCTAAGAAAATATTTTCATCAATATCATATTTGACTTTATATACCCTGTGATTATATTCAAATCTCTCTAATATAGATCAATATGTGCCTGAACTACCCTGATTATCTACAGAAGGACAAACAATAAGATGTATACAAGTATTACATTTCTCTATTGTTGGTTCTAAAAAGTCTTCCATCCACTCTGGCATGAATATATTTCTTATCTTTGGGTAATTTATTTGCTATTTTGAATAGTTCATGAGCCAACAGTGGTATTATAGTTACATAACCCCATGTTGTAACCGGAAAAATAAACTAATCATACATTTCCCTGAGAATGGAAACCCCAACTATTTGGTAGATATCCCATAAACTAATTTCAACTTCACCATGCATCAAATGGAAAGGATTCCTTTTCAGAATATATCATCTCAGCAATTCAGGAATTAAGTCATTTTTATAAACATAAGTTTGTCCCATCTAGAAATCTTTATAAATATAAACATCTAATAGCTGTTTCTTGCATTTTTCACAAGTCCAGCACACCCAAAACACTCACATCCATTCAGGTTTAACACCTCCTACAGAATGAAGATCCCAGTCTTCCTTCCAACCAATAGATTGATCTGTTTGAGAAGACCAAAAGGTTGAATAATAGAAATGTGGCCCTGGATCTACTACATGATATTTCATATCAGGAGTACAACCACTATGATTTAGGATGCAACCAATAGGGATTTTTACCTCATTAACTGGCATACCTCACACAATAATATTCATACAAGGAAAATTATAGTACTGGAGAAACCAATTCTTTGGAAATTACTTCTTAATATATGGAATATGTGAATCTTGTAAAATCCCCTACCCATACAAGGGTAGGTAAGGACTTTGTGGTTATTCACATTGATACAGAATTAAACATTTCCATAATCCAAGAAGTGTACTTTCAACAACTTCATAATTGTCTGGTCTGGAAATCTTCATCATCTCATTTTGATGAGCATTAGATTCTTTAGTAACATTCATCGAATGAGCCATTTTATTAAAAAATAATTACCAAATTCCTCCTATTAGGTTGGAATTTTGACTTAGGAAAATTTAAATTTCAAATTAAAGTAATTTGAAAATTTAGTAAAGGAAACACTTCACGTAGGTCCTTCGATGAGGTCTGTCACACAGGTCCTTCGACAGGGGTCCTAGAGAAACTCCTTCGATGAGGTCCATCTACATAGCTCAATTGTTAATGTAGTTTCACCTTGAGAAAATTTCAAGAAAACTACATGAGAGCACAACGCGTTGAGGCTAGATGAATGAGCTACATAATGAGAGATGAAAAATATGAAAGCACAGGTGAAGAAAATCACCAAGGATCAGAACTAATTATAGAAAGCTGCAGATCTCCATGACATGCCTGCCAGAAAAATCCACGCAGCATACCTACACAAAGTAGCTTCACAGAATACATGAACAATTTAGGAATTAATCTATAGTATTTTACCCGCAATTTTACCTCAGGACTCGACCCTCTTTCTAATCAGATCCAATCCTGAGGGGGGATTTTCTTGAAACTACTTAGAAATACAAAAAGACTATGAAGGTGGCCCCTGGATATTTCAAAATCCAAAGACAAATTTTGAATAATTAAAAGGAAAACCAAAGTTTCAAAGGCCAGCCTAGCAGACCTTCGCGGCAGACCTACGTGGCAGACCTCCATGGAAACCCTCCACAGTGGAATACTTTCTGTACCCCAACGTGGCAGACCTGCATAGAGGGACTGTGCAACAGATCTCTACCAAAAAATTTACTTCAACCATCCCCCTCCTTACCTATAAGTAGGACCCTTGGGCTCCTCATTTAAGGACTCAAAAAAAGTTGAAATACTTCCTAAAGCTCCCATTGCATAGCTCTTTCTCCCAGATCCCTCAAATTTTCTCAAGTAGATCTCTAAAAAACACAAGAGAAGAGATAATTAGATGGGATAAACATGTTTTGAAATTCTTTAACAATTTTAAGCTTACATAGGCTTGGTTACTCTATGTGAAGCATTTTTTTAGTCATCATAAAGGCCTACGTGGCACACCTGTGTGGTACAGCTATGTGGCACACCTACGCGGGGTACCTATGCGGCACACCTATGTGGAGTACCTACATGGAAGAGCTATGTATAAGGCCTACATATCAGATTAAGTACCCTCTTTAAGGTCATTCATGGCAGGGTATCTCCTTCCTTGGTTCCCTTATCTAAAAGGGACTAAGTTGAAACCTCCAAAAAAACCTCATGACTCATCAAACCTTTGAGAAAGACACATCAACACGTCTCCTATTTGGGTTTGTATATCCACATTCAGATGTTTCCCACATTTGTTTCACAATGGGTTTAGGATTCATGGAGTGTATGTGGGTTTGTATATCTTTAGTCACATAGACCTTTCTCCCATGAATAGTGTTGGGAAGTTCCTAGTTTGGAAGATTAGGGTTTGGGTTTTAATCTCACCTTCTCATCTCAAAAACCCAGAACCTCAGGTCTCTAGTAGGGAAGGTATGGTTCATACTTTATTTTCCATGCAAGCAAAGGAAAAGTCTCCCTCCCCTACCAGGATCAATTCAAGGGTATCCATCCAGGTGTAAGCCCCTAACCTTCCAAGTAGGAGGTTGTAGTCTTAATCCTCTATACTTCCTTCACCTTCACTCATTCCTTACATTGGACCCTTTTCCAATGTAAAGTGAATAGAGGAAAGTCTCTTAGCCTCTCCTATTCCCCATTCACCTCGCCCTCATCCACCATTGCTGCCATAGGCGCGCTCTCTTTCACCAGCAGAGGTGGAAAAGTGGGGTACCTTTGTTGAATTTTTGACATCCTCTTGTTTTTCACACTGAGAATGAATCGCTTGGGATTAGAGATTTTTCATGATTGCAACATTTTCGCAAGACTTCATGAACTACAAAAACTCTGATTTCTATTAAAACAAGGATACGCAGGATGCCTTCTTGAAAAACTGAGCTCAAAAGGGTTCTCTTCCAAAAGGTTCCACCCAATCATGTACCCTTAAATGGCTAGATCTCATGCACAATCCCCAACACAATGAATAAAATACATGAACTATGATTCCACCATAATTGGAATATGTAGGAATCCTTCATCAGGGCTCGAGATCATTGAATATCCTTTTTAGGAATCCAACCTCAATCCCCTTAATCTGGGCATCTTCCTTAGAAGTAAGCCCCAAATTAAACCCCCAAATCACCAAGGCATACTTTTTAGAAAGTAATCCCAAACTCATTTCTCTCAAAAGACTACACTCTATTATGAGGCTTATTGAACTATGTGGTCTTTTATTCCCATACAGATGGGATATGTATGAAGAATCCTTGAGGTTCAAACCCAACACTTCAAATCAACCCTGTTCTCCTTGGTCCATATTCCCAACAGGGTCTAATCTTACTTGGAAACCCGTATTCTTTCAATGTTATTTGGGATTAATTGGAATAAGTCCCACACCAAATTTTGACTAAGCACCTTTTTCATAGATGTCCTTACCACATGACATTAAATTTTATGGTTAGGTCCTTATCACACGACCTTAAAAGGTATTATGTGTCCCATTAAGTGGAACCGAACTACGAGGGTCCTGATTCCTTTCACAAGGATAAGTAGGTAGCCAATTTTATGGGTACAATCCCAATAAAAAAACCTTTGTCTCCCTGGACGACAATAAATTCAAGAGTTCCCCACTGAGTGGCTTAAAAATGAGTATCATCATAACAGTGATTAAAAGAATCTCTAAATAGTATATAAGAGGATACCATTGATGGTGAACCTCAAATACATATGGATATCTCTATTAATGAAGGACCTTTAATACATACAAATGATTCTAAATTTCACACATGTTAATAAGTGATTTCAAATTCCAAGGGAAACCTACATTATACTTGGTGAATTAATAAGGATTCATGAAAATATCTTAAATTTATAAACAGAGTCCCAGAGTAGAAAATAATTCCCCAGAAAAGGATGTGATGAGTACAAACTCCCATCCTCTTGACCAATGCATGTTTTGAAGCATTGCAAAGTTCAAAATTAACGAACGCCTGCCTTTAGAAAGCAGGTCCCTTTTGGATAAAGAACTGTTGGATGTTTCTGGTTCCATGAATAAATCCAATAGAAACTGCCTGGAAGTAGTGATTCTTAAACTAGAATAAATCCAATAGAAACTCCCTAGAAGTAGTGATACTTAAACTAGAACACACATTACAAGGAACTACAAAACAGTGAACAAATAAACTATAAAGAAACATTACGAAGGACATAAACCTCATTCCCTCCTCCTCATAATCATCTCAACAACACATATGTATGATAACCACATCCACATTCAGGGAGGAGAATTGGTCTATTAGTTCTCCATCTCCCTAGCCCACTCACTTAGTGTGTTGGATCGCATCCTAGAAAACAAATCTAGGATGTTGGTTGTGTAGATAATGGTACTTCTATTACTGAAATAACAAAAAAAATACAATAAGAAGTATCTCACATAATTCTTTAACCACAAACAAGTTACTAACAATAAAAATACTTGTAAAATCTAGCTAATCATGATAATCATATTATCCATTCCATCACATAATTATCATATTATCCACATCATCATTGTCTTTTAGCTTTTAGCTATAACAAGAACAAGATACTCATGCTAGTAATTATAACAATAACCTCTATTTAGGAAAAATACTATCAGGATAACTATATACATGTCATCATCATATATAATTGGCATGAACCCAAGCATTTCCACTTCCCGAGGGTAATCAATCAAAGTTTATAAAACAATGTTAATGACCATTCAACTACTAAAACTACCAAAATATAGTTTAGTAATGGAGATTTCGAGGTTGATGTACTTGGAATAGGCTCACAAATCTTAACATAATGAGTATTTATTATTTTTTGGTTTAAAATTTCTAAATATATAAAAAATTAAAAACAAATAGCTTTGACAATGAAAAATTCTATATTAAAAAAAGATGGTGAACCAATTTTAGTGGATGAGTTTTCCAAAAATATATGCTTTATTTAACTTATGGAATGGAATGAATGGATTAGTTAAGAGATTACCTAAAGATAATTAATGTTCACTTGATTAATGTCAACTAATACTACCTTAATTCATTCAATTCTTTATATAAAAAGAGTATAATTAAACACAAATTAATTATATACCAATCTCAATTATAAAATAAAAATAAAGACAACTCTCATAGTCTAATTCTTACCCACCACATTAGTGATCCTCCCTTAATTTTTTATCTATCAAAAAGTAATCAAGGAATGGAATAAAAATCTATTCTCCTACTCTTAATTCACCACCCCTTAAGAGACTTCTCAATCATTACACAATAAAGATTCCTAATGAATGAATAAGTTTTTTAAGATATGAGAATAACTTTTAAATATAATATAAAAATAAAATAAAACATGTAAGTGAGAAATAAAATACTAACTAACCATAAAGACTTCAATTCCCCAATATACATAAATAATCTCTTTTTCAAAGGTCTATCTAAAAGTGTAAATATCATCAAATTTAACTAAAATCCCTAAATAATTTATAAACATAATGTATTTATAATCACAGGTTATGTCATAATGAAATGGGGTACGTTGTGATGTGAACAGATGTATCTATATTAAATAATATGATCTTTTCTCCTCTAGAAACCATGATAATTACATAATACAAAGTATTATAGTGGAAGGGGACTTTCTCTAACTCTTTAAAATTTTAATATACAAAGATCGTGATAAAATATCTAAATATTTTGGTCATGATACCCTCATTTAAATCATTATCTCAAGAAGATAGAACTTCAATTCTTCATTGGTTAAGTTGTATTTCTCTTGTTTGTGGCGTGAAGTCCATCATTACTACACAATGTCTTCTAAGTTCCTTCAAGTTACTTTTATATAAGAATGTTGTAGCATGGGGATTATGGTCATAGAATAAGAGATTATTCAATTTTTTCTAGGTTATTCATATGTATATCTCTTATAGTTTAGGGTATCTTTTTCAACATGATTACATATTGGTTATTCATACATGGATCCACTCAACCTCAATCATGATAAAATATTATTTATCTCAAAAATATTCCTTCTATAATTCCTTGAATTTCTCTAAAACATCTATAAAGTATTCGAACAACTCCCTTCTATGATAAATTATCGAAGACCCAACCAATTAGGTAGTATTTGATCAAATTGAGCATTAAAACCATGGAAATAATGCTATATATATTTATATATTATAAAATTTCTCCCACACTTGAAAATTTTCTCACCACTAAGAAAAAATCTCAACATTGAATAAAAAATAATCTATACTATAATGAGAGAAATATTCAATAAATTATACTCATAAAAAAAATGTCATATTTAAATATTTCTAAATCACACGACTCATCCAATCAAGAGTGTCCCAATAATGCCTCATGTATAACTATATTTTGAGACTTCTCTCCTATTCCATGCACACTATTTAACCTTTTATTAATATCCATGCCACTTATGATCTAAATTATTGGAAGAAAATTTCTCATCCCTAAAAATTATTTATTGGATTTATGCTCAATTTATAGTATATGCACTCTATAAATAGGCTTATATGTTATCTCAATATCCACTTTAAAAATAAAACCACAATAATAGAGAGTACTTTCATTTAAGGTTTATATTTCTATGAGGTTTAGGGTTGGTTATAGATCTCTATGAGTAGGTATAATAGAATTAGAAAGTAGGAATGATTTTGGATGGTGTTCTATGGAGTGGTTAGCAAGAAGAGGAGGATAGTGGTATAGTGTCTAGGTGACGTGTTTATATTTTATACATGTTTTCCACATCATGTTTATATCATATTTTGGTGTTTTTTGTGCTAAAATATGAATTGATTTTTAAATTCTTCAATTTTTCTTAATTTGTGTGAAAACTAATTTTCAGTACAAAATTTATATAAATATTGATTTTTTCTGCTAAATTATGGAATTTTTGTGTTATTAATTATATATATATAGTGAACAATCATTATTCAACAATAATGTGATATAATAACTCTTTATAGTTTATCATCTAATATAAAGGACCCTTTCCCCATAAATTATTACGACGGTTAATAGGGCATGTGACTTTATTTATAAATATCCCTATATCAAACCATACTAGTCATAGGGGTAGAAAAACTACATCAATAAAATGGTAAACATTGTCTTTAAATGTTGTGACCAATAAGGGATACCATAATCCATTTTTTCTTAATCCCCACTCACAGCTATCAGACTCCCATATTAGTGTTAAGGTCACTCTTGTAACCCAAGATACCCTGAGAGGGGAGGGTTGAGTATGGGTGACAACCATTTATTTTGTTTTGATGGATCTTATCCCCAAATTATTAAGAAATTTTTAAACTTATCTGATTTAATTGAACATTCCATACAATCAAAAATTAGGAAAATAAAATATAACATAGAAAATTTTTAATTGGTTCACCAGTACAAGATATTCCAAGGAGCATACACTGATGATTTTTCAGTTGAATCAAGTATAATTCACTAGTTTTAGGGGATTAAAATATTTGGATATGGTCACTCTAGGCCAGAATCACTACCTTTACAAATGTGTTCAAGAATAGTGCACTGATTCCTTTATATCACTTCCATTGGACTCTCCTTTATCATTTCTTTAGATAGGTCTTCCTTAGTTTAAATACTTAAATTTCACCTCCAAATATTAATAAATGTTGATTGATAATTGAATAATTATAAAATGATTTTGATTATCTAAATAATACACCAATATTCACCCAAGTCCTTGGCGTCACTAAATTCCTTGTATTTTCCTAGGTATGATTCACCCAAGTCCCCAACCTCACCCATGTATGCTTCTCCCAATCCCCTAGATTTACCCATGAATAATTTTCCTTGGCCCCTTCAACCAATTTTTTTTCTCAAATCCCTTTTCACAAATTTCGTTCACTTATGTCACTTTTCTTAAGTACATTCACATAGCTCCCTTATATTAGGTGAGTTTATCTAGGTATATTTTTTCTATTTTCTTATCCCAAGTTTTATCATGATACCCTATTAACACAAGTACTTTACACCACCCTATTCATACTTTTGTTCTCACATGAATCCTTTCCTAAATGATTTTATCAAGTCTAATTTTCTCAAGCGAGCCTTTCATGATGAGAGAGATTCTTAATCCTTCTCCTAATTTTCATTAACTCCAATTAAGGGGATTAATGAGTATTTATAGGAAAATACCCCATATTGAATCAGAACTATGCTATAAAATATATAGTTTTTTTATTCACTTAGATCAACTAGCATGGATCCTAAACTAGCACGCAACACTCAAATGGTGTGAAACTAGCATGTGATGCCCTATTCCTCTAGTGTGTTACTTACACATGATTATCCACTCTATAAGTGCATGAACATCACCCATAATAGTGCATATCAACCACTCAAAAAATTACTAAACCTCACTAGAAAGTGGTGAATAATGTGAATTCACTCAGACTAGTATAAAAACCAAGCCTTTTATCTGGAATAAACTTTGACCATTCATCTAATTTTCACACCAAAAAATTTGGTAAAAATTGGAGAACATCATTATTTTAAACTATTTATCCTGGTTATCAAACACCTTTATCAACCTAGAAATGGATTGAACAAAAAATAAACATTAATCTCCATCTTGTATCACCTTGTTTTGAATGGTATCTCATATAAGAAATTTAGGAGGTGCTGCACTGCAATGCTATCACTAAAATAACAAGAAACCATCATGGGAAATCACATGTCAACCCCATAGTTAAATCTATGTGGGTAGGTCAATATCATCTTCATAATCTAATATCTAAAATCAAGGAAATAGATTAATATGACTACCAATATCACTATCTCTAGAAATTTAAACAAATACCCACATCTCTATAGGTAAAAAAGAGGATCACATAGAAATATATCATTAATGTAATCAATATAACCCCCTCAAACTCCATAAAAATTTCTATGTAGGTTCACAAATCATATCACTTATATAACTCTCCATGAACACCATATTCTTAAGGTGATAAAATTAGGTAACAAACTCCACGGTCAATTTGGATGGCCAAAATATTGACACATCAATCTAATATCATTATTAAATATGTTTTCTCATTATAACCACTCAAATAACCATTATATAACTCCAAATTAATAAAAAATCATACTCTAAGAACACTACCCACATATATTAGAGAGAATGAGGTATATTATTATAATATGTTTGAACTATTATTTCAACCATATTATTGACCTTATAATATTGAAATGGTTATTCTGCATATAATAGAACTCATTAAAGGTTTGTATCTCATTAAATTCTCCAAAGTTTCATCATTACTATATATCACCAAGAATAATATCATAATATCATATTGTCATACATTAATGTTAATAAAGAGATATCGTAGAAATATTACAACTAGTGGGTATCAATGAAAGATCCTTATAAATCACTGTTTCCATAACTAACACTATACAATAATCATGAAAATTTGTGTCTAAAACATTTTAGGAAATTTTCTACCTTAGGTTATCAAAATGGAAAAAAGGTGAAAACCTTTTTTTCTACTTGAGAAAAAAACCAAATGCCACCCTCAAAATTTTACTAGCCCAATCCATATTAAAATACAATTCCCAAATATTTTAAATATTAATTTGTTCCTTTAGAAAGTATTAAATGGATTTAATAATTTATACATCATGATATATATGAAAATATGAGTAGAATTTACTATACATTATCCTTGAATGGGAATAAGGATTTTTTATTAATTTTTAGTGGGACAATGACCATATGTTGAGTCATGGTTGTTCCATGTTGTTCATTGAATAGTTTACATATGGCCTAATGAACCATTACCTATGAAGAAACTCATGTTTGAGTTGTGAACATATATATTGAATCATACCTGCATTGATAAAATTTATTTTGTGACCATCCCGATCATATGTTTAGGATTATTACTTACTATAAAGGTTAGGGAATATCCCTTATTATTAAAAAATAAAAAGGAAAGTACAAGAGTAAAGATGGTTGGGGTTATAAAAATATATAACCCCCCATTCCAAAAAAACCAAAGAGAAAGATAAAAGATCCCAATCAAATCGATAAGATGTATAATAATCACCATACCAATCAGAGTCATATTCCATGAGACCATGAGACCTGATAACCATAGTTAGCTTCAAGTAGAAGTAATCTTTACTAAATATTACTTTACTGGGAGGAACAGGTTGAAAACCTTCATCATTCACAACCACACTTTTCCCATTTAGATAAAACCTGAGAAAATGCCGAGTTTTTTGTGAAATCATCCTCTATATCCTTCCATATTCCATAGGTACCATGGGTCTCCCTTAATTTATTAATTTCCTCTTGAATCCTTGAAAGGATCTCACCATTATTTAGATTTCCCCCCTCAGTTGTAGGACTAGAATGACACTGATCCATTTCCACATTCAATCCCAGTTTAAGGAAAACCTCATCTTCTTAGGAATGTTCACCATGATCGGGTAATCCTTGCTCATTACACTTAACCACTTAAGTCTATTACACATGAGATACATCTTCCACCATTTCCTAAACACCATCATTAGTATTTTCCTTTCCCCTATCTAGAGGGGAATGTATTCTTCAAGAAAAATATGTTATACTTTGTATTGTCTTCCTCTTAAAATTATTCATACAAGAAGACTCTTGATGCCCTTTTATTGAACAAAAAGAGCATATGATATTCTTATAACAATTATCTTTGACCTGGCCAATAAATTGATATTCTAGACAAAAGTAAGGTAATTTATCATATTCCACTTTTAGAGATATATCATCATCTAGAGAAGAAAGGACTATATTATAAATCAAGAATGATATGAGTTCCAACTAAACCAGGACCCTAGCATAATGACCAGATTTCAGAGCCTCAGTGGTCCTATCTATTTTAACTAGAATTCCCATAGTAGAGGCTAGCTCAAAAAGTATCTTGGGATTCCAAATAATCTAGTTAAGACCAATAATTTTTATCTAGACTTGAGATTTGGTAAATTTTATAGAAAAAGGATTGGATCAAAAATCCCATTCATGAAAGAAAATTATACATGGATTGAACACAATGAAAAAAATCTCCCATGCTCTACACTTTATCTCCCATGATGAGAAAATAATATAAAAAAAATCCCTGACCCATGGGTATACACCTACAGTCAGAAAACCCCCATGTAAAAGTTATATTTCAGACTGAATAATCTATATTCCAAAATTTTCCTTATCCAGGAAGAACTAGTCTCACAATAATGGAATTACCACAAATATTAAATCTATTAATGATATCATTTCTAATAGAAATCACATGGGAAGTGTCACCCTTTCACACAATTCACTTTGTACCAACATCTCGCAAAGATTTCAAGTTCCTTTTATTGAAATTACATTCAACCGCAGCTTCCAAAAATACCATATCAATTCACTGTAGTAGAAAGACCAGGACTAGTCAGATCCACTACAACAACAGTCATGAAATGCATACCATCCTCAGGTTCCTTCCCCATAGATCATCTCATTTCGGTCCCCACTACCATATACTAGATTTTATCATCCATTTTAGGCACCACCGCCACCGTCACAGGATTCACTATTGGATGACAAGAACCATTCTTATTATTCTTGACCATCGAAGATAATACAACATCAGATATGTTTACCTCAATGGCCACATTCACTAGATATTTAGAGCATAGTCTTTCGACCGCTGTGAAATCATCTCTCCACATATTTCTAGGATCAGATACAATAAGTGTGGGGAATACACTTTCACCACCCATGTAGGTATTCATCCAAGGATCAACCACCACATTGGATTCATTAGAAACCTTCCCCATAGATGAGTGTGCTTTATTCTATAGCCCATGAAGTTTCCCTGATCACTTGGGTGAGTTCATGTTTAGACTGAACATAATGGGTTCTGAGCATAACCTACTCACACCACCCTAGTCCACCCATATATCTAGATTTTGATGTTTTTTCTATCCATGTGAGACTCAATCATTATCATTGAGTTAGAATATGATTAGGTAACCCCTGATGACCAAAGGATTTGATCAAATAACTGACCAGATGTTGTGTTTCTCAGGATCTAGCCATCCACCACCCATTACATGGATTGATCAATTCCCACATATCATATTACTCATTGAGCCACAAGCTTACTCCTTGAAATAGGGTTTTATTTTACCATTTACTAGTAACCACCTACTAATCAATGAGATAGTTGGGATCCTCCTCTACTGAATCTAGCATCCTCACAACCATACTCTTCTCAAGATTAAGTTTTTGATTTCACCATATTATCTTCCTTCCATTTCATCCTTTATATAATAAAATTAAATATTATCCTATACCATTGTGTGATAATGTGGTGGTTGTGTCTAGCTTGATCAAGCATGGGTATCTATGTATTAGTGGCCAACGTGACTATTGATGGTTGTGCCTAAGAGAAGTGAGTCCTGAATTTTAGTCAAAATGGTGTAATAAGGTTGAAAAAAATTATTTACAAATAACTTGAATTATAAAATAAAATAATAGCAGTGGTATTTGTAATAATAATAATTATTACTATAATTAGAAGTAATGTGATCCATGGATTTGTAATTTTCGATCCATGGATTTTGATAATTTTATTAAAAACAAACACAGAAAACACAAGGTTGGGGATTAAAAGGCATAATGCACCCATGGATAAAACCAAATTATAGAAAAATAAAAATAGTATTAAAAATACAGCATCTTGTTTTATCCAACATCAATAGAACAATATTACTAACATGTATTCCAAAAAATTAATATAGATTTTTCACTGAACTCCAACAAAATTAACCTATATATTTAAATAAAAATAAATCACACCCTAATAAGAAAATGCATTTAATCCAAAATCCATCCAATAAAATTTAATCATACAGAACAAGTAAATAAAATTTCTATAGTAGTAATCTACATGACAATGAAATAGTATCCTGATAATTTAATCCAACTCATACCATATTTCACCCAAAATAATTCACATAGAGAACTAGAAAATAGTAGAATGAAACTCCACCACGAAACTAGACTGATAGGATTAATTCCATATTATGATAAGGGGAAGAAATATCACCTATCCTATTTTAAAAAATCAAACACCATGAATCCTAAAAAATATACATAAAATCATTAAAAACCCAAAATATAACAAATTTAGCAAGAAAGGACATCCCAAAAAATAAGTGATAAATGATTAAACTACATCAATTCAAACTTAAACTATTCTAGAGACACCTAAAAAATAAAGATCATTGTAGTCTAAAAGATAATTCTTGCATGAATCCTCAGAAACAAAATCCATCCCAAAAAATGTTATCCAAACACAACTAAAATAAATTAATCTACTTCACCTGAGAAAAAAATCAATTTGAAACCTTTAGTTCTCCCTTTATCATTTGTTTTATATCACATAAAATTACATTTTAAATGATGGTAATCAAATGGGACCATCTATTTATAAACAAGATAGACCTGATAGGTGTCTAAAAACTAAAAATACCAAATATCATTCCCCATGAAACATGTTATCTTAAGAAATTATATGTTGATAGAATCTTAATCAAAGGTCTTATTTGTGTGATATTTTTTTTACTTCCATAGCCCCATTTTTATGAAAAATGTTTTTATTTCATTTTTCCCTAAAAACTTCTCTTAGTCCACTATTAAATTTTATAAGAGAATTATTTTGTGAGTAAAAACATAATTGAAGTCAATAGAACCAGTATAAGAGTCAAATTATTTGTAAAATAAAATTTATACATAAAGAAAATCAAAGATGGTATATTAACATAACCTTTAAAGGTGTCCATCATAATAAACAAAACATAGTTAGAAAGACATGATACTAGTATTTTGTTAATTTTTTATACTCCTATGTATATAACTAAATGTAACTCTAACTCTAAAGAACTTTAGTAACGTCAACCACACAATTGTAACATACTAAGATGCCCCATACTTGAACTCTTAGATACGGTGTTAAAAATACACTTTAATTTATATCTTATATAACAAGTGTGATAAACCAATATAAACATGAATATATTTTATAATTATTCCACTATTTGAACATTTCATCTAATAAATAGTCCCACAATACCAGGACCCAAAGGTTTAGTGTCTTTAGATATTAGATACATAAAGATCTTAATGCAAACACTTCTACTTAATCACACCAATCTAGATCCACTTCTAGAAATCTATAAAGTTATATACATCTTTATGACTAGGGGAATGGAAAACAGAACAAAGGGTGAGATCAAACACTCAGTAAGGGAAAACTTATCAACATGACAACAATGTTTAGATCATAACCATATGAGAAACAGGAGTATGGGAGAAATATCTAATTAAAAATAACATAGGACAATAAGAGTTATACACAAGTCAAGGTAGAAGGAAATGTAATCTAAAATGACCAAACATATAACATGGAATAACATTACAGAAAGAAAATAAAATAATCATGGTCCATGGAACATAACATAGGCATATCACATAGAAATGTAGCATAAGAGTAAGCATATGAAAACATAACATCGTGAACATAACTAATCACAATCATATCCACACACAACATCATTATATCATGAGATATAAAACTTTAACCAATTCATTAGAGGGGTTTAACAGACTTAACCCATCTTATGGATTTAATAGACCCAACCTATTATAGGGATTTATCAGACTGAACACATCTTAGGAATTTAATATACACAACCCATCCTAGGGATTTATCGAAACCAACCCATATTAGGTCTTTATCAGACCAAACCCATATCAGGGATTTATATGACCCAAATCATCTTAGTGATTTATCTGACCCAACCCATATTAGTGATTTATCAGACCCAACTGGTCATAAAGATTTATCAAACCCAACCTACCACATGTATTTACAAGAATGAACCCATCTCATGGATTTATCAAACCCAAATTGTTTCGAGGATTTATCAGACCCAACCCATCATAGGGATTTATAAGACCTAACCCATATCATCCATAAATATGTGTTCCATATGAAATCAATCATATATCTTATTCTAAAAAAACCATATAAATAAAATGGGTTTCATAATATTTCAAAATTGTATCACATAAAATGACAACAAGAATTAGATTGATTGACACTAAAAAATTAATCACAGAAAAGGAATATTTCACAAGAAAATTTTAAGGGTGATTCATAGAAAATTAATCTAAAATATAAAGATATTTTAGAGGTAAAGGGGAAAATGGAAGCGAAATCATAAAAATAGTTTTCATAAAACATTTTAATATTATCAAAAAATGAAGTTACAAGTCAATTTTAAAAGTTGTTTTAAATAATTTTAAATGAATAAAAAATAAAAAATTATTTAGAAATAAATATTAAAAATATATCCTTGAAAAATACATAAATTTTTTCTCGTGTAAATGTAGAGTAGAAGATAAAACAAAGTGTATAGAAGGAAAAAAGCTTTAATGTTTTAGAATACCTTTTTTTGAAACCCACATCATAAAAAGAGTAATAAATATTATTTTTTGAAAAGAGTTAAAGAAAATATGAAGATAAAAATAGATAATATATATTTGGATTTAAAAATAACAAATAAAAACATTTTTGTAAATAAATATTATGGATATGGATGAAAAAAAATCTTCAAAGGGGATGATAATTATTCTTAACAATGTTATACTTTTATGTGAATGAAATCCATCAAGGAAGAAGAATTGAATAAAAAATTTATTTTAAACATATATAAAGAGGATTTATCATATAATAAAACTTTAGTGTTGAATAAACCAAACATAGAAAAAGAATTTTAATAATAAATCTTGTAACACAATGAAAGGGTATGAGTTAACAAAAACACTTACCCCTTTTTTATGTTTTGAATCAAAAGACATTGAATGAAAAAACATTGATGGATTTTAAAAACCCCATAATCCCATTAATAGAATGATATAAATATGTACGTTGGTAGTATATACACAATAAAAAAGAAAATAAGTGGTGAATATGGAATACGTCTCAAAGAAGGAAAATCGAGATGAGAAAAACCCTTACTGCTTTGGCATTAAAGGAAATCATAGAATGAGAAGCAAGGGTCATTAAAAGGATTTTAAAATACATAAAATAATAATTTAAAAATATAATATAATTCATTGGGTAGTAATTACACCATATAAATTAATAATAGGCATGTAATATAAAAATATGCCTCAATGAATGAAAATTAAGATGAAAACCCTTACCTTTATTCTCAAATTCAACAGAATCACTTTAAACTCTTGTATAATAAAAATTAACATAGTAATAACCTATTTTATAAAAATATTTATGTATATTAACTTTTATACCCTTAAATTATAATCATTTATTATACATTTATTAGTTAGATATTTTTTATTTTCATCATTATGGGTTTGTGATTTTGATTGTGTCGCACGTGATTTATAATGTCGATGTTGTTCCATGTAATTTGATACCAAGTTCATAATTTTTAGATGATTTAAGGCAATTTTATAAATTTTATATAATTATTTATAACGTTATAATTTCATTCCATGAGAGATATAGTCATAATTCATAAATATGAAACCAATGTCGAACTTGTTTCATGTAATTTACCGATATCAACATATTACTTTTGTTGAGCCCTCTAGAAGATTGTTGAATTCTTCCTATGATTGCTGTTTTAATAATCACAAATCATCGATTACTTAATCCGGTTGGATTTTTCATATACATAATCACAATCTCTTAGTGAATCTGTGTATATTGGTTGGATCATGTTTTTATCTCTTTGTTATTGATTTACAAGTATTCTGGAAGTCCTCTGGATCAAACAGACAACAGTCTCATCGATCCATATCAAAGGACAACGGTCATACCGATCCATATCGAAGGACAACGGTCTCACCGATCCATATCAAAGGACAACGGTCGCACTGATCCACATCGAAGGACAACAGTCTCACCGATGCTGATCATATGAGTCACCGAAGATGTCTCACCGATGCTGATCAAATGAGTCACCGATCATGACACACCGATGCTGATCAAATGAGTCACCGATCATGACACACCGATGCTGATCAAATGAGTCACCGATCATGACACACCGATGCTGATCAAATGACTCACCGATCATGACACACCGATGCTGATCAAATGAGTCACCAATCATGACACAGCAATGCTGATCAAATGAGTCACCGATCATGACACACTGATGCTGATCATCTGAGTCACCAAAGATGTCTCACCGATGCTGATGCTGATGACCTACCGATCACTTGACTCGCCGATAGTCATAAACAGCTGTTTGAATTTCTTTATCTTTATTTAATCTAACCAACAGTCATATTATGAATATTTTAATGCTAAGTCATTTATTTAATGAAGGTTTTTGGATGTCAGGGAACCATACCTCTTACCTGCAAAAATAAATCATTTCTTTTACTGGAGCTTGTGCCATAAATACAAGAAGTCCCTGCTGGTGCAAATATACTGGGTGTAACAATGATGAGACATATAGGAGTGAAAATAGTGGTGGATGAGATAGTTTTAGAAGACATAGAACCTCATACACACTCAAGCTTACTCAAGAAGAGTTCTGTACATTCACGAGGACATTGAAGAACTTCATCCACTACATTTCTCACTATCTCTGAATCTGGATTCCAAGCAGATGACACTCTGTTTTTTAGACAAAAACCAGAAGAGGACTCAGAATAATCTCTGATCAAACTCAAGGAGTTCAAAGATTCACTGCAATCACTAGAGCCATTTCTAAACTCTAAATCTCTGCTCTGGGATTCATTATTTCACATTTCGAGTAGT
Source organism: Viscum album (assembly GCA_963277665.1). NCBI lineage: Eukaryota > Viridiplantae > Streptophyta > Magnoliopsida > Santalales > Viscaceae > Viscum > Viscum album. Next base: position 302,966,472 of record OY728144.1, read on the forward strand.
GTGTGTTATCTGCTGTATTTAACACACACACTGTATCATGTACTTTAACTGGAGGATCTGTAAATCCTCACTCAAACTCTTACATCTTTTATTTCCCACTGAGATAGTGGTAGAAGTCGTGTGTGACCTGGACAGCTGGTTTCTGTTGTTCTATTTCCCACGATTAACAATGGTAGAGGTATTGGACCTGGACAGTTGTAAACTGTTGTGAACCCCGATCTAGGGTGTGGATCAAATTTATACAAATTGTTGAGAGGACTAAGTCTCAGCTTGAGACTGAACCTCTTGGTTATATCTGCTGTGCTATATCTTTTAAAGTTATTCTTTTATTCCGCTGCTAATTACTTTAAAATCAAAACTGTTTTTAAGTCACTTTGATAATTAAATTCGCAAGTGTTTATATTAGTTGTATTTCAGTAAGTTGGTTTCAAAAGTTAATCAACCTTTCTGTTTTGATTAACTGGGAAATAATCAATCCCTTTAGAACCCAACAGAACCTTTACTTTGATATAAATTCACTACAGTTTAATTCAGTATTTTATTTGGGGGATTTTAAAGACAAAGTTTTTAAAACAGAAATTTTAATTGGAACTCAATTAACCACCCTCTTGAGTATCCACTCCGACCAACAATTGGTATCAGAGGATGTTTAAATATATTCTAAAGTACTCTGTTTTTTCAACTGTGATTTTAGTTGTATTTTAAAGGTCTTAAAATTTCTGTTATTTCTAAATTTTTATCTCTTTAAAATCTTTGCTTTAAGTAAGCTATCATGGATAATAGACTTGAAGGTGTTGCTACCAACAGACCACCATTTTTCAATGGCACTAACTATGCTCAGTGGAAAATCAAGATGAAAATTCATTTAGAAATCATGGGTTTTGATATTTGGACTGCTATAGAATCAGAATATAAAATTCCTACTACTGTTAGAACTACTTGGAATGAAGCTACTAAGGCTGACTATAATAATAATTGCAAAGCTATGAATGCCTTGTACTATGCTTTAGGAGAGGAGGAATTTAATAGAATATCTGCTTGTAAAACTGCTTATAAAATTTTGGATAGCTTAGTTGTCTCTCATGAAGGAACAACTAATGTTAAGGAAATGAGATTGAACACTTATACTATCAAGTATGATAATTTGAAGATGAAGCCTGATGAACCCATTTCTGACATGTATCTCAGGTTTAATGAAATTGTTAACACAATGAGTTCTCTGGGAAAGGATGTTCCATCAAAGGAACAAATTATGAGAATTCTGAGATGTCTACCTGAAAGATGGAGGGGAACTTCTGTCTCAATTAGAGAATCATGTGATATTGGTGAACTACCAGTCAAGTAACTAATTGGGAAGTTGATGATGTATGAAGAGGAACTCAAGGTTAACAAAGAAGAAGAAGATGAACCTAGAAGGAAGTCAGTTGCTTTCAAGACTTCAACTTTAAAGAACAAGGATAAGGAGGAGCTTCAAGCTATAAATTAGAGTTCAAGCTGTGAAGATAGTGAAAGTGCTTCTGATAGTGATGATGAGATGGCTCACATTGCCAGAAGGTTTAAAAAGTTTTATAGGAAGAAGAAGTTTTTCAGAAAATCAAATTATAAAGGTAAGTATGATAGCAAGGGACATTGGAAAAAGAATTGGAAGAAATCTGACAAATCAGATGAAGTTGTCTGCTATGAGTGAAAAAGAAAGGGACACATAAAAGCAGACTATCCAAAGTTGAAATACAAGAAGAGGTATTAATACAAGGACAATAGGTTTAATAAATCCATGAAGGCTACTTGGAGTGCTTCTGAGGATAGCTCCACTGAATCTGAAGTTTCTGAAACTGAACACAGAAATAAGGCAAACATGTGTTTTATGACAAACACCTCTGAGGTAACATCTGAAACTCCTGATTTAAATTCATACTATTCTGAAGATGATTTTGACTCAAAAAACATGTCAAAATCTGAACTATTTGAATACTGTGATATATTAGAAGAAACCTGTAATGAGCTGAAAGACAAATACAAAGGTTTAAAGAAACAGTATGCTTTAACTGTTAAACATATATCTGATCTTGATATTGAAATGGAAAAGAATGCTCAGTTTCTTAAAGAGAATACTGAACTAAAATTATCTAATGAGAAACTCAAGAAAGACTTAGATAAATTTACAAATGGTAAAGATACTCTTACTCAGATTCTAGGTAACCAAATAGCACCTAGATACACTACTGGTATTAGATACCAACCTGGACAAAGGAAAATTACCAAAACTAAATTCATTACTAAATCTGGACAGAATGTAGCTAGTTCTGAAACTTCATATGCTTCAATTAGTTATATTCATAGTTATGGATCTAATAATGTTTATCCTTCAAAATCTTTTAACTCTAAAAATCTTATGAGACCCATTAGACAAATATGGGTACCTAAAGTTTTATTGGCTAACCTGTCTGGACCCAAGAAGATTTGGGTACCAAAATCATTTCCTATCTAAATCTGTTTTGTAGGGAACCTGCTTAAAGAGCTCCTGTAGAAAGCCTTGGTATTTGGACAGTGGATGTTCAAGACATATGTTAGGATACTTCTCATTCTTTAAAAGCTTAGTCAGAGTTTATGGAGGCATTGTCACCTTTGGTTATAACTCAAAAGGAAAAATCATCGGCTTAGGCCAAATTGGTAACACTGACTCAGTATTAATTTCTAAGGTTTTATTTTTTGATGGACTTAAATACAGTTTGTTAATTATTTCTCAGTTATGTGATGATGGTTTTTATGTTAAATTTAAAAATGATTCTTGTAATGTTTTTAATTCTAAAAATGATTTAGTGTTTTCTACCTTAAGAAATGAAAATGTTTATGGTGTTGATTTAAATTCTTTAGCTAAGCAAATTATTACTTGTTTAAATGCTTTTCATAAAGAGTCTTGGCTTTGGCACAGAAGATTATGACACTACAATGTGCATTCACTTAGAAAACTTGCTAGGAAGAACTTAGTTAGAGACCTACCCAAACTTGAATTTCTAGAAGACAAAGTTTGTAATCCCTGTAAAAAGGGAAAGCAACATAAAGTTTCTTTTAAATCAAAGAAATAAGTTTCAACTTCTCAACCTCTCGAGTTGGTTCAAATGGATTTATTTGGACCTTCTAGAGTTTCTAGTTTAAATGGGAAGCATTATGTCTATGTTCTTGTAGATGACTTTTCTAGATATACTTGGGTATATTTTCTAGCTCACAAAAGTGAAGCTTGTTCTTGCTTTGTAAAATATTCAAAGTCTGTAGAAAACCTTAGTGGACTTAAAATTAAAACCCTGAGAAGTGATCATGGCCGTGAGTTTGAAAATCATGAGTTTGAATCTTACTGCTCACACAGTGGCTACAGTCACGATTTCTCTACCCCTAGGACACCTCAACAGAATGGTGTAGTAGAAAGGAGGAATAGAACCCTGCAAGAAATTTCTAGGACTATGCTTAATGAGTATGACCTACTTGTTTATTTTTGGGTTGAAGCTGTAAATACAGCGTGTTATGTTATCAATAGAGTCTTGATCAGACCTGTTCTTAAGAGGACCCCTTATGAGTTGTGGAACCATAGGAAACCTAAGGTTAACTACTTCAAAGTTTTTGGCTACAAAGTCTTTATTCTTAATACTAAAGACAATATCGACAAATTTGCATCCAAGATTGATGAAGGAATTTTCCTAGGTTACTCTACTTCTAGTAAAGCCTATAGAATTTTCAATAAAAGAACCAAATGTGTGGAAGAATCTATTCACATCAAATTTGATGAAACTGATCCCCATGAACCTAAGACCTCTCTTGAAAATCTTGAAGATGATCTTTCTGGTTTGAACCTTAATGATAAAGACAGTGGACCTGTAATTAAAACATCCAGTTCTGGAAATTTTCCAGAATCTGCTTCTGTTGAACCTCAACCTGTAAATGAACCTGAAATCTCGAGTCCTACCTTTTCTAGACCAACTTGGATTATAAAGAACCATCCTCTAGATGCTGTTGTAGGTAATTTAGATAGAGGAACACAGAATAGAGCTTCACTAATAAATCAGGTTGAACATCAAGCTTTTCTTTCACAGTTAGAACCTAAAAATATCAATGATGCTATCAATGATGAATTTTGGTTAATGGCTATGAAAGAGGAACTAAATCAATTTGAAAGAAACAAAGTCTGGAAATTAGTAGAAATACCTAAGGACACTATAACCATAGGCACAAAATGGGTTTTTAGAAACAAAGTTGATGAATCTGGAAACATCATTAGAAACAAAGCTAGGATAGTTGCACAAGGTTACAATCAAGAAGAAGGAATTGACTATGAGGAAACCTTTGCACCTGTAGCTAGATTAGAGGCTATTAGGATCTTACTTGCCTATGCATCACATCTGAATTTCAAGTTATATCAAATGGATGTGAAAAGTGCTTTTTTAAATGGTTTTATTGTTGAAGATGTTTTTGTAGAACAACCACCTGGTTTCTCAAATCCTCATTTTCAAAATCATGTTTTTAAACTTTCTAAAGCTTTATATGGTTTAAAACAAGCTCCAAGAGCTTGGTATGAAAGACTTTCAAACTTTCTTATTTCAAAAGGATTTACAAAAGGAATAGTTGATCCCACTCTTTTTATAAAAAGGATTTCAAAAGATGTGTTAATAGTATAAATATATGTTTATGATATTATTTTTGGATCTTCTAAAAATTCTTTATATACTGAATTTTCAAAGGTTATGCAAAATGAGTTTGAAATGAGCTTAATGGGAGAGATTAAGTATTTTCTTGAATGTCAAATCTTTCAAACTAAAGATGGTATTATTCTAAATCAAAGTAAATATACTAAGGATTTATTAACACATTTTGGTTTAGATAGTATTAAGGAAAGTGATATACCTATGAGTACTACTTGTAAATTGGATGTTGATGAAACTGGGAAACCAGTTGATCAAACCTATTACAGAGGAATGATTGGGAGTTTACTTTATCTTACTGCTAGTCGACCAGATATTATGTTTAGTGTGTGTATGTGTGCTAGATTTCAAGCTAATCCTAAAGAATCACACTTACTGGCTGTTAAAAGGATTTTTAAATATCTTAAGTATACTGTGAATTTAAGTTTGTTTTATCCAAAAGGACAATCATTTGACCTAACTAGTTATTCAGATGCTGAATTTGCTGGATGTAAGTTAGATAGAAAAAGCACATCTGGAACATGTCATTTACTTGGAAAGTCCCTAGTATCATGGTGTAGTAAGAAACAAAACTTAGTTTCATTGTCTACTGCTGAAGCAGAATATATTGCTACTGGTAGTTTCTGTGCACAAATTCTGTGGATGAAACACACTTTATTGGACTATGGATTTGATTTTAAACAGGTTTCAATTAACTGTGGCAATACTAGGGCGATCAACATATCTAAGAACCCTGTGTCTCACTCTAGGACTAAGCACATTGATATCAGATATCACTTTCTAAGAGATCATTATCAGAAAGGTGATATTTCTCTAGAATTTATTGGTTCTGAACATCAATTATATGATATTTTTACAAAGCCTTTATGTTATGAAAGAATGAACTTTATTAAACAAGAATTGTGTATGAAAGATCTGTGAAACTGATCTGTGAAACTGATCTGTGAAACTGATCTGTGAAACCAATCTGTGAAACCGATCTGTGAAACCGATCTTTCTTTATATTATTTTTTATTTTGTGATTAATTAACTACTTTTATCTTTATTATGGGAACCCTAAATGATGAAATAAATGATACGCGACTATTTCTATTCCCCAAACCGTCTAGCTTTCATTTCTCTCCCGCCAAACCTTATTTCCTCTCTTCTCCTCTACTTCGAACCTTCGAACTCCTGCTTTCCCCAGAATCATCAAATGGATAAGCAGAAGAGACCGAGCAAAGGATTAGAAAGTCCTGTACCTTCAAAATGTGCTCGAGGCGAGTCGAGTAGTACCACTCAAAGATCAGTAAATCCGAACTTGGAAACTCGGATTGTTGCTGTAGAAAAGGAAGTCAGCTCCGCCTGGCTTTTGTCAAGTAAGTCACTACTGTTAAAAGTTTTAGATTCGCAAGGATGGAAAGCCTGGTTCTCAGATAACACTCATGTATACTACCCAAAGCTAGTGCATGAGTTTTATATAAATTTTCAAGTTACTTTAGATGGTGTCGAGGCTGCCAGAATGTCTTCTGTAGTGAAAGGAAAGAAAATATCTTTTTCGTCTAAACAATGGGCTGAATGTTTGAATGTACCCCATGAGGGTAGGTATGAGGATTATGCTGGAAACATTCCTCCAACCACTGAATACTTCTCTTATGAGTTATCTTTAGAGCTTTTGACTGGAAACAGAGAGTCAAGGAGAATCATAGCCTCAGAGCTGGATGGTGAATGTAGACTTCTCTTTAAGTTTATTCAGCACCAAATCTTCCCCAGAAAAGGAGATTTTGCTGCTGTAAGATACCAGGATGTTTTTCTATTATTTTTAATAAAGACCCATGAGAAAATCAATTTGTGTAGATATCTAATGGTGCACATAGCTGGAATGGTGAAACCTTCTAAGAAAGCCACTGCCCTGTTCTATTCCAAAATGATCTCTACTATGTTAAAGAATCTGGAATGCGTTGATGAAGCTGATGAGATAGCCGAATCTGATAGTGCTTATTGTGTTAACAAAGAAATTTTTAAATGGATGAAAATAAATTGGAACCCAGGGAAGAAATGTTGGGTTGATGATGAGGACAAGTTGTATGAATCTTACAATCCCACTGATCATGGAAAGAGGCCGAAGGGTTTGAGAGACCCTGGTTTGAAATCAGATGAAGAGCCAATTTATTCTGATGATGAGGAAGAAGTAGATGTTGAAAGGAATAAAGACACTGAAGAGTCTGGTAAACAAGGGATGGAAGAAGCTGAAACAGAAGAAGGAAGTATGTCACCTCTTAATGACAGGAGTGATCTTGATACCGTGAGCCCTAAGAGAAGAATAGACTTTGGATATGCCAGTCCACCTTTACCCTTACCTGAATCAGAACCAGTTCTTGGTGATGAAGAAGCTAGTGACACTGAAGAATCTGACAGTGAAGTTTCTGTGAAGAATAGAAATGGGAATGGAGATGATGATGATAATGAAAATGATAATGATGGTGATAACCGACCAGTGGATGGTCTTAATGTACCTCCAACAGAAACACATCAAACTGTACCAGAAACAAATACCAATGGCAAGAGATATTCTCTTGAAATTAGTGGAAAAGAAAGTTATGATAAAATGAAATATACTCTCTATGCTGCTGTCTGGGATGATTACCCTGGTTTTTCTGTTTTGGGTTTAGAGTATTCTGAAGAAGAAGAATCAGAATCTACTGCGGTTATGATGGAAAGCCAACCAGTTGAGGCAAGGTCTGCTCATGCTATTGATGCTGCAGATGCTCATCTACCTAGTTCTACTGTCTCTCAGTCTGATTTTGATAAGTTCAAAAGTGAGTTGCTTACTGCTGTGAGAGATACAGTCAGAGAATAAATTTCAAATGCTATTAAACCAGACCTGTCCAATACTGGTGAGTTTATTGGAAGGCACATAGCCTCTCTAAATCAGATTCTGAAGGATCTACAATCTGGATTAGTTTCTTTATCCAATGAATTTAGATCCACCATCTCTGGTATGATGGAAGTGTTGAGGAATCTTATTGAACAACTTAAGAAGTCTGATCTTAGAAAGTTGAAAGCTGAGATAACTTAGATAGTTTCTCAAGACAGTACAACCAAAGTAACCAAGATCACTACTCATGAGCTAGAGGCTCTAAGGCAGATTGTGCATGATGAATTGGCCGCCATTAGACAAGTTCTTGATTTGGACTCGCTGAGGAAGATAAAGGAGTACAATGATCACATTCATAAGATGGTAACAGTATATTCAGCAGATGCCACTAAATCTCAGAGATAGATCAAGGAAAAGTTTGATCATTACTTTTCAAAAATCTATACCAAGCATGAGATGACCACGAATTTCAACGTATTAGCTGACAATCTGAGACTACCTCTAGTCACTCAAGCTTTCAAGACTCATGTTCGACAGTTGCAAGATTTTACTCCTACCTTGGAACGGTTCATGGAGAATAAGGATGATTTTGAGAAGGCTATGCAGTATGGTGCAGAAGTTATTCATAATTTCATAAATCTTTTGAAGCCTTATCTGAATGCACAAGCCACCGCCATTGTGCTTCTTACTGCTGACCCACTCAATGCCTCTGATGTTGCTCCAAATCAGATCTCCGTTGCTCAAGCTCTATCTCAACTCCGACCAGTTACTTAGAAATCTTCTCAACCAACTCCTACATCTCCACATCAAATCCCAGTGGCATCCTCTCCTCCACCCTCCAGAGTCATCTTACCACCTTTTCAAATTCGCCTAGTTCAACCTGCCTCCAGGCCTTCCAACTTACCAACCATTGATCCTTCTAAAAAGGCAAAGCCCCGTTACATCCCAAACAATAGTTGTGCATTGTTGTTGATAGGGTGAACCCTGTTGTGATTGTACTGTGATGTATTATAAACTTTATTCTCTTTTCTTTTTATTCTCACTGATGCATTCTTTTAATCTCTTCTTTATATGTTTTCCCTCCTTTTTGATTATCCCAAAGGGGGAGAAATCTATATATCTATGGATCTATGGAATCTGTATATCTATGGATCTATGGGGGATATGGGAGAGAACCTTTCTATGGAAATGCTTGCATAAGTTTTTAAAGAACCTTTATATGGCAATGCTTGCATAAGTTTTTAAAGAACCTTTCTATGGCAATGCTTGCATAAGTTTTTAAAGAACCTTTCTATGGCAATGCTTGCATAAGTATTTAAAGGCATAAATTCAGGGGGAGATTTATATCTCATTATGTTTTTATTATTATTATTCCTTATTATTGATGATATATTATTTTTGTTTATGGCTAAGATTTGTGATTATCAAAAAGGGGGAGATTGTTGAGACCTCTGGAAGATTGTTGAATTCTTCCTATGATTGCTGTTTTAATAATCACAAATCATCGATTACTTAATCCGGTTGGATTTCTCATATACATAATCACAATATCTTAGTGAATCTATGTATATTGGTTGGATCATGTTTTTATCTCTTTGATATTGATTTACAAGTATTCTGTAAGTCCTCTGGATCAAACAGACAATGGTCTCACCGATCGATATCAAAGGACAACGGTCGCACCGATCCATATCGAAGGACAACGGTCTCACCGATCCATATCAAAGGACAAAGGTCGCACTGATCCATATCAAAGGACAACGGTCTCACCGATGCTGATCATTTGAGTCACCGAAGATGTCTCACTGATGCTGATCAAACGAGTCACCGATCATGACACACCGATGCTGATCAAATGAGTCACCGATCATGACACACCGATGCTGATCAAATGAGTCACCGATCATGACACACCGATGCTGATCAAATGAGTCACCGATCATGAAACATCGATGCTGATCAAATGAGTCACCGATCATGACACACCGATGCTGATCAAATGAGTCACTGATCATGAAACACCGATGCTGATCATCTGAGTCACCGAAGATGTCTCACCGATGCTGATACTGATGACCTACCGATCACTTGACTCACCGATAGTCATAAACAACTTTTTGAATTTATTTATCTTTATTTAATCTAACCAACAGTCATATTGGGAATATTTTAATGCTCTGTCATTTATTTAATAAAGGTTGTTGGATGTCAGGGAACCGTACCTCGTACCTGCAAAAAAGAAATCATTTCTTTTACTGGAGCTCGTGCCATAAATACAAGAAGTCCCTGCTGGTGCAAATATACTGGGTGTAATAACGACGAGACATATAGGAGTGCAAAGAGTGGTGGATGAGATAGTTGTAGAAGACACAGAACCTCATACACACTCAAGATTACTCAAGAAGAGTTCTGTACATTCACAAGGACATTGAAGAAATTCATCCACTACATTTCTCATTATCTATGAATCTGGATTCCAAGCAGACGACACTCTGTTTTTCAGACAAAAACCAGAAGAGGACTCAGAATCATCTCTGATCAAACTCAAGGAGTTCAAAGCTTCACTGCAATCACTAGAGCCATTTCTAAACTCTACATCTCTACTCTGTGATTCATTATTTCACATTTCGAGCAGTGTGTGTTATCTGTTGTTTTTAACACACACACTGTCTCTTGTACTTTAACTGGAGGATCTGTAAATCCTCACTCAAACTCTTACATCTTTTATTTCCCACTGAGATAGTGGTAGAGGTCATGTGTGACCTGGACAGCTGGTTGCTGTTGTTCTGTTTCCCACGATTAACAGTGGTAGAGGTCTTGGACCTGGACAATTGTAAACTGTTGTGAACCCCGATCCAGGGTGTGGATCAAATTTATACAAATTGTTGAGAGGACTAAGTCTCAGATTGAGACTGAACCTATTGGTTATATCTGCTGTGCTATATCTTTTAAAGTTATTCTTTTATTTTGCTGCTAATTACTTTAAAATCAAAACTGTTTTAAAGTCACTTTGATAATTAAATTCACAAGTGTTTATATTAGTTGTATTTCAGTAAGTTGGTTTCAAAAGTTAATCAACCTTTCTGTTTTGATTAACTGGGAAATAATCAATCCCTTGAGAACCCAACAAAACCTTTACTTTGATATAAATTCACTACAGTTTAATTCAGTATTTTATTTGGGGGTTTTTAAAGACAAAGTTTTTAAAACAGAAATTTTAATTGGAACTCAATTCACCCCCTCTTGAGTATCCACTCCGACCAACAACTTTATAATTATTGTAGTTTTTTATTTCATACATTAAGAATGATATTAAAAATATATATTAATTATTAATACCATATGTATTCATAAAATATATGTTTATATCTATCCATTTAAGTTAATGATTAAAAATAAAACATGTTGTCTATGGAGTTGGTAGTTTTCACGTACGCATGAGTGGCATTTTCATTTTTCAATGGATGGGAAAAAAAGAATGTAAATAATTATTTATCTTTAAAAAAGAATAATTTTTTCATATATATAATATTTATTAACTAAATATATTATTATAACCCACAATGTAAGGTGGCTATGAAAAATGAAACATGTTGTCCATAGAGGCAATAATTCATACGTACACACAAGTGACATTTTCATTTTTTTAATAGATGGGAGGGGAATTGAAATGGTTTTACCATGGATATAATAAAATTTCAGTCTACCAATGATAATTATTTAATTATATTAACATTTATAGAACAATTTTTGAGAAAAATGGTTGAGAAATATGAAGAATAAAAGACTTGGGGGTGGATATTACTCACGTTGATGATTTAAGACTTCTCTTGAAAGAATTATTGGAATTGGGGGATTTGGGATAATTTATTGTAAAAATGGTATGAGAAATATGTAAATGGATTATAGGAGGGTTAAAATGGTCAATTATTCAAGGAATCTTTGAAGTAGAGGTGTGTCTTGAAGCGAGTGGAAGCGATATCCTTTAATAGGTGAAAATGAGGGAATTTTCATTGAAATTGAATGGTAGGTGAGGGGTAAAAATGAAATTACATGATAGTTAGATGGTAAAAATTAGAGAGACATGTATTTATGAATCTAAAACCAAAAAAACTCATATATAAGGTGTTTTTTAAGTTAATTTAGTACAATTCGAGCCACTTTTTGTTACTCATTTTACGCATATTAACCTTGATTAAAAATTAACCATGATGATTATTTTTTTACTAAAAATATTAAATGAATACTCTTAAATTTTTTGATGTGGTGATTCTAAATTTTTAATCTATTTAATCTAATTCAATATCTAAATATGGTAAAATTAACTTTTAAATCAAAACATATGATATATAAAAAACTTTTTTTTTGTAAAAAGATGGGTTGTTATACATTAAGTGTTTTTTTCATATTTCATATAAATTACTAATTAAATGAGTTTAAATATATTTCATTATATTTTTAAAAAACATACTAGATTTATTATTTAAAATATATTTATTTTAATATATTTGGAAAAAATTACACAACTTTTGTAAAAAAAATTATTTGAAATATAACTATTTTATTATTGTAACTAATATTTAATTTACTAAATTATTTGTATGATTTAAATGAAAATTAAAATAATAATAAAATTATATTATTATTATAAATATTTAAACCTTTGTATTTAACTCAAATTCTATAGTTGAAAAAAAATTAATTTTAATATAAACATGCATAACACATAAAAATGGGTTCTAGAAAAAGATATTTCTCTTGAAAAAAATATTTATTCACATTGCATGCTAAGTGAAAATATTTAGATTAAAATTAAATTATTTGTTTTTATATTTTATTAATATATTTCACATTATTCCATAGTGATCAATTATTTTATAAGTACACAATATATAGAAAATGTATAATTCTTTGAGAAAAATTATTTTTTATCACTAAATGATTTTATTCTTAATTATTTAAGATTGATTACTTGTTTAATAAGCATTAGATAAATTTTATCAATGAAATGGTATTGAAATATTTATTTTAGTTTTATAAATAAATAAAATAATTCTTTTAAAAAATATAAATAATAATAATATGTAATACATAAACACATATATAAATTTTTATAATAAAATGTTTTAATTAGATATTATATTTTTTATTTCATATTTCATTCTAATGATGTGTCAATGTTTATATTATACTGTAATATTTTATGTCAATAAAATTTATTGTGTTTTATTTTAGTTTGGTGTTGTGTGTGAAACAAGTTACTCAAAATAGTATTCATTTAAAGTAAAATTAATACCAAAATCTCAAGGGCATTACATCCCCCCTAAATAAATTTTTTCTACATAATTTTTAATTATCACTCACTAATGAACTTATATAAGGGTATCCATAATATTGAAATGAATCAAGATAAAATTTATAATGAGATATCAATATCACAATCATAACTAAGAATAAAAACTCATCTTTTCCCTTATAATTGGATAATATTGTGATTATAAACCATTTCTTCCAAATATACCCTATTAGTTGTCTATAAGACTTATGTGTTTTTTAAAAAGTACCTTTTATAGATTCATTTTCATGATCCTATTTCCAAAAAAATAATAAAACCCGAATTGTTATCATAATCACTAATTAAATCATAGTAAATGATCATATGAATATGAAAACTCAATCCTAAAATTACTTCTCCTATGAAACATTAATTTCAACCTATGACACTTTTAGTTTAACTATGATATAAATTGGATCAACCTATAAATCCTTCAGTTTAACCAAGGGTGTCCATGGTCATATACTTATTAGGTGATCTAAACTAAATATATTCAAATCCCATATAATGGTTCATTGAGAGCATGTGAATGAACCAAGGAATATCCCATGGGAGTTTCAAATGAGTTGTGTGTTTAGGCCTCCATACCATGCACCGAGATAAGATCGAGTTAATATCTAATCATTCATTTTTGGGTTATTACCCCTAGGTTCATCTATGACAAAAACTACATCCAGTTGTTTGTATCCATAAATGGATATCATTGCTAGGAAACCACACAATCCATACATTTCCAACAATTTTAGGATGTTTTCATACATTTAGGATTATTTAGAGGGTTTTTACAAAACAATTATCTTATTATAATCCCCTAAATCAACTAAAATAATTCCAAAAAATTACTAAACTAAACTTTGATACTAACTTAGATTCCCTAGACCCGGACTCCCACATATGGTGCTAAAAAAATACTTTAATTTTTGGATTCGATACTAAGTGGGATGAACTACGATAAAAATGAATATATTTTATAATAATTACATTCTTTGAACATTTCATCTCATAAATAGTCTCAAAATCCCATAACCAAAAGGTTTAGTGTCTTTCAAGATTAGCTACATAAAGAACTTACTATTAAAATTTCTGCATAATCACACCATACTAGATACCCTTATGTAAATATCATAGGTTATACTCATCTTCATAATCTAGGGAATGGAAAACATAAGAAAGGGTTGAGCTCAAACACTCATTCAGGGAAAACCTATCAACATATAATCAAGGATTAGATCATTATCATAAGAGAAACATGAAATATCTAATTATAAAAACATGGAATAATAAGAGTTTTCTACAAATCAGGTTTGAAGGACTTGTAATCTAAAATTACTAAACATATACCATGGAATAATATTAAAAAATCAAAAGACAATAATCATGGTTTTTATAACATAACATAGTTAGATCACATATAAATGTGGTATAAAAGTAAATATAGTAAAACATAACATTGTGAACATAACTACCCACAATCATGTCCCCACACAATATCATTATATCATGTGTTATAAACTTTAACCAATGAATTGGAGGGGTTTAATATACCCAACCTATCTCAGGGATTTAATAGACCCAACCCAGTTTAGATCATTATCATGCCTATCCCTTCTTAGAGATTTAACGGACCTAAATCATCCTAGGGATTTATCAAACTCAACCTATCTTAAGGATTTATCAACCACACCCCATATAATGGATTTATAAAAATTAAAATGTATTTGTGATTTATTATAACTAGCCCATATCATGGTATTATCATACCCAAATCATCTCAAGGATTTATCAGACCCAACACATATCTTAGCTTTGTCGGACCTAACCAGTCTCTTGGATTTATCAAACCCAACCAATCTCAGGGATTCATTCAACATAACCAGTCATAAATATTTATCATAACTAACCTATCTCATTTATAAATTTTTGTACCATATAAAATTAAAAATATATCATATCATGAATAAACCATGGAAATAAATTTGGATTCATAATATTTTTAAATGGTATCACATAAAATGAATTCAAGAATTAAATCAATTGATACAAAAAGTTAGTGTTCCACAAGGGATTTATAAGGTGATTGAATGAAAAGTACTCCAAAATAGATATATATTTTAGAATTAAATATGAAAATGGAAGCAAAATCATAAATACAGTTTTCATAAAACATTTTAACATTATAAAAAAACAAAGTTACGGTTCACTTTCAAAAGTTGTTTTCAAGAAGTTAAAATAAAAAAAAATAAAAAATTACTGATGAATAAATCTTAATAATATATCCTTGAAGAATAAATATTTTTTTAAAGGAAATGTGTCTTGTAAGATAAAACATAAGATCATGGAAAGAAAAACCATTAATATTTTAGAATACCATTGTTGAAGCTTGTATCATAAAAAGAGTAAAAAATCCTCCTTTTGAAAAGAGGTGATAAAAATATGAATATCATAAGAGATAATAAATATTTTTATTTCAAAATAATAGCGTAAAATATTTTTGGAAATAAATAATATAGATATGAATAAAAATAGTCTTCAAATAGTATGCCAATTATTATTAAAAATGTAATACTTTTATGTGAATGAAATACATCAGTGAAGAAAATTTGAATTAAAAAATTTATTTTCCCCAAATATAAAGATAATTTTCTATATAAAAAACCTTAGGTTTTAATAAATAAAACATTGAAGAAATCTATTTTGGAATAAATCTTATAACTCAATTAATGGGGTTGAGTTAATAAAAAACCCTTATAACTTTGGAATCTTTTGAATCAAAATCCATAAAATGTGAAAAAATTTGATGGATTTGAAAATAAATTTAATTGGATGATAAGTATGATATAAATAAATACATGATGATCATATACACCACACATATAAAATAAGTAGTGAATATGGAATATATCTCATAGAAGGAGATTTGAGATGAGAAAAACCCTTTCCGCATTGGTATTAAATAAAATCAAAGAGTATGAATGAAGGGTCATATAATGAATTTTAAAATCCATTAAAGAATAATTAAAAAATATAATAGGATATATTTGGTAGTAATTACACTATAAAATAATAATAGGTGAATAATATGAAAACATGCTTCAATGAAGGGAAATTGAGATAGTAACCCTTTTCTTTACTCTCAACTTCCAAGAAAGTGAGCTAACCTCATATATAATAAATATAACCATATTAATAACATATTTTATAACCTTATTCATATATAATACCTTTTTAACCATTAATTTTAATCATTTATTATTCATTATTTATTTATTTATTATTTATTTTAATCATTGGGTATTAGTGATTTTGATTACTTCACATATGCCTTGTAACGTTTATGTCGATCCCCATAATTTTATAACAAGTTCATAATTACTAGATTATTTAAGTTTATATAATAAATGTTAATTAATTATTTAAAAATATCTAATTTCATTCCATGAAATTTTTATTCATGGTTCATGAAGATGAAATCAGTGATGAGCATGTTTCGAATAATTTACTGATGTCAACAGATTACTTTATAATGATCATTTTTATATATAATGATTTTAGAATAATATTAATGAAATATATTAATACTTAATATAATATATATTCATTAAATAAATTTTTATAATCATCCATGTATAGAGGGGATGAAAAATTAAGCACATCATCTATGGAGTGGGTAGTCTGCACATACGCATGAGCGATGTAATGAATTGTATTTTCATAAAGGTACAAATAATTTTTTGGTTCAATTTCCTTCAAATGGAATATATGGTGTTACCCCATGGAGTCATGAAGTTCACGAGGGAGTTTAGGGCTTGTTCGGAGAACAGAACCCCAAAATTTTGAAAAGAAAATCGGGCCGAATAGATAGTAGAAACCAAACCACCTTGCCCGTATGGTCTCTAATAATCGTGAGGGGTGAGACAGAGGAGGAAAAAGGGACCCATGGTTTTTCTAAAATTGTAAAATCATAGGTTCATGACCATGAAAAAAAACTCAAAGTTTGGAAAGTAGGATTTCACACAGTTTACGCATGGTTAGAAAAACTGTGGGCCTTAACTCTGTGAGGTATTTCTTTAAGAAGTGAGACTAGCACAATTCGTTCAGGTTTTGAAAAAAAAATGCATCAAAATTTTACACCCTCTATTTTGAGGTTGAAATTACCTTTTTCCCCCTTCATCAATATTTTAAAACCTTTTCTTTTTATCCTCTTTTATTTCCAATGAATGAACCCATCAACTCCTCCCACGAGCTCCCATCTCCTTCAACCTAGGTTCTTCAATATCTTCAAAATCTGATGTCCAAATAAAGATTCATCCTAGGAATTGGATAGATAGAGGTGTTATCTACATTAATCTACCTTTTTTATCTTGGTTTATCTTCGAATCCTTTATGGAATTTAAGTGTAATCTCTTTTGCCCTATTTTTAGGGTGTTAGATCATTTCTTCAATTTCTCCTAACCAAATTCAAATATGAAGCCACCATTAGATGAGGAGTCATCAATGGCCCTAAGGTAGGTGGTATCATTATTTTACCCAAAATTTGTATTGTTTTTATATCCATGTTGTTGTGCCTCATGCCGACCTTCGCCGCACATCACCCTAAAATTGATTTCTTCCTCTTAAATTGGTATAAACATCTTATTATACTCATGAGGATAATTTTTTAGTAATCTAGAGGATATAAAACTCAATTATAAATACCACTTGGGTGTTCCATCTTGAATTAACCCTTTTAGATTATTTTTTAAAGGCTCAAAACACATCCTAAGCATTCGAATTGGATTATAATTGAACTTTAAAACTTCTATATAAATGTTGATTGAACCCAAGGAACCTTATAAATTCTTTTACCAACTTATAATTGAAAATTTACCTTATAAGTAGTTTCCTAAATGAAAATGGAACCTTCTAAGTGTCTTTTTAATCCTTGTTAAATGAACTTCCAAGTTTGGTTTGATTAAATGTCATGTATTAATTGGAATGGATTTTTTATGGTGGATTCACTTAATAAAATGAATTAAATGGTTTAAATAGGATGAATTATAAAGGGTGTAAAGGCCACGTTAATCCTCAAATGTTTTATCAATTTATCAATATGAATTATAATGCTTTTCTTGTATTTGGGATTAACTAATAAAATGCATGATAGGTAATGCCTCATCGCTATAATTATAAATATGATTATCCATTTAATATAGGTTGTGTAAAGATGGTAAGAGTTCTATTGGGAATGAAGTTTCATTCTCCCCTATATCAGGTGTTGAGCATAACATCTCACATCATTGACTCTATTTGGATGGTAGTCAGGACACACCATATCCCTTGTTTTGGGTGTTGGAATGAAAAAACACCCACCATCTCGAGTGTCAAACATGACGTATTTCATTCTTCATGGAATGTAAGGAATATACCATTTTTCTTGAGCTTATAGGAATTTTTATACTGGTAATGGATGTATGATTTACATCCTGATCCAACCATCGCCTAGTATTTTAGGTATATAGCCACTTAAGTTTTCACACACTTGGTACATATAGGTAGATACAATATATAACCATACTATATATATTATTATTGGATGTATAGTTACTAATCAGACACTCTTTCCAGTTATGAACCGAAGTAGGTATATCCACTAGGTTTCCTTTAGGAACATGAGGAGACTAGTATTTATTTATTCAGTATTGATGATTATTTATTTAGACTCTCACACTATTTATCTATGATAACTTCTTGGATTACTTCTAAACACCATTATTTGTGGCATACTAGTATTTTATCCCACACCCTACTAAAGATGCCTTTGGTAACCAAGTAGATTACTTGTTTATAAGTATGGGTAAGGGAAAGCACCCTGTTATAAACATTTGATATGTTTGGATTATAGATGGAGCATAGGAGCACATGACTGAGCATATTCTTAAGATATTGGTGGATAAAAATTCTATTATTTTTATAGTTTTGTATAAAATGATTGTATATGACTATCCCATATTCCATTTTTCTATATCAGCTAGTCATGTATCCATGTATATGACACTACCTAGTGGATTTTGATATTATTATTCAATTTCTCATTTATTTGTTCTTCCAATACTTATTTATTAGGTATATTTATATATGATTTTTTTGTTGTATGTTTATGGTTATATCCAATATTCCACTCTAATTTGAGGGTATAGTCTTCCCACTATACCACCTTTACACCCTCTCTACTAGTCAGTGACCTTTGACATATGGGTAAGAATGCTTGAGGCCATGTAACCCAAAAACTCAGGACATTAGTTAAGAGAAAACTAGTTCAGGATATTATAAAGTGGTATCAAAGGTTTTTTCCTTTTATCTTACTATTTGGGTATTAAACAGAAGACTATGAGTTAAAAGAATTTGGAAATGACCCTGTTCCTGGACGTAGTTAACTCATGTCTAAGGAAAACCCAAATTACCTAGGATGGGAGATTGCAGTTATTGATTATGCCATTTATAGTTGATACAACTTCAATGTTGGGTGACACACTTTTCATATGGTTCTATTATTATTGGTATTATTTAAATTATATTTCTTTTACCTTGTCCTGATGAAACGAGGGTGTTTCATTACATGCATTATTATAGGTATAATAGAACTAATATGCCATGAATTTTTCCATGTCACATCTATTTTTAGCATGAAATATTCTATTTTATATTGTTCGTACCTTGATTATTTATGGAATTGTGATGAATTTTCTTATAGGGTTGAGAAAAAATAATTTAAACTTAAAGTTTCTTCCTTAACCTAGCAGCATTTTCCTTCATAAGTTAAAGAAAACACCTTAAGTTTTTAATTATGGAACATTGAGCCATGGACCATTGGTATCATGGGATAAAACATGTTATGGTATGGGTTAAGTGGACAACCTATTTTGGTTTATAAGGAGAATGGGATCTTATGGATCGGAAATGGTGATCTATATAATTCAACCATCTAAAGAGATTTAAATATTTGAACAAGCACAAATTTAAAATGAATGTGACTTTTAAAGTTAAAATGTCCATCTTATATACATGAAAATGAGACCTAAAACCAAATATGGCCTTAGTAGTGGGTAGTAGGTGTGTCTATTAAGTTCTTATGACATGATTTGGTATTTCTCTATTACCCAGTCCTGGATTTAGAAGCAGGAAGAGGAGTATGATTTTTCTATAGGAAGGATATGCACCTATATAGTTTTCTGTTTTTAATATTTCCAATTATTAATATCTCTTCTAAGGAATTCATTTGGAATTGTAGCATCATGCCTCCATGACATCCTCCAGTCATACTCCCTAAAGGCGGTGATGACCATGCACTGGAGGAGGTGGTCCCTGATCCAACAGAGGTTCCTCCTGTAGTTCCACCTATGGCACCTATTCATATTCCTAATATGGGCACTGATGCCCAGTTTTGAGAGGGAATTTTTTGTATGATGTAATCTATGAAAGGCGTTGCTTGACTTTCCCTAAGTATGGGAGAGTTGACTCAGAAGTTCTAGAAACAAGATCCTCTCACCTTTTTAGGGGATGGTGGACCACACGTTGCTGAGTTTTGGTTCAAAGCTATTATTTCTATATTCATGCATTTGGATACATCTCTAGAGTGGAGGGTCGAACTTGATAATTACATGTTGTGCGATTCTACTAAGTAGTGGTGGGATATTATTACCCAGGTAGATCAACATAGTACGTTTTGAACAAATTTCTAGACTATTTTCTATGAATACTTATTTCCCCAAACTCTAAGGGCTAACAAAGATAGAGAATTCATGAACCTGTAGTAGGGAGGTATGTCTATAATGGAATACTCTACTCACTTTACAGAGCTGTCTTAGTTCGCACTGACTCTAGCGGGTGATGATCTTATGACTGCCAGGTGATTTGAGGATGGACTGGAATATTCCATACGATCACAAGTAAATGTATTTTAGTAGACAACCATATCAGAGATAGACAACAAATCCCTTATCACAGATTGAAATTTTAGGGAATCGAATGGTGTGAGTCAGGGTAGTTCAACACCTATATCTATTAGTGTTTATTCTTCTTGGTGAAATAGAAATTTTGAGATTACTTATGGAGGTAGAAACAGTCAAGATACTTATTCTTATAGCTTTCTAATATGTCACCAGCGTGTGAAGATGGGAAATACAAAATCTCAGTGTTTATGATATCCATGAGAAACACCAATTACTATTACTCATTATTGGATGGAACCTATGTAACATTTGGAACTAAATAATTAGATGGAGGATTTGGAGGCTAAAGGCTTTATATTCCCCAACACTTCTCCTTAGGGTTAAACAGTACTTTTTTCCAAGAATTTGGAAGTTAACCTTTGGATTTTCATGGATTACCTTCATTTGAAATAGATCATGATAAAGAATCAGTACCCATTTCCTAGAATAGAAGACCTATTTGATCAGCTCTAAAGAGAGAGAGTGTTTTTAATAATAGAATTGAGGCTAGGATATTATTTGGTGCATGTTAGTGCATTAGAAATAGCCCACAAAACTTATAGAAGAAGGTATAGTCTATATGGATACTTGGTCATACCATTTGGACTCATGAACGTACCTATTGTTTTCATGGATCTTATGAATTGAGTTTTCCATCCGTATCTGCATTTATTTGTTGTAGTCTTTTTTATGACATCTACGCTCCAGAAACGACTATTCCAATCATCTTGAGATCATTATGGGTACATTAAGATAGAATTAGCTATATTCTAAGCTCATTAAGTAACACTTCTGGATCGATTAAGTCCACTTCTTGGGTTATATAATCTTGGATTTAGGAGTTCCAGTAGATGCATAGAAAGTGATAGTTCTAGTTTCCTAGGAGAATTCCAATAATTTTTTTGAAATTCAAAGATTCTTGGGGCTAGTTGGGTATTAAAAACGCTTCATTAATGTTTTCTCATGTGTTTTAGCACTGTTTATTGGCTTGAAAAAGAAAGGTGTAAAATTCATATGTTCAAAAGTTCGTGAAGTATCCTTTCAGGAGTTAAACGATCATTTGACTTCAGCACCAATACAGATTCTTACAAAGATGGGAAGAAGATAAATTATATACAGTGATGGATTAGGTATTTAGATAGAAGATATTCTGATTTATAATGAGAGAGTTTTTTGTGTATATGTTTTTTAGCTGAGGTCTCATGAGTAGAATTACCCAATGCATGACCTTGAGCTAGCTATGACTGTTCATGCTCTAAACTGTTGGAGATACTATCTACTTAGAGAGTGTTTTGTGGCGTTCACTGATCATAAAATCCTCAAGTAAATATTTATATAGTGTGATCTGAATCTTAGGCAGTCCAGCTGGGTTGAGTACCTACAATCATTTTATTTTGAGATGGATTACATGCTTGGTTAGGGAAATACATTAGCAAATGGTTTGAACCAAAATACTTCGACACAGGAAGTTAAGGAGTCCAATGGTGAATGGAATATCATAGCCTTATTCTCAAAGATACACACTTAGGTTCAAGAGGATCATGACCATATTATCCCAATAGCCTTAGTAATGGACTCTAATCTTGTTGAATGGGTAATAATGAGGCAAATATCTGACCCCGATGACCTTTTCCTAAGGAAAATAATCTCAGATGATGATACATCTTCAGGTTGGACCATGAATGGGGATGATACTCTATAATTACATGGACATGTATGGGTACTAGAAGACATCAAAGAGGAGATGATGCAGGAATTCCATGCCTCAACTTAGGCATTTCTTCTTAATGTCACTAAGATGTATCAGGATCTATAGTGCCAATATTGGTGACCTGATATGAAATTGGATATTTTCAACTTCATCACCCAGTGTTCCACCTATCAGCAGGTGAAGGTGGAAGATTAGCATCTAGCATGGATTTTATAGACATTGTTTATTCCTAAGTGGAAATGGGATAATGTTTTTATGGAAGTCATGTCTTTTTTACCCAGGTCACATCATGGAAAAGATACATTGTGGGTTGTATTTGATCACTTTATGAAGGTTTCATACTTCTTACCAATGCGAGAGACCTTCTTGGTAGACGATCTTGGGAGGATATACATCAGAGAGGTTATACATCTTTATGGATATCCTAATTATATATTTTTTGATAGAGATGCTTAATTTACGTCATGATTCTGGTAGGGGTTACCGAAGGACTTAGTTATATAGGTGGTTATGAGCAAAACCTATCACCCTCAGATCGATGGACATAAAAAGTGTGAGATTTAGCTTTTAGCGGACATTCTCCATGGATGTGTCCTTAACTTCAGGGGTTCTTGGGGGAAACATATTACCCTTGTTAAGTTATCTTATAAAAAAATATTTCAGTCTACCATCAAGATTGATCCTTATGAAGCCTTAAATGATAGTCCTTTTCATTCACCTCTATGATGGTTAGAGGTAGAGAAGACATCTTTTCTTAGACCATGTATAATCCCAGAGAATACATAGAAGGTTCAATTGATCAGAAAGCGCATGGTGACTGCTCAATCCTAACTACAGTCATATACCAACTGACATTGGAGGACTCTTGAGTTCGAGGTCAGAGACCTGATTTTCTTTCCAGTCTTGACTAGGTTGGTATATAGACATATTCATAGGTAGGGTAAGCTATCACCAACATTAGTGGGACCCTTTGAGGTTTTTAAATAGATTGGACTAG
The DNA here is from genome assembly GCA_963277665.1 of Viscum album. Classification (NCBI taxonomy): domain Eukaryota; kingdom Viridiplantae; phylum Streptophyta; class Magnoliopsida; order Santalales; family Viscaceae; genus Viscum; species Viscum album. The sequence goes on from OY728144.1 coordinate 302,990,030, forward strand.
TGGTTTACCAAATAACACTTCCTTAGAGATACTAGTATATAAATTATGTATTTTATATATCTCAACTTCAATAGTATTATCCAGACCCATCACATGTCTTTTTTCCTGATGAGGTTGTGTTGGATGTGGATGCTTCCTTTGAGGAGTATCATATTCGCATTGTGGATCAAAGCATGAAGACACTCCAAGGTAGGTTAGTTCCTTTGGAATGGGTTCTATGGTAGCATGGTTGAGTATTGGAAAAGACCTGGGAGTGGGAAGCTGATATACGAGCTCAGTGGTCAGAACACTTTGTTGATGATACCTCTTTAACCTCATAAATCCAACTTGAGGATGAATTGATTTAAGGAGGGGAGGTTGTAATGAATCATCTTTTCACAAAGGTATGGATCGTTAGTTTTTTTTAATTTCCTTTAAATGGACCTTATGATTTTACCCAATGGAGTCACAAAGGTCATGATGGTGTATGGGGTTTGTTTAGAACCAAGAACCATGTAGTTTTGAAAACAAAATGGGCCACATAGTTAGTGTAAAACATGTTTCCAAGCCCACATAGTCTCTACTAGCCATGTGAGGTGAGATAGAGGAGCAGCAGGAGCTACATAGTTTTTATAAAACCATGTGACCCTAGACGCACACCTGTGTGAAATAATTTAGAGTTTAGACAATGGGATTTCACATGATTTGGGTATGGTTAGGGAATCTGTGTGCCTTAACCATGTGAGGTCTTTGCTTAAGAAATGTGGATAACATGGTTTGAGCACGATTTGGCCAAACCATGCATCTCCTTTTTTAGGGTGAAATTAATTTTTTACCTTTATTAATCTTTTAAACCCTTTTCTTTTTCTCCTCTACTATTTCTAGAGTATTAACCCATCATGCTTATCACAATATCCCATCCCCTTCATACTAGGTTCTTCAATATATTCTCGATTTGAAGTCCAAATAAATATTCATTGAAGGTGTTGGATATCTAGAGGTATGATCTAAATTTCTATTCCTTATTATCTTAATTTATCTTCAGATACATTGTGTTATTTAGTTGAATGCTATTTTTCTCTATTTTCTGGGTGTTGGACCATTTCCTCAATTTCTCCCAACCTAATTTTAATTTGAGGCCTCCATCATATAAGGATTCATCAACAACCCTAAGGTAGGTGTTATCATCATATTCCCCAAATGTAGTGGTGTTTTCATGGCCTCATCATTGTTCTACATGACATCCTTCCCCACACATCACCCTAAAATTGATTTCATCATCTTGAATTGGTATATAAATCTTATTATACTATAGAGGATCATTATTTAGTAAACTAGAGGATGTATACCTAAGTTATGGACACCCCTTGGGTTTTTCAGATTGAATTACCCATTTTAAATTAATTGTTAAATGGTCTGTAATGCCTCATAATATTTTTACTTGGTTTGTAATTGAGCTTGACTACTTATATAAAAATTTTGACTGAACCCAAGGCACATTCTAAGTGCTTGTCCCAAATTATAATTGGACATTTTCCTTGTAGGTAGTTTCCTAAATGATAATGGAACCTTCTTGGTGCCTCTTCAAGCCTTATTAAATTAATTTCCATGTTTTTTTAGATTAATGGTATGTATTAAATGGAATGGCTTGTTCATGGAGGATTTCCTTCCATAAATTAATTAAATGGTTTAATTGGAATGAATTATAAAGGGTATGAATGTCACACCAATCGTTGCATGTTTTATCAATTGCTCTATATGAATTGTGATGCCTTAATTATATTTGCGATTTAATAATAAAATGTATGAGAGGTAATGTCTCATCTCTATTATTATAAAAATTATTATGAGTTTGATATAGTCTGTGGAACAATGGTAAGGACTTTTTTGCACATGAATGTTTATGCTCCCTTGCATCGGGTGTTAAGCATGACATCTCACACCATTGAATCTATTTGGATGGTAGGAATGATGCACCACATCCCTTATTTTGGGTTTTGGCAAGAAAAAACACCCAACATCCCGAGTTTTGAGCATGAAGTCTCTCACTTTTAATAGGATATCAGGCATATACCCTTTTTCATGAGCTTATTGGATCATTTAGATAGGTAATGGATCTTTGAGCTACACCACGGTCAAGACAACACCTAGTATTCCAGGTATATGGACACTTATTTCCCCACATACTTGGTCTATATAGGTTGATGAAATATATATATATATATATATATATATATTATATTACTGTATGTATAGTTTCTGATCATACACACTTTTTGGTCGTGAGCTGAAGAAGATAGTGCCGCCAGGTGTCCTTTAGGAACCTGACCAGGCTAGTGTTTATATATTCAGTATTGATGATTATTTATTTAGAATCACACAATGTTCATCTACGATAAATGCATGGATTACTTCTAGACATTGTTTGTGGTGGACTATTGGGATTTTATCTCACACCATACTCGGGACACCTTTGGTGCTAGAGTAGATTACTTTTCTGCAAGTATGGGTAAGGGAAAGCTCCCTGCTATATATATTTGATATGTTTGACATATATATGATCATATGATCAAAGGATCAAGAATATGCTCGAGATGATGATGGAGAAGCCTTTTTTTGTAGTTTCGTATAGCATGATAGTACATGCATATACCATGTTCCCTTTTTGTATATCAGTAGGTCATGAATCCATGTATACGACCCTACCTAGTGGACTTTGATATTATTATTCAGTTGCTTGATTATTTATTCTACTATTTCTTATTTATTAAGTCAGTTTAAATGTACTTCTATTGTTTTATGTTAATGGTTATATTTTTTTGTTCCACTCTGATATGAGGGTATATTCTCCCCAATGTACCACCTTTACACCCTTGAAGCCAGTCAGCAACCTCTATCATATGAGGAGGAATGCTTAAGGCCATGTAACACACCATCTTGGGACCTTAGTTAAGTAGATGCCTGGTTGGGACATTATAAGAAATGTTTTAATTTTTCAATGGATGGAAATAAAAGAAAGTAAATAAATATTTATCTTTAAAGGATAAAAATTATGTTATATAAATAATACTTATTCATTAAATATATTCTTATAACCATCCATTTAATTTAGTGATGAAAAACGAAACATGTTTTCCATGGAAGCGGTAGTCCACACATACGCCCTGTTGATGTTTTCATTTTTTGAATCGGTGAGAGGGGAATAGATAATGGTTGTACCATAAATAAAATAAAATTTAAGAATACCAATTATACTAATGTAATTATATTAATATTGTTATAATTTTTTTAGGAGTATGTATGAGAATGATAAAGAATAAAATACTTAGGGGGTGGATATTACTCATGTTGAGGATTTGAGTCTTCTCTTGAAAGATTTCTTGGAATTGGAGGAATTGGTCCACTTTATTGTTACCAAGGGTAGCCAAAAGTGAAAATTGATTTTTGGATTGAAACAATTGGTAGGTTTTAAGGAAATTTCAAAGTAGAGGTATGCATTTTAGTAGGTGGAAGTGAGCTCCTTTTATAGGTGAAAATAGGGACTTTTCTTTGGAATTGAATAGTCGGCGAGGAGTAAGAATTGAATTTTAGGAGATTTTGGTGTGTTAGGGAATGTAATGTTAGTGATACATGTAGGTATTAATTTAAAACCTAAAAAAATTTCTTATAGATGGTGTTTATGTCAAGTTAATTTAGTAAAATTTGATTCACTTTATGTTATTCATTTTTACCCTTTTTAACCTTGATTAAAAATTAACCATGGTAAAAAAAATTACTAAAAATATAAGATGACCCCTATTACCCAATGTTGATATGATTATTTAGAATTCATACTACATTTTAACTAATTAATTTTATAAATGTTTGAAAATTAACTTTTAAATCAAAACATAAGATATATTGAAAAAATATTTTTATATAAAAAATAACTTGGTATATATTAAGTGTTTTTATTATTATTTACTATCAATTACTAATTAAATGAGTGAAAATATATTCAATTATATGTTTAAACATCATAAAAGAGTCATCATTTGAAATATATCAATATAATTTATTTATGAAACATCTTAAACTAAACCAATGGGTCCGAGCTGGGGGTTCCACACAACCTCATGTGTGCAACCCCATGCACAAGAGGTTGTCGACTAGCAGTGATGGCCTATGAATTATATTGGAGAGAATATTACATAGGTACTAGGTAAACATTATATTATAATAAGGAAGTGATAAAAATAATCAATGAATAGTGAATAAATATATAACCATCAGAGTAACAAAATAAACAATAAAGACATACCATGTAGTAAAAATATGGCATGTCAAATATATAAAATAAAGCAATTATATGATCCATGTATGAGGTAAATCTAGTAAATAAAAGTAATAATAGACATTTGTCCCAAACTCCATACAACAACATCCATGTCCTCCAGCTAACCAACTCAAATATCCATCACAGGGCCCTTTCCCTTCATCGTATCTCTTGTCATGAAATTTACAAGTGCACTAAAATTCTTGAGTAGGGTGTGAGTAAAAGACTCATTTGGAAACCACCAATGACCCTTAGTAGTAGTGAATAAGGTATAAAGGTGCATGCTATGAAAATATATAGAATAGATATAAATAGAAATATATTACACAAGCACAAAACACATGTCGGGTACTCAGAGACTGGCTCAACCTGCTTTGGCTCCATGTCGAAAAGAACATTGATCGTCTACCTAGCACATCCCCCTTGATGGGATATACCAGAAACACGTGTGACATATCCCTCCAGTTGGGATAACCTAAGTACATACTGACCAATGTTTGAAACATCCCTCGCAAGATGGACTTTATGTAGCTCTGACTTACCTTTATGCAAGTCAGAAAAACCTAGGGTTACCCTTATATAATAGGTAAGAATCATATCCTACCCTTACATAACCAAGTAACTACCCATACATGAGTAGTGAATTTATTTTATTACCTTTATCTGAGTAAGGACTTACCATTATGTAGCTAAGGGAAAAATTATCTTACCTTAACACATCCTTTATAAATCATTATATACCATTATAAAAAGAATAGGTCCTATATAAGGGTAAATATTAAATTGAAAATTATTAATTTTTAATTAAAAGTATTAAAAAATACAATCAAATGGGTCTTTATATATTATAAAAAAGAGAATTTTATAATTTTACCCCTCAAATGACTTCTTTTCTTTAAGAAGTATTTCAAGAAATCTTGCTCAAACAACTTAGTCCACTGAGCTCAAACATCTAACTCCGACTCCCATGTTTCCTCTTGGATCTATACAATCTACCATAAGTTTAGAAAAATTGTCATAATATTCCCTCATAAGAATTTCTCACTCTAGTCTACAATCCAAACAAGTCATTCAAAAAAAGATGAATATTTCTCCAACTCAACATCATCACAGTCGAGGACATGAACATGATCGGTCTCATACTTCTAAAGTTGAGACAAATGAAATAAATTATGAATACCTTGATACTATAAAATAAGATCCAACTAATATTCCACTATATTGATGCGTTCGATAATCTCGAATGACCTAACATTCTGTGGTTATAAATTTCACTTCCTCCTCAAATACCTATCTCCTAATAGAGGGAACACCCATAATAAGACTTTTTATCCTACCACAAACTACAAGGGTTGTATCCTTCAATTAGAATAATACTACATCCTATTTTGAGACATTAAAATTCGTTTTTTAATCAACTACACCCGCTCTAAGGTATATTGTACCATACTTATCCCTCCAACTGAATACTCACCTGCCTCATGCCATCATAGTGCTGATCAACATGGTTTTCCTGACAGAGCCACAAATTAATTCATTTTATTTGAGGACTAGAATATGTTATTTTAGGAAAAATCTACTAGATCTAAGTGATCATCCCAAGCTCATCCAAAATCTATAATACATGCTCAAAGCATATCCTCTAAATTTTGGATTGTTTTTTTTAAATCCCCACTGTTCTGATTATGAAAGTCTATACTAATATTCAATTGAGTCCCCATCACCTTTTTCAAGTCCTTACAAAACCGAGATGTGAACCCAGAATAACCGTTAAATACCATGATCTAAGGTGATCTATGATGACACATGATCTCTAGAACATAGATCATTCGAAGATCATCCATTGAGTTTATCCCTTGGATCAATATTAAGTAATTCACCTTAGTGAATCGATCTAATACCACCCAAATAGTGTCTCGAACCCTTAAGGTACTGGGAAACCTTGTCAAAAATTCTTTAATCACTGCATCTCAATTCTACATAGGCATTGGAAGTGGACAGAGTAACCCTCTAGGTCTTTGATGATCGACCTTAATTCTTTGACAATTTAGACAATAGGATACACTGAGTTTAATGTCTATTTTTTATATTGGGCCACCATATTTTCCATCTAATATCGTGATACATATTTTTCAACTCCAGTTTCACTGTCCATTGTTAATAATGAGAGGCTCTCATTAGATCCTCTCTCATTGAAGATGAAACCATCAAACTGCTATGAACTAGAATCACTCTACATCAGTCCAAATCATAACATGAAATTAAACCACTAACTTCCAACCTATCATGAATCTTCATTCACTCTATATCAAGATTCTAAATGGAATTCACTCATTACACCAATGAGTATGTGATCACTAAGGGTTCCCAAGACACTACCCCTCGATCCTTAGTTATTACCACTTTCCAGTCTACCAAAGATTCTATGATCTTCCACTTAGTATATAGTGTTCACTCCCCAACCTCCCATGTATTTATTCATATCCCATATAAAACTACATATTCATTCATAGGAGAATACTCCATATAAAATTTTAATTTCTATAGGAACTACCCAATACCTTTGATGAATAATTAGGTCACGCTAGAAGAATATACACTGAAAACTCTTATAGATTGTATACATAATAAATATCTCTCTAAAAAGGTAGTGTCACCAAAATTTCTATGCATGAACCAATATTTCTAACTCTAATCCATTATTAGGGTTGTTCCTATCATGGGTTTGAAACCAAAGAGACAATAAGAAAATACCTTATCACCCTGCATCAGCACAACTCCTAAGCCAATGTTAGATACTTCATAATATACTGCATACCAAACACTAGTCTTAGTAAGAATCAAGAATAAAGTTGACACAAAACTTTTATTTATATATAAGAAGACTTATTAAAACTGATATATCCATTAAAAATTTATTCTCTTCTTAATCAGTGCATCTATGGGCACTATAAGGTGACAAAATCCTTGAATGAACCTTCTTTAGTACCTAGACAACCTGAGAAAACTCTGTAACTTGAACACATTCCTTGGTCATTCCCAAGACATGACTGCATCAAACTTATCTAGATCAACTGATATTCCTTCGTGAGAAACTACATACCTAAGGAAGTGCACCTACTGTATCCAAAAGTGACACTTCGAGTACTTGGTGTAAATATGACGTCCTCAAACCATACTCAATATAATGTCTAGGTGTCTATCATGTGATTTAGATGTCTTTGAATTTAAAAGGATGTCATTAATGAACATAATGATGAATTATTACAAGTATGGGTGAAATATATCATTCATGAGACCTATGAAAACTACTGGGGAATTTTTCATCCCAAGGGGAATAATGAGATACTCATACAACCCGTACCTACTCATAAAATTTGTCTTCAATGTGTATTCCTCTCTGATAAAAAGTTGATGATAGCCAGAATGTAGATAAATATGAGTAAACCAAAATTCTCCACTTAATTGATCAAAAACAATTATTAATTCTTAGAAATTGGTCCTTTTTTTATTATGGTATGATTTAGCTTTCTGTAGTCTGCACAAATCCAAAGACTAGCATCTGCATTTTTTGAGAACAACATTAGAGAACCCCAAGAGGACGTTCTTAGTCTGATAAATATTTTAGCCTCAATATCACCCAGCTACACCCTAAATCATAAATGTTACAAGATCAACCTTTCAGTCTAATGAAGTCTCTACCAAGTTGAAAATCCTCTCGATGATCCATATCCAATCTTTTGCATCATGGGGGACTCCGGTGCCATGGAATGTTGGGGGGTGTTCGATCTAGAAGTCTCTAGTGTAATCACCCATCATCGATATAACACCCCAAGATTTTATAGTAGGTATCCTCTTAAATAAATTTAGTTTACTCAATATATTATGTTTCACTCTACACCAAGCTTAAATGAACAGTAATATATTATTAAATAGTAAATTCACCGTTGAAATATTAACATGACCATTAGAAATAGAAATATGACCATTAGAATTGTAACTTCACCTATGAAAGTATAAATAAAATAGAGTTATCTTATGAATGCAAATATTACATAATTATATCATAGTTTAAGTAAATAAATGTTTTAAAAATGATAAATTAATTGTTGGTATTTTTGTGAAACAGAAATTTTTATTTAATGTTTTATAATTAATATAATGATTTAAAAGTTTTTTTCCTCAAATATATTCACAAATTAATATTTTTTTCTTATTATTATAAGATAATTTTATGAGACCTTAATTAAATTTTCAAAGTGTCATAAGATAAGTTATAATTTTAAAATCGGTATTCTTTAAATAAATGATGATTTAAATTTTTAATAAAATATTTTATTTATAAAATTATTTTTAATTATTTTGTTAATTTTTAAATTCTATATTTTTAAAAATGGTTAGGGTAAATTTTTGGAATTTTTATAAAATAGTTGAATTTTTGGTGAATAGTGAAATATGGTAATTTACGGTATAAGTAAATAAATGAATTATTGAGTCATGGATGATGTATGGATGAGATAATCACTAATTGTTTCAAACTTAAATGAATTATTTAATATATTTAATAATAATAATCATCATTATTAACAGTCTTGATCTAAAATAATAAACAAATGAATAAAATAATCGAAAAACACTTCCCCCTTCACTATAAATTCCACCCCTCACCACCCATTCTCATCACACCTTCCAAGCCTTGAAGCTTTCCAATTTCTTCCCAATACTCTTCTGAAGTCTCTCCAACATTTCTATGATCTTTTGGTATCAATAAATTTCCAATCCCAAGTCCCTTAAAAAGATTTTCAAGGAGAATATTTCAAGAGGTAAAACCCTTAATCCTTCCCTTTCATTTTCTTATATCTTCTTTTCTTTTACTATACTTACCTCATATACTCTATTCAGACATGAATGATAACTACAGAATATTATACATACTGGAATTATATTATGTTAATTAAAAATACATCATAAAAAGCCCTTTCCTCTCACTTTTATTCTAAAAATAAAAACATCATTCATGACATGTCGATTTACCACCATCGTGGATGATGGATTTTCATTTTCCATTATCACCTTAATGGATGGTCATAAAACCATTATAATGGTTAAAAAATATTTTAAAATATATATTATAGATTATTTATTATTCTATAACCAGTATATATAAATAATATTAAATAATAAAATAAATCTAGTTTGTGATAATAAAAAATTCACAAAAAAAACTAATGATAATCATTACCATTTTATCTAATGAATCATCCAAACATCTGAAAAAATTATATATAAGACCATTTAATATTATTTATTCCATTAAAAACATATAATTTCAATTATAGACAATTAGTTCCCATTTTATATAATCTTCCATACATGTATACAAGTGAACTAATCATGAAAACCAAGGAAACAAACACTCCCGAACAACAAAATTGAATCTTATAACTCCTAAAAAAGGACAAAAACGAACTTAATAAAATTATACTAAATAAAATACATGTTCAATAGGTTCTGAATTAAATTATTTATTAATCTAATTTCATTATCCATTAAATTAAGTGCAAGTGCAGAAAACTTTTGAACACAAGGTAAAGGATTCTCCCCAACCCTCTATTTTTTTCTTCGGGTTATTCTTTCTCACTATTTACCCAAATGTAATTATTAATTATTATTTTATAATATTTTTAAATTCAGTGTGTATGTTACAAGGATATTTACCTAGCTAAATTATTATTTCATTTATGGGAAACACAAGTTTTATAAGGATTCATTTTCAATTCCTTTCGATAAGCAAGACCGATTAAAGGGAACATCCCAATTTCTTAACCATTTTCAAGTACCATAAATAATATATTTTAAGCTAAAAATATTTTTTTAAAATCACTCATTTTGTCATGAATTACTCTATTTTTTCATTTTTGGTTTTATACAAAAAATTATTCCTTTTTGTGTTTTAATGGCGCTTTAGTATTTTCTTTAAACCGCACCAAAGAGGCTCATTTATAAAGTTTGTTAAACACTCCTTTTATATGTTTTCACTTTAATTGGACATGATTTGTCATGATTTATTACTATTTTCCATTATTAATCTCCAAGTATAATTTAAATCCCTTCATTCATGGACTCCATTATGATATTCCCTTTAGTTATGCCTTTTTGACTACTTATTTATTGTGTGTGGTGTATGTATACTTTCCTTTCATTTGTGATCATAATTCATTTAATATCTCATTAAATATCCATATTTATTATATCATGTATATTATTATTACCTTATCCATTTTCTATTTTTTACATATGGTGTTTTCTTTGAATGATTCTTTAATTGGGAAAATATTGACGAATCTGTATCCTCTACTTAATACAGATATTTTGATAAGTTAGATTTTTCATGCATTGAATCAATGTATGAAGAATGATTTAGACTTTCAATGATAGGTGGGTCCTAATTATAGATATCTTATAGATGCATCGACAAGGCTCATGAGACAAAATAGTTGGAGACAAACATTTCGTGTTTGTTTCCAAGTAGAATCATATTGGTTTTTACTCACAGTCTTAAACTGTCTTAATGGTACAATGGTTTAGGTTACAGATAAATGACATCCAATGATTAATTATTTTCTTCATTTAGTATTCATTTATTACTTTCTATGATATTTTCACTATGAAATAATATATGGATGCATTTACATTCTCAGTTTATTGATGTAATATGTTTCTCATTTATTTAACTTTCCATTATGATCATGCCTTATTGACTTTTATTCACTTATTATTGATTCATGTAACCCTTACTGAGCATTTGATCTCACCCTTTCATTTTTTTCCTTTCCTGGGTTATGAAGATGAAATCATTGAATAAGTGTCATGAACGTTGATAAAACACATTTTTATTGAATATTTTATTAATAATAAATGATAAAATTTACTCACATTGTGTTAAATATGTTTATTTATAAAATATTTGTGATTAGATCATTCATTTAAAAATTTGATGGAAAATCCAGTTTTACCCTTTATAGTGCACTATAGTATTTATTAAATAAATATTTTTATATATATTATTTGAACTTGAAATTTTGTAACTATGTTACCAACTTAATGGGATATAACTTTTTTTCAGGACATTAGAGATAAATCGTGTATTTGGTTGGACTAAATATACCATGAAGTCAAAGGTGGGATGGACCCGCCCGATTGGACATTGGTTCTATATTTGGGCCATAACTTATTCATATGATCTTGTATTGGGCCCAAATTTTGATATGAATTCTCCAACACAATTTTTCACAAATCCTTCTTCTGGAATAATAGCTGGTTCACACATTTTAGAGGTAAAATGGGCGGTGAAAGTTGGATTAAAATATTTGGCCGAGATTCCCCATTCACACTTGATACCTCTTTAAACCTAGCCTCCCCTCAACTATATAAATTAGTGTCTTTCCCATTTGGAGGGGTTAGGATGTGAATTAGTAGATTTAAGTTATATGATATTTGGTTTCACTCAAAATCTCCAACCATTTTAAGAGGTGTAGCTCTTGAAGCGAGGATCCCCTCATCGAAGACTTCTTCTTCTTCATGTTGTAATGTTTGCATTTGTGTAATAAACTTCTTTGTTCTTATTTTATTTATTATCTTTTATTATGTTTTGTTAAAATTTATTCTTCTATTAATCTTCTTAATTGGTCTAGAATCAGGATTAGAAATGAGATTGGGTTCTACCCACTCTAAAACTTTTCAAATGCAAAACGTTTCTATGATGACTACACCGCCCATGGAAGTGTTGTTATTTTTGGTAATTAAACAACCTATATCCTTCTTCATTAATTTATTTTTAATAAATTATATACTTTAATTAATATAATATGATCTATTAATTGTGTTTTTAATTTAATTGAAACTAAGAAAGCAATTGAAAAATTAACACAAATCACACGAGGTTAGGAATTGTGTGAATTGTGAGAGTGCAACCTTAATTGGTAATTCAAAACCACACAGGATCAATTTGTAGTGTCCAAATATAATACCTAAACTCAATTAATTCTAATTTAAAGAGAGGAAATGTGTCTTAATTTACCACTGACCATAATCAAATCTTATAACATTAATCAAAGTAGGGTGATGCGATTGCATGTTCTGAAGTTTGCCTTGAGTTAAATTCACTTCATCTTTGTGGTAAAGTTAATTCTCGTAGGGTTTGAGATTTAACAAATTAAGGGATCATAATTAAGTGTATATTAATTTAAATTATAATGATTAATAATTTATTGAAGAGTTAGAGTTAGATTGATTACGAATTTTAAAATATTTTCTAAAAAAACATCTTCTTATTTCATCTTTTTAATAGAAATTCATTTCAAAATTAAAAACAAAAAAAATTTAATCTTCTTCCAGAAAACCTCTTCTAGTTTTATAAATGATAAAAAAAATACCATTTTCAAGTAGTTTTTTTATTCTCTTTTATTTTTTTTTATAATACCATTAAGAATTTGTTTTAATTTACATGCTCCTTTGAGAGACGACCTTGGTCAGCCACTCTACTGCACCCAAGTACCCATAAAATCACACTTCATTTGAGAGTGCCCATAACAACACCTTTAAAATTGGAACTGTTTTCGGCGAGTCAAGTAATTATTTCAACCAATTGGAGGTATTTATTTTATTTTATAATTTATTCTCTTCTTCTCTTCTTTCTTAATTATTCACCCAATCTGATTTTTTTCTTTTTATTTCTTTATTCTTCTTCTATTTTCTTATTATTCTTTTTAGACCATCATCTCAAACTTGTAATTTTTATTTTAATATGGTACACTTTCATTATTTTAATTTTTATTTTATTTATCAGATGAACTAATTCCAAGGATCTCTTAGATCATGTCCTTGATATTGAATGTAGACTTTAGGCTCAAAACAAAAATTCTTAGTCTACGAGAAGTTTCAACATTCTACCAGTTAGAGATTTCCCCCACTCCTAGAACATTGAAATTGGAAGCAGTTAAAATTTAAATATAAAAAAAGAACCAATGGATGAAAATAATGTAAATGAAATTAATAGAACCATTCGATAATTGGTTACACCTGATATTAATTATCAACCAAATTGCATTGCATACCCAAATCTCAAATCAGAATTTGAACTGAAATCTAGGTCAATTCACCTGCTTCCAAAATTTCATGGCCTCTCTGGTGATGATCACAATAAAAACCTTATAGAATTTAATGTGGTTTCCTTAACCCTGAAACCAAGACATTTATCTGAAGATCAAATCAAACTAAGAGTATTCCCATTTTCATTTGGTAGAGCTGAAAAAGACTGGATGTATTATTTATAACCTAAAGATGTAACTTTTTGAAACAATTTGAAACATATTTTCTTATAGAGATTTTTTCCAGCATCAAGGGCCACATCCATTCAAAAAGAGATATAAGGGGTCAATAAAGACTAAGTGGAGTCAATGTATGAGTACTGGGAGCGATTCAAGAAGTCGTGGGCAAGATGTCCACATCACCAAATTAGTGAGAAACTCCTCATCCAGTACTTTTATGAAAGAATCACACCTATGGAGTGAAGTGTGGTGGATGTTGCAGCTAGAGGAGCATTGTTGGACAAGACACCAGTAGCTGCACATGCATTGATTGAAAAAATGGCCCAAAACTCCAAACAATTTGGATATCTAGGTACACCACATGTTAAGGGAGTACATCAGGTAAGTCCTTCTTCTATTGAGAGTTATTTAATTGATACCAAGTTGGAAGAATTGACCATTATAGCGAGGAAGATTGCTTTGGCTCAAAATACATCACAAAACCCTCCTTCAAGGCCTTGTGGCATTTTCACCGAGACAAGCCACCCAACTATCTGTTTCCCCCTACTATAAGAAACAGAAGATTGTACAACAGTGTTTCCCAGGAGACCATATTAGCAGAAACAACAATATACCCAAAATAATATTGATTCCTTTGATCCAACATACAACTAAGGGCGGAAGGATCAATCATACATGAGGTATGGCTCTGGAAAACAACAATGGACCCATTTTCATAAAAACTTCCAGTAGCCTCCACCTTACCAACAAGGTTTCCAACAACCCCAAAGGTGATTTGAAGCTCAAGAATCAACAAGTTAACAATGATGGAACCCCCACCCAAGGTAGAATATAACACTGATGACCTTTTGAATCAAATTATTCTTAATCAACATAATGAGCTGAAGAGTCAAGGTTCATAGCTGAGGGAGTTGAAGAATCAAATGATCCAGATTGAAAATGCCCTCCATGAACTGGTAAGTTTGAATTCTAGAAATATACCTTCCCAACCTACTCCAAATCCCTAGGGAAATGTCAGTGCCATCTCATTGAGAAGTGGGAAGAAAAAAACTGATACATCTGCACCTATCGTTGCACCTAGATTCACCTCAACTCCGTAGAAGACCCATTCAAAACCAGCCGATGAGAAACCCAGGGAGAAAGATAAAGGTAAGAAAAATATTAATGAAGTTCCTCCTAAACCCCTTACCTTTCCAAACAGGGTTTTATTAACCAAGAATATGGCTAAATAGGTGATGAAAAAAAGAAGTTTTGGATACATTCAAGTGTGTGGATATAAACATCCTTCTACTTGAATCCACCATGCAAATCCCAAGGTATACAAAATTTTTAGAATAACTTTGTACCTATAGAAGAGGGATCAAGGGAAATGAGAGGATAAATCTTGGAAGGAATGTGTCATCAGTCATTGCACTAACTCTAGCAATGCCAACAAAGTGAAAGGATTTGAGGACATTCACCATCCCATACACCATAGGAGAGTCACACTTTTCTGATGATCTTTGTGATTTAGTGGATTCCATAAATGTAATGCCTCAATATGTATTTTATTCATTACAGGTTGGTGAGTTGAAACCGACGAGAGTAGTGGTGCAATTGGAGAATAGATCTATAACATATCTAGCGGGAGTCCTTGAGGATGTACATGTCCGAGTAAGAGACATGATCTTCCCAGCGGATCTCTGTCAATACCCCCTCCCCACAAAGTGTACCCCTCCTGGTCTGACAATGTGAGAAGGGATATAATGACCCCCGAGTCCCACCTCTTGTAGGCCCCGAGTTGGTGACTAACATCGAGGGTATAGCGAACACACAAATGGGAGGCATTACCATCTAAGAAAACACATGTGGAAGAGAGATATAAGATAGACACCAAACAACTCCAACTCAACCAGTAATATAAAATAAATCCCAAGAACACATATGAAATGTCATGCAGAACTAATACTACTGAAAGGGGAAAAACTGAAATTATTCAAAAGAAATTAAAACAGAAGCAACTACAAGCCCGAACAAATCCTTCAACCGCAAGCTAGTAGTAACTATCATGATCTCCAACCTGCTCCAAGTGACCTGAAAAGAAGTTTATATATACATAGGGTGAGTATAACAGTATACCCAGTAGGATCCTCCCTGAATCCTCTCAGGCAAAAGTAAAGAAAGCATACTAAAGCACAGTGAAAAACAAGTGAAACTAACCCGTCACCTAAACATGTATACTATGTTCCCAACCTCACCATGGATACTCTCACCAAGTAACACATACAAGAGAATATAATATAATAAAAAATATCAAGGGTACCCCACTACTACTTCCCCACTAGTTTTCCGCTTTTCCCCAACATCGCACGTCCTAAGCATCTCTCTCTAAAAAGGCTTACCCACAGACACCTGGGTGAAGCACTACAACATGCACTATGTGTAAAAAAACCACCACATCCACGTAAGTAAAGTAACCAGGTAGTTTTTGGGAGCCACCATAGCTCACATAACGTGTATCATACATCGGGTATTATACCTCAAGCCATTACATCCCATACACCGAGTAAGGATCCTCAAGCCATCACAGCTTATACAGGTTACACCCATAGTATTCCATATAAAACTATATCCAGAATATATATGTGTGAATAACCATAATCCATTACAGTCCTCTACACACATATATGGGGAAAACTAACGAATGTGGCTGCCAGCACAAGTAAGTACCAAGAGAAGAGAGCAAGGACAAAGGGGGTAGTCAGCCATCCATCCTCCCACCAGAATGTTGTGGAAAACACCCCCTAGGTCCCATAATCCCCGGGGTGTTAGTTTCCCCTTACTGACATGGTGGAGTAGCTTAGACAAACACATAAATTACAGAATATACTATATCTCACAACCACACTATGGGCATAACCTAGTCTTAGAATCAACTGCAGCCAACCTCTCTCGGACTCCAGGATGCTACTTCTAAGACTAGGTATCCTATAATCACACAACAATTTAAAGAGCTTTAATACATTACTTCATTCCCTTTTTATCAGTTGCACTTTATGTAAATTAATTCTTTAAACATTAATTAACCAATAACAATTCCATATTAAATTTCATTAGCATAACACCCAAAGTACACCATTCCTTCAAATCACAACCTCAACATTGCGCCTAGAAAGCTCCAAACCCCATGGGTTAACATCATTTATTAAATTATTTATTTACAGAATTACTTTCCCATATTACCAGGCATTCTAGAAAAACAATCTATGCTTCTAAACACAATAGGATCAACACGGTGAGTAGATGAACTACCCGTCGAGTATTTGCTGCCTATAGGAAGAGTGTAGACCCATCCTCCCTTGATAAGCTAAACACAGAAAGCATGTGGAATACCCCATGCGTCTTCGCCCCTTTCGGAAGAAGGGTAAGCAAGACCAGCTGCCTTGAGTAGTGGGGAAAGTAAAGCAAATAAACAACCAAGAAGAATCAACAGAAAACCAAACATTCACATCCAACCCATTTCATCATCCTTGGTGTCCTCCCTGACACCTAAAGGAATAAACTATTGCATCTTGACACTCTAGGCGTCAAATGCTACAACAACTAGTAGGCCTCCATGCCCCCACATATCACAATAGCCATTTGAGCTCACATCACAACACAGGAAGCAGGAGAAAAGCAATCATATTGGTTGGGCTCTTGACCCTTGAACAAACAAGAGGGTAACTTAGAACCCTTCAAGAAATTATCAAACAATCATTTCTTTAATCTATCTTGAATTAATAGATTAATATTCATAGGTTCCATATTCAAGAAACCTAAATAGTAATCTATCGCAAATAAATTAAACATTCTTACTGCACTAATTTGACGAACATAAAAAACAACAACAATAAGAACCAGGTTTATTTACATGCCTCTTTATCATTAGCCAAACAATTATCAATTAATTCCAGTTTATGTTCTTTACCAATTTCCATCAATAATGAACAACTAAACAAATCAATCATAGATGTCACAGTATCTAAAAAAACAAGAGGCAATAACATACGATTGATATCAATTTATGTATCCGGTTCTAATATTTATTATGTCAATTCCATTGTGATATAGTGGCTAAAACATGCCAACTCTACAGTTGCACATAAAAATAAAAAAGAAGCAACGAATCCCCTACCTTAAAAAGGTTCTTAAGGATATTTATACGAGAATTATCCACACAACGGATCACGACCACCTCCTCCCATGACAACTGCATCCACCCAAGGATGTCGTGGAATGACCACACGAATCGAAACCCAAGAAACACCATTAGAAGCATGGAGATCACATGCCATAATATGTCAAGGAGAAACAGGATAAGGTGAACCCAAAAGAACGATGATAAATCATACCTTATATCGAAGATTTATGGATACTGCTTGGTTTCACCAAAACAGGGGGTGCACTTGCAGCAAGAAGAACGTCGAGGGAAACTAATCCACCCGGAAAAGTTTAATCACTCGATTCCTACAAGAACGAAGGAAAGGTTTGACCATCTCACACTAGAGAACAAGGAGAAAGAACAAGGGAGGAAGATATCTTTTCCCTTTAGAAGATTTAACAGATCAATGATTTAAGATACAATGGATTTTACATTAAAATTGGATACCATTAAACCATGATGTTTGACCAAGTAAATGTATCCCGGACCATAATAAAATTTATATAGGAGTTATGGGATTTGATTCAGCCATAAATCCCTTAAAACAAGGCCATAAATGCATTTTACGTCAAAGAAAACATTAAGTTGGAGAAACTAGAATTTTTTTTGGAAATTTGGCAAAGGAAATATGAAACAGTTCTAGAAACATTGTTCATGAGCTGTCTCACCATTTTTGACTCACAGTTTCTGACTCACCATTTCTGAATCACTGTTTATGACTCACTATTTCTGTCTCACTATTTCTGACTCACCTTTTCTGAGTTACAGTTTCTGACTCACCGTTTCTGACTCACGGTGACACTTTTCATAAATCTGGAAACATTGTTCATAGAACTAGAAATTTGGAAAAGTGTTGGGGATGAGTCACCTTGACCTCCCAAAACACCTCAAACACCATATTTCAGCAAAGGGATAGACCATAGAGGTCTGAGACATTACATCAGATACCTATCAAAACATTCTCATCCTTGAGAATCCAAAACCAACCCAAAAGGAAATTGAAAAGGGGTCTGAACTACCACTCCTCAAGATACCTCTCAAAAGGGAGAAAGCCATAAGAAGTAAAAAAATAAATTCATCATATAAAAATGAAAGGTCTATTACCACAAAGGGGTCACCGTTACATGAAAAGAGTTTAAACATCAAACAACTCTAGGTACTGAGCATGTATCTGTGACACACATTCATAGGTACTCTCCTCCATGCCACCGTGTCGCCAAAAGACACGAACCAAGGAAATAGAATGCTCGCACAGGACCTTCTCTTTGTGGTCTTGGATCTCCACAGGTCATTCCTCGAAGGTCGCATCATCATCAACATCGATCACTCCCCAATCAATGACGTGAGAGTCATCATGAAGATAATGAGGGAGCTGTGACGCATGAAAAACATCGTGTATCCGGCTCATCTATGGGAGAAGTGCTATCTTATATGCCACAGATCCAACACGATCCAAAACATCGAAAGGCCCAAAAAACCAGGGAGAAAGCTTACTCCCACAACCAAACCTTCGCTATCCATGATGGGGAGTCACCTTCAGAAACATGTGATCCCCAACATCAAACTTCAACGATATCCTCCTTTGATCAACATATGATTTTTGATGATCCTTCACTGTCTTCATCCTCTCACGAATCATCTGAACAATCTATGTTATATTCTACACTAGTTCTGGTTCGAGAATTACTGATTCTCTGACCCCAGTCCAGCACAATGGAGAACAGCAAGGCCAGCCATACATGACTTCAAATGGCACCATACCGATGGTGGAGTGAAAACTATTATTGTAAGTGAACTCCACTAAGGGTAAGTGCCTCATCTATAGACCTCCAAAATCAAGAACACAATAGTGTAACATATATTCAAAAGTCTGGATGGTTTTCTCTGTCTGACCATCCGTTTGAGGATGAAAAAAGTGATAAGGCATAACTGAGAACCAAAATAATTCTGGATACCTCTCCACACCCTAGAAGTAAAGCAAGGATCTCGATCAGAAATGATCATCCTTGGGACTCCATAAAGTCTCACCACCTCCTCCAGATATTGCCTTGAAAAAACTTCCACTGAGCTCAACTCCTTGATCGCTATGAAGTGGGCTGATTTTGTTAAATGATCCACTACCACCCAAATAGAATCATGTCCTCCTGGAGCTCGATGTTAACCAGTAACAAAGTCCATTGAGATGTCCTCCCACTTCCACTGAAAAATATCTAATGGATGGAGCAAACCACCGGGGATGCGGTGCTCAGCCTTGACCTTTTGGAAAACTAAACATTGAGACACAAACTCTGCAACCACACACTTCAGCCCAAGCCACCAAAATTGAATCCTCAAGGCTCGATACATCTTTTTCATGCTAGGATGAACCGCTAAAGGAGAACAATGGAATTCTCTGAGAACCTTCTTGCACATCGTCAAAGGAACAAAAATCCTTGCATGATACAACACTCGGTGTTGTTCATCCTTACTACAACTATCAAGGGCCTCACCACAAACAACTCGGTCTCTCCAGACCTGCACCGCATGATCCCTCAATTGGGACTCTTCCACCTATTGCAATAGAGATGATTGCATCATTATCTAGAAAACACAACCTCTTCCCCCAACTTCTCCCATATCAAGATGTAATGCTGACAATTCTTCCATTACTCTTCAGAAATCACCGGATTCATTCACAACATCACTATGCGGCTTTTGACTCAGGGAATCATAAAAAAATTCCCCTTTCTAGGTGTATATGATATTTCGAAGTCGTATTCCTGTAAGAACTCCATCCACTGATGCTGTCGTAAGTTCAAGTCATGCTGGGAGAAAACATACCTCAGGCTCTTATGATTGGTGAAAAGCACAAAGCGCTCACCAATGAGGTAATGTCTCCATAACTTTAGTGAAAACACCACAGCTTCCAACTCAAGATCATGGGTGGAATAGTTACATTCATGAGTGCGCAACTGCCAAGACCCATAAGAAACAAATGATCTTTGCTGCATCAGAGCACAACCTAATCCCATATGTAAAGCATCACAAAAAACATCGAAATGAACTCCCTATGTAGGGATACAAAGAACAAGAGCAGTTACTAACTTCTCCTTTAGATACTCGAAAGCTTCCTGACACTGATCAGTCCATTTGAACACCTGATCCTTCCTGGTCAAAGCTATCAGAGGAGTCAAAAATCGAGAGAAATAAACTACAAAACTCCTATAGTAGCCTACGATACCAAGGAAATTTCACACCTATAACACTATCTTGGGGGATTCCCAAGACACAACTGCTTCTATCTTCGATGGATCCACATCTAATCCCCACTGGGACACAACATTCCCCAATAAATGGACTTCTCAAGCCCAAAACTCACACTTCGACAACTTCCCAAATTGCTGATATTGACGACGAACTCCCAAAATGGCCTGTAGATGCTCTGCATGCTCCTCCTCAGATGTGGAGTACACAAGGATGTCGTCAAACAAAACCACCACAAACTTATCCAGGAACTTATGGAACACAATGCTCATCAATACCATGAACACAGCTGGATCATTCGTCACACCGAACAACATTACGACAAACTCATAATTCCCATGATGACAACAAAAAGCATTCTTCGAGATATCCTTATCCTTCAAACGCATTTGATAATATCCTGAACACAAATAAAATCTTTGAGAACCAACATTCACCCTTCATTTGATTGAATAAATCATCATTCTGTGGAAGAGGATAGTAATTATTTACTGTCACTTTGTTTAAGTGACGATAATCGATAGACAACCGCAAGCTGCTGTCAGCCTTCTTCACGAACAAAACTGGTGCACCCCATGGTGATACACTCATCCGAACAAAACCGCACTGTAACAGACCATCAAGATATATAGATAACTCTCGAAACTCAAAAGGGTCTATCCTATATGGGGACAGAGATATAGGAGATTCTTTTGGTTGTAACTCGATCCCAAAATCAATCTCTCATTGAGTGGGTAATGATACATCCTCTTCGGTAAATACATCAGGGCACTCTTCTACGACTCTAGGAAACACCAACTATTGAACCTCTGAAGAACTCATAATCATATCATCCATCATGGATGATAAGGATGGAACATGCCTATGACCCGTCCAAGGGCCTCTCTCACCAACGGACACCACCAACTCTCCATCCGCATCGAAGAACACAACCTACCTCCTGAAGAAATACATGATAGCCTTCACCGAATACAACCAATCCATGTTGAGGATGACATTATATGGTCGTATTCGTAAACATAGGAAATCTCTCCAAGAGTGGTGTTACCCCAACACTAGCTCATAGTTTCTACATACTTCAAAAAAGTCATCTCAACCTCCAACTAGCATAGTCAATACCAAGGGCACTAGAAGCATCTCTACCAGAAGACCCAAAGAATGGAAAAGGGTAGGAGATATGAAGGAGTGTGTCGCTCTTGAATCAAACAAGGCATACACCAATGTATAAAACTAGCAAAGGGTATGACAAATGACATCTGGCTCGCCTGGTGTTGGCAACGCGAAAGCATGAAGCTAACCACGACCTCATCCACAACCTCTATGACCCAGATGACGACCACCACCATGACCGTGATCTGCTATCTAAGGACAGGGAGCATCACAGGGCTGTCCTCTGACTACCCCATCTACCCTCTGCTGATCTAAAGATGGTGAAACCTGCAACTGCTGCCTCAGCTGGAACTGCCTCAACGGAGGAACCTGGAGAGAAAAACCTAGTACACAATGACTGCTTTGAAAGGTCGGGCACTCTCGCTACTGATAACCTCGACCACCACAAGAAAAAACAAGCACTTTATCCCTTGTCATAGGCATGAGAGATGCTGCCCCCGGAGAAATGAGATGCTAAGGGCTGGGACCTACCCCTGGTCGAACAAAAACTCTTCTGCCCTGAAAACCACGAAACGCCAGACCACATCTCTAATTCATGAGGAATCATGACAACTCCCCTCTTGTGATGATCCAGTTCTGGAAAAAGTCCTCTCGATGAACTCTGCTCTTTCCAGCACCTCAATTTGCATCTTTAGAATAAATGGGGTGACCTAGAGCTAGATAATTAGATGCAAAGCCTTCTCTAAATGTTTCACCCTAGCCTCCTCATTTGGAAATAGATCTGAAGCATATCGCAAAAGGTTCCTAAAATTGATTCCAAAATCTCGCACACTGGAGCTACCTTGTCAAAGGGTAAGAAGCTTCTGGAGACTGGACGCCTTCACAACCGAAGAAAGAAACACGACTCTAAAATTGTCTCGGAACTCCTTCCATGAGATCACTGACTCCTTGCGATCACCGAGGAATAAGAACCACCACTGCCTCGCTACTCCACATAGCATCCTCACAACCAAGGAAACCCAACACTCCTTCCACGCATAGATCAAACTGAAGCCTAACTCAACCTCTTCCAACCAGTCTTCTATGAATGAATCTAAAACAGAGCCCTCATATTTCTGCAGACTATGGTGCTGAAACTCTTGGAATGTCCTCCTCCAAGTTTCATCGTCGTCGACCTCTACCCGGTGGCGATCTAATGGCATAGCCTATTGGACATCTTCTATGCAATCCTGACGAGGAAATTGAAATGGAGGAATACTTGTAAAATAGAAAACAGTTAGATCTTCTAAACCTGGAATATGGGAGACTCATCATTAATTAATTAATTAATTGTTTTATTTTATTAATTTTAGGTTAACCTATCCCGAGGTATACCCATTCAAACACAAGCACAAAGAAGAATGATGTATGATCCTTTCATAGGTCTCTACCCTACAACCAGTATCACCTTGTGTAGTATCCATTGTAAACTTAAAGGTCTATAAATCATATCTTAAGTGGCCCTAAATTCCTATTTCTCATCCAGTCTCCAGTTTTTACATCACCTACTAAACATGAATGACACAGTTTCCCTACCAACCCATGCAACCTCACCTGTTCCTAACTCCAAACTTCATCCTATCTCTCAATCTGACCTCTGATACCACTCTATCATGACCCCCTCCCCACAAAGTGTACCCCTCCTGGGCCAGATATGTGAGAAGGGAGATAATGACCCCCGAGTCCCACCTCCAGTAGGCCCCAGGTTGGAGACTAGCATCGAGGATATAGAGACCACACAAATGGGAGGCATTACCCTCTAAGAGAACACATGCAGAAGAGAGAGATAAGATAGAAACCAACTAACTCCAACTAAACCAGTAAGATAAAAGAAATTCTAATTACACATATGAAATGTCATAAAAAACTACTACAACTGAAAGGGGAAATACTGCATTTACCCAAAAGAAAATAAAATAGCAACAACCACAAGCCCGAACAGCTCCTGCAACCGCAAGCTAGTAGTAACCAGCCTGATCTCCAACCTACTTCAAGTGACTGGAAAAGCAGTTTATATATACATAGGGTAAGTATAACAATATACCTAGTAGTATCATCCCCATATCCTCTCGTGCAAAATTAAAGAAAGCATGATAAATCATAGTGAACAACAAGTGAAACTAACTGGTCACCTAAATAGGTATACTATTTTCCCAACCACACCATGGTTACTCTCACCAAGTAACGCATACAAGATTATATAATATAATAAAGAATATCAAGGGTACCCCTCTACTACTTCCCCACTAGTTTTCCACTTTTCCCCAATGTCGCACTTCATAAGAATCTCTCCCCAAAAAGGCTTTCCTTTAGACACCTGGGTGAAGCACCATAACATGAACCTCATGCAACAAAACCATATCCACATAAGCAAAGTAACCAGGTAGTTTCTGGGAGCCACCACAACTTTCATAACATGTATCATACATTGGGTATTATACCTCAAGCCATTACAGCCCATACACTGAGTAAGGATCCTCAAGCCATCACAACCTACACAAGTTACACCTATAGTAGTCCATAGGAAACTATATCTAGTATATATGTGTGTGAATAATCATAAGCCATTACATCCTTATACACACATATATGGGGAAAACTAACCAATGTGCCTTCCGGCACAAGTAACTACCAAGAGAAGAGAACGGGGCCAAAGGGGGTAGTCAGCAATCCATCCTCCCACAAGAATGTTGGGGAAAACACCCCCTAGGGATTAGAATCCCCAGGGTGTCATTTTCCCTTAATGATAGGGTGGAGTAGCATATAGAAACACAAAAATTACAGAATATACTATAGCTCACAACCACACTATGTGAATAACCTAATCCTAGACTCAACTGTTGCTAACGTCTCTCGAACTCTAGGCTGCTACTTCTAAGACTAGGTATCCTATAAGTACACAACCATTTAAAGAGCATTAATAAATATTTCATTACCTTTTTATAAGTTTCACTTTACGTTAATTAATTATTTAAACATTAATTAACCAATAACAATTCCACATTAAATTTCATTATCATCACACCCAAAGCACACTGTTCCTTCAAATCACAACCTAATCATTGCGCCCTAGCAAGCTTCAAACCTCATGGGTTAACATCATTTATTCAATTATTTATTTACAACATTACTTTACCATATTATTATGCATTCTAGAAAAACAATCTATGCTTCTAAACACAAGGGGCTCAACATGGCGAGTAGATAAACTACCTGTCGAGTATTTTCTGCCTATAGCAAGAGTGTAGACCCATCCTCCCTTGAGAATCTAAACACGGAAAGAATGTGGCATACCCTACATGTCTTCTCCCCTTTAGAAAGATGGGTAAGCAAGACCAACTTCCTTGAGTAGTGGGGAAAGTAAACCAGATAAACAACCAAGAAGAATCAGCTTAAAACCAAACATTCACATCCAACCCATTTTATCATCCCTAGTGTCCTCCCTAACATCCACATGCATAAACCGATGCATCTCTCCACTCTAGGATTCAACTGCTACAACAAAAAGTAGGCCTCCATGCCCCCACATATCACACCAGCCATCCAGGCTCACATCAAAACACAAGCAGCAGAAAAACAATAATTATATCGGTTAGGCTCTTGGACCTTGAACAAGCAAGAGGGTGACTCAGAACCCTTCAAGGAATTATCAAACAATCAGTTCTTCAATCCATCTTGAATGAACTGATTTATTATTCGTAGGTCCTATATTCAGGAAACCTAAACAGTAAGCTATCATAAATAAATTAAACATGCTTACTGCACCAATTTGACTAACATAAAAAAACAACAATAAGAACCAGATTCATTTATGTGCCTCATTATCTTTATCCAAAAAATTATCAATTAATTCCAGTTTATTTTCATTACCAATTTCCATTAAGAATGAACAACTAAATAAAGAAATCATATATATCATACTATCTAGAAAAAACAAGGGGCAATACCATATTATTGATATCAATTTATTTATCCAGTTCAAATATTTATTATGTTAATTCCATTGTGATCCAGTGGCTAAAACATGCCAAATCTATAGTAGCACAGAAAAATAAAATATAATAAATGAATCCCATACCTTAAAAAGGTTCTTATGGATATTTATATGAGAACGATCCACACAACGGATCACGACCGCCTCCTCCCGTGACAACTACATCCTCCCGAGGATGTCGTGACATGACTACACCAACCGAAACCCAAGAAACTCTATTAGAAGCATGTAGATCACATAAAATAATATGGAAAGGAGAAATATGATAAGGTGAACCCAAAAGAACGATTATAAATCATACATTATATCAAAGATTGATAGATACTGCTTGGTTACACCAAAATAGGGGGTGCACTTGCAACAAGAAGAATGTCGAGGGAAACCAATCCACCGGGAAAAGTTTAATCTCACGATTCCTACAATAAGGAAGGAAATGTTTGAGCGTCTCACACCAGAGAACAAGGATAAAGAAAGAGGAAGATATCTTGTCCCTTTAGAAGATTTAACAGAGAAAAAGTTTAAGATACAATGTATTTTCCATTAAAATCAGATCATATTAAACCACACTGTTTGACCAATTAAATGTATCCTGGGCCTTAGGAAAATTAATATAGGAGTTATGGGATTTTATTTGGCCTTAAATCCCTTAAAACAATACCATAAATGCATTTTATGTCAAAGAAAATGTTAAATTGGTGAAATTAGAAAAAAAATATGGAAATTTGGCCAAGGAAATATGAAACAGTTCTAGAAACACTGTTCATGTGTTGTCTCACCATTTCTAACTCACCATTTCTGACTCACCATTTCTGACTCACCGTTTCTGACTCACCGTTTCTAACTCACCGTTTCTATATCACTGTTTCAGACTCACTGTTTCTGACTCACCATTTTTGACTCACTGTTTCTGACGCACCATTTCTGACTCACCGTTTCTGACTCACCATTTCTGACTCACCATTTCTGACTCACTATTTCTAACTCACCATTTCTGACTCACCATTTCTGACTCACTGTTTTTGACTCACCATTTCTAACTCACTATGACACTGTTCATAAAACCATAAACATTGTTCTCAGAACTGGAAATTTGGAAAAGTGTTGGGGATGAGTCACCTTGACCTACTATAACACCTCAAACACCAGATTTCAGCAAAGGGATGGAAAAAAGAGGTCTCAGCCATTGCAATTTCTATTTTATTAAAATGGAGGATGATCAGGTAAGTTCTCATGCTCCCATTATCTTAGGTAGTCCCTTCCTCAAAACTAAAAAAACTATCATAAATGTCAATGAGGGTACACTTTACATGGAATTTGGAGATGAATTTATGATATTTAATGTTATGGAATCCATGAAGTACCCCTCAGAGGATCATTCAGTGTTGGTTATCTCCCATATTGAACCACCAAATAAAAACCTCATGGAATTTGATTGTCCTATGCTTAGGAAAATTATGAGTATTGGTTCTAGATTGATGTTTAAGAGCTTACACACCTATTTCTAATGCACACAACTTTCTTAGATTTGATTTTGAAATGGATTCATACTTTGATTCTGATCATGTGAACTATGATTATGATATGGATATTGAATATGCTGATGGTTTTGATGCATTATTCTATGATTTTTATGATGATGATTTTGGTACTAATGTTCATTGTGAACATATTTTAGTTCCTTCAATGTCTCTATCCATACATCTGCTCTCTACATTAGAACTCAAGCCATTTCCACTTAATCACAAATAATAATACATGTTAAGTGGTAAGAAATTACATGTTATCATTGCTAACAATCTACCTTTTTAACATAGCTAAAAACCTTTGAATATTTTGAGGGATAAAATTAAGGAAATCGGGTGGACCTTGGCTGACATATCAAGTATTAGCCCCTCCATTTTCATGCATAATATTATTTTGGAGGATAGGGATAAACCGGTTAGGAATCAACAAAGGAGACTCAATCCAACTCTTTTGGAGGTTATTAAAAAAGAGGTTGAAAAATTTCTTAAGGCAGGTATAATCTATCCCATTTTAGATTCCCAGTGGGTGATTCCTATTCAGGATGTACCTAAGAAAAGTGGTGTTACAGTTGTTAAAAATGATAAAGAGGAGTTAGTTCTGTTGAGGGTGAAGAAAAGTTGGCGGGTGTGTATTGATTATAGGAAACTAAATCAGTCCACTCACAAGGACCATCTCCCTCTCCCATTTATTGATCAAATGCTTGAGAGTCTAGCTGGGAATACATATTATTGTTTCTTGTATGGATTTTATGGATATTTTCAGGTTCCTATTGCTCTGGAGATTCAGGAGAAAACTATATTCACCTGTCCCTTCAACACATTTGCCTACCGGAGGATGCCATTTGGACTTTTCAATACCCCAAGTACCTTCCAGAGATGCATGGTGACTATTTTTTCTGATTTTATTGAGACCTACATAGATGTATTTATGGATGATTTTATAGTTTATGGTTCTTAATTTGATGATTATATATCTAGTTTGGGAAAGGTTTTGAATCGTTGTATTGAGAAGAATTTGGTCTCAAACTTTGAAAAGTGTCATTTTATGGTAGAGCACAATATTGTCTTAGGGAATGTAGTGTCAAAACATGGGATAGAGGTTTATAGATATAAGGTAGATATTATTTCATCCTTACCATGTCCTTGATGTGTGCATGATGTTAGATTTTTCCTAGGGCTTGTAGGATTTTATCGGTGCTTCCTAAAAGATTTTAGTAAGATTTATCTTCCTATGTCATGATTACTTCAAAAGGATTTTGATTTTTTTATTGATGATTATTAAAGGACTTATTTTGATGAGCTAATGAAGTGTCTGAACACTCCACCGATCATACAACCCCCACGGTGGGAGATTCCTTTTGAGCTTATGTGTGACACCTCTAACTTTGTGGTTGGAGATGTCTTATCTCAGAGGGTGGAGGGATGTTCACATGTGATTTCCTATGCATCAAGGATACTAGATTCAAACCAATAAAAATAGACAACCATAGAATATTAGTTTCTTGATGTCATGTACTCTTTAGATAAATTCCATTCATATTTATTGGGATCTAAAGTAGTTGTTTTTTTGACTATGCATCTCTAACATACCTCTTGAAGAAGACAAATGCAAATCCTAGACTTATCTGATGGATGGTCCTTCTTCAATAATTTGGTATTAAGATAAAGGACAATAAGGGGTTAGAAAACCTAGTGGTGGACCACATGAGTAGGATTAATCAAACACTAAAGGCTGAAAACTTGGACCAGGTACCACTTCAGGAAACTTTCCCTTATGAGAATATTTATTCCATCTCAGGTACACATCCTTGGTATGATGATTTAGTGAACTACCTTGTTTTATACTAAATCCATGTAAATTTAAAGAAATATAAAGTCCAAAAATTAAAGAGCGAGTCAAGATTTTATGTTTGGGATGATCCATACCTCTAGTGCATGTTTAGTGATCAAGTTATTAGGAGGTGTCTTCCTGACCATGAGTTTGAGTGTATTCTGCATTTTTACCATTCAATTTCATGTGGAGGACACTTTAGATCCCAATTAATAGCTAGGAACGTTTTAGACTCTGGATTATATTATCCTAGCTTATTTCACAATGCTTATCTATTTTGTAAGTCATGCTCTCATTACCAACATTCTGGGAACATTTCTAGGAGACACGAGATGCCCCAACAACCCATTCTATTCTGTGAGATTTTTGATGTATGGGGAATTTATTTTTTGGGTATTTTTTCATTTTCTTTTGGTTTCTTGTACATTTTGGTTGCTATTGATTATGTGAGTAAATGGGTGGAGGCCAAGGCCACCAGGACTGATGATTCTCATTTTGTAGTGGACTTTGTCAAGACATAGATTTTTTGTAGGTTTGGAGTACCAAAGGACATCATCAATGACCAAGGGACACAATTCTAAAATTGGAATTTAGATTCCCTTCTTCAGAAGTATGGGGTGACACACAAAACATCAACACCATACCACCTCTAAACAAATGGCCAGGTTGAGGTTTCAAATCGTGAGTTGAAACAAATTTGGGAGAAAACCGTGCAACCGAATAGGAAGGATTGGAGCAAGAGATTGGATGATGCGCTATGGGAATATAAGACAACATACAAAAATTCCATAGGTATGTCCCCATTTCAAATTGTTTTTGGGAAATCCCTTCATCTACCTGTAGAGGTTGAGCATCAGGCTTATTGGGCTATAAAGAAATGCAACATGGATTTGGCCCAAGTTGGAATTCAACAGAAGCTACAAATTCAAGAGCTTTAGGAGATTTGATTATCTTAATATGAAAACTCAAGGCTCTACAAAGAAATATCCAAATCATCTCATGACAAAATGTTCCAGAAAAGGGAATTTCATATTGGGGAGAAAGTCCTTCTATACAGTTCACGACTAAAGCTGATGTCTGGTAATTTGTGTTCTAGATGGTTGGGTCCTTATATTGTATCTAATGGTTTTTCTTATGGTGCAATGGAGATCACTCAAGAGGACACATTAAGGAGCTTCACAGTCAGTGGGAAATGGTTGAATAAATACATTGAGGGACTTCCAATTGATGGAGTGGATTTCATCACACTGTATGACCCCATCATCACTTGATCATATCAGAATGTTCCTAACCCTTTCACTTTTATATTATTTGTCTTATTTAAAATTATTCATTTCAAGTGAATATATCATCTCATAGGTTCACATTGAGGACAATTCAATATTTTAAGTGTGGGGGAGGCGATAACATTTTGGGGTAGATATTTAGGATTTTCTTTTGTATGTTTTGTCTGTATTTTCTATTAAGTTTTTGTTTAAAATTTTCAAAAAAAAAACAAAATCAAAAAAATCAAAAAAATTGAAATATATCATGTAACATTATCATGTAGAACATATGGAAAATGCATGTTTTCAAAATTTATTAGTATAATTATAAGAATGAGTAATATTTCATCATCAAGGGTTTATTTTTATAAAAATTAAAGTCGTTGATGATATAAATGGTTGTGTCATTATAAAAACTTTTAAATTTTGATATCATTATTTGTGATATATGTTCATGATATATTATTTCATTGATTTCTCCACACAAATTTTCACTCAAACATGACTTGTAAAATTTTTCCTATTCAATTGAAGATATAGTCAAGTTAGGTAAAAAAAATTCATTGGTTGATCCATACGTTCGTTTCTCTTCCGATCAGTTTTATTACTGTACCAAATTAACCTATGCGTGTGTACCTATTATTTGACTATTGTAATCCCTCAGAACAAAATATGGGTTGTGTCTTGGATAGGTCAAAAACTACTATTCATCGACCTTTGATCTTGCTATAATTACTACAATTAGTTTCATGAGGAGATCAAACATGGGTTGAGAGTTGAGTGTGAGATTTGTTCTAAGTTCAACTGAAAAAACAAAAAAAAATTAAATTAGGGGAGTGGTGAAATGTACAACATATGGGGATATCTAGGTCGGGAGCTTAAGGTTTGACTTTTGGAATGCTTAAGTGAGTGGATCTTGAAATTCGATTACAAAGGAATGTATAACAGGTTTGGAAAATTAAACCAGGTAATAAGAATTGTTTTTACTTGACTTGAATATACTAAATAAAGGGTGGATTCATGAGCTTGGAATGGTTGACACACACACACGTGGAGAATTAGTGGCATGGTAGACCCATGACTTGTTTTTCTATGATTAGTGTTATGAATCTCACTAGATTTTGTTTTGACACAATTTTTGATAAAATGAAATTAAATTTTATTGATATTGACTCTTGATGAGATTATTACTTTTCCTATATTTTCACTGTGGATTGAGAAATTTGAATATTCATATTTTGTCACAATTTTTTCGAATACATGATATGAGGGTTTTTCTAGGAGTGCAAAAGGGTAAGTGTGGGGAAGTTGATAAAACACATTTTTATTGAATATTTTATTGATAATAAATGATAAAATTTCCTCAAATTATGTTAAATATGTTTATTTATAAAATATTTTGGATTAGATCATTCATTTGAAAATTTGATGGAAATTCCAGTTTTACCCTTTATAGTGCACTATAGTATTTCGAAAATAATTTTTTTATATTTATTATTTGAGCATGAAATTTTTTAACTGTGTTCCTGAATTAATGGGATACAAATTTTGTTCTGGACAGTGGAACTAAATCGTGCATTTGGTTGGACTAAATAGACCATGAAGTCAAAGGTGGGCTGGGCCCGCCAGATTGGACATCGGTTCTGTATTTGGGACATAACTTATTCAAGAGGGAATCAATTGGGCCTAAATTTTGATAGTAACTGTCCAAACCAATTATGTACAAATCATTCCTTTGGAATAATAGATGGTTCATGTGTTTTGGAGGTCAAATGGGAAGTGCAATTTGGATTAAAATATTTGGTCGAGATTCCCCATTAACACATGAAATTTCTTTAAACCTAGCCTCCCCTCCACTATATAAATTAGTGTTTTTATTATTTGGAGGTGTTGGGACTTGAATTAGGAGATATAAGGTATAGGATATTTGGTTTCACTCAAATTATCCAACCATTGTAAGAGGGGTATCTCTTGAAGTGAGGATCCCCTCATCAAAGCCTTCTTCTTCTTCATGTTGTAATGTTTTCATTTTTGTAATAAACTTATTTGTTCTTTTTTTATTT
This sequence comes from Viscum album, assembly GCA_963277665.1. Classification (NCBI taxonomy): domain Eukaryota; kingdom Viridiplantae; phylum Streptophyta; class Magnoliopsida; order Santalales; family Viscaceae; genus Viscum; species Viscum album. The sequence goes on from OY728144.1 coordinate 303,022,904, forward strand.
ATTCTATTTTCTTTTGTTTTGTTTAAATTTATTTTTATCTTAATATTTATAATTGTGCTGTAATCAAGATAAAAAATTATATTAGGTTCTACCCTCTCTAAACCTTTGCAAATGCAAAACGTTTCTACGATGACTACACCATCCATGGAAGAGTAGTTCTTTTTAGTAATAGATCTACCTCTATCCTTATTCATTAATTTATTTTGAATCAATGACATACTATAATTTATATAACATGATATTTTAATTTATTTTTTAATTTAATTGAAACTACAAAAACAATTGAACAATTAACACAAATCACGCGAGGTCAGGAATTGTGTGAATTGTGAGAGCGCAACCTTAATCGGTAATTAAAAACCATATGAGATCAATTTGTAGTGTTAAAATGTAATACCTAAACTCAATTAATTCTGATTTCCGGAGAGGAAATGTGCCTTAATTTACCACTAACCATAATCTAACCTTAAAACATCAATCAAATTAGGGTGCTGCGATTGCATGTTCTGAAGATAGCCTAGAGTTAAATTCACTTCATCTTTGTGGTAAAGTTAATTCTCATAGGTTTAGGGATTTAACAAATTATGGGATCATAATTAAGTGGATATTAATTTAAATGATAATTATTAACAAATGATTGAATAGTTAGAGTTATATTGATTACCCCTTTTAAAATATTTTCTAAAAAACATCTTTTTATTGTGTCTTTTTAATAAAACTTCATTTCAAAATTAAAAAAAATGAAATATTCTTCCAACAAACTTATTCTAGTTTTATAAATAATAAAAAACCCCACATCCTCTCAAGTAGTGTTTTTATTCACTTTTATTTTATTTTTATAATAACTTTAAAAAGTTGTTTTAATTTACTTCCTCCTTTGAGAGATGACCTTGGTTAGCCACTTTGCTGCACCCAAGTACCCAGAAAATCACACTTAATTTGAGAGAACCCACAACAATTCCTTTAAAACATAGTTTTACTTTAATTTTTTTATTATATGTATAATTACCAATGTAATAAGAGAACCTTGAATGTATCTAGTTGTTCAAGAATACTAAACAGATTGATCCTTGGTGATGTGACCTATTGTATCTATTCCATTGTAATAAAATGACCACAAAATCTAAACTACTTGGTTTGGGGTTGTTATAGTTTGTATTAGATAAATTTTAGTAGAAACCAGGAGAACTTGATGTTACGTAAACATGAGAATTGTAATAAATAATTATAGAAATTTTTTAGCTCAATACTCATGATGATTATGAGATAACTTAATGTGTGATATTATTTAGTGATAGGTCATAATGGAATGAAATAAATCAATACCTACAGACAATGTAGGTATTTTACCACTAAGAAAGTCAACATAGTTAGTGTTGGGGTTGAGAAGGTCATGTCCATATTAAGAAATCCTACACAAGTTATGATGAATAACCATTTCTGGCCCATATATGCTGTTAGCCACTATCTCTAACTATAATGGTTTTAATTATCACAAATCATGTCATATATTAACATATATCTTACCTTATGTTAAATATTATAACTTATGTCAAAGCTTCATCTTCAATATCAGATCATTTCAATCATATAACTATTTATGTGTGTTTAAGTCTAAATAAGTTTATAATTGATTATATATGTGTAATTATGAGTTTCACCATTTTTTGACTTTGTTGAATTTCAAGACAGACATAACATCAAAATAATCTAAGTATGAGTCACTGACACCGACATGAAGATGGATAACTATTAGACATATGATTTACTAAAAAACAGATCAAAAAATCATATGTTCCAAGTATGTGAAGTCGAAACCATTGGACATGAAACCGACAGACATATGACTCTCCATTGGACATGAAACTGATGTAGATGACCTACCATCAATCCAAGTGACCTACCGTTGCATGGTGCTACCGAAGCAAGAACTCACCATTGGTTGAAATGAGTCATTGTTGGTTCAACTGTCTTTCCGACATAAGGAAGGACTCACCATTAATATGAGTCACCGATAATTCATATGTCTCACTGATATAAGGAGACACTAACACCCAGATTCACTGATACCAATAGAAATGACTCACCGATACAAAGAGTCATCGATGCTGACACATCGATACTTATGACTCACTGATATTCATAAAAACTATTTTTAATTTATTAGTTAAAATTTATATCTAACGGTCATATTTTGAGAAATTAAGGTTTTTGACATTATTTATTGTTGTTTGTAGGAATTTTGGAAGATAGTATAAGGTACGATGAGCTGATGCATGTGGAATGTACATGCTATCTGTTGGCCCTCTAAAATAAGAAGATTTTTTTAAAAAAAAATAAGATAGACAGAACAACGTGTAGAGATGTGTAGTGCATTCATAGGATAGATATTGAAGAACACCAACTCTCATGAAACTAATGTTAACTCAAGAACAGAATAACACACGATGAAATCTCAATCAATCTGAACACCGAATTAAAAACTCACTTCATAATCTCAAATAAGGAGAAGAATATACCTGCACAATCATACCTGTAGCTGAAAGCGAGAATGAGACACTCTATTTTTGTGTCAAATTCTTGAAAAGGTCTCAAACATCAATCTCACTACTTCTGAAGAGTCTAGAGATGATTCTTAAGACATAGAGAGACTTCAAAATCCTTTCTCATACTTATTTTCTCTCTTGTGTGCATTGTTACAAAACTTTTGATAAGTGTGTCTATTTTTCTATAACACACACACGGACTCCTATAAATAACTAGAGGATACTTGATATCCTCAAACTCGCAATCTCTTTATCCATTTGTATCCCACATAGAACTGTGAAAGAGGTCGTGTGTGACCTGTTTGTTGTATTCCCACTAATAACTATGATAGAGGTCAAGTGTGTCATGGACATCCCTGTGTGCTTTTGTGAACCCCGATCCAGGGTGTGGATCAAACTGTATATTAATTTAAACTGCTTGGTGGTAGGCGATCACAAAGTGGAGAGGACTAAGTCTCTACTTGAGACTGAACCTCTTGTTTTTATCCACTATATTTTTACTATTTAGTTTTACTCTATTTTTATCACTTATTTTATAAAACTAAATTCAACTCTGATAGTTAGTTTAGAAAGAATTTTTAACTATTTTGAACCAATAGGTTAGTTTCAAAATTTACATTGATCATTAGATTAATATAAATGAGAACTAATCAATCTTTTGAGAAATTAATTAAACCTTCAGAACTCATATAAATTCACTACAAAATTAATTATATTATATTTTTAATTGGGGAATTTTTTAAAGAACCAATTTTTAATAGAAATTATTATAGTTACTCAAATCACCTCCCTCTTGAGTAATCTACTATGACCAATATTTGGTATCAGAGGAGTTTATTTTTATTAAGGCTCTATTTTAAAATATTTTAAATTGTGATATTATTTGTACTTTAAAGATCTGTAAATTTATGTTAATTCTAAATTTATAGCTCTTTAATAGTATTTTTTTTATTTTGTATAATAGAATATAAGGTGATGCTACCAATAGACATTCATTCTTTAATGAAACAAATTATGCACAATGGAAAATTAATATGAAAATGCATTTATAAAGTATGGGTTTTTAAATTTAGTATTCAATTGTAGATGAGTATAATATTCCTGATACTGCTAGAACTACTTGGGATGACCCAACTAAGACTTATTATAACAATAAATGTAAATCCATGAATTCCTTATTTTTCTCTTTTGGATATGAGGAATTCAACAAAATTTCTTCATGTAAAACAGCCCATGAAATTTGGGATACTTTGTCTGTTTCACATGAAGGAAATTCTAGTGTTAAGGAAATTAGACTTAACACATATACTATTAAACATGATAAGTTTAAGATGAAGCCTGATAAGACTATTTCTGACATGTATCTCAATTTTAATGAAATAGTGAACACTATGATCTCTCTAGGAAGAGATGTTACTACCAAAGAAAAAATCATGAGGATTCTCAGATGATTACCTGATATATGGAGAGGAACTTTTTTCTCAATTAGAGAATCATGTGACATCATCAAATTATATGTCAAATAACTCATTGGAAAATCGATGATGTATGAAGAAGAGATAAAAGTCAAAAAAGAAGAGGAGGATGAACCTAAGAGAAAATTTGTAGCCTTCAAGACTACTAAATCCAATAATAAAGAAAAAGAGGAGGTTCTAGAATCTGTTTAAAGCTCCATTACTAATGATTCAACATTAGATAGTGATGAAGAGAGGGATCAGTTGGCTAGAAGGTTCAAGAAATTCTATAAGAAGATTTTTTTTTTTCAGGAATCTCAATTATAAAGGAAGATATGATAACAAGGGCAGCTGGAAAAAGGATTGGAAGAGAAATAAAAAAAGGGAGATTAATTGCTATGGATTCAAGAGAAGAGGACATGTCAAAGCTAGCTATCCAAAGATAAAATATAAAAAGAAGTATGAAAATAAAGACAAGAAGTATAAGAAAGCTATGAAGGCCACCTAGAGTGCTTCTAAGGATAGCTCCAGTGAATCAGCATCATCTCAGGATGATAAAAATGACATGGAAAATATGTGTTTTATGACAAACACATCTAAGATAACCATAGATTCATATTCACACAATTCTTATTATTCTGAAAATGAAAGCGAGTCTAAAAATATTACATGTGATGAACTATTAGAATACTGTAACATGTTGGAAGAAACCAGTAATGAACTAAAAGATAAATATAAATATTTAAATAGACAACATTCTCTTACTGTAACTATTAAATCTGAACTTTCTACTGAAAAAGAGAATAATACTCAACTGATCAAGGAAAACAATGAATTAAAAATGTCTAATGAGCAATTGAAAAAGTATTTAGAAAGGTTTAGCAATGGGAAAAACACTCTTACTCAAATTCTTGGTAAATAGATAGCTCCTAAGTACACTTGTAGTATTGTATATAATCCTAGACAAAAAAACTTATCTAAAACACATTTTATAACTAAATCTATAAAATCTATATTTTTACCTAAAAATCAAAACTCTGATAGTAGTACAAGTTCTGAAAAATATTTTACCACCCCTAGTTTTTTTTTGATCCAATAGAGTCTACCTTTCAAATATGTTACATAATTATTATAGGAAACCCATAAGGAAAATATTGGTACATAAATCATTGATTACTAATGTCACTGGACACAAACAAGTGTGGGTACCAAAATATTTTTTTATTTGATAATCATGTAGGAAAGTTGTTTGAAGAGATCCTACAAGAGTCAATGGTACTTGGACAGTGGATGTTCAAGACATGTGATAGAAGATTATTCAAGATTCAAGAACCTAATCAAGATTTATTGGGATATGTCACCTTTTGTGACAATTCTAAAGGAAAAATAATTGGATTAGGCCAGATTGGTAAATCTAACTCAGTTTTAATTTCTAAAGTACTTTTTTATGGATTAAAGTATAATCTACTTAGTATTTCACAATTATGTGATGATGTATTTAATGTTATGTTTGAAAATGATGCTTACGATGTTTTTAACTCTAAAAATGAATTAGTATTTTCTTGTTTTAAAAATGAAAATTTATATTCTGTTAACCTAGAGTCTTTAGCCTCTCAAAAATGTTTCTTGTTTAAGTGCCTTTCATAAAGACTCTTGGATTTGTCATAGGAGACTAGGATACTATAATGTACACTCTCTTAGAAATCTTACTAGAAAAGGTCTAGTCAAGGATCTACATAAACTTGAGTTTTTAAATAATAAAGTCTATAAATCTTGTCAAAAGGGTAAACAACCCAAAATTTCCTTCAAACCAAAGAAATAAGTCTCAACTTATCAACATTTAGATCTTGTTTACATGGATATATTTGGGCCATCTTGAGTTTCTAGTTTAAATGGGAAGCACTATGTCTATGTTCTTCTAGATGTCTATTTTAGGTATACTTGGACTTATTTCTTATCTCACAAAAGTGAAGCATGTACTTAATTCAACAAGTATGCTAAAACAGTGGAAAATCTAAGTGGAATTGGAATAAAATCTTTAAGAAGTGACCATGCCCGTGAGTTTGAAAATCAATATTTTGAATCTTTTTTCTCGCACAATGGCTATAGTCATAAATTTTCTGCCCCTAAGACACCTCAAAAAAAATGGAGTTGTAGAAAGAAGAAATTGGACCCTGCAGGAAATTTCTTAAACCATGCTTAGTGAATATAACTTACCTATTTATTTTTGGGATGAAGCTATAAATACATCATGATATATTATTAATAGAGTATCGATTAGACCTATTCTTAAAATAACTCTATATGAGTTGTGGAACAATAGAAAACCCAAAGTGAACTACTTCAAAGTCTTTGGTTACAAAGTCTATATTCTTAATACAAAGAATAATCTTGATAAATTCGCATCCAATAGTGATGAAAAAATATTTCTAGGATACTCAACCTATAGTAAAGCCTATAAAGTATTTAATAAAATAACCAAGTGTGTGGAAGAATCTATGAATATCAAATTTTATGAAACAAATCCACATGAGCCTAAGACCTCTCTAGAGAATCTTGAGGATGATATGTCAAATCTAGATGTCAATTATAGATCTTCTAACCATCTTATGAAGGAATATGTTAAAACTTCTAGTTTGGGAAATTATCTAGATTCCATCCATAATGAACCCAGACCTATTGAAGAGCCTGAAATCACTATCCCCTCTTTTTCTAGAACAACTAGAACTCTCAAGAACCATCTTCTATATGCTGTTGTTGGAGACTTAAATAAAGGAACAAAAACTAGAGCTTCTCTTAGAAATCAGGTTGAACATCAAGACTTCTTGTCACAACTTGAACATAAAAACATAAACGATGCAATTAAATATGGATTTTGAATGATTTATATGCAAGAAGAACTTAATCAATTTGAAAGAAATAAAAATTGGAAACTTGTGGATAGACCCAAAGGCACCTTGACCATAGGAACTAAGTGGTTGTTTAGGAATAAAGTAGATGAAGATGGTAACATAGTTAGGAACAAATCTAGATTGGTTGCACAAGGCTATAGTCAAGAAAAAGGAATTAACTATAAGGAGACCTTTGCACCAGTATCTAGACATTTAGCCATCAAAATCGTTCTTGCATATGTAGAACATCTGAATTTCAAACTATATCCAATGGATGACAAGAGTGCATTCCTAAATGTGTATATAGTTGAGGTTGTTTTTGTTAAAAACCCCCATGGTTTTACAAATCCTCATTTTCAAAATCATGTTTTCAAATTGACAAAAGATTTATATGGTTTAAAAAACTCTCCAAGAGCTTGGTATGATAGATTAAGTAGTTTTCTTATTTAAAAAGGTTTTACAAAAGGAATTTTTGATTCTACTCTTTTTATAAAGAGAATATCTAAATATGTTTTAGTATTTCAAATCTATGTTGATGATATTATTTTTTGATCTTCAAAAAATTCTTTATGTATTGAGTTTTCAAAGGTTATTCAAAATGAATTTTAAATGAGTTTAATGGGTGAAATCAAATTCTTTCTTGGATATTAGATTTTTCAAAATAAATAAGTTATCATTTTAAATCAAAGTAAATATACAAAAGATCTTTTAAAAATATTTGGTTTTGATATAATTAAAAGTAGTGACACTCCCATGATTACTGCTTGTAAGTTAGATGTTGATGAAAATAGTAAATCTGTTGATCAAACCACTTATAGAGGAATGATTGAAAGTTTTCTTTACTTGAATGCAAGTAGGCTTGATATAAAGTTTAGTGTGTGTATGTGTGCCCGTTTTCAAGATAACCCCAAATAATCTCACATAAATGGTGTTAAAATAATTTTCAGTTACCTCAAACATACTATCAATTTATGATTGTTTTACCCCAAAGAACAATCATTTGATATTGTGAGTTATTCTGATGATGAATTTGGTGGATGAAAGTTAGATAGAAAGAGAACCTCTGGGACATGCCAATTTTTGGAAAGTCTTTAGTTTCATGGTGTCGTAAGAAACAAAATTCTATATCATTATCTACCATCGAAGATGAATACATAACTACTGGTAGATGTTATGCACAAAGTTTTTGCATGAAACGCACTCTTCTAGACTATGGTTATCAATTTAGACATGTACCTATAATATGTGACAAACAAAGTTCTATTAACATTTCTAAGAACCCAGTTTCGCATTCTAGAAAAAAACATATTGATGTAAGACATCACTTTTTGAGATATTGTTATCAAAAGGGTGATATTAATTTAGAATTTATTAGCACTGAACATCAGCTTGCTGACATTTTCACTAATCCATTGAACTTTGAAAGAATAAATTACACCAGACATGAGTTAGGAATGATCAATCAGTAAGACCATGTTTTTTTATTTCCTTTAAACTTTTTATGTGAAGTTGTAATGATGACACCATTGTCATGATGACACCATCATCATGACGACACTGTCGTTATGCCAACACTGTCGTCATGCTGACTCCAACGTCATGCCGACACTATTTTCATGTCGACACCATTGTCATGCTGACACCGTTTTCATTTTGACAGCGTTGTCATACCGACACTGTTAATATTTTACAAAGTTTATTATACCAACACCGATGACTCACTATGTTTATAAATATTATGTTTTTATCAAAACGATGTTGTTTCATTAATTCCAGGGAACTCAGTTCATGATTTTTCAATTGTAAAATATCAAATCCCAAAATTATATAAATTTGAATCGATCCACTCTACTCCTTTGCCACTACTCTCTCTCTGCCTCCTCTCTCTTTCTTTACTCCTGACCTTTCACCTTCTGACCTCCAAAATGAACTTATTAGAATGCCATGAGTAAAGAGACCTCTTGAAGAGGGTAATTCTCATGTGTCCAAGAGACAAAAAGGGGAATCAAGAAAATCTTTAGGTAGTGTGAATCCTAGCATGGTAAACTATGTTGTAACATCATAGAAAGAAGTTTTAGTGGAATGGCTCTTGGAGAGAAAATATTTATTGTTGAAAGTACTTCAAGATCAAGGATAGCTTGAATGGTTCACAAAAAATGATAGAGTCTTTTATCTGAAGCTGGAATATAAATTCTATATGAATATGAAACTTTTGCTGTAAGTAAGTGATGTTGTATGAGAGAAGTTGATTGTGAAAGGGAAGAAAATCTCATTCTCTTTAAGACATTGGGCTGAGTGTCTTAAGGTACCTCATGGAGGAAGGTTTTATGATTACCAAGGTACTTATCCTCATGAAAGTGAATTCTTTTACTATGATATAGATCTAAAGGAGCTAACTAGAAATGAAGATCACATGAGACCCATTGCCTAAAAATTGAATGGTGAGTGTAGAATTCTATTCAAGTTTATTTAGGATCAGATTTGTACCAGGAAATGGGACTTTGCATCTCCTAAGTTTCAAGATGTATATTTGGATTATTTTCTTCAGAAAGGAATAAAATGGTATATGTGTAGATATATTATGGTGCACATCAATGAGATGATAAAACTTGGGTGTAAATAAAATTCTATTTTCTATTCCAGAATGATTTCAGCTATGATGAAAGAGAAAGGTTGTGTGAATGAAGCTAAGGCTGTGATAGTTATTGAATGCAGTGGAATCTGATTAAGCTCTGAAATATGTAAAATAATGAAAATTAATTGGAAATCATGGAGAAAGGAATGGGTTGGTGATGAAGATATATTGTATGATAAGTTTAATCCCATAGATCTTACAGTTAGACCCAGGGATCTAGTGGATCCTGGTATCAGTCCAGATGAACAAGTAACCTATTCTTTAGATGAGGAAGAGGAGCCTGCTACTCCTATTAGAGATTTGGGATCACCAGTTGATGATCGAAGTGACTCAGATGCTACTGGACCAACAAAAAGAGACTCTATTGGGCCTACAAGTATACCTCTCGACATACCCTCTCGTGAACCTTTTCTCAAATCTACTGGTAGTGAAGAAACCAAAGTTGAAGGAAGTGTAGAATATGTCAGTGAATACAATGAAGAATAATATGGAGAGGAAGAAGCTGGTAGTGTTGAAGATAGTTTAGAATACGGAAGGGAATAAGAAGATGGGAAAGTTGATGATGGAGCTGTAGATGGAAATTATGAAGATGCTGAGAATGAAGAAAGTAGTGAAAGTGGGAGTGATAGTGTCTCTGGTCATCTAGATGAAAATACAGATGCTGTGAGTATAGAAGTTGCTGAAGCTAATACTGGTGTCTCTGTTGAGGGTGATGTTCAAGAAGAAATTGTTTTTCTAGATGAATTTTTTTCTCAAGTTGTTTATACTAGGAAAATAACTCTACTTAAGAAAAAACAACCTATCTTAGAAGCCTTGACTGAGGGGGAGAAATCTTTCCTAAGAGATGATACTGAGGGGGAGCCTCAAGGACAAGTTTCTCAAGTTGATGATGAGAATCAAACAATAATAGTAAGGGTTGATACCATTTCTTCTTTGGATTCTAATATTCTTGCTAAATGGATAAGGAATCCTAGATATACAGCCTTGGTATTGGATTATGAAGATTCTGATGACGAAATTGTTTCCCTTACTGTAAAAAAACTACTGGATGAGACCACCTCTAGTGACTATGTCACTAAAACCAATTTTGAACAATTCAAGTAGGAGATATGTGCCTCTATAAGACACTCAGGGAAATCTCAAATGAGGTATGAGATTGATGAATCTAGGAGAGAGAATAATGAGCTAGCTGAGAATTTGAAAGTAATTCAATCTATGGTTGATGGTGTAAAGAAAGCTGGTTCTTCTAGTTCTACTTCTGCCTTAACTAGTATGTCTCAAGCAAGGGATTCTTCTATTTTGAAGATGGTGATAAAATAAATTCATCCAAATCTAATCACAACTACAGAGACAATTGTGACAAGAAATACCAAGCTCGAGAACGATATGAAGAAGTTGAATAATGGGATCAATTCCTTGACCACAGAGTATAGTAATACTATAGAAACTGTCATGAAAGGTCCTTAGAGAACCTTGTTTCTTATTTTAATGCTCTTGAGTTTTCCAAGCTATGAAAATAAGTTGGGGATCTTACCTCCTGTGCTCTTTCTTCAACATATGCTACACCTACTCAGTCTTCACAATCTGAAGATCTTTCTACTGTTACTTTAGTGTTGAAACATGAGCTACAAGCTTTGATTACAAGTATGGCCAATGTTGAGGAAACTTCAGATAAAGTTCATGATCATGTAAAGTATTATACTAGAAGTGATTCACACTCTCAGTAAGAGTTGACCAAAAGGGTTAATGAGTTTTTCTCCAAACTCATCACAAAGCACCAAATGAATAGTCTTTTTAAGTATTTGGCCACAAATATTACTCTTCCTCCAGTGAAAAAATCCTTTAAGGATCAGATTCAGAAGATCAAAGAATTTACTCCTTTGTTGGATAAGTTTATAGAAAAAAAAGCTGATTTTGAAAAGGCTCTGAAATATGGTGCATAGATCATTTAAGAATTCATCAAGATGTTAAAACTATATTTTCATGTCCAAAGTGAAGCCATTATGGTACCTCATGCTGGAACAATTGGTCCTGCTGGTTCAGTGCCTTCTCATCCTCAAATGTCATTTTCTCAGGCCTTATATCATATTAGAACAGTCATCACAGAAACAATTAAACCCCAGATTCTTTCTTGGCACAGACCTGCCCTTACCTCTATAGTTCCTAAAGGGGTGCCTCTTCCTCCTCTCAAAATCCATTCAGACCCTCTTTCTCCTCAACCTAACCCTCCTGATGATCCTTCTATTGATCCTTCTGATAATGGGAAGGAACCCCTTGATCCTACCACTTGATCCTATCGTGTAGTGTGGACTGATTTTAATTTGATAGGGATGATTCATTATATCTTTTCTTTTCCAGTGTACTCTGTTTATAAATGCTATTTCATTGTTTCTACTTTACTATTTTTTCTGTTCTTCTCTCCTACCACTTTTTTCTAATCCCAAAAGGGTTATAAATTTTATTAAGAATAATTAAAAGTGAGTGACCTTTACTAACCACCATTATTATGAGATTTAACCTTACTATGTGTTTATGCCTCTCTGATACATTATGTTAATCTTCTCTATGATACATTATTAATTGTTTAGTGTAATCATTTTCTAGTGGCACTCAATAATTCCATGATTTTTGATTATCAAAAAGGGGGATATTGTTGGCCCATAGATGTTGTTGGCCAATATCTCGAACTATAATGTTTTTAATTATCACAATTCATGTCGTATATTCACATATATCTTAACTTATGTTAAAGATTCTAAGTTATGTCAAAGAGTCATCTTCAATATCATATCATTTCATTCATATAACAATTTATGTGTGTTTGAGTATAAACAAGATTATAATTTATTATCTATGTGTAATTAGATGTTTTAACATTTTATAATTTTTTTTAATTGAAAGATAGAAAAAACATCAAAATTATCTAAGTATGAGTCACTGACACCGACATGAAGATGATTCACTTTTAGACATATGATTTACTGAGAGACAGATCAAAAAGGAATATGTTCTAAGTATGTGAAGCTGACACCGTTGAACATGACACTGACAGACAGATGACTTACCATTGGACATGAAACCGATGCAGACAACCTACCATCAGTCCAAGTGACCTACCGTTGCATGGTGCTACTGATGAAAGAACTCACCATCAGTTGAAATGAGTCACTGTTGGTTCAAATGTCTCGTCGATAGAAGGAAGGTCTCACTATTGATATGAGTCAACGATATTTCATTTGTATCATCGACAGAAGGAGACACTAACACCCAGAGTCACTGATATCGATGGAAAGGAATCACCGATACAAAGAGTCACTAATGCTAATAGACTGATGCTAATAACTTACTGATACTTATGACTCACCGATAGTCATAAAAACTATTTTTAATTTATTACTTCAAATTTATATATAAAGGTCATATTTTTACAAATTAATGTTTCTTACATTATTTAATGTTGTCTTTAGGAATTTTGGAAGACATTATGAGGTACGATGAGCCGATGCATGTGAAATGTACATGCAATCTGTCGGACCTCACAAATAAGAAGAATTAAAAAAATATAGATAGAACAATGTGTCGAGCCGTGTTGTTCATGATTGGGAGAGATACTGAAGGACACCAAATCTCATGACACTATTGTGAACTCAAGAATAAAAAAACACAAGATGAAATCTAAGTCAATCTGAACATTGAATTGACAACTCACTTAAGAATATCAAAGAAAGAGAAGAATATGCATTTACAATCATACCAGTAGCTGAATGAGAGAATACGACACTCTGTTTTTGTGTCAAATTATAGAAGAGGGCTCAAAATTCAATCTTACTACATCTTAAGTGTCTAGAGTTGATTCTCAAAACATATAGAGCCTTCTAAATCCCTTTTCATGCTTATTTTCTCTATTGCGTGCATTCTTAAAATACTTTTGAGTAGTGTGTGTATCTGTCTATTACATATACACTAACTCATGTGCATAACTGGAGGATACACGATATCCTAAAACTCACACTCTCTTTATCCATTTTTATCCCACTTAGAATTGTGGAAGAGGTTGTGTGTGACCTGTTTGCTATATTCCCATGATTAACTATGGTAGAGGTCAAGTGTGACCTATAAAACCCTGTGTGTTATTGTGAACCCTAATCCAGGGTGTGGATCAAATTGTTTATTAATTTTAACTTCTTGGAGAAAGGTGATCACCAAGTGGAGAGGACTATTTCTCTGCATGAGATCGAACCTCTTGTTTTTATCCACCATGTTTTTACTATTTATTTTTACTCTATTTTTATCACATATTTCATAAAACTAAATCGAAATCTTATAGTTAGATTAGCAAGTTTTTATAACTATTTTGAACCAGTATGTTAGTTTCAAAATTTACATTGATATTTAGATTAATATAACTGATAAATAATCAATCTTTTGAGAAATTAATTGAACATTCAGGACTCATATAAATTTAGTACAAAATAACTTAGATTATATTTGTAATTGGGGGAATTTTTAAAGAACCAATTTTTAAAAGAAATTTTTATAGATACTCAATTCACCCCCCTCTTGAGTACTATACTCTAACCAACAACCATAATATACCTATGTTAGATCATTTCATGTGGAAGAAGCCCCCATATTTTAGCGGGACCACTAATCCATTGGTAGCTAAGTAGTGGATCAAATCCCTTGAAAATATATTTCTAGCATTGGGATTAAATGAAAACGAAAACCTAGTACAGTTAATCCAATAAGGTTTCCTTATGACTTTTCCATTTCTCCATGTTTTGAAAATCACAAACACTTTATCTTTAAAGAAAATTTTTTCCCTAAGTATTATTTTCATAAGAAAAATTTCTCTTCTCTAAGGATTTTTTTCCTTACCTCTGTTTTCATTATTTCATTTTATAATCTCTCTAAATCAAACTCATTTTATTACTAAGTCTAAAATTCTGATTCTTATGTAAAACCTAGGAATAATGTAATTCCTTGGATATAGAGTGTTTTGTTTTCAGATTCCAAATTCTCTGAAATTCAGATTCTAAATTCTATGAAATTCAATCTCCAAATTCTCTGAAATTTAGAATTTGAATTCACTGAAATTCAGACTCTAAATTCCTCATAATTTTGACTCTGAATTCCTCAAAATTCAGACTTTTAATTCCTCAAAATTCAGACTCCGAATTCCTTAGAATTAATACTTCGAATTCCTCATAATTTAGACTCTGAATTACTCATAATTTAGACTCTGAGTTCCTCAGAATTTAGACTCTAATTTTATTAGAATTTAGATTCCAAATTCACTGGAATTAAGAATCCGAAATCTATAGAATTCAGATTCCAAATTCATTGTAAAATAGAATCTGAATATCCATGTCATATAGACTCTGAATGTTTATTTGGTTAGACTTTGAATTCTATTTTTTTAGACTCTAAAAAATAGATTTGGTTAAGAAACTTCATTTTTATAACACATGTTATTATTATAAAACAATGTTGTGTAATCTGTTTCTAACTAACCTTTAGTTGAGTGACACATATATAGGTCCCTATGAGATTAAAGAAAAAATATGACCGTTCGAGGATGGATCCATCCATTGGAGATGTGCCTATAAATAGGAGATCATTTGAACAAGCTCAATATTGTTCCATCAATCTAGAGATTACATGCTGTGAAGTGATTTCTAGAGAGAGAGACTCTCATGCTTTGTGCAGATCTGAACATCTTATTCAGTTTTCTTCGTGCGACTCCGATTATTGCAGAGTACAATCATGGGATTTAGGGGATAGGAAGACAGGGGTTCCTACTACCTTAAAGTTTGAGGGCTTGCCGAGATAACAAGATAGATTCCAATAATTATATTGAGGGCTTACCCTGGTGTAGGTAAGATAGAATTTCTTGAAAGTATAAATCAAGGGGACCTTTATCCAAGGTTATGAGATACCCTACTCATCAGGTTAAAAGATTTTATACCTGTTACTTTTTTTGTTTCAAGTTTTATTTCTGCTTTTTTTTGATAAAGAAAGAAAGTATAAATTTATTATACTTTCTTTTACTTTTTCATACTCTGATAAGTAAGATTATGCACACTTTAAGGTACAATCATTTTATTGTATACTTCCCTTATGTTTCATTTCCAGAACCATATTTCTGGAACCTAAGCAAGTTTGTTTCATAGAACTATTTTTTAGGGTTTGCGAATTTACTTTGTTTAACTTTTTTAAACATAGTTTTCCTTAATGTTAAAAATGAATGTTTTTAAACATACAATTCACCCCCTCTTGTAATTGAGAATCTACATTCTTATTTCGATCCTACAAGTACTGACAGTATATTGTCTCAAGGAAGATGCTAATAAATGGTGGTTGTTGATCCAAAATACTAAGGAGGAAGATGAAATTGAAGATATGGAATAGAAAACTTTTAAAGAAACATTCACTACTGGAAATAATGACATTTGCGATGGGGCATTTGCGTCGGGATCCCGTCACTAATAGGCTTTTGCGACGGGGACCCATCGCAAATAGCCCGTCGCGGAAAACGGCGTCGCAACAACAATTATTTGCGACGGGCCCATCGTGAAAGGTATTATTTGCGACGACGATCCTTCCCGTCGCAAATATTAGTCCCTATATTTGTGAAAACTTTTTAAAATCATATTTGCGATGGGTCCGTCGCAAATACCAATTGCGACGGGCCCGTCCCAATTAGTATTTTTTTTAAAAAAATTAAAAAAAATTAATAAATTATTTTAATGAATATAATAATAATACTATTTGCGACGAGCATAGTATCCCGTCGCAAATACTATATAAAAAAAAATATTAATACATTATTTTAATTAATATAATAATAATCCAATTATAATTCAAAAATAAAAAAATATTAATAAAAGATTTTAATTAATATAATAACAGAATTATAATTCACAAATAAAAATAATAAATTATTAATAAATTATTTTAATTAATATAATAATAATAGAATTATAATTCAAAAATAAAAAATAATAAAATATTAATAAATGATTTTAATTAATATAATAATAGATTTATAATTCACAAATAAAAATAATAAATTACTAATAAATTATTTTAATTAATATAATAATGATATAATTATAATTCAAAAATAAAAAATAATAGAATATTAATAAATGATTTTAATTAATATAATAATATTATAATTATAATTCATAAATAAAAAAAATATTAATAAGTTATTTTAATTAATATAAAAATAATAGAATTATTTTACATTCAAATATTAAAATAATTCTAATATTACAAAAAAATATAATTAAATTATAATATTATAAAATTTTAATATATATATAAAATTTAATATTATAAAATATAAATAATATTATTATTCATATTAATATTTTTATTTCAAAATATAATATTATTAATATTTTATAATGAGACAGAAACTACGAATAGAAAAAAAATTCATATTTTGATTTAACAAACTTTATAACAAAAAAACAAACTCTAATCTGAAGGAGGGGGGGAGGGGGGGGGGGAGGGGGGATCTGCAGATGCTGGTGGAGGAAACTTCATCCCTAAAGCATGAGTGAGTCAACACATGTACTCCATTTGCTCCTAATGCTGCTGCTGCCACCGACTCATCTGCTCCTCGTACAGCTGCTGTTGGCGTCGATGCTCCTCCTCATGCTGCTGCTACTGCTGATGCATCTGATCCTACTCCTGTTGGAGACTCTCTATCAGTGCAGTATGAGA
Organism: Viscum album; assembly: GCA_963277665.1. Classification (NCBI taxonomy): domain Eukaryota; kingdom Viridiplantae; phylum Streptophyta; class Magnoliopsida; order Santalales; family Viscaceae; genus Viscum; species Viscum album. The sequence goes on from OY728144.1 coordinate 303,040,167, forward strand.
TCGCAACTGATCCTCATACTGTGTAGCAAAAGAAGATGCACGAGCTCCTCTCAAGCTGGACGCCGACATCGCAGCACGACCATAATAATCTCCAGGAGTCAGTCGAGAGCTGATACCAACTACCCGGCCCTTCTCGAAGGAATACTGGGTGGCCTGCATCCATGCCGCCTCATAAAACTGACGGCTAGTGGTCTGATCTGATGACTCGGCCTGACTCTCAGGTCGGGTCTGTGACGCTGCGGCCTCATATGACTCCTGTAGTTGCAATTTAAAATTAAAATTGTGAATATATTATATGCAGTTAATTTTTAAACTTGAAAACAAATAATACTGACCACGATGTGACGCTGACGATCACCTCTGAGCTCCCCAGTAGCAGGATCACTATACATCCTCCGATATACGTCGTACTCCGTAATATCGGGGTGCTCGATAGCCTATAAGAATAAAAAATAAACTGTTAATATTTATAGTTATATAATATATTTATAAATAATGTACGCACCAGATGCTGTCTATGAGTACTGAAAGTATGAATCCCATCTCGATGAGTCACCTCCTATCTCCCTCGATTCTGCCTCCCCACCAATGATCTCCTCTGAAAGGCATCACTCAACCAGTGCACAAATAATCCATCCCATACATGGGATGAAATGTACTCTGGTCGGTGTGCTCTACATGACTCGTCAAAAACTGATACTCCTGCTTTCTTCGTGTCAACTTTTCTTAAATTGTGCAAAAACTAACGAAAGCGATCACGCATGGCCACCTCCCATGCCTCGTGGATGGCGTCACGCATGGTATCCTCGATCGGATACCATAAACCCTACAAATAAATAAAAATATCAAGTTATAAATGAAATAATTTTCAAAATAAAAATTATTTATTTACGTACGTACCAACCAATGGCCGAACATGGCCTGCTGCACATTAATGGGAATCTGCTCCCATGTGGTCCAAGACTGAGAGAAATAGTTGCGTAAAATAGCGCTGCCCTGCCCGACTGCTATATGCAGAAAACTGTAAAAATAATAAACATTTATTATGTGAATAGATTAATGAAATCTTAGTCAAATCCACAGGTTATCACACAGGTTATTACACCTCCGTGTGTGTGGATCAAACCCAAGACGTGGACGTTTCTCGGGGACGGGGTCAGGAATCATCAATTATAAGGCCCCAGTCTTAAACCTTACTTAATCTTGAGTTATTACAAGATTACACATTGAGGATCTTTCCGGGTTTAGAGTTTTAGAGAATTAGATCATAAAACTTTCATTACATTCCACATATAAACAAAGTGGTTACATAAAGATAGTATTCTTCTTTCCCATCAATGGAAACATATTTAAAATAAAACATGGATTCTTTCTTGACACTCCCTTGACACTATCATCATATCATGTATCTTTCCCTTGACCTGTGAAAAACATTTCAAAAAAACTTGGGATGAGCATAAAAAGCTTAGTAAGGGATATAAAAATATATGGAAAGGAAACATGGGTACATATATACATAAGAATGAAATCATACTTTACCCATAAAACATAAGCAATTTAACATACCTCATCAAATCATGAATAAATCATATAAATCATAAGACATAACGGTAACTTGAGGCATTCATAACATTCTTACGTAGGGAGTAACCCTCTTGGTTACGTTTGGAATACCCATCACAGTATATTCCCTAAATCTCTTCGGATAAACCTTAACGTTTCACTCCTTCGCGTTACCCAATGCATTAGAGAGCTATAACGGGCTCACCCTCCCTTAGTTTATCATGGAACCACCCGTCCTCATAATAATGCCCAAGAACCTCAACATAATCGTATCACATAAAACATGCATAAAGGAAACATAACATTCCCACCTTTCAATCACAAGATATCAATACAACACATTGATATAAAAACGTTATGAAAACCATTTTCAATACCAAAATAAAAGAAAAGTAAAACATGGTATTTATTTTTCTTTTAAAAAGAAGGTATGGCTTGTAGAGGAAGACGAAACTCAAATAATGGTCACGGTGGCAGAGAAGTCGCTGTCACCGCATACGTACGACAAAAACATTCCCTTTTGTCATTTTGTAAAATGCTTTGTATAAAAATATTCCTTTTGAATAAACGTAAAAGTCAAAGGGGTTTATACACCATATAAAAGAAGGTTGTGTATAAAACAAAATATGCCTCAATGAAAGGAGATTGAGACGAAGTCCCATACCTCGGGTCCGACTTGACTCGATAGTTCTTTAATGTCCTGAATAATAAACTTGATTTAATTTCTACTTGCTTAAGAACCTTTTTTTAAGTTCATTATTTCTTTTATATCACTTATTTCCATGTCATGAACACTATGTAATTATTTAAGTTAATAACGGTCATTTTAACGATCATTGGTACTTGAGTAAAAAATAAACCCTTTATAATTACAAGTTGTTCATGTATCCATTATATACAGAATTATAATCATGATGTATATATCATATATATCCAGTGTATACATGCATTTATAATATTACATAATCATTTAGAGGTAAGAAATGAAATGCACCGTTCATGGAGACGGTAAGTCGTACGTACGCATGAACGCTACTTTCATTTCTATTTCGTATTTAATAGAATGGAATCATAATGATATAAAGGTATATTATAATTCCAGTATAATATCATAGTTCCATCCTTTATACGTCCCACATATGGTATTTAACGAATCAAATCACTTTGAGGGGGCGGTAGTCCGCACTTCCTTAAATGAAGATATCACGTTTACCCATAATGGAAACCATAAAGGTATGCCCAAAATGAAAAAATACAGAAGCTTAAGGAAAACATAAACATATTATATATCATATATAAATATAGTGACATCTTAATGGCCACCTTTGAAGGTGTTAAAAGAATGTTGAACAATCATCGTTTCGGGAGGCATAAATTCACCATCCACGGAAACAGTATGTTCTTTAACCATTAGATGTAGGTGTGTGTAAGTGTAGCTCGAATACTTCTTATAAAAACATCATAGTATATTGAAGATACTGGATTTGTTACAAAAAAAATTAATAAAAAGAGTTTAGGGGGTTGGAGAAGCAAAATAAAACAAAAGGACTCAAGTGAAGACATTACCTTAAAATCGGGTAACTCCCTTTGGTTTGAGCTCAAAGGCTTCCTTGGGAAGACTTCTGCCCAAAGTGAGGCTTCAAGGAGTAAGATAGGGAAGTGGAGAGACAAAATGGGAAGGGGTTTGCTGAGCCAAAGGCTTTGGGAGTGTGTGTAAAGAGGTATAGGTGGGGGCCTTTTATAAGAGGAGAGGAGGGTCACTCTTGGAAAGTAAAGAAATGTTACTTTATTTGAAAATGATTTTCGTATTCAAAAGGTCCCACATTGATATAATTCGAGGGTAAGGTGATAAGGGTTCGAAATCCACCCATAAAATAGGTTTTGGACATGTGTAGGTCATATATTTTACATTATCATTTCATTTTATTTAAATCCTTTATTAATGAGGTAGTCGCTACATCATCATGATGTCATAAATAATTTAATTTATTTAAAGTCTAAAAATTACGAAAAAATACTATGATGTAGGAAATCTTTTTAGATTTATAATGAATATTTATAGTCCAAAAGATCATTTATGTTGACAAAATTAAAAATATTTTACTTAGGTGATACATTCTTTGTCACATTTAACATTCTTTAAAAATAAAAAGATAAAAAGTTACTTTCTCACAAAAGTGGTTCCATGTGGCCCCCAAGTTTGGCACAAGGAATTCCATGGTTGGCCATGAGACAACCAGTAGCATTAGGACACATGTTGTGGTATTTTTGTATTATTATGATATCATTTTATTATCTTTAACTACCTGATTACTCATTAATCAAGATAATTAAAGATAATTACCATCGTTACTATTCATAATGTCCAAAAATAAAAGAGTCTTAATTACATAATTTGGACCTTCTGATTCCAAATATGTAATCCATTTTACCAAATTCCAAACACATAAATTGCAATAATTGATTTAAAAATAATTCCCATTGTCAAAACAAATAGCGAGTTTTTTGAAACAATATCTATGAAAAGTTTGGCATTAGTTTATGACCAATTACAAAGTGAAATTAATCCTAATGACCACCATTGGATTGAATGGTAAAAATATATTCATATTACACTTTAAGGCAAATTAAAAGGATAATCTAACCATATAATTAAATTAAATGAAAAATCAGTTATGATGTGAAATGCAGTATTTTTCACTATTCATTAAAAAATGAACATTGTCAGAAAAATACCAAAAATTTATCCAAAGTAAATTTAAATGTCCCAATCATAATGAATATTTTTATTTTGACAAATATAGATTATAAAATTGTCAAAAGTTTGATTTAAAAAGGGTTTGCCATCAAAAGGCAGTAAAACAATCTTTTAAGAATATTAGTGTATTCCATGCATAAGATTGTATTTATTTTCATTTTAAGCCTCTAAAACACTATCTTAATCATTAATAGACATAGATAAAAATATCTATTATTCATTACTTACTTGGTATGTTACATCCTTCTCCCAATTAGAAAATTGCGTCCCTGCAATTTATTTACTTATCGAATAAATGGGGGTACTTATCCCTCATTGCATTTTCAGATTCCCATGTTGCCTCTTCCATCATGTGGTTTTTCCACAAAACCTTTACCTGATTAATCACCTTATTTCGTAACACTTGCTCCCTATGGTCAAGAATCTGGACCGTTTGTTCCTCATAAGATAGGTTCTCTTCCAGCTGAACTACCTCTGGACTCAAAACATGAGATGGATCTGACATATAATTTCTCAACATCGAAACGTGAAAAACATTGTGTACCTGAGATAAACTCGGAGGTAAATTCACCCGGTATGCAACTGATCCAACTCTCTCCAGAATTTCATATGGTCCAATGAACCTTGGACTCATGTTTCCTTTCTTACCAAATCGCATCACACTTTTCCATGGTGAGACTTTGAGAAAAACATGATCACCTACCTCAAAAGTTAGATCCTTCCTCCTGTTGTCTGCATAACTCTTCTGCCTACTCTGAGCTGTTCTCATGTGTTTCTGAATCAGCTGAACTTTTTCTGCCATCTCTTATACCAATTCTGGTCCCATCAACTTCCTTTCACCCACTTCATCCCAGAAAGCTGGAGTTCGACACCGCTTCCCATATAACGCCTCAAATGGTGCCATCTGTATACTGGAATGAAAACTGTTATTATATGAAAATTCAACCAAAGAAAGATGTTGGTCCCAACTTCCCTGATAATCCATCGAACAAGCTCATAGCATATCCTCCAAGGTCTGAATTGTTCGTTCTGACTTCCCATCTGATTGAGGATGAAATGTTGTACTAAAATTTAATTCAGTACCCAACGACTTCTGAAGGCCTTTCCAAAAGTTAGAAGTGAACCTGGGATCACGATCAGATACAATGGAGAGAGGAACTCCATGTAACCTGACTATCTCTTTAAGATACAAACGGGAAAGTTGATCTAGGGAAAAAGTATCTCATATAGTAAGTAAATGAGCAGATTTAGTCAAGCGATCAACAATAACCCAGATTGCATTATTACCTCGAGATGTCTTCGGTAATCCCACAACAAAGTCCATGGATATATTCTCCCATTTCCACTCTGGCACTGGTAAAGGCTGAAGCATCCCTTTCGGTAACTGCCGCTCTACTTTAACCTGCTGACAAGTCAAACACTTCACAGTAAAATCAGCAATATCTCTTTTCATTCCATCCCACCATTAATACTCCCGCAGATCTATGTACATCTTAGTACTGCCAGGATGAACTGAAAACGGAGAACTATGAGCTTCACATAACAACTCTCTCTTCAACTGTGAATCAAAAGGCACACACAATCTCTTCCCAAATCTCAAAACTTAATCATTATCAATGTTGAATTCAGGAAACTTACCTTTCTGAACCAGCTCTACCTTTTTCTGCAACTCACTGTCTTGCTTCTGTGCTTGCTTGATTCAATCTAATAGAGATTATCTCACTGATACCTGAAACAAAATAGAAGAACTTCCTACACCAATAACTTCTATGCCAAATTTTATCAAATCCTTAACCAAAGGATCACGTTTAAAACGCAACATTGCTAATGAAGCATTACTTTTTCGACTCAAAGCATCAGAAACATTATTTGATTTTCCCAGATGGTAATGAATTGTACAATCATAATCCTTGATTAATTCCAGCCATCTCCTCTGTCTCATGTTTAACTCTTTCTGAGTGAATATATACTTTAAACTTTTGTGATCAGTATATATTTCACACTTTACTCCAGACAAATGATGCCTCCGAATTTTTAAAGAAAAAACAACAGTAGCTAATTCCAAATCATGTGTAGGGTAATTTACCTCATGAGTTTTCAACTGTCGTGAAGCATAAGCAATTACCTGATCATTCTGTATTAGGACGCAACCAAGTCCTTTCAATGAAGCATCACTGTATATAACAAACTCACCATTCCTGGAAGGTAGTTCCAAAACTCGAGCATTCACCAATATTCTATTCAATTCCTAAAAACAATCATCACATTCTTTTGTCCAGATAAACTTAACACCCTTCCGAGTTATCTTAGTCATTGGACTAGATAACCGTGAAAAATTTCTTACAAACCTTCGGTAATAGCCTGCCAAACCAAGGAAGCTACGAATCCCAGTTACATTTGTGGGTCTTGGCCAGTCTTCCATAACTTTTGTTTTTGCAGGATCAACAGTTTTCCCATATTTAGAAACAATGTGACCAAGGAAAGAAATTTGTTGCAACCAAAACTCACACTTGATGAATTTTCCATACAGTTTATTTTCTTTTAAGGTTTGCAAGATAACCCTTAAATGTCTTTCATGCTCCTCTTTACTTTTAGAAAACACCAAAATATCATCAATGAAAACCACCACAAACTTATCCAAGAACTCATGGAAAATTATATTCATTAAGTCCATGAATACAGCAGGTGCATTGGTTAGCCCAAAAGGAATTACTACAAATTCATAATGGCCATATATTGTACGGAACGCGGTCTTCAGAACATCTGCTTCCTTTAGCTTCAGCTGATGGTACCCCGATCTCAAGTCAATCTTTGAAAAATACTAAGCTCCTTGGAGCTGATCAAACAAATCATCGATATGAGGCAAAGGATATTTGTTCTTAACAGTGATGTTATTCAAGTCTCTATAATCAATGCAATGTCTCATTGAACCATCTTTCTTTTTAACAAATAAAACAGGAGCACCCCATGGTGATGTGCTAGGTCGAATGAATCCTTTCTCTAATAAATCTTGCAATTGCTCCTTCAACTCTAAAAGTTCAATTTAAGCCATTCGATAAGGGGGTTTTAAAATTGACTTAGCATCAGGAACTAAGTCAACAGTAAACTCAACTTCCCGATCTGGTATTATTCCAGGCAACTCATCAGGAAAAACATCAGGATACTCATTTACCACTGGCACATCATTAATCTGAACAGTTCCTTTATTTTCAACGATGTGTGCAAGGTAACATTCATTTACATCTTTTACAAGTTTCTCAGCCTCTTGATATGTTATCAACCATAAGGGTTCATTCTTGTACACAAACTGAAAGTCTTTATTAAAAGAAACTTCTTTAGCTCTACATTCAATTTTAGCATGGTAAATAGAGAGCCAATCCATACCAAGGATAACATCAAACTCTACTAGAGGTAGAACAATAAGGTTTTCAAGTAGGTTCTTTCCACAGATAAGGATAAAGAGATTCTTATAAATTATTTTTGCCTCAAAATTTCCCCTAGGTGTTTTTACCACAAGTCCAGGAGTAATTTCTTGATATGGTATTCCCATTTTACTAGAAAAGTTTTCAGAGATGAAAGAATGTGTCGAACCCGAATCAAAAAACACACTGGCATAATCTAAAAAAACAAACAAAGTACCTGATACAACTTCATTTGATGGCCCGACATCTGCTGAAGTAGTTGCAAAGGATTTCACCACCCCTTTCTGCTTGTAGTCTAACTGCTTCCCATCACTCAAGCTCTTTGTTGGACACTCGTTTGCATAGTGACCCATCTCATTACACTTAAAACATTTCACTAACTATAAATCAAATTTGGTCTTACCTTCACCTTGATCTCTTTAAGTGAAATCACGAGCCTTATATCCCATCTTACCACATCGGTAGCACTTTCCAGAATTCAGAAGACATTCCCCAGCATGCCTTTTTCCACATTTATCACAAACTGGAAACTTAGATTTCTTACCATCAGACTTTTTTTGAAGAATTCTTCCCTTTTTCCTGCCACCTTGGTCTCTTCTTCTGCTGGTTGTTATAGAACACTTGATCATCGAAAAACTCCATTTCCACCTTCTCAGCACATCGAACAAGATTTTCATAACTTTTAAAATCACGAGAAGCTAATTCCCTTCGATATTTTGGATTTAATCTTGAGTAAAAACGATTGATTTTACTATCAAGGTCTCGGATAAAATTTGGATCATACCTTGCCAATTGAGTGAACCTTTCTTCATAGGTAGCCACTGAGTCTTCCTCTTGCCTCAATTCCAAGAATTGTTTTTCCATCCTAAGTCGAACAGCCTTAGGAAAATACTTTTCAAGAAACATACCTTTGAATTCATCCCAGTCGAGAGCATCAATCTCATCAGCGTCACTGATATTTTTAACCATCGACCACCACTGATCGGCTTCACCCTCCAAATGGTAAATAACAAGACTAACCTTTTGATTGTCTGAACACACCATGACATCGAAAATATTCTCCAGTGATTTAATCCACCCTTCAGCTAGCACAAGGTCAGATGATCCTCTGAATGATGGGGGATGTTGCCTCATGAAATGTTCCACCACTAACATGTTCCTCTGTGGTTGATCTGGCTGATCTCGTGTATGGATACCACCGCCATTTATCGCTTGAGTCAACTACGCCATTACTTCAACAAACTGTTCAGTTCCAATTCTGACCATCTCAGGATGCTGATTCGGAAGGTTATTTCCTTCTGCATGCCTTCCTAGTACTGCTTCCCTGTTTCTTCTACGGAAAACCATTCTGAACAAACATGTCTTAGATGAAGCAACATGGTAATCTTCATATACTATATCACTTCAATTTGACCATAAAAAAAATAATTTTTGGATAATCATTTAATAGAATTATAACTCCTAAAGTTATATAAACCTCCCTCTGATACCAACTATAAGGCCCTAGCCTTAAACCTTACTTAATATTGAGTTATTACAAGATTACACATTGAGGATCTTTTCTGGTTTAGAGTTTTAGAGAATTAGATCATAAAACTTTCATTACATTCCACATATAAACAAAGTGGTTACATAAAGATAGTATTCTTCTTTCCCATCAAGGGAAACATATTTAAAATAAAACATGGATTCTTTCTTGACACTCCCTTGACACTATCATCATATCATGTACCTTTCCCTTGACCTGTGAAAAACATTTCAAAAAAACTTGGGATGAGCATAAAAAGCTCAGTAAGGGATATAAAAATATATGGAAAGGAAACATGGCTACATATATACATAAGAATGAAATCATACTTTACCCATAAAACATAATCACTTTAACATACCTCATCAAATCATGAATAAATCATAGAAATCATAATACATAAAGGTAACTTGAGGCATTCATAACATTCTTACGTAGGGAGTAACCCTCTTGGTTACGTTTGGAATACTAATCACAATATATTCCCTAAATCTCTTCGGAGAAACCTTAAAGTTTCACTCCTTCGCATTACCCAATGCATTGGAGAGCTATATCGGGATCACTCGCCCTTAGTTTATCATGGAACCACCCGTCTTCATAATAATGCCCAAGAACCTCAACATAATCGTATCACATAAAACATGCATAAAGGAAACATAACATTCCCACCTTTAAATCACAAGATATCAATACAACACATTGATATGAAAACGTTATGAAAACCATTTTCAATACCAAAATAAAAGAAAAGTAAAACATGGTATTTATTTTTCTTTTAAAAAGAAGGTATGGCTTGTAGAGGAAGCCGAAACTCAAATAATGGTCACGGCAGCGGAGAAGTCGTTGGCGCCGCATACGTACGAAAAAAACATTCCCTTTTGTCATTTTTTAAAATGCTTCGTATAAAAATATTCCTTTTGAATAAACGTAAAAGTCAAAGGGGTTTATACACCATATAAAAGAAGGTTGTGTATAAAACAAAATATGCATCAATGAAAGGAGATTGAGACGAAGTCCCATATCTCGAGTCCGACTTGACTCGATCATTCTTTAATGTCCTGAATAATAAACTTGAGTTAATTTCTACTTGATTAAGAACCTTTTTTTAATTTCATTATTCCTTTTATATCACTTATTTCTATGTCATGAACACTATGTAATTATTTAAGTTAATAACGGTCGTTTTAACGATCATTGGTACTTGAGTAAAAAATAAACCCTTTATAATTACAAGTTGTTCATGTATCCATTATATCCAGAATTATAATCATGATGTATATATCATATATATCCAGTGTATACATGCATTTATAATATTACATAATCATTTATAGGTAATAAATGAAATGCACCGTTCATGGAGACGGTAAGCCGTACGTACGCATGAACGCTACTTTCATTTCTATTTCGTATTTTATAGAATGGAATCATAATGATATAAAGGTATATTATAATTCCAGTATAATATCATATATAATATCATAGTTCCATCCTTTATACGTCCCACATATGGTATATAATGAATCAAATCACTTTGAGGGGGTGGTAGTCCGCACTTCCTTAAATGAAGATATCGCGTTTACCCATACTGGAAATCATAAAGGTATGCCCAAAATGAAAAAATACAGAAGCTTAAGGAAAACATAAACATATTATATATCATATATAAATATAGTGACATATTAATGGCCACCTTTGAAGGTGTTAAAAGAATGTTGAACAATCATCATTTCGGGAGGCATAAATTCACCATCCACGGAAACAGTATGTTCTTTAACCATTAGATGTAGGTGTGTGTAAGTGTAGATCGAATCCTTCTTATAACAACATCCTAGTATATTGAAGATACTGGAGTTGTTACAAAAGAAATGTATAAAAAGAGTTTAGTGGGTTGGAGAAGCAAAATAAAACAAAAGGAATCAAGTGAAGACATTATCTTAAAATCGGGTAACTCCCTTTGGTTTGAGCTCAAAGGCTTCTTTGGGAAGACTTATGCCCAAAGTGAGGCTTCAAGGAGTAATAGAGGGAAGTGGAGAGACAAAATGGGCAGGGGTTGGCCGAGCCAAAGTCTTTGGGAGTGTGTGTAAAGAGGTATAGGTGGGGGCCTTTTATAAGAGGAGAGGAGGGGCACTCTTGGAAAGTAAAGAAATGTTACTTTATTTGAAAATGATTTTTGGATTCAAAAGGTCCCACATTGATATAATTCGAGGTTAAGGTGATAAGGGTTCGAAATCCACCCATCCAATAGGTTTTGGACATGTTTAGGTTATAGATTTTACATTATCATTTCATTTTATTTAAATCCTTTATTAATGAGGTAATCGCTGCATCATCATGATGTCATAAATAATTTAATTTATTTAAAGTCTAAAAATTATGAAAAAAAATACTATGATGTAGGAAATCGTTTTAGCTTTCCCATGAATATTTATAGTCTAAAAGATCATTTATTTTGACAAAATTAAAAATATTTTACTTAGGTGATACATTCTTTGTCACATTTAACATTCTTTAAAAATAAAAAGATAAAAAGTCACTTTCTCACAAAAGTCATTCCATGGGGCCCCCAAGTTTGGCACAAGGCATCCCATAGTCGGCCATGAGACAACCAGTAGACTTAGAACACATGTTGTGGTATTTTTGTATTATTATGATATCATTTTATTATCTTTAACTACCTGATTACTCATTAATCAAGATAATTAAAGATAATTACCATCGTTACTATTCATAATGTCCAAAAATAAAAGAGTCTTAATTAAATAATTTGGACCTTCTGATTCCAAATATGTAATCCATTTTAACAAATTCCAAACACATAAATTGCAATAATTGATTTAAAAATAATTCCCGTTGTCAAAACAAATAGCGAGTTTTTTGAAACAATATCTATGAAAAGTTTGGCATTAGTTTATGACCAATTCCAAAGTGAAATTAATCCTAATTAACACAATTGGATTAAATGGTAAAAATATATTCATATTACAATTTAATACCAATTAAAAGGATAATCTAACCATATAATTAAATTAAATGAAAAAGCAGTTATGATGTAAAATGCAGTATTTTTCACTATTCATTAAAAAATGAACATTGTCAGAAAAATTCCAAAAATTTATCCAAAGTAAATTTCAATGTCCCAATAATAATGAATATGTTTATTTTGACAAATATAGATTATAAAATTGTCAAAAGTTTGATTTAAAAAGGGTTTTCCATCAAAAGGTAGTAAAACAATCTTTTAAGAATATTAGTGTATTCCATGCATAAGATTGTATTTATTTTCATTTTAAGCCTCTAAAACACTATCTTAATCATTAATAGACATAGATAAAAATATCTATTATTCATTACTTACTTGGTATGTTACATCAATCGTGCAAGACCGCGCCCCCTCCGCGTACTCCTTGGAGCGACTATAGGCTGAGGGTCATCTGCCAGCAACTCATCCGCATCGAAAGACAAGTTAGCATCCGCCAACTCACGAAATGTGTTGTCGTCCATCTGAAACAGAAAATGTTAATGTTGTTAGAAAATAATTTATAATTACTATTATATATACATATATATTAGTTATGATTGTATATAACTACCATGGAATTTTATCAGTGTTCATCTTCATCATCATCTTCGTATATGTCAATGTCATCTTCATATTCCTCCTCAACATCATCGATATCCATTCGAGTTCAGTTGCTTCATCTCTTACCATTTCAAATTCATATGTGACATCATTAACATCATTGTCATCACCGACTCTTAAATGTGGGGTGTCGTCATCGATACTCATGTCTCTTTGTAACAAAGATTGATTTTGAGTACTCTATTGAAAAACTTCAATTCTTTGCACATCAGTGAAATCACATTCACTTTGACTAAACTGATTGTCTCGAATTTCGATTTTTATTATACTCCACCAATCAGTCAAGTCTCTTGATGTAGCACATTAATTTGCGTAATAAAATTGATGTGCCTGTTGAGACAATAAGAATGGTTCATTTACTACGAGAACACTTTTAAATTTAATATCGATGATTCCATGAGTCGGATGAATAGGCACGCCTCTCTCTGTATCCAACCACCGACATTTGAACATGGTTATGTAATGTTGTCCCAGATAACAGAGTTCAATGATTTCATCAAGTATGCCATAAAAGTCAACTTCATTTTCTCGATGATGAGATCCTCTCAAGATAACTCCACTATTCATTGTTTTTTTCGATTCTCCATATGCATGTGGGTGAAATCTAAATCCATTCACCACATATGCATTATAAGTTTTAACAAGTTTGGAAGGTGGGTTACTCAATATACACAACCGTTTGTCAATTATATCAGCATGTCGAGACACCTGAAAATTTGTGAAATAATTATCAATATAGTAAACTATACATTGAATGAGTTGCTAAAAGATAAAGAATTTATGTTACCAGTTTTTGAAACCACTGAGAGAAATTTTTCAGTCGGCGTTCTTCGAGAGCAGCTGCTGTAATTTGTGGAATTTGTTTCTTGATATGATTATCATACAACCTATAAAAAACAAAGTTATTTACTGTAACATAAATGATAGAATAATTGATATAAACACTTATAGTACAATTGATTTCATCTCTTCACAGTTGAGAAGAACATATGTATGAGCTCTGTGATGTTCATCATCCGAAAGCCAGCGTTCATAAACTCCACCAAAACCAAGCTCTAGCTGGTTGAAAACAGATAATTGATTGTCGATTTCATTAATATTCCTCTCGTTCCGTCCCATTCGGTTATGTTTTTAAGGATACTCAGATTCAAAATAATGGGAGCAGAAAAAAGATATTTCCTCTTGCAAATAAGCTTCTGCAATATATCCTTCAACAGAAGCTTTGTTACGTACTTTTCTTTTCAATTTTTGCATGCATCTTTCAAATGGGTACATCCATCGAAACTGTACTGGACCTCCACATTTGGCTTCATATGGTAAATGTAACATCAAATGTTCCATTGAGTCGAAGAAAGACAGCGGAAATATTTTTTCCAGTTTACATATAATTACAACAACATCTTCTTCAAGTTTGCATAGAGCATCATAATCTACTGTAGCCGCACAAATTTCCCGAAAAAATGAGACATGTCTGTTATGGAATCCCAAATCACAGAATTCAACAGACCTCTTAATCCAATGGGTAGAAGTCTTTCCATTATAACATGAAAATCATGACTTTTTAATCCAGTAATATGACCATTCTTTACACATCTACCCAAATTGGAAGAACAACCATATGGAAGTCTCAAATCTGCAATCCACTGACAAAATAATAAATGGTTTTCTTTAGACAATGTATAAGCTGCTTTTGGTTTCAGTAACCTTTCTGTTCTGACATTCTCAAATAGTTCTAGTTCTGGACGCCTGCAAATTTGGGCAAGATCTAAACGTGCATTTACATTGTCTTTGCTCTTTCCTGACATATCCAAAACTGTATGAAACAAATTATCAAAACAGTTCTTCTCAATATGCATGACATCTAACATGTGTCGGACCAACAAATCAGACCAATATGGAAAATCCCAAAATATGCTACGTTTAATCCAATTGTGTTCTTTCCCAAAACCAGAAATTTTCTGTTGGTTTATTGTGGGACCAAAAGTGATAGGAGGTAATGAAAATACAAATGATTTTAACTCCGAACCTGATAGCATTTTTGGAGGTCCATCACTTTCAACTATTTCTTTTCTGAAATGAGATCCGTTTCTGCGAAAAGGATGATCAGCTGGAAGAAATCTGCGATGACAGTCAAAATAACAAGGTTTCTTTCCATGAATGAGCATAAATGCTTTGTTCTCTCCCATACAGTAAGGACATGATTTCCGACCATGTGTACTCCATCCAGATAACATCCCATAAGACGGGAAGTCACTAATTGTCCACATCAATGTTGCTCTTAGTATGAAATTCTATTTCATAGCAACATCATATGTACTGACACCAGTACTCCACAATAAACTTAATTCATCAATCAATGGTTTCAAATAAACATCAATATTTTTCTTCGGATGTCCTAGAATTAGTAAAGTCAAAAAGATATATGGCTCCTTCATCAACATCCATGGAGGTAAATTGTACGGAGTTAAAAAAACAGGCCAACATGAATATTGACTACCATAAGATCCGAATGGACAGAAACCATCAGTGGAAAGGCCTAGTCGAACATTTATAGATTCTAAAGAAAAGGATGGATGCACTCAATCAAAATGTTTCCATGAATCACCATCGGCTGGATGATTCAAGCTTTTATCGGTTGAAATATTCTCTTTATGCCATGACATCATTGTCGCTGTATTCTTAGACATGAATAAATGCTGAAGTCTGGATGTAAGCGGAAAATATCTCAACTGTTTTACAGGAATCAAACCAGACTTCCCATGTTTCCCTTCTTTATATCTCAGTTGCCCACATGTGGGACAACTATCCAACGACTCATTTTCCCCAGAATATAAAATGCAGTCATTTGAACATGCATGAATATTCTGACAAGTAAGTCCCAAATTTCGAACTAGCCTCTTACTCTCATAGTAATTTGCAGGCAAAACATTTCCTTCGGGTAACAGTGTTTTAAGCAAAGAAAATATCTGGTCAAAACAGGTGTTTGACATTCCGTTATCTGATTTGATAGCCATAAATTTTGTAACTGCTTCTAATTGTCTCATCTTGCAGCTAGGATATAATGCATCCTCAGCAGACCTCAACAACTCATAAAATTCAGATGGTGCCAACTCATGATTTGAAGCTATATCAGCCAGAGTTTCTGTATATTGAACAAATGAACCTGCAACATCATGTACTAAATCTTGAAACCGGGATGGATCTGGAATCAAGTTGGTATCACCTGCTCTGGAACTGCATTCACCATATTGATACCAAAAAACATAATCTGGTTGAAAACCAAAACGCAAGAGATGTCCCCCCACTTTTTCAAATGTGTCAAACGTTCTCAATGCACATTTTCTACAAGGGCATTTTATTTTGCCTTCTGAAACAAATTCTGGATTTGGTGCCGCAAATGATAAAAAAGTCTCCACACCCTCTACATATACTGGATTTAAACCAGAACCGTTTGGATTTAAACGTTGATTTATCCATATGCGGTCATCTAATAATGATTTTTGACGACCTCGTTGTTCCATATTTTTTTATAAAATATAAAAGCATTACTGGTTTTGAATAATTTGTTAGAAAAAACACTCAAGCAAGGATAATTATAGAGTTTACATCATACACGACTGACGCAAACTTTTTATTGAGATAAACCTAAAAATTGACCCTTTAAGAATTGAATATGTTGAGAATAAATCAAAACCTGTTACAAATATTGATAATTTTAATATTATATAAATTTTTTATTATTTTAATAGTACCAATACTATTTTTTCATAAATATTAATTATATAATAATAACATTATTACATTATTAGTATATCTTATTATTAATATTAAAATAATATAATTTTCTATATTATATACAATTCTCCTTTCATCTGTGTGTTTAACATTCGGTCTCCACATGTAATATTTGCATTCATTTTCACCTCTCCATTGGTGAGTAGGTTGATAATTTTGAAAAAGAATGCAAATATTACATGTGGAGACAGAAAACACACAAATGAAAGGAGAATTGTATATAATATAGAAAATTATATTATTTTAATATTAATAATAAAATATACTAATAATGTAATAATGTTATTATTTCTAATTATTGGTAATTATTTCTAATTATTGGTAATTATTCCTAATTATTGGTAATTATTCCTAATTATTGGTAATTATTGGTAATTATTCCTAATTATTGGTAATTATGCATATAATTACCAATAATTAGGAATAATTACCAATAATTAGGAATAATTACCAATAATTAGGAATAATTACCAATAATTAAGAATAATAACATTATTACATTATTAGTATATTTTATTATTAATATTAAAATAATATAATTTTCAATATTATATACAATTCTTCTTTCATCTGTGTGTTTTCTGTCTCCACATACAAATATTACATGTGGAGACAGAAAACACACAGATGAAAGGAGAATTGTATATAATATAAAAAATTATATTATTTTAATATTAATAATAAAATATACTAATAATGTAATAATGTTATTATTCCTAATTATTGGTAATTATTCCTAATTATTAGTAATTATTCCCAATTATTGGTAATTATTCCTAATTATTGGTAATTATTACTAATTATTGGTAATCATTACGAATCATTATGAATTATTGGTAATTATTCCTAATTATTGGTAATTATTCCTAATTATTGGTAATTATTCCTAATTATTGGTAATTATTGATAATTATTACTAATTATTGGTAATTATTGGTAATTATTGGTAATTATTGGTAATTATTGGTAATTATTAACAATTATTGGCAATTATTACTAATTATTGGCAATTATTACTAATTATTGACAATTATTGGTAATTATTGACAATTATTACTAATTATTGGTAATTATTACTAATTATTGATAATTATTACTAATTATTACTAATTATTGGTAATTATTACTAATTATTGGTAATTATTACTAATTATTGGTAATTATTGGTAATTATTACTAATTATTACTAATTATTACTAATTATTGGTAATTATTTCTAATTATTACTAATTATTGGTAATTATTACTAATTATTGGTAATTATTACTAATTATTGGCAATTATTACTAATTATTAGTAATTATTGGTAATTATTGCTAATTATTGGCAATTATTACTAATTATTAGTAATTATTGGGAATTATTGGCAATTATTACTAATTATTAGTAATTATTGGTAATTATTACTAATTATTGGTAATTATTACTAATTATTGCTAATTATTACTAATTATTGATAATTATTACTAATTATTGGTAATTATTGGTAATTATTGGTAATTATTACTAATTATTACGAATTATTGGTAATTATTAATAATTATTACGAATTATTGGTAATTATTATTAATTATTACGAATTATTGGTAATTATTACTAATTATTACTAATTATTGGTAATTATTACTAATTATTACTAATTATTTGTAATTATTGGTAATTATTACTTATTATTGGTAATTATTGGTAATTATTTCTAATTATTAATAATTATTGGTAATTATTACTAATTATTGGTAATTAGTGATAATTATTACCAATTATTACTAATTTTTACTAATTATTGGTAATTATTCCTAATTACTACTATTTATTACTAATTATTGGAAATTATTGGTAATTATTGGAAATTATTACTAATTATTGGTAATTATTGGTAATTATTGGTAATTATTACTAATTATTGGTAATCATTACGAATCATTACTAATTATTGGTAATTATTCCTAATTATTGTTAATTATTCCTAATTATTGCTAATTATTCATAATTATTGGTAATTATTCCTAATTAGTGGTAAATATTCCTAATTAGTGGTAATTATTCCTAATTATTGGTAAATATTGACAATTATTTGCAATTATTGGTAAATATTGGTAATTATTGGAAAAAATATTGACAAATATTAACAATTATTGAATATTGAGAATTATTATTAATTATTACTAATTATTAGTAATTATTACTAATTATTAGTAATTATTACTAATTATTGGTAATTATTATAAATTATTACTAATTAATGTTAATTATTTCTAATAATTATTAATTAATTCAAAGTAATTTTAATTTCTCATAATTACTGCTAATTAATTATAATTACAGTTAACTATTTTAAATTAATTAGTGTTTAATTGTCTCTAATTACTATTAATTATTAATACTTATTCATAATTATTTCTAATTAGAAATCAAAAAAAAATTCTAAAAATTTAAACTAAATAAATATAATAAATAAAATAAATATGAAATTAAAATTCAGATAAAAACGTTAAACTTCATGTCAATGTCGAGCCGTTGTAATTGTAGAACACCACCAACTGAATCCTCGAAGTCAGAAAAAAAAATTTACAACTGAAAGTCGTAAAAAATTCAGAGTGAAAAAATGGGAACGATTGAGAGTTGAGAGTGAAGTAAGGAAATTGTAATGGTTGACAGTATTTATAGGTTGGCGTAATTGTGACGGTTTGCCGTCGCAAATAACTCTTTTTGCGACGGGGCCCGTCGCAAATAACCCTGACCGCATTTAATTATTGGCGGCATTCGGGGTATTTGCGACGGACCTGCAGGCCCGTCGCAAATAGTCTTTAACCGCCGCCGGTTATTTGCAACGGGGATAGAACCCCGTCGCAAATAACCCTGACCGCATTTAATTATGGGTGGCATATAAACGGTTATTTGCGACAGGTCCCGTCGCAAATAATTCCTGCCGCCGGGGTATTGGCGACGGGGTTCTATCCCCGTCGCAAATAAACGTCGCGTGGTTTGGTGCGCATTTCGCGCCAAACTATTTGCGACGAGTTTTTTTACCTGTCGCAAATACTCCTTTGCGAAAGGTATTTGCGACGGAAATAATTCCCGTCGCAAATACCCCGTCGCTATTACCCATTTTTCCCGTAGTGATTATTTTATAAATATTAACCTTATGAACAATGAACTTAAATAAAGATAAAATTATTTAGCTTAAAGAAAAGGGAAGAAGAGGGTGTTGTAGAGTATGAGGCTACCTTCACAAGACTAGCTCGGTATGCTCTGGATTACATACATGATTTAGAAGACACGATTGATCATTTATTTAAAGGTCTTAAGCCAAGTATTTAAAGGGAATTGACTTCTTAAACAATTTAATAATATTATGAAATAGTATTAAGTTCCATCAAAATAGAGAAGTAATTTTCTGAATCCTATATGTTCAAGGGAAATCAAGAGAATAAGAGGTCTTATAATAACCATGGAAAAATGAAGCACCTAAGAAGAAGAAGGGAATGAATTAATTTCCATTATGTTGGAATTGTGGAAATTATCATCCTGGTAAATGCTTTAAAGGAATGGGAGTTTTCTATAACTTCATAGAAAAGGGTCATTGAGATAATGATTATAAGGGGAAGAAACAAATCAATGGTGTTCATTTTTTCAAATATAATGAAATGGGTTATAATTCAAATCAATGACCCAAGCGTCAGGGGAATCTACCACAGAAGAGGACATGGGGAGATGGACAAGCTTATGTGATCACTACAATAGAAGTAGAATTACCAAATGATGTGTTGGCATGTACATTAATCATATCTTAAAATATATCCAATGATTTATTTAATTATGTA
This sequence comes from Viscum album, assembly GCA_963277665.1. Lineage (NCBI taxonomy): Eukaryota > Viridiplantae > Streptophyta > Magnoliopsida > Santalales > Viscaceae > Viscum > Viscum album. Next base: position 303,060,700 of record OY728144.1, read on the forward strand.
ACATCACACTCTTTTATATCTACCCAATTTTTCAAGAAAATAAGACATATAACTTTTTATTTAAAAAATTAGCTATCGGTCAAAACTCCTAAGGAAAGTCTCATTGCAACAAAAATGTGTCGGTTTTCCCCTTTTATGAAACATAAACATACATTAGTTACTAAAATTATCATCAAACCCATGGTTGACTTTGACATAATCCTAGGTATGGACAGCCGTATAAAATATAATGTGAAAATTTATTGAAATAAAAAGGAAATTATGATTTGTGAGGTAGATGTAGAATCCCTTATCTTTATAACAGAAACCCCATCATCTGATTCTTATCTAGATCCACCTCTAGTAGCTCTAGTGAATGAAATTCTGGGGGGGGGGGTAAAAACATCTAGGGATGAGGAAATTAATCTTCAAATTGATTATGTACCAAATTTGTAGGAATACATTGATGTATTTCCTAACGAACTACTGGGACACCCCCAGAGCATGAAGTTGAATTTACCATTGATCTAATCCCTGATGAAATACTAATATCATAGGGTCATTATAGAATGAAAACTATGGAATTAGTGGTAATTAAGAAACAACTAAAGGATTTGAGTGATAAAGGATTTATTTTCCCTAGTGTTTCCCCATGGGGATCCCCGGTTCTCTTTGTGAAGAAGAAAGATAGATCCTTGAGGCTGTACATTGACTATAGAGAAATAAATGCTATTATAATAAAGAACAAGTACCCTATACCTCTCATTAATGATTTATTTTATGAACTCCATAGATCCCAATGATAAAACACTATTTTGTTAATTATTTTATTGATAATAAATGACATATTTTCCTCACATTGTGCTAAATATGTTCATTTATGAAATATTTGGGATTAGATCATCATTTGAAAATTTGATTAAAATTCCAGTTTTACCCTTTTAAAATGCACTGTAGTATTTCGCACTTAAATATTTTAATATGAATTATTTGAACTTAATATTTTGTAACAGTGTTAATAACTTAATTTTATACAACCTTTATTCAGGACACTAGAGCTAAAGAGTGAATTTAGATTGAGTAAATGGGCCATTAAATCAATGGTGGGATGGACTCGGTAGAATGGACATGTGTTCTATATTTGGGCCATAATTTCTACATATGTGCTTGGATAAGGCTCAAATTTTGGGAGGAGATACATGACTAATTTTCACGCGAATAATCCTACTTAAAGGATAGATGATTCGCGCGTTTTGGTAGTCAAATTGGCGGTTCATGTTGGCATAAAAAATTTGGCCGAGATTCCTCATTCCCACTTGAAACCACTTTGAAACTAGCCTCCCCACCACTCAATAAATTAGTGTTTTTATCAGTTGGTGGGGTTGGGACGTCAATTAGGAAGTTTAGGGCAGAGGAGAAGAGGTTACACTCCAATTCTTCAAGTAATTCAATAAGGGTAGCTCTTGAAGCAAGGATCCCTTCGTCAAAGCCCTATTCTTCTTCCTCATGTTGTAATGTTTGTATTTTCATAATAAACTTCTTTGTTATTCTTTTATTTCTTATCTTTTCTTATGTTTTGTTTAAATTTATTCGTCTATTAATCTTCCTAATTGGTCTGGAATCCATAGTAGAAACGTGATTGAGTTCTACCCTTTCTAAACCTTTGCACATGCAAAACGTTTCTACGTTGACTACACCGCCCATGGAAGAGTAGTTATTTTTAGTAATCGATCGACCTATATCCTTATTCATTCATTTATTTTGAATCAATGAGCTACTTTAATTCACATATTGTGATCTATAAATCTAGTTTTTAATTTAAATGAAACTAAGAAAGAAATTGAATAATTAACACAAAACACACGAGGTCGGGAATTGTGTGAACTGTGAGAGCGCAACCTTAACCGGTAATTCAAAACCACATGGGATTAATTTATAGAGTTAAAACGTAATCCCTAAACTCAATTAGTCCTAATTTAAAGAATGGATATGTGCCTTAATTTACCACTGACCATAAGCTATCCTTAGAACATCAATCATAGCAGGGTGTTGCGATTACATGTTCCGAAGATAACCTAGGGTTTAATTAACTTCATCTTTGTGGTAACGTTAATTGTCATAAGGTTCGAGGGTTAAAAAGTTAAGGGATCATAATTAAGTGGATGTTAATTTAAATTATAATTATAAATAATTTATTTAATAGGTAGAGTTATATCGATTACATATTTTAAATATTGTCTAAAAAACATCTTCTTGTTGTGTCATTTTAATCGAAATTCATTTCAAAACTAAAAACAAAAAAAATACAATCTTCTTCCACGAAATTTCTTCAATATTTATAAACTATAACCAACCCCCCTCCTTTTAAGTAGCGTTTTCATTATATTTTATTTTATTTTTATAATAAATTTAAAAAGTTGTTTTAATTCACTCCCTCTTTTGAGAGACAACCTTGGTCAGCCACTCTGCTGCACCTAAGTAACCCAAAATCACACTAATCATGTGAGGCCACCCACGACAGTGCTATTCCAAATTGGCGCTATTTCCGGGGAGGAAAGTAATTATTTCAACCAATTAGAGGTATTTATTTTATTTTACATTTTATTCTCTTCCACTCTTCTTTCTTCCTTCTTTACCCAATCTGATTCTCTTTTCTTTTCTTCTTCTTTTATTTTCTTATACTTCTTTTTGGAACATCAACTCAAACTTATTATTTTTATTTTACTATGGTCCAATTTATTTATTTTCATTTTTATTTGATTTATGACATGAAATAATTCTGAAGATCTCTTAGTTATTGACCCTGAGATTGAACGTATCCTTAGGGCATGAATGAGACATTCTCAGTCTATGGGAAGTTTCAACATTCAACCAGTTGTAGAATTACTCCAATATCAGAACATTGAAATTAGAAGCAATTAAAATTCAACCATAAAAAAAGAACCAATGGATGAAAATAATGGAAATGAACTTAATAGAACCATTCGATAATTGGATGTACCTGATATTAACTATTAACCAAATTGTATTGCATACCCAAATCTTGAATCAGACTTTGAATTGAAATATGGATTAATTCATCTTCTTCCAAAATTTCATGGCCTCTCAGGTGAGGATCCAAATATACACCTTAAATAATTTAATGTGGTTTGCTCAACCATAAAACCAAGAAATGTATCTGGAGACCAAATCAAATTAAGAGCATTCCCATTCTCACTTGATGGAGCTGCGAAAGATTGGATGTATTATTTACAACCCAAAGATGTAACTTGTTGGAATGATTTGAAACGTCTTTTATTGTAGAGATTTTTTCCAGAATCAAGGACCACTTCCATTTATAAGGAGATATCTGGGATTAAGCTAGCCTAAGGGGAGTCAATATATGAGTACTGGGAACGATTCAAGAAGTTGTGTGCAAGCTGCCCACATCACCAAATTAGTGAGAAACTCCTCATCCAATAATTTTATGAAGGACCCACACCTATGGAGAGGAGCATGGTGGATACTGCAGCTGGAGGAGAATTAGTGGACAAGACACCAGTAGATTCACGTGCATTGATCGACAAAATGGCCCAAAACTCCCAACAATTTGGCGATCGAGGTACACCACATGTCAGGGGAGTACATCGGGTATGTCCATCTTCTCTTGAAATTCATTTGATTGATACCAAGTTGGAATAATTGACAACTATGGTGAGACAGATTGATTTGGCACAAAAGACATCCCAACCCACTTCTTCAAGGCCTTGTGGTATTTTCACTGAGACAAGCCACCCAACAGACTTTTTCCCACAACTCTAAGAAATAGAAGATTGTGCAGCAGTGTTTCCTGGGCGACCTTATCAGCAGCAATAACCATATCCCCCAAAGAAGCTTTATTACTTCGCACCAACATACAACCAAGGGTGGAAGGATTAATCTGACATAAGGTATGGCTCTAGACAACAACAAAGGCCACCCTTTCAACAAAACCTCCAGCAGCCTCCGCCTTACCAGTAGGGTTTCCAACAACACCAAAGGAGATTTAAAGCCCAAGCATCAATAAGCCAACAACAAGGGAATCCACCACCAAAGGTAGATTCTAACACTGATGAACTTTTGAAGAAAATTGTTCTCAATCAACAGAATGAGCTGAAGAGTCAAGGTTCAGAGCTGAGGGAGTTGGAGATTCAAATGAGCCAGATTGCCACCACCCTCTATAAACTTGTAAGTAAGAATTCCAGAAATTTTCCTTCCCAACCCACTCCAAATCCAAAGTTGAATGTTAGTTTCATCACATTTAGAAGTGGGAAGCAAAAAATTGATGATTCTCCACCAAAAATTCCATCAGGATTCAACTCAACTCCAAAAAATCCCAATTCCACATCAATTGATGAAAAACCCAAGGAGAAAGATAAAGGTAAGCAAAAGATTAATGATGTTCCTCCTAAACCCCTTCCTTTTTCAAACAGGGTTGTTCAAACCAAGAAGATGGCTGAATAATCAATGAAAAAGGAGGTTTTGGACACATTCAAGCATGTGAAGATCAACATTCCTCTACTTGAATCCATTAAGAAAATTTCAAGGTATGCAATATTCTTAAAATAACTTTGTACCAATCTAAGAGGGCTCGAGGGAAATGAAAGGATCAATCTTGGAAGAAATGTTTCATCACTCATTAAACTAACTCTAGCAATGCCGACAAAGTGAAAGGATCCCGGGAAATTCACCATCCCATGAACCATAGGTGAGTTGCACTTTGTGATTTGGGAGCTTCCATAAATGTGATGCCTCACTCTATATTCTCTTCGTTGCAGGTTGGTGAGCTGAAACTGATGAGAGTAGTGGTACAGTTGGAAAATAGAGCTACGGAATATCCAGTGGGAGACCTTGAGGATGTACTTGTCCGGGTAAGAGACATGATCTTCCCAACATATTTCTACGTGCTTAACATGGAGGATGATCAGGTAAGTTCTCATGCTCCCATTAGCTTTGGTAGGCCCTTCCTCAAAACTGCAAAAACTATCTTAAATGTCAATTAGGGTACACTTTCCATGGAGTTTGGGGATGAAGTTGTGATATTTAATGTTATGTAATCCATTAAGTACCCCACAGAGGACCATTTTGCATTTTTATCTCCCATTTTGATCCACCAAATAAAAACCCCATGGAATTTGATTGTCCTATACTTAGGGAGATTATGAGTATTGGTTCTAATTTTATGTCTAAGAGTACTTCCACACCTATTTCTAATGAACAAGACTCTCTAAGATTTTATTTTGAAATGGAATCATATTCTAATTTTGATCATGTGAACTCTAATTATGACATGGATGTTGAGTATGCTGATGGATTTGATGCTTTATTCTCTGATTTTGATGATGCATATTTTGATACTAATTATCCTTGCGCACATATTTCAGTTCCTTCTATGTCTCCATCCATACACCTCCCCCCTACACTGGAACTCAAGCCATTGGCACCAAATCTAAAATACTCATACTTGTTAATTGGTGAGAAATTACCAGTTATCATTGCTAAAAATCTCCCTTTAGAACATGAAGAAAAACTTTTGAATCCTTTGAGGGAGAACATCAGGGCAATCGGGTGGACCTTGGATGACATATCAGGTATTAGCCCCTCCATTTGCATGCATATGATTTTTTTGGAGGATGAGGCTAAATCGACGAGGAAACCACAAATGAGACTCAATCCAACCCTTCTGGAGGTTGTTAAAAAAGAGGTTGAAATATTTCTTGAGGTAGGTATAATCTATCCCATTTTAGATTCTCAGCGGGTAAGTCATATTCAGGTTGTGCCTAAGGAAAGTGGTGTTATTGTTGTTAAAAACGAGAAATATGAGTTAGTTCCAATGAGGGTGAAAAACAATTGGCTTGTGTGTATTGATTATAGGAAACTAAATCAATCTACTCGCAAGGACCATTTCCCCCTCCCATTTATTGATCAGATGCTTGAGAGACTAGCTGTGAAAACACATTATTGTTTCTTGGTTGTATTTTTTGGATATTTTCAGGTTCCTATTACTCCGGAGGATCATGAGAAGACAACATTCACTTGTCCTTTCGGCATGTTTTCCTACTGAAGGATGCCATTTGGACTTTGCAACGCCCCATGTACCATCCAGAGATGCATGGTGAGTATTTTTTCTGATTTTATTAAGACCTGCATGGAGGTATTTATGGATGATTTTACAGTGTATGGGTCTTAATTTGATGAATGTCTAAGTAGTTTGGGAAAGGTGTTGAATCATTGCATTGAGAAGAATCTAGTCCTGAACTTTGAAAAGTGTCATTTAATGGTAGAGCATGACATTTTCTTAGAGCATGTTGTGTCAAAACATGGGATAGAGGTTGATAGATCTAAGGTAGAAATTATTTCATCCTTAACCTATCCTTTATGTGTGCGTGACGTTATATCTTTCCTAGGGCTTGCGGGATTTTATCGGCGCTTCATCAAAAATTTTAGTAAGATTGCTCTTCCTATGTCACGATTACTTCAAAATGATTCTGATTTTGTGTTTGATGATTCTTGGAGGACTTCCTTTGATGAGCTAAAGAAGTGTCTGGCCACTCCACCGATCATACAGCCCCCATGGTGGGAGATTCCATTTGAGATTATGTGTGATGCCTCCAAATTTGCGGTTGGATATATCTTATCTCAGAGGGTGGAGGGACATTCACATGTGATCACCTATGCACCGAGGACACTGGATTCAACCCAATAAAACTACAAAACCATGGAAAACAAGTTTTTTGCTGTCATATTTTATTTAGATAAATTCCGTTCATATTTATTGGGATCTAAAGTAGTTTTTTTTTCTGAAGATGTAGCTCTGAGGTACCTCTTGAAGAAGCTAGATGCAAAGCCCAGGCTGATCCGATGGATGCTCCTTCTTCAAAAATTTGATATTGAGATAAAGAAAAAAAAGGGGTCAGAAAACATGGTGGCAGACCACATGAGTAGGCTTACTCACACACTAGAGGATGACACCAGGTACCACTTCGGGACACTTTCCCCAATGAGATTCTTTATTCCATCTCAGGTACGCATCCTTGGTATGCATATTTAATTAACTACCTTGTTGCCACTGAAATCCCAGCAAATTTAAAGAAACATCAAGTCCAAAAATTAAAAATTGAGTCTCAGTATTATGTTTGGGATGATCCATACCTCTGGTGCATGTGTAGTGATCAAGTGATTTGGAGGTCTGTTCCTGATCATGAGTTGGAGTCTGTTTTACATTTTTCTCATACACTTGCTTGTGGTGGACACTTTGGACCCTAGCGAATATCTAGTAATGTTTTGGACTCTAGATTATATTTTCATAGCTTCTTCCATGATGCCCATGTGTTTTATAATTCATGCTCTCGTTGCCAACACACTAGGAACATTTATAGGAGACATGAGATGCCCCAACAACCCATACTATTCTGTGAGATTTTTTATGTATGGGGCAATGATTTTATGGGTCCTTTTCCTAGTTCCTTTGGTTTTTTTACATTTTGGTTGCTGTTGATTATGTGAGTAAATGGGTGGAGGATAAGGCCACCAGGACTGATGATTCTCATGTTGTTGTGGACTTTGTCAAAGCGCAAATTTTTTGTAGGTTTGGAGTAATGAATGCTATCATCAGTGACCAAGAGACACACTTCTACAATCGTAATTTGGCCTCCCTCCTTCATATGTATGGGGTGACACACAAAACATAGACACCGTACCACCCTAAACAAATGTCCAGGCTGAGGTTTCAAATCATGAGTTGAAACAAATTTTAGAGAAAACCGTGCACCCAAATAGGAAGGATTGGAGCAAGCGCTTGGATGATGCATTATGGGATTATAGGACAGCATACAAGACCCCCATTGGTATGTCCCCATTTCAGATTGTTTTTGGGAAAGAGTGTCATCTCCCCATGGAAGTTGAGCATCGAGCTTATTGGGCTATAAAGAAATGCAACATGGATTTTGCCCAAGCTAGAATCCAAAGGAAGCTGTAAATTCAAGATCATGAGGAGATTAGATTATCTTCATATGAGAACTCAAGGCTCTATAAGTAAAAAATCAAAAGAAAACCATGATATAATGATCCAACAAAAGGAGTTTCATGTTGGAGAGAAATTCCTTCTCTACAGTTCACAACTGAAGCTGATGCCTGGTAAGTTGCATTCTAGATGGTTAGGTCCTTATGTTGTGACTAATGTTTTTCCTTATGGTGTAGTGGAGATCACACAATAGGACACAGGAAGGAGCTTTACAGTCAATGGGCAACTTTTGAAGAGATATATTGAGGGAATTCCTACTGATGTAGTGGATTTTATCACACTGCATGACCCCATCATCACTTGAGCACATCAGGCTGTTCCTAACCCTTTAACTTTTTTATTCTTTGTCCTATTTAAAATTATACATTTCATGTGAATATATAATCTCATGGTTTCACATTTTGGACAATGAAATATTTTATGTGTGGGAGAGGGAACCTTTTAGTTTAGTAATTTTAATTTTTTTCCTGTTTAAAAAACAAACAAAATTGTGTGTTTTTAAATTTTGTGTGTTTATTTTTCAATTTTTGGTGTGTTTTTGAAACTTTTGAGCTGAAATGATTCTCATAATCATTTTTAAATCCATATCAATAAGTGAAACAATTTATCCCTTGAAACTAAGCTCAAATGAATGTTGAAATGACTTTTTTCAAGTTTAAATATTTAGTAATTTCATGAAAAGTACACTGAATTTTGAATCCCATGCCACATCTCACTGTATTTATATTTGAAACCACTTTCCTATGAGTGTTCTAAACCATTATTTTCATATTATTTACATTCACCTCACTTCTTGAGAGAACCAAACCATACTTGATTTAACCAGAATTTGATTTATTCCTGTCAAAACTTGAGGATTTGATGTACTTATGTTTAAATGATTGAGGAATTTTTTTAGTATTAAAGCCCCTATTTCAATGAATCCTTTTTTATAATGGCCTACCATGAACATTTTAATCCTTTTAGCCCTTAGAATCCATGCATAACCTATTAGTTTAGCCACATTACAAGCCAATTTTCCCTATCCAACCAACTCTTGAGGTGAAATTGCATAATCTAGTTGAGCTTAAGTGTGAGGGAAGCAGGCCTGTGTTGTGATACCACATTTTGTGATACTTTGGGTGAAAAATTAAATTCTGAAGAGATGTGTTTGCTGCTGAAGAAAAACATTATATTGAAAGTTGTTCCTTTCTGGAGATTTCATGATAAAAGAAGCAGCGCCTTTCTGGAGCTTCTAATAGAGGGGGAAAGTTGTGCCTATCTGGAACTTTTAAGAAAATATTGTTTGAGATGATTGAAATTTTTACTACTGAAATGTTGAATGGTGTGAACATTACTTTATTTTTCATGATGATGAAAATGAATCAATGCTATGTCGATTGAGGAGGAGGCCATATTTAATTGAAAATTAGATTAATGCAATTTTTCTTCAAAAAGAGTCAATCCCTCCTCATTCAGCCTCAGAATTTTTCACATCTAAATCCTACCAACCAAAAGCCATAAAACAAATCTAAAAAGTCCTCATGATAAAAATATGTCCTTGACTCCAGCCGGGTAGTGATGTAGGAATTTATCAGGCCTATAGTGACCCTTGTATGAGTTTGGATGAGAAAGACATAGCAAAAAAAATGACATTTGTGTGATAAGAGAAAATTCAAGTGAGGTAAGTGTTTTGTGCATGGGAGGATAAATAAAGTGGAAATATATAGAATTATATAAATGAAGAAATTTAAATAATGGTTTTTTATGAGGCATGATATCTTTTGTTTCTTAGTGTGTAATTGTTTGATCTCAAGGATATGTGTTTTAAAATTGGTTTTGATTTGATATTGATATTTACTTGATATGAGGTTTTGCCCAGGAGTGCAAAAGGGTAAGTGTGGGGGAGTTGATAAAAAACTATTTTGTTGAATATTTTATTGATAATAAATGACATAATTTCCTCACATTTTTCTAAATATGTTCATTTATGAAATATTTGGGATTAGATTAATCATTTGAAAATTTGATTAAAATTCCAGTTTTACCCTTTTAAAATGCACTATAGTATTTCGCACTTAATTATTTTAATATGAATTATTTGAACTTAATATTTAGTAACATTGTTCATAACTTAAGTTTCTACAACTTTTATTCATGAAACTAGAGCTAAAGAGTGCATTTGGATAGAGTAAATGGGCAATTAAGTCAATGGTGTGCTGGACTCGGTAGAATGGACATGAGTTTTGTATTTGGGCCATAACCTCTTTATTCGTGCTTAGATCAGACCTCAATTATGAGAGGACCTACATGAATCATTTTTTCGCAAATCATATTGATGGAAGGATAACTGATTCACGCGTTGTGGTGGTCAAATGGGCTCTGCAATATGGCATAAACAATTTGGCCGAGATTTCTCATTCACACTTGAAACCACTTTGAACCTAGCCTCCCCACCACTCTATAAATTGGTGTTTTTATAATTTTGTGGGGTTGATACGTGAATTAGGAAGTTTAGGGAAGAGGATAATAGGTTTCACTCCAATTATCCAAGCAATTAAATAAGGGTAGCTCTTGAAGCAAGGATTCCTTCGTCGAAACCCTATTTTTCTTCCTCATGTTGTAATGTTTGTATTTTCATAATAAAATTCTCTCTTCTTATTTTATTTCTTATATTTTATTATGTTTTGTTTAAATTTCTTATTCAATTAATCTTAATAATTGGTTTGGAATCAAGATTAGAATGGTTATTGGGTTCTACCCTTTCTAAACCTTTGCACATACAAAACGTTTCTACGATGACTACACTGCCCATGAAAGAGTAGTTATTTTTAGTAATCGATCAACCTCTATCTTTCTTCATTCATTTATTTTGAATAAATTATATACTTTAATTCACATATTATGATCTATAAATAGAGGTTTTAATTTAAATGAAACTAATCAAGCAATTGAATAGTTAACACAAAACACGTGAGGTCGGGAATTGTGTGAACTGTGAGAGCGCAACCTTAACCGATAATTCAAAACCACATGAGATTAATTTTTAGAGTTCAAACATAATCCCTAAACTCAATTAGTTTTCATTTCCAGAATTTATATGTGCATTAATTTAACACTAACCATAATATATCCTTAGAACATCAATCAAAGCAGGGTGTTGCGATTACATGTTCCGAAGATAACCTAGGGTTTAATTCACTTCATCTTTGTGGTAAGGTTAATTCTCATAGGGTTTTGGGGTTAACAAGTTAAGGGATAATAATTAAGTAGATGTTAATTTAAATGATAATGATAAATAATTGATTGAATAGGTATAGTTATATCTATTATGTCTTTTAAATATTGTCTAAAAAACATCTTCTTGCTGTGTCATTTTAATTGAAATTCATTTCAAAACTAAAAAAAATACAATCTTCTTCCAGCAAACTTCTTCTAGATTTATAAACTATAACCAACCCCCATCCTTTAAATTAGTGTTTTCATTCTATTTTATTTTATTTTTATAATACCTCTAAAAAGTTCTTTTAATTCACTTCCTCCTTTGAGAGACGACCTTGGTCAGCCACTCTACTACACCTAAGTACCCCAAAATCACACTAATCATTTGAGGGTGCCCACGACAATGCTCTTCCACCCAATATTTTTTTGAAGATTGACCTTATTTTTATATATCTTCAATTTTATGTAAAGAATTATTATTTTCCAAAGACAACATTTTGAATCAGGTATAGAAATTATGAATTTACATTTATTCCATTTTTATTGACTAATGTACCCTCTATTTATATGGATCTAGTGAACATAATATTCAAGGGATATATTGATAATTTTTTTGTGGTATTTATTGATGATATATTGGTGTACTCTAAAAACTATAAGGACCATGAGAACAACTTTCGGATTTTTCTAAAGACTCTAAGAAGAAATTAGTTATATGGGAAGTTTAGTAATTGTGAATTCTAGATTCAAACAGTTTCTTTTATTGGCTATATCATCTCTAAGGACGAAATCTCAGTTGATCATGTAAAGAAAAAAGGCAATACAAGAATGGCATATTCCAATGAACATAATTGAGGTACGTATTTTCATTGTCCTAGCAGGTTACTATCGGCGTTTTGTCTAGAATATTTCCAGATTGTCTAACCAGTTAACCAAGCTCACACACAAATAGGTTACATTTGTATAGAGAAAATAATATGTATAGTGTTTTCAAGAATTTAAGAGAAGATTATTCAATGCTCCAATTTTGAATCTAACATTAGGAAATGATGGTTTTGCGATATATAGTGATGTATCAAAGAGTGGAATGGGTTGTGTCCTTATGGAAAAGAATAATGTTTTTTCATATGAAAAAAGGAAGTTGAAGATACATGAACAAAGTTATCTAACTCATGATATTAAGTTAGCACCTATAATCTTTTCTATAAAGATATAGAGAAACTATCTATATATTGAAATATGTGAGTTATATAAGGATCACAAGAGTTTTAAAAGCATATTTATAAATAAAGAACTCAACATGAGGAAAATATGATGGCTCAAGTTACTCAAATATTATGATTTCTCAATACACGACTAGCCATGAAAATAAAATAAGGTAACAAAATCATTAAGAAGGAAATATCATGGAATTCTAACCCAAATGAGGATTGAGAAATATCATATGTTAATGGATTTAGTAATTATGGATATGATAATTTTTAAGGAAGAGGAAACATCACTCCTTTTTAAAATGATTTTGAAACCATCTTTATTGGAGAAGATAAAAAGATATCAATCTAATGATGATAATTTTCAAAAGAAAATTATATCTGTTAAGGATGGAAGATAGGAAGACGTAATGTATGTGGATGGGGTTTTAAAATTTAGAAAGAGGTTATGTGTCCCATCAATACTAGAGAAAAAAGGGAACTATTATATGATTCTCACAGCTCAAATTTATCTTTACACCCTCATAGTACCAAGATGTATAAAAATCTGAAGAAATATTTTTGGTGGGATAATATGAAGTGGGAAATTGCTGACTATTTGTCAAGGTGTCTATTTTTTCAACAAGTGAAGGCTAAGAGACAACATCCTAGAGGAGTCACGTAACCTCTACCTATTACTATGTGGAAGTGGTATGACATTATGATAGAATTATTTACAGGAATATGAGGGAAACCTCGAAGGAATAATGCAATATGGGTTATTGTTGATCATCTTAAAATATTGGAACATTTTCTTTATATAAGAGAACATTTACCTCCTTATCATCTAGAAAGACTCTATATTAATTAAGTTGTAAGACTTAATAGTGCACCTCTATTGATTGTGTCTGATCGAGATCCCCATTTTACATTAAAAGTTTGGAAGAGTCTTCAGAGGGTTATGTATACTAAGCTTCATTTGAGTACTGCTTATCACCCTCAAATCGATGAAAAATCTGAAAGGACTATTAAAACTTTATAAGACATGTTGAGATCATATTACTTGATTTTAAAGGAATGTGGGATCAATATTTACCTTTATTAGAAATTTTCTACAATAATATTTTCCATTATAGTATTAAAATGGAGTCACATGAAGCATTATATAGAAAGAAATGTCGTAATCCAACATGTTAGGATGTTGTTGGTGAGATGAAACTTATAGGCCTAGAACTTATTAATGAGAAAATGATAAAGGTAAAGAATATTTAGGCTCATATCAAAGAGACTCAAAGTAGGAAAAAGAGTTATGCTAACAACTGGAGAAAGGATTTTGAATTTCAAGTGGGAGATCGTGTATTCCTAAAAGTATATCCATGGAAGGGTGTCATAAGGTTTGGAAAGAAATGGAAATTGTGCCCCAGGTACATCATCCCATTAGAAATTCTAGAAATAATTGGAGCTGTAGTTCACCAATTATCAATTCCACCAAGTCTCTCCAAAGTTCACGATGAGTTTCATATATCATTTTTATAGAAGTAAATTCCAGACCCAATGCATGTACTCACCAATGAAGAAATAGAACTAAAACCTAATTTGTCTTAATGTAAAGATCTAATAAAGATTCTTGACACAAGAGAGAAAGTATTGAAAAATCATATGACTCGATTGGTAAAGGTTCTTTGGAGAAACCATAAAATGGGGTAGAAATGTAGGAACCTGAGGATGTTATGAAGAAGAACCAAACACATCTATTTACAAGGAAATACTCATGAAACATTTTGAGGATGAAATATCTGAAGGAGAGAAGAATATAAAACCCCAAGATTTTATGGTATGTATATTCTTAAATAAACTCAATTCATTCGATAACTTATGTTGCACACAACATTAGGCTTAAATGAACAATAATATACTATTAAATAGTAACTTGACTATTGGAATAGTAACGTGACCATTGGGAATAGTGACGTGACCATTATAATAGTAAGCTTACCTAGGAAAGTATAAATAAAATTTAGGCATCTTGATAATTAAAATATGATATAATTATATCATCGTATAAGTAAATAAATGTTTTAAATATGATAAATGAATTGTTGGTAATTTTTTGAAACATAAATGTTTATTTAAATTTTTATAATTAATATTACGATTTAAAATAAAATTTATTTTCCTAAAATATATTCATAAATTAATATTTTGATGTCTTATTGTTATAATATAATTGTATGAGACCTTACTTAATTTTTTAAAGTGTCACAAGATTAGTTATAATTTTAAAATCCGCATTTTTGAATAAATGATGATTTTAATTAAAAATTAAATTTATCATATATAAGAAATTATTTTCATAAAATGGAGTTAATTTTTGAATTCTATATATTGAAAAATTGTTAGGGTGATTTTTTGGATTTTTCTAAAATAGTTGAATTTTTGGTGAATAGTGACATACGATAATTTACGGTATAAGTAAATAAATGAATTATTAATTCATGGATGATGTATGGATGAGGTAAGCACCCATTGGTTCAAACTCACATGAATTATTTACTGTATTTATTCATAATAATCATCACTATTGATAGTCTTGATCCAAAATAATAAACAAATGAATAAAATAATCAAAAAAATACTCCTCTCCTTCACTATAAATATCACCTCTCACCACCCCTTCTCCTCACACATTCCGAGTCTTGAATATTATTCAATTACTACCCAATACTCTTCCCAATTATCTCCCCCACATCCAACAACATTTGTTCTCAATAAAAGACTAAACCCACGTCCCTTAAGGAGGTTCTCAAGAAGAAGAATTCAAGAGGTAAAACCCTTTCATTCCCTTTCATTTTTATTTTCTTTTATTTTAATTTCTTATCCTTCCATCGCCTCCACTATCAAAAAATTCTTGATAACCCCAATATCTTATATATACTAAAATTTTATTATGTTATTTTAAAATACATCATCAAACCCCTTCTCCTCTCCCTTTTATTCTAAAAATGAAAATATCATTTGTGATGTGTCGATTTACCGCCATTATGGATGCCACATTTTCATTTTTTGTTATCATCTTCATGGATGGTCATAAAACAATTATAATGTTTTAAAAATATTATAAAACTTATATTACAACTTATTTAGTATTTTGTAACCAGTATATATATATAATATTAAATAATAAAACAAAACAAGTTTGTGATAATCGAAAATTCACCCAAAATAAACAAACATTCATCTTTAACATTTTATCTAAAGAATCATCCTCATATCTAGAAAAAAAATGATATATAATAAAATATAATATTTTATAATTCCATTATTAAAATATAATTTCAATTATGGAGAACTATTTCCCTTTTTTCATTATCTTCCATACATGTATACAAGTTAACCAATCATGAAAACCAATAAAATGAACGTTGTGGGAAACATGCTCATTTGTGAAGGGAAAAATATCCTGTCACAAATAATGGCCATTTACGACAAGAGAGGAGGGGCCCGTCGCAAAAATTTTGGCGTGACATTCCCACCAAACCGCGGGAAGATCATTTGCGTTGGGTAAAAGATTCTCGTCACAGATATCCGATTCGTTTTTTGGTATTTGCGACACGAATTTGCCCCGTCACAAATAGTATGTCAACAGGTTGTCATTTTCAACGAGACCCATCACAAATGACTATTTAACTGCTGATGCAATTACTGCAGGTGGCTGGAATTTGCGATGGGTCCCATCGAAAATACCCGATTCGGTTTTTAGTATTTGCGACGAGAATTCACCCCATTGCAAATAGTATGTCAGCTGGTTGTCATTTACGATGGGACCCATCGCAAATAAATATTTATCCACTGATGTAATTACTACAGGTGGTTGGCATTTGCGATGGGTCCCATTGCAAATAGACCTGTCACAAATGATCTAACCTATATATACCGTTATCTGTTTTTTCTTCCATTCTACTCCTCTCTCATTCTCTCTCTATCATTCTTCTAGATTTTTCTAAACTTTTTCATAGTTTAATGTTTTCAATTGGAGCATTTTTCGTGCATTCTATACTCCGAAAGCTTCAGTTTTCAAGGTATTTATCTATTTTTTTATTGTTTAGTTAATTTATCAAATTTTAAATTATTTATATTTTTTGTTAATTAGTTTCAATTAAATTAAGTTAAAATTAGATATATTTTTTTCATTTCTTATTTTTTATGAATAATTATGTGTTAGTGTTAATTAAAAATAATTAGAAATAAATAGAAATAATTAGTAATAAATAAAAATAATTAGCAATAAATAGAAATAATTAGTAATAATTACAAATAGTCAGACATAATTAGAAATAATGACTCATAATTACAAATAATTAATGATAATTATAAATAATTAGTACTCAATTAGTATTAAATTAGTAGTAAATTCTAAAAATTAGTAGCAAATTCTAAAAATTAGTAGTAAATTCTAAAAATTAGTAGTAAATTCTAAAAATTAGTAGTAAATTCTAAAAATTTGCATCAAATTCTAAAAAATAGCATAAAATTCTAAAAATTAGTAATAAATTCTAAAAATTAGTAATAATTAGTAAAACATAGTAAGAATTAGCAGTAATTAGTATTAATTAGTAATAATTAGTAATGATTTGATATAATTAGTAATAATTAGGAATAATTTGAGATAATTAGTAATAATTTGATATAATTAGTAATAATTTGATATAATTAGTATTAATTAGTAATAATTAAAAATATTAGGAATAGTTATGAATAATTAGGAATAATTAGGAATAATTAGGAATAATTAGTAATAATTAGTAACAATTAGTAACAATTAGTAATAATTAGTAATAATTAGTAATAATTATTATTAATTAAGAATAATTAGTAATAATTAGTAATAATTAGTTATAATTAGTAATAATTAGATATAATTAGGAATAATTTGAAGTAATTAGTAATAATTAGGATTAATTAGTAATAATTTGGATTAGTTAGTAATAATTAGTAACAATTAGTAATAATTAGAACTAATTAGTAATAATTAGCATTAATTAGTAACAATTAGTAATAATTAGTAACAATTAGGATTAATTTGTAATAATTTGTAATAATTAGGATTAATTAGTAATAATTAGGATTAAAAATATTTTATACAAACTAAATGCAATTAATAATAATGAGTGGTAATTAGTATTAATTATTATAAATAATGTAGATTAGTTTAAAAGTTTAAAAATATTGTATAAATAACTATAAATTAATAGAAATTATTATAAATTTTTATAAAAGGGAATTTAATTGTCTTCCCTTTTTTGATATTTTTATTATATCTAATTATACAAAAAACTAATTATTTTATATTATTTAGAAAAAATATGGAATAAGGAAGTCGACAACATCCATTATTAAATGATCATGGTTGGATAAATTAGTGTAGAAATCCAAAAAGTTCTAGTTTAAATCCTATATATATCGAGGGTGTTCAAGATTTCTTATCATTTGCATCAATGAAACAAGAATTTGTTTCAGAAGGGAAAATTAAGTTTCCTTGTAAAAAATGTTCTCTACGAACGTTTGACACATTTGACAACGTTGGAGGTCATTTATTGGGTTTTGGTTTTCAAATAGATTATGTTTTTTGGTATCAACATGGTGAACACAGTTCCATAAAAGATACTAATAATTTGGTTCCAGATCCAACAAAGTTTCAAAATTTAGTACATGATGTGGTAGGTCCATCTATTCAACAAAATGAAATGGAAGATGATATGGATTTAACTCCAGAGTTGGAACCATTTAATTTTTATGAGTTGTTGAGGTCCATTGAGGATACCTTATATTCTGGTTGCAAGATAAGAAAATTTAAAGCAGTTGCTAACTATTAAATAAGATAATTGAATGTCAAATAGATATTTTGATCAGATATTCTCTTTGGTTAAATCACTTATACTTGAAGAAAATGCGTTGCCTACAAATGTTTATGTGAGTAAGAGGCTGGTTCATAATTTGGGTCTTAGTTATAAAAAAATTCATGCAAGTTATAATGATTACATCTTATATTATGGTGAAAATGACTAGTTGAATATTTTTCCCACATGTGGAAAATCGAGGTATAAAGAGGCTCAAGTGGGAAATTCAGGATTGATTTCCGTAAAACAGTTGAGATATTTTCCACTTACACCCAGATTGTAGTGTTTATTTATGTCTCCAAACACAACAGCATTGATGAAAAGGCACAAAACCAATATTCGAACTAATAAAAGCTTAAATCATACATGTGATTGTGATTCATGGAAACATTTTGATCATTTTCATCAGTATTTTTCTTTAGAAGCCCTAAACATGCGACTGAGTCTGTCTAAAGATGGTTTCTGTCCATTTGTTCTTACGGTAGTCAGTATTCATGTTGGATTGTCTTTATAACTCTGTAAAATTTACCCCCTTGGATGTTGATGAAGGAGACATATATCTATTTTGATTTTATTTATTCCTGGACATCCAAAAAAGAATATTGAAGTTTATTTGAAATCGTTTATTGGTGAGTTAAATTCATTATGGAGTAATGGTGTGAGTGCATTTGATGTTTCTACAAAACAAAATTTTCTGAAGAATGCTGTATTTAGGTGAACAATTAGTGACTTCCCAATATACGACATGTTATCTGGATGGAGTACACATGTTCCAAAATTATGTTTGTACTGTATGAGGTACAACAATGCGTTTATGACTGTCAATAGAAAAAAACCTTGTTTATTTAACTATCATCGTAGATTCCTTCCAATGAATCATCCTTTTCGAAAAAAATATCATTTCAGAAAAGGAACAATTGAAAATGATGGACCTCCAACAATGATCTCGGGTATAGAGGTAAAATCAGTTATCTCTTCCTTACTTTTAATCACATTTGGTCTAACAATAAACCAATATAAAATTGATGGATTTGGAAAAGACCACAATTGGATAAAACAAATCATTTTTAGGATTTTCCATATTGGTCTGATTTGTTGGTCCATCACATGTTGGATGTAATGCATAGTGAGAAAAAATATTTTGATAATTTTTTTTCATACAGTTATGGATACACCAGGTAAGACCAAAGATAATGTAAAGGCACAGTTAGATCTTACCCAAATTTGCAGGCGACCAGAACATGAACTATATGAAAATGTCAGATCACAGAAGTTAATGAAGCCAAAAACATCTTATACACTATCCAAAAAGAGTCACTTATTATTTTGTCAGTGGATTGCTGATTTGAGACTTCCAGATGGTTATACTTCCAATTTGGGAAGATGTTTCAGAAATGGTCATATTACCAGATTGAGAAGTCATGACTATCATGTTATAATGGAAATACTCATGCTGATTGGATTGAGAGGCATATTGAATTATATGCTTTGGTATGCACTTACAGAGATATCAAATTTTTTCAGAGACATTTGTGTGGAAAAAACTGACTATGATATAGTAAGCATACTGCAAGAAGACATTATTTTAATTTTATGTAAACTAGAAAAAATCTTCCCATTGGCTTTGTTCGACTTAATGAAACATTTGATATTACATTTTACACATGAAGTAAAATGTGGAGGTCTGGTATAGTTCAGATAGATGTACCCATTAGAGAGATGCATGCAGAAATTGAAGAAAAAAGTACGTATCAAATCATCAGTTGAGGGATAAATTGCAGAAGCTTATTTGCAAGAGGAAATTTCTTTATTATGCTCTCATTAATTTTAATATGAATACCCATAAAAACAAAATTAAATGGGTCTTAATGAGGAAAATGATAATGAGGAAATGAAGAATCAAATATTAGTTTTCAATCAGCCCGAACTTGACTTTAGTGGAGTTCATGAACAATGAATTTCAGATGATGAACATCACATATCTCATACATATGTTCTGCAAAACTATAAAGAAATGTCACCAGTTGTACTGTAAGTGATCCTATAACTTATTCTATAATTTTAGTTACAATAAGTTAATCTTATTGTATTTGTAGGTTATATGATAAGCATATAAAGAAACAATTTCCACAAATTATAGTAGCTGACCTAGAAGAAAGTCAGTGAAACGATTTTTCATACTGGTTTCAAAAAATGATACCATACATTATTTTTGGTTTAACATATAAAATAAATTTATTAATTGTAATAGTGATAATTTTTTTACAAATTTTAAGTTATATGTACATGCTAATAAGATCAATAATCGATTGTGTATATTGAGTAACCCACCATCCAAAATGGTTAAATATTATAATGCATATGTGGTGAATGGTTATCGCTTTCATACATGCGTACATGGGGAATCAAAAAAACAAATAATAGTGGTGTTCTTTTAAAGGGACCACATCATAGAGAGAATGAAGTTGACTTTTATAGAATTCTTGAGGAAATTATTGAATTGTGTTATCTGGGATAGAATTATGTAACAATATTAAAATGTCAATGGATGGATATTGAGATGGGCTTGTGTGTTCATTCGACTCATGGAATCGTTGATATTAAATATAAAATTATTCTTGCAGTAAATGAACCTTTTTATTATATCATCATGCACATCAAATTTATTATGAAAAATATTGTGCTATTAAAAGAGAGCTATGTGATTGGTGGAGCATAATAAAATTTGAATCTTGAGAAAATCAGTTTACTCAAAGTGAATGTGGTTCCGCAAAAGTGCAAGGAAATGAAAATTTTCAAGAGTCTACTCCAAATCCATCCATTTCACAAAGAGAAATGAATATAGATAATGACACCCCATAGTTAAGGGTCAATGGTGAAGATGATGTTAATGATGTTACAAATGAATTTGAAAGAACAAAAGATGATTAAACTAAAACTAATATGGAAATTGATGATGGTGAGGAGTAAGATGAAGAAATTGACATCAGAAGCTATGAATATGAGGATGAAGATGGACATTGACATAGTTGAATGCAGGTTATAATCAAATATAATTTATATCTATATATAATAGTTGTTTTCAACTGTTTGTTAACATCTATCATTTCATGTTTCATATAGACCCGGATCTGTATTGTCTACTGTAGGAGGTTGATCAACCTTTAGATAAGCAGGATATTGATTCATCTAACCCTCAGGCTGTTGGTACTTCAGGGAGCACTAAGAGGGGGAGTGGTCTTTCCCGAATGATGATTCCTGACCCAATCCCTGAGCAACGTCCATGTCTTGGGTTTGATCCATGCACGCCAAGGTATTTTTATCAGTGTATTTTAGTGATTTTTCATTATTTTATTTATATTTTAATTGTTTTATTAATTTTCCTTTTTTCCCACATCTTTACACATATATCTGTTAAACATAAGGGCACTATATTGTACAATTATTTTTCCGAGACATGGGTCTCATGGGATCAGATTCCTGATGATATTAAACACTGTATGTTTGATCATTGGCAGGTATGCAAATAAATAATATTTATTTTGAAATAAATTTATTTAATAACTTGATATTAAAAATAATTTTTAGGGTTTATGGTATCCCATCGATGAAATCATGTGTGGCGCTATCTAGAAGGCATGAAAGGGGGTAATGTGTTCGCGTAGCAGTCAGTTTTTGCACAATTTGAGAAAGAGTGCAATGAAGAAAGAAAGAAAGAAAGAGTTTGATGAGTCATGTTACGTCCACCGAACATATTATATTTAATCTCAGGTTTGGGATGGATTATGTACACACATGTTGAGTAGGCAGTTTCAGAGTAGATCATCGGTTGGTCACCACAATCGGGGGAGACAGGAGGTGACACATCGAGTCGGTATCCGTACATTCAGTACACATAGAGATCATATGGTAAGTAATTTTTTAAAAAAATTTATATAACTTTAAATATAAATGGTTTATTTTATATTCATATAGGCCATCGCAGAACCAGATATTATGATGTTAGATGTTTATAGGCGGATGTACAATGATCTAACCACTGGAGAGATTAGAGGTTCTCTCCAGTATCAGATTGCGGTCAGTATAAATTATTTTTGAGTTTTAAATTTAACTAAAAATAATATTTTAAAAATTTTAATTTTAAATTGAAATTAAAAGAGTCATATGAGGCTGCAACATCTTAGTCACAGGCTGAGATTCAGGTCGATACTGATGCTCAGACCAGTGCCCACCCATTTGATGAGTCAACATAGATTCAGGTGACCCAATATGCCTTCGAGAAAGGCTGAGTTTTTGGTATCTGCTCTTGATTGACACCTGAGAGTTTTTATGGCACCGTTGTAATGTCGTCATCCATCTCGAGAGGATTTTGTGGAGAGAAATCATCATCTACTACATATTATTATGAGGATATACGATCTCAGAGTGAGTTTATAGAGAATATGCATATAGAGTAGCAGAAGATGCGTTAATGGCAGCAATAGTAGCAGGAAGAGCCCCAACGATAGCAGCAACATCAGGAGGATGAGACGAGTCGATGGTCGCAACAACAGATGGAGTACATGCGATTCCTGAATTGAAGTTTAGGGATGGAGTTACCTCCACCATCTCCTCCAGCTCTTCCAAAAACCCCCCAGTGATTTAGTTTAGTTTTTATGAAATTTTTTTTGCATATAATTGTTTTTATAATATTAACTATTTAAATTTCTAAATAGTGGGATTTTTATATTATTACGAATATTACATTTTTTAGTATTAATTTGATTTTTTTATATTTTTTTGAATCTTGAGATTTTTAATATATTATTAATATTAATATTATTATTTAATGAATATTAAAAATAATATTATTTAATGAATATTAAAAAAAATTTAATTATTATATTATTTTATAATTTGATAATTTAATTTATGTTTACAATATTAATATTATTATTTCATTTATATGAGTTTTATATTATTATTAGTATTTTCTTTATTATATTAAATTTTATTACGAATATTACATTTTTTGTATTTATTTGTTTTTTAATATTTTTGCAAATCTTGATGTTTTTAAAATAATACTAATACTAATATTTTTATTTAATCAATATTAAAAATATTACTATTATTATGTTATTTTATAATTTGATAATTTAATTTATGTTGCTAATAATAATATTATTATTTCATTTATATTAGTTTTATATTATATTTAGTATTATTTTTATTTTATTGATTTTTGTATGTTTTTCAAGTATTTGCGATAGGTCCCGTTGTAATAACTTTTCTATTTGTGACGGGTCCCATCCCAAATAGTCCATATAAAAGAAGTTATTACAATGGGACCCATTGCAAATAGTTTTTAAATAATCGTGATACTATTGCGACGAGGAATGGACCATTGCAATAGGTTTTTTTAAATGACAAAACTATTTGCAACGAGGGTATGGACCATCAAAAATAATAATATTTGAGACACACTTTTCCGCAATGGTTCATTTGCGATGGGGCCCCATCACAAATGACCCATCACAAATACCACGTTTTCCAGTAGTGAAACACTCATGAATGACAAAATTGAATCTTATAACTCATCAAAAAGGCCATAAATGAACTTAATAAAATTATAATAAATCGAATACATTTTTAAGAGGTTATAAATTTTATTATTAATGAATCTAATTTCATTATCGATTACATTAAGGGAAAGTGCAGAACACTTTTAGGCATAAGGTAAGGGATTCTCCCCAAACCTCCATTTTCCCTTCAGGTTACAATTTCTCTATATTTAACCCTAAGTAATTATTAATTATTCCATTATGATCTTCATAAATTATATGTACATGTTCCAAATATATTTACCTATGTGAATTATTCTTTATTTGATGGGAAATACATGTTTTATATGGATTTCTTTTCAATTCCTCCTGATAATCAAGCCTGATTAAAGGGAACTTCCAAATTTCGTATCCATTTTCAAGTACCATATATAATCTCTTTTCAGTTAAAATTATTATTTTTAAAATAAATAATCTTATCATGAAAAAATATTTTTTCTAATTTATGATTTTTACAAACAATTATACCTTTTTCCATTTAAAGACTCTTTAATATTTTCTTTAAACCGCACTAAAGAGGCTCATTTCTAAAATTTCTTAAATACTTTTTTACACATTTTCACTTTAGTCAGACATAATTTATCATGATATATGACTATTTTACATTATTAATGTACAATAATGACTTAAATCCATTCTTCAATGGACTCCATTATGATATTCCCTTTGGTTATGACTTATTATCTACTTATTCTTTGTGTGTGTTGTATGTATAATTCCTTTTAATTTGTGATAATCATTCATTGAAGATTTCATTATATGTCCATATTTCTTGCATCATGGATATTATTATTGTCTTATCCTTTTACTATTTTTACATATGGTTTTTTCTTTGAATTATGTTTTAAATGAGGAAATACTGATGAATATGTATCCTCTACTCAATATAGATATTTTGATAAGTTATATTGTTCATTAATTGAATCTATGTATGAATAATGATTTGGACTTATAGTTATGGGTATTTCCTTGTAATAGATATCTCCTTGATGTATCAATAGGTCTCATGAGACCAAAAAGTTGGTGAAAAACCCTTCATGTTTGTTTCCAAGAATAATCCGATGGGGTTTTACCCCTGGAAATAAACCATCTTGACGTTATAATGGTTCATGTTCCAGATACATGAAATCCAATGATTAATAATTTTCTTTATTTAGTATTCATTTATTACTTTACATGATATTTTCACTATGATAAAATATATGGATTCATTTACAATATCATTTTACTGATGGTATGTGTTTTTTAGTAACTTACCTTGCCATTATTATTACACATTATTGACTTTTCTACACTTATTTTTAATTCATGTGACCCTTAATGATCATTTGAGATCACCCCTTTCATTTGTTTTACTTTCTCTAGGTTATGAAGGTAAAATATTTGAATAAGTTTCATGGAAGAGATTTTATATTCCTATGTCATGTTCGATGTTTAATTACTAATGTAATAATAGAAACATGAATGT
This sequence comes from Viscum album, assembly GCA_963277665.1. Taxonomy (NCBI): domain Eukaryota; kingdom Viridiplantae; phylum Streptophyta; class Magnoliopsida; order Santalales; family Viscaceae; genus Viscum; species Viscum album. The sequence continues at coordinate 303,086,079 of OY728144.1, forward strand.
ATCTAGTTTTTCAAGAATTATAAACTAATCAATACTTGTTGATGTGATCCCTTTTATCTATGACCATGTAATAAAACAACCACTAAATCTGGGCTACAGGGGTCAGGTTGTTACAATCAACTTGTCCTTTTGGCCTTTCTTTCTTTGAAAAAGCACTGATAGAAAAGAGTCTGAGATGGATTAGTTCAATTTTTTTGACCCACTAGAGCAACCAACTCAGTTACATCCTCCTATATGAATGTTGGTTCAAATTTATATGCAAGATATCTATGGGGTGTAATTTACATATATATCGTAACAACCATAAAGAAATCCAAAAACTTAAATAAGGAAACTGAAAACCACAGAGGCCCACACAGGGGTTCACAACAAGTTTCAACCTAAGAGGTTACACACAAGAACAATGAATAAACCCTTAAACACTACTGATAACCCAAGCCGATCCCCAGTACCTACACATTAGTCAGTTCCACATATATACACTCAAGCATAGAATACAAAAATCTTCAAAAATAAAAAAAGAAACAATGAATCAATGCACATATCATAATTTAAATGGGAATTTAATTATTTGATTTCTATACAATACAAGAAATAGGTATATGGCATGTAATCCTATGTGCCTAGCATGATGCATGAATGAAAACCAAAAATCATAAATAAATACACCAATATCATGTGTATCACCCAAGGTGAATTTAATTAAGATTAGCATAAAAAAGAAAAACATAAAATCCCACTTTCTTGGAAACATGGAGGTCCAATATATAGTATTGGCTAGGCACTAACAATCTTCCCATACACCAGTCCTAACCATACTAACTCTTATCCACCCTATCCCAAATCATGCTAAAAAGAAGAAACAAGTTAGTAAACCTGGTGCCCTGATACCATTTTGTAACACCTTACCCAAACCACTGGGTCCAAGCTGTGGGTACCACATGACCTTATGAATTCCTCCCTATACACAATAGGTTATCGTCCAGTAGTGTGGGCTCATGAAACATCTTGGGGAGACTATACCATCAGTACCAGAAAAACATCAGAGTATAATAAGGAAGTAATAACAATGATTAATAAATAATAAATAAATAAATAAACACCAGAGTGGAAACATAAATAATAAATCAAACCCACATAGTAACAATATGGAACGTAAAATACATAAACCAAAAGCAATGATATGATCTATGTATGAGTTGAATCCAGTAAATAAAAGCAGTAACAAAAATATGACCTCAACTACATCTAGAAACATTTGTGTCATCTAGAAAAATAGATCAACCATCCACCATTAGGTCCTTTCCCTTTTTTGGGTCCATATTCATAAAATCTATACGCACACTGAAATTTCGGAGTACGGTGTGAGTAAAAGACTTAGTATGAAACCACCACCAACCCTTAACATATGTGCATAAGGTATTCTAACCAAAATAAATATAAATTGAAATATATCACACAAGTACAAAACATATATCGAGACCTCATATAACATCTCTACATTATTTAACTTTATGCCTAAAGGAAAATTGATTTTCTACTTGACACATCCCTCTTGATGGGATAACCCAAAAACATGGGTGACGCGTCCTTCCAATTGAGATAGACTAAGTACATGTTGACCAATTTATAACTCATCCCTCTCAGGGGATGGTTCAATAGGATCAATTTATATTCTCAACTACAGAATATATAAGAATAATACATACATACAATACTTGATACAAATGATAGATTAACCATAATGTCAAATAAAGCAACTATCTTAACCATCAGAATCCATATATAAACAATACATGCACATGTTAACAATCATGTGATAAAGAATCAACATAGGTATCATGGGGATACACATGCATGCCAAAAATCATGACAAGAACCCATAAAAAACATGTTCTAAATCCAAGGGATTCCTACCTCAAGGTTTTTTGATGAATAACTCCAAGTTTCATCATGGAAAAATCACCTAAAACTTGTCTATATATTAATTGGTTCAAACTTCTCACCAAGGATTCCTAGAACAGATTCTAAATATTTTTTTACAAAATAAATAAAAATACCACAAATTAGTATAGTTTATATCTCTTAGATAATTTAAAAATTATTGATTTTATCATGTTCTTAACAGATTATTTCTTAACTAATAATTATAGTTTCACATGTGATAATATTCTATCTCTTTAGAATAATCTGATATAGTCATGATAGTTATTATTTATCATTCTTTGATGATCCGGGGTTATTTATCATTTAAGAAATATTTATCCTTTTTCTAGATTTTTTTAAAGCTAAAATTCAAAAATCACTCAAGAAAAAGGAGAATAGGAATAAATATTTCTCATTGGAATTATCCTTTTAACATTACACCTAAAAATAAGATAGGAAAATGAGGGTTGTACTATGCCTAGAAAACACATGAAGAGCTTGGATTAATTAAATAAGCCTTAACCAATATCTGATTTAGGAATTATGGGTTACCTAAAGACAATAATGGATCCAAAAAATTAAGGCAATAAGATTTAGATGTTTTTATGAAGGAACACCTGTACTGATTCATAGTAATAAAAACCATAAATTAAATTAACCAGTTAATTTTTCCTTTACTTGAATCTTGAACGAGGAGATTTTATATTCTTTATTAATATGAATTATGAATTTTAAATGTTTCAAAAGAAACAAATTCCACAATTTTAGGCTTTTATGATCATCGAATACACTTTCAAGTTCGTGTTGGGAAATGTGAACATGAAAACAAGGTTTTAAAATTTTTTTTTTCCAAAAAAGGATGTTGTGTAAGGGAAACATGGTTTTACAATTATTTAGGTAAGGAATCTATGAATACCCATATATAGTGTAAATTTACCCTTAATAAAAAAACTAGGAGTAAAATTTATAAAATTATAGGACAACCCTTACACAATATAAGGATCTATGAGTTGACCCTTACACAACTCAGACTTACCTTTAAGCGAGCTGGAAAAACCTCAGGTTACCCATATGTAACCCTCAGGAATTCGGTGCTAAACTTATTTATCCAAATAAATACCCTTACATGAGTAGTGAATTCCTCAAATTACCTTTATATGGGTAAGGACATACCATTATGAAATAAAGGTAAAACTGCTCTTACCTTTACACATCCTTTGTAAATCATGAGTTACCCCTACACAAAGCATATTTCTTATATAAGTGTAAAGATTACATTGAAAATTATTAATTTTTTCACAAATAGGATTACAAAATAAAACCAAAGGGTATTTATTTATTATAAAAATAAGGATGTTACAATTTAGAAAAAAATTACAAAATGTTTATAAAAACAATTCTTTGAAAAACAACTATTTCAGCATGGTAGATAATATTTTCTTTGGTGACTTATTTTTATGTTAGAAATGAAAATTTAATTATTAATGTATTTTGATATGATGAATAAAAATACAAAAACAATTTTTTAGACTAAATTTTTAGAGTTTATAAAAATAAATTTTAATATAAGTGAGTGTAATACATAAAAATGGTTTTTTAAAAATGTATTTTTAGTATAATAAAGATTTATTCATTTTCTACGATAGGTGAAAATATTTAGAATGAAATTATATTATTTTTTTATATTTTTTATTAATATATTTCACATTATATAATAGTGATATATTGGTTTAAAAATAAAACATATATAGAAAAGATTAATTATTTGAGAAAATGTATTTTTTATCCCTAAATGATTTTATTCCTAGTTATTTAAGATTTATTAATTATTTTATAAGAATTAGATAAATTTTATCAATGAATCTGTATTAAAATATTTTTTTGAATTTTATAAATATTTGAAATCATTATTTATAAATAATAGTAATAATAATAGTAATATGTAACACACACACACACACACACATATATATAAATATTTTAATTAAATATATTTTTTCATGTTGAATTGTCATTATTTATCACTTTTTATCTTGAATTGTAATATTTTATCTCAATAAAATGTATCATATTTTTTTTCATTGTTATTTGTGAATCAAGCTATTGAAAATTGTATTTATTTAAAGATAAATTAATTCAAAATTCTCAGGCTGTTACACATACTCTTATCATGTCGATACTATTATGACCCTATTATACAAGAACCTACCTAGTTCGGTGATAAAAAGGTGTGACCCTTGAAGAACACCCTCAATATTTCAGCAGTTAGACACTAGACCTGATGGTATTTATCGCCTAACTTAGAGGCATTTCCTTATGAAAAAAATGGTGAAATATTGAGAAATCAATGAAAACCAAAAAATGATTAGAAATTAATAATCTTTTATCAACTAATATCATAATAATATATAAAACATAAATTTAACATAGAATAACCAAAATTAAAGGCAACTAAAACTGAAAATAATAAAAAATGATCAACCCTAATCAGTATAATAAATCCTAAACCACCATTATACATAAGAGATGCATAAAATAATTCCCAAATGAGCTACCAAATCTTACAACTCAATCACTGAACTAACATCATTGAACAAATCCTCCTACATGAACCTCTAACATTTTATATAAATATAGTGGTGAGTATATTCAATAATTATCATGTTATCCCCTAATGGTGAATGGCCAGGTAAATTTTATGTATACATGATAATCAAAGTAGAAAAATTATAATACAAATTCATGTCCTACCCAACCTAAATCGACATGGTTAATCTAGGTAAAATTTCAACCAGTGAACAATTTCAACCCCAAAAAACATAAGATACTACACTAGAATCCAAGTTAAAAAAATATAATTTCTATTATTAATATTATTAATTCATTTGATAAATTTATCCCCATGATCACTAAAATAATAACTCACAAAATAACAGAGTATATAAACTTTGTAACATCCTTTTCATGACCACATCAACCTAGTCATGAATAGTCCCAACACCTCATTTCATGAAGGATATCTAACTTATTCCTTATTCCTCATGATCACATCTACCATATAGACACATAATAAAGGAAATCAACCTCAAAATCATCTCAACAACATATTTGTATCACAACCACATACATTGGTGGGGGGGGGGGGGTTCTACTGATTGGACACCACACTAGCTCACTTACTCAGTGTGTGTTGGATCACATCCTCTAAAACTTTTATAGGGTGTTATTTGTGTAGAAAATGACACTACCATTTCTGAAATAACATAAAAATACAATAAGAATTATCTCACATCATCTCATTCCCATAATAAAGATACTAACATTAATTATCCTTATAAAATTTAGGTAACCAAAATCATTAATCATATTATCCATTCCATCACATTATCATTATAGTATCCACACCAACATTGTCTTTTAACTCACAACTATAATTAGACGAAGGTATTCATTCTAGTAATTATAACACTAACCACTATTTAGGAAAACACCTCTCAATAGAACTATATAAATTTCATCATCATATGTAATTAATATTCCCTTGATGATTATAAATTATGGAGGGATATGAGTAAAGGTTTTGGGAACAATGTTCGTAACTCTTCAATTACTAAAATGTAATAGAGATTATAATGTTGATATAGTTATAATATACTCAAAAATCATAAAATAATGAGTCTTTATTAATTGTAGGCTCGAAATTTAAAAATATAGAAAAAAGTAATTATAAAAATATAATTAAAAACAAATAACTTTGAAAATGAAAACTATGGGAAATTGTTTGTGTTGTGCATTCTCTTTTGTTTGATTACTTATTTGATTACATGTGATTTTTTGTTTAAAAAACTTTTTATATTTTGATGATTTATTAAACTATAGTTTATGGATTATTGTGATCATTATCATGTTAGATAGATAATATATTTATCTACTTTTAATTAGTTAATGAGGAAGTTTGAAAATGAATTTTTATTACTCTAAAAATTCAATTAATTTATTGTTGTAGTTTTAAAAACTCTACAGTTTTCAGTTTTAAAAAAATTGTATTTATTTTACTAAATCTTATATAGATATCAAATTTTCATGAAACTTTATTTTATAGAAATAAAATATATTTATATTGATTTTTTAGTTTATATAGAAGTCTAAAAAGGTCTTTTGAATAGTGATTAAATTTTTTGAAGTTCTCCATTGATTGTTTAGAACTGTAGTTTTCCATAATGTTGTTGCTTTTGTTTTTTGATGATATTTGGAATATTAGATGTTGGTTTTATTTGATTCTTGATTTTTTAGAAATATAATAAGTTTTTATACAAATAATTATTTTTGACTAATGTCTAAATCTGTTCTTTAGAGCCCTTAAAAATTTATTAAAGTTTGTTAAAGTATGCTCTCTAGTTTTCCTTTTCACCAAGTATGGGAAAACCAACTTTCAAAATAGTGAAAAGTATGATTCATCATCCATATGTTACTATTCATCATACCTATATTATATTACTTTTCATGAATAGTGAAAAGTTTGGTTCATCATCCATATGTTACTGTTCATCATCCCTACACTATGTTACTGTTCATTCCACAAAGTATGGTATGGAAACCCAAAGTTACTATTTATTTCATATGCTTTGTTACTATTCATAGTCCCTACACTACATTACTATTCATCATCCCTATGCTACGTTACTATTCATTCTGCAAAGTATGGTTCATCAACCCTATACTACTGTTTATCATCATTACACTATGTTACTATTCATCATCCATACACTACATTACTATACATACCCTACATTACATTACTATTCATTTTCGAAGTTACTGTTCATTCCCTGCATTTTTGCTAAAAAATGATTTTCTGCATATATGTGAATTATTTTCAAAGGTTTTTGTATTGTAAAATTTCACATTAAATATAAAGATTATGATTGAAGAGTTTTTTATGTTTTTAGTAGAATATTTAATGATATAAATTAATAAATTATTTTCAAGTATTTTTTCAATAAATTTGGTAGTTTCATGTTTATTTATTTTTAAATATTTGAATTTACATTTGTCTTATGATGAGAGTTTTTAGGAACTTTATTAACTAAGTTTAACTGAATTTAAATTGTAATTTTAAATCATTCAACACTATTATTATTCTAGAGATTTTATTGGAAGACTTATTCAAATTATTTGGAATTCTTTTATTAGAGGTTTATTCTATATGTAGAAAGAGGCCACAATGATTCATTTTTTATGGAGATATTTTTGAATGCTCTTGACTCAATTTATTTTGAAAATCTGAAGGAAGCAGAGTTGCTGTAACTACTGAATATATACTATATATATATCTTTATCTTTTATAGGTTAAAAAAAGATAGCAAGATACAAATTTCAAGACATACATTAACATTTTTGATACACTGTTTTTTTATGAGAAAGTGTTGTGAACTTTGAATCTGCTGTGAAATTGCAACATCCTACAACACTCTGTTTTATCACCTACATGATCTCTCAAGGGATGAATTTATTATACTTTGACTACAATTTCCTTGATGCGATGGGGTGATTTAATCCTTAATAACCAGTACATGTGCTTTATTATTTTATCTTATTATCCATCTGATTCAGAGTCTGTAACACTTTTTTCCATCTCTCACATGAAATCTATTATTATGTTTATGATTTTACACACAAAATCATTATTTGTTATTCTTTTTCTCAGGTTGTGACTCCCAAATTCTAAAGTCAGGATCTAAGGGTTATGAATTCTTGTATCTAAAGTCAGTACTGTTCGAGTTGTGACTCCATTTATCTAAAGTTAGGTTGTAAGGGTTGTGACTCCCCATACAGAAGTAAGTGTCGTGATTATCCCTCCACTAGAAAATTATTTTGTAATTGGGTTATGATTCCCCCATAAAAACCTTTTTTATTCACATGTATCTTTCTCCAAGTAGAGAGGTATAAGAGTAGAAGTAGGCCCACTTTAGACCGAACTACTATAAAAAACATCCTTATGTTATTTACTTTTTCTACTGTGAATTAACCTCAATAATTAACTTTGATAATTAATTTAATTAATCAATATATCTGTTCAAATTTTTAATCTAGTTTATTCACCCCCCTCTAGACCATCTGTCATTAGCCTATCTGACCTAACAATTAGCATCAAATGGAAATCCTTTTCAGAACTAATTATCTCTATTATTCTTTTTAGGATACCCTTTAATCCGTATCAAGAAATTGTTCCATTTGGAATTATCAAATCCCTCTCTAGAGTCTGATTTGATTTTACTTATGCTAAAATTTTACTAAACATCACAGTCTAAGGAAAATATCTTATAATATGGAAAGATTGAACCCAAATGATGATTGGATTCCTCAAAATCCACCACATTTTGATGGTAATAATTATGGATATTGGAGATCCCGAATGGAGGCTTACCTCAAACAGTTGAGAATTGAGCACTGGTTTTATCATGTCAAAATAGTACACACTGCCTGAAGCTTACCTAGATACTCTTACTGGAATTGGTGCTTCTAGATATGTTTTAAATTATAAAGTTGTTAATATTTTATATAGTGTTATTAACAGAAGTGTTTTTAATCATGTGTTTGCTTGTAATACATCTCATGAAATATGGATGATTCTACAAGTTAATCATCGTGGCTTTGAAAAAATAATCTGCACCAAACATGGAATGCTTCCTGTTGAGTACCAAGACCTCAAGATGGGTGAAAATGAAACAGTAAACCAAATGTTCCACAGATTCACAAGCATTGTGAATGGAATGAATTAACTTGGAGAAGCTCTAGAAAACCCAATACTAATCGGATGATTCCTATGATACTTACCAAAGAAGTGTTGTGCTAAGAAGTTTTCTATTGATGAAAGAAATATTTTCAATGAGTACACACTTGATGAATTTATTGGATCACTCCTTCAGTATAAAATGCAACTGAACAACATATCTTCTGAGGAGATAATAAAAAGAAAAGGTTTAGCTTTTAAATATGTGAATATTTTTTCTAATGACTCTTCTATTTCTAATCTACCATATTATAAAAAATAATATATGGATAAAATTGTGACAGGAGTTTACAAAATAATGAAAAAGAAAGGATTCAAGAATCAGTTTAGAAGAAACCCTCAAAAGGAAAAATATAAGAGAGATAATAAAGGTGATATGAATTATAATGCATCATATGTAACTTTTTTTTGAGCGGAAGAAGAAAGGGTATATCAAACCTGATTCACCTAAACTAAAGAATAAAGACAAACTCAAAAATAAAGAGAAAAAGTAATTGACCACTAATAAGAGTTCTACAGAAGAATATGATTCTAGTGAAAAACATGGAAATAAAAAATAAAGTGCTAACTTATGATTTATAGAATCACTATATAATCTTAATAATTCTTTTTTTTATTCTGAATATTTTGATTCCAAATTTTATTATGAAAACCCCAATGTTTTTGAATTAAATAAATAAATTAAAATATTAAGAAAATATATTTTCAAAGATGCTAATTTATATAATAATCTTAAATAAAACAATTAAAAACTTTTTTTTAAAAAATAAAATACTTTTGCAGTAGAATGAAAAACTAAATAATACTGCTTTTACTTCTCATTCAAATTTTTTTGAAAATTTGAAATCTATTCAAGATTTGAATGAAAATTTGAAAAATGAGGTTGAATTTCATAAACAAAGTTTATCAAATTTTATTCAAGGTCATGAAAAATATCATGAGATGATGTATTTAACAAAAACTGTTAAAAAATATATGGTTTTGGCTATGATATAAGATTACCCAAATGTATAAAACTCATTTTATTAAAAGTAAAAATATTTGTACTTACACTATTAATTATTTTTAATGTAGCAAGAATGGTCATTATGTTGATGAGTTTTCTCTTAGATTCAAACAATCCTTAGGATTTACAAAAACTAATACTTCTAAATCCTTATTATCTAGAGTACCTTACAATACATGTTTAAATTTTTTATGGGTGCTAAAAAATTGTATAACTAATCATATTTTACCCAAAGTAGCTTGGGTATCAAAATTTCCAAGTAATTTATTTTTGTACAAAATATGCCTTGGATGTCTCAAGAACGACATATGGTACATAGATAGTGGATTCTCTAGGTATATGACCAAAGACCCATCATTTTTTACCACTTAAAACACATATGATGGAGGAATTGTTAATTTTGGAGACAATTTCAAAGGCAAAGTAAAAGGTTTTGGTAAATTTGGTAATTCAAATTATACTTTTATTTCTAAAGTTCTATTTTTTGAAGGTTTAAAACATAATTTAATTAGTTTATCAAAATTATGTGATCATATAATGGAGGTTGATTTTCAAAATGAAAAATGTTTAGTTTTTAAAGATGATTATTTATTATTTTATTATAATTGAAAAGACAATATTTATACTATTGATTTTTTTTAATTAACCGTTAAACATGTAAAATATTTGAATGCTGTAGAGAATGACAACATCCTTTGGCATATATTTTTAGGTCATATCAATTTTATAATGTTTCATAATCTCTCAAAACATGAGAATGTTTTACAACTTCCTTCCTTAGAGAAATAACATCTTCATGCATGTGACGCTTGCATGGAAGGGAAGCAACACAAAATTTATTTCAAACCCATCAATTAGATAAGTACTAATATACATTTACGGTTAGTATATCTTGATTTATTTGGACCCACTCAAATTTCCATCATTGGTGGAAAGAAATATACCTTAGTTATTGATAATGATTATAGTAGATTTCCATAAGTATAATTTATTTCTCATAAAAATGATATATTATCTAGATTTACTACATTTTTTTAAATTATTTCAAAATGAAAAATGTTGTATGATTATTTCTATTCATAGTGATAAAGGAGGTGAATTTCATAATTTATATTTTGTTTTTTTTGAAAATAATGACTATTTGCCTAATTTTTTTCTCCTAGAACACCATAAAAAATAGTGTTGTCGAACAGAAAAATAGAACTCTTATTAAAATGGCTCGAACTATGATAAGTGAATATAATTTGCCTAGATATTTTTGGGTTGAAGTTGTTTTTACTACATGTTATATTTCAAATAGAATTTTTATTAGATCTTTGTTAAAGATTACTCCTTATGAATTATTTAAAAATAAAAAGTCGAAAGTTGGTTACTTTGGAGTTTTTGGTTGTAAAGTTTTTATTTTAAATTAATAGGATAATCTAGATAAATTTGATGCTAAGAGCGATGAAGATATTTTTATTGGATATTCTAATAATAGTAAATCATATAGATTTTATAATAAAATAACTATGATTATTAAATAATCTGTTCATGTCATGTTTGATGAAACAAATATTAAATTAAATTCCGATTCTATTTTTTTTGATGATGAGTATAGAGATTTTAATTTTTGTGAAGAAATTCCTCAAGATAATAATGAATTAATTGAGGGGGAGAATACTCCTTTTCAACCTAATACAAAATCATGTACGATTCATAAAGATCATCCTATTAAAAATGTAATTGGCAATGTTGATTCTGGTGTAAAAACTAGAAATTCTATTTTAATTTTTTGTGAAAATTTTGATTTTATTTCTAATTTTATTCCTTTTAATGTTAATGATGATTTGAAAGATACAAACTAGATTATTTTTATGAAAGGTTAATTAAATCAGTTTTTTAGAAATATTTTTTGGAATTTAGTAGAATTACTTGAGGATAAACAGGCAATTGGAACTAAGTGGATCTTTAGAAACAAGTTAGATGTATCTAGATAAATTATAAAAAACAAAGCAAGTATTGTTGCTCAAGGATACTCTCAATAAGAAGGTATAGACTTTAAAGATTCCTTTGTACCTATTTCCAGGTTAGAGAAAATTATAATTTTAATGAACTTTTATTATTTTAAGGTTTTAAATTATATCAAATGGATGTAGAAAGTGATTTCTTAAATGGTTTTATAACTGAAGAAGTATATGTTTTTCAACCCTTGGTTTTGAAAGTGAAAAATTTACTAACCATGTTTTTAAATTATCTAAATATTTTTACAGTTGCAAACAATCACCTCATTCTTGGGATGAATGGATTTCATTGTTTTTATTAAATAATGGTTTCAACAAAGGAAATGTTGATCCAACTCTTTTTATTTAACGAACTTTTAATGATATTTTAGTTGTTAAAATTTATGTTGATGATATAGTTTTTGGATCATCAAGTGAAATACTATGTAATGAATTTTCTTCTTTGATGTCTTTTGAGTTCGACATGAGTTTAATTGGATAATTAAAATTCTTTCCTGGACTTAATTTTTTTTAGGAAAAGATGGATTTTTTCTTAATCAATCTAAGTATGATAAAGAGTTAGTTAAAATATTTGGTCTTGATTCTACTAAATATATAAAAACTCCTATGTGTACTAATTTTATATTATATATTGATGCTTCTGGTAAATCTATTATTTTTAACGGTTATAGAAGCATGATAGGTAGCTTTCTATATTTAATTGCATTTATACCCAACTTCATTTTAAGATTTTATTATGTGCTAGATTTAAATAATATCTTAAGGAAAGTCATATTAAAGATGTCAAATAATAATTAGATATGTTAAATTAACATTTGATTATAGTTTACCCAGAAAAGAGTAGCCAGAGGAGAAACCCCTAACCATTTATTTTAATAAAATAAAAGTTCAGTAGACAAGTACCACAAACCCAAAACAACCATTACATATCCTCAAAATCAAACCCATCACCACCTCCATGACAAGAAGATTATTCTGAAGTCACCAATTCCCACTCTAAACTTTCGTAATGCTTCATATTTTTAGCATAATTCCTTCTTAAATTCAACCACTCCAGTGAGAGAAACTCAATAGAAGATTTCATATTCCTGATAGCATATCTGGTAGTCATTGGATTTGGCATATAGAAGTAGTCCTTCCTCAGCTTCTCTCGTGACGGAGCAATCAAACTTTCCTAGGTCACCGACAATATCTTGTCCCCGCCTGGACAATGTCACTATATGATGTCTAGACCATGCCACCAAAATTTTCTTTACCAATATCACAAAGATCCCCCCATTTTCCAGGGATCTGCATCACTTGATACTTCACTAATCAGTCCTGCCGAAACTTACGATTCATGTCAATCATATATCCAGACAATGGGGGTTCTCCATCACTTCTTGATCAACACATATCCCATCTTCCATAACTTTACTCGCTACAACACACTCCCGAGGCTCATTCTGCATGTTGTCACCGTCATGTAATGGAAAATTCTCCTCCACAGTCACAGTCCCTAACCCTTGAAATCGATTACTTGTGGGTATTGCAATCATCACACCGCCATCATCATTTGTCTAACCACTGCACCCACCAGCAAAGACCTCTGGAACTCCCACTGTTATATTAGCATCACATACAACTGAATCCATCCCCTTCACTGCAGGAGACCACCTATGATCCTTATTTGTAGCTAAAGCAGACCCCTTCCTACCCTTACTCACAGCACCACTACTGCTCCCCTTCCTCTGATTATCCACAACATCATCAACCCGGTTGATGTCAATAAGAGGAAGAATATCTTGCGAAGGAGGAGCAAAGGCTTCTAACTCCTGCTGAATGTCTTCAACCACCAGTTCACCTTAAGGGATTGCCACACCACCACCAATAGCACCACTGGAACCAAATTTCATTGGCCCATTCCCCCGATTCAGATACTGTCTTAGATGATTCAACACAACAGCCACCAATGGATTCTAAGGAAATCCTGCAGATGTTTCCAAAGTCATTGTATCCCGAGAGCCCAGACTAGTTGTCATGCCAGTCTCATCCACAGTAGGTCTCCTGTTCTCTATACTCATATTCGTCCCTGATGGCCTCCTACTCATGATTCCAGTATGACATCTCAATCCTATGTGCCCCAATCTCTTGCATATTGAGCAGTAATCAATCCAGGATTCATAAAAAACATCTTTCTTCCATCTTAATTCCCCACATACTGAGATCCAAATCTATTACACCAGTGCTCTCGAGATTTTCACCTCAACATAACACAAAGGATTGATCAGGTGACTCAAAGTAGACGTACGCACATCAGAATATAAGAAGCGACCTACCAGGTTCCCAAGCATACAAATAATCGCTGGATTTTGAAAGGGTAAGGGTAGAATGGGAATACGTACCCAAATCAGAAAGGAAGTAGGGTCTCGGTTCATATAGAAGTCGATCATCCACCAAAAGAGAAAAAAATTGCAACCGTTGCATCGCTAAGGAGCACTTGACCACACAATAACCGGATCTTCTTCTGAGGAAAATCAGATCATGAAATGACAATTATTCAAAAGGACAACAACTGCACGATCTCACAAGTCCAATTTACCAAAGACAAACCAATCAAAGTCATCCACCGACGACCTTTAGAAGATGAATAAATCTACCAGGGTCAGGTCCAGATGACTTTTCGCTTCAGATAACTCCGTCATCGAGATTAGAATATGAGGATTTCCAAGATGAGGATCAGCACCTTCAGATTTAGTGCAATCGACAGAAAATCCAGAAGATAGTTAGGGTTAGTAAAGGGTATAAAGGGGGTCCGGTGCCTCGGAGGTGGAAAAACAAAATCATCCTCCCCCCTCTCACCTCCAGGAAGGGGGGGGGGGATTCTTTCAGCATGCGTTAGGGTTCCATTGTCGTGGGATCCAAGCAGAACATCCTCCTTTTGATTCAAGTTTATTTTATCTAAAATATAACCATTTTTATTTAATATCTTAATCTGATTCTGATTTTGGATGATGAATAATTAATAGAAAGAGCACATCAGGTATGTGTCATTTTCTGGGAAAAAGTTTAATTTCATGGTCTTCTAAGAAATAACTATCAATTTCTTTATCTACTAAAAAAGTTGAGTATATCTCCACTATTAGTATTTGTGTGCAAAGTTTATGTATTAAGCAAATATTATGTGATTTTGGTGTTTATATTGATTAAATACCTATTTATTGTGATAATAATTTTGAAATTTCTATTTCTAAAAACCATTAAAACATTCTAGAGCAAAGTATATTGATCTTAGTTTTCATTTTTTAGAGATCATGTGAACAAGGTTTATATTGCATTAGAATTTATTACTTCTTAAAATCAGATAGTAGATATTTTTACGATGCTTTTAGACTCTTCTCAGTTTGAAAAAATAAATAAATTTGATCTTGGTATGTTGGAATTTTAATTTATTTACTGCATTTTTTTGGGGGAGTTTGTTTTCACTTTTTGTTTATTTACAAAAATGGGGTGAGATATTTTAGAAAAAAATGGAGAGAAATAAATTAGTTTTAAATGTTTTTAAAATTGGTTTTAATTTTTTAAAAAATTTGGTTTTGTAATCAAACAAAAATGGGGAGATTGTGGGAGATTGTTTATGCATGTGTATTATTCTTTGTTTGATTACTTGTTTGATTACACGTGTTTTTTTGATTAAATTTTTTTATGTATTTTGATGATTTATTAAAATAAAGTGTATGTACTTATTTTATTATTATAATTTTAGATATATAAGTTATTTATCTACATTTATTTAGTTTATTAGGAAGTCTGAAAATGCATTTGTTTTTACTCTAAAAATTCAATTAAGTCGTTGTTTTAGTTTTAGAAACTCTATAGTTTTCAGTTTCAAAAAATTTATGTATTTATTTTACTAAAACTTCTATAGATATAGGATATGCATGAAACATGATTTTATATAAATACATAATATTTATATTTATTTCATTAGTTTACATAAAATTTTAAAAAGGTCTTTTGAATGGTGATAAAATTGTTTGAAGATTTCTATTGATTTTTTAGAACCGGATTTTTTAAGAATGTTGTTGCTTCCATTTTTTTTATGATATTTGAAATTGTAGATGTTGGTTTTATTTTATTATTAATATTTTTGGAAAGATAATAAGTTTTTCTACAAATAATTATTTTTTACCAATGTCTAAATCTCCAGTTTAGAGCCCTTAAAAATTCATTGAAGTTTGTTAAAGTATGCTGCCTAGTATCCTTTTTCACAAAGAATGGGAAACCCTACATTCAAAAAATTGAAAAGTATGATTCATAATCATACATTACTATTCATCATCGCTACGTTATGTTACTATTCATGGATAGTGTAATGTATGGTTCATCATCCATACATTATTTTTCATCATCCCTACACTACGTTATTGTTCATCATCCCTATGCTATATTTCTGTTCATTTAAAAAAGCATGGTTTGGAAACCCAACATTACTATTCATTAACTATGCTATGTTACAATTTATCATCCCTAATCTACGTTACCATTCATCATCACTACACTACGTTGTTGTTCATTTAGCAAAGTATGGTTCATCAACCCTATATTATTGTTCATCATCCCTACGCTACATTATTGTTCATTTTAAAAAGTATAGTTCATCAACCCTACATTTTTATTCATCATTCCTATACTACGTTATTGTTCATACCCTATGTTACGTTACTATTCATTCCCAAATTTTCTATTCATTCCATGTGTTTTTGCTAAAAATTGATTTTCTACATATATATGGATTATTTTCAAAGTTTTTTCTACTGTAAAAATTCATATTTAATCTAAAGATTCTGATTGATTTTTTTTATATTTTTGGTGGAATATTTAGAGAGAAAAGGTAATAAATTATTAAAAAATCTTTTTCCTATAAATTTGATGGTTTCATGTTTATTTATTTGAAAATATTTGAATTTACATTTATCTTGTGCTGCTAGTTTTCAGGAACTATATTGGATAAGTTCTAATGAATTTAAATTGGACGTTTAAATAATTCAATGCTATTATTATTCTAGTTATTTTATTTTAAGGCTTATTAAAATTATTTTGAAATATTTTATTAGAGAATTATTCTATATGAATAAAGAGGCAAAAGTGATGCGTTTTTTATAGAGATATTTATGAATGCTCTTGACTCAATTTATTTTGAAAATATGAAGGAAGAGGAGTTATTATAACTACTGAACGTATACTATATATATATATCTTTCTCTTTTGTAGGTTAAAAAAAGATAGAAATATACAAATTTCAAGACACACGTTTACATATTTGATACTCTATTTTTTATGAGAATGTTTTGTGAACTTTTAATCTATTATGCATTTGTAACATCCCATGACACTCTGTTTCATCACCTGAATGATCTCTTAAGGGATGGATTTATTATTCTGCAACTAAAACATCCTTGATGAGACAAGATGATCTAATCCTCAACAACCAGAATATGTGCTTTAATATTTTATCTTCTTATATGTCTGGTTCTAAGTCTATAACAATTTTCCCATCTCTCTCACACACTCTATTATTCTGTTTATGATTTTACACACAAAATAATTATTTCTTATTCTATTTATCAGGTTGTAACTCCCAAATTATAAAGTTAGGATCTAAGTTTTGTGACACCCTATATCTAAAGTCAAGACTATTTGGGTTGTGACTCCCTTTATCTAAAGTTAGGTTGTAAGGGTTGTGATTCCCCATAGAAAAGTCAGTATCATAGTTATCCCTCTACTAGAAAAGGATTTTGTAATTGGGTTATGATTCACCCCCAAAAAATATTTTTATTACAAATCTATATCTCGTCGAGTAGATAGGTATAAGATTAGAAGTAGGCCCACTTTGAACTGAACTACTATAAAAAACAACCTTGTGTTATTTAATTTTTTTGCTATTAATTAAACTAAATAATTAACTTTGATAATTAATTTAAGTAATCAATTTATTTTTTTTTAAATTTGTATTCTGGACTATTCACCCCCCTCTAGAACATCTTTCATTACCCTATCCGACCTAACAATAAAATTTCTATTTAAAATAGAGAAGTGAACCAATTTTAGAGGATGAGTTTTCATAAAAAATATTTTTTCTTTAACTTATGGAATTGAATGAATGGATTAGTTACAATATTACTTAAATTTTATTAATCTTCACATGATCAATTTCAACTAATACATCTTTAATTAATTCAATTATTTATGTCCAAATCAATATAATTAAACTAAAATTATTTACATACCAATCTCAATTAAAAAATAAAAATAAAAACAACTCTCAGAGTCCCATACTTCCCTACCACATTAGTGATCCTCCCTTAGTTGTTTGTCTTTGAAATGTAATTGATGACATGAATAAAAATTAAGTTCAATGTTATACTAAATCAATAATTTTAATCTAAAATAAAATACTATCAATTAAAAATCAATCACTATTATTCTACTCTGGATTCACTCCCACCCTTAAGAGATTACTCATACATGACAGAATGAACAACCATAATGAATGAAGAAGTTTTTTTAAGATATGAAAATGACTTGAACATAGAATAGAAAAATCAAAGAAAAAATTCAAGAGAGAAAACATTTAAGTATCCTTAAAGGATTTAATTACCAAATCCATAGTAATAATATACTTGTCAGAGGTCTTTATAAAAGTGTTAATATCTTCATAATTTGATATAATCCCTAAATAATTTGTAAACATAATGTATTTATTGTCTTAGGATATGTTACATTTTAATGGGTGTATGTTACATTGTAAAGAGATGTATCTAAATTAAAAACTCTTATCTATTCTCATTGGGATGACATGATCATGATATAATATAGAGTATTACAGTGAAAGGGAACTTTATCTGGGACATTTGACTTTGAATTTCCAAATATCATGGTGTAATATCCAAATATTTTGGGCATTATATCTACCTTAAAATCATTATCTTAAGAAAATAAAACTCTGGTGCTGCAATGGCTTTGTTGGGTTTCTCTATTTTTTGGCATGAAGGTTATCATTGCTACATGGTGTATTCTTATATCCTTCAAGTTGCTTTTATATAGGAATGTTGCGACATGGTTCTTATGGTCAGGACATAAGAGCTAATTCAACTCCTTCCATGCTATTCATATTTATCTATCTCGTAGTGAAGGGTATCTTGTTACGACATGATTACTTATTAGTAATTCATACGTGGCTCCATGTGAATTCAATCATTTCCCAATATCAGTGGTTGTGGAATGATTCATTTTAAAATTACTAAAATTTCACTAAAACATCTCTAAAGTATTCCAAGAAATACATTCTATGATAAATCATTGAAAACAAAATCAATTTGGTAGTATGTGAACAATTTGAGCATTAAAACCATAGAAAAAAATAATATACATATTTATAGGTTATCAAACTCCCCCCATACTTGAAAATTTTATTACCCCAAGAAAAAATCTCAATATTTAATTATAAATAATCCATACTCTAATAAGGGGAATATCCGATCAATGATACTCATAAACATAATGTCATATTTCTAAAGTGAACAACTCATCCAATTAATCATGTCTCAATCATGCCTCATGTATAACTACAATTCAAGATTCATCTCCTCTTCCACTCACATTATTAAACCTTTTATTAATATATATTCCATTTATGATATACCTTACTAGAAAAAGTTTTACTCATCACTCAAGATCATTTTTTAGAGTTATGCTCAATTTATAGTATATTCAATCTATACATAGAATTATATGTTATATCAATCTCCACTTTAGAAATAAAATCACAACAATCATGAATTATTTCATTTAAGGTTCTTATTTATACGAGGTTTAGGCCAGGTGGTAGATGTGTATGGGTAGGTAGCATCAAAGTAGGATGTATGCATGAATCTTGGTGGTGTTCCCTTGTACGGCTGGTGAGAATGGGATGATACTTGTGTGGTGGATATGTGTTTTGGTTTTGTTTTATACATGTTTACCACATAATTTTTATATTAATTTTTGGTGTTTTGAACTAAAATGTCCATTGGTTTTTTAATTCTTCTTTATTTCTCAATTTGTGTGAAAAAATAATTATCAATAAAAAATTGATATAAAAATTGATATTTTAGTGCTAAATGGTGGAATTGTGTCATTATTCATTTTTTATATATTTTTTGAACAATTATTTTGTTAGTTTTTAGTAAAGTAATAATTAAAAAATATATTGGATGATTGTGGAATTGAAGATTTGTTTTAAAGTGACTTGTTAGTTTTCATAAAAATTCTTATTGATCTTTCATTTGAAACATAGATGACTTTAAATTTTTAATATTATGTGTTATCAGGAAATTGAATTTAATGTTATGGATTCTTTTTATTATTTTTTCAATTTTATTTAATTATTAGTTTATTTTACACATCGAATATTTGAAATAATTTTAATAATAGGTATTGTGAAAACTGATTTCTAATGGATTTTTTTACTGGTGGTGGTGTGTAATATTATTTTTAATAGATTTTTATACTTCATAGTTAGTATAAGGAAGAGTTTATATGCAATATTTTGTTTCTATTAATACATGAGGAATTTTGGATAGGGGTATACATAATATCTTTGAGCTGAAAATAGGAATAAACTATGGATATGTAAAAGTAAATTTCAAAGGATTGAGCCTTGTATTTGAGTATTCCTGAGGTGAGTTAGAAGAGCTCCAAGTTAAAATCTCACCTAGTTAAGGAGTTAGGGTGAGCTACTGGCATTGATTAAAGTATGAGATCTATCAAATGAGTTATATGAACAAGATTCTAGGTATACATAACCATTTCAATATGAGGACTCATGTTGAGTGATTGAGTTGTTGAACTGAATTGGTATAATGAGCTAGAGATCAAAGAAAAAGGTGGAGTGGATTTAGGTCCTGTTGATGGTGAGAAAGGTGAACCTAGGCTGATTCCAAGATGAATAAAAAGTTCTATTTTAAGGAATTTAAAGTTGATTTATTACTTGAGGAAGATGAAACCATTGGTAGGCGTTGATAATTTTTTTGATATAAGGAGAATAAATAAAAAACATCCCAACATATGGGTTTGGGGAAACCAATTCCTGATCTAATGTTGTTTCTAAGAATAAGTGTGGGTGTTTTCTCAAATATCTATTTATGCAATATTTTTTTTGGGTTTGATTTATATATACTACCCAAATTAAAACAACCTTTAATTTCTTTTTTATTTTACATTATTTTGAATAAATTATTTTGAAAATATTATAACCCTTAAGTGTTGGTACAACTTTGTGTCTGAAGATTGTATTTGTTGTTAACAGTTGTCAATATCGGTCAAAATTAATTCGGATAGGAAGAAGGCCTCCAATGTTAATGGAGATTGTATGAAGTGAGGATGCTCAGAGAATTGTTATGAAATCATAGCATTGAATGTCATGCTTGGGAAATTCTCCATGAAGTAATTCAGACGATTGTTGAACTGATCCTAAGTTCAAAGAACTTGTGTCAACGGTGACACATTTTTTACAACAATAAAGAATGGAGAAGTATCATCCATTTGAGGATGATTGGAGCAGAATGGTGAATTATAATCTATCTAAGGATGGTGGAAGAAGAATTTAGGATTTGAAGTGAGGATGAAAGATGTACTTTAGAATTCATATTCCAAAAAGAATGGACAAAATATGACGATGCTAATGCTGATCTATCAAAGGATATATATCACAATAGCAGAGTTCGTGATGAAAGATGAAGAATGGTTATGGGGAGTAGTGAAGAGAGATAAATGAAAAAGTCAAGAATAAGGTGCACATGTGTCGGTGCACAAGTGTTGTAGAGGCACAAAAGTCATATTTCAAATAGCATTATTTCAGAAATATGGAAAAGTAAAGAAAGTGGTGCGCAAGTCGTGGCGCGCAAGTGGTGGCGCCCAAGTGGTGGCGCGCAAGTGGTGGCCCGCAAGTGGTGGCGCGCAAGTGGTGGAACGCAAGTGGTGGCGTGCAAGTGGTGGCGCGCAAGTCGTGGCGCGCAAGTGGTGGCGCGCAAGTGGTGGCGCGCAAGTGGTGGTGCACAAATATTGGCGAGCAAGAATAATTGGCGTGCAAGTACTATTTCAAATACCATCTAATCAAAATATGACAAAGGAAATAAAGTGGCACACAAGTTTGAAAGTGTCGCGCAAGTCAAGTGTCACGCAAATATTGGTGCGCAAGTGCATGTTGCGCGGAAGTCATATTCCAACATCATCATATAAAAATATGACAAAGGAAAGAAAGTGTCGCACTAGTGATGGAAGGGCGCGCAAGTGATGAAGCGGTGCGAAAGTAATGGAGTGGCGCGCAAGTATTGGCGCACAAGTGTATGGGCATGCAAGTCACCAAAATTCCTATAAATAGACGACTCACCTCCTCATTTTTAAGGCTCAACACTTAAGAGAAAAATTTGAGATCTGAACGTGCATGTGTAGAAAGCGGCGCACAAGCTGAAGTGGAGCACAAGCTTAGGGTTATTTATAAGGCGCGCAAACTGGGTGCTCTGCAAGTATTTCCACGCAAGTATTTCTGTGCAAGTTTTTCTGTGCAAGTATTGTTGTGCAAGTATTTCCGTGCAAGTTTTGCTGCGCAAGTATTGCCGCACAAGTTTTGATGCGCAAGTATTGTTACGCAAGTATTGCCGCACAAGTTTTTTCAAGCATGTATTAGCGCGCAAGTATTTCCGTGCAAGTATTGGTGCGCATGTATTTCCATGAAAGTATTACCGCGCAAGCAGGTGGCACGCAGGCTGGGTGGCGCGCAAGCAGGGAGGCGCTCACGTAGGGTGGCACGCAAGTAAGGATTGGTACACAATCTGTGAGTTGTTCTAGAAGTTCTTACCAGCTTCTGTTCAACTATGATGATGCTAATTTGATCTAGACTTCATTGTTTTTACAATCACAAAGAGAACTTGTGATTTTAGCAAGAAGAAGAAGAAGAAGAGCTCAGTGCATATGGTTTTTCACTGAAAGAAAATGTGTGAAGAAGAGTAGGTTTCATTGCTGCTGGTTTTTCATTGAATAAGCATAAGAAGAAGAAGAGTGTGTAGTTTATAGGTTTTTTGCATAGATAAAATAGAAAAAGAATAAGAAGAACAGACCAAGAAGAGAGAATAAGTTTTAGTACAGTTCGTTGTTGCACTAAGAAAAAGAAAGAAGAAGTCTAATGTAGTTGGTGTTGCACTAGAAAAGAAGAGAAGGAAAGAAGGAAGAATTTCTTGCCAACTGCTTTGTAAGTAATCAAGTGAAGAGCACTGAAGAAGATCAAGAGCATAACCTACCTTTTGAAGAAGGAAGAAGACTGTCTCCATAGACAGTATAAAGTACCATCGAGATTCTTCAAGTTGGGCTAGGTCATCACCAGTCTAGGGAAGAGGATTGTTTCCCACCACCTCCAAAGTGTAGGGACTCAAACTGGAAAGTTGGGCTAGGTCATCACCAGTCCAGGGAAGATGATTGTTTACCACCCCCCTCTATAGTGTAGGGACTCACACTGGCCAGAGGATTGTTTTCCTATCTACTCCATTGTAAAAACATTTCACATTGTAGTGGAGAATCCATGCACTGGTAATCCACATGCATGGAAAGGATGTAGCTACTCTTATTGAGTGGTGAACCTAGTAAAAATATCGTGTGCATATTTTTACTTCTTTCTATTATTTCATCCGACAGGGAAATGAGAATAAGAGAATCAAGATCCTAACAGGTCAAGAGGTACATGGATAAAAGTTGAAATTGGTTTTAAAAGTCACCAACACTGATTCACCCCCCCCCCCTCTTAGTGTTAGGTATATCCCAAACTGGTCCTCTCAATTGGTATCAGAGCGACAGGTTCACCTCTGTTGGATTCTCTACTGTGAATTTATTATCTTTTAAAGATTTTAGTTTCTTTTGCTGAATTATCAATGAAGTGCAATTTCAGTGAAGATTCATTTAGTTCTGAACAAAAGGCTATATCTATCAAGACCATGATGAATAGAAAAATGAAGGAGAAGAGAAAGTTTAAGAAGCAGTCCCTCCTATCTAAAGAAGAGGATGTATCTGGTTCTCCATATCTGCAAAACATTGAAGACACACCAGACTTGGAAAGTTATGATAAGGTGGCTAAAGTTTCCACTAAGAATATGGATAACCTTCTTACCTCAACTGATCAATAGGTATTTGTTAGTACATTTGGAAATTATCCTCATGATGAAAATGATAGCACAAGTGGTGATGATCAATCTAAAACATATCAAGAAATATCAGTTGATAGATTAAGAATGATTCTGCATGGTATTCCTGAAGAAAGTGCATCCCTGGTTTGTGTATTATTTCAATGTATGCAGAAAAATATCACTCAGTTGGAAGAAGAAACTGATGTGTTGGAGAAAGGCTTACAAGAAATTTTTTTTGAATGTTTAAAGCTCTCCAGACTGGTTGGAGCCTTTGAAGAAACCAAGAGGGGATTTGAAGTAAGCTCTTCAATGTGGCTAAAAGATGTTGAAGAAAAAGAGAGATTCAATAAGTCTCTAGAAGAGAAGATCCATACACTTGAAGATGAACTTAATAAAGGCAATTATGTCAAGGAGTTATATTTGGAAAAAGATTCTAAGAAGATCAATGAACTTGACTCCTTGTTACAAAACAAAGTGAAGATGCATGAAGCTGAAGTTAAAATGTAACGACCCGAAATTTTGAATAAATCTTTCTTCCTAATTTTGTGTGTTATTTTATTTTTATATTCAACAAAATTGTTTCATTTGATAACATGAGTATAATTAAAATGAGACCGTTGGGTTTCGACTATTATATGACCATTGGTCAATATGACCATTGGAAACTAAATGTTGTGATTATTGTCTCTAAATACAAGCGATCTTGGTTAATTGATATAGAAAGAAGATTCGATGACTTCATCCTATAGTCTCGGGCCAATCGAATCCCATATAATAGAACTTGGGAAGGAGGTAGCACCACTGGGCTTTGATCTGGACCAAACCCAATCCGAACTTCATCGTGTGAAGCTAGAACGGAATCGCCTTCGCGAGAAGTTCAAACTGATAGAAATTACTACTAGTGCAATGTTGGCCGAGCCACCCTCAGATTCTCTCACCTTAGCACACCTTAGACTTATGTCCTATACTGGGTTTATAAGGGGCTATGTAAGGAGACCGTAACTGCCTTGTGTAATACATTGATTTAAATAAAAATTGTGATTTCTTCTTATAATGATGTTTGTGAGTTTTCAAATGTCCAGATAAATATAGTATGCAAATTTTTGATGAATTCTAGAAAAAGGATATTTGAAAATATTTATTTAAACCTTAAATAATTAATTATGTGTAATTATTTTAAAAAAATGGTCTTCTACAATTATGTTCAGTAAGAAATTTAGAGTCTAATAAGATCAACTTAATTTTGGATGAATAGTAAATTATGAATAGTTATTTTACCCTTAGGATTAGTAATGTGACCAAATGGATTAGTAATCTCATTTAAAGAAAGTATTAATATAATCTAGGCACCTTGATTAAGTAATCTGATTCAATAAAATAGGTAAATAACTGTTTCAGAAATTATTAGTCAAGTATTAGTTTTTTTCGGGTGAATAGTTTTTTTTAATTAAAAATTAAATTAAAAATATTTAGAAAAATATTTTTATAAAATGGAGTTCATTTTTGAAATCAGAGCATCGATATTTGGTTAAGGTGAAATTTTGGGATTTTTCTGAGAAAGTTGAATTTTCGGTGAATAGTGAATATTCAGTTTAGAGTTTTGGGTGTTTAAT
Source organism: Viscum album (assembly GCA_963277665.1). Classification (NCBI taxonomy): domain Eukaryota; kingdom Viridiplantae; phylum Streptophyta; class Magnoliopsida; order Santalales; family Viscaceae; genus Viscum; species Viscum album. The sequence goes on from OY728144.1 coordinate 303,111,614, forward strand.
GACATCATTAAGGATGTAATAATTATGTAATAATTATGGTAGACTTATGAATATTAAGATAAGGTATGAGGTGTCCCAAGTGGACAATACTTTGGGAAAATACCATGGGCAAGCCCATGGTTTTTCCAATACCACCAATGAGGTGTCCCTTGGCCATTAATGTCTTGTCTCCTCACTTACCCTACAATACCAAGCCATTATCTCATAGTTTCCATTCCAAAATCCTCCTCAACGAAGTTCTAGTATCCTTACCTCCCAAGGAGTCCTCCCAAGGTTCCCCCAATCCCTCAAGGTCCCAACCTTCATGTTTTAAGAGTTACGTTTTAAGGTAAGGGATCCTACCTCTCTCATTCTTTCCAAGTACTCTCTTTTATGTCATTTCTTGTATGATCCATGTTCTTATGTTGGGGATGTTATTTTATATTCATCCTACTCTCATTTTCATGTTCATTTAATGATAGGCCCCCTCTTTCTCTCATCAATTTATTTTAAGAATGTTTAAGTGGCGCCGTTAGGCTGCCAAATTTTTAAGGGATTCTTTCACCCTTCTCATTTTCAAGTTCTATTTTCATGTCAAGTCTTTAAAGTTCCTTTTTATTATGTTGGGGTATTATATCTATATCTATCATACTTATATTTTATGTTTATATGATTATAGACCCTATTTGATCTTGTCAATTCATTTTTTGATGTTTTAGGTGACGCCGTTAGGCTACTGAATTTTAATAAGAGAAATCTTATTTTTGTCTTCCTTACATGTTTTTCATTTCATTTGATATGTCTTTAAAATTTCATTACCATGTTCTTATATCCTTTATATTCTGTCCCTATACTATTCTATGGATCATTTATTAGTGGTTGATCCATTTCCCCTCTCTTTTCAATATTTCTAAAACCCTGTAACACAACTGTTATGCTGCCAAATTTTCGTCTCAAAATGTCTCTCTCTTTTCTCAAATTCTTTTATTTTATTAAGTGAATAATCAAAGATATTTATTTTATAAGGGTATTCACACACACAAACACACACACACACACACATATATATATATATCAAAATTTTCTATTTTAAATTCTGGAATTTACAAACATGAAAACCCACTTTCCTTTTCCGTGGGTTTAATGTGACATAAAGATCATGTCTTTAAAGCAGTTTTTAAAACGTTATGATTATGAAATGAAAACCTTTTCTTTTATGCTATATGGTTTATTTATGAAATGTTTGATGATGATATATGTGGATCACATGATAATTAAGGCACATTTAAGGGTGCACCCTGATAGCTCTCTAATTCATTGGGTAAAGACTTAATCTACAGAGATGACCATTTTAACGATATCTTGGGGAATAACCTTGGTAATTTTTAATGACACCTTGGGGATGGAACTTGGTGAAACAGAAATTATTTTCTATGTTAAATGTTGTAGCCACATATTCAAGTTATAAAATACGTTATTTTCATTATGATATGCATCATGATTTCTTTCTCATGCCTTAAAGTTCTTTTTTCATGACTTTATTGATGTATCTCAAGTTCACATGTTAAATGTTTCCCCTTGTTTCCCTTACTGGTCCTTCTGCTCACCCGTTATTTTGATGTATTTCCCCAAGTTATGAGATTCAATAATGAACCTAGTATGAACATATGGAGAATCCTTTCAAGTATTTAAGAAGAATGTTTTATGTTTTCATGTTTTAAGTTCATAGTTTCTAAGACACTAAACCTTAAAGATCCTCAGTTTGGTAAAATGTAATGAAAAGTTATGTTATAAAAAGGCAGGATTCTATAGTTGGTATCAAAGGATGGTTTATTTTTTTGTGGAAATTAGGATATGAAAACTTTAGGAAGAAGCCTATAGAAAATTTTGAATATAGGAAATCTTCCTGGTATTTTGGTGAGTATTGAGTAAGTGGTTTATCAAGCAAATACATCCCTATCTGGATACAAGCAGGTAGATGTGTCTCTAGAACATATGTACATAGGGGTAAAACCCGAAAACACCGCTTTGAGCTAGACTCGAACGAGAACTGGTACACTAAAACAGGCCTTGCTGCACTCTTGGTTACATCACTCTCGGGGGATATGATTTGGTAAATTCATAATCTTAGTATGAACCATTATCAAAGAAAAAAATATAAAATAAAATAATTATTCACATAAGAATATATGATCATGGATAACCTAGATTGGAACCTAGGGGATCACAATTTAGGATATACTTTTCTTCTACAAGTTTATCCTTCTATGCTTAATGTTTCCTTTTCAAGATTATTGGCTAAGTATTTAAGCCCCCTAATTATACTTTCTTTTCTTAGTTAATGGCAGGAAATGGAAGAACATGTCCCAATAATCAATGTGATAGGAAATGTTATGATTGCTCTATTAATGTGACAGAGATGATGAGAGATCAAGTTCAACATATTATGATTATGCCAAACCAGCTATCAAAAATCATAATTAATAATTGGTACCTAGTTGAATTCCCAAATTCATCAAGGAAGAAGAAGATGAAGTCTCAAGGATGTTCATCTGATAAAGTTGATAAGGGAAAGAAGACCCAATTTTCTTTGTGCAAAAAATTTGGAAAGGGGCACCAAGGAGAATGTCACAAAGGAACCGTGAGATGTTTTAAGTGTGGGGTGATAGGGCATAAAGTAGCCTATAGCTTCAAAAAAATGGAAAATGTGATGAATAGAGATAAGGTTCGATCTAATGTACCTTATACTTTTCAATGTCATAAATGTGGAGAAGTTGGAAATTATCCAAGGCAATGCTCTCTTGGAAGGGATGAGAAGCATGATGAGCATGAAAAATCTTCAAGGTCAAGGGAACAATACAAGTCCTATGCTAAGACGGATCATGATGACTAAAGTACATGTAACTTCTTCACAATAATTGTCTATGCCATGTTGTATTTTAGTTCGTGCCCTACGATCATATCTTTAATGTTCTCTAAGAACATCGAGTCACTACCTAAGATGGTTTTATATCATTAAGGAAAACATCTGTTGTTATGTACCACATTTTGATGTTGTGAAGCTATTCTTCTTGAAAAAAAAGTTGATTAGGGGATTAAAAGATGATTATTATTTTGGAAGACGTTCACTATTTTGGGAACCCTATACGATTGATGTAAATAGATTACTAAGGTATTTTATTTGAGGAGTAAAGGTTGAATTATATTTTGAATAATCAACAAATTTAAGGTGAACTTATAGTAATTTAGGTTACTTATTGAAATGATTAACCTATCTTGGGGAAAATACGTTTAGGTTAGTTACTTTTGTTATAAGATGTTAGGAGTGGTTGATGTTGTTTTGAGATGAACGATAAAGTTTATCTTGGAAGAATATGTTATCAAATCCTTCTTATATTTGGGTTTCAATCTTAGTTTGGTTTATTTTGAGGAATTATAAGGACAGTTATTTATGGAATGGTCTATGATGAACTTCGGGTAGTACCATGGAACTTTGAAGATTTAAAGTAGTTTCCCTTCCTATTGGGTTCTTTCTTTTTTAAGAGTTGTTTTATATTACACTTTATATTTTTGGGATAAATGTTTAAAGATAGATAATTATTCTTTTGTGGATTATGTGATTCTCTAGAAGATGATTCTTGTGATTTGATGAGACCAAGTAGTTTTGAATGCTCTTTTTTTGTAGAAAAAATTAGTCTTGGTGGAAACTTATTAAGGGATGAAACTCTACTTGAAGGAAAATATATTTCCTTGTGTTTTTATACTATGTATTAAATGAATTCCTCAAAATTATTAAAAGGAACGTAAAACAAAAATGTTGTTGGTTTAAGTTTCCTACTGGGTAATCAAATACCGTTTAACCCATCAGAAGTTTGTGATTTTCTGGTGGTTAAATTCCTCTTAGACATGTTTTCTATCACTCTCCCTCAGAACTTGACCCTTTTTTTCTCCTCCATATCCATGTTTTCCTACATGTAATCCTAGTATGGGTTAACTCGGGTGACCTTTGTACTTCCCTTTATTTCTTTTAAAGTAATAGTGTTAGTGACTCTTTTTCCGATGTGGGACTTTAAATGAAATTTCCAAGCCCAATTTTAAAAATTGCGAGTACACAATTTCTTAAGGGGGGAAGATTATAACGACCTGAAATTTTGAATAATTCTTGTTTCCTAATTTTGTGTGTTATTTTATTTTTATACTCAACAAAACCGTTTCATTTGATAACATGAGTATAATTAAAATGAGACAGTTGCGTTTCGACTGTCATATGAACATTGGTCAATATGACTGTTGGAAACTAAATGTTGCGATTATTGTCTCTAAATACAAGTGATATTGGTTAATTAATATAGAAAAAAGATTCAATGGCCTCATCCAGTAGTCTCGGGCCAATCGAAGCCCATCTAACAGAACTTGGGAAAGAGGTAGCAACACTGGGCTTTGCTATAGATAAAACCCAACCAGAACTTCATCGTGTGAAGCCAGAACATAATCGCCTTCACGAGAAGTTCAAACTGATATAAATTACTACTCATGCGATGTTGGCTGACCTGCCCTCAGATTCTATCACCTTAGCACACCTTACACTTAGGTCCTATGCTGGGGTTATAAGGGGCTATGTAAGGAGATCGTAACTGCCTTGTGTAATCCTTTGATTTAAATAAAAATTGTGATTTCTTCTTATGATGAAGTTTGTGAATTTTTAAATGTTCAGATAAATATATTATGCATATTTTTGATGAATTCTAGAAAAAGGATATTTGAAAATATTTATTTAAACCTTAAATAATTAATTATGTGTAATTATTTTCAAAAAAATGGTCTTCCACAATTATGTTCAGTAAGAAATTTAGAGTCTAATAAGATCAAATTAATTTTTGATGAATAGTACATTATTAATAGTGATTTTACGCTTAGGATTAGTAATGTGAAAAAATGGATTAGTAATCTCACTTAAAGAAAGTATTAATATAATCTAGGCACCTTGATTAAGTAATGTGAATCAATAAAATAGGTAAATAACTGTTTCAGAAATTATTAGTCAAGTATTAGTTTTTTAGGTGAATATTGTTTTTTAATTAAAAATTGAATTAAAAATATTTAGATTTTTTTTAATAAAACGGAGTTTATTTATGAAATCAGAGCATCGATATTTGGTTAAGGTGATATTTTGGGATTTTTCTGAGAAAGTTGAATTTTCAGTGAATAGTGAATTTTCAGTTTCGAGTTTCGAGTGTTTAATGACATCATTAAGGATGTAATAATTATGTAATAATTATGGTGGACTTATGAATAGTAATATAAGATATTAGGTGTCCCAGGTGGCCAATACCATGAGCAAGCCCCTGGTTTTGCCAATACCACCAATGAGGTGTCCCTGGGCCATTAATGCATTGTCCCCTCACTTACCCTATAAATACCAAGACATTCTCTCATAATTTCCATTCCAAAATCCTCTTCAACAAAGTTCTAGTCTCGTTACCTCCCAAAGAGTCCTCCCAAGGTTCCCCCAAGCTCTCAAGGTCCCAACCTTCATGTTTTAAGAGTTATGTTTTATGGTAAGGGATCCTACCTCTCTCTTTCTTTCCAAGTACTCTCTTTTATTTCATTTCTTGTATGCTCTATGTTCTTATGTTGGTTATGTTATTTTATATTCATAATACTATACTTTTCATGTTAATATGATTATAGACCCCCTATTTCTCCCATTAATTCATTTTAAGAATGTTTAAGTGGCGTCGTTAGGCTGCCAGATTTTTAAGGGATTCCTTCACCCTTATCATTTTGAAGTTCTATTTTCATGTCAAGTATTTCAAGTTCCTTTTTATTATGTTTGGGTATGATATCTATAACTATAATAATGATATTTTATGTTCATTTGATGAGAGACCCTATTTGATCTCGTCAATTCATTTTTTGAAGTTTTAAGTGATGCTGTTAGGCTGCCGAATTTTCATAAGAGAAATCTTATTTTTGTCTTCCTTCCATGTTTTTCATTTCATATGGTATGTCTTTCAAATTTCATTACCATTTTCTTATATCCTTTATATTCTGTCCCTATACTGTTCTATGGATCATTTATGAGTGGGTGACCCATGTTCCCTCTCTTTTCAATATTTCTAATACCCTTTAACATAGCCGTTATGCTGCCGAATTTTTGTCTCAAAATGTCTCTCTCTTTTTCTCAAATTATTTTATTTTATTAAGTGAATACTCAAAGATATTTCTCCTGTAAGGGTATTCACACACACACACACACACACATATATATATATATAAATGTTCTATTTTAAATTCTAGGATTTACATACATGAAAACTTGCTTTCCTTTTCCATGGGTTTAAAGTGACATGAAGATCATGTTATTAAAGCAGTTTTTAAAACGTTATAATTATGAAATGAAACCCTTTTCTTTTATGCTATATGAGTTATTTATGAAATTTTTGATGATGATATATGTGGATCACATGATTATGAAGGCAAATTTAAGGGTTCTCCCTGATAGCGCTCCAATGCATTGGGTAAAGACTTAATCTCTAGAGATGACCATTTTAACGATATCTTGGTGAATAACCTTGGTAATTTTTCATGACACTTTGGGGATGGACCTTGGTGAAACAGAAATTATTGTCTATATTAAATGTTGTAGCCACATCTTCAAGTTATTAAATACGTTATTTTTATTATGATATGCCTCATGATTTCTTTCTCATACCTTAAAGTTCTTTTTTCATGACTTTATTGATGTATCTCAAGTTCACATGTTAAATGTTTCCCCTTGTTTCCCTTACTGGGCCTTCTTCTCAACATTTATTTTGATGTATTTCCCCAGGTTATGGGATGCAGTAATGAACCTAGGATGAACATAAAGAGAAGACTTTCAAGTTTTTAAGAAGAATGTTTTATGTTCTCATGTTTTAAGTTCTTGGTTTCCAAGACACTAAACCTTAAAGATCCTCGGTTTGGTAAAATGTAATGAAAAGTTCTGTTATAAAAAGGCAGTATGCTATATGAAATATTAATGAAGGATTTTGAAGAGAAGATGAATATGATTTAAGACTAGGAAGTCATCCTCAATATGAGATGTCTAGAATTGGAAGCTGAGTTCACCAATTTTGAGAAGACACATATTGAGTCTCCAAAAAAGAAGGAAACAATTGTTGTCAGTATTCAATGCTCAATGGAGGATTATACTGTCAAAAGACCTCCAACATGTGATAAGAAGATCATGTATTCACTCATTGATCTATCACAAGTGGCTGAGAATGTAAATGTACCATCCATACCAACTTGTACTCATGGTTCTAAAATTGTTTCTACAATAAGTGTAGGTTGGAAGGAAAATTATAAACAAGTATTGATAAAGAAAAGTGAGGAGATAACTATCACCATGTATATGGTGAATATGAAGAAGAGTATGGAAGATATAACCCCACAGAAAGCACAATATACCAAGAAGAAGATTCAGCAGCCTTATAAAGAAGATGGAAATAAGTCAAGGTTTATTGGTCAATGCTGGTGCTGAAATAGATTTGGGCATTGAGATCTAGATTGCTGGTACAATCCCTTAAATGTAAAAGCACAGAGAAAACCAATCTCAAGGAGGAGAAAGCCAGAGAATAAGAAACTACATCCACAGATCAAAAAGCATATGTATACTGCAAACAGATTTGGAATATAAGATAACATATGTGATGTATGCAATAGGAGTGGTCACATGAATGGTGCATGTTCGCCTCAACAGGTACCCAAAGATGATAAGAAAAAAAGATCACAACAACTGGATAAGAATGAAAAATCATCCTTGGGAAGAAATCAGAACAATGTTGTAAAAAAAATTCTCCCAAGAAGATCCCAAGAAGAAAAGATGAGAAGCCCTTGGATTCTATGTCCAAGGAGGTGAATGGTGGTGTATCCAAAAGAACCACTAAGAAGGAAGCCACTCAGAAGAAGCCATATAGAAGATCCAATCATGATGCCTCAGTCCCTAATGATATTTTGTTTGTTTGGCTAGAATATTTGGAAAGAATGAGAAAAATAGAAGATGCACAGGCTAATACTTGTGCTAAAAGCACAAAGAAGATTCTACATGAAGAAAATGAAGTTCTGTGTGTGAGGTGTAACAAGGCTGGTCATACAGTTAAAAGATTCCTTGAATTTACTCCATCCCAACAAGAATTCCTTAAAAAGATGAAAGTTGCACCAGGAGATTCTAGTGCATTGAAAGTCTTTAAAGAAAGAATATTCACACACAAAGAGATGGAAGAAATAGTGATGTCCACACAATCATAGTCAGCATTGAATATCAGTTGTGAATGTTTTAAGAATGTAGCATCTGGGTTGAGAAGATCATCTCAACCTTGTTGTTCACATTCATTGAGAAAAGATGATCCACCTTATTCAATTAAATATTTGTGTATTGTATTTGTTATTATTAGACAAGGAATTGAAGGTGATGTAGGATCTCAGAAGGAAAACATTGGATTCAGTGAGGAGAAGTGTTCCCTTGAGGGGGAGACACATGAAGAAGCTGTCAGAGTCATTATCTCAATTAGTATCAACACCAGTTAGTATAAAATTCTGCTACTCTAAAGATTGTCTGAAGATCACGTCATTGGAAATGGTATGTTATTTTTAAATCTCTCATCCTTGGTTACTCAAAATAAAGATAATTCTACAAAGGGGGAGTAATAAAGATAATCAATGACATAAGAAGAGTGAAAGTTCCCCAAGGCCACTTATCCTAGAAATTTTACTTGAATGTTTTTGATCTGTTTGTTGAAGTGAGTGCATGAATTTCAGGTTGATTATTTCTTATCACATTCAATATCTTAGGCCTGGAATGAAAGTGGAAAACCCTTGAAGACAAGTGTATGAGTTCTCATCTCTTGAGGTGTCATATTCAGTGGGTAATGGACAACTTTGTTGTCTAAATCAAATCCTCTTGTTTTCTACACTGAGCATTGCTCAAGTAAACTTAGAGTGAAATGATTGATGACACATTTCTTAAGTATGGAATGATACCCTCTCTACCATGAACTTTGTATTTCTTGTCAATAAGGGGGAGAGAAATGAAATGAAATTCTAGGGTAAAAGAAAGAAGTAAAGAGGAAAGAGAAGATTCCCATTTTGACATTGACACATTCATTTGAGGAGACTTTAAGGTATTGACAACAAAATACAAAGGGGGAGATTGTTGGGACCACTTTGTGTCTGAAGATTGTATTTGTTTTCAACAGTTGTCAATGTCGGTCAAAATGAATTAGGATAGAAAAAAGGCCTCCAATGTTAATGGAGATTGTATGAAGTGAGGATGCTTGAAGAATTGTTATGAAATAATAGCATTGAATTTCATGCTTGGGAAATTCTCCATGAAGTAATTCAAACGATTGTTGAACTGATCCTAAGTTCAAAGAACTTGTGTCAATGGTGACACATTGTTCACAACAATGAAGAATGGAGAAGTATCATCCATTTGAGGATGATTGGAGTAGAATGGTGAAGTATCATCTATCTAAGGATGGTTGAAGAAGAATTGAGGATTTGAAGTGAGGATGAAAGATGTACTTTGGAATTCATATTCCAAAATGAATGGACAAAATATGACGATGCTACTGCTGATCTATCAAAGGATATATATCAGGATAGTAGAGTTCACGATGAAAGATGAAGAATGGTTATAGGGAGCAGTGAAGAGAGAGAAATGACAAAGTCAAGAAGAAGGCGTGCAAGTGGCAGCACACAAGTGGCGACGGGCAAGTGTCGGCGCACAAGAGTTGTAGAGGCGCCGAAGTCATATTTCAAATAGAATTATTTCAGAAATATGGCAAAGGAAAGAAAGTGGCGTGCAAGTAGTGGTGTGCAAGTGGTGGCGCGCAAGTGGTGGCACGCAAGTGTTGGTGCGCAAGTGGTGCCGCAAGTGGTGGCATGCAAGTTGTGGCATGCAAGTGGTGGCACACAAGTATTGGTGCACAAGTATAATTAGCATGCAAGTCCAATTTCAAAGATCATCCAATCAAAATATGACACAGGAAATAAAGTGGCCCGCAAGTTTGAAAGTGTCACGCAAGTCAAGAGTGTCGCGCAAGTATTGGCACACAAGTCTTGACATGCAAGTGCATGTTGTGCGCAAGTCATATTCCAACATCATCATATCAAAATATGACAAAGGAAAGAAAGTGTCGCACTAGTGATGGAAGGGCGCACAAGTGATGAAGCAGCGCGCAAGTAATGGAGCGATGCGTAAGTATTGGCGCACAAGTGTATGGGCACGCAAGTCACCAAAATTCCTATAAATAGACGACTCACCTGCTCATTTTTTAAGGCTCATCACTTAAGAGAAAAATTTGAGCTCAGAATGTGCAAGTGTAGAAAGCGGCGCGCAAGCTGAAGTAGCGCGCAAGATGAGGGTTATTTATAAGGCATGAAAGCTAGGTGCCACACAAGTATTTCCACACAAGTTTTTCCGTGCATGTTTTTCCATGCAAGTATTACTGCGCAAGTTTTTCTGTGAAGGTATTTCCGCGCAAGTATTGCCGTGCAAGTTTTGCTGTGAAAGTATTGGCATTCAAGGATTGCCGCGCATGTATTACCGCGCAAGCAGGTGGTGCACAAGCTGGGTGGCACGCAAGCAGGGAGGCGTGCAAGCAGGGTGGCATGCAAGTAAGGATTCGCGCGCAAGCTGTGAGTTGTTTTATAAGTTATTACCAGCTTCTGTTCAACTGTGATGATGCTAAGTTGATCTAGACTTCATTTTTTTTACAATCACAAAGAGAACTTGTGATTTTAGCAAGAAGAAGAATAAGAAGAGATCGGTGCATATGGTTTTTCACTGAAAGAGAACGTGTGAAGAAGAGTAGGTTTTATTGCTTCTTGGTTTTTCATTTAAGAAGCATAAGAAGAAGAAGAGTGTGTAGTTTACAGGTTTACTGCATAGAGAAAAGAGAAAAAGAAGAAGAAGAATAGACCAAGAAGAGAGAAAAAGTTTTAGTGCAGTTGGTTGTTTCACTAAGAAAAAGAAAGAAGAATTCTAATGCAGTTGGTGTATCACTAGAAAAGAAGAGAAGGAAAGAAGGAATAATTTCTTGCCTACTAATTTACAAGTAATCAAGTAAAGAGCGTTGAAGATGATTAAGAGCAGAACCTACCTTTTGAAGAAGGAAGAAGACTATCTACATAGGCAGTATAAAGAACCAGCTAGACACTGCAAGTTGGGATAGGTCATCACCAGTCCAGGGAAGAGGATTGTTTCCCAACCCCCTGTAAAGTGTAGGGACTCATACTGGAAAGTTGGGCTAGGTCATCACCAGTCCAGGGAAGAGGATTGTTTCCCACCCCCTCTAAAGAGTAGGGACTCACACTAGTTAGAGGATTGTTTTCATAGCCACTCCATTGTAACAATATTTCATATTATAGTGAATAATCCATGCACTGGTCATCCCCATGCATGGAAAGGACGTATCTACTCTTATTGAGTGGTGAACCTTGTAAAAATATTGTGTTCATATTTTTACTGCTTTCTATTATTGCATGCGATAGGGAGAAAAGAATAAGAGAATCAAGATTCTAAAAGGTCAAGAAGTACAGGGATAAAAGTTGAAATTGGTTTTAAAAGTCCCCAAAACTGATTCACCCCCCCCCCTCTCAGTGTTAGGTATATCCCAAACTGGTCCTCTCAATTGGAATCAGAGCGACAGGTTCATCTCTGTTGTATTCTCTACTGTGAATTTATTCTATTTTGAATATTTGAGTTTCTTTCCTGAATTATCAATGAAGTGCACTTTCATTGAAGATTCAGTTAGCTCTGAACAGAAGTCTAGATCTAACAAGACCACGATGAATAGAAAAAATAAGGAGAAGAGAAAGTTGAATAAGAAGTCCCTCCTATCTAAATAAGAGTATTTATCTGGTTCTCCATATCTGGCAGACATTGAAGACACACTAGACTTGGAAAGTTATGATAAGGTGGCTCAAGTTTCCACTAAGAATATGGATAACCTTCCTACCTCAACTGATCAAGAGGTATGTGTTAGTACATTTGGAAATTATCCTCATGATGAAAATTCTAGCACAAGTGGCAATGATAAATCTACAACATATCAATAAATATTAGTTGATAGATTAAGAATGATTCTGCATGGTATTCTTGAATAAAGTGCATCCCTGGTTTGTGGAGTATTTCAATGTATGTAGGAAAATAGCACCCAGTTGGAAGAAGAAACGGATGTGTTGGAGAAAGGCTTAAAAGAAAAAATTGTTAAATGTTTAAAGCTCTCCAGACAAGTTGGATACTTTGAAGAAACCAATAGGGGATTTAAAGTAATCTCTTCAAAGTGGATAAAATATGTTGAAGAAAAAGAGGGAGTCAATAAGACTCTAGAAGAGAAGATCCATGCACTTGAATATGATCTTAATAAAGGCAATAATTTCAAGGAGTTATATTTGAAAAAAGATTCCAAGAAGATCAATGAACTTTACTCCTTGTTACAAAACAAAGTGAAGATGCATGAAGCTGAAGTTGAAAGATTAAATAAGGCTTGTGAAGAGAAGATGACTATGATTGAAGACCAAGAATTCATCCTCAATATGAGTTGTCTAGAATTTGAAGCTGAGTTTACCAATCTTGAGAAGACACATATTGAGTCTCCAAAAAAGAAGGAAACAATTTCTGTGGGTATTCAATGCTCAATAGAGGATTCTACTGTCAAAAGACCTCCAACATGTGATAAGAAGATCATGTCTTTACTCATTAATCTATCACAAGTAGATGAGAAAGTAAAGGTACCATCCATACCAACTTGTACTCATGGTTCTAAAATTGTTTCTACAAAAAATGCAGGTTGGAAGAAAAATTATAAACAAGTATGGATAAAGAAAAGTGAGGAGATAACTATCACCATGGATATGGTGAATATGAAGAAGAGTATGGAAGATAAAACCCCACAAAAATCACAATATACTAAGAAGAAGATTCATCATCCTTATAAAGACGATTGAAAGAAGTCAAGGTTTGTTGGTCAATGTTGGTGCTGTAATAGATTTTGGCATTGTGAACTGGATTACTGGTAAAATCCATTAAATGTAAAAGCATATAGAAAACCCATCTCAAGGGGGAGAAAGCCAGAGAAGAAGAAGCTACATCCACAGATCGAAAAACATCTGTATACTACAAACAGATATGGAATATTTGATAACATGTGTGATTTATGCAATAGGAGTTGTCACATAAATGGTGCATGTTCACCTCAACAGGTACCCAAATATGATAAGAAAAGAATATCACAACAGCTGGCTAAGAATGAAAAATAATCCTTGGGAAGAAATTAGAACAATGTTGTAAAAACAAATTATCCCAAGAAGATTCCAAGAAGAAAATCTTAGAAGCCCTTGGATTCTATGTCCAAGGAGGTGAAGGGTGGTGCATCCAAAAGAACTATTAAGAATGATGCCAATCAGAAGAAGCTATATAGAAGATCCAATCATGATTCCTCATTCCCTAATGATATTTTGGTGGTTTGGTCTGAAGATTTGGAAAGAATGAGAAAAATGGAAGATGCACAGGCTAATACATGTGCTAAAAGCACAAAAAAATTCTACATGAATAAAATGAAGTTATGTGTGTGATGTGTAACAAGGCTGGTTATATTGTTAAAAGATGCCTTGAATTTACTCTAGCCCAACAAGAATTCCTCAAAAAGATGAAAGCTGCACCAGGAGATTCTAGTGCATTGAAAGTCCTTGAAGAAAGAAGATTCACACACAAAGAGATGGAAGAAATAGTGAGGTACACACAATCACAGTCAGCATTGAATATCAGTTGTGAATGTGTGAAGAATGGAGTATCTGGGTTGAGAAGATCATCTCAACCTTGTTGTTCACATTTATTGAGAAAAGAGGATCCACCTTATTCCATTAAATATTTGTGTATTGTATTTGTTATTATTAGACAAGGAATTGAAGGTGAAGTAAAATCTCAGGAGGAAAACCTGGGATTCAGTGAGGAGAAGTGTTCCCTTGAGGGGGAGACACATGAAGAAGCTGTCAGAGTCATTATCTCAATCAGTATCAACATCAGTTGATATAAAATTCTACTACTCTAAAGATTGTCTGAAGATCACGTCATTGGAAATGGTATTTTATTTATAAATCTCTCATCATTGGTTACTCAAAATAAAGATCATTCTACAAAGAGGGAGTAATAAAGATAATCAATGACATAAGAAGTGTAAAAGTGCCCCAAGGCCACTTATCCTGGAAATTTCACTTGAATGTTTTTGATCTATTTGTTGAAGTGAGTGAAGAAATTTCAGGTTGATTATTTCTTATGACATTCAATATCTTCGGCCTAGAATGAATGTGGAAAACCCTTAAAGACAAGTGTATGAGTTATCATCTCGTGAGGTGTCATATTTAGTGGGTAATGGACAACTTTGTTGTCTAAATCAAATCCTCTTGTTTTCTACACCGAGCATTGCTCAAGTAGACTTAGAGTGAAATGATTGATGGCACATTTATTAAGTATGGAATGATACCCTCTCTACCATGAACATTGTATTTCTTATCCATAAGGGGGAGAGAAATGAAATGAAAGTCTAGGGGAAAAGAAATAAGTAAAGGGGAGAGAGAGGCTTCCCATTTTGACATTGACACATTCATTTGAGGATACTTTAAGGTATTGACAACAAAATACAAAGGGGGAGATTGTTTGGACCACTTTGTGTCTGAAGACCGTATTTGTTGTCAATAGTTGTCAATGTTGGTCAAAATGAATTAGGATAGAATGAAGGCCTGCAATGTTAATGGAGATTGTATAAAGTGAGGATGCTTGGGGAATTTTTATGAAATCATAGCATTGAATGTCATGCTTGGGAAATTCTCCATGAAGTAATTCAGACGATTGTTGAACTGATACTAAGTTCAAAGAACTCGTGTCAACGGTGACACATTGTTTACAATAATGAAGAAAAGAGAAGTATCATCTATTTGAGGATGATTGGAGCATAATGGTGAAGTATCATCTATCTAAGGATGGTTGAAGAAGAATTGAGGATTTGAAGTGAGGATGAAAGATGTACTTTGGAATTCATATTCCAAAAATAATGTACAAACTATGATGATGATAATGCTGATCTATCATAGGATATATTTCACGATAGTAGAGTTCGTGATGAAAGCTGAAGAATGGTTTTTGGGAGCAGTGAAGAGGGAAAAATGACAAAGGCAAGAAGAAGGCGCGCAAGTGGCGGCCCACAAGTGTTGGTGCGCAAGTGTTGTAGAGGCGTGAAATTCATATTTCAAATAGAATTATTTCAGAATTATGGAAATGGAAAGAAAGTGGTGCGCAAGTAGTGGCGATCAAGTGGTGGCGCGCAAGTGGTGGCACGCAAGTGGTGGCGTGCAAGTGGTGGCGTGCAAGTTGTGGCATGCAAGTGGTGGCGCACAAGTGGTGGCATGCAAGTGGTGGCATGCAAGTGGTGGCGCGCTTGTATCGGCACACAAGTATAATTGGAATGGAAGTCCTATTTCAAAGATCATCCAATCAAATTATAACAAAGGAAATAAAGTGGCGCGCAAGTTTGAAAGTGTCGCAAAAGTATTGGCGCACAAGTCTTGGAGCACAAGTGCATGTTGCGCGCAAGTCATATTCCAACATCATCATATCAAAATATGACAAAGGAAAGAACCTGTCACACTAGTGATGAAAGGGCATGCAAGTGATGAAGTGGCGCACAAGTAATGGACCAGTGCACAAGTATTGGCGCGCAGGTGTATGGGCACGCAAGTTTCCAAAATTCCTATAAATAGAAGACTTGCCTCCTCATTTTTTAAGGATCAAAACTTAAGAGAAAAATTTGTGCTCTAAATGCACAAGTGTAGAAAGCGGTGCACAAGCTGAAGTGGTGCGCACGCTAAGGGTTATTTATAAGGCGCACAAGCTGGGTGCCGTGAGAGTATTTCTACACAATTATTGCCACGCAAGTATTGCAGCGCAAGTATTGCCGCACAAGTTTTGCCACACAATTATTTTCATGAAAGTATTTCTGCACAAGTATTTGTGTTCAAGTATTGTCGTGCAAGTATTACCGCTCAAGCAGGTGGCGCGCAAGCTGGGTGGCGCGCAAGCAGGGAGGCACGCAAGAAGGGTGGCATGCAAGTAAGGATTGGAACGCAAGCTATGAGTTGTTATAGAAGTTCTTACCAGCTTCTGTTCAATTGTGATGATGCTAAGTTGATCTATACTTCATTGTTTTTAGAATCAAACATAGAACTTGTGATTCTAGAACGAAGAAGAAGAAGAAGAGCTTGGTGCATATGGTTTTTCACTGAAAGAAAACATGTGAAGAAGAGTAGGTTTCAGTGCATCTAGTTTTGCTTTGAAGAAGCATAAGAAGAAGAAGAGTGTGCATTTTACAGGTTTTCTACATAGAGAAAAGAGAAAAAGAAGAAGAAGAACAAACTAAGAAGAGAGAAGAAGTTTTAGTGCAGTTGGTTATTGCACTAAGAAAAAGAAAGAAGAAGTCTAATGCAGTTGGTGTTGCACTAGAAAAGAAGAGAAGGAAAGAATGAAGAATTGATTTCCTACTTCTTTGAATGTAATCAAGTGAAGAGCATTGAATAATATAAAGAGTAGAACCTACCTTTTGATGAAGGAAGAAGACTATCTCTATAGGCAGTATAAAGAACCAGCTAGACGCTGCAAGTTGGGCTAGGTCATCACCAGTCCAGGGAAGAGGATTGTTTCCCACCCCCCTCCAAAGTGTAGGGACTCACACTGGAAGGTTGGGCTAGGTCATCACCAGTCCAGGGAAGGGGATTGTTTCCCACCCCATCTAAAGTGTAGGGACTCACACTGGCTAGAGGATTGTTTTCTTAGCCACTCCATTGTAACAACATTTCAAATTATAGTGTAGAATCCAAGCACTGGTCATCCCCATGCATGGCAAGGACGTAGCTACTCTTATTGAGTGGTGAACCTTGTAAATATATTGTGTGAATATTTTTACTGCTTTCTATTATTGTATGCAACAGGGAAAAGAGAATAAGAGAATCAATATCCTAACAGGTCAAGAGGTACGGGGATAAAAGTTTAAATTGGTTTAAAAATTCCCCAACACTGATTCACCCCCCCTCTCGGTGTTAGGTATATCCTAAACTAGTCCTCTCATTAAGACCCCACCCAATCCTCCCTTTTACAGGGGAATCCTCATGGAAATTACTTTTATAGTTTTTAATGTGGAATTCATGTTATCTATTTTTACCACATGAAAATAAAAATATAATATTATTATAAACACAATAGTTACAATAAAAAATAATTTAATTTAAAATATTATTAATTACTAATAAAAAATATATAGTTAATTATAATTTGTTTTTATTTTTTAAAATATGTAGAGAATAGGACCCATAAGCTCTTGCACATTTATTAAGAAGAAGAAAAGTACAAAGAGGAGATGGGGTTAGAAATGGAAAAAACTCCCTCATCTTGAAAGTATAAAAACATCACAAAGACCAAGATAACACGAGATGCTAAGATTTTCCAAAAACTCAACCTATGAACGAATGATCATGTTATGAAGGCCCACCCAACTACTACGACCACAAGGGTTACCTCCACCATATAGATTTCAGCCTCTCTCCCATTTCTTGGGTTTTCTTTCCAAGGTTCTTGACCTCTATATGATGATAAAGTGGTGTTATCTCGATCCTAAGAGCTTCTAATAGAGCATGAAACATCCATTATAGGACGTGAAAAATCCTCCATTGCTACCTTTCCCAAGCCTTTCTTGGAGCCACTTTCCTTCTTTAAATGACAACCAACCTAAACCTCTACTTTCTTATGATCAGAAAGTTATCCAATGTAGAAAAGGATTTGTAGGTGAAAACCTGAATTTTCAACCTATTAGTCATGGTATCATCACTATCAATAATTCCTTTAAAAATAGTAGTAGTGTTAGGATCAATCCTACTTGAGGAATCCGTGACCATGTTTCCCATTAAAATACCTTTATATAGAGTGTTCTCATCAGCCAGACCATTAGATCCATCCCTGCTTGGGTCAGAAGAGTTATCCTGGATTGAGGGAGTGCTTGAAGATCCCATTTTATCTAGAGTGCCTAGTTCATCAAACTTAACATGAACATTAGCTATGATTTTTCTAAAAGACACAACCATAGGGAAAACTTGATCTACTACAACAAGGGATTGCTAACTAATATTAGGCCAAGAAAAATCAGGCCAAGAAACATCAAACACATGATGATTCCTATAAAATAGGAAACTACACAGGTGTTGAGTCATATTGAGGAGGATCTCCAGTAGTTCCTATATATCCTTCAGCCTAATTAGATCAATCAGAGAAACATTTTTTAGATTTAAATATCTTTGAAGAAGCAATAACCATTTTTATCTTGCCTTTACCTTTGGTAGTGGAGAATTTATTCTCCTATGACAACTCCAGACCCACATCAACATGTAAATCTAGTTCATTAATTAATAATTAAATAATAATATAATAATTAATTATGATTAATTTTACTATTAATTAAATTATAATATAAATAATAATTAAAAACAAAAAATTAATTACTAATATAATTAAACATATAATTAATAATTATTAATAAGAAACTGTAGGATTTCCTATGTGGTAAATTCACCTTGTAATTCTGCAGATGACAGAGTTCAAATCCTAGAAGTCTCCCTTGGGAGTGATTTATGGGTCATTTATAACAGATGATGTAGTTGCTGATGTGGGTTATGGCGTAGATTGGGATGCAGACCCAGGTACATGCCAGTGTAGCATAAGATGTGGGTAGGATACCTTTGAGCAAGGAAGATAGGGACTTCAGATTATGTATTGGCTATCAAACCACAAAGCCATTAATTCATTAAATTGTAAGGGTGAACTTGGTTATGGGGGTCAATCCTTGGGGTAGATGAGGTATCATCCAAGTTAGTCCAATAAGTGCATGTGTGTTTCTGTTTACGTTGTATCCCCACTAACTACTAGTGATAATTATTAATAATAAAATTTAAAAGTAATTAGTAATTATTATTATTATAAATTTAATTAAAGATTAATAATATAATTATAGATCAATTTAATAATTATTAATAATTATTAAAAATGAAATAAAACTAATTTACATTGATGTGTGAAAAGGGAAAAATTACAAAGAAGGCCACCAAACAAAAACACGCATACAAAGTACTCAGGAAAAATCAAAGTTGAGACCTCCCTGAGACCCCATAGAGATGTGAAATATTATAAAATATAAAATATAAATATTATCCAAATATTATCCAATACATAGGTTTTACACATAAAAATATTTGAAAAGATAAATAATTTTGTCAAAATAATATACATAAAATAATTTAAATGTTACAAAATATTATTTTTTCAAAATATAAAATTTTTATGTAATTACACTATTAATTAAATTATTTTTAATTATTACATAAAATATTAATAATTATAAATTATATTATTAATAAATATATATGGAAAACTAATAAATATCAATTGCATTATTAATGATTATTAATTATATCATTTTCAATTATATTATCAATTAATAATTAATTACAAATATTAATGACTAATTACATCATTATTAATTTCATTATTATTTTTTATTAATTACATTATTTTACTATTAACTATATTAATGTTGAATATGTTATATTTTTTTAATTATATTTTTACTAATTAAATGATTATTAGTAATTATTTATGACATCAATAATAATTATTGATTATATTACAATTATTTTTCAATTAACTAATAATTAATGATTTCATTTAGAACTATTAATTATTTTTTAATTATAATAATAACAATAATTAATTAAATTATTAAATATTAAGAATTAATAATTAAATTAATAATTGATATATAACATTGTTATTAATAACTTTTAATTATATTAATATTATTTTATAATATTAAATGTATTATAAGTAAATATTAATTACATTATTAATAAAATTTATTTATATTTTTTATTTTTTATAATAGTTACATTTTTATTTATATTATTAATAAATGTTAATTATTAATTATTTTTATTTTTATTATGAATTTTTAATTATATTATAAATTATCATAATTTAATTAAATTATTAATATTTATTAATTATATTACATTATTAATAATTATTTCGAATTATTAATTTCATCCCAAATTAAATTATTAATTACAGATAGAAATATTATTGGAGTACAAAATGGGGGTAGGGTTCGAGTGCTTCTCATATACTGATTTGGGTAATGATTTGAAGTTCGATACTAATTTCTACTTGCTTCTCTTTTCTAGGGCATTTCCATCAGATCCTATTTTGGTTGTGGAACTCTTGGCTAGGGGAGTCTTGGCTGGCCCCACTATTTTGGAGTTTTGGGTGAAGAAAGATGTTACGAAGCCTCACGATGAGGGTTCTCTTGATCTATGAATGAAGTAAAGTATTTTATCCTCTTTTAAGGATGAGACACATGCTTGATTTATCAAGAAACGTACCACTAACCATGTGGTTTCAAATCATGATTCCATCTGTGATCGTTTTAAGTTATGTATTTTTTTGGTGATCGCGAGTCTTGTGCTGCCTTATGGGAGTAAACCATGGAAAATAGAGGATTTGATGCATCAACTTACTAATACTTTGGGATTCTCAGAATGGAATTGTATTCCAATTAGTAGAGGATTTTCCACATTCACTTTTCCTCAGAAGAACTAAATCATAAATCTTGGAGATTTCACTCTATTGATTTGAATCCAAGTATGTTATGTATTCAGAAATGGGATTTTCAATTTAATTCATTTTCCTTTAGAAACACACGTTCACAAGTATAAATTCAATTTTTTGGGTTGAAATGGATTTTAGGGAATCTGTGTATTCTTTCTTATGCTTCATCTATGATGGAAATCCCAATAAAAATGGATTGAGTGACCGAGGATTCTAGTTTTGGTTATTTCACTAGGATTTTAGTGGAAATTCATTTTTCTTCTCCTTTGATTAATAATTTTTTTTATTAATAAGGTTTTTCTATCTATGGTTGATGACGACCTTCCATTAAAAATTGAATTTGAATGTGTACCCAAATTTTATCATGCATTCAATTCTATTGTCCATACTCAATAATTTTTTTTGGAAGGATTTAGTATGATAAAACTGTTCTATAAAGGAGAATATACTAGAATATTTTTGAATGATTTATAAGCACAAACCCATGGATCAGGAGGTTGTATCACAACCTAATTTGGTTTAAGTTATAGTTCTTCCTGGTTCTTAGGATGAGAAGGGTGTTAATTAGGGATGCATCTAGGCTCCTAAAGAATCTGCTTCAATGACTAGATTTTCCTATGGGAATATTTCTTGTAGTACATACGGTTTAAAAGACCATATTTATAAATTTTATCAAAGTAAGGTTAATGAAAATAATTTAAAATATAATTATTTCCAAATTATTCTTATATAGGATTCTCATAACAGTTGTAGAAGTATTGAGTACAAGGGACAATCTTCTGAGGATTAGGATACTGATGATGGGCCCCGTGATCTTCAATAAAATTATTCCTTGGATGCCAGTGATCCTAAGAAATTATAATTTATGGGAGGCCCTCAATTATATATAAGAAATTCACATGGACCTTTTGAGATTTCCATTCTAGTGGATTTATCTAGGGAACTGCCTATGATAGGATTTGATCTACCACCTTGTAGGACTATTGGGAGAGGTACTGAACTTATAGAGGTGAATGTTTCCCCTCATGTTAGTGCTTCTTTAGGGATTACCTTGTTAAAGGTATAATGAAATATCCCTATGATGATGCTGATGAAGATGGAAAAACCAATTATGAACTATAAGTAAAAAGGGATGGTGATAACCAATTATACCAGGAGAAGAATCTTACCTTATCAAACCATAAAAATAAATTGAAGTATTTATCACCTATGTCAAGTAAACAAAATTAAAGTGTAGATAGTAAAACTTCTATACATTCCTTGTGATAAAGTGAAGGTTCCAAAAATGTAAGATATGTTTCAGCTAGTATCAGGCTGACTCCTCTCCAGGTTTCGATGGGTATAGGGACTCTGAACTAGTCTACTCAGCATGCTGGTTCTCTTGAGGTTTATGAGATCTCCCATTTACCTTCTCATAACACTGTTAATCCTTTGTCCTTGTATCATCATGACATATTTGATACCTCTCCTTTGGGACCTGGTACTTAAAAATTTGGTTTATATAAACATTCCTAGGTCGGTGCCTCTGTGGAACCAGATGATAAGAAGGTTGTTTATAGACTTATAGATGGGACCTTGAGTGCCAAAAAGACTAATAGGAACAAGACTGTCACTTTGACCTATATTCATAGATAGGATCTTAACCTTAGTTCATTAGTGAGTATTCAGGTTAATATCCATGGTCAAAGCCCTAATTATTTTGTAGAACTTGACTTGATGAAGATAAAAACTTGGAGGATGTTGGGGCCCAAGTAACTATGGATCCCAAATCCACCACTTTTGGGACTATAACTCTAGGTTTTTCTTACTCTATTGATAAAAGTGATAAATATCCAGTATAGAATGTAGTTTACTCATAATTAGAAAATTTTAAACCCAGTATTGACGTTGTTATTAAAGAGAAAGATAGGGGGGATGAGATCCCTTGGAAAGAAATAATGAGCTTGATATAAGGAAATCACCCTCATAGTCATAGAGTTTCGAGGTGAGGTGTTTCTAATGATCATCATATGACCATCTATAGTGGAAGACAATTAAAACATAGGTAGATCTATGTTGAAGAATCAGCACATAAATAAAACCGTAAATACAATGTACCTAGAAAAACCCAACAACAATAGTCTTATTCTTCCTTGATGAAGGAAAATGTTTAATAAAGATCAATAAAACTTAAAAAATACCATTCCTTTGAGGGGGGAACACTGGTAAATGGATCTAAAATCATATTTCTAGGATACTCGAATGATGAAGGGGTGCTTGTGTAGTTGGGGTCTGACCTAGTGGTAAATAAACCCAGTAATCTTGCATCAATGCTCAAGATAAAATCATGGTAGAACCCTATTATTTGGGGTGGATGATATAATTCATGTATGGGGGAGGGAGTCCTTAGTAGGGATAGGGGTTCACTCAAATTTTACAGAAGAAGGATGATGAGAAGCTGACCGGTGGGTGACAATGGTCCGAGATCAGCAGAGGGGCAGAAGTTGGGCTCGACAGTTTGGGGGTGACAATTTGTAGGGGAGCCAGGTGGAAGGCAACAAGGTCAATTATGGAAATATGTCTCTATAAATGAGTGAAAATGGTATCAAATGATGATGTTGGTCTAGAAAGAAATAATGTCAAATGGGGTGGTCCCCAATGGCATTGGTGATGAAGTGAGCGGTGGACCTTGATGACATCGACAAATGACAACATGGCAGTGACAACTTTTTCGAAGGAAAAGAAAGGGAAAAAATAAAGTTTAGATACCCAGGTGCATCCCAGATGAGGTTCAGAGTAGGAAACAACCACCATCAAAGTAAATCATATTGGGATAATGAGAGGGTATGAATTTTTTATTAGTACCAAACACTATGCACTCTTGCATGGGACATTGCTAGCTGGTATGCTTTTCAAGTCATGCACTTAGAAGCAACATTAAGTAACCACTAGGGAGGGGTTTGTACTGGGTGTCTGGTCTTTGGTCCTTAAAAGGATACTAGTTCATATGAACTTATGATCTATGTGAGGTTACCCCTCAAATCCAATAAAAATGGGATTATCCAAAAATTAATAAAAATAAGGGCTTTCAGGCTTTCAGGAAGGATGAAGGGGTCATAGTGTATTCATCTCAGATGATAAACATTAGTATGGTAAGAAGAGATAATTTATAGCTTTTCTCATAGTCATATGATTTCAAAAGGAGGGATCATATCCCTTTATATTTCCATCCATTATGTGTTTCATGAAATTAAACATTTTGACCATATTTATGTATCTGTATACATTTGTTCTCATTGACATTAATTCATTGAATCTTTTTTAATGAATATTTCGACCATTTTATCCATTCATAATATATTGATAATAACATTGTTTGGCAGAAATAAATAAATAAATATTTTTATATATCATATAAGTATATTTATTTTTCATGTAATGAATATATGCATAATAATACATGCATAGAATTCAGATTATTAAATACACACACATATATAATATCACATTATATATATATAATATCACATTATATATATATATAATATCATATATATATATATATTAGTTAATATTCAACAATCTCCCACTTGCACTAAAATCCCATAAGTACTTTATACATAATTTCATAACTCTTTATGAATTTATCCAAATTTTTTTGGATACAATTTTTATCAAACACACTTCATTTTGAACAAAAAATTTATTCAAAATTTTATCCTTATACAATAGCCTAACTGTGTGACCCTTTAAACCTTATAAGTGTTTACAAAAACTATTAAATCACTATTTCATAGATATAATAAAATAGTGGCCTCCATAAAAACATCAGTGGAGATAAAGCTACTAAGGGTTCTGGTGTGATCTCCATCAAAAAAACTTATCTCTCTATATGAACCTGTCCACTACAAAATATATCATTTAAATTGTATATATCATATATAATACCTTTTTCCATGAATTAAAGTGACCACTAGATATGAAACAATTCAATCTAGTATAAGAATCTCATAATTTTATTTATTCTCCAAAAAATATTTACTAAGTGAATGAACACATCACATGTCATTCATCTATCTAATATGAACATCCCAACTTACTAATCCTATAAGTTGAACACATCATATGTGAAACAAATAAGCATGACCATGCATTTCCTCGGTCTAATTCAATCAAGGTCTTGATGACTTTTTTCTGTTATACATGTGAAAAAATACATTATTGGTTGTACTCCAACCGACGACATGATCAACAACATACCTTACCACCCCCTGATTAGATAAGTTTATATGGTGAATTAAATATGTAGGGTATTAATGTATTATGGTTCTCATGTTAGGTATCTCTCCAAACATAGGTATGAAAGAATGATAATAATATTACACCCCTAAGTATATCCATGACCATATAAAATTCCATGAGATATACTTTAGTGGATCAGTCCAAGTAATTAGTCTCCACTTTTTACCTAAATAATATATTCCTGAATATCTTATATACACCTTTTTAATGGATATAATAATCTATTCAATCTAAACTTTACATATCATCACAACCCATTATACTCCATAATGATCATCAGTTAGGGACAATATATTTATCATTTGGCCATTAATGTAAAGTAAAGTTACAACACACATGAATGAATGATAAATGGATATTTCATTTATTATAAAAACATGATATGTTTACAACCATTACAACCAATATATTATAGATATATAATATTACCCTCATGTTATTTTTGCAACAACGAATTTTTTTTCTTGACATTACATCAATATGTAATTTCTATCACATCACTATGTGACCATATGAAAAAAATACTCCCACTAACCTATTAGTGGGAAACATTTATGAAGAAAACAAGTTTTAATAATGGTGAGACTTAGGAATCATATTCCTTATGTTCAATATTTTGAACTTATATTCAAACTTCTTATCTTCATAACATTAAATTTTATAATGTTATTTTCTATTATATACTTAGATCTCTTTCTAAGTACATCATAAGCATTCTTGGAACCTTTATTGTCAAAATTTTTTCCTTGAAATATTTTATAAAAATATATCTATTTACATTATCACTTTACCATTATATCCTAAAGTCTTTTAAGATAATGTGATATCAACTTTTTTATGGTAGCCAATGTAACTCTTTAAATATTTCTTTATCGTCATAACCCTAAAATATTTGAGGAAAATTGTTAACACTTTGTTATGGTAACTAATGAAACTCTTTAGACTT
The DNA here is from genome assembly GCA_963277665.1 of Viscum album. NCBI lineage: Eukaryota > Viridiplantae > Streptophyta > Magnoliopsida > Santalales > Viscaceae > Viscum > Viscum album. The sequence continues at coordinate 303,137,566 of OY728144.1, forward strand.
TTAGTAACCACTTTAAACTAAACTCTTTTATGATATAAAGTTATATACATTGAGTATGTATTGGTATACTACTTCATGGGATAGTCATGTTCACTTATAATGGTAACTAAATGCAACTCTTTAAATTTTTTACCATTATATAATAAACTCTTTTAGGATGTCAAGTAAATTTCAATTCCTCATAGTAACTAAAGTAACTATTTAAATGTTTCATTACTGTTGATGCCAAAATGTGGGAACGAGAAGAAAACACCGAACTAAAGGCTTCCTCGTGAAGCCCATTCACGAAAAACCGTCCGCACCACACCGTCGCGAAGCAAGGAGGTGGTAACACTCCATGACCCCCTTGATGTTCGCGACCTTCCGTGAAGAAAGGAGGCGGTAACACTCCGCGCCCCCCCTTGACGTTCACGACCCGCCATGAAGCAAAAAGTCGGTAACGCTCCGCGACCCTCCTTGACGTTCGCGACCTGACGCGGAGAAAATGAATTCCTATTCATACCGAGCGAGCGTTGCTTCATAGAGCCTCTCCCCTATAAATACCAGCCCCCCTAAGATGAGAAAAATAGACAATCTGACCTTTCGACTTCCTAGCTCCCGAATTGCAAAGCACTCTTCTGCTCTACGAACCATGAGCTATGCGAGGTACTTCTGCTCTGCGAAGTTCCCCCCCTTTGTCTCGTTTTGATCCCCTATTCCTATAGGGATGCCTTTTGCATAGACTAAGGGCCTCCGAGAATTAAGGGGATCCCCAAGGGGACCCGGGTCGTCGCGGAGCATTTATGATTCACGAAACACCCTTCATGTACACATGATCCACATGCTAAGGCAGGGTCATTGTACTTCGTGAAGTATATTGATTCACAACACCTTGCTTCGCAAGGAACCTTTGCTCCATGAGGTAGTGCTCTGCGAATTCCTTTCCACTTTGTGAAGCACCTCCCATATGCACCTCTTCCATATGCTTAGGCTAAGGCACAGCACTTCACGAATAACACCCCTTCACAAGTTCCCTCCACCATGCGGAGAAACAGAGCTTCACAAGGCCCCTGCCTACAAACCCCTATGCTTTTCAATTCCTTTTCCAATGAAGCCCTCCAGGTTTTCATGATGTGATATAAAAGTCCCTTGGAAAATACCACTCGTTTTGTTTCTTTTCATCAAGCTTCATTGCATAGGTACTCTAATGGTTATTTCTTATTCACATAGCTACGATAATGTGGGCCCCTCGATGGTTTGCTTCATGACATCCCCTCAAAACGGCTTTGCCTATACCCTCTCTACACCAAGGAGAATTGGGTACCGGTTATGTAAGTCATAGGGGTGTGGAGCAAACCCACCTCGTCTGAGCTGCAGGACGTTGAACTGCTAAGAACCCTCGTCCTCAGCACATGAGGTTAAACTGTGACCTCACCCTGTGCCTCGCATGTGGGGAGCCCCCACATTGGACATTCTCCATGCCCACTGGTCTCCACAGGGGATGATATCCTCCTTATGGGAGTGGTGTTTGTCCATGGGGAAAGGGCGACCATCTCGGTGTAAGCCCCCAAGATTTCTTGTGGGAGGCAGCATCCCTGCTCCTCTTTTCATATTCGGTCCCCAGGTCTAGCAAAGGGCATGATGGGGGATGGTGCTTCTCCTTTATTTGGTCCCAAGTCCTTCTCCCTCTGCGCTTTGTCGACATCGGGCCTCCATCCTAGAGTAAGCCCCAACCTTTTGGGCTGCTAACCACCCATAAGCTCATGTTTCCTCTTGGGGAAACTAACCATGTGTAATCCCCACTTCACTTCCCACAGACGGACCTTTCACGACGTGATAATTGGGTTTTTTCTATCTCTTGTTTCTCACACCGAGTATGACTCACGTAGGCTTAGAGTGAGCACCGACCATGACATCTTCTCTGGGCCACCTCAGAGCATAAGCCCCAAATGACACCTCCTAACTACGAGGACTTTGATCCTTTCCAAGGTAGGGTATGTAGGAAGCCTCCATGAGGTTCAAGCTTACCACCATCTATTGAACCCCAGGTCCTCCTCCACGTCAGTTCACCGACACCCTGGGCCACCTCAGAGCGTAAGCCCCAAATGACACCTCTGAACTATGAGGACTTTGATCCTTGCCAAGGAAGGGTACGCAGGAAGCCTCCACGAGGTTCAAGCCCTCCACCATCTATTGGACCCCAGGTCCTCATCCACGTTGGTTCACCGACACCCTGGGCCCCCTTAGAGCGTAAGCCCCAAATGCCACCTTTTTCATCCAAACTATGAGGTCTTTGATCCTTGCTATGGTAAGGTATGTAGGAAGCCTCCCCGAGGTTCAAGCCCAACACCCAGTTGTCCCGAAACCTCTTTGCGTCTGTTAAATTGCCCCCTTTTTCACTTGAACTATGTGGATTTTGATCTTTTCCAAGTTAGGGTACGTAGGAAGCCTCCACAAGGTTCAAGCCCACCACCCGGTCATTCCGACAGCCCTTCACGTCGGTTCACCAACACCTTAGGCCACCTCAGAGCATAAGCCCCAAATGCCCCCATATTCTGAACTACATGGACTTCGATCCTTGCCAAGGCAGGGTACATAGGAAGCCTACACGAGGTTCAAGCCCACCACTCCGGTCATTCTGACCCCATTCAAGTCAGTTCACCCCCGTCCTTCATGACGTTAAATTGTATCCATCATTCTGATCTACGTGGTATTTGATCCTTACCAAGGCATGGTACATAGGAAACCTCCCTGAGCTTAAATCCCACCACCATCCATTGGTCCCGACCATCTTCACGTTAGTGCACCAAGCCCACCACCCATTGGAACCTAGGTCCACCTTCACGCCAGTTCCCAACCACCTGAACTACAAAGTCTTTGATCCTTACCAAGGTGAGGTACGTAGGAAGACTCCACGAGGTTCAATCCCAACACATAGCACTTCCTAACCCCTTCAAGTCAGTTCACCCCCGTCCCAAACGATGTTAAACTGTGGACCTCTTTCAGCGGTAAGCTGTTGTCACTCCATTCAGTAGTAAGTTGTTTTCACTCCATTCAGCGGAAAGCTGTTGTCACCTCTTTCAGCAGTAATCCATTGTTACTCTATTCAGCAGTAGCTCGTTTTCATTCAATTTCAATGGTAAACCATTGTGACCTTAATCAACGGTAAGACATTGTGACCCTAAGAAATAGTAAGTCATTGTAACCCTAATCAGTGGTAAGCCGTTGTGACCCTAAGCAGTGGTAAGCCATTGTAACCTTAATCAGTGGTAAGCCATTGTAAGCTCATCCAGTGGTAAGCTGTTGCAATCTCATCCAGCGATAAGCCACTGAAAACCCTAATCAGTGATAATCCATCATCACATGAACTACGTGGACTTTGATTCCCTGCCACGAGGATGCTTAAGAAGTCTCTTCGAGGCTCAATCCCAAAACCATCATCATCCTCATGACAGTTCCATCCCATTCATCATCCCCTTCATGGAACCTTCCATCATCCATCATGATTCTTACTCAGGCCGCCACATCCTGGTGGGATCATGCCACCCCATTCCCCGTTCCGACAAACAACTTTTGGGAGACCACCCACACGATGGACCCAATATCGGTGTTCCCTCCAGGGGGTTCGTCCATCTGATCCACTCTAGTCAGTGTTCTGATCAGCCTGATCCATCTTCTTTAGATGTTAAACTTGCGACATACCCCGTGTTAAACATGGGAAGATGAGGAAAACCTCAGATACATTCCCATGGCATACGATTCCCCACATTTGATGTGGGATGCCTCGGGCTTCCACACCCTTGAGAATCCATATAATAAGGGACAAAAGACAGACACACCAATTCCCTAGTGTCCAGACACGTCAGTGATGCCAAACATGACTACTCCTCTAATCGAAGGTTGCAGCCCTAACTGGACCCCTTGGAATGTCCTGACAGAATTACTGTAATTAACTGGTGTCCATGAAGATATGGCAGCAGGAAGAGTTTCACGAACAACATCTTAAGTCTATGAGGGAGACCTGGACTAGGTGATGAGTTCCGAGGAGGAATCCACAGAAGGAAGAATCGACATCCCATCATCTCGTTTTAATCAAGGAGTAGACATCCCTGAATAAGGAGCGGATGCTTCCCACCTTTGGAAAGCGGGAATGCAGGGCAGCAAAAACCACGCCACTCTTCCCCGAACAAGACTGACACGCGTTCCCTGAAAAAAGTGTCAGAAACAAAAATGGTGAACCCAACGTGAAGACTCTTATCCTCAATGGATTCACGTGTCAGCAGATCCAGCTATCCGGCACTGGGTCCCACCAAGAAAATAGTGGTCCTGGAGTGAAACTCACCAGAAGTTGTGGAAGTAGAATGTTGGACGTCCTGTTCTGTGACATTGTCAGCGTGGATCCCTCTTACCGATCATGGGAGACGAGATGAAACTGGGGAATTGGTCGTCAGTTCCTTTTTCTTACAGCACTGATGAGTTAATATTCCTAATTCTCAGGAATCAAGTTGTTGCCTCAGGGATGCGATCACTGCCTGCTCGTCTACATAGGGGCAGGGGCAGTGCCAGCACAGCCGCTACGCGTGGCTTCACTGCTTCCACGACGACCTCTACGTCTACGACCGTGGAGCGCCCACGCCCCATCTCCCCATCATAAGTTAACAAACGAAGAGTAATTAATGACCTCGTGCATCATTAAGAGGAGGGCATAATACCAAACCGAGATATGGCCCGCTTGGACATGGAGGCATCCGCACCTCATTGCCAACGCCACCCCTAAGGGCCGCATAGGGAGCCGCTGCTCCCCACCCCGACGTACAACCGCTTTAGGAGCCTATCCTTGGAGCACCTTGAAGACTCCCTACCTTATATTGATGAGGTAGGTAATGTTCACCCCAGCCCGGTCAGAGTCCCAATCCAGGGGCTCCCAGCGAGGGCTCCCACCCGGCCGTGTCAGCACCGCTGCCTGGTCTTGCTGGAGGAGGGGTTGGTAAGCTATACACCTACACCACCGACCCCCGTTCATCCGACTCGATTCCAGCGTCGGGCATAAGCTGAGGAGGAATCCCGCCAAGGGGAGTCAACGTCGATGGCTACTATGGCCCGAGCCACCATCGACACATATCATCAGGTCCCTAAATACACTGAGCAGGGGTGCTTATACGCCCAACCAGGATCGAGGCCCCAACCTCCCCACGGTCAGGCTGGGTCGACTCTCCTAGTCGCAGGCATGAGCAGTGGTCGCCGTGAACCAACCCGCAATGATGCCACCCCGTACGAAGGTCCTCCCCATACCACAACCACAGAGAGCATGGGGATTCCCCGCTTCGAGACTCAGCATGGAGGTCCATGACGTGATTCCCCCAATCCTAATGAAGGTCTGCCCCGTAGTAGTTATGCTCGGCACAAAAGCCTATCCTATGCCCATTATACTAGATATAGAGTCGTTCCTCCTACTACCGACCACCAGTGCAGGGACATTGCAGATCAGGTCTCTCTCCAACGTGGGGATCCTCCCTATGTCCTCTCTGCAGCTGGTTAAGGTCCTCCTCACCCCGACAACCAGAGGGGTGAAGGCCAACCTTTCCTCACTAGCACCCAACACGAAGGTCCTCCTTGTGCTCAGCTAAACCAGTACAAGGACCCTCCTCGTACTGAATTCTCTATGGAAAATAAGCATGGAAGTCCTCCCCATGCTTCTTCCAGTCCTAGTGGAGGTTTTTCCCACTCTGGCGCTATTCATGGAGGTCCTCCCCATGTCCCCTTCGACATTTGTCCCGATGCTCCTCACATCCCGACTTTCTTGGGTGGAAACCCTCTCCGCCCCAGCACTAGTGCGGCTGAAGGACCCCGTGTCAGAAATCAGTCCTTTCTCGAGGATCCACCTAGGGGATGGAAGGTGGTCCATCGCTGCCATAAAAAAAATTCTGAGAAGTTCTAGACGGAGATTAAATCCGCCCGCTTCTCAGAATCTGAAGCCGAGTATGACTCAGCTCGGGAACCCTCCCCTCGCTCATCCAAGTCATGGGTTGGGGCAGGGATGAGGCGGATCAGCCTGGTACTCCCGGAATGTGAGGTCCACAGGATTCCCACCTCCCTTTGCAGGTATATCTAGGAGGATGAAAATCTGGCGACCCCAGAATTTACGGTCGTGAAATCACCACCATCATCGCCGGAAGCACTCTCTACCTCCACAAGAGATCATGTAGAGCTATTATGGGGACCGATGGCAGGAGAACATCATTGCGCCCTATCACCGGTATCCCTATCTCCTGATCCAGGAACTACGGCCGTCATCCCATCCTATCTCGACGAAGCAGCTAGATCGCTACCCTCTTCGGGAAGAAGGCCCGAGATATGGAGGCCAGCCATCCCACTCACCGTACTCTCCACCGGCCAGCCTGCCGTCCCAGCGATATGCCTCAGTACCGCTGATGGTTCCTCAACCACCCCCAGTTGATGAGTGGGAAGATCAAGGGCCAGAACCTGAATTTGATCCGAGGAGATTCTGGAGCATCCTTGCAGCAGACCACTTCCCCGAGAAGTTCTGGCCCGTGGAAGCACAAAATTTCTACATACCGGAATCCCTCACTCCGGAAGAAGTTGAGTGTTTCCACTACATCCTCTGGGTGAAAAATTTTAGTCTTTTTTATCAGTGCATGTTTTATCCAAGGAGCCAAATGCATTTCGAAGATATCTGCAAGAAGTTCCATCTAGTCGATCTGGCCGCACTCCCTGTGGCCCAGCACCCTGAGTCACCAGGTCGCCGTGAGGCTCTCTAGTAGCAATGCATTCAGAGTATCGATATACTCCGCAAACTTATCAGGGAGGATACCCCCCACATGAAAATCCATGGATGGGGGAAGTATGCTGCCCTCCTCTTCAGTCCTATCCGGCGGCAGCCCGACTCACTTGGCGACATCGAGGACATGCCCCGAGGAAGGTTCACTGTCGACATGGCCAACATAGTGGACGAGGAGGACGAGCTGGAGATTCTCGATGGAGACTTACCCCTTGAGGGTGTACCTCCACTGTTGGACCCATCCAGGAGGATTACTCGTCACTAGAGGAACCTCCTAGGTCTCCCAGTGCCCACCGAGGCGTTGGTACTCGGCAGGAATTCCTGAAAGGGAAAAGAGCACGTCGGAGATGTCAAGAACTCCGACCCATCCGCCTCAGTGCATAAGATAGAGTAGGACCCCGAGAAGGACATGTTGTGCCAAAAATATTCTGAGCAGAAGAGGTTGGTCGAATAACTCCTGGTAGAATGCGCTATAGAGCGACGACCTGATTACGGCGATCCTAGGCCATGGAAGTAGGGGAAGGAACATCTTCCCCTCAGCGAGATGCCCCCAGGAAACCCTGATCACGATGCCCCTGTGGACAAGGCTGAAGCCAAATATCACGGAAAGATGGCATAGTATGTCTCTCCAAACCCTCCCGAATGGCGCAGAAATCCAAGGAATCTAGCTCGAGCTCCCCCGGCATCCCCAAGGGTTGCTCCACTAGCTGCTCCATGAGCTGCTGAGCCTGTATACCATGTTGAAGAGCCTGACAATGATCTCGTGATTATGGATCTCCATCAAAACAGGGACCCCTACCCATATGATCCTATGGCGGCGCGCATATCCCGCCTCAGGGCATTGGAAACATGATAGGTGGAAATCCCACCAGATGGAAGGCCATACCCGACATGAATGGATGATATGCAGACGCCTCTAGGTTTCGGGAATCCCACCTTCTCCCACTTTAACGGGATGGGAGACCCTTTGCAGCACTTGGACCACTTCAACTCAAGGTGTGAGCCCATGTTAGGGACTCCAACGCAGAAGGAGACTAACAAGCTCCGCTGTTTTGTTCAGACATTGGAGGGGCTGACATTCTTCTGGTACAACCAGCTCCCCATCGGATCTGTGACCAGCTGGGAGGACCTTTGCAGGAAATTCCTCTATTAGTTCATCTTTACCACTTGGAAAACGAGCATCAAAGACCTCTTCAAGTGTAAGAAAAGGCCTGATGAGAAAGTCACGTACTTTATCACCTGGTGGAAGGGGCTTACATACTCCCTTGACATACCACTAACTCAAGAGAAATTACTGATGATGTGTGTAGGAAACATCAAGACAGAACTGGTTCCTTCTATGATCACCCAGAACTACCCTTGAGGATTCCGAGACTTCTCCAATAAGGCCCAGCACCTGGAGGAAGCCCTGCAATAGGCTAGTCAGGCACGTCCATTGCCCCATGTAAACCTAGTGAGGAGGGATTCCAGAGCCAATCCTGCCGCAGTGGCCCAAATAGAAGCCCCCGTGAAACTAGAGTTGCTACCAGTAGCACCAGCCCCGCAGCCTCACAGAGGCCCTCCACCTCAGGCGGAGCCTCCGGCTCAATAGCGTCCCCAGAAGTGGAAAGCACCCCTGTAGAATGCACCACCACTGCCCAGGCGGGACAATCAGGGTCCACCTCCTCGACAAGCCCCTCGGCTCCTCGACAGGGCCAGGATCCAAGGCCCCCCCTTCTCGGATAGAATAAATCGAACCTACTCATTCAAAGAGAATCAGGTCCCTGGTTACTTCCATAGAACCTTGGAAGAAGGAATTGTATGCTTTCCTAAGTGCAGAAGGACAGAAGAGGAGAATCTCAGAGATCGCCCCAACTACTGCCCCTATCATTAGATTATGGGGCACACCCTCAAGTAGTGCTATGTGTTTAAAGACAGAATCCAAGACCATGTCAATAATAACATAGTCAAGCTGGGCCCGACCTCGACATAAGTGGAGGGTGTTTTTGTAAAGTCAGACAACAGTAGCGACAGTGAAGGCGAGTGGCAGCAGGTTTCTAACCGTGGGTCCCTAAAGTACAATGACTGGATGGCTCGTAAGATAGTTTCTTGCACCCATGGAATCATTAAGGCATGCCTAAATCAGAAGGAACCTTCAGAAGCTATGACCACCACTTCTACATCATCATCTCTTCCGGCCTCTTCCTAGGAGAGTAAGCATCGGAGGCGCAAGAAAAAACAAAGTTCCCCTCCAATGCCATCATTGTCCCAGACTCTCGGCGACATCATACCCACTGAGATGGGGATCCCTCCCAGAATCCACCCAGTAGTGGATGTATCTTCAAGTGACAATCAAGGGTACGCTTCGGTTAATTGTAGAGACCTGAAGCTTGACGTACATGGACATTACATTACTTTTGTGTAATACTTAATACATAACAAAAACAGACACACAAGGATCGTAATAGTTTAGTGTCTTTGGAGACTTGGAATATAAACTTCTAATAATGTTTAAAGATCTTCAACAACTCCCATAACGATCTTCACCTTTTTGTTTCCTTACCTAAAACCTTTCTTTATTTCCTGGGGAAAATAAAACATAAAAAGGGTGAGCTCAAATGCTCAACAAGGGCAATTATAGAGAACATAAAACAATCCATAAACATTTGAAAGAAAAAACTTGAACATGAAATTTAAACATCAAAATTTTAAGCAAAGACATAAATCGTGGAAGTAAGTAAAGAATATATCATAATGGAACATCAACGATGATAAAATATAATGGGAATAAAACATGTAATTGTTGAAACCATTCAGCACATGTTATGATTTCCATAGTAGCCAAGGCATTGCTTCCAAGACCATCTTAGTGGACAAAGTCCCTTTATGAATTGAGTTCACTCCTCGTTTCAGTCCTGTAATACTGAAACAGATTAACTTACCATTCTAGCCATGTTTATCTCATGAGGTATAAATCTTTACCCAATTCATTGGAGGGAGATATAGGTCCCACCCATCTCATAATGAAATCTTTCTTACTTGTGTCACAACATAAACATAAATAATTCATCATAACCCAAAAAATAGAAATGGGTTTCATAAACATCATCCCATCATAACATAATCCATATAAAAAATGGATATAATTTCATCATAAGAAAAGTGAAACCATGTAAATCATAGAGACATTATACTTGAAACATACATATATGAAAATAATTTCATCTTATATGGAAAATGGTTTTGATAAAACACTTGAAATGAATTCTTGGGGAAAATATCCTTTCTTCTTCAAAATCATTTTCTTTTCACAAAATGCCATGGAATTTTAAATGAAACGTATTTTGTTGAAAATAGTTATAAAATCATGTCGAGTAAGCTTCATGGAAATGAGGCTTTATGAAACCGTAAAAATCCGTTCACACCGTATAATTTAAAAATAACAATATTCTCGTACTTTTGTCAAAAAAGTAAAAAAGTACCTTGTATGGTAAATAAAAGAAAGATTCCTTCCAGACGATGTGGTAAAAGTAGAAAAGGGTAAAAATTACTTTAAACATACATGGAAGAAAATTAAACATTTTATGAAAACATTTTTAGAACATATGGACATGGATAATAATCATAACCCTAGTAAATACTTATAAATAAACAATCTCGGATAAGAATGAGATTGGAATAACTATCCCTAACCTTAGGTCCGATATGATTTGTATGGATCCGAACCTACTGTATAATGATTTAAATAATGTCATTTACTTATTACATAATCATATTCATTATTATGATATCATATATGTTTCAATTATGACTTTATATTACCCTTTCTTTTGTAAATTCTATGTTAAAGCAGCGTTTTGGGTAAAATCATTTCATTTATCGTATGTGTTTCAACTTGTCGTTCTTGATATTATTACTCATCCTGATTTACATAATTCCAGAATGTAAAACATGATTTATATATAATATATATTCATCATATAAATATATATTATAGATCGATAAAAGGAATGAAATACACCATTAATGGAGACGGTAGGTTGTACGTACGCATGAATGCTGTTTTCGTTTCCATATTGAATTGGATGAAACTAAATAGATGAAATACATATATATATATATATATACATAAATCCAGTATCATTATTATTTCATATATTTAATTATTTTTCATTATGTAAACTTTATAATCATTCATGTGTGGTTAACATGGAGAATGAATCTCATCGCGTCGTAGAGACGGTAGTCCGTACGTACGCACGAGCGATGATATCATTCCCATAATTATTGAATAGAATTGGAGTGGATGATATAATATATCAGAATCAGTATGATGTTATAATAACCATATATAGTTATTCTTTACACCGTTATACCCGTCCATGTAAGGTGTTGGTGGAAAAACAGATTACACCACGGCGTGGAGACGGTATTCCGTACGTACGCACGCGTGGTGATTTCGTTTTCCATAGGATGGATAGAAGGTGAAATGGGGTTGTTTCATATTTATAATAACATATCAGTATATGAGGGATACTGATGTTATTACTTCATAACGAAACAACTAAAGAAGAGGGAGTAGAAGAAGAATGGAACTTGAAGAAAACGGTAGAAGGTATTACCTCTTTCTCGAAGTGCCTCCTTTAAACTTTCTCTTAGGGCACTAGAGTTGGTCTTTTGAAAAACCAGTACCTCTATAAGGTTTCTAGGGAAGTGGGGAAGTGAAATGGGCAAAGGTTGTTCGAGCTTCAAGGCTCAAAATGGTGTGAGGAATAGAGGGAGGAGGTTCTCTTTTATAATGGAGGAGAGGGGCACCTTTGGAAATATAAACAATATTAGTTTATATTAAACCCCAACCCCACGGAAAAACCTCCAAAAATGACTCAATTCGAATATTAGATGAGATAGGGTTGTAATATCATCAACCAATAAAATTTATACATGTAGGAAATTTATTTTAAACATTATCAACTTGATTTATCCTTATTTAATATATTAAATTTTATTTGTGGTAATAAGATTCTAAATTTTAAATTGTTATAAATAATTACTTATGTGCTATTAATTATCCACAATTAGATAATTTATGAAATTATAGACTATATAAATTTCAATTTATAATTTTTAAATATTTTTGTGATTTTTAAACAATTTAATAATATGTTATTTTTATAAAATAACAATAGTGTCAATTTTGACACTATTCATTTATTTGAATTTAAATTAAATCCAAAAAAAGGTTATATTCAAACTAAAATATTTAATAGGTTACTAACATGTAATAGTAATCTAGAAAAGTAGTGGAGTACTTTAAATAGTTCATATAATATTTATTTTAATATTTTTAAAACCATTTATTTGGTATATATCTTAATAAAATAATTAGTACAACATTTTTGTATAATTATTTAATATACTTATTTGTTGCATAAAAATTAAAAATAAAATCCATTTATGAATATATATATCAAAGATTTTATAATAATAATTTCACTCAAATTTATCATCTTAAAATAACAACATGTAAATTGTTATCTTTGTTAAATTATGAAGGTGACAAATTTGGAATCATTTAAAATAAAATATTAAGTGTCATAATCGCTTTTATAAGGCTCAAAATGGTCAAATATTAGACCATTGGACGATTATGTTTTACATTTACATGACCAATAAGTTTTGGTTAGGGTTTTGGTGCCTTTTATGGTCACTATTAGTTTAATAAAAACTATATTCTTGATTTTTCACTAGATATACAATTTCTGCATCACCATTGTGTCACAATTAATGATAATTATTTAATCCCTAAAAATTATAAATAAATTCGTATGATTTATATAATTTTATTAGCTTTCTGGAGACTATTCATGTTCAAAGTTTCATGATGTTTATCACTAAATTAAAATTATTATACTTATAAGATTTAAGAGAGTGACAAGTTGTCACTTTCTTTGGTTTTAATAATAATTAAATTATTTTCAAGGAAACAAGTCCATAAAATGAATCTATTCCGACCCTTAAGTGATATGGGTCTACTTTTAGTCATCCAATAGAATTTTGGCTGGTTTTAGGGTAATTTTATAATCTTATATTTACCCTTAATTACCCGATTCACCTTTAACTATGGTAAATAAAATTTATCGTAGTTAATATTCATAATGCCCAAAAATAAAAATTAGCTTATTAACATAAATTGGACCCACTGATTCAAAATATAGAATCCATTTTTCCAAATTCAATACACAAAAGTTGCAGAAATTAAATTAAAATTAATCCCGTTGTTGAAAGAAAACGGGTTTTTGTTTAAAACATTGCAAAAGATTGAATTGATTTAACCTACGAATTCAATGTAAAATCAATGCTAATGAAATACATTATATTAAATGGTAAAAATATATTCTATTTATACTTTAAAACCATTCAATATTATAATTTAACCATATAAATTATCTCAATGAAAAGAGTTGTTTTTAATTAATAATCAGCGTATTTTTACTATTCATCAAAACATGAAAGTTATCAGAAAAGTATCAAAAATTTATCCAAATTAAATTAATATATACTGATTCCAAATAATAATATTATTTTATCAAATTGAACTTATAAAAGTGTCAAGAACTAGATTTAATGTGGTGTGCCATCAAAAGGCGGCAAAACTGCATTTTTTTGAAAAATACTTATTTTACCTGAAAAATTTATTTTGTTCTCTTAACATGTTCTAGAAATTTTTTAAGATGAATAATAATGTTATAAAATTCAAAATTTAGTTAATACTATTCATAACGTCTAGTCCATAATAATATAATAACAATATATCATTGTTTAGGGAAACCCGGTATTGCGTACAACACACGCTATCGAGGAAGGTCGCGATTGCGTGTAATGCAAGCCAAGTTAGGATTGCGTGTACTGCAAGACTCCTTTGTTGTTTTGTATAACATAATCCAACCATATTTCATTTATAAATTGAATATATATATATATATATATATATACATATATATATACACTCAATGTTGCGAACTTGAAATTGTGTGTAACAAGATCCAAGAATAGTGTTGCGTATACTGCAAGCTAATACGGTGTTGCATATAGTACAAGATAATCTTGGTGTAGTGTACAATTAAAGTAGTTAAAAAGAATATATATCATAAAATCTCAGGGTGTTACATTCTACCCCCCTTAAAATGAATTTCATCCTCGAAATTCGTTGGTGTTATAAATCGTTTACTATTCATAGAAACCCACATCGTAAAAAGTAATACTAAAACTTAACATTAAAAAATAAAGTTAGAAACGTAACGGTCACCCATGGTAACTCAGAATTGGGTTTCCACATAGGAGAGTATAGGTGAAAATATGGATATGGTGGAAAAATCTAACGATCTTGTTCTGATGGAGAGTGGTAGAGAACATGGCTATGAAAAAGCCAACAATCACAAAGCCATAGATTTGTGATGATCTAAGGTACCATCTGATTCATTGGATATAAGAGCACTAGGACAACATTTTTGGTTTTCAAAATCATTTCCCTAAAGTTGAAAATTTTGAATTAGAAGAAATACTTGCTTGATTTTGGTACAATCTCACTGTTGTTCGTGCTTTGAACAATTTCCACTTCATCTCTTAAAGAAATGAAGTTGAATTTGTTATTCATGAAGTGCTAATAGATCATGTGATAGAATGATGGGTCATTCCATCTATTTCAAACAAAAGGTTAGCAAAAGTTATCAAATATACATAAGTCCGTCTATGGTTAGGTTAATCATATACAATTCCAAAAATAAACTTATAATTTATATATCATACCTCTTAACAAAATAAAACTAGTTTCTACTAACCAGGGACTTCCTGTAGGCCAGTGGTAGGCGATAAAGGCTAGTCACACTTCGGTTGTGGGTTCGATTCCAACAACCTTGTCCGACGCGATGGGTTGTCGCCCATCCTGCCGGTTGTCCTTTTTCTAAAACTAAATTACTATAACATCCCATCAATAATATCGAAAAAAGTTATAGCCTTAAAAAATACTAAATTATATCCGTCATATTCCATTTCAAATCTTTAGGGTTATCCAAAATACTTCTTTCCAAGCTTATAGTATAAGGAAAACAATTACTAGAAATGTCATTTATCGAGCATGTGAATTCCTTCATTTGTCCACGATATATCTTGTTGATCACATTCCAATCACGTGAATACCTTAATCATGTATTCTCTTGAAACATGAATTACTATAGAACCTTAGTGAAAACATGATTTCTGTCAAAAGTTAACTCTTTCCACATACAAAAATCTCAAATAAAATCTATATAATCAAATCATGATATCACTTTGTCATTTTATCATCCATGAGCTCGTGAATACAATCAAACATCTCATTATCTTCTTATCCCTTCATTATGCGCATATCATCTACTTTCCAAAAATATCCGAATAACCTTTCATCGTTACTGGTACCATTCAACATATACTTTCAAATACTTTAGGAAAAACAATAGTGTAACAATCCTTAGATGATTCTTTATTCCATAGTACCATTAACTATACAATATAACTCTTGATAAACATACAATCATTCCACTAACTTATTAAACAACTGACTGAGATTCAACACTTCTTTCATCTCATATATCATTTGTAGTCTCCTCCTCATCATCCACATAAATACTACCCATATGACCATACTGATTCTCTTCATGAGATTTTCCCTTAGGGCATTGGTTTGCATAATGCCTGTACATTCCACATTTATAAAATCTAATCATTGTTGATGTCGTAGTAATACCATTATCCTTGTCCATGGTGTTAACTGAACCTTTTCCTTTGCACTTACTAGCTTTGTCTCCTTCTTTTCCACACCCAAATCATCTTCCAGTTCCTTTGAAACAATCTCCCTGATGCCTCTTCCCACATTATTTACATGAGGTAAATTGAACTTTATTTCCTCTATGATCATCATGAAACTCCATCTTTCTCTTATTATCTGAGTCAAAAAACTTACCAAAGTTGAGATTATTGATCATATTAAGAGATTGCTGATTAGGCATAATAACGATGTTTGTACTTCCAAATCCCGTTTCATTTGGTTGCTCATGAGGAATATCATTCCATTGTCCGTCATATCCTCCATTATCGCGAATCTTCCTGTTTCCATCCATTTTCTAAAACCCAAAAAGAATAGTGTGAGAGACAAAAATCATGCTAGGGAAAACAACATAGTAAAGGGGGAGTACCCTCAATATCTAACATCTTAGGTTAAATTCTAAGATCGTTACTGTAGTTCTAGGACTATATCTTATACGTATACTTATCCTTAGGGACATCCCTAAACATACCATAAAGATATATTTAGGAATCTCGCTAACATTTTCGCATCCTAGTTTCCAAAGGTTGACTAAACCTTTCCTCTGATACCAATTGTAGAGACCCAAAGATTGACGTACATGGACATTACATTACTTTTGTGGAATACTTAATACCTAACAAAAACAGACACACAAGGATCGTAATATTTTAGTATCTTTGGAAACTTGGAATATAAACTTCTAATCATGTTGAAATATCTTCAACAACTCCCATAACGATCTTCCCCGTTTTGTTTCCTCACTTAAAACCTTTCTTTATTTCCTGGGGAAAAAACATAAAAAGGGTGAGATCAAATGCTCAGTAAGGGCAAACATAGAGAACATAAAACAATCCATAAACATTTGATAGAAAAAACTTGAACATGAAATTTAAACATCAAAATATTAAGCAAAGACATAAATCGTGGAAGTACGTAAGGAATATATCATATTGGAACATCAACCATGATAAAATATAATGGGAATAAAACATGTAATTGTGGAAACCATTCAGCACATGTTATGATTTCCATAGTAGCCAAGGCATTGCTACCAAGACCATCTTAGTGGACAAAGTCCCTTTCTGAATCGAGTTCACTCCTCGTTTCAGTCCTGTAATACTGAACCGGATTAACTTACCATTCCAGCCATGTCTATCTCATGAGATATAAATCTTTACACAATGCATTGGAGGGAGATATAGGTCCCACCCATCTCATAATGAAATCATTCTTACTTGTGCCACAACATAAACATAAATCATTCATCATAACCCAAAGAATAAAAACGGGTTTCATAAACATCATCCCATCATAACATAATCCATATAAAAAAATGGATATCATTTCATTATAAGAAAAGTGAAACCATGTAAATCATAGAGACATTATACTTGAAACATACACATATGAAAATAATTTCATCTTAGATGGAAAATGGTTTTGATAAAACACTTGAAATGAATTCTTGAGGAAAATATCCTTTCTTTTTCAAAATCATTTTCTTTTCACAAAATGCCAAGGAATTTTAAATAAAAATTATTTTGTTGAAAATAGTCATAAAATCTTGTCGAGTAAGATTCATGAAAATGAGGTGTTATTAAACCTTAAAAATCCATTCACGCCGTATAAGTTAAAAATAACATTTTTCTTGTACTTTTGTCAGAAATGTCAAAAAGTACCTCGTATGGTAAACAAAAGAAAGATTCCTTCCATACGATGTGGTAAAAGTAGAAAAGGGTAAAAATTACTTTAAACATATATGGAAGAAAAGTAAACATTTTAGGAAAACATTTTTAGAACATATGGACATGGATAATAATCATAACCCCAGTAAATACTTACAAATAAACAATCTCGGATAAGAATGAGATTGGAATAATTATCCCTTACCTTGGGTCCGATATGCTTCGTATGGATCCGAACCTCCTGTATAATGATTTAAATAATGTAATTGACTTATTAAATAATCATATTCATTATTATTATATCATATATGTTTCACTTATGACTTTATATTACCCGTTCTTTTGTAAATTCTATGTTAAAGCAGCATTTTGGGTAAAATCATTTCATTTATCGTATGTGTTTTGACTTTTCGTTCTTGATATTATTACTTATATCATGATTTACATAATTATAGAATGTAAAATATGATTTATATATAATATATATTCATCATATACATATATATTATAGATCGATAAAAAGAATGAAATACACCGTTCATGGAGACGGTAGGCCGTACGTACGCATGAACGCTATTTTCGTTTCCTTATTAAATTGAATGAAACTAAATAGTTGACATAAATATATATAAATAAATACAGTAGCATTATTATTTCATATATTTCATTATTATTCATTATATAAACTTTATGATCATTCATGTATGGTTAACATGGATAATGAATCTCATCGCGTCGTGGAGACAGTAGTCAGTACGTACGCACGAGCGATGATATCGTTCCCATAATTATTTAATAGAATTTGAGTGGATGGTATAATATATCAGAATCATTATGATTTTATAATAACCATATATAGTTATTCTTTACACCATTATACCCATCCATGTAAGGTGTTGGGGGAAAAACAGATTACACCACGGCGTGGAGATGATATTCCGTATGTACGCACACGCGGTGATTTCATTTTTCGTAGGATGGATAGAAGGTGAAATGGGGTTGTTTCATATTTATAATAACATATCAGTATATGAGGGATACTGATGTTATTATTTCATAATGAAACAACTAAAGAAGAGGGAGTAGAAGAAGAATGGAAGTTGAATAAAACGGTTGAAGGTATTACCTCTTTCTCGAAGTGCCTCCTTTAAACTTTCTCTTAGGGAACTAGAGTTGGTATTTTGAGAAGACCAGTACCTCTATAAGGTTTCTAGGAAAGTGGTTAAGTGAAATGGGCAGAGGTTTTCTAAGATTCAAGGATCAAAATGGTGTGAGGAAGAGTGGGAGGAGGTGCCCTTTTATAAGGGAGGAGAGGGGCACCTTTGGAAATATAAGAAATATTAGTTTATATTAAATCCCAAACCCACATAAAAACCTTCAAAAATGACTCAATTAGAATATTAGAAGATATAGGGTTGTAATCTCATCAACAAATAAAATTTAAACATGTAGGGAATTTATTTTAAACATTATCAACTTGATTTATCCTTATTTAATCTATTAAATTTTATTTGTGGTAATATGATTCTAAATTTTAAATTGTTATAAATAATTACTTATGTGCTGTGAATTATCCACAATTAGATAATTTATGTCATTATCGACTATATAAATTTAAATTTATAATTTTTAAATATTTTTGTGATTTTTAAACAATTTAATAATATGTTATGTTTATAAAATATCAATAGTGTCAATTTTGACACTATTCATTTATTTGAATTTAAATTAAATACACACAAAGGATATATTCAAACTAAAATATTTAATACGTTCATAACATGTCATAGTAATCTCTAAAATTAGTGGAGTATATTAAATAGTTCATATAATATTTATTTTAATATTTTTAAAACCATTTATTTGGTATATCTCTTAATAAAATAATTAGTACAACATTTTTGTATAATTATTTAATATACTGATTTGTTGCATAAAAATTAAAAATAAAATCCATTGATTAATATATATATCAAAGATTTTATAATAATAATTTTACTTGAATTTATCATCTTAAAATAACAACATGTAAGTTGTTATATTTGTTAAATTATGAAGGTGACAAGTTTGGAATCATTTAAAATAAAATATTATAAGTGTCATAATCGCTTTTATAAGGCTCCAAATGGTAAAATATTCGACCATTGGACGATTATGGTTTACATTTATATGACCAATACGTTTTGGTCAGGGTTTTGGTGCCTTTTATGGTCACTATTAGTTTAATAAAAACTATATTCTTGATTTTTCACTAGATAAACAATTTCTACATCACTATTGTGTCACAATTAATGATAATTATTTAATCCATAAAAATTATAAATAAATGCATATGATGTAGATAATTTTATTATATTTCTGGAGACTATTCATGTTCTAAGTTTCATGAAGTTTATCACTAAATTAAAATTAATATACTTATAAGATTTAAGAGAGTGACATGTTGTCATTTTCTTTGGTTTTAATAATAAATAAATTATTTCAAGGAAACAAGTCCATAAAATGAATCTATTCAAACCCTTAAGTGATATGGGTCGACTTTTAGTTATCCAATAGAATTTTTGTAGGTGTTAGGGTAATTTTATAATCTTATATTTACCCTTAATTACCCTATTCATCTTTAACTATGGTAAATAAAATTTACCGTAGTTAATATTCATAATGCCCAAAAATAAAATTATCTTATTAACATAATTTGGACCCACTGATTCCAAATATGGAATCCATTTTTCCAAATTCAATACACAAAATTTTCAGAAATTAAATTAAAATTAATCCTGTTGTTGAAAGAAAATGGGTTTTTGTTTAAAACATTGCAAAAGATTGAATTGATTTAACCTACGAATTCAATGTAAAATCAATGATAATGACATACATTATATTAAATGGTAAAAATATATTCTATTTATACTTTAAAACCATTCAATATTTTAATTTTACCATATAAATTATCTCAATGAAAAAAGTTGTTTTTAATTAAAAATTAGCATATTTTTACTATTCATCAAAACATGAAAGTTGTCAGAAAAGTATCAAAAATTTATCCAAAGTAAATTTTTATATCATTATTCCAAATAAGAATTTTATTTTATCAAATTGAACTTATAAACGTGTCAAAAAATAGATTTATTTTGGGTGTGCCATCAAAAGGCGGCAAGACTGCATTTTTTGAAAAATACTTATTTTACCAGAAATATTTATTTTGTTCTATTAACATGTTCTAGAAAATGTGTAAGATGAATAATAATGTTATAAAATTCAAAATTTAGTTAATAATATTCATAACGGCTAGTCCATAATAATATAATAACAATATATCATTGTTTAGTGAAACCCGGTATTGCGTACAACTCACGCTATCGAGGAAGGTCGCGATTGTGTGTAATGCAAGCCAAGTCAGGGTTGCATGTAGTGCAAAACTCCTTTGTTGTTTTGTATAACATAATCCAACCATATTTAATTTATAAATTGAATATATATATATATACACATACATACATATATATACACTCAATGTTGCGAACTTTAAATTGTGTGTAACAAGATCCAAGAATAGTGTTGCGTATACTGCAAGCTAATACAGTGCTGCATATAGTACAAGATAATCTTGGTGTAGTGTACAATAAAAGGAAATAAAAAGAATATATCTCATAAAATCTCGGGGTGTTACATTAATACTGTTGAGTTGGTAAATCCCTATATGAATCCCGACGAGGGGGAGTGCCAGGCGAACCTCCCCAACGTCCCCAACCGATGCCAACGTCGGTGGAGCCACGACCATATGGGTCGTCGAGGCGCGTCAGTTGGAACCTCCAACCAGGCCATGCATGCCATGGAGACCAGACAGTAGGCCCAGCGCAGAGCTCAGCACACACAACCTTTCCATCCAGCGTCGTTAGGACTACCTCCACCACCGTTTGTGCTGCTAGATCAGGCAGAACCACTTCGGCTGTGCCGTGACCAGCTTCACCCAACTACAGGACGATCTCAGTCACCCAATCCTCATCCGACAGCTACTCTATAGGCTTTTAATAGTGAACAACGAGACATTCCCAGCACCAGCCATCCACCGATCCAGCCGACAGGGCCCGCCATGCCTCCAATTGCAGAGCGGCCGCCTATAAGTAGAAGTTCGTGCCTAGCATGGAAGTATGATGTTCTCAAGAACCTATCTAGAATCCCAATGAGGCTTTACATCCTTTAATCCCTTCTCCTATCACCAGATATGCGTGAGGCCCTCACTGAGGTTTTAAGAAGCCCCCTTCAGTTTGAGATGGAGGTAGTGGCTGCAGAAGCCTTTCGTGATGAAACAGTTGAGAATGCAGAATTCCAGGCCATAATTTCATTCTTTGGAGAGGATGAAGGCTCTCCCATACAGGGGCACATCCACCCGCTGTACATCACTGGCCAATTTAGCAGTGTGGAGGTTCACCACTGTCTCGTTGACACCGGCTCCGGGGTCAAACTTATCCCGACACGGACACTACAGAAGCTTAGGTTATTCGAAGATGACCTGAATCCCTCTGATTTAAGGATCCACAGGTATGATAGGAAAGAGCAGACCCCAGTCGACAAGATCTATTTGAAGACCCAATTCGGTGGCCTAGTTTCCAGTACGGAGTTTATGGTTGTCTCCCAGGACACCGCGTATAATGCATTGATGGGCAGACCATGGCTCCACCTACATGTGGTGGTCCCCTCGTTATATCACCAGTGCCTCAAGTACTCCCTAAATAGTCGAGTAGGCATACTCCAAGGTGATGCATCTCCTTTTAACCCTTGTGAATCCCGTTATCTGGATGCCGACTATTACAAGAGCAAGGATAAGCAGATTCTGGCAAGTGATGATGCGCCCGCCACAGTCACAACTGACCCTTGGGCATGTCTGGATGATGCCTACGTCTTCCCTATCCATCACTTGGAGGCCATGACCCCTAACATGGGTTAATGTTTTTTTGTATCTGGTACAAGAGGAAAGCATGTTCCCAAGTCCAAGAGACGGCGGAAAATCACCTCATACTCCTACACAAACTAGGCTCAGGTGATCCCATGGCCTCCTACCCCCGTACGATATCAGGATGTTCGCCCCATGGGAACAACAGTACGTCATACATTTCTGTTTCATCGGGATGGCATTAACCGGCTCAAGATGACGTGCCAATATTTCTTTTCTATCATCAAGGGTGGCCCCTTGGGACGAAGATCAGATGGGATCAGATCAACTGCCTTCATCGTTATGGTCTCAACAGCACATGAATCTCTTGATATGCTGTCCACTACTGTCCATGATAGTACCAGCCCCCCGTCAAGATCTTCCGACCAAGAGGAAGCTTCTCCCACTGGGAATACCTACTCTGCAAGCGAAGACGAGGATCTGTAGGATGATCCCCCCCGCCTTTGAAGAAGGCAGTTCCAACACGATCGATGAACTGGTACAAGTGAACCTTGGTAGCAAGGAAGATCTGAGACCCACATTGATCAGTGCCACCATGCCCCTCGAGGAGAAGCAACGATACATAGATTTCTTGAAATAGTATCGTGACGTGTCTTCCTAGAGTTATGAAAAGATGCTAGGTTTAGATCCTCAGGTAGTTGTCCACCACCTCAGTCTCCTGACAAATCATCGCGGGTTCAAACAGGCTCCCAGAAAGATGCACCCTTCTCACGGTGCCATGGTTGAGGCCAAAGTTGACAATATCATCAGAACCAACTTCGTCAAGGAGGTCCAGTACCCCAAGTATCTAGCCAACATTGTTCCAGTATGGAAGAAGAACAGATAGATAAAATTCTTCATCGACTTCTGAGATCTCAACCGTCAATGTCTGAAGGATGATTTTCCCTTCCAGTGACAGAATTGTTGACCGACGTTGCTGTCGGGTTACAAGCCATCTCTTTCATGGATGGTTATTCCGAATACAATCAGATCCGGATGGCCCCTGAGGATGAAGAGTCTACAGCTTTGAGGGCACCCCAAGGTACATTATGTTACCAGGTTATGCCATTCGGCCTGAAGAATGTAGGTTCCACCTATCAACGGGCCATGCACCGCATATTCAATTCAATCCTTGGGACATTGGTGGAATAATATGTGGACGATCTGGTGGTCAAATATCGCCAGTTCCAGGACCATCTCGAGGATCTTGAGAAAGTGTTTGGCTTCCTCCATTCCCGCCACCTGAAGATGAACCCGTTGAAATGTGCCTTCAGGGTTACCTCTGGGAGGTTCTTTGGCTTTTTTTTTCAGGTACCAGGGCATCGAGATCGACCCAGAGAAGATCAAGGACATCAATTAGATGCCTCCCCCGAGCAATATTCGGGAGCTTCGAGGTTTCCAAGGCCACATTGCCTACATACTCTGATTCATTGTGAATATTTCCGGAAAGTGTAATCCCCTTTCCCGGCTCATGAATAAAGGCTGTTCCTATGAGTGGGATGAAGAGTGATAGACAACGTTTGAGAAAATCAAGCAGTATCTGATCTATCCTCTGATCTTGATGCCACCCATCCCCAGAAAGTCTCTAATCCTGTATGTGACTTCCCAAGAACGATCTCTCGGCACCCTTCTCACCCAAAAGAACAATGAAGGGATGGAAAACAACCTCTAATACCTTAGTCACATGCTCCTCAACACAGAGACCAGATACTCCCCCATCAAAAAGAGATACCTTGCACAAGTATTCACAGTACAGAAGTTGCGACACTACTTTAAACACCACGAGGTACAATTGGTGTCTCATGTAGAACCTCTAAAGTACATTCTAAACCGCCCCATGTTGACTGGACGACTAGCACAGTGGGCAGTAATCCTCCAGCAGTTCGACATTAGTCTTGTCCTTCAGAAATCTATCAAGGGAAAAGCATTGGAAGACTTTCTTGCTGCCCATACAACCCCTGTGGACCAGTCCCTAGACATGGATTTTCTCGACGAGTCAATCCTCTCGTCAGATCCTGCTATCCCATGTTGGCAGATTCACTTTGATGGTTCCTCCTAGAGCCCCACGGGAAAGAAAGTCAATGATCCCAGACTCAACAGAGTTGTCCTGGTTATTGTCTTTATTACCTAGGCGCAAGCCATTCTGTCTTGTTCATTCCTGTTGTCAGAAGACTGCCCCAACAACGAGGCAGAGTATCAGACTCTTATCACTGGCCTCAAACTGGCCATCAAGATCGATGTGCCTCCTCTAAATGTGAAAGGAGATTCTGAACTAGTCATCAAGCATGTCAACAATGACTATATCGTCAGAAATTCAGAGCTCGTACCATTGTTGGAGTGCACCCTCTAGCTAATGGCCTAGTTTCCTTCATGGTTGGAAGTTACTCATGTAACTTGATCTCAGAACAGTTGAGACGATGCCCTGGATGACCTAGATTCATCACTTTCAGTACCTGAACAGGATGATTTGATTATACCCATGGCACATCGGAGATTCATTTCTCCCGTCACCTTAGATGATGACGATGACCTATGAGTAAACCATTTTACCACCAGATCCTCCACACCAGGACCCCCAGGTTCTTCAGATGCAGTGGTCGAGGCGACTAATAACTGGAGAGCCCCTTTTGTCGAGTATATCAAAAGTGGTTTCCTGCCAGCTGATCAGGCCGAGCACAAGCGAATCTGATGCCGTGCACTGCAGTTTACCCTCCAAAGTGGTCCTAGTCTTGAGCAGATCCTCTACAAGCGTAGGTTTGATGGTGTTCTCCTCCATTGCATCCAAGGAGTCGAGATTTCTCATGTCGTGCATGTGGTTCACACCGGTTCCTGCAGTTCCTAGAAAGCTGAGCTGAATCTATCCCATCAGATCTAGATACTGGGGTACTTCTGGCCCTCTATGATCCATGATTGTATCGAGTTCGCCAAGAGATGTCATGCATTCCAAATTAATGCTAACTTCATGCATCGGCCACTAGAACCTCTCCACTCCACCAAGTACTCTTGGTCATTCGCGGTATGGGGACTCGATGTCGTGGGACCATACCCACTGGCGACAACCCGCTAGTGCAGGTTCATCCTGACCGCCACAGATTTCTTTTCTAAGTGGGAAGAAGTAGTTATGCTCAAGGAGGTCAAGGCCCGTTCTATCGTTTAATTAGTGAGATACAACATCATCCACTGGTTTGGAGTCCCTCACGCTATCCTCACCGATAACGACACCAACTTACGAGCAGCCGAGCTGAAGAAATTGTTTTCCAAGTACAACATCCGTTCGAACCATACCTCCCACTATCACGCGCATGCGAATGGGAAGATCAAGGCGTTCAACAAAACACACTCTAACATTTTGCAGAAAATGGTTGGTCAGAACAAGAAGAGTTGTCCAGACAAGCTCCCCGACGCCCTCTGAGACTATCGGATGATGACTCGTAATTACACCAGGTGACCCCATATTCCCTGGTATATGTAGCTAAGGCCATCATTCCCATAGATATCCACCTGCCTCCATTACGCATAATGTTCTATGACCATCAGGTGCTAGATAAGGTAGATGAAATTCATGTAGATAAATTGGAAGCACTTGACGAGAATAGGCTCCGTGCCCTGCACAATCTGGAAAGATATCAGAATAAGATAGCTAGGGACTTCAACAAGAAGGTTTACCTCCACTCTTTCCTAAAAGGTGACTTGGTATTGGCCCTCCAGGCGGCAATGATCCCTGGTAGGAAACCACCCACGTTGGAGCCCAAATGGGAAGGACCTTGCATAATTCACAGGGTTTACCCCAATGGAGAATACTACTCGGTGACCATGGATGGTGAGCATATAACTCCTCCCACAAATGCCAATTTCCTCAAGAAATACTTTACCAAATCCATAGTAGGTCTGACATGACCCTAAACTGTTAGTCCTACATGACCCTAAACTGCACGCCAGTCCCGCATGACCTTTAACTATCCCGTCCTACACGACTTTAAACTATGCATCATCCTACATGATGTTAAACTTCATTTTAAGAACTACGTATGTCTTGATTCCCATCCTCATGGGATACATAGGAACACTTAGATGCCTCGTCTTGAGACCAGCCCCTGAAATATTCTCTTTGACTATCCCCCCTAGGTATAGTTCTCTCAGAGGATCCTTGCATGATATAGTGTAGGCTTCCTTATCCCCACTCATAACAGGATTATAATGGTCACATCATGTTCCCACTCCCCGTTCTTCTATCCTCCCATGTCCTCACAGCATGACGTTAAACTACATGACCTTGAAGAACTACGTATGGCTTGATTCCCATCCTTATGGGATATGTAGGAACGCCTGGATATTTTGTCTGTTGGCCTAGCCCAAACGCCAGAATCTTCCCCTCGGGTCAAGACATATGGTAGGGGTGCAGACTTTTGCCCCAATTCACGTCAATCTAACCTTGATTCGGCCATACGCCCCACTCCCTGGAGGCGTTTTCCTCTTTCATATATGGGTAAAATTATGCTTCACCCACTACTTTGATTGGGACTCCATCATCTTCCCCCTTCTAGAAGGGCCCCCGAATGGAAAGGATGCTAGGCCTAAGGGATCTCTTACCACTTCGGGCCAACCCCCTCACAGATGTTGAGCAACAAGACGATACAAGTCCCGCGTTGCGAATATGGTCAGCAGTCGATGCTCATTTGTTGTTCGCATTGTGGGTCACTATAGGGACGATGTGTTTCAAACATGGTCAACAACTGTTCTGCATCATTGGAACCACCCCAATATGTCCCAAACAGTGAGTGTGGTGGTTCATTTTTCCCCATTGTATCTCTAAGTGATGAAATCCCTCCGGGAAAAGCCATCTTTTTGACCCCCATGTGATGGGGGGAGCTGAGACCGACTCCTTGTTTCCCACACCAAGCACTTCTTACACGGGCTTAGGAGCTGGGATGAGGCAGTAACCGAACAGGAGGATGTACCCATCCAAGGCCCGGATTTTGGCCCCTTGGCTTTTTCAGGCCCCCGACCCAGGTTCTCTCTTATGGGATTGTGCGGTGTGGTATGGGATTATGTCCTCATTCACATTGGGTTACTCATCATGTCGTACACATACCAGGATGAGATACCTTATCCTCTCTTTGTCCTCACTGCAAGACGTTAAACTACAAACTGGTCGGAACTTCCTGACTGAGGCCCGGCCTCAGGCCCCTTGGCCTTCTCGGGCCCCGACCCAAGTTCTTTCCCAGAGTGTGCGATGTGGTATGGGATTATGTCCTCATTAACGTCGGGTTATTCATCATGCCGTACACATCCCTTGTGTGGGACATCTACTCCCCTCTTCGTCCTCACTGTAAGACGTTAAACTGCAAAATGGTCAGGCCTTTCTGACTGAGGCCCAACCTCAGGCCCCTTGGCCTTTTCAGGCCCCCAGCCCAAGTTCCTATTTGGGGTTGTATAATGTGGTTTGGGATTATGTCATCAATCACGTCGGGTTACATGCCATGCCGTACACCCCCCTCATTAGGGTATCCTACCCCCTATATGAGATTCTAGAACTACGTATGGCTTGATTACCATCTTCATGGGATACATAGGACCTCCCAAACATCTTGTCATTAGGTCCAGCCCCATCTTGTCCCCTCGGCCCGCATACTTCCATGAAAGGGATATACGGTGTGGTACGGGATTATATCCCTGTTCACGCTAGGTTTGTAACAACCACTCAGTGTACCTCTTTCCCCAGAGAGTTTTCCATCCCTTGGGACTATCCTCTTATTTTCAAATAAGCCGCTCCCAAGATGAGCCCCTCAGTCCTCATCGAAGATTCACTAATGTGCCTAAGGGTACTCTTGTTTAATGCCTGGAATGTCGGACTCTACTCGGACTTGCTTCCATCCATTTTTCAGACTTCATGTTCTCCCTCATTAGGGCTTCCATAAACTTTCACACCCGAAGGGACCCCCAAATGGCATGGATACTAGGCCCAAAATCTCTCCTACCAATATGGGCCAACGTCCTCGAGGGTCTCAGAAAACAAATCGATACAAGTCCCGTGTTTCGAATATGATCAGCGGTCGATGCTCGTTTGATTATCCCCATTTCGAGATAACACGATATTGATGTTGTGTTTCAAACGCAGTCAACAGTCATCCTCCATCATCACGCCAACCCCATTAAGCCCAAAATCTCGGTTACATGATTCACATCCTTCTCCACCTCATCATGTCCATGTAGAACTTCCAAAATCTTGGTACTATTCCTCAGTGCGCATCCTCACGTTAGGAGGAAAAAATCAGCGATAAGGCAATCAATCAGGGCTTCACCAGTTCCTCCCTTTCAAATATCTCACGTATTGAAAATACCTTATCCGCCCTTATTTCCTATACTGAGTTCAACTCACATAGTCTTAGGGATTGGGTTAAGGTCTGCCTTTACTTGGGATAGTCCTTCTTCTCCGTGGTCCGAGTTCTAAAACCCTAAACTATAATCTTTTCATATTTCCCCTTCACAGAACTACGTATAGCTTGATTCCCATCCTTATGGGATATGTATGACCGCCCGAACGTCTAGAATTCTGGCCCTGCTCCATCACTCAGAGATATCCCTTTCACCTCGGTCCCTTGGCCTACCCTTTCCCGGGGATGGGAGTATATAGTGTGTTATGGGACTAAGTCCTCATTCGCATCAGGTTTGTAACAACCACTCCATGCACCTCTCCCTCCTAGGAGTTGTCTACCCTATATTCTATACTCATCCCTTCAAATCGGCCGCTCTCAAGTTGAGCACCCTCCTCAACCCTTGTTGGTGATGCACTAATCTTCTTAAGAGTACTCTGGTTCAACGCTTGGAGTGTTGGATTTTGCGTGAACATGCTTTCGCCCATTTTTCAGGCTTCGTATTCCCCTTCATTTGGGCTTCCATAATATTACACACCCGAAGGGACCCCCAGATGACATGGATGCTAGGCCCAAGGGCTCTCTTACCAATACGGGCCAACGTCCTCGAGGGGTTCAGACAATAAATCGATATAAGTCCCGTGTTTTGAATATGGTCAGCGGTCGAAACTCATTTGACTGTCCCCATTTCAGGCTAACACAATATGGATGTTGTGTTTCGAACATGGTCAACAGTCATACTCTATCATCATGCCTACCCCTTTAATACTTGAATGTTGGTTACATGATTCACATCATTTTCCACCCGATCATGTCCAAGTTGAACTTTAACACTCCTGAAACTATCCCTCAATGCACATTTTCATGTTAGGAGGACAAAGATGTGGTAAAGGTTTCATTAAAGGCTCTACACCAACTTCCCTTATCCATGGTCCGAGCTCTAAGACCGTAAACTAATATCTCTCAAGAACTACATATAGATTGATTCCCATCTTCATGGGATATGTAGGAACACCCATACATCTTGTTCGTCGGTCCAGCCCAATTGGGAGCTAGTTTCTCCTACCCCTTTGTCCTCTTACCTATATTTTGGCCCTTTGGATTGAGGTTTTTTTCATGGAATCGCATACAGTACTACGTTTGTATCACATGACAATACATGCATGGTCCCATCACATGACCCTAAACTGTGAAATTATCATCCTGGTCGCACGGCGAAAAATGGCACTACATCGTGATGTCCTCACTCGTGGAGACACCATGTTTGGTATTGGTCACACTCCATACCATTTTTCAACACCTGTACACAGCTTGATTCTTGTGGCGATGCCAGTAATTTATACCCTAGGTGTGTCGCTTCACAAAAAAAATATTCACCTTAAAGGAAAAACAAGATTTATCAAATACCACTTCTTTCGGTGCGAGGGCCACACCCACACACCCCTTTTTATCCCTAACATTAGTACCTTACCATGCCACCTCCAGAACTATGTGCAGCTTGATCCCCATCCTGATGGGGTACGTAGGAATGTTCGTGCACCTTACCTCGAGCCCAACTTAACTCTTGTTTCTGGTCCCTTGTCCTAGAACCTTCCCAGGGAACACATGGTGGTCAGAGCCCCAGGTTCTCATTCACGTCGGGTTTTATAATTACCCCACATTGTGTCTCCCGCGTTTCCTACCATCCATGGTCCAAATTATACAAACCTAAACTAAGATCTCCCTATGGGAAGGGACTCGACTCCCTCTATCTAACACGTCTCATTGTTGTATTCAGATGAATTTTGAAAAAGAGTCCGAAGTATGGAATTTTCATGGGGACATTTCCCTCATTCCATGTCCATGTTCGTGAGTTCTCTATTTGGATCCTCATCCTCTTCCACATATGAAGGGACCCCCTTCACGACCTATTATTATGCCACCTTGGCTCACCTACAATTTCAGGCCAACGTCCCTAAAGTTCTTAGATGACATTTGTGACAAGTCCCATGTTTTGAACATGGTTATCGATCGACCCTCATTTATTTGTCCCCATTACAGGCTAATGAGATATGGATACTGTGTTTCGAATATGGTCAAAAGTTATCCTTTATCATCATGCCAACATCATTGTGATCCATATTTCGAGCATCATGATTCAAACATTTCCACTTCCTCATGTTCAAGTGGAATTCTGACATACTCGTCTTTACTTCTTCGCACATCTAGGTGCGCTACATGGACGAGTTATAATCATTGGGATGACATTAACCAAGATTCCCTTCACCCTAACATGTTTCTTCGTATTTTGGAAAAGTCCCACCACTACTTATTGTTTCCCACATCGAGCATGACTCACGTGGGATTAGTAGTTATGGTAGGATGTGCACCGGCGTAACCATGCTTTTCATCGTCCCAAAAGACAATAAAATGTGCTTCCAGAACTACGTATGGATTGATTCCCATCCTCATGGGATATATAGAGACACCCAGGTATTTTGCCTAGGGTCCAGCCCCAGGGATCATAAATCTCGTTCCTCCCCATTTTCAGCCCCCTGGCCTGACCCCTCGCGGGGAGCTATGTAACTATAGCTTTTCCTTGAACAAGTTCAGGATGCCCCACGATGACATTGGGGAGAAATAGTTCCCTCGCTAGAGAGGCCATGTCTTAAAGAAGGAATGATCCATGATCAGACTGATGCGCCCCTCTAATGTGCTTCCACCACGGTGGTGTAATTTCATGATTGTTGTATTTTGTTCGAACAAACCATCACTCCACATTCCACACTTTGCGTGCCCCTTATTTGGACCCTCTTCTTATTTCATGTCTAGGGGAACCCCCTAAAAGTATGAATGCTCGGCCCATGGCTTGCCTATTGTCCGAGGCTAATGTTTCGGAAGACTAACAGATGACATTTTGATTCAGGCCCTGTGTTTCGAACATGGTCAGCGGTCGGCCCTCATTAGCTATCCCCACTCCAGGCTAATACAATAAAGATACTATGTTTCGAATGCGGTAAAAAATTATTCTTTATTATCACACCACCCCCATGATTTTCTTAATCCTGGGTATCGTGATTCACACCTTCCATTCCCATCTGTTCGGATTAATTCTAGCACCCATGGAGTTACCCCATTCATGCACAAGAGAACACTGGGAAAACGGTAATTCGGCTGTTCTAAGAGCTTCATTCTCCAGTCAGGTATCTCTCATTTCCTCCCAGAAATCCATATTAGTTGTTCAAACCTCGGATTCCCGAAGCTTGGTTTGCACTCCTACATTTGGATGGGGTGATAACGTGGTCATCCCTAGTTTCTCACATTGGGCCCGACCCACGTGAGCTTAGGGAATGATCGCTGGATGCTCTGCGAACATCACGCGGATGCAATAAACCAATGTAAACAACAGAACTCATGCATTCTATGGCATCAAAAAATCAAATCATGAAAGTATTTTTGAGGGTTTGTAATCATTACAGTACCCAGGGGTTGACTCCCCCCATGGAAGGGTTGGCCGCGTCAAAAGAGCGTAGCAGCTTTGCCACCCTCTGGCTAGTGGCGTCTAGGAGTTTCTACCACCTATTCAACTCCCACTTCTCCTCGGTAGCGAGGGGACGCAATTAGTTGGCTGCAATCTAGGCCCACCCCACGTCGGTCCGGATGGAAGTCATCTCCTCAGAGACTCACTTTAGGCCCTCTTCAGCTCCTGGCAGCTGGGCCTTCAATCACAATATTAGCTCAGATTGCACATTTAGGGAGGTAAAATGCTCGTCCGACCGATTCTGTAGTCGATGGACCTCATATTCAGCCTCCTAGAGCTTCTTGATGTTTACTTCCTTCCTCCGCTGCCATCCCACACTGAGGCCACAGTCATAATCCTGAATCTTTTCCACCATAAGATCTCAGATGAGCATGTGGGGACGCTGGGCATCCACTCCCCCATCACACAGTTCACATAACCATGAGAAAAGTCTGTCCATATCATCAAACCATAGTGCATGGGGGGTGTCATTGATGAAGCGCGTGATCAGCTTCCACGATCGGCGATAGACTATCTTTCTATCCTCTTCATCGGAGTCCGTCTTGTCCCAGTCGACACAATTGGAAGGCTCATACATGGGTAACACCCCCAGGAACGCTTCAGCAGGGTCCACATCCGGTGTTTGATCGGGTGTGGTGGGATCTGGACTCTCCGACTGGTCCTCATCGTCAAACCCCACCTCGATGATCTCGGGTTCAGCCCTGCTGATGGTCCCACCGATGATCAAGAGCACCACCGCTATGTCGATTTGGACCTCCGCCTCCATGACCACCGACATTCCCCTAGGAAGGATGCCACCAGAAGCCCCGACTAACCTCGCTAAGGTGACCCATGCCATTTGAAGAACTGTACGCGCTTGAAAGGGGCATGGATGTCAGTGAACATGGTTAGGGGATGACAGTCATGAAATTGGTAGAGGGGACTTATAGAGATCGAATCGCTGGTCTCGCTCTTGGGTTGATGCCATCAGGACCCCAAATCAAGGCCCCCCATATATGTTCGAAAGATCTAAAAACCATGATGGGGTCGCCTCAGGTGTCCTATACCCGCTAGACACAAAAATAGATGCAGCGGCAGGCATGGATCTCGAAGGTCCCGCATCCGCATCTACTGAGGGACGAGAACAAGTTCTGTGTATGAGACCCTCCTGTATGGTTTAGATGTTAACAAGGAGTCCAGAATGACCTCAAAGAAAGTCTCAAAAAAGGGGATTTCAGAGTTTTACCTCAAGGGCCTCTACAAACTCTTCAAGGTCCGAGTCTTGACCTCCAACTTTTCCATCCTCCAAAGGGCTCCCTCTCCCGGCCTCGTCTCCCCAGGAGGAATCTTCTGATTCTTCTAGCAGAGGGATGAATTCTCTCAAATCAGTGGCTGACAACTGCGAGGGAGTAGTGCGATCAAGAAACACCTTGAATCGATCTGTCATTGGATGAGGGGCACACCGGAAATGCACAAAGTCCTCCAGCTCTGCCAGGAATCGCTCTGCCTCTGCCTGGGGCACTACAAAGCCGGCCTGAATAGGGCCTATCCCTGGTAAATCCATCCAGAGATGGTTTAGGTGATGTCACAACTCGGCGGGGCCGAGGAATTTTCTACTGACTTCCCAGATGTCCCAGGCCTCTGGAAAGACAACATCCTCCAGCATGTCGATATGGTGTAGTCGCTTCCCCAGAGCCTGGGTAGGTATCCTGCTGAATCCTCTTGGTAGCCTTCTCTCTGGATGGACCTGTTTTGATGGAACCGTCGGGTCCACTACCACTACAGGATCTATGGTTGCTGCCTCACCCCCAACTGGTGCAGGCCTCACCGCCACAGCAACCCCGCCACCGTGGGATGCCTTTGCTGCCTTCCAGCCCCAACCCCGAGGTTGGGAAATCTCACCATCACCAACCCGAACGGTAGGTTGCTTCATCATCTCCCTTGGATAAGCCACCTCCCAGCTCTGGGCATATTCCTTTACCATCCCAAGGACAGCAGTTGGAGGAGGCAACTCGTTCCACTTTTTCCCATCTTCCCGCATGAACATGAGTCACATCTACATCATCACACATGGGTGTTATTCATAGAGCACCTCCAGATAGACCTGTGGGGTCAGTCGCTGCATACACTAGAATTTACTTAAAAACCGGTGTGGGGGTATACGTCTCCTAGTGGGGCTCACAGTCCACCCTCGCCACCAAGAATCCACCTTGAAAGGCCAGAAGATAGGACATATGCACTTTTGTCCCCTAGTCGTCATCAGTAAATACCCACATCAGCAATGAAAATGAGTGTAAATTGACTTCCTCCACCATCCATACCCATTACAGAACCAATGGTGTGGTCATCTTGGCTGGAAATCTCCCGAAAGCATTTAGGATTGATGGGAAGAAGTTCGAGCCCGGAGGAGAGATAGGGTTTGGGTATTCATAAACCCCCTGATATGTGCTTCTATCCACCCATACAGGAGGTGGAATGGCCCACATACCCTCTTCGGCTTTTTTCCCTCACTGATATACCACAATACCTTATACATCTTGGCGAGCATAGAGATCCCTAGGTTTACCTGCCCTCCTGTCGCCAATGTGGACTCCATGATGAAAGTGCTTGGTCGCACTCCCATGTTGGTATCCCTCATAAGAAGGATCCAACCATAGATGAGAGCCGTGATGAATGCCGCCAGCCTAATTATTGGTTGTTGCTTAGTGCTGACACTGAACCCCCAGGTCTTCCACTGGCTGTCCTCCAAAAGCCTCTAATACGAGTATTCCTTGCCCCATTGAGCCCCCTTAGGGAAAGTCCGATGCCTCACTGAAAACTACCTGTTTTCTGGGATGTTCAAGAATTTTTTGAACCACCGCCTCAAGTGGACATCCCTTACTACCTCCTTGTCCTCCCCGGGCAAAAGCTTCATCAGTGCCATCGCCAACCATGGCATTTTCTCTGGATCCTCCCATGCACACATGACATGGAGGAATTCGTTGTACATCACCCCCAGTATCGGGACCCCTGAGATTTGGTGGACATCCCATAAGCTGATACCGACCTCCCAATGGTGTAAGTCGAAGGTATTGGTCCTCGATGACCATCTGCTCAACAGCTCTAGCATCAGTTGTTTCGGTTGATATATCTGTAATTGAGAGGCCCAGGCTACCTCATACAAACCCACTCTCCTAAGCTCACCCCCAAAATCCTCACACAAGGAGCCTACCCAGTAGGCCCATGCCCAATCCTCTATGAAGTTACTGCCCTAGAACATGTCCCATTCCTTGGACCACCCCTTCCTTAGGTTCCTCAAGACTGCCTTCAGTATCGTGTGGAATAGAGGAGGAGATATCTCCGGCTGCAACACCTTTCCATCGATGTTATTCAGATGATTGTATAAGCCATCAGCATTTACGGGTGTGAAATCCTCCCAAGCATGGCCATCAGCCACCCTCAACCATCAGCGCTGGAATGATGTGCTCTTGAACCAGTAAGCCAGTTCATCCCTGCTTGCTTCAGGGATGAAGATGTCATCCCTCAGCCCAAATTCATACAAGGGAAACCACCTACACAGCGGGTAGTTCTTCTGATTCTCTGATAACATCTCCACCAATGTACTATATTCCAAGTGGCTTCGTACCAACTCCCCTAGACCCAGACTATTTTCCATCTCATCCCTTCAGGAAACATCTACAAGAACCCCCTTGGAATCTTCTTGGTGAGCCATTTGGTTTTATAACTTGGGTTATTTTCAGGTTGGTTCGCAAACCTCATTCGCGGAGAGAGTTCGCGAAGCCGGTTCGCAGAGAGAGTTCGCGGAGCCCGTCCGCGGAGTCCTGCCCACTTTTTCAAGAATGAGATCACGAAGTGATTTATCAGAGTCTAAAACTCATTGTGTTCCATATAGAGAAGTCCTAATTCATGGAGATCAGTCATGGAGTATGCGGAGCTTCGCGAATCGAGATCGCTAAAATCTGAAATTGCAGAGATTAAAAGAGACAAAAGAGTGTTCAAGTCCCGTATTTATAGGTGAGGGACAGTCGGACTTTCGCGGTGCATCCCGGCCAAAGCCTGATTCGTGGAACCTCCAGCCAGAGCTTTGATTTCTCGCTTGGTGAGCCCTCTTCACAAGGTATCTTTGCAACTGATTGAGGATTTTGGCGATTGAACCTTAGACTTCGACCCTTGACTTCTCCGCAGATCCATGTTTGAGGGGGGGGGGGGATTTTTGACGTCAAAATGAGGGGCTGAGAAGAAAACACTAAACCAAGGGATGACTCGCGAAGCCCATTCATGGAGAATCAGCTACACTGCACCACCGTGAAGAAAATAGGCAGTAACGCTCTGTGACCCCCTTGACGTTAGTGACCCACCACAAAGAAAGGAGGCGGTAAGGCTCCAAAACCCCCCTTTACGTTCGTGACCCACCGTGAAGTAAGGAGGCAGTAACAATCCATGACCCCCTCGACGTTCGTGACCCGCCGCGAATCAAGGAGTCGGTAACGCTCTGTGACCCCCTTGACGTTCACGACCCACTGCAGAGAAAATAACTTACTCTTCACGCCGAGAGAGAGTTGCTTCATGGCGCCTCTCCCCTATAAATATCGGGATTTCCCTAATCCCAAAGAGATGGAAAATCCAACCTTTCATCTTCCCAGCTCCTGAATCATGAAGCACTCTTCTGCTCTATGAACCACAAGCTGTGCGAGGCACTTCTGCTCTGCGAAATGCCTCCGCTTTGTCTCGTTGTGATCCTATCTTCCGAGAGGGATGCCTTTCGCGGAGCCTAAGGGAATCCTCAAAGGAAGGGGATCCCCAAGGGGACCTGGGTCATTGCATAGTGTTTATGCTTCTCGAAACACCCTTCATGTACACATGATCCACATGCTATGGTAGGGTCACTGTACATCACGAAGCACATTGCTTTAGGACACCTTGCTTTGCGAGGCACCTTTGCTCCGCGAGGCAGTGCTATGCGAATGCCTTTCCACATCGCGAAGCACCTCCCATATGCACCTCTGCCCTATGATTAGGCTAAGGCACCCCACTTCGCGAAACACACCCCTTCTCAAGTTCCCTCCACCATGCGGAGAAACAGAGCTTCACAAGGCCCCTGCCTACGAACCCCTATTCTTTGTAATTTACTTTCCCATGCGACCCTCCAGGTTTTCATGATGTTATTTCAAAGTCCATTGAACGATACCGCCTGTTTCATTGCTTTATCTCATTATTCTACGCATAGGCACGCTAACGGCTATTATTTCTTCACATAGCCATGCTAACGTGGGCCCATCAATGGTTCGGTCCATGACACCCCCTCACAACGGCTTTTCCTATCCCTTCTATACACCAAGGAGCAGAGGGTACCAGTTATGTAAGTCCTAGGGGTGTGGAGCAAACCCACCTCATCTGATCTGCAGGGTGTTAAACGGCCAAGCACCCTCTTCCTCATCACGTGACGTTAAACTGTAACCTTGCCCCGTGCCTCCACGCGAAGTGCCCCCACCTTGGAAATTCTCCATGCCCACTGGTCTCCACAGGGGATGATATCCTTTTTATGGGAGTGACATTTGTCCGTGGGGAAAGGGATACCATATTGGTGTAAGCCCCCTAGATTTTTTGTGAGAGGAAATATCCTTTCTCCTCCTTTCATCTTCAGTTCCTAGGGCCAACGAAGGGCGTGATGGGGGACAATGATTCTCCTTTCTTCAGTCCCATGTCCCTCTCCCACTACGCTTTGTCGCCATAGCACCTCCATCCTAGAGTAAGTCCCGACTTTTCAGGATGCTAACCACGCATAATCCCCTGTTTCCTCTTTGGGCCACTAACCACATGTCAGCCCCACTTCACTTCCCACATACGTACCTTTTGCGATGTGATTGTCGGGTATCTACTATCTCTTGTTTCTCACACTGAGCATGACTCATGTGGGCTTAGACTGAGCACCGACCATGAAATATTCCCTAGGCCTCCTGAGAGCGTTATCCCCAAATGAAACCTCCAAACTACAAGGACTTTGATACTTTCCAAGGCAGGGTATGTAGGAAGCCTCTACGAGGTTCAAGCCCACCACCATCTATTGGACCCCAGGTCCTCCCCCACGTCGGTTCACCAACACCCTAGGCCGGCTCAGAGCGTATTCCCCAAATGACACCTCTGAACTATGAGGACATTGATCCTTTCCAACGCATGGTACATAGGAAGCCTCCACGAGGTTCAAGCCCACCACCATCTATTGGACCCCAGGTCCTCCTCCATGTCGGTTCACCAACACCCTGGGCCACCTCAGAATGTAAGCCCCAAATGCCACCTTTTTCATCCAAACTATGAGGTCTTTGATCCTTGCTAAGGTAAGGTATGTAGGAAGACTCCCCGAGGTTCAATACCAACACCCAGTTGTCCCGACACCCCTTTTCATCGGTTCAATAGCCCATTTTCACCTTAACTACGTGGAATTTGATCCTTTCCAAGTTAGGGTACGTAGGAAGACTCCATGAGGTTCAAGCCCACCACATGGTCGTTCTGACACCCCTTCACGTCAGTTCACCAACACCTTGGGCCGCCTCAGAGTGTAACCCCCAAATGCCCCCATAATATGAACTATGTGGAATTTGATCCTTGCCAAGGCAGGGTATGTAGGAAGCCTCCACAAGGTTCAATCCCACCACTCTGGTCGTTCTGACCCCATTTACATCGGTTCTCCCCCATACCACATGAAGTTAAAATGTATCCATCATTCTGAACTACGTGGTGTTTGATCTTTTCCAAGACAGGGTGTGTAGGAAGCCTCTCTGAGGTTCAAGCTCCCCACCATCCATTGGTCCCGACGATCTTCATGTCGGTACACCAAGCTCACCACCCATTGGACCCCATGTCCACCTTCACTCCGGTTCCCAACCACCTCAACTAAGAAGTCTTTAATACTTCCCAAGGAGAGGTTTGTAGGAAGCCTCCATGAGGTTCAAGCCCAAAAATAGTAGTTCCAACCCCCTTCACATCGGTTCACCCCCGTCCCGCATGACGTTAAACTGTGGACCTCTTTCAGCGGTAAGTCGTTGTCACTCCATTCAGTGGTAATCTGTTAACACTCCATTCAATGAAAAGCCATTGTCACCTATTTTAGAGATAAGTCATTGTCAATCCATTCAATGGTATGCCATTGTCCTTCCATTTCAGTGGTAAGCCATTATGACCTTAATCAGTGGTAAGTCGTTGTGACCCTAAGAAGTGGTAATCCGTTTGAACCTTAATCAGCGGTAATCCGTTGTGACCCTAAGCAGCAGTAAGCCGTTGTAAACTTAATAAGTGGTAATCCATTATAAACTTATCCAATAGTAATCCATTGTGATATCATCCAATGGTAAGCCGTTGAAAACCCCAATCTATAGTAAGTCATCATCACATGAACTACGTGGACTTTGATTCCCTGCCGCGGGGATACGTAGGAAGTCTCTTTGAGGCTCAAGCCCAAAACCATTGTCATCTTCATGGCGGTTCCATCCCATTCACCATCCTATTCACAGAAACTTCCATCATCCATCCTGATTCTTACCCGGGCCACCACATCTCGGTGGGATCATGCCACCCCATTCCCCATTCCAACAAACAGCTTTCAGGAGGCTACCGACACGATGGCCCCAATATCGGTGTTCCCTCCAGGGGGTTCCTCCATCTGATCCACTCTAGTCAACGTTTTGATCAGCCCGAACCAACTCTGCCAGACGTTAAACTTGTGGCATACCCTGTGTTAAACATGGGAAGCTGTAGAAAACATCAGATAATGCCCATGGCATACGATTCCCCATGTTCGATGTGAGATGACTAAGGCTTCCGCGCCCTCAAGAAGCCCTTTAATAGGGTACATAAGACAAACATGCCAATTCCCCAATGTACAGAAACACCAGTGATTTCCAACATGACTACTCCCCTAACCGAAGGTTTCTGCCCTAACTGGACCCTTTGGAATGTCCTGACAGAAGCAGTGTAATTAACTGGTGTCCATGAAGATATGGCACTAGGAAGAGTTTCACGAAAAACGTCTTAAGTCTATGATAGATACCCTGAATAGGTGATGATTTCTAAGAAGGAATCCAATGAAGGAAGAACTGACAACCCATCATCCCGTTTCGATCAAGGAGTAGACGTCCCTGAATAAGGAGCGGATGTCGCCTGCCTTTGGAAAGCGAGAATGCGGGGAAACAAAAACTACGCCACTCTTCGCCGAATGAGACGGATGCACGCGCCCCAACAAAAGCATCAGAAACAATTACATTCATATCCTAAAACTTATTTTAAGATATAAAGTGCAGTTCTCTTTCGCATAATAGCTAAATATAACTCTTTATATTTATTTATCATCATATATTCTAAAAATTTTAGGACATTAAGTGAGGAATCACTATAATCTTAAACTGGTATAATCCTTTAGTTAGAAGTAATATTCACTTTTGTGAATTAACTAAATATAACTATTTACATTTTTCTTTACTATCACATACCATACCTCTTTTGTATAATAAGTTAAAAATCACTAAAACTCAGATTGGAAAAATCACTTATTTATTAACTTTGAATGTCTCTAAGTTCAAACATACTCCCACTAGCTTATTAGCTATCATATTATCTTTATAATATTTTTCTAAGACTCAAAAAAGTACTTTTTTAGGAAATAACATTTATTTCATTTTAGTAGGAATATCTAACAAATAAGATATTATTTACTTCATCTAATTAATATAAGCTATAATCTTGATCAATTCTTTTTTGATTTTGAACTCATATATATTTAAAACACTTTGTAAAATATACATTCAGTATCACATAACCTTCAAAAATTGAAGAGTTAATTACTATAAAATTATTACCTGATATGGACATTCCATGGAATTTAAAAAAACTTCTCTAGGTATATCTTGGATAATCCATTCATATTGAATTATTATATTTTTTTCCTCAAAACTCCAGGTTTCAATTACCTTGATTTTCTTCTTGAATAAAAATATTAAACATTTAAACTAACTTTTCTTTTTTTGGTTCTAACTTTTACCCCCTCATACTTTCTATATAGTACCAGAATCCAAATATCATATGCCCAGTTCATCCATTATTAACACCTTGAGATTATTAGGTAACACTTTTCATTGAATTCAATCATATTTTCAACAAATTTCCATAATTGATAATA
Organism: Viscum album; assembly: GCA_963277665.1. NCBI lineage: Eukaryota > Viridiplantae > Streptophyta > Magnoliopsida > Santalales > Viscaceae > Viscum > Viscum album. The sequence goes on from OY728144.1 coordinate 303,178,825, forward strand.
GTATAAATTCATTAACTATAAAAATCCATTTTTTCACCCCTTTAAATAATTTTATAGAATTAAACAAATCATAAACCATTTGTAAAAACACCTATCTCATTTAAATTAAACAACGAATGTTTACAAGATATTCTCAATAGATAAATGAGATAAAATACAAATATTATGATATGTTTATCCAAGATTGAAGCATCCAAGTAATCAATGTAGAAAATTCTTTTCTCAATTACTTGAAAAAAATTCAAGCTTCAATTCCTTTCACCTTTCTGAACTTGTGTATATTCACAACACTTTACAAAACATAAAGTTGATATCATATATCTATCAGAACAATATAATTGATTTCTATAACCAATAAATATTTATGGAAACTTTTCATGTCACTAATTCATTAATATATTCAATGATATTGAATATCATTTGATATACCCAATAATATTGAGTATATGAGGCTAATATTCCTTTGTTCATTTAACATCTAATCCCTTTAAAACCTAAATAAACCATTCCATGTTTCCATAAGCATATTGATTTTATTATTGAAGAACTTAAAAACATTGTTACTTAGGAATAAACTATTATAACACAAAGAATATTTCTATTACTCAATAAATTCTATTTAGATAATAGTCTTAAGAGTTTCTAATTTAAGATCATCATTTCAAGGATTAATCTAAAGTTTAGTTTAATGATGATGATGCATTTGTCTACAACATAAAATTTTAACTGATGAATATCATGTATTATATCTTTTCTTAAAAGGGTTTAAATGAAAGTTATCCCACTAATAATTATGATCCCATACATAATATCCATTTAGTGTGCCAAGATTAATATTTCACTAATTTTTGGGTCATTTCAGCATTTCTCCCATTTCTTAACTATTTAGGTAGGGCAGCATCCCAATCATAATTGTTATGACTATTAGATTTTTGAGCAGATAAACACTTACCAAAATCCATATTTATAGGTTCAATCAACTCTATTCCTATAGTAATGTAATTTTATTAGGGTCTCCCAACTAGTGTAACCCAAAAAAAACACAAAAAATAAGCTAAAAAAGGATAATCCGGGGGCACCCAACTTTAACTTGACCCACCAACAGAATAATCCAAAGTCACTTATTACTTAATTTCATTACAAAAGATAATATAGAGGCACCTATATTTATCATGACCTACCCAGTAAGATGATTAAGGTCTTGATAAGTGTCTCTTTGGAATGAATCCCACACTTAATATTTGTGGTGTTTTGTTTTAAGGTCTCACGAATTTAGTATGAATCATTTTCATATAAAATTAAAAATTATTACATCCTATGTAATAATTATCTTCTCATGTTTTATTACCTTTTTCATATGAATGCTTCTGAAAATTTATTTTTGGAAATCCCTATCCCAACCACAAAATTAATTTGTTCACACCACATTAATGTGTAACTTTTTACACAACCCATAAGTCTGTGTTAATCACCAAAAAAATAAAATTCAAGTATATAAATTCATATCCAAATTCATCATATTCATAAGGTTTATGACCAATTCATGTAGAGGCATAGAGTTAAATGAGATGGAATAAATCCACAAAAGTAATCCTAGAGTGATAGATAGTCAACCCCATTCACTTTCCTAGCCAATGAAAGCCTCCGAGAAAGTAGGTGTTCTGACCCCAATTCCCTCTAACTAGGAAGACATAACTCAAGAGAGAATTAAATTCATGAAAACACTAATAACTAATAAGCACAAACTATTCCCAACAAATACTCTCAATCCCATAACTAAAATTACAAACCAAGGTCAATGTAAATGAAAACTAAATTTTGTGATATCAAACCTAGAATAATATGCAGGGCTCTATCCTAGAAGTAATTCCTCATATAAAATTTTGTATACAGTCATCCATAATATAAAAAATTTATAACTATGAATATAATAGGGAATAATCTATAAATAAATGAAAAATTAAAATATTTATACACGAGATAAATATTTACAAACAATTTCATAAATAAAAACTAATTATAAACCATTTTACAATTTCAATTTTTATTTTATGGACATTGTATAATTTTGAATATAAACTACTAATATTCTTTCCAATATGAATTATTTCATATTTATCATAATATGAATTTTCCTTTTTAAATATATATTATTATATGAATTATAAACTATTTGTAATTCAATTTCTATTATGAAAACCTTTTACAAAATCTAAATACCATATACTTAATAATTATTTAAACATTGATCATATCAATTATGAAAACAAAATTTATATGGCTTAAATAATATCCAAATAAAGCCCATTCAATATGAAAAATTTCAAACTTATTAATTATGAACTAAACATGAATAATAAGAAAATTTAATAAATAATTTTTTTTATTTTACTAAATATGAGACATTTATAAACAATTAAAAAATAAATTATGACTATAAATATTTTATAAATTAGTAAGAATATAAAAATTTTATATATTTTTTAATATGAACCCTTTTAAATATTATATTAAATGGTGTTTATATGATATTTTATTAATGATAAACATTTTATAATTCAATATCTATTATATAAATATTTTTATATAATCTAAATATCATATATGATGTAATTTATAAACTCTTTACAAATTAACTTTTATAATTTATAAATAAAATATTTATTTCTATATTATAGAGCATTCCATTTAATTGTTCAATAGGCATTTTATAAATTATTTATCAATTAAACACAAACATTTTATAGTTAATTAATTTTTAAAACACTTTTATAAATTTATATAAATGTTTCAAAATACATTTTTCATTAATTATAAAAATTTATAAATAATATAATTCAATTAAAAATTGAATTATTTTGATTAAAATAAATACATTATTTATTTTGATAAAAAAGAGTACTATATATGAGATTTTAATATTTATGTCCAGGCTTGAAAAATCTCATTTTACAATTAAAACAAGTTTTTCATAATAAAAACATTGAAAAATCAAAGAATCATTTCCTTTGATACCACTGCTGGGTTTCTAATGATCATCATATGACCATATTCAACGAAATATAACCCAAACAAAGACAAATATATATTCAAGAATCAACATGTAAATAAAACTGTAAATTTAGTGTACTTTGAAAATGCCAAAAATAGCAGTCTTCTTCTTCCTTAGTGAAGAAAAATCCATGATAAAGATTATGAATAAGTGAAAAAAACCTTGCCTCTGAGGGGCGAATAATGACCAATGGATCCACGACCGTATCATGAGGATAATCAAATGTGGAAGGGGTGCTACCACCTTTTTCTGAGATGATAAAAAATATTATAGTAAGAAGAGAGAATTGATAGGCTTTCTCACAATCTGATGATTTCAATAGGATGGATCACATCCCTTTATATATTCATTCATGAAATGTTTAATTAAATGAAACACATTGGACATATTTATATATCTCTATAATTTATTCCCGGTGACAATAATTCATTGAATCATATTCAATGAATATTCAAGGAATTTAATCCATTCATAATAGATTAATAATAAAACCATTTGGGAGAAATAAATAAATATATATCATATACATATATTTATTGTCACATGTAATTAATACATAAATAACAATACTTGCATTGAATACAGATTATGAAATATAAACTTATATATAAAATATAATATAATATCACACACACACACACACACAGACACACACAAACACACACACACACATATATATTTTAAAAGGTCGGGGCCAAAGCCTCATTTTATTATTTAAAGCAAAGACCTCTTTTATAATGGGTAGACGGAGACCCATTACATAGCCCGAAGGCCCAAGGCCAAGTGGCCTGAAGACTATGCTTGAAAGACCAAATTTTCAGCTCAAAGAGCCCCTTGGTGAATAGTACTACTACAGTACCCAGGCTACTACAGTACCTGCTACAGTACCACCGCCGCTATAGTTCCTGCTACAGTGCCTCTACCGCTACAGTGTCGCCGCCGCTACAGTCCTCGCTACTATTTTACTACTACAGTGACATACTACAGTGTTGATACAGTACCCCCAGAAATTAGTCCCTGCCCGGATTTGATCCTGGGTCTTTTGGATGCCAAGCAAGAGCCTGTACCACTAGGGTACAAGATCGTTGGCAAATATATATATATATATATATATATATATATATTAGTATATATTCAACAAGGGAATTATCATCACATGAGTCTTTGATCCCAAACTGAGCCTCACATTCATGCTTAGGGTAGTTGGGTGGGATCACTGTAACACCCCGATATTTTTTAAGATAGATTTTTTTAAAATCTATTTGATGTCTTGTGTTGTATGATATACCAAGATAAGCATGCATTATATGCAACACTGACTAAGCTTGCGGTATACACAACACTATTCTTGGATTGTGTTGCACACAATTTCAATTTCTTTTGATATAATTCATTTCTCACAAGACTAAGTTTAAGTGAACAACTAAATATTGTTATGTTACCTTATAACCAAGTCATTATAATGGCAAGTATGAACAATATTAACCTTCTTCTGAAAAACTATTTAAATGAAAATAAGTGAGTTTATAAAATAATAAAATCACACTTGATGGATTTTATTAATGTAATATATATTTAATATATTCAATATAATGTTTAAAATTCTTCTTATATATTTTCTAGACATGATATAAGAACAAATTCAGTTTATTTGGTAAAAGATTTTTTTTTCAAAAAATGTTGTTTTGCCGCATTTTGATGGTGAAACCATTTTAAATCTAGTTTTAACACTTTTATATATTATATTTAACAAATTAAACTTCTTATTTGGATTTTAGAAATAAAAATTTACTTCGGAAGATTTATTGAAATTTTTCTGATATGTTTTATGTTTTGATGAATAGTAAAAATATACTAAATTTTAATTGAAAACAAATTGTTTCCTCAAAATAATTTATGTAGATAAATTATATTATTGAATGGTTTTAAAGTAAAAATAGATTATATTTTTATGAGTTAATATAATTTTTATCATTCACATTAATTTTTCCATGAATTTTGATGTAAAAACATTTCATTCTTTTGAAAATTTTTAACTTTTAAGAACTCTTTTTTCATTCCGACAATGAGATTAATTTTAAATTAATTTATAAAAATTATTTATTTTGAATTTTTAAAAATGGATTCCATATTTGGAATAAGTAGATCCTAATTATTTAAATACCATTTTTTATTTTTGGACATTATGAATAGTAACTTCAATAATTTTTATTAATACGGTAAAAAGATAAATCAAGTAATTAAGGGTAAATATAATATTATAAATTATCTTAATACTTGTAATAAAATGATTGAATGAGTAATTTTTGACCTAAACCATCATTATGTTGAGATTATACCATTTGTAATCCACTTGGAAGAGATTAGGATATTTAATATATTTTATTTAAAGAAAAGTTTAATATGTCTTACTCAATTTTTAATAAATTTATCATTTTTAAAATAAGGTTATACAAAAGTTAAATTATATTATAAATACTAATTTGAAATAAGTTTTTTTTCTTTATCATTTTAATTTATTTTTATTTTTTATGAAATAAATAATTACCTTAAATGTTTATATATTAATGATGTAGAAATTATTCAATTAATGAAAAATCAATAAACAGATTTTTATTAAAATGATAATATCCAGTAAAAGACAAAAACACTTGAAAAAAATTTATTTTTCAAATATATATTGACCATAATCATACAAGGATCAAGTTATTGACTATTTTGAGCCTTATAGAAGAGATTATGACACTTATAATATTATATTTAAAGTGATGTTAAAGTTGTCACATTCAAGTTTTAATACATATAACATTTTTAATGTAGGATTTTATAGGAGATATATTTGATTATAAGTATTATTATAAAATAAAAAGGATTTATCTTTTTAATAGTATTTTATTTTTAATTTTTACCCAAAAAATAAGTATATTAAATAATTACACAAAACAGATGTAGTAATTATTTTATTAACATAAATATCAATGTAATGTTATTAAAAATACTAAAATAAATATAATTTTGGATAATTAATATATCCAAAAAAATTTATAGATGACTTTGATCCCTTATATATATATAATAAAACATTTGGTTCAAGGTTAATATCTTATCTTGATATTTTTAAAAATCCATTAAATGAATTCTATCCAAATTGACACTATTGATATTTTGTTGAAATAATATTTTATTAAATTATTTAAAAATCAAAAATTATTTTCAAATTTATAAAATAAATATGATCTACTCCAAAAAGTTCTATACTATTCATTTATGGTCTAATTTACATCAAATAAGAAAAAAGTATACTATTTTTATATTGAGCAATTTGTTACCATAGTTAAAATTAAAAGAGAATAATTAAGGGTAAAACAAAATGATATGGTTTAAAATAAAATCAAAACTTGTCTAAAAATTATTGGATGATGATATTATAATTTTATCAAATCTCATATTTTTAATAAGGACATTTTAGATGTTTTTTGGATGTGGTTTTAGTTTATTATAAATTAATATTTTTAGAGTTTCCAAAAGTGCCCCTCAGCTCAATTATAAAAGGGTACCTCCTCCCTCACCTCTTTACTTAAATTTGAACCTTCAAGATCAGCCATACCCTATTCATTTTCCTTATAAAGTTCCTTAGTTTTATTCTAGAGGTTCTTGTCTTCTAAAAAGACCAACTCTAGTACCTTTAAGAGGAGGTCTAGAGAAAGCACGTTGAAGAAGAGGTAATCTCCTATACCAATTATTTCAAACCTCATTCTTCTTCTACTTAATCAATAGTACTTGTTTCAATTATAAATTAATAAATCTAGTATCATTTATATAATTATATGTTATTATAATTATGGAATTACTGTATTTCAACTTCTATCCATCCTATGAAAAATGAAATCACCATACGTGCGTACGTATGACTTACCTTCTCCATGTCATGGTGTAATCTGTTTTCACTACCATTTTAATTGGATGGGTATATTGATGGAAATAATAACTATATATGATTATTATTACATGATATTTATTCTAGAATAAAATATATACCATCCACTTCCACACCATTTCACAATTATGGGAATGATATAATCGCATGTGCATATATATGACCTACCGTCTCCACAATGCAATGCGATTCATTATACAAGAGATCCATTAAAGAATGATTATATTAATTTATTGAAAGAAAAAAATATGATATATATTATATTATTATCATTCTGGAAATAATAAAAGTATAATCCAAGAAGAGGAATAATAACTTATCTGATGAAATATGTGTAAGAAAATAAATCAGTTAATACCCAATGGATGAGTAATAATGTTATTAACAAGCGGATGATAATATGATCATATATGATATCATAAAAATGACTATTATTCTAGAATAAATAAATGAAATTATTTAAATCATTATATAGGAGGTTAAGATACATACAAAGGATATCTGACCTAAGGTATGAGATTATTTTGTCTCACTTTTATTTTTGTGGGACATATGCCTTATACAACACCTATTTCTTTTGAGTTGTGTTTATGTATCCCAAGAATGTTTTTATGATTCTTATTATAAAGGATATTATATGCATATAATTTTCTTTATTTTATCAGTAATACGATTTGACTGATTTTAAATTGGTAAGGGGCAATTTTACAATCTCATTATTATCCAAGACTGTTTATACATATGTATTTACTAGGGTTTATTTATCATTTATTCCAAATTTTTCTAAAAATGATTTCATAAAATGTTTTAATATTATACTATATATGGTTAAGGTAATTTTTACCCTTTTCTGATTTTTTACAACATGGTTTTAAAGGAATATTTATTTCATTTTCCAAATGAGGTGCTTTTTTCGACTTTTCTAGAAAAAGTATGAGAAGAATGTTTTTTAACTTATACAACATGAATGGGTTTTTTTCTTTCATGATGCCTTATTTACATGAATATTACCTTACATGTTTTTATTTTTATATTCAAAGAAATAATTTTCTTTTAAAACTCCATGACATATTAAGAAAAGAAAACATTTTTGAAGTAGAAAGGATATTTTCTTCAAGAATCAATTTCAAGTGTTTTATAAAAATTATTTTCCATATAAGATGACATTATATAATAAGAATATATTTCAAGTACACTATACCTATTATTACTATGGTTTTATTGTGTTTATTATATTTATTAAATCTATTTGTTTCCCCTAGATTATGTTATGATTGAATGATTTTTAAGAAACTCATTTTATTATTTGGGTTATGTTATGTTAAATGATTTATGTTATTGTTGCACACATATGTATGGTTTTAATTATGTGATAGGTGGGACATATATCTCCCTCCAATTAATTGGGTATAGATTTATATCTAATGATATAAACAGTATAAGTATGAAAAGTAAATCTGGTTCAATAGTACAGGATTGGAATGACAAGTAAATCTGGTTCAGTAATACAGGGCTGGAAGGAAGAGTTAGCTTAGTTGAGTAAAGGAGTTTGTCCACTATAATGGTCCTGAAAATTAGTCTTATCTAAAATGTAAATGATTTTATATGATTATGTGTTTTCCATAATTCCATGTTTTATGTCGATGTTATTTTCGCATGGATTATGTTTCTTTATGATTTATGTCTTATGAACTGCCCAAGTTTATTTCATGACTCAAGATTTTGATATATGTTATACATGATATGATTTTCAAAATTTATGTTCATGTTTTTCTATTCTTATGTTCATGTTTTGTTTGATATTTTTCAATGTTTACCCTTACTGAGTATTTGAGCTCACCTTTTATTATGTTTTATTTTATATAGGATATAAGGAAAGGTTTTAGGTAGGAAAACTAATGGGAGAGATCATTATGAGATATGTTGAAGATCTTACATCAATTATAAGAATGTGTTCCAATTTTACAAAGGTACTAAACTAATAAGGTCCCTAGGAATCTGTTTATGTAATGTATTAAGTATTCCAAAAAAGTGATGTAATGTCCTTGTATGTCATGTTTGGGTGTTTACAATTGGTATCAAATTGAAAGTTTTTTCAACTTTTGGAAACTAGAATAATAAAACATTAGTGAGACCCCTAAGGATATTTCAAAGTATATTTATTAGGATTTTCTAAGGATAAGTCTATTTATAGGTTACAATCCTAGAGTTTTTGTGATAATCATGAATAACTTAAGATTAAACCTAACATATCATAGATTGAAATATTATAAATAATTTACCTTACTTATGTGTTTTTAATATCTGATATTTATTTCTCACACTTTTATTTTTGGTCTTAGACAATAGTCAGAACTAGATTGCACGCATTTAACCTTGAATGTTTTAGATGTGGAAAGTATAGGAATTATGAAAACTGATTTCCAATGAGGAAATATTATAAAGATAATTGTGAAGGTGGTACGAGTATTGGTTATACTACTAAATATTATGGGATGTTCTAGCATTATTTTTTACTTTAAACTATATAATCTTGGTTAGATTAAGTTTGAGGAACCTTAAGACATGATACATATTTTATGTAAGACTAAGATAATGGATCCTGAGTAATGGTTTAAGAATAAAGTTGGATGATTTAGGTTTATATATGTTGAAATAAAAATATTATGTTATATGAATCATAAGATATATAAGTGTTTTTAGTATAATTTTTTCATTAAGGATTGGGAAGGATATTTTGAATAGTTCTAAGGACCTAGAAAAGTGATTTAAGGGTAATGTGATATACTTGGAGAACACATGATTAAGGGAAAAATAACCCTTAATATATCCCTTATGTTAAGATAATTATGTTTCGATAAAGATATTTTGGATTTGAATAAGTAAATTGGATGATTCTAGTTTCTTGGGAACTAATTAAATATTTGTTTTCAAGAGGGTTATGTTATCATGGATGAAGTAAAAAACTTTTTGGGACTTAATGAATATATCCAATAAGTTTTGGAATAAGGAAACATGCATATTTTAAATAGGATATATGGTAATTTAGGTTATTTACAAGACTTAAGAGAATACACAATGAAGGATATAATTTTTTTGGAATGCGACCAACAAGAGATACCTTATGATATATGGAAGATAAATGTTAAGGAGATTTTGTATACCCGTTTCTAAAGTTTTGGATTTTCAGTTTTTTAAAGGATTGTAAGGTTATCCATTTATGTGTAGTATAAGTTAAACTCTGAATGATGTTTTTATTATCTCACAATAGGTAGAATTATGCATATTCAAAAGCTTATGATAACCTTTTTGTTGTGATAAAGACATATGGAATGAACAATCATTCTATTTATGGATCACATGATCTACTAACACTTTAGGAATGAAAAATTCAACACCATTTCATTAAATAAGAACTGAAGGGGAAATTATTTAAGGCATGACCAAATGTGAGATTGTACCAAAAAAAGTAAGTATATATTCTAATGAAAATTATTCAAGATTAGAAAAAAGGGATCATGATGTAAAATTGTGTCTTATTATCATCATTTTTTATGATATCAATGACCTCTTTCACACTTCTTTATTTTATGGTTTTGTGATTGTTAACCTCCATTAGATCACCATATTTATTATGATCAGTGATCTTTATCAATATCTATGATTATTTATGGTTTTCCTCCATACCCAATCTTTACATATGTTATCCTATTTAGAGACATAGTTATGATTTAATTTGGGTAAATGTTATTTTCCAACTATTCCTTTTTAAAAGTAAGTTTTAGTCCTTGTTTTTATGATTAGATATTATGTGAAATAAACTTTCATGTATTAAATACATTAATAAAATAGAATGATTTAGTGTGATAAATTCATTTTAATAGGGTTAGAATGTAACTCCATTATATTTTTATGAGATATGTATTTTTTTTTTAATTTTTTTGATGTCTTGTGTTGTACGCTACACTAAGATAAACTTACGTTATATGAAATACCGACTTAGCTTGCGGTATATACAACACTATGTTTGGATTATGTTACACACAATTTAAAGTTATTTTAATATAATTAATTTCACTCAAGACTGAGTTTAAGTGAACAACTAAATATTACTATGTTACCTTATAACCTAGTCATTAAAATTGTGGGTATGAACAATATTAACTTTCTTTTGAAAAAATATTTAAATGAAAATAATTGAGTTTATAAAAGCATAAAATCACTCTTAATGGATTTTATTAATGTAGTATATATTTAATATATTAAATCTAATGTTAAAAATTCAGCTTATATGTTTTCTAGATATTATATAAGAACAAATTCACTTTTTCAGATAAAAGAATTATTTTAAAAAAATACAGTTTTTCCACCTTTTGATGGAACACACATTTTAAATCGTGTTTTTGAAACTTTTATATATTCTATTTTACAAAATAAACTTCTTATTTTGGATATGGATATAAAAATTAACTTTGTATCATTTTTTATATTTTTCTGACATGTTTTATGTTTTTATAAATAGTAAAAATATACTAAATTTTAATTGAAAACAATTTTTTTCATCAAAATAGTTTTTGTGGATAAATTATATTGTTGAATGGTTTCAGAGAACACATCTAATATATTTTTATCATTTAATATAATTTTGGTCATTGAAATTAATTTTACCATGAATTTTGAGGTAAAAACATTTCGATCTTTTGCAGTGTTTTAACTTTTAAAAACCTTTTTTCATTCTGAAAATGGGATTAATTTTACATTAATTATTACAAATTCTCTGTTTTGAATTTTTAAAAATGGATTAAATATTTTTATTAAATATATCCAAATTATGTATATATCACTCATTTAATTTTGGGCATTATGAAAAGTAACTTTCTTAATTTTTATTATTTTGGTAAAAAGGTAAATTGGGTAATTAAGGGAAAATATAATATTATAAAATTACCTTAACAGTTTTCCTAATATGATAATTTTAGTGATTTTATACCTACACCATACTTTTTCTGAAATTATACCCTTTGGAATCCACTTGGATGAGATTAGGACATTCAATATATTTTATTTAAAGAAATGTTAAATATGTCTTACTCAAATTTTAATAAACTTAACATTTTTAAAATAAAGTTATACATAAGAAAAATTGTATTATAAATAATAATTTGAAATCAAATTTTTTTATTTATCATGTTAATTTATTTTTAATTTCTCGGAAATAAATAATTACCTTAAAGGTTTATATATTGATGATGTTGAAATTATTTAATTGATGAAAAATCAATAAACTAATTTTTATTAAAATTTTAATAACCATTAAAAGACAAAATAACTTGACCAAATGTTATTGGTCGAGTATATATCAACCATAATAATCTAAGTTACTATTTATTGACCATTTTGAGCCTTAAAGAAGAGATTATGACACTTATAATATTTTATTTATAGTGATGTTATAGTTGTCACATTCATGTTTTAATACATATAACATTTTAAATATATGATTTTTTGGGAGATATATTATTTTATAAGTAATATTATGATATATATAGGATTATATTAGTCATAGTATTTTATTTTTAATTTTTACTCAACAAATAATTATATTAAATAATTAAACAAAACTAATGTAGTAATTGTTTTATTAATGGAAATATCAAACTAATGTTATTAAAAATACTAAAATAAATATAATTAGGGATAATTAATGTATTAAAAAACTTTTATAGATGACGTTAAACATTATATATATAATAAAATATTAGGTTCTGGGATAATATCTTATCTTGATATTTTTAAAAATTCATTAAATGAATAGTGTCAAAATTGACACTATTGATATTTTGTCAAAATGATGTTTATTGAATAATTTAAAAATAATAAAATATTTTCCCAAATATAATACAATTATGTTTTACTATAAAATGTTTTATATTATTCATTTATGGTCTAATTGACAAAAAATAAGTAAAAATTATAATATTTTAATATTGAACAATTTGTTACCTTAGTTAAAATTAAAAGTGAACAATTAAGGGTAAAACGTAATGATAAGGTTTAAAATGAAATCAAAACATTACTAAAAATTATTGGTTGATGATACTACAACATTATAAAATATCATATTTGAAATGAGGAGATTTTGGAGGTTTTTGTATGTGGTTTGTGTTTATTATAAATTAATATTTTTGGGGTTTCCAAAAGTACCCCTCACCTCAATTATAAAAGGCCACCTCCTACCTCACCAATTAAATTCACTTTGAGCCTTAAAACTCGGCCTTCCCCTATAAATTTCCCTTCTCAACTTCCCTAGTTTCATTTTATATGTTCTGGTCTTCTCAAAATGCCAACTCTAGTAACTTTAAGGGGAGGTCTAGAGGGAGCACATCCAAGAAGAGGCAATCTCCTCTACCGGTTCATTCAAGCTTATTTCTTATTATACTTCCTATTGATGAGTTGTTTCCTTTATAAGGTAATAGATATAGTATCAATTATATACTGAGATATTATTATAATTAGGGAATGACCATATTCCACCTTCTATCCATCCTATGAAATACAAAATCACCACATCTGTGTACGTACAGTTTACCATCTCCACGTCATGGGGTAATCTATTTTTCACTACCACTTTACTTGGATGGGTGTAATGATAGAAATAATAATTATATATGATTATTATAACATTATATTTATTATGTAACAATATATATACCATCCACCTCCATACCATTTCATAATCGTGGGAATGATATCATTGCTCATGCGTATGTACAACCTACCGTCTCCACGATGCGATGTGATTCATTATACATGATATCCATTAGAGCATGATTATATAAATTTAATGAAAGAAAAAATTTGATATATTTCATATTAATATAATTTTGGAATTGATATAACTACAATCTAAGAAGAGGAATATGAACATATATGATTAAACATACGTAAGAAAATAAATTTCAAATACCCAATGGATGAGTAATAATGTTATTATAAAAAAGATGATAATATTATCATATGTGATATCATAAAAATGACAAAGAATATGGAATAAATAAATGAATTTATTTAAATAATTATACAGGAAGTTTGGATACATACAAAGGATATCAGACCTAAGGTAAGATATTATTTTTCCTCACTTTTATTTCTTTGGGACATATGCCTTATACACCACCTATTTATTTTGAGTTTTGTTTATGCCTCCCATTAATGTTTTAATGATTATTTTTATGAATTTTATGATACGAATATAATTTTATTTATTTTATGAGTCATACTATTTGACTGATTATAAATTGGTAAGAGATAATTTCACAATCTCATTATTATCTGAGATTGCTTATTCATAAGTATTTACTGTGGTTTATTTATCATCCATGCCCATGTTTTCTAAATTTGCTTTCATTATTTTTTTAAATATTATACTATGGATGTTTAAAGTAATTTTTACCAATTTTTAACTCTTTTATACATGTTTTGAAAGGAATCTATATTTAGTTTTCCAAACGAGGTACTTTTTTGACTTTTCTGGAAAAAGTATGAGAATAATGTTTTTTAACTTATAAGACATGAATGGATTTTTACACTTTGATGATGCCTTATTTACATGAATATTACATTACAGTTTTTAATTTTCATACTAAAATATATTCTTTTCTTTCAAAATTGCATGACATTTTAAGAAAATAAAACATTTTTGAAGAAGAGAGGATATTATCTCCAAGAATCAATTTAAAGTGTTTTATCAAAATTATTTTCCATATAAGATGACATTATGTAATAAGGATATGTTTCAAGTATATTATCCCTTTTATTCCTATAGTTTGATTGGATTTATTCTATTTATGAAATCCATTTGTTTTTCCTCGATTAGGTTATGATACCATGATGTTTAAGAAACCCATTTTATTCCTTGGGTTATGTTATGTTCAATGATTTATGTTCTTGTGGCACAAATATGTATGGTTTTGATTATGTGATGGGTGGGATATATTTATACCTCTAATGTATTAGGTAAAGATTTATATCACATGAGATATATAGGATTTGAAAAACAATTAAATCTGGTTCTGTTGTATAGGTATGAAATGAAAAGTAAATTTGGTTCAATAATACAGGGCAAGAATAAAGAGTGAATATAGTTTAGTAAAAGAGTTTTTCCACTATGATGGTCTTGTAAATAAGCCTTGGATAATATATAAATTATTCTATATTATTATGTGTTTTCTATAATTATATGTTTTTTGTCAATTTTCTTTTCTCATGGACTATTTTTCTTTATGATTTTTGTCTTATGAGCTACCATAATTTATTTCATGTCTCGAGATTTTGATATGTGTTATACATGGTATGATTTTTAAAAGTTATGTTCCTATTTTTATAATCTTATATACATGTATTGTTTGATATTTTTTATGTTTACCCTTACTGAGAATTTGATCTCACCGTTTTCATATCTTTTATTTTCCCCGGGATATAAAGAAAGGTTTATGTAGGAAATCTAATGTGGAAGATCTTTATGGGAGATTTTTAAGATCTTTCACAAATTAGAAAAATGTTTTCCAAGTTCCTAAAGGCACTAAATTAATACAGTCTTTGGGCATCAGTTTCTATAATGTATTATGTATTCCACAAAAGTGATGTAATGTCAATGTACGTAAAGCATGGGTAATTACAATAACAATATAATCCTTCATAAATTAGATGAGTTCTTGGATACTCTTGGTATCCCACATTTGCTCTATTTGTGATGGTTTTTGTTTATAACTTGTGGGAATTTTCCATGTCTGACCCCATATTATCTCTTATATATTTTTCATTAATTAATGGGGCCTCTAAAGCTTAGATTAATATTAAAAACTAATTAAATTAATAATAATAATAATAATAATTAATTAATTAATTAATAATTTTTTTTTAATTTATGATTATTTTTTTATTAAATTTGTAATTTATTTATTTATTTTAATTATTATTTATATTATAATTTAATTAGTCATAATTTTTTATAAAATCATTATTTAATTATTAATTATATTATTTTAATTAAATTTAAATAATTATAAATTTAATTTTAATAATTTTAATATTTTTTAATAATTTTTTTGTAATATTATTAATTCATTATTGATGATATTATATTATTATTGATTGTGTTGTAAAGAGGGAGTATTAATGCCACATTGGAAACATGAAGGGGATGGAAAGTAGGATCTCATATAAAAGGGAATGTTCGGTGGTGGTTTAAAGTGTATAATATTTTCATAATATTTTATTCTAAATAACACCAAATAAAAAAAAGTTAAATACTATTTTATTTTATCTTATATAAATATACAAAAGCAAAATGAAAATTAAAATGAAAATTATAAAAAAAGAAGTAACCAAACAAAATATACGACTTTTATTAAAACATTCTGAAGAAGGCACTGAGCTAGAAAGAGTCTTCTTCAAAAAATTTATAAAGAAGGTTATTTTTTATTCAGTGCTTTCTTTATAAGGTATATTAAGAAGGTTTTAAATGACACTGTTCCTTCTTAATAAACATTCCGAAGAATGTGTTGTCCTATTCAACACCCACCCTTTAGTGAAAAAACTACCATATTCTGGGAAATTGTATCACATATTCCACATTTTAGGAATTGTTTTTCATTATGTGGGGAAATTGTTCAGTAAATATGTTCAAAGGTTAAAGTTATGCCTAAGTGTGCACTGATTGATGTCAGTACTGAGTCAAAGCATCATTCACCAGTTATGTTTGTATATGTAGGTTGTATTTTTAGGAGGGTCAGTTTGTGTAGGGAATCTCGAAACCATGGTGCCTCTTGTATTCCCAGTGGGTCTCTGATGAAATTCCTTTATAAGTTTTAATCATTAGAAATAAGTGTAGAAAACTCTAGAGTTTTTTTGGTTTCTTCTGAAGGAGAGTTAATCCAAGATGTTGAAGTTATGTCAACCAATTCTAAATTATTAAAATATAATGAATAATCAAGGTTGAAGGGACCCACTAAGATAATGGTAGTTAAGAGAGTTGGAGATGACAGTGATGTAATAATATATGCACACTAATGGAAGTAATCCACATGGAGCAATTTTTCTGTATGAGATTGAGAATAATGGAAATTTTCCTTAAATAACCAGAATAAAAAAACAATTCCCAAAATAGGAAATATGGGAAAATATTTCATAAAGTACCCAAAATTTACTGTAAAAGGGTAGTAAAATGTGATTACTTTGGAAAAACGTTTCCCCAAGCATATACAAATGTAGTTACAGTGGTAAATAGTTTTACAAGATACATGTTTTAGGAATTTCTTTTTTTCTTCTTGTTATATGTGGAAAATTTCTAAAAATAATAAATATACTAAGAAAAAATGGGTTAATTATTAGGTGGTGTTTATTATATGGAAAAAAATTAATCAATTTGAAGTTTGAATAAGGCTATAAGAAAACTTGGGATACTGAAATTCAGTTACAAAAAAGTTGGAAGCAGTGAAATTTCAGAGTTAAGTCAATGATTTTTTTGGTGGAGAAACAAAATTATGTTATAATGAAATTGAGTTGGTGGTTTTGAGTCACTAAATGGTGAATTTTAATGGTGAAAATCACATCTAAAAGATAATTGAGAAATTATTATATGAATTACATATTTTAGATGGATTTTTTATATGAGAGATTAGGACTTTATTTGACAGGAATAATAGTCAATGGTGAAGATGATAAAGAGAAAATTTCTATCAATAGATCATATGTATCACATTTTTTTATTATTATTCATATTTTTTTATAATAAACTTTGCTAATTTGAATATTTGTGGATATAGTTTTTTCGTGGAAATATGTTAAACTATATTGATATTATTTTTATAATTATTGTTTATGCTTTTGATTCATGTTTTTTTTAAATCACGCTTTGTTTTTCTAAAAAGCATCTTTATATTATTATTAATTAAACTATTGATAAGTTAAGATTAATTATAATAATTTTCAATAGAAATTTATTTATTCAAAATTAATATACTAATGTATTGATATATTAGGGATCATTAGGAGAATATCAGTGTCAAATCATTCTACTCTATAATCATTTTTCTATATTTTTTTTGATAATTTCTTCTACACTGTTTCAAGAATGAATAAGTGATTAGGAGTGAATAATTAACCTAAGAAGTGTCAACTAGAGTAAATTTACTAGAAATAATGATTATTTATATTTTATGTGGAATAATAATTCATACATTTGATTAGGGAAAACAAATATTTTTTTTAATGAAAGATGATAGAGTATATGTTGGTTAACTGAGGGATAGTGAGGTGATATCAACTACACTTCTTCATATATTCTTAATAGTCATGATAAAAATGTATCCAAGAACAATTTTTTTATCATACGAAGTCGATCTAGTGTCTCTTAATTAAACATTTGTTCACTAAAATATTTCCTATACTTCCTTTTATTTCTTTAATTATTTTTATGATTTTTAACTAATTTTACACACTTTCATCACATTGAACCATTTCACCCCACTATATTTGATTAATTTTTTTAACATTTTTAAAATCCTAAAACATTTCCACTTATCATATAGGATTCAATATTGCTTTAATTATACTAGTTCAACATAAGTATAAAGTAAATTTAATTTTCCACTAACATAATCAAAATCACGTCACCATTTTTTAGTAAGGGATCAATGTGTTTTAAAAAATATTTCAAAAATAAAATAAAAAACTAAAAAAACTAAAAACATAAAAAATTGCACAAAATTGTGCTTAAAACACAAAATTTTATAGTTATTTAGTTTGTTTGAGAAGTAAAAATGATTTTTTATTATTGCATAAATAGTATAAATCAATTATTGGTATTTATAATTTTTAAAGTGATTAATGTCATTTTTTTGAGTGATTTTATGTTTTTAGATCGATATATTGTTTTGCTGACAAATTTGGGTGTTAGTGTATTGAACATACAAAAACTTTCACTGATTCTACATGAAGACTAGAACATTATTGTAGGCATATTTCAAACCTTGGAAACCTAAGATTGAATTTTTTTGCAGTTCTCTTAAAAGGTAAAAGAAGTAGTACACAGAAAATAATGAAAAAAGAATATAAATAAAGAACCAATTATACAAATTCTATAAAAATATGTACTTGGGAATGAAATTTTTGATAGATCTAAAATTAGATATTTTTAACAACCCACTATTTCAAACAATCCATCTTGCATAAGTCCTTCCCCTAAGTCTAGGAAATATGATATGAATTGGTCTTATCAATCAATACTCTTATCCTATAATGGTTTTCCAAATGTGGACTCTTTAGACTTCATTAGATATTTCTATAGTGTTATTTAGAAACCACCACTTCTTGGGTTGTCTGATAAAGATTTAAAGTTGAGGGTTTTTTCCTTCTTCCAAAAAGGAAATGATAAGGATGGGGTTTAGTAGTTGGATGAATAATTATTTGATACTTTGGATCAAATATTCAATTTATTTGTTATCAAATTATATCACAAGAGGTTGACCATTGAGGTAAGTCGAAAACATCATTATTTTTGTATAATATGGGGGGATAATTTTCATAAAAAATTGATATAATTTGAATTATCCTTAGGTAGTTTAACAATTATTATTTTCTCCCTCATATCATAATTAATACTTATTATAATTTACTCACACCTTATCACCAAAATTTGGTTAACAAATATTCGGGTGGGGATTTTTTTTGATAATACAATTGAGAAGATATGAAAATATTCCATAAACTTGCATAAAAATCTTGATAGAAATGTTTTAGGAGAGGTAAGATAAATATGAGTGAGTTTAATACTAGTTTTCTCAAGAATCAAATGTTCAAGATGCTATAATTTTTAATAAAAATTAGGAGAGGCCCGTTAAAGATAAATTCTTACAATGAGGTATATATGGGTATATAAAGGCTTTCTATATTATCTTTTGTATTCCTATTCACCATAATGAAATTGATCAATTTATTTATTTTAAGGGTAGGAAATTTGGTAACCATGGCTGATGTGAGCACTTGTTTAAAAATTAAATTGATTTTAATTGACAATAACACCATTAATAATTAAAATATTGGTTAATTCATTCATTTTTTATACTTAGTGGAATTTTGAAATTTATTGGAAAGTGTCTTAAAACATTTTTTTATTGATATATTTATTTTTAGGTTAATATTGAAGCCACATATCAATTTTAAATATTGAAATAAAATTATTCGATTTCAATATGGAATTATCTAATGGATTATTTTTTGGATTTTTAATGTTTTAACATTTTCTAAATTAAATTAAAATACATAAATTATTTTTTTAAAAGGAATTGTGAAGTTTGATTTTCAATTTGGATTAGAGTGTGATTTTCAAATGTGAAATTATTCTAGTGATTTCCAAATATTTAATTTTAATTAAATTATTTAAATTTAAAATTAATTTTTCTAAGGCTATAATTTTTATTATAATTATTTTTATCATAATATAGATTTGATCAGAAAAAATGCAGGGCACTCAAATTTTGGAAAAGGTATAGATTTTCCATGACTTCTCTTCTTATGGTCAACTAAACAACTAAAAAATGACAAAGGAATTGAGCTTCCTCACAACAGAATCAATCAAGCACAAGTGTTCAATAAACTGCGCCTTGATACCTATGATGCCTAGAATGAAACAAAGCCATGGATTTACCCTGAGTCTTCCTCATTGCTTAATAGACTATTCTTTATCCTACATCAAAAACATGAGAAATACTTTCATGTGGTCGATCATTCTATTTGGAAATATGGTTAGTGATGAACACGTAAAAAAACACCAAAGTGAATGAACAACAAAAAACAATTCTATTTCCCTCCAAATAAAAGGGGATGCATAGTGAACAAAATAAATGTGTAGAAAATAAATGTTAACACTGAAAATTTTATGTGGAAAGACCAAAAAAGGAAAAAACACAAGACATAGTCCAGAAAGTGAGATCCAATAAAATCAAGGAGTATATGGTAGAGACACACAAAAAGGGAAGGGATCTCAAAAAGTAATAATCAGATAAATTAGTGGATCAAAGGTGTAGAGAATATGTAGTCTGAAAAAATTATCATTGAACAATGTTGATCACAAAATGACTCTCCTATTTGTATTTTATGGTGTGTTAAAAAGACTTATCAATTCCTCTTTTTATAAGGAAATATATCCACATCAAATATTTTAAATCCCCCAAAACACTTATTTGACCTTATTTATTTATTTAAGTAACCATGTTCGCCATTCAGAAATTGAGTCACACATGGTTCTCCATTTGAGGATACACCCAACAAACTCCCCCTTTGACTCAAGTGGGGATCACTGCCAACACTAAAATCAGTTTGAAAGTCTCAAATTTACATTGAGGTAGACTCTTAGTCAACAAGTCTAACCCATTATCATTAGTGTGGATCTTCTAGAGCTACAACTGTATCGAATCAAGGATGTCATGGATACAATGATACCGAACATTGATATGTTTCGATCTTCCATCAAAAATGGAATTCATTCCTAAAAAATAGCACTATGGCTATCAAAAAATAAAACATACACATTCTGATTAAAATTAAGCTATTGAATAAAAGTTTTCATCCACAAATTTTTTTTGTATGCCTATGTATCTGTAAAAAACTCTGACTCTGGGGTAGATAAGACAACAAATCTTTGTAATCTAGACTACCAAGATACTGTTTCCCCCACAGAAGTGATCAAATAACCCAAATTAGACTTCCTCAAATCGAGATCTCATGTTATATATGAATATTTAAATCCACAAAACTTAGGTTACCCATTTCCTAAACTCAATATTTGATTAGAAGTACCAAGAAGATAAAGAAAATATATACTTCACTACTCTCTAATTATCACTACCTAGATTAGATAAAAAAATGACTGACCACAAAAACTACATGAGTTATATCAGGTCTAGTACATACCATCACATACATCAAACAACCAACAAAAGATGAATAAGGTATGTGCTACATCTCCTCTCTCTCTTCATCAGTAGAAGGTGATTTCCCTGTACGAAGCTTAAAATGTAAATCAAGATGAGTGCTAACCACATTCACTCTATCTATATAAAATATCTGAAGAAACTTCTCAATATATCTTTCTAAAATAACCAAAAAAATTGGCCTTTCTATCATGGGAGATCAATATTCCATGAATCTATCATGCTATCCCCAAGTATTTCATATCAAAAGATTGAAAAAGATTCTTATTCAATCTATAAATTCTAGAAGCATCATGGAAAATAATGATAATATCATCAATATAAATAAATAGTACAATAAAATCATAATCATTAAATCTATGAACAAAAACACAATGATCAAAAGGTTTAATCCTAAAACCCTGAAGAAAAATGACATATTCAAACTTCTTATACCACATAGATATTTCTTCAAACCATACAAAATATTATTTAAATTTTAAACATCATTCTATTTACCCATTTCAAAAAAACCTTCTGGCTGCTCTATATAAATCTCTTCCTCTAAATATCCATGGAGGAAAGCTATATTCACATCCATCTCCTCAATATACAGATCCAAACTAGCATCCAAACCAAGAACAACCTGAATGGATGACATTTTGAAAATAGGTGAGAAAATCCCATCATAATCAATACCTTTATTCTTACAGAATCCTTTAACCACTAACCTTGTCTTGTATCATGGAATAGAACTAGATTCATTATCTTTAATCCGATAAATCCACTAATTTTGAAAATATCTCTTACTTGTAGGTAACTTCACCAGATCAAAGGTATGATTGTCATACAATGACCTCATCTCATCATACATTGATGCAACTCATCTATCCTTCTAATCAGTTTCCATTTCCTCATCAAAAGATTTTTGTTCTCCCCCTTTAGCGAGGAGCTCATACTCATAAGGTGAATATCGACTAGAAGTGGTAGGATGTTGAGATGACCACTGGAGTGGAACTATGGGTTCATTAATAACCAATGGAACCAGATCATTAGAAACAAAAGGTGCATCAAAAATTTCAACTCTAACCTATTCACCTTGAACATCATTTAGCACATCAACATAATCATCAGAATCAACAATATGAGGTAAATGTGAATCATAACTTGGATCAAGACTAACAAAGCCATCAGAAGATGGAGAAGTAAAATTTTCTCCCATATAAATATTTGTAATAGTCTGATCTTCCTTAAACACTACATCATGGCTACTAAAAATTTTCTTTAAAGAAGGATCATAGAACCTATACCCAAACTTATCGTGTTTGTAGCCAGTAAAAATATAGTACCATGAATTACCATCCAACTTGGATCTCACATCTTTAGGGACATGAACAAAATCCTTACAAGCCTCACCCAAAAAATTTCTAGGTAACTTTGCTTCCAAAATAAAACAATGAAATTTGTCCAAAAAAGTCTTATTCTTCCTATTAGCTACAAAATTTAGATGAGGTGTCATGAGAGACATCATCTGATTCCAAATACCTTCCTACCTACAATACTGATCAAACAGACCACAATAATCTCCCCCATTATCAGTGCAGATACATTTCAATTTTTTACCAGATTCTCTCTTAGCTAAAACTTGAAATTGATTAAAAATACTGATCCCCAGACTTTTGGAATTCAATAGATAAAACTAAAGCTTACATGAGTAGACATTAATAAATGTCAGAAAATAAATACCTTCAATAAAGATTGTAGATTTCAAAGGACCAAAAACATTAGAATGCACTAATTCAAGTACCTGTGACTTCCCATACAAGGGATGATTTCTAAAAATCACTCTTATTTGTTTTCCATCCATTAAATGATCACACATGTCCAATTTTACACTCTTCAAATCTGGATGAATATTTCGCTTGGCCAAACAACCTATCCATTTTTCACTAATGTAATTGAGTCTCTTATTCCATAACTTGAACTAAACACTCCACTCCACAACACAAGCAGTATCACAAGAAATAAAAGCTCTAATTCATTTCAAACCTAACTACTTCTTCCCTACAACCATAATCAAAGAACCCTTTGAAATATTTCATTGGAAATAACCAAAAGTATTGATAAGCCCTTCCTCATCAAAAAGTCTGGTAGAAATAATATTCAAGATAACTTTAGTCGCATGTCGAACATTCTTCAAAATCAGCTTACGTCCTATACTGATCTGTAAACAAATAGTCCCGATACCTAAAACATCAACATGACCATCATTACTTATCTTCAAAATCCCAAAATTACTTGGGGTGTAAGATGTAAATAACCCCTTCTTCGATGTCACATGAAAACATGATCCACTATCAAAAACCCAATAAGAATCATCATAAGAAATATTAATGGAGTCATAAAAAATAATAAGATCACCCTATATAGTGGCATAAATGCAATCATCTACATCCCCATTCTTCTTATATTGATTTTATTCCATTATATTTTATCTTTTTAGTTGATAAAAAAACTAATTAGCATGATTTTTCTTACCAAAATTATGACATTCAAAATATCTCTTCTTCGACCAAGATTTTCTTCTATATTTTCAATGATCTCGACTACTCTATCCCTAATCCTGGTTTCTCCCCATGTTCTATATGACTAAAATCTCTGAAGAATATTTCTCACGAGTACATCTCGTGACTTCTTCATTCTAAGAACAGACATAAAAAAACTTAATGAAACAACACCATTAGGAGCAGAACCGTTTAGAGTAACAAAAAAATTCTCCCAAGAATCGGGAAAAGTGTTAAGAAAAAAAGAGATAAAACCTCATCATCAAAATTGATACCCCTACCAGAAAACTAATAAAAAAAATCAATGATATTAAATCAAATAGTTATATACAGAAGTACCTTATTTGTACCTTAAATTCATCATTTTTTGAGAAAAAAAATTATTTTTTTCTATCTTGGAAGCATAGGTAGTCTCAATCTTCTCCCACAAAGTTCTAGCACAAGTGATTTTGGAAATATGGTTCATCACATTATCTTTGACCCTTTGGAAAATGAAAACAAAAACCATATCAAGATCAAATGATCATTATTCATCTAAAATCATTTCTGACTTATGGGTACTAAATACCAGAAGATCCATTCTCTTAACAAAAAGTAGATCCTTCATTTTTAGTCACCGCATATGGTAGCTGGTACCATTCAGGAAAATCATCCAACTGTAATTGTATTACATAATAAATATGAAATAAAAATAAAAATCTATGATACCATATGTTGGGAAATACGATAAGATATGAAGATAAAAATAAACACCAAAGTAAATGTGTAGCAAAAAAAATTATCCTTCCCTCCAAACAAAAGTGGATGCATGGACTGGAATAAATGTGCAGAAAATAAATGTTGACACCGAAATTTTTATGTGTAAAATCCAAAAAAGGAAAAACCATGGAATATAATCTAGAAATAGGGGTCCACTAAAATCAAGAAGTACATGGTAAAGACTCCTAAAAATGGAAGGAATCTCAAAATCAATACTCAGATAAAATAGTGGATCAGAGGTGGAGAGTAGATGAAGTCTAAAAATGATCATTGAACAAAGCCTATCACCAAATGACTGTCCTCTTTGTATTTTCAAGATTATTGAAAATCCTTTCCATTTTCTCCTTTTATAAGAAAATATATTCGTGTCAAAGATTGTAATTCCCAAAAAAACACTTCTTTTACCTCCTTTATTTATTTAAGGAACTATGTCCACCATTTAAGAGGAGAGTCATGAGGTGTCACCATTTGAGGAGGGGCCCAACACATTCGACTGTAGACCCTCTCCATAGTCAACCCACACAATGGAAATCCTAAAACGGAAATCAACCAAATGAATAAAACCAGTACCTATTAAAGATACCTCAACATAAAAATGAGACCACCATGAAAACACATGTCCCAATCAATGGTGAAGAACCAGTACTGTGCAACCCTAAGAATATGATGAATCTGATGTTCTGTTCGTGGGGGCTATGTTGTGCATTTTTTGGCTAGATTCGAACCTCTATCTAATTTCATAGATCCATTTGCAATGAAAAACCATGAAGACCTAGACATGCCCTATGGATCCATTCATGTTAGAGATTGACCAAGATGACCACCGAGGAAGCCGAATTTGACGAACTATTGAAGGCCAAAGATCACCGCCTCTGTAGAAGACCACCACATTCCCCCTACTAAAGATGACTACTCCTGATCCATTTTTGAAGAAAAAAAATCATGAGCTTGCTGATGAAGCTTCCCTGAAGCTGAGATAAATCCATTTATAATGAAACTAGATGAACTCTGATTCGCTAGAGAAGAAGAGCTACGCCACCGAGGCCGATTTCCGCGATAAAGATCCCGAGTCAGAACAACCATATTAAATTGATTACCATGACATGAAGATGGACCTAGAAAAATAAATTTATCTAAATTTAAATTAAATTGATTGTTATGTTTTTTACTATTCTAGTATAATCAAATATGTCAGGGAACTCATATTTCTCCAACCCATACTCGATCAAAAAAATCCTGTATGATTGGTGTTCGAGATATTTCCCCCAACGAATTCATTATCCAAGCTTGGGTTTACTCCAATGTGAAATCCCCCATAAAGAAGTTTGAACCCAATATTGTCACTCGATGAAGGCCCCATTCCACGAATCACTTGAGGAGTTTCATACCCAACACAAGATCTGAACATCTCTGTCAATCTACACTCGGACCAGCATCATTATGTAGAGTTTCCCAAGACCTGTTGTAGGCCCCAAACCACCATTGTCCAAATTAAAATAAATCACAACATTTTGAATCCCACATAAAGGCATAAATCCCAAGTCCTAATTCTGAGAACTCGAATTCCACCACCAGCACATGCACTACCTCATGTGAGCTCATCAACAAAAGTGTATTTTCCACTACACCTATGAAAAATCAGAACAATTCTACTCCAAAAAATACTACAAGAATGAGAAATGGATGCACATAACTTTTATCAGTGCAAAAAAAAGTGCTGATAAAGGGGGCCTTTATCAGTGCTGTTTTTAGCACTGATAAAGGCCCCACCTATATCAGCACTTTTTTTAGCGCTGATAAAGGGGGGATTTATCAGCGCTTTTCTTGAGCGTTGATAAATGTTAAGTTTCAAAAAAATATATTTTTTCATGAAAAATAATATTTTGTTATATAAGTATATTTATATTGATATAAATATAATATATATTTTTTTAAATATGTTATTGATAGGTATAAATAGACTATTACATTTAATATATAATAAATTTAGTGAAAATGGATTCAAAATATTTTAAAAAAATATTTTTAATTAATAATTTTCTAATTATTATCGATTAAAAATAATTTAATAACAATTTGAGGACATAAAAAATGAATACAATTAATAAAAGTTCTAAAATATGTTGAAAATGTAACTCAAATTTCAAACGACCATAACTTTTGATCCGGGTGTCCGTTTTAGCTCTACAACATATCAAATCAAAGCCTGCGATGATATCTATGCACTAGTGACCCTAGATAACCCTCTGTCACATTTTTCAAGGCCAAAAAAGGTCCATAAGGCCTCCAAAACTGAGTTTTTAGTCGGGATACCCCGATTTTTTAACATTCAAACAAGTGTAACTTCTGATCCGGATGTCCGTTAGGCCTGTACCACATATCATATCAAATATTGTTTCATTTTCTTCTATTTTACTGGTTGTGGTGTTGAAATAGAATTCTAGATTATAAGTTATGATCATTTTAACATTCTATGGCTTTTCAAATACACACATATATATGTATTTATTCGTAAATATATATGTGTCTCTGTGTGTGTGGGTGTCTATTTTTGTGTTTGTGTGTTTTATATATTTATATATGTATGTATTTATTTATTTACTTATAAAAACACATCAAATACATATTTTTTCATAAATGTATTTAAAAATAATCTTATAAGTACATTCTATGGCTTTTCAAATACACATATATATGTATTTATTTGTAAATATATATGTGTTTGTGTGCGTGTCTCTCTCTGTGTGTGTCTGTGTGTTGTATATATCTATGTATGTATGTATGTATTTATTTATTTATAAACACACATAAAAAACATATTTTTTCATAAATTTATTTAAAACTAGTCTTATAAGTATATATTAATATATAAATAAATATACGTATAACAATTATAACTAAATATATATATAAATATATTAATATACGAATTAATATATATATACTAATATATGAATAAATATATTTATATTAATATGAATCTATATCAATATATAAAATAAATTTAACTATATATATAAAGATATATCATTAAATAGAGAAAAAAGGAAATGGATTAGTGGTAAAGGTGCAGCCATGAAATGGGGGAGGTCCCGAGTTCGAGTTTGGGTGGAAGCGAAGGGGGTGCGCATGTATGAGGATTCACGGGAAGGGCAGTGCGCAGGAGACCTCATAGTGCTAATAAAGGGGGTGTGAAGCACTGATGAAAGCACTCCCCAGATTATTTTTAATTATTTTTATTTTTATTTTAATTTTTTTGTCCTTTATCAGCGCTAAAAAAAGCGCTGATAAATGGGTCTTTTATCAGCGCTTTTTTTAGCACCGATAAAAGAAGCCTTTATCAGTACTTTTTGGAGAGCTGATAAAAGGGACCCCCCTATATTAGCACTGAGCTTTACAATACCTTTTTAGCGCTATTAATGCCCGTTTTGAGTGCTGATATATGCCGTTTTTGTAGTAGTGAAATTTTCTTGAAGGCATGCAAACATGATCATGGTAAAATTTATAATGGAAAAGGGGATATAAAAAATTGATTGTGACCCTTGATGATGACACTGATAATCATCCAGATAATGTAGAATATAGATACTCACTATATTGAAATTAATGAATAAAAAGATATTTTTTTATAAATATTCTTATCTTCCCCACATTGAAATTATTCAACATCTTCTAATTATGGCTAGTTTTTGTCTAAAATTATTTTATTTCTTTCTATAATTTCAATTTAAATCTAATTCTCATTTTTTTCATTGTGTAAGTCCATTCTTTTCGCACCCCATTTATTCATGTTTTCTCACCCCTATGTTATCACAATAATTTGAATCTCTATGATCCTAGAGAATTAACCCATTACGGGTGGTCTGAGGGGAATCCTTGTGACGATCTTTAATTTATGAATTTATTTAATAATATATTTCCTCTCCAATTCTAGTATAACAATGAGAGTGTAATTTGGAGAAGATGATCACCACTCTACATTCCACTAATGCTTCCACACTACTTTACTTATTATAATTCAATGTCTCCCTTCATTCGGATCACACTTCATACCAGTGGAGTTATGTGATTTGAAAGAGAGAATGTTGTGAAATTACTCATAAGCGAGTGAGTAATTCCATTCAGTCAATTAAGAAACTACCTTACACATTTACCGTGGAGAATACATGGAGTTATTAATATTTTAGAGGATCTATCAAGTGGATTAGTAGTTTCATACAAATGAAAATAGTAGAGTATGGGTAGGTGAATGATATCAAACCAATTCATTTAATTAGGTGATTTAGAAAAAAAATTAAATAATGATATAACACACTGGAATTCATATTTAGGACCATTTTCATTTCTCAAACTCATTCTATAAGCATATTTATTTTAATTTTATTCTATGATTCCATTCATTCAAAAGCAAAAAAAAAACCAAACACCATCTTTCTATTATTTTTAAAAATTAAGAAAAACAATACATAACTGATAGGACAATGAAAATCTCAAACCCTACTTCTTTAGAGATGGCCTTGACCATCTATTAGGATACATCTGGAGTAAATATAATTTTTTCTCCAACACAACCCAGAACAACCACATTATCAACTTCGAACCATTGTTGCAGAGTAGGTTGAGTTTTCACTGTATTTAACACATTTAAATTAATGTTTTTCAGTTTTTCATTATTTTCATTTACTTCTTTCTTTATCTTTTCTTCAATCTGGATGAACATCATAGTGAGAATATTCTTTAATGGATCCCCACAAACAAACCCAGTTCATAGACCCATAAGTTCTCTGGGAGGAGAAATACCAACAATAATCAATTCCCAACCATTTCAATCGGGAAGGAATTATAGAAAAAGAAATAACTGAGAGTGAGATTCAAGAATTTATGGATAAATGGGATGAAATCAAAAAAGAACCCATAGTGAAAAAATAAAAGGAATAGGAAACACCCAACATGGAAGAACTAAAGAACATGATTGATGAAGTCATGTCCACTCTCCAAAACCAGGAGAACAATATGAAGATAAAGACTTAGAGCCCATGATCTTTTCCCAAGAGGATATTCAATAAGAGGAGGGGGATTTTCTAGAATTAGATGATCTTTAAATGTGGACCATTGAACATGTCTACCTAAACTGGTTTATCATTAAAAGAAACAAAAAGTATAAACTCTTGAGGGATTCCATTTTTCAAACTTTTATTTCTGTAATTTTATTGGACTCAACTCTTTAATGATCCCCACATGTTTTAAATGAAATTAAAGGATCATAAGAATTGTTACAGGTCATGGATTCTAAAATTGAAGAAGAAATGGATGAGTTTAATTTTAATGAAATGTTGGAATGTCCATTGCTACCCCCATCCATTTAAGAATCCTTAAAAGAGGAATTGTATCTATTAAATGAGCTATTTGCTGAAAATAGAGAGGGAAAAACCACTGAACTGGATTTATTTCATTTTATGTTTTTAAAAACTAAAATATCTTATAATAACCCAAGATTTCATTTTTAAAATTCAATCCTACTAATTTCTATCTTAGATGTTGAATAAGAAAGATATATGGGAAAATAACATGAGGATATAATTGTAGAGGCATAAGCCAAAAGAATTAAAAATGGCCTTCCAAGGGTGTTGCGTGGGCATCACGAATTTCAACCTAGGGTATTATTAGGAAGTAGATTAATCCTTATACTTGTTTCATTTTTTAAAATATGATCTAAAACTTGATCTCATAAATTTTCAGATTGTAGAACCAACATCATTTTTTCTTACCCTTGAAAAATATGAAGAACTCATAGTAGCTACCTTAAAAGAAAAACTAAATCTATTAGAAAATGAGTAAGTAGATGCCCAGAATAAAGAATAAAAAATTTATGAAGACTACTTTGAAAACCTGCTGAGATCCTCTCTAGAAGAGGACTCGAAAGTGGCTAGGAACCCAATGGAAAAAATATGAAGATGCTCTAAGACATTTGGAGAAGCCACTACTCTCTCAACAACACACTGAACATTAACTAGAGGGAGGCATGATAATAGAATAAAAATTACCAGTGGATACCCATGAGGAAATAGAAGGACAAGAAGTTTCATATAAAAAAGGGATTTTGATTTAAACTCCACCTTTTTTTATTTTATAGAATTTTAATTGTTTACTAGCTCAACTTTATTTGTACATATCCAAACAGCATCAATGGAGCTTCCACTAGATGAAGAAGAAAGCACGAGAACTGTGGCTGAGGCCGAGGAGACCCCATAAATAATCCTACTTCCCCCACCTTACCAAAAAATGAAAAAATTTGATTGGATGAACCTAAAGAGATCTATTAAAGGGGACCTCCAAGAAGGAGTAAAACCATATAGCTGTGGAAGAAATAATATGTGGTTTTTTGAATCACATAAACCCCATCCTCTGATGGGTTGGGGATAAACGTAAATCTTTATCATAGCAGATATTATAAAATATAGCACCTCTTAGGGGGTTTTACCCAATAAATATCTTCCATTATTCCATAAATTTCCTTTGTTTTTAGTATTGTATTTTAATTCTTAATATTTTTTTTAATAACTACTTTTTTATGTGAAGGGATGTAAGTGGAAATAAGATACTAGAAATGAATGAATATCATTGGAAGAAAATAGAGGTGGAAATCATATCCCACCTAAGTTGTCTAAATCCCAAGAATAACAACATTCAAGTGGACTTCTTCCATACTAATTAATCATATTATCCTATTTATTTTATATTTAAAAATGGAATCATAATTATTGAATATCATTTAGGATATAGTGAAAATGAAGGGTGGGGGAAGGAATGAAACTTGTTTAGGATCCTTTTAAAAGTTTTCTAGAAGTGAACGAAACTATAAATAATTTTCTTTCCTTTGTTTTTAAATATTTATTTAAGATTAATTGGAAAACTCAATAAAATTTGTAAACTCCAAGTGATTGTGAGTAGGTTTATCATATTATTGAATCTCAAAAAATCAAACGATTTCTGAAATGTATTTGTTTTCTTTGGTTATAATTTTCATAAAATTTCATGATTTTGGAAAGGAAATTGAAATCCAAAACCCCTAGAAAATTTCATTAATTTTTATTCCTTTCTTGAGGGGTTTCTATACCATCTTTCACATCATATTTATATTTACATCATTTCTTGAGAGTGGCTTGATATTTGTATTATAATCTAGAACTTGTGTTTATTCCATCTCAAATCTTGGGAACTCATGAGATAATTTCAATATGATTAAGGAATTCTATTTCCAAGCCCCTCATTCTCCCATGAGGTCGACCTTGAACAATGATCCTATTTAATCCCTTAGATAACCACAAATGGTCTTATTGGTTTAAGATGTATTACAAGATAAATTATCTATTACCTACCTTTAATCTAGAATATAATTTAATGAATAATTAGAGTTTATGTGTGGGGGATTGGGGCTTCTATATATTTTTTATAGGAATAATTTTAGTCTAAGGGGGCTATGAGAGGTATGATTCATCATTATGGGGATGTTTTGAAAAACAAAAATGGGAATTATTCACCTAATGTACATTCCATTTTTATCACCATATTCTCCTCAAATATATATATATAGAAAATAAAAAATAATATAAATAAATTAAAATAAAAAAGGGGATAAGTTTAAAACATTCCTTGTGATCATATGAGTGATTCATGACCATAATAAAAGAAAAGGGCATGATCACTATTCATTATGTGAAAACTAAAAAATCATTTCCCATAAAAAAAGAGAAAAAGTAAAGAAAAAAATGTACACTTGGAAAAATAAAAAAAGTAGGAGATTAGGATGATACATTATTTGTATTCATTTCATAACAAATGTCCATTAAATAGAAGATAAAAATGGGAAGTTTGTGTTATATCATTTTTAGGGGGTATTGAGTGAGGGATTGTTTGATAATTTACTTGATAAATCATCCACTTTATTTAAATAGTAAAAATTTCCTCTTTTTTACAAAGAATCTTTAAACACTTTACCACCAACCTCAAAGCCACTAAAAAATATTTTCAAAGGCCTCATGATTTATTATATTTTTCATGATTCACAGTGTGGAGAGATGAGAATTTTCCCAAGCATATGGGCATCAATTACTTCCCAAGTATGAGTGTAAATCTAATAAAAAAATCATCTTGAGTAAAGATTAGAAGTGTACTATATGTGAGGTAGGTCTCAAAATGAAATTTGAATGGTTTTTGAAGGTCATATTTTATGTGATTAAAATAATTTCATGCCTTTGATATTAAATAAATTTATAAATCATGCTATCATTTTTGGGGAAAGTACCAAAAACGTTTCTGCCACATTCTGTCTGATAGTTTGGAGTTTGTTGCGACTATACCTTTTCACTTTTATTGATCAAATTTTATTTAAATTTAAATTTCATTGAAAAATATGTTATAAATCGTAAAAATCTGTAAATAATTTAATAAAAATAATAATTTTAAAATTCATTGATAAAATTTTTCAGAGGTATAATAGTTCACGTGTGGGAACTGGATGAAGATGACCACCGAGGAAGCCGAATCTCGGGACACTGTTGATGGTTGAAGCTTACCACCACTAGACTAGCCACTAATACCATTATAGAAACACACTGAAATCCCTTTATTAAAGATGGCAGTTTCCATTCCATTATTGTAGAAGATGAATACTAAACTTTTCAGTGAAGCTTTCTTAAAGCTGAGATGAAGCCATTCATGATGAAACTAGATGATTATCGATCCACTATGGAATAATAGTTGTTCCAATGAGGTCGATTTCCATGATAAATATCTTGTGATGGCACAATCCTATTTAAATGATTATTATGATCGACACTTGAAGAAACTCCTTGAAAAAAGGAATTTCTCCAAATTCAAAATTAAATAATTTTTCTATTTCATGTATTATCAAATATGGTAAGGATCTCACATTTATCCAACTTACTCAATATAGGATTGAAAAAATATTACATGATAGGTGTTTGAGGTATTTATCCCAATGAATTCACTAACCAATATTTACTCAAGTGATGTAAGCAACCATGTACAATCCAAAACCCAGAATTGGTGCTTGATTAAGGTCTCATTCCAAGAATCAATTGACAAGTTATATACCCTTCACCCAACCTCTCTGTTAATGTAGACTCAAACAATAATCATTCCATAGACCTTTACAAGAACTAATGAATTCCCTAGAGACTTCTGATAACTAAAATTCCACCTCTATCATGTGCACTCCCTCACGGGAGCTCACCGAACAAAGTGTGTTTTCAACTACATCCATGAAGCAACATAACATGCCCACTCCATATTTTCCTAAGGGCATACATGCATGATCCTGGGAAAATTTCAAATTAGAAAATATGATATAAATGGAATTGATTATGATCCTTGACCATGAAATATAGAAATCATCAAGATAATGTATAAGCCTGTTACTCATTTCACTAAAATCAAGGAACAAGTTGACTATTTATAAATATTCTTATCTTCCCACTTTGAAATTATCTAGAATATTTTGATTAGTACTATTTTTTCTCTATAATTCATGTAATTATTTCCGCAATTTTATTTTAAATATAATTCTCATTTTTTTCATCACACTATTTTGTTCATTTATTCCCTTATTTCTTTTTGATTTCTTACCCCTTTGACATCCCAACGATATGAATCTCCACGATTATAGAGCACTAACCCATTTCATTTGGTTTGAGGGGAATCAAAACATCGATCTTGAATTTATGAATTTATTTATTAATATATTTCCTTTATTATTCTAGCATGACAATTGAAGTGGAATGTGGAGGATATGATTGTCACTCTACATTCCACTAAGACTGCTACACTCATATACTTGTTGCAATTCAGTGTCTCCCACCACTCGGATCCGACATCATACTAGTGGACTTGTGTGATTTGAATGTGATAATGATATGAAATTGTTTTTAGGCGAGTGATTAAGTGCATTCAATTTATTGTGGAATGTTCTTACCCATTCACTAGGGATAAAACATGGAATTACTAATCTGTTAGAGGATCTGTCAAGTAGATTTATGGTTTTATATAATGTAAAATAGTAGAGGTTGGGTAGGTGAATTACATTGAAACTATTAATTGAATTAAATGATTTAGTGATAAGGTCCACCCAAGATCAATGTATCAACAAGAGGGGAAGGGAAAAATCAGTGATATATTTTTAATTTTATGTTATTTTTATTTTATAACAACCTTCTCCCCCAATTAAAGAGTTATCACTTTTCTAAGACCAAAACATTCACACATTCATAAGAACAAAAGTATTGACAAGGTTCACTACTCCACAAGAGTTGACAGTCCTTGGAATGGTCTGGAAATAATCTAATACCACAAAATCCACTAGAAAATAATCATTTTGTTTGGATACAAAAAATTAGGATATACCCTTACACGTGTGTATCACTATGTTCAATACAACAGTGCATCCGTATCACCCAGCACTAACGATGTAAAACAAATTTGTGTAACAAGTTAAGAAACCTTACCCAGTTGGTTCAAAAAAGTTTCTCTATGATGACAAACAACTAATACTTTTGTAATTATTCAAAACACAAATCTTTAATTTCCAACCTAGTAGTAGGTAGAAACAAATCTTCTTATCTTCATAAAAAAACTAAGTCTGATGGATTTGTTTGATCACTCAGTCCAATTTCTCAGTCTGAAAATATATTTTTACCAGGATACTCCAGAAATATTTCCAAACCGCTTATATATTTCCCTAGGATTCTCAATTTGATTTATTTTTCTGATCTAGTAACCAATTTTTTACACTTATTCTGTTAGAAAATATTACTTAGGAAAACCCAGGCCAGAAGGTTCTTCTCAATTTTATTTTTCTGTTTGATGAAAATGGTGGACTAGATTTTTGATCTTTATATGATTGATTGGTTTATGATCTAATTCAATTAATCAGTTTCAAAAAATATAACTAAACTTTTTAACCTCTAATAGAACTATGCATCTAATTCCCCTTTGATACAAACACTATATCAGATGGTTCAGTGTTAGAACTCCTCTGATGGATCAGTGGCATACCATGTCTAATGGACTAGTGTCAACAACAACTACTTTCTTATTGATTTATTTCAATTGATGACAAATCCAATGAACAGGTTCGTTACAGTAGATCAGACAGTCCGATGGATTAGCCCATTTGATGGATCAGTCAATCAATGCTTTAATAAAAACCTATGAATTTAGAAAATTCAAAATCCCATCATTCAAAACATTTCTGTATCTTGTGATCCTTACACAAATGATCTGAGACATGAAGAATTTGACTTCATAAAATTTCCTATTAAAAAAACTCCTAATTTTATCATGACATCTACATGATTTTGAGAACATAAGGATCAGCATTGCATCATCTTCCTAACATTGGAATGTTCTATGAATTACCATTCTTCTAGTACCTTCTACATTTCCAACCAAACCTCAATCTGATTTGAAAACCATTGAAAAAACTTGAACACCTTTTATACCCTTTTCTTTTAGAAAGGTTGGATGATAAGTTTAAAGATAAATCATGATGTTGGAAACTTAAAAAAACGAAAAGAATTATCATATTTAGTATTGATTTATCTAGACTACAATATATTTTCTCATACTGATTGAAAATTCATTCGGGAACCAAGGTGAGTCCAATGAGCCTTCTCACCCAGAAAAATTTCTAGAATAGAAAACTAAAACCAGTTAACTTCATTAAGAAATTTTAATCTGAATAAATCATACTGGTACCTCCTACATATAAACACCAAATCATATAATGTTAATTTATTTTTTATAATGAAAAAAATACAAAACATACACAAAAACAATCACTTCAACTAGAATCTAAAACCCAAAATTTTTTTGTCAAAAAAGGTTCATAAATCACTTAACATTGTAACCTCAAGATATGACGTAATAATCAACAATTCTAAGCCTACACAAAAAAAATCATTTTTGGAAATAAGAAACACTGAAAACAAATCTTTATTTTCCACAAGTAGAAAATTAAGAATCTTCTTCTTGAATCTTAAAAATTTCCATCTATTCACATATTATTTCTTCCTATAAAAAAAGTTTCCTATACACACTTCATCAAACTATTAGAATAGTTCACAAACTTACATGTGAAGTTCACAAATTACCCACAACTCCCCCTACATACATGCTTCCTTAAAAGGTTTAGAACATATCAGATAATAGATTTATGAAATAAAATTTTACTCATTTGAAAACACTATCAGAATAACAGATGAGAGAGGGGAAAGAGACACAAAACTCAACCTTGAAGAGAAAGTGTTTGGACACACATGTTCAAACTAAATTTGAAAAATTATTCCTTTAGGAAAGGTTTTTGGAATATGTCACACACTTATTCCAATGTAGGAACATACTCTTGCTTGATTTCATTCTTCTTCACAAGATATTTGATGAATTAATATTTTATATCAATATGTTTTGAATGAGAATGTTGTACTAGATTTATTGTAAGGTTTATAATACTTTTATTTTCACAACCTAAGAGAAGAGGTTACATTACTTCAGTAAGTAGGTCTTCCATCCGTGTCTTCATCCACATAAGTTGTGTTGCATCTTGAGTGGAAAAAATATACTCAACTTGAACTATTCTAAGAGTTACTAAATATTATTTCTTAGTATGAAAAATTACAAAACTCTCCCACATAAAGAAACTCCACTATATGTGGATCTTCTATAATCAACACTATCTTTCCAATCAGCATCTATATAGCCAAACAAATCAATTATTTAGGATCTATAATATGTGATTTTGAAATCTATTATGCCTTTGATATATCTAATAATTA
This sequence comes from Viscum album, assembly GCA_963277665.1. Classification (NCBI taxonomy): domain Eukaryota; kingdom Viridiplantae; phylum Streptophyta; class Magnoliopsida; order Santalales; family Viscaceae; genus Viscum; species Viscum album. Next base: position 303,216,960 of record OY728144.1, read on the forward strand.
TTTTTCTATCTAATAGATGTGATTATTTTGGAGAACATTGGAATATTTTACATAAGGTAACAACATAAAAAATATCTTGTATTGAGCCAGTCAGATACAACAAACATCCAATCATATTCTAAAAATATTTAGTGTAAACTTACTTACCTTATCTATATTTAGTCAACTAGGTTCCCACATAAATTGGCGTGGAAACTCTTTCTAATTTTCCATCAAAACTTATTTATAAGTTACTTAGAATACTTTTATTGAGAAAGAAATATGTATTTCTTTGTTTGTGAGATTTTTAACATAAGAAATTATTTCATTTCACCAATCATGAAAATATCAAAAAAAACATTTGATTTCTTCAGAAAACCTCTCAAAAGGTATTTCAGCATTCCCACCAAAGATAATTTCATCAACATACACAATAACAATAATGTAAATATCTTGACTTTTTTTGATGTAGAGATTACTATAAACTCTTCCTTTATTAAAATTCAACTTTCTTAAGAGAGTATCCAATTTTAATACCATTCCCTTACATCTTCCATTAGACCATACATGAATTTTTTCAACTTAAATACATAACCTTTATCCTTCCCAATAACAAAATCACATGGTTGTTCAATATACACCTATTCATCAATTTCACAATTCAGAAATGATGACTTCACATAAATATGAAAAAAATAATAACATAATTATGCTGAAATTGAAATAAATATTATAATTGTTTCTAACCTTACCATAGGGTAAAATGTCTCATCAAAATTAATGAATTTTTTTTGAGTAACCTTTGTAAACTAGTCTTTTTTTTCTTTTCACTTTACCATCTTAATTAAACTTGTTCTAGAACACCCACTTTGTACAAGTATTTTTTTCATTTGGTTTAGGTATGAGTTCCCAAGTACCATTATTAAAAATTGGATCAAAATCTTCATTAATATCTTGAATCTATTATGGATTCTCAAAAACTTAATTCACATCTTTCATCTCAACTTTTAAATATAAATAAGTATGTGTAATGAATTTTTATATTCTTCTTGTTTGAACTTTTTTGATGTTGATCGCCAATAATGTTTTGATCTTACACCAGTCTCATTAACCAAGGATGAATTGTATGAAATTATTCCTCATCTCTAGAAATAGTTGAGTTTGATTTTTCCACCTGTGTGTCATCAAAATTGTTGGAATGCTTCTCATGCTGCTTAACAACAATTATTTCATCCTCTTCATCTTTCTCATCCCCATGTAATTATGAAACATATTCCTTAAATCTTTCATTACCTTTTACATATAAATAATCAACTATTATTCTTATATATTTTTTGAAATATCAATATCCTATTCTATTTAGAGCATATCCAAGAAATAATCCATCTTCACTTATATGATCAAACTTTTCATGGTTTCCACTTTTGTTCTGTATGATGCAAGGACTCCCAAAAACTCTTAAGAATTTATGGAGTTTTTTCATAGAACATTTCATAAGGGGTCATATCAGAACATGGCCTATATAAACATCAATTAAAAATATAAATAGTTGTGCTCATATCTTGCCTCCAAAATTAATGAGAAATATCATGTTCAAGTAACATAGTCTGCCTCATTTCAACCAAAATCCTATTATTCCTTTCAGAAACACTATTTTGTTGTGGTGTATATGGTGTACTGAGATCATTCCAATTTCAATGTGTTTCAAGATAACTTTTGAACACTTTATTCTTGTATTCACCACCATTATTAGATCTCATCCTCTTCAAATAATACATATATTCCTTCTAAGTACTTCTCCTGAAACTTTTAAACATCTTTAGAGCATATGAATTATGTTTCAAATACCTAACACAAGTAATGTGAGTAAAAGAATCAATTAAATAAATAAAGTAATTATCTATAAAATTTTATTATTTTCCCATTGTCCCACAGATACTAGAATAGATAAGTTATAGGGTACAAGTTTAATGAATATCAACTTTTTTATGCATAGAGTTTGTATCATTTCTTTTTTAGAAAACTATGAAACTCCAATATATTATTTTTGACCTTTCAGGGATACCAAATACAATTTATCACTATGATAACGTTATCATTTTCCTCTAAAACATATGTTCCAACCTTTTATGCCACAATTAATTTTCTTCCGTCACACTTAACTAACATGAATTCTAAATTTGACCAACTTGAAACAATTCTCCTTTTGTATGTTGTCCACTTTTAACAACCTTTATATCTTCCTCTATTTTCACAAAATAAACACATTTTCTAAAAAAAACTTTTTTTACTTCATCACAAAGTTATGAAATGCATAAAATATTATGTTTTATCCCATCAACAAATAAGTATTTCTTGAATTTCAACTTTTCTTCCCCAATAATAAAGGACCCAACACCTATGATTCTAATGTATTAATCATTTACAAATATCATTGTACCTTATTTCAAAATCTTTCAAATTCTTAAAAAATTAAAAGTCTCCTATCACATTATAAGAACACCCACTATACAAAATCCAAGGTCATTCTCCATTTGTTTATTTTAGAGTAGTATCTAAAACAAGATAGTTTTTCCTTTATATTTATTCAAATTTGGATTCCTAGAATTTTTATAAACATGTTGTTGTGACAGTCACAAAACAAGACACCTTTTTCCAGATGTTCAATTTGTTCACATCTTTTACAAATAGATTCCAGAGGCTAGAACCTATTTTTAACTTTCAAAACATCTCTCTTAGATTTATTCCTTTGAGATAATTGACCCACCTTGAGATTTTCCTTCTATAAATCATTGAATAGTTTTAATGTTGTTGATTAAACCAACACATATTTTCTATATTCCCAAATCCATCATAATTACAAAATTATCCATAAAAAGAATATTTACCTACGTAACATCCATACTATCCAAAATTGTGAACATGTTTCTCAGAAACTTTCTTATCATTAACATCAGAACTTTATTGATCCCCAAACATTTTATTATCAACTGAAATATTCTTCTTAACTTTTTATTTCTTTCCAAATATATCAAAATCATAAATGGTAGAAGCTTTTGTTTTGGAATAATAAATTTTATAAACCTATAAATTTACAATTTAGTTAGTTTTTTCAACAAACAAAATTTTCTCATATTTATTCTTCTTAGGAACAAATTCAAATTTTTATCCTTTTAAGGTAAATTTTGTAGATCCTTTTCATGTTCACCCTTTATAGAACTTTCACCAACTTCAGAGATAGATTTGTTGGAACTTGTAACTCCCATATCATCATTAGAATGTTTTTGTTAAAAAAGATCCAACTCTTCATCCTTTGCCTTCATCTTTACTTGAATATTTTCATTACCATTATTTTCCTTCTCAAGAGACTTATTTAGACAGTCAACTCCATTTAGTAAATTATCTTTTTATCTAGGATGAAATTTTTATTGTTTTATATAGAAATTTACTTCTGCATCTTTTTGATTTCTCTTTCAAGCCTTAAAATATTTTTGACACCTTCTTTTAATTCTCTTTTTAGAAGAAATTCTATCTTAGTATGTTATTCTTCATAACTACTGCTTCCGAAATTATAATTTTTAATAGTAGCTATGAAAAACTTTAGAAAACTTAGTAGCTTCAACTTCACTATCTTTATCTTCATCACCATTAAATAAAAAACTTCACATTTTAGATTTTGAGAACTTTTTATCTTTTACCTTGGAATAAGATTTTTAAATATTAGCCTATTTTTTCCCAGATCTTCTTGAACTTATATTTTATTCATCACTATCTTCCTAATTATTTCTTCGAGTACAATTTTTAGTAAATTTATTAACGACTCCATATTCAAACAAAAATAGAGGTAACTTTACTTTATAATTTCCTATACCACTTTTCACATTTTTAGAAAAAAAATAGAGAAATTCATCATGTTTTTTACATAACTCATTTTCAGATTTAGAGTCACCACCTTATTCATCTTCAAGAATCTTCTTAAACTTCCATTGCTTAACATCCTTGAATAAAATTTCTCGATCATTTTTTTTTTGAATTTTATAACTTTATCCCTTCTCATTTAATAAGTAGTGAGAGTACTATGAAGATCCTTAAGAGACAAGGTTATAGGATCTATATATTTCAAAGTTGAAACATTGTAATCAAACTAATCAAGATTAATTCAAAGTATATTTTCAAAAATATTTGAATCTTCTAGATTCTCACCAAGACATCTTATAGTGCTAACAATATCATTCCCACTTGTAAAGAAGTAACCAACAGATTCAAGATCACCCTTTTTTAGATCTTTATACTTCAAACACTAGATTTTTATCTTTTCCTTCTTCACCTTCGTATTTCTTTTATAATTTGTTCCAAACATTGTCACTTTACTGCTAAAAAAATTACAGTTTTTTAGTTATTAAAAACAAAAATCTCCACTTTCCTACCCAACATATGGTAGTAACAACTCTTTTGATCCTTGTTAAAATAATTAACTCTGATGGATTAGTTCAATTCTTTAATCCAATTTCTTTTTATAAAAATATAAGTCTATAAGGATACTCAAGAAAAAATTTTGAACTAATTTTATATTTCTCCAAAAATCACTATATGATTTCTTAATCCAATCTGGTAAACTATTTATTACACTTCTTCTATCTAAAAATATTCCACAAGAAAACTCAGTCCATAAACTTATTCTATCAAAAAATTATTCAGTACTATTACTCTCTTCACACATGAAAATTGTTTCACCAAAAGAAATTAAAATGTACTTCCTTTTATTTATAGGCACCCTGAAAAGGAATAGGAGGGAAACCACTTTCACTTTCACACTCAACCAAATTTCTATAAACAAAAATTCGACTTTCATTTTGACTTCATATTTTAATATTTCAATGCTTCTCAACTCTACATGATTCTTATCAAAACTTCTCAAATATTCTTACAATTGTATCCATATTTAAAACTTTCAGACCATTCTTCAGTCTGATACATAAGTCATTCTAATACTGTTCTTCATTATGATTAAATCACATGTAAAACTGAAAAATACCATTATATTCCTTCATACCATTTGAAAGATGAATAAATTTTCATTCTAGAGCACCATACCAATTGAAATTCATCGACTAAAATATTGAAACAATTTTTGCATAAAAATTGTTGAAAATTATGCAGCCTTTAAAACCCCATTGAAAACATGTTGGAAAAAGTTCCAAAAGAAATATAATTTTATTTAATTGTTCAAAACATCCTTAGTCCACATCTGATGAAGTAAAATGTTCAATGAATTATCGGTGTCAACCTGTGTCTAATGAATTAGTCTATGATTCCATATTATGTATCAACATCAACATCTATATAATGGATCTTAACCCAAATGAAAAAGAAATCCTAACTTATTTTTCTCTTGACCCAAATGAATCCAACATTTATTTTGTTTTATGAAAATGGTTGACTACATTGTTTATCTTCATCCGATTGATCGGTTTATGATATCATTTGGTTCATGAGTCTCAAAAACCCCAAGAAAACTATTTTTCCTACAATAGAACTATGCATCTGATTCCCCTTTGATAAAAACACTGTGTATGATGGATTAGTTTCATAACTCCTATGATAGATCAGTGTGAATCTATATTTCGAATTTTTCTATGTTTCCATTCAATAGAAAACTCAAAAAACAACCAAACACCATCTCTATATTAAATTTAAAAATTAATAAATCTAAACATATATATATATAAGTTCTAGGACTGTGAAACTACCAAAACTTACTCATTGAGAGACAACCCTAGTGAGCCACTAGGCTACATTAAGAGTGAAAATAAATTCCATTTTCCCACGGCCTGCGATAACTATGTTATCAATGAAACTTTTAAAAAAATAACTCTAGTTATAAAAACCATCATATTCTAGATTGGAGGGACTAAGGGAGTTATTTCAACTTACTATAAACAAAATTAACCCATAATATTATAGACACAAGGCTGAAGTTGAATATCTAAATTATTTTCTTGAATCTAAATTTAATTACATGCAAAATTTAGTTTATCTAAACTCAATGATACTTAGGTGAGAGAAAAAAGGGAAAAATTATATGTTCCACTGAAATGATACTAAGAGATAATTTGATGTATATCACTAATATAAGTGGGTTTAAAACTTGAAAATATGATAGGAAACAACCAAGTAATGATGAACTTTATGCTTTGAGTGGCTTTAGATTCGAAAATCTAGAAAAATATAAAACTAGAATAGTATAATTCAATGTGCAAAATGATATGTAAACTAATTTTCTTGTTAAAAAACACAAATTACAAAGTAAACTAAAATTTTATCTAATCAAATAGGGAAATAAGGGAGATTAGATTGAGGAAAAATATAGGAACCATCATTTCTTATATAACTATACCCCACTTATCACATACCCTCAATGGGTTAAACAAAAATAAGACAACACAAATTATTTAAAATTCTATTTTATGTTTAAGACATTTTATGTGAATATTCCTTTTATTGAAACCTTTAATAAAATTAAATATTATCTGAAATTTCTTAAAATATATTTGGTTAATGAGAGGAATATGTAGTTTTACAAAATAAAAATTATCAAAGAATGTAATGTAGTTTTGTAGTGGAAAGTATCCCTAAAATTACAAGTCCATAGATTTTTTATCATATAATTAAAAATAAAAAAAATTAAAGAGAAAAATTATATCTATAAATAAGGATATGGTGTCAATATCATTCCATATATTTATTCTGACTATTGGGTCTAGGGGAATTGAAATTAAATTCACATTCACTCTAATTGGATGATAGGGCCATTGCTTGATGCATTGGGAGAGTGAATAACATATTAGTTAACATAGAAAAACTCAATTTACCTACTAATTTATTGTTTTTGAAGATTAAGTGTGATAAAATTGTTCCAATCACTTTATAAAGACATTTTCATACTAAGATAAGGGCTATGATTGATATAAAAAAGGGTAAGATCACTTTTGTCATGACCCGCCTCCCGGGCTATGAACCTTGTCATCTGACTCCCTGGGTCTCCTGTAATACTTTGGTTTCCTTCCCAATACACCAGAGGCTATTACTCATTAGGGTCGCTTATCAGACTAATGAATGTCCCCATAGGCCAAGATGTGTTATTTCAGTGTGTTTTGTCCTCACTCACACACACCACGGGAAACATCCTAGAAGGTCACCCATCCGGATTACTACTCCAGGCCAAGCATGCTTAACTGTGGATTTCTAATCAGGTAGGATCCCGAAAAGAAAGGTGCACATTGTTGAAATGGGTAGTAACAATTAGCCTTTTTAAGTCTCACTTTTCCAGGGGTGTTACATTATCCACCCCTTTTAAAGCACAACACCCTCGTTGTGGACCCCAAGCCTCAAACCCAGGCAGTGCCTAAGCACTTTCAGCTGGGTATTGGCTCTGATACCATTTTGTCATGACCCACCCCCCCGGGCCATGAACCTTGTAATATGACTCCATGGGTCTCCTGTTATACCTTGGTTGCCTTCCCAGCACACCATAGGCTATTACTCACTATGGTCACTTATCAGACTAATGACTGTCCCCACAGACCAACACATGTTCTTTCAGTGTGTTTTGTCCTCACTCACACACACCCTGAGAAACTTCCCAAAAGGTCACCCATCCTGAATACTACTCCAGGCCAAGCATTCTTAATTGTGGAGTTCAAATCAGGTAGGATCTCGAAAAGAAAGGTGCACCTTGTTGACATGGGTAGTAACATTTAGCCTTTTTATGTCATGACCCGCCTTCACCAAAAGGAGGGAAGGGTCAACAGATTGCCATGCCCTTCTTACATTATGTTAATGGAGAGAAAATGACCCCTGATACTCACTTTCAATAGGTCCTGGAGTGGCGACCAGCACTAAGGGTGTAGAATCACACACTAAATGGAAGGCATTTTGCTTTTTCTTTTAATAGGATCGGTAGATAAGATAGTGAATCCCGCAACACCAAAACAGAAAGTGCAAGTAAAGTTGAAAGTAAACCATTCCCATATGCATGTTCAAAGGTAAAAGATATTATTCAAACAAATCCAAAGGTGAAAAGATACCAAAAAAAAGGAAAACAACAACAGTAACTGCCCCAAAGGTCCAAGCTAGTACGGCTCCGCACGATCCCTGAAGTCCTCCTGGAAACCTGAAAGTAGTTTTATATACGTAGGGTGAGCATACAAGTACAATCAGTAGGGAAAACCAAAGACTCTCATGCACAAGTGGGGAGGCATACTAATGCCCTGTGAGAAAAGAGATAACCAAGCACCTAGAAAGGAAACCAACCACCCAAGCCTCACCAAGGCACACTACCCAAATAACGCAAGTCAAGTAATGTATATTAATATCACATCGATGTTTGTGTACCCCGCACCACTTTCCCACTGGTTATTGAAGACATCCTATGTATCGGACCAATCCCTCCATTCTCATCGCAGTCCCACTGCCATTCCCCGCCCGCACACACCTGGGCCACAACCACACATTCCACCCACAAACACTTGTGCCACAACCACTAACCTGCCCACAGACACCTGGGCCACAACTGTCACACGTAACCACACTGACAAACACATAGGATAGAACAACCACTACCATTCCCGAAGACACCTGGGCTAGAAGAACTATTTCCATGCCCGAAGACACCTAGGCCTCATCCCGAAGATACTTGGGAAACACCTGCCTGCACACACCTGGGCCGACCACTACACTACCCTGCCCAAATATTCTTCGGCTAATAATGGACTTGTCCATTACAGCCCGCCCGAAGATACTTGGGATATCCGGGAAAGGGAGCATAAGGGAGCTAATAACCAGCCACTAAAAGAAGTGTTAGGAAAAACACCCTCCCCCATGAAATGGGGGTGTTCAACACTAAGTGCTCAACTTGGGTGGGGCACGAATAAGAAACAAAAAAACTACAAGTATATGTATAGGTAACAAGAACTCACCCAGTCTAGGTTTTTCTTCAGCCAGCCTAAAGAAAACTATCCTTACTACTCATTCATAAGAGAAGAGAATAACACCCATGCCCATGTCACAACTCACACCAAACCAAATCCCCATTTGTCCCATCCTTGATTTCATGTTTAGTAATAATGTTTAAATAAGTTTCTGCACTACTGGGCAACAAACAACATAAGAAAAAACGAAGGAAAAAGTTACAGCGAACAAAAATTTAAGCATTGACAACCGGTTCTATTACAAAGTCATGACAACAATGGGATAAGGGAGATCCCTCGAAGCACTGGAACCAAAGAAAACCCCAAGATACTGCCCCATGTCCCAAAAATCCAGGATCCAAATTTTTCTCAACAACAAAGGATCCCACCCCAATTCATGATATAAGCAGAGTAGTCATACAACCTCCAAGTATAACAACAGGGGATCCCATCCCCACCTGCATCGCCCCTTCAATCTAAGCCCCCATCCAAGAATACCATAAGGTCACCCGAAAAACGGCCCATGAAGGAAAAACAACCAAACCACTACCACCAACACAAGGTAGGCTCATGCATGTATTTTCAAATTTAAAAGATTTAACACACTCCATGGTTTCAATTCCACTGGGCTTAAACTGGGGTTATCATAGAAAAGGAGTTGATCCTGGTGCTTCCAATTTATTTATCCAAATATACGTAATTAACCAATTTCCTTTACACATCAAAAGGTTCACAACCAAAATACAATCCATTTAAACATCACAAGGGGTAAGGGTTTATTAATGCATAGAGAAAGAACACCAACGTCCATGATTTTCAATAGGCGTAAGCTCGCACAATTCAGAAATCATTAATCATGAAGAGGAGAAAAACAGAGCAGCATCATCGATCACACCCCTCCCATTCATTTTTTAGAATCCGTTTATTATCTTCATTAAAGTTTGGTTCATCCAATTATATAGAAGCAGTAGCATACCCACCATGAAATATACACAGAAAGGAGAGATAAAGGTGAAACCCCTAACTGACTGATCAAGGATCGACGTTAAGTCCCCGCCTGAGTACCAGGAGCTCCACAAAACACGATCAAGGAAAACTTCATTGGGTTACAACTCATCAGGAGGAAGGGTACTCCGACGGCAGGGTGATCGAGAAAAATAAACGCATGGAGAAGCCTTTAAGTTATAAAGGATGATCAGGGCTGAGATACAACACACACCGGATGGTTAAGACATGGATAAAAAGACACGAAACCGTGTAGAAACTGCATAAGGAGTGGGATCGTGGGTTGACCATGCGGCTGGGACACCCACACATCATTAAAGGGTCCCTGCCTTTTGGGGAAGTTTAAACCGACACACACCTCATGGTTTTTCATTTAAGGGGTACCTCACCAATAATTTAATTTAAAATAGCATTAATGGGATTTAAAATAGGCTTAAGGGGGTCAAAACATGGTTTAAAAACTATTTAGTGAAAAAGGGAGGTGCAACTGGAAAACTCGTGGGGGTAGGCGAGAGCTACAAGTAGCTGAGAGCTACCGGTAGCCGCGAGCTACCAGTGGCTGACAGCTACCGGTAGCTGAGAGCTACCGGTTGGCGACAACTACCGGTAGCTGAGAGATACCGGTTGGCGACAACGACTAGTAGCTGAGAGCTACCGGTTGTCGACAACCACCGGTATCTGAGAGCTATCGGTTGGCGACAGCCACCAGTAACTGAGAGCTACTGGTAGCCTAGAGATATCGGTAGCCTAGAGCTACTAGTTTCCAAGAGCTACTGGTATCCTAGAGCTACCGGTAGCCGAGAGCTACCGTTAACCGAGAGCTACCGGTATCCGAGATCTACCGGTAGCTGAGGGCCACCGGTACCCCAAGGTCACCAGTAGGCTAGGTCTACCGGTAGGCTGAGGCTATCGGTAGGAGTCCCTGAGAAGCTGGGATGGCCTTCCAGACCACCCAAAACACCTCAACATCAGACTTTTATCAAGTAATGGACCCCAAAAACCTGGGCCATTACATCAGATACTTCTCAAACTATTCTCATCCCTAATAATATAATAACAACCCAGAAAGGAGGAAAGTGGGGTCCAAACAACCTCCCCCTAAAGATACTTCTTAGGGGAAAACCCCAGAGTTGTTTCAAAGATGGAATAGAACCATCCCCCCTACATCCAGGAATACTCTCCCAAGATCCACAAACATTCAAAAAAAAGTACAAGGATCACACTATCCAATACATGATTTAGGGAGTCCCCTCCTACATGTGAGGATATTATCCTCTTTGGGCGGCACTGAATCGCCCGCACGGGTTTAATCGCATCCAAATTAATGCGTCCTGATTAGCAGTCAGGTTTTCCCATCATTACACATTCATACACACACACACACAGAGTAGGGAATAGATCATCTAATAGATAAGAAAAACTAGAATTTCATATATTAAAGCACAAGGTATAATATCTCAAGGATCCGAACAAAAATAACAATGAAGTACAAACAACTCTGGGTACTGAATGCATAACTGGGCCTCTTGCTCCCATGTGATCTCTTCCAGGACACCATGCCTCCACAACACACGAACCAAGGGGATGGTTCATCCATGAATCACTTTCTCCTTACGATCATCGATCTTGATTGGTCGTTCTATGAAGGTCACATCGTCTTCGGCATCTAACTCTCCCCAATTGATGATGTGGGAGTCATCGTGTAGATATCGACGAAGCTGGGACACATAGAATACATCATGTATCCTTAGTAGCGGCGATCGTAGCGCTAGCTGATAAGACACTTCACTGACCCGCTACAACACTTAGAAGGGTCCGATGAACCTGGGGGAAAGCTTACTTCCCCTACCGAACCTCCACTATCCACGCCGAGGGGAGACCTTCAAGAACACATGGTCCCTGACCTCGAACTCCAAGGGTCTTCTCCTGCTATTGGCATACGACTTTTTTCTGTCCTGGTCCACCTTCATCCTTTCCTGTATAAGCTGAACCTCCTATTTCGGGCTCTGCACCACCTCCGGGCCAATAACACCTGCTTCCCCAACCTCAATATAGCACACGGGTGAGCGACACGACCTTCCATATAGGGCTTTGAATGGAGCCATGCCGATGGTAGAGTGATGGCTATTGTTGTAGGTGAACCCTAACGGATACAAGTATCTCACCCATGATCCCCCAAAGTCCAGAATACATGCCCGCATCATATCCTCCAACGTCTATATGGTGCGCTCTGTCTGCCCATCTGTCTGGGGGTGGAAAGCAGTGCTAAGGATCAGCTGGGTGCCAAAAGCATGCTGCAAACCCCTCTAGACTCGTGAGGTAAAATGTGAATCCCTGTCCGAGACTATGGAACTTATAACTCCATGCAACCGCACTACCTCGTCGGCATAATTCCATGCTAGAGAATCCATGACACTCGACTCCTTAATCTCCAGAAAGTGAGACGAATTCGTCAAGCGAGCCACTACTACAAAGATGACATCGTATCCCCCTTGAACCTTGGGTAGTCCCATGATGAAATCCATCGACATGTCATCCCACTTCCTCTAGGGGCATCTAAAGGTTACAACAACCCGCCTGGAACACGGTGTTCAAACTTTACTTACTGACACACTTGGCACTTGGTCACAAACTCTACCGCTGCCCTCTTTACTCCGGGCCACCAAAGCTATCTCCTCAGACCCTAGTACATCTTGGTAACTTCTGGGTGTACCGCTAGGGGTGAGTTGTGGAACTCACTAAGAACCTTTCCACACATCGCCTCTGGAACAAACATCTTCCCCTGGAAGAGAATTTGATTTTGACCATCTTCTATCCACCCTTCCGAAGCATTGCCCTGGTCAACTTGGTCGCACATAACTTTTCACTCTGGGTATCCCCACTGAGACTCCTCCACTTGCCGCAATAGAGAAGACTGCACTATCATCTGATACATGCAACCTCTACCACTATCCATCCTTGCATCCAGGTTCAAGGCAGCCAACTCCTCCATCGCCTTCCAAGCGTCTGCCGACTCCCAGAACGCATCCTTCTACGTCCTCCTGCTCAAAGCATCGGACACTACATTCCCTTTTCCTGAAGTATAGGAAATCTCAAAGTCGTAGTCCTAGAGGAACTCCATCCACCTTCGCTACCATAAGTTTAGGTCTCGCTTAGAGAAGATATACCTCAAGATTTTGTGATCCATGAAGACCAAAAAGCTTTATATGATGAGGTAATGCCGCTACAACTTTAGTGCGAAAATGACCGCTGAAAGCTCCAGGTCGTGGGTGGAATAATTACGATCATGAGGGCGTAGATTCCTAGACCCATAAGAGATCACCCCTTGTCACTACATCAACACACATCTGAGGCCTTGCCCTGAAGCATCACAGAACACCTCATATGCCGCCCCTTCTTTTAGTAGTCTCAGCACTAGGGCACTAACCAACTTCTCCTTTAGATAGCTAAAGGATACCTCCCACTGCTCACTCCACACAAAAACCTGGTCCTTCTTGGTCAAGACTGGAAAAGGGGATACAACTTGGGAGAAGTTGGGTATGAACGTTTGATAGTAACCTGCCAGCCTGAGGAAACAGTGAACTCTGCCACATTCTTGGGTGCTTCCCAAGAAACAACCGCCTCAACTTTTGAGGGGTCCACCGCTACCCCCTGCTTGGAAACCACATGCCCAAGGATGTGTACTTCTCGCGTCCAGAACATGCATTTTGAAAACTTCCCATAGAGATGGTGCTGTCAGAGGACCTCTAAAACCATCCTCAGATGCTCCGCATGGTCCTCCTCTAATCTTGACTAGATCAGGATGTCATCGATGAACACAACTACGAACTGATCCAGGTACTCCTAGAAGACGGATTTAATAAGCCCCATGAACACAGCTGGGGCATTTGTAACACCGAAAGGCATGAATACAAACTCGAAGTGCCCATATCTATACCTGAAGGCTGTCTTTGAGATGTCTCCCTACTTTACCCTCAACTGGTGATACCCAGACCGCAGGTCGATCTTCGAGAACCATCTTGCCCCTTCCAGTTGGTCAAAGAGATTGTCTATCCTCGGAAGAGGGTAGCGATTCTTGATCGTCACCTGATTCAGCCTCCTGTAGTCTATACACAACCTGATACCACCATCTTCCTTATTTGTGAACAAGACTAGAGCACCCCACGGTGACGCAGTTGGTCAAACACAACCCATCTTCATCAGATCATCAATCTGAATCCGCAACTCCCATAGCTCCGAAGGTGCAATCTGGTAGGGAGACATCGAAATCAGATGAGCACCAGGCTGTAAGTCTATCCCAAATGCAATATCATGTCGAGGGGGTAGAGTCATCACCTCCTCAGGGAAGACGTCCACAAACTCACTGACGATCCCTTGTACCTCCACTGTCTCAGCATCTACTGACTCTACTGACAGCTCAGCTAACAAGGAGGGGAGGGGTTCCTCTCGCCTGCTTCCCTTCTAGCCACTCTGCTCTCCAGTGAAAGTAACATGTCGGCAACCCAAGTCTGAGAACACAACCCTTCCTAGGAAGCAGTTGCTGATGGAACACACAGAGAACAACTAGTCGATGCCTAGGATGACATCGTATGGTTGTATCTGTAGCAGTAGTAGATCCCTGACCAATAGATGTGGCCTTATCATCAGTCTGCATCCTCTACAAACATATAACAAGTCGGTCTGACCTCCGACTGGTGTGCTCAGCACCAGGGGAACTGGAAGTCTCTCGGCATCTAGACCCATAGCACGGGCCAGACCGGGTGAAACAAATGAGTGTGAAGCTCCGGTATCGAACAAGGAGTAAGAAAGGGTACTGAACAAACTGATCGTACCTCGAACAACCTCTAGTCCCGCTAGAACTGCTACCTCCGCAGTGTGCAACTATCCATGCCCAACTCATCTGCCCCTCGACTGTTGGATACCTCCCTGACCACGCCCTGGTCGAGGTCCCTGGGGAGCGCCCTAAGGTCGACCTACCCATACAATGTCTGCCCTCGGAGGAGCGGAAGCTCGCTGCCCCTGCTGCTACTGCTGGAAGGGCCTAGTTGGAAGCTGCTGCTGAGGCGGGTGTTGGGCCTGTCCGCCACTGCCATACTGAACTCGGTCCGGGCACTGATTCCAGAGATTTCCATGGCTCCCATAGATGAATCACCTCGATCTTGGGCCCGAAGGGAAAGGGTGAGGACCGGGGGACCAGAACTGGAACTGCTGCGGCCTGCTCTCTACTAGTCGGAACCTAGAGGGTCCCAATGCTGGAGTTATGGTGCTGACAACCTTTCCCTTTGACGAGCCTAGCTGAATCCCCTCTCATGACACACCACCTAGCATGTACATCCTCTCCACCACCTCTTCCTTCTTTTGGACCTCCAAGTATGTCGGCAAGGTGAAGGGGGTAACGAAGTACTGGAGGGAGGGTCGGAGCGCCTCCTCTAAACGTCTCACCCGAGACTCCTCATCTGGAAAGAGGTCCAGAGATAAGAAGATGTGGTACTTGAACTTGATCCCCAGATCCCTTACTGACATAATCCCCAGCTGGAGAGAGAGTAGCTCCTGCCTCTTCTCTGCCTTCATTGTAGAAGAGAGGAATTCTGCACGGAACTCCTTATCGAAATCAGCTCATGCCACCTCATCCTCTCTCCTCTCACCCAGGTAGAGCATCCACCACTGACGCGCTGCTCTCTGCATCTAGATGACGTCCAGAGTAACCCAGTACTCAGTTGGATCCCGGATCAAGCTGAAGTCTATCACCAGCTCCTCTAGCAAGCCCTCCGTCTTCATGTCAGAGGTTCTTCCCTCGTACTTCTCGAGGGTATGTCGCTGGAAGGCTCAAAGCGTCTTATGCCACTGTTCATCCTCCTCCTCTTGATCAGACCTCTTCTGATCTGCCAAGTCAACCTCCTGGGCCCCGATCGCCAGTACAACTCGTGGTCATCTCCCGGGCGCCAGAGCTGCAAGGTAAACAAGGAATGCCTAAGCCCAAGTAGTGAAGAATATTGTTCTTAAAACTTCTTAAACTTCTCATTTATTTCAAATTCCAAAAACACCCCAGAAACACAAGAACACAAGTCATTATGATTCATGTACCTTTCCTAGGGTCTCTACCCTACAATTACCGTGGCCTCCCTTGGTCATTCGGTAGGTCCAGAGTCCTTGCATCGGATCACGGGGGGCCCTACAATCATGTGTCCTAGCCGATCTTCCCTGGACTATTTCACACACCAAGGTCACCCAACACCATTACCCTACCATCCCATGAAATAATCAATGTTCCTAACTCTAGACTCCATCCTATCTCTCAACCACCCTCTGATACCATTCTGTCACGACCCACCTTCACCAAAAGGAGGGAAGGGTCAGCAGATTGCCAGACCCTTCCTTCTTTAAGTTTAAGGAGAGATAATGACCCCTGAAACCCGCCTTCAATAGGTCCCAGAGTGGCAACCAACACCAAGGGTGTAGAATCACACACTAAATGCAAGGCATTACCCTTTTTCTTTTAATAGGATCAGGAGATAAGATAGTGAATCCCGCAACACCAAAACTAAAAGTGAAAGTACAGTTGAATGTAAACCATTCCTATATGCATGTTCAAATGTAAAAGATACAAGTCACAAAACTCCAAATGTGAAAAGATACCAGAAAAAAGGAAAAAAACAACAGAAACTTCCCCAAAGGTCCAAGCTAGTATGGCTCTGCACGATCCTTGAAGTCCTCCTGGAAACCAGAAAGCAGTTTTATATACGTAGGGTGAGCATACAAGTACACTCAGTAGGGAAAACCAAAGACTCTCGTGCACAAGTGGGGAGGCATACTAATGCCCTGTGAGAAAAGAGATAACTAAGAACCTAGCAAGGAAACTAACCCCCCAAGCCTCACCAAGGCACACTCCCCAAATAACGCAAGTCAAGTAATGTATAGTAATAACACATCGATGTTTGGGTACCCCGCACCACTTTCCCACTGGTTATTGAAGACATCCTATGCATCAGACCAATCCCGCCATTCTCATCGCATTCCCACTGCCATACCCCGCCCGCACACACCTGGGCCACAACTGTCACATGTAACCACGCCTGCAAACACCTAGGCCAGAACAACCACTGCCACGCCTGAAGACACATGGGCTAGAAGAACTACTGCCACGCCCGAAGACACCTGGGCCTCATCCCGAAGATACTTGGGAAACCACATGCCCACACACACCTGGGCCAACCACCAAACTACCCTACCCGAAGATTCTTGGGCTAATAATGGACTTCAGGCCATCACATCCTACCCGAAGATACTTGGGATATCCGGGAAAGGGAGCAGAAATGAGCTAATAACCAGCCACTAAAAGAAGTGTTGGAAAAAACACCCCCCCATGAAATGGGGGTGTTCGGTACTAAGTTCTCAACTTGAGTCGGGTGAAAATAAGAAACACAAAAACTAAAAGTATATGTATAGGTAATAAGCACTCACCCAATCTAGGTTTTTCTTCTGCCAGTCTAAAGAACACTATCCTTACAACTCATTCATAAGAGCAGAGAACAACACCCATGCCCAAGTCACAAATCACACCAAACCAAATCCCCATTTGTCCCATCCTTGATTTCATGTTCAGTAATAATGTTTAAATATGTTTCTTCACTATTGGGAAACTAATAGCATAAGCACAAACCAAGGGAAAAAGTTACAGCCAATAGAAATTTACGCATTCACACCCGGTTCTATTGCAAAGTCACAACAACAAAGGGATAAGGGAGATCCCTTGAAGTACTGGAACCAAAGAAAACCCCAAGATACTTCCCCATGTCCCCAAAATCTAGGAGGCAGCAGTTTCTCAAAAATAGAGGATCCCACCCCAATTTTCAATATAAGTAGAGTAATCATACAGCCTCAAATTATAACAATAGGGGATCCCATTCCCACCCGTATCGCCCCATAAATCTAAGCCCCCATCCAAGAAAATCATAAGGTCACCCACAAACGACCCGTGAAGGAAAAACAACCAAACCACTACCACTAACACAAGGCAGACCCATGTAGGTATTTTCAGATTTAATTAATTTAACACACTCCATGGTTTCAATTCCATTAGGCTTAAACCAGAGTTATCATAGAAAAGGAGTTGATCCCGGTTCTTCCAATTTATTTAGCCGAATATACATAATTAACCAATTACTTTTACATAGAAAAAGGTTCACAACCAAAATAAAAGCCATTTAAACATCACAAGGGGTAAGGGTTTATTAATGCACAGAGAAAGACCACCAACGACCATGATTTTCAATAGGCGTAAGCCCGCACAATTCAGAAATAATTAATAATGAAGAGGAGAAAAACAAAGCAGCATCATCAATCACACCCCTCCCCTTCAATCTTTAGAATCCGTTTGTTATCTTCATTAAAGTTTGGTTCATCCAATTATACAGAATCAGAAGCATACCCACCCCGCAAGATACACATAAAGGAGAGACGAAGGTGAAACCCCTACCTTACTGATCAAGGATCAACGTTAAGTCCCTGCCTGAGTACCAGAAGCTCCACGAAATAGGATCAAGGAAAACATCACTGGGTTACAACTCGTCGGGAGAAAGGGTACTCCGACGGAAGGGTGATCGAGAAAAAGAAACGTATGGAGAAGACTTTAGGTTATAAAGGATGATATGGCCGAGATACAGCACGCACTGGACTGTTAAGACATGGAGAAAAAGACTCAAATCTGGGTCGAAACCGCGCAAGGAGCGGGATCGTGGGTTGACTATGCGGCTGGGACACCCGCACATCATTAAAGGGTCCCCGCCTTTCGGGGCAGTTTGAACCGATGCACACCACATGGTTTTTCATTTAAGGGGTACCTCACCAATCATTTAATTTAAACGAGCATTAATGGGATTTAAAACAGGCTTAAGGGGGTCAAAACATGGTTTAAAAACCATTTAGAGAAAAAGGGAGGTGCTACTGGAAAACCCATGGGGGTAGGCGAGAGCTACCGGTAGCCGAGAGATACCGATTGCTAGCACCTACCGGTAGCCGAGAGCTACCTGTTGCTGAAAACTACCGGTTGGAGACACCTACCGGTAGCTGAGAGATACCGGTTGGCGACAGGTACCAGTAGTTGAGAGGTACCGGTTGGCGACAGCTACCAGTTGGTGATAGCTACCGGTAGCTGAGAGCTACCACTAGCCTAGAGATACCGGTTGTTGAGAGCTACCGGTATCCTAGAGCCACCGGTCGCTGAGAGCCACCGGTAGCCAAGAGGCACCGGTAGCAGATAGCCACCAGTGGCGGAGAGCGACCGGTGGCGGAGAGCGACCGGTGGCCGAGAGCGACCGGTGGCCGAGAGCGACCGGTGGCCGAGAGCGACCGGTGGCTGAGAGCCACCAGTGGCCGAGGGCCACCGGTACCCCAAGGTCACTGGTAGGCTAGGTCTAACAGTAGGCTGAGGCTACTGCTAGGAGTCACCGAGAAGCTGGGATGGCCTTCCAGACCACCCAGAACACCTCAACATCAGATTTTTACCAAGTAATGGACCCCAAAAACCCAGGCCCTTACATTTTATTTGTCACTTTTCCAGGGGTGTTACATTTAACATCAAGGATCCGAGTGCCACTCAATGGGTTCCCCAAACCCGGTTTGTCACATCACCTCAAGCGCAGTTCCCTAAACACCAGAGGCTACCGACTAGCAGCAAGGGACCAGGTTTGATAGTGGGGAAACTATGCCCTCATTTGTCAAAGTGTAGCGCACTAGAAAAGATAAATAACATGAAACAACTGAAGTAATAGACAATATAAAACTGAAATGGACAACTGAAGTAAAATATAATCAACAGTCATATATATAAGGATGTATCATGACACTCTTCTATAAAAACATCTAGAATAGGATATAGTGAAATACAAAACAATACAGCTCAAGTACAAGGTACAATGAAAATGATACAAAACAGTGCAATAGGAGCTCAGCAGCATCGCAAGAATAAGCTCGGTCCCATGCTCTCCTACTCCTCTACAACAATCGTGTACCGTGTAGTGACCCTTTCCTCTATCGACACTTGCAGCAATATAGTCTGTTTGGGCCGAAGCCATGACTCAAACAGGGTGTGAGAAATAAATCCCAGTCGGAAACCACCAAAGGACCGTGCCCAACTGTAAGTGAAAATGGTCAACAACAGCGTGAATTTGTAAATGGAATAAACTAAGAAGTACTCAAAAGTAACTAACCCTACCAGTTATATTTCCATTTTAATATTCATTTATCAATGTCAAGCCTGTGCTTAACTTGGAAGGTATAACATATGAAAATCACCACGGTGAACATTCATGATAACACTGTCCTCAGACATACAAACCTTACCCTCAGGTAATCAGAGTCACAACCTGTAGGTAATTTCCCACAGTCATAACAGATATTTCCCTCAGGCGTACGAAGTGTAGCCCACAGGTACAGAATCTACTACCCACAGGCATAACAAATATTGCCCACAGGTTAATAGAACCACTTCCCTCAGGCTAAAGGAAACACGGCCCATAGGCTAAGCAAGTAACCGGGCCAAGCCCAAAGAATAAGCATGAAATTTATATACACTTTCTCTCAATAAAATTAAATACATATTATAATCATTACATACCCTCGGGTATCCAGGTCAAACAGCTAAATAGAGGAACGCACCCCCGAGGTGGTCCTAGATCCATGTAGTGATCCCAAAAAACAGTTTATAATTAATTTTAATTGCCTATAAAATTATAGGTATTTAAAACAGCCAAGGTCTCATCCATACGACACCCCAACAAGGGTTCGTAGCACAACGGTACACAAAAACACACAACAGTTGGAATTTAAACACCAGACCACCTACCTCAATCGTCTCTAATCGGTATACGTGAATGACGCCTCTGAATCATCCAAGAACAAAATAGATCTGGGATAAAATAATTCCCATTAAAATGAAAATAAATTCCCTTAGAGGAAGAATTCGTAAGAATAGAAAAAGGATAAGGGAGAACTCACCCGTGCGATTCCAACATGATCGGCAGAAGATGAAACGGATTCCTGGTGCGCGGTCAGCTGATCTCCAAAGCTTCGACCATCCTTATGAGCTCCAATGACGTTCTAAGATTCCTCTGTGAACATAGGAGGCTATGCCCATTTTAAGTGAAAAAAAAACTACACTACATGTACTCTCAAGTACATGGAATGTACTTTTCTCATTTAACTGTTCCTCTGGCGGCTACGTTTTCCATTGCCGAACTGTTCATCTGTCGACATGAGTACACAACATGTATTTCCAAATACACAGTGCTTACTGTCTTTCAGCTAGAGGCTACTCACACCACCTTACTATTCACCTGCAGACTGACTACATGGCATGTAAATACCCACTACATGGAATGTAGTTAGTTTTTACACCTTTTATCACCGACAGGGATATACACCCTGTGTACACATCCCACATGACAAATGTACATGACATGTGGAAAAGTACACGGCGTGTACCCACAAAATTTGGGATTTTTCCCCATTTTCCCTATTTTCTCAAAAACACTTAAGGAAAAAAGGAAATAAAGAAACACGTACCTCCTGAATAAGAATTGGGTTGTTACAAACATCCCCTATTAAAGCAATTCGTCCCCGAATTGACCTTCCAAGGGTGGCGATGATAAATCTCAGAACAAATCTGGCCACTGAGCACGTACATCGGTCTCCCACTCTTAGGTTTCATCCTGCACTCGTCCATGCTGCCATAACACCCGTACGAGAGGAACTGACTGGCCACAGAGAACCTTCATGCTCCTATCAACGATACGAATCAGATCCTCCTCGAAGGATGCATCATTCTGAAGCTCAACATCCTCGGGCTGAAAGGCGTGAGATGGGTCTGAATGATAATGGTGCAGCTGAGATACATGGAATATGTCGTGCATGTACCGATACCTCTATGGTAACTACAACAAGTAGGAAACCAGCCCGACTATCTCCAGAATCTCAAAAGTCCCCACATACCTCGAAGAAAGTTTACCCTATCTCCTGATTTTCCAGTGTACCAACCTCGGTGAAACACGCAAGAAAACCTGATCCCCAACCACCAACTCCAAGGGTCATCTATGGCGATCAACATAAGATTTCTGAAGATACTGCGTAGTATCCATCTGCTTCTGTATCAACTGGACCGGCTCTGATGTCTCTTGCACAAGGCATGGTCCCAACAAAGCTTCCTCACCTTCTTGTAACCAGCACAAGGGTGATCAGCATGGCCTACCATATAAACCTTGTAAGGTTCCATCTCGATAGTTTCCTGAAAAATATTATTATAGGCATGCTCGACTAGGGGTATATGCTTCTCCCAAGAGCCCCCGAAGTCTAGGATGCATGCGTGCAACATGTCCTCAAGCACCTGTATCGTACGCTGTGACTAGCCATTGGTCTGAGGGTGGTAAGTTGTGCTTAGAAGCACCTGTGTACCCAATGCCCTATGAAAACTCTGCCAGAAAGAGACATAAAACGGGCGTCCCTATCTAAAACGATACAACGAGGGACCCCATGAAGATGCACTATCTCTCGGATATACAACTTCTCGAGATTGTCAACACTGAAGGTATCCTTGATCAGAAAAAGAGATCCACCTTTGTAAGTCTGTCTACAACAACCCACACGGCTTCATTGCCTCGAGGTGACCTCAGCAACCCAGTCACGAAATCCATCGTGACATCATCCCATTTCCACCCCTGAATGGGTAACTGCTGTAACACTCTGGCTGGCCTCTGATGCTCTGCCTTCACCCGCTGACAGGTGGAATATCTAGTAACAAAACCAGCTACCTCCCTCTTCATACCCGACCACCAATACTGATATCTCAAGTAACGATACATTTTGGTAACTCCAAGATGTACTTACCAAGCTAAAGCATGAAACTCCCATATCAGCTCCTCATGCATATCCCCTGGAACCCATACTCGTCCATGGAAACACATTACCTCATCATCGCCTATTGTCCATCCAGGAGGAGGGTCCTCACTTTCCACCAACTCCCATAGAACTAGGCCTTCGGAATCAGATATCTATCTGATCCTCACTCTATCCAGGAGGGTAGAGGTCATAGTTAAGGAAGAAAGATAGGTCTTCCCCTGACTGTTGTGAACCTCCAAATGCATATCAGAGAACAAAGCCATAAGCTGCCACTCATCGCTGGCCTCCTGCACTGTCTGTATCTGAGTCTTCCTACTCAGTGCATCAACAACTGCATTACCCTTACCCGGTGTATAGGAAAGATCAAAATATAAGGACTGAAGGTATTCAACCCACCTTCGCTGTCTCAAGTTCAAGTCACACTGAGTAAAAATGTACTTGAGACTTTTGTGGTCGGTGAAAACCAAAAAATGATCTCCCAAGAGATAATGTCTCCAATAGGAAAATGCATGAACGACTGGAGCCAACTCGAGGTCAAGCGTCGGGTAATTCCTCTCATGTGGCATCAACTACTGAGGCCCGTACACAACTACTCAATCGCCCTACATCAACACTGCTCCCAGCCCAATACCTGATGCATTACAGTAAACTGTATATCTCTTCCCTTGCTCTAGATGTATCAGGATTGGTGCTGATTTCAACCTTACCTTCAACTCTTGAAAGGCTGTATCTCAAGATTCTGACCAAACTAACACCACAACCTTCTTAGTTAACCCCGTCAATGGTGCTACCAAGTGGGAGAAGTCCTGTATAAAGTGCATGTAGTAACCAGCCTGCCCCAAGAAACTCCATATCTCAAACATTTTCTTAGGATGCTCCCAGGAATCTAATGCTCTCACATTCTCTGGGTCCACGGAAACTCCTACCTCTGAGATGATATGACTCAGGAAGTGCATCTGGTCCATCCAAAAATGGCACTTTGAGAGCTTATCATATAGCTGATGCTCTCTCAGTGTACTCAATATGATCTGGAGATGGGTACATGGTCATGTTAAGTGTGAGAGTACACCAAGATGTTATCCATGAAGACTACCAAAAAAAGAATCCAGATAAGGGTGAAGCACACAATTCATTATAGCCATGAAAACTGCTGGTGCATTCGTGAGTCCAAACGACATAACCAAGTAATCATATAGACCATATCTACTCTGAAAAGATGTAAGCAGTATATTCGATGGTCTAACGTGTAACTGATGATATCTGGACCTCAAATCAATCTTTGAGAACACTCGTGATCCTTGAAGTTGATCAAAAAAATCATCA
The DNA here is from genome assembly GCA_963277665.1 of Viscum album. NCBI lineage: Eukaryota > Viridiplantae > Streptophyta > Magnoliopsida > Santalales > Viscaceae > Viscum > Viscum album. The sequence continues at coordinate 303,241,127 of OY728144.1, forward strand.
ATCCTCGGCAAGGGATATCGGTTCTTAACTGTCAACTGGTTCAGCTTCTGTTAATCAACACAAAGTTTGAGGGCATCGTCCGCCTTCTTCGCAAAAAGGATTGGAGACCCCCAAGGAGAAGTACTGGGTCAGATGAAACCCTTTTCTTGTAACTCATCGAACTGTCTCTTGAGCTCCTAAAACTCTGGTGTAGCCATCCTATAAGGAGGAATGGACACCAGTGCTGCTCCTGGCAGAAGATCTATTGAGAAATCCACCTCTCGCTTCAGAGGTAGTCCCGAAAAGTCATCTGGGAAGACATCCCTAAAATGATCAACCACTGGAGTGAAATACTTCTGACAGGTCCCCTGATCATCCAGATATAAAATCCCAATTCGGGCTATCACACCACCTCGCCCACGATGCTCGTGTCCAGCTCGGCTTGCCTGGACATCCCATTCACCTTTGTATAGAAACTCTCCACCCTCTGGTGATGTGAAACTCACCTTGCGATGATAGAAATCCACAAAGGCTCGAAAGGGAACCACCAAGTCCAACCCAAGAATGAAATTATAGCTCGTCATCTCTAAGACATAGAGGTCCCATTGAAAGTGACACCCACCAACCTCTAGGGGGCACTCCCAGCACTAATGCGCACCAGCCGTTCTAGTTCCCAATGGAGTGTCTAGCATCATAACATCAGAATAAGATGAAACACAGAGCCCAATTCTATCCCCAATGGGCAAAGGTATAAATCTATGTGTAGAACCCGTATCGAGAAGTGCAGAATATAAAACAAAAGCTAATAGAATAGTACCTATGACAGTAGAAGGTCCGAGATCCTGCTTCTGTTGGGTCTATTTCACTGCATATTCCTTCCCAGTGTCGTGGCCCTGCGACATAGCCTGGATACCCTGAGCTGTCTCGCCCTGCTGCCTCTGAGATCCTAGTGTCTGGCTACCACAGCCACGACCACCACCTTTTCCTGTACATCCTGAAATATCCTAGTTTCCCAACTGGTAAGAAGCTGATAGTCCTGATCCCGCATGTGGAGTTTGCACAGAACCCCTCTCACTAGCCACTGGTGGGAACACCTTATAAAATCGTTGCAGATGACCCATCTTGCCGCAAGCTCGACACTCCACTGGGTCTCGAGGACACTGAGGTCTCTTGTGCCCCTCTCTACCACACTGGTAGAAAATAACCTGGCTACCTGAAGTATTCTTCTCACTAGTACTACCACCATGAGCGAAATCCATCTGCCTCTTCCTCTTACTAGTGGAAATAGTACCATAAACTGGTGTCGAATCACCCAGACACACACCACTAGCTTCCCGCAGGTTCTGACCAATAATCAGTGCCTGGTTCACAATAGCATGCACTGTAGGCAACCTGAAAACATTCACCAAAGCTCGAATGTCATATTGAAGACCACCCTCAAATGATCTGGCCCTCAATGTCTCACCACCAGCCAGAACGAGTGCAAAACGTTGAAGCTCGATGAAGCGGGTAGAATAGTTCATCACTTACATAGAGCCCTATTGCATATTCATGAACTCTCAAGCTCGATTTTCCCATATCATCTCAGGAAAAAAGAAGTCATTCAAGACTGCCTGAAAATCTTCCCATGCTATGTCTCGGTGATGCTCAGATTGAGTGGTAACATCCCACCATCTCTTCGAAGAATCACACAACATATAAGTCGAGAGCTTGACCCTCCGCCCTAGAGGTGTCTCCAGATGATCGAAAATAGTCTTCACTGAATCCAGCCATGACTCCGTAGCCTGTGGTCCACCATCCCCTGAAAACGTAGGCAGATGCTGCTGCTGGAATATACGTGTCAGCTCTTCCATAGATGTGGTGGCCTGTAGTGCTCCCTGGAAGGTCTGCATGAACTGCATGAAGCCTCCACAGAACTACGCCTCTGCACCTGAATATGGTATAACGGCTGACACCGCACCTGGAATTGCTGTAGGATCAACTGGTAGCCCATGGCCTACTATCTCAAGAGTATAATCGTTATCTCTCTCTTAGAGAACAACCGGTGGTCGTCTCAGCAGCATAACTCTACAAGGTCAAACACAAACCTTAGATCATGATTAACAAAGATAGAAAACAAGGAGACCAAGAAGAAAATAGGAGAATGAAAGCATTCCAGATTTGCAAAACTTGACTACACGACGTGTATATTAACTACACGGTGTGCCCCTGACTTTTCTTCCCCTACCCGGGTCCTTCTACACGGCTTAGCCACACAGATATCTTCTGAACAAGACTACACATCGTGTATAACATCTACACAGCATGTATATTCTAATTTCAAACTACCTGTGTCGTTCGTGACACGGCCGACTACTCAGCTAATTCTACACGGCATGTTACACCTGCACACGGCGTTTACACCACTCCGTCTTCCCAGCCACATGACCAGTTCCACATGGTCTTTCCATGGTCAAGACTACACAGCGTGTCCCACAGGTACACGGTGTGTTCAAGAAGAGGTAACACCGACCCATGTTTTTAGTGACACGGCCAGGTACCTGGGTCAGACTACATGGCATGTTCAAGGTGAACATAGTGTGTTTGTCTTAAGGTTTCTCCATCCTTGTTGTTAGTTACACGGGCGGACACCAGGTCTAAACTACACGGCATGTACAACCGGTACATGACGTGTTTCCCCCATTTCATTCCCTACCCCGTGTCCCCGCCCACACAATTTATGATACGGGAAGAGACTAAACGACGTGTACTGAGGGTAAACGGATTAAAAAGTTTTCATTTCCTCCCAAACAGAAGTTTAAATGACGTGTAATCATATAAATACATGGCATTTATCATGGGTTTTCTGGACAGTAAGCCTCTGAAACTACTCTGGAACCCAGAAAAACACTGAACAACACCTAAGTGTGAAATTCCGATCTGTGAGGGCCCATACTCCTTGCGAATCAAAGCTTGTCATCTTATTTGTGTTATAAATATGGTAAACAGCCAATGATCCACCAAATTCCGGTCAATGAGGGCCCATACTCCTCAATAACCAAAATTTGACGTTCATTCTATCAAGTCTCACACAAAAATAACCTATCAAATAGCAGGTATTTATCAGAGCAGCTACCACAAAAGCATGTGTTTCTAGCACAATAGCTATCACAAAAACATGCAATTTCTAATGCACCTACATGGCATGGAAGAATGCATGCCATGTGATTTCTAGCATGTGCCTAATGATGCATGAGATGGAATACCCTCATCTCATCAGGTTGCGACTAAATAGAATCCATTATAAAAATATAAACAGCACACCACAAGTGCATCACCCAACAGTGAAAATCAAATCAACTGTAAAATTTCAAAATTAGAAAAATTTCAATAACCGAGGTAGACTAGATTTTCCCCATCCACGGGTTAGCTATTCCCAGGAACATCTTATTACCATCAACCATTTCCATCCTATCCCTAACTAAGGCTCCAAATAGAAAGCCAAAGAAAAAAAAACCTCCTCTGATACCACTTTGTCACATCCTGGATCCGAGTGCCACTCAACGGGTGCCCCGAACCCGGTTGGTTACATGAACTCAAGGACATTCACTCAAATGCCAGAGGCTGCCGACTAGCAGCGAGGGAAGAGTTTTGATAGTGGGGAAACTATGCCCTCATTTTTAAAAGTGTAGCATAGTAGAGAAGATAAATAACATGCAATAGCGGACGTAGTAGACAGTATACAACTGAAATAGACAACTAAAGTAAAAGATAATCAGCAGTCATATATATAAAGATGAAACATGACACTGTTCTATGAAAATAGCCGGAACAAGAAACACTGCAATACAATACAATATAGCTCAAGTACAAGGTACAACAAAAATGAAACAAAATAGTGCAACATGATCTCAGCAGAATCACAAGCCTAAGCTCGGTCCCATGCTCTCCTACTCCTCTGCAACAATCATGTACCTGTGTGGGGACCCTTTCCCCTATCGACACCTGCAGTAATATAGTCTGTTTGGGATGAAGACATGACCCAAACAGGGTGTGAGAAATAAATCCTATTAGGTAACCACCAAAGGCCCGTGCCCAACTATCAGTGAAAATGGGCAACAACAGTGTGCAGTAGTAAATGCAATAAACTAAGAAGTACTCAAAATTAACTAACTCTACCAGTTATATTGACATTTTAATATTCATTTATCAATACCAAGCCCGTGCTTAAATTGGAAGGTATAATATATGAAAATCACCATGGTGAACATTCATGATAACACTGTCCTCAGACATAAAAACCTTACACTTAGGTAATCAGAGTCACAACCCACAGATAATTTCCCACATGCATAACAGATATTTCCCTCAGGCGTACGAATTGTCGCCCACATGCACAGAATCTACTGCCCACATGCATAACAAATATTTCCCTCAAGCTAAAAGAACCACTGCCCTTAGGCTAAAGGAAACACTTCCCACAGGCTAAGAAAGTAACCGGGCCAAGCCCAAAGCCTAAAAATGAATTTTATATACACTTACTATCAAGAAAATTAAATACACATTATAATCATGGCATACCCTCAGGTATCAAGGGAAAACAGCTAAATAGAGGAACGCATCCCCGGGGTGGTCCTGGATCCAAGCAGTGATCCCAAACACCAGTTTTTAATTACATTTAATTACCTATACAATTCTAGGTATTTAAAACAGCCAAGGCCTCATCCATACGACACCCCAACATGGGTTCGTAGCACAACGACACACAAAAACACACAACAGCTGGAATTTAAACACCAGACCACCTACCTCGATCGTCTCTGATTGGTATACATGAACGATGCCTCCAAATTGTCCAAGAACGATTTAGATCTAGGACAAAAGAATTACCATTCAAATGAATATAACTTCACTTAGAGTAAGAATTGGTAAGAACAACACAAGGAGAATGGAGAACTCACCTGTGCGGTTCCAACGTGATCATCAGAAGCGGAAACAGATTCCCGGTGCGTGGTCAGCTGATCTTTGAAGCTCCGGTCGTCCTACTGAGCTCAAAAAACATTCTAAGATTCCTCTGTGAACAGAGGAGTATACTGCCCATTTTAAGTGAAAAAAACAAACTACACGGCGTGTACTCTCAAGTACACGGTGTGTACTTTTCTCATTTAACTGTTCCTCTGGCGGCTACTTTTTCCACCACCGAACAGTTCATCTGTCGACATGAGTACACAACATGTATTTTCAAATACATGGAATGTTTTATCGCTCAGCTGGCGGCTACTCCCACCGCCTTAATATTCACCTTTCGACTAGCTACACGACATCTAAATACCTACTACACAGCATGTAGTCGATTTTTACACCTTTCATCACCGACAGGGCTACACGACCTGTGTACTCATCCGACATAGCCAAAGTACATGGCGTGTGGAAAAGTACACAGAGTGTACCCAAAAAAATTGGGATTTTTCCCCATTTCCATATTTTCTCAGGAACACTTAAGGAAAAAGGAAAATAAGAAACCCGTACCTCAAGAATAAGAACCAGGTTCTTACAATGTTTAGGTTGGTGGCGAATAAGATGAGTTCAATGCATTTATGATCTCCACAGTTGATTAGATCAGTAAGTTGATTGACGTGGATAATGTTTTTCAATCTAAGATTAATAATGATACTCATCATATTTATGATAAATTAATTCATATTTTAATTAGTGAGTATATACAGGTAAAATTTGTTAAATCAAAATTATCTAAAGAACTCAAAATAATAAGTAGTCTTGATGACATAATTATAAAAATAATTATTAATAATCAGGAAGTTTCTGAACATACAAAATATAACTTGTTAACATTTATTCTCAACCTATTAATCAATACTCACAATCCCCTGTTTTTAATAAATCCATTTCCTTCTTATAATTTTACATTTTTCATCTTAAAGTCTGTGATATGGTGAAACCAATATTCTCAAATGAAACCAAGTGTTTAGAATCCTCAAAAGATAAGGAAAAATATGAAGCAAGTATTTATCCTTTTTAAGTTGTATATAATTTTCCCCTACCTTTAGAAAGGGTCAAAAATGAAAATTTTGGATGGATTTTAGAATTGAAAAATAGTTTTGTTCCTACTATTAACTGTTTTGAATAGGTGTTTTCATTTACTAAGCTTAAGGATATATTTATAGTACTCGAGGAGTTTCTTTCTTCTCCAATGGTAAAAATATCAATTATAGGCCCTTTTTTCTAGTGAGTTTTTGTATTTATTAGAGAAAAATTATGGTTGGAGGCTTTATTGGCAACCTAAAATACGTTCCATACATTTTTTCATAGAAGCTATGATATGGTCCTCAATCAGATGACACAATTCAACTAAGAGAGATGAAATATCTATCTACATTAAGCAGGCATACATAGTATCTCCATGTGATGCATACTCTATTACACACTTGTGGATGAAGATTCCTTAAAAACAATTACTAGTTTGGTGATGTGGTGGTGAGAAACTCCCACTAAGAGTAGGCCATGTTTTTACCAATAAATAATAAAAATGTTTTTTGAAACCATAGAAAAATTAGGTCTATTTTTAACATCATAAATACCTATTATATTATCACTCTATTTCCAAGGTTTTATTTCACACCACAATCTTGAATTTTATTGATTGTGGAGTGAAAAAAACTTATGCATCAAAAGTCTTAAACATTTTAATATGGTATTCCTTCTATCCTAAAGTGAATTTACAAAAATAAATTCCACCACAATGTATTATTTCTATTGCAGGGTTCCTTCACTAGTGTATAGAAACTTCACAAAGTGAGATGTGTTTACACCCACAAACCAAGATCCCTATGTGACCACGTGGTTTCCTTCACACTCATGGGGTTCCTTTGTTCCCAAATATACACTTTATATTAACCGATATTCATTTTTTTTCATGACACAAGATTCCTATGTGGCCAAGTCTTTGGTGTCTGTGAGTGTAACGACCAAAGATTTCAGATCCTTTAAATTGATGCTATCTTCAATAGAATATGTCACATACAACATCGAATTAACACAACACCCGACTAAATTTATTTGAGACATATTAAAATTACTATTAGAATATAGTCATTATTTGGTAAAAATATAACAATCCATTAAAATAATTATATATTTTTATTCTTTTTGATTAATATTTTAAAAAGGATTCTTTTTGAAGAACCATTTTTAAAAAAGGAGGTGTTTTATTTTACTTTTATAATTTCAATTTAAAAGATTTTATTATAATATGTAATATTTATATTTATAAACTAATATGTCAATTTTTAATTATTTAGAAATCTATATGAAACATGATTAAAACACTTGATGTTTAAGAAATTCATTTTTAATAAAAGAAGTTTTTCTTTATATTTTGTATTTTCATCTAAAATATAATTTATAAATTTATAAATTTTGATTTTAAAAATCTAACATCATTTTTATATTTATCATGGAAATATTATCTTAAGATCAATTTTTGGTATTTTTCTAAAAAAAATTATTTTAGGTGAATTGTACAAAATACCATTTTTCAAATAAAATGACTTTTATGACATTATTAGTATATAAGAATGAATTTTAAATTCAAATTGTTTTTTCAAAGACCAATATATATTTTATAAGTAATTTTATATTTTAAAAATGTTGATTTTTATTTACAAGACCATATTTTACATTTTAGAATATAAGTTGTATTTTTCAATAAATTGTTTTTAATACATTATACAATTATTATTTTAAAATTAATCTTTATCACATTTAGAAATTTAATATTATTAAATTGATTTTAAAATTTAAATTAATAGGTCCAAATTAATTAATAAGCTACATTTTATTTTTCATCATAAAGTATTAATTATCTAGGTAAAAACTAGTTATAGTAGTGAAAACCAAAATGGTAAAAATGAGAAACCCAATAGTTAAAGGGTTAAAAATGACAAAACAATGTTTTGAAATGCGTTTTTGAGGTTTTTATCAACCATATATCTTCATCTCTCCATTATTTATCATTTTTTGATCCACTTTTCTTTAGAGTGACTTCTCTAAAATGAATCATTTTGAGTATTTACAATAATGACATTCCTTTTCACATATAAAATAGGATTTTTTCTCCTCACTTCATCTCATAAAACAACCCATTTAGTTTAGAACAAAATATATCAATATTATCCTCAAAAATAAAATCCACCTTCATGGGATTATTGTTTTCTAAGAAGTTGATCCATAAAAGGCTTAAACCCCTTTGTAAAAAAGAAAATCCATGAAGCGAGGTTTAAATTTCTAACAGATCCTTTCTCATTTCTATTTATTTATGTTCATTTTTTATAACTAAAAATATATTACACCATAATAAAAAGATAACATCCATTTAACACCCCAATATTTCATAGTAATTTATTTTCTTTAAAGTAATTCAATAGCTTGCGATACACGCAACACCGAGTTCGAGCACACCACGACTTACCAAAATAGCCGTTCAAAAAGAGGTTATGAATAGTATTAACTGAATTTTGAATTTTATATACTCCATATAATTTTAATATACATATTATGTGTTTTCGAGACATAATATAAGAACAAATTCATTTTTTCAGATAAAAGAAGTATTTTTAAAAAAATGTAATTTTACCACCTTTTATGGAAAAACCTTTTTAAAACCAATATTTGAAACTTTTATATATTAAATTTAACGAAATTAAATTATACTTCAGAATTAAGACCTAAAAATTTATTTTGGATAAATTTTTGGTACTTTTCTGATAACTTTCATATTTTGATGAATACTGAAAAATACTAAATTTTAATTGAAAACAAAATTTTTTAATCAAAATAATTTATAGTGTTACATTATGCATTTTAATGGTTTGGAATTAAAATTATATTATTTTTTTATCATTTAATACAATTTAAGTCATTATAAGTAATTTCACATTTAAATTTGACATAAACACATGTTAGTCTTTTGATAATTTTTACTTTTTTTTAAAAACCGCTTTTCAGTTTTGACAACGGGAGTTAATTTTACATTAATTAATGAAACTTCTATGTTTTTAATTTAGTAAAATAGAATTAACTTTTTAATTTGGAATATCAAAATTATCTTAGGGTAAAGTTTTGGTATTTTTATGAAAACGTTCAATTTTTTATAAATAGTGAAAAACACTACGTTATAGTTTAAAACCAACTATTTATTTAAATAATTATTTATTTTATTTAAAATTATTTTAAGTCAATATATATATATATAATACCTATATAATTTTAATTTAATTCATTAGAGTAAGTTTATAATAAAATTAGATGTATAAAATTTATTGAACTTTTTACCGTCTTTTACACACCTTCTAGAAGCATTTACAGATTTGCATAAAACTTAAGTTTACCACTTCTGTGAGCTGAATTTAAAAAATCCAAGATACACAATTGACATTATTAAGTAAAATTTGGTTCAATGAGATGAAAATAAGTTTTTATGAATAGTAACTTTTGACTTTTATTTACCACGGTTAAAAGTAAATAGGGTAATTAAAGGTAAAAATTATATTAAAATTACCCTAACACATGTCCTAATTCTATTGGATATGTGTTATTAGACCAAAAACAAACTTAGGAATAAAATATGACCCGTTAGGTCCATTTGGATTAGATTAGGAGATTTATTATTATTTTATTTAAATAAGAGTTAAAAGTGTTAAATTCGAAGATTATTAAATAAAACATTTTTAATATAAGGATATACATAAGATAAATTTGACAATAAATATTAATTATAAATATGAAAATATTTCCTACATAATGGTATTTTATTTATAATTTTTAGAAATTAAATAATTTAATTTATTTTTGACGAAATGATGATGCGATAATTACCTTATTAATGAATGATTAAAATAATTGATATTATAATACCCAAATAAATGTAATTTGAAACTTTTTATGAATTCCACTAATTTTATTAGTTAACATGACATGTTAGGGTTGATTAAATAATTTTTTTTCGAAGTAATCATGCTGTTGTGATTTTCACAAAAACCAAATACTAAATAGTGTCAAAATTAACCTAGATGAGTTATTATAACAAATACAATATTATTGGTTCATATAATATTTCTAAAAATAAAAGGTTTATCTAAAGGGCTTAAATAATATTTATATTTAATAAATGAACCACTTGATGTTCTCTTGGATGTTTAAAGTAATTTTATTTACCATATAGTGTAAGAATACAAGAAGACATGGTAAAAGTTAAACTACTTAACAAATTGTTAAACCTAAAAGATATGGTTAATATGGTGACCTAAACTTGACTAAAAACCATTGGTTGAGATTATTTCTACACATACTCATCTTATCTTAGAAATAAATCAATTTTGATCCATTATAAACTGAAAATGATATATAATAAAATAATATTTCATGGTTTTCCTAAAGTGACCCTCACCTATCTTATAAAAGGGTACTTCCCCTTCTCTTAATTTCAAACCTAAAAAGCCATTTGGCTTGGCCAAAACCTGCCCAAATATCCTCCAAACTACTGTCACTACATCCTATAGTCCTTTATTTGATCATAAATCTAACCTATGGAGCCCTTTTAATTAAATCAAAAAGAAGCACCCGAAGAAGAGGTAATAATTTCACCACCCTCTTTCAAGTTATTTTCTTTGTCCACTTCCTATTTCTTTGTTGATTCCATACCAAAATAATAACTCCAGTACCTACTAAATACTGTGATGTTATTATTAATATGGTATAACCATATTCGTTATTCTATCCATCCTATAAATGACAAAGTCACCAAACATGCGTAGGTACGGCTTACCGTCTCCACGTCGTGGTGTAGTTTTTTATTCAAAAACGTCATTATTTGGATGGGTATAACAATTAGTATAACTGATTTAAATAATAAATATAACATGTTAATGATTATTTATATATTATATACCATCCAATTATATACAATTTTACCATCAAAATAATGATATTTTCGCTCGTGTGTACGTACGGCTTACCGTCTCCATGACACGTTGAGATGTCATTCCCCATCACAACCATTCAAGACTAATTTTCATTTTGTGATTAAAAGAAAATTTTAAAGACTTGATATAATTCTGTATATCAATCAAATAGATCCTATCAATAACAAACATGACTTACATAACAAAACATATAAAGTAAAATGAATCAGTTAACACCCGAAACAATGATACTTCTAAAATATTATTAACAAAGAAATATTAGAAGATCATATATGATATAATATTTATGTATATAGTTCTTTTATAATTTAATAAAACTATTTAACTATTATACATTATGTTAACGTACCCTCGAATATGTAAAAGTACAAGGTAAGGGGTTTTCATCTCACTTTTATTCCCGTGAGATTCATGCTATATTTTCCACTACAAACTTTTGTGTGGTTTATGTACTGCCCATGATTGTATTGTTTGCATAATATACTTTAATTATAGGTATTTACATCATCATTTGATGATCTTTCTTTCATGGGGTGTATGTTTCGTAAGTTACCAAATCGGTAAGGGAATACCAAGTTTCAATTTCCACTCATTCGGTTTTACGCAAACTTCATTGATTACTTTACCCCAAGATTATGTGTGAAATCACTATTTATTTACTTATGTATTAATTTACACTCCAATTTGTGTGGATATAATTTTTATGCACATAATCACTCCATTTATAAATTCTCAATTCATCGATATAAACTCGATAAGAGTAATTTTAACTCAATTTCAATTCATCGAGTTAAACATCCAAGTCATTGTTATTGTTTTTACAGGAACATGTGTGAATGTCCTCTGATTGATTTACAATGAATATCCAATAATATTGAGTATATTTATATTTTTCACACATAATTATGTCATTGATTTATCCTTAACCTAATGATACGGTCTTTATAAAGGAATTCATCTTAACTTACATTCCATTGAGACGTTTTTGTTGTTATGCGCTAATTCACTTTTATTTGGTGTATATACTATAATTTTACATAGTATATCATGAATCCTTTTATTCAAAAGATATTATAAATTTTTTATTACATCAATTATTTGTATTCATGCATCTCTCATTTTTTTTGGAACTCTAACTAAAATATCATTTTAAATGTTTTAAAATTTTATTCCTCTAAATATTTCTCATTAATGTCCATGTTTTAAAAAATGGTTTTATGGGTTTATTTATATGGACATTAATGATTTAAAATTTAAATTCCTTTTAAAAGTTTCAAAGTGGTATTTGAAATTTTGATTCAAAAATCTATTTTAAACATCTTCCTGTTAAATATTGATACTTTTAAATGTTTTATTAAAACAGTGATATTTCTCTCAAAGATTTTTACTGATCATTTTCAACTTTGTCAAGATCCATTATGGAATATTATTCTTGATCAAGGTTGATTTATTATTATACAAATCTTCCATACTGTATTGAAGGTTTTGTGTTATGTTTGAATGTGGATGTGTTATTTTTATACCATTCATGGTTTATAGATAAAGTATTGACATTTCGTATGATAGTTTTAATACAAATGTTTAAGTTAGGTTTAAACCTTTTCATATGAGGAATTCATTGGACTTAGTAAGTGATGGGTGGATCCCGCTATAGCTCCTCGATGCATCGGTATGTCTCATGAGACAAACTAGTGTCTTGGCACAAATCCTTGACAAAATCTTATTTGTAGTCTTTCCAAAAGGCCTTGACTATGTGGTTATAAAGTCTGGCATTAGGAATTCCATCATTATGAAATTTCCTATTGATATTAAATGTGATTATTATACTAGTAGAATATCCATGTGAATAATTAAATGATATTATTTGATTTATAATTGCAATATTATGCTGATGGTTATGTTTAAAAGTATTGTGTTATAGTCTTATACATTGACTTAAATGTTTATTCTTATTTATGACAGTTTCCGCTATATTGTTATCCTTATTGAGCATCTGAGATCACCCCTTTCTTATGTCTTATTTTTTCCAGGATGAAAAGAAGTATATTACGATTTACCTACAATAATTAGTTAAGGGATATAATATTTTTCAAAGGGGACATAATGTTTTTTTTAATTTCATAATGTAATGTAAAACTTATTTATGTATCTAGTACTTCCAAAGCTACTAAACTGATCGGTCTTTTGGGACATGATTCCTTGTATCATGCCAATGTTTTGTAATAATGCACCGATTCTGGGTAACTGGGGTCGGGGCATTACAGTTGGTATCATAGGAAGTTTAGTACAAACTATGGAAGATAGATTTAGAAGAAACCTATGATTTGAAAATGCCACCCTAATATAGACCGTGAATATTTGTATAGAAGAACATCCAAAAAATTTGGTAATGTAAATATTATGTGGGTTTTCTAAGAAATACATCCATGTATAGATATGGTCATTTAGAGGCAGCTCTGGCATGAATATACCTAGGAGTGAAAACTCCGACAACGAGTTTGAGGCTTGACATGGGGTATCTTGGTACACGAAAACAGGCCTTTCTATACTCTTGGTTATGACACTCTTTGGGGATATGCTTAGGATAATTCACATTTTATGTACACACCAATTTCAGGGATTTTAATATAAGATGATAATACATAACCTTTGTTAATATTGAGGTGTTTTAGATTGAAAATAAAGTGTTATGATATTCTCTAAATGATTTTATGACTCACACTATGCTTGCTTGTGTTAGTCAGTGGCTAGATTCCAAGGAAATCATAGTAACATTGATGATTATGTACAAGGTGGAAACTGTGGTGGAAATGAGAAATGTAATGGAATGTTGATAGGTGTAAAATATATCATGTTCATACCGAATCCGTTTTCCAAAAATATGATCAACAACAAATATATTAACCAACTCCCAGACTCAAGAAAGAAGAGAAAGGAAGTGAATGATAAGAAATACAATAGTGGGGACCATGGAGAAAAAAAAGCTCAATTTCTATCATGCAGGAAATGTGGAAGGAGAAACCTAGGAAAGTGTGTCAATGGAAAAAAGAAATGCTTTATGTGTTGGAAAGAAGGACATAAAGTAAAGAATTGCTGAGGAAAAATGAAGAGTACTATGGAAAAAAATGAAAATGATCCCAAAAATCCATTTACATCCATTTCCATAAATGTAGGGGACCTGTGAATTACTTTAGTGAATTCCCTATTCTATAGGATAACCTCTTGGTCAAAGAAGAACCTATGTAGAAATAAATGGATGTTGAAAAGTTTAAAAGTATTACTGCTCTTTGTTGATGGGATTACTTTGGAAGACTTTTCTCTTGTATGTGTTACCCTATAGTTTGTTATGTGAAATATATATTTTAGGAAGAATTATCTTTTCTATTGTTGATATAGTTATAAATAACCATTTGGGTTTATATGATCATTGAATTTGAGGAAATTAAAAGTTATTAAATTTTGGGATGAAAATGTGTGGTATGAGAAAAAATTTGTGGTGAAATTATGTTATGGTTATTTTGAGGAATTTATCTCATTTTGGGAATGTTATAAAATATACTTTTTGAAAAAGGATAACACATAGACCGTGTGATAACCCATCATGTCAGGAAAAGCTACAGGAATCAAACCCACAACCAGAGTGTGATTTGGATTTACCGCCTACCACTGGACCATGTGAAGTCCTTGGTTAGTGTGACTAATTATTTTTAGTTAAATGATTTTATTGATCAATAATAAGTTGATTTGGGATATTATGTCTTATAAAATGGATATCCTTAATATAGGAAAATGATTTGGTTATTAAGTGATAAATTCTATTTTGGAAGATGTTTGCTCTGTTGGGAACACTATATACCTTAGGAAACTAGAATAATATTTTATTTCATTTGAGGTGTAATGGTGGATTTTTATCTATGTTTTTTATGTATTTATAGCTATTTGGGTTATTTATGGAAATGATTAACCTATCATAGAGAATATGTGATTAGGTAAATTACTTTTAAGTATGTGACTTTAAGAGTAGTCGATGTTATTTGGAGTCACAATTTAATATGGAAGACTACGTAATCAAATTCTTCTAAGTTTTGGGTTTTAATATTAGTTTCGATTATATAGAATTATTTTAAGGACAATTTTTTATTGAATGGTATTTATTGAACTTTGGTTATTGTTGGTTTAATTTTAGAAATTAAGATTATTATTTATTTTTCCAGAGGATTATCCTTTTTGGGGATAATCTGATCTTGTACTAACCATTTTGGTTTTGGTTAATATCTAAATACAAGGTAAATATATAGTTTATCCTTTTTGGATTATGTGATTCTCTAGAAGTTGATTCTAGAGATTCAGGTGTGACCAAGTCATTTTAATACTCATCGTTTGAAAATAAAAATGTGTTAGTGGTAAAAATTTATTAAAGATTGAAACTCTACTTAAAAAGTAAGTAAATATCTTTATGTTCTTAGTCAATCTCATAAATAAATTCCTTAACTTTATGAAATTGAAAATAAAACAAAAAAACTTTGTCCATTTAAATTTCCTACTGAGAATCTAATGACCGTTTATCCTATAAAGTGTTTGTGGTTTTCTTTTTGTTAACTTTCTCCTGATCAAGTTTTCTGTCACTTTACACCATAACTTTGTACTTACATTATCTTTCATATCCATATTTTCCTACATGGAATCCTAGTATGGGTTATCTTGGGTGACCTTTGTACTTCTATTTCTTTCTTTTAAAGTGATAGTTTTATTGACTCTTTTTCCAATGTGGGAATTTCAATGAAGTTCCCAAGCCTAATTTTAAAATTGAGAGGACACAATTTTTAAAAGGGGGTAATAATTTAACACCATTATATCTCATATTAAGTTATTTTCTTTAAAGTAATTCAATATCTTGCGCTACACGCAACACCGAGTTCGAGCGCACCATGACTTACCAAACTATCCGTTCAAAAAGCAGTTATGAATAGTATTAACTGAATTTTGAATTTTATATACTACATATAATTTTAGAATCCATATTATGTGATTCTTAGACATAATATAAGAAAAAATTCAATTTTTAGATAAAAGAATCATTCTTCAAAAAATGAAATTTTACCACCTTTTAATGGAAAACCCATTTTAAAACCAATATTTGATACTTTTATATATTCAATTCCATTAAATTAAATTATTCTTTAGAATCAAGACATAAATATTTATTTTGGATAAAGTTTTCATACTTTTCTGATAACATTCTTATTTTGATGAATACTGGAAAATACTAAATTTTAATTGAAAACAACTTTTTCAATCGAAATAATTTATAGTGTTAAATTATGCATTTGAATAGTTTGGAAGTATAATAAGATTATATTTTTATAATTTAATACAATGTAGGTCATTATAAGTAATTTCACATTTAAATTTGACATAAACACATGTCAATCTTTTGATAGTTTTTACTTTTTAAAAAAACCCGCTTTTCGATTTTGACAGTGGGTATTAATTTAAAATTAATTAATTCAACTTCAGTGTTTTGAATTTGGTAAAATATAATTCATTTTAGAATTAGGAATATCAAAATTAGCTTATGGTAAATTTTTGGTATTTTTTTGAAAACATTAAATTTTTAATGAATAGTGGAAAACATTGCGTTATAGTTTAAAACTGACTTTTTTTTAAATAAATATTTATTTTATTTGAAATTATTTAAAGTCAAAATAGATATATTATATATGTATAAGTTCAATGTAATTCATTTGAGTCATTTTATAATAAAATTAGATGTATAAAATTTTATTGAACTTTTTACCCTCTTTTACCCACCTTCTAGGAGCATTTGCAAATTTGCAAAAAACATAATTTTACCACTTCTGTGAGTTGAATTTCAAAACTCCAAGATACAAAGTTTTCATCATTAATTAAAATTTGGTTCAATAAGATTAAAATAATTTTTGGTGAATAGTAACTTTTGACTTTTATTTAGCACGGTTAAAAGTAAATAGGGTAATTAAAGGTAAAAATGATATTATAATTACCTAACACATGTCCTAATTCTACTGTATAAGTGTAATTCGACCAAAAACAACATTAGTAATAAATATGATTCTTTAGGTGCACATGGATTAGATTAGTATATTTATTATTATTTTATTTAAAGAAGAGTTAAAAGTGTTAAATTCAATGTTTATTATCTAAAACATTTTTAATATAGGGTTATACATAAAATAAATTCAGCTATAAATATTACTTAGAAATATAAAAATATTTCAAACATAATGGTATTTTATTTATAATTTTTAAACATTAAATAATTAAATTTATTTATGACACAATAATGATGCAGTAATTACCTTATTAATGAAAGATTAAAATAATTGATATTATAAATATCCAAATAAATGTAATTTTAAACCTTTTATGAATTACACTAATTTTATTGGTTAATATGAAATGTTAGGGTTGATTAAATATTTTTTTCGAAGTAATCATGCCGTTATAATTTTCACAAAAACCAAATACTAAAGAGTGTCAAAATTGACTTAAATGAGTTTTTAAAATAAATACTATATTGTTGGTTGATATAATATTCCTAAAAATCTAAGTTTCAGAAAAATGGCTTAAATAATATTATATATTTCATTAATGAACCACTTGAGGTTCTCTTAGAAATCTAGAGTAAGTTTATTAACTATATAGTGTAAGAATACAAGAAGACACGATAAAAGTTAAACTATTTAACTAATAGTTAAATCTAAAAGATAAGGTTAATATGGTGACCTAAACTTGTATAAAACCTATTTTAAGAGAGTATTTCGACCCATATCCACATTATCTTTGAAATAAATCAATTTCTATCCATTAGAAACATAAAATTGTTTATAATAAAATAATATTTCAAGGTTTTCCTAAAGTGACCCTCACCTCTCTTATAAAAGGGTACTTCCCCTTCTCTTAATTTTGCACCTCCAAAGCCATTTGGGCGGCCAAACCCAGCCCAAAAATCCTCCAAAATACTATCATGACATCCTATAGTTCTTCCTTTAATCATAAAGGCAACCTAAGGAGCCCTTTTAATCAAATCAAAAGGATGCACCTGAAGAAGAGGTAATAATTTCACCACCCTCTTTCAAGTTCTTTTCTTCTTCCTCTTCCTCTTTATTTGTTGATTCCATACCAAAATAATAACTCCAGTACCTTTTAAATAATTTGATGTTATTATAAATATGTTACAACCGTATTCATTATTCTATCCATCCTATAAATGAAAAATTCACCAAACGTGCGTACGTACAGCTTATCGTCTCCACGTCGTGGTGTAGTTTGTTATTACAAAACTTCATTATTTTTATGGGTATAATAATGAGTAAAAATAATGTAAATAATAATTATAACATGTTATTGATTCTTTATATATGATATAACATCTAATTATATATGATTTCACCATCAAAATAATGATATTGTCGCTCATGCGTACATACGGCTTACCGTCTCCACGACACAATGAGATGTCATTCTGCATCATAACCATTCAAGAATAATTTTCATTTGATTATTAAAAATAATTTTTAAAGACTTGATATAATTATGAATATGAATTAAATACATCTTATCTATGAAAAAAATTACTTACATAACAAAACATATAAAAGAAAACGAATCAGTTAACACATGAAACAATGCTACTACTAAAATATTATTAACAAAGCAATATTAGAAGATCATATATGATATCATATTTATGTATATGGTTATTTTATAATTTAATAACAATTATTTAACTATTATACAGAAGATTAACGTACCCTAAACTAAGGAAAAGTACAAGGTAAGAGGTTTTCATCTCACTTTTATTCCCGTGAGATTCATGCTATATTTTCCACTACTACCTTTTGTGAGGTGTATGCACTGCCCATGATTGTATTGTTTGAATAATATAATTTAATTATGGGTATTTACATCATAATTGAATGATCTTTCTTTCATGGGGTGTATGTTTCATAAGTTATGAAATCGATAAGGGAATTTCAAATTTCAATTTCCACTCATTCGCTTTTATGCAAACTTCATTGATTACTTTACCCCAATATTATGTGTGAAATCACTATTTATTTACTTATGTAGTAATTTACACTACCCTTTGTGTGGATATAATTTTGATACCCATAATCACTCCATTTATAAATTCTCAAGTAATAGATATAAACATGATAAGAGTGATTTTAACTCAATTTCAATTCATCGAGTTAAACATCCAAGTCATTATTGTTGTTTTTACAAGAATATGTGTGAATGTCCTATTATTGATTTACAATGAATATAAAATCATATTGAGTGTATTTATATTTTTCCCACATAATTATGTCATTGATTTATCTTTAACCTAAGGATACATCCTTTATAATGGAATTCATCTCAACTTACATTCCATTGAGACTTCTTTGTTGTTATGCACCAATTCACTTTTATTTGGTGTATATAGTGTACATTGACATTGAATATCATGAATCCATTTATTTTCATGATATTATAATGTTTTTATTACCATAATTATTTGTATTCAAGCATCTCTCATTTGGTTTGGAACTCTAAATAAAATATCATTTTAAATGTTTCAAAAAATTATTCTTCTAATTTTTTCTCATTAATGTCAATGTTTTTGAAATGGTTTTATGGTTTTATTTATATGGACATGAAGGTTTTAAAATTTAAATTCCATTTAAATGTTTTAGAGTGGTATGAGAAACTTTGATTCAAAAATCTATTTTAAACAGCTTCTTGTTAAATAGAGATACTTTTAAATGTTTTCATTAAAAATGGATATTTCTCTCAAAGCTTTTTACTGATCATTTTGAACTATGTCAACATCCATTATGGGATATTATTCTCGATCAAGGTTGATTTATTATGGTTAAAATCTTCCATAATGTATTATAGGTTTTATGATATGTTTTACTGTGGATGTGTTATTTTTATACAATTGTGGTTTATGGATAAAGTATTAACATTTAGTATGCTAGTTTTAATACGAATGTTTATGTTATGTTTAAACCTTTTCATATGAGGAATGCATTGGACTTAGTAAGTGATGGGTGGAGCGCGCTATAGCTCCTCGATACATCGGTAGGTCTCATGAGACAAACTAGTGTCTTGACACAAGGGATTGAAAAAATATTATTTGTAGTCTTGGCACAAGGCCTCATCTATCTGGTTATGAGGTCTGGAATTAGGCATTCCATCATTATAAAATTGTATATTGATATTAAAAGTGATTATTCGACTAGTATAATATCAATGTGAATACATAAATGGAATTATTTGATTGATCTTTACCATATTATGTTGAAGTTTAAGTTTAAAAGGCTTGCGTTCTAGTCTTATACATTGCCTTAAATTTTTATTCTTATTTATGATAGTTTCTGCTCTATTGTTATCCTTACTTAGCATCTGAGCTCACCCCTTTATTTTGTCTTATTTTTCTTAGGATGCAAAGAAGTATATTACAATTATCCTATAGGAATAGGCTAAGCTATATAAGTGTTTTCAAATGGGATACAATGTTGTTTTTTTTAATTTCATGATGTAATGTAAAACTTATGTATGTATTTAGTAATTCTAAGGCTACTAAACTGATCGGTCTTTCGGGACATGATTCCTTGTATCATTACAATGTTATGTAATAATGCACCAATTCTGGGTAACTGGGGTCGGGGCGTTACAATAAGTAACATTTGTGACAACCTGATATTTTTTAATATTTTTCTTTTTAAATAATTTTATTTCTTCGATGGTTTTCATTACATGAAACACAGATTTTAAACAAACCATGAAATACTATTAAAATATTATTATTTAAAGGGACAATTATTGCCTATGAATTGGATTGGTGGGTATTAATAAGTCCAAATAAATTATTAAAAATTATGGTTTAAACATGTATAAAATGAATTCATTAATTATCAATTAATTATAAATAAAAATAATAATTATTTAAAAAAAATGAAATTTTTTGGAATTTGTTAATGCAAAAAATGTTGACCGTGTTGTCTAAAAAAATTTATTGTTTTTTTAAAGATAACTTGTTCCATAAAGAAGACCGTAGGTCATATATCAAAGATAATTGGTGGTTTATAGTGTGCATTTTCAATAATTTTATAAAAAAAGTAGAAAATAGGGGGGGATTTAAATGATAATTCAAAATGGAATGACTTAATTAAAGAGTTTAATAGTTGAAAAAATAAGGAGGGTTTTGAAATGAAATTTAAGGATATAATTGTAGGTTTTCTACACCATAAATCATGTTCATTATTCTGAGAGGTTCATTTAGTTTTGGAGTAAGAATTTGTTTATGATTAATCAGAATCCCAATTAATCTCTAAGATTTTATATTAATGAAAGTAGAACCAAATCCTTGACATAAAAATCATATAGCCAAAGTATAGCTCTTGTTATTGGTATAGTAATTTCAAAATCAAATAGAAATCTCATTTTTTTTGGAAATAAAACTATTCTTGTGTTTTCTAATCGGTACAACAGAAGTCACACAATCAAAACTCACATCGACCAGTTAAAAGTAAAGAACATTCCATGCACTTGAATCAAACCAAGAATTCAAATCAAAATAAAAGTAAGATAATTATATATGAAATGTTTTAAAACCCAAAATACATAAATCTAGAATCAAACTAGTTCCATAACTCCCTTTACATGAACTGTATCTCCCATGCAATGATCTCCCACTGTTTAGCTTGCCACTGAGAGGAGGGGAGGCTTGGGTGAATCTCCTTGTTTATTTTATCTCTCCCTATGAGAATATGGATCTCCATAACCTCCATGATGACGATATAAATAATTTATAACTCCAAATGGAATCACTTTACACCTTGGTAAATCATGTAAATGAGGTCCCCAAGGTTCCCTTTTATAGCCAAAATGGGAGGTGTTTTTGGGAACCCAAATTTCAAGATACTAATTGTGTATCAATTTTAGACTCATAAATGACCTTATATCGACTTGGAAAAAGAAAAAGGAATTTTTTATAAGACTCTTTAACATCTCTATGTAAAAATTTTAATCCATTTAATGTCTATAATGGGATATATTATCAAAATACCAAACCAAACTCTTAACTTTAAAAAGATCCATTTTCTTAGAAAGATCTATATGGTTGGGCCACCAGACGAATGAATTTGTATTGGGTGACTTGAGATGAGTTTTATACCACTGAGTTTTTGATCATATCAAAAAATTTCATCCCAAATCGATTGATTTATTTATAATAATGTGCGAAATAGTGAAAAAATGGTCTTATGATTCCATACAGTTTGAACCATTTTTACACATCATCACTAGCCCTCCAAATCACCTCCTCATATAATAAAATCAGCCAAAAAATAAAATTTATCATTTTAATAGTGATATAAATTCACTAATCGAATCAAATGTGAAGTGTTTTTTTATTAAATTTGTAAAATACAATACAAAATTAATTTATCATAGTGATATAAGGGTTGAAATGAATAATAAATTTCTACATGATCACCCCCCACACCTAAACATTTTCACTCCAAGGAAAAGTGACATTTCCAAATATAATTCATGGGTATATTCCAAACTTTATGAAGATTTAACATTCAAAAAAAAATCATGATAGCAACGAAATCAAAGAAAAAACCACACCAAGGAGTTATTATTAGTTATCCTAGAAACAATATGTCTCTTAAATTGTATCAGAACAAAATTCAAGGAGATGTATTATACTATTATTAGAAAGGAATTCACAAGTCAACCATGTCAAAAAATCTCCACATGTGTTTGTGATGACCATTTCATGCTATTCTTTCAATGTTCTATCAAGTAAATATAGGTAATTTTAATTTTTTTATCAGATTCTTTCCACTGAACCATCCCTATATCCTTTGAAATAAAATTTCAAGACCCACTCACTTAAGCATTCCAAAAAGTCAAATAATAATATACTAACTTATAAATACTTATTTGTTTTACATTTTTTCACTTCCCTCATTACTGTTTTTTTAGGGTGTATAATTATCGGATAACAGGTTCACACGCAAAGGTCAATCCAATATAGCAATAAAACCAATCAGATAAAAAATGAATATATGGAAAAATAGTTTTGGAAAGATGAAAAACAAGTTATATTTACATTCTATTAAGTAATAAATATTCACAGTTCTTGGTTTGGTGTAAAGGTGTGTAGATATATTAAGTGACACAATTTTACCATAACTACTCACATGAAGGGTCGAAATCCTCAAAAAGGTCTCACAGGGATACAACCATTTATATCATTGATAAAAAAATTATCTACTTGAAAAAATCACACCTCAATGTTAAAATCATAGTACAACTCGCATTATATTAGTGATTTTTTAAAATGTTAAAACAACATAAATTAGGGAAACTTGTTATTCCTTTTATTAATTTATATGATTATGTAGGCATAAAAAATGTGTATTATGGAATAAAATTGAACAGGGGGTGTGAAGAAACCATGAAACAAAAAAAAGAGAAAATAATGAAATATGATGAAAATACTAACTAACTTAGGAATATACACACCCCCAAACCTTGTGTGTATAGTGTCCTCACTATAATAAAAGATAATATTGGAAAGATTGATAAAACCTATAGGTGTCACCAAAAATATTCTTCTTGAAGGTGGAGTTCCTCTACTAGGGACTCAAGAATGGGTCCGTGAAAGTGCTTCAACCACTGCCAATTGACATTGAATGTTTGTTTAGTTTTTTTTATTTTGAACTTATACAACACTAAATTGATAGACATTATTAAGATTATATGGGACAAACTAGTAGGAATTAATCTTACTTGGGTGCAACAACATCCTTGCATTGAAAAGGAGGACATTCTGCTCAATGTGGAATTGATAATTATGGATGAAGCAATCGTGGTTATCCTTGGTTCTCTCATTATAGATTTAAGAGTTCTCATAGGAGTCTCTTAAAATTTCCACAAACTCATGAATCTAAAACTTCCTTTGATCACCAATATTTAAGAGATTTAAATTACATTGTTTAACAACCCAATATGAAAGGTTCTATACCTCCATAGGGAGGTGGAGAGACTTTCCAAACACAATACTATATGGTGAAATTATGATTGGGGTTTTAAAAAATGTATGGTACATTTCACAACCCCTCCCACCAAATATTATTTAACAAATAGAGCGAGATAATGACCCCCAAGTCCCATCTCTAGTAGGCCCTGGTTTAGTGACTAGCATTGAGGGTATAAAATCACACAGTATGAGAGGCATTACCCATTATAAATGAAACAAGATCAGGTTATAGGATAAACGATCACCAAAAAAATCCTATAGAAAGTATAAAGATAAACTGAAACCATCCCAAGATGGATGAATAAAGTAATACTAATATATATAAAAGTCTCCAGAGTGAATACCAAAAAGAAAAGTCTATGACAAAAACTCAACAAAAACTCCAACCCAGTTAGTAATCTCTATCTCGATCTCCAAAGCCCTCCTAGAAACCTGAAAATAATTTATATACATAGGGTGAGCATAACATGTATACTCAGTTGGGACATAACCAAGGCCTCAAGTGATCATGTGAAAAGAGCATGCTAATGCACCAGTGAATAAATAGAAGAACCAACAAGAACCTATACAGGTCATCTAACCAAACCCAACCTCACTATGGAACACTCACCAAATCATGCATCCAATATAATAATATAGAATCAAGAACGTAATAAATAATAGAGCCCTGTTTCCTCTTCCCCACTAATTTTACACTATCATAACATCTAAAATCCTATACTACCATCCATTCCACACATATCACATCCCATCACATCACATCATGACCACAGAAACCTGAGCCACATATCACATCACATCACATCCCTCCCATAGACACATGGGCCACAAATCACATCAAATCACATCCTGCCTGCAGACACCTAAGCCACACATCACATCACATCTAGAACCAAAGTATTAGGGTATCATGAATGTGAAGGAAATAAACCTCATTCCCTCCTCCTAAAATGAATTACTCCCACCACATATCACATCATACAACATCTCACCCAAAGACACCATAGCCAACACATCACATCAGAAGGAAGTGCAAGGGAGAGGGGGTATCCAACCATATGTATCACTACCAACCTTGATATTGGGGAAAAAACTTAGAACTAAACACCTATAAGGGCTGGTTAGGTTATATAACTCATGTGGGGTGAATATAAAATAATATAAACATACATGATATAGATATAACAGAAAATACCCAACCTATGGGTTTACACCAAAAACACTCTCACATAATACATCAACACCACATACCACACACCAACTATCACAAATTCTAATACCACTATATAAAACACACCACACAACTACCAACCAATCCACACAACATCCCATATGCTAATGAAAATTTTCACCACATTTATTCATTTTCCCATTTACCATGCATCAAATTCCATCCAAATATACTCAATTACCAACCCATTTATTTATTCATTTCGTTCGACATCATAATTTATTCCACCAGTTCTTGAGAAATAAACACAACCACACCATAAAACCAGCCCTAAACACCAAATCTATACCACAACACCTCACATCCACCATCATCGTTGCACAACATTGCCAAAGAAACCTCACAACACAACAACCACACATCTCATCTTTCACACAACCTCAACTTCCATGCATCGTAATTACTACAACATAACCACTATTCCATAACCACTGCACCAAAACATCTGCATCAAATCCACTACTACACAACCTCTCCACCACAAAATCTTCATCATAAAATTTTCACCATGACATTTGCACCATAACCACTGCACCACATCACAAAACTTCTCACATTGCATCCATGTTAACAAACCATCACATCACCACCCCACAAAAAACACAACCAAGATGGTCACATATATCATCACATAACAACCCAAACCACTCATAGAAACACAATAAGCACAATAACACATCACAACACACATTCCAGCTTTTATTTACTCAAGGTATTTATCACAATACTTATTTATATTAGCATGAGTATTATCACACAAACCAGAATGCCAAGGGGAAAAAATTGTTAGCTGAATATACGTTCTTAAAGATTTTATTGATGTAATATCACTTAATAACATAGTAAGGTTCATCACAACATAACAAATATAGTGTAATAAAGTCTCCCAACATCCATTATTATTAGAATTTTAAACATACATGCATAAAAACATCAACAACTTATATCAAAGTAGTAAAGCATGTGATCACTCCCCATACCCATCAATTTTAGTCATTATAATTAATTATATGATTATGATGAACCTTAATATATACCCAAAGGTTTGAAAAATCATGTAGATCCCATACGTAGCACATAAAAGGGTTAGAATAAGGATTCCCTACGTGAAATAAGCTTTTTGATCTCACTGCACACTATAGGGTGAATAAGAAATGCTCAAGACCACCACCATGAAAGAAACTCATGGATCAACCTACACCACACCAAAGGGTTGTGAAAAATGAAACCCATATACACCCATATCTAAAACCATACCACCATATAAAATCTATGAAGAATAATGGATGGAAACACATGAGAATGAGTGGATAAATCTCCACAGATCATCAAATGGAATCTAGGAATCAAATAACATCAAAAGGAATACCAAATAACTGAAGAAGGATCCTATAGAATGATTGGAAAGAGAGAAGGGTGTGCTAACCATAGGGTTTGAGGGAACCCCCGAGTGCTCCAAACTTTATAACCATACTACACAGGGGATTTACATGATGTGTAAATCCCTTTCACATTGTGTAATTTTTGGATTTTTAGTTCCACTAAAAAATGCATCACCAAGCAGGATTAGTTACTCTAATTATTAAATATCATGAACCAGTATTTCAGAATCTGTAAACCCCATTTTCATATCGTGTAAACTTTACACAGTGTGTATTTCCTCTCTTCCATCTTTTAGTAGCCAAAATCTTCCAAGCCTACTCAAGGCCTCCTCCAAGAACCTCCAACACCCAAAACCAACAATGTAATGGACTGAGAACAAATGTAACACTAAATTAGATACCTCTAAAATTATTTTTTCCCTCAAGAATCAAAAACCAAGCCTAGAAGTAAATGAAAAAAAAACCACCCTGTGAGATACCTCTCAAGGATCTCATCATACCTCAATACTATATACAGCAAAAAATGTCATCCAAAATAGTAAAAAAAAACATCTCGTACGTCCTCATTGCTAAAAAACCACACAACCACTCACAAAACCATCTCAACCTCTAGAAACCTAAACTAAAAACCACTACAAACAAAAAACTACACTGCCCCAGTCACATGAATCAGTGAATTCCATACCCCATGTCAATATACTCTATACTATCGGTGGAACTGAATCTCACACACTATTTTAATCAAATCACAATTAATGCATATTGATTAGGAATTAGGTCCTCTACATTACATATGTTAAAACTTTATTATGCATCACACATCAAGGGGACCAACACATCTCATACTATAGAAATATCCAAAGATCACATCATCCAAGAAAAACCAAAAAAAGAAAAGAAAATTTCAAAATAGATCCAGGTAACCCTTTGATGAAATCCATTGATATTTACACTCATTTCCACTCAGTAACATCCATATATATAAAAAAACCTCAAAAAACACAGTGTTCTTATTTCACATGATGATAAAATATACATATTTCAAAAAACTCTCCTATTAACCATTTCATACTTGACCACCAAAGTTGTCTCCTCAAGACACACTACATATTTTTCACAGTTGGATGCACCACTAAAAGTGATCTTTGAAACTCATGGAGAGCTCCCTCACACATCACCAATGGAAAAAATATCCTCTCTCAGAACAACACCCCGTTCTAATCATCGTCTGACCATCCCTTAGGCGTGTCACCATGAACAACATGATCATGTATCACCTATACCTCTGGGTCTCCCCACTAAGAATCTTCTATATACTACATCAAAGATGAATTCATAATTATCTGATAAAGACAACCTTGACAAGTACTCTATCCAAAATCATGACACATCGTTGCACGCTCCATTATTCCTTTCCAAACATCATTAGACTCCTGATACACATTCTTTTAGTACATCAAAATAAATGAATTAGTAACTACATTACCATTATCTAGGGTTTAAGAGATCTAAAAATAATAATCTTAATGAAAATATAGTCACCTCCTATGGTTTAGATTTAGATTATGTTGATAGAAAACATATCATAGGCTCTTGTGGTCTATGAAAACTACAAAGCGCCTATCGATGAGGTTATGTCACCACAACTTTATTGAAAACATAGTTTCCACCAACTCCAGATCATGGGTAGAATCATTAAATTTGGGACGTAACTACATAGAACCATAAGAGGAAACCACTCTCTACTATATCAACATAGACCCCAAGACCAAATGGGTTGCGTTACTGAAAAACTCAAACAACACACCCTCCTATAGAAACTGAAGCACTAAATCACTAACCAACTTATCCTTTAGGTAACTGAATACTACCTAGAACCGATATATCCACAAAAAATCCTGGTCCTTTATGTTCAAAACTTTTAAAGGGGATACAAATCGAGAGAAATTGGGTAAAATCATCCAATAATAGTCCCCGAGACTAAGGAAACTATAAAAATCTTCCACATTCTTGGGTTTTTCCCAAGCAACAATAATGTCAACCTTTGATGGGTCCATTTAAAAACTCTAAAAAAACACCAAATTTCAATGAAAATAAACCTCTCACATATAGAAATCGCATTTGGAAAGCATCCCACATATCTGGTGTGTTAATGGACTTGCAAGAAAAATCTGAGATGCTTGAAATGATCCACTTATGAATTTGAGTATACCAAGATATTATCAATGGATATGATGATGAACTTGTCCAGTAACTCATGGAACAAAAATTTCATAATCCCCATGGACATGGTTGGTGCATTCATAACGCATAATGATATAACTAAAAACTTGAAGTGTCCATACCTACATCTGAATGTAGTCATATAAATATTATCATATTTCAACATAAAATGATGATATGAAAAACAAAAAAAGATATTTGATAACCAACTAGCTCCTCGAAACTGTTCAAATAGACCATTGATCATTAGAGGAGGGTAAAGATTCTTGAACATTACCTGATTCATCCGTCGGTAGTCTATACACAATCTCAGACTATCATCTTCCTTTTTGTAAAAAAGTTGGAGTACCCCATGATGACACAAAGGGTCATATAAAAACCCTATTTATCAGATCATCCACCTGTAGCCTCAAATCACATGACTCCATGGGAACTATCTGATAAGGATCAATCAGAATCAGATACACACTTGGCTATAACTCTATCCCAAACTCAATGTCCTGTCAAGGAGTTAGGGTCATATCCTCATATGAAAAAACATCTTGGAACTCATCCAAAACCGTGTAAGAATCCCCAATGATAGATTATAATGAAATCATTACCAACTACAATAAAAGACTCTCTAATTTCCAACCACCCAACTGATAACCTTTCTCTCTAACGAATGCCACTCATTGGCCCTCCACATAAAAAAAACAAGAATCTTCTCAGAAACAAGTCAATGAATGCATGCATGGAATACATCCAACCCATACCAAGGATAATATTGTATGGATGTATTTTCAATGAGAAGAAGTCCCTCACGGACTGGTTCATCCCCATCACTGTTATAAATTCTTAGGACACATCAAATAAGGAACCATAGCCTCCTGATGGTGTAGATAACAATGAAGGAACTGGAAGCCTCTACACATTCAG
The DNA here is from genome assembly GCA_963277665.1 of Viscum album. Classification (NCBI taxonomy): domain Eukaryota; kingdom Viridiplantae; phylum Streptophyta; class Magnoliopsida; order Santalales; family Viscaceae; genus Viscum; species Viscum album. Next base: position 303,270,926 of record OY728144.1, read on the forward strand.
TCCTAACATATGGACCAAGGAAAGAGAGAAAAATGAGTGAAACGCTCATGAATCAAAAAAATTAATATGAAAGGGTAGATGATAAATTGATCATACCTCTAAGAACTCCTGACACTACTGGAAATCCTACCTCTAACACGTGCATCTGACCACTTTCAGATCCTATACCTATTTTTTGTTATCCTCCACAGTCATGGTCATGCCTATTTACTTGTGAATGTGGAACATAATGAGTATTACTTCTACCTAATCCACATAATCTTGGATATTGAACAATAACCAACTTTCCCCACCACTGAAACTACCTTAGAAGATACTAATGCTGCTGAAAAGGGGCCTGACTGCCCATCTAAAACTAGCCTCCCTGGGCAGTCATACCTTGAGCCTGGAGGTGCCCATATCTCCCATGGAGATGGAATGAAAATTTAAAACCATATAGAGGCACTTATAAACCACATATCTATTAATTTCAAGAAAGAAACTTCCACATCCGGTTCCCCACTGAACGAAACCTTGATTGTCCAAACACCCACAACCCACTGCCCGAAGCTCTACTCTTCATAACACCATACTGTCCACCCTATCAAGGTTTAAATCCCAATTAAAGAATATTCCTAATAACCTAAATCTTTTTATACACCTCTAGATACATTGGGATCATAAACAGAGTCACCACATACTTGATCACTTGATACAAAGCCTCCTCCAAACACCGTGATCTGGAATCCTTAATAGCCAAAACATATAGAGAAAAGTGTATGTGGTCCTTGAACCTGATACTAAGCTTCCAAACATTTAGAATCCCTTTATGGAGTGAGATAAACTCCTACCTCTTGGATTATGTTATCACAAATGATATAAATACTTTACAAATCTCCCCCTGAAATTTAGGCCACAATACATCTGCTTCCTTGCAGTCACCATGATACAAGATCCACCACTAACATGAAGCTCCCCAGATATTAATAACTACCAATGGTAACCTAAAATCATATCGTACTCATATGATAATAAAATAAATATCTAGATCCTATGTCCATCACTATGTCTCTAGATTTGTGATACTCCCCTCATACTTAACCAAACTCTTCTATTAAAAGACATGAAAATCCCGCTTCCATGCCTCATCCTCCTCTGTTGGGTCAATCCTCAAATAATAAAATGGATCAGCCTTCTAAACCTCTATAGCCTGAGAAACTAGAAGATGACGAACATGATCCATTCCTAAAAATATAGAGAACATCCTAATCCTGATAGTATGTAATTTTATCAAATATTATCTTATTTATTAATTTTATTTTTCAAAAACCCCCAATTCAAACATGAACACAAGCCATAATGATGCACGTACCTCTCCTAGGTCTCTACCCTATAAATAGGTCCACCTCGCTTGGTCGTTCAATAAGCTTAGGGTTTGTGTACTGGATCACAGGGGGCCAAAAATCCCACATCCTAGCCAATCTCCCTAGCCAATTCCATGCACCAAGGTCTACTGACACTAATTCCATACCAACCTATGAAATCCTCACTATGACTAAATCCAAACTCCATCCTATATCCCAACAATCACATTTGATACCAATTTTTAATGACCCTCTCACACCAAATATTATGCTATGAAAGGATAGAGATAATGACCCTTGAGTTACGCCTCTAGTAGGCCTCGGGTTGGTGATTAGCGCTGATGGTATAAAATCTCACACTATGGAAGGAATCACCCTCTATAAAAAAAGATCAGGACATGTGATAAAAAATCACTAAAATCTAGTAAAAAATGTAAAGATAAAATAATAAACATCCCAAAATGCATGAATAAAGTAATAGTGATACATATAAAAGTCTCCAAATTAAATACCAAAAAGACAAGTCTATGAAAACAAATACACAACAACTCAAACCTATATAGTAATGTCTATCTTGGTCCCCAAAGTACTCATGGAAGCCTAAAAACAGTTTATCTATGTAGGGTGAGAATAACATGTAAACTAAGTAGGGGAATAACCAAGGTCTCAAGTGCACATGTGAAAAAAGAATGTTGGTGCTCCAATGAATAAGAAGAAGAACCAACAAGCACCTATACATGTCATCTAACCAAACCAAGCCTCACCATAGATCACTCACCAAATCACACATCCAATATAATAATATAGAATCAAGATCATAACAATGTAAGGAACCCCACTGCCTCTTCCCCATCAAGATCATAACAAAGTAAGGTGCCCCACTGCCTCTTCCCCACTGATTTTCCACTATCATGCCCTAATGTTGAACATACTATTCTCTCATCCCTTACACACATATCACATCACAACACATCCCATACCATCCAAAGACACCTGGGCCACACATCACATCACATCACATCCAACCTAGAGACACATTGGCCACACATCACATCACATTACATCTCACCTATAGATACCTAGTCCACAAATCACATCACATCTAGAACTAGAGAAGTAGGGTATCATGAACATGAAGGACATCAACCTCGTTCCATCCTCCTAGAATGTATGACCCCCAACACATATCACATTATACCAAATATCTCACGAAGACACATGATCCAACACATCACATCTGAAGGAAGTGTGGGGGAGAGGGGGTATCCAACTATCCTTATCACTATCGTCTTGGATGTTGAAAAAACCCAGAACTCAGCACCTTTGAGCATTGGTAAGGTTATCCAACTCGGTTGATGCATGTATAAAATAACATAAACACACATGATATAGATATAATACAAAATACCCAACCTATGGGTTCACACCGACAACACTAGAAAACCCAAAATCACCACCAATTACAACACACAAACCGTCGCAACGTATGCCACCACTATTTGAAATACACTACACAACCGCCACACAATCCACACAACATTCCATTTTCTACTAACATGTTTCACCACATTAATTCATTTATCCATTTAGCACACATAAACTTCCACCCCACTATATTAAATTACCAAACCATTCATTTATTCATTTCATTCGACATCATAATTTATTCCACCACTTCCCGATAAACTAACACAGCCGCACCACAAAACCGATCTAATACACATAACTGACGCTATGAAATGACACATCCACCATCATCATTATGCTACATCACCAAATCCTTCTCACTACAAAAAAAACTACCCATCTAATCCATTGTAAAACATAATCTTACACATATCATAACTATTGAACTATAACCATTTCACCACAACCACTATTCTACAACAACCATGTCAAAACAATAATTCCACAACCTCTATTCCACAACCACTATGCCAAAAAATCTACTCCACAACATCTACACCAAAACTACTGCACCACATCTCATAACTAATCTTATCACATCCATGCTAACCAACCATCTCATCACTACCCCGCACACCACATAGCCCATATGATCACATATATCATCACATAATGCAGCAAACCACATAGGTCAACACAACAAGAATATGTACACATCAAAAAACACATTATGGATTCCATTTATTTAGGGGATTTATCACACTATTTCTTTATATTTGTATATGTATTATCACACAAACCAAAATGTACAGGGGTAACCAATTATTATCTGAATATATGTTCCATAAACTTTTATTCAAGTGAGATCACATAACAACACAACAAGGGTTATCACAACATAACAACTATAGTGCAAGAAAGGATACCAACAACCATTATTTCTATAATTGGAAACATACATGAATAAAAACATTAATAACAAATATCAAAGCAGTAAATCATGTGATAACTCCCTATAACCATCAATTTTAGACATGAAAATTAATTATAAGATTATGCCGACACTTATTATCCACAAAAAGGTAAGAAAAATAATGAAGATCCCACACATAGCATGTATAAGGGTGAGAACATGGATTTCATACCTCAAAGAAGCTTTCTGATCTCACTGTGCACTATAGGGAGAAGAAGAAATACTTAGATACCACCACTGCATAAGAAACTCATTGATCAACCTAAACCACACCAAAGGTTTGTGAAAGATGAAACCCATACACACCCTAAACCGAAACCACATCACCATAGTGGATATACAAATAATAACTGAAGAAAAAATATGGAAAATAGATGAAAAATCACTACAGATCGAAGAAGGTAATCCAGGAATCAAATCTCATTGAAAGGGATCCCAAAAATTTTAAGAAGGAGCCTATGGATTTCTTGGAAATAGGTAATAGAGCGTCAGATATAAGTTTTGTGGAAACACTTGAGTTCTATAAAATTTATAATAGAACTGTACATAGTTTTTACATGACATGTAATACCCTTTCATGTCATGTAATTTTTGGAATTTATGTTCTTCTGAAAAATAAATTGCCTCAAAGGATTAGTCACCTGAATTATTACATATCATGAACCAACTTTACACAAGCTGAGAGCCCCACGTTCACCTCGTATGAACTTTACACGATGTGTATTTTCTATTCTTATATATTTTAGCATCCAAAATCCTCAAAGACCACTCTAGGTATAACGACCCATACTTTACATACATTGTTATTACTCAGAATTGAAACACACTTATTACAACATATAACAAAACCAATAAATAATCGTATAGGTATAGTGTCTTTAGAAACTGGGAAACATGAACAACTGGTTCATAAAGCATCTACTTTGCCTCCCAGTTATTTCATCATATCTAGAGTCCCTTTTTGGCATATTCTATTTAATAACCTTCTTCCTGACCTGGGGAAATAAAACATACAAAAGGGTGAGCTCAAATGCTCAGTAAAGGTAAACAAAAGAAATATCAATCCCATCATATACATAAGCACATAAATTTTGGAAATCTTAACCTGCAAAAGAGATCATAATTTCATAACATGGGGTAAATCATAGTAGTGAAATGTAATCCCAATAATCATAAATTAAAACATGAAACTTTGTGGAATACATAAATAATCATAGAGAATCATTTCTTATTAGTCAAGACTCATTTCCAAGACTATCTTAGTGGACAAAGTCCATTTCTGAACCGAGTTACCCTCGTTTCAGTCTTGCTTCACTGAACCGGTATAACCTACCGTTCCAGCCATGTCTATCTCATGAGATATAAAATCTTTACTCAATGCATTGGAGGGAGATATAGGTCTCACCCATCTCATAACGATACCATTATTATGTGTGCCACAAAATCATAAACCATACATCATAGCATAACCCATGTAACAAAAATGGGAATCTTAAACATCGTGACATCATAAAACAATTCATATAAGATAAAGGGATTCATAAAAATATAATTCCATCACAACATAATAAAATCAATGTAATAATAGGGATAGAAACAGAACCCTTTATTATCTTATATGGAAAATAATTTTAATAAAACATTTGAACTCCATTATTGAGGAAAATATCCTTTCTACTTCAAAAACACGTTTCCTTTCGTAACATGTCGTACAATTCTAAACTAAAAGAAGTTGATTAAAAATAAACATGAAAACTTGTAAAGGAAGCTTCTTGGAAATAATTTTTTAAAAATCCATTCATGCCGTATAAGTAAAAAAAAACATTCTTCGTACTTTTGTCGGAAAATTCAAAAAGTACCTCGTACGAAAAATGACAAAAGATTCCTTTCATATCCTTTACTAAAAACTCACTGAAGGGTAAAATTGGATTTAAAAAATTGTAGGTGGATGGAAATAATATTAAATATTGAGGAAACATGGATGTGGATGATAAAATACACCCCAGTAAATACTAAAGTATAAACAACCTCGGATAAAAATGAGATTGTGATATTTCCCTTACCTTAGGTCCGATATGCTTTGTACGTGTCCGAACCTCCTGTTCTTTGAAGTGCTTCTTTGAGACCTTCTTTTAGGGCACTAAAATTGGTCTTTGAAGAAGACCAGGACCTCTAGGATGTCTATATGGAAGTGGAGAGGAGAAATTGGCAGGTTTTGGCCGAGCATGAAGGCTCAAAGTGGTGTGAGGAAGAGAGGGAGGAGGTGCCCTTTTATAAGGGAGGAGAGGGGCACCTTTGAAATAACTAAAAATATTATTTTATTATAATGTCAAGTTCGGTTTTAAATAGCTCCAAATTGATTTATTTCAAAGCCAAGGTGGGGATGGGTCGAAATCCTCTCATCCAATAGAATTTAGACAAGTTTAGGTTCCTATTTTAACCTTATCATTTAGATTTAACATTAAGTTAAATAATTTTACTTTTACCGTGTCTTCTTGTGTTCTTATACTATAAGGTTAATAAACTTACTATAAGCAGACAAACTAACCCCAAGTTGTTTATTATTAATATATATAACCTTATCTAAGTCATTTGGCCGAACCTTAGATTTTTAGGAATGAAATAACAATTACTAATATAATATTTGTTTTAAAAAACTATTTTATGTCAATCTTGACACTATTTAGTAATTAATTTTTGTGAAAATCATAACAGAATCATTAGTTAGAAAAAAGTAAATTAAATCAATACTAACATGTCATATTAATCTAGAAAATTATTGTAATTCATAAAAAGTTTCAAATTACATTTATTTTGGTGTTTATAACATCAATTATGTCAATATTTCATTAATAAGTTAATTACTGCATCATCTTTGTGTCATAAATAAATTAAATTATTTAATGTCTAAAAATTTCAAATAAAATACAATTATGTAGGAAATCTTTTTATATTTCTAATTAATATTTATAGTAGAATTTATCTTATGTATACCCCCATATTAAAAATGATTTATTTTTTAAACTTTGATTTTAACTATTTTAACCCTTCTTTAAATAAATTAATAATAAATGTCCTAATCTAATCCAAGTGGGCCTAAATGGTCATATGTTATTCCTAAGTTTGTTTTTGGTCGAATTACACTTTTCCAATAGAATTAGGACATGTGTTAGGGTAATAATAATATCATTTGTACCCTTAATTACCCTATTTACTTTTAACCGTGGTAAAAAAAGTAAAAAGTTTCTATTCACCAAAAAATTATTTTCATCTCATTGAACCAAATTTTACTTACTGACATCAACCGTGTCTCTCGGATTTTCGAAATTCCACTCACAGAAGCGGTAAAATTAAGTTTTATGAAAAGTTCAGTTTTTTTAACTACCACTTAGTGGTTTCACTATTCATCAAAAATTGAAAGTTTTCAGAAAAATACCAAAATTTCACCCTAGTCTAATTTCGATATTAAGAATAAAAAAATGAAGTCCATTTTGAAAAATAAAATTTATAAAATTTCAAAAAGTGGTTATTACTATTCATAACAGCTAGTTTTAATAATATTTTATTAGCATATCATTGTTTAGTGAAACTCGGTATTGCGTACGACACAAGCTATCGAGAAAGGTCGAGATTTCGTGTAAAGCAAGCCAAGCAAGTGTTGTGTGTAGAAAAAGATTCCTTTGATGATTTATATAACATAAAAGTCTCGGGTGTTACATTCTACCCCCCTTAAAATGAATTTCGCCCTCGAAATTCGTCACTTTGTAACAAACAGATGAGGATACCTCTCCCTCATCATATCCTCAAGCTCCCATGTAGATTCTTATAATTGGTGGTTCCTACATAAAACATTCACCAATCGAGTGGTCTTGTTTCGTAGTAATTTTTCGCTACGATCCAGAATCTCTATCGGTTGTTCTTCATAAGAAAGATCTTGCTCCAGCGGTACAACTTCTGAGCTGAGTACATGTGAAGGATCAGGTATGTACTTTCTCAGGAGAGATACATGGAACACAACGTGAACTTGAGAGAGATTCGGTGGAAGCTCCAATCGGTAAGCTACCTTCCCAACATGATCTAGTATTTCGAAAGGGCCGATATATCTAGGGCTCAACTTCCCCTTCTTTCCAAATCTCATAACCCTCTTCCAGGGAGATATTCGTAAGAACACTTTATCACCCACTTCAAACTCTAGGTCTTTTCTTCGGTTGTCGGCATAAATTTTCTTTCGACTCCGAGCTTCTCTTATGTGTTGTTGAATAGATCTGACCTTTTCTGCCATTTCATCAACGAGATCAGGTCCTAATAGCTTTCTTTCTCCAACTTCATCCCAGAAAGTTAGAGTCCTGCATTTCTTTCCATAGAGAGCTTCATAAGGAGCCATCTGAATACTGGAGTGAAAGCTATTATTATAAGAAAATTCCACCAATTGTAGGTGTTGATCCCAACCACCTTTGAAATCCATAGAGCAAGCTCTCAACATATCTTATAGAGTTTAAATTGTTCTCTCAGACTGACCGTCTGTCTGAGGATGATAAGCAGTGCTGAAACATAACTCTGTATCCAGAGTATGCTGAAGACTTTTCCAGAACTTTGAGGTTAACCTCGGATCTCGATCAGATATAATAGAAAGTGGTACTCCATGCAATCTTACCACTTCCTTTACATATATCCTGGCAAGCTGATCTAGAGAGAAGTCCTCTCTAATAGCAATGAAGTGTGCAGACTTTGTAAGACGATCAACTATGACCCAAATAGCATTATTGTATTTGGATGTTTTAGGAAGTCTTGTGACAAAGTCCATAGTGATGTTTTCCCATTTCCATTCGGGTATGGGTAATGGTTGTAACATCCCCTTAGACTTCTGTCTCTCAGCTTTAACTTGTTGACAAACCAAGCATCGAGAGACATATTCAGCAACATCTCTTTTCATGCCATCCCACCAGAATTACTCATTCAGGTCCCTATACATCTTCGTGCTTCCAGGATGAATAGAGAATGAATAACTATGAGCCTCATCCAGCAGTTCCTTCTTTAATTCGGGGATGGTAGGAACACAAACCCGATTCCTGAACTTTATTATCCCATCACAATCAAGGTTGAATTCAGGAACATTTCTCACCTTCTTTTGTAACTCAACATCTTCTTTCTGTTCCTCTTTAATCCTCACATGTATAGATGGTTGAACATTCATTTGAGAAAGATAAGATTTTTCCCCTTTCATTATAATTCCACGATCCATCCTTTGTAAATCCATAAATATTGGATCTTTTGTGATCCTCATCATGGATAAACTAGCATGGTCTTGTCGACTTAATGCATCTGCCACCTTGTTTGCTTTCCCAGGGTGGTAATGGATTGAGCAGTCGTAATCCTTAATCAGATCCAACCATCTTCTTTGGTGCTTATTCAACTCCTTTTGTGTGAAAATATACTTTAAACTTTTATGATCAGTATAAATATCACACCTTTCACCATAAAGGTAATGCCTCCAAATCTTTAATGCAAAGATTGCCACAGCTAACTCAAAATCTTGAGTTGGGTAAATTTTCTCATGTATTTTCAACTATCGTGAGGCATAAGCTATCACCATATCATTTTGCATAAGAACACACCCCAATCCCTTCTTGGATGCATCACTGTAGATCACAAATCGTACTCCACTACAAGGCAGTGTGAGCATAGGTGCACTAGATAACCTTCTTTTCAACTCCTTGAAATTCTCTTCACATTACTCCGTCCAAACAAACTTAACTCCTTTCCGAGTCAACTTGGTGAGTGGATTAGATAATCGTGAAAAATATTTCACAAAACGTCGATAATATCCAGCCAAACCAAGAAAACTTTGGATCTCAGTTACTGTTGTTGGTCTCGACCATCTTTCGATAACCTCTGTTTTTGCTGGATCCACAGATATCCCCTCTTTTGAGATTATGTGACCCAAAAATGAAACTTTTTGAAGCCAAAATTCACACTTGGTAAATTTGGCATAAAGCTTCTTCTTTCTCAGGGTCTTCAATATAATTATAAAGTGATCTTCATGTTCTTCCTTGCTCTTTGAATAGACACGAATATCATCTATAAAGACTACCACAAATTTATCAAGATAGTTTTTAAAGACTCTATTCATCAGATCCATGAAGATAGCAGGGGCATTAGTAAGACAAAATGGCATCACTATAAATTCATAGTGTCCATACCTTGTACGGAAAGCCGTCTTTGGTATATCCTCCCTTTTGACCCTTAATTGATGATACCCTGAACGAAGATCAATCTTGGAAAAGTATTGAGCTCCGCGTAGTTGGTCAAATAAGTCATCAATGCATGGGAGAGGATATTTGTTCTTGATAGTGATCTTGTTAAGTTCTCGATAATCAATGCAGAGTCTCATTGATCCATCTTTCTTCATAAAAAACAGAACAGGTGCTCCCCAAGGTGACGCACTAGGGCGTATGAACCCCTTTTCAAGATTCTTTTGGAGTTGCTTCTTCAATTCCTGCAACTCAATTGGGGCCATTCTATAAGGTGTCTTTGAAATAGGCAAAGCACCCGGTACGAGTTCTATTGAAAACTCAACTTCACGATTCAATGGAAGACCTGGTAATTCATCTGGAAAGACACCATCAAACTCCCGTACAATGGGAATATTCTTAATCGTGAGTTTCTCACCAACCATTTGAGATAAATAACCTTAATTTAGTGGAATCAATACCCATAAAATGGAAGAAATTTCCACTAGAAGGTTATGTTCATCCTTGCATCGATAGACGATCATAGATTGATCTGGAATATGAAATGTGACTTCCCTTCTTTGGAAATTGATATGAGCTCCATGTAGAGAAAGCCAATCCATGCCAAGAATCACATCAAATTCCACTATAGGAAGGATCACAAGATTTGTAGGAAGCACTTTCCCACAAACTTTGATCGGAGAAGAATTATAAACTTTTTATGCGACTGTTGTGCCATTAGGTGTTTTCACAGCTAACTCAACATCTAATTGTTGAGGTAATACAGTGATACCATTAGAAAATTCTTCAGAAATAAAGGAGTGGGTGGATCCAGAATCAAATAAAACATTTTGTACTTTAGATTGGATGGTAAGTGTACCTTTCACCACATCGTTATCGTACTCCACATCGCTGATAGAAATTGCATGTGACTTTCCTTTGTCTTTAGCCTTAAGAGTTTGTTGACGTTGACCATCATCATCAACCCTTGGATTAATGCATTTATTGGCATAATGTCCCATCTCCTTGCACTTGAAACATTGAAGTGTAGTAGGTTCATTCTGTGTATCCCTTCCTTTGTTGGCATCATTAGACATCTTCTTCCCATCATCGCGATATTCAAATGCCCAATGACCTTCCTTTCCACATTTGAAATATTTACTTGTCCCTTTAAGACAACTCCCTCCATGTTTCTTTCCACACTTTGAGCATAATGGAAAGATCATCTTGTTTTCAGTGTGCTCTTTAGATTTTCCTTTGAACTCCATTTTCCTCTTCTTATCAAACCCGTATGACTGATGGGTTACTCCAATATCCATCTCAACTTTGAGAGCACATCAAACTATTTACTCGTAGCTATTGAAGTGCCTTATGGCTAAGGCCCTTAAAAGACTTGGTTTTAAGCCACTAAAGAATCGATCGATCTTACTCTCAGGTTGGATAATAATACCAGAAGCGTACCTTGAAAGTCTTGTAAAATTTGCTTCATAGGTACCAACAGATTCATCATCCTTTTGCTTCAGTTCAAGAAACTCTTTCTCCATATTTGTTCGGAGAATACAAGGAAAGTACTTATTGAAAAATAAGTTCTTGAACTCGTCCCATTCCATGGACTCAATTTCATCCCTTTGCCTCATATTCTTAATAAGATTCCACCATTGATCAGCATCAGCTTCCAAACGATACACTACTAAGATGACTTTATCATGCTCAGAACATTGAAGAACTGAAAATATCTTTTCAGTAGTACTAATCCATTGTTCAGAAACTAATGGATTAGTAGACCCGCTGAATGAAGGTGGACGCTGTCTCATGAAGGATTCAACAAGATGTTGCTCCTTACTTTTCTCGTTTGGAAGTCCTGCATGATTCATAGCTTGAGAAAGTTGTGTGAGCATGGCTACAAGATTTTGCATTCCAGCTCCCATAACGTTTGGTTGCTCAGGGGGACAATCATTGCATTGCTCGTCGCATTCCGCATTAACACGGTTCCTTCGGGTTCTAGCCATTTACTTAAACCAAGAAGAATAGTGTGAGCAACACTAATTATAATAGGAAAACCACATAATCAAGAATAAAATTTCACACTTAAGGTCTTATCCTAGGTTATTCATGGCCATTTCTAAAACACTAATATTGTGTTCTATGCTTAGACTTATCCTTAAGGTTCTTACTAAGGCTTTCACATCCTAGTTTCCAAAGGTAGACTATACCTTTCCTCTGATACCAACTATAACGACCCATACTTTACATACATTTTTATTACTTCAGAATTGAAGCACACTTATTACAAAATATAACAAAACCAAGAAAGGATCATATAGGTATAGTGTCTTTAGAAACTGGGAAACATAAACAACTAGTTCATAAAGCATCTACTTTGCCTCCCATTTATTTCATCATATCTAGAGTCCCTTTTTGGCATATTCTACTTAATAAACTACTTCCTGACCTGGGGAAATAAAACATACAAAAGGGTGAGCTCAAATGCTCAGTAAGGGTAAACAAAAGAGATATCAATCACATCATATACATAAGCACATAACTTTTGGAAATCTTAACCTACAAAAGAGATCATAATTTCATAACATGGGGTAAATCATAGTAGTGAAATGTAATCCCAATAATCATAACTTAAAACATGAAACTTTGTGGCATACACACATAATAATAGAGAATCATTTCTTATTAGTCAAGACTCATTGCCAAGACTATCTTAGTGGACAAAGTCCATTTCTGAACCGAGTTACCCTCGTTTCAGTCTTGCTTCACTGAACTGGTATAACCTACCGTTCCAGCCATGTCTATCTCATGAGATATAAAATCTTTACCCAATGCATTGGAGAGAGATATAGGTCCCACCCATCTCATAATGATACCATTCTTATGTGTTCCACAAAATCATAAACCATACATCATAGCATAACCCATGTAACAAAAATGGGAATCTTAAACATCGTGACATCATAAAACAATTCATATAAGATAAAGGGATTCATAAAAATATAATTCCATCACAACATAATCAAATCAATGTAATAATAGGGATAGAAACAGAACCCTTTATTATCTTAGATGGAAAATAATTTTGATAAAACATTTGAACTCCATTCTTGAGGAAAATATCCTTTCTGCTTCAAAAACACTTTTCCTTTCGTAACATGTCGTACAATTCTAAACTAAAAGAAGTTGATTAAAAATAAACATGAAAACTAGTAATGGAAGCTTCTTGGAAATAATGTTTTAAAAATCCATTCATGCCGTATAAGTTAAAAAAAACATTCTTCATACTTTTGTCGGAAAAGTCAAAAAGTACCTCGTACGAAAAATGACAAAAGATTCCTTTCATATCCTTTACTAAAAACTCACTGAAGGGTAAAATTGGATTTAAACAATTGTAGGTGGATGGAAATAATATCACATATTGAGGAAACATGGATGTGGATGATAAAATACACCCCAGTAAATACTAAAGTATAATCAACCTCAGATAAAAATGAGATTTTGATATTTCCCTTACCTTAGGTCTGATATGCTTTGTACGTGTCCGAACCTCCTCTTCTTTGAAGTGCTTCTTTGAGACCTTCTTTTAGGGCACTAAAATTGGTCTTTGAAGAAGACCAGTACCTCTAGGATGTCTCTAGGGAAGTGGAGAGGACAAAGTGGCAGGGGTTGGCCGAGCTTGAAGGCTCAAAGTGGTGTGAGGAAGAGAGGGAGGAGGTGCCCTTTTATAAGGGAGGAGAGGGGCACCTTTGGAATAACTAATAATATTATTTTATTATAAAGTCAAGTTCGGGTTTAAATTGCTCCAAATTGATTTATTTCGAATCTAAGGTGGGGATGGGTCTAAAAACTCTCATCCAATTGAATTTAGACAAGTTTAGGTTCCTATTTTAACATTATCATTTATATTTAACATTAAGTTAAATAATTTTAATTTTACCGTGTCTTCTTGTGTTCTTATACTATATGGTTAATAAACTTACTATAAGCAGCCAAACGAACCCCAAGTTGTTTATTATTAATATATATAACATTATCTAGGTCATTTGGCTGAGCCTTAGATTTTTAGGAATAAAATAACAATTACTAATATAATATTTGTTTTAAAAAACTATTTTATGTCAATTTTGACACTATTTAGTAATTAATTTTTGTGAAAATCATATCAGAATGATTAGTTTGAAAAATGTTAATTAAATAAATACTAACATGTCATATTAATCTATAAAATTAGTGTAATTCATAAAAAGTGTCAAATTACATTTATTTTGGTGTTTATAACATCAATTATGTCAATATTTCATTAATAAGTTAATTACTGCATCATCTTTGTGTCATAAATAAATTAAATTATTTAATGTCTAAAAATTACAAATAAAATACCATTATATAGGAAACCGTTTTATCTTTCTAATGAATATTTATAGTCGAATTTATCTTATGTATAACCCCATATTAAAAATGAATTAGTTATTAAACTTTGATTTTAACTATTTTAACCCTTCTTTAAATAAATTAATAATAAATGTCCTAATCTAATCCAAGTGGGCCTAAATGGTCATATTTTATTCCTAAGTTTGTTTTTGGTCGAATTAAACCTGTCTAGTAGAATTAGGACATGTGTTAGGGTAAAAATAATATCATTTTTACCCTTAATTACCCTATTTACTTTTAACTGTGGTAAAAAAAGTAAAAAGTTACTATTCACCAAAAAATTATTTTCATCTCATTGAACCACATTTTACTTATTGACATCAACCGTGTCTCTCGGATTTTCGAAATTCCACTCACAGAAGTGGTAAAATTAAGTTTTATGAAAAGTTCAATTTTTTTAACTACCACTTAGTGGTTTCACTATTCATCAAAGATTGAAAGTTTTCAGAAAAATACCAAAATTTCACCCTAGGCTAATTTCGATATTACGAATCCAAAAATGAAGTCCATTTTGAAAAATAAAATTTATAAAATTTCAAAAAGTGGTTATTACTATTCATAACAGCTAGTTTTAATAATATTTTATTAGCATATCATTGTTTAGTGAAACTCAGTATTGCGTACGACACAAGCTATCGAGGAAGGTCGTGATTTCGTGTAAAGCAAGCCAAGAAAGTGTTGTGTGTAGAAAAAGATTCCTTTGATGATTTATATAACATAAAAGTATCAGGTGTTACATTCTACCCCCCTTAAAATGAATTTCTCCCATGAAATTCGTCACTTTGTAACAAACAGATGAGGATACCTCTCCCTCATCATATCCTCAAGATCCCATGTAGCTTCTTCTAATTGGTGGTTCCTACATAAAACTTTCACCAATCGAGTGGTATTGTTTCATAGGACTTTTTCGCTACGATCCAGAATCTCTATCGGTTGTTCTTCATAAGAAAGATCTTGCTCCAGCGGTACAACTTCTGAGCTGAGTACATGTGAAGGATCAGGTATGTACTTTCTCAGGAGAGATACATGGAACACATCGTGAACTTGAGAGAGATTCAGTGGAAGCGCCAATCGGTAAGCTACCTTCCCAACACGATCCAGTATTTCGAAAGGACCGATATATCTAGGGATCAACTTCCCCTTCTTTCCAAATCTCATAACCCTCTTCCAGGGAGATATTCGTAAGAACACATTATCACGCACATCAAACTCTAGGTCTTTTCTTCGGTTGTCGGCATAACTTTTCTGTCGACTCTAAGCTGCTCTTATGTGTTGTTGAATAGATCTGACCTTTTCTGCCATTTCATCAATGAGATCAGGTCCTAATAGCTTTCTTTCCCCAACTTCATCCCAGCAAGTTGGAGTCCTGCATTTCTTTCCATAGAGAGCTTCATAAGGAGCCATCTGAATACTGGAGTGAAAGATATTATTATAAGAAAATTCCACCAATTGTAGGTGTTTATCCCAACCACCTTTGAAATCCATAGAGCAAGATCTCAACATACCTTCTAGAGTTTAAATTGTTCTCTCAGACTGACCGTCTGTCTGAGGATGATAAGCAGTGCTGAAACATAACTCTATATCCAGAGTACACTGAAGACTTTTCCAGAACTTTGAGGTAAACCTCGGATCCCGATCAGATATAATAGAAAGTGGTACTCCATGCAATCTTACCACTTCCTTTACATATATCCTGGCAAGCTGATCCAGAGAGAAATCCTTTCTAATAGCAATGAAGTGTGCAGACTTTATAAGACGATCAACTATGACCCAGATAGCATTATTGCCTTTGGATGTTTAAGGAAGTCCTGTGACAAATTCCATAGTGATGTTTTCCCATTTCCATTCGGGAATGGGTAATGGTTGTAACATCCCCTTAGACTTCTGTCTCTCAGCTTTAACTTGTTGAAAAACCAAGCATCGAGAGACATATTCAGCAATATCTCTTTTCATGCCATCCCACCAGAAGTACTCTTTCAGGTCCCTATACATCTTCGTGCTTCCAGGATGAATAGTGAATGAAGAACTATGAGCCTCATCCAGTAGCTCCTTCTTTAATTCGGGGATGGGAGGAACAAAAACCCGATTCCTGAACTTTATTATCCCATCACAATCAAGGTTGAATTCAGGAACATTTATCACCTTCTTTTGTAACTCGACATCTTCTTTCTGTGCCTCTTTAATATTCACATGTATAGATGGTTGAACATTCATTTGAGAAAGATAAGATTTTCCCCTTTCATTATAATTCCACGATCCATCCTTTATAAATCCATAAATATTGGATCTTTTGTGATCCTCATCATGGATAAACTAGCATGGTCTTGTCGACTTAATGCATCTGCCACCTTGTTTGCTTTCCCAGGGTGGTAATGGATTGAGAAGTCGTAATCCTTAATCAGCTCCAACCATCTTCTTTGGTGCATATTCCACTCCTTTTGTGTGAAAATATACTTTAAACTTCTATGATCAGTATAAATATCACACCTTTCACCATAAAGGTAATGCCTCCAAATCTTTAATGCAAAGATTACCGCAGCTAACTCCAAATCATGAGTTGGGTAATTTTTCTCATGTATTTTCAACTGTCGTGAGGCATAAGCTATCACCATATCATTTTTCATAAGAACACACCCCAATCCCTTCTTAGATGCATCACTGTATATCACAAACCTTACTCCACTACAAGGTAGTGTGAGCACAGGTGCACTGGATAACCTTCTTTTCAACTCCTTGAAATTCTCTTCACATTACTCCGTCCAAACAAACTTAACTCCTTTCCGAGTCAACTTGGTGAGTGGATAAGATAATCGTGAAAAATCTTTCACAAAACGTCGATAATATCCAGCCAAACCAAGAAAACTTTGGATCTCAGTTACTGTTGTTGGTCTCGACCATCTTTCGATAACCTCTGTTTTTGCTGGATCCACAGATATCCCCTCTTTTGAGATTATGTGACCCAAAAATGAAACTTTTTGAAGCCAAAATTCACACTTGGTAAATTTGGCATAAAGCTTATTCTTTCTCAGGGTCTTCAATATAATTCTCAAGTGATCTTCATGTTCTTCCTTGCTCTTTGAATAGAAAAGAATATCATCTATAAAGACTACCACAAATTGATCAAGATAGTCTCTAAAGACTCTATTCATCAGATCCATGAAGATAGTAGGGGCATTAGTAAGACCAAATGGCATCACTATAAATTCATAGTGTCCATACCTTGTACGGAAAGCCGTATTTGGTATATCCTCCCTTTTGACCCTTAATTGATGATACCCTGAACGAATATCAATCTTGGAAAAGTATTGAGCTCCGCGTAGTTGGTCAAATAAGTCATCAATGCGTGGGAGAGGATATTTGTTCTTGATAGCGATCTTGTTAAGTTCTCGATAATCAATGCAGAGTCTCATTGATCCATCTTTCTTCTTAACAAACAGAATTGGTGCTCCCCAAGGTGACGACCTAGGGCGTATGAACCCCTTATCAAGATTCTCTTGGAGTTACTTCTTCAATTCCTGCAACTCAATTGGGGCCATTATATAAGGTGTCTTTGAAATAGGCAAATCACCCGGTATGAGTTCTATTGAAAATTCAACTTCACGATTCGGTGGAAGACCCGGTAATTCATCTAGAAAGACATCATCAAACTCCCGTACAATGGGAATATTCTTAATCGTGAGTTTCTCACCAACCATTTGAGATAAATAACCTTAATTTAGTGGAATCAATACCCATAAAATGGAAGAAATTTCCACTAGAAGGTTATGTTCATCCTTGCATCGATAGACGATCATAGATTGATCTGGAATATGAAATGTGACTTCCCTTCTTTGGAAATTGATATGAGCTCCATGTAGAGAAAGCCAATCCATGCCAAGAATCACATCAAATTCCACTATAGGAAGGATCACAAGATTTGCAGGAAGCACTTTCCCACAAACTTTGATCGGAGAAGAATTATAAACTTTTGATGCGACTGTTGTGCCATTAGGTGTTGTCACAGCTAAATCAACATCTAATTGTTGAGGTAATATGGTGATACCCTTTGAAAATTCTTCAGAAATAAATGAGTGGGTGGATCCAGAATCAAATAAAACATTTGCTACTTTAGAGTGGATGGTAAGTGTACCTTTCACCACATCGTTATCGTACTCCACATCGCTGATAGAAATTGCATGTGACTTTCCTTTGTCTTTAGCCTTAAGAGTTTGTTAACGTCGACCATCATCATCAACCCTTGGATTAGGGCATTTATTGGAATAATGTCACATCTCCTTTCACTTGAAACATTGAAGTGTAGTAGGTTCATTCTGTGTATCCCTTCCTTTTTTGGCATCATTAGACATCTTCTTACCATCATCGCGGCATTCAAATGCCCAATGACCTTCCTTTCCACATTTGAAATATTTACTTGTCCCTTTAAGACAACTCCCTCCATGTTTCTTTCCACACTTTGAGTATAAGGGAAAGCTCATATTCTTTTCAGTGTGCTCTTTAGATTTTCCTTTGAATTCCATTTTCCTCTTCTTATCAAACCCATATGACTGATGGGTTACTCCAATCTCCATCTCAACTTTGAGAGCACATCGAATGATTTCCTCATAGCTATTGAAGTCCCTTATGGATAAGGCACTTAGAAGACATTGTTTTAAGCCACTAAAGAATCGATCGATCTTACTCTCAGGTTGGATAATAATACTAGAAGCGTACCTTGAAAGTCTTGTAAAATTTGCTTCATAGGTACCAACAGATTTATCATCCTTTTTCTTCAGTTCAGGAAACTCTTTCTCCATCTTTGTTTGGAGAATACGAGGGAAGTACTTATTGAAAAATAAGTTCTTGAACACGTCCCATTCCATGGACTCAATTTCATCCCTTTTCCTCGTATTCTTAATAAGATTCCACCATTGATCAGCATCACCTTCCAAACGATACACTGCTAAGATGACTTTATCATGCTCAGAACATTGAAGAACTGAAAATATCTTTTTAGTAGTACTAATCCATTGTTCAGAAACTAATGGATCAGTAGACCCGCTGAATGAAGGTGGACGCTGTCTCATGAAGGATTCAACAAGATGTTGCTCCTTGGTTTGCTCGTTTGGAAGTCCTGCATGATTCATAGCTTGAGAAAGTTGTGTGAGCATGGCTACAAGATTTTTCATTCCATCTCCCATAACGTTTGGTTGCTCAGGAGGACAATCATTGCATTGCCTGTCGCATTCTGCATTAACACGGTTCCTTCGGGTTCCAGCCATTTACTTAAACCAAGAAGAATAGTGTGAGCAACACTAATTATAATAGGAAAACCACATAATCAAGAATAAAATTTCACACTTAAGGTCTTATCCTAGGTTATTCATGGACATTTATAAAACACTAATATTGTGTTCTATGCTTAGGCTTATCCTTAGGGTTCTTACTAAGGATTTCACATCCTAGTTTCCAAAGGTTGACTATACCTTTCCTCTGATACCAACTATAACGACCCATACTTTACATACATTTTTATTACTTCAGAATTGAAGCACACTTATTACAACATATAACAAAACCAAGAAAGGATCGTATAGGTATAGTGTCTTTAGAAACTGGGAAACATAAACAAATGGTTCATAAAGCATCTACTTTGCCTCCCATTTATTTCATCATATCTAGAGTCCCTTTTTGGCATATTCTACTTAATAACCTTCTTCCTGACCTGGGGAAATAAAACATACAAAAGGGTGAGCTCAAATGCTCAGTAAGGGTAAACAAAAGAAATATCAATCACATCATATACATAAGCACATAACTTTTGGAAATCTTAACCTACAAAAGAGATCATAATTTCATAACATGGGGTAAATCATAGTAGTGAAATGTAATCCCAATAATCATAACTTAAAACATGAAACTTTGTGGCATACACACATAATCATAGAGAATCATTTCTTATTAGTCAAGACTCATTTACAAGACTATCTTAGTGGAAAAAGTCCATTTCTGAACCGAGTTACCCTCGTTTCAGTCTTGCTTCACTGAACCGGTATAACCTACCGTTCCATCCATGTCTATCTCATGAGATATAAAATCTTTACCCAATGCATTGGAGGGATATATAGGTCCCACCCATCTCATAATGATACCATTCTTATGTGTGCCACAAAATCATAAACCATACATCATAGCATAACCCATGTAACAATAATGGGAATCTTAAACATCATGACATCATAAAACAATTCATATAAGATAAAGGGATTCATAAAAATATAATTCCATCACAACATAATCAAATCAATGTAATAATAGGGATAGAAATAGAACCCTTTATTATCTTAGATGGAAAATAATTTTGATAAAACATTTGAACTCCATTCTTGAGGAAAATATCATTTCTGCTTCAAAAACACTTTTCCTTTCTTAACATGTCGTACAATTCTAAACTTAAAGAAGTTGATTAAAAATAAACATGAAAACTTGTAAAGGAAGATTCTTGGAAATAATTTTTTAAAAATCCATTCATGCCGTATAAGTTAAAAAAAACATTCTTCTTACTTTTGTCAGAAATGTCAAAAAGTTCCTCGTACGAAAAATGACAAAAGATTCCTTTCATATCCTTTACTAAAAACTCACTGAAGGGTAAAATTGGATTTAAACAATCGTAGGTGGATGGAAATAATATTACACATTGAGGAAACATGGATGTGGATGATAAAATACACCCCAATAAATACTAAAGTATAAACAACCTCGGATAAAAATGAGATTGTGATATTTCCCTTACCTTAGGTCCGATATGCTTTGTACGTGTCCGAACCTCCTCTTATTTGAAGTGCTTCTTTGAGACCTTCTTTTAGGGAACTAAAATTGGTCTTTGAAGAAGACCAGGACCTCTAGGATATCTATAGGGAAGTGGAGAGGAGAAAGTGGTAGGGTTTGGCCGAGATTGAAGGCTCAAAGTGGTGTGAGGAATAGAGGGAGGAGGTGCCCTTTTATAAGGGAGGAGAGGGGCACCTTTGGAATAACTAAAAATATTATTTTATTATAAAGTCAAGTTCGGTTTTAAATAGCTCCAAATTGATTTATTTCTAAGCTAAGGTGGGGATGGGTCTAAATCCTCTCATCCAATAGAATTTAGACAAGTTTAGGTTCCTATTTTAACCTTATCATTTAGATTTAACATTAAGTTAAATAATTTTACTTTTACTGTGTCTTCTTGTGTTCTTATACTATAAGGTTAGTACACATACTATAAGCAGCCAAACGAACCCCAAGTTGTTTATTATTAATATATATAACCTTATCTAAGTCATTTGGCCGAACCTTAGATTTTTAGGAATAAAATAATAATTACTAATATAATATTTGTTTTTAAAAACTATTTTAAGTCAATTTTGACACTATTTAGTAATTAATTTTTGTGAAAATCATAACAGAATGATTAGTTCGAACAAAGTTAATTAAATAAATATTAACATGTCATATTAATCTAGAAAATTAGTGTAATTCATAAAAAGTGTCAAATTACATTGATTTTGGTGTTTATAACATCAATTATGTCAATATTTCATTAATAAGTTAATTACTGCATTATCTTTGTGTCATAAATAAATTAAAATATTTAATGTCTAAAAATTACAAATAAAATACCATTATGTAGGAAATATTTTTAGATTTCTATTGAATATTTATAGCAGAATTTATCTTATGTATAACCCCATATTAAAAATGATTTAGTTATTAAAGTTTGATTTTAACTATTTTAACCCTTCTTTAAATAAATTAATAATAAATGTCCTAATCTAATCCAAGTGGGCCTAAATTGTCATATTTTATTCCTAAGTTTGTTTTTGGTCGAATTAAACTTGTCCAATAGAATTAGGACATGTGTTAGGTTAATAATAATATCATTTTTACCCTTAATTACCCTATTTACTTTTAACCGTGGTAAAAAAAGTAAAAAGTTACTATTCACCAAAAAATTATTTTCATCTCATTGAACTACATTTTACTTACTGACATCAACCGTGTCTCTTGGATTTTTAAAATTCCACTCACAGAAGCGGTAAAATTATGTTTTATGAAAAGTTCAGTTTTTTTAAACTACCACTTAGTGGTTTCACTATTCATCAAAAATTGAAAGTTTTCAGAAAAATACCAAAATTTCACCCTAGGCTAATTTCGATATTACGAATCCAAAAATGAAGGCAATTTTGAAAAATTAAATTTATAAAATTTCAAAAAGTGGTTATTAATATTCATAATGGCTAGTTTTAATAATATTTTATTAGCATATCATTGTTTAGTGAAACTCGGTATTGTGTACGACGCAAACTATCGAGGAAGGTAGCGATTTCGTGTAAAGCAAGCCAAGAAAGTGTTGTGTGTAGAAAAAGATTCTTTGATGATTTATATAACATAAAAGTCTTGGGTGTTACACTAGGCATCCTCTAAGCACCTCCAAAACCCAAAACATGAATATTAATAGACTGAGAAGGCATGGGCCATTACAGTACGCCCCAAGTGAATCATCCAAGGATAAAATTCATTCTTTCATATTGGGTTGTACAGTTTTCTACAATATTTTCTTACCTTCACAGTTTTAAATTTCTACTTGTCCATTAGTTTTGGGGTGATATGAAGAAGAGGCTTTATATACAACCCCATACATACGAATCATGTTTTTCATGTTACGATTACAAAAATGTGAATCCTAATCACAATGATGAATCTTATAAAACTAAATCTGATGAAAATATGAGATGTCACAAAATCAAAAACTACTCAAGATTCATTAGTTATAGTAGCCTTTGCATAGACCCATTTATAAACATAGTAAAAACACATTAAGATGTATAAAAATCCAAATGGATTTTGAAAAGGCCTCATGAAGTGAATTCCCCTTTCATATAACATCTAACAAAATAAAATGGGGTTTTGGGGGCATTTCATTACTCTTGGAGATATCCCCTACGAATTGACATCATTTTCACGAATTACAAAGATGATGAGAATCTATAAATAATGTTTTCCAATAAAGAACAGAGCCAAGGACCTTCTGAGATGTAAGTTGAGATCCAAAGTAGACCCCATTATCCAAAGTGTTGTAGAATCTCAAAATAGTGGTCAACTCTTGGTCGGGGACACCCCAACGAAAAACCTGGTCACTAAAAAATCTGTAAAAGTATAGGTCAGACCAAATATTCCATCATGAATCATTCTTAATTCTTTGGTATTGTGAAGTTATAAAATACTTGGGGATCCTATATGCTTCTGAAAAATTAACAATTTCGGTATTCCAAGGGGTATGTTCCACTACATCAAAAAGGTTCTCATTAGGGAATAATTCTCTAATGGGGAGGGGTGATTCAACATGGTGGTCAAATAGATGGGAAATCATACTAATGTAGTGAACTACTATATTTCCCACTCCTCTATTATCTAAAATCTATAGTTAAAACTCTTAGAGGAGGAGTATACACCATATAAGATGGAGATTAGTTTTAGGTTTTTTAAGGGGAATCAAAAGGGCAGTGTGATAAAAAAATAACAAATTTTGACCTAAAAATATTTGAATGGAATTTTACAAGTAAAAAATAATAGAAAGAAGTATTGTTTTCATGGTAGTTTAGTTTTTTTGGGGAGGGTAAATGAAACACGAGGCATATGAAATAACACAAGGATCCCACTCAAACCTTTGTTTTAAAACTTCCCCAACTGTAAAGTTATAGGAATCACATATAAGATCAAAGGGGGGATCCCACCTTGATGGTTGGATAATGGGAGGTGATGTAATAATCCTTTTAAGTGAATTAAATTTATCCTCACTATTTTTTTAAAAAAAACTCAAAATATTCTTCTAATAGTTGAGACAAGTGAAGTGAGATCTTATTAAAGTATTTAATGAATCATTAGTAAAAAATAGCATTACCCAAGAAATATTTCACATCATAAACATATCTTGGAAATCAAAGAAAGAAAATTATTTCAATTTTATATTTATCCACTTGAAATCCATTACTCAAAATAAAATGCCTAGGAAATATCCTCCACTCTACCATGTAATGGAATTTCACATAATTTAATATGATATTCTTTTCAATGCAACATCGGAGGAAAAACCTAGGTGTTCCAAACAATCATCAAATTAAGATCCATAAACTGTGAAATCATTCATAAAAATTTCCATACAATTCACAAGGTAATCAGAAAATATACTAAAAAAACAACACTAAAATGTACTTGAACAATTACAAAGACTAAATAGAATCCTCCTGTATGAAAAGGTTCTAAATAGATAGGTAAATGTAGTCTTTTCTTGATCTTTAGATATATATGGATTTGAAGATAACGTGAATATACATAAAGGAAATAATAATGGGACTTAATAGAAAATATTTCTAACATTTAGTTAATGAAAGGTAGAGAAAATTGGTCATTTTTCCTGGCTTGATTTAGTTGATGGTAGTCAATTCAGACTCTCCAACTATTTTTCACACATGTTGGAACAAATTCATTCCTTTAATTTGACACTATTATTATTCCAATTTTCTTAAGAAAAATTTGTATTGAGTTAAACCATTTACTTTCAAATATGGTGTAGATGATCCCAGCATCCATAAACTTACTAAATTATAATTTTACCACTTTAAAGTGGTTGTGATTTAACCGATATTGAGATTTCCTTACAGGTTTGGCCTCACCATATAAAATTATACGGTGAATAAAAATAGATGGTCTAATCCTTGGAATATCATCTATTTTCTATATTATCACCTTTTTACACTCTCTTAAAAGGTTAATCAGTTTTGATTCATGCTCTAGAGAGAGCTTATTAGAAATAATGATGGGAAATTGGTCAATACACTTAAGATAGGCATATTTTAAATTATATGTAAGTTGTTTTAATTCCAATACCTATGGTTTTTGGATTAGGGGAAGGGATTTTGGGGGAGTGAAATCCATGAAACAATATATCTTAACATGTTTATTTTATAAGAAATGGAATCAATATAAATGATATTTTATGAATCATTAATGGTCATTTGTACTTTATAATGAACACAATCATTGATTAAAACACAAAATTTACACTTTTATAAACCCAAAAATTTTAAAATATGAATTATAGCTCAAATTATCCAAGATTGAATAAGAGGGAAAACATTAGAGTATGGGTTGAGGAGAGATTATTTTGTGTGTGTCACCAGAGATAAATTCCATTAAATAGAAAGGAAGAGTAGAGTGCTCTTCAATATGGTATTTCATAGCATCTTGAATATTTAAACTGTCCTTTTCTCCCCCAAACTCCATAGATTACACACCATTGTGAATATTGATTATTTTTTTTAAGGAAAGGACCAAAAGGTATAATGGATCATGTCCCTGGGTCCAAGTATCTTCCATATCAAGAATGCATAAGTTTGAAGGTAATATAATATTCTTTACTCACATGTGTATATCCTTGATCACTCTTATCGGGTGTGTTGTGCTCTAGTTAGTATGTTTTATGATGATGCATGTTGGTTGAAGCTCTCCAAACTATAGATACGTATACATAGAGTGAGTAATCACATTAAACAAAGCACCTAAATCAATAATTTAATTAGAAAAGAAAGTATAACCTACAGAAAAATGTATTTTAAAAATTATTAGATCCTTGAATTTGGTAGGAATAGTTGGATGTATCAAGGCTAATACATTCCTTACAGGGTTGAGTATCTTATTCCACTTTATTCTCTACTTATAGATGCAAAGTTAATTAAGAAATTTTTCATAATGATGAATTTTTTAACTACATCTAAGAGAGGAATGTTAACTTGTACATTTTTAAATGTATCAATGATATCTTTATCAATTTCACTAACAAATTTTTTTTTATGGATCAAGAGAGTCTTTGAGGAAAGGGAGAAAGAGTAGATTGTTCAGGAGAATCATCAATGATAAATTTTTATCATTTTTTGTTTTTTTTCACTTGAGTATTTTGAGTGTAGAGAAAGATATTTCTTAGGAGAAGTACATACCCTATGCATTGAATCATTGGAAAGAAAAAGTTAATTACCTGTAAAAAGTGTGATATAAAATATATTTCCTTTTCCCTAGTGATTAACAAAAATTTGGGATGGAAGTCATCTAGACCCTTGACTTTGGATTTCACCCACCAAGTTGGCGAGTTGGCCTAATTGAGTTATTAGATATTTTATGTATTCTTGGGTTTTTTTATTATAATTGGATATTATTTCAATCCATTTTTTATCATGTCCTCAAGGACGAGCTTAGGTTTTGGAGGGAGTTAATAGAAAGGCCTTTGTGGTGGTTGGGGATTTTTGGGTAGTGGTGAAGGATGAATACTATTCCCTTGGAGGTTCCATGATGGTTGATGTTGTTTTGAATACCCGTTTTCCTATAGGATTGGTTGTATTTCCACCCATAGTTGGATGGATAGTATGGTTCTTTCCTAACATATTGGTTACAAGGGTGGCCTTGGAAGATTGCCTCACAACTATTAGAAGGTTCTCTCAAATGAGGCCATTAGTCTGAATAATGGGTATAGGAAAAAAACATACGACAATGAATTAGAGGAGGTGGTTGGTATTTTCCTTGGGAAAGATATAGTTGTTTCAGTAGTGTACTTACCTCTTCAAACTATGTGTCTACCTTCTTCCCGATTTTAGAAAATTTCACTTCATGGGAACATATGATGGGTACATGAGACTATGTACCATATTTTTGAGTGTTTTTTGATATGTTTTTATGATATTAATTTAATAAATTGCGGTATTTTTCTCTAGGTCACCACCTACAACAACATCAATTGTGTTACGATCAATTGGAATTAAACCATCATAAAAGTGTTGTTTTAAAAGTCTCTCTCTTATTTTATAGTGTGAACAACTCTTATGAAGACTTCTAAAATGATCCAAATATTTAAGAAGTTTTTCCCTATTATATTTTCCAATTCTCAAAATTTATTTTCTTATTATTTTAGTTCAAGAGGATAGAAAGTTTTTTTCAAGAAAAAGGAATTTCATGTCTTCCTAACCTCTAATTGGGGAGATAACATAGTATAACCAATCTTTTGTATCATATTACAAAGATAATGGGAATGCCCTATGATTATCCAATTCATTATACACATGTTCAATTTTTAATTCTGAACACATAGTATGAAATCCATTTAAGTGATTATGTGGTTCTTCTTCAGTAGGTCCATGAATTTTTGATAATAGTTGAATGAGTCCATATTTTAATTCAATATTAGGTGCTTAATAGTGTATTTGAATGTATATGGTTTAGATCTCTACATATTATGAGATTAGTTAATTTAATTTACAATTATTTTCATCCATATTATGAAATTTTATTTCATTGCTGATGTTGGTTTCAGAAGAAGAAGAAGGATCAAGAAAAGTGTTGATGTTTTGTGCATCCTCTTTCAAAGAATCATTTGATTCTTCTTGGTGTCGATGATGCAGGATCTTATCTGGTTCGTATTGGAGAATAAGTAGTTTATATTATGAATATAACATCATTAAAACCCTAAAAAATTAATATTTTATAAAACAACTTAAAAAATTATGGACGAAAATAAGTGAAGTGGACATGGATCAGTTAGATACCACTCGGGGGGGGGGGGTGAATCAGTGGTATACTATTTTTACAAATTATTTTACTTTTGATTCAACCTCTATTACTGATTTAAATATCAATCCATCATATTTAATAATCATACTCACCCTGAAAGTAATAAAAAATAAAAACACAACACATATGGATTTACAAGTTTCAGTACAAAGACCTATACCGTGCCGTGTTGGTTAGACCCCCAATACAAATTCTCCACCATATCAGAAGGTGATTACAATAAAAACTGGTTAGATCCCCCAATTACAAACTAGTTATACCCCTATTTCTATTATTCCTTCAATTGTTGGTTAGACCCCCAACTACACCTTATTCATAGTGATTGGTTAGAGCCCCCAATCATAATACTCAATAACTAGTTAGACCCCCAACTGTAGCCTTCAATTTCAGATGGATTGATCCATTGTAGAAATTTCATATGAAGATACTCCTCCACAATCTTGTTGGATCACAATAACTTTTGTAAAATTAAAGTACCTTTTCAACTTAGGTTTTATTACTCAAATAAACTCTTATCACTATATATAATCAGCAGTATCAATACAAAACTTCTCAGGAAAGAATTTTTTCTTATGTTGAAGACTTGACCTCAATAAACACTAAAATCTAAGATACAAAAATTATTCTCTTGAATCACTGAATGTAATAATGTCCATTATTCTATCTCAAAATAATTCAAAATTATTAATAATTTTTTTTTCTTGTGTACTTCTTGAATGTTCATGCATTAACACAAGTACATGAAAATCTCAAGCATTGAACATATGAAATTTTACATGCATGCACCACAATAAATTTTTTGTTTTAGGATACACACAAATCACTTATTTTTTATATATTCTTGTGATCATGTGAATATATATTTATATATGCAATAGGGTGAATGTATTTTCCATTGCCTTTTTATACCTTGAATACACCTTTCACACACACACACACACACACTATTTGTTTATCAAAGAATGTACATTCACACATGTATCTTACCATACATGAACTCCTTTCTACTTTTGTACTTGAAAACCAGAATATGGTGAAAATAGAAGCTTCTATTTCAAGAAATATACTCTTTCCCAGGCATTAAATAAATATTCATTATATTTCTTTCTTCTTGTATCCAAACCCAAATATATATAACTTGATACATGCAAGGCCTGCATGAAAACATTATTATGACACCATCAAATCCTTCACATAATAATTCATGAGTTGTTTGTATCTTCATGCTAGATAAGAAAGTATACTACTATTAATCTTCATAGATCCTTGATGCTTCACAAAAACAAGGAGAAATGCATGTAAGAATATCATGATTCCCAAATGGCTTCACTGAACCTTATTCTCTGTGTAGAAAAACTAGTGTGGTAAACACATATAGTTTTATTATTGAAGTCTCTTATCATTTGGGCAAATATAAAGAGTGAAAAAAATTCCCTTTTCAAATGAGAATAGTTCTATCTTATTCTATATTCATTAAAAACAAAAATAAACCACACAACTGAATGGGTTCATGAGAATTCTATGAGGTTTTCATGTAAAAAAATATTTTTTGATTCTATCTTCTTCAAGAAAAAATTTCAAGAAAACTCAAATACTTACATAAAAATTTATGTGAATTCATATCACCTTCAAAAAATTATTTAGGGAATATCAATGATCTAGTGATCATGAGATATTTATCATTTCTCTCTCAACATATCTCTTGAATGTGAAATTACCTCTTGGTTGAGTGATAAAAAACAAATACCAAATGAGCTTGATCGACGTGTTTATAGGAAACTAATATTTTTCACAGAACCATCAAGAATCATAGAGAAAAAACTTGATGTGATCTTAAAACATTAACATCATTTGGTATCACATATTTCATCAATTCTTTCATTTATTCAATTTGATCTTTATTTTCACATGAAAACAGAGTTTCATGTGATTTTTATCTCTTTGAAAACATCATAATGATTTAATGGAGGTCATAGATCTTAGTTTTATCATCTTTCAATGAGGCATAGAGGTTATTTGACGAAAAAAACTCTTGTCCAAGGTCAAGGATGAAGATGATATAGAGAAATGACCAGACAACTAGGAATTCTGATCGAGTAGATTGTATGGTTGAGAAACTCAACTAAGGCGATTGGATGGTCAAGATACAATATCAAATAGATTGGATGGTGGTATTTTTTTTGGAGAAAGAGTAACATGAAAAAATGTGTTCCCACATTGAAATATCTTGGTGTTTATCTCTTATTAATATTAAAAGATGCATGTTTAGCTAACTAGAAATCGATTACAAAGCTCTCCCATCTCCCACTGGTATCACCCTTTCCCAATATCTGCCTCCACCACCATTCCACCCCGCATAGTGGCTCTCCACCATATATGTTCCTCCACCCCCTCTGCTTGGGTGAGCTCTTCTACCCACCATGCCGTCTGCTATCCTTTCTAGTGATAGCTCCCTTATTCGCGGTCGGCCCTTCAGGGTCCCACATATGGTGAAGTTTGAGTTGGCTTGGTCTTGGTCAGTAGTCTAACCAATAATTTTGAAAAAGATAAATTGAATACTTAGAAAATTTCTATGTAATAAAATTAAATAAAAATCACCTTAAATGTAACTCCAACCCAAATCCCTAAAAAATTCATCATCCCTACTTCATGAATAATTTTTATCTTTTTTCATGAGAATTCTAACACTTTACTTTTTTATGAAATAATAAATTCATATTTCATGTCATCCTTCCCCCTTCCAGGAAATGTTGTTAAAAATGTGTTATACTTTGAAACATGTCATTGGAACTTACTGAACTGTTTTATAATCTTCACATTTAAAACCTTAAAACATATTTAAATATTTCACGAAATACTCATTGACAAAAAAAATTAAATTCCCCAAATACATCAATATCCCACTTTTTATTTGTTTTTAATAGTCAAATGATATCAATATGCTTACTTTTTTCTCTCATTTATTGGAAATGAGTACAAAGGTGAGTTTAGTATTTAAAACATCCATAAACTTATTCTCCATTTAATTTTACTAAATAGAATGAAATCTCACTCTATAAAAGAAATAGGATTTTAGTTAATAAAATATATGTCTATGTGGACAATACTAGTGTAAAATAAATAAATATATCACCTAAGAATCAAACATATTCAAATATTATAATTTTAAACCTCTCTCAAACTTGTTTCAAAAACATCACATCATAGGGAAAAATTTGAACAATATTGCTAACAGATTTATTGCACACAACTCAATAAATGAATCAAAAAGTTCAAGTTAAAAATCAAATAGATTCACCTTTTAAATTAAGATTAAAAATTTGAGATTGATCCTTATGATTGTGATAATTTTTCAAATTAAAATAATCTATTCCCCTCGTAAGGGATGAATCCATCTCCTTCAATTACAAGTAGATTAGTAAGAAATCATTTCTATAAGGGAATATAGAGAGACCTATTTGTTCCTTATAAATAACACTTAGGATGAGAGTTGCCTCTTAACCTTTCCTTTTAATTATTTCTTTTAAACTCTGATTTGGAAGAGTTTCCCTTCATCTCTTGGGAAATTAAGAGTATAATGCATTGTTTTATGTCATGAAATTTTTTACACACCTTTCACACTTTATAATTTTGAAGTAATTATTTGTATATGAATCCTCATCATGATTAAATTCATTATATGTCACCACTTGATTTTCTTTAGATATGGAAGAATTATTATCTTTTTCTAATTGTTCCAGTTTCTCACACAATTCAATGGTAACTGTAGTTTACTTCACTATCAGAATTCTCTTCTCTTATTCATTATGTGGAATCTTACTTGATAAAAAAACTCTAAATTTCTAAGATTTGTGACATAATTGACCACATATTCCACAAAATTCATTAAACATTAATATAAGTTATACATTGATAGTTTATATGATGTCTTGATCATTGGATTCTATTTCAGACAATCTGATCTCATATACTCAACATTGACCCCCCTTGATTCATGCGATCTCTTAGGTAGTGACATTTAACACCAACATCAATAAACCTTAGTAAAAAACACTCCACAATAAAAAATTAGCCTATGAACCATGATCTTATATACTTAATGAAATTCTACACTAATGATTGTAATTGTTTCTTTTTTCATAGACTATGGATGTATCAGTTTAGGAGAAAATCCTCAAGCTGGATTAGTAGATTCATCCTTTTTGGAAAATGTTTTATCATTTTTTATTTTGGGAAAATTTAATTAATTATTTTATTTCAGATATTCATTGCTAGAAATACGAAATGTACATCAAGATTCATTTGGGTTTGAATCAAATTTTTATTTGCACCCTTCTTCTCAGCAGCTTTAGAAAATTCAACCTTAATCTCAACAGATTTGGAGAAGTCTTGTTTAATCTTATTCAACTCACTTTGAGAAAAAACACACATATATTGTGTCTTAGATAATTATTCTTGTTTATCAACAATTTTTTCTTCAAAATATTTCAAATTTTTCTAAAATTCAACTAATTTTAAATGTTTTTTTATTCTCTTCACTAAATTATGATTATTCATTTTCAAGATCTTTATTTCCAACCATTTTTAGTCTTCCTTATATATCACCTATTTTCATATTATTTTCTTTTATATCATTAAGATTATTCTTTTATTTATTGACATATTATTTATTCCCAAAAGAGATCTTGTCAATTTCTTTCTTCAGTTTTTTCTTTTCTTTAGAGTTACATATTCTTCACAAGAGTAGCTTCAAGATTCTATTTTTTAACATCCATTCTAAATAAGTTCTCTTATCACCTTCATCAATTTCAAATGAGGCTATAGGTTTCTTGTATTTACCCACAAAGAAAATTTTATTATTAGAATATATTCCATCTTATGATTCACTACTTGATAATTCAAATTCATCCATTTCTCTACTCATCATATTTCTCTTCGTATAAGTAAACCAATTGTTATACTTATTACCATTCCTTCTAAGATATTTCTTATTATCGTATCTGATTTAGTATCATCAACCTTATTCTTTGGAAAGTTAGTAGTAAAATGACCACTATTGTGAAAATTCCACCACTTTAGTGGTTATTTGATATTTACTTTCAATATGACCCAATTAAACATTCTTGTAAACAATTCCATCATTTTTCTGAAGTCTTGTTAAACTTTTTCATCCCCAAAATCATTTGATTATTGTTCTTCGTTGGTTTAAGTTTTACCTTTTATCACGGATTCAAAAGCCATCTCATATTTTTCCTTTTTCTTGAATGCTAGAACATTTTTCATTTAATAAGATATGAGAGTATAATGAAGTTCATATAATGATAGATATTATCTATCTTCTAGTGATGAAAAATTTAATTGGAATATATCTGAGAAATTTATCACAAGATTCTTCACAATATTAGAATTTTCTATCTTCTAACTAAAACTTTTGATATTTTTGACAATTTCATTCAGTCGTCTAAGTAGTCAACAATATTTTCATCTTTAGTAATTTTGATATCATTAATTTTTCTTATCAGGAATTCCAAGTTGGAATCTCTAACTTTAAGATTTCCTTTATAACCACATCTCAGTTTATCCCAGGTCTCCTTGGTAGTTTGGAGACTGATCAATTTGGTGTAAATTTTTTTATAGAAATCCATAATGATTGAATTCTGATCATTTCCATCAACTTCTGTATTTACCTTTTCATCTTGAGTCATAAAAGAATATTCATTTATAGGTGGAAATCCACTGTTGTTGCATCTCTCACTTCCTTGAAAAGATATCGAATGATAGGAAGAATCATATTCCTCCAATTGTGATAGTTCATGCCATCAAAAGTAATAATTCCTCAAATGTTCACTAAATTCATATTTTAAATTTCTCAAAAAGTTTTATGGATCAATAGAGGGTACCTTGTTCTTTGAAACCAATTTAAGTAGACAATGATCAGTTATTACCACTGAGGGGGGGGGGGGGGGTGAATCAATGGTATACTATTTTGACAAAAATCATTTATTTTTTATTCAACCTCTATGACTAATTACTGTCTCAATACCTCATCTAAAATAGTCAGCGTCACCATTTAACAAATAAAAAATAAATAAATCACAACCGACATTGATTTAAAATGTTCAGTATAAAGATGTACACTTTTCCATGTTGTATAGACACCCCAACATAGATTATATACTATATTAAAAGGTGATTGCAATAGTAATTGGTCAGACCCCCCCAATTAAAAACTAGTTATAAACCCAGTTAAAATAATCCTTTAACATCTGGTTAGACCCCCAAACCACACCTTCTTCACAGTGATTATTTAGACCTCCCAATCATAATATTCTTCAACTAGTTAGACCCCCAACTGTATCCTTTAATTTCATATGTCTTGATCCACTATAGAAATATCAAATGAATATCCTCCCCTACAATCTCATTGGATAATAATGACTTGTGTATAATTAATGTACAATGGTACTGAAGCTTGTCTTGATCAAATAAACTTTGATCACTATATATAATCAACTTTCCCAATACAAAACTGCTCAAGAAAGAATTATTTCTTCTATTGAATACCTTACCTCACTAGACACTGAAAAATCAGATATAATAATTATTCTCCGGAATCATTGATAGAAATAATTTTATAGATTCAGTCTGAAAATACTACACACTTATTCGGAAACAAAATTTTCATGTTCACTTCTTCAATCTTCAGGCATAAACATGAATGCATTAACATCTCAAGATTTGAACATATACACTTTTTGCACACACACACCACAATAAATTTTATCTTTTAAAATACACACACCTCACTTTTTTATATATATACATGTGATCATATAAATATATATTTATATATGCAATAGGGTGTAAGTATTTTCCACTACATTTTTATACTTTTCACAAAATATCCACACACACATTGTTTTTTCTGAAAGCATTTACATTCACACATTTATCATACCTTGTTTAAACTCCTTTCTACTTTCATGCATGAAAACAAGAATATGGTGAAAGTAGACGCTTTTTTTAAGAAAAATATTCTTTATCTAACATAAAATTAATCCCCACTATATTTCTTTCTTCTTGTATCCAAACCCAAATGCATATAGGCTTGATACATACAAGGCCTTCCTGAAAAATTTATTCTGACACCATCAAAGTCTTCTCACAAGAATTCATGGGTTTTATGTATCTTCACACAAGACAAATAATGATGATACTATTATTATTCATGGATCCATGATTCTTCAAAAAAAAATAAGAATAAATGAATGTAATAATATAATACTTCCAAAATTCATTTGTGGAAAATTGTTCTTCATAATGAAAAACTAGTGTGGTAAAAACATGTAGTTTTCTTGTAAAAGTATCTTCTCCTTTGAATAAATAGAAATAGAAGAAAACTTCCCTTCATGAACCAAAATAGTTTCATATTCTTCAATCTTATTCACAAAAAAAAAATTATACACCTGAATGATTTCACGAGAATGTGACATTACTTTCATGGGAACAAATATTTGTTACATCAATTTTCTTCAAAAAAAAACTTCAACAAAACTCAAATACTTAAGTAATAGTTTATGTGAATTATTCATCACCTTTGAAAACTGATTTATGTAATATCAAAAATCAAGTGACCATGATATATTGTCTGTTTCTCTTGAATGTGAAATGAGCTCTAAGATGAGAGATAAGAAACAAATTCCAAATGAACTTGATCAACATATTTAAAGGCAACTAATATTATCACAGAACCATTGAGAATCAAATAGAAATAACTTTATGTGATCATGAGCCATTATCATCATCATTGTCTCATATTTAATCCATGATTTGATTTATTCAATTTAATATTTATTTTCATATGCAAACAAGTTTTCATGTGATTTTGATCTCTTTGGAAACATTATGGTTATTTAATGGATCTTAGAGATCTCAGTTCTATCATCTATCGATGATATATGGAGTTT
The DNA here is from genome assembly GCA_963277665.1 of Viscum album. Taxonomy (NCBI): domain Eukaryota; kingdom Viridiplantae; phylum Streptophyta; class Magnoliopsida; order Santalales; family Viscaceae; genus Viscum; species Viscum album. The sequence continues at coordinate 303,306,912 of OY728144.1, forward strand.
TTTTGATTAACATCAGATCTCATATGGGGATAATAATGAAGATTACATGGAGATATGATCATATGTCAAGGAATTTTGATACAGAAGATCGTACGGTTGAGAAACTCAACTAAGGCGATCAGACTGCCAGGATGCAAGATCGAAAAAATCGGATAGAAGGAGTTTGTTCAGAGAAAAAGTAACATGTAAAAATGTTTCCCCACATTGAAATAGTTTGGTGTTTAACTTTTATTAATATTAAAATCACTATGTTTAGACAATCAGAAATCAGTTATGAAGCTCTCCCATATCCCTCTAGTACCGCCCCATTCCGGATTTCTCCTCAGCTGTTATGCTGCCTGGCACGGTGTCTCTCAGATGCATATGTTCCTCCATGCCCTATGTGTGGGAGAGAACCTCTACCATCCATGAAAACTACTATCATGGATAGTACTAGATCCCTTAGCCATGGTTTAATCTTCATGGTCCCACATATGGTGAAGGTTGAGTTGACTTGGTCTTAGTTAGTATTCAAACTAATATTTTTGGTAAAGAAAAGTTGTATACTTTGGAAAATATTAAGCAAAGAAATGAAATAAAAATTTGTTTCAATTTAATTCCTACCCAAATCCCTCAAAAATTATTCATCCCTACTTAATAAACAAACATTTTCTTTTTTACATGACAATAAAAACTCTTAAATTCTTCATGCAACTAGAAATTTATATCGCATGTTATCCTTCACCCTTACATGAATTGTTTTAAATAATGTGTTATAATTTGAAACATGTATTTGGTACTTAATAGTTATACAATCATCACATTTAAATCTATATTTTTTTGAAATATTTCACTAAACACTCATTGACAACAAATGCAGCTCATTGGATACTTCAATATCTCAGTTTGTATTGGTTTTCAATAACCAAATGATATCAATATGTTTAATTTTCTTTCCCCCACTTATTGTTAATGAATACAAAGGTGAGTTTAGGAGTTCAAAAAAAAAGAAACTTCTTCTCCATTTAATTTTTTAAAATATAGTGAAACCTCACTCAATAGAATTAATGAGATATTAGTTAATCAAATCTAAGTCTATATAGGCAAGACCAGTGCAGAAAGAAAGAGATATGTCACCTAATAATCAATGATATTAAAATATTGTAATGTTATAAATTTCTCAAACTTGATTAAAAATATTCAAATAAAAGTGAAAAATTGCAACAACATTGCTAATATATTTCCTAGAAACATCTCAAAAAACAATATTGAAAGTTAATGTGCAAAAACAAATAGCTTCCCCTTTTAAATTCAGATTAAAATTTTGAGAGTGATCATTAAGATTGTGAAAATTTATAGCTTCAAATCATCTATTCCCCACCCCCTCAAGGGATGAATCCATATACTTAAATTCCCTACATGTTAGTAAAAAAGAATTTATATAATGTAATAAAGAAGAACCTGTTTTTTATTTATAAATATCTCTATGGATGAGAGTTACCTCTCAACCTTTATTTTCCATTCTTCCTTTTAAACATTGATTTGGAAGAGTTATCCTTCATCTTTTAAGATGCTAGAAGTATTATGAAATATTTTATTTCAGGCCCAATTTGACCCCAACTTTCATAATTCATAATTTTAAACTCATCATTTGTAGATGAATCCTTATCATTATATAATTATTCATATATCTCCAACTAATTTTCTTTAGCTACGAAAATCTTCTGATCTTTTTTAAATTATTCCAATTTCTCACACAATTCACTGGTGACTATAACTTTATTCATGGTCATACTTATCTTCTCATATTCATTATGAGGATTCCCACTTGATATATTTTTTTCATTTCTCATATTTTTGACCTTATTGAACACATATACAACAAAAATTATTAAACCATTCATATAAGTTCTACATTGATAGTTTAGATGAAGTCTTGATCACATAATTCTCTTTCAGATAATTTGATCTCGTTTTCTCAACATTTCTGCCCCTTGATTCATGCCTTCTCGTTGGTAGTGACCTATTATACCATAATGAATAATATTTATGACCAAACAATCCACAAAACCAATAGTATACTATGAACCTTGATTTTCTAGAATGATAGAAATTCAACTATGAAGATTGTAGTTGTAGCTTTTTCACACTCGGGATGTATCTTCTTGGGGAAAATATTCTGGCTAGATTAGTAGATTCTTCCTTTTTTATTTTTTTCTCATTTGTTCTTTTGGGATAGTTTGATTAAATCTTGTATTTTAGTTATTCATTATTAGAAATATAAAATTTACAATGAGATTAATTTGGTTTAGAATTAACCATTTTCTCTGAACCCTTATTCTCAGCAGATTTAGAAGATTCACCCTTAATCTCAATAGCATTGGTGAAGTCTTCTTTTAACTTATTTAACTCAATTTGTACTACATGAAACATAGATTGTGTATTAAATAATTCTTATTCTTTACCAACAATACTTCTTAAAGACCTTTCACTATTTTCTCAAATTCAACTAATTTCAAAATTTTTTGTTTATTCTCTTTAATAAATGTTGATTAATCCTTTTCAAGATCTTTCCTTGCAACACTTTTTAGTTTTCCTTCCAAATCAGATATTTTCATCTTGTTTTATCTTATCTTATTATGATGAATCTCTTATTTCTTGAAACATTCTTTATTATCAAAAGAGATCTTGAAAATTTGTTTCTTTAGTTGTTCATTTTCCTTTTTGAGTTGTATATTTTTCACAAGAGTTGATTCCAGATTATCTTTTAACAACCATTCTAAATCAGTTCTCCCATCACCTTCATCACCTTCAGATGAGTCTCTATGGTTTTTTTATTTACCCATAAATTACATTTGATTCTTAGAATATATTCTATATTCTAATTCACTACATGATGCTGTAAATTCATCCATTTCTCTACTCATCATATTTTTCTTCTTGGAAGTAAACCACTTATTATGATTCTTAAACTTCCTTTTATGATATTTTTTATTCTCTTCATATGATTTAGTATCATCAGTCTTCTTCATTGGATAGTTACCATACAAATGACCACTATTATGAAAACTCCAAAACATTGGTGGTTGTTTGAAATTTACATTCCATATTTCTATATTAAAAATTATTATAAACAAGGCCATCATTTATCTAAACCCATCTTCAACTTCTTCATATTTAGAATCACTTAATTCTAGTTATTCTTTATTTTTAATTTTACCTTTTATCATGGATTGAAAGGCCATATCATCTCTTTAATTTTTCATTAATGATGGAACTTTTTTTTCATTTCATAAGATATGAGAGTATTTTAAATTTCATCCAATGATAGATCTTATCTATATTAAAGTGATGGAATATTTGAGTTGAATATATCTGGGAAATGTATCATAAGTTTTTTCAAAATAATAGATTAATCCAGCTTCCCTCAAAATCCTTTGATGTTTTTGAAAATTTCATTCACTCTTGTAAAGTAGTCATCAATGCTTTCATTATCAATTATTTTGATATATTTGAATTTGATTCTCCACATTTGCAACATGTATTCTATAAAATTTATATTTTATTCATAAATTTATCTCACTTTATGCCAGATCTTCTTGGTAGTTTGGAGACCAATCACATTAGTGTAAAAATTTTCAGATAAAGACATAAAATTGAATTCTGATCCTTTCCATCAACATAAATATTTTTATTTTCATCTTAAGTCATAGAAAAATATTTATTTATAGGAGGTAAACCCACTATTTTTACATCTATAACTTCCAGGACAAGATATATAATGTAAGGAAGCATCATATTCCTCAAACTATGATAGTTAATGTCTTAAAAAGTATGAATTCCCCAGACGTTCACTAAATTAAAATTATACATTTCTCATAAAGTTTTAAAGATCTACAATGGGTACTTTTTTCTACAATACAAATTGAATTGGATAGGGATCAGGTAGATACCACCGGGGGGGATTAGGTGTATACTGTATTTACAAAATCTATTACTTTTGATTCAACCTTAATGACTTATTAATGTCTCAATAAACATTTTTTAATACTTAGCCTCACCATTCATGTAATAAAAAATCATAAAAAAACTACACATAGAGATTTACAAGGTTTTGTACAAACAACTACTCCATGCCATGTTTTTTAAACCCCCCAACATGGATTCTCCACTATATCAGAATGTGATTACTACAGTTACTGGTTAGTAACCCCAATTAAAAACTGGTTATACCCCCAATTCCAATAATCCTTTAACAATTTTTTAGGCTCCACAACTACACCTTCTTTATAGTGACTAGTTAGACCCCCCCCCCAAATCACAATATTCGGCAACTAGTTAGACCCCCCATTTGTAGCCTTCAATTTCAGATGGATTGAACCAATGTAGAAAGTTCAAATAAAGATCATCATCCATAAGATCTTTGGATCACACTAACTTGTGTATAATTCAAGTACCTTTTCACTGAATAAGGTCTTGATCAAATAAACTTGGATCACTGTATATAATTATTTTTCTCAATACAAAACTACTCAGGTAAGAATTATTTCTTCTACTAAAGAAATGGACTCACTAAAAACTGAAAACAAGAATACAAAAATTATTCTCCTGAATCAATAATAGAAATAATGTATCAGATTCAGTCTTTAAATACTAAAAACTGATTAAGAAACAAATTTTACACGTGAAATTATTCAATCTTCTTACAATAAAATGATTTCATGGACATATCATGTTTTGAAGATATTCATTTTTTCATGCATACACCAAAATATATTTTTTTTATTTCAAGATACACACACCTCACTTATGTATTTTATATATACATGTGATCATATGTATATATAATTATAAATTAAATAGGGTGAAATTATTTTCCACTACCTTTTTATACTTTGAACACACTATACACACACAGACTATTTGTTTCTCAAAGAAGTAAACTCACACATGTATCGTACCATGAATGAACTCTTTTATACTTTCACACATGAAAACTAGAACATGGTGAAAATAGAAGCTTCTATTTTTAGAAAAATAATATTTCTCAAGCATCAAAGAAATATTTAATATATTTATTTCTCCTTGTATCCAAACCAGAATGCATAAAGTCTTGATACGTGCAAGGCCTTCATGAATTTTTTTTCTAAAACTAAAAAATCCTTCACCCAAGATTTTTTATGTTTTTTTATCTTTGTGAAAGAAGTTGAATTATTCTACTGTTATTCTTTTTGGATTATTGATGCTTCACAAAAAAACCAATAGAAATTCATGTAATAATATCATGATTCCCTAATTTCTTCATGGAACCTTTTTCTTCATAAAACATAACTAGTGTGGTAAAAACAAATAGTTTTCTCTGTGAAGATTCTTCTACTTCACACAAAAATAAAAAGCACAGAACTCCCCTTTATGAACCAGAATAGTTCGATTTTCTTCAATATTCTTCTTCTTCAATAAAAAAACTACACAACTGAAGGATTTCCTGAAAATGTTACATTTATTTTATGAAAAAAAATATTTTTTTCTTCTATATTCTTCATGAAACAAGTTATTGGAAACTCAAATCCTCTCATAATAGTTTATCTGTATTCTTCATCACCTTTGAAAGAAGATTTATGGAATCTCAAACATAAATTGATCATGAGATATTCTCTTTTTTATCTCTTGAAATTTCTCTCTAATGTGCAATGAGATCTTAGATGAAATATAAGAAACACATTTCGAATGATCTTGGTCAAGGTATTTATAAGAAACCCATATTGTTAGAGAACCTTCAAGAATAACAAAGAAAGAACTTGATATAATTATGAACCATTACCATCACTAGTATTATTTCATACATGCTTTCATTTCTTTAATTTGATATTTATTTTAACATGAAAATAGAGTATCATGTGATTTTGATCTCTTTGGAAACATCATAATTATTTAATGGAGCTTATAGATCTCAGTTCTGTTAACTGATGATGATGCATGAAGGTGCTTCGATGAACATAAAATCTTGGATACGTTTCAAGATGAAGACGACATAGAAATATTATGAGATGACCATGAATTTTGATTAAGTAGATTGTATGGTTGAGAATACTGGCTAAGGTGATCAAATGACCAGGACGAAAGATCAAAAATATTAGAAAACATGAGTTTCTTCAGAGTTGTAGTGATAAAAAATAATGCGTTACCACATCGAAACAGATTGGTGTTTCTCTCTTCTTCATATTACATGATTCATGTTTAGCTAACTAGAAATCAGTTATGAAGCTCTCCCATATCCCATTGGAAATTCCCCATGCTAGAATTTGACTTTCTTACCTTGCGACCCCACACAGTGGCACTCCTCCATATATGCACCTCTATTCCTTCTGCTTGAGTGAGCTCCTCCAGCCACTATTCCACCTTCTATCCTATCTAGTGCTAGCTCCCTTATCCATGGTTGAACCTTCAGAGTCCCACATATAGTGGAGGTTTACCTATGTTGGTCTTTGTCAGTAGTATGACTAATAATTTTAATAAAAAAAATTATATTCTTAAAAAATTTATAAGCAATAAAATGAAATACAAAGTTTTATCAATCTAATACCAACCCAAATACTTCAAAACTACTTCATCCATACTTCTTGAATAAAAATTTTATTTTCAAATAAAAATTACAACTGTTTACTTCTTCATGAAATAATAAATTCATATTTCATTTCATCATTCACCATTCCAAGTAATTTTGTAAATAATGTGTCCTACTTTGACATGAATCATTGGAACTTACTAAACAATTCTACAATTTCACATTTAAAAAATTAAAATATATTAAAATATTTCACCAAACACTCATTAAAAAAAATTAAATTCATTGAATAATTCAATAAATATACAAATATTTACAAAATACATAATTTTATGATAGAAAACATACAGAAAAAATCTAAAACAATCTCTGGAAACAACACCAAAATTTGGTAGTGTTGTTATGACACGTCAAATTGATTATGCTTTCAATGTTTATTTATAGCATTGTTCTGAACCTATATTTCTTATTGAGAATAATTGGTCTTTATAGTGTGTATTTACAATATGTTTATATGAAAAAGTAAATAATAAGGGGGTATTTTAAATGATATTTCAAAGTTGTATGAATTACTTAAAGAGTTAAAAAATTTAAAAAAGAAGAAGGATTTTGAAATGAAATTAATGAAGATCAATGAAAGTTTACTAAAAAACATATCAAGTTTATTTTTCTTAAATTTTAATTTAGGTTTGGATTATGTATTTGGTTGAGATTTATCAGAATTATAATTAATATTTAAGATTTTATATCAATGATTGTAAAATAAAATCCTTAACATAAAAATTGTACAGTGAAGGTCCAACCATTATGATTTTTATAAGAACATCCAAATAAAATTTAAATATCAATATTTTTACATATAAAAGGATTCTGGTGTTTTCAAATCAGTACAGTAGAATTAACATACTCAAAACCCAACATTGATCACTTAAAATTAAATATCATTCCATTAAATTGAATAAAAAATCATTTATATCAGAATCAAATAAAGATACCTCTAAATGAAATGTTTTAAAACAAAAAATACATAAAACTAGTATCAAACTAGTTCCGTAACTCCCTTGACATGGTGTGTATCTCCCTTGTAATTATTTCCCACCATTTAGCTCACTATAAAAAGGAGGGAATGGTTCAAATGGATCTATTTCTTTATTTCAACTCTCTCTATGACGATAGGGAGATCCATAACTTCAAAGGTAAAGAGAGGGATAATTTTGAACTCCAAAATGGAATCGATTCACTCATTGGTTGAGCTTGAAAATTATGTGCCCAAGGTTCCCTTTTACAGCCATAATGGGAGGTGGGTTTGGGCACCCAAATTTTGATATACCACTTGTGTATTAGTTTTGGACACATAAAAAACCTTATATTAACTTTAAAAAAAGAAAATAACAATTGAAAATACTCTTCAATATATCCAGGTAAAATTTGGCATCCATTTAATGTCTATAATCAGAGATATTTTCAAAATACCAAACCAAACTATTTACGTTAAATAGATCCAATTTCTTGGACAAATCAGTGTGGTTGGGATACCAGATGGACAAACATGGATTGCGTTCCTTTTTAAGAGTTTGACCAAAATAATTTTTTGGATCATCCCATAAAATTTCATCCTAATTTTATTGAAATTTTTATCATAATGTGAGAAAAAATGGAAAAATGTTCTTGGGATTCAATGCAGTTTGGAACATTTTTCTTCTAAAACATTTCTTTCCCTCCAAATCACATTCTCCAAAACTAAAATCATTGAAAAAAGTAAAATTTTACATTTTAAAATTGATAAAAATTAACTAATCTAACCAAATGTGAAGTGAAAATTTTAATTAAAATTTTAAAATACAATATAAATTAGTTAGTGGTATTAGGGTGGAAATGAATAATGTATCAATATACGATCAATTGTTTTTTTATCTTAATAAAATAAATTAATAACTATTGGTGAATGATTCTAATTTCAAATATATATTATAAATTTATTGAAATGTTATAATAATTAATCTAATTTTTGTACTATGCATGAGTTAAGAATAAATTCAGTTTTATGCTTAAAAAATTATTTTTTTAAAAGAAATTTTCATTGTGTTTTGTGAACTTATTTTGAAATTAAATAATGGTAATTGTGGGTTTTTAATTTGAAAAATTGGATTACATATTTATAATTAGGAGGATTAAATGTTTTAAATAGGACCCTTTATTTTTTTTGTCAATTAGAATATTAACCATTGTAAAATTTATCACCTCGGTAAATGGTAAATCATGTTAATCTTGGTTAAAACAAATGATAAAGCCATAATTTTACACCTTATTTATTGTTTTATAAATTTAATTAGACCCTTATCACATTATTCATGATATTTATTTGTTTAATGGACACTTTTTCATAAAAATTACATACATAATATTAAAAAAAAATGAAGTTACAATGTGCAACTCACTTATTTTTAAATATCTATTATGTGTCCGAATAGGGAAAAAAGAAAGTTATAAATGAATCTTAATGTATATTTTAGCATATTGAATCTATGTTTCATGATGGAAATTTATTTATAATTTTATTAATTATATAATCACCTAAAATTCTTATGCAACATTGACATAAAATTTCTTCAATTAATAGAAAAATAAAATAAAATATTCTAAAAATATTAAAAGTAATATAATTTGAGAGAGTTAAAGTTTTAATTTTTTTTAAATAAATATAAAAACTTAATGTTGTGTAAAAGTTTTATTTATGAATTTTAACCTTTTATTTATTTATTTTAATTAAAATTAAATGAATAGTGTCAAAATAGACATTAATGATATTTCATCAAAATAATATTTTATTAAAATGTTTAAAAATATTAAAAATAATAAAATAGAACAAATATATGGTGGCAAAATTTCATAACATGGACATTTATGAGTCAATTTTGACCTTTAAGTAAATTTATAACCCTTTAAGAGTGAAAAATATGTTACGATAGTTAAGGTTAAAATATGATAACTATGGAGTGAAACCAAAATATATGGTTTAAAACACCACGTAAACCTATCTAAATTTTATTAGTTGATGTGATTTTAACCACATCCTATCTAATCTTAAAATTACTATAATTTTAGAGGCATTTGGGATATGTAATTAATTTATTATATTTTAATATATTATGAAATTCCAAGAATTCCCCTCAACTCAATTATAAAAGGGCACCCCTCCTTTATATCCTTCACACCACTTTGAGCCTTCTAGATCAACCATAGACTACAATAATTCATTTTTAACTTCCTTATCCACATTATATAGGTTTTGGTACTCAAAAAGTTCCAACCCCAGGGCCCTTAAGAGGAGATCTAAAAGAGTTTTTTCAAATATGAGGAGGTTAATGAACCTTCAATATAAGTCAATCTCAAGGTAAAGTATTTTCATATAACATTAATTTATATAAATAAAATCTATATTCACTAATTTTTTATCTTATGTAGTGTATATATTATCCATTAATGTAATATATGATTATTCTTTTAAAAATTATGTGTATTTAAATATCTATATAAGGTTGTTTCTTTCTTGGGGCATATGATTCAAAAGTTACCAATACAGTGAGGGTTTTATATTATAATCTCATTATTTGTCAGGATTGTTTATGATTATGTTTCCAATAATAAAATTACAAGCTATACCTCTCAATAATCTCATGAATTTTATTCTTCTATGTGTATTTCTATATAATATATATATATATATATATATATATATATATTTTATTTTCCTCTCGCTATGTACTCATGAGACCGAAAGGATGTTTTTAAGGAAAATCAACTTTATTTATCTATTTCGTAAAAAATACATTTTATTCCATATCCATGTTTTCTAAATATATTTTAAAAAATGATTTTTCTATTATATTACAATTATTTAAAGTCATTTTAACCATTGTTTGAATTTTAAAAAGTGGTTTAAAATGAATCATCTTGTATTTTTTTGAACGATGTACTTTTTAAATTTTTCTATACAGGTGTGGAAATAATTATTTATTATAACATATACAGCATGAAAAGAATTTCCCATCATCATGAAAGAACAATTATTTGAAGTTTCCCTTATAGGTTTACATGGTTATTTTCAAGGAAATTTTATTTCTTAATATTTGGGAAATTTTTATGTTTTAAAAATGTTATTTTGATGTGAAAAGGGTATTTTCCTCATGAAAATTCATAGTGATCCTTTAATGGAGTTATTCATCTATGATAAAATCATTTTATTTTAATTATTATCTATAGTGTATATTATCTAATGATACCATCCATATTGTTTCTTTGGGAGGTTTATGATTATGATGATGAGATGTTTATGAAACCAAGTTATTTTCATGGTTTATTCTATGTAGAATTTATGAATTGTTTATAAAAATTATTTTCTTTTCATGGGTTATAATGTGATTATATGATGAATGCTATTATGATCTTATGGAAAAAAAGTTATGGTATTCATTATGTAATGGTTGGGTCTAAAATTATGTATCCCTTCAATTCATTGGGTAAGGTTTTATATATCATTAGGTAAATATGCTAACAAAGTTGATGTGATTGATCCGTTATGGGAAAGAAGTTGATGTATTTGATCCATTATGGGAAACAAGTCAATCTGATTTATTTGTTATGAGAAAAAAGTCTATTTTCTTGATCCACTCTAAGAAACATTGGTTTCAGCTAGATCTATTATGATTTGATGGATTTGGTAGTTAACCATGAAATATGAAATAGTTTCTATACCCATAATGGTTCTTCACTTCTATGACATGAACTTAGGGTTCATGATTGATTTATTATTTTTTATCAATCTTATGAATCATGTCTTTTGAAATGATAAAGCATTATGAAATGACACAAGTTATGATCTTTGAAAAATCAGGTATGATCTTTGTAAGTTATGGTCATGATTTCATACCCTTATTCTTATCATATGAGGGTTTTGATCATCGATTGATATCTTCTATGTTTACTCTTATTGAGCATCTCAGATTACCCTTTATTATGTTACCTTTCCCCAGGTTATAATTTTTTTTAAGTAGGTTATTCGTATAAAGAGTACTAAATGGAAATATCTTTATGGGAGATGATGAATATCTTTCACAAGATTATATATCTAGTCTCCAAAATACACTAAAATGTTTTGGTCCTCAGGTTTGTGTTTGTAAGATGTATCAAATATTCATCTTAAAAAATGTATATTTATCTATGAAATAATTGGGATACTATCAGTTGTTATCATAGGTGGATTTATTCAATATTTATATATTAGGGTTAGAAAACTTTATTGAAAACAATCAGTATAAGTCTAAGTGAACGAAAATATTCTGGATTTTTTGTGAAGGATAGAGTGAGTGGTTTCCAAGAAATTATATCCCTATATGGATACTTCAAGTGAATGTGGATTTTTCATAGTTTTACCTTGGGTTAACTACTCCAGAAATGGAACTTTGGGCTTTGACTAGATCATCACCTAGTGCATGATAGTAGGACCTACTGCACACCTTGTTTGATACTCTTAGGGGATATATTTAGAAATTCGCAAACTCTTCCTGAACCATCATGAAGGATTTGAATAATGATCATAAATATCCGAGGTAAAACCTAAGGTGTAAAATATTAAATTTAAGGTGTTATGATTTAGACATATTATAAATTATTTTTCATGATTATGTGGTTTCCAACTATGATTATTATTTCTCAAACAATGATTTTTGTTTTTAGTCAATGGAGGGAACCTGAATAAACCATGTTAATTATAAATTTGATGGATAATTAAATTATTTTCATCCTAAGGAACTGAATTTTATTGGAACATGAATGAAAAATACATTTTATATTCTTACACAACTTTCTCAAGCGACGAATCATGATGAGCTTCCAAATGAGAAATAGAGGGGACAATATTCTGTTGAGTCATTCATAAGAAAGCATTCACGTTATTTTAGTGGGTTCAATAATATACTAGTAACTAAGAAATGGGTCAATACCAATGAAAATATATTTTCCATCATTTAGTGTATGGATCTTGAAAAATAAATTTTGGATGTATATCATTTGGAAGGAAAAGTAGATTAATGATGTGATCTCATGAAGAACACAAGGAAAGAATAAGAAATTCAGTCCATTTAGTGGGATGATTTTAAGATATTATTTATTAATAATTAATTTCATTATATTATTTATTCTAAAATGGAGAAGGAATTCTTTATGATAAAGTAGAAGGATGATGAATCCATTGGTACCTATGGGGAAAATTTTACAAGTCTTATACGACATGATTTTGGTATTACCATCTAACTAGAAAGTAAGGTTGATCGATTCCTCAGTGTCTTAAAACCAAGCCTCTAAAAGTTTTCAACTATAATATAATTTAGCAGATATGATGAAATCATTCAATGTTTACTTAATATAGAAAAAAAAATTAGAGGCTTCCATTATTCCCATGGATTTGATAAGAGAAAGAAGAATTATTCTCAAGAAAACTCAAATAAATCACAAGGTAGAAAGAAATTACAACCATATACATTCCATAAATGTGGGAAAAATATCAAGGGAAATTATTGAATGGAACTGATAGGTGCTTTAAATGTGTAAGGGTGGGCCATAAATCTCATGGATGTAAAAAGGGGATGAATATTCTGGTTAATGAAATGGGGGAAAAGAAGATGTCAACTAATGAACCACCCACACTCCAATGATTCAAGTGAAATAATTATAGAAATTATTCCAATGAGTGCAGGATCTGAAGGTTTTTGATGATCAACATTGAAATACTCTTAATCCCAAATACAAAGGGAAATCACATGTCATTAGAAATTTTGAATTGGGTTATGAGAATGACATGTTGAAAGGTACACTTATCATCCACTCTAAAATAAATAATGTCTTATTTGATTATGGATATACCCAAACCTTTATATCTAAGGAATTTAAAAATAGTATCAATTTATCAAATTAATGATTATATATTGAGTTAGTAATAAAAAATATTTATAGTATTATGGTTAAATATCATGTTTATAGTTATTATATAGTTAAAGTTTTTGGGAAAGTTCTTCTTGAAAATATTGTGGTTGTCACTTTGGTTAACTTTTATGTGATTATAGGCATATATTGGATCTATTTATTTAGATTACATGTCAATTTATGAGTAATGTAAGTAAAATTTCATATTCCAAATGAACCCATGCTCATTTATTAGTGCAATGATAAATATGAAATTCTGATATAAATCACATCCATTATATAGGTCTTGATTTCTATTCAAATGGGTTGTTTATCTCAAATAGTTTGGGAGAAACTCAAAATCAATGATATGATTATTGTATATGAGTTTATATGTCTTTCTAGAATAATTTATTAGTATTACACTAAATCATGGTGTTAAATTCTAAATATAACTAATATATGATTTTAAAATTATTGCAATTAATCCATATAGAATGACCCCAATTATGTTGTAGAAATTGAGAATACAACTCTAGGATAATCTTGATAAGGGATTAATTCATCCAAGTACATCAACATGGGGTGAACCTATTCCTTTTGTTTAGAATAATGACGAAGTAATGTGGATCTTCATTAATTATCAATCACTTAACAAGATCACAATTAAGAATTATTATCCTCTACCCCATATTTATGGCTTATTTGACCAACGATGTAGATCTCAATAATAGTCTAAGATTGACCTTTCTTCTTGATGACATTAATTTAGGGCCAATAAAGAATATATACCCTAGATGACATTCCATATAAGGTATGGACACTAGGAAATTATAGTGATGATATTTGGTCTTAAAAATTCCCCATATATCATCCAACATTTAATGAGTAGAGTCTTTAGTGATTACCTTGAATTGTTTTTGGTAGTTGTTATATATGATATTCTTATATATTCAAATATCAAGGAGGAGCATGAATATCATTTGATAATTATGCGTAAGACCCTGATCAAGGAGAATATGTTTGAAAAATTTACCAAGTGTGAATCTTGGATTTGAAAAGTTTAATTATTGGGTCATATATTCTCAAGTCAAGGTATATCAGTGGATCCATCAAAGAAGGATGTTATTGAACATCAACCTAGACCAACCACTGTGACTGAGATCTATAGTTTTCTTGGTTTGAACATATATTTTCTGTACTTTTTGGATAATTTATCATGAATTTATAAGCTACTCACTAAGTTAACTCATAATAAAGTTAATTTAATTTGGATAGATGAATGTGAAGAAGATTTCAGAGAACTTAATAGAAGGTTAGTCAGTTCACCTATGCTTACATTACCCTATATATGAGAGGATTTTTTAATCTATAGCGATTCATCAAAAAATAGTATGGGATAAATTATCTTATATAATGATATGGTGATATATTATGCCTTAATTAAATTGAAGGTTCATGAGAAAAATTAACCAACTCATGATTTGGAATTAGCCATGGGGATTTGTTTATTAAAGATATGGATTCTTTACTGAGAAATGTGTGATAAATATACTGATCATAAAAGTTTAAACTATATTTCCACATAGAAATAGTTGAGTATTCACCATATAAGATGGTTGTATATTATTAATGATTATGACTACTCAATACATTACCACCCTAGGAAAGAAAAAATGTGGCTGATGCTCTATGTCAAAAGAAACATTTTAGATTATCTATTATGAGTATCACAAAAGATCCATTATTTCAAGATTTTCAAAGGATGTATCTTGAATTTTTTAAGGAATGGGATACATCTTATTTTTGTCAAATGGGTGTTCGAACATATATCCAAGTAAATATTAAAGATGCATTGGAGGATGATGTAGATCAGTAGATAAAGGTTAGAAATATTCCTAGGTTTAACCTTGATTATGATGGTATGATAAGGTTAAGAAACTATGTATGTGTTTCTTCCATACGGTATTTTAATAAGGATATATTATATTAAGCTCATAGTTCTTCATTATCTATTCATCATGGAAGTATGAATATGTATAGAGATATGAAGGAGTATTTATAGTGGGATGGAATAAAGGGATATTGATGAGTTTGTATCTTAGTGCATGTTATGTCAATAATTTAAGGTTGAGAGACAGAAGTCTAAGGTGATGTTACAACCATTAACCATACCATAATGTAAATGGGAAAACATCACCATGGATTTTGTCATCAGACTCCCCAAAACATCTAAAGGGAATAATGATATATGGCTTATAGTTGATCCCATTATAAAGTTAGTACTCTTTATCACTATTAGATATGATTTATCTTTAGAGTATCTTTCCAGGATATACATTAAGGATGTTGTAAGGTTTCATGGAGCACCACATTATATTTTTTAATAGGGATCTAAGGTTTAAAACGATGTTCTAGAAAAGTATTTAGTAAGCTCTGTATAAAGAGATATGTTTCAGCACTGCTTATCATCCTCAGAAATATATTCATTTTGAGAGAACCATTCAAAAACTATAAGAAATGTTGAGATATTTTTCTATGTATTTCAAGATGGGTTGTATTAACACCTTCCTCTAGATGATTTTTCTTATAATAATACCTTTCACTCTTGAATTTAGATGGCTTCTTAAGAATCCCTATATAGAAAGAAGTGTAAAACTCTAACCTGTTATGATAAAGTTAGAGAAATAAAAATAGAGGGACTTGATATAGGTGAGGAAATTATTGATAAAATTAGAGCCATTCAACTGCACATCAAGGCATATGAATGTCTATATAAAAGTTTCACTGATAGTTGTTGGCATGATCTGAAATTTGAAGTTAGCGTATAAGTGTTTCTATGAATATCTTTGTAGAAGTTGGTTATAAGGTTTAGGAAGAAAGGACATATGACCCAATGGTATATTATACCCATTGATATTCTTGATTGAGTAGGGATTGTAGTGTATCACTTGGCGCTTCCACCGAACCTCTATCAAGTTCATGATATATTCCATATATCTCTCTTAAGGAAGTATATACCAGATCCATCACTTATAATGAAATTAGAGGGCATACTTCTGAAGCATGATAATTTTTATAAAGAACAACTGGTATAAATATTTATCTATATATAAAAATATATATGGAATAAGACTATTCACATGGTGAAATTTCTCTAGAGGAATCAGAAATTCAAAGAAGAAACTTGGAAACTCGAGGATGCAATGAAACAAAGATATCCTCATTTGATTATATCAGAGTGAATATTTTAGAGGAAGAAATTAATTTTAAAGGGATTATAATATAACAACCTATGATTTTAGAATATTTTTATTTTTAAATATTTTATTTCTTTGATGGATTTCATTACTTTCAACATTGAGTTTAAACGAACCCTGATATACAATTAAAATATTATTATATAAAGTAACAATTATTTACTAGATTTTGGATGGGTAGGTATAAATAGGAATAAATAAATTATTAAAAATTATGGTTTAAACATTTATAAAATTAATTCATTAGTTATTAATTAATTATAAATCAAAATAATAATCAGTGGAAAATAAATGAAATGTTTTTATGAAAAAATGCTTTAATGCGCAAAATGTGTTTTTAACATAAAAAATTAAACTAACAAATATTGGTGAATTATTGAAATTAAATTTATATATTAAAAATTCAATAAAATTTTTTAAACGTTCATCTAATATTTTTACTATGCATGAGTTAAGAATAAATCTAGTTTTATGCTTAGAAACTATATTTTTTCTAAAAGTAGTTTTTGTCTCATTTTGCACAATTATTTTAAAATTAACTTATGCTAATTATAGGTATGTAATATGATAAAATTAATTCCATATTTAGAATAATGAGGTCAAAATTTGGTAAATAGGACCCTTTTATTTTTTGTCAATATGAATAGTAACTGTGGTAAAATTTATAACTGGGTAAATCCGGTAAATCTAGGTTAAAACTAAGTGATAAGGACATAACTTTTCATCCTAATTATTATTAAATAAATTTAAGGTAAACCTCATCACCTTAGTTTATAAATATATTTCTTTAATGGACATATTTCCATCCAAATTACCTATATAATATTTAAAGAAAATAATGTTAGAAAGTGTCACTCTCTTAGTCTTAATTATATATTGTGTCTATACATAATGGAAAAAAGAAAGTTATGAATTAATATAAATATATATTTTTAGAATAATGAAATTATTTTCTTAATGTATTTTTTTGTAATTTTTAGTAATTATATAATTATCTTAAATTCTTATACAACGTCAACACAACATTTCATCAGTTAATCGAAAAATAAAATAAATTATTTTGAAAATATTATGTTGAGGGAGTTGTAGTTATTCAAAAACCATCTACAGAAATATATCATTTTTATGATATGTAAAAGAACTATATTTTAATTACAAAATTTTCAATATTTATTATAATTCAAATTTAATTATTATTGTAAATATTGGCATTAATGATATTTTATCAAAATGATATATTATTAAATTATTATAAAATCATAAAAATATATAAAGAGGACAAGGTAGATATGTTATTGTCTAAAATTTCCTAACTTTTCCATTTATGAGTCAATTTTTACCTTATAATTAATATTATAAACCTTTTAGAGTGAAAATGAATTTATTGCGCTTAAGGATAAAATTAGTTAACTAAGGGGTTAAACCAAATGATATAGTTTAAAAAACCCCTTAAACCTTATCAAATTCTATTGGTTGATGTTATTTTAACCCCATAATATATTGTATATTAATCCCTATAATTTTTGAGTAATTTGGTATAGATTATTATTTTATTATTTTTTAATATTTTAAGAAATTCTAAGAGGGTCCCCTCCCATCAATTATAAAAGGGCACCCTCTTTTATCTTCTTCACACCACTTTGAGCCTTATAGCTTGTACATACCCTACCAAAATCCATTATTAACTTCCTTATAACATTATAGAGGTTATTTTCCTCCCAAAATATGAGACCAGTGGTCTTTAAGTTAATATATAAAGTATTTTCTTTGAAGAAAAGAAGGTTAAAGAACTTTCAAGGCAAGTCTATCTCGAGGTAAGAGATTTTCTTCTCAGTTTTACTTATGTGATACGTATGCCATATTCACTATTTTTTTCTTTTATGTGGTATATATACTATCCATGAATTTTATTTATAATTATCTCATGAATATTATGGGGGTATACATATTTATAAATGATTTTTCCTTTCATATAGCTTATGATACGAAAGTTACCCAAGTGGTAAGGGTTTTATGTTATAATCTCATTATTTATTGGGATTTTTTAAGATTGTGTTTCTGATAAAGAAATTCTATGATCCACCTATCAATAATATAATGAATTTTATTCTCATATAGTTATTTTTAAGAGAATACATGTTTTCATTTCATTTTCTCCCTTTATGCACTAAAGTGATCGAAATAATGTTTGTATGTAAAATCAAATTTATTTCACTATTAGGTTGAAATTTTTTTTATTCTATATCCATGTTTATAATAATATTTTAAATAAGATTTTTACTATTCTACTCAGGTTTTTAATGTAAATTTTACCCATGTTTATTTTTTTTCAATTTTTTTAAAAAGGAATGTTCTTATCGTCTTCTGAATGAGGTAATTTGAAATATTATATAAAAGTGTCATAGGAAAGATTTATTTCAACATATATGAAATGAATAGAATTTCTTACCATAATGAATGATCAATTATTTGAAGCTTTCATTATATGTTTCCAAGGTTATTTTCAAAGAAAATGTTTCCCTTAAAATTTAAGAAATTTTTATGTTTTAAAAAGGTTATTTCAAAGTGAAAATGATATTTTCCTAAAGAAACTTTCTACTGATACTTTATTAGAGTGAGTCATCTATGGTAACATCCTTTGAGGTTAATAATTATTCACTAGTTATATGATTCAATTATACTATATTTATTATTACTCATGGTGGTTTATGATTATTATGATGAGATATTTATGAACCCCATTTATTTTCATGGGTTATGCTACATTAAATTGATAAAATAGTTTTGAAAAATGTTTTATTTTCATGGGTTTTTATGTGATGATATAAATAATTGTAATATAATATTATGGAAAAAATATGAATGGTATTAATTATGCGATGGGTGAATCCAAAAATTATATATCCCTCCAGTTAATTACATAAGGATTTATATCTCATGAGATAACTATGGGAAAAAGTCAATGTTTTTGATCCATTATAGGAATAAAGTAAGTGTGATTGATCCATTATGAGAAACATTTTGATGTGATTTATCCCTTATAAAAAACATATAAATGTTATTGATCCATAATGGGAATCAAGTGTTAATAGTCATCCATTGTGATTTAATGGTCTTGGTAGTTAACCTTGACATATGAAATGTTTTTATACCTATAATGGGGCCACACTGTTATTATATTAAATTATCATTCATGATTGATTTATGAAATTTTCTCACTATTATAAATCATGTATTTTTTAATGATTAATCTATATTACAAAACTCAAGTTTATTATATTTGATAGATTAGGTATGAACTTTGTAAGTTATAATCATGATCTCATACCCATATGCATATGTGTTTCATTAATATGATCACTGATAGATATCTCCCATGTTTACCCTTACTGAACATATAATCTCAACCGTTACTATATTTACTTTCCCTAGATTATGAAGAAAGGTTTTATGTAGGGTATTATTATTAAGGGTAATAAATGGGAAGATCATTACAGGATAGGTTGAAGATATTTCGTAAGAAGCTTGTATATCTATTCTATAGAGAAATTAAACATTTACTATCCTCATGCGTGGATTTGTGAAATGTATGGAATATTCATCTAAAAAGATGTATATTTATGTATAAATGTATTGGGATACTATATCATTAGTATTTTTACATGTTACAATAATTATTGTATAATAAATAACCACATGTTCTCTTTTCTATTAATAAAATATCATTAACCATGCGTTGTCCGGACTACCACTTCCATGACGCAATGTGTTTATTTTCATACACTAATTATAAAGGATATTACTAATATAAATGTTAATATATAAGTGCTATATTTAATATATATGTTTTATTCTGAAATGATAAACCATATTTCTCCTTTTCCACATTCTAGGGAAAATGAAATCATCATCCATACGTACACGTGGACTATCACCTCCATGCAATGGTGTGTTCCATATATCATTACCACCTTTTATTGAAGGTTATAATCATGGGTTTAAGTGATAAATACAGTTTTATGAATATTTTAGGGTTTTTTTAAGTCTTATTGGGTAACCCGTTAATGATATGATAATTAAACAGACATCATAAATTCAATCTTTCAGAACCATCATATTAATAGAAAAATGATATCTTCCTTATAAGTAATATATTTATATGAATTATATTATTATTAAAATTAATTAATATCATGATATATCATACCAATTAACACTAAATAATTTTAATATTCTACATTCATAATTATATTTCAACTATACCTTCTCATAATCACCGACTAATCATTGCATATTCATGTTTGGGTCGGTTGAAAAACATACTTGAGGAATGATATTAATTTATATCACGGATTACCATGAGAAATTAATCACTGGTATAACATGGCATAAAAATATAAATAATAATTTTTTTTCTATAATATTTATATCAATATATAGCTTATTAGTTATGAAAACACCCTTGTATGGTTAAGAATCACTAAAATATGATTGTTGTCAATTTCAGTTTCAAGAATAAAGAATGATACACTCGTGAAATGAAGATAAAATTTAAAAAATAATTATGATTCACCCCTTATATTAACTTTAAGGATATATTATTGATGAAATTTGGGAGAGGAATGAAGGGTAACACTACTACTATGAAAATAGTTCAAAATGACCAAGATTACTCATGAATGATATTAAAAATAAATAACATCTAACTAATATAAATATGGGAATAATTACAATTAAATTATATTTATAAGAACGATATTATAAAATAGTTTATTAGTATGGTTATTTTTTTGTATAGAATCTTATAGCACATTTAACGAAGTTGGGAAATGATGTAAGAGTTTTAATCCCAAATTCATCACTCTGATAAATGTTTTATACCATGTACCTAATTTATTTTATGTAGTATATATTATTGTTAATTAAAATATTACATCATGAAATAATGTTTATGATTTTTAATTTATGTTGAATTTAAATATTTATTTTTCTAGAGGTTTTGATTTAAATTATCCTCAAGTTCTAAGGGTTCTTGTTAACTCAATTCGCATTCATTGACTAATAATTATTCTTCATAGACATAATTCATACGAGTTGTGTAACTTCTACCTTATTATTGTTTTATGTGGTATTTTATATTTTAATTATGTGTATTTAAATTTTTACAATATAAACCTCAAAAGTGTTTTGCTTCATGAAATATGTTTTTCTTAAGAGAATTTGGTAACTGAATTCCCTATATTTGTTTTATATGTTTTCTTTTGAACTTTGACCTAAAATATTATCATTATTAATTGATTTCCCATTTTATATTATGTTCTATTTTATATTTCCAAAAAAAAATTTATTCAAATCTTCATACTTGATTTTTTTTCTCACTTAAAAGATTAATGTTATCTATAATTTACCTCCATATGTTAATTTTATCTTTTTATAAAGGGAATATTTTATTTTCCCTAGATATTCTCCCATTATTTTGGGAATGATAATATTTTCTATTTCCTATATCTATAATAATTATATTTTCCCTTTTTTACAAGGAAAACCTAATACTATTTTTATGATGTGGGTTTCAAAAAATGGTATTTCAAAATATTTTCCATCATTTCAAAAATAAAATGTTTTATATCCCATCCACATTTCTATTGATAATATTTATTAATTTTCAATGAATTATTTATTATATAACTTTTTCCTTAACTATGTATCTTTTTCCTTCACTATCTGAAAATATTGGTATTAAGATAGAGTTTAACATATAAGTATGATATTTATTAAATATTTTATATTTTGAAATGATAAACTATACAACTCTATTCCCAATTCAATAGAAAATGAAATCAACATCCATTCATATATCTGGACTACTGCCTCCATGAAATGGTTTGTTTTATATTTCATCACAAATTTTATGTATGGTTATAAGAATGAATTTTAGGGATAAATATAGATTATATTAAATTATTAAGGTTTTGTTATGTCTAATTGGAATACCCTTTATTGATATGAGCAATAAGAAATTGTTGTAAATTCAATCATTCAAAGAAAGCATATTAAGAGGAAAACGAAGTCTTTATTGGTTATAATAGTGTAATATAAATCATATTATTATTCTAATTCACAAAAAATATGATATATAATACTAATTAACACTAAATAATATCATTATGCTACTATTATAATGATATTTCGAATATACCATCTCATAATCACGCATTATTCATAGTATAGTAATGTTTGGGTCTGTTTAACCACCAAATTTAATAATGAAATGAAAGGAAGTTAAAAATTCATAATTGAAAAAGTACCCATTAATCATGGTATGTTCAATATTTGAATCATTAATTAAGAAAACACCCTTTGTTGGTTAAGAATCGCAGAAATTTTATTGTTTGCAATTTTATCTTCAAGGATAAAGAATGAATCACGCATGAAAGGAAGTTAAAAAATAATAAATCATTATAATTAACAACTTATAGTAACTTTAATGACATGGGAATACTTAAATTTGGGATAATAATTAATATCAACACCACTATTATGAAACTAGTTCAAAATGATAAAGATTACTCACACCCGATATTGAGACATGTTTTGTGTTATGAAACTAATTTATTTTATGAATTTTATATACTACCTAATTGAGATATTATATCCTGAAATAATGTTTATTAATGGTAGTTTAAATTCAATTTAAAGTTCTCTATTTTAATAATTTTGGATTGAAATTATTCTTAAATTTTAATGGTATTTGTTAACTCAATTCTCAATTAATGAGTTATAATTATTCTTATTGAAAATATTTTATATAATATAGGTAAATTATTCCTTATGATTTTATTAGGTGGCATTTTCTATTTTAATTCTATTTATTTTCATTCTTACCATATAAACCCATTATCAAAAGTTTATTACTTCAGGAACTATGTTGTCCGTAAGGGACTTTTGTAACTCAAATAACCGTATTTGAGTTATATGATTTCGTTTTAACTTCAAAACTCAATAATACATTTATTTATTTATTTCCCATTTTATTTTTTTGTTATCATTTATATTTACTAAGAAACTTTCCCTTTTGAATCATTGCTTCCTACCTGTTTTTTTCGCACCTAACGTTATAACGTTATTAAGAACAAACCTCTATATGTTAAATTGGATCTTTGTTTCAAGTCCATACCCCCCACCAATGCTCCTCTATATATTTTTTAAGGATAACATGGATTATTTTATATGGCTAATAATTCACTTTGCCCCATTTCAAAAGGAAAATCTAATATTTTTTTTGAGATGTGTGTTTCTAAATAAAGGTATTTCAAAATATTTTACATCCCTTTAATATCAAATGTTTTATCTTCCATCACACATTTCTTTTGATAATACTTATGATTTTTCAAGGAATAATTTATTTAATTTTTCCTTTCAAAGGTAAATGTTTTTCTATATTTTCACTTTACCTTTTTGAAAATAACTTTTCAATTTGACCCATAACTCCATCATTCTATAAATACATTGAAAATAATATATTTTGACATTTTCTATGGAAGAACTTATTTCAACTGGCATTGAAATTTTATTGAAATATTTCTAGCTATATTTTCTTTATTTATAAAATAATTTGTTGTCGCCAAGATTTTTAAAATATTTCATTTAAAATTATTTCAAAATATCTATAATATTCTTTATTTCAAAAGTGATTTCTCCAAAGCTCATTAAAAGTATTTTTCATCTCAGTCTTTTCCATTGAAATATATTGTTCTTGATCAAGGATGTTTTTCAAATGTAACCATCCACCTAATTTCCCTAAATGAATTTTCTTGTGTCCTTATTATTTGGATAAATGATCCATCACTTCCTTTTTCTTCCCTAATCATTTTCAGTGTATAAATTTAATATTTATTACATTGAGTTTCCTATGTGAATACCCTATTTTTTTATTCCTTTTATTCTAGGGAGGTCACCTAGATTATATAAATTGATTTATTGGGAAAAAATTATGCCTTATCAATATTACCTCTATCTGTATGGTGTAAATATCATATGTTTTGTTGTCTTGACTGAATGGTATTTAACTATAATGTTACTTTAAGTCATTAGATACCCATTTATATTTCATGAGTTTATCATGTAATTATTATTAATGGAATTATGAATGATTTCATTATTAATCCATTATAAAAGGATATGAGACCAATTTTATTTCCTTGAGTTATTTATGTTGTGTGTAATGAAACCCATTTTATATCCATGAGTTATTTATTCTATTAAAAAGGTGAATTATTTTCAGTAGAAATTTTATATAACCCATTTTTATTCTTTGGATTTAATGATGTTATAGTTAGATGTTTTATTGTGGCACACATTTGTATGGTTAATATTTAAGTGATGGAGGGGGCCTATATAGCCTTCCAAATAATTAGTAAAATATTTAAATATCATGAGATAATGATGAACTAGGTAGTGATTCTCAATCCAAAATGAGAAATAGGTGAGTGAAGCTTGATCCACCATGGGAAATATGTGAGCGAAGATAGATCCACTAATGGAAATTGGTGTGCGATGACCAAGTCACTAAGGGAAATAGGTTTTGATACCTTATCCACTATGTCATGAGTTATATACTTATAGATTATCTATAATTCCCAATTATTCCTTTTTTATGTGATATAAAACATTTTTATGATGTATTATAATGTTATGTCATGAATTATGATCAATGATTTATTGGGTATAATTTATTATGTACCCTGATTGTACCCACATTTTTATATTATTTTTCACTTATGATTTTTTATTTTTATCATTATGTTTACCCTTACCAAGAATCTATGATCATCCATTTTTAAGTTTCTTTTCTCCCAGATTATGAACAAAATTAATATGTAATATGTGTCTATAATGGTATCATATGGGAAGAATTTTTGGGATATATTGATGAATTTGTTTTGATAAAGTAGTTTATATAGTGAAAAAATGTCCATTAGTTGAAAAAGACATGAGTTTTTTTAGTTAATGTTTTTTTTATAATTCCTTAATACTCTAAACCTAAAAGTTATTAGGAATTTATTTTAGTGAAACATTTTCTTTAATTAAGGTAAATTGATGGTTACA
Organism: Viscum album; assembly: GCA_963277665.1. NCBI lineage: Eukaryota > Viridiplantae > Streptophyta > Magnoliopsida > Santalales > Viscaceae > Viscum > Viscum album. The sequence goes on from OY728144.1 coordinate 303,332,784, forward strand.
TCTGCAAGAATTTATAGAGAGATTATTATGTGTCGATCTTTCCTATAAATACTTGGATCACAATTTAAAAATGAAGAGATTCCTTCTTGTATAATCATTTATGATTTTATAAAGTGATCCTCCCTTATAGATCCCACTATTTTATAAGAAAAAACTTTTTTTTAAATCCCATTGGAAATCATAAAACATCTCCTAAGAGAGAACACAATTGAATGTTCTTTAAGGGTCCTTCATGAATCACACCAATGAGGATTCTTTATGAAGCATTCCTACAATGATCTTTCAAGAAGCCCAAACATAGAGATTTTTTATGAATATAATCTATGATAATCCTTCATAAATAACACCTGTGAGTATGCTTTGTGGATGATGACAGTGATGTTACTTAATAAAGCATTCCCAAGAGGACGCTTTGTAGAGAGTGCCTTTGAGGCTCCATCATGGAGTGCACCCACAAGGATATTTCACAAAGTGAATTTTAAAATCCCACTCCATAGATATATACCTTCATAAAATCCTTTACAATATTAATTTAAACAAATTTCATTGTGAACCATTACTCATTCAAACACTCATTTTTTTGTGAAATGGGGGGGGGGGTCTTAAGTTACTTCTAGGCCTATTCACAATGGAACTAGGTAGTGAAGAATTAAATCCACTAATGGTCATTTCAAAAATAAACCAAATTATAGGTAACCATACTTCCATTACATCCTTTAATTTTATAAAATCATCCACCTAGGTTGAATAAACACAAATTATCTTCTTATATTCCTTTCACCTTGTCTAAATCCTTGAAAATACCATTCTAGTAAAGTCACTTACATGACCACTCAAAATGTATGATCGGGATATGAAAACCAATGTTCATCCCATAAATCTTAAATTATCATGATAAAAGGCCTATATGAAGTTTCCCTTCCAAATTTGTAAGACCCTATAAGAAATTACAATATTGTATTCCCTTGATAATGATGTTCCATATCATGAGGATATCAGTGAAATCTTCCCTAGATCAACATGCTTGTACTGGATGACTCGTATATTTTAACCAATTATATCTAGTACACTATGGACCCATTTTGAGAACTAAATGAGTAATGATATTATATTTGTTCCACTTAACCTGTGTAATCCATTATCAGTTGTTACTAATTATTTCAACCCTATGACTCATCAGTGAGCTATAAATACCCTGAACTTTGATCTTGTGGAATCCCCAACTCTTCCTCACAGGTCATATCCTTTATGAATCCAATATTATTTCATTTTCTAGTAACCAATATACATCATGTTCACATCTATATATGGACCCCCTACCTGGTGTAAATACCAACCAAAACCTCATTGATGATATCATTCTTATGACCCATCAATGGGATATACATATATGATTCACAAACTATGTGTAATATCCATCTATAACTTATATTTTTTAGTTACTAATATATAGGATAAGATATAAAGGGATACTCATTACTAAGTTATAAAATAACCTTTATTAGGAAACGATCACATAATAGGCCTTTCTACATGACTATAAACTATATAGCATAACGTTATTACCAGATAATGTTAAAATAAATGGACTGGTCTTGTCACATGACCATAAACTATGAAACCCAAAATAAATGGGATTTGATTCATGCTAAACAATATAAATGGGATGCCTCTCTGAGGTTCAATCCCAGCACCCCATAGGTTCTAGGTGCATGCCCATAAAAGGTACTTCATTGGGTTATGATTTTATGACCTTAAAAGACACAACATTGATCCTTGTAACAAGACCTTAAAAGGAATGACACACCCCATTAATTAGTTCCAAACTATATGGGTTCTAATTCCTTTGAAATTGATATGTTGAAATCCCATTTCATGGGATAGATCTAAACACCAAAACACCTACTACCTTCTTGGATGGTGATAAACTCAAGAGTTACCAACTATAGGTATTTAAAATATAACATCACTATATAATAAATGGAAAATGAAGAACCTATTATATATATAGATGTTCACATTTATGTGTATTTATGATCAATCACTAGAATTATGGTAACTATTATTACAATGGGATTTTGAATGGATTCATGAACATTTATTAAATCTATAAGTGAGTCCTAGACTTGGTAATAATTCCCCCCAAATGGATGATATGAGTTTAACCTCCCATACTCTTTACTAATGCACAACCCAAGTGTCACTGGTAAATTCTCAGTGACCACATACCTTTGAAAAAAATTTCTGAATCAACTCAAAACAAATATGATCACATTTTACATTAGAGACAGACTTTACCCTAATATTGTATGGGAGGAAAACCCAAGTTTAATAAATTATTATAAATTTTATTTTATTTTATATAAAAATTATAATTGTCTCTGTTTTCTATTACAATGAATTTTGGATAAGGAAGAGGATTCACCCCCTACTCACCTTTTTCATAGTTATAATGAATATCAGCTAATCTATATACACTACAACACTTATTTCATTATTAGGTTAGATATACACTTCAATATCCTCTTATCGTTAATTTTGTTTCATTTTATTGATCCTTAATTATTTAATCTTATGGTTTATTATTTTTTAATTTTATTAGTAGTTTATAGGGATAAAGTAATTAGAGATTAAAATGATAAAAAATAAGGTGATTATTAAATTAATGTAAGGTTATAGATTCAACACTTTTGTTTGTTTAGGGAGATCATTTTAATCATTTGTCTCTTAATTTTGTTCTTTTTTACATCATCTTTGTTCTAAAAATTTCTATAAATATTGATTAATCTATTTTCTATTGGGTGGTTTAAATAAAATAAACTAAAGAATGGTTAACATGGAAGTGGAGAGTAATCATTTAGATAAGCATTAATGAAAAAACATCAATTATCAGGGGATTATTGTTGGGATGTGTGGACTATTTTAAGTTAACCAAAAGTTTATTCACTAGAATTTCATTCATCATAAATTGTTCAAATGAAGTTTTATGGATTAATGTGAAGATAATAAAACAAATATCTCTCATGGAGGTAAGTAGAACCACAAAAAGTTCAGATCTTCAGATGGAGTTTCAATGAGGAGATGAAGGTCTAGAAGTTCAGTGATATAGAGGGGGTATCAATTTGGTATACCAACTGTGGTGGTCACGTTTTGTGGACCCAGATGTGGGGGTGTATGTTTAACTTGTTAACCAGTCTACACTTTCTATATAATTTGTTAGGACATTTAGGGAATTATCTAATTAAAAAAGGTTATTAAGGAATAAATATCAAGATACACATTCAATATAGAGTGATTAAGGGATATTTATGTTAATTTTAATTTATAACATATTTTTAATATCTTTCATCTTCTAGTTAATATAAATAAAGAAGTATTGTTTCTCCCATACACATTATACTCATTGTATGAATCACATTAATCTATTGTGTTCTTTATTACTTCATGTATTTTTTCTACTTTGATTATATTCGAGAGTTTCTCCATCGGTGTGTGTATAATCTACTTTGTGTAGTGGCTAGTGTTTTAATTCTTCCCAATTTTAGTACACTTAGTCAATGGATGAAGTTAATGTGGTTCATTTTTCATTTTATATTATAATGAACTTTTGGTGGATATAGGTATATGAATTTATGGTGGATTAAACATCTGGATTCTGATGGCCACACATGTGTACAATGGTTCCTCCCAATAAGTGGTATCAAAGACTTATGGTTCAAACATTCCATGATTCTCCATTTACTTGATGTTATTTAAATTTCAATGGGATATACATTCATCAGAAGGTATAACATTAGATGATGGAAATGTTAGGGTATATAGGTTTGATAGAATGGATTTTGGCTTCTAAATATTATAGATGGAGGATCATCTGATTGGAAAGGACCTAGATGCTCCACTTATAGGATTTTTTTCTATAGAAAATGGAGAAGGTTGAATGGGAATTGTTTTATAGGAAAATACTATAATTGTGAGGATTTCATTGGCATGGAATATTTCCTTTAAAATTCATTAAGCAAGGATATCATAAGAGGTGATGAAGGCACTAAAATTTATGTACAAGAAATCTATAACACTAAAAAAGTTTTCAAGATGAGAAAATTGTTTAGCTTATGATTTTTTGAAGGAATAATGGTGGTATATCATGTGAATTATTTCAATATTGTCTTAGATAAACTCTAATCAATAAAGGTTAAGTTCATGAATTATGTGTGGCTACTCCTACTGTTATAATGACTACTATAGAGTTGGGATATGATTCTTAATATAGATATAAATTCTAGTATAAAAATATATTTGGAATTAAATGATACTAGGAATTTAATTCTCAAAAAATATATTCAATGAAGGTAAGTAAAAGAACCATCAACTAGTGCTCTTAATACACATGGATAAAGAAAGTCACTCTATTGAAAATACCATAAAAAATAACTCGAAGATAAGTATTGAGAGAGAAGAGTGAGTTAGTCATCTAGCCCTTGTCATACCCATTGAAGTTGTGGTAAAATAGGACACATTTAAAATAATTATAGATTTAATAAGGGTAACACCATAAGAGCATAAAATTCTTGTAGCTCAGATTCCATTAGTACATAAGAACGATAAATCTTTTTTCTTTCATGTCAATGTTATACTGTAATCTTGGGTGGTAGATTCTGGCGATTATTTTCATTCAATGGTATAACATAGATTATGGAAGAATTATACATCTATAATTTTAATAAAATCTCATCACGTAAATAATGAATCCCTATATATTGTGGGAAAGGGTGAGGTAAATATTCAAATAAATAATAAATGATTCTTGAAGCTAACAGATTTAAGGAATATTCCTGGCCTAAATAAGAGCCCCCTTTTTGTTGTAAAAATTGATGAGAAATGTTTTTGTAATTCTTTTACATAAAAATTTATAATGTAACTTGAGGATCCATGGTAGTTTTCTAATTATTAAGATATAGAACTCTTTACTTGACCAAAATTTCATAAAAACAATTAATTATAAAAAGTTATACTTGTAATGATCTAGAAGCATGGAATTATAGGATTGGTCACATCATTGAAAAGAATATGAAAGTTATAACTAATAGAGCCATACTAGAGCTTGATCACATGAAAATGGGAAAGTGTTAAAGTTATGTATTGTGGAAACCGAGAAGGGTTTACTTTATCTTAGATGGATAGATGATCAGAGCATTGAATTTTGATCTAGTGCACTTGGAAACTTAGTGACATACCCCTATTATGTCATATGGATGTTTAAACTACTTTTTAAATCATATTTCTAATGTCTTTCAGGCTTTCATTCAATGTAAATTCATTTTGTAAAGGCATAACAACCAGAAGTTTAAATTCCTTCAAACTAATAATGGTGGTGAGTAAAATTGGTACAAATTATATAATTTTTGTAATAAGAAAGGGATAAGTAATTAGAATATTTTTATTGGTACAAAAAAAATAAAATTTCATTATTGAGAGGATCAATAAAACTTTGATAGAAATTGATCAAAGTATGAGGTTTCACATAGATATTTACAAGGGGATTTGGGTGGAGGTCATCAACATTGCTAGATACCATGTTAATAGAAATGTAACATCAATAGCTGGGAAGGAACATCCAAAGAAGCTATGATTTGGTAAATTATTGGGAACTTTTAATCATAATTCCTTTCGAATTTTTGAATATGTACATAATGATTCGAAGGATTGAGATAAACATATGTCAAAATTAATAGTGTGTTTCCTCATTGGATATAGAGGTGAGAACTTAGGATATTAGATATGGGATGATGAAAGGAAACTAGTCATCAAGAGACATGACGTTCTCTTTAATGATAAGATAAAATGGAAGGATACAAACTTTATGGAGAGGGAATTTATTGATAAATAAACTATGAAAGTTCAATTCGATTGGAGTATGTACACCAAAAGTTTTTAAATTATTGAGAGCCCAAATGAAATAAATAGTATTATAGAGGTGAGACCAATGAAATATTGGTAAGTAAATTCATGGACTATTGAATCTTGAGTGGGATCACTGATAGATAGGGCTCTAAAAGTTATATTTGATAAGGTTCAATTACCATAATGATTAGATAAGCTAAGGAATATACTACATCCAACTCAATTGAAAAAATTATATAGAGTTAGAAATATATTTTAGAGGTTTCATGCCTACATGAACATCCTAATTTTAACAGATACACGAGAACATGAATGCTTTGAGGAATTGATGATATTAAGTGGAATAAATCAATAAAAGTTACAATGAATAAAAAATGAATTTAATAAAATAAAAAATAACTTGGGGGTTAAATTAATTATTTAAAGAAAAATTATCACTAGATAACAAGATAGTTTATCGGATGAGGGAGGAAGATGGTATAAATAAAAGGTATAAAGCCTGACTTTTGGTAAGGATATTTCAATAAAAAATATGTTGATTTATTTAGAATATTATCACTAGTGTTTAAACACTCAACTATCTAGATAGTGATAATTATTATCATATTAAAGAATATATACCTAGAATAGATGCATATAAAAATTAATTTCCTTCAAAAAAAATTGAAGTTTGAAATATAAATGATGTATCATGTAGGTTTCATGGAATATGGGAAACATAATTTATTTTCATAATGATTAAATGAAATTAGGGACTTGAGGAAGATTTGAGTAAATAGAAGCAAAAATTAAATTCATTTATATTAGAATAAGGTTTTAATAAGTGCAACAAAGATCATTGTTGTTACTAGAAGTAGTGAAATGATGGACCATTAATCATATTATTTATAACGCCCCGAGATTTTATGAGAAATAATATTTTTAATTTCTTTGATTTCTTGTGGTGTATGCTACACCAAGATTATCTTGCACTATACACAACATCGTATTAGATTTTAGTATATGCAAACACTATTCTGGGCTTGTGTTGCATGCAAGAGCGACCTTCCTCAATAGCCTGTGTTGTACGCAATACCGAGTTTCACTAAACAATGATATATTGTTATAATATTATTATGAACTAGGATTTATGAATATTATTAACCAAATTTTGAAATTTTCAACATATAATTCATCATGCAGATATTCTAGAAAGTGGTATGAGAACAAAATAAATTTTACGGGTAAAATAAGTATTTTTCAAAAAATTTAGTTTTGCCACCTTTTGATGGAGCACCCACATTAAATCTAGTTTTGACAAGTTTATAAGTTCAATTTGATGAAATAAACTTATTTATTTCAATAAATATATAAAAACATTCTTTGGATAATTTTTAATATTTTTTTGCTAACTTTAATTTTTTGATGAATAGTAAAAATACGCTAAATTTAAATTAAAACCAACTTTTTCCATCAAGATAATTTATATGGTTAGATTATAATACTGAATGATTTTAAATTATAAATAGAATATAATTTTACCATTTAATATTATGTATTTCATTATCATAAATTTTACATTGAATTCAGAGGTAAAAACATTTCAATATTTTGCAATGTTTTAACTTTTAAAACCCGCTTTCTCAACAGTGGAATTTATTTTAAATTATGTACTGATATTTCTGTCTTTTGAATTTGGAAAAATGGATTACATATTTGAAATCATTAGGTCCAAATTATGTTAGTAGTAAACTTTTTATTTTTAGGCATTATAAATAGTTACTACGATAAATTTTATTTACCACTGTTAAAGGTAAATCAGGTAACTAAGGGTAACAGTAATATTATAAAATTACTATAACACCTTTAAAAAATCAATTGGATGAATAACATTCAACCCATATCACCTATCAGTCAGAATAGATTCATTTCATGGACTTTCGACCATGAAAATGATGTAATTATTATTAAATCCAAAGAAAGTGATAACATGTCACTCTCCTATAGCTTATAAGTGTAATAATTTTAATGTAGTGATAAACATCATAAAATTTTGAACATAAGTAGTCAACATAAATATAAAGAAATTATCTACCTCATGTGAATTTATTTATAATTTATATGGATTAAATAATTATCATTAATGGTGACACAAGAGTGATGTAGAAATTATTGATTGAAATATCAAATAAATGGTTTTAAAAATATTAAAATAAATATTATATGAACTATTTAATGTGCTCCATGAATTTTTAAGATGAATATTACTTTTTAGGGATCTATTTAATATTTTGGTTCGAATATATCTTCTGTGTGAATTTTATTTAAATTCAAATAATTGAATAGTGTCAAAATTGATACTATTGTTATTTTATAAAAATAACAAATTATTAAATTGTTTAAAAATCACTAAATTATTTATAAATTATAAATTAAAATTTATATGGTCTAAAATTTCATAAAATATATAATTATAGATAATTCATAACACATAAGTAATTATTTATAACAATTTAAAATTTAGACTATTATTACCACACATAAAATTAAATATATTAAATAAGGATAAATCAAGATGATAAGGTTTAAAATAAATTCCCAACATGTCTAAATTTTATTGGATGGTTGATATTACAACCCTATCTCATATAATCTTATATTTTTTTTTTATTTTTGGTTGTTTTTATGTGGGGTTTGGTTTTATTATAAATAAATATTTTAGAGGTTTCCAAAAGTGCCCTTCTCCTCTCTTATAAAGGGGAACCTTCTACCTCTCCTCTTCACTCAATATTGAGCCTTCAAGATCGTCCAAAACCTATACATTTATCTTCTAAACTTCCCTAGAAACATACTAGAGGTCCTGGTCTTCTTCAAAGACCAACTTTAGTGCCCTAATAGGAGGTTTAGAAGAGTCACATCAAAGAAGAGGTAATATCCTTTACAGATTATTTCAAATTTATTTATTCTTCTACTTCCTATTATTTATTTGTTTCATTAAAAATTAATAACATAAGTACCAATAATATAATTATATGTCATTATAAATATGAAACAATCCCATTTCACTTTCTATTCATCCTACGGAAAATGAAATCACCGCGCGTGCGTACGTATGGAATACTGCCTCCACGCCGTGGTGTAATCTGTTTTCCACCACCACCTTACATGGATGGGTATAATGGTGTAAATAATAACTATATATTATTATTATAAAATCATACTTATTCTGAGATATTATATCATCAACTCCAATTCCATTCAATAATTATGAGAACGATACCGTCACTCGTGCGTACATACGGATTACCGTCTCCACGACGTGATGAGATTCATTCGGCATGTTAACCATTTGAGAAGGATTATAAAGTATATATAATAAATAATCATGAAATATATTACATAATAATGATACTGTATTTATTTACATATAAGTATCATTTACTTAATTTCATTCAATTCTATAAGGAAATGAAAACAATGTTCATGCGTACGAATGACCTACCGTCTCCAAAAACGGTGTATTTCATTCCATTTATCGATATATCATATATATTTATATGATGAATATATATTATATATAAATCATGTTTTACATTATTTAATTATGTAAATCAGGATATAAGTAATAATATCAAGAACAGTAAGTCCAAACAAGTATGATAAATGAAACGATTTTACCCAAAATGCTGCTTTAACATGGAATTGACAAACGAATGGGTAATATAAAGTCATAAGTGAATAATATATGATATAATAAATATTATTATGGTTATGTTACAAGTTAATAATAAGTTTAAACCCACTATAAAATAGTTTCAGACACCTAAGGAAGAAATTGGACCAAAGGTAAGGGATAATTTTGCAATCTCATTTTTATTCGAGATTGCTTATACGTAAGTATTTACTAGGGTTATATTTTTCATCCATGTCCATAAAATATTTTTCATAAAGTGTTTAATATTCTACCATGTATATTTAAAGTCATTTTTACCCCTCTTTGACTTTTACTTTGTGTTATGGAAGGAATCTTTCTTTTGTTTACCATAGGTGATACTTTTTTACCTTTTCATTAGAAATACGAGGAGAATGTTTTTTTAACTTATATAGAATGAACGTATTTTTACGATTTCATAATGCTTTATTTACATAAATATTTTTTTTACAATATTTCATGATTATTTTCAACAAAATTATTTTCCTTTAAATTTCATGTCATTTTGAGAAAAGAAAATGATTTGGAAGAAGAAAGGATATTTTTTCAAGAATTCATTTCTAGTGTTTTATCAAATCTATTTTCCACTTATGATGAAATTCTTTAATATGTATACCATAATGTCTATATTATTTACATGGTTTGATTTTTGTTATGATGAAATGATATCCATTTGTTTTATATCGATTATGTTATGATTAGATGATGTTTATTAAACCCATTTTATTCTTTGGGTAATGATGAATGATTTATGTTCATTTTGTGGAAAACGTAATAATGATTTCATTATGAGATGGGTGGGACCTATATCTCCCTATAATTAATTGGGTAACGACTTATATCTAATTATATACATATGGATGGAGTGGAAAGTGAATCTGGTTCAATAATACAGACAGGAACAGCAAGTAAACCCAGTTCAGTAATGGACTTTGTCTGCTATGATGGTCTTAGAAGCAATGCCTTGGCTACGATTGAAATCATAACATGTGATTAATGGTTTCCAATAATTACATGTTTTATTCCCATGCTATTTTATCATGATTAATGTTCCTTTGTGATCTATTCCTTATGTACTACCAAGATTTATGTCAATACTCAGTATTTTGATGTTTTATGTTCATGTTTTTACGTTCAAATGTTTATGGATTGTTTTATGTTATCCATGTTTACCCTTACTGGGAATTTGAGATCACCATTTTTATGTTTTCATTTCCCCAGGATATAAAGAAAGGTTTTATTTAAGAAAACAAAAGGGGAAGATCTTTAGGGGAGATGTTGAAGATCTTTCACCATGATTTGAAGATTATGTTCTAAGTTTCCAAAGACACTAAACTATTACAGTATTTGGGTGTCTATTTTTGTAATGTATTAAGTATTCCTCATAAGAAATGTAATGCCCATGTACGTCAAGCTTGAGTCTCTATAGTAGGTATCATAGAAAAGTAGGTAGGAATGAATCCAATCCTTGGGAACTGTCACATGTGAGCGTTGGATGAAGCATGGCTCTCCGCCCAAGGGATCCATGAGGAAATGGATGCCATTGGGGATGGTGGAATTTCCCACCCAGGGTTTTTATCCACCAATGGAGAACTCTGATAGGTATCAATTCTAGTCCACTGTAAATAATTCTAGTCTGCTACATTTGGTATTAGAGGAAAGGTTTAGTTAACCTTTGGAAAATAGGATGCGAAAACATTAGTGAGATCCCTAGATATATTTCAAAGTTATGTCTAGGGATATCTCTAAGGTTAAGTATAAGTATAGGTTAAAATCCTAGAATTATGATAACTATCATGAATAACCTAGGATTAAACCTATGATGTTAGAGATTGAAAGTACTCCCCTTGATTATGTTGTTTTCCTAGTATGATTTTTTCCTCTCCCACCGTTCTTTTTGGAATTTAGATGATGGCTGGAACCCAAAGGAATTGTGTTGATAAATGTAATGGGAAATGTAATGATTGTCCTTATGAACATCCAAATTTTATGGGAAATGGAGTGAAAAATCTAATTTCTATACTTACACAAGCTATAAATCATTCTGTACTTCCAAATGAGCAGAGAAGGGAACAATATTCTATTGAGTCCTTCACGAGGCAACATCCGCATTCTTTCAGTGGGTCATCTGATCCACTTTTTCTTAACAATGTATCAATAACATTGAAAAGATATTTTCCATACTTCACTATTCAGAACATGAAAAATCCATTTAGGATGTTTACCGTTTAGACGGTGAAGTAGACTAGTGGTTGACTCTAATTAAGATTACAAGGCCCCAAGATGAAACTGAATCCATTGAATGTGATGAGTTCAAGAACTTATTTTTCAATAAGTACTTTACTCATATTCTTCGAACGAATATGGAAAAGTAGTTCCTTGTGATTAAACAAAAGGATGATGAATCTATTGGTATATACGAGCTGAATTTTACAAGGATTGCAAGGTATACATCTGGATTTATCATCCAACCCAAAAGTAAAGTGAATTGATTTTTCAGTGGCTTAAAACCAAGTATTTGAAAGGAATTAACTATAAGATACTTCAATATCTAAGGAGATACTGTGTGTTTTGCTATCAAGGTAGAACTTTAAGTTGGTGTTATATATACATCTCATTGTTTTGACAAGAAACGAAAGATGTATTTCAAGGAAAAATCTCAAAACTATGGTGAAAAGAAGTAAAATGTTTCTCTATGCTCAATGTGTGGAAAGAATCATGGTGGATATTGTATTAAAGGGACTAGAAAATGCTTAGCGTGAAAAAGAATGTCATCGAGCAGCTGAGTTCCAAAGTAATGGAAAAAAGGTAACTATTGATGTGAATAGAGAAAAGACTATAGAGAACGCACCACCAACACTTCAATGCTACATATGCATGGAAATTGGGAATTATGGTAACCAATTCCCCAATCCAAGGGTTAATGAGGATTGACATCAATAACCTCTTAAGGAAAAGGAAAAAGGTAAGTCACATGCGATCACTATTGGCGATGTTGAATATGACAACGAAGTGGTGGAATGATTAAGTGTTTATGTAACTCAATTCCAAAATAGTGTTGTGGAATCTCATTTATAGTATCATGGAATTTTGGAATATTTATGTACTGGTTTATTGTGGTTTTCAATAATTATATGGTACTAGTAACCATGAAAAGTGATTGAAATATTTTTGGAAAGAAGATTATATGCGTATAATGAAGGGATAAGGATAAAATAATATGTTAGATATTATTAACGAGCTCATGATTGATATAAGGACAAAGTGATATCATGATTTGAGTATATAGAATTTCTGGGATTTTGGTATGTGGAAAAAGAGTTAACTTTTGACAGAATTCATGTTTTCACCAAGGTTCTATGGTAATTCATGTTTCAAGAATACATGATTAAGGTATTCATATGTTTCAAATGTGACCAACAAGATATATGCAATGATATATGGGGGATAAATGATGGTATTCACATACTTTTGATGGTATTCACATACTTATTATACATATTTTCTAGTAATCATTTTCTTTATACTCTGAGTTTGGATAGAAGAATTTTGGGTAAGCCTAAAGATTAGAATGGATTAAGTTGGACATCAAGTAATATTTCTTAAGGCTAGAAACTTATTTTCAATATTATTACTAGAATGTTATAATAGTGTAGTTTTAGAAAAAGGACAACCTATAGGACGAGCTACAACCCGTCGCGTTGGACAAGGATGCAAGAATCGAACCCACAAACGAAGTGAGACATGCCTTTATCACCTACCACTGGCCTACAAGAAGTCCCTGGTTAGTATAAATTAGTTTTATTTTATTAGGTAGTATGATAGATGAAATATAAGTCCATTTTTGGAATCATATACAGTTAATCTCACCATAGGTGGACTTATGTATATTTAATAACTTTGCAAACTTTTTTTTGAGACAAATGGAATAACCTATCATTCTATCGCATGATCTGCTAACACTTCACAAATAAAAAATTAAACTTCATTTATTTAAAATATGAAGTGGAAATTGTTCAAGGCACGAACAATGGTGAGATTGTACCAAAATCAAGTAAGTATTTCTTCTAATTCAAAATCTTCAAATTTAGGGAAAGGATCTTGAAAACCAAAAATGTTGTCCTAGTACCCTCATATCCGATGAATCAGATGGTACCATAGATCATCACAAATTTATGGCTTTGTTATTGTTGGCTTTTTCATAGCCATGTTCTCTACCACTCTTCATCAGAACATGAGGGTAACATTTCTCTTCGATATCCATATTTTCACCTATATTATCTTATGTGGAAACCCAGTCTTGAGTTACTTTGGGTGACCATTATGTTTCTAAATTTCCTTTTTAATATTAAGTTTAAGTATTCTTTTTTACGATGTGGGTTTATATGAAAGAAACTTTCAAGCAGTAAATGATTTATAACCCCGGTAAATTTTGAGGGCGAAATTCATTTTAATGGGGGTAGAATGTAACACCCCAAGATTTTATGAGAAATAATCCTTTTAATTTATTTGATGTCTTGTTTTGTACACCACACCAATATTATCTTTCACTATAAAAAACACTCTATTTTCTTTTAGTATATGAAAATACCATTCTTGGCTTGTTTTCACGCAAGACCGACCTTCCTCAATAGCGTGTGTTGTACGCAATACCGAGTTTCACTAAACAAAGATATTTAGTTATAATATTATTATGAATTAGACTTTATGAATAGAATTAACCACATTTTTAATTTTATGACATAGAATTCATCTTACACATATTATAGAACGTGTTATGAGAACAAAATAAATTTTTCAGGTAAAATAAGTATTTTTCAAAAAATGCAGTTTTGCCACCTTTTGATGGCGCACCCACTTTAAATATAGTTTTTGACCTATTTATAAGTTCAATTTGATGAAATAAACTTATTTATTTCAATAATTATATAAAAATTAACTTTGGATAATTTTTAATATTTTTCTTTTAACTTTCATATTTTGATGAATAGTAAAAATATGCTAAATTTTAATTAAAAACAACTTTTTTCATCAAGATAATTTATATGGTTAAATTATAATATTGAGTGGTTTTAAAGTATAAATAGAATATATTTTTACTATTTAATATTATGTATGTCATTATCATTAATTTTACATTGAATTCATAGGTAAAAACATTTCAATCTTTTGCAATGTTTTAAATTTTAGAACCCGTTTTCTCAACAGTGAGATTAATTTTAAGATAAATACTGAAACTTATGTGTTTTGAATTTCAAAAAATGGATTCTATATTTTGAATCAGTAGGTCTAAATTATGTTAATAGGATAATTTTTATTTTTAGGCATTATGAATAGATACTATGGTAAATTTTATTTAACACTGTTTAAGGTAAATCGGGTAATTGAGGGTAAAAATATTATTATAAAATTACCCTAATACCTTCCAAAATTCGATTGGATGGATAAAGGTCGACACATATCACCTAAGGGTCAGAATAGATTCATTTCACGGTCTTTTGACCCTGAAAATGATGTAATTATTATTAAAACCCAAGAAAGTGACAACATGCAACTCTCTTATATCTTATAAGTGTAATAATTTTAATTTATTGACAATCTTCATAAAACTTCAAAAATAAATATCCAACAGAAAGATAATAAAATTTTCTACATCATGTGAATTTATTTATAATTTTTAGGGATTAAATAATTATTAATAATGGTGACACAATAGTGATGTAGAAATTATTGATTGAAATATCAAATAAATGGTTTTAAAAATATTAAAATAAATATTATATGAACTATTTAATGTAATACACAAATTTTTAATATGAATATTACATGTTAGGTATCTAATAAATATTTTTTTTCAAATATATCATCTCTGTGGATTTTATTTAAATTCAAATAATTGAATATTGTCAAAATTGACACTATTGTTATTTTATAAAAATAACATATTAATAAACTGTTTAAAAATCACAAAATTATTTAAAATTTATAAATTTAAATTCATATGGTCTAAAATTTCATAAATTATCCAATTATAGGAAATTTACAAAACATAAGTAATTATTTATGACAATTTAAAATTTAGAATATTATTACAACAAATAAAATTAAATAGATTAAATAAGGATAAATCAAGTTGATAAGGTTTAAAATAAATTCCCAACATGTCTAAATTTTATTCTATGATGATATTACAACCCCATATAATCTCATCTCCGAATGTGAGACATTTTGGAAGTTTTTAAGTGGGGTTTGGGTATATTATGAATTAATATTTTAGAGGTTTCCAAAAGTGCCCCCCTCCTCTCTTATAAAAGGGAACCTCCTCTATCTCCTCTTCACTCAATCTTGAGACTTCAGGATATTCCAAACCCTATAAATTTCAATTCTCCACTTCTGTAGAAATATACTAGAGGTCCTTGTTTTCTTAAAAGACCAACTATAGTGCCCTAAGAGGAGGTTTAGAAGAGGCGCGTCGAAGAAGAGGTAATATCCTTTACCGATTCTTTCAAAATTATTTCTTCTTATACTTCCTATTATTTATTTGTTTCATTATAAAGTAATTACATCAGTATAAATCATATAATTATATATTATTATAAATTTTAAACAACCCCATTTCACCATCTATCCATCCTACAGAAAATGAAATCACTGGGCATGCGTACGTATAGAATACCGTCTCCATGCCATGGTGTAATCTGTTTTCCACCACCACCTTACTTGAATGGGTATAATGGGGTAAATAATAACTATATATGATTATTATAAAATCATACTAATTCTGAGATATTATATCATCAACTCCAAATCCATTCAATAATTATGAGAACGATATCATCGCTCGTGCGTACGTACGGATTACCGTCTCCACGACGCGATGAGATTCATTCTCCATGTTAACCATTCAAGAATGATTATAAAGTATATATAATAAATAATCATGGAATATATGACATAATAATTATACTTGCTTTATGTACATATATGTTTCATTTACTAAATTCCACTCAATTCAATAAGGAAATGTAAACAACGTTCATGCGTACGTACGACCTACCGTCTCCATGAACGATGTATTTCATTATATTTATCAATCTATCATATATATTTATATTATGAATATATTTTATATATAAATCATTTTTTACATTATGGAATTAATTAAATCAGGATATATGTAATAATATCAAGAACAATAAGTGAAAACACGCATGATAAATGAAATGATTTTACCCAAAATGCTGCTTTAACATGGAATTGACAAAAGAATGAGCAATATAAAGTCATAAGTGAATCATATATGATACCATAAATATTATTATGGTTCTGTTACAAGTTAATAATATGTTTAAACCCACTATACAGGAGTTTCAGACATGTATAGAAGAAATTGGACCTAAGGTAAGGGATAATTTTGAAATCTCATTTTTATCCGAGATTGCTTATATGTAAGTATTTTCTGGGGTTATATTTTTCATCTGTGTCCATAGAAATGTTTTTCATAAAGTCTTTAATATTATTCCATGTATTTTTAAAGTCATTTTTACCCCTCTTTGACTTTTAATTTTTAATATGGAAGTAATATTTCTTTTGTTTACCCTACATGGTACTTTTTGACTTTTCCGTTAAAAGTACGAGAAGAATGTTTTTTAACTTATACAGCGTGAACGGATTTTTACAAATTCATAATGATTTATTTACATAAAAATTCCTCTATAATATTTCATTATTATTTTAAAAAAAATTAATTTCTTTTAAATTTCATGTCATTTTGAGAAAAGAAAATGATTTGGAAGAAGAAAGGATATTTTCCTCAAGAATTCATTTCAAGTGTTTTATCAAAACTATTTTCCATCTATGATGACATTATTTAATATGGTTATATTTCAAGCATAATGTCTCCATTATTTACATGGTTTGATTTTTCTTATAATGAAATGATATCCATTTGTTTTATATGGATTATGTTATGATGGGATGATGTTTATAAAACCCATTTTATTTTTTGTCTTATGATGAATGATTTTTGGTTCATTTTGTTGCACACGTAAGAATGATTTCATTATGAGATGGGTGGGACCTATATCACCCTCTAATGAATTGGGTAAAGATTTATATCTCATGAGATAGACATGTCTATAATGACAAGTGAATCCAGTTCAGTAATACCAGGTTGGAACGATAAGTAAACGTAGTTTAGTAATGGAATTTTTCCACTATGATGGTCTTGGCATCAATGCCTTTGCTACTATGGAAATAAAAACATGTGATTAATGGTTTTCCACAATTTCATGTTTTATTCCCAGGCTATTTTATCATGATTAATGTTACTTTGTGATCTATGCCTTATGTACTGCCATGATTTATGTCATTACGTAGGATTTTTATGTTTTATGTTAATGTTTTTACATTCAAATATTTATGGATTGTTTTATGTTCTCCATGTTTACCCTTACTGGAAATTTGAGCTCTCCCTTTTTATGTTTTTTTTCACAGGATATATAGAAATGTTTTAGGTAAGAAAACAAAAGGGGAAGATCTTTATGGGAGATGTTGAAGATCTTTCACCATGATTTGAAGATTATGTTCCATGTTTTCAAAGACATTAAACTATTACAGTCCTTGGGTGTCTATTTCTATTATGTGTTAGGTATTAAAAAAAAGTAATGTAATGTCCATGTATGTCAAGCTTGGGTCTCTAGAGTTGGTATCAGAGGAAAGGAGGTAGGAATGAATCCAATCCTTGGGAACTATCACATGTGAGCGTTGGACGAAGCATGGTTCTCTACCCAAGGGATTCATGAGGAAATGTCTATCATTGGTGATGGTGGTGTGTCCCACCCAGGGGGTGTGGCCACCCATGGAGTGATCTTATAGGTATCAATTATAGTCCACTAGAAATTACCCCAGACCGCTACATTATTTATGTATGTAGATGGAATTTTTCTGATAGGATTGTGTATCTAGGCGACTCAAGAGTTAAAAATTATGCTGGAATCAATTTTTGAGATGATGGATTTAGTAAATGTCAATTAAATCTTTGGGATGAATGTGAAAAGAAAAATAATGGCCATAAATTTGTTTATATTTTAGGGGGAGTACATCTATAATATCATAAAAATATTTGGGATGACTGGCTGAAAGGCGATCTCCACTCTTCTTGATTCACACTTTAAATCTTCTATGACAAACTAAATAGAAAAAGAATTTCAGTCCATTACCTAGATAAGGCTCTATTAGAGTCAATGGTAGGAAGCCTATTCTACATGATGAATTGAACATTGTTGGATTTTTCTTATGTAGTGGGAGTTGTGATGGGATTTATAACAAATATGGGAAAGGTACACTAGGAAGATGTAAAAATAAACCCTTCCTTATTTTAATGGAATCGAAAATATTATCTTGTGATTTGTGATAGATGACACTTTGTAAAGATATATTGATGCCGTATTTTTTTCTGAATCAGATACCTAGATGAGTAAAATAATATTTTTACCACATATAGAACAATATAAAACAATATATCACGATTAAAATGGATTTTTACTTTAAATACAACATAAGTAGAGTCTGCAGATGTAATGGAAGGTGGAAAGGAAATGGATTGGTTTATGTTTTTATTAAATAATCTTTAAAAAAGTCAAGAATGATGATTTATTTTTTGTGATAGCCAAATTGGAGTCCACTTGGTAAATATTTGGTGTTCTGTTGATCAAAACAATATATTAACGTTATGTATTATTTCATCAAAAACATAATGGAGGAAAAATTTCTAGATCTATAGAATATTGTTGGAAAAAAATATGGTGGATATTTTTACACTAAGGAGATATTTTAAGAAGTTTTAAGGTAACACCATACATCATCAAGAATTTACAGAATTGAAGAAGGAAAGGTGTAGGAACATAACATGTTGAAAATATGAAAGATATTTTTCTCAATTATTCTAAGTGATGGTGAGTTTATAAAGTTCTTAAAAATATAATCTTAAAGTGGGAGGTTTTTGGTATGTAAATCATGTTTTCAGTTCACTATATGTTATTTCCATAAAATTCCATTCACTAAAAATTTATCAGTGGAAGTTGGATGGATCGGTTTGCAGAGAAAGAGAGTAGGATATCTCCTAGAGGCAAGTTGAACCATCAGATGTTCGCATATTCTAATAGATTTATGATTAAGATATGAATTTAAAGAATTTAAATGTTATATAGGGGTTACCAATTTAGTATTAAAAATTTTCCAATCATTTTTTGTTGAATAGGATCTCAAGGGAGTAGGATTAAATTGTTAACCAGGTGGAATATACTATATAAGTAGAAGAAACCTTCTGAAAAGTACCAGATTGAAGAGAATAGAATAAGGATTGAAGAAAAATATCCACATTCATTACAGAGATCTAAAATCCAATTTAGGTTAATTTTAATTAGTAATCTATTTGTAATCCCTTGTATCTTATGGTGATATAAATAAAGAATTAGTGTTTCTATCATGAATTTTGGACTCATTTTATGAATAATGTTATTATCTTATGTCCTTTCATGATTCCTATATTTCCTTTGAATGTATTTTCATTTCTATTAATGTGTATGAGAGTTTCTTGAGGGGTGTATAAGATTGATTTTGTGCAGTGGGCAGGACGTGAAGTCTTCTTACTTATGGTACACATAGATAGACGAGGAAGTTTTGGAGGTTTGTTTTCTACTGCGTGTTGTGCTGAACTTTGTGTGGATTTAGGTGTATATGTTTTGGGTGGATTGAATATCTGAGTTGATGTAATCATATACATATACATTCCCTCACACTAATAATTATTTTTTTCTAATGTGTTCAATTTTTGTTTTGGGTTTAAATTGTTAAATTTGTTTCATAATTCCATTATAGATTTCTCATTATATTTTCAATTTTTGGGGTACAATTTCATTTTGAAATTAGTGTATTACAAATTGTTTTTTTGTTTTACAATTATAATTGTGAGTTTTTATTGTTAACTTGTTTTTATATTTTTAAATTTATTTTTATATAATGTCAGGATTGTAATAGGCATGTATATTTTTAGTGTTGTTATAATCCCTTTAAGGCTAAAATTATGATAATAGTTTTTAACTTCAAATGTTTAATTTCTGATCTACCATAGATTTTAATGATGTATTTGAAATGTGAGATAATGGTCTTCATTTGTTCCATATTTTATTTCATGAATTACATGTCAAATTTACATGGAATTTTATTTCAATGTTGTTATTTCTAGAGCATTAGTTTTAATTATTAGTGACTGATTTTTTTTATAAAATGGGTTTTTTTAATTTGAGGTGTTTAATATTTTTCATTTTCTCTATGAATTTAATCTGGTAATATATTTATATTTTCTCTTGAAAATCCATTCTTGGTGAAATTGTTGGAGCATGTTTTTAGTTTTTTATTGAATTTGAGGTTCTTGATTATAATTTATCTTATAAAATTTGTTTGGAAATGAACTTCTATTACATTGTTGGTCTGTTGTGAGATGTAGTTAATAGATGATATTTTTTTTAATTATTATTAGTAATTTTTATTTACTTAATTATCTCTATGATTAATTATGGGTTAATTATTGAGAATGTGTTCATTAACCATAGAGAAAAAGAGAAATTTGTAAGAATATGTGAGAGTATAAGAAATATGGTTCAGATAGTTTCAATAATTTTATATTTGACCATTTATTTTAAATTTTGAAACCAATTTTTAACAAATATTATAATATTATGGGAGAAATAATTTATTTTTACTAGTGAGATTTCTTGAAGGTAATATAATTTTGAAAGATGATTCACTATGTACATTATCATAAATCATTTTTAGATTAATGTAAATTTTCTAAGTATATTTAATTTAATGCATGTGGACATAAAAAAATATTTTTGTGTTTGGTAAATTGACACGGCTTTATTTTATACATGTTCTCCACACCATTTCTAAATTAAAATTTTATGTTTTTTTATCTAAAATACACATTAATTTTTAATTCTTCACTATTAATCTATTTGTATGAAATATAATTTTCATTTCAAAATTTATGTAAATATTGGGTTTTGGTGATTAATTGTGGAATTGTTATATTATTCATTTTTCAAATATTCCATGAAAATTTATTTAGTTATTTTTTAAGGATGTAATATTTTAAAAATATATTGTTTTATTTTGGAATTGAATAGTTGAATTGAAAATTTATTTTGAAAGTTATTTTTTAGTTGTCAAAAAAGTTTTATTGATGTTTTATCTTTGTTGAAAATTTGGTAGAGTCTAATTTTTTAAATGTTATGAGGAAATTGAATTTAATGTTAAGAGTTATTTGAATAATGTTTTTAAAATCAATTTTTTTTTTCATTTTAACCCTTTTTTCTAGTTTTGTTATATAAGTGTTAATGTGTAATATTATATGGGACTTGTTTTGACATATAAGAGTAAGTGGGAGGATTTGACGATATATACGATTTCATTTTTTGGGTATGTGAGGAATTTTCAAAAGGTTCTTGTGTAACATATTCAAGAAAACTCACAATATTAATTTATTTGGATAATGTCTCAATTTAAGATTAATTTTCTATAGTTTATCTAAAACATTTGAATAAACCATATGTATGTAAAAGTAAATTTCCAATGGTCAAGCCTTGGAGTTTAGAAAACCTGAGATGAGATAGACAAGCCTGAGGTCGATGGTTCACCTAGAGAAGGAGTTGGGGATAATCAATGACATTGATTTAAGAATAATATTGATCAAATAAGTCATAAAAACTAAAATATAGATTGGGGAATAATTTCAAGTTGATGTATCACACTGATTGACTAAGCCACTAAAAAAATTTGTATGGAAAACTATTTATTGAAGAAAAAGTTAAAGTTAAGAAGAGTTGCATCGATAATGGGAAATATAAGCCTAGGAAAATGAAATGATGCAGGAAAATATATATTTAAAGGTATTATATAGAGATATATTTGTAACGACCCAAAGTTTCATTAATGGAAAATCCCTCTTGATCCAGTTAAATGTCTCTTAATGAAAAATGTTTTTATAAGATGTCAACTTCTTTGGTTTTATGTTAAGAATTTTGACTGTTGTTAATATAGCCATTGAACAGTGATCACATGATTAGTATAATTATAAGGCTTTAACGAACCCAATTTTACTCCGACAAAGGAAGCGATGGCCTCATCCAGTAGAATTGCCCCATTCGAAGCCCATTTGTTGGAGCTCAGAAAAGAGGCGGTGTCTTTGTGTTTCGCCCTTGACCAAGCCCAAGTTGAGCTTCATTATGTCAAGCTCGAACGTGACCGTCTATGGTAAAAGTGGAAGTTGATAGAGATTACTACTCGAGAGATGTTATCCGAGCCACCCCAAGAGTCTGTCACCATCGCACACCTTACCCTTAGGTCTTATGTGGCTGTTTTAAGGGGTCATGTAACAAATAAGTAGTACTATGTTCATGTACATAATTTTATTATATAATAATGAATATAATTTCTAGTCATTTTTGATATATTGTAAATAGTTTTTAAAGTACAAATGATGTTTTTAGTTATTATTTAATTTAGAATTCTATTTTATTAAATTAATGGAATTTTCAATTAAATAATATTTTAATAAAATATTAAATTAATTTTTATTAAATATAAATGATCTTAAAATTTTATGAATTCAATTAAAATTTTTATTGTTTGAAAGGCATTTGTGTCAAAACCCGTGAATTTTCGATAAATGTCGGTTTTTATTTTAAAAGTGAAAATTCACATTTTTAGAAAATTATTTAGATAAAATAAATGTTATTTTTGGAATCGGGATGTCGAAATTATCCAACGGTGAATTTTTCATAATTTTCTGAGACAGTCAAATTTTTGGGTATTAATTAAATACCATTTAAATATATAATTTGTTTTATGACATCATAATGACCCAATGGTGATTTAATAAAATACCATAATCCTTATGTTTGGCCAATATATGTTTTATCATTAAAATAATGAGGTTTTGGGTTTTTTTGACTTACTTTTCAAAGCATTAATGAACCCCTCAAGACATATTAAACACTTTGCCTTTTTAAATTAATTTCCATGGGAGTGTGACTCACCTCCACATAAGAAACCCTAATATTTTAATAATTTCAGACCTTGGACTTATAAAATATTGTTTTCCTTTTCCATTTTCCAAAAACCATGGGAAAAACCATGGGATGGTTTGTGGTTTGGATTAATTTAATGTAAGGGGACCCAAACCTAAATAATAAAGAATTCCCTCAACTTTCCTACCCAAGCTCCCACTTCCTCCTCACTCAAAGCCCTTGGAGTTCGTCCAACCTCTGCCCAACTCTCTCTAGAATCCTCCCAAGGTGCCCCAAGCTCCCAATAAGCCTCTCACAAGCCTCTCTCTAGCATTTGGAATCACACTTCCAAGTAAGGGTTTTTTCTTCCTTTCTCATTTTTTGTCAATTTTATTTAAGTTGTATTGCCCTTTTAATTTCAATTATGAATTTTGGGGTATGGTTTATAACCTCCCCCATACTGCCCTCTTATTTTTTGAATGATGGGAGACCCCTTTCTCTCTCATTAAATTCCTCCCATGTACACCCGTTACTATGCCGAAATTCCGAAAGGAACTTCTCTCTCCTCTTTTATATTCAAGCAATACTTTTGTATCATGAATCTAAATTCCATTACAATTGTTGGGACATGTATCTATATGACCTAATTACTTTCCATTACATGTAAATATGATGAGGAACCCCTTTCTCTCTCATCAACCTTTTTTATGAATTCTTATGTCACGTCGTTACGCTGCCGAAATCGCACCAATTTTCTAAGCCACTGTCATTGTTTAGTGAATACCATGCCCATTTCTCCATCAAGGGTATTCAAATTTATGCACATTTACTTATTTATTGTAAAGTTTCATGTATGAATTCCACATTCCTTTATCATGGAATAAATGATTATGTTTTATAAATCCATGTTTTATGATCCATGTGGCACACTTATGCATGAAATGAAATGTTTAAGACGGGTTCACCGTTATAGAGCTCCAATGCATTGGGTAAAGTATAGTATCATGATACGTCATGTGCAATGAGTGTTGACTCATGCTAATTCAAGTGAAACAAGGGTATACTCGTGTTTCACGTGCAATTAGGGTTTACTCATGCTTTATGCGCAATGATCCTTGGCTCATGCTAAATCCATGTTAAGTGTTGTTGCCGCATTTCCATATTATGATTATCATGATTTATCATGCCTTTATGGTCATGTTTCTATTATGCTCTATTGACATTACTATTGCCTAACATGTATTGTACTCCTCATGTTATTCCATGTGTACTCCCTTACTGGGATTTATAGCTCACCCTTTTCTTATGCATGTCCTCAGGTTATCCCATGCAATGCTAAGTAAGAGGGAATGTAGTGGTCATGTAAAGGAAGTTTTCAATAAAGATGTTGTATTTCTTGTTTTAAGTTTTTATGTAATGATCCTAATACCCAAAGACACTAAACCTCTCGATCTTTTTTGTTGTATCAAGTGAAGTTTTATGTAATAAAGCATGTTTAAGTTATAATAAAAAGAAGGGTTTTCATAGTTGGTATCAGATGATAGGTTTAGTTATTTTTGGGATTAGGAAAACCCTAGTAAATCCTTAGATACAAGACTAAGTATAATAAAAACATACCTATGTTTTGGTAAATACTATGTAAGTGGTTTATTAAACAAATACATCCATGTCTGGATACGAGCAGGTAGAGGCAGCTCTGGAACAGATGTATCATTACGGTAAAACCCGAAAACACGGCTTTGAGCTAGACTCGAACGGGAACTGGTGCACGACAACGGGCCTTGCTGCACTCTTGTTTATGACACTCCCAGGGGATATGTTTTGATAAATTCACAATCTTATTATGAACCCTTATTAAGGGAAAAATACCCCTAAGAATATATATTAGAAAGTAGATCATGAAAAGCCTAGATTGAATCCTATAGACTCATGAGTTAAAGAAATTAAAGTTTGTTTATAAGCCATCAACTTTTGTCTTTGGATTACTCTTTATGTGTTACCCCTAACTTTCCTTTTATTCCAGCCAATGGCTGGTAATAGGAGGACTCAGGCTAACAACCGTTGTGAAGGTCAGTGTGATGATTGTACTAATGAGATGATCAATCCAATGGGAGAAGGAATCACAAACTTTGTCACGCTTCTCTCTCAACTAACTCAGGTTTTGAATAGAAACACGGGTCAAGAGGAACGTTCAACCCCCCCTAAGAAAGAACAAGTCGCTATCGAGAGATTCATGAGACAAAGGACTCCTAATTTTAGTGGATCATCCTATCCCACGATCACTAAACAATGTATCAACTCCATTGAAAAGATATTCTCCATCCTCCTATGTTCTGAAAAAGAGAAGGTTCTCCTGGCGGATTATCGTATGGAGGGTGCAGCTGATCAATGGTAGAAGTTGATCAAAAATACGAAGCCTGAGGAGGAGATCGAGGCTTTAGAATGGAAGGAATTCTAGAAGATGTTTTTTGATAAATATTTTCCGCACACCCTCCGTCTTAAGATGGAAAGTGACTTTCTTTCCCTCAAGCAAAAATATGAAGAATCTATGGGAGCGTACAAGGAAAACTTCACAAGGCTTTCACGATATTCTTCCATCTTTGTCTTTACCCCTGAATGCTAGGTTGACCACTTCTTTGGTGGGCTGAAGCCTAGCTTATGGAAAGCATTAGCGATCCGTGACTTCGACAGCTATGAGGAAATTGTCCGATGTGCCCTCAAGGTCAAAATAGAGATCGGAGAATCACAGGGGTATCATGGGGATAAGAAGCATAAGGTGGACTTCAATGCTGGTGGACCGATGGATAAATCCAACGGTGCTAAGAAGTTCCAGCACCCCAATTTCCAAAAGTGCGGAACGAAGCACCCGAGAAATTGCCTTAAGGGGATGAAAAAATGCTTCAGGTGTGGAAGAGAAGGGCACCTAGCTGTTAACTGTCGGCAAGAAGGACCCGCGGCTGCGACAGAGGAGAGGAACGCTCCGTTCAAACCTCAACGCGTTGTTCAATGTTATAAATGAAAATAACCGGTTCATTTTTCAAATCAGTGTCCTAATCCACGGGGTTTCAGAGGCAACCAACAACCTCCAAGACATCAAGGAAGAGCTTTTGCCATCACTTCTGCCGAAGTGAACCCCAACAACGAAGTGGTGACAAGTATGCTAGTTATTCATTCAAGAATAGAGAACATAATTTTTGATTCAGGTTCTACGCATTCTTTTATATCTTGAAAGTTTTGTAGAACAATCCCAGCACCACCACAAATCATGGAAGTAAATATGTCAGTGAGTACGGAAAATGGGGCAATCATTGCATCCCATGAATATAAGTCCTCCCCTATTATAATATGTGGATTGAATTTCCCGGCGAACCTCGTCATACTATCTCTGGTGTAATTTGATACAATTCTTGGCATGGATTGGCTTTCCTTATATAGAGCCAACATAAATTGTCAGGAGAGGGAAATCACACTCCATATGGAGAATCGACCCCTGATTATTTACAAGTGTTAGGAGGAAGATGAATCTCCTTTATCTCCATCATCTCAAGCATGGATATTACTGCCCTATGAGCTCGCGTATCTGGCTCAGATGATTGAGTCCAAAGAAGAAACCATCCTCGAAGAAATGCCTATTGTGAGGGAATTTGCGGAAGTGTTTCCTGAGGAACTGCCTGGTCTTCCTCCTAGAAGAGATGTTGAGTTCTCAATTGAACTTATACCTGGGGAATTAAAAATATCCAAGAATCCATATAGAATGGCTGTTGTTGAGCTTGAAGAGCTGAAGAAACAACTACAGGAGAATCTGGATAAAGGGTTTATACGCCCAAGTGCTTCACCATGGGGTGCACCAGTCCTCTTCGTCAAGAAGAAGAATGGGTCAATGCGGCTTTACATCGGTTATCGTGAACTTAACAAAATCACGATAAAGAACAAGTATCCTCTCCCATGAATTGATTACTTGTTCGATCAGTTTCATGGAGCACAATACTTTTCCAAGGTGGACTTGCGGTCGAGATATTATCAAGTAAGGGTGATGAAGGAAGATGTCCCCAAGACTGCTTTTCGTACAAGGTACGGGCACTATGAATTCATAGTAATGCATTTCAGACTCACCAATGATCCAGAAATATTCATGGACTTGATGAATAGAGTCTTTAGAGATTACCTTGACAAAATTGTGGTAGTCTTTATAGATGATATTCTAATATACTCCAAAACCAAGGAGTACCATGAGAAGCATTTAAGAACTGTACTAAAGACTTTACGCAAATAGAAGCTCTATGAAAAGTAAAGAAAGTGTGATTTCTAGTTGAAGGAGGTCTCATTATTGGGCCATATCATCACAAGAAATGGGATATCTGTGGACCCCTCGAAAACAGATGCAATTGAGGGATGGCCAAGGCCAACATCTGTAACGGATATCCGTAGCTTCTTGGGGTTAGCTGGATATTATCGACGATTTGTGAGAAATTTCTCATGATTGTCCAACCCTCTTACCAAGCTAACTCGAAAGGGGGTAAAGTTTGCTTAGAGTGATGAATGCGAAGAAAGATTCAAGGAGTTGAAAAGGAGGATTATCATTGCGCCCATGCTCACTTTACCCACAAGTGGGGAACTTTTTGTCATATTCAGTGATACTTCAAAGAAAGTCTTAGGCTGTGTGCTGATGCAGAATGATAAAGTGATATCCTATGCCTCAAGGTAGTTGAAAATCCATGAGCAAAACTATCCAACGCATGATCTGAGTTGGCGGCGGTGATCTTTGCCTTGAAAATCTAGCGGCATTATCTCTATGGAGAGAAATGTGAGATATATACTGACCACAAGAGTCTTAAATATATATTCACACAGAAAGAGATTAATATGCGCCAGAGAAGATGGATAGAGATCATCAAGGATTATGACTATTCAATACATTACCACCCTGGGAAAGCGAATAAGGTAGCGAATGACCTAAGTAGAAAGGATCTATTGATTCTATCAATGATGAGAATTGAGAAGGATCCAATCTTCTTAGACTTGATGAAGATGGATGTGGGAATCATAAAGAAGGGAACATCATAAATCCTTTCATAAATTATTGCTCAACCATCTCTTTTGGAAAGGTTAAAGGATGATCAAAAGGATGTTGTGGGAATTCAGGAAAAGGTGGAAGCTATCAAAAAAGGTAAATCCTCAGAGTTTAATGTTAATGAAGAAGGAATTGTGCGGTTTGGGAAAAGACTATGTGTTCCATTAAGTCCAGAGCTGAAGAAGGAACTTTTTGATGATGCACATAGTTCAAATTTATATATTCACCCAGGGAGCACAAAGATGTATCGAGATCTCCGAGAAAACTTTTGGTGGGATAATATGAAGAAGGAGATCGCTGAATATATATCAAAGTGCCTAGTGTGTCAGCAAGTGAAGGCAGAGAGGTAGAAGTCTAAGGGGACGATGCAACCATTTCCCATACCAGAATGGAAATGGGAGAACATCACCATGGATTTTGTCACCGGACTTCCAAGGACATCCAAAGGAAACAATGCAATCTGGGTTTTTGTGGATCGTCTTACAAAGACTGCACACTTCATTTCTATTCGAGAGGATTTATCTTTGGATCAAATGGCACAGATATATATCAGGGATGTGGTACGGTTTCATGGAGTACCACTATCTATTATGTCTGACCGAGATCCAAGATTCACCTCTATGTTTTGGAAGAGTCTTCAACATTCTCTGAAAACTGAACTGAACTTCAGTATAGCCTATCATCCTCAAACTGATGGCCAATCCGAGCGGACTATCCAAACACTTGAGGATATGATGAGAGCGTGCTCAATGGACTTTAAAGGAGGATGGGATCAACATCTTCCTATGGTTGAGTTCTCTTATAATAACAGTTTCCACTCGAGCATCCAAATGGCACCATATGAAGCCCTATATGGGAAGAGGCGCAGAACACCTGCATGTTGGGATGTGGTTAGTGAACGTAAGCTGCTTGGACCAGAAATGGTCGAAGAAATGGTGGAGAAGGTGAAAACCATTCAGCATCATATCAAGGTATCCCAGAGTCGACAGAAGAGTTATGTAGATAATCGTCTACGAGACCTTGAGTTTAAAGTTGGTGACATGGTGTTTTTACGCATATCTCCATGGAATAAGGTCACGAGGTTTGGAAATAAATGGAAGTTATGTCCAAGGTACATCACCCCCTTTGAGATTCTTGATCGTGTTGGAGAAGTGGTCTATCGACTAGCACTTCCTCCTACTATGTCCAAGTTGCATGATGTCTTTCATGTATCCCTCTTAACGAAGTACATACCAGACCCTTCACATGTACTCTCTTCCGAGGTGTTACAATTGGAAGATGATCTTTCTTATGAGGAGAAACCAGTGAAGATCTTAGATCACAGAGAAAAAGTTCTACGAAATAAGACAATGCCCCTCATCAAGGTGTTTTGGAGAAACCACAAGTTTGAAGAAGAAACTTGGGAATCAGAGGATATGATGATGCTGAGTTACCCACTTTTGTTTTAGTGTGGGAAAAGGAAAATTTCGAGGGTGAAATTTCTTAAGGGGGGAATATTGTAACGACTGAAAGTTTCATTAATGGAAAATCACTCTTGATCTAGTTAAATGAATCTTTATGAAAAATGTTTTTATAAGATGTCAAATTCTTTGGTTTTATGTTAAGAATTTTGACCGTTGTTAATATAGCCGTTGAACAGTGATCACATGATTAGTATAATTATAAGGCTTTAACGAACCCAATTTTACTCAGAAAAAGGAAGTGATGGCCTCATCCAGTAGAATTTCCCTATACGAAGCCCATTTGTCAGAGCTCATAAAAGAGGTGGCGTCTTTGGGCTTCTCCCTTGACCAAGCCCAAGCTGAGCTTCATTATGTCAAGCTCTAACGTTACCGTCTACGGGAAAAGTGAAAGTTGATAGAGATAACCACTCGAGCGATGTTATCCGAGCCACCCCAAGAGTCTGTCACCATCGCACACCTTACCCTTAGGTCTTATTTGGCTGTTTTAAGGGGTTATGTAACAAATAAGTAGTACTATATTCATGTACATTATTTTTTTATATAATAATGAATATAATTTCTAGTCATTTTTGATAGATTGTAAATAGTTTTTAAAGTACAAATGGTGTTTTTAGTTATTATTTAATTAAGAATTCTATTTTATTAAATTAAGGGATTTTTCAATTAAATTATATTTTAATAAAATATTAAATTAATTTTTATTAAATATAAATGATCTTATAATTTTATGAATTCAATTAAATTTTTTATTTAGGTTTGAAATCCATTTCTGTCAAAACCCGTGAATTTTCGATAAATGTTAGTTTTTATTTTAAAAGTGAAAATTCACATTTTTATAAAATTATTTAGATAAAATAAATGTTATTTTTGGAATCAGGACGTCGAAATTATCCAATGGTGAATTTTTCATAATTTTCTGAGACAGTCAAATTTTTGGGTAAAAATTAAATACCATTTAAATATATAATGTGTTTTATGACATCATAATGACCCAATGGTGATGTAATAATATACCATAATCCTTATGTTAGGCCAATATATGTTTTATCAATAAAATAATGAGGTTTTGGGTTTTTTTTTACTTACTTTTCAAAGCATTAATGAACCCCTCAAGACATATTCAACACTTTTCCTTTTTAAATTAATTTCCATGGGAGTGTGACTCACCTCCACATAAGCAACACTAATATTTTAATACGTTCGGACCTTGGACTTATAAAATATTGTTTTCCCCTTCCCTTTTCCAAAAACCATGGGCAAAAACCATGGTATGGTTTGTGGTTTGGATTAATTTAATGTAAGGGGACCCAAACCTAAATAATAAAGAATTACCTCACCTTTCCTATATAAACCCACCCAAGATCCCACTTCCTCCTCACTAAAAGCCATTGGATTTCTTCCAACCTCTGTCCAACTTTCTCTAGAATCCTCCCAAGGTGCCCCAATCTCCCAAGAATCCTCTCACAAGCCTCTCTCTAGCCTTTGGAAGCACACTTCCAAGTAAGGGTTTTTCTTCCTTTCTCATTTTTTGTCAATTTTCTTTAAGTTATATTTTCCTTTTAATTTCAATTATGAATGTTGGGGTATGGTTTTTCACCTCCCCCATACTGCCCTATTATTTTTTGAATGATTTAAGACCCCTTTCTCTCTCATTAAATTCCTCCCATGTACACCCGTTACTATGCCGAAATTCCGAAAGGAACTTCTCTCTCCTCTTTTATATTCAAGAAATACTTTTGTATCATGAATCTAAATTCCATTACAATTTTTGGGACATGTATCTATATGACCTCTTTACTATCCATTACATGTAAATATGATGAGGATCCACTTTCTCTCTCATCAACCTTTTTTATGAATTCTTATGTCACGCTATTACGCTGCCGATATCGCACCAATTTTCTAAGCCAATGTCATTGTGTAGTGAATACCATTCCCATTTCTCCATCAAGGGTATTCACATTTATGCACGTTTACTTATTTATTGTAAAGTTTCATGTATTAATTCCACATTCCTTTATCATGGAATAAATGATTATGTTTTATTTATCCTTGTTTTATGATCCATGTGGCACACTTATGCAGGAAATGAAATGTTTAAAAAGGGTGAACCCTTATAGCACTCCAATGCATTGGGTAATGTATAGTATCATGATACGTCATGTTCAATGAGTGTTGACTCATTATAATTCATGTGCAATGAGGGTTTACTCATGCTTCATGTGAAATGAGGGTTTACTCATGCTTTATGTGCAATGAGACTTGGCTCATGCTAAATCCATGATAAGTGTTGTTGCCACATTTCCATGTTATGATTATCATGCTTTATCATGACTTTATGTTCATGTTTATATTATGATCTATTGACATGCCTATTGCCTAACATGTATTGTACTCCTCATGTTATTCCATGTGTACTCCCTTACTGGGCTTTATAGCTCACCCTTTTCTTATGCATGTTCTCAGGTTATCCCATGCAATGATAAGTATGAGGGAATGCAGTGGTCATGTAAAGGAAGTTTTCAATAAAGATGTTGTATTTCATGTTTTATGTTTTTATATAATGATCCTAATCCCCAAAGACACTAAACCTCTAGATCTTCTTTTTTGTATCAAGTGAAGTTTTATGTAATAAAGCATGTTTAAGTTGTAATAAAAAGTAGGGTTGTCATAATATTTATTAAGAAAGATAAAACCCATGGTGTAAGTTGATCAAATGTTGAATTTTATATGGGATTCTCAAAAAAAATTATGATTTCCAATTCAAAAAAACATCATTTATTATTTATGTTTGTATTTTAATATTATATTTTTGGTATATTTAGTTTATGTAAGAGATATCCAGACAATGAAGTGGATGGTGTGCTCATTGAGAGTTCAAAAAAAATTTCATAGTGAGTCTTGTCCTAGAAGAAAAGTGTCCTGGTTTGAAAAATTATGTGTTACATCCAAAGGAAAGTTAAGTCCAGTTGTGGAAGATGCTCCAATGTATTCCAATTTTTCAGAAGAATATTAATCATAAAGGATTAAGGGATTTGATAATCTTTTACTTATCATGAGATAAACATATTAATAAGGTAAACATAATGTAAAATTCACTTAATAAAAGAAGTAGAGTAAAACCAAAAAATATACACACACAAATCATTTTATAGCTAATTAGATACGTTTGATCCCTATATCTAAACTTATTTGATTTTCTTTAAATATTGTCTATTTTTTCATTAGTTTTAGATATCAAGAGACTTAAAATTATAGTAGATTTCCATGTTGGGTACACAAATGTATGATTTTCATGTGGAGTAATTTGGCATTAAAGAATTTAAAAGAAGGAGTATTTTAAAATGTGATAACATTTAAAATAAAAAAAATAGTAAGATAAAATTATATCATTTTGATTGGAATTTATTAGAAGTAAAATTTATGGAAAAAATTATGTTTGGAATAAGGCACTGAGAAACATAGGGTGTTGGTATTCATTTAGACAAATATGGGGGTTGTAAAATTTCTATGCTAAGTGAGATAAATTTCTCATATACAAACTAAATTATTTTATAATGAAATTGAGGAGGTGTTTTTGAGTCATTGAATATTGGATTTTAAAGGTGACTCTCAAATATGATAGTGAATAGTAAAATCATTAGACAAAAATTATATTTCATAAGGATTATTTAGATAAGAGAGTATAATATTCTTGGATGGGATGGAAATTCAAAGAAAAAGTTTATGGATATTTAATTCCTCTTGAAATTTAATATTTATCATCTTATTCCTTATTCTCATTCTCCATAAATTATTTTAAGGACTTTCCTCCTAAATCTTGTGCTAATTTGAACATGTGTTGATAAAGTTTTCTTGGGGAAAGATATTAAAATAGATTGATATTCTTTTTACCATTTTTATTATTGCTTTTTATGGTTATATTTCATCAAACTTAGTTATTCTATTTCTAAAAAAATACTTTATATTACTATTAATTGAAGTAACAAGGGGTGAATATTAATGATAATAATTATCATTAGGATACTATTATCCATTAATATCAATAAATCGACATATTGAAATGATGAATACAATGGAGAATGGTAGTGTAAAATATTAATACTCTATTACCTTTTTTTTCATTCTTTAATGAGAAGTTCTTATACACTTTTTGAAGAAATAATTAGTGATGGAAGTGAATTATTAACCTGATAAGAACCAACCAAAATATTTTGAATGGAAAATGAAAATCATTTTTTTTCATGAATGAATAAATCATACCTTCGTTAATGGTATAAAAATAATTTTTTTGACGAAATATGAAAGAGTTTATGTTGGTTAGTTGAGTGATGGTGATTAAATATCAACTAAACTTATTTAAATGTTTCTTACATTCATTATAAACATTGATTCAATATCATAAACCTTTTTTATAAATCTAATTCAATCTTTTATAACATAATTCATCACTTTTTCACTGATATATATTATTTAATTCCTTTTATTTCATTAATTTTTTTTATAATTATTTTCTTAGACTTCACACACTTTCATTACTCTATAATTTGGCACACCACTATTTTTTTATATTTGTTTTTTATATTTTTAATATTCTGATCACATCCACATTCCCTTTGGGATTAAACCCTTCACTATCTAAATTATTTTAAATTAGGTATAAAAATAATTTTCATTTTCCAATGACATGGTAACTAGGGTATGTAGTTTAGTAGGTTGGTGGTTATGGGATAAATGAAGAAACATGAAGATCCTTTCTTTTAACTCAATTATGTTCTGAAAGGCATCATATAAGTACCTATTTTATATCTCTAGAGAGATGGAGGGTAGTGGTTTATTGGTAGGGGATGTAGTTGGTGTGGATCTTAGTGTGGGGGCTACCCTAAAATAGGTTGTATTCAATTAGAGGCCCTCATATAAGTTTCCATCCTCTATAAAATAGGCATACAATTAATTCTATACATACATTTTTCCCATACTTTCATATATGCTATATATTTTCCATTAATGGTAATTCAATTAACTATATCTTTCTATGTGAGGAAAGTGGAAAGTATGGATCAATGGTGACTAAATGCTTTATATATCAGGTAATGGAATACCCATGCATATTCATCCTCATGGAATTTTTATGTTGAATCTCAAAATATATGGTGAATTGAATTTCCATGTTCATCTTCTTTAGAAAAAAAAATTATATAAGAAATTAGAACATCAAGATGACTCACAAGCCCTTTAAATTCTCCCTTAGAAAGCTAAGAATGTGTGATATTATTATGGATAATACATTAAGTTCATTTATCAATTGGGTTATCATTTTATTTACTACCTCATACCGACTATCCAGGTCCACTTCATGGGTAACCTATATATACTAAATGAGAACTCGATTGGGCTCAAGATCTAACTTAGAAAATAAATGGGTGCATAAAAAATAATTTCTGTAAATGAACACATCGGATAAAAAATCTTAAAGTGAAATTCTCCAAAACCTTTCACAAAATATGAACCAAACATATTCATGTGTAAGCACCATTGTTGAAAAAAACTAATGTGACAACTCTATGTATGCCTCTTCCCACACTTGTATAATTTTCCCCAGATGTATCATGTAACAAACCAGAATACCATCAATTAAATTTCCATTGTTATAATTATTTCATATAGTAAAAAACACATAAACTCACATAGAGAACACAGTAAAAACTTTATAAATTAATAATTAATGAAATAAGGGGTGTTTTTGGAAGTTATGAAACTTATACTGATGAAATAATAACTTGAACATAAGAATAGTAATACGGACATTATTAGTAGAGAACTATACAAATAAATATTAACCTTACCCATGAAAGTATAAATAAAATTAATTCATCTTATTAATGAAAGTATGATATAATTATATCATAGTATAAGTAAAAAAACATTTTAAAAACTATTGATTAAGTGTTGGTATTTTTGTAAGCCATTAATATTTAATTACAATTTCATAATTAAGAAAATTATTTAATAGAAAACTATTATTCATAATTTTTTTTCATAAATTAATAATTTTTTGACTTATTATTTTAGGGTAATTTTATGGGACCTTAGTTAATTGTTCAGAGCGTTGTAAAATTAGTTATAATTTGAAAATATATATATATTAAATAAATTGCGATTTTAATGAAAAGTTAAATTTATCAGATTTATAAAATATATTCACAAAATAAAGTTTATTTTGTAATTCTAAACATCTAAAAATGATTAGGTTGAATTTTTGTGATTTTTCTGAAATACATGAATTTTTTGTGATGAGTAAAATATGTTAATTTACAGTATAAATACATTATAAGTTAAATACACTATTACTTGAGTCATGGATGATATAAGAACCATAATATCAAACTACCATTAATTATTTCAATATATTTGGTGATAATTCTCAAACTATTCATAGTCTTGAGGAAAAATAATAATCTAATGCATAAAATAATGAGAAAAACCCCTCTCCTCCAATATAAAAACTACCCATCACCACCCCTTCTCCTAACACCTTACAAGATTTGAGAACTTATAAAATTTCTATCCAATACTTTTACTAAGACCCTATCTCATTTTCAGTATCCTTTGATCTTAAACAAATACCAAAACCAATACCCTTAAGGCGGTTCTTAATGAGGAGAATTCAAGAGGAAAAAATCCTTTTTTATTTTTATTTTTTTTCTTTTCAATTTATTTTATTTTATTATCCTTATCTAACCTCCCATATCCAAAGAGACATGAAAAATAATTTTTTTTATATAATATAATTATATCATGTTAATGTAAGACCTATCATCAAACTCGTTTCTCTCCCTCTCTCTTTTATTCGATAGATGAAAACATTTCTTGTGATGTGTTAATTTACATACATCATGGATGATTCATTTTAATTTTCAATTAAATCCATAAAGGATATTCATAAAACAATTTTTATGGTTAAAAAATTATAATATATTTATTATATCCTATTTAATGTTCTGGAACCACTATATGTATATGATGTTAATTAATAAAACAAAACTAGCTTGTGGTGTTCGATAAGCCACCAAAATAATCTATATGATTATCACTAATGTCGTATCTAATGATTCATCCTCACCCAAAAAAAAATGACTTATTTAACCATTTAATATTTTATATGTTCATTAGTAACATATAAATTGAATTATGGATATCAATTCCCAATTTACATGAACTTCCATACTCATATACAAGTAATTCATTCATGAAAACTGAGGAAACAAATGCTCCCAAATGATAAAAATATATATTATAAATCATATAAAAAGACCATAAATGAAATTAATAAAATTATAATAAATATAATACTATTTTAAAATGTTATTAATTAAATTATTAAGTATTCTTATTTCATTATCCAAGACATTAAGGTCGTGTGAATAACACTTTTGGACATAAGGTAAGAGTTTCTTTCTGAACCTCCTTTTTTCATTCTGGTTACGATTTCTCTCTTTACCCAAATTTAATTCTTCATTATTTTTATATAAATATTATAATTTTTTTGTATATGTCCCAAAATAAAATATTCATATCACTTCATCTTTATTTTATGGGGAAATACATGTTTTGTAAGGTTCCTTTCTCAATTCTTCCCGATAAGAAAACCCAATTAAAGGGAACATCCCAATTTCTTACCCATTTTCAACTACCATCTATAATATATTTTGAAACACCATTATTTTTATAAAATCACTAATTTTTTCATGAAAAAAATATATTTTTTAATATTTAGTTTTATACATAGAATTATGAAAAATATAAACTATTTTTCCAAAATGAACTCTTATTTCAAAAGTAAAAGGGGTATCTCTCTCAAGAATTTCTCAAAGCTTTTATTAGAGTATTTTCATATATTTAAAAAAATGTATTTATTTTTATTAATTACTGATATTAATCTTTTATGATTATCATCTACCATATTTTATTAAATGTTTTATGATCAGTTTGACTATGGATGTGTTATCCTGATACCATTCACCATCCTACTTAGAATGGTTAGTGATTATATTTATAGATAGAAGAAAGTTATTTAAATTTCATATTTATATGTTTTTATATTTATCCTAATTCATTTTTGGAATGAATTATAATTAGTATGTTATGTTTTGGTCAAGATATATCCCCTCGATGCATCAGTAAGTATCATGAAAAAAAAAACAGAAATGGATTTTGGCCGAGGCCTTAACTATTTATTTTCAGGTGTCTTGGCCAAGGGATCGATGGTATGTTTATGATGTCCAATATACGAATTACATCATTATGATATTACTAATTGATTATCCATGTGAATATTCTAGTAGTAGAATATTCAATTTTAAGCTTCTTTGTCCAGTGATTATTTATGCAACATTATTTATTCAGATTCTATTATTTCCATATTATGCTCAAGACTATGTTATAAAATAATGTGTTTTTAGTTATTCACCATGAGTTATTGTTTATATTATATTCCATTTTATTAATTAACTTTACTGATCATGTGAGATCACCCATTTATTATGTTTTATTTTTCCCCAGGATGTGAATATGTATATTATGATTGACATGCAGGGATAATCTAGGAGTTATAGATGTTAACAATGGAGTTTTTATGTTGTTTTTCATTTCAAGTTGTAATATAAATCTTAAGTTCATATATGGTATTCCAAAACTACTAAAATATTCTGTCCTTTGGGATGAAAATTCCTTGATTATTATACAAATTTAATAAAGTAAGGCACCGTCTTCAGGAAACTGGGGTCAGGGTCCTTACAATTATTATTAGATTAAGTTTAGTAGAATCCTTAGAAAATAGATTTAGAAATCATATATTAGGGAACATAACCTTATTATTGAATTTTAGGATAATCATAGAAGAACATCAAATAATTTTGGTAAGGTAGAGATTGTGTGGGTCTTTCTAGAAATACATCCCTATCTGGATACTAAAAGTGGATGTATTTTTAGAAAATATATACCTAGGGGTAACAACTATAATAAGGTGTCCCAAGCCTGACTCAAGGATATCTGGTACACGAAAACGATCCTTACTATGTACCTGGTATGAAACTCCTGGGGGATATGCTTAGAATAATTCACATTTTCTTTACAAACCACTATAAAGGATTTAAAAGTAAATATGTTCCCAAAGAAACCATGTTTATGATAATGAGATTAGATATGCATAAACATTAAATTTAAATTATGTTTTTACAGGTTTGAGATTATGTATTATAATTCATAACCTAATTTAGTGTATGAAATTAATTAGAAATGGTGTATATTAGAAGGAATGAAAACTACATCAACACAATATCCCACTTAATGTTTTC
Organism: Viscum album; assembly: GCA_963277665.1. Lineage (NCBI taxonomy): Eukaryota > Viridiplantae > Streptophyta > Magnoliopsida > Santalales > Viscaceae > Viscum > Viscum album. Next base: position 303,372,338 of record OY728144.1, read on the forward strand.
CCTCCTATACAACATAATGATATTGGTACTGGAGTTGTGACTGGTTCTTATAAACATATAATTATACTAGAACAACTGAATCATGTTATAAACAATCACCTCACCTATATGTGGAATCCTGATCCATAATGTGTATGAGAATTTTTGGACCAATTTATTCCATAACAACCTCCATCATTCAATGAGAATACAAACCCATTTGTAGAGAAGTTGTGGATAAGTTCCTTAGAGAATATATTTCCTGCTTTGGGAAGTAATGAAAATGAGAAGGTTATCATGGAAGTTTATCGTCTCTCAGAATATAAAAATATATGGTGTTTGTTGATTTAAAACACAAAGGAAGATGAATTAATTTAAAATATATAATAGAAATATTTTAATGAAATTTTCCTAGAAAAATATTTTTTTATCGTGAACAACAAGAAGATATAGAGAGGAAATTATCGAGTCTGAAACAAAAATAGGATTGAAACATTGTGAAGTATAAAACCAACTTTACAAGGATAGAAAGGCATGTCATTTACTATATATTTAATCCAATGATATATATTTATCAATTCTTTTATGGTTTAAGACCATTCCTATGAAGGGCACTAGTATCCAAAAATTTATCATCATAAAAAGATATCGTCTGATGTGCTATCAAGATAGAGAAATAATTCTCTATGTATTATAAGTTTTAGGGGGAAATAGAGGAGAATATGGTGGCATAGAAAATAATGGATAAAGAGAAGAATAATAAATGGAATTTTCCAACTTTTGATACATGTGGAAAGAAATACCATAGTTCCCTATTGAAAGGAAAATGGGTTGTTAAAAGTGTTGATAAAAAGTACACCAAGCCTATGATTACAAGGGGAAGAAAGAATCAACCAAATTAAAATTATATAATTGTAGGAATATAGGACCCTATGTAAATTATTTTTCTACGTTTCAAAGAAAATTTCCACAGAAAAGGCCAAGGGAGCAAGTCCAATATCAGGTGATCATGAATGTGGAGGTTGAAGGTCATAATGATGTGGGGGAAGGTACTTTAATCATTTCCTCAAACATATCCAATCCTTTTTTTGATTCTGGATCCTCAAATTCTATTATATCATCCATGTTTTCCAATAAAATTATACGTTTCCCCATTGATTTAATAATGGGGTAGTCATTCAAAACTCCTAAGGAAAGTATCATAACAACAAATATGTGTCGTTCAACCCCCTTTACAAACCATAAATGTTCTTAAGTTGATGACCTTGTCATGTTAACTATGATTAAATTTGATATAATCTTTAGTATGGAATGGATTTGAAAATATGATGTGAAAATATATTGAAAAAATTAGGAAATTAAGATTGGTGGGGAAGATGCATAATCTGTTATCTTTAAAGAATAAACCTCATCATATGAGTTATATCTAGATCCACCTCTAGTATCAATTCAAAATGAAATTCTTTGGGGGGAGGGAAGAGAAAAAATATTCTATGGATGAAGAAATAAATATTTTAATTGAATATGTACCTATTGGTCAAGAATATATTGATGTATTTTTAGAGGAATACCTGGACATCCTCTGGAGTGAAAAGTTGTCTTCTCTATTTATGTAATTACTCATTAAAGACCTATATCAAAGAATCATTATAGAATAAACAGGGTGGAATCTATAGATATAAAGAAACAACTAGAGTAATTGAGTGATAAGGGAATTATTCACCCTGATGTATTTCTTTGGGGAGCCCCTGTTCTCATTGTTAAGAAGAAATATGGATCCATAATGATATGCATTGACTATAGATAAATAAGTTCTATTACAATAAAGAAAAAGTATCCTATGTATTGCGTTAATGATTTATTTGATCAACTTTAGAAAGATCAATATTTTTCAATGATTGACCATTGATCTGGATATCACCAATTGCATGTAAGGAAGGAAGATATTCCAAAGGTAACATTTTGAACCTTGAATTGACATTACATGTGTATATCAATTCTATTTGGACTGATAATGATCCCTCTATTTTTATGGATATAATGAATAGGGTGCTCAAGGAATATCTTGAAAATTATTTTGGTATTTATTTTTGATATCTTGATATATTAAAAAATATATGAGGACCGTGATAAGCACTTATAGGTTGTTCTAAATACTCTCTCAAGAATAGAGTTATATGGGAAGTTTATAATGTGTGAATTCTCAATTCAAAGAGTTTATTTTCTTGGACATATTGTCTCTAAATATGAAATATCAGTTGATCATGTAAAGAAAAAGGTGGTTCCGGAATTTCTTGCACCCAAAAACATTACTAAGGTATGTAGTTTTATTGGTTCAGTTAGTTGTTATCGATGTTTCATTCAATAATTTTCTTGATTAGGTAACCCATAAACCAATATTACTCGTAAAGGGGTCTAGTTTATTTTGAAAAAGGAATGTGAATAATTCTTTGAATAATTGAATAAAATATTAGTGAATGCTCTAATTTTGACTCTATCGTTGGGAAATGGTGGATTTAGGATTTATAGTGATGTATCAAAGAAAGGACTCAGTGTTTCCTTATAAAAAATGATAGAGTCATTGTACATACATCATGGTAGTAAAAAAATCATGAATAGAACATCAAACTCATGATACTGAGTTAGCATCCGTAATATTTGATATGGAGATATGGAGACACTATCTCTATTGAGAAGGATGTGAGATATATACATATCACAAGTTCTTGAAATATATATAATCATAGAAAGAACTCAACATGTGGAAAATTAGATGGATCAAACTACTCAAGTATTAATATTGTTCAATACACTACCACTAAGAGAAGGTGAATAAGGTAGTAGATGCACAAATAAAAAAGGATCATGGAGTTCTTAAAAAAATGAGGATTGAAAAGGATCCTGTATTCATGGATCTAGTGAAGATGGATATGGGAATTATCAAAGAAGGTGAAACATCATTTCCTTTTCAATTGGTTTCCACACAATCTTTATTAAAAAGGATTAAAATCTATCATTATAAATATGATAAATTTTAATTTAAAATTAAATCTTTAAATGATGGGAAGTTGAAAAAAATCATGTATTAGGATGGAATTATGAAATTTGGGAAGAGAATTGGTTTTAAATCTTTACCAAATATAAAAACGGAGTTATTATATGCTTCCCATAGTTCTGATATCTCTATAGACCATGGTAGCATTAATATGTATTGATATTTTATGGAACATTTATGTTTGGATAATATAAAGTGAGAAATTGATGATTATGTATCAAGATATGGAAATTTTCAACAAGTGAAGGATGAAAGACAACATCGTATAAGATTCATGAAAACTCTTCCTATTCCTAAATGGAAATGGGATGATATTAATATGGATTGTTTCTCTAAATTTCCAAAAACTCCAAGAAACAATGATGTAATATGGGTAATTACTGATCTACTTACCAAATATGAACATTTACTCACTATAATAGAGGATTTTCCACTGGAGGGTCTTGCATGACTCTATATTAATGAAGTTTTAAGACTTCATGGAGTAACTCTTTCAATTGTGTACGATCGTGTTATGTGATTGAGACTAATATTATAGAAAAGTCTTCAAAATATTTGGATACTGTGCTTTATTTGAGTACTTTTTATCACCCTAAAACTGATGGGAAGTCTGAAAGGACCACTCCAATATTAGAAGACATGTTGAGATCATGTTAAAATGAATTTAAAGTTATTTGGGAATAGTATTTGCCTTTGATAGAGTTTTACTACAATAATATTTTCCATTCATGTATTAAAATGGCACCATATGAGTAATTTTATGGAAAGAGATGTCGTACACAAACTTGTATGGATGAAGTTAGTTAAAGGAAGCTTGTAAGACCATAACTTGTGGAGGAAACAAATAAAAAGGCAACGAATATCCAAAACCATATTAAAGAATCTCAAAGTAGGAAAAAGTGAAATGATTATAATCTATGGAAGGATTTGTAATTCAAAGTGAGATATCATGTTTCTTTGAAAGTATCTCCATAGAAGGGTGTTATAATATTTGGAAATAAAGGGAAACTAAGCCCCATTTACATTATTCCTTTTCAAATCACTGATTGAATTGGAGCCATGGATTATCATTTGGAAATTCCTCCTTGTCTTTCTACAGTACATAATGTGTTCTATATCTCTTTGTTAAATAATTACATTCTTGACCCAACACAAGTTCTCAATTCAAAAAAAATAGAATTGGATATTGATTTATCTTACAATGAAGAGCCTATTTGAATTATGGACACTAGAAAGTAGGTGTTCAAGAATCAGATGACTCGATTAGTAAAGGTACTTTGGGAAATTCATAAATTAAAGAGGTGATGTGGGAATTAGGGGAATTTATAATGAAGAAATACATAAATATTTTTATAAGTTGACATTACAGAAATTTAGAGGATGAAATTTTTGTTAGAGGGGTGAATGCAATGACCCAAAATACTATCAATGAGTTTTATTTTCTTATAATTATTTTATATATTAAAAATCACATAAAATAACTTAGTGAACCTGATAAAAGATTTATAAATAGAAAATAAATGAAAAAGGGGTATTTCAAGAAGTTAAGGAACCTATACTGATGAAATAGTAACATGACCTTAGGAATAGTAATATGACCCTTATGAATAGAAAACTTTCCAATGATAATAATCTCACCCATGAAATTATAAACAAAATTTTTTCATCTTATAATTGAATGTATAATATAATTATATTATAGTACAAATAAATAAATATTTTAAAAATGATTGATTAACTGTTCGATTTTTGTAAGTAATAAATATTTAATTACAAATTTATAATTAATAAAATTATTTAAAAGAAAATTTATCTCCATAAAATGTATTAAAAAATTAATATTTTATTGTCTTATGATTTTAAGATAATTTTATGAGCCCTTAGTTAATTTTTCAAAGTGTTGTGAAATCAGTTATAATTTTCAAATATGTGTTTTTTCAATGAATGATGATTTTAATAAAAAATTAAAATTTTCATATTTATATAAAATGGAGTTCATTTTTTAATTATACACATCAAAAAATGGTTAGGGTGAATTTTTATGATTTTTCTGAAATATTTATATTTTGGTGAATAGTAAAATACGGTAATTTATTGTATAAATACATTATAAGTTAAATACACTTTTCCTTTTGTCATGGATGATGTAAGAACCATAATATTGATCTCCACTTATTTAGTTTAGTATAATTTTTGATAATTCTCAAACTATTCAAATTCTTAAGGAAAATTAATAAACTAATGAGTAAAATAATGAGAAAGCACCCCTGTCATCCATTATAAATACCACCCCTTCTCCTCACACATTCCAATATTTGAGACCTGTAAAATGTCTACATATTACTTTTAACAAGAAAATTTTCCATTTTTAGGATCCTTTGGTCTTATCAAAAGAAAAAAACCAATCCCCTTAAGGAGGTTCTCATTATGAAGAATTCAAATGGTAAAAATCCTCTTTGTTTTCTTTTATTTTCTTTCCAATTTATATTATTTTATTATCCTTACCTCATCTCCCATGTATAAAGAGAATTTATAACTCCATTATGATTTATATAATTTAATTATATCATGTTAATGGAATATCTATCATCAAAATCCTTTCTCTCTTTCTTTTATTATATAAATAAAAACATCGCCTATTATGTGTCAATTTACCAACATCATGGATGGTGCATTTTCATTTTCAAGTAACTCATTAAAGGATGGTCATAACACCATTTTTATGGTTAAAATAATTATAAAATATGTATTAAATAATATCCAATGTTATAAAACTATTATATGTACATGAATTTAATTCATAAAACAAAACTAGTTTGTGATGATCAAAAAACTGCCAAATTAATCTAAAAAATTATCACTAACATCTTATAAAATGATTCATCCTCACCCCAAATAATCAGAAACATTATTTGACCATTTAATATTTTGGATGTTAATTAATAACATATAACTTCAATTCAAGATATTTATTCAGATTTTACATGAAATTCAATACTTATATACAAGTAAACCGATTACGAAAACCAAGGAAACAAACACTCTCTAATGATTAATTGTATATTATAACTTATAAAAAACCATAAATGAACTTAATAAAATTATAATAATTAAAATAAACATATAAAAGTTCCCAAATTAAATTCTTAATGAATCTTATTTCATTATCATTATCTTTAATATCAGGTGAAGAACACATTCAGACAAAAGGTAAGGGTTTCTTCTCGAACCTCCATTTTCCACTCGGGTTAGGATTTCTCTATCTTTACCCCAATTTAATTCTACATTATTTTTATAATTTTATCCTACTTTATGTTCATAGGACCCAAAATCCTATATCCAGATCATTTAATCTTTATTTTAAGGGGAAACACATGTTTTACAAGGTTTTCTTCTCAATACTTCTCGATAAGCAAACCCGATTAAAGTGAAGTTCCAAAATTCATACCCATTTTCAAGTACCATTCATAATCTGTTTTAAGAAAAAATTATTTTTTCTAGAATAACTAATTTTCTCATGAAAAATTATATTGCTAATTTTTGGTTTTATATAAACAATTATAACAAATATAAATTATTTTTCTAAAAGAACTCTTCTTTGTTGAGTAAAAGGGGGGTTTCTCTCAAGAATTCATCAATGATTTTATTTGAGTATTTTTATCACTTTAAAAACCTATGTATATAAATTTTTTCATTATTTTGATTGATCTCTTATTATTATCATCTACAATATTTTATTTAATTTTTTAGGATCAGTTTGATTGTGGATGGGCTATCTTGATACCGTCCACCATACCACTATGAATGGTTAGTGATTATGTTTACTGATTCAGGAAAGTAATTTACATTTCATATTTATATATGTTGTTATGTTTATCCATATTCATATGAGGAATTCATTGAGATTTTTAAGTGATCTGTGGGCCCCGCTATAGAACCTCGATGCATGAGTAGGTCTCATGAGATTAACATAAATGGATTTTGGCTGTGGACTTAACCATTTATTTTTAGGTGTCTTGGATAAGGCCTCGATGGTATGTTTATGATATCTGGAATATTAATTCCCTCATTATTATATTAGTAATTGATTATCCATGTGAATAATTTACTAATAGAATATCCATGGTTAAGGTTTTTTCTCATGTTATTAATTACATGGAATTATTTATTCCAATTATATTATTTCAATATTATGCTCAAGAATATGTACATATGGCATGTGTTTTTAGTCATTAACCATGAAATATTTTTTATAATAGATTCTAATGTATTACTTACCCTTATAGAGAATCTAAGATCACCCCTTATGTTTTATTTTCTCCCATGATGAAAATATTTATATTATGATTGAAATGAAGAGATAATCTAGGAGTATTAGAAGTTTCCAATGGAGAGTCTAGGTTTTTTATTTCAAGTTGAAATGAAAAAAAATATGTTTGTATCTAGTTTTACAAAACTACTAAACTATTCAGTCCATCGGGATGCGACTTATTTTTTATTATACCAATGTAATAAAGCAAGGCACCAGATTCGGGCAACTGAGGTCAAGGTCCTTACATATCACCCTTAATGATTTCATATCTAACATGTCCATGTCAATATATAGAATTATACCCGTATCAAGTGTCTTATTTATTTTTCATTATTTTAATCTATAACATTCAGAACCACTCTTTGGGTTTGGGGTACATGAACTGAAGGAAATGGTGATGGTGGAACAAGGATAATTCCTCACTTGAGGGTGAGTGAGGGAAAAAATAGTCAGTATGTCTTGGGGTGTGTAATGGGGATGAGTATAGGCTCAATGATGGGATAATGGATGGTTATTGTGGCAGGGTATGTTTTTTACACCTTCAATATTTAGATATTTTGTTTAAAATCCTGAAATGTTTCTCAGGATAAGGTTATTTTCTTTTATTAAAGATGGGTCTATTTTTTTCAGTTTCTCATAGCGGGGAATGATGGAATAATGGATTCTTAGAGATAATTTTGTGGTGTTTAGTGGTGCTTGGTAAGGTAGGTAACTACTAGAATTTTTATTGAGGGGGGGGGGGGTTGAGGTGCTGGTTTGGAAACAAGGAAATATATGGGTGGGAGTTAGTGTAGAAAAAGGTTATGAATCAACAAAATCAAGATTAGAGTAATTTACCTTATAAATTTGATTTAAATGGATGTTGCTTATCTAGTTGGATGCTTGGGATGTCAGAGAACCAATATTGGGGGATGTGAATCATCATAACCTAAATTTTCGTTTACATTGGATATTTATAGAATTCACAACCATTTAGGTATAACCCAATATCCTACACTATGAATTTCCTATAGACACATGTATTTCCAAAATTCAGCTTCTTTGATTCATTCTGTGATGTTTTAGGCTATCCCAGTGTAACCATAACATTGAAAATTTGATGTTTTCAGCTCGTAATTAGGCTCACAGGGTTTCATGACCCCATAGAATTTTGGATTCAATGGCATTAATCATATTTTTTAGGATATTGTAGAATGAAATTATATCTTACAGAAAAATTTGTTGTGGAATTCTCTTTTTGAATATTATGTGGTGGTTATATGATGAGATCACTCCCCCATGAAAACTATGTGTTATATAGGTTAATATCACCTTTGATGATTATGGAATGATCCATGGAACTACACCACGATACATCTGATAGTTGAGTTTGTGAGGTCTCAATATGGGATAACTGTGACACCACAGTAGTATTTCAAAAATCTATAGTAAAAATCAATATGTCCTAAAAATATTTAAATTTCACTCACTATTTTTACTTTTGTAAATTCTTTGGTCACTTTTATTTTTACGGGATCGACCTCTATCCCATCTTTAGTGACCATGCACAATGTAATTCTTCACCATGAAATGATATTTCTAAAAATTAAATATTAGGAATATCTCTTAAAATATATATAACAAGATGTCAAGGGTTGTGAGACCTATCTAAAGTGATCAACCCTAAATAAATATATCAATTATAAAATTTTTAAAAAATCTTCCATCATCTCATAAAAAATTGGTTCATGCACCATGGAAATGCAGCAACTGTATTGTTTATAATGAAATACATGCTTTGGTAGGTAAATATTACATATGTTCATGTGATTATTATTTCCCCAAGTTTTAGTGATACTATAATTTTATTATAGCTATAATATCCATATATAAAATAATAATACACATCCCAAGATAATATTTCTAGCTTTTGGATAATGAATGAGAGGGGAAATTGATCCTTACTCACTCCATTGTTACGCTTTCTATAGATACAGAAAACTATCTATTACATCATATTTTATGTAGATATTTTCTCCCCATCATTCTTGACTACAATAATTCCTCATTTCATGGGTGTAATGTTTACTACTTAAACCCAATCACTGTCTAAAATTGGGTAAATGATACCAACATCTAGGAGTTTCTGCACCTCATACTTCCAGAATTCTTTCTTTAGATGTGTCAAAATATTTTTTTATCTCATCTATTTATTTAAATCTTTAAGTATTACCTTTTGAGTAAAATAGTTAATAATTATGCCTTTTATATATGAAACACTCCAAATGATGGTGTTTTTCATTTGTTTTATAACCTCAAACAACTAGTGCTCTTACTTCTTCAAAATTTCAACACTTGCTATTAATGTCATGTTTTATCCTTCTTCAGATAATTAATATATAAGATTACTTGGGAGTTATTTTATCACAATCTTTGGTTACTTCATGATCGATGGAACCAATTCAAAAAGGAATCCCTTGATACGTTCCCCATAATTATAAAACCTTATTCTAATTCAATTTATTTATCACTATTCTCAACTGTCATTTCTAATTTTCAAAAAAATTAATTATCTCATCACATTTTCTTCTTATAATTGCGTCTTTTGTAATAAAAATCCATATTCAATGATGATAATTGAATGAAAATAATTAGGTTCATGTCCTTGATTCATAGTCTTCTTAACATCAAATTTTCTTGCAATTTGTTTCTTGACAATTCAGTTTACCTCTTATTTTAATACCATATTTTTATAGAGGATTAAGGTTAGAATCCCTCTAGTAGTGATATATACATGATTAAAAAGACTCATAACATTATCATAGAAATCTTTGGTATCTAGAACAAATTATAAGGACCCAATCTTTATTCAACCAATAATTTAATTTTAAATTTTAAATTTATTCTCTTACATTCTTGATGGCCTTTGTAGGTTTAAATTTTTAATCAATTGTTTCATAACTCTTATATAATAAAACCATACAATAAAAAGTTTTCACAACCACTCAGTGTCTATTTATTAACAATATAATACTTCTAAAATGAAATATATTTTTTTAATAAAAAATATTCATGATTCTAAACTTCACCTCATCATTGTTCCTACTCATCCTTAAACCTAATAAAAACATTTGAATCCATGGAATCAAAATCATAGTAAAGGAGCTATAAAAATAATAAAAGAAACCAGTCATCCCATTTCCAAACCAGGAGATCATATAAAAGAGTTTTCCATTATTATAATAAAATTTTAACTTAAATAATCATTTACTTACATATGTAATCAAATTCACTACCCATTTTTTTAAAAATTCTTTATAAGAAGACATAAAGGTAAAATAAAAATCACGATAGTTTCTTGGAAAACATGATAACCAATGGAAAAATGTTTCTTAAAAACACACCTTTTACCCTTAAAGGGAATAATAATTCCTTTAAATAAAAGATCATTTTCTTACATTACGAAATCAAAATATTTCTATGAAAAGTTACTTGAAATCATATAAAATTCATGTAAGTTGATTGGGACATCATATTTCTATAACCCTTACAAGAACCCTTATAAATGGAGAAACCTACTTGGTTAATTCAAATATAATTCTTAAGAGAACATAATTATTACCCAATGGATTGAAGAGCTATATCAGGATCAACCTTCATTATAAAAAATTTCCATAGACCATAAAATACATGAAGCATATAAAATATTATATTTCCATCATTAAAATAATAAAAATATACTTTTTATATGAAAAATAAATATTTTTCTAAATTTGATATATCCCTTTACTTAAAAAATTATTTTCAAAAATAAAATACTGAGAAAAAAATGAAGAAGAGGTTTTATTTGAAGAAAACATGTAATGTTTTAAAGGAAGATAAATATAAAACAATTATTTTGGAATTTGGAAATTCTATTAACATCATATATATTAACAAAACATCCATTTTATACTTTGTAAATAAAGTTAAACATTCCATATAAAATATAAAAAACGTTTCTCTTGAATACCTTTTTTCAGAAATTCAAAAGAAGATGTAAAATAAAAGTTTTAATTTATTTATTTTAAGATTTAAAAACCATTAAAAAATATATATATGAAGAAAAATATTATAAATAAATATTCAAAATATTTTAAAACATGGTATTAAGATATAATATCTCATACCTCGAATCCAACTTGTCACACACATTATTTATCTTTTAAAATAATAAAGATATGTTAATTATTTACATTATTAATATTATTTTTCAAGTTCATTATATTATTATTATTCATTTTATTTCACTTTTTACTATGTCATACATAATCACATAATTGATTAAGTTTACTTCAGATATTTTGTGGGTGTTTGTTCATAAACCCAAAATGACATAGGCATATTGATTATGATTAAAAGTATCAGGATTATATAATTTACTGAATATTAAATAATCTATAATTATCATTTTTATACATTAATTGTACTTTTATAACCAACTATTTAATATGGTTATGAAAAAATAATTATATTACAACATGAAGATGGTAGTCCGTATGTATTGATGAGCAAAGTTTCAATTTTCAAAGAACATAAGAAAATTAAGATAAGTATAAATTTAAATTTAAATAGTAATAATAATATCATAAATATCATATAATTTATTTAAATTCACTTATATATATACCATTCATATAAATTAGTGATGAAATATTAAATACATCAGTTCACTAGGTGATTTTCCATATGTACACAAGTGTAATGTTTTTTATTTTTATTGAAAGGTTAATAAATAATTATAGATTTATTTAAAATTATAGAATTAAATTTATCTCATATATAAAATATTATTTCATTTTAATTCATTATTATGACATAACATAATAGTCGGTGATGAAAAATGAAATACATTATCTAGCGAGGAGGTGGTTTTTATGTACACACAAAAGATGTTTTCATTTTACATTAGATAGATAAGATCATAAATGTGGGTTACAACATAAAAAAATAAAAAATAATTATATTTTAGATACTGATGTTATTATATCACAAAGTTTAGGACATGTTTAAAGGAGCTAATAGAGGAAATAAAAATAAACACCTTAATATGAAATATACCTCTTCTTCAAACAACCTCCTCAGATTTATACATAAATCCTTATTAAAATGGTATTATGGTCAAAATAGGACCTATGGGAAAAGGGGGATTTATATTAGGAATGGTTTTGGGTAGGGTATTTTTTAGCTGAAAGGATCTTGAATTGTGGAAAATAGAGGAGAGTTTGTGTTTTTTATAAGCGAGTGAGAGGACACAATTGGAATTTTTAAAAATATTAAGATATTTTAATGTCTTACTCAATAGAAATGGATCCAAAATGACTCATATTAAAATTTAATATGATAAAGGGTCTAAATTTGACCAAACAATATGATTTAAATAAGTTTTAGATAATTTAAACCATATAAATTTAGTTTTAAACCTTTTAAATTATTTTATCTCTTACCATAGTAACTGATTTTTTTACCAAGTTACTATTAATTATGAAAAAAATGATGTTCAACTATTTATAAAACTTGAAAATCCTGATTATAAACATGAAATAAATTTTCAATATTAAATCTCTAAAGTCATTTAATTTTAATTTTAATATTATAACACGCAACATGATGAAAAATAGATTTCTAGATGAATTCCATTTTAAGTATAAAAATGTTTTTATACTAAATAGAACTATATAGTTGTTCCCATTATCATTAATTTATTTATATTTAATAATAATGAACTTATGAAATTTTAAAGCCAATCCTAAATATAATTTAAAATTATAAACTCATAAAAATAAAATATATTTTTCATAAAAATTGGTATTTTTTACCATTCATCGAAAAATAAAATTTTATATAAAATTTACAAAAATTAAATCTAAGAAAATTTTAACTTTATATTTTAAAAAATTATTTTCCTTTTATCAAAATAATATTCTATAATTCATATGTTAATTTTTTTAATAAAATTAAAATTCTTGACACTCAATTTAGTTATAATAAAACTATTTTTATGTTTGAAAAATTAACAATTATTCTTATAATGAATGTGGATCTATAAAATAGAATTTAAAAATTTTAATAGGTAATGAAATTAATCTAATATAAATATTAGTTATTTTTTCACAATATTCCCATTTTGGAAATTACATCATCAAAAATTTTGTTCACTTCTTATATAAGTGGGGATATTTTTCTTTCATAGCATTTTCAGATTCTCACGTTTCTTCTTAAATAATATGTATTTTACACAAAACATTAAACTATTTAGTCACCTTATTTCATAAAACCTATTATTTATAGCCAAAAACCTAAACTGGTTGTTCCTAATATGAATGATTCCTTTCCAACTGTACTACTACAGTGCTCATAACATGAGATGCATCCAGAATATACTTCCTTAACAATTAAACATTAAAAATATAATATACCTATGATAAATTTAGAGTAAAATACAATAAAAAAGAAACCAATTCAATCCTTTATATAATTTCATATTTTACAATGAATAACAGACATAACTTTCCTTTCTTACCAAAATGAATAACACTTTTTCATGGATATAATTTAAGAAAAACATGGTTTCCAATCTTGAAAAAAAGATATTTCTTTCAATTGTTCACATTACTTTTATGCCTTCTCTAAGTTTCCCCAATATAATACTGAATCAATTTTAATTTCTTAACCATATCTTCAACTTTTTTTTTACCAAGAACATTTTTTCAAACACATTATTCCAATAATCTAGATCCCAACACCAATTTTCATATAATGACTCAAAAGGTTCCATCTATATACTAGAATAAAAACTTTTATTATAAGAAAATTCAACTAGTGAAAGTTATTAATCCAAAATCCCAAATAATCCAATAAAAAATGTTGAATCATATCCTCCAAAGTCTGAATCATTCACCTTGACCATCTATCAGATTGAAGATGAAAAGTTGCAATGAAACATTTTTTAGTACCCAATGACTTATAAAGGATTTTCCAAAAATTATAGGTAAATATAGGATCAGGATTATATAAAATAGAAATAGGGACACCATAAAATGTGATTAGCTCTTTAACATTAAGTCTAGAAATATGATCTAAAGACATATTATCTCAGATAGGAATAAAATTCAATGATTTAGTCAAAATATAAAAAATATCCCATATTGTATTATTACCTAGAGAAATATTTGGTAATACAAGTATGAAATTCATAGGAATATTCTCCCATGTTAATTCTATTATTGGAAAAGGCTGAAGCATCAACTTTGGAAATTTCTATTCTATATTAACATGTTGATAAGTCAAAATATTCTTGGTAAATTCATAAATATATCATTTCATTCCATCAAATGAGAAATATTCCTAAAGTTCCTTATATGTATTAATGCTACAAGGATAAACAAATGGAGCTATAATCTTTAATTAACAATTTATTTTTTCATATTGGAATTATAAGAAACATGTAAGATTTTTATGAAACTAAAACCACATTCTTTTCTAATGTTAAATTTAGAAAACTAACATTTTATGACTAATTTTACATCTTCTTATAATCAAGATCCTCTATCTGATCTTTCTTAATTATATATGATAGTGATGAATACATTGAAACCTAAAACAAAATAAAGGAATTTATTACATGAAAAATTTATAATATAATGTTAATTAAATCATTTACTAAAATATCATTTTCCATTCATCCCATAATTAATGATGCTTTATAATTCCAAATTAAAGAATCAATAAACCTATTTTATTTTCCCAATTGGTAATGAATCGTGTAGTCATAATCCCTATTCTGTTCTAACCATCTACACAATATGATGTTTAATCCTATTTATGTAAATATATAAATCAAAATTTTACAACCAATATTTATTTCACATTTTAATCCATATAAATGATATCTCAATATTTTTAAAGAAAAAACTACAACTGATAGTCCAAGGTAATGTGAATGATAATTTATCTCTTAAGGCTTCAATTTTCACAAAGAATAATAAATTGCATGAACATTCTATATCAAAGACCAAGCAAGTCCCTTCAAAGATGTATCATTGTAGAAAAAAACTCACCAATTTTTTATAGAAGGGCCAAAACCATATCATTAACCAATATTCTATTAAATAAATGGAAAACTTCATCATAATATTTTGTCTAGATGAATTAAATTTCTTTTCATGTTAAATTATTTCATGGGAAATATAAACAAGAATTTATTTTAACAGATATTCATTAGTAACCTATTAAACCAGGAATACTAAGAATCTACATGACATTTGTAAACCTTGTCCAATATTTAAACAATTTATTTCTTTCTAGATCAATAGTTATTCAATATTTATTTACAATATATTGAAGGAAATAAATCTTTTGTAATCAGAATTCACATTTAATTTTTTTCATATATTTTTTTAATGTTTTTAGAAAAAACCTTAAATTATTCAAATGATCATAATAATATTTAGAATATATTAGGATACCGTCAATAAACACAATAAATAATTTATATAATATCTAATAGAAAACTCTATTCATAAGGTCCATAAATTGTTTTGGAGGATTTTTAACCCAAATGGAATAACCATAAACTCATAATAACCAAACCTAGTATGAAATTATTTCTTTAGGATGTAATCCCCCTTCACCTTTAGAAGATGAAACGAAGACTTGAGATCAACTTTTGAAAAATATTGAGATCCCTAGAAATGATCATAAAATTAATATATACGAGGAAACATATACTTATTCTTAACAATGATTTTATTCAATGCTCTATAATAAATAAAAATCCTTATAGAACCATATATTTTTAATAAAAGATATAGGATCACCCCATGGTGAAGTACTAGTATGAATGTATACTTTATCAATAAACTCTTATAACTCATTTTTCAATTCAAAAAGTTCTACTTTTACGATTTTATAAAGTGGTTTTGATATTCTCTTAGCATCATGAACTAAGTCAATAGTGAATCAAATCTTATAATTATGTATAATGTTAGTCTATTCACCAGGAAATATATATAGATATTCATTTATGATAGGAACATCTCTAATTTGAATAGTTTCATTATTCTCAACAATATGTATAAGATAAAATTCATTTCCGTCATTAAATAATATCTCATATTTTTAATATGTTATCAAAGGTAGGAATTCATTCATGTATACAAACAAAATAACATTCTAAAAAACAACTTATTTAGTTCTATAAGTTATTTTAGAATGATAAACTGAAATCCAATACACTCTTAGAATAATAATAAACTATATAAGGGGTTATGAAATTGGGTTTTCAAGTGATGCCTTACCATATATAATAGAAAAATGATTCTTATAATTTCATTTTTCATTAACACAACCTATAGGTGTTTTACCAAAAGATGTGGCCTCATTTATTAAGGTGAAATTTCCAATTTCCCATATTTTTTGGGAAATGAAAGAATATATAGACCATAAATTAATTAATACATTAGAATTATTTGAATAAAGAAGAAATCTACATCGTACCACATCATTGGATGATCCAACATATCTACCAAAGTAGTCACAAAGGATTTAACTACACCTTTATACTTGTGATCTTGATGAATTCCATCCTTTATTCCTATATTTAGACAAATGCTCTCATAATAACCCATCACTTTACACTTGAAATTTCTTACTACTAAGTTTTAATTATCCATATAATATTTATTATGATTATTTTATTTGAAGTTAAGATCCATGTGTCTAAACATACCACATCAGAAACACTTCCCAAATGTTATAATATTTTTTATAGTGTGATTTTTACAATACCTATCACAATATTGAAACATGATTTTATTACCTTTTTATTTCCTCTATTTATGCTTCCCCTTTCCCAACACCTAAACCTCATTTTGTACTTGTTTTCATATATCACTTTATAAGAGAAAAAAATAAATTTCTACATTCTTGAAACTTCAAACAAGTATCTCATAACTTTTAAATTCAAGAGAATCCAATTTCCATTGATATACTTAATTCATTTTTTTGTAAAACTAATTAATTTTACCATCAAGATATTTTTTACAATTTGGTATGTACCTTTACAAATGGGAAAAGTTTTCTTCATACAAGACCACTGAATATTACTGATTCTACATCAATTCTAAGAATTTGTTTTCCATCATAAGTCAAATTTCCTTAGGAAAACATTCATCAAGGAAAATATTCATAAATTCATCCCATTCGAAGGAATCAATCTCTTATCTTTCCTTTTTATTCTTTACCATTAACCACCACTGATCTAATTATCCTTAAAAATTTTAAATAGCTATATATACCCTTTGATTCTACTAATAACCCAATACTTTGAATATCTTTTCAAAATATTTAATTCATCACACCTCTATCACTAGGTCAGAAGATCCACTAAATAATGGAGGTGAAGTTTTATAAAATAATATACTATATACATGTTTACATATAGTGAATATTGTTACTCTCTAACATAGATACCACCACCATTAATAGACCAAATCAACTGATCTATCATAGTAACAAACTGATTAGTTCAAATTACAACCATTATATATAGCTAATTTGGATAGATATTTTTATATTAGTTTCTTTCTACATAAAATTCCATATTTACTCTATAAAAAACCCTTATAAACAGACATATTTGATGAAGAAAAATGGTAATATTAAAATTCTATATCCCAATAACCATAAATTCGAATCTCATAAGGGTGATTACTTGCATTATCACAACCTTTAAAATTAACTAAACCCTTCGCCGATACAAACTCCAAGTATTTATCCTTATTCAACCCATAACATTATTTTTAAATAAGAATTAATTTTCATATATTCAAGAATACTTTTTTAGGTTTAGAGTTATAAATAACCGGGTCATTACTCTTACAAAAAAACACACGCATTATAAAGTGGTCACTTACAATTGGTGTCCAATTTTCAAAATACAATAATTTTTAAACAAAACACACTTTCTTTTCCTGTAAAATGTTCATGATTTTCCAATAAACTTTATCATTGCTCCTAATAATCCTTAAGCACCATAAAAACATTTTGAAACATGGTATGATCCCAATAAGATATGTATGGGATATATAAAGATAATAAAAGAAACTCGTTAGTCCATTTCAACACTATGAGATCATAAAAGAGAGTTTACATTTAATATTACAAATTATAACATCAAATAATTATTTATTTATAAATAAAACTAGATTTATTGACCAAAGTTTTCATAAAAAAACTTTATAATAGTACATTAAGGTAAAATAATAACCAGGATAGTTTATTAGAAAACATAAGAACCCATGGAATTTTTTTTTTCATAAAAACATTTTTGACCCATAAAGAGAATAATCATTCATTTAAAAAAAATTAATTATATAAACTTATGAAATTAAAATATTTCCATTAAAATTCATTTTGATGTATATAAAAGTCATGTAGATTCTTTGGGAGTACATATTCATAGAAACCTTTCAAGAACCCTTAAAAGATTCCTTACAAATGGAATAACCTTCTCAGTTAGTTCCAATATAATTATCTAGAAAAAATAAACATCACCCAATGAATTGGAGAGCTATACTGGGACCACCCTTCCTCATAAACAATACTCAAGATCCATAACATACCTAAAACCAATAAATCCTGTATTTACACCACCAAACTTATAAAAATATACTTTTGAACCCATAATCAAAGCATTTTTAGATATTTTTTATACCCAATTCATTTAAAACTACTTTTTCAAAAATAAAATACTAATAACAATGGAAAGAGGGTATTTTCATTGAATAAAAGATGGAATATTGTAAAAAAAATCCAATTATCAAAAAAATGGCTGCAATAAATGCCTTTGATGTTGTAAATGTTAAAAACATTCCTTTTATACTCTGTAAATAAATTCAACCATTTCGTAAGAAATACGCCAAATGATTCCTGTAAAGTTAATTAGTAAGAAAGTAAAAGCAAGGGTAAAATTAAAATTAAAATTTATTTATTTATATATTTAAAAATCCATAAAATAATATGTAAATTAATTAAAAATACTATAAATAAATATTCAAAACATTTTAAATGTAGTGTTTATGATAAAATATCCTTACCTCAAGTCCGAATTGTCACACACATTCTTTAGCTTCTAAAATTATTAATTTATGCAAGTAATTTAAATTATTAATAATATCTTTCAAGTAAATTTTATTTTTATTATTCCTTTTATTTTACTTATCATCTCATCATAATTAATCACCAAATCAATTAAGTTTACATCATATCCTTGGAGGATGTTTGGTTCATAAGTCAAAATTGAATTTGGTAGGTTTAATATGGTCAAATGGATCATGATTATAGTATATATATAATCTAAATAATTTTATAATTAAATTTCTTATACATAAATTATACTTTTTCAAGAAACTATGTAATATTTTTATGGAAAATGAATTACATGACAACATGAAGGTGATTGTTCGTACACACACAGGGGTAAAATTTCATTTTTCAATTGTTTAGACTCTGTGGTGGCACATTTGGGGTGATGAGGAAATGGTATGATGTGCAATATGTTTTTTTATATCATCACCATTTCTTTGGATTCAACCCGCTCTACATCATGATTATTTAAAATAGGGTTGGATTAACCTCGCAGGGACTGGGGTCAAAACAATGTTCAATCAGACCTTCTTAGATATAACATCATCAGATGGTCTCTAAAGAGTATATTTATGGAACTAGAAACACCCAATGGACCTAGTATTCATGATTAATGGACCTTATTTGCAAAGGCAGGCACTCATTGGTTGATGATTCATCCAACAACACTTAAGGAATCCATTGGTCGTGAGGATTGGAAGTCGAGCCCACCACACCCTTTTGAGGGAGGATTATTTCATATTACAAGACTCTATTATAGATTTAATTCATGTTTATATATTCGCAAATCCTTGTTTTATTCCTAAAGGGTGTCCACAAGCTACCCCTGGTTGTTAGGATCGTCAAAGGTATAATGGATTTGGTGCTATGGAGGTAATGCTGAACTGAGATTTACAATAAGGCACTCTAGAGTTTATCATCAACTGGGGAGGATAAATAGGTGACTTAATGTCGAGATTATACCCAAAATATGGGTTTTATATGTACCCTTGGGAGAAGAATCATAACCCACGTAGTTTGGATGATATTGGACTTAAGAATTTAAGCTTACCATTTGGGGGGATATTGTTGGGAGAACCCTTTTGGATGGGAACCCTTTTGAGTTCATGAATTCGGGTAGGAATCCTATATATCCTGGTTTGATCATGAATTAGAGTTCTTGTAGTTCAAAATAGATGGGGCTTATGCATGGAAGCTTTCCATTGAAGAGGACATGATTTGGTGAACAATTTTGGATGGGAACCATTTTGAAATCTGGCCATCAAGTAGACATCCTACGTATCCAAGTTTGATTAGGAAACATAGTCTCATATTTCAGAAGAGATGGGTCCAACGCCTGCAATTTGACCATTGAAGAGGACATGATTGGGTGAACCCTTTTGGATGGACACCATTATGAGCTCAATCCTTCATGTAGGCTTCCTACATATCTTGGTTTGATTAGGAATGAAAGTTCTCATAATTTAGAATAGATGGCAATTACTCATGGAAGATTCTCATTAAAGAGGACATGATTGGGTGAACCCTTTTGGAGGGGAACCCTTTTGATCTTGGGCCTTCAGGTAGGCATACTACGTATCCTAGTTTGACAAGGAATTAGAGTTCTCGTAGTTTAGAAGATATAGGGATTTCTCATGGAAGCTACCCATTGAAGAAAAAATGATTGGGTGAAACCTTTTGGATGGGCACCATTTTAAGATCAGGCCTTTAGGCAGGCATCCTACATATCCTGGTTTTATCAAAAATCAATGTTCTCTTAGTTCAGAAGAGATGGGTTTTATGTATGGATTCTTCCCATTGAATTGGACATGATTGGGTTAACCATTTTGGATAGGAACCCTTTTGAGCTCGGTCTTTTAGGTAGGCACCCTACATATCCTGGTTTGATTATGAATCATAGTTCTCATAGTTCAGAAGATACGGGGCTTACGCATAGAAGCTTCCCATTGAAGAGGATATGTTTGGGTGACCCCTCTTTGGATGGGAACCCTTTAGGCATGTAGAAATACTTTTTTCCTTATTCAAAGTGACTGTGGGAGTAATTTCCTCCCTTGGAGAAATTTTTAGGACCCTAGAAATTCTCCCCATTATAATGGGGTCTGTTCAGAACAAAATGGGGACTATTATGATGTATAAGCGGTCTTGAATTGAAATGGTTTGTGGTAGAACAAATAGTCTTAGTAGGAGGGGACCACACCAATACATAGGGGGGCATGCCATATTTATTTTACCGTTTCCCATGGTGAAAAGTGATTTCAACTCCCTAGACTTCCTCTGCATTTGTGTACCAGGACTCTTACAAAAATTCTATTTGCGACCGCTCTGTACGTGCCGTGAATCGTGATTTTCATCATTTATCTACCTATGCAATAGATGTTTTATTTCGTGAACGTCATTGTGGAATTTTGAAAATTAAAATCCATATTGCACATAGGATAACGCTACACTGTTTGTGTGTCCGCATACTGAGCATGAACCAGAGAACCGAACCTTAAGATTCAATAATCCGAATTTAAAATTTTAATCCGAAATCTTTGAAAATGAACTTAATGTGGCCCAGGTTCATAGTATCCACCCTCTGTGAACCCTTTGGTTCACCGACCAATGCTCCATGGGCTAGCATTTTGTGGTTGCTTCGCGTACCATGGTTGTGTGTAGTGTAACACTCCCATGTAGTGTAACAATATGTGGTGGTTGCTTCTGCACATCATGCATTATGCGGGATATGTCTTCCATGTACTGTTTCCATGAATAGTATGCGGAGCCCTATGGGGGCATATTTTAAGCCCTTTATCCATTATTTTGTATTCTTTATCAAACAAATTTTATTGGAATGACTTTTTATCAGCTTTTGGATCTTCTTATACAGGCTACAATGGCTTTTTCATGGATTTCCGATAACGTCGCTAATTATTCTGAGGCTACTACTACTGGACCTCTTTCTACTACTGATGAAAGATCGAAGAACATGGTGTCTTTGGTCGACGAAAAAATTCGGGTTGTTCCATTACACCAATCTCTGGAGAAACAGCTTATGGTGTGTCAAAGGGAGTACCTGAATTCATACATGCTTCCTTCTTATGGGTTTGGTCTATTGTTTGATACAGTGACCCCAGTGCTAAATCCGACCGATCAACCTACTTCTTGGATAATTTAAACCGATATCCCATAGGAATTTATTTCTTCCAAGGGGCCGTACCTTTAAAGGGATATTGCCTCTAGGTTCTTGTTGAAGTATGCACCTCGAACATTAGATGAAGTGCAGCGGAATCCTGACCAGATGACCCAATTTTACCAAAGCATTGTGTGGAAAGCTACAAGGAACGAGTAGAACAGTTGGTCATCCTGGATGGATATTCGCTTTGGAGGATCATTTGTATTAGATTAGGGGTGGACTTTCTGGGTTCACCAGAGTTGCAAAGAATTATGAACCGAGATGTAGATTGTTGTAATTTATGAGCCTACTTGGATTTCTCAGACATACACCCATTGTCCTATGTCCCTTATTTCACAACTCTTGAGAAGGTGGAGTCCAGACACCAACACCTTCCATTTGACCAACAGGGAGGTCGACATCAGTGTTTGGGAAATTTGGTTAATCTATAGAGTCCCTATCATTGGATACATGTATGATGAATTCCTTCCTACCTACTCTGTTTGGGATGATGAGTAAATAACCCCTCTTTTAGACTGGAAACTCATCATTCAATTGAAGATGATTTTGAAGGAAATTGATCCTTGTTTGAAGTAGGACACCCCTTTTGATGAATGGTTTGGTGCTTTTGTTAAGAATAATAGTCTAGATCCTGATCCATGGAGACCCAGGGAATTTCCTACTAAAATCACCCAGGGGAAAGAGAGAACTTACTGGCCCACCCTAGAATAGGGTAACTTTCATAAGTGGGGATGGGGGCTCATCCCTGACGTCGATTGATTTTTTCAACTATCAGATTTCTTGGCCATGTTTCTAAGTGGGTGGCTCTTACCAGTATAGGAATATGGTGGTGTAAGAGCCAAAAATTTTATCATGGCTACTCTGTTGGCCATTAGAAGATGTATCAATTTAGCTATCCCAGTTTTGGACAAGATTTACCACCTAATAGGTCGAATCATTAGGGGGGGTACCTTATCGTATGACAGTGGTCTTCCAAATTTTTTGGGGATGGATGGGAGCCCACATATTAGGTTATTCCATCATCAATTCTTTACCAATTTCACATTCCACCCTTCTACTATACCTTTAGAGCACCAGCAAGGTCATGTCGGCTGCTTGGGCTTC
Source organism: Viscum album (assembly GCA_963277665.1). NCBI lineage: Eukaryota > Viridiplantae > Streptophyta > Magnoliopsida > Santalales > Viscaceae > Viscum > Viscum album. The sequence goes on from OY728144.1 coordinate 303,396,128, forward strand.
ACAGGATAAGAAAGAGGAGCAAACCAAAAAGAACAAACAAGACTTAATGGCTTATAGAGACATTTAAAAATGTTTTTTTTATCCCCCTTATGATTCCCCTACTGGTACTATTACAAATAATGCATCTGAAGACTTTGTTAATGGAGGTTACTACTTTTCACTGAGAGAAGGTTTCCTGGTTTCCCGTATTAGAGGGGATCTTATTTTCAAGGAATATGAACCCTTTATATTTAGTATTCAATTTAACTAATTTCATAAGTTTTCTCCTCCTTATCTCAATGGTGCTCATCAAGAGAAGAATATAATGATATCCCGCCAACTATGGCAAATGTTCACCTAGGAGGACACCCAGTTCCAGGGCAGACTTCCAGATCCTGGGAATTCTGGGCCCTTCCTTACAAAAACTATGTTGATATTCGGGTTAAATCATTCTCCGATGGACAATTAGTTGACCCAGTTCCTACCGTGAAAACTTCCAAGGAATCTAGGTTAAAGAGAACATAGAAGAAAATGGGATTTTTTGAACACTATCAACTGGTAAAATTCCACCAAAGGCCTCTTGTCTCCCCCCAAGTAAAGTTGTGAATGATTGGGGAATGACCTCACAGGCGGCTGAAAAAGATGCTGAAGATTCCATTGGGAGTTCACCATCCATTCCACCTAAGTCTAATTTTCCATTGGCCTAGAGGAAATAGGGCCTTTGAAAGGCCACCCATTTACTCATGAGTGGTCCCCTCATGATTTATTGAAGCTCCTACATACAAATGATGTTTCTTATACTGGCATTTTATATGTGTCAACACCCAGTAACGTTTATTTTTATGGGGATCTAGAGAGGGTGGGATGCTACCTTAAAGACCTCGAGACCCTCATCCATTCCCCAAGTGGTCACTAAAAATACTCACATTGGGTACTTTCCATGCTACGGCCAGAGACCATTGTTTAGGATGACAACATCATTGGATAACCTATTGTAGTTTCTATGGAAAAAGCTTCTCAATTTCTCCCAAAGTCTCATAAACGTTTATCTTCTAAAGGTCCTGAGTTTACAAAGACACCCGAGAACAATTTGTTTTTGTCAAAACCTACTCTGCTCCCCTTCACCAACCTTTCATCAGTGTCCATCCCAGTTATGGATGCTTTTCTAGATGTTTGGAGAGTCTAGGATAAACTGAGGGAGAACACTTAAAATGAATACATATGGAGGCTTCCACAGGGGGATGTTTCGACATTCTGGGTTTGGGGGGATCTATTGCACCTACATTTATTTTGGCCGACAAAGATCCTGAAGAGGTGGCAGCCAACATGAATGAAATGGAAAAGTGTCTCCGTACTCCTAAAGACATGAATTACTGGTCAGACCACATGGAATTGATGGAAGTACTTCCATGGATGATGGTAAAGGTTTTATCTGCAACATATAACCTTAAATTCTTTTGATGTAGATATGATAAAGTATCCCATCCCATTTTTATTTTGTAGGGGCCTGCAGGGTCTCAGGAAATGGATTCTCCCTAATTTATTCTCCTGGAGGTACTGTAGTTGGGGAGTGTGCCCTATCAATGGTTGGGGTTACTGTGGATGGATCCCATGGAACAATGGAAACATGGAAGTGGTCATTACATACCCTTCCATGGAATTTCCCCTATAGATCCCCTTGGTGCCATTATTTAGGAGCCATCCGCCCGATAATCAAAGAAACCTAAGGAGGCCTCCAAACTGTCAAAGCACATTCGAAGGGGAATGACAAGTAATTGTCTACTCACCTAGGTGATTGAACCAAGTACCCTTACCATTTTAACTCATTGGTACATGTATGTATTTTGAGGCAGGGCCTATTGGTAACTAGATGATGACTACTCATTCATCTACAGCCTCTATCCACTTTTGGGTAGAGGAAGGGTTTCCATCTTTTGCGGCTAACCAAAATAAGGATACATGGCCATCTAAAGAGACCTAGGACAATGTTGACCCATTAGGTATGCCTGATCCTGCTCAAACAATCTATTCCACAATAATAGAAGGAAATAAAAAAGTTGAAGGCTCACTTTATAATGTCCCATACATTACATATATTGTTATTACTTCAAAATTGAAGCACACCTATTATAACATATAACAAACCATGAAAGGACCGCATAGGTACAATGTCTTTAGAAACTGGAAAACATAAACAACTGGTTCAAAAATCATCTACACTGTCTCCCTTTTATTTTATCATATCTAGAGTCCCTTTTGGAATATCTTACTTAATACCCTTCTTCCTGACCTGGGGAAAAGAAAACATATAAAAGGGTGAGCTCAAATGATTAGTAAGGGTAAATAAAAGAAATATCAACCACATTATATTCATAAGAACATAACATTTTGGAAATCTTAACCTGAAAAAGAGATCATAATTTCATTACATGGGATAAATAATAGTATTGAAATGTAATCCCAAAAATCATAACTTGAAAAATTGTGGAATACACACATAATCATAGAGAATCATTTCTTAGTAGTCAAGACTCATTTCCAAGACTATCTTAGTGGACAAAGTCCATTTCTGAACAGAGTTCACTCCTCGTTTCAGTCCTGTTTCACTGAACCAGATTAACCTATCGTTCCATCCATGTCTATCTCATGAGATATAAATCATTACTCAATGAATTGGTGGGATATATAGGTCCCACACATCTCATAATGAAACCATTCTTATGTGTTCCACAAAATCATAAATCATACATCATAGCATAACCCATTTAATAAAAATGGGATTCTTAAACATCGTGCCATCATAACATAATCCATATAAGGTAAAAGGACTTCATAAAAATAATTCCATCATAAAATAATCAAATCAATTTAAAAAATAGGGATATAAATATAACCTTATATTATCTTAGATGGAAAATAATTTGGATAAAACACTTGAACTACATTCTTGAGGAAAATATCCTTTCTACTTCAAAAACATTTTACTTTCTCAAAATGTCATATAATTTTAAACTAAAATAATTTGATTAAAAATAAACTTGAAAAATTTTAAAGGAAGCTTCATGGAAATAATTTTCTAAAAATCCATTCATGCCATATAAGTTAAATAAAATCATTCTCCTCATACATTGGTCGGAAAAGTCCAAAAAGTACCTCGTACAAAAAAACGACAAAAGATTCCTTTCATATGTTTTACTAAAAACTCACCGAAGGCAAAAATTGGATTTAAACAATTTTATGGGGATAGAAATAATATTACATATTGAGGAAACATGGATGTGGATGATAAATATTCCCCAGTAAATTCTGAAGTATAAACAATCTCGGATAAAAATGAGATTGCGAGATTTTCCCTTACCTTAGGTATGATTTTATTCGTACATGTCCGAACATCCTATAAAATGATTTAGATAATTTCATTTACTTATTACAGAATCATACTCATTGTTATAATATCATATATGGTCATATTATTATCTTCTTATTAGTAATATTTCATTGCTACTTGTTATTCGGGTGTTTATTACTTTTTGTTCTTATGCGTGTTTTGTAGAATAAATTCTTATTCTTCCATTTAGGTTATAGATACCTCATTTAAATAAATTTAGTAGTGTAATATATATCATATTTATTCATTCAATTAATTTATATAATCATTATTCAATGAAGATCATGTAGAACGAGTCACATCACATTGTGGAGACGGTATTATGTACGTACGCACGAGTGATGATATCATTACCATGATCGTGGAATTGTATTGGAGTGTATGTATAATATTTTAGAATAAATATAACTTTACAATAATAATATATAGTTATTCTTTACACCATTATACCCATCCAAGTAAGGTGGTGGTGGAAAACAGATTACACCACGGCGTGGAGACTGTATTTCGTACGTAGGCACACACAGTGATTTAATTTTCCGTAGAATGGATAGAAGGTGAAATAGGGTTGTTTAATATTTATAATAACATATCAGTATATGAGTGATATTTATGTCATTACTTCATAATTAAACAACCAAAGAAGAAAAATTAGAAGAAGAAATAAAGTTGAAAGAATCGATAACAGACATTACCTCTTATTTGAAGCGCCTCTTCTTAACCTCCTCTTAGGGCACTAAAGATGGTATTTTAAGAAGACCAGGACCTCTAGGATGTTTATAGGGAAGTGGAGAAGATATATTTTTAGGGGTTTTCCGAGGTTGAAGGCTCAATGTGGTGTGAGGAAGAGAGGGAGGAGGTTCCCTTTTATAAGGGAGGAGAGGGACACCTTAGAAAAAACTTAAAATATTATTTTATTATAATGTCATATTCAGTTTCTAATAGCTCCAAATTGATTTATTTCTAAGATAAGGTGGATATGGTTCTAAGTCCTCTCAACCAATATATTTTAGACAAGTTTGGATTACTATTTTTACCTTATCATTTAGATTTAACTCTAAGATAAATAATTTAACTTTTACCGTGTCTTCTTTTTGTCTTACACTATATGGTTAATAAAATTACTATAACAATCCAAAAGAACCACAAGAGGTTAATTATTAATATATATAACCTTATATAAGTCATTTGGCCGAAACTTAGATTTTTAGGAATAAAATAACAATTAATAATATAATATTTGTTTTAAAAAATATTTTATGTCAATTTTGATACTATTTGGTAATTGGTTTTTTTGAAAACCATAACAACATGATTAGTTCGAAAAAAGTTAATTAAATCAATAATAACAAGTCATAGTAACCTATAAAATTTGTGTAATGCATAAAAGGTCTCAAATCACATTTATTTGGGTAGTTATAACATCAATTATGTTAATATTTTATTAATAATGTAATTACTGCATCATCATTGTGTCAAAAATAAATTTACTTATATAATGTCTAAAAATTACAAATAAAATACCGTTATGTAGTAAATTTCAATAGATTTATAATGAATATTTATAGTCGAAATTATCATATTTATAACCCTATATTAAAAATGTTTTAGTTATTAAACTTTGATTTTAACTATTTTAACTATTCTTTAAATAAAATAATATTAAATGTCCTAATATAATCCAAGTGGACCTAAATGGTCATATTTTATTCCTAAGGTTGTTTTTGGTCGAATTAAAAATATAAAATAGAAATAGGACATGTTATAGGGTGATAATAACACCATTTTTACCCGTAATTACCATATTTACTTTTAACCGTGGTAAATAAAAGTAAAAACTTACTATTCAACAAAAATTATTTTTATCTTATTGAATGACATTTTAATCCTTGATATTAACCGTGTCTCTTGGATTTTCGAAATTCCACTCACAGAAGTGGTAAAAGTAAGTTTTATGTAAATTTGCAAAAAGCTCCTAGGAAATAGGTGAAAGACGGTAAAAAGTTCAATAAAATTTTTATATATCTAAAATTATTATAAAATTACTCCAATGAATTATATTTAACTTATATAGGTATTATGTATCAATTTTTACTTAAAATAAATTTAAATAAAATAAATAATTTTTTAAATAAAAAGTCTGTTTTAAATAGTAACCTAGTGTTTTCACTATTCATCAAAAATTGAAAGTTTTCAGAAACATACCAAAAATTCACCCTAGGATAATTTCTATATTCCGAATCCAAAAATGATGTCCATTTTGAAAGTTAAAATTTATAAAATTTCAAAAAGTGGATATTACTATTTATAACGGCTAGTTTTAATAATATTTTAATAACATATCTTTGTTTAGTGAAACACGGTATTGCGTACAATGCAAGCTATCGAGGAAGATCGCGATTGCGTGTAAAGAAATCCATGATAGTTTTGTGTGTAGTGAAATATTCCTTTGATGATGTATATAACATAAAAACAAAATATTTCTCATAAAAACTTGGGTGTTACATTCTACCCCCCTTAAAATGAATTTCGCCCTCGAAATTTGTCACTTTGTAACAAACAGATGAGGATAGCTCCCCCTCATCATATCCTAAAGCTCCCATGTAGCTTCTTCTAATTGGTGGTTCTTCCATAATACTTTCACCAAGCGAGTGGTCTTGTTCTATAGGACTTTTTCGCTACGATCCAAAATCTCTATCGGCTGTTCTTAATAAGAAAGATCTTGCTCCAGCGGTACAACTTCTTAGCTTAGTACATCTGAAGGACCAGGTATGTACTTTCTCAGGAGAGATACATGGAACACATCATGAACTTGAGAGGGATTTGGTGGAAGCACCAATCAGTAAGCTACCTTCCCAACACGATCCAGTATTTCAAAAGGACTAATATACCTAGGGCTCAACTTTCCCTTCTTTCCAAATCTCCTTACTCTCTTCAAAGGAGATATTCATAGGAACACTTTATCACCCACTTCAAACTATAGGTATTTTTTTCGGTTATCAACATAAAATTTTTGTCAACTCTGAGCTGCCCTTATGTGTTGTTGAATAGATCAGACCTTTTCTGCCATCTCATTAACAAGATCAGGTCCTAATAGATTTCTTTCCCCAACTTCATCCCAGCAAGTTGGAGTTCGAAATTTCTTTCCATAGAGTACTTCATAAGGATCCATATGAATACTGGAGTGAAATCTATTATTATAAGAAAATTCCACCAAAAGTAGGTGTTGATCCCAACATCCTTTGAAATCCATAGAGCAAGCTCTCAACATATCTTCTAGAGTTTTAATTGTCCTCTCCAACTGACCGTCTGTATGAGGATGATAAGCAGTGCTGAAACTCAAATTTGTATCCAGATTATGCTGAAGACTTCGCCAAAACATTGAGGTAAACCTCGAATGTCGATCAGATATTATGGAAATTGGTACTCTATGCAATCTTACCACTTTACATATATCCTGGAAAGATGATCCAAAGAGAAATATTCTCTAATATCAATGAATTGTTCCGACTTCGTAAGACGATCAACTATAACCCAGATAGCATTATTGCCTTTGGATGTTTTAGGAAGTCCAGTGAAAAATTCAATAGTGATGTTTTCCCATTTCCATTCGGGTATGGGTAATGGTTGTAACATCCCCTTAGACTTCTGTCTCTCAGCTTTAACTTGATGAAAAACCAAGCATCGAGAGGCATATTCAACAACATCTCTTTTCATTTCATCCCACCAAAATTACTCTTTCAGGTCTCTATACGTCTTTGTGCTTCCAGGATGAATAGAGAACGAAGAACTATGAGCCTCATCCAGCATCTCCTTCTTTAATTCTGGGATGGGAGGAACACAAACCCGATTCCTGAACCTTATTATCCCATCACAATCAAGGTTTAATTCAGGAACATTTCTCACCTTCTTTTGTAACTCTATATCTTCTTTTTATGCCTCTTTAATCTGCATATGTATAGATGGTTGAACATTCATTTGAGAAAGATAATATTTTTCCCCTTCCATTATAATTCCAAGATCCATCCTTTGTAAATCCATAAATATTGGATCTTTTTTGATCCTCATCATGGATAAGCTAGCATGGTCTTGTCAACTGAATGCATCTGCCACCTTGTTTTCATTCCAAGGGTGATAATTAATTGAGCAGTCATAATCCTTAATCAGCTCCAACCATCTTCTTTGTTGAATATTCAGCACATTTTATGTGAAAATATACTTTAAACTTTTTTGATTAGTATAAATATCACACATTTCACCATAAAGATAATGCCTCCAAATATTTAATGCAAAGATTACCGCAGATAACTCCAAATCATGAGTTGGGTAATTTTGCTCATGTATTTTCAATTGTCATGAGGCATAAGCTATCACCATATCATTTTTTATGAGAACACACCCCAATCCCTTTTTGGATTCATCACTGTAGATCACAAACCTTTCTCCACTACAAGGCAGTGTGAGCATAGGTGCACTGGATATCCTCCTTTTTAACTCCTTGAAATTCTCTTCACACTCCTCTGTCCAAATGAACTTAACTCCTTTTCGAGTCAACCTGGTGAGTGGATTAGATAATCATGAAAAATATTTCACAAAACGTCGATAATATCCATCCAAACCAAGAAAACATTGGATCTCCATTACTATTGTTGGTCTTGACCATCTTTTGATAACCTCTGTTTTTGCTGGATCCACAGATATCCCCTCTTGTGAGATTATGTGACCAAAAAATGAAACTTTTTGAAGCCATAATTCACACTTGGTAAATTTGGCATAAAGATTCTCCTTTCTCAGGGACTTTTATACAATTCCTAAGTGATCTTCATGTTCTTCCTTTCTCTTTGAATAGACAAGAATATCATCTATAAAGACTACCACAAACTAATCAAGATAGACTCTAAAGACTCTATTCATCATATCCATGAATATAGAAGGGGCATTAGTAAGACCAAATGGAATCACTATAAATTCATAATGTCCATACCTTTTATGGAAAACCGTCTTTGGTATATCCTCCCTTTTGACCCTTAATTGATGATACCCTGAATGAAGATCAATCTTGGAAAAGTATTGAGCTCCGTGTAGTTGGTCAAATAAGTCCACAATGCATGGGAGAGAATATTTTTTCTTGATCGTGATCTTGTTAAGTTCTCGATAATCAATGCAGAGTCTCATTGATCTATCTTTCTTATTAGCAAACAGAACAAGTGATCCCCAAGGTGATGCACTAAGGCATATGAATCCTTTATCAAGATTCTCTTGGAGTTGCTTCTTCAATTCCTGCAACTCAAATGGGGCCATTCTATAAGGTGTTTTTGAAATAAGCATAGCACCCGGTATGAGTTCTATTGAAAACTCAACTTCACGATTTGGTGGAAGACCTGGAAATTCCTCTGGAATGACATCATCAAAATCCCGTAAAATGGGAATATTCTTAATCATGAGTTTCTCTCCATCCATTTGAGATAAATAACCTTCATTTAGTGGAATCAAGACCCATAAGATGGATGAAATTTCCACTGGAAGGTTATGTTCATCCTTACATTAATAGACAATCATAGATTGATCTGGAATATGAAATGTGACTTCCCTTCTTTGGAAATTGACATGAGATCCATATAAACAAATCCAATCAATGCCAAGAATCACATGAAATTCCACTATAGGAAGGATCACAAGATTTTCATGAAGCACTTTCCCACAAACATCAATCGGAGAAGAATTGTAAACATTTGATGTGACTGTTGTGCCATTAGGGGTTGTCACAGCTAACTCAATATCGAACTGCTGAGGTAATATGGAAATACCCTTAGAAAATTCTCCAGAAATAAAAGTGTGGGTGGATCTAGAATAAAATAAAACATTTTCTACTTTAGAGTGGATGGTAAGTGTACCTTTCACCACTTCGTTATCGTACTCCACATCACTGATAGAAATTTCATGTGACTTTCCTTTATCATTATCCTTAAGAGTTTGTTGACATCTATAATCATCAAAAACCCTTGTATTTGGGCATTGATTAGCATAATGCCCCATTTCCTTGCACTTGTAACATTGAAGTGTAGGAGGTGGACTCTGTGTGGCCTTTTCTTTGTTCACATCACTAGACATATTCTTCCCATCATTTAGGCATTCAAATGCCTGATGACCTTCCTTTCCACATTTTAAACATTTAATTGTCCCTTTAAGACAACTCCCTCCATGTTTCTTTCCACACTTTGAGCATAAGGGAAAACTCATCTTCTTTTCCGTGTGCCCTTTATATTTTCCTTTGAATTCCATTTTTCTCTTCTTATCAAACCCATATGACTGATGGGTTACTCCAATCTCCATCTCAACCTTGAGAGCACATCAAACGATTTCCTTGTAGCTATTGAAGTCCCTTATGGCTAAATCCCTTGAAAGACTTGGTTTTAAGCCACTAAAGAATCGATCGATCTTACTCTCAGGTTGGATAATAATCCCAGAAGTGTACCTTGAAAGTCTTGTAAAATTTACTTCGTAGGAACCAACAGATTCATCATCCTTTTTCTTTAGTTAAAGAAACTCCTTCTCCATCTTTGTTTGAAAAATACGAGGGAAGAGCTTATTGAAAAATAAGTTCTTGAAGTCATCCCATTCCATGGACTCAATTTCATCTCTTGGCCTCGTATTCTTGATAAGATTCCACCATTGATCAAATTCACCATCCAAATGATATACTTATAAGATGACTTTATCATGTTCAGAATATTGAGGAACTAAAAATAACTTTTCAGTAGTACTGATCCATTGTTCAGCAACTAATGGATCAGTAGACCCGCTGAATGAGGGTGGATGCTACCTCATGAAGGATTCAACAGAATGTTTCTCCTTCCTTTTCCCATTTGGAAGCCCTATATGATTCATAGATTGAGAATGTTGTGTGAGCATGGCTACAAGATTTTTCATTCTAGCTCCCATAACGTTTGGTTCCTCAGGGGGACAATCATTGCATTCCCTATCACATTCAAAATTAACACGGTTCCTTCGGGTTCTAGCCATTTACTAAAACTAATAAGCATAGTGTGAGAGACACTAATTATAATAGGAAAACCACATAATAAAATTTCACACTTAAGCTCTTATCATAGGTTGTTCATGGACATTTCTAAAACACTAAAATTCTGTTCTATGCTTAGATGTATCCTTAGGGTTCTTACTACTGTTTTCACATTCTAGTTTCCAAAGGTTGACTATACCTTTCCTCTGATACCAACTATAATGACCCATAATTTACATACATTTTTATTACTTCAAAATTGAAGCACACCTATTACAACATATAACAAACCATGAAAGGACCGCATAGTTATAGTGTCTTTAGAAATTGGGAAACATAAACAACTGGTTCATAAATCATCTACACTGTATCACTTTTATTTTATCATATCTAGAGTCCCTTTTGGCATATCATACTTAATACCCTTATTCCTGACCTGGGTAAAAGAAAACATACAAAAGGGTGAGCTCAAATGCTCAGTAAGGGTAAAAAAAGAAATATCAATCACATCATATTCATAAGAACATAACATTTTGGAAATCTTAACCTGGAAAAGAGATCATAATTTCACAACATGTGATAAATCATAGTAGTGAAATGTTATCCCAATAATCATAACATGAAACTTTGTGGCATACACACATAATCATAGAGAATCATTTCTTAGCAGTCAAGACTCATTGCCAAGACTATCTTAGCGGACAATGTCTATTTCTGAACCGAGTTCACTCCTCACTTCATTCCTGTTTCACTAAACCGGATTAACCTACCGTTCCATCCATGTCTATATCATGAGATATAAATCATTACCCAATGAATTGGATGGAGATATAGGTCCCACCCATCTCATAATGAAACCATTCTTATGTGTTCCACAAAATCATAAATCATACATCATAACATAACCCATGTAATTAAAATGGGATTCTTAAACATCATGCCATCATAACATAATCCATATAAGAAAAAAGGACTTCATAATAATAATTCCATCATAACATAATCAAATAAATGTAAAAAATAGGGATAAAAACAGAACCTTATATTATCTTAGATGGAAGATAATTTTGATAAAACACTTGAACTCCATTCTTGAGGAAAATATCGTTTCTACTTCAAAAACATTTTTCTTTCTTAAAATTTCATATATTTTAAACTAAAAGAATTCGATTAAAAATAAAATTTAAAACTTGTAAAGGAAGCTTCATGGAAATAATTTTCTAAAAATCCATTCATGCCGTATAAGTTAATGAAAAACATTCTCCTCGTACATTGTCCGGAAAAGTCCACAAAGTACCTCGTACAAAAAAACGACAAAAGATTACTTTCATATCATTTAATAAATACTCACTGAATGGTAAAATTGGATTTAAACAGTTGTAGGGGGATAGAAATAATATTACATATTGAGGAAACATGTATGTGGATGATAAATATCCCCCAGTAAATTCTGAAGTATAAACAATCTCGGAAAAAAATGAGATTGTGAGATTTTACCTTACCTTAGGTCCGATTTTCATCATACGTGTCCAAACCTCCTGTATAATGATTTAAGTAATTTCATTGACTTATTACAGAATCATACTCATTTTTATGATATCATATATGGTCATATTTATAGCTTCTTCTTAATAATATTTCATTGCTACTTGTTATTCAGGTGTTTATTTCTTTTTGTTCTTATGCGTGTTTTGTAGAATAAATTCTTATTCTTCTTTTTTAGGTTATAGATACCTCATTTACATAATGGTGTTAGTGTAATATATATCATATTTATTCATTGAATTCATTTATACAATCATTTTACAATTAAGATAATGTAGAATGAGTCACATCACATCGTGGAGACGGTATTCCGTACGTACGCACGAGCGATGATATCAGTACCATGATCGTGGAATTTTATTGGAGTGTATGTATACTATTTCAGAATCAATATCAATTTACAATAATCATATATAGTTATTCATTACACCATTATACCCATCCAGGTAAGGTGGTGGTGGAAAACAGATTACACCACGACGTGGAGACGGAATTCCATACGTACGCACGCGCGGTGATTTCGTTTTCCATAGGATGGATAGAAGGTGAAATAGGGTTGTTTTATATTTATAATAACATATCAGTATATTAGTGATACTTATGTTATTACTTCATAATGAAACAACCAAAAAAGAAGAAGTAGAAGAATAAATAAAGTTGAATGAATCGGTAACGGACATTACATCTTCTTTGAAGCGCCTCTTCTTAACCTCCTCTTAGGGAACTAAATATTGGATTTGAAGAAGACTAGGACCTCAAAGATTTTTCTAGAGAAGTTTAGAAGAGACATTGGTAGGTTTTGGCCGAGCTTGAAGGCTCAAAGTGGTGTGAGGAAGAGAGGGAGGAGGTGCCCTTTTATAAGGGAGGAGAGGGGCACCTTAGAAAAAACTTAAAATATAATTTTATTATAAAGTCATATTCGGGTATTAATAGCTCCAAATTAATTTATTTCGAAGATAAGGTGGGTATGGGTCGAAATAGCCTCAACCAATAGATTTCAGACAAGTTTATGTTACTATTTTAACCTAATCATTTAGATTTAACTCTAAGTTAAATAATTTAACTTTTACCGTGTCTTCTTGTTTTCTTACACTGTATGGTTAATAAACTTACTATAAAAATCCAAAAAACCCCAAGTGGATAATTATTAATATAATTAACCTTATATAAGTCATTTGGCCAAACCATAGATATTTAGAAATAAAATAACAATTAATAATATAAAATTTATTTTAAAAACTATTTGATGTCAATTTTGATACTATTTGGTAATTGATTTTTTTTTTTAAAATTATAAAAGCATGATTAGTTTCAAAAAAGTTAATTAATTCAATAAATACAAGTAATATTACCCTATTAAATTATTTTAATTCATAAAATGTCTCAAATTACATTTATTTGGGTATTTATAACATCAATTAGGTTAATATTTCATTAATAAGGTAATTACTGCATCATCATTCTATCAAAAATAAATTAACTTATTTAATGTCTAAAAATTACAAATAAAATACCGTTATGTAGGAAATCATTTTAGATTTATAATGAATATATATAGTTTAAAGTATCTTATTTATAACCCTATATTAAAAATGTTTTAGTTATTAAACTTTGATTTTAACTATTTCAACTCTTCTTTAAATAAAATAATATTAAATGTCCTAATCTAATCCAAGTGGACATAAATGATCATATTTTATTTCTAAGGTTGTTTTTGGCTGAATTAAACTTATCCAATAGAATTAGAAAATGTGTTAGGGTGATTATAACACCATTTTTACCCTTAATTACCCTATTTATTTTTAACCGTGGTAAATAAAAGTAAAAAGTTACTATTCAAGAAAAATTATTTTTATCTTATTGAACCAAATTTTACTCCTTAATATTAACCATGTCTCTCGGATTTTCAAAATTCCACTCATAGAAGCGTTAAAATTATGTTTTATGTAATTTTGCAAAAAGCTCATAGGAGGTAGGTTAAAGACGGTGAAAAGTTTAATAAAATTTTTATATATCTAAAATTATTATAAAATGACTCCAATGAATTATATTGAACTTATATAGGTATTATGTTTCAATTTTTACCTAAAATAAATTTAAATAAAATAAACAATTATTTAAATAAAAAGTTGGTTTTTAAATAGTAACCTAGTGTTTTCACTATTAATCAAAAATTGAAAGTTTTCAGAAAAATATAAAAAATTCACCCTAGGATAATTTCAATATTCGAAATCAAAAAATGAAGTCCATTTTGAAAGATAAAATTTATAAAATTTCAAAAAGTGGGTATTACTATTCATAACGGCTAGTTTTAAAAATATTTTAATAGCGTATCATTGTTCAGTGAAACTCGGTATTACGTACAAGGCAAGCTATCAAGGAAGGTCGTGATTGCGTGTAAAGAAAGCCAAGCTAGTGTTGTGTGTAGTGAAATATTCCTTTGATGATGTATATAACATAAAAACAAAATATTTCTCATAAAAATATCGGGTGTTACACACTTGACAATGATGAGATAACTCTCAAGGAGAGAGACATGGTAATCTTTATAGAAGGGGCCGAGTCCAGTGGTGAGCCCTAAGCCTTACTAGATTTTGGAGGGGCTTCAAATATCAAGGATCAAATCAATCTTGATTGAACAGAATTTTCCCCTATATATGGATTCAGTCTAGAGATTGATATTCCGCCTGTTCATGGTGGCTCTGGAGAAGTCACAGTCAGGGAGGTTGATGTTCTGACCCCCGAAAATTTGGAGCTGGCTATCGTGCCTTTTTTTCGATTTCTAATAGAAGTTATGTTTTCTGCCCTTAGGTTCTTGATATCAGTACCCTTATCTAGACTGACTATCCATACAGGATTTATATTAATTATAAACATTTTCAGGGCTACCTTGAGGGATATTGTTTCGGCCGAACGTGCCCCTGGTTCTTCAGTATTCTTGAGTAACCATAGATCACAATTGATGATTGAAGATGTAGAGAAACCTATTTTATTTAGCAGTAATACTATCGGGGTGGGAGGCATTGATGTTGTCTCATCCCTATCCCCGGAATCACAACCACAAGCATTAGCAATAGCAGCAGACATCCCCACTCTATCCTCCACTATAATTACTAGAGACGACTTCGTTGCAGGGTTGAGCTGAAATGTGGCTAATAAATGTTCATTCTAGACTAATTTATTGTAACATTCATTCTAAACTACATTTCATCATTAGGGAGTGATTCCGAGATTGATCAAGAAAGCCTAATCGAACTTTGTCCCATTCTGCAAATGGCATGGAGGAACATTTCAAGATTAATTTCTAAAATCCCATTGGATTAGTTTCCAGTAAAATTTCCAAAGTTAAATGCTAGTTTTTTGTCCTGGATTTTGATGGATTTTATTTACATGATATTCATGATATATTAATGCAGGTGGTCACTACTATAAAAGTAATTGGTATGCTTGAATCTCAACATTCCACGGTAGAGTCGATGAATTATATTGCTACTACATGTCAAATTCTATTTGATGAAGTTTTCAATCATGCTAGAGTGGTTTCCAGGTTTCAAAATGAACTCATGAAGAAAAATTATTTTATATAACCACTCGACTAGGAAGTGGAGCAATAAATCCATAAACTAGAGAGACTTGAATAGGAGCGGTCTCCGGCCACGATCGCCATCGAGGAGGTGCAATGGAAAATGACAGAAAGAGAAAGGACTAACCTCTATTCCATGAAAGATGTAGGTACACTGTGGGTGAGCAAAGAGGATGAGAATATGAATTTATTGAAGCTTCACCAAACTGTTTAGGAGTCACATCAATCGTTGATGCAACTCTATGACTCTTCAGAATGTATCTTGTAAAGATTTTATCTTTCTTACAAGGAGAGGCTCAAGGGTGTGGATACCCACCATATATTTTTATGAAATATGATAGAACCAATTTTCCTTATAGTACTTATTATTTTCCTTCTCTTGTCACGTCTATTGGTCACAATAAATCATATAAACATCATTCTGATCAAGTATTAATTTTAAACATTGATTCAAAACCAGAAAATTGAAATAATCAAATCAGGCTCTAATTGTTTCTTGAGCCGCGGGACTCAGCAAGCGTAGTTCATCTATTTCTAAGGTTTTATGGAACAACCTCAAGAACATTTATTTTCTTTTTCATTATTAACCTAATTTCTTCCTAATCCTACTTGACATTGGATTAAAGGGTATAAATTGACTTTTTCTTTGGCCACCATGTTTGGGTTTTCGACCTATCAAGCTTTACGTCTCTTTTGATAGATTAATTTTTTTACTAAACCATACATAGTGTAGGTTTAACCAACTGATACTCAACTTTTATCTAGAGGTTCCCTTTGAGGATGTTCCCTCTGGTGAGTATGGTGGTTTTTTCACTGGAAGCTTAGAGTCCTTCTAATCAAACTCATTTCTGATGTTTTATGTCGAACATCTTTGATAAAACTTAATGGGGTAAGGGACCCAATTTTGGATTCATCATCCAAGAATGTTCTAATATCCTTTATACATGGATAAAGTATTTTTATTGACCCTAAAATTTTAAATTTTTTACATGCATGAGGCTCAGGAGCCGTTTTAGGCATATAAAAATAAGAGAGGACCCTCCAAAGGATGAATTTTCCCTTTATTGATAGTTTTTTTCTAGGTGACTTATGCAGAGCCACTGGGGAATGATGTGGATAGTTAATAAAAGGTGTTCACCGAACACTATCCTTCCATCTCCAATGGCATGGTAAGGTTTGAAACACTTTAAATTTATTTTGATTTTGGGAGCCATAGTGGGTGGCTGGTCTGAGTGATGGTGCCTAAGAATATTAGGGACATTTATATCGGCTCTGAGTGGGAAATTACTCCCACTAGGATCATACTCATGTAACAGAGTGCTGGTGAATGGTCAGTTTGGTTAGAAATCTCTTTTATGTCAAGGCATTTGGAAAAAGGAATGTATGTAAGACGTTATCTAAGAGTTTTCCAAATCCGAGGCTGTGACAGGACATGAATGTCATTTGAGCATATGAAAGCTGGAAAGGACTCTCGGGATAATGAATTTTCTTTTGATTGTCAGCCATTTTGTAGGGGTATATGCAGATCCACTAGGGAATGATGTGCATAGCCTATCAAAGGTGTATAAAGGACATTGGAATTCTATTTATGATGGCTATGGAGGATTGTGGAGATTGGGAACTTTTTAAACATGGTACATGATATTTATTAAGGGGAACACCTAAACCTGAGAAGGGATGTTTTAACTGAAATCCTCTAGGGAACATGGAAATGAGTGCGTGAATTATTATTTTTTATGAAAATCAACTTCATGCATATGGGTGGGGTATCTTAATTTTACAGAAACCTCAAAATGGACTAGAGATGAATCGAGATACCATGTTTTCACATATCCAGGACGTGGGAAGTAATGAGAATGTAATCCATTAATTTGAGGGACCTTTAATAAAGAGGGATTTTATGGGGCTTGGAAGCCATTGAGAGTACTAAGATAGGAGAGGAATCTCCTGGGGAATAATATGCCTTTGATTGATGACCGTTTTATAGGAAACATATGCAGAGCCACCAAGGCATGATGTGCATTGCCAAACAAAGGTGTCCACATGACACTGGCCTTCCATATCAACTGGCCATGAATGATTATAGGGATTCAATATTTCTCATATCACAAAGTTTGAGGTATTGTAGGAGTTCATCCAGATATATTAGAGACATTTGGTTATGATTTAGTCATGAAATCAGATATCCCTAATGTTGATCTGTCTCATATACATGGTGAAGAATTCATCCCCTATTTGGGGTACCCAGTCATTTGACATCATATGGCTAGGTCATGGGTTTCCTCATGTGTAAGGGAACCCTGACATGCATTTTAGGTGTGTGCTTATAGGACCAACTTATTGAACTATCTTACTATAATATCATGGTGGACCTTTCACTAGGATCCTTATGCTCACGTGGGCTATGCTTGCTGTGAGAAACAAGGGATTACGAGGATTATGAGTCACCACATAAGAATAGTAGTATCAATATCAGAGGGCACTTTAGGCTTAAACCCATGCTATGATGGTTATTTTCATACAACAAGGATGATTCTGGCCATGCAGTTTAATGTCATGTGGTAAGGACATTATACTTCTGCTATTTAGATTCATGCTGCAAGGACATTATGTTGTCATAAAGAACATTAATATCCTTGAGTTAATCAAAATAAGGATATTCTGGCGCTCCTTGGACATGAGGTAAGATATAATGTGTAAACCATAGTCCTGGGGGGAAACATGGACCATGAGGGATGGCATAGGGCTTGGAAGCCATCGAGCATATCGATGTAGGAAAGGACTCTCATGGGGACAAATTTTCCATTTATTGATGGTAATTTTGTAGCCGACATATACAGAGCCACCGGGGCATGATGTGAATAGTCAAACAAAGGTGTCTGAAGGACATTGTCCTTCCATATTAGATGGACATGAATGTTTATGGGGATCAATATTTTCCCAGAGTATGGAGTTTGATAAATGGAAATGATGTGTCTGAGAATGTAGGAAATACCCAAACCATGATTAACCATGAACTACTAGAGCTTCCACATAGATATGACTCATATGTACAGGGGAAGCATGGTATTTTGACTCTTTATGAGTGGGGGACATGTGTGGGACCTCATAACCCTGATAATTGGGTGACACGTAACTCTTGAAGAATTTCCAGTTTATTTTCATGCGGTTAAGACCTTTCATCAACTCCCCATACAAATATAACCTACACACAGGGGAAGGGGAAATATTTTTTAATGGTGGCTAGGCCAGGATGCCAAATCTGAGCATCAATACATATCCTAAAAGGGTAGGAATCAGGCTGTACGTAGTTCTGAACATTCCATACAAATGTTTGGTCCACATGTTGGGTCATGTGAGGGAATTTGTTTTAGTGTCTGAGCTCAGATACCAAATTTTGGTATCCATACTTATCCTGCAAGAGTAGTAATCAGGCCACATGTAGTTCTAAACATTCCCTACATCGATCTGACTTAGACATAGTGGTAGGAACATTTTTTGTTTCATTTTCTATGGGTGTAGGGTCCACCATATTTCTCTATAGTTTACTTTCATAAGGGAATCCTTACCACAGATCCTAAGCTCATTTGAGTTATACTTGATGTGAGAAACAAGGAGTGACAAGGGTTTCATTTGCAAGTGTGGGGAGGTAAAGAATATGATGGAGGCATTTATATATATATATATATATAATGGGGGATGGTACAAGTTCGAGGATCGAGGTGTCTCTATGTATCCCTCAAGGGTAGAAGTCAAACCATCTGTAGTTCTCAGGGGGATCGTGTAGTTTATAATTAGGCGATTAGGATGCTTTGTGCCATGCCTTTTATTGTCTTACAGTAAGGACATGATTCACATTTGATTGTCATGTTTTATGGACGAGTTCTCTACAGTTTAACGTCATGTGGATAGTACTATGACTCATATTTTAGGTTCATAGAGTTCGTACCATGACTGGGCATTTCTATTATGCAAAATATTTCTTTAGAAACCTTGAATTTGTGGGAGCGGTGACGAGCTGTCTGTCCATTGATAGTAGGGAGTATACTAAATTGGAATAGACCCTATTTATGACATATGGTACTTCACACTTTGGTTCAATATTTGGTGGCTTCTTCCTGATTATCATCAGGGTTATGTGGACTAACACCATTTCTCCTTCGAGGAAAGATCAAAGACGAACCTTTTTATTGAAGGATCGTGTGATCTGATTTAGATAAATATCCAAATGGTGAAAAGTGTGCATCAATTTTTCATCTAGATGCTCCAACACATCAAATCGTCTCTCGGATTGCTCGTCCACGGAATGTTGGTCACAAATGGCCACACGAAGTGATGACACATGAATTTCGATTGGCAAAACCACCTCTGCCCTGTATACTAGTGAGTATGGGGTCGCTTGTGTGGTAGTGTGGGTTGTGGTCCGGTAAGCCCATAAATTATGAAAGAGATTTTTTGGACACAATTTATTATCCTTATATACCATATTATGGAGTATGTTAGACAAAGTCTTGTTGAAGGCCTCTATATGCCCATTGGCTGCTACGTGGTAGCAGGATGAATGGTTGGATTTGATTCCATACTTCTAGTATAACTTGTCCAACTCAGTAGAGCATAAGTTCATGTTGTTGTTTGTTAGTATTGTATGTGGGAGACCAAATCTGTTAATGATGTTGTACTTCACATAGAAAACAATGCTTTTTTCCCCGAATTATTTAAGGGGTATGGATTTGGCTCATTTAGAAAAGAAGTTAGTTGTTGTGAGTATTAACTTGAATTGTCTGGATGTGGAAAGGGATATGGTCCCACAAAATCCATCCCCCAGGAGGAAAATGACCATTAGTACTTAGCGGTATGAAGTAACTCCAGTGGTTGGTGAATAAAATTGGCATGAACTTGGTAGGAGTGGTACTTCTTGGAAAATATGGAATAATCTTATATCATAATGGGATAGTAGTACCCAAGCCTTTATATTTGATGAGAGATCATGGTTACTGATTGGTGCACTCCATATGCTCTGACGTGCACTTCTTTCATGATGACATAAATATATTCTCCATCAATGCACCTGAAAAATACTCTATAAATTCATTGTTTGTAGAGAACCTTTTCTGGGTTTACCCTATTGTACATGAAAAAGTTGACTACCCATATCCGGACCTATTACCTTCCAACCCTATCTGGCGAGATTTCTCCATTCTGAAGGTAATTTTAAATGGGCGTCATCCAGTCAGTGATGTGACCATATGGCTCAAAAATGGGGATAATTTCATCTATTTCCTCTGTATTGTTTTGGATAAATTTTAATACCATTTGGAGGTGGGAAATATTAATGAAATTTTAATCCTGGTCGGGATCAGCCAATGTTGTGGCTGCATTTTCCAAATCATTAACTTTAGCATTTTGAGAGTAGGGGTCATAGGTCAACATTAGTTGTGATGGGAATTCTTCCATCAGTTCTTGAACATGGTTCATCAAGGGGTTAAATACTTATTTCTTAATGAAATAGTCACCATTGACCTATTTTATGACTAGCTATGAATCACCCTTTACCTTTAGGTGTTTGGTTTTTTACATGAAGTTCTAGTTCCAGGACCACAATGAGGGCTTGATACTATAGTTCATTATTTGTAAACCCTTTTGAAAGAAAGAAGGAGTAAAAAGAGATGAAATTTTCATGGTATACGAGTATAATTCTCAGCCCCACTTCATTGAGCTTGGGATCCTCCATTCTTTTCCCTGTCGTAATTCTGGAAGCACTATCGAAGTACATTTCCCATATTTGGGGGTCCTCCGGTATGGAGAACACTTCTTCATCAAAATGCTCGTTATCCAAAAATGTTGTTTCTTCTAAGGGGCGATCTTCTAGGAAGTCTGCTAATTCATGGACTTTGATGGACTTCTGGGGTATTTTCGATATTTGAAACTGTTGTAGGATGACCACCATCATGATAGGATTCCATTTAGCATGAGATGATTGAGAATATATTTGAGTGGGTTGCATTGGGAGACTAGGTAGACCTCATGGTGATTCATGTAATGCTTGAATATCTAAACAATAAAGATTAGGGATAGGCAGTAATTTTCAATTTTTTATTACCGAGTTTAAACATAGATCATTGTTTGGATGAGGTAATAGAGGATGTTCTCTCTAAAGGCATCATTCTTCTGCGTGAGGAAGTTGCCTAATGACCATTCCAAGGTGGTAACGTACAATATGAGTGGTCTCCTCTCAAATTTTAGCATCATCACTAGTGGGATCAAGATATATCTTTTTATATTGTCGAAAACTTCTTGGAAATCATTATCCCACTCATACATAACCCCTTTCTTCATCATCCTAGTGAAAGGTTAAAATTTACCCTCCAGGTTGGCAATGAAGCACCAAATGTAGGCCAGACTAGAGACCTCTCAACTCAGTGAGGTTGTGGGGTGGAGACTTTCCAAGGATGGATCTTGTCCTCTCAGGGTCGACTTCGATGTTATGATGGCGTATAAATAATCCAAAGAATTTCCTAGAGGTAATTACAAATGCTCATTTTTGGGGATTTATCTTTAAACCGTGTTGTCACAGTTTGTTGAAGACATTTTTAAGATCAACCAGGTGGTTTGAGAGATGTTGTGATTTAAGAACCAGATCATCAACTTAACACTCAACAAATTTTCCCAAGAAGGGCGTAAAAATGCGATGGATGGCACAATTATATGTGGCGCTGAAAATTTTTAGAACAAAGTGGATCACCTTGTAACAAAACACTTCCTGAGGGGCCCTAAAAGTAGTAGCTTCTTCATCCCCTTGGCCATCCGAATTTGGTTGTATCCAGTATATCCATCCATGAATGAGAGAGACTCATATATGACGGTTTCATTGATCAATAATTCTGTGACCAGGACTAGGAAATTGTCTTTTAGGCAATTTCCATTGAGGTCCTTAAAGTCAATTAAAATTCTAATCTATACATTATTCTTTTTGACAAAGACTATGTTTTCCAGACATATCAGGTATTGGAATTCCCGTATAAATTTTTATTTGATCATGTTTTCAAATTCAACCTCTATTTTGGTAGCATGCGCCAGGTGGGTCCTTCTGGAAGCCTATCTATAGCCTCGGTGATCTTCTGGTAAGCCTAGATGATGAGTAGAGTCCTTAGGATCAAGGCCCAACATTTCTGGGTAGTTCCAAACAATCGCGTATTTTTTTTAAGAAGGAGGTATATGTCCCCTATTCCTTGACATACATAGCCACACCAATCAGAGTGGGACACGAGTCATTTTTGGTGCCCAGGTTTATTTCTTTAAGTTCATCGATTGTGGTGGAAACACCTTCTTCAAACGAGGGAGGGTAATCTTTGAGGTCTTCTTCTTCTTCTTCTTATTCTTCTTCCTCTTCATATTCATCTTCTGATGGAGAGAGGATTCTTGAGATTAACTCTCCAATGTTGGAATAGATTTTTTTTCCTTAGTGATTAAGGTGAGGGCAGTTTGGGGTCCTGTGGATGGGCCTAGAGTACACCCATTAGGGATTTTCCTGACATCATATAAGTCAGTCTATTCTTCTATGTCTTTGGACTTGGAGGCCATAATAGATACAATACATACAATTGAGTTTACATATGGACATGAAATTATGCATTCAATTTGGTTGATGTGTAATACATACTCTTCTCCAAGCTGCTGGAGGGAGTCAGTGGGATCCATTTCCAATCCATTCGGAACAGTAATCTAATCAACATCATCAGATGAAGGGTAGTTTTATTTCGATATGTAGAACCCTACATCGATATAATGCATCTCACATGACTCAAATGAGGATTTATTAGCGTCTAACATCCCCTTTTTTCCATTAGTGCAATATTTGATGCACTGATGGTATGGTGATGGAATTATAGAGTGATGATACAACCAATTACTCCCTAACAAGATGTTAAAGGATGTACTTTTCCAAACTATTAGGAGCTTAGAATCTAACATGAGGTCTCCATGCCATGTTTTAAGCTTGATTCAACCCAATAGTTTCTATTCACTTTTGTCATATCCCAGTAGGGTTGTAGTGTAGGGTGCCAAGATTTCTTCATCATATCCCAATTATTAAAGCTTTTGCAGGGGGAGGAGGTTGACGCAGATCCATTGTCGATGAAAATTCTCTTGATATCAATTCCATTTATCTTGTCGAAAACCCATAAGGGTTTAAGGTTCCCTTGCATGATGGTGTCCTCATCCCTGTTTGTGAAGGATATAATGACATGACATTCTTTGAGATCAGTATTCGTTTGATAGACTTAGGGTACTGCTACTTCAACCTCGAATTCTTGGGGACTTAATAAGGCTTTGACAAGTGCCTCCCTAATATCTTCCGATAGGATTAACACATCCATGATTAACAGCTTTGTGAGTACCAAATCCAGCTGTTTTAGAATATCATATTTCTATTTTAAAGGTCAGCACTTATCAGATTAGGGTTTCTCTTTCACCGACACTTTAGGGTCTTGGGCTTGGGATGTAGATGGTTCGACCTATGTGACATGAGATGGTGGCGTTGCGGTCCTTTATAGGTTTGGAAGGACTGGTCCGACAAAATAACTTGAGAGATTTGGTATTTTTTCTTTCTCCAAAGGATATTCTAAGATAACTGGGCTTGGATTTATTCTAATGGGAGAGAAGAAGCATTCTAGTTATTATTGTGCCTTCCAAAGGGCCCCTCCATGAGTTTCCACAATATTAACGGTTCGAGTTATGGCATGGTCGGGAATTTGACTCCTTCCAAGAAACCTTCTGCCTCTACGGCCTCTTCCTATGAATATCTGATTGGGCACGATAAATTTGGGTTTGTGGCCATAGACTCCATCCGAGAAGGGGTCAATCAAGTGGATGACATTAATGGAGCTGAAGATCAGTTCTTGATCTAATAATATTTCTTTATGACTGTCTCCTTTTAATGGTTCCGTTTGGTGGGGTGGTTCCCACTGTACCATTTGGCGGGGTGGTACCCATTATACCATTTGGTGTGGTGGTGCCCATTGTACCATGTCTATGGGTGTGGAATTAGAAAGTTTGAACACTGGCTTCAGCTTCAGTGTCAGCCCATCTTATTAGTCCTGATTTTTCCCTTCTATCCCTTAGAGGACCACAAATCTGAGGATGACGGGTGTGTAGCAATAGGATATGTTGGGGGCACAATTGGTTGTTTGAACTGTGCCTAGAGGATTCCATGAACTCGGTTGACTATTTTCTAAGTCACCAAACTGTCAAATTTCTTCTCCTTACTGGTGACAATTTTCCATTCCTCTTCCTCTATTAAGTCTTAGGTGGAGACACATGCCACTTGTGATAGCAGCGGGCCCAACTTTACTTTCTTGGAATCCACCATTTTTTGTTGGAGATCATTAAAAAGTATCATTCTTAGATGGTGTGTCCCAGTATCCAATGTTAAGAACTATAATTTAGATGGTTTTCAAGATCCAATTCATCATCTCTCTTTGGATCTTGTACCTGGAGAAAGTTGTAATTCATGTTGTCCATGAAATAGCCACAGACTTGGTCATCTCAGAATGATTAGAGTTTATTTCTTCATTCTTTGATCTAATTTTTTAGCACCCCATCACTCATATTGCCAAGGTGGGGGTAGTTTTTGGCATCTAGGGGGTCCTACATAGTTCAGTTGGGTCCTCACAACTAGAACTGGTGCTGGGGGTGGCTTAAGCATGACAGAATCCACTTAATCTTTTCTCATTATTTTCCCTAGGACTGATGGGCCCACTCAGGACATGAGGTTGGTATGTTGCATGGAGTCTTCTATTCTTTGGGAAATGGTAGAGAAATATTGGAACCCACTTGTGTACTTTACCAGGATGAGCGATGTTCGCAATTAATCATGAAGATTGTCGATGTACATAGTGACCATTTCATCCTGGAGGAGTGGCCAGTTCAGGGAATAAGTTAGGCCTTTCAATCTATAAATGAAGTCTGAGACACTTTCATTCTCTCCCTACATGAAGTTCATGAGATCACTGACCATTTTGTTAGGCAGTGTTGAACTGAACTAGTGGAGAAACTGTCAATGGAGGTCCTCCAAGCCTATGATTGAGTTAGATGGAATGCTTGTATAAAATATGAAGGCCAAACCCTGTAGGGTTTCCATGAAGCATATGAGTTTCACTGCTTTAGAGTGCCCATTATGGGGTAACAATAAGAGGCATAGTGCATTATATTCTACTCAGGGTCCCCTGAGCCATTGAATACTGTGAATATGGGGTTTCCAAAATTTTTCGGTGGTGGAACATTGCTCACCCAATCATTGTATGGTTTGCGCTCTGGTTGTATCGGAGCACACCACACCTCCATGCATTCTAGTAGAGTCGTTAGTTGCTCAACGGTGTTCAAGATCCCTTGATACATATCCTGGTAGGCTTGAGCTTGGGATGGTGCAGCAGTGGCCAAAGCTGGGCGTGTCGACACTTATGGAATTTGGGGTGGATATCTTGCCAAGGGTATCCTTTTTGGGTTTACCTGAATATATTCTAGCTTCCTTCCCAGTGGGGAGAAGTCTTGATGTCCTTTTGGGGTTAGGTTTAAGCAGGATGGCGGTCCTGGTTCCGAATTTAATAGGCGTCCAAGCTTGGCTTATTTCACTAGGACAAGTGCCTATGGTAAGGAAACCACTTCTAAGAACACCTTTTGATGTTCTGCAGGGGAACACATCTAGAAAGGTAGTTTCCTCGACACAGCTTAACATTAATTCACCCGAGTTGTTTCATTTATTCATCCCGGTTGGCTAATATTTCCTCAAGAGAAAGGGACACATTCTCATGGGGGTATAAAGTGGGTCATAGTAGATCTTGGATTTATTTTTCTCATTGTTTGGGTTTTATGAGGGAGGTAGTAACAGATTAACTGAGGGGGAACCCAAATTTAGGACTGCTCTCTAGTTTTGGGTATGCACACCATCAAGCTCGGTGGGGGATACCTATGAGAGGGAACCATATTCATTTTCATCCTCTCCCTCTATGCCATTTTTTGGTGAGATACATGGGGTTAATGTTTACCACATTCACTGATGCGTACCGCATTGGGGGTGGTGTACCCAGTGCCGAATGGTATGAAGGATTTATGTGTCCTTTTTTGGATTCTATGCTTCCATTCTATGGTATTATTTAGTGTTCTTAGTGAGGATTAACCCGAAGGGAGCCCTGATCTGACCTCGTAATGTGCCTTAATCTCAAAGGGTGTGATCTACGAGAAGGGGTGGAATATGTGACTCCACTACTCATCGTTCTTCCTAGATGGGAGAAGATAGACATCTACTGTGTAGGGAATTGAGGTAAAAATGGCCCTAGCCATATGGGATGGGGTTGTTCCAAATCTTCTGTTGATGCTCTACAACCTAGATTTGTTGGTCTTATAGGGTAATTTTGATTTAAAAATGCCCCCAACCTTGTGGGATGGAAATTTTCCTGCATCACGATGGTAGCTGCCGCTATTGCCACTTTTCCGATTTCACGCACTACCGCGTGAGTGTGAGAAGAGTATTTCATTAGGTCTACATGGAATCTATGGTGTTTTGAAGACATGAGACTACTTTCTGGTTGGCTTCCATTAGGTAGGAAGCCTGCTGGATTTTCTAGGTCGCATGAATCATAATCTTTTTGATGGATTTATTGCTTCGTTCCTCACACTTTTTAGGCTTACTCTAGGACAATTTTTGTTGAGTATACCATCTTTCATGATCAAGAATTTCATTTAATTACTTTCCATGGGTAATGATGTTTCAAGATGTCATTTCCAATGGGGTTTTCTATATAAGACATGGGGTGAATTGTAGAGCTCCATGTTCTCCCCATTCTCGAATATGAACTCTAGTTGGGGTGTTTCCAATGAGGTGACCCAACTTGTGCAGGGCATGAAGGCAAGCCAGTTCAAGGTTGTTATTTTTCCTTTCTAATCATGACATCCTTGCGGAGGGAAGGGCTTCTAGGTCGATTAGACAACGAAGCTCCCCTAACATATTAACATGGTCCACATACCCTTCATAAGGCATGGAATTTTCTTTGAGATAAAAAAGAGTCATCCATATATTAAGGCGAATGTCATGTATACATTCCCCAGGAAACTCCTTTGGTATATCGATGTGAGAAGTGGTCATGGGCCAATACATCATTGGTATATTATCCTTAGCTAGTTGTATTTTCACAAGCAACATATCCTGTTGTTGTTCTTTTGGGGGCTCCTCTACTTGATATGCCTAGCTCGACTACTTCTTAATAATTTTGTTCCATGTAACAGGGCTAGTGGGAGCCTCATTGTTATGTAAATGGCACGGGGTGGATTAGATGATTATCGTGACCCCAAACCATCCTCTGGTTGAGAAAGGATACCACTATACATAGATGGAGTTCCTGATATGTCTGACTCCTTATTTCTGAGTGCATCAGCATAGGAGGGCCTTCTCAACTTTGTTCCGACAAGGAGAGGGCCTTCTCGCTAGTATGAATTTCAATTGTTGGGAGGGCCTTCACAATTGGTGCTACAATGGCAAGGGATACTATTTCAACTTGACGCCCGACTGTGGGAAATGTCTTTACTGTGTATACCCTGGGGAGGACCTTCAAGGTGGGCTATAATGAGGGGAGGACCTTCTTGATACTTGATGTCACTGAAGTCATGACCTTCTCGATGACTACTATGATTGTAAGGAGTAATATCACATCCTAATAACTAGCTACATGGAGAATATATGCAGTTCACATCTAGGGGATAGCCTTCATGACGTACTTCAATGAAGGTAGGACCTTCTCGTTTCTTGATGTTACTATGGGGATGACCTTCACAGCAAATTCCATTGTGGGGAGGGCCTTCGTAATGACCTTCATCATGGTGAGGACTACAATCATGACTTGATGTCTGACTACAGGGAGAAGCATATTTGCAGTGTATACCATGGGGAGGACCATCAGGGCGGACGATAGTAAGGGGATGACCTTCTTGTTATATGATCTTCAGGTCAAGGGAAGGGATACTCCGATGTGAATCAAGAGATATACACTCGTGATCAATCATTCTTGTCTCATAGAGTGATCTACCATGGGTGCTCTTGGTAAGACCTTCAGAGCTACTGGGTTCAGCATTGCGGGGAGGGCCTTCGCAACTGATACCGCCACTTCCATAATTTGTTTATGGATTGACAGATTTTTGGGCCTTTATTGATATATTTTTTAGGGTGGAAAGAACCCCAGATTCTAGCCGAGCAGGATTATGTATGCGCTCTTCATTTTCTGGTTGCCTTTGTTGTATTTTATTTTTGAGCACACTCTAGTTGGAATGGGTATTTGTTCCCAATCTGTTTGTCTGTGTATTTTGGGATACTGCTAGAGACCCTACTAGACCAGAGTAGGGATGAATAATTGCTCCGAAGTGATTGACCCATTTTGTGAGTAAGTCATTCAGTTCGAGGAAACTGGGTCGTGGGTCTAGTTTCTTTCCTTTTACACCGATGAAATAAAGTCATGGAATGTTTGGATGATAGGTTCTGTGATCAACATATAATCTTCAATCATTTCTATGATGTGATTAGACACATATTTGACTAGAATGGGTATGCATTCCCATTCCGATATCAGAGCAGAAGTTTGTGCTTGCTCTGGTCCTATATTGGTTGCCATAGGATACTGGTAGTTCTCTTGTACTGAGACAGAGGAATGAGTATACCACCGGTTTTCTCCTCCGGTTTCCAATGTATTTTACTGGTGGGATTTATATTCAAGAGTGGGGATTTTCTTCTTCTCGTTTTCTGCTGTATTTTC
This sequence comes from Viscum album, assembly GCA_963277665.1. Lineage (NCBI taxonomy): Eukaryota > Viridiplantae > Streptophyta > Magnoliopsida > Santalales > Viscaceae > Viscum > Viscum album. The sequence continues at coordinate 303,425,440 of OY728144.1, forward strand.
CTCACTGGATTTTTAGGCATCTGCAAGAATTTGACACTACTCATTTCTTACTACCACTCTATTTGTATGATTGGATTGATATGTGTTAAACGGGATTTGTGAATACATATAGCTGGTTGATGTTCTATATAGATGATAGGATTCTTGTGCATCAGCAGATATATGTATCTGACTATACTTTGTCACTCTGTCTGCACGATGGGACCGATGAGCACTATCAGGAACATGCATGTTCTTGTATTGTGCCAAACTATTTTTGTGGTGGTCTTGAGTGGAGGGGACAAAGTTATACGTCTTCACATAGAGCGTAAATTCATTTGTGCAACAATGTTTCTCCTCAGAAACAAGGGTGATATCATTTTCTTAATTATATATTTTCCACCCTTAGTGGGCAGCCTGAGGGGCCCTGGTCTCTTGGACTTCAGTAGGTGACCTCGGTATAAGGTTAAATTCAATGCGAGGAGGCTTGGTCATTTGGTTTTGGTGACTACGCTCTCCAATAGGGGACCACGAGTAAGACCCCTATGCGGTTGAGATAAATTTTTCATCATTGACTTCATTGGACTCCATAAGTTAAGGGTTGTACTCATTGTCACATTCTGAGGATAGGCTCCCGAAATGGTTTGAGATGACCACTGGGGTCACCATGTACTGGGGCACCGACTACAGATGAGGATGAAACTGGCGTGCCTTTGCAGACTATAGGGCTTGTCTCATAGCATCCACCATGAGGAGAGTACCATTTCAGTGGTATTCTTTGATGAGTGTGTTAGATACCTAGCATTGAAGACACTGGGTAGGTGAGGGGTATTTCTCTTTATTGGGGCCCCAAACACCTGTAGTATCATTGATGCGTGTGTCATCATTGGTCATTGGGATGTAATTTTGATCAAAGGTTCCTCTGTAGGAACCTGTAATATACATATATTACATATAGACCACAAAAATATGTCAAAGTAGCAATCTTTTAAACATATTCATACTTGTCAATTCAGATTGGCCCCTTCCCCTTTTTTCTATTGTGGGGTGAAGGGGCTCGAGTGGGGTAAAACCGCCACCTTGGTTAAGGATTCATGTTGAGTTCACCATTTTTTTTAACCTTTTAGGTGGCACGTTCGATGCATATAGGGGGGGAAAAATGGTCCAACGTGCAATATCCTTTTATCTATTATCATTGAGGTATAATCGCATCCTTGGTTAAGGATTCATGTTAGGTTCACTAGTTTTGTTTCACCACTGAGGTGGCATGTTTGGCGTGCATAGGGGAAAACAAAATGGTCTGACATGAAATATCCTTTTTTCTATTATCATTGGGGTAGAAACGCCTCCTTGGTTAAGGATTCACATCGGGTTCACCATTTTTGTTTCGACTCTGAGGAGGCATGTTTGGGGTGATGAAAAAATGGTTTGGCGTGCAATATCTTTTTGTCTATCATCACCATTTATTTTGTTTCAACCCGCTTTGCATTATGATCCTTTAAAGGACCGTTGGATGAACCCCATGGGTACTTGGTAATTTACTACCTTCATATTACGAAGGAGATTCCATAGTCAGATGGTCCCAGCGGGCGATTTCATGGGCCCAAGTACTTGTGCAATCGATCCTCCTTGGATATAACTACTTCAGATGGTCTTCAATGGGATTATTTGTGGAGCTAGAAACACCCAATGACCCTGTTATCCATGATTCATGGACCTTCTTTCCAAAGGTAGACACTCATTAGTTGATGATTCTGCCAATGACACTTAAGGAATCCATTGGTCGAGAGGATGAGTAGTCGAGCTCACCACAGCCTTTGGGGGGATGATTGTTTCATATTCTGGGGATCTCTTATTGATTTAAGTCATGTTCATATGCTTATTTATCCTTGTTTCATTCCTAAAGAGTATTCCCATGGGATAATACTGGTTTACAGGATCGTCATAGGAAAATTTGTATTTGATTATATGGAGGTAATACTGAATTGAGCTATACAAGAAGACACTCTAGAGTTTATCATTATCTTGGGAGGATGGATGGTGACTTTATGTCAGGATCAGACCCACAAGATGGGTTTCCTACATACCCTCAGGATATGAATAACAACCCACGCAGTTCAGATGAGATGGGGCTTATGCATGGAAGTTTCCCATTTGGGGGGACATTGTTGGGAAAACCCTTTTGGATGGGCACCCTTTTGAGATCGGGCCTTTTGGTTATCATCCTATGTATTCTGGTTTGATCAGGAATCATAGTTCTCATTGTTCATAAGAGATGGTGCTTATGCATGAAAACTACCTATTTAAGAGGACATGATTGGGTGATCCCTTTTGGATGGGAACCCTTTTGAGCTTGCTCCACTAGGTAGGCATCCTACATATCCTTGTTTGATCATGAATCTTAGTTCCCATAGTTTAGAAGAGATGAGGATTACTCATGGAATCTTCCCATTGAAGAGGACATGATTGGGTGAACCCTTTTTGATGGGTACCCTTTTGAGATCGATCCATCAGGTAGGCATCCTATGTATCCTGTTTTGATCAGGAATCAAAGTTATCATAGTTCATAAGAGACGAGGATTACACATTTAATCTACCCATTGAAGATGACATGATTGGTTAAACCCTTTTGGATTGCCACCCTTTTGAGCTCGGGCCTTCAGGTACGTGTCCTATGTATCCTGGTTTGATCAAGAATCAAAGTTGTCATAGTTCAGAAGAGATGGGTCTTACGCATGGAAGTTTCCCATTGAAGAGGACATGTCTAGGTGAACCCTTTAGGATGGTCACCCTTTTTAGCTCGGGCCTTCAGGTAGGCATCCTATGTATCTTGGTTTGATCAGGAATCAGAGTTCTCATAGTTCAGAAGAGATGGGGCTTACATATGGAAGTTTCCCATTGAAGATGGCATGATTGGGTGACCCCTTTTGGATGGGAACCCCTTTTATATTGGGCCTTTAGATAGGAATCCTACATATCCTGGTTTGATTAGGAATTAGAGTGCTCATAGTTCATAAGAGATGGGGCTTATGCATGGATGCTTCCCATTGAAGAGGACATGATTGGGTGAACCCTTTTGGATGGACACCCTTTTGAGCTTGGGCCTTCAGGTAGGAATCCTATGTATCCTGGTTTGATCAGGAATCTGATTTATCATAGTTCAAAATTGGGTGGATCTTATAATCATCAAAAATTACTAAGACTGGATGAGTCATGATCGGTGTGAGAAACAAGAGAATGTGAGAGATTCAACCAACTACATGCTTCCTATCCTACTAGTGGGAGAGGGAGAGCATACAGAAGAAGATGTCGGGGTGATTGTGGTTGAGGGTACAAAGAAATAAACATTTTAATGTGAGATAACATTAAAGGACATGAATCTCGACCTTCAGAAGTTTGGGGAATTACCTTTGTGGAAGTGCCCCGTAACACGATATGGGAAGGGGAGGAATGTCGTCCTCATCAAAGGGGAAAGTGAACATAATCCCCATATCACTATTCCTCATTGAATGGAAAATTTGGTGATCATAAATAATCCCTAGAATTCTGAAGTTCATGTAATCGTCTCAAGGTTGGTCTCTGGGTTACCATGGAAATGTATACCCACACACATCCCCAAAGACTGAACTATTGTGGGAAGAGCCTTTGTGACTCTGCTTACCATGGGTATGTAGACTCAAAGGGGCACACTGATGCACCTGATAGCCTAATCATATGGGTCTAGTGGATTTGGAGGAGGCTTCGGCCTAATTCTGGGGAACTGGTTTGCTGAGAAATTATGGAGGACTGGATGGTAAAGGAGGGGCGAGATTGGAAGCTGATGGAATAATACCTAAAAATACGCCATTCTGCATACTGGTTTTTATGTGTAATGGGGGAAACTCCGCATATCGTAGTGGTATGTGGGTAGAGGGTTCATCAGCGTACCGATGAGGTATGTGGGGATGGGTATAAAACACCATGTACCATGGTGGTATGCGTTCCTAGATGAAATATGTCACACTTCTTTGGGTTCCATCCGCGTACTAATGTAGTACGAAGTGCTGAGTTAAATCCGCATAGTGATACACTTCATGGAACACCATATTGAAGGAGTTTATGAGGGAATATCATTCACAAGGAGTTCATCTGGGAGAAATATGTTGTTGATGGTTTCACCAGTTACGTTTTTGGTTCTCTTATTGTTATTAAGTTCACCTGTTTTATTGTTTGCGGTTGTCTGTACCTTCGGAGAGTGTAGTTCGTAATTCGAACTTCACTTATGATTCAAGACTGAAGCTGGAATGTTCTCTAAATTCATTCTTCCAACATATAGGGTTCCTTTCGATCATTCTTTTTCTGTCCCTTATCAATTCCTTCTATGAAATTTTTATAGAGAATTGGGGAAATTGTATCTATGGGAATATGGAACCATTTGTGGAGGCCCATGAAGAGATATCCTAACCCGAAAAAGACTCGGTCAACTGGGGTTTGCGGAAGCTGCGGTTTGCGATCATGGTTTGCGGAACCCTACCGTTTTTCTTCTTCCATGAACTATTGAGTTTTCAGGATGGTATGTGGATAGGCTTTGTGTGCATGATCCCTTCAACAATGCGGTTCCTGATCGACTGTGTTTTTTGGCCATTGCTCTATGGTGCAGCACCTCGCGGGATGTTTTGCATACTGGTGGTTCGCAATCTGGGCAGTCTGCAAACCCTTCCCAGTGATAGTACGCAGGACACTTAAAATATTTTGAAAAAAATGATTTTCTTAAAGTTTTTTCTAATGTTTTATCTCAATTTTAGTCCATTCTCCTTTTTAGGCTTGTAGAAATACTTTCTTTCTTCTACAAAGTTATTTTGGGAGTATTTTCTTCCCATAGACAAATTTTCAGGACCCCACATCAATGAACATATTGGAAAGAAGGTAATTATTATTTTAAATTTAAATAAATATAATTATACCATAAATATCATACTATTTCTTTAAACCCACCTATATATACAATCCATGTGAGGGGGTGATGAAAAATAAAATACATTGATTTGTGAGGCGGTAGCAGGCACGTATGCACATGTGATGTTTTTATTTTACATTGAATGGTAAAGAATCAATTATAATATTTATTTACCATTATATAATAAATTTTAGTTCATATATGTCATATTACATCATTTGGATCTACTATTATTATCATCCATAAGAATTAGTAATTAAATATTAAATACACTGTCTCACGAGGCGATAGTCCAAATGTAATCACAAAAGTTGATTTCAAATTACATTAGATGGATAAGTATATGAAAAAGGGTGATACCAAAAATATAATAAATATTTATTATATGGGATATATTTATGTTATTATTTTAAAATGTTTAGAAGATGTTTAAAATAGGTAAAATAAGAAATTAAAAGAAAACAGTTGATTGAGAAATATACATCTTCTTTAGAAAACCTCCTCAACATTATTCATAAAGACTTCATAGGATGGTATTATGATAATAAAAGGACCAATAGGACATGGGGAAAAATTTTAATAAGGTACTTGGTTAGGTATATATGAGATAAAAGACTCTATAAGTGTGTATAAGAGATGAGAAGTGGTGTACTTTTTTTATTAATGGAGGGGATACACATGTAATTTTTCAAAATATTAAAATATATTAATGTATTAATCACGAAAAATGTTTCCTAAATGACACATAATTGAAGAGAATTTGGGATAGGGTTTATATATAATCATTCAATAGTCTTTATATAATATTTTAGGTCATTTAAACCTTTTTAATTCTAGTTTTACCCATAAAATCATTTTTAACACTTAACATGGCATTTATTTTTTTTAGCAATGTTACTATTCATAATAAAGAAAAATGAGGTTGTTCTATTAATAAAAATTTAAAAGAAAGATATAAAATATGAAATAAAATTTTCAATATCAAATATATAAAGGAGGTAAATGTTACTTTTAAAATCAGAACACATAATAAGATGAAAAATATTTTTATGGATAAATACTTGTTTATGTATAAAAATGTCTTTTACTAAATTAAAGTATAATTTTGATATATGTGAGATAGGTGTTAAATTTTTTGATGCATATAAGAAAGTGTATTATCTTTTTCATGCTATGATAATGTTCATTATTAATGAATTTATGGATTATGAAAAAGTTTCTATTTATAGTGTTAAGGGACATAAAACATGTCCAATTTGTGAAGAAGAGACCTCATATTATCAATTGTAGAATGGAAGAAATAAAGTGTACATAGTAAATCATATATTTTTTTTAACTGTTCATACCTTTTATTGATTAAAAAAAATTAATGATATACATGAATATAATCTTCCGCCACAACTATTGTATACTGAAGAATATTAGGACAATGTGAAAAATATTGATATCAAGTATAGAAAGAAATGATGTTACAATCATCAAAAAATATCTGCAATAAATAGTCTATCTTTTTCAAACTACCTTGTTGGAGATTTTTAGAGATTAAATATTACAGTGATATAATGCATGTTAATAAAATATGTGATAATTTGATTGGAATTTTTTTTGGAAATTAAAGGAAATATAAAAGATGGATTGAATGCTATATTGTACTTGATATCAATGGGAATACATTTGGAGCCATCTCCCACTATGAAAAGAAACTAAACATATTTAACTTTTTCTTTTCAAACATTAATAAAGGGTGATAAGTTGAATATTTTTTAGTGTCTTTAAGGTATTAAAGTACGTAGTGGATATTCTTCAAATGTGAGAAATTTTGTGTAATTGAAGGATTTGAAATTATTAGGTATGAAATATCATTATTGTCATGTATTGATGAAATAACTGATACTGGTCACACTACATGGTATATTATCGACACCTATCCAAAATAATATCATCAGGTTATGTATTCATTTCAAATACATGTGTAGAAAATTCATTAATCCAAATTTATTAGATGTATTGGAGAATAAGGCTTCTCTTATTACTTACCAATATGAAATTTATTTCCCACCAACATTTTTTTATATAATTTTCCATATAGTGATTCATCTAGTTCATAAGATAAGAAGATGTGGGATTATTTATTTACATTGGATGTTACCTTTTGAAAGATATTTGAAAATTTTGAAGTGATATGTTAAAGACCATAATCTACTGGAGGCCTCTATTATTGAACAATGTGTGTTAGAAGAGGTGATTGAGTTATGTACTAATTATTAATATTTAATAGATCATGTTGGTCTCTCTATATATCGACACATGATAGTTGATTGTGAAGGTAGAGGGATTTGAGACTTAATGGTAAATTTAATTTTACATGATGAAGTGATGTAGGCACATTTATACATTTTGAACAAAACAAATTATGTTTAACCATATATTTAGTCGCATATTTCTGAATTAAAGGTATGATATCCGAAAAGAAATGAAAATTGGTTGATGATTGAGCATAAAAAGATATTTGTTTCATGGTTTAAGTAGAAAGTCATCATATATATATCTACATTAGAAACATTGAAATGGTTGTAAGGGGGCCATCTTTTATTTTAATCAGTTGATCTAGTTTAGATATTAATGGGTATACATTTTATGGAAAAAGGATGACATGAGTACCATTCAAAATAGCGGGGTAATGGTTGTTTCTAGAGTAGTGAATTATTCAAGTGTAGAAGATAAAAACCCAATTTCTACATTAATGGAGTATTTTGGAGTTCTTGAGGATATATGGGAAATTTATTATACTAAATTTCGAGTCAGATTATTTAAGTGTAAATGGGTTGATGGTAATAGTGGTGTGAAAGATGATGATTATAGGTTTACCTGGTTGATTTGAAAAGATTTAGTAGCAAAGGGGAACCATTTATCATAGAGACACATGAAAAACCAATATTTTATTTCATTGAAACATTTAATTATCACTGGTTCATCATTTTGTAAGGGAAAATAATTCCTTTGGGTGATGAGGATGATGATGATGTTATGGATTTATATGTGGCTTACTCGTCTATTGCCTGATTTTTGGATGATAACAATGACTATAATGTAGACATTTTCCATGTTGTATGAAATGATAAGACCAAAGGTATATATGATAACACTAAATTAATCTATTAATTATTTTTGTACATATTTATATTTTCTTTTTTCCTTATAAATTTACATTTGTAAAAACTCTTTTTTATTAATTATTTGATATATAGTTATATATATTTGATTAATTATAATATTATTTTGTTAAATTTTAGATTCAATAGTTATGGTTAAATATTTTTTGATTGAAAAAAAAACTACATACATCCTTCTGTATTTGTTAAATTTATACATATAAAAACACTTTTTTGTAATGGTGATATTTAGATTTATAAATATTTCTATCATTTTAGAATTTCTATTTATATATAATATTTTATCTTACATATTGTTTGTTTAAGAACCATGAAAAAACTTTTATTTTTTTAAATTACATATACATGACATTATTGTTTTACTTACATATTTTTTTCATCTTTTTTTAAATATTCACTTTTCTAATAACATGCAAGTATATAGAATATTGTTATATTTTCATATTTTAATGAGAGCCACAGGGAAAGAAGAAGATGAACATTTAGAAAGGTAATTTTTTTTCATATTATTAAATATTTAATATTATATTTATTTAATGAAATCAAACTTATAATTTACTAAAAATAATTATAGGCCTACTGATGTGCCTCATACGGAGATGTCTTGTCCTTCTTCTACCAATAAATAGATTTCTAGAGTTGGTAAATGTGGGATTACATGTTTACCAAAATTGGAACATGCTCATGGATAATAGATATTATATATTGATTTGGATTAAAATAATAACCCATCTAGTACAAATAAAACAAACCTTACTAATTTTATTTTTTTGAACAGTCATTACAAGATTAAAATTTTATATCCTGATTGTGGGTCTGTTAATAAGAAGGCCAAAGAGAAGATATAAGAGTATGTAATGGTAAAATATCTAAATTAATTTTTTTATCTCATTTTTTAAATACTATATATTTTACATAAATAATATTTAATTTATTTTATTACAAATGAATTTCATTTTTGAATAAAAGAAAGAAATTATGAAAAGATTCCAATATTTAGAAGTTGTTAGATGAAGATATTTTAAAACAAAATTGACAAAAATTATGCCTTTGGTAGGTTATAGAATGAAAAACCATGTATCAAGTACGAGTTTTTGGATTCATATAAATGGAATAAATTCTTCACCAAAATACATGATGAAATCATTTATAGTATGATAATTAGTTTATATTGTATGATTTATTATATATTACTTGAATACTTATAATTTTATTATTATGTAATAGGCCTCCAAGAGATATCATCAAGAGATCTAGTTGAAGAACATATACCCTCATACTCTATCATGTGGAGGGTATCATTTATTGGAGTATAAAATGAAATTAGAAAAGTTTGTTGCATTAATATCTCAACCTAGTAGTAGTTCAAGAGTGGTTTAGTTTTGTCCACTATCTCCCCCAATCACCATGAAAAATGGAAAAGAGTGAGAAGAAAGAAAAAAATAGTATCTTATATAGCAATGTAGTAAAGTAGCTGACATAATTCTTATTAATTTTTATTTTCTATGCCTATTAGTAATTTTTAAGTTAACAACACCAATATACCATTTTAATTTTTCATTTTAGGATGAATTCCAGGATCAAGAGACACATGGAAATTTTATCCCTGAGAGTAGGATAAAATTCCTAACAACCATTTTAGGTTGTCCAGAATACCCAGACCACATAAGAGGATATTACGTAGGAGTTGGTATTAAAAAAAATTCCATAAATATAAGAAATCAAAAGCCACAGAAATAGATTCCTCAAAAGCCAAGCCGAAATACCTGAAAAATTAAATGAGTGATCAAATTCAAGTAGCTTTGAAGGCTATGTTTGAATAATTGATGAGACAACCATGCCTACATAGCTTTTAAAAAAGCTTCCCCAGCCTGCCCAGCTGACCTAGCCTTACCAACTATCCTAGTCTTCCAAACCTACTCATCCTTTTTATATAGACCCTCTACCACCTTGTTTGGACCTGATTGTATACTGTAAGTTGTATGATTAAGATATTCATGTATGTACTATATCATATAGATTCATTTTTTTGGGGATTCTATACATCACAAACCAATGTAGTTGGGTTAAGTCAGAATATCTATAAGTGATATTTTTTATTCAAACAGTATACTATCATTTCCTACTGAGGAGGTTAACAGAGTTGGGGACTATATGAGTCATTTTTTACTTTGGTAGGATAGATTTCTACATTATTGGACATACAAGGTATCTGTTGTTTTTTAAACATTATTTATTGTTTCTTGAAAATAAGTTCCAATTTTTTCTCCAATTTATTTTATTTAGTCTTATAAAATATAAAAAAAATTAGTATAAAAGAAATAAAAATATGTCCAAGAATCAAAAAATTCTTATACATATGAAGTTTCTAAGGGTATACAAAGATTAACCAAGGTTTATTCTTCATTAGATAATATTTATGAGTTTTAGATGTCATCTAATATATTTGGAAGAGACTATCCATTGATAATTTTCAAAAAATATATGACATATCTTATTACTTTTTATGATCTCAGTGTGACTGTGATACAATTGTTTTCCATGTATGTAAATCTATCTTTTAGATATTATTTATTTAAATAAAGATGATTTCAAACGACTTACTATATTGATTATTTAATTAGGTATCTACACATGAATCTTATTCAAGGAATTACCACTAGTGTTTATGGTTATATAGATAAAGAATTCATATCCATGACAATGCAATATTTGAATACGTCTACTAGAGTTTCATATATATGTTAGAGATGATCAAATATGGTGATTGGGTGCTAGTTTATCCATTCCTTGATGGGGAAGAACACTATGATAATTATGAAATAATATTCATTATAATGTAATTATTTGCGAACTTTTTATATTATAGAGATCATTATATGTTAAGAAAATTCTTCCTAAATGAACTTACATTATATTGGGGTTTCTCAGTATTAGCTCATGTTCATAAAAAATTTATAAAATTAGTAGACGTGTATGTTTTATTATTTTTTATAATTTCTTAATTTATAATTCCTATTGTTTATAAATGTTTTTAGTTCATATATATATATATATACATATATATATATATTTAAAAATACAAGTCAGGAATTTTTTTTAGTAAAGATCCGTTGTCGATAGAGCAATAAAATCTAATCAATTAATTGGATGTGAATATTTTTTTTTTATACTAGATAATATTTGGTATTTTTAATATATATATATATATTGGATTTTATTTTCAATTTAATGTTTTATAACATCGGTTTCATCATCAAAAGGGAAGTATGTAATGTCTTTATTACGTATTAGGATTCATGTATGAGATAATCAAAACTGGAAAAACAAAGGAATTTTATAAGGTCTGTTTTATTAAATATTTTATGTTTTATATCAAAAAATTTTATTTTTGTTATATTATACCATTCATTGATATTCAATATCTTCAGTGATCCTAAGTCATATATGAATGAAGAACTTACCCATATTTGTAGTTTGTATAAAAACTATTTGTTAAGTATGAGTATGATTTAAATTATCATGTATGTATATTATAATTAAATTTAGAGAAATAAGTATTTAGATAATCTTTTTATTAATTATTTTTTTATATTATGTTTATATTTATAGGGTTTTCTATTGTATAAAGGGTTATAGATTTAATAGAAAATCTCCATACTACACTAGCCTTTAAATTGTTAGGTATGTATATTTTAGTTAAAGAATAAAAATGCCTAATTATACATTTGTTTTTTTCTTAAGGTTTTTATATTATGTTTTTTAAAGGTTTCATATGTTTTAGGTATTTCTCATTTACACATGGTGGTTTTATTCAACACATGGTATTAAATTCTATTTGTAGAAGTTATACTGTAAAAATTGACCTTTTGAACTCAAATAACACATGTTTTTGACCTTAAAATAATGTTTTTTCCCCTATAATGATATCCAACATATGTTAGTTTACTCCCAAGGTCAGCTAGAGAACATATTCTCCAACACTATGAAAAATATATATATAGACTTCCATATGTCAACCATTAACTTCACAACCAAAAAACAACGTATTGATTAAAAAAAATATTGTTTTTATCTAACATGTGGTGTTGAAAACTAAAACATTGTGGATTTGGCCATCTCCATTATCCAATGAATTCTATCATCCTTTTTCAGGAAAAAATTAACCAAAAAAACTCATAGGATTTCCCTAACATTTTAATCAACCATTTCTGAAATTTTTTGTTAACACATTTGTTGAAACAATTTATATAATATTAAAGACCATATATATAAGTTAAAATAAAACTTATTTAATATATTAATTCTCTTTTTAAACTAGTTAATAAAATTATTTGGTTTTGGGTACCCTATCTTTGCCAGTCTGAATCATTTTCTAACACAAAATGGTGTAAAAAATAAATGATGTGGAGCAGTGAGCAACTATTTCCATTGTTTATTTTTTATTTTTTACATGTGAGAAAAGAATTATAATTCTATTTATTAGATATTTGTTGATTATATTTATTTTTGTGTTTTTGTTATGGTTAGTATAGTTTATGGTGTGAGATATGATATCATTAGGAGGATTCATACAAGATATCTTCTATACTGATGTTTCTCGGTGTTTGGGTTTTAGATTGTTTTATTTTTTTCTATTGTATATTTTGTGTATATTCTATTTATAGGCTTTTATATCTGGGTAATGTTTATGTATTTATTTATATTTTAAAAAATATTTACAAATTTCAACGTTGGTTTGTATATAAAATGACATTGAATATATTTTATTATATTTTTAGCATCAGTTTTTTATAGAATCTGAAACCAAAAAAAATATTATGTTTGTCATGTTGGTTTCTATAAAAACAGTGATTCCTAAAATCCTGGGAATTTTATTTTTGATGTCTATTTCTTAAGAAACGAATGCTGATAACATATAGAAGATGGTTTTAGGTGTCATTTTTTTTATAAAACTGATTTTCAAACCCATTTTGACATCGGTTTTTATTGTAAAACGATGATTAAATAGATGTTAAATTGTATTTTTAATTAATATTTAGAAGTCAGTTTTCAGAAAACTGATGTTGAAAGTATTATTTATAGCGATTCCGTCATATATGTTAGATAAAAACTGATATAAAAATGTAAAAAAATTGTGGAAATTCCTTTATCCACTAGTGTATCTGCTACTTCCTTATACAAAATAGGATCATCATTTTCAATCAATAATGACTCACTATCCTCGATGAATATTACACTATATCTCTCTTATACTCTACCCTCTCTTCTTATCCTACATATTATTGGAGTCTCTTGAAAAACCACTTCTATAGGGATTATGGGATCATGTTCCTATGCCAAGTCATATGCTTCTTGGAAATCGATTTTATTAAATTCAATTTTCTCCCACTATTATTTTTAGATATGTACTTTCTATTAAAAATTGTGTCCTTTATTACTACTATTACCTTCTTGTTCAAGATATCATAGAGATAATATCCTCTTCTTTCCTTATGATATCCTATAAAGATACACTTCATTCCCTGGAGTACTATTTTGTTTCCATAAGTGGACTAATAAACTCCTTACAACCCCCTACATGAGTATGCAACAATAAATCATTCCTCCCATAGTTTAACTAGTTTTTAATCTATTTTTTACTATAGATGGAACTCGACTTCATATGTGTTTTGCAGACTATAATATATATATCCCCAAAATAATAATGGATGACTTTCATGACACATCATTGACCTCACCATGTTTGTCAAGGTGTAATTTGTCCTTTTACTGACACCATTCCAAAATAGTGTATATAAAAGAGTTAGTTGAGATAAACTCCCAAAATATTGTAAATAGCTGATTAAATATTGGTTAAGATAATCTCCACCTCAATCAAATTGAATCATCTTTATCTTCATTCCAAGTAGATTATATAATTCATTATTAAAATCCTTAAATTTCGTAAAGGATTCAGACTTATACCTCCTTAGATAGATACATCAACGTCTACTTCAGTTTTCAATAAAAGTATTGAATTAAGAATACACTCTTCTAGATTCTACTATAAAAATTACACACACATCAATTCATACCAATTATATATGATATATGGACTTCTCAACTTTACCTGTAAAATTAGGTTCGATTATCTTTCCTTTTAAACAAGAATCTAAATATCTAACTTCATAGATATTTTTCAATTACTTCTCATTTACATGAAAAATTTAATTATTCTAGAACTAGGTATTATATGATTCCTAAAAATATAATTCATTATCAATTTCCAACACTTTCTTATCCTATTCTAGAATATAAAAACTATTATTGTGATGTATCATACCATAAAAATTCTACTCTTGTAAATGTAATAGTTTTTATTTCCAAATTTTCTTAAAAATACATCTTTATCTAAATTAGATATAGATATAATGTTTTTCAACAATAGGAATATAATAATAATAGTTCATAAATACTATAATCATTCAGCTTTAAAACCTGATGAGGTAGTCTCCCATATCAAAGGTAGCCAGTTCTGCTCAGTCGATAACCTAAAAATTAACCATTCTTATAGAATCCTTTCTAAATATAATTATATATTGTATTTGGATAAAATTATGAGCTCCAAAATTTATATCTAATACAAAATGGTATATATGGATAGGATACCCTTGATAATAAATGAATATAAAACTTCTTCGTGCTTCTTCATACTTATGTAGTCTTCTTTTGGTGGTCCAACTTACTATGTGAAAAAATACTACATCTTGTTCCTTCACCTACATTTGGATCATCCTCTTCATGAAATTATGGTTTGTAATAACCTTAGAACATGAAATATCCTGAGGTACCTTTTACCCACCTTCCTCTTATTGTATTTTCTAACCATTTTCCTACCAGTTTCACCTTATCTCATAGAGGTGATCAACCCTTGATAATAGTAGATTAAGTCAACCAAAACCCTTTGCTAAAGATCCTTTATAATTTAAAGAACCCCAAAAGATGCTGGTCAAGTACTTTGAAATGTGATTGAATCTTCATTTAAGTAATAAAAGGCTTTCCTATCTTATTATATTTAACAAAAAAAATTTTATGTTTATGAATAAATATTTCCATCGTATCCTTTTATATGATAGTTAATATTATATGGATTTTACATAACTAATTAGTTGTCTCTTGATAAAAAAGGGATAATTAAATTTATTTTAATTCCATTTGGAATGATGGTTAATCCATTTTATGTGATTGTGATAAATAATGGGTAAATAATTATCCATACACAAGAAAAAATAAATTAAATATAGGAAGATCATGATATTTATAATGGTTTGTTTATTGATTGGATGAAAAACCAACCCTTTAAAATATAAAATAACTCATGGAACCATAGATTTGTTCAAGTTACAAATCCCACTTATATTACTATATACCTATTATGTTAGTCTCAACTTATATCCAAACTCGAACCACCTCTACTAGCCTTAGAGCTCCATACTTTATATATGTTTTACTCACATGAATGTGAGGAAACTGGAGATATGGGGTTTCATAAAAGAAATAACAGATATGTAGGCCCATACATAATAAGAGGAGGGGATGAAACATATTCAATTTTTACAATTTAATAATAATTAATAAAAAACATGAAATATAAATTAAATTAAAGGAAACTGGTATATGTATTGGTTGTTCTAGCTTATGATCATCCACAAATGTAATGACTACTCACTTAGTAAAACTATATAACATTCATTTATATTTTTTCTTTATTAAGTTAAATCAATCGAATCAATGAATTAAATATTTTATTTAGTAGTCAATTAATTTATCTTAATAATCCACTTGAACAA
This sequence comes from Viscum album, assembly GCA_963277665.1. Taxonomy (NCBI): domain Eukaryota; kingdom Viridiplantae; phylum Streptophyta; class Magnoliopsida; order Santalales; family Viscaceae; genus Viscum; species Viscum album. The sequence goes on from OY728144.1 coordinate 303,441,360, forward strand.
TCTTGGAAATACCATTATACAATCAAAAATAATAATTAATTTTATTTAAAATTAAATAAGCGCAAGAAAAATAATAAAAAGTTACATATCTTTTACCCTTATGGCCCATCACATAGTTAGTACTTATGGTGGAATAGTCAGTGCCACACTACATCATATACACAACATGTACAACCAGTATACATAGTGTGTATTAATAGATAACAAGGGAAATAATTTTTTTATATGTTATACCAGACACCATCACATGGAATGTATATTGGATACAATCTATGTGGTTTGTTTTAATTATTAAATTAATTATATCTCTACATATTTTTAGACACATGATATATATTTAAATCTATGTGCCTTGTATGAGTTGGCATGGATTTAATGACCTGAATTCCTCTTTGGACAATCCCACAACACTTGCATAGGGACTAGGTGTGTATTCCATGCAGGATAAAACGTATAGAATGGTTTGTATCCAAGATATATACCATGTAATTATGTATAGATAGTGTTATGTGGTTTGATATCCCCTACACATCATCCAATAAATACATGATGTGTATTGAACAACATAGTTTCCACACTTTTTTTCGGGAAAATTGTGTGTGGTTATACAACATGTATGTTGTCTATAAATCGTGTACCCCGTAAAACTATATAAATCTGGAAGTTGTGATGCAACACATAATTAACAAACATCATATAAAAATATACACATGACATAGATGATTTTTCATGATGTATAATTGTGTGGTTTACTAGACTCTATAGTGTGTACATTTTAGTTACATGCCACATAACTATGACCTCTGGATAGAATCTTCAGCACCTATGGATGGTATCCCTAAAGAGTATTCATCTATTTATCTTCCATTCTTTATGATGTTAAGGTAAAAAAACATGTAATATCAACTTTGAGAATAATAAACAAATGAACATCAAATGAATACTAACAGAAATATGTAAATCATTTAATAATTAAGAAATTAATATAAATTAGCATTTTGATGCAATATAAAGGTTCTGGAGCACAACAAAAGTGGTCAGGCCTATGAAAAAAAAATTAAATCAATTTTTTATATAAATACTAAAAAAAGACAAAAATGACCTCAGTAGGATCGAATATTGGATCATTCACATGTAATATATTAAATAATTTAAATTGATTTCCAATTTAATCAATTGTAATAATAATTTTATTTTCAAATTAGTTTACTAATTATTGTAATATCGTCATTTAGATAAAGGATTCTAGGCTAGAATCCTTATTTCAATGATCCACACATTTTTTATGAACCTTAGATAATCACTATAAAAATATTTGGGTATTAGAACAGGTTATTCTAATTCTTTCATTGTTCACCGTTGATCCCAACAATAATTCCATTGAGGGTTAAAGGATTTCTTTTGGTTTTCTCAAGGGATAAATTGAGAGAAAGAGTATTAGAGCCCTCTATTCTTGAGATAATTTAATAAAATTTTATATTTATGGATGAGATAATACTCTAGAAAATATTCATTGTGCACAATGATGTCGCTTGTGACTAACACAAGAAAATGATATAACTGGGTATTTATAGAGTTATGTTAAGAATTACAAATTACATATATAACCCTAAATAATAAATTCATCCTTAGAAAATCCTATGTCTAGTAATAATAAAAATATTATTATTATTTCCTTGACATGTGTGACACATATGGATAAAATAGAAAATATAATTTTGTAAATAAATAAATTAATATTAATTTAAATGATATTTAATATATCATTTTTTCTAGACCCTTAACTTAGTCTAATATTCCTCCCTAATATTTATCAAACATAGAATAAGTAATTCTTAATTAAATAAATAAATATCACTAAAATATTTATTTAATAACTAAATAAATATTATATTTACTAAACTAAGAAATAAATATTATTAAATATTAAACTCACATATTTATTCTCTCTAATAACTATTGATTAAATATATTAAATCAACATAACCCAAATAAATATTAATTATCAAAACCAAAAAATAATATTCTATTTAATTATAAATTTATAAATAATTTAACTAATGTTTTGGATATACTTAGTTTGTGACTTTCTAGGCACCTTTCTTCGTGGAATTTGTCCGAAATTGGATAAAGTCCAAGATTATCTTCTAGAAACACATAAATTAAACCATAGGAAAAATAATTAAAATCTATAAAAATAATAATACCCAATTAATGCTCACTTTATAACATAATCCCTTTGTGACAATAACTCATTAATTAGTTTTCATCACATGTTCCATTAACCCATATGTTTGAAATATTAACATTGAATTTCTTTAAAAGTAATCACTAATAAAACTTCAATGGAAATATTCTTAGTCATAAAGATCCATTCCAATCAAAGGAAGATAGATTTACTTACATTAACTCTAAATGGAAAAATCATTTATTGATCAATTCATTAATTTGGTATCACTCATAACACACCCAATGTATTTTACTTCATCATAACTATATTTCATCACAGTCTTCACCGATACATCAAAGTATACGACTCATGATATGCATTAATAATAATATCCATTATAAGGAATTATACAAAAATTTGTGGTGAGGAACCTTAAATAACACATATAATATGAATATTTACTATTAGAGAGTTTTTTCTCATAACCTTCTTTTATTAGAGATTACCAAGAGAAAACTTCATGAAAGAAGTCTTAATGTAACACGAGCCTCCTACCCCTGATATCTTGTATCATTTTTGTCTTTTTATGTGATGTTATACTACCATAGAAAAAATATATTTATGAATACTATCATAAAAATTTAATGTTCTCATCATAGTAGATAAATACTATGACATTTTAGTATGAAAAGTACCATTAGTACATTATCACATTCAAAATCACACATAGGAATAATCATAACATGATAAGAGATTTATTAATATTCAAAACCATTAATATATACATAATCATAAAGTATGAAGTAGTTGGTTATGGGGAACTAACTCTAAAATAATTGAGAAACTATATGGATATCAGTGTTTTAATGACAACAATAGCTAAGGACACATCAGTTAGATTGATCATGAAAATGTCCTCAAATTTATTATTTTTTAAATGAGTTCATTAATGAACTTTTTATATACTAATATTTGTTAAATTATTTTAGTGAAAGGAATATATATGTGAATTTTCTTGATAATATCAATAAAATTTTAAATTTTTCATCATCATTTACTTGGAGATTCATTTATAGAAAGGGAATATAGGACCTATAAGAATATGCCTTGGGTCTATTTGATATGTATTATTATTCCTTATTTCCTCCATTTTTTTTTCTTTGGTGGGACCCTTGGAAGAATCCTTCACTATATCTAAATCTATATCTCTATTTTATTCAATTTTTATCTTTCTATTTGTCAGCCTCCTTGACATTATGGTTATAAATCTCCTTCAAATCCTTTATACTTCTTATGGTCATCTACTTTTCCTCTTATCTAATAACTCATGTGATACCTGGTAGAGTACCAAGTGGCCTCTCAAATTATTTTTTAGAGAGATGTTCCAATTACAATTCAATATTATAGATAAAATATTGGTGATTTTATAAGTATGTTTGATGATTCTAAAGTTCAGTCTTAACATAGAAGAGATGTTTATAATTTTTTATGTACTTTGTCACCAACTCCTTGAATGAATATTTTGATACTTGAACATATGGATAGTTTTTTTGGAGGCTATTACACAAACATGTTTCTCGAGGATTGAATGTTTTATATGATGGGTTATAGTTCTTTCTATTCTTATGGGAATCCTAGAGGACCATGGGAATAACTTTAATTTTACAAATATTATTACTATTTACATCCTTGATTTTTGGGTAACATACTTACTTATAGTCCAAAATGAATTTGACAACAATTTTATTAATAGTTGTATCAAATAATGCTCACTTATCCCATAATATATTCCTTAATACCAGTTTTTTTGTATTGAAATTAGTGTGGTCCTCCACTCATCTCATTTTAAATCAATTTTTTGGATTGGGTTGAGTTCCCTAGTTTTGAATAGCTTGTCAAACCTCTATTTGTTTTTACATCATCTATATTTTAGCTGATAACTTAGTGGATTCATCCACCTCATAAATGACTCTTTTTATTAGCCTCTTTTCTCCATTCCAATATGTCACCTTGATTTATAATATGTATAATATTTCTTATTTTATAGATAATATCTACCTCAAGAGTCCTCCTTCAATTATCTAATATTACACTGATCAATAATTAAGTTACAAAACAAAGTATAAGGTTTTAAACTATAACCAAAGAGACACTCCATGGTGTGGGAATACTCATAATAAATATTTTATGTTCTAACATTTATTATAAGTGGATTTACTATATTGTTGGGAATATTTTTAAATATAACTCTTGAATATCACCATTTTCATAGGTGGGAATCACTTCTCTGGAAATATTCCTTCTACATTATCTCATGTTTTGACACTAAAAGAATATAAGGCTATATGAATGGTTTTGAAAACCATGATGGGTATAAGTCACCCCCATATCCATGGAAAAAAATTCATGGGAGTGAAATATACCAACAGTTTTTGGGGAACTGTAACACCCCAAGCTTCCATGGTACACTTCTCTTTGAATAACACAATAGCATGTGTTGTACGCAACTTCGAGTTCTAACACACCACAACCAATCAAACCAGCCGTTATGAATAGTAATACCAACTTTTTGAAATTTCATAAGTTTTATATTTCAAAATGGACTTTATTTTTGGATTCGGATTGTCAAAATTATCTTAGGGTGAATTTTTGGTAGTTTTCTGAAAACATTCAATTTTTGATGAATAGTGAAAAACACTGAGTTATAGTGTAAAATAAAATTTTCATTTAAATAATTAATTATGTTATTTAAATTTATTTTAGGTAATAATAGATACATAATACCTATATAAGTTCAATGTAATTCATTGGATTCAGTTTATAATAAATATATATATAAAAAAATTTTATTGAACTTTTTACCGTCTTTTACCCACCTCCTAAGAGTATTTGCAAATTTACATAAAACATAATTTTACCGCTTCTGTGAGTTGAATTTCAAAACTCCAAGAGACACGGTTGATATCATTAACTAAAATGTGGTTTAATAAGATGAAAATAATGTTTGGTGAATAGTAAATTTTTACTTTTATTTACCACGATTAAAAGTAAATATGGTAATTAAGGGTAAAAATGATATTATTGTTACTCTAACACATGTCCTAATTCTATTGGAAAAGTTTAATTCGACCAAAAATACCATAGGAATAAAATATTATCCTTTAGGTCCACTTGGATTAGATTAGGAAATTTATTATTATTTAATTCAAAGAAGAGTTAAAAGTGTTACATTCAATGTTTAATAACTAAACCATTTTTAATATAGGGTTACAAATAAGAAAAATTAGACTATAAATATTCATTATAAATATAAAAATATTACATACATAATGGTATTTTATTTATATTTTTTAGACATTAAATAATATAATTTATACATGACACAATAATGATGCAATAATTAACGTATTAATGAAGGATTAAAATAATTGATATTATAAATATCCAAATAAATTTAATTTGAAACTTTTTATGAATTCCAGTAATTTTATAGGTTAATATAAAATATTAGGGTTGGTTAGTTGAGTTTTTTTGAAGTAATAATGCTTTTATAAATTTAGAAAAAACAATATACCAAATAGTGTCAAATTTGACATAAAAGAGTTTTTAAAACAAATATTATATTATTAATTGATATTCTATTCCTAAAAATCTAAGTTTTAGTTAAAAGACTTATATAATGATATCCTTATCATTAATTAACCACTTGGAGTTATCTTGGAAGTATATATTAAGTTTATTGACCATATAATATAAAAATGCAAAGAGACATTGTAAATGTCAAATTATTTAACTAAGAGTTAAATCTAAAAGATATGGTTAATATAGTGACCCAAACATATCTAAAACCTATTTGTTGAGTTTTTTTAGACCCTTACCCACCTTATCCTTTAAGTAATTAATTTTTGGGCAATTAGAAACCGAAAATTATTTTATTATAAAATAATATTTCAAGCTTTTCCTAAGGTTCCCCTCACCCCTCTTATAAAAGGGAACTCCCCCTTCTCCCTAATTCACACCTTCAAAGACATTTTTATCAGACAAACCTTTCCCAAATACCCTCTAAAATAACCTCCCTTAATCCTAAAGGCCTTACTTTGGTCAGAAATCCAAACTAAGGAGCCTTTTTGATCAAATTAAAAGAAAGAACCCGAAGAAGAGGTAAATATTTCATCACCTCTTTCAAGTTCCTTTATTCTTAAAATTTCTCTTTATTTGTTTTTTCCATTCTAAAATAATAAATTCAATATATTATATATACTGTGATATTATTATAAATATGGTACAACCATATTCATTATTTTATCCATCCTTTGAATGACATGTCGCCATACGTGCGTACATATGGCTTACCGTCTCCATGTCATGGTGTAACTGTTATTCTATATATTATTATGTGGATGGGTATAATAATGATGTGTAATTGATGTAAATAATAAATATAAATAATAATTATTATGTATATATGATATTACATCCAATTATGTATGATTATAGTATCAAAATAATGATATTGTCGCCCATTCATACGTACAAATTACCGTCTCCATGAACGTGATGAGATTCATTCCCCATCGAAATCATTCAAGAATAATTTACATTTTATGATTAAAAATAATGATTATTAACATAAAATAATTCTGTATATAAATCAAATACATCCTATCCATAACAAACATGTCTTACGTAACCAATCATATAAAGAAAAATGATCTTGTTAACACTCAAAATGACGATACTACTAAATTATCATTAACAATGTAATATTAGATCATATATGATATCATATTAATGTATATGGTTATCATGTAATTTAATAACAATTATTTCACTATTATACAGAAGGTTAACCTACCTTCGACAAAGGAAAAGTACATGTTAAGGGTTAATTCTACAATCCCTTCATTATCCGAGGTTGTTTTTATGTGAGTATCTACTGGGACCTCTTTATCATTCACATCCATATTTCTTAAAAATGTATTTCAAAACATCCTTATTATTTTATAGACTATGGGTTAAATTTAATTATACATTTATTTACTTTTATAATATGTTTATAAAGGAATCTTTCTGTTGTTTTCCAAACAAGGTCCTTTATAACCTTTTTGACAAAATTAAGGTAAGAATGTTTTGTTTAACATATATGGTAGGTGCGGCTATTTTTTTCCTTAATAACATCGTCAAGGATTCCCTTAAAAGATTATAAGAATATTTTCAAAATAAATATTTTCTTAAATGATTTCAAAATATAAAGTGATATTCCTTTATAATGGTTTTGATTTTATCTATGTCCACATCCTTTGATGGATTTTAAGCTTATTTGAAGTTGAATTATTATGATACAAAACTTCTATATTGTATTTATGGTTTTGTGAAATGTTTGATAGTGGATGTTTTATTTTTACACCATTCATGGTTTATGGATAAAGTATTGACATTTTGTATGCTAGTTTTAATACGAATGTTTATGTTATGTTTAAAATTTTTCATATTAATAATGCATTGGAAATAGGAAGTGATGGGTGGAGCCTTTTATAACTCCTAGATGCATCAATAGGGTTCAAAAGACAAACTAGTGTCTTGGCACAATGCCTTGAAAAACTTTTATTTGCTGTCTTGGCACAATGCCTTGACTATGTGGTTATGAAATTCTGGAATTATGCATTCTATCATTATGAAAGTGGATATTGATATTGCATGTGATTATTGGACTAGTAGAATATCCATGTGAGTAAGTAAATGGAATTATTTTGATTTATATTTTCCATATTATGATGAATTTTATGTTGAAAAAGATTTTGTTTTAGTTTTATACATTTTTTTAAATTTTTATGGTTATTTATAAAAGTTTCTTCTATATTGTTATTCTTACTGGGAATTTGAGCTCACCCCTTTCTGTGTTTTATTTTTCCCAAGATGTGAAGAAGTATATTATGACTGACCTACAAGGATAGTATATGGGATCTTAGTGTTTTCCATGGAAACAATGTTTTTTTAGTTTTCCATTTTATGATGTAATGTAAACCTTATGAATGTATCTAGTACTTCCAAGGATACTAAACTAATCAGTCTTTAGAGACATGATCTTTAGTGATCATGAAATTGATACTTAATAATGCACCGACTCTGGGTAACTAATGTTGGGGCATTATAGTTGGTATCCGAGGAAGTTTAGTTCAAACCTTAGAATCTAGATTTAGATAAACTCTGATTAGAGCACATAGCCCTAAGATAGAGTTTGAGGATTAGTGTAGATTAACTTTCTAGAATTTTGGTATTTTATATATTTTTTGAGTATTCCAAGAAATAAATCCTTGTCTTGATATGAGCAGGTAGAGGCAGCTCTGGCATAGATGTACCTAGGGGTAAAACCTGAAAACAATGGGTTGAGCTTGACTCGGACGGTAACTGGTTCATGACAACGGGTCTTGCTGCACTCTTTGTTACGACACTCCTGGGGGATATTCTTAGGATAATTATTATTTTCTTTACAAACCATTATGAAGGGTTTATGAGTATATACTTCCTTAAAGATTTTTTTTATGATTATGGATTATATCCATAAACTTTTCAATTTATGTTAAGTGTTTTATGTGTTTGGAATTATATATTTGGATTCATAAACTATTCTAGTTTATGCCACTATTTTGAAATGGAGCCTAGTGGAAGAAATGGAAACTATATCAATGAATGTAATCCATGTAGGGATTTACCTCCTACTCATGATAATTATAGTGGAGCTGGTGATGCAACTGGTTCTGATTAGCTTATCACCATACTGGGACAACTCACTCAGGTTATGAATAACAACCTTACTCGTATGGAGCACTGTGATGCACAGTGTGGAGGATCAATGTTAGATCTCTTCATGAGGAAACAACCACCAACATTAAATGGGGGTACAAATCCACTAGTATCTGAGCAATGGATAAATTCCTTAGAGAAAATATTCCATGCCTTAGGGTGTAGCGAAAGGGAAAAAGTTGTCATAGCTGTTTACTGCCTCACTGGAGATGCTGATACGTAGTGGTCATTGATTCAAAATAAAAAAGAGTATGGTGAAGTATCAAATATGGAATGGAGGGAGTTTAATGAGATTTTCTTAGAAAAATAATTTCCTCGTGACCATCGAGAAGATATGGAAAGGCAATTTCTGAGTCCGAGGAAAAAGGAGGATGAAAATGTAGCAAAGTATGAAGATAACTTTACAAGGACAACGAGGCATGTTGTAGATTATATACGTAACCCAATAAGTAAGATTTATTGTTTCTTTTATAGGTTAAAACCATTTCTCCATCAATCATTAGTCTCACAATCCTTCTCTTCATATGAAGACATTGTCTCATGTGCTATCAAGATAGACAAAAATTCTTTAAGTCTTACGAATTTAAAGCAAATAAAGAGAAGAAGAGATCTTCTTAACACTCTAGAAATAGAAATTAGGGGATGAAGGGAATAGTTGAATATCCATACTACAGTAAATGTGGGAAGAAACACCCCGGTATTTTCCTGAAGGGAACAGGAGTCTATTACAAGTGTGGTTAAAAACGCCACCAAGATTATAATTTGAAGGGGAAGAAAGTAGTTGTCGATGTTAAATGATAAAATTTTATAGAAAGGGGGAATTATACGAATGAATTTCCTAATATTCAGGGGAACTTACCTCATAAAAAGGTCAAGGGATAAAGGCCAAGCTTATGATATCACTACTTCTGAGGTTGAAGCTTCGAAAGACATGGTGGCATGTAATTTAATGGTTTCCTCAAGTTTAGAAAATGATTTTTTTGATTCTGGATCATTTAATTATTTCATATCTTCTCATTTTTCTATGAAAATTAGATATTTTCAGCTATACTAAACAAGTGAGTTGCCAGTCGAAACTCTTAAGGGAAGTATCATCATAACATTTTTTTTGGAATCAGTTCCCCCTTTTCTACAAAGCTCATTGTTCTCTATGGTTCCTGAGCTCCATGGTGTTTGCCCAAATCTTTTTCTTTCGATTGTTGAGTTATATGAGGCCTCAGCGCTTCTCAATATGTCCTTAATCACTTGTTTTCTTCAGAGAAGACCGTCGGTCGACACCTTTGATAGGTATGTGTTTGATTCTTGGGGTCTTCAAAAGATGGCTACGGTGGGTTTGCTCGACATCATTTGTATCCTAATTTTATTCGCAATGGAGGACAACCACATCAAAGCCTGGTCAAGTGTGCCTCGAAGCTACAATGGAGTTCGCTTCTTCCCTTAAAGATCGACTTTCGATTTTTATATGAAGCAGGACTCACCTATCGTTGCGAACTGGATAAGATTCTAAAATATTCCACTCCCTTTCCAAAATCCATAGATTATTAGGATGCTATGGAATCTTGTTGGGAGATACCTATGCTCTGATCATCAAACTGCAGTAGTGTGTCATCCAGTGAATCCTCAGGTGTGTGTTGAAGTAGATTCTTCAAGGGAGCCCCCGGAGTTTGTTTGGATTACAATAGGAGATAAGTATCACTGTCGGCAATAGGTGGAGTATGAATCATGGACTGTAATATGTACTGAGTGCAAACATTTTGATCATTCACTGATGATGTGTAGAAGTGGAGCTAGGCACTGGGGTTCTGGACTAGACATGTAGACATTGGCTCCTGGGGATGGTGTCGCTTGTGACAGGCCTTTGAGGGTGAATTAAAGTGTCCCAATTGTTGATGGATGGATTGGCATGGGGTGTTCACCTATGCCCAGGACACTACAGCTGAAGGCAGTGCGAGGGGAAATGTGGGGTGCTCCTTCGGTACTGTGAATTCATAGAGTATTGTAGGGGCTCCAGTTGATAGCAGTGGCTGAGGGGCTGACCTCAATGCAGGTATGTTGATGCTGGAAGCTATTCAAGGTGGGGATTTTCAGGATGATAGAAGATCAAAACTAACTAGGGACTCTCAGAATTGGAAGGCTCACTACAGGGACATGTGTAGGAGGTTCTCTGTGATTTACCTCCAGTGGACTTCAATGGGAGTCTTGATGCTGGATCAGATGTTTCTCTTATGTAAAATACAATGGTTCCTCAATTGAATCCAAATATGTCCAATGTGGTCATCAGGTTGAGGCAGGAACTGGCTGGTCTTTCCAGTTATAACATTCGAGAGGGGGTGGGTTGCTCCAGCAGTACCCTGCTCAATTGGAGGAACAATTGAAAGGGAACAGTGCTGTTATGGAGCAGATGGAAGGTGGTGAGGAGGTTACTCTTTCTGTGTCTTCCACAGAGGTGGTTAGTTCGGTTGGTGGAGATTCGTGTAAGGGGAGTTAGGGGGTTTAGATCCTCGGATATGAACATCGATTCACCTAAGAAACAGGTTTGAAAGACTTAATGAGGCAGGTTTGAGCTCAGACCAAACTAGCCTGATGTTTGTTGACGAGGTATGCATGAAGGATTCCAAGGGAAATAACCCAAGACATTCAGTAGATGAAGACTTATGTCCGAAGAGTAACAAGAGTTTTAGGAGGAGGAAGGTTCATAAGGATTACTCCTCGTTACCCCCTCCATTGGATAATCATTCTACTAAAAAGGTAAACGATAAGAAGACACACATATAGATTATTGGCCACCAGAATTCAAGGGACCAGGGTGATCAATACTTGGACTTAATATTATGTTCTGAAGATGAAGTTGTCGAACTGGTCCTGTTGCTTGATGCAATTAATGAGGAGGCGACAAAAATGTTGGGGGGGGGGGGGCTCTCAACATAACTCTGAATGAGGAGCAATAATCGAGGATTGATAAGAAGGACCTAATTATGGTTTGAGGTTTCAATAAAAGGAAGATTAGAATTAAGGAATACATTTGGTCCTGGGACCAGCTGGCTTCTAAGATTGAAAAGATAATGATTGATTCATCAGGCATCCATGTTTCATCTTTATCCTAGAAATTGTTTAGGGAAACCGATTTTGGGAATCTCAAATTACTATTTAATGAATCTATTTAATGGATGGTTCTTGTTTTTGGGTTTGGGAAATGTGGTTTTGTGTTGTTTCTTCTTATGGTTCTTCTTCATCTTTATGTATGGATGAGATATGATGTTCGAGTGATACAATTCCAGCACTCTACTTAGATCTGCTTCAGATGAGGTACAGAGCAGGAAACCTTCACTGGTGCATGCCATTTAGATTTGGATGACCAAGAGGGTATGGCTATGCCATCGGTACTATTCCCGTGCATTCCTGCACATGACTTCTAGCTGAGCAGTCATGCTTTGGTGAAGGCATCTTCATGGCACAATTGCTGTGGAGGGGCATATCCTGTAGTTTTCTCTGGGTTCTCCTCTGTTTTTTTTGTATGCGGTTGTAATGATGGATCTCTTGGTTTCTCACTTTATCCTGAAAAGTGATTGGATAATAAAAAAGTTATTTTTCATCCACTCATCGTTATACCCATGATTGAATTTGATATAATCCTTAGTATGTATTGGGTTTTAGACCATGATGCGAAAATTTATTGTAAGAAGAAAGAGGTTACAATTTTCGATGATGATAAGGAGTACCTTATCTTTAGAGAAGAATCGTCACCAACTGATTCTTATCTTGATTTACCCCTAGTAGCTCAACTAAATTCAATTATTGGGGAGGAAGAGAATGAAATAACCGTGGGTGAGGAAAAGAATGTTCAAATAAAATATGTACCTATTGTGCAAGAATAAGTTGATGTGTTTCCAGAAGATTTTCCTGGAGATCCTCCAGAACGATAAATTGAGTTTTCTATTGATTTAATTCCTAGTTCAAGGCCCATATCGAAGAACCATTAGAGAATGGACACTGTGTAATTACTGGAACTAAAGAAAAAACTATAGTAATTTAGTAACAAAGGATTTATTCTCCCTAGTGTTTCTCCATGGAGATCCCCTATCCTTTTTGTTAAGAAGAAAGATGGATCTATGAGGTTGTGCATTAACTATAGGGAGATCAATGCTATAACAATAAAGAACATGTATCCCCTACCTCGCATTGATAATTTATTTGACCAACTTCACAGAGCTCAATACTTTTCAAAGATTGACCTTCGATCTGGATATCATTAGTTGTGTGTAAAGAAGGAAGACATTATTAACACAGCATTTCGAACCAGGTATGGGCATTACGAGTTTATAGTAATGCCTTTTAGATTGACTAATGCACCCTCTATCTTCAGGGATATAATGAATGAAGTTTATAAGGAATATAATGATGAATTTTTTGTGGTGTTTATTGATGATATCTTGGTATACTCCAAAATCTACGAAGATAATTAAAATCACTTGCGCATTATACTGAAGTCTCTTTGATGACATGAATTATATTGGAAGTTTGGCAAGTGTGAATTATGGATTCAGGAGATTTCTTTTCATGGCCATATCATCTCTAAGGATGGAATCTCCGTTGATTCTTCTAAGACAAGAGCAATCCATGAATGGCTAGAACCGACAAGTATAACTGAGGTACACATTTTTATTGGTTTAGCAGGTTATTATCGGTGTTTCGTCCAGAATTTTGCCCTATTGGCTAACCCATTAACCAAGCTCACACAAAAAGGGTTGAAATTTGTTTGGACAAAATAATATGAAGAATGTTTTGATAAATTGAAGAGAATATTAGTCAATGCTCCTATATTGAATCTACCTTCGAAGAATGATGGGTTTGTTATTTATAGTGATGCTTCAAAGAAAGGACATGGTTGTGTCCTTATACAGAATGACAGGGTTATTGCATATGCATCACGAAAACATAAAATTAATGAACAAAACTATCCCACACATGATCTTGAGTTAACAGATGAAATATTTTCTTTGAATATATGGAGACATTATCTCTATGGTGAAACATTTGAGATATATATCGATCCCAAGAGTTTAAAGTATATTTTATCACAGAAGGAACTAAACATGAGGCAAAGGCGATGGCTTGAACTACTCAAGGATTATGATTGAGTCAAACACTACCACCCAGGGAAGGAAAATAAGGTGGGAGATGCTTCGAGAAGAAAAGATCATGGGGTTTTGAACCAGATGAGATTTGAAAAGGATCCTAGTTTTATGGATCTAGTAAAGATGGATATGGGAATAACCATGGAAGGTGAAACATTAATTCTTTTTCAATTTTTTTCAAACCATCTTTAATAGAAAGGATAAAAAGTTCTCAGGTTGATGATTATGAGTTTCAAAAGAAGATTAAAGCTATGAATAATGGGAGATTGAGTGACTTCATATATAAAGATGGAATTTTAAAATTTGGGAAGAGACTTTGTGTGCCCAATATACCTGATCTAAAAAGATAATTGTTGGATGATACTAATAGCTCCAATTTTTCTATACACTCTGGGAGAACCAAAATGTATAAATATTTGAGGGAAAAGTTTTGGTGGGACAACCTGAAGAGGGAGATTACTGATTTTGTGTTAAGATGTATGGTTTTTCAACAAGTGAAAGCTGGAAGGCAACATCCTGGAAGAGTCTTGCAATCTATTCACACACCTGAGTGGAAATGGGATAATATTACGATGGACTTTGTCATGGGACTACCAAAGACTCCATGAAGGAACAATGCAATATGGTTCATTATTGATCTCCTTACTAAGTCAGCACATTTTCTGGTATAAGAGAACATTTACCACTTAAACATCTAGAAAGACTATATATTTATGAAATTGTGAAACTTTGTGGAGTACCCCTATGAATTGTTTATGATCATGATCCACATTTTACATCAAGATTTAGGAAAAGTCTTCAAAAATCCCTATATACTAAACTTCGTTTGACCACTACCTACCACCCCCAAACTGATGGAGAATCAGAACAGACTATTCAAACCTTAGAAGACATGTTGAGATCATGCTCACTTGATTTTCAAGGTATGTGGGATAAATATTTACCTATGGTAGAATTTTTCTATAACAATAGCTTCCATTCAAGTGTTCATATGGAACCATATGAAGCATTATTCAGCAAGTGATGTCGTACACCAACCTGTTGGGATGATAATGGTGAAAGAAAACTCATAGCCCTAGAACTGGTGGAGGAAACAATGTAAAAGGTGAAGGTAATCCCAAACCACATCAATGCAGCTGAAAGTAGGAAGAAGAGCTATGCCGATAACCGAAGGAAGGATTTGGAATTTCAGGTAGAATATCCTGTTTTCTTGAAGGTATCACCATGGATGGGTGTCATAAGTTTTGGTAAGAAGGGAAAATTAAGTCCCAGGTATATTGGACCTTTCAAAATTCTAGAACAAATTGGGACTGCAGCTTACCATTTGGAAATGCCACCAAGTCTCTCCAAAGATCACAATGTATTCTACATATCACTATTGAGAAAATACATGTCTATACCAATGCATGTACATACCTATGAGAAATTAGAACCGGAACTCGATCTGTCTTATTGCGAAGATCTTGTCAAGGTTCTTGATATAAGTGAACAAGTTCTGAGAAACCGGACGACTCGTCTAGTAAAAGTTCTATGGAGAAACCATAAGATGGAAGAGGCAACGTGGGAACCCGAGGAACTTATGATGAAGAACCACCTAAGTATTTTTATACAATAATATTCAAGAAATTTCGAGGAAAAAATTATTTGAATGAGGGGAGAATGTAACACCCCAAGCTTCCACAATACACTTCTCTTTGAATAATACAATAGCATGTGTTGTATGCAACTTCGAGTTCTAACACACCACAACCAATCAAACTAGCCGTTATGAATAGTAACAACCACTTTTTGAGATTTTATAAATTCTATCTTTCAAAATGGACATCATTTTTGGATTTGGAGTATCGAAATTAGCTTAGGGTTAATTTTTGGTATTTTTCTGAAAACTTTCAATTTTCAATGAATAGTGAAAAACACTGAGTTTTAGTTTAAAACCGAATTTTAATTTAAATAGTAATTTATTTTATTTAAATTTATTATGGGTCGAAATAGATACATAATACCTATATAAGTTCAATGTAATTCATTGGAGTTAGTTCATAATAATTTTAGATATATAAAAATTTTATTGAACTTTTTACAGTCTTTTACCCACCTCCTATGAGCATTTGAAAATTTACATAAAAATTAATTTTAATGCTTTTGTGAGTTGAATTCCAAAAATATGAGAGACATGGTTGATATCAGTAAGTAATATGTGGTTCAATAAGATGAAAATAATATTTGGTGAATAGTAGCTTTTTACTTTTGTTTACCACAGTTAAAAGTAAATAGGGTAATTAAGGGTAAAAATGATATTATTATTACCCTAAAACATGTATTAATTCTATCGGATTAGTGTAATTAGACCAAAAACAACATTAGGAATAAAATATGATCCTTTAGGTCAACGTGGATTAGATTAGGACATTTATTATTATTTAATTCAAAGAAGAGTTAAAAGTGTTAAATTCAAAGTTTAATAACTAAACCATTTTTAATATAGGGTTACACATAAGAAAAATTTTACAATAAATATTCATTAGAAATCTAAAAAATTTCCTACATAATGGTATTTTATTTATATTTTTAGACATTAAATAATTAAATTTATTTATGACACAATGATGATGCAATAATTACTATATTAATGAATGATTATAATAATTAATATTATAAATATGCAAGTAAATGTAATTTGATACTTTTATGGATTAATATAATTTTATATATTAATATGAAATATTAGGGTTGGATAGATTAATTATTTTAAGTAATAATGTTGTTATGAATTAAGGCAAAACAAAATACCAAATAGTGTCAAAATTGACAAAATAAGAGTTTTTAAAACAAATATTATATTATAAATTGCTATTCTATTCATAAAAATCTAAGGATCAGCCAAAATAATTATATAATGATAGGTGTATCATTAATGAACTACTTGGGGTTCTCTTGGAAGTATATAGTATGTTTATTAACCATATAATATAAAAATACAAAAAGACATGGTAAATGTCTAACTAATTAACTAAGAGTTAAATCTAAACGATAAGGTTAATATAGTGACCCAACATGTCTAAAAACTATTTGTTTAGTGGTTTTCAACCCATCCCCACCTTATAATTTAAATAATTCATTTTGGATCCATTAGAAACCGAAAATTATTTTATTATAAAATAACATTTCTAGCTTTTCTTATGGTGCCCCTCACCCCTCTTAAAAAAGGGAGCCCCCCTTCTCTCTAATTCACACCTTCAAAGACATTTTTCTTGGAGAACCCCCACCAAAATACCCTATAAAATCTCCTACCTTAATTCTTGAGGCCTTTTGTTAGTCATAAAGACAACCTATAGAGCCCTTTTGATCAAATCAAAAGGAAGAACCCGAAGAAGAGGTAAATATTTCATCACCTCTTTCAAGTTCCTTTCTTCTTCCACTTACTATTTCTTTGTTGTTTCTATTCTAAAATAATAACTCCAATATATTATATATATTTTTATGTCATTATAAATATGTTACAACCATATTCATTATTCTATCCATCCTTTGAATGACATGCCACCATACATGCGTACGTACAACTTACCGTCTCCATGTCATGATGTAATTGTTATTCAATACATTATTATTTGGATGGGTATAATAATGTTGTGTAATTGATGTAAATAATAAATATAAAATGATGATAAGAATATATATATATATGATATACCATCCAATTATGTATTATTTTAATATCAAAATAATGATATTGCCGCTCGTGAGTACGTACGGATTATCGTTTCCACGAACGTGATGAGATTCATTCCCCATCGGAATCATTCAAGAATAATTTTCATTTTATGATTAAAAATAATTATTTTGAGCATAATATAATTATGTTTATAAATAAAATACATCCTATCCAAAATAAACATGGCTTATGTAACCAATCATATAAAGTAAAATGAATTAGTTAACACTCGAAACGATGATAATACCAAAATACCATTAACAAAGCAATATTAAGAACATATATGATATAATATTAATGTATATGGTAATTGTATAATTTAATAACAATTATTTCACCATTATATAAGAGTTTAAACTAACTTTGACCAAGGAAATGTACAAGGTAAGGGTTAATTCTACAATCTCTTTATTATCCGAGGTTGTTTTTACGTGAGTATCTAATGGGACCTCTTTATCATCTACATCATTGTTTCTTAAAAATGTATTTCAAAACATCCTTCTTCTTTTATAGACTACGATTTAAAGTCATTTATACACTTGTTTGAATTTTATAATATATTTATAAAGGAATCATTCCATCATTTTCTAAACAAGGTCCTTTATAACCATTTCGACAAAATTATGGTAAGAATGTTTTTTTAACTTATACGGTGGGTGCATCTATTTCCCGCCATTATAACATCGTCGAAGCTTCCTTTACAAGAATATAAGAATAATTTCAAAATATTTTTTTTCTTAAATTATTTCATAATAGAAAGAGATATTTCTCTAAAAAGGGTTTTGATATCATCTATGTCAACATCCTTTGACGGATTTTAAGCTTATTTGAAGTTGATTTATTATGATACAAAACTTCAATATTATATTAAAGGTTTTGTGATAAGTTTGACTATGGATGTGTTATTTTTACACCATTCATGGTTTATGGATAAAGTATTAATATTTGGTATGCTATTTTTAATATGAATGTTTATATTATATTTAAACTATTTCATATGAGGAATGCATTGGAATTAGTAAGTGACGAGTGGAGCCCGCTATAGCTCCTCGATGCATTGGCAGGCCTCATGAGACAAACTAGTGTCTTGGAACAAGGTATTGACAAAATCATATTTGTATTCTTGGCACAAGTCCTTGACTATGTGGTTATAAAAGTATGGCATTATGAATTCCATCATTATGAAAGTGGCTATTGATATTTCATGTGATTATTCGACTAGTAGAATATCCATGTGAGTAAGTAAATATAATTATTTTGATTTATATTTTCCATATTATGATAAATTTTATGTTTAAAAGGCTTTTTTTTTTAGTTTTATACATTGCCTTAAATGTTTATTCTTATTTATGAAAGTTTCCACTATATTGTTATCCTTACTAAGCATTTGAGATCACCCCTTTCTATGTTTTATTTTTTCTAGGATGAGAAGAAGTGTATTATGACTGACCTACCGGGATAGTCTATGTGCTCTCAGTTTTGTCCATGGAAAAAATGTTGTTGTAGTTTTCCATTTTATGATGTAATGTAATCCTTATGAATGTATAGAGTAATTCCAAGGCTACTAAACTAATAGGTTTTTTGAGACATGATATTTTGTGATCATGACAATGATACATAATAATGCACCGACTCTGGGTAACAAGGGTCGGTGCGTTACAAGAATCGTGGGTATAAGTTTCCCAGGGAGGGGGGGGTTGTGAATGGCCTACATCCATTTTTTTGTAAATTACGGGAATATGTAACTCAGAACAAACAAATTTGGAGGGAATGGCCTATCAACACATTTCTCTAAAAACTGTGAATATAGGTATAACTTATTTCTTGGGTTTTTTTAAATCGTGGAAATATATTGTGTGGGAAACAATTCAATGATAAAACCTATACCCATAGTTTTACCAAATCATACGCATAGGTCGACCCATTATGTTTTCATAATAATAATAATAATAATAAATAATTTAATATAACTATTTGTACATATATATATATATATGAATATAATAACATTATAGGGGTTGTAAGATGGTGGAAAAGTCGTTCTTCTGTAAGCGGAAGGTGCTGGGATCATATCCCAGTGGATGATTTATTTATTTTAATAAGGATCTATACCCACGATATGGTCAAACCATGGGTATAAATATTTCCATTGAATTTTTATGAACCAGTTGTTAATGAACCGTGGGTATAGGTGGCATATACCCATAGTTTGGTAAAACCATGGGTATAGGTATATACCAATGCATTGAGCTCCCAAAGTTCATAAAACAATGGGTATGACCTTATTTTTCAATAGTGTGATCAAAATTGGTAGTGGAGATTCCAACTATTCTTTAGTAATATAAATTAATAAGTAACAAAATTCACTCAACCAAATAGCATCATCAGAAAACTAGTTGTTCTTAAAAGTACCAAAACTCTCTATATTACTGGAGTAGTGTTTAGGAGGGTCCTCACATTACATTCCACTGAAATAGCCCATGTTTTTTATCAATTACAACACAACTGACTTTATCTCAAAGTTTTTGGTCTAAATTGGTGTCCTTACTATAATTTGAGTGGCTCCATAGATTCATGAAAGTCCATATTCTATCAAATTCATCTCATTTTACACCCTTTCTACTCCATCAACTAGTATTTCTAGTTCTATATTCATCACATGGGGTACTCAGTCTATTATCACTAATATATCATGCCAAGTTAGTTTTTGATCTTGATATTGAAATATAATAGTTAACTACTACCTAAAATCTAAGATTAGGTGTGTCATACACTTAGGGCCTTCCAAAACAGTAATATAAATATTTACACATTTAAAATAGAATAAAATATTTAAAAATATAAACAGAAAAGGTAAGAGTTGAACAAGGATACTAATAATTATTTTTTGGATTATTTTATGATTTATATCCTGATATTGGTTACAAAAACTTGATGCATCCTTGAGTTTCATCACCTCTAGGTGTAGTGATTCAATTTTTAGAAAATAAAATTCATGACATTTTGAAAAATAAAACTACAAAAATTAAGTTAAGTAATAGAGATTATCAGGCTGATACACAGGAAACATAATTTTGAATACTATCATTGCGATTCTTTATTAATTTATATTTTTTAAATTTTAAAATGTAGAAACAAATAAATTTTAAAAACATAAGTAAAAAACAAATATATATATATATATATATAAAGGATATAGTGAAATAATTTTAAAGGATGAGTTTTCCTAAAAAATGTGACTTATTTAACTAGTAGAATGGAAATAATTTAGTAGTTCTGAGATTTCATAATGATAATTAAGTTTTAATTGATAAATTCTAAATAATAACACCTTAATTAATTAAATTACTTATAAATATAGGTTTCAAATAAAAATAAAGGTCATTTCATATCGAGCACAATGTCAAAAAAATAAAGAATACTTTTATAGTCCCATACATTCCTAACAGATTGATGAACCTCAATTAATTGTTCATCTCTATAAAAACAATTAAGGAATGAAATAAAAACTAATCTCAATGTGAAACTAAATTAATAAATTCAATATAAAATAAAAATATACCAAGTAACAATAAATCACTATTATCATTCTCTTTATTTACCATCCCTGAAGAGAGTACAAACTCATTATAGAATGAAAACCCATCACAAATGATGCACCCCAGACTAGTAATTCTAGGTTCTTTGCTAGAAACACATACTTTACATATAGGATTTGATACCAAGTTATATGATCGAAGCTAATCATATCTTTATTCTATATCATTTCCATAATATCAACATCACATCTCATAATAAACACTGAATCTCAAGAACTAAATGTTTATTATATTTTAGATCTAAATACATAATCAATTTATTTTAAAACAATTGTGAAAATTTCTATATAATTGATCTTTAATAGAATACATTTTAAAATTCACATTAGTTATACTTGTCTTCAAAACTCAGGGAATGAAATAAACAAAAGGTGTGAGCTCAAATGACCAGTAAGGGAAAATCTCATCAACATTTCATCCAGGGTGAGATCATAAGAGTATAACAAAAAATTAGTATTGTACAAATAACTTATAAAAAACATGGAATAATATTAGTTATTTATAAGTAATTATAGAATGAAATGTAATCTAAAATGAATAAACAAATTACAGGAAAAAAGAGTGTTGAATGATGGGATAATAAACATGATCAATGGAGTATAATCATAGTCACATGTGATGGAAATGTAATATTCCCTTGAAACCAATAATAATAAAGAACTTTTGCCAAAACCTAAGAACAAGATATCATTAAATTCATTATTTAAAAATTATAACATTGTCTTTATGATTCCCTAGTCACACCCTTGCATTTATGAGTCACTACTCACACTCATGCCTTCATGAGTCACTACTCACACCCACACTTTGTGGAAAAGTTAATTGAACTATCATATTCCTATATCAAGAGATATAAACCTCAAAAAATGAATTAGTGGGAGAGATAGGACCAAACCCATAATCATAAATACATATGTGTTCTCAAAGATATCAATCATTCATAAAATCATGAAAACCCATGGAAATAAAATGGGTTTCATGTCATTTTAAAATGTTATCATATAATTTTACCTCAAAAATACACTAGTTTATATCAAAATTAAATAATCCAAAAGTAATATTTTAAGTAGGGATTTAGAAGTTTATTAATAAAACATAACTTTACAGGAGTTATATGATTTGAGGTTTAGATTTAAAACACCCTTTAAAAATTATTGTAAAAATAACTTTATAAAACAATAAGAAATATCCATTTTTAAATGTATTGAAAACTCCTTAATTTTGCTTTATTAAAAATGAAATACTTTGATCCTGATATTTTTTTTAAAAAGACCCTTTAATTAAAAAATGTTTTTTGGAAGAAAATTTATTAAAAGAAATATGTTTTCAAAAACTTTTTTTGAGCATGCCTAAAACTATTTAAGACATATTTAAAAACCCTAGATGTTAAAATCAATTTTTATAATCAAGAATTTATTTTTAAAATAAAACTTTTAATTTTGATGGTTATAAAAAAATTTCCTTTCATTTTAAAAATTTATAATAATTTAAATCAATTTTAAAACCATTTTAAACCATTTAAATAACGCTTTATAACGTTTAATGTTAATAAAATAATGTGTTCATATGGGAAAATTTTAAAAGCAATTTTAAAAAATAGTCTTAACATTTTAATAAAACAACAAGTTACAAGTTAATTTTTAAAGTTATTTCCAATATATATATATATATATATATTTTAGAAAAATTACTTTTAAAAATTACTCCAAATAATTGATCCTTTATATTTAATAATTTTTAATTTCATAAAATTTTAAGTGGAAGAGAAAATTAATGATCATGGAAGGAAAACCATTTTTATAATTACAAATATCTTTTTTGTAACCCATATTGTAAATACTGATAACAAAACTTCCTTTTGAATATATTAAAATAGGAATGTAAAGGTCACATGATATGACTTATAATTTGGTCTTGAATACAAAGGATAAAATATGATAAAGGGTAAATATTGACATGGAGGAGAAAATATCATTGAATATGTAAAGAATTATTCTTAACAATGATATGTGTTTTAAGAAATAAACTCTTCATGGTAAAATATTTGAAATTAAAAGTAATTTTCTCATAGAGAATAAGATAAATTACCATGAAATAAAATCTTATGGTGAACTAAGAAAATAATATAATAAATAAGTTCATTAAGAGACATTATAACTCATGAAAGTACATTTGAGCTATAAAAATACCATATGGATTTAGTAACATAAGAATGAAAAGCACATGATAAAGAGATCATAAAATGCTCCTTAAAATATCATTAAATGGAAGTTATTTACCATACATAATGGAAAAATTATATTTAATACACTATATTAATTAAAACATGGTGGAGAGAAAAAACTTATCTCATTTATTTTAAAATAGAGACAAAAACCCTTATATCAATGTTAGATTTCGAATTGAAAACCCTTGAAATGTATAAAATGAGATGGATTATTAAATACATTTTATTTCATGAAATATCATGATAAAATAAATCCATAGACAATATATAAACCATAAAAAGTAGACAAGTGGAAAATATCAATCATATCTCAATGATGAAAAATAGAGATGCAAAATAAACCCTTACCTTGTATTCCCACTTTGTATAAAAATAATATAGAAACTATATAATAAAAATAATTATATTAATCACCTATTTCATAACCTTAATCATACCTATGACCTTTTATAAACTTATTTTATAATAATTTGTTATGAATATATTAGTTTGTTATATTTTATTTTCTTCACCAGATATTTTTTTTATTTATTGTTTATTTTTACTAGTTTTGTAATATCGGTGTAGATTATTTTTTATATATTTAAAGTTCTTAAATTATAGATAATTATAGTTATTGGAAGATATATTTTATAATGGTTTATTATTTTTTAATTTAATTTCATAAGAATTTTGGTTATCATTCTTAACTTTGAAGTTGGTGATGAGACTGTTTAGGTAATTTATAATGAAAAAAATGTGGTATAATAATAATAAGTAAATTATTATTGTAAATTTTTATAAAAATTAACGAAAAATTATTTTCACATTAATTTATAACAACAATGGTATTTAAATTGCAATATTCATCCATAATATAAATTTATATAATTATTTAAGTAGGGTGTTAATCCTATCGAAACAAGAACAAACTATATTCTATGGGTGAGCATGGTTAATAAGATGATTTTTTAGAAAAATATAATTATTATAGAATACTATTGATATTATTAATATTTTTTAATGTTTGGAATCATATTTAAAGATATTTTTATACCTAATAACAATCTAGTGTGAAAAACACAATATACCACTCTCATGTAGGTGGTAGTCTACACGTACGCATAAGAGACACAATCATTTTCCGTAGGTCAAGTGGATGATAGGGAATAGATTATAATTTCATAATATAAATAATGTTATAAATGTCATATTAATCCATTAAATAGACCTTGATAACCTTCCATGTATGGCTGTGATAAAAAAAGCAAACACACTATTTATGGAGGCGGTAGTCCACATATATACATGAAAACGTCTTCATTTTTCGAATGGTTTAGGAGGAAGGTGTAAATGTTATATTAAATCAGTGTAATAAAATTTTAATAATAATATTAATAATATTAATTATATCATAATTTCCTGGATATATTATATTTAATAGGGTATAAGAATTAAAAAATTTAGGGAGATCATTTGAGAACATTACCTCTCCCTTTGGATGTTCTCCATTGGGTAACACATTAAGGCACCTTAAACTTGGAACTTTATAATTAAAAAGGAATATAGGATATATTTAGAGATTTTATAAAATTAAATGGAAGATTTTTAGTTTATCTATGAATTTTTAATGGGTGGAGAAATGTGGTGGAAATGATCTCTATTTATAAGTGAAGAAAATGGTATTTTCATAATTAATCACTACTTTACAGTGACATTATTTCAAATAAAAATTCACCAAAATTGAAAATAATTGATCACTGAATGATTTAAGACCTATAATCTCTCCACTATTCATTTTTATAGGCTTTAAAAATGTTTTTAGTATTTTACAATTAGTTTTTTTTACTTTTACCTTTTAGGTTTTTACCTTGGTAACTAGTTTTTCCTTAATTAATTAAATATTTATTAAAAATATAAGATAACGCCTATTACCAAATTTTAATTCTATAAACCAAAATTTATACTCAATATAATAAAAATCTATTTAAAATGCATATAAATTAATTATTATAATAAAATACATAATATATATATAATTATTTTTATAGAAAAATGATATTTTAACTATTAAGTGTTTTCAAAATTAAATAAAATAAATGACCAATTAAATGAGTGATAATATATTTTTGGAAAAGAAAATTTTAATTATTGAAAATATATCAATATAATTTATTATATAAAATCTAAAAATCATTATCAAAAAATTATGTGAAAATAAATCTTTCAACACTATCATAGTCATCAAATTCAATTATAGTAATCATAATTTTATTATTAAAATGAAATTGAACTTATTACATAAAATGAAAGTAATGATATAAAATTAAATACATTTTATTTATAAAATTTCAACAAGTTATGAAAACAATATTTTAATATAAGAGAATAAATAAAATTAGAGTAAAATATAACTTATGTTTCCAAAATTTTAAATATTCGTTTTATAAATTTAATTTAGTTTTTTTAAATGATTCATTTTAATTTAGAAAAATATAATTTTTATGAAAAAAGTTTTAATAAAATTTTAAGAAATTCATGTACTATGATAACGTCATAAAAGTGATTGTAATAGAGAAATCAATAAACTTTTCACTATTCAACTAAAAATAAATTATCTGAGAAAAATATCAAAACTTCACCCTAATATAATTTTGAATTGGTTAAATGAAAAAATAATTTTATTTTTAAAAAGTAAATTTATAAAATTCATAAATTTACCTTTTAAATAAAAATACCATATATAAAGAAACAAATATTTTATTTGAAAACACTCTTTTAAAACTTCAAGTGTTCTTAATCCTATTTTTCATACATTTATAATTTAATATAATCTTTTTATTTAATATTTGTATTATTATTATTATTATTATTAACTTTTCTTAATAAAATTCATTTAATATGTCATGGATTATTTCATTTCACCTTTTATTATGGAGTAAGTTATTAGAAATAATATTAATTTTGAGAAAATATATTCTCAAATATTGTGGTGTTATATTCTTCCCCCTTAAATAAATTGTGTCCTCAAAACTTTAATTATAAAATTTTAATAAAAATAGATAAGATTATAAAAACTATGGGCATGAATAAAGATATAAATTCTAATGGGTTATAAAGGTAAATATATTAGGTATAACTAGGAAACCTTTTATATAAAATATGGCCCTTTAAAAATTTCTAGAGACATACCTTTCAATTTTTTATTTTAATTATCCTATTCCCAACTAAATAATAAATCTAAAAATAGTGATTATATTATCCAATAAAATTAGAATAAATGATATTATAAATATGAAAACTCAATCCTAACATTTCTTCTTTGATTACCTCTATATTTATACATATGATACTTTAGATGAAAAAATAATTCAAATAGTTCAACTTATAAGTCCTCCATCTTAACATAGTATGTTCATGTTCATATTCCTATTAGGTTATCCAACATATTGAAATCCATCATAATGGTTTATAGTGTATGAGTGAATTTCTGAATCATACCCCCTAGGAGGGTGTAGCGAAGTGTGCAATATTAGGCTCACTCATCATACACCAAGGGAAGATTGTGAGAATAATCAGGAACCATTTTTAGGGTGATTGCCCCTAGGAACATCTGTGTCATAGCTGCATCCACTTTCCAATATCCATACAAGTATGAAACTTCTAAGAAAACCACATACTCAAAAAATAACCAAAATATTAAGATTTTATTTTATTCACAGACTTTTACTAATATTTCCACTAAATTTCCCTTATACTAAATCTTAAAATTACCAAACTAATCCAAAAAAATAACTAATCCCTACTTTGATACCAATTGAGGCACCCCAAACTCACACTCCTAAGTACAGTGCTAAAAAAGATGACTCCAAGTGAGATAATATTGGCTAAAACTATCTTTATTATACATCAATAAACCTTACATCTCACAATAAACACCAAATTCCATGAACCTAAGGTTTAGTGTATTTAAGAACGAGAAACATAAGATATTTATTTTACAACACTATTTAAATTTTTTCAATAATTGATCCATTTTAGAATCTTCTATAGGGTTATTATAAGTTATACTCATCTTCATAACCTAGAGTATAGAAACATAATAAAGGGGTGAGATAAAAATTTTGATAGGGTAAATTCTTATCAAAATTTCATTAAGGGTTAGATTGTAATCATATGAGAAAGCATGTGAATGGGATAAATGTATTATTTAAAAGAAAATAGAACAATAAGAGTTATTTATAAGTAATTATAGAAGTACATGAAACATCAAATGGGAAAACATTCAATGAAAAAAGTTTGTGGAATCATGAGACAATAAACATGACCCATAGATGATAACAATAGGTATATGGTGTAGAAATCTAGAATTCCCTTGAAACAAATCATAACAAATAACATTGGCACAAACATAACAACATGGTTTCATCACCATCCTGAGTCATTACTCTCACCCACTCCTTCATGATTAAATACTATCACCCATTCCTTTTTGAGTCACTACTCAAACCAAGGCCATTATGATTCACCACTCATACCTATACCTTCGTGATTCACTAATTTCACCCATACCTGGAAGTAAAAATTCGATTTCACCCACATATAAATAACTAATAAGATATAAATTTCTAACCAATGCATTTGAGGGTGATATATGACCCTAACTATCACCATTCATACATATGTGGGAAATAATATATCAATCATTTATAATATCATGTAAATAGATGGTTTGAAAATGGGTTTCATATCATTCCTAAATGGTATCGTATAATGTGATATCAAAAGTAGACTATTCACTACCAAAATTCTATCACCCCAAATGAGTATTTCACATATTTATTTGGAATTAACTTCATAATTTTTTTATAGGATTTGAATCCTTTGGGGTATAGATGTTAAACCCCATTTTAAATTATTGGATAAATCACTTTAAAAAACAAGAAGAAATATCCCTTTTTAAAATGCTTAAAAACTCCTTAATATTGTTTTATTTAAAATAAAATACTTTTAGTTTGATAAAAATATTAATACTTACCCTTTAAATCCAAAAAAAATAAGATGGAAATTTTTATAAAATAATTATTATTTCAAAATCATTCTATGATAAGACCTAAAAATAATGAATATTTTTTAAAAACAAAAGCCTTTAAAATCCATTTTTGAAATGAAGGATTTATTATTAAAATCAAAGAATTATATTTGAAAGATATAACCTTATTTTCAATTATTTTAAAAATTAAAAAGATATAAAAAAATTTAGAAAACCATTTTAAAATATGTAAAGGATTATTTATAAATAATAAGGTTTATATATTAATGAGTTCCCATGCAATATTTTAAAAAGAAATATTTGAAAATAATTTTAACATTATATTAAAAAAGAAAGATATGGGTCACTTTCAAAATTTATTTTCAAAAAAGGGATTTTTTTGAAAGATTTTACTTTTAAAAATCTCCCTAAATAACAAATACTTGAAAATATATCAACTTTATTTCAAGAAAATATGGAGTATAAGATAAAACAAATGACAATAGAAGGATGTTTTTTAATAATTTAAAATATATTTTCTGAAATTAACATTGTAAAGAAGGGGTAAAAAATTCCTTTTGAAAAGTGGAAAAGTGGAATGTGAAGGTCCCATGAGATAATATATAATTGGGATTCAAAATTTAAAGGAGAATATTTGAGGGAAGAATAAAATATAAATATTTTGGAGAATATATCATTGAAAAGGGTGTTAATTATTCTTAATAATGATTTATTTATTTATAAAGAATCTAAAAAGGTAAAATATATGAATTTAAAAGACATTTCAACCCATATTAGATGATAAATTAGCCTGAAATAAAATTTTAGGGTGAATAAAAAACAATATTCGAAAGAATAAGTTCATGAAGAGGCATTATAACTCAAGGCAAGAGATTTAAGTTATAAAAATCATTTATAATTTTAGTAATATAAGAGTCAAAATAACATGATATGGGAGTCATGAAATTGAAATTAAAATATAATTAAATTGAATAAATTTATCATACATGAAATCAATAGGGAAGTGAATACACCATATAAAATAAAACATGATGCACAATATCAACCATATCTCAATGATTTGACAATTGATACAAAGACACCCTTACATAATTGTTATATTTTTAATTTAAAACACATGAAATGTATAACATAATCTGTATTTTTAAATATCTTATATTTCTTGAAAATTTATGATAAAACATTAATGTCAAATATATTCATCCTAAAAATGAAACAAGTGGTTAATATGTATTATATATAAATAAAGGAAAATTGAGATGAAAAAAAATAATTTCCTCATATTTCTACTTAGTAAAAACACACTTCAACCTATGATATAAAAAAATAAATGTTTTAATTACATATTTAATAATATTAATCATACATATAACCTTTTATAAAATTTATTTATAAACATTTTTTATAAATTTATTAGTAAGTTATATTTTAGTTTCATCATGAGATGTTATTATTTTCGATTGTTTGATTAGTAATCATCTCATAATAGTGGGTCCAGAATTGATTATATTTTCAAAGTTAATATTTTTAAGATCCATAAAGGTACTTTTATAGATGTTTTATAATGTTTTTAAGGTTTTAATTTCATTAAATAAGTATTTTTGTTATGATATCTGATGAGTAAGTTAATGATGAGATTGTTTCGGAAATTTATAATGAACAAAAACGTGGTACAATAATAATAATTTATATACTATTATAACCTTTATAGAAAAATAAAAAAAATTATTTGATCCTTAATTTCAAATAATACAATTATTTAAGTTTATATTTTCATACATGATAAAAATGTTTAGGTTTGTTTAAGTTGGTTGTTATACTGAACCAAATAAGAACAATCTATAATCTATGTGATAATATGGTTAAGGAAGTTATTATTTTATAATAACATCATTATTATAAAAGAATAATTATATTATTTATAGTTTTTTAATGTTATTAATAACATTTTAAGAGATCTATATAAACAAGTAAACACTAGAGATGTCACTTTCATGGAGGCAGTAGTCTGCTTGTACGCACATGTGACACATTCATTATCTATCGACCAGGTGGACGATAAAAAAGATTCATAATTTAAAAATATTAGTAATTCTATATATATATAATATGAAAATTTTAAATTAACCTTTATAATATTATTTATACGACAGTAATGAAAATTAAAGCACACCTTTAATGGAGGTAGTTGTCTGCATTTATGTTGACATGGTAATCATTTTTCAAATGCTTATATAAGAAGTAAGAAAACTTATATTAAATTATTATAATAACTTTTAATAATATTAATAATATTTATTTTCTCATAATTTTATCAATATAATATATTTAAAAGGTTATAGGAAGAAAATAATTATGTGAGATCAGTTGAGAACTTTACCTGTCGCTTTGGATGTTTCCCTTATGTAACAACATAAGGTTCCATAGATTGGACATTTTGACAGACCAATGTTCTTTGGAAATGTGGAGGTGTTTTAGGAAATACAAGGGTATATTTATGATCAAGATAAAGTTTTATAATGGGTTGATAAATGTGGTGGAAGTTACAACTTTTTATAAGTGAATAAAGTGGAATATTTATAATTACTCATTACTTTACAATAATTTTATGAAACTACTTCAAGTTAAGATGATTAAAAACAGATAATAATTTAATTTTGGATGTGGTAAGGTCGATCATACCTCAAAGGTCGTTTTATTTCATGATTTATGCCTTTTTTTAGTCTTTTACCATTGTGTTTTTAATTTTTACATTTTTTGTTTTTACCTTGATAAGTGGTTTTTATCATGGTAATCAAATGTTTACTAAAAAAATATAAGATAACCCAAATTACCAAATTTTGATGTCTTGAGCCAAAATTTAGACTCAATTTAATCTAATTATATTTTTAAATAATGGGAAATTAATTTTTAAATTAAAAAAATACAATATACAGAGAAACTATATTTTTGTAGAAAAATGTTGTTTTAACCAATATGTGTTAAGAATATTTTATTACATTAATTACCAATTAAATTAGTGATAATATATTTTAATATAATTTACTATTAATATTAATTTAATTATATAAAATATTTTAATTGATTATATTAGATAAAAATTACACAATATTAATACAACAATTCTATGAAAATAACATTTTCACATTTATCATAGTCATTAATTTTAATCATAGTAATCTTAATTTTATTCCTAAAAAAGAAATTGAACATATCAAATTATAAAAAAATCCTGATCTAGAATATAAAATCCTTTTTTTTTATTTTTTTCAATAAGTGATAATTTTTTTTAATACTAGTGAATAAATATAGTTTTTGGAGTAAAATATTACTTAAGTTTTTGAAACGTTAATCATGGGTTTTATAAATTCCATATAATATTTTTAAATGATTTATTTTAATTTTTAAATATATAAATTTTATAAAAAAACATTTTAACTTTTTTAGTCATTATTGATTTATAATAAATTTATATTAGTAATGGAAAATATAAAATTGGTATTTTATTCATTATTTACCAAAAAATCATTTATTTTATAATAATATAAAAAATGAACCCTAAGATAATTTTAAAATTATGAATTCTAAAACAAAGTTCACTTTACAAAGTTCAATTTCTAAAATTTAAAAATTTATTATTTAAAAGAATATACAATATATAAATAAAAGTTCTTTTATTGAAAAAATACCTTCAAAACATTAAGTGTTTTTAATCCTATTCTAAATATATTTCTAATTGATTATAATATTTTTATTAACTAAAGTTTTTATTATTCTTAAATTTTCTTAATAATATTTATCTAATACGTCGTGACTTGTTTTTTGGGGTTGTGTGTGGAGTAAGTTATTAAAAAAATTATTGATTTAGAGAAAAAATATTCCAAAATAAATGGTGTTATAATTAATGTATAAGTTTTATTAAGATATGAAAAAGAATCGAACATTGAAAATGAAATCAAATAAAACATGAAAGAGATAAATAAAAATCAATTGACATTATATACTTAAATTACTTAATCCATAATAATAAGATCCTCATTATAATTCTCTTTAAAAGAGTTGTAATCATCATAAGTTTTTTAGATCTCTATAAAATTTAGAAACCTAATTTTTTATAATACTTGAATATATCACAAAACGATATGGTATGTTTCATTGTAAAGAGATGTATCTAAAATAAAAAATCATATATATTCTCTTATGGTGACCTTTCTCAAGGTATATTATAGTGTGTTGTAACATAATGGTACTTTATAATGATCTTTGTACTTTTAATATTGAATGGTAATGGTGAAATCCCTGAATATTTTGAGTGTGAAGTCCCCCTTGAGATCATTATCTTGGGAATGTTTTCATATAATGGGGTCTATATCTATGGAACATATCTGTAGATCTTCACTAGATAATCTAGATTTCTCTTGTTTGGATTATAAATCTCATCATTATGGAAATAAATATTCTTAGCTTACTAAAGTTACTCATACACATGAATGATACATCATGGTACTTATGACTATGATAAAATATCTCATTCGAGTTTTTAAAAGTTATTTATACATAACACTATTATAGTGTAGGGTAACTTATTATGTTATAAATATTTCTTGGTTACTCATAAATACTTCCATTTGAACACAAATCATGTTGAAATATGTTTGGTTACAATATAATTTCTTCTAAATTTCATTGAAATTATAAAAGAAATCATAAAAGTATTTTGATATCTCTTTTATACTATAGATAATTTAAAACAGAAGTTATTGGGAAATATTTGAACAAATTTATCATTAAAACCATGTAATTTTCTATTCATTTTTATAGGTTATTACCAATCCATGTCATAATCACAATGATTTTTAAGTAGTATAACTCTTTGGTTCATTCCTATTAGGGTAAAAAAATCAAATAATTCTACAAAAAACTAGGGTTACTTAAGCATCAGTAATATAATCATAGTTTCACATAAAATTGTCAAATAATTTCCCACTAATTAAAAACTATTATTAGTGTATATTTTCCTCCTAGGATACAAAAAAAGGGAATTAAATAGAGAATAAACATCATAATGTGTATTATTTCATCATAAAACCACTTTTGAGTATAGTGTGTATGAAAATCACAATAGATCACAGTCAGGAATCATCAATATTTCATAGAAAAATAAATATTATATCAAATTTAAGTCATATCCTTACAAAGTTTAGATTCCCAACATGTTGATAAGAAATTTATCACATAATCAATTTCCAAGTTAGTTCACATTAACTATCTCAATTTTTGTACAATTGATTACATGAATCATATTGATGACCAATATTTTATCACCTACATTCTTCATGATAAACATTATCAAACCCTCATATCATATCAAATCATATATTTTTATGAGTCACAATATTCATACCCTTGATCATAGTTTCCACCATAAGATTTTTGTGTGTTATGATTGTTATATAAATGTTTTTAATATCTATGTGTACAGTCATACCAAAATTTTTATTTAGAGATTTCATTATCTTATGTGATACAAATTAACTAATGAAGGAAACTTTGTTCCTCAACTAAAAAAATGGTCAGATTATTTTCCTTCAAAAGTTTCAAGGTAAGGGTGTTTTCAATATTGAAAATAATTAAAACATCCCTTAAAAGAACCTGGATGGCCATAAAAATGTCAACAACATGAAAAATAGAGATATTTAAATTAATTTTTTTATCATAAATATATATCATATGATGAATCCGGATTTTATCAAAATTGAGAGTTCAAGGGATCTTGTTATGAGCCCAAGGGCTATCCCATATAACATAAGTGATGGGGTTTCCACCATTAATCTTTCATGGATTCTTTATTTATCTTTTATTTTTTATTTTTTGACTTCACTATAGCAATCTTAACCCCACATTAAAATTTTATTCCATCGTATATTCTAGATTTATAAATAACTTATCTAGACACTCTCCCCTTATATTATACATAAATAAACATATTTCTAATAATTATTTATATGTTTTTTTGTAAAATTAAATTGTATGTCTTGTTACCCCTCCTTAACTCATGATAACTATCCCCTAATACTTTAGTTATATAACATTAAAATTAAATAAAATATCATGGGAAAGGTAAAAAAATAAATTATCATCCTTATCTTATTTAATATTCTTTCCCCACCCCATAACTTGTCATCATTGGTACTCCTCTCTCAGACCCCCTTCTTGAAGATGATGTCATTTAATTTTAATTTTCTTTAAAATATTTAATAATTATATTCATCAATATTTTTAAAAAGGGAATATTTTTGGAATGAAAAATTGGATTGAGGGTTAAAGTGAGGTATTCTTTATAAGTTTGAAAACATTATCACTATTTAAAATTGATATATTAAGGTAATAATAATATGGTGGACAGTGCACTGCACCATCCATGCATGTAGAAGCATAATCGTGTAATGTTTTGATTTAATGGTGCAATTTTCCATTTACATACTTCATAAGTGCTTAGAGGTTCCTTTATTTTTCTTTATGGATTGGTAGGTTGTACCAGTTCCTGATAAGACTTTAATGAGTGCATATAATGTGTAAAAATAATTTATCAAACGTATGTGATATGGTATATCGATTAGATTAGTTATGATCTATGGGACACATCCATTTTCCAATGGGTGTGATATGTGCCATATTTTTAATTATATTTGATCAGATACATAATATATGACTTTCCAGAATAGGTTTCTACCCAATTACCTGGGGTATTATATCTTATTTAAATGGGTATATATTTCCAATAAAAGTAGGAAACACGGGATGAAAAATTAATTATAAAAAATTTAATCACGATTCCAAACCCCGCTCAAATTGAGATTCCTATGATGTCTTAAAAAATAATTAGATGATCCTTATTAGTGTGAAACAACAAATCCCTTTCACAAATCTCTTAATTACAAAGCTTTTTCTAGGGTCACTCTCTACTATGTATAAGTGTAGAGTAAAAAATTCATCATTTTATCGTAATCATTATTCAATTTCATCCCATTATTCTACTCATTTGGTGGGGGGAATACGAATTTTAAAGAAAGATAAATTGTAATGTGCCTTAGTTGGATCCATTTAATACCATCCGAGAAAGGCCCTTACCAGTACCCACCCATATTACCTACAATCATAAGAGTATATAAGATCAACATGGATATGGAAATGCTCAAAAAGGTGATGAAGGTGGATTAATTTAATATAAAAATTTCAAAGTGGGAAATGCAGATTCACATGATATTTTTGAATCTCAAAGTTGTTTTGGTGCCCTCAACTCTAAATCCCCCAAATCCTAATATTATAAACACAAAGTTTTCTTCATGATAATGAAATGGTAGAACAATTTTATCATGTGTTGAGGACAAATACTCAATTCATTAGTTTATGAACTATTATAAAGGCATCGATTACTTTAAACTAGAAATGAGATATAGGATATATTGGAGTGAAGAATACAATACTAAAGATGTGGCCAACATTAAATTACTAGAAAGAAACTTCATTTCATAAAAAATGGATTATAGTAGATCTGTCTTATATAATTTCAATGATATAGAACATCTCTTACAATATCTAGAGTAAAAAAATATGAATATGTATAATGATATTATTTTCACATATATCACTTGTAAACTTCCCCCTTCATGGAATACTACTAAATATTATATAAAACACAAGAAGGAAGACATGTCTCTCTATGCGATATTAAACTACCTTCATTGATGAGGGATATAAAAATAATGAAGAGTAAAATAATCTTATGGATGATAATTCAAAGGCCCTCATAGTCAAGGGAATAGGTCCATTCATGTCCTAAATGGTGAAGAATACCCAAACCATCCTTCAAATGGAATTTTATAATTCATGGAGAATAAAGGGGTGTGTTACTTCTATGGAAAGTCATGACACATCAACAGATAATATCAACTCCATAAGAAGAAATATGTTAATAATGCACCGAAGGAGAACATTATTATCATGCAATATAAATATAATTTTCTTGAAGATTTATTTTCTTTGAGGATTGATTCTTAAGCTACATGAAACATGTGAAAAAATAAATATCTCTTCAATAATGCGAATTCAATCAGTTATGGGATATCTCTCTATATGGTAAACTCTATAAGAATATATATATATATATAAAGTGTTTGGTTGATATCAAGTTAACCTTTGAAAATATTATCACATTAAAAGATATCTTTTATTTTACTAAAGGGTGTGGTTTATCTTGAGTTTACCTTGTGTTCGAGGTAGATAATTTTATTCTATCTAAGGGTGGGATCTTTTTTGGAAATGGTCAATTGTTTGACAGATTATTTAAATTTTGTTTTTTCTTACATACTAGATGTTTTTATTTATGACACAATCATTTTAGATTCATAAGTTATAATAAAATGAATGACATGTAAAAAATCGAATTATTATCTACCATGGATAAAAATATTCATAAGTATATGATTTTCTTACAAACAAAAATATTTAGGAAACTATTTCAAACTACAGAAAAGAAATTTAATTTTTTATAACTAATATATATTAATGTATGATATTTTCATTCTACACCCACCATATATAAAAAAATTAATTTTTAACTTTCATTGATGGCTACTTTATATTTTTTCCATGTCAATATTTTATATAATAATGATAAAGTTATAGATAAATTTAGTATTTATAAAAACGATGTTCGAAACTAATGTGAACTTATAATTAATTTCTATAGATCCAATAGTGGAGGATTATATTATATTCTTCTATTATTTCAATCCCTAGGAATCATACATGGAATGAAAACACCATATAAACCTCAAAACAATGGTACAATTTAGAAAAAGAATAAAATATTAGTGAAATTTGTAAATTATAGATGACTAACTATGGTATCTCAAGAGGTTTTGGGGGTAAAGACATTGTTAAATACATGTCACATATTAAAAAAATTCCAAAAAAGGGGCGTGACTCTAGATAAATTAAGAAAGCATAAGAAACCAAAACCCCAATTATATAAAGGTTTGGGGTCATCATACAATGTAAAAGTGCTTAAACATAAAAGGTGAAAGTTGGGGAAAAAGGTATTTTTTTTATATTTAATTATTTTTAAATCATTCAAAATCTTATAGATTCATGTTTTTGGAATTTAATGATTTAGTATCTGTTATGTTGGTTATTGAATCAATAAATTTTGTATCTACTGAATTTAGGCTTACCTCTTTACCTAAGAAAGTCTAAATAGAGGAATATATCTCAAATAAACTACCATCTAAAAAATATAAAATTCTATGAGATTCATAAAATTAAATTACCTTGGGTACCCAGAATATATGGATTTGATTTCTATATGTACTTTTCAGAAGGAACTAATGTTAGTATTATTATAAAAACTCAAATTTTCTTTAATATAGAGTCTAATGAAAAATATTTCTATAAATATATGTCATATTTTTATGTATCTATTTTAAAGGAAGATATGAATAAAAAAATGGACACTATATCAAAAAGATACTTATACATTAATTTATCATTATCAAGGATAAAAATTGATAGGTTGTAAGTTGGTATTTAAAAGGAAATGAAAAGTTGATGGTATAGTTGAAAAATATAATGCTAGACTAGTATCCAAGGGGTTTACTAAATTGGAAAGGAACAATTATTACGATAGAAATAATCATATGGATATGGTTTATAATAATATAATCCTTCCCATCTAATATTCAACATATATTTTGGAAATTCTCCAAATGGATGTAAAAGAAATTCTTAAATGGTGAGTTAGAAGAAGAATTATATATAAAAAAACTAGAAGGATTCATATTTATTAGAGAAGAAAATATGAATTTTAAATTGGTATAGTCTCTATATGTATTAAAACATGATCCTAAATAATGTATATATAGATTTAATGAAGTAATTTTATCAAATGGATTTATAGATAACAAAATTGGAAAATTTGTGTATAATAAATTCTGGAATAATGATGTTTTCTTATCTGTTTGTATAATG
Organism: Viscum album; assembly: GCA_963277665.1. Classification (NCBI taxonomy): domain Eukaryota; kingdom Viridiplantae; phylum Streptophyta; class Magnoliopsida; order Santalales; family Viscaceae; genus Viscum; species Viscum album. Next base: position 303,480,071 of record OY728144.1, read on the forward strand.
ATGAAATGTTTATTTTTGAAACTGATATGAATCAATTGAATGAGGCTAAGTATATTTTATCTATGAAATTTTATATAAAATAATTAGGTGAAGAAAATTTCATTTTATGTTTTAAAATTCTTATGAATAATAATTTTATTTTTCTCTCTAAATTTCATTACCTTAAAAGGTTCTCAAAGAGGTTCGTACAATTTGATTATTCACTGGTTTTAATCCCATAGGCTTCTGAAAGTAAGATTCTACGAAATCATGGTGGGGTAATTTCCCCACTAGAATATTAAATGGTTATCTAATTTCTCATGTATTCCATGACAAGCACAATACTCGATATTTCATATCATATTGGAAAGATGAGGATATATGAAAGTAATCCATGCTATGTGTAATGTGATGTAGTTAATAGATTAATTAAATATCATAAGGGTATTCTGTATTATTATATAAGTTATAATGTAAAACCAATTGGGTTGGAAAGATTTTAAAAAGAAATATAGATTACAAATATGGGGTATTACTCTTCTATGAGTGGTTGGGTTTTTACACTTTCCAGTTGAATAGTCACTTATGGTTTAAAAAAACTTTTATAATAGAATCCACAATAAATTATGAGTATGTTATATTATAAAATACTATAAAATAAGTGTAATAACTTAGATCTATTTTGTTAGTTCTATAATTCTGTTCTATGACAATGTATCCAGTTTTTATATATTATGATTCTATAAACACTGCCACAGGTATATAATCAAGAAACATTAGTATCAAATATATATTTTTTAAGAAGTTGATATAATATAGTATCATAAGTGTCTAATTTATTAGATCAATACAACATCTGATATAACTTTGAAGAAATTTTATTTTAAGGGATATGGTGTACTAAACATCCTTAGAGATGGTATTAATTTCTTTTTGAAAGATTCACCAATGATGGGACTTTATCTTAACATGTGAAAACCTCACATGTATATGTTTGATCTAGTAAGTTATATCATATGTGTGAATAAAAAACCAAATGCATATTATATCCCAGGGTTGGAGTTTATTTCTCATGAGGAAAATATGGTGAGTTTAAAACACTTCACGAACTTTAGAAATAAAATAATTGTTTAAACATGGGAACACATTTTTGTTCACAAATGTGAAATTAGGGGAAGGGCCTCTCTAAATAAATTAGTAATTTGGATCTAAAACCTTACTTAATGTATATTTGAAACATGTTCATAATTTTTTTTTATGAGTATATAAATAATATAATAATTTGGATGGACTTATGTAGGTTGAATCTGACTAATAATAAGAGTTGTACGTTCATGGTAGTATCTACCTTTTTCTATATTCAATAATGATTTAACTCATCTATATAATATTTTAATACATTTATTTATAAAAATTATTTTAATAATATTATGATTATTTATCTTCAAAGGTATTTTTAAATAGTTTATAACATTGGGGTATTTTTGGATTTAATGGATTTTAAAATATAAAAAAAAATCATTTTTAAAAAAGGGGAAAACTTTTGCAAACCCGTATGGGGAAGTGGGTTAGAGTGAGGTTCCCTTTATAAGTTAGAACAATTAATCACTATATTAAATTGATAAATTAGGGAAATAATCCTATTGTTTATGATTCACCACACTATCTATACATGCACACATGTAGAACAATTAATCACTATAGTAGGATACATTTTTCTATGCATTACTCTAATGCCTATAAATGGAGGATCCCTAGGATAGACAATTAATTCCAAAAAATTAAATTACTATTCGAAACCCCCACTGAAATTGAGATTCATCTTAATTCTTTAACAAGAATTAAAGGATGTTTGTTTTTTCACAACAAAAAAGATTCTTTACTGCTATATCGATTCCAAAACCACTTTAAGGGTTACTCTCCACTAAGTAAAAGTTTATAGTAATGATTTATTTCTGTATCTTAAAGAGGATTCACTCATAACCCATTATATTATATATTTGGTGGGGGATAATTTAATCTTAAAGATAGAAACATCAAAACATGCCTTATAAGTCTCTACCTACTACCATCTAAGTAAATTCTATAACATTTCCACCTATATTCCCTACATAAATCATCAACAACTAGACTTGTCCCTATCTTCATTTAATGGAATGTATCACTTCACCACTTCCCCATCTCAATCACTATCTATTTCATCAAATTAACACATACCCTCAACCCTAGTGATACCAATACCTATAGAATCATTTATAGTACATCAATCCTCACCATAAGATTATTCTAGAATAACCATTACTAACATATTGAGTTCTATCATGCACCCTCAAAGGGTCTTATACCATATAAAATCGAGATCCTGATCTATCTATGCTTATCTTAAAATATATTGTCTCATAATGTGTCACAACCACCATTGGTGCGCTACTAACCATCCTTCCAAATCACCCCCTCATTCATCACCACCCTAGGTTATATAACATGCATCACTTAAATTAATTGATGAAAAAATCAACATCTTAACTAAATTCCACTAACTTATATGTTGTTTCAAACCACAACACAGCAATCCTAGGAAACCCTGTTGGAGGATGGATTTTTATGTATTTGGAAGGATATAAAAAATCACATATTGAAGGTAGAACTAAATTTCATTTGTACATTCTTGTCAGGTACAAACTTTTAGTGTTGGATCTGGGTTCTCTCTTGAAATAGTCGGTGAATAGTTTCACCTTGAGGATGGTCATTATAGGTAGAATATCTTTTCCTATAACTCAGAGGTTGTCCAATCAAAGTAGATGGGTGTTTTCGAACCCTCCTAGAAGTGGGATCAAAGTCAAAATCAATGATTACTATAGCCTTAGTTTTATAATTGGTGGGGGGTGTAGTTTTTCATGACTCCAAAGATTCATCTATGGTGTCCTTCAAAAACATATATGGTTGAGGCGATTCCATCCTTGCATAAGCCAAGACTATTCTTAACGGGATTGTGGTCTTCCTTTCCTATAGTATCACACTAAATAATTTTGAAATAGACTCATCAGTGATTCAAAAAAAAAATTAATGTATTTTTTTCATCTCTGGTCCATCACATATCTCATTAAAATGTTCAAGAGTTGTATTAATAATAGCGTGAACTTGTTTAACACTAGGAAGAAAGGGAATAAAGTGGCATGTTTTATGGCTTCAAGGCACACCTAGGATAATCCTCGTGTGATTTTTTTCTATCACGGGGTCCCTTTTCGCTAAGTGTGTTGATATCATCTGAGATTATGCTATTTACATACACTATTTCATACCTCTATGAACTTTTTGGACATTTTTTTATTAAATAAAATTCATATCATTTTTGTTGTTGTTAACAAAATAATTTTCAATTAAAAATAGAAAAACTATAAATTGTAATTTAATTACATCAGAAAATGCTTGAATAGAATTATTGGATCCTCTAGAAATTACTTTTTACCTCTTTTCCAAATATTAATGCGTTTCTAGGGGAAAATATATATTTATAATCAAACATAAAAAATGCGTCTATGATGCACTCGACAACCATCACCCACTTAAATCTATGATAAATGAAAAACCACACCCCAGGAATCATAGTGCTGAAGGAATTATAATATGAGCTATATTTTGAGAGAAAATTAAAGAAACACATCACACCATACTTGATTGAATAAATTTAAAATTCATGTTGATTTGAGGTTCTAAAAATTTCCCCAAACTTGCACACTAAGTTAATAATCATGTTTGGGGATCAATTGTAGGGTTAAATTTTTTTATAGATTTGTTTTATATGGAAATTATTTATTTTCCATCCAAATATAAAAAACACCAATTACCTTTAAAATAAATGATTATTTAATAATTAAACATTTTATAATAAAAAATCTTTCAATTTACATCAAACTCTAACCCTGGGATAAACACCCCATTATAACATCAATGAAACCATTAAAAAAATTATTGGTAATTTTCTTGGTAAAATTACCATTTTTATTATCCATTATGAAATTACAACAATTCCCTTGAAAATGCATAATACATAAAGATTAAATTTTAGTAATTGCACAATATATGTGGCTTCAAATTTTTTTTGTCAAAATGACCAACCCACCCTTATAATCTATGAAAATCAAATGCAAATAATCATGATTAGGTTATAACTTAATCTTCCATTGAAGATACCCCTTAAAAATGGTTAGTCATAAATTAGAACATGAATCGTAATTAAATATAGAGTGTAAAATGGTTCATGTCCTAATTTCATAGGGTAATAAAAAAACATTTATGGCAAGGCAAAATTTGAAATACATTTTATTTATCTATAGACCCCCTTTGATGTCAAATGACAGCAAGATGTATACGATAGATAAATAATAATTTCACCACACCACTTATAAGGAATTTCCATACCCATATTATTTCCTTTAATCCTAGATTCCTTTATCATAGAAAAACATAAGACGCAATCCATCATCCATTGAACTAGTTGGTTATTGGCCCACTATATTTTTTTTATCAAACTCAACCGCAATATAAGATATTAAGGATCCCTAAAATCCTTAAAGTCAACTTACATTAAACATAAATTCATTATTTTATTCTAGGATAAAAACAACATAGAGATTTCTAATGATCATCAATATTAGTCCATGTAGCCTCATTATATCCTCTCTAAAAAACCTCATCAATGAAAACTAACCATATAATAAAATAACATACCACATATTAATATTTGAATAAATTATACAATAATTGAAATTATAAAATATTACAACAATGGGTTAATTTAATATCTTCATATATTTAAAGAAGCACTTAATATATCATTCACTTTTAAGGAAGGAAAGGAAGACCTTAAAAATAAAACTAATGAACATGTCTTGATATAAAAGTAGGTATAGTTCTTTTTCTTACCAATGTTTATGTAATGAAATTTCATTGAATAGATTAATTACATATGATTATGATTAATAAAATAGTTATAAATAATCATTAAAAATGTATCATCACTGACTCTTCACCTCATGGTATAGAACTTCTCTTCGAATGGCTAATCCTTCAAAATGACATTGTGGTTTCTTGAACCCAGAATACTCAATCCTCATGTAGGATACCCCTTTACACAAGTTAATGAAACATTTATAACAAAACTACCATAAAGGAAGGCTATCATTCACAAATATTTGTGATCATATATCTCAATATGATACTCTCATTACAATATCCTTTCAAAATAATTGACCATTATCACATTCAAATGAGTAAAGTGAAAATAAGAAATCATATTACTTTGAAATAATTCCAATTTGATCATATATCATGAAACCTCAAAGAAAATCATGTAGTGTTATTATAATATGTTCTCATACACAAAATTACACTCATTATAACAAGTAATAAGGTCATGTATCCATCTTATAGTATGTTAGTATATGAAATACACAATTGGTTCATTACACATCACCCTTTAAAACATGCATTTAGTTTTCATCACATCACCCTCAGTAACATAGATTCGGATCAAAACAAATCACCTTCTAAAACACACTTTCTATTCAAACCACATTACCTTATAAAACATGTAGCCAGGGCTCATCACATCACCCCCAAAACATAAACAATATTTATAGTACATTACCCTTTTAAACACATATTCTAGTAACAAAAAATAAAATTATATTTTTTATACCTATTAGAAACACATAAAAAGATACATAGTGTATGAAACCAATCCATTATCACAACAAGAATAAATTCTAATAAAATAATATGGAATCCACCTCTAAGTAATGTTAATCATCCAATGAGAATAACAATAATCATATACCACCTATATTCCTATAATGAAATAATCTATTAGTAAAGTAAACAACACCTCTCACAATTTTTCAAATTCTCACATATCTCATCCACTATCTCATTGGCCACTAATATCTAAATAATAAATACCATGATAAATCGAAATCATAATGAGAATGTAAAAAATGGTCATTAAAAGTGGTAAAAACTATTATAATGACACAATAACTAATGTAAAGAAATCAAATTTTGAAATCCAAGAAGGTAAAAACATAAATAAGGAGAAAACCACTATCCCATTAAAAGAAAAAAAAACATGAACTAAAAGTTAGCCAAAACACAAAAGAAAATAACACAAGTTCACACATCCCTCTCATATCATCCCCAAAATGTAGATTATAATATCTATCTAATAAGAGATGTTATTAAATCAATAGAACACAATACTTGGTATGAAAATAGTTTCATATCCATAATATGTGGTTTCCTAAAAAAAATCTCTATAACATCATGATTGACTATGGGTGGAACTTCTATAGGTACAGACCCTATCATCATATGGCTATAAATTCACATAGTAATTTCAACATGGAATAATATCACATAAAAATTATCCAAAAATACTAATAATTCTCAAATATAATGAGGAGAAAAATTTAGAAGATATTGTAAAAAGTTCCTCTATTTTCAATCCCCAGAATCATTCATATATCAGATGAAATTAAGTGGATGAAACATGTAATGACCATTATATGATGCATCCACTAACCTAACTATACCCTGTAATCAAGTTTATAATTACACAAATCAGTAATTAGACAATAAATATACTTACACAATAATGTTTTCCCAATTATACCCTTGGCATGTTCCTTAGCCCATCTTTAATACCTACAACATTTTTATTGTGTATATACAAACTAATAAACTTATCACATATTAATAAATCTGAAATATGACCTAGAAAATAATAAAATCCACTAATACTACTCTTTCATTACTTCAATCCACCATAACCACACCTGAGTTAGTGATGAAACCAAGTGCAACCCATGAATCACAGCTTCAATAATACATGGGTTGGAGAGTAGCACCGATGATATAAATCACTCATATTAGATACTTTTACTTATAAATAACATGGAGGAAGACTATAAAATCAATCTAGACAATAAAACTATGAGTAACAAAAAATCCATGACTGAATAATATTATAAAAATATGTAATTCATGATATCTTTATGGAATAAAAAATGCATGACAACTAAAACTATGGAAAAACCACAAAACCAAAATCATTGTAATAAAACCCATACCACCCATATATTTTTGTAGTAAATGAAAAAAAATCCCTAGATAAGAATATAATATTTTAAACCACAATTGAAAAACATTTGTTTCAACAAACTTCCACCAACATGACCCTACGACACTATATGTAAACTTAGGGGTGAATATATTCTTATACTCTGTATGACACCATCAAAGAATGAACCAAAAAGAAAATATGATGAATTCATGGTAATAAATTTATTAAAATAATAGTATATAATTAAATCCTCACTAAAAAAATAAACAAGGGTAATCTAGGTTAAATTTCAACCACTACTACAAAATAGGCATTTAATAGAGCTAAAAATATCCTTTATTAGCGCTAAAGAAGCATTAAATACCAAAGAAAGATCAAAAGACATGGGATTTTATCAGTTATAAAAAAGAACTGAGAAAGGGGCCCTTTATCAATGCTCTTAAAAGTGATTATAAAGGGCCATACTGTAGTTTTTTGTAACATCACACTACTGAACTAGTGCAGTGTGTGGTAACTACACAACGTATCATCAGAAACACCACTATATATCAAAAAAATTAATCAATAATTTAAATGAAATGAAATTTACAAGACAACTAAAATAAATAAAAACTATACTATATACATTTCAAGAATTAGTTTACATAGTTACATAAGTACAAATGATTATATATATTAATAACACCATTTTTACTTTTTCTCCTGAACCTGACCCCAACTCATTCTATTTCCAAACAAACCACCCCTGCAAGAGAAAAAGAACACAACAATAGAAGAAAATAGTTCTTAAGTTAGTAATAATATAAATAAATAAATTTTAAAAAATTGTTAATTTTAATCAAAACCTTGAGTCATTCTAGGAACACTATGTATTTGATTGAGTTGTAGTTGATTCTTTCACATCACAACATTTATTGTTCATCTTCAAGTATTATCTCTATGAAAATTGATTAAATAAGTATATGATAAAAATGATATGTAAATCAATTAATTAATATCATATATAATGATGATAAAAATATCTATTCTCGTTTTCTCGGTTTTGGTGATGCGATTCAAGTTTTAAACAAAAATGACAGTTATATATTGAAAAGACGATCTTGGAGTCATACTGGCCACACTATGAGTGGATTTAAAGTGAGGATAATTTCTACACACCCCAAATGACTAATGGATCATTTTCTTTAAGTATCAAAATAAATCAAATGAATTTTCTTAGTTTTAAGTACATCACTTGTTTTTTTACTAAAATGAAATCTTAAACTCGAAACACATACTTTGAATCATATCTATCAAATCATGTGTCAGTATAAAGTGAGACTGAATCATATATGTTAAAAATGATTTATGAATTGTTTTATTAAATTATCAATATACTTTGAGTTTGTTTTCTTAGTTTCTATTGAGTGACAATTTTGGAAAAAAGGTCAATTCTATACTCATAACGGACATTTTAGTCATACTGGGAACATAATGTATCAAATTGAGGTGTGGATGTTTAATAAACATAAAAAATTACTTATGAATCATTTTTAAAAAGTATAAAAATAATTGGAATTTCTTTTCTCAGTTTTGGGTAGGACAGTTGTCTTTTTTTACTAAAATTGATGTTAATTTTAAATAAAAATATGCACTAGGTGTCACATCACTCACCCCATGTGTTAAATAGTGGTACAAATGATTTATAAATTTTCCAAATGACTAATGGATCATTTTTCAATAGCAGAAAAATAATAAAAATGTGTTTTTATGGTATTGAGTATGTCACTTGTCTTTTTTTACTAAAATTTTATTTTAAAATGGAGACACACACTTTGACTCATACTGGACACATAGTGTATCAGTTTGATGTGATATTGATTCCTACACAAAAAAAATTATCTTTGAATTTTTTTCCTAAATCATCAAGTCAATTTGAGAATGTTCTCTTAGTTTTGAGTGAGCGATAGTTTTTTAACTAGAATTCCAATTTTAAACTGATAATGGACACTTTGAGTCATATTAGTCACACCGTGTATCGGATTGTGGTGCTGCTAATTTATAAATTTCACTAATGAATTATGGATGATTTTAATAATTTTTAAAAACAATATTAATGTGTTTTCTCAGTTTTGAGTAGGACAATTGTTGTTTTTAGTAAAATTGATGTCAATTTTAAATAAAAAGATGCACTTAGAGTCATACCGATCACACCGTACGTCAAATTGAGATGTGGATGATACCTAAAAATCTCAAATGACTTATGGATAATTTTCATAAAGTATAAAAATAATAATAATTTTTTTTCTTTATTTTGAGTAAGTAAACTGTATTTTTTACTAAAATTTCATTTTAAACTGGAAACACGAACTATGACTCATACCGATCACATAATGTATCAGTTTGATGTGAGACCGATTAATACATGTCCCAAATGACTTATGAATTATTTTCCCAAATTATCAAGATAATCAATCATGTTTTCTTGGTTTTCAGTGAGTGACTCTTTTTGAACTACAATATTGATTTTAAAATAATAATGGAATATTTGAGTTATACCAGGAACATCGTGTATCGTATTGATATGTAGATGATTCATACACATCATAAATTAATTATGGATTATTTTCTAAATTTATCAAAACAATATGAATGAATTTTCTCAGTTTTCGGTAGGTCAGTTTTTGTTTTTACTAAAATTGGTATCAATTTAAAAAAAAGACGCACATAGAGTCATACCAATCACACTTTGTGTCACATTGAGGTGTGGATAATTCCTACACATCTCAATTGACTTATGGATCATTATCCTATCGGAATGTGTTTTCTCAGTTTTATGCACGCCACTTTTTTTTTAATAAAATGTCATTTTAAACAAAAAAACACACACTTTGACTCATACCTGTCACTTCATGCATCTTTTTTATGGGATAAAAATTCATACAGGTCACAAATGATTTATATATTGTTTTACCTAATCATCAACACAATCCAAGTAGGTTTTCTTGGTTTTTAGTGAGTGAAATTGTTTGAACTAAAATGTTAATTTTAAACTAATAACAGAAACTTTGATTCATACCGAGAACATAGTGTATCAAATTGAGGTTTGGTTGATTCTGACACATCAAAAAAGACTTATAGATAATTTTCCAAAATTTTCAGAACAATCTGAATGTGTTTTCTTAATTTTTAGTAGGTTGATTTTTATTTTTACTAAATTTGATGTCAATTTTAAATAAAAATCAATACATATAGTCATATCCATCACAATGTATATCAGATTGAGGTATGAGTGATTCTTAAATTCCTCAAATGAATTATGGATCCTTTTACTAAAGTATCAAAAAAATATGAGTATTTTTTCTCTATTTTGAGTAAATTGCTTTTCTTTTTTACTAAGATATAATTTTAAATTGGAAGCATGCAATTTGACTCATACAAGTCACATCGTGTATAATTTTGACCTGATACCAATTTCCAAAAATCAAAAATGATTTATGAATTATTTTTCTAAATTAAAAATAAAATATGAGGGAATTTTCTTCATATTGATGGACTGAAATTTTTTGAACTAAAATGTCAATTTTAAATTGATAATGGACACTTTGATTCATAATAGACACATCATATATCATATGATGGAGTGGATGATCCATACATATAAAAAATGACTTATGGATCATTGAATCAATGTATCAAAAAAATATGAATATATTTTCTTGGTTTTGTACTGTCAGTTGTCAATTTTACTACAATTAATGCCAATTTTAAATAAAAAGAAGCACTTGAAGTCATACCGGTCACACTGTCTATCGGATTGAGGTTTGATTGATTTCTACATGTCACAAAGTCTTATAAAATTACCAAATTCTAATATTACACAATTTACATTAGATTTATATTACAAAATTCCAACACTACATATTGAACTGATGTTCTTAACTGAAAAACCTTTTTCATCTAAGAACATTGAATAAATATGCAGTGTTGTAGTTTGATAATGAATGGAAATTCAAAGTAGGGAAACATTGGAATAAAGGAACATTGTATCTATTTCTAGGCTTATTACAGATAGTTGAATGAAAAATATGACTTCTTAAAAGATCTATAAAAACATAAGTATTAGATAAAAATGATAATAAATTAACTTACCAATAGTAGATAAAATTATGAAAAATTTAATTATATAAGTAGTATGGATTCACCTTTTCCTAATTTTTGAATAAATTAGTGAGTAATTTCATAGTTTTAATTATCTCAGTTGCAGACTCGAAGTCCAATCTCTCATGATCATGAGAAACTTTGAAAAAACCACCCCAAATCGAACAAAACAGTCCACCTATATACAAAAACAATTATTATATGAGTAATTCTAAAAAGAAATAAATTAAAAATAAATATGAAAAAATATATTAATTCTATGGACAATGATTTCACACTGAAAACATCAATATTATATATGTGATTGAGCAGGGGAGAGAACATGAATGAAATTGATAAATCCCAACAATGAAGGGATGGAAGTATTTTGAGGGAGAAGAATTTTGTTGAAATTTTGGTGTATAAATGCACAAAATATAGACATACCACCCCAAATCAAACAAAATAATCCACTTGAATAATAAAATAATTATTATCTGGGTAATACTAAAAATAAATAATTAAACATAAATATTAAACTATACATTAATTCTACTAAAAATGATTTTACTGTAGAAACATTAAGATTACCTCTATGATTGAGAGGTAGAGGGAACTTGAAGGAAAGTGATAAATGTCAACACTATAGGGGGGAAAATTTTTCGAGGGAGAAGAAGTCTGTGGATGTTTTGGTGTAGAAAGGCTTGTAATATAGATAGACCACCCCAAATCAAACAAAATAATCCACGTATATAAGAAAACAATTCTTATGTGAGTAATACTAAAAAAAATAAATTAATCATAAATATGAAATAATAAATTAATTCCATGTAAAATTATATTACTATGAAAACATCAAGATTACATATGTGTTTGAGCATAGGTAGCATCGTTTCTCTTCCTACAAAGAAAATAGAGTGAACATGAAGGAAAGTGATAAATTTCAACACTGTAGGGGGAAGAAGGTTTTTAAGGATAAGAATTTTGTTGAGTTTATGGTGCTTAAAGGCATGAAAGATGAATATAAATCTTCTAAAATAAATGAACTATGTAAAGAATAATGAAAATTAAATCAATGTTTCATTATATAATATTTCGGTAAAATAGATGGTGTATATTGTGACATTACCTTTATATCTTCCCAAAGGGTTTCCATAATTATAAATTGTTCCTTCAAGGGATTGGTAACATCATCATGTGAAAAATACATTATCTACATGAGTAGTCAAATATTTAATTTATATTATGTTACTATAGTAGATAATATATAATATTATGAGAAAAAACATAGTATATTAATAAAACATTTACCTTCTCATTTAACTCTATTACTTTTTTAATAGTTTTAGGAATTTAGTTCCTCTATCAGGAATTCAAATCCCCTATTTATGTTCCCAATTAATGTACAAGACACTTTCTACATTGGAAATGACCTGAATTGATTGTGATCTCCAAAAGAAAAGGTCATCCTCGATTGAATTTTCATCTGACCCAACATTTGTTTTAGTTTCTAGTAAGATAATTGACTAATTATTTTTTGTTGGATCTGAGACATAAAATACTTGCACTGCATATGATTCCATTATAAATGACTTGACTTTTTCACCTTCTACACTAAAATTCACCTTCACGGATCCCATTTCATCAACTTTCAATGCACTTATATTATAAAACCATTTGTAATTGAAAATAGGCACTTTAAGTAATGTATAATACAACTCATATATATGTACAATAATGAAAAAATATGAAATATTTTCAAAAATTAGATTTTTATCCATGGAACCAAATATGTGCATCACTTTTTCCAAAAATGTAATGCCATTGTTTTTCATCATAATGCAGTCATCAGGATCTTTATGTAGAATATATAGCCATTTATTAAAAAAATTGTGTAAGATATAACATTTTCATTCAATCCCCTGACTATCAATTGAAGTCGTTCAACAATTGAATTTGTATTTTTAGATAACTCCCCAAAAATTTTATCTTGAAATAATTATATAAACTATTGATTATGCGTATTTGAGATCCATACTTCAGCCCTTGATAGATTCAAATTAATAAAATTTAATTTGTGGGATTCAATGTTTGGAACAACATCTCTACTAATATGTAAAATTTAAAGGTGCACTTTATTTTTCTCTTTCAATGTAATTGTAATAACATCTCTTATAGAAATCCCTTTTCCCATAAGGTGCCCACTATGATGAGATTCTAGGAGACTGAAACTGTCAACATCTGATAGGTAATTGGTAATGAATTTAATAAATTCTTCAACAATATATTGTTCTATAATAAAACCTTCTGGAAGACTTTAATTCTTGACATACCCTTTCTAAATATTCATATATCATTTAACAGGGTACATTCATATGTAATGGATAAGAACGCGTAGTTGAAACTCTCTAACAATGTGAACCATAAGGTGGAAAGTTATATCTAAGTTTATTTCATATGGATTTGAAAAAGAAGAAGATTCTTTCAAATGTATGCTATACATTTTGAGGCAGAATGCAGCTGAAAGAAACAAGCATTAGTTATTACATCAAAACATGTAAGTCATGTGATTTTAGTCCTTGTAAATTAAAATTAATCCTTCAAACAACATTATTTATGTTCAATGAATACCCCTATGTAAAGTTTACACTATTAAGGAAAATAAAAAATTACAAATTTTCCTGTCTGGATAGAGTGTAAGCTATTAGAGGAAGAAAATACCACCCTTTACCCTTCACCAGTTCTAATTCTTCCATTACCCCCATGTCAATAATTTACAACCAATCCTTGATACCATATTTCATTATTTCATGGAAATTTATAGACATTACATTAACACTATCAAATAAATTTTTTCTACATGCATGACATCAAGAAAATGTCTAATATACACCCAATTCTAATTAATATAGTAATCCAAAGAAAATTGATCTCTTATTCCAACCTAAATTTGTATGGTTTTTAGAATTTTTTTTACCAAAAACAATGTCAATATCTTTTACTTTATCGAATATTTGGTCACCCATTACTAGAGATGGTGTTGTACCTTGTTTTATATTCCCATCTAATGATGTCATCCATGATCGGTATTTATGTTAATAAGAGACAAAATTTCGATGTCCTAAAAAAATAGTCTTCAAGGGATGTTTCAACTAAATCGAGTGTGTGTGTTTTTCACAAATGGGATGCCCCAACATTTCTTTAATGAAATAGACTGATAAATTTCTATAAGAGGGTAAGTTATTTATCATCCGATAAAACATGGCCCTTAATGTAAACTATTAACTTCTATGATCATCATACATTATAACACTTGCATCCCACATTAATTTCATATCTTCAATCGATGGATCCAAATAGAGATCAATATTATAACTAGGTTTATTTGGTCCAGATATAAGTAGTGTCAATATAATGTATTTTTTCTTCATTCACAAACATGGAGGTAAGTTATAATAAACCAACAGGAAGAGACATATACTGTGAGTACTACTCTATACACCAAAATGATTTATTCCGTTTGAATATAACACAAGATGAATGTTTCTCAGCTCATTTCAAAATCCAATATACTCCTAATCAATTTTATTCCATTAAAGAGAATCTACTAGATAAAGTATGTTAACATATTTAATTCTTGTATCTGTATGAAATTTCAATTGACTGGTGGTTTCCTAACATCCGTTTTGTCTTCTAAACCATGTAATGATATGAAAGTAACATAAAAAATTTTAATTACTTGATTCATTTTTCTTGTATCGATCCTTTCCACACTTAGGTAATTTTGTGACTGATTCATGTTCATTGTGAAACAATATTAAATCATTTAGACAAACATGTTTTTTTAGATATCATGCCCATTGAACAAAGAATTAGTTTATCATCATATTTTTGACATGGAAGATCATTTTATTCTGGTAGCATATCATTCAGGAGACCCAGAAGATCTATAAAGATGGTGTCACTCAATCCACTTCCAACTTTCAAATTATATAACTTCAATACAGATGAAAATGTTATGAATTTAGTATAACTAATATAAAATGGTCTCTTAACACAACTATTTAACTTTCCAAACAACATTGGACAACAATGATAGTCATCTATAATTTCCATTATCATTTATTCCTTGAAATTTCCATCATTAGTTACACTGATATTCATATCAAAAGATCTATAAACCATAGTATCATCTCAATCAGTGTTCACATCCACTTTTTCCCAATGTTTATTCCAAAATTTATAGCTCTGATATATTCTGGGACAAATAAAATGTTCTTACAAATTTTCTGGGATAATTTTATTTAGTAACAACAATGTAAACATAGGTAATGGATTTGATAAGGGTCATATGCCTAATCTATTGCAAAATTTATGAAATATTTAACTCCATATGAATACTCTGTTGTCAAACAATTAGCGTGCTTCCATTTTTGATTCATATATGTCCTAATGGGTTTATAAAATATAAATTTTGTACAATAAATAAATAAATACACATAGGATATTCATTATAAAAGGTGAATGTTATAGATAATTATAATAATTGAAACCCAACATTTGATTGTTTGAAATAATTTCAGTATTCTTTAATAAAAATGAATAATTGAATTTAAGAAAGGAATTACTCCACTATGGTAGGTGTTATCCTATGAATTCATTTAAAGGTGAAATTTATAGAAAAATTTCATCCTCAGTAGCTCATCTCCTGAACATTTATCATTACATTTTATTATTTGACACACATCCTCCATATCTTGCGGACGTGCACCTATGTTTCTTGAAATAATCTAAGTAGTAGTTATCCATGGTATAACTAATTATTAGATTAATATAATAAAAATAAAACATTTTGGGATGAGTCTCGAGCAAAACAATTCTATAATGATTGTTCAACAGATAATGTTTATGAGGGTGACAGTTGAACAACATTGTTTCTCAAAAAGGCATAATGCTTCCCATTTGTGATAATTTTACCATTGGAACTAGTTATTATATCATGTCCTATTGAAGGTGAGATTTGGGAGTCATACACATTCTTGTATGTGATTCAAGGGCACTCGGAGGGGACATGTCATGATATATGAATCATTGGGGCCTCTATTAATTATATATTTATTGGAGAAATAAAACTTTTATTACTTTCAATCCTATAACTATGAGTATTGATACCTCTATTAAAATGAGCCATAAAGTCATTCCAAAATCCCTTAATCAAATCAAAATATAATATAGGCAATTAAGGAGTAAAAACCCCATATATGATAAACAAGAATAATAAACTCTCATTCAATCAACTAGAATATATAAAAATTTATTGATAAAACATTTTAATAAATAAATATTTTTTTCATATACATGGATGGTAATAAAGGATTCCTAAGGGTGAAACCAATACATGTAGACCTAAAATGATGAATACCTAAATATAATTTATAATAATTATTCAAACATATAAAGAATTTGATAACCTTCATTCTATATTTTGGAACAAGTTATGTAACAACCTAAGGAATTATTACATTTAATATTAATGATATATCAAATATTTAAAAACATCTCAAAATTATAATTTCAATTAAAAATCTATAAGGAATGGAAATAATAATTTTAGGAAAAGAATATACCGAATAATGATAAAGGTTCAAACATATCAAAATTCATAGTTGATAAATTGATTCAAGAATTGTGTATAGGGAGGTTGAAAACAAAAGAAAAATCCTTTAATATTAGATATTGGTTGTTTATCTAAAATGACAAGTAACTTAATGTAATTACGGATTTTCTACAAGTTCAAAGGGTACTTATTATTTTAGAAATAGTGGATCTCTTAAGATAAATTTTTTGCATTTAAACAATGTTGGAAATAAAAGGCACTGTTAAATAATGATATGTTTTTATATAGATTAATTTGAAACATACTTCTTGTTTATTAGATGTGCAATAAAATAAATGAAGTGATTTTTAAGAAGTATTAATGAGTGGTTTATCATTTGAAAGATGAATATATTTTTAAAAAGGTATAAAAAACTAGATGAACCATATTATAATTTGGGTTCATTGAAAATTTATGGTAATTATGTTTGAAAGGGGAAATTAAATTATGGTAGTGAAAAATTGATCATATTAGATAATGTGACATTTAAATACTGACATAAAATGGGTGGGTTGAGATTTTTTCAGGATGAAAAGATAAAATTGATACACATTTATTACAAGTTATAATGGAGATACTGTTAACAATTTAAAATATAAATTAAATATTTAAATGAAACAACCCTTGGGCTTCCCCTCATAAGAAGTCCTCTTGGATATACTCTATTAGGTGGTTGTGTACATTTGATGTAACTAACGATATTCAAATGTGATCTCCCTCTCATATTACTCATAAGTTTTAATTGGAATATCTAGATGAGATATGGTATGGTTTGAAGGAATATGGGACTTCACTAAAGTTTCCTTTCTATTCTAGATTTTCATTTCATTTATCTTAGATGATCATCACACATAATCGTTGCCCAAGACATTCAAGTTTAAAAGAATCACATTTAACCTTAATATAAGGTGGAATCTTTAGGGTGTCAATGATCCTCTCAATTTTCTCCACCGAATCCTATATCTATTTAGGATCATATTACCTTGAAAAGATGGAGGGTTATAGTGAAGAAACTCTGGATTAGGAACCTATCTCTATTAAATGTTTAATTAAATCAAAATAAAATAGAAATATAAATTCATTCCACTCTATAAAATATATTGAATGTGCACAATCCATGTCCCATATGAAAGGGAAGCAAACAATAATAAAAAATTATAATATTATTCCCAATATTACATGGAAACTCAAGAGAGGAGACTAATAGTTTTGGATAGACACACCTCCATACATATTACTCAATCTCCAAAAACCCTATCTCATTTCAAACAAATGTCCAAAAATACATTTTTAACCACAAGGATATTCCAATAGAAAATAAAAAATGCAGATAAAAAATCAAATAGATATTTACAAATAATAAATTAATGAGTTAGGAGGATGTGGATAAAATATGATTCCTTGGATTGAAGCTTCGAATCGTCCGAGAGAAAGTAGAGATATCAAAAACATAGAAAACATTCAACCCATTAATCATTTGATCATTGTATTTGAGCCTTGGAATTGTTCGATCCTTGATTCAAGTTTTGATTCACTAATGAGGAGAACCAGTAGAGGGTGGATTTTGGAGAAATCTTCGGATATCACGATGATTTATTGATTGGTTAGGGGTTTTTAAATAGATCAGTACACTTTTATCAGTACTTCCTAAAAAGCGATGATAAAGATCCATTTATCATAGGAAAATTAATTAGAACTGATAAATGGAATATTTATTAGTGCTACAATAGCACTAATAAAAGCCATATTAATCAGAAGTGATAAAGCTCTATCTTTATCAATGTTAAAAAAGAACTCATAAAAATACCTTTTATCAGCGCTTATTACTTAATAGCTTATAAAGGATTTATAATTTTAGTTAAAAATAATTTTTTTTGTAAATATATTTATATTTAATAAATATTAATAAATAATAACATACTAAATATATTATTCATTTAAATATATTTATTAACATTTTATTATTATTTTAAAGTATAAGTAATTATTTATAATAATATAAATACTTTTTTAAAAAATAATATTTATATCATTATAGATATTTGTATAAATATTATATATTTAATAAATATATATAAATATAAATATATTAAATATATATTCATTATTTAAATAAAATAATTATAAATTTTATAATTAATTAAATATATATAATTGAAAACTTATAACTCAATAAATTTTTTTACATAATATTTATTTATGAATAAGTATAAACATATAATTGTATATATATAGTAAATATACATTTATAAATATATTTATCTTTAAATATTTTTTTATTAACATATTTTAAAATTATTAATATATATTTAATCTTAAGTGCATGCATGTCTAAAATAAGAGAAATCAAATAATTAAAAATGAGTTCACTTTAAAAATACTAAAAAATGGACATGTTTTATTAATTAAATATAAATTATTTTAAAAATATTGTTATATATTGAAATAATGATGAATACACATTATAAATTAAAACATAGTAAAAAAAATATATAAAATAATTAATATAAATTGATTAAATTCCCAAAAAACATATTAAAAATGAATTAATACCTAACTATAACAAAATTAAAAAAAATAAAATTTCCCACAAATAAAGATTTGATATATTAAATTTATCATGTTATAATAAAAGTCTTAAATGAATACATAAATTCAAATAACTTACATAAATATTATGTGTATGTGTTTCTATATAAGATTTCATTAATTACATAAATATTTGTGTGTGTGCATTGTATATAAAAATATATTAATTACATATATGTGAAATCAAAATAACACAAGTTTGATCAATGTTAAATTGAAAAATCCAATGACATTCAATTATGCCCATTAGTCGATGTTATTAGTCAGTATTTTTAATTCATAACAATTTTTAGTTATAAAACATTATTCATTAAATATATAACTATTCAATGAAAATAATAAATATTTTTTATTATATACATCATATTTATATACATTAATATATATCAATATATTTAATATATACTATTTATCAGAATTATAAAAAATTATTTAATTAATAAAACATGCATTCTTTTTTATCAATAATTATTTAATTAATAAATTTTTAATATATTTTTATAAACTCATTATTTATTTAATTATTTAATTTTTTAATTTTATTGGAACCTTTATGAGTTATAAAAAATTTCTTATAAAGGATCCCTTTACGAGTGTGAAAAATAATGTAATGATAAAGGTTACCCTTTATCAGTGCTAAAAATAAAGCACTTATAAAGGATTCCCTTTATCAGTGCTAAAAACAAATCACTGATAAAGGGTACCTTTTATCAACACTAATACAAAGAACTGATAAAAGGTACCCTTTATCAGCAAATGTTTTAGCACTGATAAAGGTTCCCTTTATCAATGGGTTTTCTAGCATTGATAAAGGCCAACACTTTTATAGGTCTTTTTTGTAGAAGTCAACTAATTACTATTCCATCCTCAAATATCATAACATACTATACTTGAATATGGCCTATTATAAAAATATTAACATCCCCATTCATACATCTAACTTGTTTATGAGTTTTGTTTTTATGTTCACCTCAAGATACACTTTCCAAATAAATATTATATCTAGAGTATAACACACACTATCAAATTATAGAAGGGCCCCTATAAACAAACACCCGCCATTCTAGTCCCCAATAGTCCTGATGCCTCACATCATGAAGGACAATGAACTTTTTCTGTACTCCCCATGAACACATTAACCATATAAATTCATTATAAATAAAATCAAACTCATGCACTTCTCTTCATGATCATCTAGATGATATATTCATATTATGACCACATTTATAGGTAGGTAGGGGACTAGTTATATGGGTTGTCCATCACAATAGTAATTTATCTATGTGTGTGTTGGGTCACAGCTGAGAAAATCAATCTTAGGTGGTGATTGAATGTAAAATTGTATTCCTACCATTTAGATAACATTATAAATGCATAAATCACTATCTCACATAAATCTATAATAATAATCAATCTTCTAACATAAACGATTCTCATAACATTTGGGTAAGAATCATCATCAACCATATTATCCATGTCATCTCATCATTATCATTGTATATGCATCATAATTATATTTATAACATCCCTAGCCCGATGGCCACTATATCTGGTGCCCCAAGAAAGGTCATCACATGACCTCATGAACACCTCCTTATATGAAAGAGGCTTTCGATTAGTAGCATGAGTCTAAAGAAGAATAACGTGGAGACTATACCCGTTTATCTGAGAAAAAACAATAGAATAAATAGTCAAAATATATAAAAACCATCTAGAATATTAATTTGAAAAAACAGGGCAAGAGCCCACAAGTAACCAAGTAAACATGTTATAAAAATGTGATGGATACACTACTTGTCAGACATTCATGAAAAAAGGTCCAAAAATACTGAAGCCACAAATTAACCCGATCATGGTACTGATTCCCAACTTGGTCTTGAAATACCATTCTCGAATTAAAATTCCCATGCATGAACCGTACCCCAAGCCCTTGTACTGAACCTGTACCTGGAAACAAGTAGTATCTTCCCAGGTACCCCAGTGGCATGGCGGCCCATGTAGGGTGTGTGTACAACTTATTAGGCCTCCACCAATGGTTTCTAAAGCAATAACCATTCAGTATAATAGTGTATACAGATAATAAAAGTACACTGAATAAAAAATGAAGAAAAAGAAGTGTGTCTCACATTCATGCAATTGTCAAATATCCATTTTAGTGTTTAAGATCTATAGGATCAACCAAATAAACAACAATATCTAGTCACACATGGAGCCTAAGTGTAACACCCCATGAACTTACAAATAGATTTAATATAGAAATCATTAAACACTGAATCTCTACAAAACACCACTTTGTTATAACCTATCCAAGTCAAGATTATTTTTCCACCTTTGTGATTTGAATTTCAAAAAACTAAGATACACGGTTGCAATCAGTAAGATATATAGAGTATGATAAGGCAAACTTAATTTTTAGTTAATAGTAATATACCCTAATGAATATTAATATGAATAGTAGTATGACCCTTATGAATAGTAAAAACTAATTTTATTTTATTTTCTTATGGTAATATGAAAATCATATCTCAATTAATTTTTCAATGTGATAAAAAACTAATTATACCTTTAAAATTATTAATTTTTGAATTAATTATGTATTTATTTAAAAAATAAATTAATAATCTTTAAAAAAATATTTTGAATAATAGAGTTCATTTTTGAATTCTACATGTCAAAAAATGGTTTGGGTGAATTTTTTGGATTTTTCTAATATTCTTGAATTTTTTATGAATAATGAAATACGGTAAAATATTTTATATACAAATTATCAGTTAAATAAACTATTTATGACATAATAAAAGATTCAATACCACTTTGTTTTAAATCATATGCACTTATTACTATTAGGGTTCATATGAAACAACTCTATTGGTTGTCTGCATGAAAAAAATAAAATAATGAATAAAATATTAAAAATTCATTCCTCTCCTTCACTATAAAACCATCCATCACACCCTCTTATCTTAACTTGTCTAAAAATTTAATCTCTTAAAATCTCTTCCCAATTTCCCCAACATAGTCACTCACCTTGTCAAAATATCTCTTGGTATTTCCAAAAGACCAAAACCCCTTCCCTTAAGGAGGTTATCAAGGAGGTTATTCCAAGAGGTAAGGCACATTTTTTTCATTTAGTTTCATTTAAATTTATCTTCTTTTTCTATACACTACTCACCTCCTCTATCCAAATGAACATGATGACTCCAGTATCATTTATATAGTGAAATTATATCATGTTAATGGAATAACCATCATCAATATTCTTACTCTCTCTCTTTTATTTTATAAACGAAATCATCATTCGTGAGGTTTCAATTTACAACCTTCATGGATAATAAAGATTTGTTCTTAAATTTATCCTTAATTAATAGTCATGAAACCATTTTTATGGTTGAACCAGAATATAATATATTTATTATAACCTAATTAATATTCATGAACCAGTATATGTACATAATATTAAATCAAATAACCAAACTAGTTCCTAATAATCCAAATACCTGTAAAATAATCTAAGTGAATGTAATTAATATTTCATTTAATGATTAACCCT
Source organism: Viscum album (assembly GCA_963277665.1). Classification (NCBI taxonomy): domain Eukaryota; kingdom Viridiplantae; phylum Streptophyta; class Magnoliopsida; order Santalales; family Viscaceae; genus Viscum; species Viscum album. The sequence goes on from OY728144.1 coordinate 303,503,084, forward strand.
CATTTCATGTAAACAAATTATATAAAAGACCATTAAAACCTATGTATGTTTATAATTAATTTTTAAATTCAATTATGAATATTTTCATCCATACCACATGAACTCAATTACTAAAAACAAGTGAACCGTTTATGAAAAATTGAGAAAATGAACAATCTTGAATGAGATAATTCAATCTTATAACTAATCAATAAGAATGAAAATTAAATAAAAATAATTATGATTAACTACATAAATTTCTAATAGGTTCTGAAATAATTTATTAATAAGTCTAATTTCATATTCCAGGACCATAATTTGAAGAGGGGAACACATTTAGACTTAAGGTAAGGGTTTCCTACCAGAACCTCCATTTTCATTTGGGTTACTCTTATTTTATACTTACAACAATTAAATTTTTATTTATTCATATTTACTCCTAATAAATTCTGTTATAATGTTATATATATTTGTATGAACTAGAATCCTATTTACATTTAAGGGGAGTTATATTTTTTAAAAGGATCTTTCAAAAAATCCATCCCAAAATACAAGCCCATTTCAAGGAAATTTATCCAATTCTTACCTATTTCAAGGGAACTCTGTAATCTATTTTTTGGAACCATTATATTTATCAAATCACTCATTTTATTAGGAAAATACTATCTTACTTCACTTCTAGTTTTATGCAAATATTTTTCTAAAAGAACTATTCTTTTCAAAGTAAAAGAGTATTTATCTCAAGAATTACTTGATGATTTTATAAGAGTATCTTCATCTATTTCAACACTATTATTGATAATTATGTGTTATTAGGATTAATATTTAATTTTATCATATAAAAAAATTAATTTAATGGTTTATGAATAGGTTGGTTGTGGATGTTCAATCATAAAACCATTCACTAATTTACTCTGAATGGTTGGTGTTTATGATTAATGTTCGAGGAGAGTTGTTTACATTGTATATATTTTTTTCAATATGAATGTTTATGTTGTTTATGTTAAGACCATTCATATGAGGAATTCATTGGACATAGTAAGTGTTAGGTGGGGCCTTTTATATCTCCTCGGTGCATTCGTAGGTCTCATGAGATAACCTACAATATTGGCACATGGACTTGACCGAAGGTTTATTTATAGTCTTGGCATGAGGCCTTGACTGTATGGTTCTGATGTCCCACATTATGAATTCCCTCATTATGAAAATGGTATTGATGGTTCATGTTATTATTATAATAGTTGAATACCCATGATTATGGAATTATTTATTCATCTCTTATTCCTCCTATAATGTGTTCATGTTTTTGTTAAAGTAATATGTTTTGATTTATTCAACATGCCTAATGTTTATGTTGTGATATTTCCACTGTATTACTTACACTTACTGATCATTTGATCTCACCCCTTTATTATGTTCCATTTTCTTATGACATGGAGAATTTTATTATGAATGACTTGCTGACATAAACTAGGAGTTATGTATATTTTCAAAGGATTTTCTATGTTGTATTTATTTTCAAGTTGTAATGTTGAACTTATGTATGTATCATGTTTCTAATACAACTAAACTACTCAGTCCTTTGGTATTAATATTCCATTTTAATATAACAATATAATTAAATAAGGTGCTGGATCAGAGAAATAGGGGCTAGTTCCTTACACTAAGACATAGCATAGGAAGTTTACATATTTTTTTAATAAAGGTGGTACTTTGGTCAAGAGAACAAAACAATTTTATTTGCAAAAAAAAGAGGTTACATGAGTCGAAAATATGGAATCATATTACAATATTTAATATGAAAAGGAATCAGGTTTTCTGGGAGCTCCTCCATCCAGGTTATGTATTGAGAAACTCCTTTATTGGCGAGACCATCCGCAACTATATTCACTTCTTGATAGGTATGTGTTGCAATGTAGTAGATGCCCTGGAGAGAGTGAAGAAAATTCATCCAGTGCATAGTAAGCGGCCAATATAGATGAATCTCCCCCTTCTATATGGACTCCACTACAGTAGTAGTATCACTTTCAATTCACAAGTTGTTCCAGCCTTGGCATAAGGCGAAAGATATGGCATGAATCACACTCAGTATTTCAGCTTCTAGAGAGGTTGCAGTACCACAACCTCCAAAAAAGCACCCAACAATGTGACCAATATGATTTCTGAATATGGAACCATACCCCGTGGGTCCTAGATTTCTTTTAGAGGCTCCATCCACGTTAATTTTAGTCCAAACTGGAAGTGGAGGTCTCCATAAAATCTCAAAAGATCATTTTGGTTGTATGAAAATGGTATCAACCTGAAGGCGTCTCAGGATCATAAAATCTGCCACAAAGTTGTTTCAATTTCTTTTCTGAATCAATGCAGCTTCCCAAATAGCGATGAGAATTCTAATTTTACCTACATTAATGTTGTGTGAGTAATTATTGTGAAGGGGAATTCATTAATCAATAAATTCATCATATCACCTCAGGGCCTCAGTCTAATAATCAATCCATGTCTATATATTTGGGAGCATAGATCCTTAGTCTGACATCCTGACCCACCTTCACGAGTCATTAAATTTTCATTGGTGGATATCATATTATATTTTATTTTTATCCCATATTACACTTTATATAATAGTGTAATAGAGTGGTAGTGTGGGGTTCAACCCATTGGGAAAGTGTGGTAGATAAGGAACCAGTGACTTCAAACCCTTTATGTAGGATTCCTCCCAAATTGGTTTCAGTCTGGGATTAAATTAATGCTATTGAGTTTGGTTTAATATTTAGGATGATGATATGGATCAAGGTTAATTTTTGTGTGTTAGGTAAAAAGGATAATTTCAATACTATCCTGGAATAGTCCTAAAGCTTAGGTTGTGAAGCGATGCATAGAGAACTAGTTGATTATAGTCAAATAAACTAGATATATATAAGATGATACTATTCCTTGGTGTAGATATATCTACCAAAATTGATTCATTAAGCCTAAATGTTATGGAAGAAAGTGTCACAGGATAACAGTAATAGCCTGATCTACTCCAATTAGGTTAGGTTCATTCATTTAGACGTCCCATGGTCATGGTTTCCTAAAAAATTTAATAAATAGTTATTTTTAACATAATTACTAGACTTTGGGTTACCAAATTTCAGTTTAGATATTCCTTATGTTTTTAAAATTCCATACTCTTGACCCTTACCCCAAGTGGTTTAGTTGTTCATGATTGTATTAATCGAAATCAAAGAAACAATCTCAGACAATATTGGATGATTAATGAACTAGTTAAAATAAGATAGTTAGTAATTAATGGTTTAAGAATCAAGTAGTTCACAATAAAAAAAGTAATAATCCAAATAAACACATACTTTAAAGATAAAAAATATAATGGGGTGTGTATCCACTGTCGAGTGGATAATAATGTAAAAAAAATGAATGAATGGTAAATGGTGATGGAATTGATGAATAACGCTTAAAGGTTGATAAAAATAGTTTTATTTAATCAAAATGGTAATTAGAGTTGTTTAATGTTGAGTTTGGAGAGAAATATTATGAGGAAAATGAGATATTAATGGAGAAGAATGCATCCACCCAAGGATGTGTGTGGTTTTCCATGTCCTACAATTAAATAGAGAGGATTTTACATGACATGTAACCTTCTCACATCATGTAATATTGATACATAGTTTTCGCCAAATATTTTGGATATTGTTCCTATATTAGCATCAATATTCAGGATTTGGAGTTACAAATCATCTCACAACATGTAATGGGAACTAATGACATGATTCTTCTCACGACTATAACTTTATGCGGGAAATGGTTTTCAAATTTTACACAACATCTATAAGAGATTCATGTTGTGAATTATTTACGAATTTCTATTTTAACATGAATTTTTCATCATGACTTGAAAAATATTTTGAATGATTCATACACATCATTAATGTGTTTCACAGTGCGTAATATCCACTTTGGGCCATTTGGACAACTTTTACTTTAGATTCTTGGAAACCTATTCACTGAAAAAATCAATACATGCCTAGTGCATTATTGAATAAATCCGGAATAATAATTAATTAAATAATCAAAAAATATATATACAATTTCATCTAATGACATTCCCCCACATTGAAATAAATGCTTTTACTCAGGAAAAAAGCATCTCAATTGGGATTCCAAAAGTGACAATTTTTTTTAAAACAAGAAACATGAATTACAGCCAGTAAAATAAAAATAATTATAAGAATAAAACATAGTCCCCAAAAATTAGTCACAAATATAAAATAATTCATTCCTCATGATTCGTTTTTTATCTAGATTCATATTATTTTAATTATAATCTCAAATCAATTCCTTCAATATTATACCCATTTTTCAATTTACCCCACAATAAATTTTCTCTCATCACTCAGGGTAAATTGAAATTTGAGTTATGCTCATACACAGAAAACATGTTCCTAAATATAGGCTTGCATTGGTTCTATCATCTCTAATTTGTAATTAAAAATAAAAAAATCAATCTAGGGGGATTCATCAAATGTGTTAAAATAACTGTAATGTTGAGGGATGGTGGGTAGAAAATGAAAATAAATCTTAAAGATAGGGTAATATATAAATTATAATGCATGAAAGTCCGGAACAATGAAATTAAATCGATCCTCCAAGATAAAATGGTGTCCATACTCCAAATTGATCCGATATATCCATGACTATATCAAGTAAATATCAAAAAATGTACCCCATTCATTTCCTTTTATTTATTTTTATTTATTTTTCAAATTTCATGTTTAATCCAAATCTCAAATCCATCCCCTAACCACATGTGATCCATGAGAGGATTCAGCAGTCTGGAAATGGTAATTTTTGACCTTCCTAATACACAACCCAAAATATTTTTTTTCATATTTTGTAAAGGGATAGGATATGCATAAAATTACAAAAGGAATCATGGATCATATCATATCATTCATGTAATAATTCCATAGAAAATATCCTCAATAAATATATCACTTTTCCATCATCTGAACCCCCTCCATTGTTGTTCAAAGGATACTCATCAATAATACCAAGAGTATGGTAGGAAGGGATAATCAACATGGAATAGATGCATCATAAATATGTCATTCATGAAAATTATAGTCTAAAGAAAAAAAATGTAATGTGGGCCTCAAGAACAATGTTTCTAAAAAAGGATTGCCTCAATCATATATGAATTATATTTTTTCAGTTAAATCCTCAATAATATCTCAATGTGAGTTATGATAGGTCTATATTCCCCATATTTCTCTCATGAAATATGATCTAAAAATAATATGAAATTTTGGGTCTAAAATTCTCTTATGAATGGGTGTATATAAAAAGACCGACAATCACTCAGGGTATAAAATCAAGTAATAATTCAATCAAAATCAATTTCAATGATTTCAATTCAGAATTAAAATACTAAAATAAACAATCATTCTAAAAATACAAACAAGATTAAAACATGGATTTAAAAAATTTCTAATCGGACTTTGTCTTTTATCTAAATGGATGCAATGAATTTTTGGGTTTAAAGAATGATTTTAGTGAAAATTTATCCTAGAAAAATGAAAACAAGCACTAATCCAAATGTATCTACAATTAATATCAAGCAAAACTCCACCACAATTAAAATTTGATAGTGTTTTCACAATTCTAGAATGTTCCATGGGAGATATATCATATATATAGCATAGAAAAATTGGAATGGAAACATTAAAAGTGATTTTAGGTAATCATGAGATCCTTATATGAGAGTCATTCTACGGGGAAATTCTGTGGTTGTTGTTTTTGAAATTTTGTCTTCCTATATAATGTGTTAGAAAGAAACCTTCACTAGATAATACATTAGTCAATAGGTTTTAAATATGATGATAGAATTGAAATGTGTAGCTGCACATAGTGAATAGTAATGAAAAACAGAGTAGATACGTGCATATATATGGGTACAATGAAGTTCCAAGTGACCTATGAATAAAAATTCAACTAAAAAGGAAAAAACATAAATCATAAGAATAAAATAAAATATTGGTTTCCTCCTATAATGTGATAAAAATTTCATCATTAGCTAGAAAAATGGAAAAAAGAACCAATTTGTGTCATCCATACGCTTAGAATTCTTCCACCTCTTATAGGAACTAGTGGCTATGTCATCGAGCTCAGGAGGAAACTTGGTAGGATTAACCACCTTAGGGGTATACTGATCATGAATCTGGTGTGGTAATAAAATAATCCCTGATAATTGTGGTGGTGAACTCTCTTGAGAACATATATCCAATGATAGATCCTTAGGATGACACTTTTTGTCAACCAGATGTTGAGTATTCGGAAGTACGAGGGAAGATAGTGGCATAACAGGCACATCAATGGCCATGGAAGAGGAAGAAGAGATAGACATGGATAATTTAATACATTAATGTAATGAAAATAATCCAACCATTAATGAATTTAAAAATAGTATCCCATGTATATATATAAATAAATGACACATCAATGTGAAATTGAATAAAATCAATAAAAAAATTGGTCACCAAAATAGAGTATAAAAAAATGGGGGGGGGAGATCAGGATAAACTATGAATAATTAGAACCGTCAAGATGCTCACATAGAGTCCTCTCCCAAATAGAGGGTGCATGAAAGTCTTCTTCCCTATCGATGCCATATATAGTTGAATATTCATTGTTAATTGAAACTAAAATGGGGGTTATGGTTCCTGAAGCTATCTCAAATAATGGTGAAAGGGTTGTTCCCTTTCCTAGTTTGGGCTACCCTGCAAAGAACTCCCATTGGGTAGAAGGGTTTATCAGCTCAGAGGGTAGGTCAATCATAGGGGTGGAGGGTGTTTGAATGAGAAAGTATGAAGGTCCTAATGGTGGTGGAGTGTGATAGGTCTCAGGGATTATTGGGGACGGATGGATGATAAATGATGGGGGTGTAATGAATGGGATGCCCATGTGTCTTTATATCTGCTGTAGGTTCACCGTAATGTAATGGTAAGAGAGATAGAGGTTAACATGGAATGATGGGATTGGTGTAGGTGTGGGTACTATAGTGGTGGATGGATAGGGGATATGGATGGTGTTTGGGGCATGAATGTAAGTGGTAATGGTTTGGGTTAAGGTGGTAGTGGAGGAATGGGAAGAGATGGAAGTGGTAGCAGTAGGGGATGGGTCATAGGTGGTAAGAGTAGGGGATATGTCGACATCATGGTTGTTGGGAACCTCTTCAGCAGCCTAAATATATCCTATCACCCATTGATATACATCACCATCCTTTCTTAGTAGATATTTATGAATCTGGGTGAAGTTGATTGACTCAATCTGGCCAAGGGATGATAGGGGAAGGGCAGCATCAAAGATGTTGATATCTCTAGATAAATGAGTGATAAAGGATCCACTCATCAGCGTGCCTCGAGTCTTCTATTCATGGACCCTAAAATAGAATTATAACTGAGTTACCATGATGATGTATGGGGCTCCCATGGAAGTAGTGAGGATGTGTATGTTCCACTGATTCACGATCCCATGATCCTCTACACGAGTGAGAAAGACATGAGTCAATCCTTGATGAATAATCCATAGTGTGAGACATCACATCTGAGTATATTTCATAATAAAAGGATTATAGAAACTATGAGGGTCTTAATCAATCCTCTTATAGAGATTTTTTGCATTCGAATTTCTCAGATTGACCTGAATATTAATAAATACCTAAGAGGTGATGAAGTGAGATGAAAAAAGACATATCCTAATACCAAACTCAGTGAAGGAGATAACATGGGATCTTACATCCAGTAGGAATCATATATTGTCAACAGTCAGCTTGAGAGTAGCCAAGAACTTGAGAAATATCTCTCGAAAGGTCCCCTTACACACATTGATGATTTGGGTGAATTTCTATTAGCCAAGGAGGAAGAGGACATCCTGGAAGATGCAAATTCATGTGAGGATGACCATATCCAATATCTTGTGGGATCACATGGGCTTCTCTTGAAAACAGACTATTTAAACCTAGCGTTTGGTGTTGGACTAGTGCGGGATGGGGTGCATATGAGGGTTCACCACATCTTGCGACCAAATAGAGGTATAAAAATATTCCTAGGTGGCTGATGGGGTTGCAGATTCATCTGCTTGGCTAGATGAGGATGAATCGGGAGGTGATTGAGGTATATGACCCTTGTAATGCTTGGGAGGTGGGGATTCATCAGGCCCAAATGCGTGATCTTTAAGGGAAGTTCACACAGTCTCCATTTGGTCCATTTCAAACTCAATAGAGAGGGGTAGATGAACATGATCACAGTGGGGGAGGATGACCTCTGAGGGGGGGGGGGGGGAGCGATGCATGGGTTGGTTCCTACAGGAGAGGAGGGGCGTGTAAGAATGCATGACATGAGAGGGGAAGGAAAAAAAAGTTGGGGGTAGAGATTCAGGAACCCCAGGTTGAAAAAAATTATAAAAGTCATGAAATTTCATGCTATGTAAAATCACAAGATATGTAATTCGCATAAATGTGATTCTTAGGGTTGTGATCTATTAAAATTGTGTATTGAATTACAAGATGTGTAATTTTGGATTTTCCCCTTTTTATCCCATGACTTGTATTCTTTTATATTAATTCTCCTAAAGAATTTCTTAACTCTAATCAATCAAATTATATCCTAAGTTGACCTATAATGGGTTTCCTCCCAGAAACTGCTTCATTTAACATTGATAGATTGATTCACATGTGCTCAGTTTAATCTCAAAGTGACGAAACAACCCACATGGAAGGGTTCCAGATAAATTTTAAGTCATTGACCATTACCATTTAATTGTAGTTCTCCTCCTTTCTAAATCTCGGGTGTCTCATTAGGGAATATTTTTATGACCATAAATGGTCTTGAACATTGGGATTTGAAATTTTTATGTAATATTTTCAATTATTAACTAAAAAACAAGACCTTATTCCCAAGTGAAGAGATTTATCATGTGAAACACTGATCGTGAAACTTCTTGGTTTTTTCATTACAAACATTGGTGTTCTCATAGGAATATTTTAATATTTCATCTAGTTTATCCAATTAAAACATCATTAATTCCCTATATTTTTGAGAATCGAGATTCAATTTCTTAATGTCCCAAAATGAGTTACACTCTAGTTCAACTGGTAAATGGAATGGATTTCCATATAATAATTAAAATTGAGTGGTGTAAATAGGTGTTTTTTTACACAGTTTGATATGCCCAGAGTGCATCCTCTAACTTGAGGCTCCAATCATTCCATATTGTGTTCATAATATCCTCCAAGATTTGTTTGATTTACTTGTTTGAAAATTATACTCTCTATGTTGTTTACAAGTGGTAGGTAGTTACTATGTTATACCAGATTCGGAAAATCATCAGTATTCCTTTGAAAATAATATTAGTAAAATGTTTTTCTATATCAGTTATGAGTAACTGAGGTAATCCAAACCTGGAACAGATATATTTCCATGAAATGTTCATGACAACATTTACTGTTTTATGAAAGGTAGCTTCTACTTCGACTCATTTTAAAAAATAGTTAGCACAAAACAAAATATCAAACTTTAAATGTGAATTAGAGAATGGAACCATAAAATCTATCCCCCGTATATTTTATATTTTGACATCCAAGATCAAGTTTTGTGGTATTTCTTTTCTATTCTTGATGGTTCTAGTTCGTTGGCACCGATCCAAACTCATGAAAAAAAGATTCTTGTATATTGATGGATAGTGTTCCAAAAGTGTCCACATTGTAGGATTTTGTCCAATATGAATTGTGGTCCATGATTCTCTCTAATTGGTGACATGTGACACATGTTTTTTACACTTTTTATATCATCCTCTAGGATGCAATGATGTATTAGTCCATCATCACTTCGCTTATGAATAACCAACCCATCCCAATAGTAGTGTAAGGATTCAATCATAAATGTCCTCCAATTCCGATAGGTGAGGTCTGGGTAGAGTGATCTTTTGGTGAGATAGTTAGAAATTCCAAAAAAAACACTAGCGTTCGTTTTTGTTTTGATGATGAGAGTCTCATAGGAGAAGTCAACCTCGATGTACATATTATCATCATCCCCAATGACGGGTACTGTGAGTCTAGATAGATATTCAAAGATAACTTTATAAATCTCCTAAAATTCTTTTATGATGATATCTTACTCTTTTTTTAGTAGGATTCACCATATCATTCATGTTTTGGAATCCTTTTTACTCAAAAAATATTTTAGGGAAGCATGGTCAATGTAAAAAAATCACTTTGAAAAAACGTGATATGATAGAAACTTTTGAAAAGCATAGATGATAGCGAAAAGTTCCTTCTTAGTAGTTATGTAGTTTACCTGATCATCATTCAATGTGTTAATGGAATAATATATGGGATAAAATACGTGTCTGGATCCTAAGACACTGTCTACAACAAATTTCCTGGCATCACACATTAACTCAAAGTCTTTGTCCTAATTTAGTGAAATAATAATAGGAGGGGCCACTGGGCTCTTCTTTAAAATGATTAATTTTTTTCAAAAATTGTTTTTGAACTCAAAATAAGTATCCTTTTCTAACAGGTGTGTCATATGGTGAGCTAATTTTTCAAAATCTTTTACGAGGTGGATGTAGAATCTTTCTTGGCCCAGAAAGATCTTTATGAATTTTACAGTTGAGGGTTCATGTATGTCCTTGATTTGTTTTATCTCTACTAGACCAACTTACATGTTTTTTTTTGATATTTTATGCCTAAGGAATATAAATCACTAGACCATAAAGTGAAATTTTTTCACAGCTTAAAACTAGGAAATTTTATTCATAGCATTTCAGGACTAATCTTAAATTTCTTAAACACACCTCAAAAGATCTTCCATAAACTAAAAAATAATCCATAAAATATTATAATAATTCCTCCACCATATCAGGGAATATATGTTTCATGCACCTCTGGAAGTTCTCTAGTGCATTACACATACCGAATGACTTTTGTCTCAAGGTGAAGGTAACGAATGGACATGTGAATGTACTTTTGGAGTAATAAACTAGGTCGACTGCAATTTGATTGTATCTTGAATATCCATCTAGGAAACAACTGAATTCATGTACTCATAATATACCTATCCTTTGATCCATAAAATGAAAGGGTAAATGATATTTTGGGATTTCAGTATTTAAATTTCTATAATCCATGCATACTCTCCATCCAGTGATGGTGCGAGTTAGGATACCTTCATTTGCGTCATTTTTTACAACTATGTGGTCACCTTTCTTTAGAATGAGCTGAATTAGCCTCATCCACTTTATATCATCGATTGAAAAAATATTCCAACATCTTGGAGTTTCAATACTTATTTCATAACTACTTGCTTCATTGGTGGGGAGATTCACCTATCAAGCTAGAGTTTATGTTTCATACCTTCTTCCAATAAAATATTATGTGTGCATAAAGTGGGTTCAATCCATTTTATGTGAAACACCAACCAGAAAATTGACTTCTTATGTATTTTTAGAACTTCAATTGATTTTTCCTCTTGTGTATTTTTCAGTTCTGAGTTAATGATTACTTTTAGTGCAGTTATAGTCTTATGAAATGAGTACTTGAGTGACATTTGGATAGGTTTCAGATCCATCATCAGTGGTGGATGACCAAGGGTATGAATAGAAGGATAGTTTCCCTTGAAAGGGGTTCTATTTAATTCAATTCCTCCAAGTAATACTCCTTTTTCATTTGTAGACTACTCATCACTATCATCTTATATGGCCTTGTAGTCATTTCTCTCTATAGTGAGAAATATTTCATGGAAGTCAAAAGAATCATCTATTTTATTTTTAGCTTTCACTAGGTTGAACAAAACGTCTTCATCATCTACTATGAATATTTTTCTCCCTTTTTTCACATAAATATGTTCCTTCCAAGTGGATAAAAATGGTTGGCCTAGGATAACTGAACATCTACTTGTTCTTAGATATCCAAAATTCATAATTCTTCTTGGAAAATGGATTTGATTATTTTGAAAAGAACATCCTTGAGAATCCATCAAGGATACTTCACTGATTAGTCATCTAATTTAAGTGAAACACTATTTGTAATTTGTTCCTTGAGACACAACTTAATAAATAAAATCATTTCCATGAGGTTAATTTTGGATCCTAAGTCACACAAGGATATTCCGAAGTTTTATTCTCTTATGGTGTAAAAAATTGAGAAACTCCCAGGATCACTCATCTATAGAGGAATATTTTTCTAATAAATAATATAGAACTTTTCATTCAAGGAAATGAATCCCAATTCTACCATCTTCCTCTTGTTGGAGATAAATTACTTTAGGAATTTCTCCTAGGTAGGCATTTGGTAAATAATTTCAACAAAAGGGATGTTGAAATGAAATTACATAAACATTTAAAAAAATTTATTATAATTCAGTTCAGTTTTACCTTGCCTCATTATTTCCAGGGAGGGGATAGGTGGTTTTTATGTTTTCTGTGCATTGTAAACATCTTCTTTATGGTTTTCAAGCATTGATTCTCTTTGGGGAGGTGATGATTCCAAAATTTTCTCATACACAATTCTATTCTCACATTCTTTATTATCCCATTTAAATATTTTTTTAGGTTTCTTGGATTCATCAAGTTTCATCTATTTTCATTTTTTAGTTCTTAGTACCACAAACTTGGCTTACTCCTTTGATTAGGGCTTAGTATTACCAGACAACATACCTGGTAATCTATGAGACAAGTTCTTTGATATTTGTCCCATTTGGTGTTTGAGATTCATAAGGTATTCCATTTTATTCTACATTTATTTACCACGGGTGTTCATCCATTGGTATGTATTTTTAACAAATTTTGTGATCAAATTCTCCAAATATGATTAAAGGTGTGCGACTAGTTGTGGTGTTCTTTTCGATGATGATTGAAATTATTGTTGCCCTCAAAGAGGAAATGGTTATTAGGGTACTTGTTGAGGTGGTAGAATAACATGATTCAAAGGAGGGCATCTAGGTGGTCATTAGTTCCTAGGTAGTGCATGGGAACATATCTGTTGATAATACCCTTGATTATTATCTTATATTTGTTGATTCGACCTATGCTGATATTATTGTTGTGGTTTTGGGTATTATTGTCTTTGACGATTTTAATTAATGTAATTTCAATATTGGATTTTTTATTCCTATACTCCTTCTATGAATTATTGATATGGGTGTGGGAATCCAAACATTTCACAAGACTATATCTCTATTACAGGAGTAGGAGGGGGTGGTGGTGCAACATGCAGCTAAAATAATTGTAAATTCTTGGTCAGGGCCTCAACTTGTGTAGCTAGATAGGCATTGTCTTCATCTTGGTGAATTCCACACTGAGGAAGTCCATGATTTATTTTATAGAAACTAGAATTTTTAAAGACCTCATCTAGAAGTTATCATCCCACTTCTATTCATTTCATTATTATGCCTCCATTAGTGGAAACATCTACCACAATGCGAGTTGTAGGTTAAAGGCCTTGGTAGAAGGTCTGCAGATGAAGTCACATATCAATTCCATGATATGATAACTTTTGAGAAAGTTCATCAACATGATGCCAATTCTCCCAACTTGACTCACCATCTTCATGATTGAAATTCTAAATTTCATTGCATAGTTTCTAGGTTTGGCCTAGGGGAAAGTATTTATCAATGAATGTTTTGGCTAGATCTTCCCAAGTCCTGATCGACAAGGAAACATAACACTTTTTTCTAGTCCTTATATACACAACATAATGAAAAGGGGAACATGCATAATGTAATTGAATCATAATATTATCTCTGGTTATGAAAGGTATCACATGGTTCTAGGAAGTTAGATATGTGCTTATGAGAATCTTTAATATATAATCTTAGGAAATGGCCCATATTTTGGATTAGGTTGATGAGTCTAGGTTTTATTTCAAGTGTATGCACCTTGAAAGGAGGACCCACAATATAGGGTGTGGAAATATTGATAGATCAAAATCTATAATCCATGATGGAACACTCTAGTTGTAGAGGTTGATCTCCCTACAATGCATGTGTAACATATTACATGTTGTCTGGGTTAGGGCCCGCATGATTGTTGCGGTTTTCCATACTTGGATGGAAACATGTAGTGAGGTACCTTGAAATTTTCATAACAAAGGTAAGATATTATTGAATGTAGATGCTTATAGAATGAGTTAGTGGACCCTGACATATGCATTATGCCAAAACGAAGAAGGACACAATAACATCTAAAAAATAATGAAGAATGAATTGAGAAAATAAAGACATGTGAGGTAATCCCATGTTTGTGATCAGTATTCTGTTGCTTAAGCACAATAGACTCTAGGAAAAGCTCCAAAATCTGAGGTTCCCTAACACATCATTGAATTCTGATGGGCAATGATCAGACTATATTTTCTTTTTATCCTAATATTTACTTGATATGATAGATTACTAGAGCAGTAGTGCAAGGTCGAACCCACGGAGAAAGAGTGGCAGAAAAAGAGCTGGTGACTTCAAAACATTTATTTATGAGTCCTAACTAATTGGTTTGGGATTGGGATTTAGTTAACTCTATTATTTTGGGTTAATATTCTATAATAAGATAGGTAATAGGTTCAATTTCAGGGTTTTAGGTAAATATGATTATCTCGGTCCTAACTTGGAATAGTCCCAAGGCATAAAATGCAAAGCAGTGCCTAGAGAATTAGTTGATTATGGTAAAACCAACTTGACCTATCTAATAATAAAATATAACTTGGTCTGAAAATAGATAAAAATCTAGATTCATTATTCTAAGATTCTATGGCTGAATATATCACAAACTAATACACATAGCCTACTCTACTCCAATCAGGTCAAGTTCATTAATTTCAACGTCCCATGGTTAGGGTTTCCTAAAATAATTTAATAAATAGTTATTTTTTAACACGATTACTAGCCTTAGGATTTAAAAATTTTGTTTTATATATTCATTAAGTTTAGAACAACACTTAATCGTTTGTATTACCCTAATCGGTTTATCCGATCATGACAGTATTATTTGAAATCAAAGAAACAATCACAAACATGATTGGTAGATTAATGAAATAGCTGAAATAAGATAGTTTTAAATTCTGGGTTTAAATATCAAGTATTTCACAATCAGAAATAATAATAAACCAACAAAACAATTACTTGAAAGAGTAAATAAGAATGAACGGGGTGCGTATCCAATGTCGATTGGATGTAAATGGAAAACAAATGAAGGGGTGTTAAATGGAGATGAGAGCGATGAATAAATATTTCAGGTTAATCAATGACACTCGGATTTAATCAAAATAGTAATATTAATTTTTTATAGTTGAGTTGTGAGAAAAATAAAGGGAGAAAAATGAGGGAGAAAGAGAGAAAAATGATGCTCCCCTAGGTTATGTGCAGATGTCTGCATCCTCGAAATAAATAGATCTAAGTTTACATGATGTGTAACCTTCTCGTATTTTTTAATCCCGATCCATATTTTTTCCCACATTTATTGGACCTAGAACCTATCTCGGCCCGAATTTTTGGGATTTATAGATGTGACTCATCTCATGAAGTGTAATGGGATCTTACGACATGCTTCTTCTCATAACATAAACTTTTAGTGGGAAGGGGACTTATATTTTTACATAATGTGTACTGTAGATTCACATCATGTATTTTTCATGAATTTAAATTTATTCATGACTTATGATTCATGAAATCGGTAATCTTTGAATGATTCACACATGGCGTGTATGTGTTTCACAATGTGTAATGTCCACTTTTATCTAGTTTTGATTGCTTTTCCTTTAGAGTTTGGGATACATATTCTCTGTAAAAATTAACACATACCTGGTTCATTATCAAATAAAACATTAATAATAATTCATTAAATTAATCTAAATTGTATATAAAATTTCATATTATCACAACCCAAACCATTCCAACCTTAGAATCATAGAAACTTAGTCCAACATCTTATCTATGGAAACCATAGGAGCATAGAGCCTCATTCCAATATCCTAAGTTAAAAAATGAATATATGAACCTAGTGAATTAGTCTTACCAAACCAAATGAGGAGCCTTAGTCTATAAGTTAGGTGCACAGAGCCTTATTCCGAAATCCTAACTCAAAAATACATTGGTGGGGCCTAGAGCATCAGTCTAGCCCGAACCATGGGAGTAGAACCTCGGTCCAATACCCCACCCATAAAACATACCACATGGACATGCTTCTATGATCATTTATCTCATTTAAACATATATCATTTCAATTATTAATGTTCCAACATCCTCTTAAAACAAAAAACATCGCATAAAACACAAATATAAATACTAATTTGAATTATCTTGAAGCCACCCATTAAAATGTGGTTCTTACACATTAAAAAACCTACACTTCAATTAATGATTTCATTTCTATTTCCACCCATTTAAAATAATCATTAAATAATTAAAAAAGGGGACATCATTTCCTCATCTCAAGTTATATTTTTAAATCCACTAAGAGAACCCCATTTTTTAAAATTTCAATAACACCACTTAAATCATATCGAGGGCCTTAAAAAAACAACCAATTCTATTAAATAATTTAAAAACCACCCTTCAACAGTGGCCTTTAATTTTAGAAATCAAAACATAGAAAAATGCAAACCATTCCTTTTAATACATTAAAAGAATTCACCATGGAATTTTCACAAGTGTAATCCACACACACAACTCAAGAATAATTTGAAACCCAATAAAAACTCATTTTTAATCACTTTGTGGCCAAAATCCCCTTTCTAAAACATTACCAAATTACAAAACACAATTTTCCTTTATTTAAAACCACGTTTGAGTCCAAACCTAGAACCCATAATTTAAAACCATTTCAAAAACCTCTTAGGGATTTTACAAAAGCTATCTAATAAAAATTCCAATTAACCCATTAACCATGACTACATCAAAATCAAAATTCACTGCACATTTGCTCCCATACTTATCATACCTCAATTGTTACAAAATTATTTCAGCACACAAAAGGGTTTGGAATACCCCATGGGTTGCCATATGTCCAGTATCAAATCACCAATGTACTCAATAGTGTCCATAAAGGGTATTTCACCACACACTATGATCCAAACTACTTTACATAGACAAAGAAACAAAAAAATAGTAAGAAATTACATTATCACAACCAAATACATATATGAAATAACAATACTATGGAAAAAAGATTTAAGACCACCTAGCTAATGTTTGTAGAAAACCGGTCGCCAAAAATCAACTCTTGATTCAAATTAAAATGGTCTCAAACACCATGTAAAAGAACACTTGGGAATATAAGGTTTTGGATCTTTGGATGGATAGGAAACCACACACCAATCCTATTCTAGAAAATTCAAGGAAACAATGTTGAATACTTACCCAATGCTTAGATTCAAACTAAATGACACTCCAAATGCCCATGAATTGAAGGAGAACCACCCATGGGGGAGGGAGAAGCTCATGGTTCATCACCCTTGTTGTAGGGGGTCAAGTGGGGGATGAATTCAGGGGATAAATAAATAATATTAGAAGGGAGAATGAGTAAAACCCCCATTTTAAGTGGTGAATGGTTTGGTCATATGGTTTTCCAAACTGTGCGCTAACTGTGTGGTTCTCTCTGTTCAAGAGGAAACCGAGCCGAACAGTTTGTCTTGCCACCTACAGGGTATGAAAAACTGTGTGGTGGTCAGGCACTCGCCATTATCCATGCGGGATCTTGATCTAAACAGTCCCCTGGGCCACCTTATATAGTTCTCCAAACCGTGCACCCACTTTTGCAGGCAACACAGTTACGAAGCACAATTTCTAATAACCGTGAACCAAAGAAACAATACCACCCTAAAGATTTTTCCCATTGTGATCTTCAATCATGAACCTAATGATCCTCAAAGGATTCATCAATATAAAACCCATCATTAACCATAATATCCCTATAGGTAATACATTGAAACACATCCTAAACCATGGCACAAGGAAACATCATACCATCATCGAAGATATAATCGACACTCTACCAGTTCGATCCTCTCCAAAACTCATGGCCGAAGTCACTTGTCTCCATCTTAACCCCTTCTCAAATATCAAATGTGAACCAATATTGGAACCAATAAAGATATAAATGGTTTCCCAATAACCTTTAATAGTCTACCTCAGTCCATAAGTTGAGGTCCACAACCTCGTTCCATATACAGACATCTGAAGCACAACCCTAGAATAACCTTTACCTGAAGGTACTCAACTGATAAACACCCAATCCAATGCCCATTATCAAAACTGAAACACAAATATTGATCCTACCCAAGTCTATCCATCCCATAACACAGAACACATCATCAAATGACCCCTTTCCCACTATGGTTATCTACAACATACGCTTTATCTCACCACCATCATCTTCTAGTGGTTGGTACCTCCACTATCAAAAAATAAGACTATAACCTCATATCAGCCTTCACAAATTACCCAATACAATTTCCAAATCACCATGAAAAAACATCCATGAGAACACTATCCAACACTAGCATCTAAAATTTCCTTAAAATCACCCAGAAAAGATGTCCATACACAATCCATCATTGAACTAAGAACAGCTTGATATCTATTAATTCACATTCATTTTGAAATGCACTTTCCATTATTACATCAAACTATAGGTTGATTATAACTCACCACTTATATTCCTCTTACCGTACCATGTTGCACTATTCCTAACTGGATTTTCCTAAAACACTCATCTTTCACTATTGACATGTTACTCCTTTCACCTGCCCATAGAACCTTCTCACATAAGGAATACCACCATCATCCAATGTACCTACCCGAGTCACTCCATGGATTCTAGTAAACTCCACCATCAAGGCATCAACTACTCTCAAAGCCATCATCATGTCCCACCATGCCCATCTACAATTATAACATGAAATCTCAACTTTCTATTAAAACCACCCAAATCTTGAAGACATCACTTATCTCATCCAACCACCACATCCAAGTCCCACCTCACATTTCCCAAGGAATTAAAACATGCACCTCACCACTTATTCTTTGGAATCCTGATGCCACCACATTCACTACATGGGTTTCTCCACTCATCCCTAATGGACATATCGATCCTCGCATTTAGAGTGTCATCATATCAGATTTACTCAAGAAATTTCAACCACCAAAGCACATGCTTCAATCACAAGTTGAACACAAAAACATATATGTGGCTAAATAGCTTCAACTATAACAAAAAAACATCACCACCTGCTTCTTGTTCCCAGCTTCTAAGAATGGAACCCATAACATTAATGCACATATGGTATGTCATGAGGAAATCACCAACAAATGGTAGATGGTGGACTTCCCACCATCCAACTCCATATATATCACTCAATGAGCGTAACCTCTAAGAGGCCCTATATTCAACCAAAACATATTTTGGAAGATAGGTGTAAAGATATGTTTCCCTTAGCATACACGGGATAATGTCATTGTATTGGGCATTATTGTCACTAGCTAAAAGTATGCTATGAAGTCATTGACAAAAACAACCAAAATTTATCCACCGCCAATGTCACCGACAACCAACATCTCATTAACACTCAAACACCACAACTATAATGGGGGTTATAACAAAACATCACTACCACTTCATGATCCTCTGCTAATCAACCATGAAGAGACATTTTCTAAGGCACCAATGTCATCACCCACTTGAGTTCTCCTAAAAATACCTTAGTGACTCACAATAGAAACACCATGATAAATCACACTGATCCAAAACCAATTATTCTCTTATATAACCAGTGCTTCCCACTATATTTTCACATAAAACAACATGTGATTATCCTGATCCACCTGCTCACCCATCCCAAATGTCATCATTCCTTCCCATCACGTTCCCACATTTGGACCTCATTTGATTCCTCAAGGTCTCACACTTTCTAGAGCCCACACGCAGAACCTGGATCTTGATCACATGATCCATACATCATCATATCTAGCCCCAATTTACCACTCACTCAACTGACCATGCCTCTAGTTCTACCACCCTCATCCAACTCAAGGCATTATCCATGTTCAAATCTAGCAACACAAAAATTATCACTAATAATCTCAACCAGCTAACCACCCTCACCTTGGGTGTCACTTCCATATCAAAATCATTCATCCGTGATTTGATCACCCTTATCCTGTACAATCAACTCAACCTCTTTCTTTCATTAAAAGTTATCAATGCCATCAGGTCAGGTACCCTAATTATCTTACCCATTGAAACAAACCTTATAACCAACCATACGAACTCAAGTGCTTCCCAAAGAACGAAACCAAGGCATAACCATGCACGTTTAGCAAAAAATCGATGGAAACCACTGATCCTCGATTCCACCTATGATGAAACCACTCATACTCCACATTTTAAGGCACCCACAACACTATTCCTTCTTCTATAAAAGTTACCCTAAATTTTACAAAATTTTCATCTCATAACCATAAATCGAGCCACATCTCCAATACCACTAACATTCCAACTTATCCCTCTAGGATAAACCCACACTAAGAAACACTCCCTATGTTCCACTGCCAAAGCCCAAAACATCCAAATGTTTTATACACAAATAAAATAACTAGAAACCCCACCAACCTCTCCCATGGGCCACCCATGAAGGTCAAATGATACTAAAACCATAAACTAGAGTCATAATAAAAAAAGGCCTCTAGATCTCTATTTAATCCATTCACATCAAACCTCAATAACTCTATGAACATGGTCGACAATCCGAACCCCAATCCTAGAAAAACTACTTCTAATGAACCCCATCAATCATTTACTCTGTGTTTCATGCTAAGGACACCCACACACATAAATCAACACTATGATCAAAACAACCACTCTAGAGTCCAAAACAAAACTCGTACAATCACAACCCAAAATGGTTACCACACCCACATTTCCGAACAATATCTCATGACTCAAATGCTATAGACATATTAAAGGTACAACAAGGAACAACCCTAAGTCCACACATCAAAACCCAAAAAAAAAACTTCATGACCCATAACCAAGGTCTCTAACTAGTGTGATCTAACTACCCAAACCACACATACATAGGTTCTGATCACAACATTAGGGATAATCACCACTAGTGGCCCTAAAAGTCCAACCATTTCACATTCTTATTTAATGAACTTTACCATTTTAAAGAATCGTGAATTAATATTTCAAAACATTCCTTTTAAAAAACCCAAAGATTTACAATTTCAAATTTTTTTTATTAACTCACATTTCAAAAGAGCCCAAATTTATTCAAATTCACATTTCAAACAAATTTAATTAACAAAAATTTAAAAGAAATACCAATAAACATAATCCTTGAGAAGAAAAGTACATTACCAGAATATGAATCCCATGGAACTATTAATCACATGCAATATATGGATGACCTATCAATCCTATGTTCCTAGAATGAGGCATGGACTCACACACCCTCTCTTTACATACCAAACCAAAAGATAAAACCTTGTAAAATAATAACATCACATCCAAGTGAACCCCTCATGGTTAAATTATCAACCAACTATAAAAGAACATAACATAACATCAATTACCATACCTAGAAACATGAGTTTTTTATCATATGTGGGGATTCAAGTACCCAAGCATGAGATCATTATCAAGGATTAACAACATCCTTGTTTCCTATCTACCATGACCCAAATAATAAGAAAAAAGTCAGGATATGATACCACTTTGTTACTTCCCTTACTCGATAGCCACCATATTCAGTGCCCCAAGTGAGGTCGTCACATGACCTCAGGTGCACCTCCCCAGATTCCAGAGGCTACCGAGTAGTAGCACATGTTTAGAGAGGAAAATGGGAGACTATACATTATTATTAGAGTAAAAAACAACATCATAAATATTTTCAAGAAGTATAATAACCAAAATAATCCATAAATGGATAGCATAAGACATGATCCAATAAGTAACCATGTACACATTCTATAAAATAATGATGGGTACACTCTATGTCACTCAGTCATGCAACAATGTCCCAAAAAACCGAAACCAGAAAAGAAAACAAACATGTCCTGAGTCCCAACCCGATTATAACATACCATTATCATAACCAAACATCCTATGCATGAACCACACACTAGGTCTCTATCCTGAACCTGTACCTGGAAATAAGTAGCATCTACTCAGGTACCCAAGTGTCAGGGAAGCCCGTATAGGGTTTGAGTATGACTCAATAGGCCATCACAAATAGTGTCTAAAGCAATAACCACTTTGTACAATAGTGTATTTAGATAATAAAAGTGAAGTAAATAAATAAGGAAATAAAAGAAGTATGTATCACATTAAATCAATTAAATAACCATTATGTCCCTTTAGTTCTCTATGTTCAACCAACCAACCAAATAGTATTGGTCACATAAGGAGCCTAGTCCATATCATAAGGAGTTTATATACTTTTAATCACATGGGGCATTCACTAATTAACCAATTTATCAACTTACATCATAGACTCATTCCAATAATCATGCCATTTCGATATGTTTGGGATCACATAGCCTCAATACAGCATCCCAAACCATCCCAACCATAGGAGCATAGAACCTCAATCCAACATCCTAACCATGGAAATGTTAAGAGCATAGAGACTCAATTTGACATCCTAAATAAAAAAAATGCATCAGTGGGAATAGAGCATTAGTCCAAAACAACCCAAACAAGGAGCCTCAATCCATAATCTAGGATCATAGAGCCTCATTCTGATATCCCATCTCAAAACCTAGGGAATTTTTCTATCCACACTTATAGGAGTATATCATCATTCCAATTCTCCACTCATACAACATACCATATGGAAATACTTCTATGATCATTTATCTCATTTTACCATATATCATTTCTATTATTCAGTTCCCAATATTCTCTTAAAACAAAAAAAATATCATTAAACACAAATCAAAATACTCATTTAGAATCATCTTGAAGCCATTGTTTAAAATGTGGTTCCTAATTTATAAAAAACTGGCCATTCCATTAAAATATTTCATTTCTATTTTCAAACATTTCAAACAATAATTAATGAATTTTCAAAAAATGGGAAACTGTTCCCTCATCTCAAATCATCTTCAAAATATACAAAGAGAACCCCGTTTTCAGAATTTCGTTAACACAACTTAATACATCTCAAGGGCCTTAAGAATACAACCCTCTTTATTAAAACGTTTCAAAACTAAGCTATAATAATGGTATTTCTTTTTTAACATAAAAAATGTCCAATTTAAAATCATTCCCTTCAATTCATTAAAAAAAATCCACCATGGAATTTTCACATGTGTAATCCACACACATAACTCAAGAACAATTTAAATACCAAAACTAACCATTTTCAATCACTTTGATGTCACATCCCCCTTTATAAAACAATACCAAATTAAAAAACTCCATTTAAATTTATTAAAAACCACGGCTGAGTAAGAACCCAAAACTCATAATTTAAACCATTTCAAAAACCTCTTAGGCATTTCGAAACAGCTAACCAATAAACATTACAATTATAAAATTAACCATGCATACATACAAATAAAAATTCTCAACCCATTAACTTATATAGTTACCCTATATCAATGTTTAACAAATTATTTCATGACACATAAGGAGTTGGAATACGCCATGGGTATCCCAAGGTTCAGTATCAAATCACCAATAGTCATAATGGGGTCCGTAAAGGGTTTTACACCTCACACTATAGACCAAGTTACTCCTCTTATCCAAATACACAAAAACACAACAAGGGAAATAATGGAACAATCACATACATATATAAAACATCAAGACTATTGGAAAAATATTTAAGACCACCTACCTAATGTTTATAGAAAACAACTCACCTAAAAGAAACCCTTAATTCGAACTGAAACGACTATAAACACCATGGTGAAGAACAACCTAGAAAAAAAAGGTATAGAGATTCAGAAGGATATGAAAACATA
Organism: Viscum album; assembly: GCA_963277665.1. Classification (NCBI taxonomy): domain Eukaryota; kingdom Viridiplantae; phylum Streptophyta; class Magnoliopsida; order Santalales; family Viscaceae; genus Viscum; species Viscum album. Next base: position 303,527,077 of record OY728144.1, read on the forward strand.
CAAAAAGAACTTCCAGAAAATAGAAGGGAACAGAGTTGGAAAGTTACTTGGATCTTTTATTCTCACTAAAAACCCTCCAAATTCCGAATAATCTAAGGAGAATGACCCATAGGGGAGGAATGATTTTATGGTTCATCACCCCTTCTATAGGGGAACTAATTGGGGAGAAATTTGGGGGAGAAATAAATTTGATCAGGGGGGAATGGTAAAAATGTAGTTTTTAAGTGGCACATGGTTTGGCCGAATGGTTTCACAACCGTGAACTAACAGCATGGTTTACTCTATCCAAGAGGAAACCAATCCACACAATTTGGCTTTCCACCTATAATGTTTGACAAAATGTTTAGTGTTTGTGTGATTTACACTGTTCAAGGGGGATCTTGAGCCACATGGTCTCCTAGTCTACCTTGAATGGTTATACTAATCGTTCAATCCAATCTATAGTTTGCATGGTTTCCGATGATTTATACTAACTGTGCACCAACCAGGCTATTACGACAGTTTGGCACATTTTCTCCTTTCCCAGCTCCAAACCCCCAGAACACCCTTGAGAACTATACTAATCAACAGTGATATTACATAGGCCAAAATTTAATCCGGTACACATCTTATCTCAGGGTCGGGATCTTACAATCTTCCAGCTTGTAGTTATTGTAAGATGAAGGTAACAATTATAGTAATTACATCACTAAACTCAATTTACGAAAACTGATCTAGAGAGAACAACATATATTCCATCTTTATATGTAATCCACATCATAATCAAAATAATTTCTCGAGAAGTACAACTGTTTTGTTCAAAATTTTATAGGGAAAAAAATCTGTCGATGGCATTATAAGCTTATGTTGATCAATAATTGATAATCCAGTGATGTTTACAAAAACAATCATCAAATAATTCTATACCATTAAAGAACTATGCTATATATATACTGTCCTCCTAAGACATGGACTAAGAAAATAATGAAATAGAGAATGTAAAGTATAATGTTCATTTCAAAATACACTACTAATGATCCTACTTTATTCAATGTTGATCTTTATTAGCACTAAAAACACTGAAAAAGGGGATCCTTTTGTGAGCACTAATAAAAAGTGATGTTAAATACCCCCTTATATATTTTTTATAAAGGAAACCATGAAAATTTAAATTTATATACATATTCATATATATTTTAATATTATTTTTTAATAATTTGTATATATATGTAAATATAATATATAAATATGACTTATATAAATATATTATAATAAAAAAATTATTATCAGAATTATTATCAAAATTTTATATGAAAAAAATTATCAAATTTATATTAATAATAAGAATATTTAATAATATATTTATAGAAACTAATAAATAAATAAATAAATATAATATTAATATTTTATTAAAAAATTATATAATTATATACATGAATATATATTCATTTAAATATAGTTCATATTTTATTGTTTATATTTATATTAATATTAAATAATTTTCAATATAAACACATATTTGTAAATATGTATGTGTATGCATGTGGATATATATGTATGTCAGTATGTACATTAATGTATGTATATTTATGTGTATGTATTTGTATGTATGCACATGTGTATGCATATGTATGTCTTTCATGAGTATTTGTACATGTGTATGTATATATATATATATGCATTTTGTATGTGTATAATTATGTGTATGTGAATGTATGTGTGTGCATGCATGTGTAAGTATTTAAATTTATGCATGTGTATGTCTATGTATGTATGTGTATGCGTATGTGTATGTGGATGTATATGTATGTGTGTGTGTGTGTGTGTATGTTTATGTTGTATGAGTATGTTTATGTAGTAATTGTATGTTTATGTAGTATGTGTATGTATATGTTTATACGTGTATGTAATTGTATGTATATATTTGTGTTATGTGTATGTGTGTATATGTATGTGTATGTATATATATATATGCATATATATGTATGTATGAGTATGTATATGTTTGTGTATGTGTATGTGTATGTGTATGTGTATGTGTATGTGTATGTGTATGTGTATGTGTATGTGTATGTGTATGTGTATGTGTATGTGTATGTGTATGTGTATGTGTATGTGTATGTGTATGTGTATGTGTATGTGTATGTGTATGTTTTTGTGTATGTGTATGTGTATGTGTATGTGTATGTGTATGTTTATGTGTGTGTGTGTGTCTATGAGAATGTATGTGGGTATTCATTTTTAATATTTACTTATTTTTATTTTTTTTTCATTTTTAAGTTTTATTCATTTAATATTTTTTAATGTATTCATTTTTCATAGTCATTTATATATTTATAAATATTAATATGCAATAATTTTAATATGTATGTGAAAGGCGCTCTCGTGGGCTCTTTCAAATGATGTTCGGTTTCGGGTTACTTAGGTGCAACAGAGTGGCTGACCAAGGTCATCTCTCAAAGGAGGAAGAAAATTATATAAAATTATTAAAGATATTCTAAAAATAAAATAAAATATAATAAAAACACAACTTTTAAGGATGGGTTTTTTATCATTTATAAAACTACAAGAAATATTTTGGAAGAAGATTACAATTGTTTAATTCTTAAATAAAAATTGATTAACAAAGCACAATGAGAAGATGTTTTTTAAGAAAACTATTTTTAGAAAGTGTAATTGATCTAACTCTACCTCTCTATTTACTTATTAATCATTTTCATTTAAATTAATATCCACTTAATTATGATCCCTTAAATTTTTAACCCTCAAACCCTATGTGAGTTAACTTAACCGCACAGATGAAATTACATAAACACTAGGCTAGCTTCGGAGCACGCAATCACAACACCCTAATTTGATTTATGTTATATGGTTAGATTTTGGTCAGTGGTTAATTAGAGAACATATGAACTCTAGAAATGAGGGTTAATTGAGTTTAGGTATTATATTTGAACTCTACAAAATTATCCCGTGTGGTCTTGTATTACTGATTAAGTTTGCACTCTCACAATTTACCCAAAATCTCCACCTCGTGTGATTTGTGTTTATTGTTCAATTGTTTGCATAGTATCATTTGAATTGAAAACTCAATTGATATATCATATTATTTGAATTAATGTAGCTCATTTATTTATAATAATTTAATGAAGAATGTTAGAGGTAGATTGATTAGTAAGAAAACAACTCTTCCATGGGCGGTGTGGTCATCGTGGAGATGTTTTGCATGAGCAAAGGATTGAAAGGGTAGAACCCAATATCTTCTCCACTCTTGATTCCAACCCAATAATGAAGATCAATAGAAGAAGAAATTTGAACAAAACAGAATAAAATAGAAGAAATAAAATAATAAAAAAGAAGTTTATTACACAATTGAAAACATTACAACATGATAAAAAGAAGATGGCTTCGATGAGGGGATCCTTGCATTAAGAGATACCCCTCTTTCAATGGTTGGATAATCTGGGGGAAATCAATTCTCCTCTTCCTCCAATATCCAAATTCACGTCCCAACACCTCCAAGTGAAAAAAACACTAATTTATAATGTGGAGGGGAGGCTAGGTTACAAGTTGTTTCAAGTGTGAATGGGGAAATTCGGCCAAATATTTTAATCCAAATTGAACAACCTATTAGACCACAAATAATACTGAATAATATCTCCTTATATAAGGGAGATATGTGAAAAATTGAATCCTAGAGATCCTCGCAATATTTGGTCCTAATCCAAGCATGGATGAAGACATTGCGGCCAAAATACATAACCCATTTCCAATCTGGCGAGTCCTGCCCACCATGGATTTAATGGACCTTTACTCCATCCAAATGCACTCTTTAGCTCTAGTGTTCTGAATACAAGTTGTATAATATTATGTTAGGAACTCGGTTACAAAATTTTAAGTTCGAATAAGTTATGTTAAATTGTTTATTTGATAAATACTACCGTCCATTTTAAAAGTGTAAAACAGGAATTTTCATCAAATTTTCAAACGAATGGTCTAATACCAAATATTTAATAAATGAATATATTTAGAATAATTTGAGGAAATTATGTCATTTATTATCAATAAAATATTCAATAAAATAGTGTTTTATCAACTCCCCCACACTTACCCTTTTTCACTCCTAGGCAAAACCTCATATCAAGTAAACATCAATATCAAATCAAAACAAATTTTAAAACACATATCCTTGAGATCCAAACATTACACACCAAGAATCAAAAGATAACCTGACTTATAAAAAAATTATTTCAGGTTTTCAATTTATATCATTAAATATATTTCCACATCATTTATCCTCCCATTCACAAAACACTTACCTCAATTGAATTTTCTCTTATCACACAAATGTCAATTTTTAGGAATGTCTTTCTTATCCAAACTCATACAAGGGTCACCCTAGGCTTGATAAATTCCTACATCAACACCTGATATGAGTAAAGGACATATTTTTATCATGAGGAATTTTTAGGGTTGTTGTGTGGCTTTTGGTTGGTAGGATTAAGATGTGAAAAATTCTGATGCTGAAAGAGGGGGGTTTGACTCTTTTTGAAGCAAAATTTCATTAATCTAATTTTCACTTAAATATGGTCTCCACCTCAGTCCCCATAACTTCAATTCATGTTCATTATCATGAATGTTCAAACCAATCAACATTTCAACAGTAAAAATTTCAATCTTCTCAAACATGATTTTCATGAAAGACCTAAATAGGCACAACATTCTCTCTCTATTTGAAGCTCTTGAAAGGCACAACTTCACTTATCAAGAAAGTTCCAGAAAAGGAACAACTTTCAATATGATGATTTTCTTCATTAGCAAAAACATCTCTTTAGAATTTAATTTTCCACCCAAAATATTACAGAATGTGGTAGCACAACACAAGACAACTTCCCCCATACTTAGGTAAAACTAGATTATGAAATTTCACTTCTAGAGTTGGTTGGATAGAGAAAATTGGCTTGTAATGTGGATAACCTAATAGGTTGTTCCTAGATTCTAAGGTCTAGAATGATTAAATGTTCGAGGTATTCCATTATAAAAATAAATTCTTTGAAATATGGGCTTTAATACCAAACAAATGCCTCAATCATTTAAACATAAATACATCAAACCCTCATGTTTTGATAAGAATAAATCAAATTCTGGTTAAATATAGCATGGTTTGGTTCTCTCAAGAAGTGAGGTGAAAGTGAATAATATGAAAGAACAGTTCAGAAACCTCATAGGAAAGTGATTTCAATTATAAAGACAGTGAGATGTGGAATGGGATTAAAAATTCAGAGTACTTTTCACGAAATTACTAAAGATTAGAACATGAAACAAAGTTATTTTCAGCATTCATTTAAGCTCTATTTCATGGTAAAAATTGTTTCCCTTGTTGATATATATATTTCAAAATGGTTATGAGAATCATTTCAGCTAAAAATTTTCAAAAACACACAAAAAGCTTAAAAATAAACACATGAAATTTGAAAAACACAATTATTTTTTGAAAATCATTGAAAAACAGGAAAACAATTGAAATTACTAAACTAAAATGTTCCCTCCCCCACACATAAAATATTGAATTGTCTTAAATGTGACCCCATTAGATGATATATGCACATGAAATGTATAATTTTAAATAGGACTAAGAATTAATAAATGAAAGGGTTAAGAACTGACTGCTATGCTCAAGTGATGATGGGGTCATGGAGTGTGATGAAATCCACTACATCAGTAGGAAGTCCCTCAATTTATTTCTTCAAATGTTTCCCGTTGACTGTAAAGATCCTTCCTGTGTCCTCTTATGTGATCTCCACTACACCATAAGGAAAAATATTAGTCACAACATAAGGACCTAACTATCTGGAATGCAACTTACCAGGCATCAACTTCAGTCATGAACTGTAGAGATGGACTTTCTCTCTAACCTGAAACTCGCTTTGTTGGATCATTTTGTCATGATCTGCTTTGGATCATTTCTTGTAGATCCTTGAGTTCTCATATAAATAAAATAGAATCTCCTCGAGCTCTTGAATTTTCAGCTTCCTTTGGATTCCATCTTGGGCCAAATCCATGTTGCATTTCTTTATAGCCTAATAAGCTCGATGCTCAACTTCCACAGGGAGATGACTCAATTTACCAAAAATAATACTAAATGGGGACATATTGATGGGATTTTTGTATGCTATCTTATATGCCCATAGAAAATCTTTCAAGTTCTTGTTCAAATCCTTCTTATTTGGCTGCACAGTTTTCTCCAAAATCTATTTCAACTCATGATTTGAACCCTCATCTTGACCATTTGTTTGGGGGTGGTATGGTGTTGATGTTTTGTGTGTCACCCCATAATTTCGAAGGAGGAAATCCAAATTATGATTACAGATGTGTTTATCTTGGTCACTATTGATGGCCTTCGGTACTCTAAACCTACAAAAAATCTGTACTTTGACAAAGTTCACAATAACATGAGAATCATCAGTCCTGGTGCCCTTAGCCTCCACCCATTTTCTCACATAATCAATCAAAACCAAAATATACAAAAACCCAACTGAACTAGGAAAAGGACCCATAAAATTGATGACCCACTCATCAAAAATCTCACAGAATAATATGGGTTATTGAGGCATCTCATGTCTCCTAGAAATTTTTCTCGTGTGTTGGCAACATGAGCATGACTTACTATACACATGAGAATCACGAAATAAGCTAGGCTAATATAATCCAGAGTCTAAAACATTTCTAGTTGTCCATTGGGGTCCAAAGTGTCCACCACAAGAAAGTGTATGACAGAATTGTAGAATAGACTCAAACTCAAGATTAGGAACACACCTCCTAATAACTTGGTCACTACACATGCACTATAAGTATGGATCATCCCAAAAATAAAATCTTGACTCACACTTTAATTTTTGGACTTGATTTTTCTTTAAATTTTTAGGGATTTCAGAGGCTACAAGTTAGTTTACTAAATATGCATACCAAGGATGCGTACTTGAGATGGAATAAAGATGCTCATCAAGGAAAGTGTCTCGAAGTGGTACCTGGTCCATGGTGTCATCGTCTAGTTTGTGAGTAAGCCTACTCATGTGGTCTTCCACCAAGTTTTCTGAACCCTTCTTGTCCTTTATCTCAATATCAAATTCTTGAAGAAGGAGCATCCATCAGATTATCCTGGGCTTTGCGTCTGGCTTCTTCAAGAGGTACCTCATAATAGCTTGGTTAGAAAAACAACTACTTTAGAGCCCAATAATTTTTAACAGAATTTATATAAAGAAAATATGATATAAAGAATGTATTTTTTCCTGGTTATGTTGTTTTATTGGGCTGAATCTACTATCCTCGATGCATATAAAATCACATGTGAACGTCCCGCCACCCTCTGAGATAAGATATCTCCTACTGTGATGTTGGAGGCGTCACACATAAGCTCAAAAGGAATATCCCACCGCGGGGGATGTATGATCGGTGGAGTGGTCAGACACTTCTTTATCTCCTCAAAGGAAGTCTTTCAAGAATCATTTCACACAAAATCATAATCCATTTTAAGTAATCGTGACATAGGAAGAGAAATCATACTTAAATCATTGATGAAGCGCCAATAAAATCCTGCATTCCCTAGGAAATATCTAACATTACACACACATGAAGGATATGGTAAGGATAAAATAATTTCTACCTTAGATCTATCAACCTCTATCCCATGTTTTGACACTACATGCCCTAAGACAATGCTATGCTCTACCATGAAATGACACTTTTCTAAGTTTAGTACTAGATTATTCTCAATACAACAATTCAACACCTTTCCCAAAGTACTTAGACATTCATCAAATGAAGACCCATACACTATAAAATAATCCATGAATACCTCCATGTAGATCGAAATAAAATCAGAAATAATACTCACCATGCATCTCTAGAAGGTACCTGGGACGTTGCAAAGTCCAAATGGCATCCTTCGGTAGGAAAATGTACCGAATGGACAACTGAATGTTGTCTTCTCTTGACCCTCTAGAGCAATAGGAACTTGAAAATATCCAATAAATCCATCCAAGAACTAGTAGTGTGTTTTCCCAGCTAGTCTTTCAAGCATTTGATCAATAAATGGGATGGGGAAATAGTATTTTCAAGTAGACTAATTTAGTTTCCTATAATCAATACCCACTCACCAACTGTTTTTCACCCTCATTGGAACTAACACATCTTTCTCATTTTTAACAACTGTAACACCACTTTTCTTAGGCACAACCTGAATATGACTTACCCACTGAGAATCTAAAATGGGAAAGATTATACCTTCCTTGATAAATTTATCAACTTCTTTTTTAACAACTTCTAGAAGGGTTGGATTGAGTCTCCTTTGTGGCTACCTAACCGGTTTAACCCCATCCTCCAAAAGAAAACTATGCATGAAAATGGAGTGTCTAATACCTGATATGTCAGCCAAGGTCCATCCAATTTCCCTGATGTTCTCCCCCAAAATATTCAATAGCTATTCTTCATGTTCAAAATGGAGATTTTTAGCAATGATAATGGTTAATTCCTCACCACTTAACAAGTATGAATATTTGAGATTTTGTGACAATGGCTTGATTTCCAGTGTAGGGGGTGGTTCATGGATGGAGACATATAAGGAACTGAAATATGTTCACAAAGAGAATTAAAATTAGAATATACATCATCAAAATCAGAGAATAAAGCATCAAATCCATCAAAATACTCAAAAACCATGTCAAAATTAGAGTTCACATGATCAAAATCAGAATATGATTCCACTTAAAAATAAAATCTAAGAGAGTCTTGTGCATTAGAAATAGGTTTGGAAGTACTCTTAGACATCAAACTAGAACCAATACTCATAATCTTCCTAGGCATAGAATAATAAAATTCCATGGGGTTTTTAATTGGTGATTCAAAATGGGAATTACAAATGTAGAATGATCCTATAAGGGGAACATTATGGAATCCATACCATTATATATCACAAATTCATCCCTAAACTCCATGGAAAGTGTACCCTCATTGGAATTTATGATTGTTTTGTAGTTTTGAGGAAGGGTCTACCTAATATAATGGGAGAATAAGAACTTACCTGATCATCCTCCATGTTAATCACATAGAAATGTTCTGGAAAGATCATGTCTCTTACCCATACAAGTACATCCTCATGAACTCCCAATAGATTTGTTGTAGCTCTATTTTCAAACTGCACCACTACTCTCGTGGGCTTCAACTCACCAACCTGCAAAGAAGATAATACAGAGTGAGGCAAAACATTTACGGATGCTCCCAAATAACCAAGTGCATCAGAAAATGGCAACTCCCCTATGGTGCATGGGATGGTGAATGTCCATGGATCCATGAACTTTGACAGCATTGCTAGAGTTCGTGTAATGAGTGTGGACACATTCTTTCCATGATTGATCCTCTCATTTCCCTAGAGCTCTCTTCGATTCGTACAAAGTTATTTTATGATTTTTTCATAACATGTGATTTTCTTTATGGCTTCAATTAAATGGATGTTAATCTCCACATGCTTGAATGTATCCAAAACTTTTTTTTACATCGCCTTTTCAGCAATCTTATTGGTTTGTAAAACTCTATTTGGAAATGGAAGGGGTTTAGGAGGAACATCATCAATCTTTTTCTTACCTTTATCTTTCTCCTTGGATTTCTCATCAGTTGGGTGAAATAGGGCTTTTCTGGAGTTTAGGTGAATCCCGGTGGAATGGTAGGTATAGATGTATCATTCATTTTCATCCCACTTGTCAATGTGATGGAACTATAATTACCCTTGGGATTTGGAGTGAATTGGGAAGGTATATTTCTTGATTTCTTACTTACCAGTTCATGGAGGGTGGTGGCAACCTGGCTCATTTGAGTCTTCAACTCCCTCAGCTCCAAACCTTGACTCTTTAGCTCATTTTTTTGATTAAGAACAATTTGTTTCAAAAGTTCATCAATGTTAGAATCTACCTTGGTTTTGGGATTCCCTGTTGACATGATGATGTTTGAGCTTCAAATAACCATTGGGGTTGTTGGAAACCCTGTTGGTAAGGTGGAGGCTGCTGGATGTTTTGATGAAGAGGGGGACATTGTTGTTTTCCGGAGCCATACCTCATGTTTGATTGATCCTTCCACCCTTGGTTGTATGTTGGAGAAAATGAATCAAACTTATTTTGGGGGTATTTTTGTTGTTGCTGTTGATATGGTCACCCTGGGAATACTGTTGCACACTCCTCTATCTATTTTAGTTATGGGAAACTATCAGTTGGGTAGCTTGTCTCTGTGAAAATACCACAAGGCTTTGAAGGAGGGGGTTGGGATGTCTTTTGAGCCAAATAAATCTGTCTCACCATAGTTATCAATTCTTCCAACTTGGTATCAATCAAATGACATTCAAGAGAAGAAGGAATTACCTGATGTACTCCCCTGACATGTAGTGTACCTCGATCGCCAAATTTTTGAGAGTTTTGGGCCATCTTATTGATAAACTCACGTGAAACTACATGTGTATTGTGCACCAATTCTTCTCCAGCCGCATCATCCACCTTGCTTCTCTTCATAGGTGTGAGTCCTTTTTAGAAGTACTGGATGAGGAATTGCTCACTAATTTGGTGATGTGGGAAGCTTGCACACAAATTCTTGAATTACTTCCAGCACTCATACATTGACTCCCATGGGGATTGCATTATCCTAGAGATCTCCTTATGAATGGAAGTGGTCCTTGATGTTGGAAAAAATATCTACAATAAATGATGCTCCAAATCATTCCAATAAGTTACATCTTCGGGTTGTAAATAATGCATCCAATATTTCGCAGTCCCATCAAGTGAAAATGGGAATGATCTTAGTTTGATTTGATCTTCCGAAAAAATTTTGGTTTTAAGGTATAGAAAACCACATTAAATTCTTTAAGGTTTTTATTTGGATCCTCACCAGATAATCCATGAAATTTTGGAAGAAGGTGAATTAATCCAGATTTCTGTTCAAAGTCTGATTCGAGTTTTGGGTATGCAATACAATTTGGTTGATAATTAATATCTGGAAAAACCAATTCTTGAATAGTTATATTAAAACCATTTACATTATTTTTAGCCATTGATTCTTCTTTTATGTTTTTGAATTTTAATTTCTTCCAATTTCAATGCTCTTGGAGTGGAGGAATTATCCTACTGGTTGAATGTCGAAACTTCCCATAGACTGAGAATGTCTGATTCGAGCCCTAAAGTTGCGTTCAATCTCAGGGTCAAGATCAAAGAGATCGTCAGGATTAGTTCCCATCATAAATAAATGAAAGGTAAAAAGTAAATGAAGAAATTTGGACCATATTAAAATGAAAAGAAGTTTGATTTTGTCCGATAAAAATAAAATAAGAGAGTAAGAAAAAAAATTGAGAAAGGGGAGAAAAGAAAGAAAGAGGAAAAGAATAGAATTAAATTAAAAATAAAATAAATACCTCTAATTGGATGAATAAAATACTTGCCTCCTCGGAAATGGTGCCAATTTGAAAGGCGATGTCGTGGGATCTTTTAAATGATGTTTGGTTTCGGGTTACATAGGTGCACTAAAGTGACTGACCAACGTCGTCTCTCAAAGGAGGAAGAATATTATAACAACTTCTTAAAGGTATACTAAAAATAATATAAAATAGAATAAAAAAACTACTTGTAAGGATTTTTTTTATCGTTTATAAAACTAGTAGAAGTTTGTTGGAAGAAGATTGCATTTTTTAAATTTTCAAATAAAAATTGATTAACAAAGCACAACGAGAAGATATTTTTTAGAAAACTATTTTTAGAAAGTGTAATTGTTCTAACTCTAACTATTCATTTAATTATTAATAATTATCATTCAAATTAATATCCACTTAATTATTATCCCCTAATTTTTTAACCCTCAAACCCTACAGGAGTTAACTTAACCACAAATATGAAATTACTTAAACCCTAGGGTATCTTCGGAACACACAATCGCAACATCCTACTTTGATTGATTTTATAAGTTTATCTTATGGTTAGGGGTTAATTAGAGAACATATACACTATATAAATGATGATTAATTGATATTAGGGATTATATTTTAACTCTATAAACTTATCCTGTGTGGTCTTGTATTGCCGATTATGTTTGCGCTCTCACAATTTACCCAAAATCTCAACCTCATGTGGTTTGTGTTTATTGTTCAATTGCTTTCATAGTTTTATTTAAATTGAAAATTCAATTAATATATCATATTAAGTGAATTAATGTAGCTCATAAATTCAAAATAAATGAATGAAGAAGGTAATAGGTAGATCAATTACTAAGAAAACTACTCTTCCATGGGCGGTGTGGTCGTCGTGGAAACGTTTTCCATGAGCAAAGGATTGAGAGGGTATTACCAAATAAAATCTCCACTCTTGATTCCAACACAATTATGAAGATTAATAGAAGAAGAAATTTAAAAAACACAGCATAAAAGAGAATAAATAAAATAAGAACAAAGAAGTTTATTACACAAATGAAAACATTACAACATGATGAAGAGAAGATGGCTTCGATGAAGGGATACTTGCTTCAAGAGATACCCCTCTTACAATTGTTGGATAATTTGGGTGAAACCAATTCCAATCTTCTTAAAATATCCTAATTCACGTCCCAAACCCTCAAAATTATAAAAACACTAATTTATAGAATGGAGGGGTGGCTAGGTTACAAGTGGTTTCAAGTGTGACTGGGGAAATTCATCCACATATTTTAATCCAACATGAACCACCAATTTTACCACCAAAACGGGTGAATAAGATCTCCTTCCATGAAGAAGATGTGTTATAAAATGAATCCTTGAGCTCCTCTCAAAATTTGGGCTTAATAAAAGCATGGATAAATAATGTATGTCCCAAATACAGAACCCATGTCCATTCTAACGAGTCCAGTCCACCATTGACTTAATGGCCCATTTACTCTATCGAAATGCAATCTTTAGATATAGTGTCCTGAATAAAAGTTGTGGAAAATTAAGTTAGTAATACTGTTAAAAAATAGTAAGTTCAAATAAGTCATATTAAAATATTTATGTACGAAATACTACAATGCATTTTAAAAGGGTAAAACTAGAATATTCATCAAATTTTCAAATGAATGATCTAATCCCAAATATTTCATAAATGAATCTATTTAGCACAATGTAAGGAAATTATGTCATTTATTATCAATACAGTATAAAAAAATAGTGTTTTATTAGTATGTAATTTATATAATTAGTATCTACTCATTTTTATTTTAATATATTTGTATTTAAACTTTTATATAATCAATATTTATTCATTAATAACAAGTACTTTATTATAAATCTATTATTTTTAAATTTTATTTTTTATATTTTTTATTTTAATATTTATTCATTTTTAATATTACATCAATTTATATAAAAATAATTATTAAGTATCTTTTTAAATATTTTTGAATATTATATATTTTATTTATAAAATTTTATTCATTTTTAATATCTAGTCATCTATTATTATATATTCATTTTTATCACTAATTAACTTTTAATATTATATATTTTATTCATTTTAAATATTTACTTGTTTAATATTTCTGTAATAGATTCATATTTAATTTTTATTTACACATTTTTATTTATTAATATTTAATATTTTTAATATGTTTGTGATTAACATGATTAATATTTATTCTTCTTTATTTTTAATGTTTTTTATTTAAACCTTTTATAAATTTAATATATATTCATTTTTAAATACAAAATTTATTATTAAATATTTTAATTTAAATATATTTTTTATTTAATCATTTTTATTATAATATATATTCATTTATATATTTTTTGTAATATATATAGAATTTATTTGTTATTTACATAGTTAATATATTTACTAATTTATCATAATATTAATACATTTATTATAATATAATACATTTATCATAATATTATCACATTTATTAATAAATATAATATAAATAACATTATATATTTATTTTAAATATTTATTTATTTATTTATTTTAATATTTATTTATTAAAAAGAAATTTTTAATATACTTTTTTATATAATTAAGAATATATTTTTATTTTCAATTCGATTTTTTTATTTTTGAGTATTGTTTATCACTGTTATATTAAGCGCGAATAAATGTATCTACCACCAGATATTTTTAGCCCTGATAAATCATTAGCTTTATTACCACTAATAAACCATACCATTATTAGTGCTTTTCTTTTTAGCACTGATAAGTGTATCTTTAATCATCATATTTTTACAAGCACTAATATAACCCCTTCCTCTAATTAAAAAATCCTAAACAATATCACCCATACTAGCATGATTCAAGCTCTCACAGAAGCTGAATCTTGTTGTCATCTCCTTCGAATCATTCAGACGAGTTAGCCCTTAAATCCAAGGAATGTTATTTGTTATTCAGTTTTAATCAGTTTTTCATCAATTTTCATGATTTTTTTGGTTCTTCTCACATGCTTGATGTTTTGGAACATGTTTTCTCTATTTTTAGTTCCCCCCATTGGATCTTATTTTCTAAACAATGTTTGTACCCCCACTCATATGTTCTTTAGTTGTTCTTATTTAACTATTGGAATGATCTCTCAATCGAAACAGAAATCACATATTTTTTTACTTAATATTTGTAAGTCATGAACTCATAAAAAATAATCTCTTAATCGATTCTAAATGGTCTTTCAACTGATTCAAAAACATTTTATATGGAATAATGATTTTTTCATTCATTTTTATTTGAATTTAATTTATATTTTTTTGAATAATGAAAATACTCTTCAATATTTCTATATCAATTTTGTAATGTTCTTAGGGAAATACATAAAAATAATTATTTTATTGATATTTCAATTCAAAACTTTAGTAAATTTCATATAATCATTTTTCCAAAATAATTAATACAATTCCCTCCAGTATTGTTAATCTTCATTTTAAAATGTTAAATTACTTTTAAGAGAGATTTGAATCAAAATTTAGAAATTCCCAATTTTTTTAAAAATTGAAAATTTTCATAACATAATTTTTTTTAATTTTAATAATAAGATTATTAAATTTAATAATTTCATTGACCATTAAAATTATTTTTGTGATTAAATCCATCCCCTTCATGATTTTCAAATATGAAAATTTGAATTATTTTCTTTAAATATTTCAATTTTCATACTCTATCAGCTATCTTAATTTCTTTCAAAATCTCATGGCATATTGAGATTTTCATTTTTATTTTTACAAAATAAAGAATTAAAAAATGATTATAAACGGTTATTGTATAGTTTTGGATGATAGGATAAGTTAAAATAATTTTATTATGATTTGAAAAACTATCATAAACTCATATTATAATAATTTAAATAATTCAATATTCAAGTATCATAATTTTTTTAAGTGTTATAATTAAAATAATATTATTATTTATTAAAATTATATGTTTGAGTGTGATTATTTTTAAAATATTTTGTGTTAAAAAATGGATCTACAATATTTTTTATTATATATATGGAGGTATTCAAGATAAACACAATTAATATTGACAAAAATTCATGCTTATATCTATAAAGACACACATTATATAACAAAAATATCTGGGAAAGTGAAAAACTAAAATTTTAAATTAATTTAACAACTATGTAATTTATGTTTTGTTTCACATATCCGCTTCACCAAAATTAACTTATATACCCCATTAGGTCTATGAACATTTCCCCAAATCACATTAGTATACACCACATTATAGTAGGATCCACCAAAACTGGATTTTTTTTGTCTGATCATCAAAGCTACTTTAGATTTTATTTTTCATCTAGAAACACAGATTTTGATAGTCATATTTTACCAAAAATGTTTAGAAAATGTGAATTCGATAAATTATTTCATAGAATATGTATAGTTTATTGTGAAACAGTTTAAGTAATACTTTTAACTCAAAAAATATGGAAAATTAATAATTATAATATCTTATAAACAGTAAAAGAAATAAAGGTTTACACATATCAAGGATTATTTAAAAATTTGACTTTAGTAAATACCTCTTTAGGGATTCTAGTTTGTGGATGGAAAATGATTCTTTAAATTTATATGTTCTAACAGGTTTTTGATGTAATGAAAATTTATTTCAAATATGATGACTATATGTGTGTGTTTGTATAAAGAATATACTATTAGGATTATAAGGTAATGTATTCTACATAATTATTATTTTTTATTAAAGAGTAATACTACAAAATCAAATATGATGGATACGAATCAAAATGGATGGATACCAATCATATGATAAAAGGGTATGAGGATGGGTTAAAATAGTTCATCAAGATTTCAAAAGTTTATACATATGAATCTTCTCAAATCCTTTATCCCTATTTATGTTGTTGTTGCTCAAGAATAAAAAGACCATAGGAGTTGGAAGAACACTTGATATGTCATGGTATATATCAATGTTATAAATGCTAGACTAAACATGGGGAATAAATAAATGTTTCTCATGACTATGATAACCATTTGTTTTATGAATCATCTGATATGATTTCAAGTGTGAAAAATGAGAAAGTGCATAATGAGGATATGATTACAAGTATAAATGATGATAAATATCATATTATGGAAATGAAAATGATATTTCAAGATGAAATTTGTGATTTTACAAAGTTGTTTAATACATTAAGGAGCTATGAAATTATTCTATTTTATGATGGGTTTTTTTAAATATACAGCATTGTAATCCATAAAGAAGGTATATAATGAAAAACACAGAAACATATAGAGTGAAACAGGATTTACTAAGCTACTTTATCTCTTTAAAAATATTATAAAAAAAATAATGAACTTCTCTAATGAACATTTGATGCTAAATTAATTCTAAATTCAACAGGTATGATCTTTGAAATAATACTTGCATCCCAAATGAATGTATATTGTTTTTCAAGAACATGAATCACATAAAAATACCTAAATTGTGGTGTTTCTTAAGATAAGAAATATCAGTCAGGTCCATTTAAATTTACATGGTACTTTCCAATCATTACAAGGGTTATAATTCTATATGGATGTGATAATACAATAAGAGAAATTTATGTGGCAGATGGATACAAGAAATCTAGATGGGAAATTTCATCACCCAGTGGACTATCCTTGAGGGAATAAAATTTATCTCAAGTATCCTCAATTTTGAAATGATCCAAGAAACCTTTGTCTGGTCTTATCTACATATGGAGATAATAATTTTTGTGTATAGAGTAGAATTCATAGAAATGGCCAAATATGTTTGTAAATTTTAACTTTCCACAATGGTTATGGATAAATCAAAAATATATTATGTTGTATCTTCTTATATTTATAACAAAAAAGAGGTAATGAAATTCATTCTTAGTTTGATCAAAGATAAAAAAATTAATGTTGGATTCATTTGTTTCGTTGTATGATTCTTATAAAATGAATATTTCACATTAAGATCCATGTTTTATAAGTTAATAAATGAAATTTGTGCTTTTTGAATTTATTAGGATGTAACAATAAATAAATTCTAGGGTGTTATATTTATGGATAAGGTACCCAATTAGTTAGATTGAAACATTCCTCAAAGACTGTGTTTCTAACACATCACAATTTTTTTCCAGAAAACAAAAATTACAAAATTGGACTATATCATTTGATGGGAATTTAGATGAAGGTACAATTTTGTCTCCACTAACAAGTCATCAACTATTTGAGAAATTAAAGGACATGATCTTATCTTTTGGTAAACCTTATTAAAAAAATATTATAAAAATAATTCATAAAAGAAGTTATTTTTTCTTAATTACTATACAATATTTTTTTGTACGTTAGAGATTGTATTGATTTCATAAACATATAAAACAATTCATGTGATAGTATCACTGAAATGTTACTAAATGCACCCAAGAAAGGATGGAATTAATGTAAGGGTGGACATGATTAACATTGGGATACATGAAGAGTTAGTTCCAACGAAGGATGAAAGTTAGACATTTATTATTCTGAATCCTTAATCTCTTTCTAATAAAGAGAGATATTAGTTTTTCATATTCATGAATTATATAGAAAAATAATTTATTAATTTATTATTTAAATTGGAGATATTATTTTTAACTCCATTCTTTGATATGATGTTTCACTTGGATATATAAATCTAGTTACATAGTCCAATAAATTACTTATTGATCTACCCCGTTAAATGGTATATGAATATTTTTAAAGGTCATGTCAAAATCATCATTGTCTATAATGTTTTATTTTAGATATAGATATATTTTGGGGGAATATATTAAATTATACACCGACTACCTATATGATGTGGAGTTCATTGGCCAATGAAAATATCACCACATTGGGTGACTTATGGGTGAAAGAATTTATTTAATATATGTTCTCATAATTACCATTACATAGTGTTATTAGTCTAAAATTTATGTTTTATATAATATTTTAGAGGTTTCTTTATATGTTGAAACCCAAAAATACATTCTTTTGTAATTGATTCGATTATAGTCTAAAATATGGATATTAAATACATGTAATCAATAGTTTATAGGACGGTTTAGATACCAAATTTCTAAAGAGTCACCTAAAAATATAAATTCAATTTCAAAAGAATTTTTTTATCTATCAATGGGACAAGTGTGTATGTATTATTATATAATGGTTCTGTAATTAATAATTATACCTTATATAAAAAGGAACATGATGAATGAAGTAACATAAAAAATTGGAGTTACTCTTATAGATGAAGTGATGAATATATCTTACACCAAGGAAAGAAATCTAATTTACATGAATGTGTCATAATTTTTCATCATCGAACAAATATAGGGGTTATATTAAACATCATTCCAAGTTCCAATGCTTCATTAGATGTGTTTTGATAAAAGGAGTGCTATTAAAATCTATTAATTTTAATTTATAAAAGTGGTTTCTAGTAAATAACAACACAAGGATGAAGCAATTATAAAATAATCATAAGTAATATAAGTATTTTATGTCCCAAATACTATAAAAAAAGTTGAATATTTTTTTGTTATTGACCAGAACAACTACAGGGTTAGATTTCAATTCAACCAAGGATAAAAATTTCACTGGGACGTTGTAATTATTTAATCGTTGTACCAATATAGAAGGGTTATTTTATGTCAAAGGAGAACATAAGGAGAAGGAATTTGATACATGATATATGGGTCAAATCCCCTAAACCATTAAAGAAAAAAGGAATTTTTATAATCAAGTTAAATTTATATATATAAATTCTGTTACCACATAGTATTATGTGTTCACAAATGTATTAATGTAACCTATATTAAATGTTCAACTATATCTATTGATAATGGATTCTCTACAGGACAATGCTCTCAATCTTAGAGAACAATATGTTTCTATGCATGTTGATACACCCAATCCCATGGAATAATAGGTTTCTCCACATGATAATGCTACAAATACTAAGTAAAAATATATTTACAATGTTGAAACTGATGAAAGTTTGAAAGTGAATGACCTATTTCTAGGAAAAAACAGGTTCCTTGTAGCACAATAGTCTTAAGAAAAATTATTAAGGGGAGATTAAAAGGCATAAATTTTGAGGTTTTATGGAATTCACATAGCTATAATTTTGACAAAAATAATTATATTTTCGTTAGTTACATTGGGTTCACCACTAAGATTCCTATGCATATTGATGTAGATACATGGAAAAATATTGTTTCCACAATGAAGGAACTAATTTGGAAAGTGATTAGGGTAACATTATGATATAAATTATATATTTTTCAAAAAATTAAAATAATGAAATACTAATTTACTATTCATTTTTCCTTAAAAAATGATTTTATATTAGATGATTATCAAATGAAATTTGTTTTAATGATCACTAAAAAGGGTTATATGGCCTTTAATATAATTATTATAAAGTAACATGTCAGGGATGCTGAAGTCAAAGAAAACCCACAACCACTGAAGTCACATGTACACATAATAAACCAAAAAACAAGGAATTAATCACTGAAACAACATAACCACCAAACTCCTCGAAGAGGGGATCGCCGCTAGGGTCCGCTAGGGGATACCAAGACCCACTCTGGTATACATAGCTCACAGATAGGGGATCACTCCCAAGGTCTGCTGGGGGATACCACGACCCGATCTGGCATACGTAGTTCTCACAGATGGGGGATCACACCCAGGATCCACTAGGGGATACCACAACCCGATCTGCACTCGACAGAAGATTCACACTCAGATAGAGGATCATCTTCCATATAAAGATGGTCACGATGATACCGGAACCCTATCTGGTATAACTCGCGATGTAGGGGATCGAACCGACGATGCCACAACCCTACCGAAACCGCGCGCTGAGTAGGGGATCGCATAACCAACGATACCGCAACCCTACCGACACCAAGCACTGAGTAAGGGATCGTATAACCAACGATACCGCAACCCTACCGACACCAAGCGCTGAGTAGGGGATCGTATAACCAACGATACCGCAACCCTACTATAAACATCATGCTGAGTAGGGGATCGTAAACCCGACGATGCCACAACCCTACTGTGAACGACCCACCGCATAGGGGATCATATTCCCGATGATGCCACAAACCCTACGGGGTTAACCTGCTAGATAGGGGATCGCCGCCCGTGAATAAGCGGTCACATCGATACCAAGAACCCAATCTAGGGTAAAGATGCTAGAGGATCCACTCTGGGCCCACCGGAGGGATACCACAACTCTAACAGTTTAAACATCCCATCGAGAGGATCACAAACCCATACGAAGGTTGTGATACCACACGAACCCTCGTAGGAACGAACCAAGGGAGAACCCTCAACCACTGCTGGTCTAAACGTCGCTACCCGAGCGACTCGCCCCAAAGCCACACTGCGCACCTCTGAAGCCAAAATCGAGGCCACCATCGCGTTCCAGGCGGAAAAACACGCAGGATAGGCTGTTTACTCGCCCGAAACAGAGCACCGGTGAAAAAGGAACTATTCACCGTAGCTAGCTCGTGTGGGGCCCACACAATGATCCCGAAACCCATCGAGCGGATCACACCACGGCGATCCCCTCGAAAAAACAAGCGGAATCGACTACTCGCTCGCCCAAAACGGACACCCGGTGAAAAAGGTACTATTCACCGAAGGCCGGCTCGGGTGGGGCCCACGCCTGGATTCCGAAACTCGTCGAACGGATCGCACCATTGCGATCCTCTCGGAAAAACACACAGGATCGACTATTCATCCGCCAAAATCGGACTCCTGGTGCAAAGGCTGCGTTTCCCCGCAAACGCCAAAACCCGGCCTCGTGGGACCCGCACCCCGTTCGCAGTCCCAACACCCGAAAACCACCTCAAAAAGTCCGTCGTACCATCAGGGTCTCAACGCCACTGACGACACGTCAATCGGACGCTCCGGGTAGAAGTTACAACAGCCCGAAGTCGTAAAATAATAAAATAATATTATTTTATACGACGTTTCTAACTTCCGGGCCACGATCCCGAACCATAAAATTATCAAAGTTAGTTCAAAAGGTCCGTCTCGACGCAAGGAGCGCGTTGCCGGAAACATCTCGTAAATCGGAGTTACGGTTTGCGAGTTACGAGGGTTTAAAGAACCCCCGGAACATTCTGGCCGGACCACCGCAGGGTCGCCGGAAACCACCGCGCTGCCGCCGGACTCCGCCGTGCCGGAGCCGGAAACCACCGCGTCGCCGCCGCGCCGGCGCGGAACTCGCCGGAATCCGCCCTGGCCGCCACGGGTCTCGCCGGAAAACCGGGTTTTTCGCCGGAAAACTTCCGGGAGCCACCGGGAGCACCCCGATGCTCCAAATTCAGATCCGAAACATGTTTCGGAAAGCTCAGGACCCGAACTATACAAATCTTATGAAAATTTGAAGAAAAACAACACAAAAACGGGATCCGGGATTGTAAAACTCAAACCGCCTACCTCGCGGGCGAAACACCGACGTTCTGCCTCAGATCCGCGCTCCAGAGCTTCCGCTGCGCACTCCTGGAACGTCCGCCGTCGAATTCTGAGCTCGTGGGCGCTCCGTTTGCTCGATTCGGCGAAGTGGCGGTGAAGAACGGCGAAGAACGATTAAAAGGGGGGGGGCGCTGATATTTATATCAGCGGCCCGCCGGCGCCAAACCCGCCTCGGACCCGACGCCCGATGCGAACAAAAGCAAGGTCACCCCTAGGGTAAACACACCGTTCTGAACGCAACGACGGTCTCATATTTTCCATCCGAGACTCCGTTCAGAAGTTATTCGAGCCGACGCTCGCCCACTAACTTGCTACTTATTTACGGAAACTCCCCTGGTGGCGTTTCTCACAGCAGGCCCGCGCCCGCAAATTTTACACCCCGCCTAGGGTAAACGGCACGTTCCGGACGTAACTGTGCCCTCAGATTCCCGTTCTGAGCTACCGTTTAGGAGATATCACACCCCCGCCACGTGCATAGTATAAAAAAATACTTAATATTTTTATAAAATTAATTCCGGGCACACCAGGCCTCGGAATCGCACGCCGTCTTCGCGCCTAGATCTGGAATTATTCGTAGAAATATTACAAAGTCTGACAGGGCCAAAAACCCGAGTCGCTACATCCTCCCCCCCTTAGAACTTTTCGTCCCCAAAAAGCCCTAAGCACAAGGAAAGCGACTGGACTCTCAACTGGGTCTCACACACCAGCGAGCTCACCAACAAACAACCACTCAGGGTCTTACCAACGCCCTGAAAAAAACTCGAGCAAGCAACAAAAGGAAAGAGTACCGCTAAACAGTGTCTGAAAAACTACTGTAGTAAGTAGAAAGACACAAGGCGTACCTCTATCCATCCGCGGTGCCTCTGGGTCAACAGCCTCCAGGGCATGCAGCTGTCCTCGCCCTCGACCACCAGCTCCCTGAGCTTAGCGTGGACCACCTGGGGGTGGGGGTGGTGGAAACTGGTACTGCCTACCACCGCCTCCCGCTGCACCAGCTCCGCCGCCACGTCCGCCGCCCTGTGGACCTCCTTGCTCGAGACGCTGCCTCTGCCAAGGCGGCCCATCGACCGGCTCCCTCTCAGCAGCACGTCGGGTCAGACAATCTCTAGCAAGATGTCCCCGGCCATCGCAAGCGTAACACCGCCTCTCATGTGGCTGACCAAAACTGGCCTGCGAGCCCTGTGAGCCCTGAGGCTCAGATCCTCCATCCTGGGGTCGCCTCCTGTATCGTCGGCCACGTCTAGACCCCTGAGTCTGACGTCAGCTACCAGATGCCGATCCGACTGACGAAGTCTCAGCTCTCGAGTGCCCAGCACTAACAGGGGGAAACTGCTCATCCAGAAAGCTCTCCACCACCAGCGCTCTCTCCAGCACTCCAGCATAGGTGGGCAGGCACAAGGAAACAACACCTGCTCGGATGTCCCTACGTAAGCCCTGCTCGAAGTTCCGAGCCCTAAAGAACAGGTCTCGAACCATATCCAGGGAGTAGCGCGACAGGTCAGTAAACCTCGCTGAGTACTCCGACACAGTTAGGCTCTCCTGTCGAAGTTGCAGAAGCTCCTGGATCCGCACTGTCCTCAGTGTCACCGGATAAAACTCCTCCCTGAAGATCCGCTCAAACTCTGCCCACATGAGCGTCTCCTCGTCATTGGACTGCATCACCAAACTCCACCATCGCCCGACAGAACCATG
Organism: Viscum album; assembly: GCA_963277665.1. Taxonomy (NCBI): domain Eukaryota; kingdom Viridiplantae; phylum Streptophyta; class Magnoliopsida; order Santalales; family Viscaceae; genus Viscum; species Viscum album. The sequence goes on from OY728144.1 coordinate 303,550,736, forward strand.
CAGAAGGCTCGCCGCTAGGACCACCATCTGATATGGAGGTGTCCTCACTAGGCGGAAAACTTGGGTGACTGCCTCAAGCCAGTCATCAGCTGCCTGGGGGTATGGATCACCCCGAAACCTCAGAGGTCGCTGCCTCTGGAACTCGTGAAGCGCACTCAGCCTGCGCGCAACCTCGTCCTGCCCCGCCGGTACAATCAGCTGCTCGACAGGTGGTGGCTCAACCGGCAGACCACCTGGAGAAGCAACCCCAGAACCTGCGCCCTGCTCCACAACCTCTACACGGGGTGGGTCATCAGCACAATCCTGCCGCGGAACCCTCGCTGGCTGTCGTCGTGGAGGCATCCTGAAATACATTCAAGACGCACCACGATCAAAGAGTATATCTGGAGAGCTGACTCAAGAAGGACAAGGAAAACCCAAAAACCCAGTCTTATATGATGCATGTATCATTATGTCCCCACAACCAGTGTACGAATATCCTGAGTCGAAAGACAGGTTATCAGAGTCCTGGTGTATGGATACATCGGCCGCCGCACCAACACTGGAGTCCCTGGCCCGAAAGCAACTCGAAACACCCTAACACTGCCGCTATGCAACCCAAACCAAACTCACAGCTAGACCAGCTACTTTCTGAGATCCCAAAGGTGGAACCTCCTATGATACCACTCTGTCACGACCCGAACCGACGGGGCTCGATCCGCGACTCCCCAAGCCCGCCTACAATAGGCCAGGGGCTGGCGACTAGCGCCTAGTAGGCTATCACACACATGGGAGGCATTAGCCTATGGTACCTGTACACATGCACCCACAAACACCTCCATGCAATAGTGCAGTGATATAGAAACTGAAAAGTATATGCATGCATACAATCTATCCCACAACCATAGAGCAATAACAAAAGTACAAGGGCAAAACAGGGACCACCAAAAGAAAACTACAAAAGCGTATCCAACCTGCTCTGAAGAAGGGGAACGCTGCCACAAACACCCACCGGGAAGCTCCCTCGGCACAGCTCCGGTGAACACCCCGGTCAACTCGCTCACGAAGCTCCGCCTGCTCCGGTTCCTCCTGAGACTCCGTCAAAAGCCCTGTGGTATGCACAAGACACAAACATGTGCGGGCAAAGCCCGTGCAGGGGTGAGTATAAACATACTCAGTAGGCACCCCAAAAACCCAAAACCCAAGGGAGCAACTGAAAGGCAACAGTCTGCTCAACCCAGCCAGAGGGAACCTGGACGAGAGAGAAACTCCATCTCATGACCATCCTCGGCTAACACAACTAGTCAGCTCAGCTTAGCTCAGGTGTATGCCCATACATACACCTTGAACAATCCAGATATACACAGCTCATGCCACAAAGACACAAGAGGTACCGACCTCGTCACCAGCAACTGTCCACAACAAGGAGAGTACACCACGAACACTGTCATACCAGATGACACTCATCAGAGAGATACACTCCATCGGGTCCCAAACAAACATCTCAGACGCTCACCAGAGATACCACGCTCGTCGGACAACATCACTGAGGAAAAATCACTGAAACAATATAACCACCAAAATCCTCGGAGAGGGGATCGCCGCTAGGGTCCACTAGGGGATACCAAGACCCACTCCAGTATATGTAGCTCACAGATAGGGGATCACTCCCAAGGTCCGCTGGGGGATACCATGACCCGATATGGCATACGTAGTTCTCACAGATGGGGGATCACACCCAGGATCCGCTGGGGGATACCACAACCCGATCTGCACTCGACAGAAGCTTCACACTCAGATAGAGGATCATCGTCTATATAAAGATGGTCACGACGATACCGGAACCCTATCTGGTATAACTCGCGATGTAGGGGATCGAACCGACGATGCCACAACCCTACCGAAACCGCGCGCTGAGTAGGGGATCGCATAACCAACGAAACCGCAACCCTACCGACACCAAGCGCTGAGTAGGGGATCGTATAACCAACGATACCGCAACCCTACCGACACCAAGCGTTGAGTAGGGGATCGTATAACCAACGATACCGCAACCCTACTATAAACATCATGCTGAGTAGGGGATCGTAAACCCAACGATGCCACAACCCTACTGTTCACGACCCACCGCATAGGGGATCATATTCCCGATGATGCCACAAACCCTACGGGGTTAACCTGCTAGATAGGGGATCTCCGCCTGTGAATAATCGGTCACAGCGATACCAAGAACCCAATCTAGGGTAAAGATGCTAGAGGATCCACTCTGGGTCCACCGGAAGGATACCACAACTCTAATAGTTTAAACATCCCATCGAGAGGATCACAAACCCATACGAAGGCTGTGATACCACACGAACCCTCGTAGGAACGAACCAAGGGAGAACCCTCAACCACTGTTGGTCCAAACGTCGCTACCCGAGCGACTCGCCCCAAAGCCGCACTGCACACCTCCGAAGCCAAAACCGAGGCCACCATCACGTTCCACGCGGAAAAACACGCAGGATAGGCTGTTTACTCGCCCGAAACAGAGCACCGGTGAAAAAGGCACTATTCACCATAGCTAGCTCGTGCGGGGCCCACACAACGATCCCAAAACCCATCGAGCGGATCACACCACGGCGATCGCCTCGGAAAAACAAGCGGAATCGACTACTCGCTCGCCCAAAATGGACACCCGGTGAAAATGGTACTATTCACCGAAGGCCGGCTCGGGTGGGGCCCAAGCCTGGATTCCGAAACTCATCGAACGGATCGCACCATTGCGATCCTCTCGGAGAAACACACAGGATCGACTATTCATCCGCAAAAATCGGACTCCTGGTGCAAAAGCAGTGTTTCCCCGCAAACGCCAAAATCCGGCCTCGTGGGGCCCACACCCCGTTTGCAATCCCAACACCCGGAAACCATCTCAAAAAGTCCGTCATACTATCAGGGTCTCAATGCCACTGACGGCACGTCAATCGGACGCTCCGGGTAGAAGTTACAACGGCCCGAAGTCGTAAAATAATAAAATAATATTATTTTATACGACGATTCTAACTTCCGAGACACGATCCCGAACCATAAAATTCTCAAAGTTAGTTCAAAAGGTCCGTCTCAACGCAAGGAGCGCGTCGCCGCAAACGGCTCGTAAATCGGAGTTACGGTTTGCGAGTTACGAGGGTTTAAAGAACCCCCGGAACATTCTGGCCGAACCACCGCAGGGTCGCCGGAAACCACCGCGCCGCCGCCGGACTCCGTCGTGCCGGAGCCGGAAACCACCGCGTCGCCGCCGCGCCGCCGCGGAACTCTCCGGAATCCGCCATGGCCGCCGCGGGTCTCGCCGGAAAACCGGGTTTTTCGCCGGAAAACTTCCGGGAGCCACCGGGAGCACCCCAGTGCTCCAAATTCAGATCCGAAACATGTTTAGGAAAGATCGGGAACCGAACTATACAAATCTAATGAAAATTTGAAGAAAAACAACACAAAAACGGGATCTGGGATTGTAAAACCCAGACCGCCTACCTCGCGGGCGAAACGCCGACGTTCTACCTCAGATCCGCGCTCCAGAGCTTCTGCTGCGCGCTCCTGGAACGTCCGCCATCGAATTCTGAGCTCGTGGGTGCTCCGTTTGCTCGATTCGGCGGAGTGGCGGCGAATAACGGCGAAGAAAGACGAAGAACGATTAAAAGGGGGGGGGGGGGGGCGCTGATATTTATATCAGCGGCCCGCCGGCGCCAAACCCGCCTCGGACCCGACGCCCGATGCGAACAAAAGTAAGGTCACCCCTAGGGTAAACGCACCGTTCTGAACGCAACGACGATTTCAGATTTTCCATCCGAGACTTCGTTCAGAAGTTATTCAAGCCGACGCTCGCCCACTAACTTGCTACTTATTTACGGAAATGCCCATGGTGGCGTTTCTCACCTCAGGCCCGCGCCCGCAAAGTTTACACCCCGCCTAGGGTAAACGGCACATTCCGGACGCAACCATGCCCTCAGATTCCCATTCTGAGCTACTGTTTAGGAGATATCACACCCCCACCAAGTGCATAGTATAAAAAAAATACTTAATATTTTTATAAAATTAATTCCGGGCACACCGGGCCTCGGAATCGCACGCCGTCTTCGTGCCTAGCTCTGGAATTATTCGTAGAAATATTCCAAAGTCCGACAGGTCCAAAAAACCAAGTCGCTACACTACTGATCCCTACACCCATATGGGTATAAATTTAGATGACTTGTGGAGTCAGTCAATGACACCCAGATGGACTCGCGGCCCTTGTATGTACATGGTAGCCCTGTCACAAAGTCCATGGAGATAACATCCCACTTCCACTTTGGTACCTCTAGTGGTTGCGCTAGGCCTACTGGAACGTAATGCCCAGCCTTCACTTACTGACAAGTGAGGTATCGCGATACGAACTTTGCCACTGCTTTCTTTATCCATGGCCACCAGTACTGATGTCAGAGGTACCAGTACATATTTTCTACATCAAGATATATCGCTAAAGGGGATGTATGATACTCACTCAATACATCCTCTCACAGCATCATTGGTACCATGGTGCGTCCTATGAATAGAACGATGTGCTCCCCATCTTTAGGAGACTTTCCTGAGGATATCTGAGCATGTTGGGCCTCACAGTCAATGTCCCCAAGCTGTGCCTCCCAAACACATTGAAGAAGTTGGGGAGTGAAAGTAATGGACTAGAGGTAAGATGGTCCATATCTATCTAAGAAGGATATCAGTAACGCGGCTAGATTCTCTATCGCCCCACTCAGAAATTGTATACCAGACCTCTTGTTGAGTGCGTATGCTACTACATTCCCCTTCCTAGGAGTGTAGACTATCTCCAAGTCATAGTTCTAGGGGAACTCCATCCATTTCTATTGTCTTAGGTTAAGGTCCTTCTGGGAGAAGATATACATGAGACTATTGTGATCAAAGTAGATATCGAACCATTCTCCCATCATGTAGTGTCGCCATATATTTAGGGAAAAGATTATTGCTGCTAACTCTAGGTCATGGGTAGAATAGTTCTGCTCATTATTTCTTAGCTATCGTGAGCCGTAGGCGATCACTGCTCGCTCCTATGTCAGGAAACAACCTAGTCTGGCCCCTGAGGTATCACATTAGACTACATACCCAACGTCCTCTTCTGGTAGCCTAAAGATGGGGGCACTCATCAGTCTCCAACTCATCTCCTAGAAACCTTGATGGCACTTCTCCATCGATAAGAAAAGCTTCCCCTTATTTGTCAAAGCAGAGAAGGGTGTCACTACCCAGGAGAAGTAAGGTACATATCTGTGTAGTACCTAGCCAATCCCAGAAAACAATGCACCTCGGTCACACTCCTAGGTGGCTTACAAGCATGAACTGCCTCCATCTTCACCGAATCCACTACAACATCAGCCTTCGAGATAACATGCCCAAGCAAGTGGAATTCCGTATCCAGAATTGGAACTTTGAGATCATTCCATAAAGCTGGTGCTCTCAGAGTGTATCCAGAACCATCTGCAGGTGCGTAGCATGGTCCTCCTCCATCGTAGAGTACACCAAGATATCATTAATGAAGACCACCATGAAGTGATCGAGGTAAGGCTGGAAGATCCTTTTCATTAGCCCCATGAACACTACTGAAGCATTGGTCATGCAAAATGGAATTACCATGAACTCATAATGGCCATACCGACATCTGAAGGCTATATTTGGTATGTCCCCATCCTTTTACCTTAGTTGATGGTAGCCTCATTTGAGGTCTATCATCAAAAACCACCGTTATCCCTTCAACTGGTCAAAGAGATCATTGATCCTTGACAGAGGATACTTGTGCTTCACTATCACTTGGTTCAGGCATAGTTAGTCCACACAAAGCCTTAGACTCCCATATGAATTCTTGGCGAACAAAATCAGTGATGCCCATGGAGATACACTGGGCCTTATGATCCCCTTTCTCTGTAAGTCCACCAAGTGTACCCGCAACTCACGAAGCACTGTAGGAGCCATACGATATGATGGTGTAGATATCAGTGTCATCTCAGGGTACAGGTCGATGTATAAGTCCACCTATCTATTAGGAGGTAGTCCCAGAACATCCTTAGGAAAGATATCAACATACTGGTCCACCACTATAGGATAATTCAGACTCCTATAATCAACTTCTCTGAGATTAAGGCTAGCCAATTGATTCGTGATCGACTGTACCCTCCTCCGAGAAAGTCTGTCCTAAGCTACGAAGGTTCCCTTATCACTGGTGAAAGAAAATCTGGTCCCATCCTCATAAACACACCACCCTTTTCACATAAAACAGTCAATTTGAGCACGAACCATGGATAACCAGTCCATACCCAATATGACATCGTAAGGCCTCAACGCTGCTACTAGGATATCCCAGCCAAATCTCTCACCTCCTAGAGTAAGCTCACACTACCTGCACCAGTGTTTAATCATCAAATCCTCTCCCATAAGAGTATCTAATCATAAGGATCGAGCTAATGGATCTACTGGAATCTCTGAGCTCTGAACGAGAGTTGTGGAAATGAAAGAGTTGCTGGAACCTGTGTCTATAAGTATTGAAGATTGGGTGTAGTAGACACATATCATACCTCAAATCATCTCTGGAGCACCGTGGTCGCATGCCTTAGCTACCTAAAGCTATGATCATCATTTTCCACCTTCTCCTTGAGGTCAGGGTGGACAACCTAGAGGTGGTGGTGGTAGAACCTCAAATCGCCGCCCACCACCTGCTGCACAGACCCCTCCATTGCCACATTCACGAACCTACAGACCTCCTCTATTGAATGTATTCTTCATCCACAGAAGTCCCTCGACTGTCTGCTAATCATCAATACAGTGGTTCATCTAGTCGCGAGCCATGTCGCCTTACCCATCGCATGTGAAACACAACCTTCTCCTCTACTGGCCTGCTCTACCTCGTGAGCTCCACACCTCTAACCCTGCATCTTAGGGTTGTACTACGGAAGGTATAGCTCACTTGGACCTTTGTGTCATCTTCCTTCTGTCTGCTATATAGGACTTGGATACCTGTCGTCTGGTGGTGTTTCTCACCGTCGGTGCCTGCTTAGCTAAGAATCTCTCCACGAATAATTTTTTCTTGAGTACTCCAGCCTGCGTTGGGATATTAAATGAAATAATTGATGATCTAATCTACCATAATAGACCCTACTCAAAGGTCTGTGCCCTAAATAAAGGGTCTCGTACCATGTCGATGGAGTAGCGAGAGAGGTCAGTGAATCGTAGCAAGTACATGGCCACTGTCAGGCTGCCCTGCTATATGTGTAGAAGCTCCTGAATACGCATAGAGCGTAGTGTCACTAGAATGAACTCCAACCTAAAGTGGATCTCAAAGTCCTTCTAAGTGACGGTCTCCTCATCATGTAACTAGAGCATCACAATACACCATATCTCTATCAAGGACAAAAAAAGTTGTGCAACTAGGATCACCATCTACTCAGCGGATATCCCAACTATGTGGAAAACTCTATCCACAACCTCTAGCCAGTCCTCAGCAGCCTGTGGATCCATCTCGCCTCGAAATCTCATAGGCATATACTGCTGGAACTTGTCAAACGTGCTCAGTCGACATTAACCATCCTCTAGTGGGGCTGGTGGAAGCTGTTTCCCAATAGGTAGTGGTGCTGCTTGGGCACCACCCAAAGGTGATATCACTACAAGAGAGCCCTTCATCGAAGCCTCATCACTATGTGCACCATCATCGTGAACTCTCTCTGGAATCCAGGCTGGTTGTCTATGTCGAGGCATCCTAAAAAGAAATTGTTGTGCCACAGACAATAAGTTATACCCGGTGAGCTGACTCAAAAGAGATCAAAAATAAAAAACATTTCCAAAGCAAACGCAATCACTGTTTCTGTGCATCAAGTTAGAAATCAGAATTCAGCATCCTTTTGTATGGATACGTCAGTTGCCGCACCAAAACTGGATCCCCCGAACTGAAAACCACACTCAAAACACTTAATACTATTACTCCATTAGAAATATCAGAGTCCTATATATTTGTTAGAACCCACTCCTCTAATACCACTTTTTTAAGACCCGTACCCCAGGGCCCATGCGGTGACTACCCCAAGCCCACCTTCCATAGGCTAGGGGTTGGAGACTAGCACTGAAAAGGATTATCCCTAAAATTGGGAAGGCATTTACTTTAAGTATGCAACACACAAAAAAAGACCACGACAAGATGAAAACCCCTTAGAAAAACTGCAGTAGTAAAAGTGTGTACCGAAATTAAAGGGGGCTAAAGTACAAGCCAAACTGAAAGATACAACTAAAATAGAAAAAATCTCCTGAGATCATCCACCAAGGATCCTACCTGAAGGGAAGGTACAACTCATCTCTTTAGCTCTCCACATCAACCAGTCACCTCTGTGTACTACCTGGTCCTAGATTCTTAAATTCTCAGCCAAGATGGTCATCGTCTGCACAGGGCATGACAAGGTGCATGTGAAGACCATGCAGGGGTAAGTATAACATTTCCCAGTAGGGACCCCAAGACCACCGAAGGCCTCCTAGAATTCCACAAAGGAAAACCCACAAATCATGACCTCAAACACAAATCATGAAATAAAGTCATCTTACACCAGGTATACAACTCAATAATCAGAAATAAAGATGATTAGTCTTAATCTATATCATTGTAATCTGTTAGGAAGTTCCACAATAGAACCACAAATATGTTGTTCCATTTTCAATCCACACATGGTCATATGTTGTTGATCCATGATGGGCCTCTCTCAGGCTGGTCCTCATCGGGTCGTGCACTAATGATCCACATAGGGTCGCTAGAATGGTGATCCACATAGGGTCTCTATGATGCTGATTCACACAGGGACACTACGATGCTGATACACACAGGGTCAACATGATGTTGTTCCACACAAGGTCGCTATGATTCTGATCCATAGAGGGTCTCTATTATGATGATCCACACATAGTCCTTCTAATTCCATTCCACATAGTGTTTCTATGATGCTAATACACACAGGGTCAATCAATAATTGACAGTCAGCCATAGGATTCCCCACAACCGATGTGCTTGAGTTCCATAGAATCTACTCCTCAAGATATCATTCACGCCTCAACTTCCACGAAGTTCCAAAAATAAGTAACACAAAGGACCTCCATGTTTTATGGGTTCCAATACGATAGATGGTGTGTCAATCGGACGCCCAGTCTGTGAGTTATAATCATTTTAGAACCATGGGCCCTGTTGGATTCGGGTTCGATCCAACCAAGTCATTCTCCAACATTCTCCAAAACTCATGTGGAGTATCTCAAAAGGAACATCTTGTTCCATGGATTCCATCTCCATAGATGGTTCATCAAATAGACGTCTTGTTTGTGGGATATGACCTTTTAAGGAAAACTAGGTCGAAAAGGGTCTAGGTCTGGTCTGACCTGACCTCACCCAGGCCTACCCGACCTGATCTGGGTCTGACCAGGGTATGACTCGGGTGTGACCAGGCCCATCCCAGGTGAGCTGGGTCACAGACCGGCCCAGCCTGCCTTGGCTGGGCATGACTCGTCGGGCCGCGCGGGGGTCGACTTCTCTCCTGAACGGACATTCATTCGTTACATTTGCCAAGGCGGCGCCATGTGGCGCCTCTCCCTCTACTAGAAAGACCCACGTGGCATAGGTCCCCCTCCGCTGCAGCTCAAAACCATAGCGCCTTTGGGTGCTGCCTTCTTCCATGGCTAGTGAGAGCTGGTCGCTGCCAGTGTCATGTCGTCGGGGCTTATGCGGGCCACCGGATGAGCTCTAGTGCTTTATTTTCCCTTATGATTGTTCCTATAGGCCTCGTGGGATGTTACCAACATGGAATGGCTCTCAGATTCATCTTTCTACCATATTTACATGTTTCCCATGAATAATGCAATTCAAATAAATATAGGCGTAGGGTCCGCCCCTTCTTCAGTTGGCCCGTACCCTCCACATTAGCAATATAACAAGGGTGAGATTTTAAACATTATCGAGAGAAGACTAAACCCCATTAAAAACTTATACAACAACCAAAAAAATTTCATACAAATCATAGATTAAATTATTTTGGTTAATCCACATTCGTCACATTTTTCAAGGAAGATAGATTAAAAAAAACTACATGAATAAAAAAACCAATACCTCATAATCATAGGAGCTATAACAGTTGTGGGAGAAGAATCCACATTCGTTGAAGCCGCTGATGTTCATCAATCCCGGATCAACTTCCCCAATGATTCCATCCATGACTCAGTTCTTCATTGGAAGAGTTGTTCATTGGAGCTTCTTCAGAGTTCTCCCACAATATCTCACCACCCTCTCCTTTTTCCAACGTTTTTAAAATCTAAAGGAAGAGTTAAGAGATTAACCCTCCATTCAATTAAAGGTTCATTAGTTGAAGAAATTAATTAACCACGTTAATTAAATGAGTGGTAGGTACAAAATCAATGTGTAACTGAGCATTTAATGTCACTCATTAAATTCCTGACTACCTCTGTGGTCCCCACCACCAGAGTCAATAGGTGGTAGAAAAATAAAATAACATGTTATTTTATTTTATTTTTCTTTCAATAAGTCTATGAAACTAAATTTTTCTCTCGACCTATTGCGCTCGATGTTAATCATCTCTTAAGAGAATCCCGGTGCTACGAATTCAACGGTGCCCTCAGATTTAAATTCCCAGCACCGTTTCAAAAGTTATAAATTCCCACTCACACCTTTACTGAATGTACCTTAAAAAGTTCAAAAAAAATTTCTCGGCACACCGGGCCTCAAAATCATGTTCCATCAATTTTTGAAGACTCGTAATAATTATAAATAATTTTAAAAAACAATTATATGGAATTTTAGGGTCTTTATGATTACCCTGTAGTATCAAATCCATGTATGACTATGGTGATCCTATAAACCAGGGATATCATGTGGACACACTCTTCAGAAATGAACCAAGAATTAACGAACATATAAACATGACATAAATCAATAAGATAGTCCTAGAATAAGAAATAATTCCACCCCCCAAAGGGGTGTGGAGAGCCAGAATTGCTGTCATCATGAAAAATGGATTCCTTCAGTGTTGTTGGCCAAATAATTATCCAATATACACCTGACTTTGGACATAAGGTCCATTAATCATGGACACCAGGGTCATTAGGTATTTCTGGCTCCACGACTGAACCCATTGTAGACCATCCGAGGAAGTAGTCTCCTTAGAGGACTGATTGAAAAAATACATGACTCCATGAAATTGAAAGTGAGGACCATTTGACTATGGAACCTTCTTCACAATATAGATGGGGAGAACTACCCAGTACCCACTTGATTAATACAATCTACCTTTAATGGATAATGATTTTGAATGGGTCAAAATAAATGAAATGGTGTACTTGACATGAGACTATCTCGACAATAAGAGATGCATGAGGATCATCATCTGACCATTTTTTCATCACCCTAAGCACACTCCCATGGGTTGAAACAAAAATTGTAAACCCGACATGAATTCTTAACCATGGTGGTAGTCTTACCCCACTCAATCCCCTTCGCCTCACGAAAAAAGTGGAAGGAGGATAAGATGAATCGTCAAACTTCAATATGTTCAAGAGAATGCTACTTTGATGGGGTTTTCAGTATTAATGTCACACAAACAAACAAACAAACAAACACACACACACACACACATACATATTGTCAGTTCCTGCAGAGAAACCTTCAATCCAAATTACATCTAGATGACCAATTCATACACACACATCAATGATCCCGTAGGCAATCGACCCCTGATGAAGAGCATGACCCAGTTGCTTACCTAACGTCTTCAATGTTGGATATCCAACATGCTAATCCATGAGAACCATCGAAATTGTACTCTCCCTATGGTTGAGGTCGCGAGACAAGCCCTTAAGTTTGTGAAGGCTTTCCAGCCACCTCCCCAACTATGGACGGTGCCCTAGCTTAAGGCGGCCACAATAGTCATCTCAAACCATTTCCAGAGCCTGTCCATAGAATTTGACAACAAGTACCTCCTTTATATTATGGAGGTAGAAGAAGTTATTGCTGAAAACTTCATCCAAACTCCACATGGTTCCTATTCACAGGCCCCTGCCAGAGAGCATCGCCGCCGACACCGGGAAACTAAGTATCCTCACGCAGAAGAAGAACTTATGCTGATGGCACCTACTGAAGTCTAAAACACTGGGTCCCCTCGAGATAACCACCTAGGGAAGAGAATATATAATCAGGAACATGCTGGCACTCTAGTTTCTGAGGAGAAATGCCGCCGTACCCAGGCAACGACATTCAACAGTAAGACATACAACTCTTCCCCCTCCCCTCACACCAACCACAAAAATAGGGTTGCACAATACAGGAATGTGTGCATTCTCACCAGTGATATCTTGTCCCTCCAGGCAAACAGAGTGGAAAATTACAGTAATATGCTGATATTTTCCAATGAATATGAATCCCTTCATCCAAATAGGATGCCAATGCGCTACACGTAGGAACAAATACCTACCGATGCATATGAATCCCATATTTCAAATAGGATAGAAACCAGTTACATGTAGGCCAAAATACCTATTGATGCTTATCAAGCCCGTCATCCAGATACGATGGAAACCAGCTACATATAGTCAGAAATTCCTACTAATGGATATCAATCCCATTAACCAAATAGGGTAGAAAAAAATGTGAGTTGATTAAAATTCATGTGGATGCATGCAAAACCCATGAGACAAATACAATGGGAAGAGATCAGATGAAAAAACCCTCTCTTGAATGTGATTCCAACCAATCAAATACTGTGCCAACCGAGGAAGACCATTGGTGAAAAACTCATTCCTCTGTCCCAGCATAGGAGAACTGCCAACATCTACTGGTAACCCATGTGAGGCTAGAGCAGGCACAAACTCCTACCTCGACATCAGAATGGGCTTTCATACCCATTCCATCCAAATATGTATCTCAAAACATCCTAAAAATTATGGAAGATCAGACATTGATTCCTAACCATATCCTCCAAACATGCCAATATATCATTTTATCAGTGGAAAAGGTGAGAAACCTGGCCCATGAATTGGTTTCCTAAAACAAAATGACTTGATAGAAAAATGGGATTGTCACTCTGGAGAAGTTACGTATTCATACTCTAGTCCAGGAGGTTTGATGGAAATATCCCACAATACATGGACAACTCGATAGGGATCAAATACTTATTCCAACAAGGGGATGCTGGTCCAACTTGGTGGTCTCTCTAGGGAAAGCATATATCCATTAATAAACTCAATATGTTCGTCGGTATATCCTGGAAGCATCATGAGACCCAACAAGACGTGGACCCATATATTAAGGCCATTACCAAGAACATGTGTCCCCATTTACATGCAATAGAGCACCCCAAAATGAAATGAGCCAAGAGAAACTGGAAAATGTAGAGCACATACATGATCCTTCTCTGATGGAACCTCAGGTTCTTGACACCCTCGAACATATATCAGTAAACCATCAATAAACTGGCATTCCAATACCAAATTATGTAAATGTAATTAGTAGTTTCGAAGGCCCTCCCCGCATTGTCGCTACTAGTAGCTCTGAAAGTACTTCATAGAGAACTCACGAGGGCTCACTTCATGGGCCAAGAATGATCGATCATGAGAGTCTATCTCTTGATGTGTTTCAGGGTATCCCTTCGCTTGAACTTAAAATCAGTCAAAAATAAGCTTATCCCTTTATTATCATCCACCCAGATGGTACTTCCCAAGGTATGCACTGTAGATATGGTTCTCTCTACAATCGGACATCGAGTCATGATGGTAGTCCTCACCATGATGACAGTCATTGCGAAGGTCCTACTCACAATAGCGGTTGATGTAAAGGCCCTCCCCATAGTAACATCAAGCAATGAGAAGGTCCTCCGCTCATTGAAGTACATCCTAAAGGCCCTCCACAGGATATACGCTGCATAAATTATCCCTACATCCAGAAATCGTCCTGTGATAGTAGTCCTCTCCGTCATAACATTTATCGAGAAGGTCCTCCCCTCAGTGAAATAAAGCAACAAGAAGTTCCTCAAATCATTGTAATCCACCAATAATTTCCTCCCTAGGGTATATGTTGTAGGGACACTAACCATGGTTTGGAATAATGTTGCAATGGTATCCATCGCTACTGAAGCACCAATTTTGGAGCTCTTCCCCGCATTTAAAATACATACTGTCTAGAAGGCCCTACCCTTGTTGGAATAAATGTGAGAAATCCCTCCTATGATGGGGCACTCATAAATATGGAGTCATAGATATCAGGTATTTTGTCCATGAAAAATGATATCCTTTCTCAACCAGAGGAAGGTCTGAGGCCACATTCATATTTTGAACCACCCCTGCACAGTTTACATATCAATGGGGATCCAACTATCATGGATGATTGGAAAGAAACTATTAACAAGAAGTCAAGATGGGCATATCAAGTAGAAGAATCCCCAGAAGAAAAAAAACATAATTTGTTTCTCATGAGATGACAACTGTCTAAGGATAATATAATAGTGATGTATTGCCTTATGACCAATTATCACTTCGACATACTAGGAGAGTTGTCTGGGGAAGGTATACATGAAATTGACCACAATATATGGATGAATCATCTCCAACAAAAACAAACATTCCTACCCTATGATGGGTATGAGGACCATGTCAACATATTGGGGGAGCTTCGTCAGCTAATCAACCTAGAAGCCCTCCTGTCTGCACGACAACCACAATCAGCAAGGCGAAATAAAAACCTTGAATTGGGTTGCCTCCAGGCACTGTACAAGTTATGTTGCTTCATCAACGATGCCCTGACTAGAGTTCATAATCAAGTTTAGGGAGAACATGAAGCTCTACACATCACCCCACATCCTATCTAGAAGGCCTCATTGTAAATGACATCTTGCAATTTCATTACCTAGAGGTTGTAGTAAAATAAAATCCCTACTGCAGAATGATGGAATACTCGAAAATAACCGGACCAGAGTAAGTCTCAAAAGCATCAGGATCGAGGAGATCAATCCATCAAAATGATTTTGATCCAGGAAACTGAGAACATACAGTAGTCTTTTCGCCTAATAGATTCCAACCAGTAAGCAATGCTCATGTCTTAAAATTCCCATAAATCCTTTACAATTCAGATTCCATATTCAGATCACACCCACACAAGAGTATGTGAAATAATAAAGGTGGAAATAGTGGCAGCTACCAGCGTAATGCTGGAACAACCCCAGCCCATATGGGACCCACCCCAGCCCATGTGGCAACTACCACAAAGGTTACCCTCTGTTGGGGACCCACCCCAAATTCTAGTAGCATCGGCACACCAAGCATTGGTCGCTACCATAGTATCCCAAGCTCAAGCCTGACAGGATATGCCTCAAGGTCTCCTGAGTATCATCGAGAAAATAATAGCTAGACAAGAAGCTACAGAGGGGTAGCACACTCTAACATAACCAGAGTGTAAACCCTACCCTAATATGGTGATCAATGTTCTACCACCTAAAAAAATTGGAAAACCTTTATTCCTAGTGTTTAATGGCTCAGGGGAACTGAAACAAAATTTGATACTGCATGCCTTGTATTATGACCCCATTATGGGAACTCTAGAGCCGCAAGAAGCAATAAAACTCAAATGCTTCATGCGAACCCTGTAGGTCTCGACCTTCATATGGTACACCAGCATGCCAACCAACTCAATCATTGGCTGGGAGGACCTCCGGTGACAGTTTCTCTTCTAGTTCAGTTCAACGCTGCCTAAGACAATGGTCTTTGATAACATGATCTGCAAGAAACGAGAGAATTAAAGAGTATCAAACTTCTTTTCCAGAAGGAAAGGCCCAACTTATTCCCTGAACCAGCTGCTTCCCCAAGACTAAATTCTCTCCATGTGTATCAATAAACTTCATGATGAATTGAGAACACTGATCATCCCTGTGAAGTACACAAGTGGGTTTCAAGATTTATCTCCCATTTCCTAAAGGATAGAAGACTCCTTACAACAGACCAATCTCAAGTACTGAATAGCCCCATCAGTCCCAGGAAATCGATTGGGGAAAACTGAAGTGGATTTTTCCACTCTTAATCAACCCCTCGCACTAGTTCTAGTTGCAAGGCCTCACTTAAATTGTGTGGGGCCCCATGGATACCAACCTCCACCCCCGCCTCAGCAAGATGAGTGACGAGGTGCTAAGATAAATCATTACAAAGAACAAAGAAATAAAGTATATTCATTCTGAGATGACCAAGTCCACAGTTACTTTATAACCTATATGAATTGAAACTTACTCAGAATAATAGATCCAAAGTGAGCCAATGAAGTGGGTCTCAATTACCATCAAAATTATTGTCCCTATCACCGGATTCTGGGACACAAAATCCCAGAATGCTTCATCTTCAAGGATCTCCTACAAAAAATAGTGGATTCTAAGATAGTCAAGTTGGGTTTTCCACCAGCACAAGGGGCATATGTTTCCACCTCAAACTCAATAAAGGAAGAGGAATGACCAAAAATATCTAGCATAAAAGAGAATTCTTTTTACAATTGGATGACTTGGAAAACAATCAACCGCTTTCCTGGAATCTTCTAGGCACAGTTGAAAAAACCAATCGTGGACCCAAAAGCTCTTGATGCAACACAACTGTCATCCTTAACCCCACATTCCACTAAGGTCCATAAGGGAAGAAATAAGAAGAAAGAAGATGGACTGCAACCAATAATGAAGCCAATCCTGACCCTTTGAGATTTCATGCCAGCAGACTTCATACAAAGGGCGTCACCCTGCCAAACAATGCCATCAAAAGGAGGCAGTCATACATAAGTATTTTCAAATCAAGAACTGATATTTGGCTCCATTAATGTCATTCACTTTATGGACTCCTTCTCTAATGGAGACTATGGCCATGAACCTGAATTCCCCATGCCCTACCAGAGAGCTGGAGGAAGAGATCATAGAGGCTGCGGGTTTCCAGGAAGGCACAATCATGGAAGGAGTCAAATTCCTAGCCACACTTCAAATCAAATCATTAAAATTGGGGAAGCTCTCGAAAGGACCATTTGGTAGACACAACCAAAATCAGAATGCTACTCTACCCCCACTAGAACAAATTCGAGCCTAGATATATTGGAGTACCTGTTGGATCAAGAAAAAATATCATATTGCCTGAGGTATACGGGAAAAATAGCATGATCAAACGTGGAAAGGACCATAGCTCCACCAGACCCTATCATAGAGGGAGAACCATCTACATCCAAATATCAATCCCCTAAAGTTTCTATGAATGAGAAAACCTGATCTAGGAATCATGGACCATTAGAGTAGAAATATGATATTCTAAAGTAGTTGGCTTCAGTACCAGATAAGCTGCCATTCCTAGATTCTTTGAGTCTATTCGCAGATCTTAGGGAAACACTCATTGAAGCCTTACTAAGTCCCTAGGAATTCAAGGATATGGTAGCATCAGTCGAAGTCTATAGGACGGATACCAAACCCAAAGAATGTCACACCATCATCTCTTTCATAGACATGGATGAATATTCCATCATGTAAGGGAACATCAAACCATTATATGTGTCTAAAAAGACAAATGGAATTGATATCTAGACTATTTTCATCATCAATAGCTCTGGAGTCAACCACCACCCACTGTGAACACTTCGTCGGCTGGGCTATGATGTAGACAAAATGACCCCCAGCACCATGGCTCTGCTAGGATATGAAAAACTAATACAGAATCCATTGGGTGGAATCATTCCTAAAACATGACTTGGAGACCTCATGTCAGATTCTGAGTTCCTGGTAGTATAAAAAATTATGGCCTTCAACATCCTATTAGGGTGTCCTTGGCTGCATCAACATGCTGAAATCACATCATCATACCATTAGTGGTTCAAATATTTCACTAATGGAAAAAATGGGACATTGAACACCGATAATTTCCCATTCGAACCCAGTGAGTCGCATTACATCAATTTACGGTTTTATGAACCAAAATAATATCAGTCTTGGGCTAGAGAAATTGAATATATCACTGCCAAGAATTGATTGGAAATATCCCCCATCGTCACCCTCCAACAGCTTGGGGAAAAGTATGTATTACCAATCAACCAAGTTGAATGCATAAGTGCAAGACTGGATAATGAATCCATTGTCTACATGATCTCAGTTACGACTGCCAAGTCCAAAGACACATAAGAACATGTTGAATCCTAGGATGATAGGAAAATACCTAACAAAGAAGCTCCTAATGCATCATAGGGACCCCAAATTTTCCTTGCCTTAATCACTAAGGAAAAAATATCTCTCTCCCAACATTGGAGAGTTCATCTTGAGAATCCTCTCTCTATCCAAATAGGAGGAAGATGAGGAAGTGTATGATAAAGAATATGGAGAAGAAGAAGAAGAAGACCTCAAATATTCCCCTCCCACATTTGAAGAAGGTCTCTCCACCACAATCGATGAACTTAGAGAGATAAACCTCAGAACTGAAGATGACCCACGACCCACTCTGATTAGTGTGGCTATACCTGTCGAAGACTAGGAGACATATACCTATTTCCGAAAGAAGAATCGAGATGTGTTTTTATGTAACTACACAAAAATTTCATGCCTCAATCCTGAGGTCTCCACTCATCATTTGGGGTTTGCAAAAGATCACCGGGGCTATAAGAAGGTAGCCAGAAGAACCCACCCGACACATGCTTCCAAAATAGAAAATGAATTTGACAAGTTGGTCAAAGAAAACTTCATAAGTGAATTCCAATATCTGATCTGGCTGGAAAACATAGTCCATGTAAAAAAGAATAATAGATAGATTAGAATATACATAAACTCCAGGGACCTTAATCGGCAATGCCTGAAAGATTATTTCTTGGTCCTGATCACAGAATTTTTGATCGATGCAACCATTGGATATGCGACCCTTTCTTTTATATATAGATAGTCTAGATACAACTAGATCATAATGTCCCATGGATCTGACAAAGCTACTACTTTTAGAGACTCTTAGGGATAATTATGTTATAAGGTGATGCCTTTTGGTCCAAAAAATGCCAGCGCTACATATCAGCATTCCATGCATTGCATTTTCAAGACCATATGGGGAAAATTAGTCGAGTTCTATGTCGAATATTTGGTGGTTAAATCACGACAGCGCTCAAACCACCTGGCCAATCAAAAAATTGTTTTTGAAAAACTATAGAAATAGTGTTTAAAGATGAACCCCCTAATGTGTACCTTTGGCGCTACCTCTGGGAAATTCCACAGCTTCGTATTATGCCTTCGTTACATAAAATTAAACCCTAATAAGATAAAATCTATCCTTTTCATGTCCCCACCACACATCCTCACTGAGTTGAGAGGTCTTTAGGGGCACCTGGCCTACATCTGGTGCTTCATAGCCAACATGGCTAGTAAATGTTTACCTTTTACCAGGTTAATGAATAAAGGGGTTACACATGAGTGGGATAATAATTTTCAAGAAGCATTAGACGATCTCAGAAGATATCTCCTGATACCACTAGTGCTGATGCCACCATTTGAGGGGATACCACTCATTTTGTATGTAACCATCTTGGAACAGTCATTAGGAGCCTTCCTCATAGATAAAAATGATGTGGCAGTGAGAAAAACCTATATTACCTTATCAGAAAAGTGATTAATACTGAAAATAAATATTCAAGGATAAGAAAGAATTTCATATCCATAATCTTTGTGATTCAGAAACTCATGCATTACATGTAGCACCATGAGGTCCACCTAGTTTAACACTGAAACCCTCTCAAATATATATTAACCATCCCATGATAACTGGATGCCTATCAAAATGGGTGGTCATCCTAAAATAGTTTGACATATGGTAAATACCCAAAAATCATTCAATGTCGGGTGTTGGTAGAGTTCCGAGAAGAGTACCCCTCAGAAGAAACAATACTGTTGGATGACGAACTTTTGGAAGACGAAGTGTTCTCCATCCAAGAGGACCCCCAAGAATGGTAAATGTAGTTCAACAGTGCTTCTTGAACCTGACAGGAAAAAGGATGGAGGATCCGAAGCTAAAAAAATTGGGGTTGGGAGTTATAATTGTATCCCCCAAAAATTCCATCTGGCATTACTCCTTTCTTTTGAAGGGATGTACATATAATGAAGCAGAATAACAGGCCCTTATCATAGGCTTGGAGCTAACACTCCATGCACAAGAAAACCACCTGATGATAAAAAGTTATTTAGAGATAGTCATCACGATGGTCAATGGTGACTATGCCATTAAAAATGAGGTATTGACCCCCTTGATGAATTATGTTCAAGAACTGATGGTATAATTTCTATCAAAACCAATGCTAACCTACATCCCTCTGTCACAAAAAGCTCAATCCGATGCCTTGGAAAATGTAGCCACAACCCTAGAGGATCTAGACTAGGATGAAACAGTTATTAGCATTGATCATTATTGGATGGTTTTTCAATTTATCCAGAACAATAAGGATGATATAGATGAAATTAGCCCCATATCTAAGCCTTATGGTCACACCATTGGATGGATGACACCCATTTTGAATTACCTTCGGAAGGGGGAACTCCCCCCAGATTTTGCTGGAAGGGAACAAGTTTGAAGGCGGGCAGTCAACATTGTCATGTACAATTGGGTAAACTAAGAAAATGTTCTCTATAAATTATGCCTCTATGGAGTCCTTCTTAGGTGTATTTATGGAGAATATACTACTGCTGTCATGAAAGAAGTGTGCACCAGAGCTTTCAGAGTGCACCAATTAGCGACCAAAATCTCTCATCATATCCAGAGGCCTGAGTATTACTGGACCATTGTGATACATGATTATGAAATCATCGACAAGAAGATCCATTTCTTCCATGTTCATGAAAATTTTATTCACCGGACCCTAGAGTAACATCATAAAACCAAGTACTTATGGCCATATATAGCTTAGGGAGGGATGTTGTTGGAAAATATCCCCCCCGCTACAGCCAGACAATTCATGTTTATATTCACAGCAACTGACTTATTTTCCATGTGGGCAGAAACCATACCACTTAAGGAACTCGGGGTGAAAATTATCATTAGCTTTGTGAAGGAAAACATCATTTCCAATTTTGGTGTTCCTCATACAATACTGAAAAAATGGAATTAACATATACTCTGTTCAGTTGATTTTTTTACCAAGATTATATAATGAAGGCCAACTATTCAACCTGCTACCATGTGGCGGACAACAGGCAGATAAAGTCTTCCAACAAGACATTTCCCAACTTATTCCAAATTATGGTAGATAAGGATAAGAAATCGTGGCTAGAAAAGATCCTTGATTCCTTATATGATTACCGAACCATGACTCAAACTGCCACACAGGAAACCCCGTATTCACTAGTATACAGGGCAAAGGCAGTTTTTCCTATCAAAATTAATGTGGAACCACTTCATGTGGCCATATGTGATCAACTATCTATGGATGAGAAATCCCAGAGAATGTTTGATGAGTTGGAGGATCTAGATGAGAAAAGGCTGTACACTTTTCACTATCTAGATGTCTACCAAAATCAGATCACACGAGCTTTCAACAAAAAGGTTCACCTTCGATCTTTCATCAAAGGATAGATGGTGTTGGTCTTCAAAACCATGATGATACTCAGGAAGAATCCCTCAAAGCTTGAAACAAAGTGGGAGGCACCATATTTACAACATAGGGTCTTTTCCAATGGAGCACACTATTTGATGTTAATGGATGAAAAACTCATCACAGCTCCCACAAATGAAACATTTCTGAATAATTACTTTGTATAATAGCAATTCCCATTCACGTTTCAAGCTCGATGACATTAAACTATGACTTATTGTCCTAAAAACATGATGTTTAAATGTACGGTATTAGTCCCTACACCACAACATTAAACCAAGATGTTAACTTCCTCACTGCATGACTCTAAACTGCATAAAATAACATCCTCGCTACACGAATCTAAACTACACAACATAACATCCTCACTACATGAATCTAAAATGCACATCATAACATCCTATTTGCATGAATCTAAATTGCAGAGTATAACGTCTTCACTTCATGAATCTAATATTCACAACATAATTTCCTCATCGCATGACTCTAAACTACAAATCCTAACGTCCTCGCTACATGACTCTAAACTGCACAACATAACATCCTCGCTGCATGACTCTAAAACTACACAACATAGCATCCAAGAAGCAAGACGTTAAACCACACATCATAAATCTTCCTAATCACATGATAATAAACTACACAATACCTCACAATAACTACGTATGACTTGATTCCCATTCATTATTGGTATACATAGCGATGCCTCGACCATCAATCATGGCCTAACCCTCACCATAAAAAATGCCTCTATCATGTCCTCTATATCCCCATAAATACGAGGGAAACCCATGTCACTATTTTTTTGTCACATCAGGTATAACTCCCATGTGCTTGGGATCAGTGGTAAGGATTCCCTTATGTAAACAAACTATAGAGAAATATGGTAGACCCGACATCCGTAGCGGATGAAACCAAAATTTCCCTACCCCTATGTCCGACCTAGATCAGTACATGGAACATTCATATCTACGTGTGGATTGATTCTTTCCATTGCAGGACACATAGTGACACCTAGATCTGGAATCTCAGCCTAGATTCCATTTTAAAAAAATGGCCCTTCCCCTGTGCGTAGTCCAGACTTGTCTGGGGGTCCATGAGAGGCCCTAATTGGCTGAAAATAAATTTCAATATTCTCCAAGAGTCACATGTAGCCCAATTATCAATATTACAAGACCCCACACATTCCCCCTCACTAATCAAATGTTAAAAAGATTGTACTTCCCCCTACATATGAGTTTTATTGGTACGGAAATCTAGTAGTTCACGACTAATCATGGATTGGATATTTATTACACTCCCAGTAACACACATCTTATTTTCCAAACTCTACGATCTGGGAAATCTTGGAACCCTATAAATGTTCATGGCCAGCTGAGATGGAGAGCCACTATCCTATGGACACCTTTGTTTGACTATACACACCATGCCTTGGAGGCTTTGCATATGTTTCCTAGAGAATCTTCATCAATCAAAGGAAAATTCATCCTCAAGAGATTCCTCTCCTACCTCAGTGCACCCAATGGCTCCTAAGCCCCAAGTCATTACTCCTAATCCAAGTTTCATCCTAGGACTATGTTTTACACCTTCTATCATTAATCATGTCTAAGGAACGCCGGAAACTACCACTCAAAATA
Organism: Viscum album; assembly: GCA_963277665.1. NCBI lineage: Eukaryota > Viridiplantae > Streptophyta > Magnoliopsida > Santalales > Viscaceae > Viscum > Viscum album. The sequence continues at coordinate 303,574,007 of OY728144.1, forward strand.
AACTCAAAGCTATTAATGATCTTTGTCACAACATGACATCCTCACTGAATGACATTAAACTGCTCAACATGCTGTCTTTACTGTGTTACATTAAAATGTAGGGTCAGAATTGTCCTTTCTATATGATGTTAAACTATATAGAATTTATTTAAGGCTAAAGTTCCCACATTTCTGGTTTTGATTCTTGTAAGGGGTGATATGGAATCCTTGTAATCCCTTATTTCTCACACCGAACATGGCTCACGTGAGCTTAGGGATTTCGGTGAAAGATCCACCATGACATCACGACATGTCAGTACAAGAATTTGGTCCTATAAGAATGACTCTAAAAGGCATGTTACAGTTCCCTTCCCAATAAAAAACACAACGTCCTGGTCGTATGACGTTAAACTACAGGGTACCCCAAATATGGTATGAATGCCTCACCCATTGTATGGGTCAGATCTAGTTGAGGGATAATTGATTCCATGAGTGAATCACAGCTCGAATGTCTCTATTGTATTTGGATACACTCCTATCATACATGAAACTCTATGCTATGAGTGACCTTGAATCCCCATAATCTTTCATGGCTATCAGAGACGGAAGGCCAACATCCTGCGGACACCTTTGTTTGACTATACACATCAAGCCCTAGTGGCTCTGCATATGGAACCTATAATATGGACATCAATCATAGACAAATTCATCCTCAGGAGAGTCCTCTCCTATCTCAGTACATCCAATGGCTTCCAAGCCTTGTGATCTCCCTCCGGACTCAAGGACCCTAGTCATGGGTTACATTATCCTTCCTACCCACGTACTTGATATATCAGAACATACTAACCCGATTCACCTCTGGTATCTATTGAAAATTTTGTAAAAGAATATACCCCATAAATATGCATGAATTTGATCCACATATAAGAAAATGAACTGCCGCCACTAATTTCTGAGTTTCCTGGAGAAGTTACGCAAAAATAAATTCCCCTTTTTGTGCTCATGTAAACCCCTTGTGAAAGGTCATAGAATGTTTTAAGAAAGGTCCCAATTTACCGAATCATTCAGAGCCATCAATGATAGAATTCCAGTGTACCGCATAAACCTTTTATTGACTATGAAAATAATGCCTCTAAGGCTCTTCATATGGTTCCTACAAGAATGCTATTAATAAAAGGAAAATTCCTCCTCTAGAGATTCCTTTTCAGTTTCTATATGCTTATATGACATTCATGACTCGTCTAACCCCCCCCCATATTTGAAAAAACCCTTGGATAATATCTTACATATCTTCTTATTTTAAAATGACATGACATGAAAAAGATTTATAATTGAACTGGCCATTCACTATATCTACCTTATGAGAGTAAGAATCATGTGGGAGCAGTTTCCTACTCAAAGCTGGTACCAAAGTCCCCAATACATTCAGACATCATCACTTAGACATGCCACCCATTGTGCCTCCAGAAATCAAAAAAAAATCAATGTCATGTAAATCCTCTAAGGCCATTTGAGATGGAAGGCTAGTGTCCTTCAGACACCATTGTTGGACTATGAACATCATTCCCCAGTGGCTATGCATATGGATATTAAAAAAAACCATCAATCAAAGAAACATTCATCATCAGGAGAGTCCTCTCCTACCTCCGTACGCCTAAAACAAACCTCAACCCTCACACATTTCCATGAATCACAAATTTAAGGTCATTAAAAATCCCATAACCATGTTTGAAATATATTAAGACATTCTCGAATGATGAACTAAAAATTGGTCTCCTCCCTCATTAAGTATGGTCAAATCTGTTTGACCTAAAACATCAGTATTATGTTTGAATGGTAGGACTATAAATATCCAGAAAAAATGACTTCATAATCGCCAGAGTGAAAATCCAAAAAGGGAACCTCTATATAAAAGCTGATCATCTACTCATTAAACCTACACCTTGTATGTTTTAGAAAAGAAAAATGTTTTTTGAGCCATCAAAAGAAAAGTAAATCTTGTTATGTCGAAAACCCACAAATGGTGGCCTAAGAAAAAGTCAGGTTATACCTGATAAGCCCATATCAACCCAGGTTATGAAAAAATTAGATTAACAATGAAAAAGATAAAAAAGTTAGTGATTTTTTTGGTAAAACCTCAGCAATAGTCGAATTATGCTCATTGAGTCATACGACTCAAGAAACAATTAGATCCCAAGTTGATTATTTCAATTTACTAGTTTCGAATCATAGTTTAATGTTAATACTTTATCAAAATGATGTTGATATCATTGATTGTGATTAATTGATATGATAGGAAAAGGAAAAGAATAAGCATTTGAAGGGAAATTGGTTCCATCATATTTCATAAATATATATTGTGGGAATTCATAGCATGGAGCCTCCCCTCATAAGCAAGACATGATATTTACAAGAGATATTCGACAGAGTTTCATCAATGATTGATTATACTCCTCAATGGATTGGAGATTCTTTAATAAATTCGAAGTATAAAACTCCACTCTTGCCCATAGTGCCTTAACATCCCTCATAGATTCGAGGTCGGTCCTTTCTCATTCTTTCATTTTCCATAACCCATCATCAATGGTTGACATGAATCAAGATCTATTCTGTTTGAGTCACTCTAGTTTCTGGATCTATTTATTCACTTCTCGGTCGAGTTGTTCTGTCAAAGACTCTTGCTTCATGCGTTCGTTTTGCAGCCTTGCAACTGCTCTGGTGTGATTGGAAGTTTCATCAATGAGAATTTTTCCTACAGCAGTACTATGAGTTGTTGAATCTACCATGGGAAGTTGAGACTCTAGTACACCAGTTTCTTCTAGAGAAATGACCACCTGCCTTACTATATCATGAATACCATGATAGTCAAATTCACCAAAACATAGGACCACAAAATGATTGGGTAATTCTGGAAATTTCACTGGTATCTCAACCATTGGAGTGTGAGAAATTAGGCTCCAAATATTCCTCCATGCCTTTTGCTGGATGGGACAGAGATCGATCAGTCCATCTTGATTGGTCTTAGAGTCACTCCCTGATGACAAAATACAGTCAAGAATGAATTTGACAAGAGAGTGACTCAGTCATGAAGCCACAACACAACTCAACCCGCAACATCCTCATCTTTGGTAGTTGTAATGAAGGATAGAGTGGGGGAATCCACATTCATTTATAATTCTTGTTATTGCTATTTTGAGAGTAGGGAGGAGAAAACTTCAGTAGCTCTCACCCCTGGACCAATACCACTATCTAAAATAGGTAGCACTATAACATAAATCATTAGTTTCACTCCCTGGCTACTCAAGAATGATGAATACCCAGGGTTATACATGGCCTAAACATTATCCCCTAAGGAGGCCCTCAAAAGTTTTCTTATGGATGTAATGCCTATATGGATAGTTAGTCCAGATAAGGGTATTGGTCTCAAGATACTGGGAGAATAAAAAACAATATCTCTTAGAACTTGAAAAAAGGGTATGATAGCCCACTCCAAATTTTTAGGGGTCAGAACATCAGCCTTCTGGATTGTGATTTCTATAGAGACACCCTGAGGATCCAGAATATCAATCTTTGAAGTGAATCCATATATAGGGGAAAATTACATTTGATCAAGATTTATTCATTACTCAAGATTTGAAGCCTCTCAAAAATCTTGTAGGTCTTGGGAATCACCACTGGATTCCACCCATATTATATAGACCACCTTGTCTCTCTCCATAAGATTTGGATCAACACAGTCAAGTGAGCCCTCAACTTCTGGATGTCCTTCCATTATTGGGGCAGAGATTGTTCGAGTGGGAGAAGGCACACTTGAAAGATCAATAGTATTCCCAACCTCTTCGGCTCATCCAGTTTCCTTGATTTGGTTCGCCACAAAGGATGTCGATCCTTCCTCTGACATAAAGGGGATAAGATCCATAGATTCTTGAGTAACCACCATCTGGCTGCCAATAGTCCCAACGTCAAAATACATACAAACAATAATGATTTGATAAGATAAGGGTATTCATTTAAACTGCTAGACAAACAAATGGTTACTTGTGATTCCCCTCCTAATGTACTTTGACAATTGGGAGGCCTACTTGCATTTCGTTGATTGTTGTGGGGATGGATCCTAGATAAGATCACTAAGAGGAGAAGGGGGGATGCCCGAGAAGGGTCTGTAATGACTGATTCCATGTGTTCTTGGTCTCTAGGGGATCCTTCTGCAGTACCCCTTACCATCAGTAGGGCATAGTCCCCATCTTTAGTGCCTCCATGAGAATAAATTGTACAAAGATCCATTTCTTGAGACCCTGTAGGCCCCTACAAAATAAAAAGAATAGGGGGAAACCTTCAACATCTTCAGAAAAAAATAATTTAATTCTAGAGAATTCAATGGTGACACCCTCTCTCATCAAATGTAGGAGTACTGCCATCAATGGAATGTGGTCTGACCAGTAATTCCTAATCATTGGGGAATATATACTTTTGTCCATTTTAGTATCATAAGAATCCACCTCATCAGGATATTTTTCTGACTGAAATAACGGTAGAAGAATTGGATCCCCCAAAACCTGGAAGATTGAAGCGTTACCCATGTAGAAGCCTCCATATATCTTCATTTTAAGCATTCACCCTCAGTTAATCCCATACTCTCTAGTTTTCTAGAAATGTATTTATGACTAGGTTGGCTAGTTTTAGAAGATTGGTTCATGGGAGTGGAGTAGGTTTCTACAATCACAAATTTTTCCTGGGAGTCCCTACAAACTCAAGGCCTCAAGAAGTTGAATGTTTACGAGACTTCAGAAGAAAGTAAGAATCTTTTTCCATAGATTCTGAAATTGGTAAGCCAATGACATCGTCATCCTCATCGTCAGTCTATAGTCGCAGCATGGAAAGAACCTAGTGTGAGTATTTGTGGTGACTACTTCAAGAATGGATGAGGGTCTCAATGTTCTCAAGATAATGACCCACCCTCTTGGGATCCTCATCAAAAGAATCATCAGCGGGTGATGACACATCGCCAATGCTAGTAAGAGTGACATCCCTAGTTTGGAAAAGATACCATAAAAAATGAGGGGAACAGATGCAAGTAGATGGATTGCCTTTTAAAAATTCTTATATCATATTGGCCGCATGAAAATCAGCCTTGGGGGGAATGGATAGCGGATTCCCGACAGCAGCTTCAGTAGCTTGTTCGGCCACTAGTAAGGTCATGGCCCCATCTTTCACAAATTTCTTCAGGGGGGGAGCCAAGAAGCTTTCAAAGGACTTATCCTGCTCGAGAGTGTTCAAAAAACCCTTTTTTCTTCTCATTCCCCTACTCCCTAGATGACTTAGAAGTTATTTAGATGGGAACCAGGTCAGCTAATTGGCCATCAGGATATGACTTCACCCAAGCCTTGGCATAAATTTTGGTAAGGAAGTGCACAAAATCCCCAGGATCCATAAGTCTGACCTAACACTAGGTGTCCTCCTAGTTGAACATCAGTCATTGTAGATGAGCTATCATCAGATGATTCTCATGATGGTCACCATTTAGAGTAGGAGGACACAACTTTTGGACACAATTAAATTGCCGAAAAAATATGTAGGGTGTATATCCCTCGCAAATAAGATCCCCTCCAATATTGGAAACCATGCTACCTTCTCTCAAAGAAAAGAAGTAATCTCGGTTGATTATGTCTTTAGATTCATTATTCGTAATAGTACCAATAGGGGAATCATAACGATTATAGTAGAAATGTTCATAAACATTGAGATATTCTATTATGTCTTGCTCGTTCTTTTCAGTTTTCTCCTCATTCTTATCCTGTTAAGCCCAGGCTGTCAGCATAACCCCACTGGTACTCTGAACATACAATCGAAGGGTGGAATGCCGAATTGGTAAGAAATTGATAAAGGTATAACCCCCTATGTGGGATCTTTTCTAGCCCCAAAGAATCTAAAAGGTCCTAGTCATCTGGTAGAGTGGTCCCCCCTCACTGATCTGACTGAGTAGGCAATAAATCATGGCCAGTACTGGGATAGCTAAATTGATGCATCTTTTGGTGGCTAGCTGAGAATCCACGATGAAAGTTGAGGTTCTCACACCACTAGATTTTTTTACTGGTAAGAGATACCCACTTAGAAATAAGTCCATGAAGGCTGCTAGTCAAAGTAATCGATTGAAGTTAGGGACGATCCCCCATCCCCAATTATGAAGCTTCTCCTCTTCTAGGGTGGGCCTATAGGTACCCACTCGCCTCCAGGTTTCATTGGGGGGACAAGGCCTGGGCCCCCACAGACTAGGCTCTAGACCAGTATAATTAACAAAAGCGATAAACCACTCATCAAATGGAACACCCTGCTTCATAAAAGGATTGATTTCCTTCAAAATTATCTACTCTTGAATGATGCATTTCGTGGACAAAGGAGGGATTCTTTCCTCATCACCAGAAATAGAGGAGGGGGGTAGAAATTCATCATACATGTCCCCATCGATAGGGACTCCCGAGATTATCCGGATGTCCCAAAGATGGATGTTGACCTCCCGATTGGTTAAATAGAAATTATTTGTGTCTAGGCTCCACCTGATCAAGAGCTATGAGATAAGGTCAGTGGGATGTTGAGTGTATGTCTAATAAACCCAAGCAACCTCATATAGTCCCATGGTCTGTAGCTCAGTTTGAAATTACTCGTCGTTCTGGTGAACCCAAAAGGGCCACCCCCAATTTAAGTCAAACGTACCTCCAGAGAAAAGATCCCATCTAGATAATCAGACATGATTCTCATTAACTATAGATTTTTTTGTAATTATCTGGTCATAGTGGGACTTCATATTGGGATTCCGCTGTACTTCATCTAAATTTTTAGGTGCGAAGTTCATCAAGGACCCAGAAAAAATATGCCTATGAAGGTATCACCCCTTTGAAGAAATCAAGGCCTTCGGGATAGAGGTGTTAATCATTCTAGAAGTAGGACGATCAGTCGAATTTGGCATTGGGATCACTATATCAGACAATAGACCAAACCCATATGAACAAAGATCATCTAAAGAAGGGTACTCTCATTGACTCACTGTAAGTAGATTTGAGATAGATTGGTGTAATGGGATGACCAAGATTTTGTCACTGAACAAAGCCACCATGTTCTTCGATCTCGCATCTGCAATAAAAAGAGGGGAAAAAACAGTATCCTCAAAAGGAGCAGTGAAGTCAGTGGAAGCCTAGGAAAGATCCACTGTAACCTTCAGATGAATATCCAAAAGTCCACAAAAAGTTAGTCCAATAAAAGTTTTTGGACAATTGCCACACAAAAATGGATAAAGGGCTTAAAAATATATCTCCATTTGGCTGCACATACTATTCTGGGAAAATATACGTGGTAGCCATATCCCCATGTAATGCTATGGTATGTGGAAGAAATTCTTGTATAATGATATGGTATGATAAAGCAATTACCACGTACAACCATGTTATGGAAAACACCTATGAGGAGCTATCATACAGAGCGTTTTCCACTGAACAGGAGGGTTCCTAGAAGTTGGACACTATGAACTAAGGCCTCTCCAAGTTCATATCAAAAATTTATATTTAAAAATAAGTTCATATTATTAAGGTCGAGAGTCCATTTATCTAGTTAAATCTCTATGTGCGAATACACAAGAAGCGTAGCATTCTCCTACATGGATGTCCCGATTTTAGTTTTAACTTTCACAACACCGTTCGCGAAACCCAAAATTCAGTTCACGAATAGAAAAATGGAGAAATTTTTGGTTCGTGCCACATATGAAGTGGTTCACGAGAAAGGTTCTCGCAAAGTACACGGATGCTGAGGAAGAGTTGAGAGAACTTTTCACCACCAGAAATGGTAAAAGAAAAATTACATTGGACCCTATATATAGGTGTGCTCCTCTTCAACCAGACCTATATATTCTAACGTAAACCACTTTATTTCAGCACGACTTCTCCATCAGAATAGTCTCATCTTCAATCGTAATGGACCCCATTCTGATGGGGGGAATTTTTAGGGTCTGGAAAATGTAACAAGGGAAGAAAATACTCCCACAAATACTTTTCAGAATGGAGAAATCATTCCTACATATTTGGTAAAGTGAATGAACTAAAATTGAGTTGAAAAAATTGGAAGAAACTTGAAGGAATTAAAATTTTCAATGATGTTTAAGTGACCTGCATACCATCATCGAGAAGGGTTCACAGACTGATGGAACTACGAACCACTAGTATGATAAATGACCCGCAAGGTGCTGGCCCGCAGTGCAATGGCTATCGAACCAAGGTGCTAACAAAACACATTTCCGAGGTAATTAGGCATGTGAAGGCCATCTGCATACCATCCAGTGAACTCAGTAGTTTTCAAACAAGGAAAACCGATGGGGTTCTGTGGACCATGAATCGCGAACCATAACATCTACAAATCTCGGTTGGCCAAGTCCTCTGCAGGTCAAGATATCTCTTCATGGGTTTCTGAAAATGGTGCCACATGTCCATAGATATGGCTTCCCCAATGCTCTATAAAAGGACCACAGAAGGAATTGAGAAGAGGATGGATGAAGAAAGAACCAAGGGGATCCTAGAGGTTGGAAGAATGAATTTGGAGAAGATTTCAACTTTAGTATCAAATCATTAGTGAAGCCCAAATTGTGAACCATGCTTCCAGTGGTACAACGAGTCACAAACAATATAAAAATGAAGAAACTCAAAAATAACAAGAGAACCACAAACCTAATTGGTGAAATTATGAACCACATATTTCTTGCGGATGAGATTCCTATAAATGATAGTCCCTAAGACCCTCCTTCGATATGGTGTTCAACGTAGTACATAGCTATGTAGATTTAACCCGACACTATATACTGCATCAGTACACGAATTGAACTCAAATTAGCATGAAAGATTGCATTCCGGACCATGTACCATTGTGTTTATTGGTGGTCCATTCCTAAGCCCACATACTCTTTCATTACGCTGACGACCCCTCTTCCCGCATACCACTATGGTATGTGGTGCTTTCCCCATATCTCATAAGAAACAAATATGTGGAATGGTGCGTTGTCAGGTATTATTCCCACTAGTTCCAATCTTGCACCTCTATTGTTGTATATTCCTCTATAACCCCTCTGAGAACCTGTCCCCCAGCTTCTGGCCAAAGCCTCCTCTAAAGCCCTCGGAATCGTATGATTAGATCATCAAGCGCATCAAAACACCCCTATGAGTCTACATACCCATGGTAAGTGTAGTCACAATGGATCCCCCACAATGTTTCAAACTCCAGGGATGTCTGTAAGTCTATATTCCCATGGTAACCTAGAGTCCAACATTGGGATGAAAACATGAACCTATCCATTCTAGATATTTAGTGTGATCACTTGCATTTTAATTCAAGGGGGAATAGTGACCATTCAAAGGAGTAATGTTCACTTCCCCTTGTGATAAGAACATCACTCCTACACTTTCCCAGAACACATTTCAGGGAACTGCCACTGAGGTAAGTCCCCAATATTCTAAAGGCCGAGCTACATGAACTTTAGTGTCATCTCAAATTAAAAGCTTCATCAATCTGTGCCCTCGAGAATCGTTGCCCTTCCCTCTTCCATCGTAGCCCCACCCCACTCCCATCAGTAGGAGAGGAAGTGTGTGGTTTTTTGGATCTATCACATCCTCTTGTCTCTCACATTGATCATGACTCACATGGGCTTACATATTTGTGATGATTTAAAATCCAAACAACAATGAACTATGAGAACTATGATTCTTGATTAAACTAGGATACATATGACTCCTTCTTGAAGGCTCGAGCTCAACATGGTGCCCATCCAAAAGGGTCCACTCAATTATGTCCCCTCAAATGAGAAGCTTCCATGCACAAGACCCAACAATTCCAAAATATGTGGGCTTTGATTCCTCTCTTGAGGATACATAGGAAACCCATCTTATGGGTCAAATCCCAAAATCAAGTCACCTTCTAACCCCCCTGGATGATGATAAAATATAGAGCACCATATTGTATGGCTTAATTCAGCATTACCCAGGTAGTATCAAATCCATGTATGCCTATGTCGATCCTAAAAACCAGGGGTATCCCATAGAAACACTCTTTGGGAATGAACCAAGGATTCACAAACATATGAATACGACTTAAATCCACAAGAGACTCCAAAAATATGAAATAATATCCCCACCCAAAGGGGTGCGGGGATCCCAAATTCTAGTCCTCTTGACCAATAGAGTCTTTAAGTGTCGTTGGCCAAATAATCATCCAGCTGGAACCTTTTTTTGAAAAGAAGGTCCATGAATCATAGATACCAGGGTCATTGGGGGTTTTTTCCTCACAAATAAACCCATTGGAGAACATACAAGGAAGTAGTATCATGAGAGGACTGATTTCACTAATACCTGACCCCATGAAATCACCAACAAGGACCATTTTACTGTGGAACCTTTTTTGTAATACTAAAGTGGTGAACTACCTAGTCCTCGCAGGATTGATCCAATACTCCTTTAAAGGATAATGACACTAAATGGGTCAATACAAAAGAAATGGTGAACTTAAAAGGATACTTTCTTGATAATAAGAGACGTACGAGGATCCTCATCAGACCATTTTTCATCACCCCAAGTGCTCCACCCCGGGTCGAAACTATGTTTTTAATTGACATTTAATACAAAACACACTTTACATACTCAAAATGGGAAAAGTGCTCAATTTATATATAAATTTTATAAAAATTATCCCTAAGTAATTTTATAAGTGTAAGAATTTGGAACATATCAATCCAACACATGGTGTTCCTGATATTACTCAAAGTAGATGTTTTTCGTTATAAAGTGAAATCTTAGTTCAAAATGTGTGGTAATCACTGAAAAAACCACTTATTCTATCAAGAAACTTTATGAAAGTGGCACATATGTCATTTTTTATGTGCTGGAATCTACTTTACATAAATAAAACATATGGTTTCCCTGGTATGGATCAAAGTGCATGTTTTTAGATTAAAAGTAACATTTTAGTTGAAAACATGTTTCTCTCACTGAAAACCAATAAAACACAATTGAATTACCATGATTTTTTTAAAATGATTCTTATGTTATTTATGATATATATAAATCAGATTCACATCAATGTGATACATGATGCGGCTGGTAAAACAGAAAGTGTTAGTTTTTATTTAAAATCAGCATTTTTGTATAAAACACACTTAACATACACAAAACTAATAAAAAATGTTTTTATTATATATATATGTTAGGAAAATGATAAATAAGTTATTTTTTTTAGTAATTTGGAACACAAAAATCTAACGCATTATACTCCACACATGATTCAAAATTAATGATTTTAGTTTAAAAGTAACATTTTAGTTTAATACACATGTCATTAACTAAAAATGAAGAAACAATTATGGTTTTATAGATGATATATGAAAACAATCCATAAATCATTCCTTCTATATAATAATCAGATTCACATCAATCTGATGCACAGTGTGGCTAGTGTGACTGAAAGTGTATGTGTTTATTTAAAACCTTATAGTACCAAATAAATTTCACAAACTCAAAACTATGAAAACAAGATTATATTGTTTTGATACTTTATTAAAATTACCTATAAGTTGTTTTTTATGGATATGAATTAGGAATATGTAAATATTACACATGGTGTTATCAGTATGAATCAATGTTCTTGTTCTGGATTAAAAAGTTATGTTTTAGTTCAAAACACGAATCACTCACTAAAAACTAAGAAAACCTTCTCAGATTGTCCTGATACATTAGGAAAATTATCTATAAGTCATTTTTTGTATAGCGGAATCATTCACACAACAATAATATTATTGGTGTTCCAAATATTACTCAAAGTGCTTGTTTTCAGTTTAAAATTATCTTTTTAGTTGAAAAAATGTGCCACTCCCTAAAAATCAACAAGAAAAATTCAAATTATCTTGATAATTTTTGAAAATTTACTATAAGTTAATTTTGACATATATGAATCATATTCATATAAATCAAAAATATGGTGTGGCTGATATGAATGAAAGTTCAGGATTTTATTTAAAATCAACATTTTAGTACAAAACATACTTCACATACTCAAAACATAGAAAACACAATTATATTACCTTAATTTTTTTTGAAAATGATTCCTAATAAACTTGTGAATTTAGGAATTTGATTTATGTTAATTCAATACTTGGTGTTGTTGGTATGTCTCAATGTGTGTGTTTTAATCTTAAAAGAATCATTTTAGTACAAAACACCTGTTAATTACTAAAAACTAAGTAAACACTCTCAAATTTCCAAGATAATATGAAAAAATACATAAGTAATTTTTGACATATAATAACTAACTACACGTTAATCTGAAAAATTGTGTAGATGGTATGAATAAAATAACATATTTCAATTTAAAATCAATATTTTTGTACAAAGTGCACATCACATATAGAAAAATAAGAAAAAAATCTTGGATTATCTAGAAAATATAGGAAAATGATGCATAATTCATTTTTTACATATAAGAATTAGGCACATGTCAGTCTATCACACAATATTCTTAGTATGACCCAAATTTAATGTTTAGAGTGTGACTAGTAGGAGAGATGGTATGTTTTTTCATTTAAAATCAACATTTTGGTACTAGACCCACTTCACTTACTTCAAACTGATCAAACACACTCATATTATCTTGAAACGTTAAAAAAACATCCATAAGTCATTTTTATGTGTATAAATAAGCCTACTATCAATCCAAAAAAAGTGCCTAATATGACTTAATGTATATGTTTTTAGTTTAAAAGTCGCATTTTAGTTCAAAACATGCCTTAGTGACTGAAAATTGAGAAAAAACACTCAGATTATCTTGATAATTTTGGAAATAGATCTATAAGTCATTTTTTATGTGTATAAATTAGAATCCTATAAATCCAATGTAGAATGTGCCTAATATGGCTCAAAGTGAATGTTTTTAGTTTAAAAGTAACAATTTAGTTCAAAACATGAATTACCAACTAAAAATTGAGAAAATACACTTCGATTATTTTAAAACATTAGGAAAATAATCCCTATGTAATTTTTTATGTGTTTAAATTAGTCTCTTATCAATCCAACAAACAATGCGCCTAATATGACTAAAAGTTCCTGTTTTTAGTTTAAAACTAACATATTAGTTAAAAAAATGCATCACTAATTTAAAATTGATACAACATAGTAATATTGTCTTATTAATTTAAGAAAATGTTCCATAAGTTATTTATGACATATAAGAATCATCTTCACATAAATCTAACATAAGGTATGGCTGATATAACCGAAAGGTAATGTTTTAATTTAAAATTTAAATTTATGTATAAAAACAATTTCCATACACAAAACTAAGAAAACACACATATATTGTATTTATAATTTAGTAAAATGATTTATATGTCCTTTTTAACATGTAGGAATTAGCTACATATCAATCTGATAAATGGTGTTCCCAATATTACTCAAAGTGTATGTTTTTAGTTTAAAAGTAACAATTTAATTCAAAACTTGTGTCACTCATTAAAAAAATATAAACTACTATTATTATCTTAATACTTTAGTAAAATTATCTATAAGTCGTTTTTGAAATGTAGGAACCAGCCACACATCAATCCAAAAAATGGTGTGCTCAATATGACCAAAATCTATTGTTTTCAGTTTAAAAGTAACATTTTAGTTCAATTTGTATATCACTAAATGAAAATGTAGAAATAATCTCATAGTATATTGATAATGTAAGACAATGATCCAGAATTCATTTGTGATGTATAAGAATCAACCACACATCAATCTTCCACACCGTGTGCTCGATATGACCGAAAGTAATTTTTTATTTTCAATCACCATTTTAGTAAAAAACACAATATACATTGTCCGATGAAAAAAATATGCATGGATTTTATTCATACTTTAGGAAATATTTTCAAAAGTCATTTCTGATGTGTAAGAATAAACTTTATAATAATCTAACACATGGTGCGCCCAATATGACTTAAAGTGCGTATTTTTATTTAAAAATAAAATTTTAGTTTAAAACAAATATCACATATTCAAAACCAATAAAATATTATTTTATTTACTTTTTAATTTATAAAAACAATCCATAAATAATTTGTGACATGAATGAGTCAACTGCACGTGAATTAGAGACATAGTGTGCCTGATATGACTCAAAGTGTATGTTTTCATTTTAAAAGTGTTATTTTATTAATGTATTATATGATATTTATATTTAATTTATTTATTTATAGTATTAATACCATAAAAATTTTTTATTATAGGTACACTCTATGTTTGTTCTCAATCTAGGGTAGTCCGTTCAGAAACATGTAGCGTGATTAGGCTCTTTTGAAAGGGGGTCTCAAAGATAGTAGAATACATGCCCACTAATTGTGTTTCTGAATTCGTGGAAAAAATTTAATGTTAGTAATAAATTTTATAAACCAATTTGATAATAATTTTTGTAAATTTTTTCACTGTTTATTTCTTTATATTTTTAATTTATTTTTTATTTGAAATTAAATTGAAATTTTAGTTTGAATAGGTTTTTGAAATGTGTTTTAAATATAGCAACACGTTACTGCAACCCATGGATTTTATAAGAACTATTATTAAATCATATCATTACTAAAAATATCACTGATAAAAGTACATCTTATTATCATTATAAATAGTATAGATAAAATAACCATTAATTATCACTAAAAAAGCACTAGAAAAGGCTATCCATTATGGGTACACCCCTCTCATATACCCTGTATAGAGTTAACAACATCAACCACCCAATAAACCATCACCTCCCTCAAACATCAGCCATCACTTTATTTTAACCCCATCCCCATCACCTTAAGGTACTTCAGAGTCACCAGTACTCTAAAATTTTAGTGACACAATTATGGATTGAATCTTTACTAGCACACAATTCTCCACTCAAGCATGATTGTGGAATAACCTCCACCAACAGATCATGTTTGGTTTTAAACCATTAGAGGGTATCACACCATCTACTATCAAGATATAGATATATCTATGGTTATCATAAAATATTCAACCATACTAAGATCATAGACTTCTATTATCATGATTTACACCATTTCTCTAAATCAATCAATTAAGTATCACCACGCCTCTTCCACCCATCATGCATCACATTAATTTTCTTCTCATTTATGGTTCTCTTATATAATTTTTTATGGAATATTATAATCATGTTTTTTGTTATAACCTAAGAGTTTATAAAATAAACTCTCTAAATAATGTCCTCAGAATTTTTCCCATGACCCTTAGACATATTTCAATATCCATGATAAAATAATTCAATATTTCTTAGCAACTCCACATAATATGATATCTACCAAAGGTGTCCAATATTATACCTCTACCCAATTCAACTATAATGAATTATCTACCTCTTTAAGATAGTGTTTGGTTTCCAAATTAGAAACATACCCCTCATGTATCAGTAAGATCCACTATTGGAACTCCTATAATGTGTCACTCCAGGTCCCTTATGCTACAGGTCTAATCATTTTATGAACCAAATTAGAAACTTATTTCTTTCCCTCTAACTAGATCATACGAGGATGTTATGGAAATTATATATACATACATTTAAAAAATACCAAATCCCATATATATGGAATGTTTTAACAGTACTAATAAATCCATCCTCAAAATCATTCAAAATAAATTTAACATGATCAATCATCATGTACTTTTAATACATGATTAATGTAAACCATCACAAAATACCCAAAAATTCGTAAATAATCCATAAAGTATAATCAGTTGTGAACTAGGCTCTTGGAAATAAAATGCATTGACAGTTAATATCTCTACTAAGTTCCATGGTCTATATCATTTCATATGTTTGGATATACAAATATCTTACTAACTCAATTATATCTATAGGTTACTACTCCATAATCCTTCCTAAACCTTACTATGATATTATTCATTCATTTTGAACACATAAAAAATCTATTGATTCATTAACCTAAACAACTTATTATAGATCCTTGTTTTGGTAAATCATAATAAAATTAACATTTTACTTTTTTTAACTTATTTTATTATATGCATAAAAAATATTCCAAATGTATTAATCACTATAGGAATAATTTAATTTTCTATTTATTAATAAACATTTCTCTTTTATATGCATTAGAATAACTTCTGTACAAATTGTTCTTAAATTTTAGTTTTATATGATGAAAACGACTTACATGTTTAGATCCTAACATGAAATATATATTTTGATTAAAAAATTAATTTAATTTCAATAAAAATTTAATATTACACTATATTATAACGCTGCCAAGACTCTGAAAGGAAGACTAATTTAGATTTTCATTTATGAAATTAAATGGATTCCAATAGTTTTTTAGAAATATTTTGAATATATAGAGGCAATGTTATTATTTATAATCATATTGGTGTATATATTATTTATATACATAACCATAATAATAATTATTATGGTACATTTTAATTCTTAATAGATGCATGTCATTATTGGAACATCATGTTACAATAGTGGAGTTGTAGAATTCATAAGTTCCATTTTTTAGACCAGATAGAACCGTTATGGTATGCACCTAGTCTTTATAGTTCATTTATTTACTTCAAAACAAATTCATAACATCTTTAAAAAATATATGCAATGTATTTCAATAATATTTTCATTATATGATTAAATGAGAGGAAGAAACTTGTGTAAGAATAAACTTATTTCTCTATTCTCAAATATTCCAATTTCAATCATATACTAATAACATTTATTCTATTTTTATTTTTTGTGTTTCCTTCTGATCTCTTATATTTTTTAATTATAACCTTCACCTCCATGATAATAGATTGTTAAAACTGAGGTTTTATTAGAGATAGGAGATTTTATATTCATCTTAATCCTTATGCATTCATGTTTTAATTTTCAGTTTAAACATTAGGTATTCATAAAGCTGCATGGATAATAAGTTGGTAGAAAATATTCTCATCCTTGTTTCATATCTATTTTCTTCCCCTTAGTAGAATCAACTTATCCTTATTTACTTCATTGATTATTGGTGAGATCACGGGATTATATGGGCAATAATGAGCATTATATTTCCAGTTCTGGAGTGCTGTCATAAATAACTAAGTAGCTTTAATTCATACATTTCTTGGCTTGAACATATACATAATTGTTTTTAAATTTAGGTGCTGTGAAAGGGGGATCTTTTCAAACAATGGATGATAAAACTTTGGTTCACCACAATATTTCACACATTAGTGGAATTTCACTAAGTAATTCAAACCACCAAAATTTCTCACATCTTAAAGTAATGGAATTAATACTTCTGCTTCACCCTAATAGCCTCCATTATATCTTAATTCAGACACATGATTTTAATAATATCACCAAAAAAACATTCAAACATGTGTACAATAATAAAAATAAAATGGATACAAAAATATTAAATGTTTCAAAAAGGTTTACAATTTCATTCTGGTTAAATAGAAACAATAGGAAACATTTTATGATAAATAGATAATAAAAATCATTATCTTCTTCAAACTTGATAGATTGAGATCTTCTTTATATTCTCCCAATAATTTTCAATGTGTGCTTTAAAAACTGAAAATATATTCACACTGAAATAGTTTTTTTCGAAACACTCCTTTTATTTATTCATTTACTCTTAATATTCACAAGCTATATGAATGTCATTTCCTCATTTCTTATCATTTATCATGTAAAATTGAAACACTGATAAAATATATATAAGTAGTCATCAATCTCACTACTTTTCCCATTATTTATTTATAGGTTGTTTCTTAGGATGAGGTTGGTTTTATCCACCACTATCAAAGGTAGTGAGTTAAACATTGGATTCGAGTAACATTTCTTCTGTTTCTATTATTTTGTTGTGTTTTAATTAAGTCATTCATTATTTTTTGGGTTCCCTGTAATTTTTTAGTGTGTTTTGGATCTCGTTGAGGTGGATTCGAGTCTCTATTTTCTAAGGTGACTTACATGTATATTCATAGGTAAGAATTTATATAAATAAGTCCCCCTTTATATATATTCACTCATGGTAGTTTGAATATATATTGGTTCTAGGTGTTCATATATATATAGATATGGAAAATGAATATATGTGTAAGTGTAAAAGGGTATATGGAAGTATAAATTTTTTTCTAAGGACCCCATTGTAGATATTTGGACATGAAAATATGTACATAAGGGCTAGGTTTCCCTATATATATGTGAAGATTCATATGTATGAAAGTGGAGAAAAAGGAATATTTGAGTCACCAACATCAAAAGTAGTGAGCCTTGAGGTTGAGGTAGGTTAACTATGCCTAGCCCCTTAATTTGAATTCCATAATTGCTTCAATGTTTTAAAAAAAAATTCATTATTATATAATTTATATATGTTGTGAAATTTGTTTTTGGATCTCTGCAATTTTATTTTCACATGTTTTACATTATTTACCAAATCCTCATTTGGAAGAATACTATATTTAAATGGTAGAAAAACCCTCATGTGTAAGAATACTAGATTAAAATGTGATCCAAACCCTCATGTGGAAGAATAATAGATTTATTTAGTGGTTTATGTATTCTTCAATGTTTATTATCCTACTAACTCGATGTTTCTACAAACATCTTGCATTATCATTGGGGTGTTGAACAACTGGTGGTAATTGATTATGTATGAAAATGACAAGTTAACACATTCATAGACATTGGAGAAGCTCTTTTTCTATGAAGAGTGATTCTTGGAGACATTCAGGACCATTTGAATGTAGATGATATTATAGTCTAAGTAGGATAGGTTAATATTGATTGATACCATGTTGTACTCCATTTAATTGATTCAAAATTAACTCCTATGATAATTTTTGTTTCTCTTAGCCTCCATAGATACATCAAATCTACCACTTCCCATATATATTATAACATATGTTAGGGTTTTGGGGGGTTCTTTTTAATGGAATCTTTCTATTTTGAAGGGATGTAGGTAGTAAGTGTTAGTGGATTCATTTAGGAGAACTATTATAAATTATTCCTATTAGAAATTATGAATTAGAGTTAAAAAGTAGATGTGTAGTCACATGAGTAGTTTCAAACTTATTGATTAGTAATCTATGAGTTTCACAGAGAATATAGTCTGCCATGGGACATGCATTTTCATGACTATAGATGATTTAATCATATGGTAAATTACACCTTGAACAATAATATGGGAAAAAGTATTTAGGATACTGGTATATATATCTATTAGATAGTAACACTATGAGGGACCTCCTATATTTGTAGAGGATGGTCCTCAAGAAAGCATAATTAATAAAGGACCATCTAGTGCTCTAATAGTTGGAGACAAAGATGGATGTCGATATGATCTTATTATACGACATTTAACCATATAACATGAATGGAAATATTAGAGATATGGAAATTTGGGAGGAATCGTAATTTTGGAAAAAATGGTTACCACATAATGATCAAAACTATATTTTGTTTTTTCTAATTTAACTCTACAGTTTAAACCATATTCATATAAAAAATTGAATCTTATTTTTTTATTCTTACTATTAGTGAGTGGTAGAGAATCAAATAGATACATTGTCCAAAAAAATGTGTTATCAGAAATTATATATATGAAATCACATTAATAAAAAACTTTTGAGGATGTGATCATGTACTAAATTGGTGTTGTAATACATGGTATATACTTCATATTATCATTTGGTTACTGGGTAGAATACTTTCATTAAAGAGTGATTTACTAATGAGTGGATGGATTGAGATTGTTCTTAATGTCATAATGGGATATTCAGAAGGGATAAAAAAGTATTGTTCATGGAATTTTACACCAAAAATACAATTAGTTAATAATTATGGATCCATCTAGGATGGGAACCCCATACTATTATCTAAGAATAGTTATGAAAGATTTTACAGACTTGTTTTTTTATGATGTTCACATGTTTCTTCCTAATCTAGATGGTTATATTTTCATTTATTTTTCAACTAAGGCTATTGAACTATATTCTCATGATTATTATATATCTTCAATTGACACTGAATACCTAAAGATGTAATTATAAATCTGTAAGGAGAATGATTTCATTAGAACAATTATGTTTTTGTTTATTTTTATTTTCTTTAAATGACTTGATTGATCTTAAGTTCACATCTCAATTTCTTTCATATATTTTGTAGCAATGTTCGTTATCCTACAAAAAATGTTATTCATAATACTTATATGTTCACTTGAAGTATATACAGTGGAGGGTGCAGGGTGAAATAGACCTATTTCTTTCTTTAGACTATGATATAACAACAATTTACAACTGTGGTAGTAGAGAACATGTTTTTTTATGGAAATTGAAGGTTGTATTCATGGTTTCAAACCATGGAATTAGACATATTTCCATGGTTTGAACCTTGTCTATTAACCTATAACCATCATTATGAAACATGGTAATATATTTCAATGGAATTGCCTACTGCCATGGTTGAAAGTTGTGGATTTATGTCTACTTCCATAGTTTGAAACCAGGGATATAGACCTATATACATAGTTTCAAACCATATCTATATGGTTTATTTTAATTACCTATAGCCACATTTTCTTACATTATCTATAGTTGTACTTCCATGGTGGAAACCATGACTATAGACCTATATCCATGGTTCCAAACTGTGGCTATAGTCTTGGGCCTTTTCCCACACCAATAGGATCCACGATTACCTAAACTATGGTTATAACCTATAGACAAGGTTTTTGGACCTATATCCATAGTTATAAACCATGGCTATTGGGTGAATTTCAATTAATGCAACAGATCCATGATTGTTTATAAAATATATCACTATAGACCTAATTTTTCAATTTATGTGTTCATTGGGGTTTCACCATTGTGATTTTTAGGATTTCACATTGGTCACTATGATGGGCGGTAAGGATCCTCACACCATGTTGGGGGAATTATTTCCTACCATGAGAGGAAGAGAGCTAATTGAGCGTCATTAGGGAGATCGGAATTTTTATGGAAGGCTTGAAACCTTCTTCATTTTGATGTGGGATATTGTTTTTAAATGAAGATCTAATATCAACCGTTAAATCCCACCAGGTGAGATCTGGACCGTATGATCTGGTCCAAGATTTGAATCCCACCACTGTAACATTCTATCATTTTTTTCTTCAGCCGTCCAATTGGGACATGAGAGGTCTCATCCACTCATCTGTTTTAAAAGTGTGTTATCACAGCGACCATCAGATCAAATTCCGTAGTTTATGTCGACCATCATTCTGTTTTTATAACTGCAGAATCATCCATAGTCATCTGATCATCCTTGAACAACCTAGACCATCCAATATTTTCCACATTTCATTTTCCTTCTTATTTTTCCTCACACTGAACCAGTAGCCATAACCTTTTCTCCACCGAGTCTTCCACCTCCTGAGATTCTTCATATCTCTCTTCGTGCCTAGTTTTCCTTGTTCTCCTTTAAATAAGTCTTCAAGGTAGGTTATTTTAACACTGAACCGAACCTTTTCCATGTATGTTTTTACACAATAAGAAATTATTATCAATAATCGATCCATTCAAGATGTGAGCCAATCTCAGTCTTTTTTTTTCTTTATTTGAATAGTTAGATTCAGATTTTATTTGGTTTATTTATTCATAACTCCATGTTGAACCATGATATATAAAATTATATAAATATATATGTACAGTATATATAAACTGTTTATATAAACCTCAAATTTTTTTACCATAACCCTGTGAGTTCTCTCTTCTCAAACTCCTCTCCAAGATTCTGCTCGACTCCACTCAACCTCTGAGTACATGAAAGGGATTAGTTTTCCTCGATTTCAATATGAAAAATCCTTGTATATACTTTTGTGATTTTATGGATATATATATGTATGTACAATTTTATATAACATTCAATCCTTACACGTTTTAGGTTTTCTAAATGTGAGTATCAGTGTGTAACTTATGTTTTAAATGGGTATAACACTTGAAAATGTGTACTTTGTTTTTCTTTAAATAAACCCTATATATATACTTATATAGGTATATATGTTCATTCATAAAACAAAACTATTCTACTTTTATGGTTTTCAAATGGTAGAATTAGACATTAAATAATGTCCTTAAAATAAATGTAAATAATGTTTGGATTATTCTTTGTTTTGATCAATTGGACCATATAAACATATCTGTGTATATATACGTATAGTTTTTAATCATAATCATAATTAGGTTTTCATAAAACCAATTTTATTGATTAAATTATGCTTTTAAGTGTAAAATATTTATAAGGATTTATTAACCTTGCATTGGTTATGAAAAATCCCATGTATACACTATATATATATACAGTTTTATATAATCTTCAAACCTGATCTATTTTTGGTAGTTTTCCAAGTAAAAATTAACAGAAATTAGAGAATGTTTTGATTCATGTAAAATGGTATACTAAGAATGGATTTGGGTTCCTAAACTAATACATATATGTATAAGTATATTTATAATGTTTTAATTTGTCTAAGCTTCATTTATTCAAAAGATAAAAAATTATTTTAAAATGGGATTCCTATCATGATGCATATTCCTCAAATTATGATATCAAAACAAAAATGTATAATCAAGTACCGCAATTATATATACGCATGACTGAATGATCAAAAATGCAATATTATATTGGTAAACAATAACAAAACTTTTTTTAGTTATTGTGTGCCATAAATATTTAGAAGAAATCATCACTTTGTTATTTAGGCTTCTTAACTTATGATAAATAGTTGGAAGTATGTTTTGTTTAATATATATACACATAAATTCTTAGTTACGTGTATTTAATTGATTAGGGATCATTCCCTCACATGAAATAAATATTATAAATTTACAAATATTTTATTTTATTTTGTTTAGTTATCAATGTTTAATATTTAATCTGTTTGACACTTCTTTATTAGTGTATGGTTGGCCATGAATGATGGGTATCTGGAATTCAAAAAATGAATTTTTATATAATAAATGTTTAAACTCATGGAACAATTGTTTATAATTTATGTGTTATTATTTTATGTGACAATCCATAATGTTATGTGCACTAGTAATTATTACATGTGCAAAAGTATGTCATTTTTTCCATACATATCACTTTTAAATTTTATACATCCATAACATAAAACTGAAAGACTAAGCCATTTTGACATTTATTTAATAATTCAATTCTTTTTTGAATATGTATATAATTAATTCCAGAATAAAATTTATCTCTATTGATAACTTATAAATTAAGGATTTAAATATGCAAAGTTGTATGGGAAACTTTGAATATAAGACTATACTAAACCAATGAGGAACTTATTAGACTTATATGATATGACAGGTGCAGCCAGATAGCACTCCAATTTATTGGGTAATGTTAAGTCTCATGAGATGATTTATGTTGGGTTTTTACGCGTATGATCTTGGGATAAGGCCTTGACTAAATGATTATGTATGGTCTTGGGATAAGGCCTTGAAAAAAATATAATGAAGTCTAGAATTATACATTCCTTCATTCTGTATTTGTATATGAAAAAAACTAGTGATTATTTGACTAGTAAAATATCCCTTTATTAAGAATATTTTACTTATGGTAATGACGATGAATTCATATGGTGTGATGAAGTATTTACCTGGAATGTTTTTATAAGAAAATTTTATCATCTATTATCAAAATTTTAATATAGAAGTTGATATTACATCTGTCACTTCATGAATTTAATTTTATGTGTTAAGTGAATCAAAATATTTTTAATTTGTTAATTATAATAAAGTGTTAATTCATGTTCTAATGTGTACATGCAACCTAGCATGTCACCTTTAAATTAGTTTGATCAACTACTGGATTATGCAGTATTCCATGCATTTTTTACATGTAAGAACACTCAGATATGGGTTTTAACGATATCTTTTAAGTAATTATATAATATTTGTGTAATAAGTTTTCCTAAAAATGACTTCAAGTTTCCTTTGAAAAATGTTGATGACGTTCTTAAAGAAGTGTTGTTTTCTTTTTATGTAAATTTCTCATAATTATTTCATTGTTTTTTTGTTTTAAAAAGGGAATTAAATTAATTTGGTTTTAAAACCCCTTACTGAGCATTTTAAATTCTCACCCTACATTTTCATTTTATTTTTATAGGTTTAGTAGACCTGTCAAGATTTTATTACTCTAATGTGTTGGAAAAAATATAAAGTTTATATTTGTTATTTTTTTTGAAGAAATGTATCAAATGTATCATGTTTTCTAGAACCTAATCCAAAAAGATTCACTATGATGGAATGAGATGTGTAATATTTATATACATATTTATATTAAAAAAAATTATACACCATGTTTTAGGCATCGACACCGGGATTTTTGGGTTGGGGTCACCATATTTGGTATCATAGGATAGGTTTAGAAAACTCTAGAAAATTATAACAACACTAACAATTTATTTATTCCTTGATAAGTATATTTCTTTCTTAAAATTTTCATATGGAAGACAAAAGAACACCATCATATATTATGTCTCTTCCTATAAAAGTTATAGAGACCATAATTTCCATGTCATGTCTAGAAGACTATGATCACTTTGAAAATATTCTTTTGGCATGAAAACATCGCTACTATGTATCTAACTCTCCTTGTATAATTCATCTCCATTAAGAGCTAAGATTTGATTATTTCCTCATGATGCATGCCCTATTTCCATCTTATGAATTCCAAGGGAAATTACATGAGGGTCTTTTTAAATGTTTTACACTAGATGAAGGTTTTTTTCCTAGATGATTTCCTTCAATCTACAAGATCTGGTGACCTATATACAACATATATTATTTAGATCATGTCATATGGTCATTTTGGTCGATTAAGGGACTTTTAATTTCTTGAGGTCGAGTCCTTTTGTTCGTTGTACAAAAAACAAGTCCATGCTGATATCTCCCAACTTCACACCCATCTTTCCTCACTCCTGAGAAACAACATATGAATACACAAGTATGACCCAAGTTTCTGATGTTGTATCTGGACCAGAGAAATATAGGGATTTGAAACTATTCTAGGAATTCGTATAACTGGAAGCTGGGGAAATAACTAACACCAGTGGGACTTATGAAGGGACATCACAATGGATGAAAGAAGGTTAGTTCCTATGAGTGAGAATGGAATTGTGAGGATGCAATAATTTTAAGGGGGGATAATTTAAAACTCTAGAACATATTTAATTTTATTGATAACATTTCGATAAAAATAATAATAATAATAATAATTTGTTTAATAATGGTACATCTAAAATAAAATACTTGTAGGATAGAAATACAGACATGTTTTATTATGTAAAAATTCTGAAACTATAAATTTTACATAAGTCCAAAAATACTTCACCATCCTAGAATATCTACAGGGAGACCAAATGAGAATTACTGGGAGACCACTAAAAACTACAAACAAACCATGTAGGCAGTTCACATCATTCAGGTCTATCACAATGAAGAAAATTATGGAATGTGCTATGGAGACCGTACTAAGAATCAATGGGATGTATAGAACCATCTTAACCAAGTTATTTTTGAAGTTTGGAAAACCCTAAAAACCTATTTATAAGTCCTTTGTGAATGTTAATAGCCATTATGGTCCTTAGGTGACCATTTATTTTTGTAATGGTCATAAAATCATATAATCGTTGGGAATTTTATGTATTTTGATTATTTTTTGAATTCTAAGTATTTAAGTATATTAATAATTGTGAAAGTTTTAAAATGATTTAAAGTACTATCTTTGAACATCTATTTAATTGAACTTGTCTTTAGATTTTGAAAGTATATTATTTTAATGCATAACAAATTGAAATCATGAATTTTTTGTTTTAATAAAAATAAAAAGAAAAGTATATATTATTTACTTCAATAAAATTAAATGGAAGTACACATATTATTTTTGATTGAAAAAAAATATTTGAATTTGAAATCATGTTTTAAAATACTCTTAATAATTAAAATTTATACTTTCGGTTAGTGAGGACATAGTATAATTTATATATTGGATTGTGTATTATAATGATTCAATGTTTAATGTGAAGTTGAAATCATGTTTACACTAATATAATTAATGAAATTGTTTGTTTTAATAGAAAAAAATATTTAACACTTAATGTTTTATTTCATTGGTTTTAGGTGATGTAATATGGCTTATTTTGATTTTTTAATGTTTTTAATCAAGGGTTATAAATAATATGTTACCCTTAGTCTATCCATCTAGCTAGCCAAGGGAGGAAACTCTCACCACTCTCGAAGAAGTGTGAGGCCGAGCATTGGTCCCTCAGCCAACAAAGGTTAGTCGTGAGGGTGTGCACACCCATAGGGGTGCATGGGAGTTTCATGGAGGAGCCACCGTACGAGGGGACACGGTTGCATATAGTGGACATAGAGCCAACCCGCAGCGAAGAACCGATACAGGGCGGTACCAGGGAGGGGTAAGGGAGCTAATTGAGCATTGGTTGGGAGCTCAAGGTTTTTAAGGTAGACTCGAAACTGCCTTCGTTTCGATGTGGGAAGAAATTTTTAAATAGAGATCTAGTCTCAACCGTTGCATCTCACCACATGAGATATGGACCGTACAATCTAGTATGGACTTTGAATCCCACCACCGTGACTTTCCCTCTCCATTTTTGTTAAGCCTTTGGATCAGGACTCGAATGATCTCATCCACTCATCTATTTTAAAATCGCGGTATCACTACGACCGTCCGATCCAATATCATAGTTGATCTCAGCTGTCCTTTTGTTTTTATAACCACAGAATCATCTGCAGCCGTTTGATCAACCTCAAATGATCTGGACCATCCAATATTTTCTACATTTTCCTTTCCTTTTTCTTCTTCCTCGTGCTGAACTAGTAGCCATCTCCTTTTCTCCACCAGGTCTTCCTTCTCTCGAGAGTCTTCCTACCAATCTTCGTGCCCGGTTGTCCAAGTTATCCTTTCCATAAGTCTTCTAGGTAGGTTTTATTAATACTAAACCAATCCATTTCTAGGCATGTTTTTCCACAATATATATATTATTATCAATAATCAATCCATTCGAGATATGTGCCAATCACGGTGTTTGTTTTCATTATATGAATATTAAGATTCAGATTTTATTAAGTTTCTTTGTTCATAATTCCATGTTGAACCATTATATATAAAATTATATAAATAAATATATATATATATACATTATATATAAACTGGTTATATAAACCTCCAAATTTTCACCTTAACCCAACGACTTCTCTATTCTCAAACTCCTCTCCAAGACTATGCTCCACTCCACTCAAAATTTGAGTATATTTAAGGGATTATTTTCCCACAATTTCGTTATAAAAAATCCTTGTATATACTTTAGTGATTTTATAGATATATATATGTATGTACAATTTTTTATAAATTTCAATCCTAAATAGTTTTAGGTTTTCTAAATCCTAGTATCAGTGTACAACTGATGTTTTAAATGTTTATAACATTTGAAATGGTGTACATTGTTTGTGTTTAAATAAAAACTATGAATATATTTTTATAGGTATACATGTTCATTCATAAAAAAACCTATTAAGATTTTATGGGTTTTGAATGCTGAAATTAATTTTTTAAATAATTTCCTTTAAATAGATCTGAATCATGTAAGGTTTCTAATTTGTTTTGTTTAATTGGACCATATATACATATATGTGTATATACTGTTATATATATATATATTTTAATCATAATCAGAATTAGGTTTTCATAAAACCTATTTTAGTTATTAAATTATGTTTTTGATGTATACAATATTTATAATGATTTATAAAACCTAGAATTGGTTGTAAAAGATCCCATGTATACACTTAATATATATATATATATACAATTTTATATAACATTAAAACACTATCTATTTTTGGGGGTTTGCATGTAATAATTATCAGAAATTAGCTAATGATTTTATTCATGTAAAAGGGTTTACTAATAATAGTTTTTTGTTGTCAAACTAATATATATATATATATATATGTTTGTATATAGATGTATTTTTTCTAAGATTCATTTCTTCATAAGATAAAAAATTATTTTAATTGGTGATTCCTATCCTTATGCATATTTTTAAAATTCAAATGTCAAAATCCACATGTATAAGAAAATACCACGATCATGTATATGCATGCCCAAATGATCACAAATGCAATATGATATTGGAAAACAATAACAAAACATTGTTCTGTTATTGTGCGCCTAATTTTTTTGAAGAATTCATCACATTGTTATTGCATTAATCTCAATTTATGATAAATAGTTGGATGTACCGTTTGTTTAATACATATACACATAAATGATTAGTGAACTATGTTTAATTGTATATACATCAATCCCTCACATGAAATATATGTTATACATGTAAAAATATTATATTTTATTTCGTTTAGTTATCAATGTTTATGATTTAATCAGTTTGACGCTTCCTATATCAGTGTATGGTTGAACATGAATGATGAGTATCTGGAATTCAAAACATGTATTTCTCTATAATAAATGTTTACTCTCTTGAATCAATTGTTTTTAATTTTATTGTTATTATTTTATGTGACAATCCATTATTTTAGGTTCACTAGTTATCATCACATGTGCAAAAGTATGTCATTTTTTCAAAGCATATCACTGTTAAATTTGATGTATCCATAACCTAAAATTGAAAAACCTATACATTTTGACATTTTTTGCATAATTCACTTGATTTATGAATATGTATGTTATTAATGAAAGAATGAAATTTATCTGTCTTGATAACTTATGGATTAAGGATTTAATTATTCAAAGTGTTATGTGACACTTTGGATATAATACCATACTAGATATTTGAGGAATTCTTTGGACTTATATGATATGATTGGTGTGCCCAGATAGTGTTCTAATGCATTGGGTAAAGTTAAGTCTCATGAGATGAATTATGTTGGGTTTTTACACGTATGGTCTTGGCTTGAGGTCTTGATATAATGATTATGTACGGTCTTGGCGTAGGGCCTTTCCAATGATATTGTGAAGTCAAGAATTATACATTCCCACATTATGTATTAGTTTATGACCAACCAAGTGATTATTCAACTAGTAGAATATCCCTTGATTAATAATCATTTACTTATGATAATGGTGATGACTAAATATGTCATAATTAAGTATGTACTTTGAAAGTTTGTATAAGGAAATTGTAGGATCTATTATCATAATTTTGATATGGATGTTGATTTTACATCTGTCACTTCATGACTTTCATTTTAACTATTAAGTGAATCATGATATTGTTACATATGTAATTCTAAGAAAGTGTTAATTCATGTGCTAATACACTAAAAAATTCATCCCTAAAAAAATACAAGTCCTCCTAAATAGTTTTTCTTGTTATCCCTAAGGGATATGTTTACTTAAACCAAATAAATTGTTTCCAAAAATATCATTAGTTGCCTTAAAATCTCATCATGTAAAAACTAAAAAGGGGTATCTAAGAATTTGAACTTGTAATCAGCCTTAAATGGATAAACCCATAGTTATATCAATAACTCATAATTTATCATCACCTAAAAACATATTAGTAGATAATTATATCCTCACCTTTCATTTGATACGAACTATAACAACCCCAAAATCACAAACTTTGATCAAATTCTATAAATATAGCCTTTAAATTTTTTAATTTGAAACCAATAATCATGATACAATTTACAACGTTCAAAAAATATAACATCAAACTAAAAATATTGGATCATTTACATACCCAAGTATGTTTTAGGTTTAGATTTTTAGAGGACTAAAATTTTTTTTATGTATACCATATCCACAACTTCAAGTTAGTATTTTTTCAACTCTACCCAGATTTTAATATTCCATATTAATTCTTTAACATATCCCAAAAAAGTATTCACACTTTAATCCTTTCTAGAGAAATATCATTTAAAGTCATTCTTTATAACCTATGGAAAATAAAACATAATAAGGGTGAGATTGAAAGCTCAGTAAGGGTAAACATAGGAATTAATAATTGAATGTCATCAGTGAGTATAAGATGATAATAAAGGTATCATGATATAATCATAGTGCATGAGTATAATGAAAAATAAATCCTACCCATCAATACTAGTATAATTGAACTTGTGATAATGAATAAAGATTTAACAGAGATAATATCAATAAAAATCAATAATCATTAGTTAGGTTATATCAATCTCGATCATAAGAAACATAAAAATACCATAACAAGAAAATAGAAATGCCTTTTGAAAACATCGAGCATATGTATCTTTGAGAATTATATTCATAACCTATGTTGAAATAATTTGAAAAATAATTGGATCCCAGTTACATTATTCGAAAAAACCACCTAGGTTAACTCCCACATTCTTTAAAATTAAGACAATGAAAATTACCCAATGTATCATAGAGATATAACGGGGATGAACCATTATATATGCTATATCAGTATCACTCATTCATCAGAGGATCGGTTTAGAAAACACTGGAAAATTAAAACAAGTCTAAAAATTTATTTATTCCTTGATAAGTATATTTCATTCATAAAATTTACATATGGAAGGCAGAAGAACACCAAAAAAATGTTTTGTCTCTTCCTACTGAGGTTATAGAGACAATAGTTTCCAAGTCATGTCTAGAATACTATGAAACCTCGGAAAAGATTTGTTTGACATGAAAACATCTCTACCATGTATCTAACTCTCCTTGTATACTTTACCTCCATAGAGGGTGAGGCTTTGATTATTTGCTCATGATGGATGCCCAATTTCAATCTAATGCACGTTAGGGGAAATACCTTGATGGTATTTTAAAATGTTTTACTCTGGACAAAGGTTTTTTTATCCCTATAGGATTTCCAAGAAGATACATGAGAGGGTGACATCCACACAACATATATTGGTCAGATATAGTCATACAATCATTTTGGTTGAGTAGGGGACTTTGAAATTCTACAGGTTGTGTCCTTTCATTCGTTGAACAAACAGAAATTCCATACCGATTTCTCCTAGATTTACACCCCTCTTACATCACTCCTGATAAAATATAGATGTCCACATGAGTATGAACCAAGTTTCTCATGCTGCATCTGGACCAGATAAATTGAGGGTTTTGAAACTATACTATCATTTTATATAACTGGAAACTGGGGAAATCATCAACACCAATGGTACTTATGGAGGGACATCACAGTGGATGGAAGAAGGTTAGTGCCTGTGAGTACGAATGGAATTGTGAGGACGTAATTATTTTAAGGGGGGGGGGGGATAATGTAACACCCCAAACATATTTAATTTGTAAAAATAACAATTTGAAAATTATTACTATTATTATTGTTTTGTTTTGTTTAATAATGGTGCATCTAAAATAAAATACTTGTAGGACTGAAATAAAGACATGTGTTATTTATTAGAAATTCTTAAACCATACATTTTTCATAAGGACAAAAGAACCTCACAAACCTAGAATACCTACTTGGAGACCAGCCAAAATTATAAGGAGACCACCAAACACAATAAACAAACCAAGTAGGTAATGGAAATCCTTTGGGTCTATAACAATGAAGAATATTATGGAAAGTGATACGACGACCATAATAAGAATTAATGGGATGTAAAGAACCATCTTCACTAAGTTTTTTTTTAAAGTTTGCAATACCCTAAAACTTATTTATAAGGCCTTTGTGACCATTAATAGTTGTCGCGGTCCTTATGTGACCGTTTGTTTTGTAACGAACATAAAATCTTATAACCGTTGGTTATTTTAAGTGTTTTGATTATTTTATGAATTATATGTATTTAAGTTTATTAATAATTCCAAATACTTTACAACCCTTTAATGTAATATCTTCGAACATGTTTTTAATTTAAATTATATTTATAATTTGAATGTATAATATTTTAATGATTAAAATAAATTTGAAATCATGACTTTTGTGTTTTAATGAAAATACCAATAAAAGTACATATTGTTTAATTCAATAAATTTGAAGAAAAGTATACATACTGTTTTTGATATAAAAATACATATATGAATTTGAAATCATTTTTTAAAATACACATAATATTTAAAACATATACTTTTGGTTAAGTAATGACATGGTATAATTGATAGGTTGGATTGTGTATTATAATTTATCATAGTTTAAAGTGAAGTTCAAGTCATGTTTTAGGCTAATAAAATTAATAAAATTTTTTGTTTTAATGGAAATAAATACCAAATACTTCATTTTTTTGTTGTTTTTTATGACGTTATATGGTTTGTTTTTATTTTTGAATGTTTTTAATCAAAGGGTTATATAAAGAAATGTGTTACCCTTATGGTAGACATATATCTAGATGAGGGAGGTATCTCACACCACTCCTGAAGGACGGGGTGGCCAATCCTTGGCCCCTCAGCCAACACATGCCGGTTGTGAGTGTGTGCACACTCACAAGGTCACATGGGAGTTGCAAGGCGGTGCCACTGTGTAGGGAAACATGATGACATAGGGTGGGCATAGAGCGCACCCATAGGGAAGAACCAGAATAGGGCAGTACCGAGGAGGGGGAAGATAGCTAATTGAGTTTTGGCAGGGTTCATGATTATTTTAAGAATGACTCAAAACCACCTTCATTTCAATGTGGGACAAAGTTTTTAAATATAGATCTAATCACGACTGTTCAGTCTCGCTGCATGATATCTGGACCGTATGATCTGGTCAGGCTTTCGAATTCTAACACCATGAATTTCCCACCATGTTTTTCATCATCCAACCGATCAGGACACAAATGATATTAGCTGGTCATCCATTTTAAAACCATGGTATCACCATGATCGTCCGATCCAATGTCGGAGTTGATCTCAACTGTCCTTTTTTTTATAACCTCGTAATCATCTGTCGTCGTCCAATTGACCTCAAATGATCTGGACCATCCAATATTTTCCAAATTTTCCTTTCCTTGTTCTTCTTCCTCACACCAATCTAGTATCCACTTAATTTTCTCTACTGGGTCATCATCATCCTGAGAGTCTTAATATCTCTATTTTTTCTCGGTTTTCCACGTTCTCCCTTCCAAAATTCTACAAGGTAGATTATTCTAATACTGAACCGAACCCTTTCCGGGAAATTTTTTCCACAATATATATATATATATATATTATCAATAATCGATCCATTCGAGATATTATCCAATATTGGTCTTTGTTTTCGTTATCTGAATAGTTAGATTCATATTTTATTAAGTTTCATTATTCACAATTCTATGTTGAAAAATGGTATATAAAATTATATAAATATATTTGTACAGTATATATAAATTAGTCATATAAACCTCTAATTTTTCACATTGACCCTATGGGTTCTCTCTTCTCAAAATACACTCCATGACTTTGGTCGACTCCACTCAACCTTTGAGTACATGTAAGGGATTATTTTTCCTTGACTTTATTATGAAAAATACATGTATATACTTTTGGGATTATATATATATGTGTGTAATGTTTTATATAACATTCAATCCTAAATCATTTTAGGTTTTCTAAATGTGGGTATCAGTGTGTAACTGATGTTTTAAATGTGTATGACACTTAAAAGGGTGTACTTTGTTTGTGTTTAAATAAAACCTATGTATATACTTATATAGGTTTATATGTTCATTAATAAAACAAACCTATTCAAATTTTACGGTTTTCGAATGCTAAAATTATGCTTTTTAAATAACTTCCTTGAAATACATGTAAATCATGTAAGGATTATACTTTGTTTTGATTAATTGGTCCATATAAACATATATGGGTATATACGGTTATGTGTATATATACATATAGGTTTTGATCATAATCGGAATTAGGATTTCATAAAACCTGTTTTAGTGATTAAATTATTTATTTTAAGTGTACAATATTTATAAAGTTATATTAAAACTTGCATTAGTTATGAAAAATCCCATATACGAACTTTATATTTATGTATGGTTTTATATAATCTTCAAACCCAATCTATTTTTGAAGGGTTTCAAGAAATAATTATCAGAAATGAACTAATGTTTTTTTCATGTAAAAGGGTTTACTAATAATGGTTTTGGGTTGCTAAACTAATACACATATGTATAAGTATATGTATAATGTTTTAATTTTTCTAAGCTTCATTTTTCATAGATAAACAATTATTTTAAAAGGTGATTCCTAACTTTATGCATATTCCTCAAATTATGATTTCAAAACCCACATGTATAAGAAAGTACCACGATTATATATATGATCTCCCAAATGATCACAAATGAAATATGATATCGGAAAACAATACCAAAACATTGTTTTGTTATTATGTGCATAAATATTTTAGGAGAATTCATCACATTATTATTGAATGAATCTAAATTTATGATAAATGGTTGGAATTTTCTATTTTTTAATACATATACACACTCATTCTTAGTAAATTTTGTTTAATTTTTATGCATCAATCCTTCACATGAACTAAATTTTGTACATTTACAAATATTATATTTTATTTCATTTAGCTGTCAAAGTTTATTATTTATTCTGTTTGACACTTCCTTTATCAGTGTATGGTTGAAATTGAATGATGGGTATCTAGAATTCAAAAACATTTATTTTTTTATAATAAAGGTTTCTTCTCATGATTTTTTTTTAATTTAACTGTTATTATTTTATGTGACAATCCATTATTTTATGTGCACTAGTTATTATCACATGTTAAAAATTATGTCATTTTTTCCATGCATATCACTATTAAATTTGATGTATCCATAACGTAAAACTAAAAAACCTTGTCATTTTTACAATTATTGGATAATTCAATTCATTTCTGAATATTTAGATAAAAAAAATGCAAGAATTAAATTTATCTATCTTGATAACTTATGGATTAAGGATTTAAATATTCAAAGTGGTATGCGACACTTTGAATATAAGACCATGCTAGACATGTGAGTAATGTATTGGACTTTTATGATATGATTTGTGTGCCCAAATAGATCTACAATTAATTGGGTAATGTTAAGTATTGTGGGATGAATTATGTTGTGTTTTTACCCGTATGGTCTTGGCACGAGGCCTTAAAATAATGATTATGTACTATCTTGGCATAAGGACTTGACATAGATATTGTAAAGTCTGGCATTATACATTCCCTTATTATGTATTAGTATATGACCAACCAAGTGAATATTCAACTAGTAGAATATCCCTTTATTAATAATATTTTACTTATGATAATGGTGAAGAATGCATATGACATAATGATGTATGTACTTGGGAAGTTTGTATAAGGAAAGTGTAGAATCTATTCTCAGAATTTTGATGTGGAAGTTGATATTACATCTGTCACTTCCTGAATTTCATTTTAAGTGTTAAGTGATTCATTATACTATCACTTATTTAATTCTAATAAAGTGTTAATTAATGTGATAATTTTTACCTCCAACCAAGCATGTCACCTTTAAATTAGTTTTATCAATTACAAGATTATGTAGCATTCCATGCATTTTTTTTACATGTAAGCGCACTCTGATATGTGTTTTACCTATATCTTTTAAGTAAATATATAATTCTTGTGTAAGATATTTTACTGAAACTGTCTTCAAGTAACCTTTGAAAAGTGTTTATGACATGATTCAAGAAGTGTTGTCTTCCTTTTAAGAATTTTTTTTGTAATTATTTCAAAGTTTGTTGGTTTTAAAAGTTGTATTTCATTAATTTGTTTTTAAAACCCCTTATTGAGAAATTTAAATTCTCACCCTATGTTTTCAATTTATTTTTATTGGGTAAGTATAATTGTCAAGATTAGATTACTCTTATGTGTTGTCAACAATATGAATTTTATCTTGGTCATGTTTTTTGATGAAATGTATCAGTTGTATATAGTTTTCTAGAACCTAAACTGGAATAATTTTCTATGATATAATGAGATGTGTAATTTTAATGTGAATGTTTATACAAGAAAAATTACACACCATGTTTTAGCCACTAACACTGGGCTTCTAGGGTCAGGGCCTCCATAGTAATTATGGTAGAGTTGAGATCAAGCCCATGAGTATAGTTACACACTTATTAATATGAAAGGAATAATTACCCATGTTGTTTGGTTCCTCTTAATAAAAAACAACATAAATTTCATGTTCATGTGACAACGATCGATCCTTGCAGTTATCATTATTTGTTAATTAAATTTAGTGGAAATATTCCTAAAAAAATTATTGTGTGGCTTACACATGGTCGAACCATTATAGTTGACCTTGGAGGTAATAAGACCCAACGAGGATGGGTTTTCTTGGATAGTGGATAAATAGACCACTAAGAATAATATGAAACCTTAAAAAATATGGAATAATAAAGAAAATATGGTTATTCATGGAAGGGACATGACCAGAAAAGCTAGAGGCATAATTTCATTACAAACATTTCCTGATAAGAATGATTTTCAAGGGATATATCTATAGAGAATAGAAAATACAATATCATGGGAATATATAGGGGTGAGTAAATTTGTGAGTGATATCATAAGGAATATGGACCCATGAGGATGGAAATTAAGGGTTGATGATATTATGATTGAACCTCGGAGAGGAATCCTATGTATCCCATTAAATGAGAATAAAATCCCACATAGTTCACATTGTACAATTTATGGTCCTATGATAGGACCATACCATATAGTTTAATGTCATATGACAAGTACATCTATTACATTAAATATGTGATATCATAGGATCAAGAGATAATTAAGCATATTAAGATTCCATGTGATTTTTTCCTAGTAACTAATTCAATGAAGGAAAGAGGGACTGGGGATTACCATTAGTAGGAGGCCCAAAGAGGCATTTTAATTATGCTAATATAATGATTGAATCTGGACTCTAATCCTATATGAGTAATGATCAATGTGATAAACAACAGAAAATATTAGATAAATCATATTTTATGAGAGGTCACTATTATATTTTTAAGAGTCTTATACACCAAGGATTATCTTTTCAAGTATCCCTATATTAATAAAAATGCAACCGATAGGAACAACATTGGGACTTACATAGGAAGAGAAACCCATCATAATATCTTCCTATATGATGTAATGTAGGGTGGGATATAGAGGTAGTAGGAGTATGATATCCAAAAGAAATACTAGGGGATTACTCTATGAAAGATGACATATTAGAACCAACTCATTCAATGATGATGATATCCATCATGATTTGGGAGAGACTGTTCCAGTGTCTTCCTAAGAGGGACCCCCTATCATCCATGAAATCCATGATTTCAATTCCCATTAGGATTCTAATCATTCTAGATAATAACAAAGTGGTATATTTTATCAAGGGGATCCATAATCAAAGAGGTGTAATCAGGTGTCGATGCCCCGATCATATGTATCAGGTGACCATGAAGATGGTCTTGATTAATGGAAGATCGAGTCAGATAATTTGGAAAAGAAACACTAAACCAATGAACCCAAGGTGACAATTATGACTTATTATGGTAGTGTAAAGGTTGGTTTTACATAGTACATTGCTCAAAGAAGATCACTCCCAAGTTACTCTAGAGTGAGTAGGGGGTCACTTAATTTATTAGGGTATATGGAGAATGAACACTTGAAAGAAGATCACTCCCAAGTTACTCTAGAGTGAGTAGGTAGTCACCCTAGTGAAAGGTTATTCGATGGCCTTCACCTTTTTGTGGACCCTCAAGTTGTCGTGGGTGAATTATCCAAAGTGTTATGCCCATGGGGGAGGATAGGGAGTGTGGTGCCTTAGATTTTTTTATTATGGGGGTCCTTCTACCTAGAGTTATTTCACTAGGGTTGAAGTGGTCTCTCACAAATCCACTTTTTTATATTGAGACCCCCAGATAACCCTTTAACCCTCTATCTTAGTTGATTATTCTAGATTTTTAACTTAATCTAAGATATATAGAGGGGAGTAATAGAATATGTTGATTAGATCTTTAAGTAACTATTCCTCATCCAAAATAAGTGTATTATGAGGACCCCCTTGGGACCTAATTATAGTAAAAATGTGAAGGGACGTTGAGATAAGAAGGTGATGCACTCTAGCGGGGCTTAAGAAACTAATATAAGCGCGCTTGTGGCATACACTAGTTGGCTCAAGCGATTAATATAAGTATTAAGAGTGTTTCTTGGGTGAATATTATTTCATGGTTTTAGATTAATAGTGAGAGGTCTCCTAGGTGAATGGTGGGATCCTTGGGAATGAAAACCTGGAGGCTAATATTTAATTAATAAGTTTCCCATATCACTCAGAAAGTATATTCTTCCATTGACCCGTTATATGAAGGGACTGGAAAAAATTCTCTTGCCTAAAAATTCATTCTAATTTAGAACAAAGAGGATGAAATTCTTTGGTGAATATTAACATCATGTGAACTTGGATTTTGAATGATATTTATATTTATAGGTAGGTTGTGAAATCACATCAATTTCCCAAATGGGAATAAGGGTTTGCAACCATGTGTGTGCACAATCTACTATATATGTTGGTCTGGTGTGAGCTATACTATGTGTAAGGACACCCGTTAATAAATTTCAGTGGTTTCATCCTTACAATCCTTTAACTAAAGAAAACCATGTATCTCTATAATCTATGTTCACATAGGCCATCTCCTCTTGTTAAGGTGAGTGTGCAATTTTATTATCTCTCCTTGTCATCAGGTTGAGATTAACTTTGTGGGCTATGGTGAATGATAAAGATAAGATATTTTGAAAAATAGTAGAGAGAATATTCTAGGTGATGATCCTCATTGAAACTATAGATCTATGAACATGGGTGAGTCATTAATGTGAAATTCTTTAGGGAATTTTCATACCTTATCTTATTAACCTTCTTAACATGATCTACTTATTTTCACTTCATTATAATTTGTTCATAATTATTTATCCATTTTTTCTTTCAAAAATGTAATGGATGGGAATTCATGTATTGTTCCTAACACCAAGGATGCTTTTAATGTTCATGAAATTATATAAGACATACGAGAAAACACTATATTCACACCCTATATGTCAACTTTGGCACAAAATATGTTAAAGTAACATCAATACTATTTTTTTATACTTCCTTTCACTATAATAACATGGACTTATATTGGGTATTTATATTACAAGGATATACACTAATCTATCAAAAATATGGATTTTAGCATATTCTCACTTGGGAAAAACCATCATTCTGATGAAGGGATTTCCCATAAATGATGGTTAAACCACCCCTATATACATTATTCAATGTAATAAGACCACTCCAAAAAATATGGATTATATATCTAAGAATAATACACATTTTTATTCCTTAATATTCAAGAAATATATAATTTATTAAGGTAAAGGATTCATAGAATACTATGACCCAAACCCCAGGGGATATGTCAAGTTGGAATTTATGTGAGAATTCTATATCCACCAGAGTTGTCTTGAGTGTGACAAGAATCTGAACATAGTTTTATCTAAGAAACTATATGGATAACATAGAAATATGACTATATGAATATGTAATTTCTCCCTGAGATCATCAACCACTACAGTCCAAATGTGAATACCTTACACCTAACTCATGAATAAATGGGGATCATAATTTGATAAATATATAAAATTTATGGGGTGAAAATATTGGGATCAATATATTATGATTTTTTCCCATCCACAATTATGAGGGATAATCACCAATAGATATCCAAACTTACTCACTCTATGGTGAATGTGGTTGTCACCATTGCAAATTTGAATCCTTTCCAACTAACTAAAGATAGATTTATGTCTTTTATGGAGGCCTTACATACCAAGAAGGTTGATGATACATCTTGTAAGTTCCCAAATGGTTCCATAAGGTACAAAAGAGTGAAATCCTAGAAACCTATTGGCCTATGTTAGAAAGAGAATAGTATAAAGAAAAAAATTAGGATATTAACCCTCATATTCTTAGTCGGACTTGATTGGAATACTTTTTATCCATGTGGTTGAGTGGATAGCTATTACCCATGCATGATACTTATAATTGAGTCTGACTAAGCTCATTCATAATGGAGGATAGTCATACAAAGGGAGAGAACATAGGTTTGTTTGTTTCCACAACAGTAAGAATATATCTTTGTTCGTTGCACCTTTATAAGGGAAAATATCCCTTCCTCTTTTTAGGATCATTTTAAATGTTATAGTTATGGTTGGAAGAACATTTCATTGTTTATGGAATTCTCACTGTTTTGGGGGTTCCTTGAGAATGATTTAACCCATATATTCAAGCTTCATCTAGTGTTAAGACTTATGTCTACAACATGTGATAATTCCAAAAACCATGAGAATATATTTAGAATTTATATTTTCCCCATACATCACACCTTATAGTAGAAATACTATTGTTGATGGGAAATCTAGCTATGATAGGTGGTCTTATATGAAATCCATATGAGTTTTTTATTGATGGATCATGTTTATTATAAAAATAGTTGCAAATATAATTTCCCATATTTCTTTACTAGTTAGTAACAATGCATACAGAACAGGGTAGAGGAGCCATTAAATGATGTCTATATAATGAAAACCCCTGTGGTGGTGTGGAATATTTGGATCCTGAACGATCATGAGAATACTAAAATCATCATTAATACCCTTACTCTGAATTAATTTGTTGGGTTTCTCTTAGGATATGCTCAATCAAAGATATATTTTTCTCTTAAGGAAGTATTGACATCTAATGCAGCTGTTTTTATAGCCATTATAACCATAGTGAGGGTAAATTGGGTGAAAAAGAAGGTCAAATAGAAATCATTGTAGAGGGTCATTCCTAAGTCACCAAGTCTTCCCATACCATATTTTTCTAGAAACCAGAGGACAAGGAGTTGGTAAAACCAAAAGATAGGTTAAGGTAGTCATGATATAAATAATAGAGTGTATACCTTACCAAGAATTACAGGCCTAAGAAACTACTGAAAATGGAAGATCTTGTGTCATACCTAGTCAAGGTAAATTTTTATCTATAATACCTTAATATGACATCTATGTAGAGGCCATTATATTGTGGAAAATTGAATTATCTATTGATGATAACCAAGACATACAGGTGATCCTCTAGGATGGTATTTTGATGCCCTAAATTAGAAAGATATTTCTCCAAGGGATTTAAATTTCAATATTAATCGTGTGGAGGTGTGGTGGCATAATTGGGAGTTAGAGATGATGATATTAGCCACCACAAATAGGGTCACATCACATGGGTATTAAAAATATATTCGATAAAGGAACCCTTTAAGGGTTCCTTTAGAAATCCTAGAATGAATAATGGGATGAAATTCTTTATGAAGACGATGAAAGATTATCAGTCATTATTTTCTTCAACAAATAGGTGATTCTGAAATCTCATCCTATATTTATTTCAAAAGGATTGAGTTTAGTCCGTGACCATTGAAATATCTCAAAAACAGCCCTATTGAATTCTTAATAAATATTTAAAGATAGTTGTTATGGAAGAAGGTGAGCTATAAACTAGCCAATAAGAGATGCAGATGGTGTTGAGGGAAAGATCCCTATCAAATACCCCTCTATTATATTTTTTATGAGGATGTAACCCAAAAATTCATCCAACATTAAACAATGATTAATAGTTAAGTAACTATACTAATACATACTTTATGGGATGAGAGTTTATTCTTTATGTTGACGTATGGACATTTCAACACATTCTTATGTGTGAATTCATATCAAACCTTTTGAAATTGACGGTTATAGTATCTCTACCCTAAAAAAAATAAAGAAAAATCTCAAGAATTATAATGAGAATACCCCTCATGGGACTCAAGTATACATTATTTTGATAACTATTTCTTAAATAAAGAGAGCATCAATAGATTTTGGTGAATTGGTTGTAGAAGGGGAAATGAAGGCGGTCCCCCACCAACCTCCACTAAAAAAAGGGAAGATAGATATGGTATGATGAAAAATAACCATAATAATGTTATACCAAACATATTAGCATTTAATTATTTCAAAAGATATCATTTGGTTTCCCGTGTCTTCACACATGAGGTAAAATCTCTTAGAATCCATGGATTTCATCTCCCATTACATAACAGGGAATGTAAAATAGAATATGTTGCCTGAAGTGGTACATGAACCTCCTCTTGGTTGTTTGTCCCACTCAAAATTCTGAGTCTATAAAACTGATCAAATTATTTTTGTAGGGAGATATAAAAATCATGAGTTTATAAATGAAATTTTCTACCTGAATAAATGCATGTCATATTATATTATATAATATCATACACATACAATACATAAAGAATCCAAAAAACACATTATATCATTAATATAACTCGTTAAATTAGTAAAAACCAAAAAACATAAAAACACCAAACATTATAATGGGTCAACAAATAAAAAATAAGAAAAGAAAAAAGGGAAATTTTAGATCATTCCAATCTTCTAGAATCAATGCCCCACAAACTACACAATGGAAAATAAAGATATTTTTAGTAAACCAATCGACATCGTAGAAAAGAAAAATAAAGAACCATGGGGTGAATATTAGTGAATAAATTATGAAGTAATTAGGTGTTACTTATAAGAGGTAATATGACCATTTGAACAGTAATGTAACCACTAGAATAATAACATGATCGTTGAGAATAGTAACCCGACCATTGGAAATATTAACCTAACCAATAGGATAATAATTCGACATAAAAAATAAAAAATAAAAAATAAAATATTTATCATAATTAATTCAAGAAAATATAAATATTATAATTCCAAACAATAAATTTCACAATTAAGAACACAAAAAAATATTAGAACATTTTTAAATAAATTTTATTTTAATGTATTTCATAAAAATCATAATTTTTATAAAAGAAAATAAAATTACATGTTTTAGAAAATTGTTTTGAAAAAATAAGTTTCATTTTTTAAATATCATGTTGGAATTTTTTTATTGGTGATTTTTTGATAATTTTGTAAAATAATTCAAAATTTTATGAATAGTAAAAATATAGTTTTTTTTCAACTAATGTATTTTGAATTACATCATTCATAATATAATAATGGCCTATTAAATTATTTAAATTTTGGATCATCCAAAAATATATTTTATTTTATAAATTAGTCATTAAAATTCAATAAAAATGTTTTATAAACCAAAAAATTATTTTTCAATTCTTAAAGTCTAAAGTATTCCATTAAAATAATATTTTATCATTTTTCCAAATTTGATTTTGATTAAATTAAAAGATTAGGATTATGAAGTGTTTTAAAGTATTAAAATCATGTTATATAATCCAAATATATTTCATTATTTTAAAAATATTACTAACAAAAGGTTTACCTTGGATATACTATTTTATTTAATACTATAACTGAAAAATACCCCTCTCCTCAAGTATAGATAACCCCTCACCATCCCTTGAAAAACCACTTCACTAACACTTACCAAATCCATATTTCTAACCAAATACACTCTCTCAAGACCCTTATCTTCTTTAGTTACATCATGTATTAAACAAAATCCAAACATTAAAGGATTTTAGATCTCTATAAAAGAAGAAGCACTGAGAGAAGAGTAAGTTTTCATTAGTTTCTCTTTTCACTTTATTATTCTATTATTCTTTTCACTATTACTTTGAAACTCAAAATACTCTAATATTTATTGAGTTTTATTTTATCATTATATTAATTATATTAATTAAATTTAATAATTATATTTACTATGTATTTATATTTGACAGACCTCTTTCTTCTTATTTAGATAATGCCTCGTTAAAGGTTAGTGAACCACCAACAAAGATGTAAGAAAATCATTTATTATCACCACCCTTATGACTGGTTATAATAAATTATTTATGATATATAAATTTATTAATATTTTTATTTTAAACATTTTTAATTAATTATAATAATTTATAAAGGACCATGAAAAAAATAGGGAAATTGAAAAAAATTGATATTTTTAAGGAAATCATGATTTGAAAACATTTCACCTTTAACAAATGGAATTAAGGAATATAATAGAATGTTAAAAATTGATAAGTAGTGGTAAAAATAATCATAATTATATTATATTTTTATATTTTAATAAACCTATTTTTATTATACAAGGGGTGTAAAAATTATGAAATGAAGTAAGATTTTTGGTAAGGGGATTCTTAAACCCAACTCCCTATTAATGGGTTATATTCTATTTCACATTATTCATAGT
Source organism: Viscum album (assembly GCA_963277665.1). Lineage (NCBI taxonomy): Eukaryota > Viridiplantae > Streptophyta > Magnoliopsida > Santalales > Viscaceae > Viscum > Viscum album. The sequence continues at coordinate 303,618,265 of OY728144.1, forward strand.
GTTTGTGTTCATATTATAAAACCTTGTATTTTTAAATAGGTATGAATTATTTTAAATTATTTTGATCCCTCATTAAGTGGTATTTTTTATTAAGCCTCTCGACAATCATGACATGGAGCCAGTCAGTTGTTTTTGAAATGGAAGGTAGCTAGGAGCTGCAATATGGCTCAAAAATAATTCACAATTCAAATTCAATTCCGGATGTCAATTTATCTATATATATCCCCTTATTTTTTGTAGTGTTTGAATTCAAAACAAGTCACGAATTCAATACATGAAATTAATTCAATTCACGACATGAATTACTTGGGCTAGACCCCATGAGTTTTTATAGTGTATGAATTCAATACTCTCAGTGAATCCCATTCATAACATGTAATGGTTTTTCTAGGAAGAAAAAAATAAACCACGAAATTTACAACATAAATTCCTTTCACATTGTTAATATCTTGTGGACAATTTTTAAATGGATAGAACCCATTTACTTTTTCTCAGCACCTCTCATTTCACACAATGACTCATGAAAGATCCTCCATGGCTTCTCCATATGTTCCCTTGGTTCTTCCTTTTCCAGTCTCCGATTGATCCATAATTCATCATGTTGGTTAGCCACAAGTATGAGCTTTGATATGTTTTCTTCTATTCTTGGTTTATTCAACCCTCTTCGATATTATTTTGGTGTGAAGTCATATACAATATTATCATGGATTTTGTTCATTTTTTTAAATCTCATCCATTTTTAGCAGGATTCGAAGGCCAAAAATGGATGAGGGTTCCTAAACCATTGAAATGTGGGTGTTATAATTCATTTCACTAAAATTATCCTTGTATTTATCATTCACTATTTTACCACATGCTAGAATCCTCAAGCGACACATCCTAAATGTATAATAAATTAAAATCACATGATAAACCATTTTTAATGTCTTCCTATCAACCCATTAATTAACTTCATAATTGAGCACCCTAATGTGATCCACCATGAAGGATGCTTCTTTTATAAATTATTAGAAACCTCAATCCTTGAATTCATTTGAACGACAAATTGATGTGTGTGAAATTCCATTGGAACTAATTTAATGTAATTAATTACATGGTATGTTTTTTTCAGGTGAGAAAAAACCCATAATATTTCTTAAAGGAAATGTAAATACATGGGTACCAACTCATAGATGCCTTGGAAAGACTCATCAGGATTTATAATTGTAGCTTTTGGATGAATCTCAATACACCAAGAGTGATTCTTGGTTTTATTTTATATAATACCATCGATGGGATCATTGGGAAGATGCCTCTTATACTTTACTTGTGAGTGATACCTAGTCACCTAGTGGATTATCTTGGATGGGCTTAGTGGGAAATGTTTTTATACCATTCCATGAGAGATACTTGGATCCCTATGTGGAATACCATGGATGGGCTCAAATGGTTATGCCTTTAGAACATATCGAGAGTAATTCTTGGGTACAAATTATGGATTTCCATAAATGGACACTTATAGTGATAGATAATTATAGTTCTCCAGGAGTGACACTAGGGTTCATCTTTATAGAATACCTTGTATAAAATCATGATTCTTATTAATTAAGAACTCATGAGGCCTTTTTTCTATGTTTATGGATGCGTCTTCTAATCCAAAGAACATGCTTCAGTTTGATCCATGTTTGCCCTTATCTTTATAAGGCCTAGTTATGTTTTCCATATGTGTATTACAGTAGACTTATATTGAATCTATATATATACCTTCACTTTTATACCATATCTATACAAGTTGACCTTCATTTAGAGATAGCTACCTTCGGCTGAAGAAATTATTATAGGTCGGGTAACCCGAGAGGCACCCATAGCGATGTTTTTTATTTATTTATTTATATTCGATTAGATTTATCAAAAAACTACTCATTTTATATGAATAGTATAAATAGTTCTATACACTATTGGTGGTGACCTTCTAAGTATATCTCACACCCTATTTGGGATGCCTATGGTACCCAAACAAACTTCTTGATTGTAGTATTAGACAAACAGATGTTCCCTTCTTCGAATGTTTTATTTTTAGTACAAGGATAGAGTACAAGAGTAGAGGATTGAGCCTATTCCCATTATGCTAATTGAGGAAACTTTAGGTATTTTTGAATTAACATTCACTATGTTGTATATTCTTTTACCCCTGCATCTCAGGTAATATTTTTGTATATAATCCTAACATGATCATCATTTTGTATCTAATATTGATTTATCTTCCAACAATTTATTATCTAGATTATTTTTTATTTCGTTGTTGGTTTTTAATTATAGCTTCCAATGCCTATCATTATTAATCATTAATGTTCTAAAATTTGATAAAGTGGGAATAGTCTCCCAACAAACACACCCTATACCCGTGCTTCTTATAGATAGGCTCTAGTATATAGGGAGGTACACTAGAGGGCATGTGGACAAGTAGATTTGAGAACCAATTCGTGACTTCTAGGTAGAGACACTAAAAAGTTGTATCATAGGACTTATTAATTTTTTCATACTATTTTCATATTAAATAGGATATTAGGAATGTATCGTAATTCGAAAATGATATTATTCTTGATAGTAGTTATCCCACAAACAGGGGAAACCCAAATTACATAGGATAAGATATTGTTATTTTATTTTGTGTCTATTATTTTATTACTGATTCCACCATTGGTTGACACACATGTTTTTTGATGTTTTTATTATTGATATTATTATTAAGAACTTATTTTCCTTACACTAGTATGTAAAGAAAGTATCATCTCATGCATCATAATATGAACTTGAGGATTCACATGTTAGGAATTATACAATACCATATAGGTATATCTTTTTGCTTACATTGCCTATGATTTTTGTGAGTGCCTTCATTGTTATATAGGGAGATGTTCCAATTCTTCTTGTAGGGAAATAATTATTGGATTAATTAAAGTGTCTGTGTCAATATAAATGGGATTTTCTACATATATTTATGATGGATCCTTAATTAACTAATTATATCATGTTTGTGTAATAGACCACTTGTTCCACGGTCTTAAACATTAGATGATACTGATTAAATTAATTCCAATTCTAATTTACGAATCATTTACTTCTATAAATTGGGAATGGAAATTCTTTTAATCAAATCATTTTACATGACCTATTATGTCCAGATACTGGATGTAAGGGTCAAGTCATAGTTACATGATGTACCAATGTCAATTTATAAAGATTATTACCCTTTATAAATTAGGAATAGTAACACATCTAATTGAACTGATATATATATATATATAATAGCACAAACATAAATCAAACTAAAATTGTAAATAAAATGGTTACATTTAATTAGGGAATCCAATCAAAAAGTATAGGGTGTTTTAATATATACCTTTCAATTTATACTTTATATACCAGAAACTCTTTTATGTGATGTGAGACCTTAACCTTGACCAGACCTTAGTAGTGGGAATTAGGTATTGTCTCTTGTGATCCATTGTAACCTTTATTATCATCTAGGCCTCAATTTATGAGTTAGTAGAGATGTGTAATTCATTTATAGTAAGGTTTTATACATGATATTTTATGTTATAATGTTTATAAATATTGTTAATTTATATATGAGGTGTACATTTTGAAATTTTAGATCCATTCCTCTATGATATCGTCAAGTCATGGTCCAAGAGGGTGGCGACGACCATGATCTATAGGTGGTAGGATCTGAGATACCAATATTACCTCATATATTGCCAAAAGAGGAAGCACATGTTATTCCTCCACTGAGGACCAATGCTCAGTTTCAAGAGAGATTATTATGCTTTATATAGTCAATATATGGAGATATAAGAACTTCCACTAATATGAACGATTTGACATGATAATTTCAGCAACAACATCCTCCCACCTTCTCGGGGGTCTCGGGTCCTAACGCTATAGAATTTGGAAAGAGTTACTAATTGAAATCATTGATCATTTGGAGACACCTCCAGAGTGGAGGGTAAATCTTTCCACCTGTATACTTTATGATTATTATAAACATTGGTGGGATGTCATCTCTCATGCAGATCTCCCTCAGCGTCTGGTCTGGATAGACTTTAAGATATCCTTTTATGAAAACTTCTTTCCACAAATTCAATAATTGGACTGCACTATAGAGTATAGGAACCTACAGTAAGGTTCCATGTCCGTGATTGAGTATTCATATCATTTCACCAAGCATTATCACTTCAGACTAACCCTCATTGGTGAAGAGTTGATGAAAATGAGACAACTTGAGGAAGGGTTGCATACACCATCCATTATCAAGTGAATTTCTTTAGGTAGAAGACTATTTTAGTGGCATTGAACAATGAACTCTTCACTGAGAGGAACCTAAGGAAAGATAGAATTTTGAGCCAAGATACTTCATATTCAAGACAGGGATGTGGTATATCAAGTAGATAGAAATGTCACTTCCGATCTACTCACAAAAACAATGTGAGTCAGATGAAACACACAGAATGTTATGTGGAATGTCACCTTTGTGTTCAAAAAGACCATAAGAACCTCCAATATATGAGCAACCCAATGGAGTGCTGATCTTATAGTAGTATGGACCACCTTTAGTGTTTTCACCAAACATTCCCTCCAGTTCATAGTAAGAAGTGATCTACACCAAATCCACATTTGGGTATGAGATTACTATCCCCACTTTAGGAAGGGATGTGGTCTACTATCGATCGATCAGGGCAAGGAGGTGTATGTGAATAAGGTAGTAATTATTTAAAGGTACACCATCAGTAGAGTAGATTTTACTAGGACATTCATGTTTCATCTAAGTACCAATGTGTTGGCCATATCTATGCAGTGCAGCCCACACCCAAGATGGAAATTACAGGACCTTCTAAAGTCAGAGGTACTATTATGTAAGCATCTACTTTAGTATCTTACCTTTTTGATATAGTCACTTCACATTCCTTTTTATTTTTTCATATTTTAGAGATCATTGGGATGGAAATAGAGTAATTTTTGTGGTGTTATGACCACATATAATTCACTGGGAGATCTATGAAAGAGTATACAACAATGCAAGGATTTCCCTCTTGAGGTGGGTGGAAATGTATTCATATGTGATATTATTCCCTAGAGATGATAGTATTCAATTTAATTTCTAATTGTACTAGTTTGTTCTATAGCATGCCCATGTTGATTTCTATTACTGTAGGGTTCCTTTTACATCACCCAAGGGAAGTACTTATATTTATAATGGTGAATGGGATTCCTATGAATGTAAAGATGGACTAGATAATTATGGGAATGGAAAATTGAAAACTCAGATGGCTTGTATCCTTATGAGTGATTAGAGACCATTATATACAAATTTTTTCTCTTTGGTGGTTCCTTTTAGAGATGTTTTCCCTAATGATTTTTTAGATTTACCTTCTATGTGAGAAGTGGAGTTCACTATTGTGATAGTTCTAGAAGTGACACCAGTGTCTATAACTCATTATAGTATGGAACCTACAAATATCGAAGAACTCAAAAATATGCTAGAGGACTTCATAGATAAGGGTTTTATATGACCTAGTACTTCAGAAATGGGTTAAACTGTCCGTTTCTCGAAGAATTTGTATGGTACCCTCAAGTTGTTCATGGATTACCATTCATTGAACAAATTTATGGTAAATAATTTATAACCATTTCATCATTTATATGACCACTTCAACTAGATCATAAGTGAGCAATTTTCTCTAAGATAAATTTGAGGTCGGGATACCAGCAGGTGCATTTTAGTCCATCATAAATACCATGTAAAACATTCTGAGGTAGATACAAATTGTATGAGTATCTGGTTATTCCTTTCAGACATACAAAAACACCATCAATTTTAATGTATTTAATGAATTTTATTTTCCACCTATATCTTGATTCATTTGTGGTAGTCTTCATGACTGATATATTGGAGTATTATACTACTCAATAAGACTATGCCAAAGATCATGAGACCATGTTGAATAAGTAGAGATAGAACTAGATATATTATAACCTCACGAAATTCAGCATTTGGATTGATAATGTTCAATTCATGGATTTAATAATTTTAGAGTAATGAGTGTCTATTTACCCAAAGAAGGTGATAACTATTGTTTCCTTCGAGCAGAAAGAGAATGTATTTGACATATTTGGTTTATTGAGGATGGATGGCTATTATAGATATGTTATTAAAGACTTTTCAAGCCTAGAAAAACCTATCACTTGGTTGAATAAAAAGGGTGTAGGTTTATATTTTCATATTCATGTGAGATATATATTTAGGAGCTGAAAGGGGGAATGAATTTATCATCGATTATAATTCTTCCAGATCCCATTAGAATATATATATTTTATTATATTGCATTAGGAATTGGGATTAAAGTAGTTCGGATGTAGGGAGGTTGAGTTTAGGTGTATGGGTCCCACTAATTGAGACCTCATGAGTGTAATTACACTAAAGAAAACCTAAAGATAACATATTTGGTTCATGCCTTACATTATTGGAGAAAATATCTATTGGGTGAGGGATTCTTCATTTAGGCAGACCACAAAATCCTAAAATTCATTTACACACAACATGAATTGAATCTCAAGCAGCATAGGTGGGTAGAGTACTTTAAGGAAATTATATTTGATCTAGATTATAAACCTAGTAAGTTAAATGTTGTAACTAACACACTAAACTAGAATATCTTGACGCAAACTGTCTAGGAGGATAGTTTTGAGTGGCCATTTATGGTTCTATTTTCAAGGATTCTCCTAGAGGATCGGGAATATCATGGGTATCCTATGTTGGAAACTTTTTTTCTAAAATAATCACTTATGGAGTGGGTGAAGATTAGATAACTCTCAGATCCTGATATTCTAGTCCCGAGGGAGAGTGTTTTAGGTGAGAACACCTCGCTTGGTTGGGTTACCAATGAGGAAGAGATCCTAAACATTAATGGATGAGTTTTTGTGCCTCCAGACATATGGGAATAATTGATGTAGGGATTTCACACCTCTATTTGGGAAGTACACCCTAGGATTACAAAGATGTATCAAGACACAAATTTTCAATATTAGGGTCTAGGTATGAAAAAATAGATTGTAGGTTTTATCACATGGTTTTCCACATTTTAATATGTGAAGGTAGAGCACAATGGACTGTGGAGATTTTTCAGCCTATGACCATTCCTAAGTTGAAATGGGATGACATCACTATATATTTTTTATGGGTTTCTAATATCCCCTCAAGGAAATGATGTAGCATGGGTATTCTTCAATAGGTTGACCAAGATTTTACATTTACTACCTATATGAGAGACCCTATCATTAAATGATCTTAGGAGGTATTACACTTAGAAAATTATGCACCTTTAAGTTGTTCCCCATTCTATCATATAATATATAGATGCTTAGTTTATGTCATGGTTTGGTTAGGGGTTATAGAAATAATTGGGTTCATAGGTGATCCTATGTACAACATATCACCCTCATATTGAGGGCCAGTCTAAGAGTATGATACGGGTCTTATAGGACATTCTTCTGGAATGTGTCTAGGATTTTGATGGTTCTTGGGAGAATCACCTACCTCACTTTGAGTTCTCCTATAATAATTTATTTACAGAAACTATTCATATGTATCCTTATAAGGCCCTATATGGTTTTCCATGATGTTAAACCCTATTCTTATAAGAGGAATGTGGGATAGTTCTACTGGGACCTCATCTTATCCAGGAGACTTCATAGTAGGTTCAAATAATTCTAAAGTGTATAGATATACCTCGATCATTATAGAATTCATATACCAATCATAACCACCAATAACTATAGATCAAGGTGGTATGTCAAATATTTCTGCAAGTTTCTCCTAGACAGGGTCATAGATGGATTTAATGATAGGTCAAGATATCATCATTTTACATCAATCCTTTTGGGGTCTTGGAGAGAGTCAGGTCGGTAGCCTATCGGTTGGCTTCACCTTAGAGGTACCAAGATATGCACGATGTCTTCCATGTATCGCAACTTTACTGTTATTATTCTGAACCATCTCATTCATTTGGTCCTGTAGATATAGAGTTTGACATAGAACCATCATTTGAGGATAATATTACATGTATTGTTGATTAGGTAATGAATAATATCAAAGACAGGTCAGTTCCTCTGGTTTGAGTGTTATGGTAGTACAACCATGTATGGGATGATACTGGGGAGGGAGAATATAATGTACATGCTCAGTGGACATAACTTTTCTCTAACGATGTTTTACCACCCTCAGAAGGAAAACTCAAGGACAATTTTTTTAAGGAGGGGAAGTTGTAAATTATCTTTCTATTAGAGAGGTGATAATTATATTAAAAAATTGAAACCATTTTAATTTTACTTTTATCTTAATCACCAATAAAAATGTTTTGGGGCCTATCAGTTGTTTTATTCAAAGAAATGTAGTAGGGGGATATAGATAAGAAAAAGAACTTATTCATGTCATAAATTAAATTATATATGTGAATTCAATTCATCATGTGAATTTATCTAGATATACCCCATGAGTTTTCTATAGGTTTTGATTTCAATACAAATCATGAGTTTAATACAAAAAGTGAATTTAATTCATGACATGGATTACTTTGTCAAAAAATTGTGAGTTTTTATGAGGCATGAATTCAATACATGTTGTGAATCCTATTCGTGATGTGTAGTTGTTTTTATAGGTAGAAAAAAGGACCCAAGGAGTTCCTGATGCGAATTCCATTCATGACGTGAATTTCTCACGAACCCATTTTAATAGGGAAGAACCCATTTCCTTTTTATAACCCCATCTACTTTAGTATAATAGAAGTTCATGGGAGCACCTCCATGGATTCTTCATATGCTTCCTTGGTTCTTCCTCATCTGGACTCTAATCAATCCACTATCCATCATGTTGGTTATCCACCGATAAGAGATTCAACACACTATCTTATTTTCTTTATTTATTCCACCATATTTTGTGCTAATTTGGTGTGAGTTCATATTCCCTATTCTCAGTGATTTTGTCTATTATTCCATTTTATTCCATTCTAGCTCAATTCAAAGAACGAAAATAGATAAGGGGATTTATACCAACCTAGGGTTGGTGTTCTAGTAATTTTACATAAATGTTTTACGGTATTTATCAGGAATCATTATTCCATGTACAAGACTCCTTCGGTGAGGCCTCTAAATTGTATAATAAATTAAATTAATTGATAACCCATGTCCAATGTAGTAAATAACCCATTAATTAATGTTTTAGGGTGGCCACCCCTATGTGAGCCACCCTGAAGGGTGTGCCTTCCTTAAAATCCTAAGAGCCTCATTCCATGCATTGATTTGAACCAATAAATAAGGTGAATGAAACACAATTGTAATAAATTTTCTACAATATATAAAATGGTGTGAGTTTTCATGATAGACAAACCCATACCCTTTCTTCAAGATGAGGGAAATACTTGGGTCACGACTCAAGTAATCCTTGGATATGCTCATTAAATTTATAATTAGTGTTTAAAAATGAATTTCAATATGTCTTGAGTGATACTTGGTTTCTTTTATAGAATACCTCGGAAGGGATCACTAGGCAGATGACATTGGTACTTTACCCATGAGTGATACCTAGTTCTCTAGTGGATTACCTTGGACATGATTGGTGGGAAATTTTTCGGTACTATTCCATGAGTGATACTGGGTTCCCCTTTTATAATACCGTGGATGGGTTCAGTGGATTATTCCTTTAAACTATGCTGAGAGTGATACTTAGTTTCCACTTATGGATCATTTTGGATATATTCTTACGGTGATAGAAACATTCAGTGCTCCTTGACTGATACATGGGTTCTTCCTTTTTGAATTACATGGATGAGATTCATATGCATCTTAATTAAGAACTAAGGATACCCCTTTTCTATGATTATGGATATGTATTCCAAGATAAAGAACCTGATTGGGTTCGGTTCATTTTTATACTAGACTTCAGATGTCCATGTTATGTTTTTTATACATGTATACCAGTATACTTATAATGTATATATATACATTAACTTATATACCATATCTATAATAGTTGACCTTGATTCATAGATAATAATATTAGGATAAAACAGGTAGTATCAGTTGGGTATCCCATGAGGAAATTAGAATGATGTTTTTAATTTATTTATTGCTCCACCCTCATATTTACCTGCACATTTATCATTTTATATTCATAGAGTGGACAGTTCTAGAAACTATTGTTCATTGTATACTAATTATATCTTACAACTTGTTTAGGGTTTTTATGGTAGTCAGGTAGGCTTCATGATTGCATGGTTAGACAAAGGTAAGTGTCTCACTTTAGATGATTGATTTTCGGTACTAGGATAAAGTATGGGAGGAAAGGAACCAACTGAAGCTTTTTATTCTAGTGGAGGTAGATTCTCATCTTTTTTTATTTTTGTTTATAATTTTTAATATTCCTACCATGTATCCAGTGCACTTTTTTTGTATATCATTATGACATAATCATTATTTTTTATTTAATATTTATTTTGTTCATCCAATTTTTTATTTGGATGATTTATTATATTGATGATGTTAATTTATTAATATTTCTGAAGCTTATCATTATTATTCACCTTTGTGCTACACACTTATCAAGATGGAATAGTCTCCCTATAGACACACCCTAGGCCCTCACTGCTAGTCGGATGCCTCTTATATACGGGGCGGCGTGCTTTAGGTCATGTGGCCAACTAGAATAGGAAACCACTTCATGTCTTCTAGGTTGGGAGAATACACCTATATTTCCCTTAAATTGTACTTTTACAATTATTTAACTTTTTTATGGGAAATACATGTATTTACTTTATTGAAAGGACTTATAATCTGATTAATTTTTTTTGTAAAAGAATATAGTTTTCCAAATTATATTTGACTCATATTGAGTTGTTTCTTCTTAAAACAAAAATTATAGTATATACTAAAATATGATATCCCTTATTATTTTTAGAACCCCAAAGGTTATTCTATAAAATTATTTGTTATGAAACCCTTATGAAACTCAGTCCTTTCCAGGGGTGTATTTAACGACTATAATTTTTATATGTTCTCTTTCCATGTAAAAAGCATGATTATGAATATTTTATAATGTGATGGGTGTGACTAGAATTATATATCCTAATAATTCATTTTGTAATGTGATATAGATCATGAGAATATTTTTATTATTCATGAACATATTGCTATAGTTGTTCACAATCATGATGTAATGATTTATGCACATACGTTATGTGTGAACAGAATGTTATAATTGATCATAACTATGTGTGGTATTTGACCACTATGTAATGTGGTTTCATTATTATACCTATTTCACATTCCATGACTTTATCAAATGTTTCCCTCATTCTTATGGGGATGACACCATTCTTATTAAATGATTTTGGTTATTATCATTACCCATAAACTATTAATTCATGTTTCCCATTCCATTTATGTTATGCCTCCTGTTACTGAGATTTTATGTCACCCCTTTATTTGATGTGTATCCTTAGGTGATTACATGTACTAAGGAGAACTCGAAAGGTTTTAGGAGGATAAATAATAAGGGTTTAATTAATGTTTAATTTATATTATGTAAAAGTGGTTTATAAGCCTAATTTTCTCAAGATACCAGGCCTTCAAATCTAGGATTGTATCACTATTGTTTTTATTATCGTAAAAATTATACAATAGTCATGAAAGAAAAATTTGGGTCTCTATAGTTGATATTAGAGAATGGTTTAGTTAATTTGGAAGTTAGGATTAGAAAACGTTGGTGAAAACCATAAGGATATGTTTATGTGTGTATAAATATACTATGTTTTTGTAATGTTTAAGAATAAATGGTTTCTATGAAATTAAATTAATGTTTGGATAGTACAAGTGGATGTGGGTCTAAAATAGATTTTACTCAGGCTAATAACCTTGAAAAGGTTTATTAGGTGTTAAATTAATCATCATATAGTGCATGAACAAGCGACCTTATTGTACACCTGTTTGAACATTCCCAAGGGTTATATTTCAGTTAGTAACAAGGGTTATAAAAACCATTATAATGGATATATAAATTAAATAATTATACCTATTAAAATTTATAAATGGATTAAATTACATGATCCTAGAAGAATCATTTGAGATGAAGGTTATGCTAAAAAAAGGGATCCCCTAAGATATGAAATTTGAATTAATTTAGACATATGAATACATTATTTATTCACAATTTGTAGACTTGTATTGTTGGTCCCAGTTTCTATTTTATAAAATGCTGGGAACCAAGAGAAACTAGAAAGACAACCCATGTGTGGAACAATTCAATGATTATACAAATGAAATCCCCAATTCCATGGTATGTAGAGTTTAACACTTCATAACGATGTTTACCTAACTATTTCTGGCTATAAAAAATAATCTAAATCATGTGGAACATTTTGCTTCACACAATAAGTAATAACTAGTTATCAAGTATTTTATATGGAAATGACTATTGAGATTTTATGGGTATTTCAATCTACTTTTAATGGAACAATGTTTTAACTGAATGGAGAAAATATTTTATGTACTCCATTTTTTAGAAGGATAAATTCACATTAGTTGTCTATCATTTAGATATAATGGTTGTTCAATGGTAGGAGTTCATAAATATTGTGAAGCCGAACGATGAAATGAAATAAATAGATTGGGAATACTTTTAGAAGTTATTTGTAAAAAAGTATTTCCAAATAAATATTTTAACAAAGATGAAGAGATAATTCCTAGAGATTAAGAAAAATTATGGTGAATCTTTGATGTATTAAGACGAAAATTTCAATTGGCATGCAGTATACTCCTCAGGTTTTGTTATCAATAATGATAAAAAATAGAAAGATTCATTAGTGGTTTAAAACCACACCTATTAAATTCTCTATTCATCATAGACTTTGGGATCTATGAAGAATCAGTTTAATGTTCTCACAAAGTAGAGATAGAGTTTGGAGAATAGTCCAACAGTTATGGAGATAAGAAATGAAATATGAAGTTTAAAGATATAATATTGAATGAAAAATGAGGAAAAAAGTTCCAACCACCCACATGTTAAAAATATGGGAAGAGGTATTAAATAGTGGGAAATAAGGACTGAATCGCATGAATTTTAAATATATATAAAGAAACTGACTAATGTGATAAAGGAAAGGATGACACCTTCAGATGAGTCACCCATGGTTCAATACTTCATGTGTGTGGAGAAATGTAACTATGTAATATAGTGTACTAAACTATGATTCATTGAGGGTAATAAATTTCAAAAACCCCCCAAAACCAAAAGAGTATTGGAAAGCTTATTCCATCATTATTACTAAGGTGGAAATTGAAAATGAAGCTAAACAAGGTACACATCATATTCACTCAAGAATAGTAATATTTTTTTATTATGGTTCTAAAAATTCCTTTGTATCCTATTTTATTTCTAAAATTGTTGAAATAACAAACCATATACATTGATGATGAAAATTCCCTAAAAACACCTAGTAGTGTGATCAATAAAACCCAAGTGTTAGACTCTTATCCTGTTAGTGAATGTGGTAATACTCTTCCAGTGAATCTCTTAATCCTCCCCTTGGTGTAATTTTATTCTATATTGTTCATGGATTGGATATAATTTTATAGATTTAACATAAAATATCTAGAAATAAAATATTTCTATATTCTAAACCATCTAATACCCATGTAAAAATTCAATGAAGATCATGAATATCTTTCAAAAAACACCTCAATGATGTGGGTGTTCATACCTAGTGATGAAGATTATATTTACAAAATGGTAATTCCAAAGGAAAAAAACCGAACTTGATGAATTTTCCATTATAATAGAATATACTGAAGTATTTAAAAAATATTTACTTGTACTTACCCTAGATTATGTGGTATAGTTATCAATATATATTATTCTCATAGAAACTCCTATCTCCAAATTCACCTAATATGATAGCTCCATTATAAATGGATGAGTTGATGAAGTAGTTACAAGAACATTTGGATAAAGGGTTTATAAACTATATTTCATCCCCTTGGGGTGAACTGATAATCTTTTTGAAGAAAAAGGATTGATCAATGCCAAATAATTTAAATTATCGAGAGATCAACAAGATCACCATAATGAAAAAGTATTATATTCAAGTATTAATGAATTCACTTATAAAAAATGAGGATATCAATAATTCTCAAAGGTGGATCTTCATTCTATATGTCATCAACTGAAGGTAAATAAGTAAGATATTAAAAAGATGGCATTCAGAACATGGTATAGACACTATTGGTTTATAGTTACTCCCTTCAAACATAATGATTCCCATAAAATTTTAATGATTTGATGAATAAACTATTTAGATAAAATATTGAATTTTTTTAGTCTTAATTTATGATATTATTATTTGCTCCATGAAAAATGAGGAACATTAATAGAATCTAAATATTATAATGGTGGAATTAAGAATGTAAGAAATGTATGCTATGTTTAGAAAGTGTTATTTTTGGATACAAATAGTCACATTTTTTGGGAACATGATTTCAAGTGATGGAATTTATATTGAAACTTCAAAGAAAAAAGAATTTGGGTAATGACATAGATCCTCAAGTGTCATAGAGATCCATAGTTTTATTATCTTAGTTACAAACTACCATTGTTTTGTGAGAAATATCTCATGATTGGTTATCCCGTTAACTTTGTTATATAGAGAGGGATAAATTATGTCTTGATAGAAGATTGTGAGGAAATATTCAAGGATCTCAACAATTGGATAATCACTAAACCAACACTCACACTACCATAAATTGGATACGGTTTTGTGATATACACAAATTATTTAAATAAAAGAATTAAGTTGTGTACTCAAGAATAATAATAAAGTGATAACATATGAATCAGGTTAGTAAAATATCATTGAGAAGAACCACATAAAACATCATCTAGAGCTATCATCCATGATCTTCACCTTAAATATTTGGTGGCACTACCAATATAGTGTGAATTGTGACATATATATAGATCACCAAAGGCTAAATTTTATATTCACATAGAATGTTCCTAACATGTGTCAATGAAGACGGTAAGATATAATCAAGGACTACGATTTCTCTATTCACTACCATTCTAGAAATGAGAAAAATGAAAATGATACCCTTAGTAGAAAATAAACTACTACTATATCCATGATGTATATTGAGAAAGACCCTATATTCATGGATATGACATGGATAGATGTTGAAATAAAAATGGTAGTGAATTCATTCTACATTTTGAAAATCATTTTCCATCCATCTATCCATGATTAGGTCAATGAGGGATAAAGAGATTATATGGATCTTTAAACAAATTTGGAGTCATTAAAGGAGGTGATGATTCATGAATTATATATTGATGATGGAAGTTTCATTATGTTCAGAACTTGACTTTGTGTGCCTTTACCACTAGAGATAGAGAGATAAATATTAGATAATACACATATATTATATTTATCCATTCACCCTAGATGTATGAAGATGTTCCATGATGTTTAAGAGAACCTTTTGTGGGAAAATATGAAGAAGGATATATCTGAGTACACATAAAAGTTCTTGGTATGTTAGCATGTTAAAACAAAGTGACCACAATCTAAGGGGATGATAAAATCATTTCTCATACTCACATGAAAATTGGGAAGAAAAACTATTGAAATCATCAATAGTTTCTTGAAGATATCCAAAAGAGGTAATGTGATATTGGTTGTGGTGGATCAACATCCCAAGACTGTCCACTTAATCCCTATTTGAGAATATTTTTCATTTGAACAACATGCTAGGATTAATTTAAAGGAAGTGGTGAGGCTACGTGGGGAACTAGTATCAATTTTCTTTTATGATGATCTGAGGTTCACATCTAAATTATAGATAAGTATTCAATATGATCTGCATACTGAATTGAATTTTAGTACAACCTATCACTCCCAAACAGATGGCTAACCTGAAAGGACCATTCATACCCTTGAGGATATGCCGAGAGTCTGTTCCATGGTGTTTAAATGAGGATGGGATCAACATATCCCATTAA
This sequence comes from Viscum album, assembly GCA_963277665.1. Taxonomy (NCBI): domain Eukaryota; kingdom Viridiplantae; phylum Streptophyta; class Magnoliopsida; order Santalales; family Viscaceae; genus Viscum; species Viscum album. The sequence continues at coordinate 303,634,349 of OY728144.1, forward strand.
AGGAGTCCTCAAACAAAAAAACATAAATATTAGTATACAAATGGATTCATATAAAACTATATATGGGATGTGATGTATAACTTATAATTATTGGGAATATGTTGGTCAATGAAAGCTACTTGGACACGATCTTGCGTACAAGATTATAGAGAAGGATCAATCCATCCAAAATCATATAGAATATGATCATTGTTGAAAGAAGTCATATAATTACAAACATTAAAGGGACTTTGAGTTTTATGTTAGAGAATATTTTTTCCTTTGAATATCACCATGTAAGATAGTTATGTGGTTTGGAAAAAAAGGGAAACTTATACCTAGGTACATTGGCCCATTTGATATCCTTTACCACATAAAATTAGTAGCCCATTGACTAGATATTCCACGAAACATGGATTATGTTCATGATACGTTCTATATATCTCTGACGAGGAAGTAAATACCTCATCTGACACATGTAGTTCTTCCAGAGCAATTACTAGTAGATTATAAACTATCTTATAATGTTAATCCACTTAAGATCTTTTTCTATAGAGTCAACATTATATGCAGCAAGACAACTCATCTTATAAAAGTGTGGCGGTGAAACCACAAATATGATGAGGAAATATGGGAACCTAAGGAAACAATAAAATAGAATAACATTTATCAATTCATAGGTAAGGATATGGGTGAAAATTTTGGGTATGTAATATTTAATGGGGTGAATGATGTTACGAACTAATGTTTATAAGTGATATTTGTTTCCTAATTATATACATGTTACATTATATTATATTGTATTATATTCATATAACACATAGAGAAAGAAAAAAATATTTAATTAATATAATTTATTACATTTTTCAACAACTAAACCCATGAAAATGGAAAACATCACAATGGGATAGAAAATAGAAAATAAGAAAAGAAAAATCAGAAAATTAGGATCATTCCAATTTTCTAGATTCATAACCCCTACGAGCCACACTACAGAAAAGAAACAAAAAATTAATAAACCAATCAACATCATAAAAAAGGAAAATATAATTCCTTGGTATAAATTTTATTTCATAATTTATAAAGTAATTAATTTGTAATTATAGGATTTAATATGTCCATTTTAAAAATAATGCGACTATTGGAATAGTAACCTAAATGTTGGGAATAATAACTTTATTGTTGAGAATAGTAATGTGGCCGTTGGGATAGTAATTTGAACACTTAATAACAAAATTAAATATAAATATTAGTTATCATGATTAATTTAAGAAAATATATTTATTATAATTCCATAAAATAAATTTGAAGATTTAAAACTCAAATAAAATATAAGCATATTTTTAAATAATCTATATTTTAATGTATTTGGTTAGAATCATAATTTTTATATATTAAAAATTAAAATTATATATGTTAGATTTTTTTTAAAATAAATTTTATATTTATAATATTCATGTTGAAATTGTATAAGGGTTTTTTTTGTAATTTTGTGATGTACTTAAATTTTTAGATGAATCGTAAAAATACAGATTTTTCACAATCAGTGTATTTTAAATTTCATCATTTATGATGTAATAACAATCTAATCAATTATATAAATTTTTTATCAACTGAAAATATATTTAATTTGATATATGAGTAATTTAAATGTATTTAACAGGTTTTCTAAACCTAAAAAGTATTTTTCATGGTCTATAGTCTAACATATTCCATTAAAATAATAATTTTCCAATTTTCCACCATTCCTTTTTATTAAACTAATAATATAGGAATATAAAGTTCATGAAATTATTTAAATAATTTCATTTAATCCAAAAAAATCATAATCTAATAAATTTTAGTATTTAAACGTTTACTTTAGATACAATATTTTATTCAATATTATAACTCAAAAATACCCCTCTACTAAAATAAAACTAACCCCTCACTCCTATCTTGGAAAACCACTTCACTATCAATTTATAAATCCCAAATTATTCCCAAATACACTCTCTTAATCCCATTTAAATCCATAAGAACATTCTACAGTAAACCAACTCCAATCAACAAAGGTTTTAAGTGACATAAAAAAACAACACCGAGGAAAGAGAAAGTTTTCATCAACATCTCTTCTCACCTTCCTCATCTTCCTTTTTCATCTTTTCATTTTAAACAAGATATTATAATATTAATTTTTTGTATTTAAAAATTATACTAATAATATAAATCTACTATAATAATTATATTTTTTATGTATTTATATTTTATTCTCCCATTTCTTCTTCTTTGGATAATGTCCCATATTGGCTGGTTAACTGCCAATGAGGACATTGACAACTCCTTTTTATCACCACCATAATAGATAGTTATAATAAATTATTTATGCTATATAAATATAGGAAAATATTTATTTTAATCTTCTTAAATTAATTATACTTTTTTATAAATATAATTGAACAAAATAGAAAAATCTAAATAAAATGGTATATTTTTTATGGAAAAATGATATCAAAATGATTCACCTTTAATGATGGGAATTAAGAAATAGAATCTAATGATTTTAAATAATCAAGAGTAAAATAAAAAACATAATTCACTTGTGGTTCTATATTTTAATAAACCTATATTTATTATTATGAAAATCAAATAAAGCGGGATTTAATATTAGGGGATTGTTGAATCCAACTCATTCTTTTGGGTCATATTCCCTTTCAAAATATTCTCAGTATATATTTTCCTATATTTTATTTAAAGTTTATTTTCTTAATTATCTCAATTTTCATTCTTCATATGTACATATTTTCACCTTATCAAAAGGAATTATAATCCCATAATCATGTATCTTATTAGCTTGAGTTTGAGTCCCAACATTAGCATATTTCCTATGGGGGAACTCTCGAAGTGGGATGGCCTTGGTGACAACCATTGGTGTTAGAGAAAGGATCTCTTCAATGTGATGATGTAGGACTCAAAAAATGGCAGGTTAGGTTATTTAGGGGATTGCGATTATGGTGGTTAATTGGATTGTTATATGTCATAACAGTGATGAAGAGTATATCTATTGCAGAAAACAATCTCAGGGGAGAAACAACCACATACCTAGGGTTGTGACTGGATTAGTTGGGACATGTGATAATGGAGGGTGTGGCTCCATGGTGGAATATGATCTAGGGGTCAATGAAAATTAACATGGGTGGTGACTTGAGGGAGTGACAGTGGGTCTCATGAGGACACGATGTGGTTTAGGCATTGAGAAGATCGATGATAGGGACAAAAATATTGTCCCACAAGTGTGGCCTAGATGAGGATTAGATAAGGATTATCCTTTAAAAAAGTTATCATATTAAAATAATTAGATTTTATTTCTCTCTCCATGGTACCAATCACCATGTGGTTCTTCATGGTATATGTATAGCTATTAATTATTGCTTGGTAGGTGATTTAGAAGATCATTTTCTTCATCTATGGTGGGGTCTCTCTGTGTACCTTTGGGCCTTCAAGGTCATGTATTTGATCTATGTGACTTCTATATTATGGTTAATGTAAGGTTATCCCTTAACCAAGTTAAAAGTGGGGGAATATTTAAAACCCTTTAGGATTGGGGTCAAATGAATTCTAAGACAATTACAAAGAATTTTAACCAAAAAATTATTTATTTTTGCAAAAAACTATTTGAATCCTGTTAAGTTGTTACATCATTATAGGAAAATGATATTTTTTTCCATAATATTACCTCCCTTATTATTTTTAAAACCCCAATGTTTATTCCTTAAATTTTTATTTATGACACCCTTATGATATATATACCTTTCTATGGGTTTATTTCATGAATAGAATTGTTATTTATTCCCTTTCCATGTTTCCTTAATTATTATGAGCATTTTATGATGAGACGAGTGGGACTAGAATTATATAAACATTCAATGAATTGGGTAATGTGATATATCTGACGAGATTATATGTATTATGGGTGAAAATGATGCTATATTTCTTCACAATTATGGGGTTACAATTTATGCACATATGTTATGAATGGACATGGTGCTAGCTTTGTTCAAAACTATTTTTGGTATTTTACCACTATGTTATGATGTTTTCTAATTTTGAATATTCTATATTTATTTCATTTTTCAATTATGTCCCTCATTATTGTGATGAATACCCCATGATTGTGAAATTAATATGACCATTATGGTCACCCATTTTCTATTAATTCATGTATCTTATTACTTCTATGTTATCCCGTCCCTTATTGGTATTTTACCTCAACCTCTTAGTTGGTGTGTATCCTCAGGTTATTACATGTACTAAAGAGAGTGTGAGAGATTTTAGGAGGACAAAGAATAGGTATTTACAAAATATAAAAGTTTCTATTATATATAATAGATGTATGAGCCTAATTTTCCCAAGATACTAAACTATTGGAACCCATATTATATCACTGTTATGTTTTTTTTATCAAAAAAATGATTTAATAGTCATGTAATTTTTTTTGGGTCACTATAGATAAGTTATGGGATTTTGGGTTGTCAAGCTATAGTAGTGGGTGAAACAATCTCTATGAAATCTACAGAAAGAATGTTCTAATAACTAATTCTTTCACTATTACCATTGAAGAGATACATATCAAAGGAGAAAAATGAATTGGTTCTACAAACTAGGGAAATGATTGTTGTAAAACTTTTCAAATCAATAGAATAATGTGAGTATTATCATTATTATCCCTCAAACAAATACTCACTATGAAATTATTATTCCTCAAATCTCCCATATTACTGCCAACACATTTATGAGAGATATATTCAAAAGAAAAAATCCTAGTCCCCTTCTTAAGTTACATTGTAATAGACTATATTATGGTTTCTAGGAGTGACTCTGAACTGGATCGGGGGATTTTTGACTGAAAGTTGAATTTTTAATTATTAAAAAAGAAACAAAAGTAGTTAATCCTTCCAAATATTTGGGGGTTAAAATAATGAACTCTGATGTAATCTCCCCTAATAATTAGCTTACACTCATTAGGTAGGGATCCCATATAGGTAAGTAGAATAATGATCTCTTTTGGAATCCCCTTATTGGTTATCACATAAGGTGAAAATTCTTCTTCTATCCATGTGTGCCCACACAAATGATCTGTTTAACTTCCATCCCAGATTCTGGATCATATATCTGAGATCCCATGGTGTATTGACCTTCCCTTTGAGTAAAAAAACCAAAAAACTTTAATCAAACTCATCCATTTCAATTTTAATATTAAAAGGGTTACACAAAATTATCTCGATGCCCATTTCTCTTATGTCTATTTTTGTGGATCTCCCTAGACCATATAATGAGCTAAATATTATATATTTTAACCCCTTGTTGTCCCTCACCAAGACACCCCATCGCCTATATCCGGAGACATAGGAACTATCCACATTCTGTTTAAGACATTTGTTTGGAGGCTTCCATTTGAACAAACTTCCCTTATTATTTCTTCTTCCTCCTTCTATATTAGAAGTTAGTCTTGGAACAATACATCTTAATGTTTCATAAGACACATTTCTATTTATAAGAAATCCATTTTCTTCCACTAGAACATTCACCCAAACCTGAAAAAAATGAATATAATTTTTTTGAGATCACTCATCTTGTTTTTAATTTCCCAAAGCATCCAACAAAAATCGAAAAATCATCCTTTTTGTGTTTAGTTAAATGACCCTATATACATTTCTATTTAACCATGTCTCAATAAACTCCATAATGGATCCCCCGACCTCATGAGAACCCATTAATTGAGCGAGATGATCCCATGTAGCCTTTGTCTAATCACCTTGAAAAAATGTGCACCACACTATCTCCTATCGAGGCCATGCACTATGTTGGCATTTGGACAGCAAGAACAATCCCCTCATCTACAAATTATCATCCATCCTACGATCATGGTTTCTCAATCTCCACACAATAAAATTCATTATATGTGGTATTTATTTACACAAAAGTAATGGATCTCATTCATTTTCTCCACCTATAGCATGAATCATTTTAATAAACTCTTGAGCATTGAAGAAGCTCGACACTGAGCTCAGAAAGAAACATTTGTTTTCTTATTCTACCAATTATGTATTTTTATGTAGGTAATTATGATGTTGATTTATGAAAACATCAAGGAATTCTAGAAATAAACAACCTTACCTTTATAAGATATTCTAAACTGAAAATCCAAGAACAAATAGTGGATCCCCAGCCGAGTTTCTCTTAAAGAAGATAAAGTCCCATTGGCCTATGACCCATTGAGTTATATCATTAATCTTATTTTTGGTTACAAAATCTATGTGAAGCGGTAAACGACTATATTTGTGTAAACTCAAACCCCATCCAACTCAACAGACCATTCCGAGAAGGCCAAGGGAGGCTTGTGCAAGTTTCAAGGTGTGAGTGTATGGAAGAAATACATGCACAAGGATCTTGAGCACCCAACGTGAAAACTATTGTTCCCCTTTGGTAAAGTCCATGGAAACAACAATTAATGTTTCAGGAAAGAGGTATATTATGTGCCAAAATTACTTGATATCGCACCCAATGTGACGTTAACCATCCCCTTACACAATCGTTCATCACAGAAAAAACATAGTCTCATAAAAGGAATCTTTTGTTGATAGAATCTTGTGTGTATTCACTAAAGGATTCCTCTATATATTAAAGGCCACCCCTTTCTTCAGGGTCATCCTCTAGAAGTCAACCACCACTCTATTCTATGTTATAATGATATACCATGACATCAAAAAAGGTATATAACCCTTAATGTATCTATTTTGGGTGACAGGTTCCCTATGGGTCCTCCTTTGAGTGGGTCAACAATTGTGTAATCCTATCCCAACCTATTTCATCCCAAGTTAGGTTCATGGAAAAAACTCTTCTTGCATGCACCACTACCCTTGTGCATAACCAAATATTGCACTCAACCCTGAATCTTTCCCCCAAGCCTCCAATCTTGCACACACCCCTTCTTTGAATATTCATTACATGTCACTATTCCAAATAACCATGTTTGATAACATATTTCATGAATATACTATTCCTTATGCCCATCTCTTACACAAAAACCTCCAAGTTTGTATGCTACAATTTTGTGGTCCCTCATAAAATTTCACCTATGCCTCTAGTGCATGCATTTATATACCTTTTTCTTTTCATAATATGTACACTAATCCCCATTTCTTTTCAACACAGGGACACTAACATAGAGCTTGTGATTCAATACTTCTCCATATCACTCTAACTTTTCATTGTAGAAGCCATGCCCCTCTAAATGGTGTTTGTGCAACATTATTGTATCCCACATATGTGTTTCATGACATAAAACTAACTTGCACCAACATTCTCAACACATGAAGTTAAACTGTTTCTCATCTTATGAAGTGCGCATGGGATACCCCACACGGGACCATCATAGGACACCACCACGGGATAACAATTCCACCTTGGGCAGCATCCATGCCTAAAACTCACACACCCTTGATAAAATGCTTCGTGTATGAGTTACATGGATTGAGATCTTCCTAAAATGGAATGAGATCCTACTCACATGGAATGAAATCCTCCTTGGGCAGCTTCCATGCATAAGCCCCACACCATGTCTCATTATCACATCTTCCATTATACAAGCATCAAGTCTACTAATTCTTCTTGTTTCTCTAATTGAGTATGACTCACATGGTCTTAGAGGGTAGTAGTAACCATGAAACCATCCAATATCCATGGGTCACTTTTATATGTAAGAACTGCTAATAAAATATTATTGCCTCATATGGGAAGCATCCATGCATAATCCCCAACCATTTTCTCTACTTCCATAGGCCTCATCCTCAAGTGTTATCCCCAACACCCCTTCTCAAACTATGTGAGCATTGATTCTGAACTAATTTAGATATGTAGGAATCCTATCTATGGTCAAAACCAAACCTTACATCCATTTTATCCACTCTATCTACATCCACATTGATTTTATTTGGGTCACCAGATCTCGAAATGATTATGTCATCCACTTGAGTATCTCCTATATGCAAGCCACATCCACTCCATTGTTACTCCTAGTAGCACTCAGGTTGCTTACATGAGTAAGCCACACAACATCCAACCAAGAGGAATCCTCTTATGAAGGTAAGATTACATGTATAATCCTCACACAATCCCTCATTGAACTACATGATTTTTTATCTCTTCCCTCTAAATATGGTATATAGGATGCCTCTCTGAGGTTCAATCCCAACCAATGGTAAACAATGGATACCAAATTTTAGGGGTGTACCTCTCTGATTCACCCTCAAGGGTGTTTTGATCAAAATTAATGGTGTTACAAATTCCCTTTATGGGACCCCCTCCCAGGTCCTCCCCTACGAGGCATTCTAATCTATTCACCAGTAAACCTTTCAGGTTCTCCATCCTTGAGACACACCTCATTGATCTGCCTCTACAGGAGGTTCTAATCAATCTCCTTCCATCTCCATAATATGTTTAACTCACGACCCAACTACATAATAGCTACCTCATTCTAAACATGGTATAATTAAGGTAAAATCCTTGAAATACATACATTGGGCATTATATACCCAATGATCAACCTAGGATGCCTTGAGTTATATGCCCATAGATTCCCTCCTATGTGGAAGAATACATGTTATCAATGTTCTAGGATAAAGACATTACAACGATGCCTAACATGATTAATCTCCTGACCGATGTTTGGTTCCATGTCAATAACCTTTTTAATGTCCCTCTAGAATTAGATTAATCAACCATCGTCCATAGTGATATGGCACCAGAAATGAGTTTCACAATCATGACTCAAATCCTTGAAGGAGACCCAGACTAGGTGACAAATTTGAAGGGGGAATCCATGGAATGAGGAACCAACATCTAATCATCCCATTTTGATCAAGGATTATACATCACCGATGAAAGTGATGAATGTATCCTTCCATTGGAAAGCATGAATGTGGGGTAATAGTGCATGGCATCCCACGTAGTTACACGAAGATGGGTCACACCAGTGGAAGTTTCATAAATAGAAATTGTAAACCTAATGTGAAACTCTTATCCTTAACATGGATATTAATATTTATTGAGACATCAAATAGATTTTATTTTCAACAGATCTAGATATTCAGCACCAGGACCCACTAAGAAAATAGTTGGCAAGATATGGAACTCGCTAAAATTTGGGTAGTTAAACATTTGGAATTCCAGTCTACAACATTGTTAGTCCAGATATCTCTCTCTGACTATGGAATATTGAATGATGTTGGGTTATTGTAAATTTCTTTTCTTGTACCCATACTAAAATTTGAACCGTCCTACTTTGCAGGACCCAATATGTAGGAAACTAATAACTTAATTCCATCCAACATAGGGTTAGTGGAAATGTCCACATGGAAATCCTATATGGATCTACATCTTTGATGAATTAATCTTTGGCCATGGCTACCAGACAACCATGCCCCATCTAACCCTTAGAAATCAACTAGAGGAGGGTGATGGATTCCCTCATATTAATGTATGATCCGGATAGATTCATTCCCATGAGGGATATGGATCTCCAAGAACTAGGGGATTTTGTGCCTCACCAACACCGAAACCCTCTTGGGACACACACAGAGCCACTATTCCACACTCTAATAAATAATCACTTTGGGAGCCTCTCTTTAGAGTGATCCATCAACTCAATCCCCTAGGCTGAGGAGGTAGGGTATGCCCTGGTCATCACAATAAATTCTACCACCCGAGAGTCACCAAAATGGTCTATAAGTATGCCTCATCAGTGCCAACATCAATCAATACTCTAGGTTAAAGAATAGGCATACCATTCCATTGCTTTTCTGACTCTGATCTGAATGACCAAATATTGACATTGGGTGCAAGCTCAAGAGGATGGCCAACAAGGGGTATCATCTTCAATAGTTCTAGTGGCCCCTACCACTTTCAGTGCTTTCCTCCAGGTCTCTTCCAATTCAGAGTAGGTACCGATATACTCCGAATTGGTATTCAGTCCTGAACCACCCCATAGGCAGGTTGGGTTGACTCTTTCAACTGTTGGAATCCCCAAAATCCATTACGGGCTAGTTCATGATGATGGGAATCAGTATGGAGTCCCTCCCCATGAATTATAAAACAAAAAGGTCCTCCTCACTCTCATGACCAACACGGAGGTACTCTCTATGTTCCTAGAATTGTCTAAAGAAGAGGTCATCCCTGCTTCATCGATATCCAGTGTGGAGGTCCTCCCTGCACTTATGGTTCTCGATACGAAGGTCCTCCCCAGGTCATAGACCATAAATGTGAAGTTCCTCCTCATGCCACTCCCATATCATGTGAAGGTCATCCCATCTCGAGCACCAACCAATGTGGAGGCCCTCATTACTTCATTGATGATCTGTATGAAGTCCCTCATTCTATCATCACCAGACAACACTGAGGCCCTCCCCATACCATATCCAACCAGAGTGGATGTCTTACCCACCCCCTCAATGATCAACATGGAGGTCCTCTTCATGTTTCAACCAGCTACAATGAAGTTCCACCCCATGCATCTGACATCTAGAATGGAGGCCCTCCCCATAATAATGTTTTTCAATATAGTGGTCCTCCCAGTGTCCAGTTCGATTAATGAAAAGGACCTCCTCCCACTTCGATACACAAAATAGGTGGTCCTACCCTCTCTCCCAACCAACATGGAGTCCCTCCCCATGCTCCTGATGACTTAATTATAGGTCCTCCTTGGTAAATCATAATATAGAGTGGAGGTCCTCCCAACTCCAGAAATAACTGATGAGGAGGCCCTCCCCGTATCCCAAAAAAAGTGGAGTCCCTACCCATTCCATCAGCGAACATCATGATGGTCCTCCCCAGGCTGAAATACATCACTTCCCTGAAAAATAATTCTAGGGAACAAATAAAAATGACCATTGTCAAAAGAAAAATTCTAGGAAGTTCCAATTCATTGTCAATGTCATTTTCTTCTCAGATTATGAAGCAGAATGTGACTCAATGATGGAGGATTCACCCTAGTCATCTACAACAAAGTATGGGTAAGTATATTTTCAGGTGAGATTATTCATCCCATAAGGTGAGATCCACAGAATTATCATCTCCCTTCGCAGGTACATAAAGGTGGAAGAATATTTGGATCCCTTCCAAGGTCTCATGGTGTAGTTATCCCTGTCATCTCCAGTTTTATTCTCTACCTCTACCCGAGATCACATAGAGTTATTCTGGATCATGATATATGATGATCATCCGGTGGACCCACAGATGAATACGAATTATCCCACAGATGACTCAAAGGTATGTAACTAGTCCTACAGGGATGTAATGATGTGGAAGGTACTAGCCCTGAGAGACAACCAAGTGTTTGGAAATCAATCATCTCATGGAGCGGACTCTCCATGAGCCTGTCCACCACGACACCAATCCACATCAGTCTCGATAACAGTTTCTCCACTAGAAAAAATTAGTAATTGGGGAAACCAAGATCTAGGCCCGACTTCTAAACAAGGAATCCAATGGGATACTCTGGATGCTGACCAACTAGCTATGGAAGTCTGGATGAATCCAGTTTCCAACTTTGATGTCCCAAAGTCCCTCATAAAGTACTAGGTATCATTCTTTCATAAAACTATCTAGTTAATGTGTTTTCACCTTCATGAACATCATTTGATTTATATAGGATCCAAGAGAACATCAATGACATCACCAGAAGTGACACATGGTTGTGGTGACATCACATCCAGTGGATCATAATCATATATCACCCAGTAACCATTGCAATCTTAAATAGAGATGTGTTCCGATCTTCACTAGGATTTTCATTATAATTGAATATGCTTTTATAAACATGTAGATACTTGGATAGGGATAGTACGCTACCCTCCAATTCATTCCTATCATGAAGAAACATAACATTCCTATTGATATTATGGATACAACCCTAGGTATTGTCATGGTAAATATGGATGATCTCAAGTTTCCTAAGAATGGGGATACCATCATGGGAACTGACAAGGTAATTCCACCCCCTAAGGAAGTGAAACATTATGTGGATCCTTTCAAAGGTATCCTTACTCACCAGAAAAGACAGACACTCACCCTTAGATAACCCTTTTCATAATTTCCTTTTGGTAGTAATCTCAAAGAAGATAAGAGAAATCTCAATCCCTTCGATACACCTTATGTCATGAAGAATATAGAGATTGACCAAACTATCTCTACCTTGAAATAATAGATTTCCAACCAAAATTGGATCATCAATGAGATCCTTGTTTGGTGGAACCAAGATTACGACAATCCTTGATAGGATCAACTTCCTCCTCAAATAGGGTGGCAGGGGAAACCATAATCCATTCTCTTCCATTTTCCCCAGTAATTTCTGGTGATCCCACACATCATGATAAGGTGGAGACCATTGGTTTTGGAATGTGACCATGGTATGCATCACCAAATTATCTAGAGTAGTGCGATAATATCTCTTAGGACCCAGATCAAGCTGCTCTATATGCCGCTCCACATGTCACAATGCAATACACTGATCCTGCCTATTGTTTTGATGAGCCTATCAATCCCTTGGTGTTCAAGAATACTCGTCAAGATAGGAACCCCCACCAAGAAGAGATGATTTCCCTCAATTCTCTCCTCAAATCCCTGGAGACGCGACAGGTGGAAATCCCACATGATGGAAATCTATATTTGGTAAGGTTGGAAGAAATGGAAGATACCAAGGAAATTAGAAATCCAACCCCCCTTCAACAGGATGGGAAACCTACTATATAATCTGGTTTAGTTCATCTCTATGTGCATACCCATGTTGGATATGCCATATTAGTAATAAGTGGTCAAGCTCGGATTTTTTCCAGACATTTGGAGGGTCTAAATTCATCTATTACATCTGGTTTCTCATTGGGTCATTCACTAGTTGGAAAGACCTTCACAGGTAGTTTCTATATTAGTTCATCACCACTATTTGCAAGACATGTATTCTCTACCTCTTCAAGTGAAATAAACTACCAAATGAGTGTATCACAGACTTTATCTCTATGTGGAAGGCCCTCCATTATTCTCTTGACATGCTTCTAAATAAAGAGAAGTTTCTAATAACGTGCATGGGTAACATGACGATTGAATAAGTTCCCATTCCCATCACTCATAATTTTCCAAGTGGATTCTGAGATTTATCTAAAAGGCCCGACATCTGAAGGATTATTTCTAGAAAGCCAAAAGGCCCATCCTTCGCCTATTAAAACACATACAAGAAGAGCATAAAATGAAGATACTACCACTATAGTGTATGTGGCACCCCATAGCTGCCTGATCTATTTCCAAAAAATCTTCACCAAGCACTACCTCAACGAGTACAACAACCTTAGCTAGATCTACCTTGTCAAGTACAGAATCGGCAGAAAACTCTTAAATAAGAACCACCACATAGATGAGAGAATGTGGATCCAGTCCCAAATTAGGCTCCATCCCCTCATCTAGGCCAAGATCCTAGAGCCCCCTTCCCAAATCGGGGAAACCACACCCACTCCTTTCAGGAAACTAGAGTTCCCAATTATTTTTGAAGTTCCCTAAAACAATGAATTTTGAATCTGCTAGAATGTCGGAAAACCCATGAGTCTGTAGACACCATGAAATGTGTTTCATGCACTTCTCCACAAGTGAAGATGTATTTACATGTTCCATGACTCAAAATGACCTCAACCAGGCTCGAAAAGTCCGCAGTGTGGCTCTGCATTTTTCATGGGGGTCAGTGATGGTAGTGAAGGAACCGGCCCGAAGGGCCAGAATCGTAGCCCAGCAATGAGACAAAGTAGGGGTGTGAGGTGTAGCCCATGTGGTATGGAGTAAAAAATTTGGATAAAGTTCCGAAAGAGGCACCGAAGGTACCTGTGTGCAAACACTTGAGCACCACCATGCTGAAGCTGATTAAGGTAATTATTCTTGCTAAGTCCTCAAAGTGACGCCCTAGTATAGCCAAAACACCGTCGGCACCCGAGGTACATGCACGCCATAATATTGGTGCGTAGCCCACTTGCGTGCCCCCCTATGTTGTGCATCCTAATTGTGCACCCATTTCCATTTCTCTCATGGTCAAATGTTTTCCTATAAATAGACCCTTAGGGCCCTCATTTGTTCATAAGAATATCCCGGAAGCTGAATTATTACTCTGGTCACCCTGGTACTTCTCCACAGTCTTTTGAAACTTTCAAGGTAGTTCCACAACACATTGAATAGGGGATTTATGGGAGGATCATTGGGCTTAATTCCTTCTAGTGTTTGAAAACCACAACACTTGCACACCTAAAGCGCCCAACCTCAAAAAATAAAAAATTCTTGCACGCCACCCATTCCTCCGAGAGGAACTTGAGCACCCCACTTGTGGGATCACTTGTGAATACTCTCGAATGCCTGGGTAAGGTCTCCCCCATGTATTAACATACATGTTGTTCATCACTTAAGTGAACATCAGGTCATCCAAGTGTACTTGCGCACACATACATGCACGCCCTTATCTACTTGGGATCCCCTCTTTGATTCACTTATTCTCTTCAGTTTACAAGTCATCAAGCATTCATCAAATCCATTCATGGAAAGGATTCTTCTTCCATGGATCTCTTATCTGAAATGGATTATATTCATACCTCAACCAAAAAATCATGACTTATCAAACCTTTGGGAAAGGCATATCAGCATGTCTCTGATTTGGGTTTATATTTCCACAGTCAGAGGTTTCCCACATTTGCTTCACAATGGGGTTAGGATTCATGGAGGGTCTGTGGGTTTGTATATCTAGAGTCACATGGAACATTATCCAAAAAATAGTGATGGGAAGTTATTAATTTGGAGCATAGTTGGGTCCTGGCCTATCCCATCTCGAAGAGAGAACCCAGAACCTCAGGTCTCTAGTAGGGGAAGATATGGTTCCGACCTACTTTTCCTCCTAAAAATAAAAGCGAAGTCTCACGTCCCCTACCAGGATCAATTTTAGGGCAACCATCCGGGCATAAGCCCTTATCTTTTCTTGTAGTAGGTGGCATCATTACTCCTTCTTCCTTCTTTGGTGCCAAATACCGGAGGAGAAATGGGTAGAGGGACTTTTGTTACCCCTTACCTCTCCCATTGGGCTTTTTCACCATGGGAATCCATCCTGGTGTAAGACCCTAACCTTCATCAATTCCTAGTTACATTAAACCATTGTCCAATGTAAATAAAATAGAGGGAATGCTCATCCCATCACCCTCTTCCATAGTCACCTCGACCTTGTCCACCCTCGCCGCCATAAGTTCACCCTCTTCCACTAGTGGAGGAGGAAAAATTTGAAATTACAAGTGTCATTATTGAATCATTCACATCCTCTAGTTTCTCACACCGATCATGACTCATATGGGATTAAAGATTTGTGATGATTAAAACATGTACACAAACACTCATGAATGAATGATCTATGAGAACTTTTATTCTTGTTCAAAAAAGGATACGTAGGAAGCCTTTTCAGGGCTTGAGCTCCCTGGACATCCTCCTCAGGAATCCAACCCTAATTCCCATAATATGGGCATCCTAATTATGAATAATCCCCAAATTAAACCCCTAATTGTCAAGGAAGCCTTTTTAAGAAGTAATCCCAAACTCATTTCTCTCAAAGAACTATACTCACCTATGAGACTAATCGAACTACGTGGGATTTGATTCCCATCTATATGGGATAAGTAGGAAGACTCCTTGAGGTTCAAACCCAATACCCTAAATCAACCTTCTTCTCCTTAGGACATATTCCCAACATGGTCTAATCCTACTTTCAAACCCATATTCTTTCCAAAGGTTATTGGGCTTCTTTAGTATAAGTCACACACTATGTTTTGACTAAGCGCCTTCCGCTTAGATGTCCATAACACATGACATTAAAATGGATGACTATTTTCTTATCACATGACCTTAAAAGGTATGATGTGTCCCATTCAGTGGAACCAAACTACGGGGGTTCTGATTCATTTTACAAGGATACATAAGTAGCCCATTTTATGTGCATGATAGAAAAATCAAACCAAAACTTCATCTCCCTAGATGGAAATAAATTCCAGAGTGCCCCACTGAGTGGAGTGAAAGCCAGTATCATCAAAATTATGATTAAATGAACCTCTAAGCAGTATATTTGAGGATAACATTGATGGAAGACCTCAAATACATATGGGATTTCTATTAATGAAGAAACTAGAATTCAAACTGATGAGTCTAAATTTCAAACATTTTAATAAGTGATTGTAAATTCCAAGGTAAAATTATGTTATTCTAGGTTAATTAATAAGGATTCAAGAAAATATATTAAATTTAAAAATAGAGTCTCAGAGTAGACACTAATTCCCCCCAAAAGGGTGTGATGAGTTTGACCTCCCATCCTCTCGACGAATTCATGTTATTAAGTATAATAAACTTCAAAATTAAAAAATGTCTGACTTTGGAAAGTAGGTCCCCTTTGGATAAAGAACTGTTGGATGTTTTTGGTTCCATAAATAAATCCTATGGAAACCACATGGAAACAATGAATCGTAAAACTAGAACACACTTTTCATGGAACTATGAAATAAAAATTGGGAACCCGAAGTGAATCCTTAACCATGTTAATAATGTTACCCACCTATTAGGCCCCTATCAATTAATAAAGGAAGGCTAGACAAAGGAATAAATCCCGCATGTATCCATATAAATAGATGTCTCATTAATGGAGTTTCTTGTTGTTTTCAAGTTTTTATTCTCATAATTCCCTTCATTCCCAAAATAGATTTCTCAAAGACAACATCTTGAACTTCTTGACCGCTGCTAAAGCTGGATCTCCATTCACGAGAAGGATGTCATCACTAACCCAGCGTCTTCAACACTGGGTCCTTAATGTTCTGGTAAATAAATATCACCAGTATGGAACAATACCGATGTTGGAGGCTTCTTATCAAGCCCTCCAGGTCAATAACAATCCTCAATCATCTGACCAACAATGACAAATGATCAAGAAGCAGACGGTGCCAACCACCATCTTAAACCGTTTCAGGTCCTTATCCCCAAAATGCAATAATTAATCCCTCCCACACTACAGAGAGGTAGATCAAGAGGAAACTCAAGGCGTAAATCCAATAATGTAGGAGTACTTCTTGAGGACTCCCACTAGAAAAAGCTTCCATCAGAGTCACGCAGAATTAAACTCCCAAAATGATGGGGGTTTTTACTCTGGACTTCTGGCCCAGGTTTCTCAGACCAGGGAACACAAGAAAAACCATCATCAAAAACTTCTGTTCAACAGGGAGCATAACTCTACCCCTTCTGAAGAAGATCATCAACCTAACTTGATAGAAAACAATGAACATGCACATATACCCATCCGTCCTAATTTTTCTATTTAGTAGACTCTTCTGGAAGAAACCCAACAATACCACAAGATAAACCTAGTGGAGTACCATGAACAAGAACATACACCTTCTTACAAGTTATCAACTAGTCAACACTCTCGTTTAACTGCATTTAAATTATCTCACCAATCTAATGAGGTGGGAACTGGTAATAAGGAACACACACCGGTTTACAATGACCAATTCTGTCAGTAGTCTCGTCTGTCAGTATTGAAGGATGTATGTCAACCATACTTGACAAGAAACAGCCAGTAGGAAAATACACTTTCTAATGTTCATTAAGCCTACCAATAGTCTCGTTTGGTAGCACCTGGAGAAGTTAGTTGGAAAGCTCTGACGAAAACTTTGCAGCATACCGTACCCTTTGTACCCATGCATGAGTACTATCAATATCCATTTATAGGAAAATAAGGACTGAAGCAGGCACATACACCTACTCCAGAAACATAATGGACCTATATTTATGTTCCGGCCGTTGAATTCTCACACACATCTTATCAATGGTGAAAGGGCATATAGAAATTCCTGTCCATATCCTCAAATCATTTATGGATAATATAAATACTACTTTAGCTGTATCAGGGGAACATACAGATAAATTTGTCCCAACACATCGGCATGCCATCCCGGAGTTGATACACACCTCTTTTTCAGTCTAGGAGGATCATGAGGCATACTCCCCCATATCATACAAACAACAAGATCAGGAACATACATATTTCCAATTAGAGGTAATCAGTCTGCTCCGTTAACCACTCCAAGGCAGACACATACACTTGACCATGATAACCACCTTTCCAAGAAAGTGGCCCTAAATAAGTATAAGAGAACAACCAAGAAGAAATCTCCCCAAGAACTATTTAAAAATCAAGAGTGAAGCTGTGATTTGGATCCTTTTAATGCAGAAGTTCATAAAACCCTCAAAACTTTTTCAATTGCAGTTCAGGATTCTACCCTCTCATTACCAAATTTTGGGTGTGGTAGTTGTAATTATGAAGTTCCTTGTCAGATACTTCATCATGAAGGCTTGCTTCATGAAAATTTAATTAATCCAGAGTGCTTATCTCCTGATGAGGGCCATGACAACCCTCTTTGTGGCCCGAAGACCAAGGAGAAAGAAGATTTATCCATTGCTAAAATACATTATGGTGTTCCTCCCCATGATGGAATTTTCTACGAAAGTCCTCTACGCAATAGTATTTCGCATTTTCAAGACAAATTTATAATTAACAATGTAGTGATGTGAAATCCCTCCTATCTCTAAGCACTTTAAAACACAAGGCCATTCATGTCTAATGCCTTGTCATTTACAGGTGAAACACTTTCTCAACCAGAAGACATCTTAAGGGAACGATCATTCTCCAAACCTCCCTTGGGTCATTTTTATTCTAATACAGAGCATCTGTTTTGGTCAGATCAAGTGGAGAAACCTCTTGTGAATGACAATGAAGATATGTTAAACACTAGAAAACAATTTTCCAAAGGAGAAATACCAGTCATGTTTTGGGATTTGGAAATGTTTCAGTATAACATTCCAGAATTGATGAAAGAATATTGCATTCATGATATCCACCTAAAATTACGGAAAACTCTTCATCCTTTGAAAACCAAATTATTACCACATGATGAATATCAAAATCATGTAAAGGTAATAGAAGGGTTGCAATGCCAAATTAACTTGGAATCTCTCATCGTTTCCCAGCATCCAAAGGATGAAAAATAGTAGAGAACCCATCAGTGTGCATGTCTCAATGCTCTAAAGAGGCTACGGTAGCTAATTTTTGATTCCCCATGAAGTGTTCGTATCAAAGGATGGGGTGAATATGATGCATGGCATTTTACTACACTCTAAAATCAGAAAATTCCACCCAAAGTGGTCTCATGAAAAGTTATTTCCCACGGTCAACCCCAATCAATAGGTTTTGTATGTAATCAAATGTATTCTCAAGAACATGCCTCAATAAGTTCTCATAAGAGTCAGGCACAGTGAAAAGAAGTTGTATAGTTACTTTTACATCAGGAATCTTAGAGTCTTGAGCAGGAGTCCCGTTTAGAGGATGTCAACCGTCAGATAATGAAAATGTCTGAAATAGAACATCGATCGTCCAAAAAAGGTGATTTAATTTTTCGTTGGATGATGTACCCAACTAATTTATGAACCAAAATCTGCAAAATTAGAGGAGAAGTTCCACGAATTTCAGCCATAGCGGTTCAAGAATCTCTCTATCTTGCTAGGCTGGGGGCTCATTTAATTAAACAATAAAATTCATTCAACAAAGCTCAATGATTTGAAGAAGAAGAACAAGAACAACCCCATCCTATCGGGATGGGGGATTTTTTACATCTGCAATCCCCTCCTCATACAAAGTAAGTTTTCTCTTGATTAGGAAGGAATCCATAGGGAGAGCATAAAATTGAACTATATTTGAGGATTCCCTTTGGGTTACTGTCTGCCAAAAAATTCCAGTGAATTCATCATACAGGAGAATTAAGTCTCATAGAAGACACAATGGAAGACAATCTCGCAAAACACTAACAGAATACCATCGATGCATTATGCGTTAGTAAATGTCATTAACACCACTACAGATGATCCTCCATAAAATGAGTCTAGTTCAAGTGAATCATAAGATGATGTTCTTGTCCATAATATGGTACACACCACAGCAAATGAAGAAGGTGTGGACACCTCAAATCAGAGGCTTACCTGGAATCTAGGTATGCCTTCAAATAACCAACTCCCCCCCAACGAAAGGAATCTAACAAGGGGAAAGGAAAAATTCAGATCACATATCACTTTTACACTATAGAAGGTCAATCTCTTTGGCTTGAAGATATATTTTTATTGCAAGAAGAGGATATGAAGGAGTTGAAAAGTCTCAATACAGTGTTACTTCAAAACAACATTTCTGCTAAACATACTCCTCAGGAAGGTCCACAACTAGAAAAACATGTAGGAGATCCTCAGCAAAGAGGATTTGTAGTAACTAAAGATGCGTATAATGAATTCACTTCACTAGGTACACAATAAAGGATGGATCAAACGCATCCTTATAGGCCTATTCCAGTGTGTTATCCAAGGAAAATATCATCACCACCATTAGTGGTTTTTCCGGTCATTGCACTAGATCAAGCTCCAGTGGCTATACCACTATAGAATCCAGCTCATCCGGATATTCCCATTATTATTATGAACATAATTGAGGCCTTAACGACTCGATTGAATGATATGGAGAAGCAACATTCATCAGTTTATCCGAAAAAAGAGAGCTTACCCTAAATGGGTCGATGCAATTCCTCCCCCACCAAATTTTGTGAATAACACATTCCCAATATTTAATTGTTCGGGAAATTTGGAACAACACTTAACACATTTTGTTTCTCATTGCGATACCATGATGGGAACTTCTCAACAATAAGAAGAAGTAATGTTTAAGTGTTTTGTGCAGTCATTACAAGGACCATCTTTTGTCTGGTATACAAGTTTACAATATCGATCAATTATTGGATGGGAAGATCACCGTAAAAATTTATTCTTTAATTTTTCTCAACGCAACAAAAAACAACAGTTTTTGATCTTACTAATTGTAAAAAAAGGGATAAAGAAAGAGATTCGGATTTCATTACTCGATGGAAAGGATTAAAATATTACTTATGTCGAGCACTCCCTTGAGAAGAGTTGTAACCAATTTGTGTGGAAAATCTACGTGATCAGTTATGCACATCATGGATCCCTATGTAATACACAAGATGGTTTCGAGACCTTACATAAATCGATCAACATATTGAAGACTCTATAATATAAAATAAGGCTAAAACTCATGTAATTCCATCAGTTTTAGGGAGGAGGATAGGAAAGTTATAAGATGCTATAATCACACACTTGTAGGAACCTATACCTGCTTCTACTTCAAGGCCTTAATTATATAGAAGGGCTCCGCCTCCTGAGCATTAGCAGCAATGACCCCCTCATCCAGATGATTAAAGAGATTAAATTCATAAATAGTTTGTAGAATTTAAAAAAAAATATATTTTCAGGAATGAACAAGTTCCTGGTTAGTTCATCTCAGTTCTGGAAAACAATTTGGTTCAGTATCCAAGTCCAAAGAAACCAAATAAAGAAGGGTATAATGATGTTCCGAATTATTATCCCTTTCACCAGATTTTGGGACCTTCCATCCATGAATGTTATGTTTCCAAGGACACCATGCAAAAGATGGTAGAATCTGGGAAAATAAAACTGAAAAGGCCATTAGCTCATGTAGCATGTGTTATTGCTACCGATCCAGATGAAGAATGAGAATGGAAAGAGGCCAAAACTAAAAATGTGCAGAAATATGATTATTGGATGATCATGAAAACGATCAACTGGCCTCATGCCATTTTACGAACATAGTTAAAACAACTGATTGTGTCTTTTTCCACTCCTACCATATTAAAATCACATTCACCAAAAGGTAATTACTCAATAAAATGAAGTGATTATAAGGATAGAGAGTAGTTAGAAGAAGAGGAGCTTGTGTCAAGGCCAATGTTATCCTCGACCCTGGCAGATTTTATGCCATATGTTTCAAAAGCAAGGGCACCACCCCACCAAATGGTACAACCAGAATTAACATGTCAAGAAGAATATTCATTAGATGAAGAATTGATCTTTGGATCTGTTAATGTTATCCATTTAACAAATCCTTATTCCAATGTTGATTCAGATTATAATGTTCCAGAATTCTGTGTACCAAATTGGGGAACTAGAGGAAGATGCCAAGGTTGAGGATACAGGGGAAGATGTGGGAATTCTTAAAATTACCATTTTAACTCTACCCCTGCTCGAACCATATATATGGAAGAAACTTGGGGAAGAGACTGCGGGCTCAACAAGAACAAGGAGTTTCTTCGAGGCAAGACAGATTCCGTTCTGACACAATTATTTAGGGAGACCAATTAGAAGATACACCCTCTTCTTCTCAGTAAGTTAATTGAACTAGTCTGTCTAATCTACCAAATTTGGGAGTATTTCCAGCTTCTTCTATAACACATAATATTGCTACATTAGAAGCATCAACTTCCAAAGCACCTACAAAACTGCATCTCCAGGATGGGAAATGCATACCTTTGGATCAAAATTATGATGTCATGAAACAATTTTCCCAGGTACCGGACAAGTTATCAATTCTTATTGCTTTTATTTTTTCAAAAGATCTTATAGAGGCACACCTTGAGGCTTTTTCAAGTCCTCAATATTTTGAAACCGAAGTTGCTGCTATTGAGGTTTACCGTATAGAGAATGATCCTGCAAAATGTCATGCAATCATATCTTGTACATATGAAGATGATGATGATGTTGTACATGGACATATCAGACCATTGTATTTATCACACATGGTCAATGATGTAGACATCTGATGAGCCTTCATTGATAATGGCTCTGGGGTGAACCTTATTCCCATTTGTACACTTCATCGATAGGGATTGACTGAATCTAATTTATATCCTTCCACTTTAATGTTGCAAAGGTATTACAAGAATTAACAAGAACCTATGGAAAATATTACACTCAAAACTCAGTTTGGAGATCTTGTGTTTAATTCATATTTCAATGTTGTTCTTCAAGACACAGCCTTCAATATTCTACTAGGAAGGCCTTGGCTGCATCAACATGTTGTAATACCTTCATCACACCACCAATGTCTTATGTACTATTTCAGTGGTCAAATCAGTACATTGTAAGGTGATAAGGCTCCATTCAAAACATGTGAATCTCAATAAATTTAGGAAGAGTTTTATCACACCAAAGGAATCAAGTCCACGACAAAGGAAATAACCAGAGTTAATGCTACAAATAGACTGGAAAAGATACCTAAAAATCCATTTATGAATTTGACTACATATTATGTGCTACCCATCAATCAAATTGAAAAGGTAAAAAAATCCAAGCACTCCTCCAATAACTTCCTTAATGTCAATTACATCAATTGAGCCTGAAATCATGGGAGAAGTTGTTGATGCACCTAACAGTGATGAAAGTTTAAATAGAGATGTCATAATTTCATCCATTTAAAAATAAAAATCCTCTGCTTCGTCAATCAGAGTAGAAGAGAGTGTAGTAATGCTAGAGGAATACAACTATGTTGATTCTCAATCCATCATTTCTTATTTATTACAATAGGAAAACCCTTCATCATTAGTAGGGTCAGATTTGGTGGCCTCTTCTTTAGGATGTTCAAATACTAACTCCTCTCCTAACTCTAGATGTTTTGCCTCATCATCTACTATGCAAGTGGAAATAGAAAAGGTATCGTGTAATGAAGATGATGAAGAATATCTCAGGGATTCTTCTCTAGAAATTGAGGAAGGTGTCTCTACTACTGCGAATGAGCTTATAGAAATAAATCTGGGTAGATAAGAAGATCTATGCCCCATTCTAATTACTGCGTCCATGACCTCCGAAGATCAAGAGGTATATAAATCATTTATAAATAAATATATAGATTTAATTTTGTGGAATTATATTGAAATTCCAGGTCTTAATCCAGATGTATACACCCATAATTTGGATTTTCTAGAAGAACATCATGGATTCAAGAAGGCCGCAAAAACAACACACACAACTCATGCCTCTAAAATTGATGCTGAAGTTGATAATCATATAAAGGATATATTTTTCATGGATGTTCAGTATCCCAAATGGATAGCCAACATTTTCCAAGTGAAAATGAATAATGGACAAATTATATTTTTCATTGATTTTAGAGATTTTAACAAGCATTTTCCTAAAGATGATTTTCCAATTCTAATTACAAAGATTTTAATTGATGAAATGGCTGGCGATGAAGCTCTTTCCAATATGGATGGCTACTCTGGGTATAATAAAATCCATATAGCCCTAGAGGACTAAGAATATATAGCCTTTAGAGCCCCCCTAAGGTGTGGTTTTCTATCTGGTTATGCTCTTTGGCTTAAAGAATGCAGGCACAACATTCCAACGTGCCATGCACCATATATTCAAACCCTTCTTAGGGAAATTTCTTGAATGTTATGTGGATTATTTGGTGGCTAAATCTAGAAAATTTTCAAATCACTTATCTGATATAGAGACTATATTAAATAAACCTCGGCAACACAGTTTGAAGATGAACCCCTCAAAATGTGATTTCAGGGTAACCTCAAGAATGTTTCGTGGATACGGTGTACGCCATCATGGTGTTGAAGTTGATCATGAGAAAAACAAATTCCTTGGCATGTCACCTCCTTTAAATTTGAAAGAATTATGAGGACTCTAAGGACACTTGGCCTATATTCGGCCCTTTATCGCCAATTTAGCAGGAACGTGTTTACCCTTCACCAGATTAATGAAGAAGGGGATCATATACCAATGGACTGAAGACTGCCAAGAATCATTTGATACCCTCAAGAAATATCTCTAGATCTCACCGGTATTAATTCCACATGTTGAAGGAAGACTACTTATTCTCTCTGTGACAACTTTAGAGTGACCACTGGATGGTTTCCGTGCTCAAAAGAACGATGTCGGGAATGAAAACAAGATTTACTATTTCAATCGAACTATTCTTGATGAGGAAACATGATATTCAAGTATTGAACAGTGTTGCCTAGAATTAATTTTTGCAGTTCGGAAATTGAATAACTACCTGCAACTTCATGAAATCCAATTGGTGTCTCGAAATAATCAGATCAAATTTATCCTTAGTCATCCTTTGCTTACAGGGTGTCTAGCACGGTGGGCGGTTATTTTGAAACAGATTGATATCCATTTTGTGCCTCAAAAGGCACTAAATGTCCAAGATCTGGCTGACTTCCCCACTGATCATCCTTCTATAGAAGATACATCATTTAATACTGAACTTCCTGATGAAGATGTATTCTCTATTAAGGGTAAATCCGAAACATGGGGACTGTATTTTGATGGTGCTTCAAGAAGTCCAACATGGAAAAGAATGGAAAACCATAAACTCAATAATGTTGGGTTAGGAATTGTTCATATTTCAACAAAAAAGGTAGTATTTCTTTATTCCTTCCTGTTGCTAGAAGGTGGTACCAACAATGAGGTGGAATATCAAGCTCTCATCGCAGGTTTGGAATTGGTCCTTCTGGTGCAAAATGATCATTTAAAGTTGAATGGTGATTCAGAATTGGTAATCAAACAAATTAAATGGGAATATCTTAATAGATAATAAGACTTAATACCTTTGTGTGATTATGTCAAAAGGTTAATGACTGAATTTACCTCAGAGCTAACATTGTCTTATGTCCCATGATCACAAAATTCTCAAGTAGATGCATTGGCTAATGCATCTATAGGCTTGGCAGATCGAAACCGGACTGAGATAGTCTTCAACATATCCCATCATCGTGTGGTGTTACCTTTTGTTCAAACCAAAATGTTGGAAATTAATGAAATTATCCCTATTTTTGAACCATATGGTCATACCAATGGATAGAGAACATCCATCATGGAATATCTACAAAATGGGATACTTCCACTAGATATGGCTGAAAAAGAATAGATCCAACGATGAGTAGCCAATTTCACTCTTTATGATAGTCCAGACCACTAAAAGATCCTCTACAAGCGAGGATTTGATAGAATCCTCTCCAGATATTTTGATGGAGAAGAGACTGTAACTGTCATGAAAGAAGTAAATCTAGAAGTTTTTGGGGCCCACCAGCCTGGTCACAGACTCTCTGATCGGATCTATTATCTTGGATACTTTTGGCCTTAAATGATACTGAATTGTAAATATTTCACTAAAAAATGTCATCCCAAACAAGTGCATGCCAAATTCATTCATCTACCCCCAGAGTTTCTACATCCTTCTAATTACTCCTGTCCATTTTTCACATGGGGAATGGATGTAGCAGGGCCTTATCCTCCAACCACGACTAAACAGTTCAAGTATATTCTCTCTGCTACTGACTTTTTCTCGAAATTGACTGAGGCAATACCTCTCAAAGAAGTTGGAGCCAAAATCATTGTTAGTTTTGTCAAAACTGATATCATCACCAGATTTGGTGTCCCTCATACTATTTTTACGGAAAATGGCACCAATTTTTGTTCTGATGAGGTAAAAAACATATATCAGGAATATAATATCGAATCCAACCATTCATCTCACTACCATGTAGCGACCAATGGACAGATAGAGACCTTCAATAACACCCAATCAAATATACTCAAGAATATGGTGGATATAGATAATAAATCATGACCTGATTAAATTTTGAATACTTTATGGGATTATTAGACAACTACACATACTGATACCGAAGAAACTCTTTATTCATTGGAATATGGAACTGAAGTTGTTTTTCCAATTGAAATGAAATTTCCTTCACTTAGAGTTGCAATTTGTGATCAGTTTTCTACAGATGAGATGTCTCATAAATGGTCCGATGAGTTTGAAAAATTAGATAAGAAATTATTGCATACATTGCATCATCTAGAAGTCTATCAGAATAGAATAACATGATCTTTTAAGAAGAAAGTTCTCCTCTGTTCATTTCTTCATGGAGAATTGGTATTGGTCCTTAGGATTCCAATGATATTAGGGAAGAAACCTCCAAAACATGAGCCAAAGTGGGAAGTTCCTTATTCCATACATAAAGTCTATTCAAATGGAGCTTATTCTTTAATCACAGTGTATGGAGAGCTTATTACAACTCCATCCAATGAGAGATTCTTGAAGAAATACTTTGTGTAGTTGTGTACATTCGTCCTCACTGCAAGCCTTTAAACTGCACAGTACAATGTCCTCACTGCTAGAATTTAAACGGCATAGTACAATGTCCTTTCTGTAAGACATATCTACACAACCCCAATGTCCTAGTTGTAAGAAATTAAACATCATAACAACCATAAGCATCCATGCTGCATGATGTTAAAATGTGTAACATCTTCGTCCTCTCCACATGACGTTAAACTGCATGACATCACAACTAACGTTTTCTCTATTTGACATTAAAATCTTCCATAAGTAAACATCATTGAGACCATCTCTACTCCTTAGTGACACATGAATCCCTCTCTTTCTTATGTCTGAGTCAGATCTTCATAGGGACCTTTTTTCAAGAACTACATATGGATTGATTCTCATTTTCCATTGAGAAATGTAGAGACGCCTAGATCTACAATTTTGGGCCCATCCATAATCACAAAAAAATATTATTTTATTTTCAATTATAGTGTATGAATCAGATCTATACAATGTTTTTTCTTAAGATATATGATTTGGTCCTAATACCATTTTATGTCT
The DNA here is from genome assembly GCA_963277665.1 of Viscum album. NCBI lineage: Eukaryota > Viridiplantae > Streptophyta > Magnoliopsida > Santalales > Viscaceae > Viscum > Viscum album. The sequence continues at coordinate 303,662,007 of OY728144.1, forward strand.
TAATATTTATCGTTATCTCAGAATGTGTTAATATCCCCTATTCATCAGGTCAAACATGATTGATGTAAGGAATGGTTGTTTAAAGAGCTATGTATGGCATGATTATCATCTATTTGAGATACGTAGAGATGTCTAGATCTCCAATATTTGGCCCAACCGTGATAAATAATCCCTTTAGTCATTGTATAAGAATAACACCAGCATAGTTAATGTTGTAAGAACTATGTATGACTTGATTCCAACCATTATAAAAACACATAGTGACACTGGGGTCTTATCCCTAGTCAAGTTACAATATGTCTTTCTTTTTTTCACATCGGTTCATCTTCATCTTTATAGCATGACATTAAACTGAATCAAAATCTAACACCCAAAATCTTCATTTGTGTCACCTTTTCATTATAAAAGAAACCCTTACCGCTCCTTGTTTCTCACACCAAGCATAGCTCACGTGGGATTAGGATTTAGGTAAAAGGATTCTTTTTTTAAATATGATATTTAAATTTATTATAGTGTTATTAAGGTCCTCACCACATGACTTCAAACTACACAGTATAATGTCCTCACTGCATGACTTAAATCTGCATAGTATAATGTTCTCACAGTATGACTTAAAACTGCATAGTATAATGTCCTCACAACATGACTTAAAACTGCATAGTATAATTTCCTCACAACATGACTTAAAACTGCATTTTATAATGTCCTCACTCCATGACTTAAAATTTCATATCACAATATTAATTCATAGAAAAAAAAATAAAGTCTCCATTTTACATATGAGTCAGATCTATGTAAAATATGTCAAACTCATGGTCAATATTGATTCAAATATTTCTCATGTGCATTGAGAAAAATCCCTTTCCATATTTCACACTCTTAATCTTCAATATTTCCAGATCCTTATAATATTTCTTATGGTTTCTAGTGATAGAGTTTCTAATGTTTAAGAACTTTTTTTCATGACTATGATGTTTTTGCCCTTAGGTGGCCTTCCATAACTTCCCAACCTAATAGAAATGTCAGTTAAAAGATGTCACTATTTGGCTATGAAGAATATGCCCCAGTTGGCCCTGCATAACAAAACCCCCATAATGGGTTTTTCAAAAAATTGGAACTTTGTTCTTGTTTATAGTATCACTATCCCCTTCAAACATTGATGACAATATATAAGAATCTGTATTTCAAAATAGGCATTCATGTATATTTGTCCCATTATATTTCTCTCGATCTGAAAGTCTCAAGTCCATGGTTTACACATTTCCCTCACTATGTGTTCAATGAAATATGAAATAACTTGGAATCAATTGGCCACATATCATATATGATTTCCATTTCTGGTCCTAGTTGTAAGACCTAAAACTACAGACATCATAGCTTTTATGTTTGGGTCAGACCTTCATAAAATTACTATCTTCCGATTCTTTGGAAATCTTGGTTAGAAATACCCTTTCTATGTTCAAGTATGTTTCTCCACAAACCAAACTTTGTCTTCAGAAAATCTCAACCTCCATAAACTTTCTTCAGCTTTTAGCAATAGAACGTCAAAGTTCTAAGATCACTTTTGTGTGACTATGCAGCACGTTCCCTTAGGTGACCTTGCATAAGTTTCCTACATAACGTTTTTTTCAATAAAATGATTCCACTATTCGCCTATGCATAATATTCCCCAATTGGACCTACATAATACAAACCCCATAATGGGTTTTTCAAGTAATGGTAAATTCATTCTTAGAAAAGGCTTCCTCTAATGCGTTTATCCCCTTTCCCGTATCATTGCCCAGTTTTAGAAATTCCTAAATCATATATTACAATTTTTCCCTTCCATAACTGAATATGACAGTATGTTTCCAAAAACATATCAAGAAATTGGGAGAGTTTCATACCTTTGGTCATAGATAAATACCCTAAATTAAAGCCACCCAATTTCATTACTATATAACCTAAAATTGTATAGTACCAATGTCCTCATTGCATGACTTAGAACTATATAGTAAAATGTCCAACCAGCAAGACATTAAACTACATAGTATGATATCATAAATTTACTCTTTCTGATAAAATTTAACCATTACTCATAATCCAATTTTTTTTAGAAATGGTTTTCCTATTCATGAAATATGTTGATATAAAATAGCCCTTTCATTCTTAAAATTTAGTTCCTTGGAAAAACCATTCACTATGGTCTTGAGTCACCCAAATCTTATTTCCCATATATATTAGTAGAAAAATGTTAAATTTCTGAAGAATCCTTTAGCTTGACTATTCAGCACATGCCCTTAGGTGGCCTGACATAAGTTACCTACATAACAGATCTTTCAATAAAAATATTCTACTATTTGGTTATACATCATATTCCCCAGATGGCACTTTATAATACAGCCCCCATAACAGGTTTTGTCAAATAATGGTAACTTTATTCTTAGAAAGTACTCCCCTTATGTTGATACATGTTTTAGGTTTGGTGACCATAAAAATCATGACTCAAGATTCCCCTTGGAAATATTTAAAGAATAATTAAAGCAATTCTTAGCCACTGAGTCTTGTTTGGAATCTAATTTCACATTTATGTTCAATGTTATTTGACCCTCAATACTAGCCCTTTATAGTCCAACATGCATGACTTTAAACTGCCAAGAGACGTGGTACTCACCTGACTGAGAACCCACGAAGGGCACTCTAAAAAAAAGTTGAGTCCCAACTCAGTAAACGTACATTTGGTATGATTTAGGTAATATTGGGAAATAAAAAAAGTCAAAAGATTTAATGTTTGTAGGGTTGTCCATATAACCCTAGAAAAAATCAAACTATTCTCGCTATTCCCCATGGCTAAGGAGAAATCTAGAGCATCCTTCCAAACATGACGTAGCTATAAATATAGTCAAATAATGTTGGAATGTGTCAATGTTCCCTAATTTTACCTTAGCACAAGACTCTTTTTATTCTGAACGAATCAAATTATAAGGGGGGGCTTTTTTAGACACCATGAAATGTGTTTCATGCACTTCTCTTCAATTGAAGACGTATTTCCATTTTCCGCGACTCAAAATGACCTCAACCAGTCTCAAAAGGTTCGTGGTGCGGCTCTGCATTTTTCATGGGGGTCAATGATGGTAGTGAAGGAACCGGCCTGAAGGGCTAGGAGCATAGCCCGGTACTGAGCTGAAGCAGGGGTGCGGGGCCGCAACCCCCACGATATGGAGAAAACAATTTGGCTAAAGTCCCGAAAGAGGTTCCCAAGGTACCTACGTGCAAACACTTGTGTGCCACCATGATGAAGCTGATTGAAGTGATTATTTTGGCTAAGTCCTCAAAGCGGTGCCCTAGTGTATCCAAAACAACATCAGCACACAAGGTACATGAACACCACAATTTTGGGGCGCAACCCACATGCGCCCCCCATATGTTACGCAACCTACTTGTGCTTTCATTTTCTTTTATCTCTAGGCCTAATATTTTTATATAAATAGACCCTTGGGGCCTTCATTGGTACAGATGAATTTCCCCGAAGCTCAATTACTGCTCTGGTCTCCCTAGTACTTTTCCCTAGTCTTCATTCAAGTTAGTTCTTTAACACCTTGAGCGGGGGATTTCAGGGAGGATCATTGGACATAAGTCCTTCTAGTGTTTGAAAACCATAACACTTGCGTGCCTAAAGTGCCCAACCTTCCCAAATAATAAATACTTGTGCGCCGCCCATTCATCCCAAAGGAACTTGAGCTTACCACTTCTGGGATCACCAATGAATAAACTTGAAGGCTTGAGAAATGTCTCTCCCATGTATTAACAAACAGGTTTTTCATCGCTTAAGTGAACATCAGGTCGCCCAAGTGTACTTGAATGCCCATACTTGCGCACCCTTACCTATTCGGGCGCCCCACTATGATTCAATTATTCTATTCAGTTTATAGGCCATCAATCCTTCATCAAATCCATTCATGGAAGGGCTTCTTCTTCCTTGGATCCCATATTTGAAAGGGATTCTATTTAGACCTCCACCCAAACCTCCTGAATTATCAAACCATTTGGAAAGGCATATTAGCGTGTCTCCGCTTTGGATTTGTATTTTCACAGTCATAGGATTTCCCCATTTGTTTCACAATGGGATTAAGATTCATGGATTTTCTGTGTGTTTCAATATCCACAGTCACATAGACCTTTCTCCAAAAAATCGTGTTGGGGATCTCCTTTTTTAGAGGAGGTTTGGGTCCTAGCCTCTCCCTTCTTGAATAGAGGACCCAGAACCTCAGGTATCTGGTAGGGTAAGATACGGTTCATACATACTTTTACTTTTAAGAATAAAGGATAAGTCTTCCTTCCCCTACCAGGATTAATTTTAGGGAAACCATCCTGGTATAAGCCCCTAGATTTTCTGGCAAGAGGTGGCATCATTTCTCCTCATCTCTTCTTCAATGCCAAAGACCAGAGGAGAAATGGGCACATGGACTTTTGTTAAACTTTCCCTCTACCTTTGGGCTTTGTCTCCATGGGATTCCATATTGGTGTAGGCCTCTAACCTTCATCCCTTCCTCATTACATTGGACCCTTGTCCAATGTAAATAGAACTATGGGAAGGTCGTCGCCTCACCCTATTCCACAACCGCCTCGACCTCATCCACCCTCGCCACCATAGGTATGCCCTCTTCCCCCAGAAGAGGAGGAAACATTTGAATGTTCAAGTGCCATTGCTTAATATTTCACATCCTCTTGTTTCTCACACCGAGCATGACTCACGTGAGCTTAGAGATTCGTGATGATTACAACATGTACACAAACACTCATGAATGGATGAACTATGAGAACTCTAATTCCGTATCAAACTAGGAGATGTAGGAATCCTTTTCAGGGCCCAACCTCACTAGATATCATCCTCGGGATTCCAACCCTAATTCCATTAATCTAGGAATCCTCCTTAGGAATAAGCCCAAAATGAAACTCCAAATCCTCACGGCATCCTTTTTAGGAAGTAATCCCAAACTCATTTATATTGAAGGACAATACTCCCCTATGAGTCTAATCGAACTATGTGGGATTTGATTTTAATCTATATGGGATACATAGGAAGCCTCCATGAGGATCATACCCAATACCCTAAATCAACCCTGTTCTCCTTGGGCTATATTCTCAACAGGGTCTGATCCTACTTGGAAACCCATATTCTTTCCAATGTTCTTTGGGAAGCTTCAGTATAAGTCCCACACTATGTTTTGGCTAAGAACCTTCCACATAGATTTCCATACCACATGACATTAAACTATATGGCTAGGTCCTTATCACATGACATTAAAAGGTATGATGTGTCCCTTTCAGTGGCACCAAACTACAAGGGGTCTAATTCATTTTATAAGGATACGTAGGTAGCCCATTTTATGGGTACGATCCCAAAATTAAACCAAACATTCATCTCCCTGGATGACAATAAATTTCACAGTGCCCCACTCAGTGGGTCAAAAACCAGTATCATCACAAAGATGATTAAAATAATCTCTAAGCAGTATATTAGAAGATACAATTAATGTAAAACATCAAATACATACGTGTATTTCCATTAATGAAGAACCTTGAATGCATAATGATGATTCTAAATTTTACACATGTTTATAAGTGATCATAAATTCCAGGGGAAACATATGTTATACTTGGTGAATTAATAAGGATTCATGAAAATATATAAAATTTATAAAGAGAGTCCTAGATTAAATAATAGTTCCCCCAAAAGGGTGTGATGATTCTGACCTCCCTTCTTATCGACCAATGCACGTTCTTAAGTTTTGTAAAGTTAAACCAAAACGAACTCCTACCTTTGGAAAGAAGGTCCCCTTTATATAAATAACATTTGGATGTTTTCGGTTCCATAAATAAATCCAATTGAAACCACATAGAAATAGTGATTTTTAAAACTAGAACACATGTTTCAAGGAACTAATAAACCAAAATGGTGAACCCAATATAAATCCTTAACCATATTATTAATGTTACCCACCTATTTTACCCCTATCAATTGATAAATTAAGGCTAGACAAAGGAATCAATCATGCATGTGTCCATATAAAAAGATGTTGCTTTAATGGAGTTTGTTGTTTTTTTTCATGTTTTTCTTCCCAAAATTCCCTTCATTCAAAAAATGGCTTTCTTTAAGACAACATTTGTGAACTTCCTAACTTCTACTCAAGATGGATTTCCATTCACAAGAAGGAGATCATCACTAACCCATTGTCTTTAATGCTGGGTCTCAAATGAGCTGGTAAAGGAATATTTCTGGCATGATACAATCCTGACTTTGGAGGCTGCCCGTTAATCCTTGCAGGTCAATAACAATCCTCGATCATCTGGCCAACAATGACCAATGATCAATAAGCAGACAGTTCCAACCACCAGCTTCAACCGTTTCGGGTCCTTATTCCCGGAACACAACAATCAATCCCTCCCATACTACGAGAAGCTGGATCAAGAGGCCACTAAAGGCCTCGATTCAATAATGCAGGAGTCCTTCCCGAGGACTCCCACCAGCAATCGTCGATAGAAAAATCATGTTGTAGTAAACCTCCAACATGATTGGGGTGATTCCTATTGATGTTTGGCCTAGGTCTCTTAGACCCGGGAACACAAGATGAACCACTAGGGAAAACATTTGGTCAATAGGGAGCATACCTCTACCCCTTCTAGAAAATCTCATCAACCTAACTTAATGGAAAACAACGAACAATCACAGACACCCCTCCATCCTAATTTTGCTGTTCAGCAGAATATTTTGGATGAAACCCACCAATCCAACCAGATAAACCTAGTGGGGTACTTTGAATAGCCATATACACCTAATTACAAGTTATCATCCATTCAGGAGGCTCATTTGACTATATTTAAAGAAACTCACCAATCAAATGTGGTGGAAACTAGTAAACAGGAACACACACCTATTTCAAATCACCAATTCTGTCAGTAGTCTCATCTGCCAGTATTGAAGGACTTCCATTAACCATACTTGATGAGAAATATCCAACAGACACATACACCTACAAATGTTAATCAGGCCTTCCAACAATCGCATTTGGTAGCACCTTGAGATGTTAGTCGAAAATATCTGACGATAAATTTGGGGCATACCCTACTCTATGGACCCATTCATGAGTACATTCAATATCCATTGATTGGAAAAGGAGGATAGGAGCAGGCACATACATCTATTCCATATACAGAATGGTTGATTATTCTCGTTCTGACCACTGAAGTCACTAAACACATCTTATCAATGGTGAAAGGGCAGACGCAAATCCATATCCATATCCTAGAAGCATGCCAGGATATTATAACAACTAAATCTATAGTATCTGGGGAACAGACACATAAATCTGTCCCCACACAAGGGATGACACATCGGCATGTCATCCCGATGCAGATATGCACCTCTGTTCCAGTCCATAAGGGTAATGGGACATACTCCCCCATATCATACAGACAACAAGATTGGGAACACACACCCATTCTAATTAGAGGTAATCAGTTCTTTCCGATAACCACTCTGAGGAAGTCACATACACTTTCCCATGATAACCACTTTTCCTAGTAAGTGGCCCCAAAAAAGTATAAGAGAACATACAAGAAGAAGTCTCTCCAAGCACGATTGGAAAATAAAGAGTCAAGCTGCTATTTGGATCCGCTTAATGTTGATGTTCTTGATTCCCTCAGACATTTATTTGTTGCAGCTCAATATTCTACCCTCTCATTACCATATTTTGGGAGTGGTAGTTGTAATCATGAAGTTCCTCATTGAATACTTCTTCAAGAAGGATTGATTCATGAAAATTCCATCAATCCAGAGTGCTCATCTCCGGATGAGAGCTACAACAACCCTCCGTGTGGCCAGAAGACCAAGGAGTAAGAAGATTTATCCCTTGTTGTAATCCATCATGGTGATCCTCCCCATTATTACATTCACTGCAGAAGTCCTCTCCGCAGTAGTATTTTTCATTTTCAAAACAATTTCATAATTGACAATGTAGAGAGGATAAATCCCTCATATCTCGAGGCACTTGCAAACACAAGGCCAGTTATGTTTGATGCCTTGTCATTTATGGATGAAAAACTTTTTCAACCAGAAGACATCTTAAGGGAACATTCATTGTTCGAACCTCTCTTGGGTTATTTTTCTTCTAATACATAGCATCCACTTTGGTCAGAACAAGTGGAGAAACCTCTTGTGAAAGATGATGAAGATATGTTAAACATGAGTAAAAATTTGGCCAAAGGAGAAATACCGTCATGTTTCGGCCTTTGGAAAATTATTAGAATTAAATTTCAGAATTGATGATAGAACATTGCATTCATGACATCCACCTCATCTTATGGAAAACTCTTCATCATTTTAAAACCAAAGTGTTACCATTTGATGAATATAAAAAACATGTAAAGGTAATAGAAGGGTTGAAACACCAGATTGACTTGGAATCTCCCCCAGTTTCCCAACATCCAAAGGTTGAAAATAGTAGAGAAACCTTCAGTGTTCTTGTATCAATTCTCTAAAGAGGATACGAGAATAAATTTCTTGATTCCCCATCTAGTGTTTGTATCAGAGGATTGGGTGCATTTGGAGCATTTCATTTCAATACAGTCCAAAATCATCAATGTCCACCAAATGTGGTCTCATGCAATGTTATTGCCCAAGGTCGACCCCAATGAATAGTCACTACTGGAAAATAGACCTATACCCACGGTTCAAAACCGTGGGTATAGCCCCCAAAACCGTGGGTATAGGCTATACCCACGGTTCTGGGAACCGTGCGGCTGAACGACATCGGTATAGGTCCCTGACCTGTACCCATGGTTTTGGTCAAACTGTGGGTATAAGTTTTTTCCACCGTGTCAATACTCTATACCCACGGGTTTCAAACCATGGGTATAGGTTTTATAAAATAGCGGGTGTCCGGATTCGATCCCGTGACCTCTTCGCTGCTAACGAACCACCTTACCACTGCCCCAATGTCGACTTTACGTATATGTATATATATATTTTTAAATATATTTATTTAAACCGTGGGTATAGAGGGAAGAACCGTGGGTGTAGAACTCCCGCCAAAAAAAAAATTCCTGCGGGAAAGAAAATTTCCCGCCCAAACGCGGGAAACCTATACCCACGGCTTGTCAAAACAGTGGGTATAGGTTTTTAACCAAAGGCTATCCCCACAGTTTTTGGCAAACCGTGGGGATAGAGCTCACCTATACCCACGGTTTATGGCCAAACCGTGGGTATAGGCATGTTTTTGAGCCCCTATACTCACGGTTTTCATAAACCGTGGGTATAGGTTTTGGAAAACTGCCTATCCCCACGGTTTTTGAAAAACGTGTGGATAGGGTGACCTATACCCACGGTTTTTTCCAAAACCGTGGGTATAGGTCCATTTTCCAGTAGTGAGTTTTTGTATGTAATCAAACGCAGTCTCAATAACAGGCATCAGCTAGTTCTCATCAGAGTCAGACCCAAAGAAAAGAAGTTGTTGAGTTACTTTTACATCAAGAATATTAGAATCTTAAGCAGGCATCCCGTTTAGAGGATGTAAGCCATCAGAGAATTCAAATTTCTGAAATAGCACAACGATCTTCCAAAATAGGTGATTTAAGTGGTTGTTGGATGATGCCCCCACGTAATGTCCGAACCCATATCCACAAAATCGGAAGTCTAGTTGCATGAATTTCAGCCATAACAGTTCAAGAATCACCCCTGCTTGAAAGGCTGGGGGCTCATTTAATTCAACCTTCAGATTCATTCAACAAAGCTCAAATATTTGAAGAAGAAGAAGAACAGGAACATCCCCAGCCTATAGGGATGGGGGGTTTTTCACATATGAAATACCCTCCTCAACCAAATTCAGTTTTCTCCCAATTAGGAAAGAAGACACAAAGAGAGCGTACAACTGAACTGTCTGAGGATTCCCTTCTGGTAACTACCCACCAAACAGTTCCTATGAATTCATCATATAGGAGAATGATGTCTCAAGGAAGACACAAAGGAAGACGATCTCACAAATATAGTGATAAAATACCATCGATGCATTATGCGTTAGTAAATGTCATTAACACCACTGTAGAATATCCTCTAGAAACTCAGTCTAGTTCAGGGGAATTAGAGCATGAAGTTCTTATCCATAATACAGTACACACCAAGGCAAATGAAGAAGGCGTGTGCACCCGAAATCAGAGGGTTACCCAATATCTAGTTATGCCATCAAATAACGAACCCCCCCCCCCTCTCCGAAAGGCATATAGTAAGGGGAATGGAAAAAGTCATATCAAATCTCAATTTTACACCATATAATGTCAATATCCATCACTTGAAGAGAGATTTTCACAATAAAAAGATGAAATGAAGGATTTGAAAATACTCAATACAGAGTTACTTCTGAACATCATTTCTTCTAGAAGTACTCCCCAGACAGGTCCTCAACTTGAAAATAATTTAGGATCTCCTCAGCGAAGAGGATTTGTAGTATTTATAGATAAGTATAATGAATTAAATCCACTGGGTTCACAATTAATGTAGGACAAAACACATTCTGATATGCCTATTCTCATGGGTTATCCAAGGCAGATATCACCTCCATCATCAGTGGTTTTACCAGTTGTTGCACCAGCTCAAGCTCCAGTTGCTATACCTGCACAGAATCCAGCTCACCAAAATATTGCCCAAATGGTTATGAACCCATTTGAGGCATTAATGAATCGATTGGAAGCTATGGATGAATGACGTACACCAGTTCAGTCAGAAAAGAGATCTTACCCTGAATGGGTGGATACAATTCCTCCCCCACCAAATTCTGTGAATACCACATTCCCAATATATAATGGTTTGCGGGATCCGGAACAGAAGTTAACACATTTTGTTTCTTGTTGCAATCCCATGATGGGAACTTCTCATCAACAAGATGCAGTAAAGCTTAGGTGTTCTGTGTAGTCATTACAAGGATCAACTTTTGTCTGGTATGTAAGTCTACAATATCAATCAATTATTGGATGGGAATATCTCCGTTATAAATTTCTTCTTCAATTTAGCTCAATGCTACCAAAAAAGATAGTTTTTTATCTTACCAATTGTAAACCAAGGGATAATGAAAGAGTTTCAGATTTCATTGCTCAATGGAAATTATTAACATATTCCTTAATTATAAAACTCCCTCAAGAAGAGTTTCGTCCAATTTGTGTAGAAAATCTACAAGATGAGTTTCACACACCATTGATCCCTGTGAAATACACATGAGGGTTTTTAGACCTTACATCAATCGTTCAATAGATAGAAGACTCTATTATAGAAACTATGGATAAAACTCATTTAATTCCATTAGCACTGCGGAGGGGGATAAGAAAGGTAGAAGCTGCTACAATCACACTAAAGTAGGCACTTGTACCTACTTCTAATTCAATACCTTCATCATACCGAAGGGATCCACCTCACGATCATCAGCAGCATTGACCGACTCATCAAGATTGTCATAGATATCAAAGGTGGAAATAGTTTGAGGAATTGAAAAAATAAAGTTTATTCTTTCTAGAATGAACAAGTTATTGGTTACTTCATCTTAGATCTGGAAAAAATTTGGTTCAGTATCCAAGGATGAAGAAACAAAATAAAGAACGAGATGAAGATCTTATGAATTATTGTCCCTTTCACCAAATATTAAGAGATCCCATCTAGAAGTGTTTCAGTTTCAAGGAACTCTTGTAAAAGATGGTAGACTCTGGGAAAGTAAAACTGAAAAGTACATCAGCTCAAGTAGCATGTGTTACTACTAGTGATCCAGAAAAGAATTCGACTGGAAAGAAGTCAAAAGTAGAAATGTGGAGAAATATGATGATTGGATGATCCAGAAAAAGGCCAACTAGGCTCATGCCATTTTACAACCACAGTTGAAACAGCCGATTGTGTTTTCTTCCGCTCCTGCCACTGCAAAACCACCTTCATAAAAAGGTTGTTTCTTAATAAACATAAGCGATTATAAGGATAAAGAGAAGTCAGAAGATGATGAACTCATGTCAAGGACAATGTTTCCCTTGACCTAGGTTGATTTTATTCCATCTATTTCAAAAGCACACGCACTGCCCCACCAAATGGCACAACCAGAATTAACCTATCCAGAAGTATCTTCATCAGATGAAGAATTGATCTTTGTTTCTGTTAATGTTATCTATTTAATAGATCCTTATGGAAATGGTGATTCTGATTATAATGACCCATAATTCCTTATACCTAATTGTAGAACTAGAGGAAGAGGTCAAGGTCGAGGTTACATGGGAAGATGTGGGAATTCTAAAAATCACCATCTTAAATATGCCCTTTCTCAAACCATGTATGCGGTAGAAGCTCATGTAAGATCCCTTTTGCGGGCTTAAAAATTACAGGTAGTTTCTTCTAGGAAAGACAATTTTGGTTCTGACATAATTATTTTGGAAGACCGATCAGAAGATACACCGTTTTCGTCTCATCAAGTAAATAGACTTAGTCGGTCTAATCTAACAATGCCAGGAGTATTTCTAGCATCTTCTCCAAGACATAATACGGCTACATCAGAAGCATCAACTTCCAAAGCACATGCCAAACCAGATCTTCATACTGGGAAATGCAGACCTTGGGACCAAAAGTATGATGTAATGAAACAATTGGCCCATGTACAAGACAAGTTATCAATTAGGGAAGCTTTGAATCTATCCAAAGTAATTCGAGAGGCACTCATTGAGGCTTTTTCAAGTCCTCTTGCTGAGGATTACCGTATAAAGAATGATCCGACTGAATATCGTCCATTCATATCTTTTTTAGATGAAGATGAAGATGATTTTGTACATGGACACATCAGACCATTGTATTTTTCTGTAAAGTTCAATGATATAGATATCTGATGAGCCTTAATTGATAATGGCTCTAGGGTCAACCTCATTCCCGTTCGTACACTTTGTCGATTGGACATGACTGAATCTGATTTATTTCCTTCCACTCTAATGTTTCAAGGGTATAAAAAGAATGAACAAGAACCTCTGGGCGAGATTACACTTAGAACATAATTTGTAGATCTTGTGTTTAATTCATATTTCATGGTTGTTCAATAAGACACAACTTTCAATATTCTACTTGGAAGGCCTCGGCTACATCAATATGCAGTAATACCTTCATCATACCACCAATGTCTTAAGTACTATTTCAATGGTCAAATTAGGACATTTTATGGTGATAAGGCTCCGTTCAAAACATGTGAGTCTCAATACATTGAAGTTGAGTTTTATCCCACAAAAGGAATGGATTCTATGACAAAGGAAATAACTAGAGTTAATGCTCCAAATGGACTGGAAAAGATCCCAGAAAATCCTTTTATGCATTTGAGTACAGATTATGTGCTACCCATTGATCAAATTGAAAGGGTAAAACAAAATCCGAGAAATCATCCAATAACTTCCATAATTCTAATTATGGAAATTGATCCTGACAACATTGGAGAAGTTGTTGATCCACCATGCAGTGATGAAATTTTAAATGGAGATGTCTTCATTTCATCCACTAAACTACAACAAGCCTATGCTTCATCAATCAGAGTAAAAGATATTGTAGAAATGCAAGAGGAAGACAATGATGTTGATTCTCAATCCATCATTTCCTCTTTATCAACACAACATAACCCTTCATCATCAGTAAGGTCAGATATATTGGCCTCTTCTTAAAGATGTTCAAATACTGACTTCTCCCTTACCTCTAGAAGTTTTTCCACGTCATCTACAATGCAAGGGGAAACAGAAGAGGTAACACATAATGAAGAATAAGAGGATGTTCTCAAGGATGATCTTACAACATTTGAAGAAGGTGTCTCTACCTATGTGGATGAGCTTAGAGAAATAAATCTGGGTACTAAAGAAGATTCATAACCCAATCTAATTAGTACAACAATGACCTCTGAAGAGAAATAAGTTTATAAATAATTTCTAAAGCAACATCGAGATATATTTTCTTGGAATTATACAGAAATTCCAAGGTCTTATTCCTGATGTAGCCACCCATCATATGGGTTTTCCATAAGAACATCATGGATTTATGCAGGCAGCAAGAAGAATACACCCAACTCATGCCTCTAAAATTGAAGTTGAAGTTTATAAGTTTATAAAGGCTAAATTATTCAAGGAAGTTTAGTATCCCAAATGCCTGGCCAAAATTGTCCCCGTAAAAAAGTAGAATGGGGAAATTAGAGTTTGCATTGATTTCAAATATCTTAACCAGCCTTGTCATAAAGAGTATTTTCTAGTTCCAATTACAGATCTTTTAACTTATTCAAATGTTGACTATGATGCTCGTCCTTCAAGTATGTATACTCTAGGTATAATCAAATCTGTATGGCCCCATAGGATGAATAATCTATATCCTTGGGAGCCCCTCAAGGTGTGTTTCTGTATTAGGTAATTCCCTTTGGATTAAAGAATGTAGGTGCCACATAACAACGTTCCTTGCACCATATCTTCAAACCCTTCTTAAGGAAATTTGTAGAATGTTATGTGGATGATCTGGTTATCAAATACAGACAACGTTCATATCACTTGGATGATTTGGAGACTATATTCAATAAACTTTGGTTACACAGTTTGAATATGAACCCCTTGAAATATGCTTTCGGGGTAACCCCAGGAACGTTTCTTAGCTTTGTTGTATGCCATCATGGTATCAAAGTTGATCCTGAGAAAAAAAAAATCCATCCTTGGTATGTCACCTCCTTGAAATTTAAAATAATTAATAGGATTCAAAGGACACTTTGCCTATATTCGTCACTTTATCACCAATTTAGCAGTCAGGTGTTTACCCATCACCAGATTAACGATGAAGGGAATCACATATAAATTGACTAAAGACTGCCTATAATCAATTGATACCCTAAAAAATATCTCTTGATTCCACTAGTATTAATTCCACCTGTTGATGGAAGACAACTTATTCTCTACATGATAGCTTTAGGGTGATCACTTGGTGCTTTCCTTGCTTAAAAGAATGATGTTAGGAATTAAAACGTCCTTTACTATCTCATTCGAACTATGCTTGATGTGGAAACATGATATTCAAGTATTGAAAATTGCTTCATAGAATTAATTTTTGTAGTTCAAAAATTGAGGCACTACCTACAACATTATGAAGTCCAATTGGTGTCTCACAATAATCCACTGAAATTTATCCTCAATCGTCCTATGCTTATTGGGAATCTCGCACGGTGGGAAGTTATTTTGCAATAGATTGATACCCAGTTTGTGCCTCAAAAGGCAATAAAAGGCCATGCTCTGGATGACTTCCATGGTGAGCATCTATCCGCGAAAGATACATCATTTAATACTGAACATCATGATGAAGAAGTATTCTCTATCCAGGATTTTACCCAAACATGGGAGATGTATTTTTACGATGCTTCTCAAAGTCCAACAGAGAAAAAGAATGGAAGACCCTAAACTCAACAATGTTGGGTTAGGAATTTTCCTTATTTCCCCAGAAAAGGTAGTATTTCGTTATTCTTTCCTGTTTTTAGAAGGTGGAACCAACAATGAGGCAGAATATCAAGCTCTCATTGCAGGTTTGGAATTGGCCCTTCAGGTGAAAAAGGATCATTTAATGGTTAAAGGTGATTATGAATTGGAATGGAAAAAAATTAATGGGGAATATTCTATTAGAAAAGAAGTGTTAATATATTTTTGTGATTATGTCAGAGGATTAATGGCTGAATTTCCCTCAGAGCTGACATTTTCTCAGCTCCCATGATCACAATATGCTCAAGACAATGCACTAGTTAATGCAGCTACATCCTTGGTAGATCCAAATCAGTATGAGACAGTCATCATCATTGCCCATCGTCGTGTGGTTTTACCTTTTTTTCAAACCAGAATGGAGGAAATTAATGAAATCATCCCTATTTCGGAATCATATGGTGATACCATGGGATGGAGAACATCCATCATGGAATATCTTTAAAATGGGATACTTCCACTAGATAGGGCCAAAATAGAACATATCCGACGATGAGTAGCCAATTTCACTCTTTATGATAGTGCAGACCCCTAAAAGATCCACTACAAGCGAGGCTTTAAAGAAATCCTATTCAGATGTATTGATGGAGAAGAGACAACAACTGTCATGAAAGAAGTATATTCAATATTTTGTGGTTCCCACCAGTCTGGGTACAGACTCTTTGATATGATCTGAATTCTTGGATACTTTTGGCCTTCAAAGACATAGGATTGTACACATTTCAATAAAACTTTCATCCCTACCAAGTGCATCCCAACTTCATTAATCAACCCCTAGAGTTGCTACAAATAGCTAAATACTTCTAGCCATTTTCCACATGGGGAAAGGATGTAATAGGTCCTTATCCTCTAGCCACGGCTAAGCAGTTAAATTATATTCTCATTGCTACTAACTTCTTCTCTAAATGGGCTGATGCAATACCTCTCAAGGAAGTTGGAGCCATAAGATTTGTTAGTTTTTTCAAAACTAATATTATCCTCAGATTTGGTGTCCCTCATACTATTTTGATAGAAAATGGACCTAATTTTTGTTCTACTGAGGTAAAAAGGTTATATCAGGAACATAATATCAAATCCAACCATTCATCTCGCTATCATGCGGCAGCCAATGGACATATAGAGGCCTTCAAAATGACCCTATCAAATATTCTCCAGAAGATGGATGATAAATATATGAAATCCAGTCCTGATAAACTTTTGAATTCTTTTTGGGATTATTGGAAAACTACCCATACTGCTTCCCGAACAACTCCTTATTCATTGGTACATGGAACTGAAGTAGTTTTACCAATTGAAATGAAATTTCCTTCACTTAGAATTTCCATATGTGATCTATAGTCTATATATGAGAGGTCTCAGAAACAGTTCAATGAGTTGGAAAAATTAGACGAGAAAAGATTTCATACATTGCATCATCTAGAAGTCTGTCAAAATAGAATAGCATGGGATTTTAACATGAAAGTTCACCTCTATTCATTTTATCAAGGAGAATTTGTATTGGTCCTTAGGACTCCAATGATACCATGAAATAAACATCTAATACTTGATCCAATGTGGGAAGGACCTTATTCCATACATATGGTCTATTCAAATGAATATTATACCTTAATCTCAATGGATGAATAGCTTATTACAACTCCAAAAAATGCGAGATTCTTGAAGAAATACTTTGTATAGTTTTGCACATTCTTCCTCACTGCAAGACTTTAAACTACACAATACAATGTCCTCACTACAAGACTTTAAACTGCCTAGTACAATGTCCTTGCTGCAAGACAAAAAAATACACAAACCCCATGTCCTAGTTACATGAAATTAAACTGCATAACAACCATAGGCGACTATGATGCATGATGTTAAAATGTGTAACATCTTCGTCCTTGTCAGATGACATTAAACTGCATGACATCATTTGTAAGACTAATTTTTTCTCTATTTGACATTATAAGATTCCATAAAAAACATGATTAACATCATCTATACTCCTTAGTGTCATATGGGTCCCTCTCTTCCTTATGTCTGAGTCATATCTGCAAAGGGACCTTGTTTCAAGAACTATGTATAGATAGATTCTCATTTTCCAATGAGAGACACAGAGATGCCTAGATCTCCATTTTTGGGCCCATCCACAATTACAAAATCTTCTTATTTTCTTTTATCTTCCTATATATGAATCAAATCTATACAAAGTGTTTCCATAAGATATAAGAATTGGTACTTATACCATTTTATGTCTTTAGGTTTACCATTTTCTCAAAATGTGTCAAAATCCCCCATTTTTCATGTCAAACTTGATTGACTTAAGGAATGATTTCTTAAAGAACATCATACGACTTGATTCTCATCAACTTTAGATAAGTAGAGACGCCTAGATCTCCAATATTGGGCCCAACTGTGATAAAAAGTCCCTCTATTCCTTGTATAAGAATCATACCTGCATAGGCAATGCTGTAAGAACTATGAATGACTTGATTCTTACCATTAGAAAGACACATAGTGACATTTGGGTCTTATTCCTAGTCTAGTTACAATATGTATTTCTTTTTTCACATCGGTTCATCTTTATCTTTACTGCATGACATTAAATTGCATGGAAATCTAACACCCCTATTCTTCATTTGCGTCACCTTTTCATTGTAAAAGAAACCCTTACCGCACCTTATTTCTCACACCGAGCATAAATCATATGGGATAAGGAATTGAGTAAAAGGATTATTTTTATAAATAAGGTATTTCAATTTCTTATGGGGTTCGTAATTTCCATACTGCAAGACTTAAAACTACATAATATAATTTCATCACCGCATCACTTAAAACTCCATAGTGTAATCTCCTCACTGCATGACTTAAAACTAGAAAGTATAATGTTCTCATTGCATGAATTAAAACTACATAGTATAATGTCCTCACTGTATGACTTAAAACTGCATAATAGAATGTCCTCACTGCATGACATAAAACATCTCATCACAATAATAATTCAGAGGAAACAAAGAAAGTCCCTATTTTACATATGAGTTTGATCTATGAAAGTATGTCAAACTCATGGCCAATATTGATTCAAATATTTCACTTGTGCCTTGAAAAAAATCCCTTTCTATATTTAAAACTCTTAGATTGAATATTTCTAGATCCTCATAATATTTCTTAAGGTTTTTAGTGACTGAGTTTTTAATATTTAAGAACTCTTTGGCTTGAATATGTAGTATGTTCCCCTAGGTTCCCTTGCATAAGTTGCCTACATAACAGGCATTTCAGTCAAAAGATGACACTGTTTTTCTATGCAACATATGACCTAGTTTTCCCTGCCTAACACAATGCCCATAATGGGGTTTTCAAATAATTTTAAATTCATTGTTGGATATATTATCTTAGTCCCCTTAAATCTTTGGTGACAATATACAAGAATCTATATGTCAAAATAGTCATTCATGTATACTTGTCCCATTAACTTTCTCTTGATGTGAATGTCTAAAGACCATGGTTTACACATTTTCCTCACTATGTCATCAATGAAATATGAAATAACTTGGAAATACTTGGATACATATCGTATACTATTTCCATTTTTGTTCCAAGTTGTATGACTTAAAACTATAGACATCATAACTTTTATGTTTGGGTTAGACCTTTGTAAAAGTATTATTCATCCGATTCTGTGGAAATCTTTGTTTGAAATACCCTTTCTATATTCGGGTACCTTTATCTATAATGAATAATCTATGCTTCAGAAAATATGAATCTCCATAAACATTCACCAGCTTTTAGAAATATAATGTCAAACTTATGAGATCTCTTTTTTCTGACTATACAACATGTTCCCTTAGGTGGCCTTTCATAAGATGCCTACATAACAGGTCTGTGAGTAAAAAGATGACACTATTCAGCTACACAGCGTATGCCCCAGTTGGCCCTATATAATACATCCCCCATAATGGGTTGGTCAAGTAATGGTACCTTCGTTCTTGGAAAAGACTTCCTATAATACTTTTATCCCTTTTCCTATATCATTCCTCGGTTCCATAAATTCCCAAATCATAGTCTACAATTTTCCCTTCCATACCTGAATATGATAGTATGTTTACAAACAAATTATCAAGAAATTAAGAATGTTTTGTACGTCTTGTCTGAGATAAAGACATTAAATTAAAGCCACCCAATGTCCTCACTGTATGCCTAAAAATTGCACAGTACCAATGTCCTCACTGCATGACTTAAAACTATACATTACAATATCCTCACTAAATGGCATAAAATTGCACAATATGATATCAGAAATTTCCCCTTTTTGAGAAAACCACCAACTGTGGTCTTGAGTCACCCAAATCTTATTTCCCCTATCTATTAGCAGGAAAATGTTAAATTCCTAAGGAATTATTTTGTTTGACTACGTAGCATGTGCCCTTAGGCGGCCTTCCATAAGTTACCTACATAACAGGTCTGTCAGTAAAATGATTCTACACTTTGGTTGTGCAGCATGTGCCCCAGTTGGCCCTGCATAATACAGCCCCCTTAACGGGTTTTTCCAATAATGGTAACATCATTCTTGGAAGATACTCCCCTTATGTTGATATAGTTTTTAGATTTGGTGACCGTAACTTGAAAATATTTAAAGAATAATTAAATCAATTCTTAGCCGCTGAGTTTTGTTTGGAATCTAATTTCATATTTATGGTCAAAGATATTCGAACCTCAATACTATCCCTTTATAGTCCAACATTCATGACTTTAAACTTCTAATAGACATGGTACTCACTAGATTGAGAACCCATGAAGGGAACTCTAAACAAAAGTTGAGTCCTAGCTCACTAAACATACATTTTTTATGATTTAGGTAATATTGATAAATACAAAAAAAAAGAAGTCAAAATATTTGAAGTTTATAGAGTTGTCCATATAACCCTAAAAAAACAATGCTCGCTCGGCCCCATGGCATAATAAAAAATTAGAGCATCCTTCAAAACACGACATAGCTCTAAATATTGTCAAATGTTGATGGAATGCGTCCAAGTGCCCAAATTTTACCATAGATCATGATTCGTTTCATTCTGAATGAATCAAATTCTAGGGGGGGGGGATTTTGTAGACACCATGAAAAGCGTTCCATGAACTTATCTGCAATTGAAGATGTATTTCCATGTGTTGCGACTCAAAATGACCTCAACCGGGCTCAGAATGTTCTCAGCATGACACTGAATTTTCTAGGGGGGTCAGTGATAGTAGCGAAGGAACCTACACGAAGGGCCGGGAGCGTACCTCGATACTGAGCCGAAGTAGGGTTGCAGGGGCGCAACCTCCACAGTATGAGGTAATAAATTTGACTAGAGTCCCAAAATATGCGACCAAGGTACCTATGTGAAAACACATTAATGCCACCATGTTAAAGCTGATTGAAGTGGTTATTTTGGATAAGTCCACAAAGCATCGCCTTAGTGTATCCAAAACACCGTCGGTGTGCAAGGTACTTCTGTGCCACAATTTTGGCGCACAACCCACTTGTGGGCCCCCATATGTCACACAACCTACTTTCGCACCCATTTCCTTTTCATCCAAGGTCTAATATTTTCCTATAAATAGACACTTGGGGTACTCATTTGTACAGATGAATTTCCCTAAATCTCAATTACTACTCTAGTCAGCTTAGTAATTTTCCCCAGTCTTTTGAAACTCTTAAGGGAGTTCTTCAACACCTTGACTGAGGTATTTAATGGAGTATAATTGGACTTATGTCCTTTTAGTGTTTTAAAACCATAACAATTGCGTGCTTGATGTGACCAACCTTATCAAATCAGAAATACTTGAGTGCCTCCCATTCCCCCCACAGGAACATTAGCGCCCCACTTCTACGATCCCTAGTGAATACTATTGAAGCCTTGAGCAAGGTCTCACCCAAGTATTAACAAAGACATTTTTCATCGCTTACGTAAACATCAGGTCTCCCAAGTGTACATGCATGCCCATACTTGTGCGTCCTTAACTACTTGGGTGCGCCACTTTGATTAACTTATTCGATTCAGTTTACAAGCCATCAAGCCTTCATAAAAACCATTCAGGTCAAGGCTTATACTTCCTTGGCTCCCTTACCTGGATGGGATTCTGTTGATACCTCCACCAAAACCTCCTGACTTATCAAAACATTGGGAAAGTTATATCAGCATGTCTACTATTTGGTTTTGTATTTCCACAGTCAGTGGTTTCCCAAATTTGTTTCACAATGGGGTTAGGATTCATGGAGTTTCTGTGGGTTTGTATATCAACAGTCACATGGAAATTGTTCCTAGAAACAGTGATGGGAAGCACCCAAATTGGAGGAGGGTTGGGTCCTAGACACTCCCTTCTCAAATAGAGGACCCGGATCCTCTGGTCTTTGGTAGGATAAGATTTGACTAATACCTCCTTTTCCTTTTAAAAATAAAGGAGTAGTATCCCTTTCCCTACCAGGATCAATTTTAGGGCAACCTTCCTAGTGTAATCCCCTAGCTATTCTTTCATGTGCTGGCATCATTGCTCCTCCTGTATTCTTTAGTGCCAAAGACCAGTGGAGAAATGGGAAAATGTACTTTTGTTACCCTTTACCTCTCCTGTTGGGCTTTGACACCTTGGGCAGCCATCTTGGTGTGAGCCCCTAACCTTTTACCCTTCCTACTTACATTAGACCCTTGTCCAATGTAAATAGAATAGATAGAAGGCTCATTGCCTCACCCTCTTCCACGGTCGCCTCAACCTTGTCCACCATCCCTGCCATAGTTTCAACCTCTTACACCAGTGGAGGAGGAAAAATTTGAATGTGAAAGTGTCATTGTTGAATCTTTTACATCCAATTATTTCTCACACCGAGAAATACTCATGCGGTCTTATAGATTTGCGATGATTACAACATGTACACCAAAACTCATGAATGAATGAACTTAGAGAACTCTGATTCATGATCAAATCAGGATACGTAGAAATCCTTTTCCATGCCTGAGCACACTGGATATCCTCCTCTGGAATTGAACCCTAATTCCCTTAATTTGGTCATCCTCCTTAGGAATAATCCCCAAATTAAACCCCAAATCATCAAGTCATCCATTTTAGGAAGTAATCCCAAACTCATTTCTCTCAAAAGACTATACTCTCCAATGAGTGTAATCGAACTACGTGGGGTTTGATTCCCATCTTTATATGATACGTAGGAAGCCTCCTTGAGGTTCAAACCCAATACCCTAAATCAATCATGTTCTCCTTTGGTCATATTCCCTACATGGTCTGATCCTACATGGAAACCTATATTCTTTCCAAAGTTCATTGGGCTGGTTTAGTATAAGTCCCGTACTCTGTTTTGACTAAGCACCTTCCACTTATATGTCTATTCCTCGTGTCAATAAACTATATGGCTAGGTCATTATCGCATGAACTTAAAATGTATGATGTGTCGCATTCAGTGGAACCGAACTATGGGGGTTGTGATTATTTTTAAAAGGACATGTAGGTAGCCCATTTTATGGGCACAATCCCAAAATCAAACCAAAACTTCATCTCCCGGGATAAAAATAAATTCTAGAGTGCCCCACTGAGTGGCTCAAATACTGGAATCATCATAAAGATGATTAAACAATATCTAAGAAGTATATTAGTGGATACCATTGATGAAAAAATGCGAATACATACGAGTATTTCCAGTAATGAAGAACCTTGAATTCGTACTGATGATTCTAAATTTTACACATGTTAATAAGTGATTGTAAATTCCTAGGGTATATTTTTTATGCTTGGTGAATTAACAAGGATTCATGAAAATATCTTATATTTACAAGTAGAGTCTTGGAGTTGAAAATAAACCCCCCTAAAAGGGTGTGACGAGTCCGCCCTCCTATCCTCTTGACCAATGCACTTTCTTCAGTATCGTAAAGTTCAAACATAACGAATGTCTACCTTTTAAAATGAGTTCCCCTTTAGATAAAAAACTATTTGATGTTTCTGGTTCCATAAATAAATCCAATGGAAACAACCTAGAATCAATGATTCTTAATACTAGAAAACATGTTTCAAGGAACTACAAAACAGAGTCTAAGATCATTGATTGTCCAGGTCACTTCACTTACCACATAATCCTTGAACATACAATCATGAAATTATATATGTTCATGTATTGGCTTCAGGACCAAGTAGAAACAGGGGTGGTCAAGTTGGGTGAATCCCCGGAATATATGGAACACATCTATGTCGATCTTTACAGTGATAGTGAGGGTTTCAATAAATGGAAGCACTATAACATTAATAGCTATTTCCAGTGGGTTTTAAGCGGTGTTTTTATAAATCACCGCTATAACTTTTTTTTTCAGCCCCGAACCCCCCCCCCCCCCCCCGTGACCACCTTCTGTTGACGACCCCCATGAGACCCCCCGACGACCCCCAAAACCATCATCGCCTCACTGCACCTAACCTCCTCTCCCATTTCAGAGGTAGTTTATCAAATTGGTTATGAAAAATAACTTATTTTAGAATTAGATTCATTATAATGGAATTATTTCTTAAGCATGACTATTAATTTGATATGTCGAGCTTGTTTTTACTTTTTTATACAAAGGATGTTGATTTGTATAAATAATAATGCTACCTTGACCATGGATATTATTTTGATAAATAATGAGAATGTTAGAAAGGGTATTTTTCTATTGTATAACTTGTGTGTTGGTATGTATTATATGGAGATTTATGGATGGGATGTGAACACAATGACTTGAATTTTGTATACCCCTTTCACCTATCCCTAAATTTATGTGATGATAGTTCATTGATTCTCATATACACTTTCCTCTTTCAAAAATACAAGGATTTTCCCATGACTAAACCATGAGATGTATTTCTACAATTTTAGTTTTATGGGAATGACATCATGGATTAATTGACCTGATGTCTCATATCCAAGTCTAGAATCAGAGAAATTATGTTAGGTATAGACCCTCCAATTAAAGGGATTCACTGTTTATAATTGATTCTATTTTGTAAATTTTTCCGTTATCTGATGCTTCCTTGTTTTTATTGATAACCATTTGTAAATTCATTTTTATATAAATATATATAAATGTATATATTGATAAAAGGAAAATATGTAAGCATATTCCATATAAGTTAAAAACTAGGTGGTTTATTATTGTATATTATGTTCTCACACCCAACATACACATTTAGGGGGGACATTAAATTTCATGGTCTATTTTTCGGGTACCTATAGGTACAAGTACATGTTCGAATGAATTGTTTTTTCTAAGACTAGTTGATTTTTGTACGAATCATGTTTCATTTAGTGTTGTAAATGGAGACAGGAGATTGATTTTTTCATTTAGCCTTAGGGTTCAGGGATCATTTTATACTATTGACCATTATATGATTTTTAAATATTTATCATATGGAATTAACTCTATTTGGATCATGTTATTTTTCATGTATTTTAGTTTATTAATAAAATTGGGTAAACGAAATTCCACTGGTCATATTAGAACCCTGAATCTATTCTCTATCCTTTGGTGATCGAGAGGTGAAAATGAGGTCATGTAGTGCTCTATCCTAGTACTATTTAGGTATCTCAGTCACCATCATTACACCACATGTACTTTTTTTCTTACATAAGATCTTGAAACATGGAGGTGGTGTTTTTTACTTGTACCTTTATCTCTTATATCCCTTGGTTTAATATCTTTACCTCTTACTCCATATCAACCATTTATAGTAATCAATTATGATTTTTTAAATTTAAATTGTTGATAAAAAGTATTTAAATATCGATAGTCCAATTTGTGGTTATTTTACCATCCATAATAGTTTATCAAATTACTCCGTCAAAATTAGTTTGTTTGTAAGATTATGCATAATAATTTAAGTTTCTAGATTAATTTTTTGAGATTTTATAATAGATTGGATGTGAGTGATGAGTTTTGTATTTTTTTGTATCATTTACAATGAAAATGTTTTTAGTATTCTCTTGTAGATTTGTGGAATTATCTGAACCAAATAAATATTTGTTTTCTATTTGGTTTTATTTTGTGTAAAGTGTGTTAATAGAGTTTTTTTGTAGTAATTTGGAGATATCACTTCCTAGTTCCAGTGCATTGACTCGGTAGAGGAAATTATCAGACAAACCTCTATTCAATAGTATTATAGATATTTACACTATAACGGATGAGGTTCATCATAAAAATTTATATCCATTGTATACAAAATATTTTATTCACCTTTCTAATCATTTATTATGATTTGTTTTTTGGATCTTTCAATTTTATTAGATGTTATATTCCTCTATCCGATTAATTGTACCTGATAACCACTATGGGATATTGTGAAAAAGTGTCTTTGAGGATTTTTTGGATCTAATCCTAGACTTTTTCCTAATATTTAACATATTTAATGTTTTTTCAACTACTATATATGAATCTTTTTACCTATTTATTAATAGTGATGTGTTTTAATTTTTTTTAATATTTTGTAGGCACATTGTGATATACATGGATAAAAGCTAGATCACATTACTGAGAAACACACCTCAGTATGTTAAGGGTATAAAGGAATATTTAGATTTTTCAATTTCCAATCGATCTGTTGAAGGGAGAATAAGATGTCCATGTCTTAAATGTAAATTTAGAAGATTGTTGAAGAGAGACAAAATTTATAAACATTTAATATTGATGTAATTCTCTATTCAATATTTGTGTTGGATCTGGCATGGAGAATTGAGCGATATAGAAAGGTTTATCACTGATGTCAATCCACAAATTGAGCTCCCAAATTCATCAGCAATGGAAAAATGAAATGAAAAACCTTATAAATTATGCATTTGGAACTGAAAGACACCGCCATCAACATCAAAACATATCATAACAACCATATGAGGGTGATACAAAAATCAACATGACCAGTGATGTTTTTGAGACTTTAGGACAACCAGATGAATATTGTAACATATCAGTGGATCCTCCTCTTGATTATGTGGATACAAATGTAAGAGAAAACTTCATTAAGGAAAATATGTTTCATTATTTAGTTGAAGATGGAAATCAAGTGTAGTATAGTGGATGTTTGAAATATTCAAAACATTATTTTTTGCTAAAGTTTTACCGTATCAAATGTCTATGTGGATTTAATAATAAGGCAATGTACGAGATATTGGAATTTCTGTGTGATGCATTTCCTGAATCAAACATACCTAAGTTTTTTTATGATATGAAAAAAGTTGTTAACATGCCTTGTTTGAATTATAAAAAAATACATGTGTTACCCAATGATTGTATACTTTATTAGCGAGGGGATTCAAATAGACAGGATTGAATAAAATTTTCTTCTTCTAGATGGTAGTCGATGGGTGACGTTGGATGTCTGAATCAACATACTACCTTGAATAAGAATAAAAGGAACACACCTACAAATTTTTTTCATTACATTCCATTAAATCCTAGATTGAAAATATTATTCATATCATCAAAAACTATCGATCACATGAAGTGGAATTTGGTAGATAATAACAATAATGGGTTAATGCTACATCCACGAGATTCACATGTATGGGATACATTAGATCCATTACATACATATTTCTATGCTGATCTTAGGAATGTTCGATTGGGATTGGCTACCAATGGATTCAACTCATTTGGGACTTTGAGTACCAGTTATTGCATTTAGCCAGTTGTTTCGATCCCTTACAATATTTCTCTGTGGATGTGTATGAAATAAGCATCTTTTATCATTTCGATGATTATTCTTGGAAAAACAATTCTTGGAAATTATATTGATTTATACTTGCAGCCATTAATTGATGTATTACAGGTGTAATGGGGAAACACTATTGAAAAATTTGATGCTTCTTCTAAAATAATGTTCAAAATGCATTTTGCTTTAATGTGGACCATTAGTGAATTCCCTGGGCTTGCGAATTTTTCTAGTTGGAACAATTACATGTGTTTGGATTATCCTGTTTTTAATTTTGATTTTGATCCCAAATGGATAACTCACATTAGAAAATGGTTCTTCTTGTACCATCTAAGATTTCTCGATGCATCTCAAAGATTTTGGCTAAAAAAATAAAAATTTAATGGTTTCATTGATTGTAGACCACCTCCAACATTATAAACTAGTTCTGAAATAGTGCCACAACTTTGAAAAGGTTAAAATAGAATTTGGGAAGGTTTATCACTTGAATGATAGAGGGAAATAGGTTCAAAGTTCATTGTCGAGTGAAATTGGAATGCAACAGTGGAAGAAAAAATTCATATTCTTCAAAGTTCATGTAGGACCCCAGGACACCCCGAGAGGGGAGGGGTGAATCAGGGTGTCAACTTTTTATTTTAAAAAACAAGGATCTTGTTCCCACATTGGTAGGAACTAGTTAAACATATAATATGGATATGACCAGAAATGAAATATTCACATGAAAATAGATGACACATCAATTTTTACATGGTTCACCACTAAGGGCTACATCTAAGGAGCATATGCAGACAAGTTTCCGGTCGTACCAAATTCCACTAAACTTTACTAGCTCTGAATTACAAAGGTTTGGGTATAGTAACTCTTTCCCAGGCTCACTGCCTTTACAAAAGTTCAGGGATAGCTCACTGCGTCCCTCGGGTCACTCCGGTAGACTCCCCCTGGCTTACTGCCTTTGGTGGTGTCCCACTTAGTTTATAGATGTGATGGTCTCTACAAAAGATAGACATGAAGTTCTTTGTCTCCTGTTCAGCATGAGACTTTTCTTTCATCAAGGTTCATAGTTGATGCTCTTTCTATTTCAATCCTTCGGCTTTAGTGTAATGACTAATGAACTAGATATTCTTGTCTTTGTTTGCCTGAATCACAACCACTTATATGATTGCTCAATAAATGAAGCTCAAATTACTTGGCATCGTCAGAATCAATTCTCCATGTATTCATGAGATCATGCATGTATCATTTATATTTCCTATTTAATATCGCTTTTCACCGAAGGTATCAGGCAATCTTCTATATTTCGTGCAGCTCCAAAAACTCTGGTGAACTTCAACTACACCTGGGGTGATTCCCAAGGCCCGACACGCAAGTTTCAAGATGGCATACAAGTCTCGGTAGGCAAGTCCAAACTAGCACTCAATTTCACCTCAACCACTTGTGTGACACTCACTTCTTCAACTTCAAACTTGCGTGACCCACTTCCTTTCTCGTCGTGAGCACCTTGGGCACGCAACTATCACCTGGTGTGAAAAATACTACTCATGTGACCACAAACCACTTGCGATACCACCACACTTGTGCGACGGGAGCTATGAGTTTCTCTAGGTGTTTAGCTCATATAGAATGAGGAGGGGTCCACCTGTATTTATAGGCATTTGGACACCCTGCGCGATGGCGCGCAAGTCTCCCCTCACCGTGCAAGGCTCTGCGTGCAAGTCTCTTCCCATTCAAGTAACTTGCGCGACCAACTTCCAAACTTGAGTTCCCTTCTCCCTTTTCCATATTTTCATGTCCTGATCTTGAAAAACAATAGGCGTGCATGTTCCCAAGCCTCCAAGTAATCGACTCACAAGTCCCTTTTTCCGCGCTAGTCACTTGCGCAACCAAACCCAAAACTTGCGCGAACCTTATCCCTTTGACATATTTTGATGTTTTGATCTTGAAAAACATATGGCACACACTTTTCCTCTCCTTTAGGTCAACAACACACAAGTACCTTTCCAAAAACCACTTTTTATCATTTGTCAATTTTCATGCCAAAAAAGATTGCAAACACTAGAAAACGACACCACCTTGTATCTTCTCTTTTTGTACCACTTCTAGATCATTCATTCCTTTTTCGATGTTCTTGAATCAAACATGGATCGTTAGCCACAACCCTTGAACTCGACATGCCACCATGAAATCTCCTTTGTCAACAAATTTGTGTGTCCTTGTTTGCTTTGTCAACAAGCACAATCACCTCAAAAGGAAACTTCTTTTCTATGATTTTCTTTCTTCAGCAACTCTTCTTCTTTCATCACAAACTCCACTATTATGATATATAACCTTTGATAGTTCAGATTTATCATCATCATATTTTGATACAATGTGAAGTGCATGGCCATATTAGAATTCCAATCCCTTGTAAATTATCTTCTTCAACCGTCATTCTCTACATAATGCAAATCATATGATTATATTCTTCAAGAAGTCTCTTGCACGGTTAACGTGAAATCAGGAAGAATTTCATGGTCTTCATCAAATCCTCATTTTTCTTTAATCATCTTCAGATGGATTATACCTACCCATTTTCACTGTTGTAAACAACGTGTCACCTTTGACACATGTTCTTTGAACTTATGATCAGTACAACAATAATTTTAATTTCCATTCCTCCATTTCATTGGAGTAATTCTTGATCTCCATCATTTTGATATTCATTGGAAAATATTGACAAGAAATACAACCTTATACACAAAGTGGTCCCAAAAATCTCCCCCTTTGTATTTTTTTGTCAATACCTTACATATCTTCTGAAATGAATTCTTCAACTTCAAAATGAGAATCTTATCTTCAATCAACTTTTCTTTTCAAACATTCATTTCAATTTCTCTCCCCCTTATTGACCGGAAATAAAAAGATCAAGGTTGGGGGGGGGGTATCATTCTATACTTAAGAAATATTTTATTAATCATTTCACTCTATGTCTACTTGAGGAGTTCTCAACGTAGAAAATAAGAGGATTTGATTTAGACAACAAGTTTGTCCATTATTCATAGATCATGATACCACATGAGATGAGAACTCATGTATTTTTCCCTCAATGTTTTACCACTTTCATTTCAGGAAAAAGAAATCAAATGTTATAGGGAATAATCAACCTGAAACTCCTGCACTCACATCAGAAAACAGATCAAAAACATTCAAGTGAAATTGGTAGGATAAGTGGCATTGGGGCACTTCCATTCTTCTTTTGTCACTGATCAATTCTGTTACTCCCCCTCAGTAGAATGATCTCTGTTCTGAGTAACCAAGGTTGAGAGATTCAGAAATTACATACCTTATCCAATAACATGATCTTCAAGAAATTTATAGAGTAATAGCATTTAATACCAGCTGGAGTTGATACTGATTGAGACAATGATTTTGGAAGCTTATTCATTTTTCTCCCCCTCAAGGGAAACACTCATCATCATCTTCATCAAGAGTGATCCTTCATCATCTTAATCTTTGAATATCAATTGAAGAATCTTACAAGGATGGAAACTTCTTTAGATTATATATCAAGAGTTGACATCATTCACAATTTCTTAGGTTCTCCCCCTAAGATCATGCTTCACCTTCAATTCCCTACATTATTAGCACAAATACAACACAAAAACGATTAGGGGAATAAGTTGGTTCCTCCATGATTCATCAATATGAGTTGCATGACTGAGGTGATTTTCTCAACAAAGATCTTCTGTTCACTCCAGTCTTCATGCCTACACATTTGAACATATGTTCTGATATTTGTTGATGTGGCATGGATCTCTTCACATTCTATTCTTCTTTATGTGGAGAAATGTTCTACTGAATATCCATCATATATGATACATTCTTACTCCTCTTAAGGACTGATTCTTTCTTTGCTATTATGGTTAGAAAACGTTTTGCAACATGACCAGATTTCATGCATCTCTCACACATGACTTTTTTGAAACGCGTGTTCCTCTTGGTTTGCAATCTCTCATGCACTCTGTCTTCATCACGTGAATGTTTTTCTTTCACTTTACCACTAGCCCTGGATTTTCCTTTTTCAAGTTTCGTAATTCTTTCCAAATATTCTGGCCAGATGACCAATATGTCATTTGGAACTATTGCAGCTAGTTTGGATCTTCCACATGGGTTCATCTGAGTTTCAACCCAATTAGTTATTCTTTTGGATGAATGGACCTTCAATTCCATGGATCTAAAATCATGGGTCTTCTCAGCTCCCCTACATGAGATCTACTTGGGGAAATGTGTGTTCACACTATTCTTCTAATTTCTTCCCAAGGCACTTGCTTCATACTTAGACAACATCAGAGGTCTTCTTTTCTTATCAACAGTTAAATCATGTTTATATGGACATGTGCTTACCTTGTGACCACTGACGTTGCATACATAACAGATGTTATCAAGCATTCCAAATATGTTTTCTATAAAAAAATTCTTCTGGACTTGCAGATGTTGCTTCTTCTTCTCTAGATTTATTCCCTTTGATACATGATTTCTTTGTGCTTTTAAGTTAAAGGGATTGTACCAACAATCCAGTGCACAATGCCCAAATCTGTTGCAGCACAAACATTGAACCACAAATCATTTCTTCTTTATTTCTTCTATATGAGGTTGTTGGGCCTTCTTCCTAATGTTTTTTTCTTTAACTGGGGAACCATATTCGAATTTTTTCTTAATATCCACCCTATCCATGGTGGAAGGATTCTTCTCCTCACCTTTCATCATCCATACTAGTTTAGAATTTTTTTTAGCCTACACTGATTGTGGGAATGTATTTAGAAACATGAGTACAAGATGGTTTGGATGGTACCGTCACATTCTCAGTTGCTTTTGATAGATCAATGAGTGATGTCATGATCTTCTTATCACATGTTGGAGGTGTTTTGGCTTTTTCATCCTCTAGTGTGCATTAAATAGAAATAGATATTGTTTCTTGGGATGGATAATCAAAATTTTCATAATCATCTTGTCACATGTTGAAGTTATTTCAGCTTTAGTAACCTCCAGTGAGCATTGAGTACCAACAACAACTGATTCTATTTAATTCTTTTTTGAAGTTCAATATTTGTCTTCTAAGTATTTTTCAGTTGGGCATCCAAATTTTTAATTTCAACATTGAGGATGATCCTCTGATCTTCAATAATGATCATATTCCCTTCACAAGTCTTCTTCAATCCTTCAACTTCAACTTCATGTATCTCAAATTTTTCTGGTAACAAAGATTCAAGTTCTCTGAATATATTTGATGTTTCTTCCAAACCAAGACTCTTGACTTCAGTGCTCTTCTTAAGATCGGCTTTAAACACATGGATCTTTTCTTTTCAAGTCTCATTGACTCCCACTATTTCTTCAAAGACTTTAATCTATTTGGTGAGCTTTGAGAATTCAATAATCTTTCCTTCCATGCCCTTTTCCAAATTATCAACTTCTCATTCCAATCAATTTATCTCAGCCTGCATGCATTGAAATATTCTAAAAATAGGAGAAACTCTTTCTTCAGGAATATCACACAGATAGGTTCTTAATTTTTCCTGAAAACTTGGGATACAAGTGTCTTCTTTTCTCCTGGTAGGAACCTGAGCCACATTCTCTATACTTTCCAAGCCTGATATTTCTTCATTATTGGAAGGGCATGGAGAAATAGAGAATGCATCATCTTTTGATATGAGGGACTTATTCAACTGCTTCTTCTCTTTCTTTTTCCTCTTTGTCATGGTCTTTCTGGATGTAGGCTTCTTCTTAGAAATTCCTGAATCTTCATCAAGACTGCACTTCATTGTTGACATTAGGAAAGAAACTCAAATCCTCTTTTGAATAGAATTACTATAGAGTATCCAAGATACGTGAACCTTTCCTCTGATACAACTTGCAGGACCCTGGGACACCTTGAGAGGGGAGGGGTGAATCAGGGTGTCAACTTTTTCTTTTAAAAAACAAGGATCTTGTTCCCACATTGGTAAGAACTAGTTAAAACTGTATGATGGATATGATCAGCAAAGAAACATTCACATGCGAAGATATGACACAACAATTTTTACTTGGTTCACCACTAAGGGCTACGTATAATGAGCATACACCGACACGTTTCCAGTCGTACCAAATTCCACTAAAATTTACTTGCTGTGGATTACAAAGGTTTGGGCATACTCACACTGTCCCAGGCTCACTACCTTTACAAAAGTTCAGGGATAGCTCACTGCGTCCCTCAGGTCACTCCCGTAGAATCCACCTGGATCACTTCCTTTGGTGAAGTCCCACTCGGTCTGTAGACATGAAGGTCTCTGCAACAGATTGACATGAAGTTCTTTGTCACCTGTTCAAAATGAGACTTTTCTTGCATCAGGTTTCAGATTTGATGCTCTTTCCAGTTCAATCCTTCGTCTTTAGTGAAATGACTAATTCACTAGATCTTATTGTCTTTGTTTTCCTGAATCACAACCACTTATGTGATTTCTCAATAAATGAAGATCAACATACATGGCATCATTAGAATCAGTTCTCCATGTATACATTAGTTCATGCATGTATCATATATATTTCCTCTTTAATATCACATTTAACTGAAGGTATGGGGCAATCTTCCAGCTTTCATGCATCTCCAAAGTGTCTAGAGAACTTCAACTACACCTGGCGTGCTTCCCAAAGATAGGTGTGCCAGTTTCAAGATGGCACGCAAGTCTCAGCGGGCATGTCCAAACCGGCACGCAAGTTCACCTCAACCACTTGTGTGACACTCACTTCTTGAATTTCAAACTTGTGTGACCCACTTCATTTCTCGCCGTAACCACATTGGGCGTGCAAATATCACCTGGTGTGAAAAATACTACATGTGCGACCACACACCACTTGTGTGACCACCACACCTACGTGACGAGATCTTTGATTTTCTCTAAAAGTTGGGATCGTACAAAATGAGGAGAGGTCGACCTGTATTTATAGGCATTTGGACACCCTGCACGATGGCGCACAAGTCTCCCCTCTCAAGGCACAAGTCTCTGCCCCTTCATGTAACTTGTGCGACCAACTTCCAAACTTGAGCGCCCTTCTCCCTTTGCCATATTTTCATGTTCTGATCTTGAAAAACAACAAGCGTTCAAGTTCCCAAGCCTCCAAGTAATCGGCATGCAAGTCCCTTTTTCCGCGCTAGTCACTTGCACGACCAAACCCAAAACTTGCGCGGCCCTTTTCCCTTTTCCATATTTTGATGTTATGATCTTGAAAAACATATGGCGCATAGGTTTCCTCTCCTTTATGTCAACGATGCATATGTCCCTTTGCAAAAAACCACTTTTCTTCATCTGTTAATTTTTAGGCCAATTTTTTTTGCAAACACTGGAAGACAGAGCCACCTTGTATCTACTATTTTTGTACCTCCTCAAGATCATTCATTCCTTTTTCTTCGTTCTTGAATAAAATAGGGATCGTTAGCCACAACCCTTGAACTCGACATTCCACCATGAAATCTCCTTTGTCAAAAAATTTGTGTGTCCTTGTTTGCTTTGTCAACAAGCACAATCACCTCAAAAGAAAACATATTTTCTGTGTTTTTCCTTCTTCAGCAACTCTTCTTCTTTCATCACAAACTCCACTATCGTGATATATATCATTTGATAGATCAGATTTATCATCATCATATTTTGATACAATGTAAAGTACATGGCTATCTCATAATTCCAATCCCTTTCACATTATCTTCTTCAACCGTCATTCTCTACCTCATGCAAATAATATGATTCTATTCTCCAAGAAGTATCTTGCATGGTTCACGTGAAATAAAGATGAATTTCATGGTCTTCATAAAATCCCCATTTTTATTTATTCATCCTCAGATGGATTATACCTCACAATTCTTTACTGTTGTAAATAATGTGTCACCTTTGACACATGTTCTTTGAACTTTTGATCAGTACAACCATCATATGAATTTCCATTCCTACATTTCATTGGAGTACTTCTTGATCTCCATAATTTTGATCTTCATTGGCAACTATTGACAAAAAAAATACAACCTTATACACAACGTGGTCCCAACAATCTCCCCCTTTGTATTTATCTATCAATACCTTACATATCTTCTGAATTGAATTCTTCAATGTCAAAATGAGAATCTTCTCTTCAATAAACCTTTCTTTTCAAATGTTCATTTCACTTTCTATCTCCCTTATTTACAAGAAATACAAAGACCATGGTAGGGAGGGTATCAATATATACTTAAGAAATATTTCATTAATCATATCACTCTAAGTCTACTTGAGAAATTCTCGATGTAGAAAACAAGAGGATTTGATTTAGACAACAAGGATGTCCATTATTCATAGATCATGACACCACATGAGAAGATAACTCATGTATTTTGACTCCAAGGGTTTACCACTTTCATTTCAAGAAAAAAAAATCAAATGTGATATGGAATAATCAACCTAAAACTCTTGTACTCACATCATCAATCAAATCAAAAACATACAAGTGAAATCGGCAGGATAAGTGGCCTTTGTGCACTTCCATTCTTCTTAGGTCACTGTTCAAATTAGTTAATCTCCTTCTATGAAATGATCTCTGTTCTGAGTAACCATGGTTGAGGGATTTATAAATGACATACCTTCTCCAATGACATGATCTTCATGAAATTTATAGAGTAATTTCTTTTAATAATAGTTGGAGTTGATACTGATTGAAACAATGTTTTTGGAAGCTTCTCCATTTTTCTCCCCCTCAAGGGAAACACTCTTCATCATCATCATCAAGAGTGATACTTTATCATCTTAATCTATGAATATCAATTGAATAATCTTCAAAGGATGGAAAATTCTTTAGATTAGCTATCAAGAGTTGACAACATTCACTATTTCTCAGGTTCTCCACCTGAGAGCATGATTCACCTTCAATTACCTGTATTATTAGCACAAATACAATACAAAAATGATTAAGGGAATAAGGTGGTTCCTCATTGATTCATTAGTATTAGTTTCATGGTTGAGTTGCTTTTCTCAACCAAGTTCCTTTGTTCCCTACAGTCTTCATGCATGCACATTTGAACATATGTTCTGATATTTGTTGATGTGGCATGGCTCTCTTCACATTCTCTTCTACTTTGTGTGGAGAATTGTTCTTCTTAATAGCCATCATATATGATACATTATTACTCCTCTTAAGGACTGCTTCTTGATCTACTATTAAGGTTAGACAACCATTTTCAATGTGACCAGATTTCATGCATCTCTCACACAGAACTTCTTTGACACATGTGTTTCTATTGTTTTGCAATCTCTCATGCACTCTGTCTTCATCCCGTGAATGTTTTTATTTTACATTACCACTAGACCTAGATTTTCTTTTTTCAAGTTTCTTCATTCTTTACAAATCTTCTATCCAGACGACCAATATGTCATTTGGAACTGTTTCTGCTGGTTTGGATCTTTCACATGGGTTCATCAGAGATTCATACCACTTAGTTTTTCTTTTGGATGAATGACCCTTCAATTTCATGAATCTAAAATCTTTTGTCTTATCAGCATCCCTACTTGAGATCTTCTTGGGGAAATTTGTGTTCACACTAATCTTCTGATTTCTTCCCAAGGTACTTGCTTCATACATAGATGACATCAGATGTCCTATTTTCTTATCAACAATGAAAGCATGTTGAGATGGACATGTTCTTACCTTGTGACCACTACCGTTGCAAACATCATTGATGCTATCAAGCATTCCAAATATGTTTGCTGTAAATAGATTCTCTTGGACCTGCAGATGTTTCTTCTTCTTCTATGGATTTATTCCCTTTCATATAGGCTTTCTTTATTCTTTTTCATTAATGGGATTGTACTGACAATCCAGTTCACAATTCCCAAATCTATTGCAGCACCAACATTGACCCACACATTTTTTCTTCTTTATTTCTTCTGTATGAGGTTGTTGGGCCTTCTTCCTAATGTGTTTTTCTTTATCTGGGGAACCATATTTTAAAATTTTCTTCATATCCACCCAAGCCATGGTGGTAGGTTTCTTATCCTCACCATTCATCATCCATAATTGTTTAGAATTTTTCTTCCAGCTAGCATAGATTATGGGAATGCAGTTAGAAACATGAGTACAAGATGGTTTGGATGGTACCTTCACTTTCTCAGTTGCTTGTGATAGATCAATGAGTGAAGTCATGATCTTGTTATCCCATGTTAGAGGACTTTTGGCTTTAGAATCCTCTAGTGTGCTTTGAATAGCAACATATATTGTTTCTTGAGATGGAAAATCAAGAGTTTTCATAATATTCTTGTCACATGTTGAAGGTATTTCAGCTTTATTATCCTCTAGTGAGCATTGATTACCAGTAGAAATTGACCATTTTTCATTCTTTTGTGAAGTCTCAATATGCGTCTTCTCAAGATTTGTCAGTTGGGCTTCCAATTTTTGACTTTCAATATTGAGGATGATCTTCTGATCTTCAATCATGATCATATTACCTTCACAAGTCTTCTTCAATCTTTCAACTTCATCTTCATTCATCTAAACTTTGTTTTGTAACAAAGAATCAAGTTCTCTGAATCTCTTGGAAGTTTCTTCCAAACCAAAACTGTTAACTTCAGTTCTCTTCTTTAGCTTAGCTTCAAGCACATTGATCTTTTCTTTTAGAGTCTTATTGACTACCTCTATTTATTCAAAGACTATAATCTATTTCATGAGATTTAAGTATTCAAGAATTTTTCTCTTCCAATCCCATTTCCACATCATCAGCTTCTATTTACAATCTATTGATCTCATCCTGCATGCATTGAAATATTCTAAAAATAGGAGCAACTCTTTCTTCAGGAATATCATGTATATTGTTTATTAATTTATCTTGTTCAGTTGGGATACAAGTGTCTTCCTTTCCTATGGTAGAAACCTGATCCACCTACTCGATACTTTCTAAGCCTGATATTTCTTCATTATTGGAAGGGAATGGAGAACTAGACACTAAATATCCTTTGGATAGGAGGGAATTATTCAACTGCTTCTTCTCTTTATTTTTCCTGTTTGTCATGGTCTTGCTGGATGTAGGCTTCTGCTAAGAAATGATTGAATATTCATCAAGACTGCACTTCATTGTTGACTGTAGGAAAGAAACTCAAATCCTTTTCTGAATAGAATTACTATAGAGTATCCAGCATACGTGAACCTTTCCTCTGATTCCACTTGTAGGACCCCAGAACCCTGAGAGGGGAGGGGTGAATCATGGTGTCAAAATTTTATTTTAAAAAACAAGGATCTTATTCCCACGTTGGTACGAACTAGTTAAACCTGTATGATGGATATGATCAACAATGAAACATTCACATTCAAAGAGATGACAAGAATTTGTTTACCTGGTTCACCACTAAGGGCTACATCCAAGGAGAATACGGCGACAAGTTTCCAATTGTACCAAATTCCACTAAACATCACTAGCTATGGATTACAAAGGTTCGAGCACTATCACTCTGTCCCAGGCTCACTACCTTTACATTAGTTCAGGGAAAGCTCACTGCGTCCCTCGAGTCACTCCCGTAGACTCCCCCTGGCTCACTGCATTTGGTGAAGTCACACTCAGTTTATAGATGTGAAGGTCTATGAAATAGATAGACATGAAGTTCTTTGTATCCTGTTCAGCGTTAGACTATGTTTGCATTAGGGTTCAGAGTTGATGCTCTTTCCAGTTCAATCCTTCGTCTTTAGTGCAATGACTAATTCACTAGATACTCTTTTCTTTGTTTGCCTGAATCACAACTACTTATGTGATTGCTCAATAAATGAAGCTCAACATTCTTGGAATCGTCAGAATTAGTTCTCCATGTATGCATGATATCATGCATTTATCATTTATATTTCCTCTATAATCTCACATTGCATCAAAGGTATCAGGCAATCTTCCAGCTTTCATGCAGCTCCAAAAAGTCCAGTGAACATCAACTACACCTGGCGTGCTTCCCAAGGACCAGTGCATAAGTTTTAAGGCGGCACAAAATTCGTGGTGCGCAAGTCCAAACTGACGTGCAAGTTCACCTCAAACACTTGCACGGCACTCACTTCTTCAACTTCAAACTTGCGCGACCCACTTCCTTTCCCGCCCTAACCACCTTGGGCACGAAACTATCACCTGGCGCAAAACCACTACTTGTGCAACCACACACCACGTGTGCGACCACCATGACTGCACGACAGGAGATTTTATTTTCTCTATGTGTTGAGCTCTTACAGAATGAGGAGGGTTCGACATGTATTTATAGGCATTTGGACACCTTTTGCGATGGTGCAGATGTCTCCCCTCACCGCGCAAGTCTCGGTGTGCAAGTCTCTGCCCCTGCAAGTCACTTGCGTGGCCAACATCCAAACATGATTGCCATTCTACCTTTATCATATTTTCATGTTCTGATCTTGAAAATCAATAGGTGCGGAAGTTACCAATCCTCCAAGTAATCAGCACGCAAGTCCCTTTTGTCGTGCTAGTCACTTGCACAACCAAACCCAAAACTTGTGCGGTCCTTATCCCTTTACCATATTTTGATTTTCTAGTCTTGAAAAACATATGGCATGAAATTTTCCTCTCCTTTAAGTCAACATCACACAAGTCCCTTTTTCAAAAACCACTTTTCTTCATTTGTCAATTTTCAAGCCCAATGATTTTGCAAACATTGGAATGTGGTACCACCTTGTATCTTCTCTTTTTGTACCGCCTCCAGATCCTTCATTACTTTTTCGTCATTCTTGAATCAAACATGGATCATTAACCATATCCCTTGAACTCAAAATTCCACCATGAAATATCCTTTTTCAAAAAATTTGTGTGTCATTGTTTTCTTTGTCAACAAGCACAATCACCTCAAAAGAAATCTTCTTTTATGTGATTTTCCATCTTCAAAAACTCTTCTTCTTTGATCACAAACTCCACTATCGTGATATATATCCTTTCATAGATCAGATTTATCACCATCATATTTTTATACAATGTGAAGTGCATGGCCATCTTATAATTCCAATCCCTTTCACATTGTCTTCTTCAACCGTCATTCTCTACCTCATTAAAATCATATGATTCTATTCTTCAAGAAGTCTCATGCATGGTTTAGGTTAAATTAGGAAGAATTGAATGGTCTTCATCAAAACCCCAATCTTCTATAATCATCCTCAAATGGATTATACCTCACCATTCAGCACTATTGTAAACAATTTGTCACCATTGACACATGTTATTTGAACTTATGATCAGTACAACAATCTTTTGAATTTCCATTCCTACATTTCATTGGAGTACTTCTTGATCTCCTTCATTTTGATCTTCATTAGAAACAATTAAAAAAAAATACAACCTTATACATAATGTGGTCCCAACAATATCCCCCTTTGTATTTTGTTGTCCATACCTTACATATATTCTGAAATGAATTCGTCAATGTCAAAATGAGAATCTTCTCTTCAATGAACTTTTCTTTTCAAATGTTCATTTCACTTTCTCTCCCCATTATTGACAAGAAATACAAATCTCATGGTAGGGAGGGTATCAATCTATAATTAAGAAATATTTCATTAATCATTTCACTCTAATTCTACTTGATCAATGCTCGATGTAGAAAACAAGAGGATTTGATTGAGACAACAAGGCTGTCCATTATTCACAGATCATGATACCACTTGAGATGAGAACTCATGTATTTTGTCTTAAAGGGATTACCACATTAGTTTCAGGAAAAAGAAATCAAATGTGATATGGAATAATCAACCTGAAACTCCTGCAATCACATCAGCAAACAGATCAAAAACATTCAAGTGAAATCGGCAGGATAAGTGGCCTTGGGGAACCTCTGTTCTTCTTATGTCACGGATCAATTCAGTTACTCCCCCTCAATAGAATGATCTCTGTTCTGAGTAACCAAGGTTGAGAGATTGAGAAATGGCATACCTTCTCTAATGACCTGATCTTTAAGAAATTTATAGATTAATTTCATTTAATACCAACTGGAGTTGATACTGATTAAAATAATGATTTTGGAAGCTTCTTCATTTTTCTCCCTCTCAAGGGAAACAATCCTCATCATCTTCATCAAGAGCGATCCTTCATCATCTTAATCCTTGAATATCAATTGAATAATATTCCAAGGATGGAAAATTCTTTAGATTAGCTATCAAGAGTTGACAACATTCACTATTTCTCCGGTTCTCCCCCTGAGAGAATGCTTCACCTTTAATTACCGAAATTATTAACAAAAATACAATACATAAATGATTAAGGGAATAAGTTGGTTCCTCTATGATTCATCAGTATGAGTTGCATGGGTGAGGTGCTTTTCTCAACCAAGTTCCTCTATTCACTGCAGTCTTCATGCCTGCACATTGGAACATATGTGCTGATATTTTTTATGTTCCATGGCTCCCTTCACATTCTCTTCTTAATTGTGTGGAGAATTGTTCTGCTTAATAGCCATCATATATGATAC
Organism: Viscum album; assembly: GCA_963277665.1. NCBI lineage: Eukaryota > Viridiplantae > Streptophyta > Magnoliopsida > Santalales > Viscaceae > Viscum > Viscum album. The sequence goes on from OY728144.1 coordinate 303,703,679, forward strand.
ATTCTTATTCCTTTTAAGGAATGCTTCTTTCTCATTTATTAAGGTTAGACAAACTTTTGCAACGTGACCATATTTCATGCATCTCTCACATAGAACTTCATTGACACATGTGTTTCTCTTTGTTTTCAATCTCTCATGCACTCTGTATTCATCACGTGAATTTTTTTCTTTTACTTTACCACTAGCCTTGTATTTTCCTTTTTCAAGTTTCTTCATTCTTTACAAATCTTATGGCCAGATGACCAATATGTCATTTGGAACTATTGCATCTGGTTTGGATCTTTCATAGGGGTTCATCTGAGTTTCATCCCACTTATTTTTTCTTTTGGATGAATGACCCTTCAATTTCATGGATCTAAAATCCTGGGTCTTCTTAGCTTCCCTATATGAGATCTTCATGGGGAAATGTGTGTTCACACTATATTTCTGATTTTTTTCCCAAGGTACTTGCTTCATATATAGATGACATCAGAGGTCATCTATTCTTATCAATAGTGAAATCATGTTGAGATGGAAATGTGCTTACCTTGTGACCACTGCAGTTGCATACATCACAAATGTTATCAAGTATTCTAAATCTATTTTCTAGAAACAAATGCTTCTGGACCTGCAGATGTTTCTTCTTCTTCTCTGGATTTCTTCCCTATGATAAATGCTTTCTTTCTGCTTTTTCATTAAAGGGATTGTACCAAAAATCCAGTGCACATTTCCCAAATCTGTTGCAGCACCAACATTGACCCACAAATAGTTTCTTCTTTATTTTTTGTTTATGATGTTTTTGGGCCTTCTGACTAATGTTTTTTTCTTTATCTCTGGAATCAACTTCCAATTTTTTCTTCATATCCACCATATCCATGGTGGTAGGTTTATTCTCCTCACCTTTCATCATCCATAATTGTTTAGAATTTTTCTTCCAGCCTACACTGATTGTGGGAATGTATTAAGAAAAATGAATACAATATGGTTTGAATTGTACCTTAAATTTCTCAGTTTCTTGTGATAGATCAATGAGTGAAGTCATTATCTTCTTATCACATGTTGGAGGTCTTTTGGCTTTAGCATCCTCCAGTTTTCATTGAATAGCAACAGATATTGACTCTTCAGATGGATAATCAAGAGTTGTCATAATCTTCTTGTCACATGTTGAAGGTATTTCAGTTTTAGTATCCTCTAGTGAGCATTGAGTACCAACATCAACTGATTATGTTTCAATCTTTTTTGAAGTCTCAATATGTGTGTTCTCAAGATTTTTCATTTGGGCTTCCAATTTTTGAATTTCAATATTGAGGATGATCTTCTGATCTTCAGTCATGATCATCTTCCCTTCAAAAGTCTTCTTCAATATTTCAACTTCATCTTCATGCATCTCAACTTTGTTTTGAAACAAAGAGTCAAGTTCTATAAATCTCTTGGAAGTTTCTTCCAAACCAAAGCTCTTAGCTTCTGTGCTCTTCTTCAGATCAGATTCAAGCGCATGGATCCTTTCTTTTAGAGTCTTATTGACTCCCTCTATTTCTTCAAAGACATTAATATTCTTGGTGAGCTTTAAACATTCAAGAATTTTTACTTCCAATCCCTTTTCCACATTATCAGTTTCTCTTTCCAATCGACTGATCTCAACCTGCATGCATTGAAATATTCTAAAAACATGAGCAACTCTTTCTTCAAGAATATAACGCATATTGATTATTAATTTCTGATAATCACTTGGGATACAAGTGTCTTCTTTTCCTATGGTAGAAACCTAAGCCACCTACTCGATACTTTCCAAGACTATTATTTCTTCATTATTGGAAGGTCATGGAGAACTAGACACTGCATCTCCTTTGGATATGAGGGAATTCTTCAAATTTTTCTTCTCTTTATTTTTCGTGTTTGTCATGGACTTGCTGGATGTAGGATTCTGCTCAGAAATGAATGAATCTTCATCAATACTACACTTCATCTTTGAATTTAGGAGAGAAACTCAAATCCTATTCTGAATAGAATAACTATAGAGTATCTAACATACACGAACCTTTCCTCTGATACCATTTGTAGGACCCCGGGACACCCTGAGAGGGGAGGGGTGAATCAGGGTGTCAACTTTTTCTTTTAAAAAACTAGGATCTTGCTCCCATGTTGGCTGGAACTAGTTAAACCTGTATGCTGGATATGATTTGCAATGAAACATTCACATGCAAAGAGATGACACAACAATTTTTACTTTGTACACTATTAAAGGCTACGTCCAAGGAGTATACACTGACAAGTTGATGGTCATACCAAATTCCACTACACTTCACTAGGTTTAGAATACAAAGATTCGAGCACAATCACTCTATCCCAGGTTCACTTCCTTTATAAAAGTTTAGGGATAACTCACTTCACCCCTCGGGTCACTCCCATAGACTCCCCCTGGCTCACTTCCTTTAGTGAAGTCCCACTCATTTTATAGACGTGAAGGTCTCTGAAACAGAAAGAAATGAAGTTCTTTGTCTCCTATTCAACATTAGAATTTTCTTACATAAGGGTTCAGATTTGATGATCTTTCTAGTTAAATCTTTCTTCTTTAGTGCAATGACTAATGCACTAGATCCTCTTGTCTTTGTTTGCATGAATCACAACCACTTATGTAATTTATCAATAAATGAAGCTCAACTTACTTGGAATCATCAGAATCAGTTCTCCATGTACGCATGAGATCAGGCATGTATCATTTAGATTTCCTCTTTAATATCACTTTGCACTGAAGGTATCGGGCAATCTTCTAGCTTTCGTGCAGCTCCAAAAAGTCTGGCGAACTTCAACTACACGTGGCACGCTTCCCAAGACATGGAACACATGTTTCAAGATGGTGCGCAAGTATCGGCGTGAAAGTCCAAACCGATGTGCATGTTCACCTCAACCACTTGTGCGACACTCGCTTCTTCAACTTTAAACATGCGCGACCAACATCCTTTCTCACCCTAACCACATTGGGCACGCAACTATCAGCTGGCGCGCAACTACTACTTGCACGACCACACACCACTTGCACAACCACCACACCTACGTGAAGGGATCTCTGATTTTCACTAAGTGTTGAGCTCATACAGAATGAGGAGGGGTCGACCTGTATTTATTGGCATTTGGACACCATGCATGACGGTGCACAAGTCTCTCCTCACCGAGAAAGTCTCAACGCGCAAGTCTCTACCCCTGCAAGTCACTTGTGCGACCAAATTCCATGATTCTGCACCATTCTCCTTTTTCCAAATTTTCTTGTTCTGATCTTGAAAAAAAATAGGTGCGCAAGTTCCCCAGCATCCATGTAATTAGAGAGAAAGTCCCTTTTTCCGTGCTAGTCACTTGCGCGACCAAACCTAAAACTTGCGCGACCCTTATCCCTTTTCCATATTTTGATGTTTCGATCTTGAAAAACATATGGCACACAAGTTTCCTATCCTTTAAGTCAATGGAGCGCAAGTCCCTTTGCCAAAAACCACTTTTCTTCATTTTTCAATTTTTCGGCCCAAACATTTGGCAAACATTGGAAAACAGTGCCACCTAGTATCTGCTCTTTTTGTACCACCTCCAGATCATTCATTACTTTTTCGACATTCTTTAATCAAACATGGATCATTAACCATAGCCATTGAAATCAACATGCCACCATGAAATCTCATTTGTCAAAAAATTTGTGTGTCATTGTTTTCTTTGTCAACAAGCACAATCACCTCAAAAGAAAACTTCTTTTCTGTGATTTTCCTTCTTCAGCAACTCTTATTCTTTCCTCACAAACTCCACTATCATGATATATATCCTTTGATAGATCATCTTTATCATCATCATATTTTGATACAATGTGAAGTGCATGGCCATATTAGAATTCCAATCCCTTACACATTATCTTCTTCAACCATCATTCTCTACCTCATAAAAATCATATGTTTCTATTCATGAAGAAGTCTCTTGCATGGTTCACGTGAAATTAGGAAGAATTGCATGGTCTTCATAAAATCCACATTCTTCTTTAATCATCCTCAGATGGATTGTACCTCCCAATTCTTCACTGTTGTAAACAATGTGTCACCATTTACACGTGATCTTTAAACTTATGATCAGTACAAAAATCATATGAATTTCAATTCCTCCATTTCATTGGAGTACTTCTTGATCTCCATAATTTTGATCTTCATTGGAAACTATTGAAAACAAATAAAACCTTATACACAAAGTGGTCCCAACAGTTCATTATTTAGAATTTAATTGGTGATGCATATTGAGAAGAATATATGTGACAATTTGATCTTCACATTGCTTAATGAGCATATAATGTTTAAGGATTGTCTCAATGCTTGGAAATACTTACAAGAAATGAACATAAAACGAGATCTCTAGCCAGATGAGAATTAAAAGTATGCTCTGGAAATTTTTGCAATCAAAAATAGGGATAAAGAAACATTCCTTCGAATTTTAAAGCATGGGAAAGTATCTGATGGGTATTCATATAACATCTTGAAGTGTTTTTACTTAAATAATCGTAATATACATGGATTTAAATGTCACAATTCACATATTTTTTATACCAGTTTCTACCATTGGAACTGCGTAAATTTTTACCTGAAAATGTTACTGCTGTTTTACTCCAATTTTGAATATTTTCAGGTAACTATGAGAGAAATATATACATTAATTTTATCTTGAAAGCCTTCAAGAAAGGTTTGTATTGTCACTTTGTGCAATGGAGATGATCTTTCCTTCGTCGTTTTTACTGTTATGATGCATTTAACCATGCATTTGGTTGTGGAAGATAAATTTGGAGTCCCCATTCATTATTGATGGATGTATCCAATTGAGAGGTATTTTATTTATATGTTTTTTCAGTTAAGTAAACAATTTTGTCACTTAATTAAATGCATTATTATATTTGTTTTTTTTATTTCATAGATATCTTGGGCATTTGAAATAATACATGAGAAATAAATCTCAACCTGAAGGCCCTATTGCTGAAGGCTATTTGTCAATAGAGTGTCTTACCTTTTGTTCAAGATACATGTATGATATTGAGATAATATTTAATCAAGTTGGATGTGTTGAGAACACATTGACTCAATCTCAAATACATGGGAAATCAAAAATATTTCTTGTTATTGGTTGATCAGTTGGGTGGATCTCAAATGTAACACTGACAAAAATGGAATTATTATAGGCACATAGCTATGTGCTTCTCAATAGTGAAATTGGAAATCCATTTACTGATGAGTTGAGGATACAAACAAAGAGATGAATGAGAGGCAGAACATGAAATGATGAAGAAAAAACAAAATCTATTAATAAATATCTTGTAGAATGGTTTTCACAATGTGTAAGTTCATAAATATTTCAATAAATACAAATATTTAGTTGACACATATATTTTTTAATTCTAATAAAGTACACTTCTTTTTTCATATCATTAATACTGATACTTGGGAAGAGTTGTCAAAATATTTGAATTTTCTTGCTCGAGGCCATCAAAAACAATTTAGAAAGTTCGACGCTTACAATGTGAATGGATTTAGATTTCATACAGTCGATTTGGAAGAGGGTTTGAAAAAATAGAATAGTGGTATATTTAAATTTTCTGAAGTGGGTACTATGGAAAGGTGAGCGATATTATTGAATTAAACCACCACAAGAATTTTGTTGTTGTTGTATTCAAATGAAATTGGGTGAATATTATTAGGGGTTTTAAAAGTGATTAATTGAAATTTACTTCTCCGAACATCTCTCGCTCGATGGATGTTAGTGATCATGAACTGCATGATCCATATATCTTATCATCACATGTAAAATGGTATATTATGTGAATGATGTTGTGGATGAAGGCTAGAGTGTAGTTTATCACATAAAACAAATATATTTGTATGATATGGGTGGTGAAGTGGATGATTTTTCCTCTGACATTGAATCTATCAGCAACAATAATCAAAAGTGCCCCATGATATTGAAAATATTAGTCTAGCAAGGATGAATGAATTGGATGAAGTAATGGAGTAGGAAACCAACATGATCAAAGGAGAAAATGATTGTATGTACAATTATGCATTCATTTTGAAACAACTTATTTCATTTGTGTAATCATTCATTATCATTTTTATGTATATTTTGTTTGTTAGTACTGTTCATTTGTTATCTTTTTTAAATTTTTATCTAGAAACATATTTTGAAATATATGTTCAAAACATAATTTTATTTGATTAAATGACAGGAATGCCAAAAAGTAAGTGATATACTATTTCATCGACCACTAAGACATATGATGATCCATCTGTCTCCCTCTCTATGATATATGAGCCACCATCCGCTAGCCCCATACACCATCTCTCACACCCTCTATGAGTGTTCCTTCAACATCTTAGTAGTCACCTCCTACATCAGGAGCCTCAGTAGTGGGGGAGTTGTGCACCACTTCTAGTTATTCATGGGGATACTGGAGGGTGACTGTTATATTTAGAAATTTTAATACGAAGAAATTTATTCCACTTTTTTATACTAACTTTTTGTTCTTAAATATTAAGATAATGAAATTTTAGAGAAAAATATAAAACGTTTAGATGTGTGAAATCTGATCGGAGAGAAGATAGTTGTCCCATTTGATTCATATGTGGTCCCTAAAGATGACTTTGTAGGATTACATGGCCATATTTTAGGGCAACTGGCCGCAAATCCCGTTTCCCTTCCTATTTATTATGATTATTGGAGACATATGCCTGAAAGTTGAGAAAATGATGTTTTTGATTCCCATAAAAAGGTAATTTTAATACATTATGGTGTAATTGAATGTCATGTTATTAATATTTTCCAAATAAATTTCTGTGTACATATGTTTTTCCACTTTACGGTTTCTGATGTGATAGCACGAAATTGTACGTTAAAAAATCTTTGAAAAAAATTGAATGACATTAAATGGTTATTGTTGGGAGATTTCAACGATACTTCGTTGTCCGCCCAACATATGTATGACAAGATACCTGATGAGGTACCCAAAGAGCAATGGATTGTTTTTGTTAACAAACATCATGATGAGAAGCAGATGATATTTAAATATATATTACTATAATAATACCATTTTACATTTATACATGTATATGAAGAGGAGATGACAATGAATACATTACTATTAAATTTCATTTCATTTATTTCAGGATCTTTTGAGAAAGAAGGCATCATGCCGAGCTAAGAAGGTCATTCCTTACACTATGATGTCAAAGAATTTTTATAGAATATGATCTACTTTGATAAAATTTTCCTTAGTTTAAATATTTATAAGAAAATATTATTTTTTTAATATATGAAATTTTTTATTTTTGTTTTTTTTATGCAGTGACAGACTTTAGGTCCTGAAGCATCCCGAAGAGAATTGTGGTTGAATGTTAACAAAAAATATGATGGAAGCTTTGTTAATGAGCGCATCGAAGAAGTTGGAATATTAACTCATTTTTCAATATAATAACTTATTATCAGTTGTTATTATGTTAATATATATTTCTTCTAATATTACTACCATTTTATTTATAGGTAAAAATTAAAGAACAGTGGGATGCCAATCCTGCGTAGTCCTACTCAGTCTCCAAGGATGACCTAGTTTCTAAAATCATTGGGAAGCAGCATCCCAGTAGAGTTCGTGAGATGGGTTTGGGACCCATTCTATCTGTGTTCATTGGTAGGCCACCAAGGATTACATCTGCATCTACTCTTGGTTGTAGTCACTCCAAACCCTGAGATACTCAGAGAGAGATTGTTTCTCTACAAAACACAGTTTCCGACCATGGGGCTCAGATATCCATTTTATAGAAAGAGTTGAATGATTTATTTAAGAAGACGATTGGATCTTCACCTGATGGTATTGCATTGACTAGTGGGGAGGAGTTAAATCACAAAAATTCAAAATCATTTAGTTTTCAAACTTTTATTGGTATTAATTTTAATTATAAATATAAAACAATATTTAATTTTCAATATAATGTTCTTTCAGGTGGTAGCAGGAAGTAGAGATGGAGGTGGGGAGAGTGATGAGCTATGTTCATCATTAGAGCATGGAATTTTTTTGTTGATATGTTGGACAAATACGGTAATAGTCTATTTGAATATGTATCATGCGAGGCACATAGTTTCTGTCAAACATTTTCATGACCAAACATTTTCTTTATTTCTTTTGTTTCCTTTTATGTATTTTATTGATTTCTGATGTTTCCATTTATGTCTTGATTTCTCGAGTGTAGTATGAACAATATATGTCGATTATTTTTTGTCATGAATCATGTTTTATGATTCATTTTCCTAAATTTATTAGGTTTTTTACCCAAGGATGAATGATAAAAAACATATCCTATAGTAACATGAATCAATACATTCATAGTTCTTGGAAAATGTCCTATATTAAAATATTTCTCGTGTATAGGAGGAGAAGGATGATATGTATGGGAACCATTATGTGAGAAATAAATAAACAAATTGAGGTGAATTAAGAAGGGTCTCACCTTTCGGGTATAACCAGTGTGATTACAGTTTTCACCAATGCTTATTATAGGAGATCCCAACATGATTACAATTATTGAAACATCAAGAATCAATCTACATATAGTTTTTATATAATACCCCTATTAATATTAGGCTCTTTCCTAGGGTAAGAGTCATTTTTTCATAACATAGGTTTATACATAAAGAACCACATGCTAATGATCCTTATTTAGATTTGGATAATATGTAGAGGAGGACAGGTCCTACTAGGTAGAATGCTCTAAGAAGTATCAAGTCTTACAAGATGGACCATGCATTACTTAGTTTAACATCATGAGAAAATGACTAAATTAATCTATATTTTAAGATAATATGAAAAATACCTTATTATATGAGGTATAATGTTTTTTAAACTGATGTTTAAAAAGAAATGAACTTTTCATGATGTCAACCCTATCGATGGAAAACCAATGTGAATAAAGAATCCCAGTCACTACGATAAAGTGGGATATATTATATCGGGGTTTTGGTTGGGGTTGAGAAAGGGGATCTAGGAATCATTATGTATCCCATCAAAATAAGAATCAATCCACACATAGTTCATATAATTTTGGGGAAAATATGATCACCTTGACTTAGAATTGAGAAATAATAGGGAAACCAAAATAAATAGAATGATTGTAATGGTACATTCCCTTTATGAACTTATATTTGTGCATTATCAAGTCTTGGGGATGTTTAGGGAGAGTTTTGTGGTGATTTTGATGTTTGAGTTGGTGTTTTAGCCTTTTTATGGCCACCATTGCTTGTGAAATGACTTGTCTGGTTATGAAGGTGGTAGTTTTATGTTGGGAATTCTCTTGTGTAAAATGGGATATATAACCTCTACTTGGGGAGGAAATTGTGTTATGAGTGTTTTCCTAGTGGTTTTCCTATGAACCATGAGAATCTTGAAATTCCCTAATGTGGGCATGGAATATTGGAGGACCACCTGTCCAAAATAAGAAACCCAAGCTCACCACATTGTAGATTTGGGCATATTGAGGGTAAAATGGTTGGGAAATGGGAACTAAGTCATGGATTATATACATGGAAGAATATTGATGAACCACTATGGGTTAGACCACTCCATGTTTTAATATTTGTGGGAGGGAAAATTCCCTTTTAAAATGGGATTAAAGATAAAACGACAATGAGGGTTCAAGAGAACACTTTTACCAATCCCACCACATGAATTTTGGATATTAACCATGTTTTGGTAGAGTCTAGTGAGATTCACTTATAAATAGAATTTTTATATACTCATTGTTTTGAATTTTAGACTTTCTCTCAATTTAAGGTTGATCCTTACTCATCATCCCCTTCCCCAGTCACGTCCCTTCGTGTTCCTAACCACTTGGATCATACTGGATCATTTAGATTATAGTAATTTGATTCATGGAAACCCTCTCTTTCTACATTACTTATTTATTATATTTCTATTATATTCAAGAGTTCATTATGGTGGTAATTCTCTTCTTTTTTGGGTGGTTTTTAACGGAGTATTATTATTCATTGGATTCAATAGTGATTCACTTGAGATAAGTGGTGGTTTATCCTTGGTTCTTGTTAATTTCTACTTGAAGATGCAGTCAATGTTGGGGATCCTTCATAGTCCCTTATTTATATGTACATTTGGGTGTTTTGAACTTATTCTTGTTATTTATTCTTATATGGCCACACTAATGTGGTTTTCCAATTATGACATATTTTAAGATAGTGTGTTGTTTTGGTTTTTATAAAACATTATATGTATTTTTGTATAACCTCACCACATATAAAAACGACTAAGAATATATATTGAACTATTAAATTGGTTTCCCATGCAATATTGTATTTCTGTGTGAATACCCTTTATATTAATTTAGTAATTATGATAAATATCCTTATTGAAACTAAATTATGTGCGGTGGTTGTGATGTATAGTGGGTGTGATGTGTGGTGGTGGTGATGTGGGGTGGTTGTAATGTTGGGTTGTTGCGATGTGTTTTGGATATGATGTGTTATATGTTATATCTATTGGAATTGTTTTTTTGGGAATTGGTAATGGGCCTACAGTATCAGCTACATTTTTTTTGGTAAATCTGGCTTTAGAAGCGATTTTAACCACCGCAAAATAAATATAATATATTTAGTGGTGGTTTTAACCATTGTTACAATTACTTTATTTTTCTATCTGTGATGGTTGAAACTGCCCCTATGGACAGTAATTTAGTGGCGGTTTTAATCGCTGCTAAACAGTTTTCATAATATTTTATTATATCGCGGTGGTTTTAATTGTATTTGTTGTGGTTTTCCCTGGTGAAACTGATATTTTTTTATCAGTGGTTTTAACCGCTGCTAAATAGTTATCATATTTACTTATTATTTTGCAGTGGTTTTAATGGATTTTTCCCTGGTATCCCCCCATGAAAGTGATTTATTTTTATTGCTGTTATAACCCCTGAGAAAAAAAACCAGTTTCTCCAGGGGAAACCATCACTAAAACCATTAAAACCGCCATGAAATGAACCCACTACAACAGCTACCACAAATTGCCACTAAATCAGTGAAAAAACTGCATATTGTATCCTGACACACAATTTAGTGGAGGTTTCAAAAATACAACCGTATAACCATATGGCGGTGGTTTAAACAACCACCATTTCAAAAAAAACTTCCAGGAAATGGTCTTTTTTCTGTAGTGAAGATGGTTTCCAACCATGGGACCCAGAATTTTGTTGACTGGTTGGATCGCATGAAAATTCTTTATCCCTATAATGTCATCTCTTCTCACTTAGGCCGGACTGAGCCTCCTAAATTCACCATGATATATCTCGGTACTAGTTTTGTATCTACCTCACAGCCTTTGACATCTTAAAAGAGTAGTCACTGATGGTACAAGGGAATGAAAATTCAACCACCAGTGCTGAATCCATCTCATACCCTTGGTGAATTAATCCATTCAGAGATGTGAGTTATAATCAGGGTCTATCAAGTGTTGGAAGACTCCTCTGAAAATCACCAAGAGTATGCCTATGTGAACATCGTCGAACTAGTGGACTATAAAATGGTCTCTAATGATGAGGAATATTAGGAGATCCATCAAAATTTACTCAGACAATGCTATTGAATAAGGATTTGAGGACATGTAAACCATCAGAGGGATTCCAGATATGCCTTGAATTCTATCAAAACTAGATAGTAGGTGTTGCGTATAACTCAGTAGAAACAATCCTCTCATCCCACTCAGTAAGGCTCATCAGCACAGTTGACCATGCTATTTTTCGGAGAATAATAGCTGTAACTACACCATGATCAACCACATCTAGCTACATCCATGCCTTATTCATTTGATATTCATCCAATGGAGGTTATGATTATTTTATCTGATTAATATCATGATATTTCTAACACTAGTCAGAATCCATTAGTTCAGCCAAGAGTATCTATTGTGCCTCCTTCCAAATAGAAACCCCCTTCAGGAAGAAATGTATGCCTAACATGGAAGTATGGAATGATGAAGCACTATTCTAGTATACCTATAAAACTCTTGATTATCGAGGACCCCTGAATGTTAGAAGAGATACATGAGGATATTTTATAATCCTTGAAAAGCCTTATCCAGGTCAAAAAAGGTAGAAGTTATCAAGACTTTATACACTAATAACATTGAGAAATCCTAATGCCAATACATCATCTCATTATTCAGAGAAGATATGGGATCCTTTGGGTAGGGGACTATCCACCCAGTGTACATCACCGACCAGTTCAATGAAATTGATTTCGGTCACTATCTACATGACATAGGTTCCGGGATCAACCTCATCTTTACCTAGACACATCGTAGGCTTGGAATAATTAAAGAAGAGTTTAACCCCTCTAACCTAAAGATTCAATGTTATGAATGGACCAAACAAAGACCATGTTTAAGGATCTGTTTGAAGTCCCAGTTTGGAATCTTGGTAGAAAACACTTAATTCACAGTTGTCTTGCATGAAACCACATAAAATGCATTGATGGGTAGGAAATGAATCCATATACATGTAGTAATTCACTATTTGTATCACCAATACCTCATGTACTTCCTCAACGGTTTAGTAGGAATACATCTAGGTGATGAATATCCCTTTATCTCTAGTAAATCCCGCTATACAGACACATCCAATTTCAAGGGAAAGGATAAGATGGAGAATACCAATGTAGTTGAGCACAACACTGTCTTATCCAGCCCATGGACAAATTTTTGTGATGCATTCATCTTCCTGATTCATTGGTTGGAGGCTATGATGCCGAACATGGGGAATGGCTTCATCATTTCTAGGATAAAATGGTGTCACATCCCTAAGTACAAATAACATCATAAGATTACTTTTGACTCCTACATAGGACTGGATTGGGTGATACCATAACCCCCAACTCTTATCTAGTATCAAGATGTTTACCCCATTGCTATAATTGTGCATCATACCCGCTTCTTTTTTCAAGATGAGTTGAACCATTTCAAATTGAACTATCACCATTTATTTGATACGAATAATCGTCCCTATGGTCAAAGGGATGATGAATTGCTTCTAATACCTCTGTCTCCATGGTTTTAGAAGATCTAGAGTCCCTTATTAAGGATTATATCTCTTCTTAAGAAAGTACCAGTGTTACCCTTGAATCGATCAGTATATAAGATCCATCTCCTCCAAAAGATTCTCCTACCTTTGAAAGATAAAATGATATAGAGGACAGTCCTACAACCGTTGAGGAAGGTTTCTCCACCACCATCAATGAGCTAGTTCAGGTGATCCTTAGTATCATGGAAAATACAAGTTTAGTGCTAATCATTACCTCCACACCTCCAAAGGAATATCAGTAGTATGTGGATTTCAGGAAGTAGCATTGTGATTTATTTTCATAGAGCTACGATGAGATGAAAGGACTATAATCTGTGGTTTCCTTCCACCATCTTGTTCTTCTGGTGAGTCATCGTGGGTTTAAAAAGACACCAAGAAAAATCACCCCTCTTATATTTCATGGTTGATACCGAATTAGATAATCTTATCAAATTCAACATCATCAAGAAATTTCAGCACCCAATGTGGTTAGCCAGCATCATCCTAGTAAGGAATAAAAAGGGTAGATTAGAGTTTTAGTCAATTTACAAGATCTCAACCGCTACCATCTGAATAGTGATTTCCCCTTCAGGTGATATAGTTTTTGATGATGCCACAACTGGGTTCTAGGATCCCTCATGTATGGATGGATACTCTAGACACAATTAGATCTAGATGGACCTAGAAGTTGAGGATTATACTTACTTTAGAGCACTATAAGGTACTTTCTATTATCAAGTAATTCCATTTAGTATGAAGAATGCAGAAGCTACCTATCAGTGGGATATGCATCACATCTTAAAACCTATCCTTGGGACACTAGTGTAGTTATACGTAGAATATTTGGTAGTAAAATCATACTAGTGTCAATACCATTTGAGAGATCTTGAGAAGGGGTTTTTCTTCTTTCACTCTCTGTAGTTGAAGATAAAACCCTTAAAATGTTCATTTTGATTAACCTCTATGATTTTTCTTAGTTTATTCATCAGGTATAGAGTAATCACGATTGATCCAAATAAGATCAAGTCCATCAGCTGGATGCCTTTGCTGAGAAACCTCTATGAGTTCTGAGGCCTTCAAGGCCACTTGGCCTACATATCAGGGAAACATTTAGTCTTCTATGTGACATTCATGGAACAATACCTTTGTTCCCTTATTCCTAAAAAAACAAAAGTATAGATAATAATTTATACAGTCTAAGTGTTACTCTCATCGAAACATATATCAGATAATCTTCTATCAAGAAGAGATGCATCATGCTGGTTTTTTCACTACTGAAGTCGCGACATTATCTGCAGCATCTGAGATATAGATGGTGTCCCATATGGATCCTCTATAGAATATCCCAAATCAATCAATGTTTAATGTTTGTATAGTGCATTGGGCAGTTATCCTTGAGTATATGGACATCAGGTTCATTCCTTAGAAGGTTTACAAGGTTCATGCATTGGAATAATTTTTTTCCACTCATCTTGCCCCAAAAGAAGCACCTCTTGATGTTGACTACCCATATGATTCCATCATCTTATCGGATCAAGTCATGTCATGATAAAAGATACATTTTTATGGTTCCTCCATGATCCAATCTATTATTAGGATCAACAATCCCAAGATGAAAAATGTCGGTATATGGATAGTCCTCAACATCCCAGTACAAGATGTATCGCCCTACTCATTCTTCTTGTAAGATGGCTGCACTAACAATGAGGAAAAGTATTAGTCACTCATTATTGGTATCAAGATGACCCTAAGGATTCATAGTCTCCACATTCATGTGATGGGAGACTTCAAGTTAGTCATAAATAAAATCAATGGTGATTATATCATCATGAAACCAGAGCTTGTTCCCTTGCTCAAGAATGCCCTCTAGCTGATGTACAAGTTCCCTTTTCATCAAGAGGTGAATATTATTTCCTGGTTACAAATTGGTGGAGCTAACAGACTATTCATCATAACTTATTATCTATTTTTTCCTAAAAATTATAACCTATTCATCCATGTGGTGCTTCAAAGGGTCATCACTTCCATCATTTTGAATGATGATGATAGTTAGCAGGTAAACCACTTCACCATTGGTGGTTACACATAGGAACCTCTATATCCCCTCACAATTGAAGAACCCTATGATTGGAAAACACCTTTCATTGAGTATCTATAGAATGGAATCCTACCACCTGACATATCCACACATGAGACAATCTGTCAGTTTGCAACATAGTTCACCCTCCAAAGTTAGCATAACATTGAGCAGAGCATCTACATATGTGAGTTTAATGGAATTATACTCCATTTCATTCAATGATATGATATTACCTAGGTTATGTTAAGAAGATCATTTTGGGTCATGTGGTTTTCATCGGTTATGTTTGATTCTCTCTCACTAGATTTAATGACTTGGATACTTTTGGACCATCGTGGTTCATGACTTCATCGAGTTCAGTAAGAACATCCATGCATGTTAGACCCATTCCAACTTTTTCCACCGATCATCAGATCCCCTCCATACTACAATGTATTCTCAGCCCTTTACAGTCTGTGGAATCAATTTTATAGGAGTGTATCTACCAACAAAATCTCACTAATGAAGGTTCATTCTGAAAGTAACATATTGTTTTTCCAAGTGGGTAGAAGTGATTTATCTTAAGGAATTCAAGGATTGATCAGTTTTTTGGATTTTTAAACTCTATCATCATTCACTATTTTGGAGTCCCTCACACCATTCTCGCTGATAACAATACCAAAATTCAGGAAGCCAAGATGAAGAGGTTGTACGATAAGTAAAAAATCCTGTCCAACCATATATCTCACTATCATGCACAGGGAAATGGAAAAATTTAGACATTTAACAAGACCATCTCAATCATTATGAAGAATATAGTGGCCCAAAATAAGAAGAGTCGGTAAGAAAATATCCCCAATTATCTCTGGGAGTATTGAACGATGACCTCAAATTCCAACCAGGTGACTCCATATTCCCTAGTGTATGGAATAGTAGTAGTTCAACCCATTGAGATCCAATTTACATCACTCTAAATAGTTTCTTTATGACTAGAAGATGCCAGATAGAGTAGAATAAGTCTGTATAGATGAGTTTTAATCCCTCGAAAAAAATAGGCTCCATAATTACACAATCTATATAGGTAATAGAATAAGATATCCAGAGTTTCAAAAAACAGGTTTTCCTCCACTCCTTTATCTATGGTTATACTATGTTGTCTCTCAGAATGCTGATGATACCCAATATAAAGCTACCAAAGTTAGATCACATGTGAGAAGGACCTTATAACATTCACACGGTATATTCCAATGGTTTGTACTCCTTGGTCACTATGAATGGAGAGCATATCACTCCTCAAACCAACTCCATGTTTCTCATGTAGTAATTTACACAAGAAACCCATCTTTTCCATGTTTTATGAATTTAAATTTCATATCCCTAGTCTAATAATCTTGAATTTAAACTATGTACATTTTTTTATGAGGAATGTGATGTGTAGTGATGGGAACCCTTCAGCCTCATTCATGTTAGTTTTTTCAGGAATCTACACAACACATATCCAATTTAGAAGTATCATGATATGTTCCAAACTCTATGACATTAAACTAATAGAACATAGTCCATGTAGCACAACTATAAATTTTTTTTAGTAGGTCCAAACATTATGACCTTAAAATGTTTGCATCCCCTACAGTCCAGGCATCATGACTTTCAAATGTGTGCAAGTCTTCATTAAGAGTGTGTAATTTAGAATTGGGTCTCCTAGGTCCTCATCCACATTAGGTTATATCTTACACAATATGCACATCGCTTTGGGAATGCTTCCTCATGTTATCACTCCAACATGACCTTAAAAATTGATTACATCATCTTGGCCATATGACAAGAAACATCTCAATGCCACAATTACCTCACTTAAGAGAAAATATACCTTATTAATGGTAAACTACCATTCTATCCACAAGAACTTGGAATGAATTTATTTGTATCTCTACATGATATGTAGTTATGCATGGATTCAATATCCTGGTCTAGCAGCTCCAAAAACCATTCCCCTTCTCTATGTATGGATCAACACTACCTGGGAAAATTTCCTCAAAGAACTACGTATGACATAAGTCTCATTCAAATGATATATGTAGTGATGTAAGAATCTTCAGGCTTAGGCCCAACTATGCCATTTCCTTTTATTCATGTAGGATCTTCCTCATCATTTCCGTAAGAATTTAAACCTCATGGGACTTCAAGAACTCTGGGTGGCTTGATTCTCATCCTTATGTGATACGTAGCGATACATGGACATTTCTTCTTGGGGTCTAGCTACAGACTCATCAAGACATTGTCTCTTTTACCCTAGTTTAGTTCCATATTCTTGAATCTAAAATGTACATGTAATTTTATCTAAGTTTTTTCATGTGTTGTTGGTCCTTCTTGGTCCTCATTCACATTGGGTTTGTTACAACACTGCACTACACATACCTATTTGAGACATTCCCCCATTTTTTCCAAGTTCAATGAACTTAAACTAGAAGTTAAATGTCATAAATGCATGACTTAAAACTATTCTTTTACCTTAAACTTGATTAGGATACCTCATGATAATCATGGGATTCCTTAGTTTCATCAGCAAAGAAAATTTCCCCCCACCAATTTTGGTCTTTCACGATGTTGTGTTTTCATGAATTATGTGTGTTTTAATTTCCATCCTTATGAGATATGTAGAAACGTCCATGCACTTTTTATTTGGGCCAATCAACAATTTTATCAACCATTTGGCCCTTTGACCTCATTTAATGTCTATTTATTATCACATTAGACTATATGCAATTCTACTAAGGAATGTGTTGTGTTGTGTTGGGCCCTTGTTCCTCATTCATATTGGTGTTTCATGACAACACACAAAACACATTCTCTTTAGATACTCCTCAATAATATGAACTATATGAAATTAAACTAAAATCCTAAATTCTATATTACACGAATCTAAACTATCTTCCATGGTCCAGGCAATATGACCTTAAACGATTTTCAATGCCTAGATCAGAATCCTATATTATGATACCTCCCCATTCCAAACATCAACCCTTTCTTGTTTTGGGTTTCCATTATCTTGCAAATCAAGATGGACCCCCCTAATGGTGATGTTCACATAAAATTTTGGGTTAACTCCCATCCTAGTAAATCTCTTTAATGGTTCTTTGGCAGTAAGTAGAAGATCACATTTTTTGAACTTGGTCAATGGAAGATCTTGAGTTTTCTCACTCTATTCCTAGATGGTTTGGTATAGATTCCCATGTTTTCAAATATGGTGAATAGTCTATCCATACTAACCATTCACCTCATTTTTACAAATATTGAAACTCTAAACTTGCCTTCTTTCTATTACACTATTTCATGGTGATATGAAAAACACTTGGCATCATCCCTATCCCACATGTAAGGAGACCAATGATACCATTCCTTATTTCCCACAAAAAGTACGGCTCACGTGTGCTTATGAGTTCATGTAGGTTTTGCACCAATGCACTCAAACTGCACAAGATCCCTTACAGTTTGAAATCTAGGAACTCATACTAAGAACCTCATTGAGAAGGTGCAGTGTAACTAGGGCCCTTGGCCCCCCTTCACATCGGTTTTTTCACTCCGCCACACCAAATACACCCATCTTGAGAGTCCCCTTTCCCAGGTCCTCCCCACTTCCAATGTATATGACATTAAACTAAGATCCTATAGTTCATTAAACATTAAATTAAACTATTTTACGTGGTCTAGAAAGTATGACATTAAAATGCACGAAACACCCATGTTAAAAGATTTTAAATTGTGAGATGCATCCCTACCATAAGATGTTAAATTATGTGTAAAATATCGTCACCGTATGACATAAAACTGATTCTATACCATCCTAAGTTCTAATTTTTATCTATCACTCAGTGTTTGAGACAGTTCTCCCATGGAAGTGGGATTTGATCTTTTTTTAGGCCAATGAACCTATGACAATGTGCATTAAGTCACAGTAGTGTAATTCTGAGAGTTTTGGAATCCATTAAAACATTTCATCACGTTATTCTCATTGTTTTCAGGACCCTTATTCAGATCCACTACCCCTTTCTATCTAAAGGTACCCCTAATGGCCTAGTACCATATCATTTTTTTTCTATCCTTCCACGTTGGTCCAATGTCCCAGAATACATCAAACAACATTCCAAGATAGATTCTAGGTTTTGAACATCATCAGTGGTAACCCTCGTTTGTTTGTCCCCATTCTAGGCTAATGATATGGATGTTGTGTGTCTAAAATGGTCAGAAGTTATCCTATATCACCATTCCATTCTCTATGTGTTCTGAATGTTGGGCATCATGACTCACACTTCTCACTCCACTTTGTTAGGATATATTCCAATACCCCTAGTGTTATCCTGTTTTTTCACCAACGCATGATGGAAAATAATGTTGGATATTCTAATAAACCTGCACTCTAACCACATCCTATCTTATCCCAAACACTTTCATTGGTCATTTATTAGACCTTGAGTGTTTGATGATTATTTTTAACTCTGATACAAATGAATAATCATGTGGTCATACATTGTTTCCCACCCCAGGGATGACCCACACAAACTTAGGGACAAGTTATTAGTTATCTCACAAATATGATTAAATTAAATAATTAATGAAAGAAATTAAATGTATCCATGCAAGCATAATGTTTCAAAAAAAAACCATGTCGAGGAATAGCAGGGGACACCCAAATACTAGAGCCTCTCACGAGTCATTGAAAAACATACCACACAGATCTAATTTGATGATCGATCACTTCAACTCTAACAACCTATGGCTTATGGACTCTATGAATTTCTACCCATTCCTGATATCCACTTCCTCATCGCTATCCATATGATGAAGCTCATCATCAATTGTCTGTTCTTGGCCCCAATCAACCTAAAGATTGAAAATTTGAGAATTTTCTTACATTATGTTTTTCTTAGCCACCTCCAGTTGAGTCCTCTATTTGACGATGACATCATATTGTGTTCTGAGGATGAAAAATCACTCTCTCACTTACTCCTATAGATGCGGAATCTTCTGGTTGACATCTCAATGTTTTTGGATGTATTCATACTTCTACAGAAGCAAAATGATATATAGATTATGGTACCACTCCCACATCTTTTCAGAAAGATAATCGATGACTAGAATGTGAAGACCTCGAGCACACACTCCTTTAGTGCACAAAATATATAGCCAATGGAAAATGGACTCCATACATACCACTATTTTTGGATCTGGAGTTTGTTCAATGAAGTATTCGATGCACTTCCATGCCCTGCACTGAACGATGCAATTCTCTTTGGACGCATCATGGTCGTATTCATCTAGCTATTCAGGATTTGTGATCTCATACTCTGGGAAAGTAGCAATGATTTCAGCAATAAGATCCTATTATGAAATCATATTAAGTAGTTTGGGGTCTATGTCATGGGGATAACCATATTCCCTTGATTCTTAATGAGTAACCTCAGCTGCCCCAGCCTCTATTTCTTCCCCACCAGTGGAATCACTCGCGACTGTAACTGCCTATTCACCTAGGGATAAAGCTAGATCCTCTTGGGTGATAAAATCTTCATGGATATGAGAAGCCATCAATAGAGATCCCGTTGATTCCACAAACACATCTATTCCCTAGGATTGAAATATATTGAACACTACATGGAATGAGGACACCTCAGCCAGTTTGATCATAAAATGATAGGCATGACCTTGTGAATCCAATATCTTAAAGGAGCTGAGTGCTGCGAGTTTGAGAACCTAATTCATAGTAGGGACGTCCACCAAAGTAGAACCTTCAGAAAGGGGTATTTTAATGATTGGAACTAGTTACCCTCAAGTCGTTTTAGAAGAAGATGCTTGCAATAGAAAAATTTATTGACGATAAAGCTCTGTTAAAACTCAATAATAATTGGATTATTTGAAAGAATCTCTTACCTTGAGGGGGTGTATTTTGATGATAATCCACCTCAAATGTGTTTCCTCCCTAACAATGGGTGTCATCGTGGGTATACCAGGTCACGTTCTTCTATAAATGATAGGGATTTCATGGGGGATCCAATAATGTGACCAGAAACGTTTCAACCTCGTGAAGCTCACCGTCTTCTTTTTCCCAGGGTGTAGGCCCCATAACACACTCCTCCAACCCCATTGGTACATCTTTTAAAACTATATTGGGGAACCATTGATCACTATCTAAATTCTATTACAAAATATGAGTATCTGTTAGTGGACATGAGTAGTTAAAGGTAATGGTTAATGAAATATATGCGTAAGTTAAAATAAACATGATATTCTTTGTCGAATCTTTCTTAGAGACTTCAATATAACCACTTTCCGAGGGAATATATTGGTTATAAGACATCCACAAGTATTTCCAATGACCATGATTTTCTTATTCTTATTATTCATCTGTAGTTTCTTCATCGAGTAGTGTTTTCTCCCAATCTAGATCTTGACTAGCCCTCGCCTTTACTAGGGTTGAGGGTTCTTTGTACTACCCCCGATGGAATGCGAAAACATCCATGGCTATCAGGTATGCATATCTTTAATATAAGTTAACAATTATTTCAACCTGAATACACCCGACATTTGGTAGTTCCATACTATACCACTTTAGCTTTCACCACAAGTCTTTGGGTGTCATCGATTGTCGTAGTGTCCTCTTGGATGACCAAAGGGAAGGGAAGACAACATCCACAACTGTTAGTAGAGTATACAAAAAATTACTTCATGGAGGATCTTTTTCTTTTCCCTAGGGTCACTCCCAATACTATTCCCCACCAAGTGGCGGGGGTTCAACCACAACCTGTGATGTATTTGCAACCACAGTTTTTTCTTAATCCACCCCAGATGCCTGACCAACCTTTTGAAAAACTTTTCACAGACTTACCTGCTACTCCTACTCCCTCCACGCTGGTTCAGTCACCTAGAAAATATTCCACAGGATTTCCTCTGGATATTCTTCTACCCAACTGATGGTATATTCCATCGACATTCCCACATCAATTTTAGTTGGCCTAACAACAATGGTTTATTCAGATCCCACAATCTCCATCTTGCACCATAGTTGGTGAAGGATACATGTGTTCCGCTCATGAGGAACCCCCCATGTAGACTCACTTTTCCAATCGTTGAAGGAACCCAAACTTCCTGGTGAAACAGGATGGCTGATATAGCTCATAGAACACATTTTCATCGATCAGTGCAACTAGAACTCCTCCCATATAGGTCAACACGTGCTCTTTCTCCCATGATCCTTGCTAGTTGTCCAGAATTAGACCAACCAAAGGAAAAAAGTGATGTAAGTTAAATTTATCTTGATTTCAAATCCAAATTAATACTTTATCCTCATTAATAATCATCTTTTGGACCCCATCTGTTTTCAATATTGATGGACATTGACCAACGTTTGAAATACTAATAATATTAGGAACTCATAACCCCAAAGATGCATTGTAATCCAATTGTGTAGGAACTAGAATAGTGAAAATATTCTTCTTGGTGTATTTCCTCACCCAACATGACCCTATTTCATGTATAGTCTGGAGAGTATGGGTACTCCCAGGTTTACCTTATTACCATATCCCATTATCACCTCCATCCCCAAAATTCTCTGGTAGATTCCCAATCTTGTATCCCTTACTGGTAGTAGCCAACCATGCAGAATGGTGGCCATGAATGTGGTATAACGAATCAGTGTGTCCCAACCTCCCAATATATTGTGCCCCCACTTCAGGTACTAACCTACCTCTAGGATATATGTAACAACCCAAAAAGTTATCAATGGAATTTATCCCTTCTTATAATAATTTCACCTAGAATAAATCACATAAAATCACATAAACACTATAATAAATAATTTATAAATGAATGATTAATTAAATAAGATGTATTTTTGGAAGTTAAGGAAGCAATACATATGAAATAGTAACTTGAACAGATGAACAGTGTTATGACCCTAATGGATAGCAAACTGGCCAAATGAATAGTGATCTCACCCCTAAATGTGTAAATAAAATTTATCCATCTTATAAATGAAATTATTATATGATTATACCATGGTATAATTAAATATGTTTTTTTAAAAAATTATTAATTAAGTGTAGGTATTTTTTCAAGTCATAAATATTTAATTAAAATTTTATGATTAATTTACAAATTTAAAAGAAAAATTATTTTCATAAAATGTATCCATAAATTAATATTTTGATTTATTAAGGTTTTTAGATAACTTTATAAGACCCTAATTAATTATTCTATGTGTTATAAAATCAGATATAATTTGAAAATATGTTTTCCAAGTAAATGATGATTTTAATTGAAAATTAAATTACTAATATTTAGAAACATATTTTCATAAAATGGATTTCATTTTTAGATTCTACACATTAAATAATTTTTTGGTTAAATTTTTGTGATTTTTCTAAGATACTTGAATTTTTGGTGAATAGTAAAATACGATAATTTATAGAATTTATAAATTATATGTTAAATACACTATTAATTGAGTCATCACTGATGTAAGAACCATAATATTGAACTCCCCTATAGTATTTTAAAATTATTTATGTAATAGTCAAACTATTCATAGTCTTGAGTGAAAATAATAAACTAATGATTATAATATTGAGAAAACACCCCTCTCTAAAACTATAAATACCACCTCTCACCCACTAATATCCTCACACATATCAAGATTTTAGAATTTCCAAAATTATACAAAATACTCTTCACTAGACCATCCCACACTTCTATTATATCTTGGTATGACAAAAATACAAAAACCTTTCCCTAAGGTTGTTCTCTAGGATGATAAATCCAAGATGTAAAATACACTTCCTTTTTCATTAAATTTCATTTCAATTTCACTTATTCTATCCTCTTATCCTAAAATTTTCTGAATAAAATTTCATTATAAATATAGTTTTTTATATAATGGTATTATATTATGATAATTCAATGTTATTCATTAAACTCCTCGCCCATTATCTTTTATTCTTAAAATGAAATCGTATCCCATGATGTCTCAATTTACCGACATCATGGGTGATGCACTCTCATTTTACATTAACAACGTTAAGGATATTATTAACACCATTAAATGGGTTAAAATATATTTTAATTTTTATTTTATAACCTTTTTTAATTTCTATAAATAACTTATATACATAATACTAAGTGATAAAATAAAACAAATTCCTTGTGACTGAAAAACCGCCAAAATTAACCTAAAATGATCATCATTAACATTTACCTAAATATTAATCATCAGGTTATATAACCTAATGGTTTATAAGATCATTTAAACTTATTTAATATCATTAATAAAATATAACAACTATATTGGATATTTATAGTCATTTTACACGAACATCTATTTATGTATACAAGTGAACCGATCATGAAAACTAAGAAAACGAAGACCCCTGAAAAATGAATTTAAACTTTTTAACTCATAAAAAGGCCTATGGAAGAACATAATAAAACCATAATGAATAAAATTCTTGTATAAAAGGTAATTTAATTGTAAATTAATGAATCTGATGTGATTATTTTGGATATTAACGTGAAGAAAGCATTCAGACACAAGGTAAGGGGAATTCTCGAACCCAACTCTCTTTCTTTGGGATTCCCCTTTTTCACCCAATTTTAAGAATGGATATTCATTAAATATAATTTATGAATATTAATATTACCTTTTATGTGATGTACATGTTTTATACTTGAGTTTATGAAAAAACTATGTTTTCTAAAAGAACTCTTCTTTAAAAATAAGACACCTTCAACTTCTCGATATTTTTTATTCTTTACTCATTGTTCATTTTCTTCTATCAAGTATGTTAATCCATATTTCATTTGGGAACCAAATTTTTATTAATTTATGATTATTAAATGAAAAACATTCCTTTCTATGTGTTATTATATGTTCTTGATTGATATATGTTCTATGTGGCATGCATGATAATGTAAATGTTATGATGTGACAATGCGCCTAGATTTATATAGCGCACTGTAAATGTTATGATGTGACCGGTGTGTCCATAATTTTTTTTAACTCAAATTATTTGGGTAATGTGAATATCCTCATGATATAAAGTGAAATATTTGGGAACATGATGCTATCTTTGTTCACAATTATGTGTGGTAGTTGACCACTAAGACAAGATGGTTAATTTTTACGCATTGCCACATTCCATGCCTCTATCTCATGCTTCCTCTCATGATTATGACGATGATGTTATGATTATTCTCACCCCATGTTATACTGTATCATCGTTTTATATATCATTTTACTTGGATTTTAGCTCAACACTTTTTGATGTATATCCTCAGGTGACTACTTATACTAAGGGGAATTCAAGGGCCAATAAGAAGCTAGATAAGAAGGAATTAATAAATGTGTATGTTTTATGTTGTAAATGTTATGTATGGTTCTAATTTACCAAATATACTAAACCTTTAGTTCCTGGTCATGTAATTATTTTATGTTTTTTTTGATGAAAATTATGTAATAGTAATTTAACAAAAAAGAAGGGTGGCTATAGTTGGTATCAGAGAACGGTTTATTTAATTTGGGAATCATGATTAGTGAACCTTAGTGAAAACCATTAGATTTAGACTAAGTATAAGAAAGAACCCAATAAGATTTATTTTAGAAAATGATAATCATAGTGATCCCAAACGATATTCTTTTAGACTTAAATACATATAGGAATACAATATTTACTCTTGACTTGTTGACTTATGTTTTGTTCTAACATTTAATTTTTTAGAAAATTGTGGGAACTAGGAGAAACCGTCCCAAAAACCCATGTGAATGACAATGCATCAATTTCAAAAATGACACCCCCAATGCATTGGGAGGTGGGGTTCAAGATTCCATGGTGATTCTTACCCATCTATATCATATTATGAAAAATTACCTGAACAACGTGGAACGTATTCCTTCACCTAAGAGTGAGCAACTAGATATCGAATGTTTTATGAAGAAACGACCACTGATGTTTAGTGGATATTATTTTCCACTTTTTTTGTAAAGGTTTTTCAAATAAATTGAAAATATATATTTTGTGCTTCACTATTCTGATATGGATAAGGTGACTATGGCCATTAATTATCTAGATGGAGATGACGAACAATGGTGTGTGTTGATTAAGAACACCAAGCAGGTAGATTAAATTTAAGAGATGGAGTGGGAATACATTAATATAATGTTTATTAATAGGAATTTCCATCAAATTCTTCTTATAAATATAGAGAGAGAATTTATATAGCTAAACAAAAAGGAATAATAATCTACCATATCCTATGAAGAAACTTTTATAAGGCATTCTTGGTATGCTTCAGGTTTTTTTATAAAAAATAATAGGAAAATTTATAGATTATTTAGTGGATTAAAACCACACTATCAAAAGGCTTTATAAATTCATGACTTTGGGAGTTATGATGAATTTGTTAGATGTTCTCTCAATGTAAATATTGAGTTTTTATAATGGTCTTATGACTATGGTGATAATAAATTAAAGATTAAGTTTTAGTTAAGAGGATCTAATGATAATAGTGGAATAAAAATTCAACCATCACCATGTTAAAAATGTGGGAAGATCCATCATGGGAAATAACTCAAAGGGATGGGGAAATTCTTTAATTGTGGGAGAGAATTCTACCAATATCATGAATGTCTAAAATAAATAAGGAATCAAGAGAATGTGGTGGGAGAAAGGAGATCACCACCCATGGTTCAATGATAGAAATGCAGGGAGAAAGGGAACTATGCAAACTGGTGCACAAAACCTTGAGTCTTTGAGGTTAATAAGTGTCATAATCCACTAATTTCAAATGAAAATGTGAAGGCACATTCCATCACTACTGTGTAAGTGGAGCATGGAAATGAAGTCATAAAAGGTATACTTTCTATTCACTCAAGAATGGAAAAAGTATTATCCAATTATAGTAATATGAATTTTTTTATATCTTGAAACTCTACTAGAACTACTGAATCCAATCCCTGAATCCTTGAAGTAGAGATATCCATATAAACAACTAGTGGTGAAATCATTGTAACCCAAGTGTTGAAATCTTCTTATATTGGTTTATATGGAAAGATTCTTCTAGTGAATCACGTAATAATTCCCTTAGTGGAATTCGATGCTATTCTGGGGATGGAATATATATTGTTATATAAAGAACATATCAATTTTTGGAAACAGGAAATATCTTTTCATATTCCAAACTATCCCATGATCCTATAAAAATCCAAGGAAGATCATGAATCTCCTTTTGAAAATATTTCACCGGTGTGGGTGTTGATTCTCTATAATGAAGTATACATCACTCAAATGGTTGTGTCAAAGAAAAGTGTCAACCTAGTAGAAATTACCATCATGAGGGAATACAATGACGTATTTACTGAAGAGTTATCAAGATTCCCCCAGATTTTGAGGTACATGTCACAATAGAACTCATTCCCGAAGCTACTTCTATATCAATGTGTCTCTATAGGATGGATCCTATCGATCTAGAGGAGTTAATGAAGTAGTTGCTAGAGCATTTGGGAAAAGGGTTCACATTCCCAAGTACATCACTTTGGGGTGTTCTAGTGATCTTTGTCAAGATGAAGGATGGATAAATGTGGATGTGTATCGATTATCAGTAACTCAACAAGATCACCATAAATAACATGTATCCTTTTCTAAGGATTGATGATTTGTTCGATCATTTGTGAGGATCTCAATACTTCTCAATGGTGAATCTTCCTTCTGAATATCATCAACTAAAGGTGAAGAAATAAGATATTCAAAATACTTCCTTCTATGAAAGTTATGGTCACTAAGAATTTATGGTGATGCCTTTTATAATTACTAATTCCCCTACAATATTTATGGATTTGATGAATAGAGTCTTAATACATTACCTCGACACATTTTTGGTAGTGTTTATCGATGATATTCTTATCTACTCTAATAGTTAGGAGTAACATGAAGAATATATAAGGCTTGTGTTGGAGACATTATGAAAGACGAATTTATGTGCGAAGTTCAAAAAGTGTGGATTTTGGAAGCATAAAGTCACATTCTTGGGACATGTGATCACAAGTGAGGGAATTTCTGTTGACCCTTAAAAAACAAATGTAATCGAGGAATGGCCTAGACCCTCTGGTGTCAAAGAAATCCATGATTTTCATGGATATTATTGGTATATTTAATGTTTTGTGAGACATTTTTCATGGTTTTTAAGACCACTAACTAGGTTAACAAGGAAAGGGGTAAAGTATGTTTGGAAAAAATAATGTGAGGAAATCCTCATGGAGTTAAAGAGGAGGCTGATCAATTCACATGTACTCACATTATCTAAGAGTGGATAAAGTTTTGTGGTATGAAGTGATGCTTCAATGAAATTATTAGGTTGTATACTCATGAAAAATGATAATATGGTAGCCTATGCCTCATGGAAGTTGATTATTCCTAAGATAAAATACCCGACACATGATTTGGATCTAAAAACATTGATTTTTCCCTTGAAAATCTAGAGGGACTACCTCTATGGTGAGATGTGTGACATATATACCATTAATAATATTCTAAAGTATATATTCACTCAAAAGGTGATAAACATGTTTCAAAAGAGATGGATAAAGATAATCAAATACTATGATTTCTCTATTCACTATCATCCTAGAAAGGAAAAAGGTAGTTGAGGCTCTTAGTAGGAAAGAACCTTATACTTTATCAATATTATAGATTGAGAAAGACCCTATCTTCATGGTCACGAAAACGATGGATCTAGAAATCCTAATGCCAGGGAATATTTCATACCTTTCCCAAATTATTGTCCAACCATCTATCCAGGAGAATATTTGGGAGGCATAAATAACTGATCTGGAGTTACAAAATAAGTGAATACTGTAAATATATGTAAACTGCAAGATTTCCATATCAATGATGATGGTGTGACTCCGATTGGAACAAGGATTTTTTTCCTTCATCGCCATAGATAAAGAGGGATCTATTTTATAATGCATATAGCTCACCTTTTTCTATCCATCTCAGAGTACCAAGATTTACTGTGGTATTTGAGGACACATCTGGTGGGACAACATGAAGAAAGAGACTTCAAATTATATCATAAGAAGCTTGATATTTCATAATGTTAAAGTAGAGTGATAAAAGTACAAAGGGTTAATGTTACCATTTCCTACACCCATGTGGAAATAGAAGAATGTAACTATGGAACTATTCAAGGGTCTCCTGAAGATTTCCAAAGTAAATAATGCGATATGGGTTGTGGTGGACCAACTAACCAAGACTGCCCACTTTATCTCTATTCAGAACTCTCAATTTAACAACTTGTAATGAAACATGTGAACGATATAGTGAGTTTGAATGAGGTTCCACTCTAAATTATCTCTGATAATGATCCCATTTTCACATATAAATTCTCTAGGAGTCTTCAACATGATTTGAGTTTGGAATTAAATTTCATCACATCCTATAAACCCCAAACTATTGGTAAATCTGAAAGGACTATTCATATGCTCAATGATATGCTAAGAGAATGCTCTTTGGAATTCAAAGGTAGATGGGATAAACATCTACCATTGGTTGAGTCATCATACAACAATATCTTCCACTCGATTATTCATATGGATCCATATAAAGTACTATATGGAAAGTGATTAAGAACTCTATCCTGTTGGGATGAAGTTGGGGAAAGAAAGCTATTTAGACCTGATCTTGTGTAATAGATGATAGAGAAATTCCAAGCTATCCAGCATCGTATCAAATCTCCTCAGAGTTTGAAAAAGGATATGATTTCAAACTTCAAAGGGACATGGAGTTCGACATTGGAGATAAACTCTTCATTCAAATATCACCAAGGAAGAGAGTCATGAAGTTTTGAAAGAAAGGGATGTTAATCCAAAGGTACATGGGACCCTTTGAGATCCTTGAATGCATAGAAGCTATGGACTATCAACTTTCACTTTCATCGAATATTTCTTTAGTTCATGATGTGTTTCACATATCACTATTGTGGAAGTGAATAACAGATCCCTCACATGTACTAAACTCGAAGGTGGTACAGCTAGAAGATGACCTCTCTTATGGGGAGAAACCATTAAAAATTATGTCTTAATGAGATAATGTTCTACAAAAAAAAATACAACCCACCTTTCCAAATTTTTTTGGAGGAACCATATGTTTTACAAAACTACATGGGAACATGGGAAGGAAATGCAAGAGAATTACCCGCACCACTTTATGTGAAATAAAATTTTTTGGGGAAAGTTTCAAAAAGGTGGAAGACTATAACAACACAAACTTTTATCAATGGAATTTATCACTTATAGTAATTTCATTTTGAATAAATCACATAAAATCACATAGAGACCATAATAATGAATTTATAAATTAATAATTAATGAAATAAGATGTATTTCTGGAAGTCAAGGAACCAATACCATTGAAATAGTAACTTGACCATATGAATAGTAATATGAACTTTATGAATAGAAAGCAGATGAAATGAATAGTGAAATCACCCACGAAAGTATAAATAAAATTTAGGCAAATTAAAATGAAATTATGAGATATTCATATCATAATCTAAATAAATAAATATTTTTTTTAAAAAAATTAATTAATTGGTAGTATTTTTGTATGTAAAAAAGATTTAATTATAATTTTATGATTAATTTAATAATTTAAAATAAAATAATCTTTCATAAAATGTATCCATAAAATAATTGTTTATGTCTTAATGTTTTATGATTAATTTATTAGACATTAATTGATTTTTCAATGTTTTATAAAATCAGTTACAATTTTAATATATATATATATATATTGTTGAATTAAATGATGATTTAATTAAAAATAAAATTACTCATATTAAGAAAATACTCATTAAAAATAGAGTTAATTTTTGGTTTCTACACATCGATAAATTCCTAGGTTCAAATTTTTGGATTTTTTGAAATACTTGAATTTTTGGTGAATAGTAAAATACAACAATTTATGGTATTTATACATTATATGTTAAATACATTATTCTATGTGTCATCACTGATGTGAGAACCATAATCTCAGAATACCTTCCATTATTTTATTATTTTTATGATAATATGAAACATATTTATAGTATTGAGCCAAAAAATAAACTAATGAATATAATATTGAGAAAACTCACCTATCCTCTATTATAAATACCACACTCACCCCCTCACCTCCTCACACCTATCATGCTTTGAGCATTACCCAAATTCTGACAAATAATCTTCCTTATCCCCTCATCCACATCCAATATCTCTTGATCTCACCAAAATACCAGAACCATTCACTATGTAGGTTCTCAAGGAGGATAAATCCAATAGGCAAAATCCTCTTCCCTTTTCATTAAATTTCATTTCAATTTCATTTAATTTCTTCTATTATCCTCATATTCAATTATCCTAATGGAATGATAAATCCATTATTTTTTAAATATTGGTATTATATCATGTTAATGGAAGATTTTTCATTAAACTCCTCACCTCCCTCTCTTTATCTCTCTTTTATTCTAAAAATTAAAACATCGTCGGTGATATGTCAACTTACCAACATCATGGGCGATGCACTTTCATTTTCTTCTAAAACTGTCAAAAATGTTATTAAAAACATTAAATGGGTAGAAATATATTTTAATTTATATTTTACAACTATTTCTTATGTTATGTAACAAACTTATATACGTGATACTAAATGAGAAAACAAAACAAGTTTGATGTGATAAAAAAAACCGCAAAAATTAACCTAAATGGTCACCATTAACATTTATCTAATGCTTAATCCTCATGGTATATGATAAAAATTATTTATAAGATAATTTAAACTCTTTTTATACCCTTAAAAACATATAATAAAAATTCTGTATATTTATCCTCATTTTACATGACCTTCCATTCATATATACAAGTGAACCGACAATGAAAACTAAGACAACAATCACTCCCTAACAAAGAATTTAAACTCTATAACTCATCAAAGTACCATAAAAGAACTTAATTAAACCATAATAAGTAAAATTCAGGTATAAAAGGATCTTAAATAGTTAATTAATGAATATAATGTGATTATATAGTATATTAAAGTAAGTAAAGAATTTAGACACAATGTAAAAGGAATTCTCGAACAAACACTCTTTCTTTGGGATTCCATCTTTCACCCCATTTTCTGTATGGATATTCCTTAAATATAATTTCTTAATTATTATATTACCTTTTCTGGGATATACATGTTTTCTAAATGAGTTTATGAAAAAACTATTTATTCCAAAAGAATTATTCTTTCCAAAAAACACACTTTTTACTTCTTGAGATTGTTCCTTTTTCAATCAAGGTTCGTGATTATTATATCAAGTATATTACTGCCTATTTTATTTGGGAACCCAATGTTTATAAATGTATGAAAATTAAATGAAACCCATTTCTTTTTATGGGTTATTATATGTTGAAGATTGATATATTTTCTATGTGACATGCATGATAATGTTAATTTTGTGATGTGATGGGTTTGCCCTGAATTATAAAACACAATATAAATGTTATGATATGATGGGTGATCCTAGAATTATATATGATCAAATTAATTGGGTAATGTGAATATCCTCATGAGATAATGTGAAATATGTGTTAATTTGATGCTGGATTTGTTCACAACTATGTGTGGTAGTTTACCACCAAGACAAGATGTTTCATTTTTAAGAATTTTCACATTCCATATCATTATACAATGCTTATTATCATGATTATAATGATTATGTTATGATTATTCTCACACCATGTTATATTGTTTCATGTTATTATCTATCCTCATAAAAGGATTTTATATCACTACTTCTTGATGTATATCCTCATGTGAGTACTTGTACTAAGGGGAATTCTAGGGACAGTATGAATCTAGAGAGGAAGATATTAAATAAATGATTATGTTTTAAGTTTTAAATGTTATGTACGATCCAAATTTTCCCAAGACACTATGATGTGATCAGCTATTGTTTCCCTCAGTTTGGCTTCCTTGGATTTGGATACTTTTTGAGAAATTAGTTGAACTATGCCTAGAATTGGGTATCATTTTTGGAATTGGGTGTGATTTTCATCTTCTATTTCACAGCTTCCAAAATATGTTGTACCAAGATAAGATTCCAATAACTATCTTCCCAGTTATTTTGTACTAGTAGGAACTCATCATATTGGAATCCTTCAAGGTGAGTGTCACAAATGAAATGGATGTCCCATAAACTAATGACTACATACCTATGGTAGAGATGAAATGTGTTCTTTTCTAGGGATTAACAGCTAAGGATCTTCGGAACCAGCTCCTGTTGTTGGTATAAATAGAAACATAATGGCTATAATACTTTATAAAACACGATTTTATGAAACTCCTCCCCCTAGTCACAACACTTGATGCACACCCAATACATCTATGCACCATTACTGGTGAAGTTTCCATCGAAACTTAGGTCCCAATATTTCAGCCAGCTTTTGCGGTTTTCTCTCATGCTACTTTGTAAAGTAGTTGTGTAATGGGAATGGAATTATTTTACCTTTGGATCATCCCCTATGGGTTTCTTCGTCAATCCATTTAGCACATAGACATCCATGTCCCTATGGTCTCTAGCAGGATGAACGTGGAAATGCGTGTTTCCATTTTTAAGATCAACTTCTCATGTGAACCATAATTGTGGTGAGTCAACCATGAAATGCAAATTATCACTTCATCCAGAAGACAAAAGTTCCATAGAGGTAGAAAATCTCTCAACAAATAGTCCTTCAAATATGTCAGTACGACTAGGAGAATCTTATTGTCCAAAAAAACTCTTTGGATTGAAGAATGTGTGGTTTTTTTTCATGATATTGATATGAGAAACATAGACAGCTTTAATCTGTTCAGCATTATGTCGAGTAGCCATTTGTAATGAGTTTAAAAATCATGGAATGAATCTAAAAAGTCTAATGTAGAGTTGTAAATTATTGGAGTGTGTGTTCACAATAAGTGAGTTTCACCTACGATTGGTCGATGGGTGTGTAAAATGCATGTATTTTTGCAATATTTGAGTTGTGAAAAAGCTAGATCTGCGTGAAAGTATAATATGATGCTTAGTTTTTTACACAGAAGATTTGAACATAAGCACACGAGAGCAATGAAGGCCTATAATGCAGAAAGTGAAGGCACCATACGTAGGGACCCATATTCTTGATTATTGGCATGGACTTGATCTTCTATGTGCACGTAAGTGGAATTTCATGCCTACAGACAAGTTGTGTGCACACCTATGGTACTCGACAATTCTCTTCCATGTTTCCCAAGGAACTCGACTCATTGGTCCCCAATCTTCTCTGATTACAAGTAAGTGAATTTATTAGCATTGAATACTATGTGAATATACTACCATATTTTGGTAAACAATATCCACCATCCAAGTCAATAGAAAATTCCAAGAAGGAAAATAGAAGAACCTGTATGTTTTGACGTGTGAGTGTAAGGTAGAAATCTGTATGTAAGGCTCTGGTGTGCCCAATGAGTTGCATCTCATGCCCCAAAGACCCTTGATGAACTCTGTGAGATTTGATTCCTAACTAATTTTTATAAGTGGGAAGCCTCTCTCAAGTCCGAACCCATTATTCCATCCATTATATTCCCTCCATCCGCTACACCCACCCTCATCCACCTTGATTTTCTATTGGATGCCACATCTTAGAAAGATCATGCCATCCACTTGGAAAGTTCCTAGGTGTAATCCCAATCCACATTATCACTACTCTAATGAGATATTGGGCATCTTAAACACATAATCCTCACACCATCCAACCATGATCAATCCTCTTGTGAAGGGAAGATTACAAACATAATCCCCACACCATAACTCCTCAAACATTGGGGGTTTTGATCCCTATCCTCTAAACAAGGTACATAGGATTCCTCCCTGAGGTTTAATCCCGAACAGTGGTAAACCTTGGTTCCCCTTCCAATGGGTTTACCCCCTTAATACACCCTCAATGGTTAATTGATCAACCTTCATGGTGTGAAATCTTCCCATTATGGGGAAAACCTCCCGGGTCCACCCCCAAATGGAATTACATCCATCCATAGGAAAACCTTTCATGATGCTCCCTACTTTGGACACACCTCCTCAATCTTCCTCCATGGGGAATTTTGATAAATCTCCATATGTCACCACGTGAAGATAAATTCATGTATCAGCTCCATAAACTTCTACCTCATTCTAAACATGGTATTCTGAAGGTGAATGACATGGAAGACATGCCTCTGACATCACACACCACATAATTGACATGGGATTCCTTGAGTTATGCACCCACATATTACTTAATACATGGAACAATACATGTGACCAATATTCCAGTGTACAGACATGCCAATGATTACTAAGATGAGTAATCTCATGAAAAAAGGTTTCTTCCCGTTCAAGACCCTTTGAAATTTCCAGACAGAAGCATTATAACGATTGCAATCCATAAAGAGATGACACAGGGAATGAGTATCATGAACATGAATCAAATATAAGAGTGAGACCCAGGCAAGGAAAGGAATTAAATGGAGGAATTAATAGAAAGTGGAAATGATATCCCATCATCTCATTTTGATCAAGGAGTATACATAACCAAAGAAAGTGATGAATTTTTCTTCTTTAGGAAACATGAATAGAGAGTAATAATGAACACCAATGCACACAACAATGCAATGGTGGGGTGACCCAATATAATTTTCTCAAACACTCATTGAATTGGTTTGTCATAAATACATTAGGTTAGTTAATAACCCAGTTTAGTTATCCCACTCCCTCCATTATTCTCAATATATAATTCCAATTAATCAACCCCAAATCGATTCTCCTATAATAATGTCCCATTCCATTTTTTCCTTCATAGAATTAATGGTTTATGCAACACTATGTTTACCAATTTGGCCTTCATTGATTGATCATGATGACCACTTCTATAATTACGAGCTGTAGTATTCAATTAGATTTTCATCCCATAATAAGTAATTCATGCTTTTATCAAGATTCACTATAGTCCCCTTTGGATCTTTGTTGACAGAAAATACATTATTACATATTATAGTAATAACACTATTTGTCCGGGAGAACCAACCTCTTAATGACATAAATTTATTCTTCTAGTTATATATCATCACTGTGATCAAATTAATGATATCATAAAAGTGTTAGTACTTGATCAGTCTATTTGATATTGGAGGTCAAAGATAAACCATAGGTAATTCCCCCTATATGCCTAGCTTGTTTTGGTTTGTCCTACAATGCCTTCTTGAGTATTTTTTTGATATCAATACATTCTTTTTCATTAGACTAATCTGTTTTTTGGTCAGTATGTCATAGGTTTCCTTAATTTTATTGAACCCATAATGTGAAATTTTCGTTCCATTAATGAAAAACAACATATTATCAGAAAACATGATACACAAAACAATATTTACTCCAAAACTATTAGAGAATTTCTTGATCTTCACCTCTATGTTCTATTTAATATTTCTGGAATGAGCCTCCTACTCTAATATAAAGAATCATGGAGATAGGGTGTCTCCATGACTGAAACCACACACAGATTTGAAAAAACTAATGCTCTTCCACATTAAAGAAATTGTGAGCCACAAGGAGGAATAAAATAAAAAATATAGATAACACAACCATTATTTGAAACCAAAGTCCATCTTGAATCAGATAATGATGCTCCATTATAAATGGTCATATTATTTTTCCATGTATACCTTGATCATAACATTATAACATAATGTATTTTTATTTAAATCCTCCAAAATTTCATGTGAGATAAGAATCCCCCCAAAATAATTATCCTTTGGGAAACACAGTGTTGTTCCTTAGAAACAAATATTGTGATAAGTCTAGCGATTCTTATATTAATTATGTAAGAAATAATTTTTTTTGCAAAGTTATAAAGTAATATTAGAATGTACTAATTAAGGATTATATGATCCTTTAATTATGAAATAAGGATCTCCATAGAGGCACTCTCATCCCTATTTAGGGAACCACCACTAATGAAGTCTGACACCGCATCCCCCATATGGAATTTAATGACATCCCATGTAGCCACATAGAAAGATCATGGAAAACCATTGGGGCTAGGGTATATTTCTTTCTTCATATTAAAAAAAATTAATTTAATTCTTATTCCTTCATAATGGATTCCAAGATTTCACGTTCCCTTCCCTCCATGATATTGGGTATGGAATGCGTGAATATTTCCTCAAAAATTACTTATTCTTCCTTATTTCATTGAAAATATTTGGCCCTTCCAGCATATCCTCAAAGTATTTTAGTGCCATCTTCCCAGTAATATCCAAATCTATAGTTTATGTACCATCTTCCAATTTTAAGTTAATATTATGGACCAATATATTCTCTTTCAGACATTCCTTAAAGTACACAATGTTCATTTCCGACTCCTTGAGCTATAAAGCTACTGATTTATTTCTTCACACCCTCTCTATATCTATGAGTTTCTCCGATAGAAATATATTCTTCTATTTTAGAATGGTAAACATGTAATCATCCCAATTTTCAAGAATCATTTCTTCTAATTTACCATTTTCCTAATTGATCAGTTATAATAAATTTCATCTATCCATTATTTTAGAGTTATATTCCTACAAGTCCCTCTTCAAGAGGTATAGGTGATAAATATGGACCTCCCATAAAATTCCAAAAAAAAAATTTCTCTTGTGAGTGTCTAAACATCTTTATAAAACCATCCACCTTGGACTAGACACTGGAATAGAAAACCCGCTTCCCCTATGATTTTCCTTCATTAGTGACATGATAAGTGGGGAGTGATTCGAGAGGCCTATAGAGAGATGGATGACAGTGGTATGTGGAAAAAAATACTTGACTTGTAAATTGGATATACAATGATCTAACCTGCTCCATATTATCTTGCTTCCCTTATTATAGTAACCCAATTTTGATTTATTACCCTTGATCCCCAAATCCATTAAACCATTAACTACTATGAAATGCATAAAATATTTCTTGGATTTTTTTAGAATTATGATCCCCCTGTTTTCTATCTATATTGTTCAACTGAATTAACATATCCCCAAAAAACCATGGTGGGTTGGTCGACTGAAATCGTGAAATATGCGGCCAAAAAATCAACTTCTCCAAAACCTCACAAATTGCATACAAAATGGAGAAGAAAATTTTTCTTAATGCATAGATAATTTTTGTGGTTACTTGTTGAGAGGATACATGCACAATATCTACTAAGACTCCATGTTTCCAGAAGATCCAGACACACAAATTTCCTGGATTTTTATGCATCATATTAACAAAACTCATACGCCTTACAAAGGAAGGCATACGACCTACCCCTGGTTTTTGTTCCAACACAACCAATATGGTAACATGTTGATGATAGATTTAACTAGATATAAAGGTAGTCTTAGCATGATCCCTTGAGCCCCTAAAATTCTAAATAATAAAATAGGGCATAATAAACAAGATCGTGTGGCTTTGTGAAAAGTGGTACTACTTTAGAAGCCTAGATTTTGAGTCTAGAGATATATCACGATCTAGATCAAGTGATATTTCACTATCTATTAATTTATTTGGGGGGGGGGGGGGTCAATGTAGAACCGAACTTGTTTCTATTGGTATATTTTTCTTATGGTTCCTCATCTGATTCCCCAAACAGAGGAGTCTAATTGGGAGAGAAAGTTGAGTGAGTGTGAGATGACAACATCCCATTAATACCAGGTCTGTCCTTATAGGATGCCAGTCCCTCCATCATTCCATTCGACATCTTGAGAAGCAATTTACTACTTTATAGTGAAGGTTGAGGTAGGAAGTAGAGAATATAATGCACCATCTAGGAAAATAGAGAGCATAAGCATCCTCTCAGGCGATTTCCTAGATAAATGAGGTTTTTCAGCCACTCCCTCTTAAACTATGAAGTATTTTTGGGAATAAAAGAAAAATGCCAAGGGACATGAAATAGATGAAAGTGTTCCCTAATTTAAGTTTGAATAATATGGATATCCCAACATCTCATGCACTATAACAGGCACTGTTTGGCACTGTAGAAGCTGGACTATTCACCTAATTTGGGCTTTCGGGCCACCGGTTTGGGCCTACGGGTCTCAGGGACTTCGGGCTATTAAAGGGCTTCGGGCCTTCAGGCCATTGAAGACCATGAAGTAGCCCATTTTACACAGAGCAGGCCCTAGATGAGAATCAGAGCACTAGTAGCGGTCACCAGAAGCAGAGCTAACCGGATTGGAAGAATGAGAGGGTATGGAAACCACCATCGGGACCAGGCACCATACAGCTTTGTACGGGGAAATGCTATCCCATCAGCAAGGCAGGTGGGGAGATAAAGGAAATCAATGATGTAGAATCTGGGGAGGGGTAGTTCTAGTGGGCTGGGCCTACAGGTCATGTATTGGTCATGGTATGTCTCTGGGCCTTTGAGTCATGTATTACGGGTCATGACGGGCCTTATGCCTTGGGCCTACGGGTCATGTATGGGTTCCCCTTCAAACCATAAAAGGGGATTATCTATAATAAAATAAAAAAGAAGGCCTTTGGGCCATTCGGGGTGAGGATAAAATGTGATTTGTTGATATCACTATGGGAAAAGGCTTATAGAGGTAGACAGCCATGTGATTTGAATTTTTCAAATTATACAATCCCACCCTCAAAGTGTTTTCCCCTCCCAAGACCTAAGAAAAGGAAAGGATGTCTTCTGGAACCAAAACTGGAACCTAAAACATTCTATACCCCTGGTAGTCAAGCTATGTCTCTTGAAACCATCTATTGAGTATCCTTACAAGTGAAACTTCACATAGAACCTAAGAAAGACCTGTAAGAAAACCAGTTTCCACCATGAATAATACTATCCTCACCTGATTAAAATGTACAAAAAAGATTCTCCACTAAATCCTTCTCAACACACATATGAGGGAACAATACAGATTGCAGACATAGCATATCCTCATCCAAACAAAAAAATTATCCTTGGGTTTTACCCACCGATTAAAGGATATAAGGGTTGTGTAATGGAAATATAAGGCCTAAAACTTAACCCAAAGAGTATTGAAGCTCTAATACTTCCCATAGTATGAATACTTGGACCATATTGAGAGGGAAAACCCCTAATACCCACATCTATGAGCTTCTATTGACCAATCAATCACAATGTCATCTTTGAAAAAAAAATGAATGCAAAAGGAGGATCTAAAATGGATGAGAATGCTATTGTATTAATGAGTCTCCAAGAGAGCATGAATGACCTAAAAATGACACGGAAGATCCATCACAAACAAATCTTGCTACCAAGGATAGGATTGGAATGGATAATTCTTCTCTGAGTTCCCTGACTAAAAGGTTAACCATATGACACCCCTCCTTGAAATATATATATCAGGGTGTTATTGGAATGGATTGAATGGAAGGAAGAAAAGCCTTTGGAGAGTGTTTCTAAGGACTAGCGAGCACATCCTTGAAGGAATTAATAACCGAGGAACCCTCCCTTCTAGGATGTTCTCCCTTGATCGAAAATGTTAGAGGAGGGAAGGACTCACCACAAAGAACCACCTGAGTGGCTTATTTGATTATAAGTAATCCACAGAAGCACATATCATCTGTATTTTTTCTAAGAATCGTGATTGATTTATTCTCCAATTCCACCAAACTACACATAACTATCCTTAGAATTAATTATGGAAATTAATTTATGATACTACATGGAATGATATGAGTGAAAACATGAGTCAAATAAAGAACTACTTTATTATTATTGGTAGTAAGTCCTTTAACATTTATAACATCTATAGTATAATAAAATCGATTTTATAGTCCGGGGAGAAAGGAGGAGAATCCTAATTTTGTTTATAAGAGGTAGAGTTAACTGTAAACTCTATCAAATTCTACCATCTATTGGTTTAATGTAAATCCTATTATGTTATAGTGTATATGGAGCATCCATGCCTTTCTAATGAAGATGACACACATAGAAGCCTCCACAAGTAGAAGTTAGATGCTTCCAAGGGAATATTGGATAATAGAAAAAAGCTCTTATAGGATATCCAAGATGATAAAAAAAATGTATCTTCTAATGTATCCATATTTCTTCTTACTAAAGAGGTCAATCCATCTAAACAGGATGATCTCTATCATATCATCTAGTAAGGACAACAATGAATCAAGAATCTTAGAGCTTCAACGAAGGGATCTCAACATTAATATACTATTATAAAAGGATAATTTAAATATAAATTCTCCTCTTTCTCCATTTATTATATGAATGGAAATGAATTTTGTGACCAATAATTATCCATTTTCTTATTTCTTTCTCTACATTGATTATCAATTCATAATAACTCATGATGTTATAATCACTAATATTGGGATAACCCAAGTTATTCTGAACACTAAACATGAATTAAATGATTCCATCATGGTTCCAAAGTACTT
This sequence comes from Viscum album, assembly GCA_963277665.1. NCBI lineage: Eukaryota > Viridiplantae > Streptophyta > Magnoliopsida > Santalales > Viscaceae > Viscum > Viscum album. Next base: position 303,745,331 of record OY728144.1, read on the forward strand.
GAGTCTAATATAATTCCTCTCAGTAATGGATCATGGATGAATATAAGAATAAAGAACATCACTATAACACTATAGTTGGTTCATTTGGATGAATGATCTCTACTGGGATAGGATTCACGAATGGGTATAAGTAGAAATAATATCACTGTAACACAAAAGTTGGTCCATTTGGATTAATTTTCTAACTTAACATAAAGAGACTCAAAAAAATAAAAATTAGAATAAGGGTTTCAATGTTCAAGGGGTTAGGAATCCCTAAAGATAAGACTTTATGAATTTATTATAGCTTCTTTGACTATTATGTTAGGAATGAGGGAAGGATGAATTTACAAACACTTCCCATACCCAAGGGACCAATTGAGAATAACTTTCCCATGTTATATTTTAGAACCCACAAGAATTATTTTCTTTATCTTATTTCCCTAATTTTTTGGGATAATCAATACATGGGAGAGCCTAGCTAATAAAAAATAGATTTTTTTGGGAAAAACTTTGTGGGTTTTTGATCTATTGATCTTTATACCATTTTATTTTTATATGTTCAATATTTTTTAAAGGCTATGTGTGGTTCATAACAGGAGAGTTGAGACTCTCATTTTTCTTAGGATTTCATTTGTGAGTTTTCAAGTTGGTGATTATTTTGTCTTTTTCTATAAGTAGTCTATGGGCATGAAATTAATACCACTATGATATTTCATTTATGTTTAGATAAAAAGGAACAAATATTTCTGGTGTTATGGGTCATATTAATTTGGCTAAAAGTGAGGTGTCGTGCATTGTAACATGGGCAAAAAAAATCTTACGTGAATTGAATAACCCAGTTTCACTGATGCAGACAACCTTAGAAAGTGGTTTAGGATTTTTAAGGTCATAGTGCATGGACCAATGGTCTACTGATGTTTTAAATCTAATAGATTTGATCAAATATCATTTTCTAATATATTTGACCAAATATTTCTATAGTTATTGGTCAAATATATTTGATCAAATTTGTTGGATAGTCTATCTATTATGGGAAATGAAATTACCAATGTGAGTGAGAGTATTATAGATGATATTGACTATACTAGAAAAGGGTGGTATTTAGTTTAGGGTAATAAAGATCCAAACATTGTTTTGTGGGATAAGGACAAAGTATCCATTTAGCATGTCCTGAGAGTAGTATATCAAATCAAGGCTTTGGGTCTTCATAAAAGAAGCACACACTAATATGAAGGGTCACAAGAACATAATATCATAATATTACCGTAAAAGTGGGAATGATGCATGAATTTGTAACATCTTTGGTATTTTAATATAAATAAATAGTTGGGTTGTGGAATATATAAATCATAACATAATAATATCTATATCATTGGTAAATGGAAACTGATGGGAGTAGGTTAACTATTAAAAATGGTGGATAATAGTGTCATGAAATCATGAAATAACTAATGGGGTTAAGGGGGACCCTTTATACGAGACCAAAATATCTCAAAGAGATTACATCACAGGATTAAATGAAATTGTGTTATCTACCATTCAATGTATGGTCCGTTCAGATCAATCACTCCCCATTACTATTATTATTATAAAATGGATAAAAAAGATAATTTACCCATGGTTATGAGATTACAATAGTGGAAATTATTTTGGAATGATAGTTATGAGTTAGGCTCATAGAGAATAATATATTTGAGAAAGGTTCGAGCACCCTAAAGGCTATGCTAATGTGTATTGAACACATTCTCTAGGTGATAATATATAACACTATATTCTTGTGTACAAAATCACATAAATGATTGTGTACTCAGTGTGACGAGGTGTTCTGAACATGAATCAAAATATACACATGTAACAACATAAACCCACTTGATTTGGGAAAGGAATAATTACTCTAACTTTTTCTTAAAACCCAATAATGCTGTCTTAGTGAGTGAAGAATTGAATTTTTATTAGGTAACGTTTTAGTTTTTTTTCATCCTGAAAAGTTTTTTTTCTATTCAACTAGAAATTTATGTTCTTGTGTCCTAGACCATCTAGGTCAAGAGTTTAAATAAATAGATCATTGACCAACAAGGGAAGTTAATTTATCTAATATGATCCAAGAAAATAATAACATGAATAAAGAGCCTAATTTTAGCACAAATCATCTCATAGGGAATGAAATTAGTTTAATATAATAACACTCATAAACATGAGATAAAATATGGGGTGTGACACGATATGCCAATTTGGATTCTAGGGTCAAGAATACTTTAGCACCGATTTGAATGAAGTGTGATGATGTTTTAAATCTTTCATCAAGGTCCTTGAGTGGGGATTGGTGAAATGGAACATTCACACAAGGAATGATAGATGAACACATTTGAATTACTGGTTCCACTACAATGTTATTGGGGAATACAGATATTAGAGGAATTTTTTATCAGGATGATGACAACTCAAGTTAAAATTATTGATTTTGGGTAATTATGTTGGATCAGAATTAGGGAATCTATACATATCCCAGGAGAGATGTCCCTTGAATATGGAAAAACACATTACTGATAAACGTGACAGATTTATGTAAATCCAAGACCCTTACATATAATGTATGACTTATAGAAATGAATGTTCAAAAAAAGGAGTTGGAGGCATCCCAAATTTTAGTTGACCATGGTTAGATAATTGTGGTCCTTTGGAAAGTAGTTAAAATAAATGATTATATATGCAATTTAACATAATGAAACAAAAATCTAGAGTGTCATATTGTATAATGTTATGCTGCAAATACTCGTGTTTCATGAATTTTAAATTCATTCGAGAAGGGCATGGGTGTCATATAGTTTAATTTCACGTAACCAGGACATGGGTTTCATGATGGTTAAATTCAGGTGATAAGGACTTAGGTGTCCTATTGATTAAATTCATGTGATAAATTCTTAGTTTTAATGTAGTTTCAATTCACATGATAAGGACTATGCAACCCTATATTTAAATATGTTTTATATTAATCATGTTGGTCAGAGTAACTTTTTGGAACCTCTATTATCATATTAGTTACACTTAATTTGATAGATGATGGATTACTAGAAGAATAGTAGGACCACATGGGAGTTCATGGAAAGGGATGTATTAGGGAATTTTTATTTTGATTCTATTATAATAATTCCTCATAGATTAAATTTTACCATAGGGGGAAAAGGTGTAACATTATGAAAATTGATAATTAGTCCTAGAATAGATAGTCTAGGTGCCTCTATGTTTTCTTTAGGAACATGAATCTAGACATAAATAGTTCATATATGTGTATATTCCCAACCTAGATCAAGATTTTACAGTGGAATGGGGGCATATTTTACTATTTTTTCAGGGTCAACAGTTAGTTTTATGACCCTCAAAGCCCCCCATGGATGGATAAATAACCCATATATTGATCAAACTCAAATAAAATGGAGAGGAATTTTCACTAATATATTTCAAGGAAGTGAATCTAAATTAAAGTTATCTACTTAAATATAACATATACCTTGGAAAAGGAAATTTTATATTGCCACACAAAAATTTACCAAGTCTCTTTACAAATAGGTTGGATTCATATGTAAGAGAATACATTGGAATTCATCTTAGTGAAACTCTATTTACTAAGGTAAAGGGCTATGTTTTCATTGTTGATAGTCTTGTCTTGACAAAATGATTTGGGTGTCAGTACATACCCCGATGTAACTAGAATCAAGAAAAAATAGTTCTTGAATAATCCCTAAAATGATAATGAGAATATAAATGGGAACAGAAAAATGGGCTTCAACTCAGTGTTGTACAATCAGGAATATGGGATATTGCTAAAGTGGCCTAAATCACTTTAGTGGGACAAGGGGCATTTGTTAGGATTTTTTGTGTAGGCTTAGGATAGTAGATTAGGGCATCACTACATATCCTGTGAGTATAGGAATCGAGTCAGACATAGTTATTAAAATATCAAAGTCTAAGAGGATATTGGTAAGGACCTGATATAAATAAAGGGTAGTCCAAACTAGTATGAGTCATCTACTTTGTTCCCTACAATTTATGAGTATAGGTTAAAAATATATATTAGAAGATGCTACGTATATATGACTCATAAAAATGGAAGATGGAAATTTTGGTTAATATAATTTATGGCTTGGACTTCGATATGATATCTTTTCATCACTACATATCTTGGGAAGATGTTAGTTAATCCACACATAGTTATTAATTTATATTCCTTATGAAGATTGAGATCTTAGATAGGGGAAGGCATCTTGAGAATATGTTCATGGATAATGAACTTGATGATAAATACCCCTAAATTGGTATGGATATTATGTAGGAGATATGAGAATTTAATATAAATTTAGATACATAAACAAAACAAATAAGGGTACTGCTGACAAAACATATCAAAAGGCCTGAGGGGTCATACATGGTAGACGTTTTTGTGAGATTTAATATCATGTGACCAGAATATAACTACCATCATTTTAATTATGGTGAACCTAAATTATACAAGTTGGATTGATTTACATGGACATATAATCTCAGGTGAATCATTCTTGGGGAGAGACACAAGGGATGACTGTTAAACTACAAATGTTGTATGACTGCATATGGCCTAGAATAAACAAAAATATAGGGTGATTTTTTATTCTTCAATTGTAATACAAGAATTATAAAATGAGGGATTTGTTATCTTGGTGTAGGATAATTATAGTTTGTAACCATAAATTATCATTTACTATAGGGATCTTACTATCATGTAGGATATCTATCCCACTTGAGGTATGATGTTTTCGGTAGTTTATGGTCTTTTAGGTTGGGTTGGTTTCTTTGAAATTTAATGTAGTTGTGCTAGTAGAATGGCATGCAATTTAACACCATGTGAAAAGGATGAAAGGCCACACATCATAATTACATTTGGCTAAGACTGGGGTTGTCCCAAATGGATTTATTGGTACATGGTGTCATTTTTCACTATTTAACGTAATACTAGGTAGGGTCAATCAAGCCTTATGTCAGATAGTAAGGGCCCAATATTAAAGGAAAAGACATGGATAGCTCTGGGATATGACCCCCAAACGTCAGTATATAGACAAATATAATTAGAATCAATCAATACATAGTTCTTAAATAGTCCATGTATAGATAAAGCTCATATGTAGAGAAACAACTAGGCCTCGCCTTTTTGGCAGTGATATTGGAAAGATGATATATTAATAAAAAGGCCCCAAACACTATGGTGAGAGAGGGTATTGATTTAGATTGTGGATTGGTCTATGATAATGGATCTAAGTGTCACTATGTATCCTATTTTAATAGGAATTTATCCATACATTGCTCTTTAATAATCATTCCTCACATAGATCGAGATCATATGTCAAGAAAGGGGAATTTTGATCATAATTGTTTAGGAAGACCCTGATTTTATGGTGTACTAATATATCTATAGAAATTGAATGAACTCATGTATATTTTAAGATCCTATATAGGAAATGGTCATGTTTTATTTTTATTGTTTTGGTTGTTGAGCATAGAATAATAGATATAAGAGTTACTATGCATCCTGTATGGATGCGAGCCAAGCTACATGTAGTTTCTGAATTGAAATAACTCACATGAATCAAGATCGTATAAAATTAAAGTGGAAATTAATATTCTCAATCATAGTAAAATTTACACTAATTACACCCATAGAGACCTAGATTATATACAGAGAGTTTAGGCCATGTGTGGACCATCCACTCTAAATTGTTTATGGTCATGTCAGATAGAACTGAAGGAAGTATTTTAGTTTAAAATAATACAACATAGACTAATATGTGTTGCAATTAATGTTCATGTGATGAGGACCTCTACTAAATAGTTTAACAACATCCAGATGGAACATTATTCCATGAATTTAAAGTTCATGTGAGAAGGACCTTGGTGGCATACAGTTAAAGGATGTGCGTCATGGACCAAGACTATGAATTTTAAAACTATTTTATTCGGAAGTTATAAATCAGTGTGGGATAATGAAAAAATATTTTTATTTAAATATTATATTAGTATTTGGTGAGATTCATTCAATATTTATCATGCTTAGGGTATAGGGTCCATTGGAGTAGAACTTATGTATAATTTATGGTCCCCCCGACTTTGGTTCCTAATTTTGTGGCTTATTCTCTGGTATAATTAGAGTTATCAAGTTGAGAACCAATTATCCATGGTGAAATTATTTAGGAGGAACTTTATTATTAGATTTTTTCAAATCCACTTCTGATGGACTTCTAGATAATGCAATGTCCACATCATCTTTTTGTCGAGCTAATCTAACTCATCAAGACACATCCATGACTTCTTTTATTCTAAGAAACAACCATAAAGGGAAATGTACATTAATGTTATTTGAAATTTTATGGGTCGAACTACCTCTATTTTGTGATTGTATGAGTCATGGTGTGATAAACCCACAAGGCATGCCGAATCTTTTCCGGACAGGATTTCTTGTCTTAATCCACCATTTTCAAGATTATATTTTTTATAGTCTCATTAAAGGACTTTATATATCCTTTTAATGTTTCATGATAGTGTTAATATTAGTTGTACTTGATGTTTATAATTACCCATGATTTTAGTGTATATTTCCCCACAAATAATTTTTTTAAATAGTTCGTTTCACATGCAACACCAACCAGAAATAAACCGCAACACCTATTAGACATAATTATTGTAAAGTAGTTGTGGAATTGATTTGAATAAATAGAAGTAACTTTATTATTAAATATTATATATATATATATATTAACACCAATTTAAATATTTATTTATATTAAATAATAATAATAGTTAATATTTTTGAAAAGTAATTTTCAGAAAACAAAATTATTTTTTTATTATATTTTATGATTTTATTTAAAATATAAACTATCAATTTTTATAATTTAAATTTTAAAAAATGAACATCATTTTTAAGTATCAAAAGAATATTATCTTAGGATATAATTTTGGTTTTTTTCCAAAATGATTGATTTTTAGGTGAATAGTTAAAAATAGCATATTTATAAATACCATGACATTTATAAAATTATTATTAAAGAAACATGACTTTAAAATTTATGAATTAAATTTCTAGAAAAAACATTATATGGTATATTTTAAATTTAAAATATTGGTTTTTATCTAATAAACTATATGTGTTATATTAGAAATTAAGATAAACTATTATATAAAATTGTTTTTAATAAATTATACATTTATTATGTAAAACATAATAATTTATCACTTTTATGAAGTGAATATAAAAAAAATTATTTCATATTTTTAATTTGATGTTCTGTATCATGTTATAAGTTTCATTTTATTCTATGGCATAAAAATAAATTACTTAAGAAAAAAATTAGTTACTGTGGTAAGATCCAAAAGGGTAAAATGTTTTAAACATAGGGTTAGAAGGCCTAAAATGATAAATTTTTTTATTGAGTGGTTGATGTTTTTTGACCGATCCTTATCTAAACTGTATTATTGTCCATTCTCGAGCCTTCATGACTTGTGAAACATGTGCTCTATTTGTATTAAGGTGAAATATTTACCAGAATGTAATTCTCACCACTTATAAATTGGACCTCTCACCACCCCTTAAAGACCACTATAGATTAATGTTTTTTAACACCCCTTGATTTTTTGTTATATTTCTCTTTAAATAAATTTTTAGTATTCAATGGATTGCTTAACACACAACCCTAAGCATTAAGAGAACTACGTTAGACTATAATATAATTATTATTTAAATGCTACTTTAATAAAATAGCCATTATATTTTTGGTGTTAATAGGATTAACCACATTATGAAAAATATAGAGGATTTATATAATTTTTTAGATTTTAGTTGAGTCATTATATGCTGAAAAAATACATTTTCCTCAAAATGGGTTTTATTGCTATTTTGTGAGCAACCAATATAATTAATTTCCAATAGTTTAGAAAGTTTATTTGAAAAAATGGAATTAATTTTTGAAATAATACTTTCAAAATTATATTAGAGTTATATTTTTATAATTTTGTGAAAAAATTTATTTTTTGATGAAGAATGATAAATACCGATTTTTATTAAAAACTGTATTTTCATTTCAAGAATTTGAAAATAACCATTTTGTTTTAAAATAGTATCAAAGGAAAATTAATTAATTAATATTATGAATAATCCAATATATATATATTTAATCAATTTTATTTTTTATTTTTATATAAAACATTTATTACCTAAGAAAACATTTTTTAGAAAATCTCTTTCATCACATTTTACAGGTTTAATTTTTAATTAATCACTAACAATTATATTAATTTATTTTGATAGAATTTATTAATTTTTTTTTGAATAATTAATATTTATATTTTATAAAAATATCAAATTAATTTTTTTCATAATTATTAGTAACAATAGTATACATTTAGTTATGTTGATTAATGTTAAAATAGGTTTTTGAGGGGGGGCATGGATGATAAACCAAAATATGAGGATAATTTTTAATATTAAATTAATCTAAATACAATTTCATGTATATATTTTCATCTCATACTATACCAAATTTGATTCTATATCCATTTGGAAGCATTTTGTTTGTGTGTGACATTATTAAATTTTAATATTTTAACAAATTCCAATTATCTTCTCTGCCCCACATATAAAAGGATACCTTATCCACCGATTATTTATGATATTTTGAGCTATATATCCCAACTAAACCCTATATATTTATCTTATGAACGTATATATCTAGTAATTCTAGGTTTTTTATTCTTAAAACAGCATTCCATGATTCTTTAAGAAAGGATATAAAGGAGGCTAGCCAAAGAAGAGGTAGCCAGCATACTCGACCACCTTCTATTTAATTCTTCTTCTACCACCTCTAAATCTATGGTACTCATCATAAAATAATAAATTTATTATCCCAAATATTCTTAAATTTTATATTTATTATTTAACTACTAGTATTAACCACCTTTTCCATAAAATGGGAAGTGAAATTATCCCTCGTGGTTAGGTGTGGACTACCTCCTCCACCCAACAATACTATTCAATTTTTATCACCAAAATTCATGGATGATTGTTATGATGGGTTATATGTTAATATATGATATTTATGATATAATTATAATGCTTAAAATTCAATATAATATCACCATTATTATAATTCCATCTATTATAAAATTATAACGTCACTAGTGCATACGTGTGGACTACCACCTCAATGAAGCAATGTGATTCATTTTTTATTTCCTATTTACATGGATTGTAATATGGATATATTTAATGAATATATATGATGTATATGATATAATAATAATTTAGAATAGGTTAATTAATATTTAATTTTCTTTTGTTATAGTTTTTAAAAAATTTAAACAACATTCATGTTTACATATAACGTACCATCTCCATGAATTGTATAATTCAATTTTCTAACTATATCATTCATGGATGATTTTAAATATTTATAAAATAAAAATATATGATATTTATATAAATATTATAATTATTTATATGATGGAAATATGAGAATTATATGAATACATAAACCATAGACCTGAAACTTACACAAAAAACAAGACAATTAACACTTAGAAATGATGGCTTTAACAAAAAATTAGTAATAAATTAGTGTTTAAATGTTATAAGTGGATAATATATGATATGAAAAGTATTTATATGGTTCTTTTTTATAATAATAATAAATTTAAATTTATTATATAGGAGGTTAATATCAATTATGAAGCAATTCAGACCCAAAGTAAGGGTTTATTTCCAAATCTGATCATTATTTGAGAATGTTTATGTGTAAGTCTTCATGAGGGGAATTATTTGTTCTTTACATATTAAACCCAAAATATTTTATTATCATTTATTTATTAATATATATTAATATTTTTCCATTCATTATTCTCTATTTTAGTACATAAGAGACCAAATAATGTTTTTAAGGAAAACTTACTTTGATTTTTATTCAATCGATAATCTTTTTCTTACATTTCCATATTTTATTTATAATATTTTCAAGAATTATTTTACTATTGTACTATGACTGTAGGAATTAATTTTTAATGATATTATAATTTCTAAAAATTAATCAATGAAATTTTCTTTTAGTTTTCTTAAAAAGGTACCTTTGACTATTTAATGAAAAATCTGAAAGGAATATTTGATTTAATAAACTTGACATGAATGAAATTTCATATTTTATTGAAACCTAAATGTTTTAAATCTCAATTTTTAATTTTATATCATTCCTTCCAAATAAAATCTGTATCCTAATATTTTGAAAAAAATTAGATTTTAATTAGTGATTTCAAAATGAAAAGGGTGTTTTCCTAAAGAAATATTCTAGAGGCCTTTCAAATGTATTTTCATCCATTCAAATATCCTTTGTTTAATACTATGGTTTACTGAGGACATAATATAATGATATCATAAAAATTAATTCTATGGATGGTTTATGATCAATTTTGTTGGGGAAAGTATTAACATTCTGTATGCTAGTTCATCAAATTTGGATCATTATTGATTTTAAGGCATGTGGATTTTATATAAATCTTCATTCATATGATGAATACATTGGATATTTTATGTGGAAGGTGAGTCTCAAAATTAAATGGCCCCTAAATTCATCAGTATTTATCATGAGACAAAATAGGATGTTTATTATATCCAAGGCCTTACCCATTTATGTAAGATGTCTTTTTATGAGGCCTCAAGGATATGTTTTTTGATGTCTCGCATTATGTATTCCATCATTATGAAATCAACTGTTGATGCCTGTGATATTATTTTAATGGTTATTTCATCCATGGATAAGTTTCAATCTAATGTGATTATTTATATATAATTATTTTGTCATCATTTATATTGATTGTATAATTCATGTCATATTTATTCTATGATAGTTTCTTTATACATATTCCCTTAATGAGCATATGAGATTATCCCTTTCTTATGTTTCTATTATTACTCGGATCCTATGATGTTTACTAGGAATAAAGTGAAAGGATATACTAAAGGGAATAATTATGTTCCTAAAGAAAATACTATGACATATTTAATTTATTGAATTTAATATGATATTCAAGTATGTATATATTTTACCAAGACTACTAAACTATTCAGTTTTTTTGGATGTGATCACATTTTTCTAGTGATAATTTAATGAAGTAACCACCCACTCAAGGACACTATGGATGTGTTCTATATATTTGTTATTAGATAATGTTCAGTTGAAACATTTGGAACTAGATTAGGCAAACATAAATTAGTAAATATAACCATATGATAGAATTTGAAGATATATCTAGTTGAAGTATAATATCATAAAGCATTTGGTGGGGTATATATTATGAATTGTTTTTAAAAATAAATACTTGTCTAGACACTACATGTGGATGTGGTTTTGGAACATATGAATATTGGGGTAATAACTTTAAAATTGTTGGTCGAGTATATGTAAACCATCATTCATGTGTATAATGAGTGAGCCTTAACTACGCACTTAGTTTGAAACACTTCACAGTAACAATAGGCTTGTTCCTAGGGGTATCATTTTCTTCTAGTTCTTCATATGATTACCCAAATGGAGGAGGCATATTAGGAGTGAAGGATGAGTGGAGTTGAGATTCATACTTCCCACTAACACCAGGCATGCCCTTATAGAATGCCATTGTCACACCCCGAGATTTTAAGAGAATTATTATTTTTAATTTCATTGATTTCTTTTATTGTACACATAACCATGATTATATTTCACTATACACAACACCGTATTATCTTGTTGTATATAAAACACTATTCTTGGCTAGTGATGCACACAATTTCAAGTTCTTTTGAATAAAATTCATTTTACACAACACGAAGTAAATATTTTGATCAATTTATAATTGAACTATATATTGAGTATGTTATACGCAACCCCAAAGGAATCTTTTCCTACACGCAACCCTGACTTGAATTTCATTACACGCAAGAGCGACCTTCCTCAATAGCGTGTGTTGTAGGCAATACCAAGTTTCATTAAACAATGATATATTGTTATAATATTATTATGAACTATACTTTATGAATATTATTAACATAATTTTGAATTTTATAACATTATAATTCTTCTTACACATTTTTTGGAATGAGGTATGAGAACAAAATCAATTTTTCGGATAAAAGAAGTATTTTAAAAAAAATGCAGTTTTTCCACCTTTTGATGGAGCACCCATTTTAAATCTAATTTTGGAAAATTTTATAAGTTCAATTTTATAAAATAAACTTCTTATTTTGAATCAAGATATAAAAATTTACATTGGATAGAGTTTTGATATTTTTCTGACAACGTTCTTATTTTGATGAATAGAAAAACATGCTAAATTTTACCTAAAAACAACTTTTTTTCATCAAGAAAATTTATATGGTTAAATTATAATATTAAATTGTTCTAAAGTATAAATAGAATATATTTTTACCATTTAATATAATTTATGTCATTATAATTAATTTTACATTGAATTCATAGGTAAAACCATTTCAATCTTTGACAATGTTTTAACTTTTAAAACCCGTTTTCTTAAAAATGAGATTAATTTTATGTTATTTACTGAAACTACTGTGTTTTTAATTTTTAAAAATAGATTCCATATTTGGATTCATTGGGTCCCAATTATTTTAATAGGTTACTTTTATTTTTTTGATATTATTAATAGTAACTACAGTAATTTTTATTTACTACAGTTAAAGGTAAATCAGGTAATTAAGGATAAGAATACAATTATCGAATTACCCTAAGACCTGCCAAATTTCTATTGGATGAATAAAATTTTACCCATATCATTTAAGGTTTGTAATAGATTCATTTCATGAACTTTGGTCCATGAAAATGATATAATTATTATTAAAACCAAAGAAAATGACAACATGTCACTCTCTTATATCTTATAAGTGTAATAATTTTAAATTAGTGATAAACCACATAAAAAATAGAATATAAATAGTCTCCATAATTATAATAAAATTACCTACATCATTAAAATTTATTTAGAAATTTTAGGGAGTAAATAATTAACATTAATGATGATACAATAGTGAAATGGAAATTATTTTATTGATAGAAATATCAAATAAATGGTTTTAAAAATATTAAAATAAATAATACAGGAACTAATTAATGTTGTACAAAACTTTTATAGATTAATATGACATGTTATAAATATATCAAATATTTTCTGTCGAATATATCATCTATGTGTATTTTATTTAAATTTAAATAAATGAATAGTGTCAAAATTGACAGTATTGTTATTTTATAAAAATAACATATTATAAAATTGTTTAAAAATCACAAAAAAATTTAAAAATTATAAATCGAAATTTATTTATTCTAAAATGACATAAAGTTCCAATTATGGAATGTTCACAATACATAAGAAATTATTTATAACAATTTCAAATTTCGAATATTATTACCACAAATAAAATTAAATAGATTAAATAAGGATAAATCAAGTCGATAATGTTTAAAATAAATTATCAACATGTATAAATCTTATTGGTTGATTCTATTACAACCCTATATCATTTAATCTTTGTATGTGAGTCATTTTTTGGGGTTTTTTAGTGGGGTTGATTTTATTATAAATAATTATTTTAGAGGATTCCAAAAGTGCCCCTCTCCTCTCTTATAAAAGGGCACCTCCTCCCTCTCCTCCTCACTCCACTTTGAACCTTCATGATCGAACAAAACCTGACCATTTCTATTCTCCACTTCCCTAGAAACATACTAGAGGTCCTGTTATTCTTCAAAGACTAACTTTATTTCCTTAATATGAGGTTTAGAAGAGGTGCGTCGAAGAAGATGTAATATCCTTTACCAATTCGTTCAAATTCATTTTTTCTTTTACTTCCTCTTATATTGTTGTTTCATAATAAATTAATAACATCAGTATCACTAATATACTTATATGTTATTATAAATATGAACCAAACCTATTTCACCTTCTATCCATCCTATGGAAAATGAAATCAACGCGCGTGCGTACGTACGGAATATCGTCTCCACGTCGTGGTGTAATCTGTTTTTCCACCACCACCTTACTTGGATGGGTATAATGGTGTAAAGAATAAATATATATGATTATAATAACATTATACTAATTCTGAGATATTATATCATCTACTCTAATTCCATTCAATAATTATGGGAACGATATCATCGCTCGTACGTACGTACGGATTCCCGTCCTCATGACGCGATGAGATTCATTTTCCAAGTTAACCATTCAAGAATGATTATAAAGTATATATTATAAAAAATCATGAAATATATGAAATATTAATGATACTGGATTTATGTATATTTTATTTACTTACTTCCATTAAATTTAATAAGGAAATGAAAACAGCGTTCATGCATACGTACAACCTACCATCTCTATGAACAGTGTATTTTTTCCATTTATCTACCTATTATATATAGGTATATTCTGAATATATATTATATATAAATCATTTTTTACATTATATAAGTAAGTAATCAGGATCTAAGTAATCATATGAATAATTAAAAGTCAAAACATGGATGATAAATGAAACGATTTTTCCCAAAACGATTCTTTAACATGGAATTGACAAATGAACGGGTAATAAACAATAATACGTGAATCTTATATGATATAATAAATTTTATTATGGTTCTGTTACAAGTTAATAATATCTTTAAATTCAGTATATGGGAGTCTCGGACACATATGAATGAAATTGGACATAAGGTAAGGGATAATTTTTCAATCTCATTTTTATCCGGGATTGCTTATACGTAAGTATTTAATGGGGTTATATTTTCATCCATTTCCATTAAAATGTTTTCATAAAGTGTTTAATATTCTTCCATTTATGTTTAAAGTCATGTTTACCCCTTTTTGAATTTCACTTTGTGTTATGGAAGGAATTCTCTTTTGTTTACCATAAGAGATACTTTTTGAATTTTTCGGTAAAAGTATGAGGATAATGTTTTTTAAATTATACGACATGAACATATTTTTATGGATTCATAATTCCTTTTATTTATGGAGATTACCCTACAATATTTCATGTTTATTTTCAATAAATTCATTTTCTTTTAAAATTTTGAGGAATTTTGTGAAAAGAAAATTATTATGAAGAAGAAAAGATATTTTCCTTGAGAATTCAGTTGAAGTCTTTTATCAAAACTATTTTCCATATAAGATGACATTAGTTAGTATGTTTATCTTTCAATTATAATTTCTCTATTAGTTACATGGTTTGATTTTTATTATGATCAAATGATAACCATGTGTTTTATATGGATTATGTTATGATGGGATGAATGTTTATGAAACCCATATTATTTATTAGGCTATGATGAATGATTTAGGTTTATTATTTGGAACACGAAAGAATGATTTCATTATGAGATGGGTGGGACCTATGTCTCCCTCTAATGCACTGGATAAATATTTATATCTCATGAACTAAACTTGGCTGGAACAGCAAGTAAAATCTAGTTCAGTAATACAGGGCTGGAACGACAAGTAAACCTGGTTCCGTAATGGAATTTTGTCCACTATGATGGTCTTGGCAACAATGCCTTGGCTACTATGGAAATAATTACATGTGATTAATGGTTTTACACAATTCCATTTTTTTCCCATGTTATTTTTCATGATTAATGTTAATTTATGATCTATGACTTATTCACTTCCATGATTTATGTAATTACTCATGATTTTGATTTTTTATGTTAATGTTCTTACGTTCAAATGTTTATGGATTGTTTTATATTCTCAATGTTTACCCTTACTGAGCATTTGTGATCAAAAATTTTATGCTTTCTTTTCCCCATGATATAAAGAATGGTTTTAGGTAAGAAAACCAAAGGGAAATATCATTATGGGAGATGTTGAAGATCTTTCACCATGATTAGTAGATTATGTTCCGAGTTTCCAGAGATAGTAAACTAATTCGTTCTTTGGGAATATTTTTTTTTGATGTATTATTTATTCTGCAATAGTAATGTAGTGTCTATGTACATCAACCTTTGGGTCTCTACAGTTGGTATCAAAGCGACATTTTAGTTAACCTTTGGAAACTAGGATGTGACAACTTTAGTGAGATCCCTAGAGATATTTCTAATGTATGTCTAGGGATGTCCCAAAGGTTACGTATAAATATAGGTTACAACCCTAGAATTATTTTAACGATCAGGAATAATCTAGGATTAAACCTAAGATGTAAGAGATTGAATGTTCTCCGCCTGATTATGTTGTTTTCCTAGTGTGATTTTTTCTTCACACACTATTGTTTTTGGGTTTTAGAAAATGGCTAGAAACACGAAGATTAATGTTAATGGAAAATATGATGCACAATGGAATGATATTCTTCATGATCAAGGAAATGAAACAGGATTTGGAAGGTGAAACAACATTATTATTCCTAGTAAACAATCTCATAATATGATTAATAATCTCAACTTTGGTATGTTTCCCGACTTAGCTAATAAGATAAATATGGATTTTCATGATGATCATAGAGGAAAGAAAGTTCAATTTTCCTCATGTAAATCATGTGGGAAGAGACATCAAGGAGAATGTTTCAATGGAACTAGAATATGCTTTGGGTGGAAAAATAAGGACACAAAGCTAGTAATTTCAATGGAAAGGATTTAGTTAACACTATGGAGAAGGATAATGGTATAGCTAAGACATCAACAACAGTTTAATGTTTTAAATGTGGAATGTACGTGCATTATCCAAACCAATGACCTCAGGAAAAATATTATGAATAGAATCAGCATGGTCGTATGGGTAGTATTTATGTGGATAATGATAAAGAGACTACAAATGATATATGAGATGAAAGAGGTGTTGAGGAATAAAATGATGAATCTCAGTCAATGGTTTAAGAAGGTAGTGTAATGATTGCATGTTTATCAAGAATAATGTATGGTACTATGGAATAAAGATAAATATAAGGATTGTTACACTATTGTTTTTCCTTGAGTATTTGAAAGTATATGTTGAATGGTACTGGTAACCATGAAAAGTGATTGAAATATTTTTGGAAATAAGATGATATGCACATAATTAATGGATAAGTAGAAAATAATATGTCTGAAAGTATTAATGAGTTCATGAATGATATAAGGACAAAGTGACATCATGGTTTGATTATTTATAACTTTTGGGATTTTGGTATATATAAATTGTTAATTTTTGACAGCATTCATGTTTTCACAAAGGTTCTATGGTAACTCATGTTTCAATAGAATACATGATTGAGGTATTCACATGTTTGTAATGTGACCAACAAGATATATTGTATGATATATGGGGGATAAATGATGGTATTCACATACATGTTAGATGACCTTTCTAGTAATCGTTTACTTAATACTATGAGATTGGATAGAAGTATTTTGGATAATCCTAAATATTGGAATGGATTAATTTGGACATCAGATAGTATTGTTTAAGGCTAGAACCTTTTTTTGATATTATTTCTGGAATGTTATAATGATGAAGTTTTAGAAAATGGACAAACTACCGGACGGACGAAAACCCGTCGTGTCAGACATGTTTGCGGTAATCGAACCCACAACCGAAGTGCGACATGCCTTTATCGCCTACCACTGGCCTACAGGAAGTCCATGGTTAGTAGAAACTAGTTTTATTTTATTAAGAGATCAGGTAGATGAAGTATAAGTCCATTTTTGTAACCATATATGATTAATCTCACCACAATATGGACTTATGTATATAACTTTTTCTAACCTTATGTTTAAGATAGATGGAACGACCAATCATTCTATCACATGATCTGCTGACACTTCACGGTAGACAAATTCAACTTCATTTCTTTAAGAGATGAAGTGGAAATTGTTCAAGGCACAAACAATAGTGATATTGTACCAAGATCTAGTAAGTATTTCTTTTAATTCAAAAATTCTTCAACATTAGGGAAATGATCTTGAAAACCAAAAATGTTGTTCTAGTTCCCTCACATCTGATGAATCAAATGGTACCTTAGATCATAACAAATTTATGGATTTGTTATTGTTGTCTTTTTCATAGCCTTGTTCTCTACAACTCTTCATCCAAACATGATGGTTAGATTTCTCTTCCATATCCATAGATTCACCTATATTATCCTATGTGAAACCAAATTATGAGTTACTTTGGGTATCCATTATTTTTATAACATTCCTTTTTAAAATGATGATTTAATATTCATTTTTATGATGTCATTTTCTATGAAAGAAACTTTCAAGTAGAAAACGATTTATAACCCTAACGAATTTCGAAGGGGAAATTCATTATAAAGGGGGTAGAGTGTGACACCCCGAGATTTTAAGAGAATTATTCTTTTTAGTTTATTTGATGTCTTTTGTTGTATGCTTTACCAATATTTTCTTGCTCTATATGCAACACCTTATTATCTTGTAGTATACACAACACTATTCATGGCTTTTGATTCACACAATTTCCAGTTATTTCAAATAAAATTCATTTTACACAACAAAAAGTATAGATTTTGATCGATGTATAGTGGAACCATATTTTGAGTGTGTTATATGCAAGTACAAAGGAAGCTTTCCCTATATGCAACCCTGATATGACTTTCCTTACATGCCAGAGTGACCTTTCTCAATAGCGTGTGTTATACGCAATACCGAGATTCACTAAACAGTGATATATTGTTATAAGATTATAATAAACTAGACGTTATGAATATTATTAACCTCATTTTTAATTTTATAACATTATAATTTATCTTACACATTTTCTGGAATGTGGTAGGAGAACAAAATCAATTTTTCAGAGAAAAGAGTATTTTTCAAAAAATGCAGTTTTGTCGCCTTTTGATGGAGCACCCATTTTAAATCAAACTTTTGACAATATTATCAGTTAAATTTTACAAAATAAACATATTATTTTGAATCAAGATATAAAAATTTACATTGGATAAAGTTTTGATATTTTTCTGACAACGTTATTATTTTTATGAATAGTAAAAACACGCTAAAGTTTACTTAAAACAACTTTTTTCATAGAGATAATTTATATAGTTAAATTACAATATTAAATTGTTTTAAAGTATAAATAGAATATATTTTTACCATTTAATATAATTTATGTCATTATAATTAATTATATATTGAATTAATAGGTGAAAATAATTCAATCTTTGACAATGTTTTAACTTTTAAAACCCATTTTCTTAACAACAAGATTAATTTTAAATTATTTATTTAAAATTAAGTGTTTTGAGTTTTGAAAAATGGATTCCATATTTGGATTCATTGGGTCCAAATTATGTTAATATGTTACTTTTATTTTTTTTGATATTATGAATAGTAACTACGAGAATTTTTATTTACTACAGTTAAAGGTAAATCTGGTAACTAAGTGTAAAAATACGATTATAAAATTACCCTAATACCTGAAAAAATTATATTGGTGGAATAAAAGTCAACCCATGTCATTTAAGGGTCTGAATAGATTCATTTCATGGACTTTTGACAATGAAAATAATATAATTATTATTAAAACCAAAGAATGTGACAACATGTCACTCTCTTATATCTTATAAGTGTAATAATTTTTATTTAGTGATAAAACTCATAAAACATTGAATATAAATAGTCTCCAGAAATCTAATATAATTATATACATCATGATAATTTATTTATAATTTTTAGGGATTATTTAATTTTCATTAATGATGATACAATAATGATGTAGAAATTATTTTATTTATTGAAATATCAAATAAATGGTTTTAAAAAGATTAAAATAAATAATATATGAACTAATTAATGTTCTAAAAAAATTTATAGATTAATATGAAATTTTAAGATTATATTAAATATTTTTGTGCAAATATATCCTCTGCGTGGATTTTATATAAATTCAAATAAATAAATAGTCTCAAAATTGACACTATTGTTTTTTTATAAAAATAAAATTTTATAAAATTGTTTAAAAATCACAAAAAATATTTAAAATTTATAAATTGAAATTTATATAGTGTAAAATGACATAAAGTATCCAATTATAGAAAATTCACAATACATAAGTAATTATTTATAACAATTTCAAATTTAGAATATTATTACCACAAATAAAATTAAATAGATTTAATAAGGATAAATCAAATTGATAAGGTTTAAAATAAATTACCAACATTTCTAAATATTATTGGTTGATGATATTAAAACCCTATCTCTTCAAATATTTTTATTTGAGTCATTTTTGGAGGTTTTTAAGTGGGGTACGAGTTTATTATAAATTAATATTTTAGAGGTTTCCAAAAGTGCCCCTCTCCTCTCTTATAAAAGGGCACCTCCTCCCTCTCATCCTCACACCACATTGAGCCTTCAAGGTCAAAAAAACCCAGACAATTTCTCTTCTCCACTTTCCTAGAAACATACTACATGTCTCAGTCTTCTTCAAAGACCAATTTTATTGCCTTAAGAGGAGGTTTAGAAGTGCCGCGTCGAAGAAGAGGTAATATCCGTTACCGTTTCTTTCAAATTCATTTTTTCTTCTACATACTCTTATTTTGTTGTTTCATAATAACTTAATAACCTAAGTATCAGTAATATACTGATATGTTCTTATAAATATGAAACAAACCTATTTCACCTTCTATCCATCCTACGAAAAAAAAATCATCACGGGTGCGTACGTACGGAATACCGTCTCCACACCGTGGTGTAATCTGTTTTTCCACCACCACCTTACATGGATATGTATAATGGTGTTAAGAATAACTATATATGATTATTATAACATTATACTAATTCTGAGATATTATATCTTCCACTCTAATTCCATTCAATAATTATGGGAATAATATCATCACTCGTGTGTACGTACGGATTACCGTCTCCACGACGCAATGAGATTCATTTTCAAAGTTAACCATTCAAGAATGATTATAAAGTATATATAATAAATAATCATGAAATATATGAAATATTAATGATACTGGATTTATTTATATTTTATTTACTTACTTCAATTCAATTTAATAAGGAAACGAAAGCAGCGTTCATGCGTACGTACGACCTACCATCTCAATGAACGGTGTATTTCTTTCCATTTATTGATTTTATATATATATATATTCTGAATATATATTATATATAAATCATGTTTCATATTCTGGAAGTAAGTAATCATGATCTAATTAATCATATGAATAATTAAAAGTCAAAACATGGACGATAAATGAAACGATTTTACCCAAAACGCTTCTTTAAAATGGAATTGACAAATGAACGGGTAATATAAAGTCATAAGTGAATCATATATGATATCATAAATATTATTATAGTTCTGTTACAAGTTAATAATATGTTTAAACCAACTATACAGGAGTCTTGCACACATACGGTAGAAATTGGACATAAGGTAAAGGATAATTTTTTAATCTCATTTTTATCAAAGATTGTATATACATAAGTATTTACTAGGGTTATATTTTTCATCCATGTACATTAAAATGTTTTCATAAAGTGTTTAATATTATTACATGTATATTTAAAGTCATGTTTACCCCTTTTTTACTCTTACTTTGTGTTATGGAAGGAATCCTTCTTTTGTTTACCATATGAGGTACTTTTTGACATTTTCAGTAAAAGTACGAGGAGATTGTTTTTTAACTTATATAGCATGAACGGATTTTTATGGATTAATAAGAACTTTTCTTCATTGAGATTACTCTACAAGATTTCATGTTTATTTTCAATAAAATCCTTTTCTTTTAAAATTTCTTGGTATTTTGTGAAAATAAAATGATTATGAAGAATAAAGGATATTTTCCTCAAGAATTTATTTCAAGTGTTTTATCAAAACTATTTTCCTTCTATGATGACATTATTTAGTATGTTTATATTTCAAGTATAATGTATCTATTATTTACATGGTTTTATTTTTCTTTTGATCAAATGATATCCATGGGTTTTATATGGATTATGTTTTGATGGGATGAATGTTTATGAAACTCATATTATTCATTGGGTTATGATGAAAGATTTATTTTTATTCTATAGCACACAAAAGAATGATTTAATTATGAGATGGGTGGGACATATATCTCCCTCCAATGCATTGGTTAAAGATTTATATCTCATGAGATAAACATGGCTGTAATGAAAAGTAAAATCTGGTTTAGTAATACAGTGCTGGAACGACAAGTAAACCCAGTTCAGTAATGGACTTTGTCCACTATGTTGGTCTTGGCAGCAATGCCTTGGATACTATGGAAATCATAACATGTGCTTTATGGTTTTCCATAATTACATGTTTTGATCCCATGTTGTTTATCATTATTAATGTTCCTTTATGATACATGACTTATGCACTGCCACAATTTCTGTCATCACTCATGATTTTGATGTTTTATGTTCATGTTCTTACGTTCAAATGTTTAGGGATTCTTTTATGTTATCCATATTTACCCTTACTGAGAATTTGAGCTCACCATTTTTATGTTTTATTTTCCCCAGGATATAAAGAAAGGTTTTAGGTAAGAAAACCAAAGGGGAAGATCTTTAGGGGAGATGTTGAATATCTTTCACCAAGATTAGAAGATTATGTTCTGAGTTTCCAAAGACACTAAATTAATTTGGTCTTTGGGAATATGTTTTTGTCATGTATTAAGTATTCCGCAAAAGTAATGTAATGTCTATATACATAAATCTTTGGGCCTCTACAATTGGTATCAGGGCGATGGTTTAGTTAAACTTTGAAAACTAGGATGTGAAAACCTTTGTGAGATCCCTAGAGATATTTCTAAGGTACGTCTAGGGATGTCCCTAAGGTTACGTATAAGTATAGGTTACAACCCGATAATTATTATAATGATCATGAATAACCTAAGATTAGACCTAAGATGTTAGAGATTTAAGGTTCTCCCCTGATTATGTTTATTTCCTAGTGTGATTCTTTCCTCTCACAGTATTCTTTTTGGGTTTTAGAAAATGGCTGGAAAAATGACGATTCATGTTAATGGAAAATATAATGGAAAATGGAATGATATTCTTCATGATCAAGAAAATGAAACAGGATTTGGAAGGTGAAACATCGTTTTTATGACTAGTCAACAATCTCATAATATGATCAATAATCTCAACTTAGGTAAGATTCCTTACTCAGATAATAAGAGAAATATGGAGTTTCATGATGATCATAGAGGAAAGAAGGTTCAATTTTCCTCATGTAAATAATGTTGGAAGAGACATCAAGGAGAATGTTTCAAAGGAACTGGAATATGCTTTGGGTGTGGAAGAAAGGACACAAAGCTAGTAATTATAAAGGAAAGGGTTCAGTTAACCCTATGGACAAGGATAATGGTATTCCTAAGACATCAATAATAGTTAATTGTTTTAAATGTGGAATGTGCGGGAATTATTAAAACCAATGCCCTAAGGGAATATCTAATGAATAGAATCAACATGGTCATATGGGTAGTATTAATGTGGATGATGATGAAGAGACTACAAATGATATATGAGATGAAAGAAGTTTTGATGAATAAAATGATGAAGCTTAGTCAATGGTTTAAGAAGGTAGTGTAATGATTTCATGTTTATCATGAATAATGTATGGTACTATGGAATAAAGAAGAATATAAGGATTGTTACACTATTGTTTTTCCTTGATTATTTGAAAGTATATGTTGAATGATACTGGTAACCATGAAAAGTGATTGAAATATTTTTGGAAAGAAGATGATATGTACATAATGAAAGGATAAGGAGAAAATAATGTGTTTGACTGTATTAATGAGATCATGACTAATATAAGGGAAAAGTGACATCATGGTTTGAGTATTTAGAACTTTTGGGATTTTGGTATTTGGAAAGAGTTAATTTCTGACAGCATTCATGTTTTCAAAATGGTTCTATGGTAACTCGTATTTCAATAGAATACATGATTGAGGTATTCACATGTTTGAATGTGACCAAGAAGATATATTGTATGATATATGGGGGAAAATGATGGTATTCACATACTTGGTAGATGACCTTTCTAGTAATACTTTACATTATACAATGAGATTGGATAGACGTATTTTTGATAAGCCTAAAGATAGGAATTGATTAAGTTGGACATCAGATAGTATTGTTTAAGGCTAGAAACATTTTTTTGATATCATTTCTGGAATGTTATAATGGTGATGTTTTAGAAAAAGGAAAACCTATAGGATGGACGAAAATGCATCGTGTCGGACAAGGTTGTAGGAATCGAACCCACAACCGATGTGCGACATGCCTTTAATGCCTACCACTAGCCTACAAGAAGTCCCTGGTTAGTAGAAACTAGTTTTACATTATTAAGAGGTCTGATAGATGAAGTCTATGTCCATTTTTTGAACCATATACGATTATTCTCAACACAAGATTAACTTATGTATATAAATTTTTCTAACCTTATGTTTGAGACAGATTGAACGACCTATCATTCTATCACATGATCTTCTTACACTTCACGGAAGATAAATTCAACTTCATTTCTTTAAGAGATGGAGTGGAAATTGTTCAAGGCACAAACAACAGTGAGATTGTACCAAAATCACATAAGTATTTCTTTTAATTCAAAAATTATTCAACATTAAGGAAATGATATTCAAAACAAAAAATGTTTTCCTAGTGCCCTCATATCTGATGAATCAGATGTTACCTTAGATCATCACAAATTTATGGCTTTGTGATTGTTGGATTTTTCATAGCCTTGTTCTCTACCACTCTTCAACTAAACATGATGGTTAGATTTCTCTTCCATATCCATATTTTCACCTATATTCTCTTATGGGGAAACACAGTGATGAGTTAGTTTGGGTGTCCATTATGTTTCTAATGTTCCTTATAAAAATGATGATTTAGTATTCCTTTTTTACAATGTGGGTTTCTATTAAAGAAACATTCAAGTAGAAAACCATTTATAACCCTAACGAATTTCAAGGGAGAAATTCATTTTAAGGGGGGTAGAATGTAACACCCCGAGATTTTATGAGAATTATTCTTTTAAATTTATTTGATTTATTTTTTTGTACGCTTTACCAATATTATCTTGTGCTATACGCAACACCGTATTAGCTTGTGGTATATGCAACACTATTCTTGGTTTGTGATGCACAAAATTTCAAGTTCTTTCGAATAAATTTCATTTTACACAACAACAGGTATATATTTTGATCAATGTATAACTGAAATATATTTGGATTATGTTATACGGAACACCAAAGGAAGCTTTCCCTACACGTAACCTTGACTTAGCTTGCATTACACACAAGAGTGACCTTCCTCAATAGCGTGTGTTGTACGCAATACCAAGTTTCACTAAACAATGATATATTGCTATAATATTATTATGAACTAGCCGTTATGAATAGTATTAAATGCTTTTTGAATTTTATATAAATTTAATTCATCTTACACATTTTCTGGAATGAGGTATCAGAACAAAATCAATTTTTCGGAAGGAAGGAGTATTTTTTAAAAAATGTAGTTTTTCCGCCTTTTGATGGAGCACCCAATTTAAAACTAATTTCAACATGTTTATAAGTTTAATTTTATGAAATAAACCTCTTTTTTGAATCAATATATAAAATATTACATTGGATAAAGTTTTGATATTTTTATGACAACGTTCTTATTTTTGTTGAATAGTAAAAACACGCTAAATTTTACTTAAAAACAACTTTTTTAATCGAGATAATTTATATGGTTAAATTATAATAGTAAATTGTTTTAAAGTATAAATAAAATATATTTTTACCATTTAATATAATTTATGTCATTATCATTAATTTTACATTGAATTCATAGGTAAAAACATTTCAATCTTTAACAATGTTTTAACTTTTAAAACCCATTTTCTTAACAATGAGATTAATTTTAAATTAATTTCTGCAACTTCTATGTTTTTTATTTTGAAAAATGGATTCCATATTTGGATTCAGTGGTTCCAAATTTTGTTAATAGGTTACTTCCATTTTTTTGATATTATGAATAATAACTACAATAATTTTTACTTACTACAGTTAAAGGTAAATCTGGTAATTAAGTGTAAATATACGATTATAAAATTACTCTAATCCCTTCCATAATTATTTTGGATGAATAAAAGTGGACCCATATCATATAAGGGTCGGAATAGATTCATTTCATCGATTTTTGACCATGAAAATCATATAATTATTATTAAAACCAAAGAAAGTGACAACATGTCACTCTCTTATATCTTATAATTGTACTAATTTTAATTTAGTCATAAACCTCATAAAACATCAAATATAAATAGTCTCCATAATTCCAATAAAATTATATACATAATGATAATTTATATATAATTTTTAGGGATTAAATAAGTATCATTAATGATGACACAATATTTATGTAAAAATTATTTTATTGATTGAAATATCAAATAAATGGTTTTAAAAATACTAAAATAAATATTATATGAACTAATTAATGTTCTCCACAAATTTTATAGATGAATATGACTTGTTATGAGTCAATTAAATATTTTGGTTTGAATATATCCTCTGTTTAGAGTTTATTTAAATTCAAATAAATGAATAGTTTCAAAATTGACACTATTGTTTTTTTATAAAAATAACATATTATAAAATTGTTTAAAAATAAAAAAAAATATTTAAAAATTATAAATTGAAATATATATGTTCTAAAATGACCTAAACTATCTAATTATTGACAATTAATAGTACATAAGTAATTATTTATAACAATTTTAAATTTAGAATATTATTACAAAAAATAAAATTAAATAGATTAAATAAGGACAAATCAAGTAAATAAGGTTTAAAATAAATTACCAAATTGTATAAATCTTATTGGATGATGATATTACAACCCTATATCATCTAATCGTCGGATTTGAGTCATTTTTGGAGGTTTTTAAGTGGGGTTTGGGTTTATTATAAATTAATATTTTAGAGGTTTCCAAAAGTGCCCCTCTTTTATCTTATAAAAGGGAACCTCCTCCCTCTCCTACTCACACCACTATGAGAATTAAATATCGACCAAACCCTACACATTTATCTTATCCACTTCCCTAGAAACATAATAGAGGTCTTGGAATTCTTCAAATACCAACATTAGTGCCTTAAGAGGAGGTTTAGAAGAGACGCGTCGAAGAAGAGGTAATATCCTTTACCGATTCTTTCAAATTCGTTTTTTCTTCTACATGATATTCTTCTATTGTTTCATAATAAATTAATAACATATATATCTCTCATTTAATTATATTTTATTATAAATATGAACCAAACCTATTTCACATTCTATCCATCCGATGGAAAATGAAATCACCGCGCGTGCGTATGTACGAAATACCGTCTCCATTCCATGGAGTAATCTGTTTTCCACCACCACCTTACATGGATGGGTATAATGGTGTAAATAATAACAATATATAATTATTATAACATGATACTAATTCTGAGATATTTTATCATCCACTCTAATTCCATTCAATAATTATGGAAACGATATCATCGGTCGTGCGTACCTACAGATTACTATCTCCACGACGTGATGATATTAATTTTCCTAGTTAACCATTCAAGAATGATTATAAAATGTATATAATAAATAATCAAGTAATATATGAAATATGAATGATATTGGATTAATGTATATTTTATTTACTTACTTCTATTCGATTTAATAAGGAAATTAAAACATCGTTCATTCGTACGTACGGCCTACCGTCTCCATGAACAATGTATTTATTTCCATTTATCGATCATTTATATATATGTAAATTCTGAATATATATTATATATAAACCATTTTCAACATTCTTAATATATGTAATAATGATCTACGTAATCATATGAATAATTAAAAGTCAAAACATGGACGATAAATGAAATGATTTTACCCAAAACGCTTCTTTAACATGGAATTGACAAATGAACGGGTAATATAAAGTCTTAAGTGAATCATATATGATATCATAAATATTATTATGATTCTGTTACAAGTTAATAATATGTTTAAACCCACTATACAGGAGTCTCTGACACATATTGAAGAAATTGGACATAAGGTAAGGGATAATTTTTCAATCTCATTTTTATTCGGGATTGCTTATACGTAAGTATTTACTGGGGTTATATTTTCCTTCCATTTCCATTAAAATGTTTCCATAAAGTGTTTAATATTATTCCATGTATGTTTAAATTCATTTTACCCCTTTTTGATTTTACTTTGAATTAGGTAATGAATCTTTCTTTTGTTTACCATACGAGGTACTTTTTGACTTTTTCAGTAAAAGTACGAGGATAAGTTTTTTAACTTATACAGAATGAATGGATTTTTACAGTTTCATAACGCCTTTTCTTCATGGATCTTACTCTACAAGATTTCATGTTTATTTTCAAAAAAATTATTTTATTTAAAAATTGCGTGGCATTTTGTGAAAATAAAATAATTATAAAGAAGAAGGGATATTTTTCCTCGAGAATTCATTTCAAGTGTTTTATCAAAACTTTTTTCCATCTAAGATGACATTATTTAGTATGTTTATATTTCAAGTATAATGCCTCTATTATTTACATGTATTTATTTTTTTTATTATGAAATGATATACATGTGTTTTATATGGATTATGTTATGATGGGATGAATTTTTATGAAACCCATATTATTCATTGGGTTATGTTGAATGATTTTTGTTTCTTTTGTCACACACAAAAGAATGATTTCATTATGAGATGTGTGGGACCTATATCTCCCTCCAAAGAATTGAGAAAATATTTATATCTCATGATATAAATGTGGCTGGAATGGCATGTAAAATCCAATTATGTAATACATGCCAGGAACAACAAGTAAACCCGGTTCAGTAATGGACTTTGTCCTCTATGATGGTCTTGGAAGCAATGCGTTGGCTACTATGGAATCATAACATGTGTCTAATGGTTTTCCACAATTCCATGTTTTGTTCCCATGTTATTTATTATGATTAATGTTCGTTTATGATCTATGCCTTCTTCACTGCCAATATTTATGTCATTACTCATGATTTTGTTGTTTTATGTTCATGTTATTACATTCAAAAGTTTAGTGATCGTTTTATGTTCTCTATGTTTACCCTTACCGGGCATTTGTGCTCGCCCTTTTTATGTTTTCTTTTCCCCAGGATATGAAGAAAGATTTTAGGTAAGAAAACCAAAGGGGAAGATCATTATGCGAGATGTTGAAGATCTTTACCGTTATTAGAAGATTATGTTACAAGATTCCAAAGACACTAAACTAATAAAATCTTTGGGAATCTAATTTTCTCATTTATTAAGTATTCTGCAAAAGCAATGTAATGTGTATGTACATTAAGCTTTGTTTATCTATAGCCATCCCCTCCATCATTCCATCCAACATCCGGAGAAGTAAGGGACTTCTAGAAGATCAGGTTGAGGTAGGAAGAATAGAATATAACACCAACTCCATAAAAAGAGAGGCCATAAGCATCTTATATAGTGAGTTTATGGACATGTGAATTTTCATAGCCCCCCCCCCCCCCAATAGACAACGTAGTTGTGTTGTCATACAAGAAAAATGTAAAAGACTATGAATGAAATGAAAGAGTTACATAATTTGAGTTTGAAGAATATGGAGATCCAAACATCTCAGGTGTAGGGATAGGATCATGTAAGATTCTAACATGGAAAATGGCATGCGGCATAAAGGAAGTGTTAGAGGCTGAAATGTGATTTGTTGATATCACTATCGGAGGAGGCTTAGAGAGTTTTTCAGGAATGTGATTTGAATTTTTTAAATTATAAAATCTCACCCTAAGGTCTAAACACCTCCAAAGACCTAGGAGAAGTAAATGTTGTGTATTGTAACCATCTCCGGCACCTACAACACTCCAGACCCCCTAGACGTCAAGCTATTTCTCTTTCAACCATCCACGAAGTATCCTTGCAAATGAAAATTCACTTAGATCATAGTAAAGGCTTGATAGAGCACCAGTTTCCACCATAAAAAAAAAATCATATCCTCTCCAAATTAAACCACACAATGGAATATTCCCCACCAAATCCATCTCAACACAAATACGAGGGAATGACATGGTTTGAAAACTCTGTATATCCTCATACGAACAATGAAATGATCTTAGGGTGTTACCCACCTATTATATGATATATGGGTTATTGAATGGATATGGAAGGCCCAAAAGCATAACCCAAATGGAATTAAAGCTCATACACTTCCCATAGTGTGTATCCTAGGACCATATTGAAAAGGAAAAACACTAATCCCTATATCATTATGCTTCCTTTGACTAATCTCTCAAATATTCATCTTGGAAAAAAATGAATGAAAAATTTAGATCAAGAAATGGATGAGACTTTTGTAGTATGGATGATCCCCCATGAGACCATGAATGACCAAAAGAAGGACATGGAAGATCCATCACATCCAAATATTTCTACCAAGGATATTTTATGAAAGGATTAATCTTCTCCAAGTTCCTCCACCAAAAGGTTACCCATAGGACACCCCTTCATGCATGATATACATTGCAGTGCGATTAGTATGGCTATAATGGAAGGAATAAAAGACATTGGAGTGTGGTTATAAAGAGTAGTGAGCACCTCCTTGAAGGAATTCATAATCGAGGAACCCACCCTTATAGTATATTCTCCATTAATCAATGGTGAAAGTGGAGGGAAGGCCTCACCATTTAGAACCACCGAGAGAGACTTACTGGAAAAGAACTACTCCAAATAAGCATGATTCATCTCTATTTTTTATGAGAATCACGAATGAGGTATTAAAAAATTCCACCAAACTACACACCATTGCCCTTAGAATTACTTATGGATATTAATTTCTGACACTCCATGGAATGATCTGAGTGAAAACCTATATCAATTAAACCACTACTTTATTATTATGGGTTTTAGGGTCTTTAACAATTAGAATATCCAAAATAAATTGAAGGTGACCTTATAGTCTATAAAGAATGAAGGAGAATCCCTATAGAGTCTGTAAGTAGTAGAGTAAAATGTAAACTCTATCAAAATATAATATTTAATGCCTTAATGTGAATCATATTCTATTATAGTTTAGATAGAGGATCCATGCCTTGATAATGAAGAGGCCACTCACAAAAGCCTCCACAAGAAGAACTAGATTTTTCCAATGGAATATTTGATAATAGCCAAAAGCTTCTCTAGGATATCCAAGATGAGATGAAAAGTTTATCTTTTAAGGTATCAATAATTCCTCTTATGAAAGTTGTTGATCCATCTAAAATGGATGAATCACAACACATCATCTAAGAAGCACAAAAATATATCTAGAAACTTTGAGCTTCGATGAAAGGATCTCAAAATTAATATACTATTATAAATGGAGGATTTTAAATATATATTCTCTTATTTCTACTTTTTTAAATTAATGTAAATGTTTTTTTGTCTAATCATTATCCATTTTATGATTTATTTCTATGCTCTGATTATCAATTCATAATATCTTCGAAATATCTAATCACTAATATTGGGAAAAACTAAGTTATAATGAACAGTAAACATCAATTAAATGAGTCCATCATGGTTCCCTAATACTTGAGTATAAAATAATAACTCTTAGGAATAGATCAGAAATGAACATAGGCACAACTACCATCAATATAACCCTACAGTTGGTTCATTTGGATGAACGATCTCCTCTTGGTTATGATTCATGAATGGGTATAGGCACAAATACTATCACTATAACACTAAAGTTGATCAATATGGATGAATATAATAGCTTAACATAATGATATTCATAATGAGAAAAATTAGAAAGAGGGTTTTGATGTTCAAGGGGGTTAGGACTCCCTAAAGATACGACTTTGTGGATTCAATATAGCTTCCGAGACTATTATGTCTGGAAGGAGGGATGGCTGAATTTACTAACTTTTTTCATAGCCAAGGTACCTATAAAGAATAAGTCTCCCTCTTTCGAGGTCATATTGTAGAACCCAGAATTTTTGTTTCTTTTATCTTCTTACCCTATTTTTTGGGATGATATTTATATGGGTGAGCCTAGTTGACAGAAAATAGACTTTTGGTTAGGAAAAACTTTATGGGATTTTGATCTATTGAGCTTTATACCATTTTCTTTTTAGATGTTCAATATTTTTCCTATGCTATGTGAGGAGAATTCCAAGCGAGTTGAGACTCTACTTTTTCCTAGGATTTCAATTGTGAGTTTCCAACTAGGTGAGTATTGTGTCCCTATCTATTAGTAGTCTAAGGGAATTAATGTAAGACCACAAATATTTTAAATTTATGTTTGAAAAACAAGTAATATATATCTCTATAGTTTTTGGTCATATTTACTTGAATAAAAGTGATGTGTTCTGCATTGTAACACGGGTAGAAAAAACCTATCTTGAATTTACTAACCCAGTGTCACTAGTGAAGAAAACTATAGGAAGTGGTTTAGGAATGTTAAGGTCATAGTTCTTATAAAAATGTGATACTGATTTTTTAAGTCTAAAATCTTTGATCAAATACTATTTTTTTAGGGTTGTATAGATTTGACCAAATATAAATTTTATTTATGGTCATATATCTTGGATCAAATTTGTGGTATAGTCTATCTAGCATGGTAAAGGAAAAAACCAACATGAGTTAGATTCTTATAGATAATATTGAATATACCAGAAAAGGGCGCTATTTAGTTTATGGTAATTAAGCTCAGAATATTGTTTTAGGTGACAAGGACCAAGTATCCAGTGAGCATGTCCTGAGAGGAGTTTCTCAAATCAAGGATTTGGGTATTCATAGAAGAATAAAACACTAATATAAAGGGTCAAAATAATAGGATATCATAATATTACATTGAAAGTGGGAGTGGTGAATGAATTTGTAACATCTAGGATATTTGAATACACTTGAATAGTTGGGTTATAGAATATATAAATCATAAGATAAAAAATTTATGAATCCTTGGTAAATGGAAAAAGATGGGATTAGGTTAACTATTAAAAATGGTGGAAAATAGTGTCACACCATCAGGAAATAGCTCATGGGGTTAAAGGGAACCCTTCCTATAAGTCCAAAATATCCCTAAGGGATTACTTCATAAGATTTAACAAAATTGTGTTGTCCACCATTCAATGGATGGTCCATTCAGATCAACCACTCCCCATTACTAGTATTACTATAAAAGAGATAAGAAAGATTATTTACACATGGTTATGATATACAATGATTGGAAATTATTTTTGAACGAAAGTTATGAGGTAGTCTCATGGAGAATAAGATATTCATGAAGGATTAAAGTACCCTAAAGGCTATGCTGCCATATATTGAGCACATAATCAGGGTGATATGAGATAACACTATATTCTTGTGTACAAAATCACATAAAGTAGTGTTATACTCATTATGAATATGAGTTCTTGTCTTGAATGAAAATATACACATCGGAAAATGTAACCACAGTTGATGTGGGAAATGAATATTTACTCTAACATTTTCTTAAACCCTGGTAATGATGGCCTAGTGAGTGAATAATTGGATTTTTCTTAGGCAATATTTTATGTTTTTTCAACTTGATATGTTTTATTTCAATTTCACTACAAATTTAGGTTCTTGTGTACTATACCATCCACGGTTAGAGTTTATAGTGATAGATCATTAACCTAAAAGGAATGAAAATTTATCCAATATTATCGAAGAAAATGTTAAGATGAATAAATAGCTTGGTGTTAGAATAAATTATCTCATAGGGAATGAAATTAGTTTATAGTCATAACACTCATACCTTGGAGATAAAATATGGGGTGTAACATGATATGCCAATTTGTATTCTAGGGTTAAGAATATTTCAAAAAAAAATTGAATTATGACTGATGATGTTGTAAATATTTCATCATAGTCCCTGAGTGGGGATTGGTGACATGGGACATGCACACAAGGGATAACAGATGAACACATTAAAATGACTAGTTCCACTACAATGATATTAGAGAATACAGATATTATAGTACCTTTATCTTAGGATGAAGACAAGACTGGTTAGAAGGATCAATTGTGGGTACATATGTTGGATCCAATTTGGGTCATGTATGAATATTTAAGGAGAGATGTCCCTTGAATATGAAAATAATCATTACATACAAACATGATAGGTTTTTGTAAATCCAACACATGTACCTATGAAGTATGACTTATAGAAAGTAATGTTCAGAAATGGTGTGGGATGCATCCCACACCTCTGTTGACCATATTATATTATTGTGGTACTTTGTAATGTAGTTAAAATACATTATTATCTCTTCAATTTAACATAATGAAACAAATACTAGAGTGTCATGTTGTATAATGTTATACTGAAAATACTGGTGTTTCATGAATTTCTAATTCACTCAAGAAGGGTTTTGGTGTCATATAGTTTAATGTCACGCAAGAACGACTTGGGATTCATAAATTTTAAAGTAATGTGACAATGACTTGTGTGTCTTACATTTTAAATTCTTGTGATAATGTTTGGTTTTCTTTTATTTTAAAATCACACGACGAAGACTTGTATACCCTATATTCAAATATGATTTATCTCAATCATGTTGGTTAGAGAAACTTGTTGGGACCACTATTATCATATTAGTTACACTCAATGTGAGGTATAAGAGATTACTAGAAGAACATTGGGACCACATGAGAGTGCATGGAAAGGGATGTATAAGATAATTTTTATTTTGATTTCATCAGAATAATACCACATGGATTTATTTTTACCATAGGATGAAAATGTATATCATTATGAAAATTCATAGTTTGTCTTGGAATTGATGGTATTTATGTTATTATGTTTTCTTTAGGGACATGAATCAAGAAATACGTAGATCGTGTATGAAAATATCCCCAAAATAGATCGAGATTTTACATAGGGATTTGGGCATCATTTAAAATTTTTAGGGTCAATTATTATTTTTATAACCCTCAATGCCCCCCAAGAATAGAGAAAGAACCCCTATGTTGATCAAACTCAAATATAGGGGAGATGAATTTTATAAAATATATTTCAAGGAAATGAATCTATATTTTATGTCTTTACCTAAATCCATCTTATACATTAAACAAGATAGTTTTACAGAGACACAAACAATTTTTCCAAGTCTCCTTATAAATTGGTTGTATTCTTATGAAGTGGAAGATATTGGAATTCATCTTAGAGAAACTATATATACCAAGGTAAAAGGGTGAATTTACTTAGTTGATAGTC
Source organism: Viscum album (assembly GCA_963277665.1). Lineage (NCBI taxonomy): Eukaryota > Viridiplantae > Streptophyta > Magnoliopsida > Santalales > Viscaceae > Viscum > Viscum album. Next base: position 303,780,603 of record OY728144.1, read on the forward strand.
ATGTCTCGACCCAGGATAGAAGATTTGTGTGTCACTACATATCCTGATGGAACAAGAATCAAGAAACACATTGTTCTTCAAAAATACATACAAAGATAATGATCATATACATGGGAATAAAAAAATGGGTTTCACCTCAGTTTTGTATCATTAAGAATATGGGATATTTTTTATGAGACCTAAAGTACTTTAGTGGGATAATGGGTGTTTTGTTAGAATATTTTTGTAGTCATAGGATAGGATATCCAATAATAATTAACTATCATGTGATTATAGGAATATATGGACACATATTTATTAAATTATCATAGTGTAAGATGATATTTTTAAGAACCTAATATGAATAAAGGATGGTCCTAAAATAGTACGGGTCATCTAATTTTTTCCATAGAATTCCCTAGTGATGGTTTATAAAAAAAATATTCATTGTATGATTTTATTTATATATGACTCATATATATGGAAGAAGGGAATTTTGGTTAACATAATTTATTACACAAACTTGTATATGAGATATGTTCATCCCTACATATCTTTTGAAGATGGTAATAAATCCAAATATAGTTATTAAATTGTATTCCCTATGCAGATTAAGCTCTTAAAAATGGGATGACGTCTTGAGAATATGTTCCTGGATGAAGAACTTGATGAAAAAGACTCATACATAGGTGTGGATATTACATATAATATGGGTGAAATTTAATCTAAATATAGATCTATGAACTGAAAACTACTGCCTGGATCTTGCTGTCAAATAATGAAAAATAGGGGTACTACTTCAAATCTTATCAAAAGGCTTGAGAGGTCATACATAGTAGACATTGTTGTGTAGTTTAATATCTTGTGACCAGTACATAAATACCTTCCTCTTAAGTATGATTCAACTAAAATGTAAAATTAGAAGTGATTTATATGGACATATAATCTCAACATAATCATGCTTGGTGTGAGACATAAGGGATGACTGTTAAACTACACATGTTGTATGAATGTACATGGCACGGGATAAATAAAAATATATGGTAAATTTTTAATTATTCAATTATAATAAGAGGATTATAAAATGGGAGAATTTTTATCTTGGTGTAGGATAATGGTAGTTGGTAACCATACACTAACATTAATTATAGGTATCTAACTATCATTTAAGATATTTATTCCACATGAGGTAGGATGTTTTGTGTAGTTTATGGTATTTTAGGGTGGGTTGGTTTCTATGAACTTTAATGTAATTGTTATAGTCTATTGTCATTCATTTTAACACCATGTGAAGAGGATGAAAGGTCACACATCATAATGAATTATGGATAATAATGGGGTGGTACCAAATAGAGCGATTGGTACAAGGGGTCATTTTTCACTATGTAAGGTAACACTAGATAGGGTCAGTCAAGCCTTAGGTCAAACAATAACGACATAATATTAGGGATAAACACATGGATAGCTCTTTTATAAGAACCATGAACATCACTAGATACCTCACTATTGTTATAATCAATCAATGAATAATTCTTAAATATTCCCTACCCATATAAAGCTCATATGTATAGAAATAAACCAGGTATGACCTCATTGTACTAATTTTAGGAAGATGACATATTAATGAAAAGGCCGTAAACACTCTAGTGAGAGAGGGAGTTTTTTTGGATTGTGGATAGAACTATGATAAGGGATCTAAGTGTAACTATGTATCCTGAGGTTATTGGAATTTAGACACACATAGTTCTTGAATAATCTTTCATCACATAGATCGAGATCATATGTCAAGAAGGGGTATTTTGATAATAATGGGCCTGGAAGACAATGATTTCTTGTCCTACCAATATATCTATATAAATTGAATGAACCCATGTGTAGTTAAAGATATTATATAGGGAAATGTTCATGTTTTATTTTTATGGTTTTTGTGTCTGGTCCTAGAATAACAGATCTAGGTATTACTATGTATCATATAAGGATGAGAATCAATCTACAAGTAGTTATTGAAAGAAAACACCTCTCATTGATCAAGCACAAATAAGTGTAATTTGGGAATTAATATCCTCATGAATACTAAATTTTACATTAAATACACCTATATAAATATGGATCATATATAGGTAAGATAGGGTATGTGTAGACAAGACACTATAAATAGTTTATGGCCATGCATGATTTAATTTAAGGGGAAATTTTTGTTTAACATAATACTACCTAGAAAAATATGTGTTTATGTTTATATTCATGTGATGAGGACCAACACTACATATTTTAGCATCCTACAGAGGGAAAATTATGCCATGAATTTAAATTTCACGGGATAAGGACCTATGTGGCATTTAGTTAAATGATGTGAGACGTGGGCCAAGACGATGAAGTTTAACACTATTTCATTAAGAAGTTATAAACCAGATTAGAATAATGAAAAAATATTTCTATATAAATATTATATTAGTATAGGTTGAGATTCATTCAACATTTATCATGCTGAGGGTATATGCTCGGTTGGATTAGAAATTGTGTATAATTTAAGGTTTCTCCAACTTTGGTTCCAAATTTTGTGGCTTCTGCCCTGATATCATTAATGTTATAAAGTGGATAAACAATTATCCATGGTGAAATTAGCAGGGAGTAATTTTCTTATTAGAGTCTTGTAAAATCTAGTTATGATGGACTACTAGATCATGCAATGTGCAAAAAATCTTTTGGCCGAGCTTCTCTAACTCATCAAGACACTTGCTAGAATTATTTTCTTCTATGATCTGACCATAAATGGAAATGTATAGTATGGGTAGTTGTACTTTTATGGATAATACTAACTCTATTTTTTCAATGGTAAGAGTCATGGTGTGATAGACCCACAAGGCATACATAATATTTTTTTGATAGGATTTCATACCTTTATCCACTATTTTATAGATTATATTTTATATAATATTATTGATGGCCTTTACATAAAATTTTTATGTTTCAGGATAGTGAGAATATGGGTTGTACATAATGTGTATAATGACCCATGATTTTAGTGTATATTTACCCTTAAATAAAATTTTGTTAAATTTCATTTTTTTTCACATGCAACACCGACCATAAAAAAACAGCAACACCTTTTAAATATAATCACTCTAAACTAATTTTGGAATCAATTTGAATAAATAGAGGTAACCTTATTAATAAATATATTTTTGATATATATATTAACACTAATTAAAATATTTATTTATAACAAATAATAATAGAAAATGTTAATATTTTTTTGAAGTCATTTTCTAGGAAATGAATTTTTTATTAATAGTTATGATTTTATTTAAAAGATAAAATCTCAAATTTTTTAATTTAAATTAAAACAAATGAACATCATTTTTTAATTAGAAACAAATTTTATCCTAGGAAACAATTTTGGTATTTTTCAAAAAATATATATTTATTTTTAGGTGAATAGTTCAAAACACAATTCTTATGAATACCTTGAAATTTATGAAACTAACATTAAATAATTATGACTTAAAAAATTTATTAAATCCTTTTATAGAAAATAATTTATTTTATAAGAGATATTTTAAATTTTAAAATATTTATTTTAGTCTATAAAACTATGTATGATATTTTGAAAAGTTAGTTACATTTTTCTCTTAACTTTTTAACAAATTATACATTTATTATGTTAAAATTAATAATTTATTACTTTTTATAAAGTGAATATAACAATGTTTTTCATATTATTAAATATAATTTCCATATTATGTTATAAGTTTCATTTTACGTATATTCATAAAAATGAATTACTTTGAAAAATACTAGTTTCTGTGGTAAAATTGAAAAGGGTGAAAAGGATTATCAAATGGTTTATAAGGCATAACACGTTAAAAACTGTTTTTAAGTGAGTGGTTTAGGTGTTGATTGAACAATCCTTATCTAAACTCTATTATTGTTCATTTTGGAGCCTACTTGACTTGTGAAATAAGTGCTCTTTTTGTATTGAGATGAATTATTTATATAAATGTCATTATCACCACTTATAAAATGGGAATGTGACCACTCCTTCAAGACCACTCTAGATTTATGTTTTATAACACACAAAGATTTTATGATATATTTCTCTTTAAATAATATTTATGTATTGAACGACTTTCTTAACACAAAACACTAAACATTAAGAGAACTACATTAGACTATAATAATATGATTATTTAAATTTTAATATAATAAAATAACCAATAAATATTTTTTATTAATGGGATTAACAACGTTATATAATATATGAAGTATATATATATATATTTTTTAGTATTAGTAGAGTCATTTTATATTCAAAAATAATAATTTTTCCTCAAAAATAATTTTTATCTCTATTTTGAGAGAAACAAATATAATTATATTATCATAGATTTAGATTTTTTATTTGAAAAAATGGACTTAATTTTTGAAATAATCATGTCAAAATTATCTTAGTGGTATATTTTGAAATTTTTTTGATTTTTTTTGATGAATAGTGATAACTACTGATTTTTATAAAAACTATCTTTTCATTTCAAGAAATTAAAAAGTTTAGTTTTGTTTTAAAATGGTCTCAAAGTATAATAAATTAATTTATATTATTAATAATTTAATTAATATAGTTTTAATAAATTTTATGTTGGATTTTTTAATAAACATTTATTACCCGAGAATGGGTTTTTTGGAAAATCCCTTTTAGTCACATTTGGCGGTTTTAATTTTTAATTAAACACAACAAATTATGTTAATTTAATTTGATAAAATGTAGTAAATAATTGGAATAATAATAATTTATATTTTATAATAAGTTCATGTTAATTTTGTTTATAATTTGTAGTAAAAGCAAAAAAAATTTGTTACGTTGATTAAAGTTAAAATTGGTTTATCGGGGGTGGTTGGGTGGTAAAGAAAAAGACAAGGATAATTTTTAACATTTAGCATACCTAAATACTATTTAATTTCCATATTTAAAAATAATCTTATCCCAAAATTGAGTTTATTTCTATTTGGAATCATTTGGTTTGGGTATGACATTATTATATTTTAATCTTTTAAGAATTTCCAAGTGTCTTCTCTCCCCCCACTTATAAAAGGATACCATATATTTCTTTTCCTTACAACAATTTGAGATATCTATCTCAAAAAAAAACTATATAATTCTATTATAAACTTCTATATATATGAATTATATGTTTTTTATTCTTAAAACACCATTCCATGATTCATTAAGAAAGGATACAAAGGAGGCCAACCAAAGAAGAGGGTGTAAGACTACTCGACCACTTTCTATTTATCTATTCCTCTACCACGTCTAAATCTATAGTAATCATCATTAAATAATAACTTTTCTATCAAATATATACTAAAATGTTATTATTATTATGTAACTAATATTATTAACCATCTTTTCCACTAAATGATAATTTAAATTATCCCTTGTGGTTATGTGTGGACTAACTCATCCACACAACAATACTATTCATTTTCCATCACCAACATTAATGGATGATTGTTATGATGGGTTAGATGTTCATATATGATATTTATGATAAATATATTATTCTTAAATTTTAATATAATATCTCCATTATTACCTTTCCATCTATTGAAAAATGATAATGTCACTAGTGGATACGCGGGGACTACCATCTCGATGAAGGGATGTGATTAATTATTCATTTCCTCTTTACATGGATGGTAATATGGATATAGATAATGAACATATTTGATATATACAGTATAATAATAATTTAATAAAGTTTAATTACTATTTAAATTTCTTTTTTTTCCATTCTTCAAAAAGTTTAAACAACATTCATGTTTACATACAACTTACCGTCTCTATGAATAATATAATTCAATTTTCTAACTATTTCATTCATGGATGATTATAAATATGTAAATAATGAAAATATATGCTATTTTTATTATTATTATAATTATTTATATTATGTAACTATGAAAATTATACGAATATATAAACCACTAAACCAAAACATACACAAAAATGAGAAAATTAACACTTGAAAATGATGATTTTAATAAAGAACTTTTAAAAAATGATTGTTGAAATGTTATAAGTTGATAATATATGATATTAAAAGTATTTATATGGTTTTTATAGAATTATAATTAATTTAAATTTATTATATTGGTGGTTAAAACAACTTATGATGAAATTTAGACCTAAAGTAATGGTTTATTTCACAATCTCATCATTATTCGAGATTGTTTATGTGTAAGTCTTCATCAGGGGAATTATTTGATCATTATATATTAAAAAATATATTTTATTTTCCTATGGTTATTTATTTAAATTAATAAAATTCCTTTCATTTTCCTCTCTTTTAGTAATTAAGAGACCAAATAACGTTTTTAATGAAATCTGACTTTGTTTATTATTCAGTCAGGAATACTTTTATTCCATTTCTATATTTTTTTGTAATATTATCAATAATTATTTTACTATTGTTCTATGATTACGTTAATTAAATTTTAAATATGTTTTAATTTCTATAAAAAAATCAATGAAATAATCTTTTTATTTTTAGAATAAGGCTCTTTTGATTTTTTAATGAAAAATGTAAACAGAATATTTGATTTAACATACTATGTATGAATGGAATTTACCACTATATTGAAAACTCAATGCATTGAAGATTTATTTAAAATTATATATCATTATTTCCAAATAATAATTTATCCTAATATATTGAAAAATAGTATTTTAGTTATGTGATTTCAAAATGAAAAGGGTATTTTCCTAAAGATATATTCCAGCGACATTTTAAATGTATTTTCATCCATTTCAAAATACCTTGATAAATATTATGATTTATTAAGGATATAATCTAATGATACAAAAAAAATTATTCTATGGTTGGTTTATAGTCAATTTTTCTAGGGAAACTTTTAACATTATGTATTCTAGTTCATCTAATATGGATAATTATTGATTTTAAGGCATGTTGATTTAGGTGTATAGTTTATTCATATGATGAATACATTTTATATATTAATTAGTGGGTGAGGATCAAAATTACATGGCCCCTAAATGAATCAGTCGGTAACAGGATAAAAAATAGGTTGGATATTTTAGAAATGTCCTCACCCATTTATGTAATATATCCTTTTATAAGGTCACATGTCTAAGTTTTTTGTTGTCCCATATTAAGAATTACTTCATTATGAAATCAATTATTGATGACCATAAGATTATTAAACTGGTTATGTCATCCCTGGATTTGTTTTAATCTCATGTGATTTGTCACGACCCGTCCTCAGGGCCCGTGTCGTGACTACCCCAAACCTGCCTTCCATAGGCCAGGGGCTGGCGACTAGCACCAAAGGCATAAATCCCGATAACTGGGAAGGCATTTCCTTTATAAAAGTAAACAAAACACCACAGAGTACAAGCAGAAGCAAAACACTAAGTACAAAAGAAAGTGCTGAAAAGTAAATGGGCCAGAATACAAACCCAACTGAAAGTGCAGCTACAACTAAACGAAAAATACAACAGAAAAATGCCAAATAGCTGAAAGAAGGAAGCAGCTCCTGGGTCGTCCTCCTCGGATCCTACCTGAAGGGTAGGTACAGATAGCACAGCTCCTGGATCGTCCGCCACGGATCCTACCCGAAGGGTAGGTACATATAGCCTCCTCAACGCTCTCTCCCGTCAACCTCCTCCGTGTGTCGTCTGGCCGTGAAGTCGCCCTCCAGATACTATCTCGTCAAGTAGTCCACCTCCGGGTACTGACTCGTCATGTAGTCCACCTCCGGGTACCATCCAGTCCTCGAATACTCGGCCTCTGTCAGCACTGCCCGTCGTCTGCAACCAACACAACGAGGTGCGGGCATAACCCGTGCAGGGGTGAGTATAACGATACTCAGTAGGGACCCCGAGACCCTCAAGGTCTCACTAAAACCAACAAGTATAACCACAAAGAAGATCTCAACAGATAACCTCTACTTAGGTATATGCCCATACATATACCTAAGTTATCAAGTAACCCATCTCAATCATGAGGTAACACAAAGATTATGAAATCAACGGATAACCACTACCCAGGTATATGCCCATACATATACCTAAGTTATCAAGTGATCCATCTAAATAATGAGGTAAACACAAAGGTCAAAAGTCTCATCTCAAACCAGGATTTTCATTATCGAAACCGTAACTGCTGAAGAGCTCCGTCTCTGGAGTGTATAGTGGTCCTGCCACGACTCCGAGGTACTACTCACTAACCTAAGACTGCTGAGGTACTCCTCCTGTCGAGTACCGCAGGTCAGCCACCTAGACACAGTAGTGCTTCCCGCCGAGGTATGTCACCCAAACACAGTAGTGCACACCCCCTAGTAGCCTACTGAGGTACTCTCCGGACGATTACCGTGGGTCTGCACTGTCTCACAGGTAGTGCTCCGTGCGCCGTGGGTCTGCACCTCCCAAAGTAGTGCTCTGTCCACTGGGCTAGTCGACTCACTCCAAGTCGAGTCAGTCAAGCATTCGTCAGGTCTCAGTCGGCTACACGGTCTCCGTACTCCGCACGCTCGTCTCTGGGAGGGTCCGTTCCACGAGCCACAGGTCGATACTCCAAGTATCACAAAGTCCCACAAAGAAGTATCTCAAAGGACCGCCTTATCATAGGGGTCTCAACGCAACAGACGGCGCGTCACTCAGACCCTCGGTCTATGAGTTACTAGCCTTTTCATCCCAGGGGCCCGGTTGGTTTCGTGAGCGAACCAATCCCGGCCGTAACTCAACTGTACCCCGAACTCTCATAGGGTATACTCATAGGGAATGTTTCTCAACGTGATCAACAACACCACTGACGGTTCGTCAAAAGGACATCCTGTCTGAAAGATATCAGCTTTTCCGTTCCAGGGGCCCGGTTGGATTTCGGGTGCGATCCAACCCGGCCACTATCCAACTGTACCCAAAACTCGGGCGAAGTATTCCAAAAGTTCCGTCTCATCAAGAGGAAATCAACGAGACAGGCGGTGCGTCAATCGGACCCCCGGTCTGTGAGTTATTGGCCTTTTCGTTCCAGGGGCCCGGTTGGTTTCGTGAGCGAACCAACCCGACCACACTCCGACGACATCCAAACCTCGAGAGGAGTAAGCCAAAAGATCCGTCTCACTTAGAGAAATTCAACAAAGTCAACGGAACTTCATTCGGACGTCCAAAACTCACGTTATGAGCGTTTCCGCTCCGAGGGCCCGGTTGGTTTCGTGTACGAACCAACTCGGCCGAACCCAAAGTTCTCCGAAACCTTGAGTGTAATATACCGAAACGACCGTCTCGATCCAAGGATTGTGTTTCCCCTGACGGAGCGTCAAACGGAGGTCTACAGCTCAAGATGTGAGCATTTTACCGAAAGTGGCCTGAAAACGGGGGTCTGGGCCCGGGCCGACCCGGCCCGACCCCCCCGGGTCGGCCGAACCGGGTCCGACCCGGTTGGGCCCGGATCGGCCCGGCCCGGCTCGGTCTGGCTCGGTCCGGCCCGACCGGCCGGCTGCGGCTCATCCAGTGTGGCCGAGCCGAACTGCGGAGCGGGGTGCGCGACTCCCCCGCCCGCCGCTAATTGAGGTCGGCGGCGGATCCGCCGGCCGCCAACCCTTCGTCGGCGCCGCCGCGCCGGTGCGGCGCGCCGCCGCTGCCTTCCGCGGACCACTGGACGCGCTCCGGTGGTCCGTTCCTCCTGCTTTCTTCGCCTATGGTCCCCCCGGGACCCCACCTTCATTGCGAAGGGATTCAAACGCCAAAACGACATGCTTCGTCGTCGACCGTCAATCCGCAAGTCAAAACGAATAGCATCGTCTTTGTAGTTTTTCCAGCGCGACCCGATGGCGTCGTGCCCCTTCGCCGCGGCCCGACTCTGACCGCGGTTCTTTGGTTTTCTTCGATGCGGCGTGAAAGTCACGTTCTTAAACTTACTTCCACGACGCGGTGCGACGGCGTCGCGTAATACATGCCGTGTGATTCCCGCGTGGTGTGACGGCACCCCGCCATTCCGTTCCATCCACAAAGAATCAAACATGAACATAGGAGGGGGGTTTAGCCGTGTTTGTGCGGTCCGACCCCCCTCTCGTTAAACAATATCATCCAGTTGAAAATCCACGATAATCGATAAGCTAGTTTCATGAACAGAAAATAATTAAATAAAATAATCCCCTACCTCGGTTCAGGAACAGTGTTCGTCAACGAGCCGCGGAAGACGAGCGTCGCGGAGGTCGGGCATCATGGGAAAAGAACGTCGATGTCGCGAAGCGAGGATTCGAAGTCGTTGACGGCGATTTCGTCGCGGAAAACCGTCGCAGAAGAGACGACACAGAAGAAGAACGTCGCGTCACAGATACGGCATCGCGAAAGAACCGTGTTCTTCGGCGGAGAAGTTCTTTGTTGAAGAACGGTGTTCTTTGCGTTCTTCGTCGAGGTTGAAGAAGAATAAGACCGCTTCCCCAATCCTCTCAAGGTTCCAAAACTCTAACAAAAATAAAATAAGACTAAGTCTTATTTTATTAACACAACCTAAACATTTGAATTTCAAGAGTTTGAAATTATGTAACTCACTTAATTAATTATAACAAGTTGTCAAAAATTAATGAGGTGAGTTAATGGGGAGTTAGGAAAGTGAGGGGTTAAGAGGGGTTAGGGAGTTTAAGGAATTTGAAAAGGTTGGGGGTTTGTGTAGGCCCCACCCTTTAAAATGTCCACACATGGGAAGTTGGGTGGATGTGGGCCCACCACCAACTTCCCATGGGAGAAGTTAACCACATGACATGAAATAAAATTGATTCAACAATTTTATTTACTTTTTTAAATAAACCCCAAAAATTAACTTCTTCACCCGCACAAACGCAACTACAGTAAAGGTCCCCTTAAGCGATTACCGGTGTTGCAAGTTCATCGGTGCCCTCATAATTTGATTCCGAACACCGGTTCAAAAGTTAGAAATTCCCGTTCGCTCGTTCACTGAACGTACCCGAGCCAAACTTCAGAAATTAATTTCGGGCACACCGGGTCTCGGAATCAGGTGCCGTCAGAAACTGCATTCTTGTAAAATTCCAAAGAAAAGTAAGAAAAAATTTTCCTTGAAATTTCCGGGTCTTTAAATTACTCCCACCTCAGGGATTTACGTCCCCGTAAAGCTTCAACACAAACTAGGGTCACAAAAGCGGTACAGAGCACGCATCTGAGCCTTTCGCTCCCATGTGCTTACCTAGAGGTTCCGTACTGCCAAAGAAAGCTCACCTGAGGAATCAATCATCCTCGTAGGATCCACTCCTATCGATCCTCGATCCCCACTGAAACCTCCGTGAAAAAAACCTCATCGCCATCGTCTAGCTCCTCATGGTCGATGATATGCGAAGGGTCGAGCACATATCTCTTGAGTTGAGATACGTGGAAGTCGTCGTGCACCTGGTGCAACTGAGCTGGATGGGTCAAGCGGTAAACCACCTTGCCTACCCAGCTGTGGACCTAGAATGGTCCGTTGAAACTCAGAGTTTACTTGCCGCCTTGGCCACAACTCCGAAAACATCGTCGAGGTGAGACCCGTATAAGGACGCGATCGTCATCCTCAAACTCTAGAGGTCTCCAATTCCTGTTAGAACTGGAACTCGAAAGGACTGCCGCTACGAGGGTAAGGTTGACCGACTCAAGAATGATCGGTCGCACCCTCCTGTGAAAGAGTTTATCCTGTGCTGTCTGGGGTTTCCTTTTCGCCGACCAAGGAAAACTCATCCCGACGTTTGCCTAAAACCGTCAATTTGAGTATGAACATTTATTGCCCATTCCATACTCAAACTAACGTCGTAAGGCCTCGACGCTGCCACCAAGAGATTCCAAATGGAACTCTCGCCTCGAGGGTCTGACCACACCGTCTGCGTAAGTGTGATTATCGAGTCTCCTCCCAAGGTATCTCCAGACGTGAGGGTCAAGTCCACGACTTACCAGAAACTCTAGGTCTGGAACAAGATTTGTGAAAGTAAGGAATGATTCATATCGAAGTCCGTTACTACAACAGCTAGTAGTGGACACAGACTGTCCCTTAAATCATTTCTAGATCCATTGAGTCACACTCCTTGACCGCATACAGCCGCACTCTTCCTCCGCCCTCCAGATCCCTGAGCCTGGCGGGAATAACTAAGGTTGGTGGTTGTACCATGTTAAGATGCACACCACCTCATACTGCTCTCCTAGCTCTGCCTCCATGTCTTCTGCTTCGTAGACTCATCTCTCCTTTAAGCTTCCTCTTCTTTAACATTTAACATGCTCGAGTCTCTAAGACTGGAGCTGGTTTCCTATTTCTTACTGCACTGTGCAGTCTGCATCCGCTCCTGGATGATTTGCACCTGCTTTACCTATGATCTGGAAGAGCTGCTAAAATTTCTCTTTTTCCGAAAAGAGAAACTCGGTCTCATCTCCTGGATGAATCACACCCATTGCCTAATACAGTCAATCTTGACATGAATGACGCATTCATGCCATGGATGACGTCGTAAGACCTCGACGTAACTACTAAGAGATCCAACTGTCACTCTCTCCTCCAAGGGTCGAGTCACACTGTCGGCATCAGTGTGAGGTCTCTGGGTCTCCTCCAGTAGAAATCTCTAAAGTGAGGGTCAAGTCAACAGTTTTAACCGGGACCACTCAGTATCAACCAAACAAAAGGACAGGAAAGCAAACAAAGATACGTGTCTTTTTATTATTGCAGCTCATAGTACAAAGACACGAAAACAATCGCAACATGGAACTAGAAGTACAAGGGATGTATCCACTAGTTCTACTCCTATCCACCTGCTCCCGGAGCTCTACTTCCTTGTCCACTGCTCAGTTGTTGCTCAAGAACTCATCGCTGCTTCCGCCTCGGTGGCTCCTCCAATGCCTGCGGATCGACTGTGCGAGGATTCGGACAGTCACGTGCCAGGTGATCCTTTCCGCCGCATGAGTAACACTTCCTGCTCCTTGTACGGCTAGCTCTAGCCCTCTTGGACCTCTGCGTCATCTATCTACTGCCCACAGATGACTCGGCTACTGATCGAAAATCCTACGGAAAAGGCAGAAGCTCCTGTACACGCTCGGGGTGTAGAGCTACTGGTACAAACTGCACCATGAAGAAGGTCTCAAAGTCTTCCCATGCAAAGGTCATCCCGTCGCAAAACTGAAACAAGTGGCTCCAGCACCTGCCTACTGCTTCCTGAAGAAGGCTGACAGCAAAGATCACCATGAGGTCTGCCGGCGTCCCCACTATCCTGAAGACTCTCACCACAGCCTCCAGCCAGTCCTCAGCCGCCTGCGGGTCCTTCCCTCCCTGGAACCTGGGTGGCCTCTGGCGCTGGAACTCGTGCAGCGCGCTCAAGTGGCTTGCACCCTCTGCTGCTGGGGCTAGTGGCATCGGTGGCCCAACAGGTAGTAGTACGGCTGGTTCCTCCGCTGGTGCCTCAACTGAAAAAGGGCCCTTTACTGAGGCAATGTCGCTCAACGGGCTGTCAGTACGAACCACTATCGGGGCTCTAGATGGTCGTCCGAGAAAAGGCATCCTGAGAGAAACAACGTAACACGGTCAAATGATTATACGTGGTGAGCTGACCTGGTTTGAGCTATTTTAAGGGAAGACCTTTGAAAACACACACGCAATCAGTGTTTTCGTGCACAAAGTCGGAAATCAGTTGTCAGGGTCCTGGTGTATGGATACGTCGGCCGCCCACACCAACACTGGACTCCCTGAACTGAAGACCACCCTCGGTACCCTTAACACTATTGCTTCACGGAAAGAAAATATCAGAGTTATAAGTTCTGCGGTAGAACTGACTTCTCTAATACCAATTTGTCATGACCCGTCCTCGGGGCCCATGTCGTGACTACCCCAAGCCCTCCTTCCATAGGCGAGGGGCTGGCGACTAGCACCAAAGGCATAAATCCCGATAACTGGGAAGGCATTTCCTTTATAAAAGTAAACAAAACACCACAGAGTACAAGCAGAAGCAAAACACTAAGTACAAATGAAAGTTCTGAAAAGTAAATGGGCCATAATACAGACCCAACTGAAAGTGCAGCTACACCTAAACGAAAAATACAACAGAAAAATGGCAAATATCTGAATGAAGGAAGCATCTCCTGGGTCGTCCTCCTCGGATCCTACCTGAAGGGTAGGTACAGATAGCGCAACTCTTGGATCGTCCGCCACGGAACCTACCTGAAGGGTAGGTACAGATAGCCTCCTCAACGCTCTCGCCCTTCAACCTCCTCTGTGTGTTGTCTGGCCATGAAGTCCCCTTCCAGATACTGTCTCATCATGTAGTCCACCTCAGGGTACTGACTCGTCGTGTAGTCCACCTCTGGGTACCGTCCAGTCCTCGAACACTTGGCCTCTGTCAGCACTGCCCGTCGTCTGCAACCAACACAACGAGGTGCGGGCATAGCCCGTTCATGGGTGAGTATAACGATACTCAGTAGGGACCCTGAGACCCTCAAGGTCTCACTAAAACCAACAAGGATAACCACAAAGAAGATCTCAACAAATAACCTCTACTTAGTCATATGCCCATACATATACCTAAGTTATCAAGTAACCCATCTCAATCATGAGGTAACACAAAAATTATGAAATCAACGGATAACCACTACCCAGGTATATGCCCATACATATACCTAAGTTATCATGTGACCCATCTCAATAATGAGGTAAACACAAAGGTCAAAAGTCTCAGCTCAAACCAGGATTTTCATTATCGAAACCGTAACTGCTGAAGAGCTCCGTATCTGGAGTGTACAGTGGTCCTGTCACGACTCCGAGGTACTGCTCACTAACCTAAGACTGCTGAGGTACTCTTCCTGTCGAGTACCACGGGTCATCCACCCAGGCACAGTAGTGCTTCCCGCCGAGGTATGTCACCCAAACACAGTAGTGCACACCCCCTAATAGCCTACTGAGGTACTCTCCGGATGAGTACCACGAGTCTGCACAATCACACAGGTAGTGCTCCATCCTCCATGGGTCTTCACCTCACAAAGTAGTGCTCCTTCCACTAGGCTAGTCGACTCACTCCAAGTCGAGTTGGTCAAGCAGTCGTCAGGTCTCAGTCGGCTACACGGTCTCCGTACTCCGCACGCTCGTCTCCGGGAGGGTCCGCTCCACGAGCTACAGGTCGATACTCCAAGTATCTCAAATTACCATGAAGAAGTATCTCAAAGGACCGCCTTGTCATAGGGGTCTCAACGCAACAGATGGTGCGTCAATCGGACGCCCGGTCTGTGAGTTACTAGCCTTTTCGTCCCAGGGGCCGGGTTGGTTTCGTGAGCGAACCAATCATGACCGTAACTCAACTGTTCCCCGAACTCTCATAGGGTATACTCATAGGGACTGCTTCTCAACGTGATCAACAACGCCGCTAACGGTTCGTCAAACGGACGTCCTGTCTGAAAGATATCAGCTTTTCCATTCTAGGGGCCCGGTTGGATTTCAGGTGCGATCCAACCCGGCCACTATCCAACTGTATCCAAAACTCGGGCGAAGTATGCCAAAAGTTCCTTCTCATCAAGAGGAAATCAACGAGACAGACGGTGCATCAATCGGACGCCCGGTCTATGAGTTATTGG
Organism: Viscum album; assembly: GCA_963277665.1. Classification (NCBI taxonomy): domain Eukaryota; kingdom Viridiplantae; phylum Streptophyta; class Magnoliopsida; order Santalales; family Viscaceae; genus Viscum; species Viscum album. Next base: position 303,796,183 of record OY728144.1, read on the forward strand.
CTTTTTCGTTCCAGGGGCCCCGTTGGTTTCGTGAGCGAACCAACCCAACCGCACTCTGACGGCATCCAAACCTCGAGCGGAGTAAGCCAAAAGATCCGTCTCACTTAGAGGAATTCAACAAAGTCGACGGAACATCATTCATACGTCCGAAACTCATGTTATGAGCGTTTCCGCTCTGAGGGCCCGGTTGGTTTCGTGTACGAACCAACTCGGCTGAACTCAGAGTTCTCCGAAACCTTGAGTGTAATATACCGAAACGACCGTCTCGATCCAAGGATCGCGTTGCCGCTGATGGCGCGTAAAACGGAGGTCTACATCTCATGATATGGGCATTTGACCGAAAGTGGCCCGAAAAACGGGGGTCTGGGCCCGGGCCGACCCCCCTCCACCCTGGGTCGGCCGAACCGGGTCCGACCTGGCAGAGCCCGGCCCGGCCCGGCTCGATCCAGCTCGGTCCGGCTCGGTCCGGCCCGACTGGCTGGCTGCGGCTCAGCCAGTGTGGCTGAGCCGAACCACGGAGCGGGGTGCGCGACTCCCCCGCCCGCCGCTAATTGAGGCCGGCGACGGATCTGTCGGCCGCCAACCCTCCGGCGGCGCGCCGCCGCCGCCTTCCGCGGACCACCGGACGCGCTCCGGTGGTCCGTTCCTCCTTCCGTCTTCACCTATGGTCCCCATGGGATCCCACCTTCACTGCGAAGGGATTCAAACACCAAAACGGCGTGCTTCGTCGTCACCCTTCAATCCGCAAGTCAAAATGAATAGCATCGTCGTTGTAGTTTTTCCAGTGCGACCCGATGGCGTCGCGCCCCTTCGCCGCAGCCCGACTCCAACCGCGGTTCTTTGGTTTTCTTCGACGCGGCGCGACGGCGTCGCGTTCTTAAACATCCTTCCACGACGCGGTGCGACGGCGTCGCGTAATACTTGCCGTGTGATTCCCGCGTGGTGCGACGACACCTCGCCATTCTGTTCCATCCACAAAGAATCAAACATGAAAATAAGAGGGGGGGTTCGGACGTGTTTGTGCGGTCCGACCCCCTCTCGTTAAACAATATCATCCAGTCGAAAATCCACGATAATCGATAACCTAGATTCATGAACGGAAAATAATTCAATAAAATAATCCCCTACCTCGGTTCTGGAATGGTGTTCGTCAACGAGCCGAGGAAGACGAGCGTCGCGGAGGTCGGGCGTCGTGGGAAAAGAACGTCGACGTCGCGAAGCCAAGATTCGAAGTCGTTGACGGCGATTTCGTCGCGGAAAACCGTCACGGAAGAGACGACGCGGAAGAAGAACGTCGCGTTGCGGATACGGCGTCGCCGAAGAACCGTGTTCTTCGGTAGAGAAGTTCTTCGTTGAAGAACAGTGTTCTTCGTGTTCTTCGTTGAGGTTGAAGAAGAAGAAGACTGCTTCCCCAATCCTCTCAAGGTTTCAAAACTCTAACAAAAATAAAATAAGACTAAGTCTTATTTTATTAACACAACCTAACCATTTGAATTTCTAGAGTTTGAAATTATGTAACTCACTTAATTAATTATAATAAGTTGTCAAAAATTAATGAGGTGAGTTAATGGGGAGTTAGGAAAGTGAGGGGCTAAGAGGGGTTAGGGAGTTTAAGGAATTTGAAAAGGTGGGGGGTTCGTGTGGGCCCCACCCTTTCAAATATCCACACATGGGAAGTTGGGTGGATGTGGGCCCACCACCAACTTCCCATGGGAGAAGTTAACCACATGACATGAAATAAAATTGATTCAACAATTTTATTTACTTTTTTAAATAAACCCCAAAAATTAACTTCTTCACCTGCACAAACGCAACTACGGTAAAGGTCACCATAAGTGATTACCGGCGTTGCGAGTTCATCGGTGCCCTCAGAATTCGATTCCGAGCACCAGGTCAAAATTTAGAAATTCCCGCTCACTCGTTCACTGAACGTACCTGAGCCAAATTTTGGAAATTAATTCCGGGCACATCGGGCCTCGGAATCAGGCCCCATCAGAAACTGCGTTCTTGTAAAATTCCAAAGAAAATTAGGAAAAAAAATTCCTTGAAATTTCTGGGTCTTTACATGATTATATATATAATTATTTGATAATAATATATTTTGACTATATTAATCATCTTATATTTATTCTATGATTGTTTTACCCGTACATATTCCCCTATAGAGAATCTGAGATCATCCCTTTTTTATGATTCCATTTTTTCTAGGATCCTATGAGTTTTACAACGAATGATGTGAAATTATATACTAAGTAGAATAATGATGTTCCCAAATGAATTATTATGCTTTATTTTATTCTCACAAATGGGATTTTAGATTCAAGTAAGTATATATTTTACAAAGACTACAAAACTATTCGGTTCGTTCAGATCTGATCACCAAATTCTAGTGCTAATTTATTAAAGTAACCAACCACTCAAGGATAATAGGGATGTTCTATATATATTTTGTATCAGATAATGTTTAGTTGGAACCTTAGGAACTAGATTAGGATAACAAATATTAGAGGATATAACCATATGAATAACTTCAAAGATATGTCTAATTGAAGAATAATATCATAATGTTTTTGGGAAGGTATAGATTATTCATTTTTCTTAATATTACATACCTATCTAGATACAACATGTGGATGTGGTTTTTTAACATATGTATATTGGGGTAATAACCCTACAAATTATTGGTCAGTTATATATAAACCAACATTCAGGTGTATAATGAATGAGCCCAAACTATGCACCTATTTTGACACTTAGGGGGGATATTATTAGATTAATTACCATTTTATCAATAAACCATTTTGAATTCTTTGAATAGATAATGACCATGAGTGACCTATGTTAGACATAATGTGTCATAGATTGAAAATAAGGTTTTGTGATTCATAAATCCTTTGAATAATTTCTCAGGATTGATAACTCTGATTAATGATGTTGTATTGTTTTTCAAACCATTATGGTTTTAGTAAGAGATTGAAGATACAATTAAAATGTTTATGTTGTTATATGTATTATCAAATATTTAAGTAACCTACTTGAGATTAGTTATATGAATTTTAATATATTAGTAAAATTATCAAGGAATTTTAATTCATATTATCAATGACTATATCATAAATTAGTTGTAAAAATCCCTAATGGTATGATGATCATATCTAAAGTCTATTATTCCCGTTTGATTTATTTTCTTGGGAACGTGCTACCTAAAAATATCAATATTCTTCTTTTAGTTTAATTTTATGTAATTTTGGGCATGGACTGGCTCTCTTAATATAGATCACATATCAATTATCATGGAAAGGAAGCTATATTCATTAGTTCGAATGAAACTATGATCATCTATGAGTGTGAGGATTGACATGAACACCCAATAGAAATTACATCCATCATATGGGTTTTACTACCTATTCATGATGGTTATTTATCTCAAATGGTTGGGAAGAAAATAAAAATTGAATGTTAACCTATTATTTATGAATACGTAGATGTATTTAACAAGGACTTTCCATGTCTTCCCCCAAATTTTGAATTTTAATTTTCAATGGAAATCATATCTAGTTCAACACCTATTTATAAGACTATATATTTAATTGCCCCGATTGAGTTGACAGAATTGAAAAAGAATCTATTAAAGAAAAAAAGATGTGTGATTCATTTTACATAGTTATATTCCCTGGGATGAACCTGTTATTTTTGTTAGGAAGATAGATGAGTCAATATATATTTTAAATGATTATCGAGGACTTAACAAGTTCACTATTCAGAACATATATCCTCTTCCCTATATTGATGATCTTTTTGATCAATTAATTATATCTCTATATTATACTTTGATTGACCATTAATTATGATATCACCATATAAGGTTCAATAATAAGGCCATTCCCAAGATAACCTTTCATACTAGGAATGGTCATTGTGAATTTATAGTAATTATATTTGAACTTACCAATTCTTCTCTTAGCTTTTGGATTTAAATAATACTCTCTTTATAGATTTCCTTGATCAAATTATGATATTTTTTATAGATTATTTTCTTATATATTAAAGGCTAAATTAAGATAATGAAGAATATTTTTGAATTGTGATGAAGACCACAAAGAAGGATAATTTATAAGATAAATTTACGAAGTCTGAATTATGGATTTAGAAAGTTTCATTCATAGTTAATATAATCTCAAGTGAGGGTATATCGGTTAATACTTAAAAGATAAAATTTATTTATAAATGGGATAGACCTAACACAAAAACTATGATCTATAGTTTCTATGGGTTGGATGGATACTACATATTCTTTGTGAAATATTTCTTATTACTATTTAATCCACTAACCTAGTTGACTCAAAATGTGGTTAAGTTCTTATGGATAGATGAATGTTATGATAATTTAAAGTAACTAAATAATGTTTTGTTCATAGTTCATGTGATTACACTACACTACAATGGATTAGGGTTTGTGATCTATAGTGATGCAATAAAGAAGTTACTAGGATGAATCCTCATGAAGAATGACATAGTGATAATGTATGCCTCTCGCCAATTAAAAATTAATTAGAATTATTACTTGATTGGTTATTTGGATCTAGTAGTGGTGATTGTTTCATTAAAGATATGGAATAATTATATGAATGGTTTAAGTTATGATATATATACTAATCATAAAAGTTTAAATTATATATTTACATAGAAATATTTCAATATGTGTTAGAGAATATGTTTGAAGTTGATCAAATATTATGAATCCTCAATAAATTTCCTCCATGGGAAGGAGAACAAGGTTGTTGATACTCTAAGTTGTTAGGATCATGATATATTTTCTATGATTAGGATTAAATGTGATCCAATATTTATAGACTTCTAAAATACGGATATTTAAATCATGAGTAAATGGGGAAAATATTATCTTTCTTAGATGAATGCTCAACCACACATTTATGACAGGATTAGGAAAGGCGTAAAAGGATGGTGTGGAATTATAGAAGTTGGCGAGGAAAGATCCTCAGATAAAACATGTTCATGCTAAAATGATAATTTTTAGGAACTGATTATGTTTACCCTAAATACTAAAGTTGAATAAGGAGTAATTGGATAAATATCATAGTTCATCATTCTCTATTCATTCTATAAGTACAAAGATGTATAGGGATCTGAAAGAGTATTTATGGTGGGATAAAATAAAGAGGCATATTATAGAGTATTTATCTTGATGCCTAGTATATTAAAATGTTAAGGATGTGAGAAAAAATTTTAAGGTGTTGTTACAACTATTTCCTATACCAAAATGAAATTGGAAAAACATTAACAAAGATTTCATCATCAAATTACCCACAATATCAAATGGGAATAGGGATACATTGTATGTAGTTGATCACCTTATGAAATTAGAAAAAAACAATTGCATTAGATAATATTTATCTCTTGATCAACTCACTCAATTATAAATTACAGAATTGGTATTATTAAATAGAAGAACACTCCCAATTTTATCTGAGTGGAACTCGAGATTTACCTCAATGTTTTAGAGAAGCCTTTAGTTAGCTATAGATACAGTGTTGAGTTTCAAAACTACTTATCATCCTCAGATATATTTTTAGTATGAGAGGACTCTTAAAACTCTATATGGAATTTTAATGGATTTCTCTATGAATTTGAAAGGTGGTTGTGGTCAACAACTTCCTTTAGTAGAATTTTCATACGTCTATATCCTTTAACCATGTATTCATATGGATCTTTACAAAGACCTATATGGTGGGATGTGAAGTAATCCAATTTTGTTGAATAAATCTAGACAACGGAAGATATTGTGTCATTATATAATTGAGTAAATGAAATAAAAAGTTATATAAATTAAACAACATGTAGGGGATGCTCAGAGTCAATAAAAATGTTTTTGCTGATAATCATCAACAAGGTCTAGAGAATGAAGATGGTGAAAAATTATTGTTATTAATATCTCCCTAGAAGAAGGTTATAATATTTGTAAATAATGGTAAGACAATAACTAGATATATCACCCCCTTTAAAATCCTTTATCATATCAGTATGGTATCTTATCACTTGGGACTTCCACAGAATCTCTCTCAAGTTCATGATGTGTTCCATTTATTCTCAAGAGGAAGTTCATACGCAACACTTAACATGAAACAAACTCAACAGTAATACCATTGGATAAATATCTCTTTTATTCAAAACAATATTTGGTGATTCTATATCATATAGAGAAAGTCCTACAAACCAAGACCACTCACCAGGTCAACGTTTTGTGGAAAAATCATAAATATAAAGAAGTTATGTGGGAATCCATGGATGTGATGATGAAAAAATACCTTTAGTTATTCATATAAGAGTGATGAAATTTTTGTGGTAATATTATTATAGGGGTATAATGTACTACCCCGAGAGTTGGTGATATATCTCCCCTTAAGTAAATTTGAGATGTTCAAAATCTTGCTTTACACACAACACGAAGCTTTAAGAAAACTACGATATACTATACAATTATTATTATTATAAAATTTAATATTATAAAATAGACCTTAATTTTAGGGAATTAATATGATTTACCATATTATTAAAAATATAAAGGATTTATACAAATAAAATTTATTAATTTTCAATATATTTATTATAGGCTTCAAAAATTAATTTTTTATCAAAAATGGGTTATATTTCTATTTGTGATCAAATAATATAATTAATTTATATAAATTTTAGAAGATTTATTTCACAAAACTAACTTAAATTTTAAAATTATGATGTCAAAATGATATTATATTTATTTTTTTATAATTTTCATAATGTTCAATTTTTTGATGAATATTGAAAATACTAGTGTCTATTAAAAATGATCCATACATTTTAAGCCTTTATAATAATAATTTTTATTTTAAAAATGATTAAAATAAATATTAATTCATTTATATTATTAATAATCAAATTAAGGTTATTTTAATAAATTTTATATTGTATTTTGGTATAAAACATATATTACAAAAGAAATGTTTTTTTGGAAAACTATTTTTATCAGGTTTTGTGGGATTAATTTTTTATTAGATTTCATCACTGATATGAATTTTATTTGACAAAATAGATTAAATTTTTTTATTTATTTTATTTTATTTTTTTAAAAATCATTTTATTTTATTTTCATAAAGATTAATAAAAGTAGTAAAAATCAATTATGACATTTAAGGTTAAAATGAGTTTACCGAAGGTCAAATTAAGTGATAAAGGCATATTTTCAAATTAAACTTGAATGAATCCAATTGTATGGCCATATTAAGACCTAATATAACCAAAATATCAAAATAATTTCCATTTTATATAATTCTTATTTAGTAGTACATTATTATATTTTTATACATTTAGAAATTCCATGTTTTTCCTCTCCCCCACTTATAAAAGGGAACACTTCTTTTCTATTCTTTACAGAACATTTGTTAAGTCAAAAGTCCTTTTTTGGCTTTTACATCGTGTTTTGGAAATCACAAATATATTCTGTCTTGTTTTGGAAATCTCGAATGTATTATATCATATGTTTGTAAAATAACAAATTGTCTTTTATGTTTATCGTATCGTACGATGTTGATCGTATCGACCAAAACGTATCGTACTGACTCTGTCAAACGTATCGTACTGACTCTGTCAAACGTATCGTACTGACTCTGTCGATCGTATCGTACTGACTACTATTCAGATAATCATTATTTGTTTTGGTACTTTGTCAAAAATACTCTCTCTGCATATGAATCATACTCATGTTTTACTTTTCTATATATCTCTTGTCCTAACAAAACGATGTCGTTGAGTTAGTTATATACTAATCAAAACGATGTCGTGCTTTCTGTTTCAAGATGACCGTTGGAGGCAATATGACCGTTGGAACCTGAGGCCTATAAATAGGAGGTCATTTGAAGCTGAGAAGACAACGATGAGCAAAGAGATTGAATAAAGAGATTGTGAACTACGAAGATTCTAGAGAGAGAGACTCTGACTTCTCTCATCAGCTTTGTGCGTCCGATCATTGTATCGAGGGCTTTCAAGTGATTGAAAGACAGAGGTGCCGATTACCTACAAAATCGAGGGCTGCCGGGGATAGGCAGACAGACGAGCCGATCATCGTATCGAGGGCTGCCGGGGATAGGCAGACAGACGAGCCGATCATCGTATCAAGGGCTGCCAGGGATAGGCAGACAGACGTGCCGATAATCGTATCGAGGGCTCACCAAGGTGTTGGTGAGACAGACCTTTTATCCTAGGTGAAAGGATAACCCTTCTCTTTGGGTTAAAAGAATTGTATTACTTTTACATTTCCGCTGTTTGTATTAGAAAGGGATTGTATTGTTTCCTTTCTTCCTTTACATATTCAATTGTAATTGTTTCAATTACAATCATACTTTTTCATATTGTATTGATTGGTTCTATACGCTTTAAGGTAGAATCATTCATATTTGTATTACTCTGATTATTGTGTTCACCTTGAATACAATTGTTTTACTTTACAATAATATTACAATACATCTTACCCTTTACATTCAATACAATTGTGGGTGTTTGTATTTGTATTAGTTTAATATCTTTTGAACTAATCTCTTTGTTACTAAAACTCAAAGGTTTTTAAACCTACAATTCACCCCCCCTCTTGTATTGTTCCATCTAATAGACTTTTATATCAACTATTCGATCCAACAATTGGTATCAGAGGAGGTTTTCCACTGATTTGTATTACTAGCTCTATTTCTTATCTTAAATATTTACTACACTAACGTGTGGAGTGGAAAAGTTGTTTTTGTTTTAGATGGCAGGAATGAATATCGGATCAATAGATAATCTGAATCCTTCTAGACCACCAATCTTTGATGGGAATGATTACGAATATTGGAGAGATCGTATGAAGACTTTCGTCATCAATACTGGTGTAGACAATTTTATTATGCTTACTGGAGGTTACAAAATACCTGACAAAGAAGTTAGTACTTTTACCAATCAAGAGAAGCAAGAATATCAACTGAATTACAAGGTACGCAATACTTTATTATGCTCTATGACCAGGAATATATATAGTCAGATATCTTCATGTGAAGCAGCCAACTGTATTTGGAAGAAATTAGAAGTCACTCATTTTGGTACATCCAAAGTTATAGAAACAAGGAGAGCAATGCTTCGAGCAGAGTATCATGGTTTTGTTTTTCCTTATGGAGAGCCAGTATGTAAAGTGCAACAGAGGTTTATGACAATTGTCAACAGCTTACAATCTATGGGAGAAAAGGGTCTTGATGATGAAGCTCTTGTTGACAAGATTATAGATATCATGCCAAATGAATGGGAGTCAAAAAGAACAGCTATTGATGAAAATAGAAAAGTTTCCCAGATTACTCTTGATGAACTCTTTGGAACTCTTCTACAGCATGAGACAAGAATGAAGAGAGATGCTGATTTCAATAAGAAGAAGAATGGGAATGGAAGTGTAGCTTTTGCATCTAAAGCCAAAACACCTGAAAGGGTTACGAGGTCTAAATCCAAGAAAGTTGTTGTATCTGATTCAAGTGAATGTAATCTTTCAGATAATGAGTTAGCTAATCTTGCTCGGAGGATGAACAAGATTGTTGGAAAGAAAGATTTTCAATATAGATTCAAAAAGAAAGACAGGAAAGATAGGAAAGATTCTGAGGTAACTTGTTATGAGTGCAAGAAAGCAGGACATATAAGGCCTGATTGTCCTTTACTAAAGAGGAGAGATAGAAAAGAGAAACACTCTGAAAGAAACAAGAAAAAGTTTTATAAGACAAAGAAGGTCTTGAAAGCTAACGATACATGGAGTGCAAGTGGTAGTGATTCCTCAGATGATTCTTCAGATAATGAGACGTCAGGACAAAGGAATATTGGACTTCTAGCCAGACTACCAATTGAAAATCATTGTCTCATGGCTAAGGTACATAATGCTGAAGCTGTTACAAATGTCTCTTTAAATGCAAATTATGCTGATAATAGATATTATGAATCTTCAAATGATGAACCCTCATCATCAGAAGATGATACATTACCTTCTTTTGAAGAAGTTTCTAGATTTGCTAAGTTACTTGAAAATGAAAATTCTAAACTCAAAAAGAGATTCGAAAAAGCAAATTCTAGAATTTCTATTTTGACTAAAGAAGTATCAGATCTTTCTAAAGATCTTGATGGGAAAACTTCTGATTTTGAAAGTATTTTGAAAACCCTTGAGAAAGTCAAATCTGAAAAGGATAAACTTTCTAAGGATCTTGAAACTGCTATTTCAAAGAAAAACATTTTAGAGTCTAACTCTAGTTCAAATTCAAATGTTTTAGAAAACAAGAATTTGGTTTTAAAACTAAAGTCAGAGATTTTATCCTTGAAAAAGTGTTTGTCAAACTTCACTCATGGAAAAGAAAACTTTGATAGGATGTATTCTCAAATTAGACCATTGAGAAATCGTTCTGGTCTTGGTTATACTTATTCCAAACCTGTTTTTAGTAATAACTATTTTGTTCCTCAAAAAACCATTTTCTGTTCCAAGTGTCAATGTGGTGGACATTGGAGAAGAGATTGTTCTCTTAACAAAACTCAATCCTTAGGATTTCATAAAGCTCATTTTGCAAAACAAATGTGGATTCCTAAAATTCTTTTATCTAACTCTTCTGGATCCAAACAAGTTTGGATTCCAAAAATCTAATTGTTTCTTTTTCAGGAGAATCAGAAGTGTACCAATAAGAACATTTGGTACATGGATAGTGGTTGTTCTCGACATATGACTGGAAACAAAGATTTCTTTGAAAAGGTTATCAAAACAAAAGGTGGAAAGGTTACCTTCGGAGATAATGCTCAAGGAAAGATTGTTGGTATAGGTAATATTGTTTTTCTTGGAAAAGTTCTTATTTCAAATGTTTTATTTGTAAAAGGTCTTAGGCACAATCTCATCAGCATAAGTCAATTATGTGATGAAGGTTACCTTGTGAATTTTAGAAATGATAAGTGTCTAGTTCACAATTCCAAGGATGAATTCATTCTATCTGCCCATAGGCAAGAGAATGTTTACACTATTAACTTAGAAGACCTTAGGAACCAAAACTTACCTTGCTTAAGTGTAATAGAAGACCAATCATGGCTATGGCATAGGAGACTAGGACACTGTAATTTGAGAAACCTAAGAAAACTCTCAAAGAAAGGACTTGTAAAAGGGCTACCGGATCTTAGATATGATTCTTCAAAAGTCTGTGATTCTTGTCAATATGGCAAGCAACATAAAACTAGCTTTAAATCAATTAATGAAGTTTCAACTTCTAATGCATTACAGCTTGTGCATATGGATTTGTTTGGTCCTTCACAATCTGGAAGCATTGGAGGCAAATACTATGTATTTGTTTTAGTTGATGACTTTACTAGATTTACATGGGTCTATTTTCTCACAAAGAAATCTGAAGCCTTTTTATATTTCAAAACTTTTAGAGCCCAAGTTAAAAATGAGAAAAACCTACCATTGATAACTATTCATAGTGATCATGGTGGTGAATTTCAAAATTCAGATTTTGAAACTTTTTGTAGTAAGAAAGGTATTACTCACAATTTCTCAGCACCAAGAACTCCTCAGCAAAATGGGGTTGTTGAAAGAAGAAATCGTATTCTTCAGGAAATGACTCGAACCATGTTGAGTGAATACTCAATTGCTAAGCACTTTTGGGCTGAAGCTGTTAGTACTGCCTGTTATACTATAAATCGTGTTTTAACTAGACCTTTTCTTAATAAAACTCCTTATGAGTTATGGACTGGCCGAAAACCTAAAGTTTCTTACTTCAAAGTTTTTGGATGCAAAGTATTCATTCTGAACACAAAAGACAATCTACACAAATTTGCACCAAAATCTGATGAAGGAATCTTTCTAGGCTATTCCACAACCTCTAAGGCTTATAGAGTTTTCAATAAAAACACTTGTACTGTTGAAGAAACAGTACATGTAAAATTTGATGAAACTAACCCTTTTGTTTTCAACCAACCCAATCCTACATCCTCGGATGTGTTTTCCAAAAATATTTATCAACCTATATTAGAAGAACATTCTGATAAGGAAAATGTTCAAGAAAGTATTTCTGAAACATTTACCACAGAAGATTTTCTACCATATGTTGATGAACAGGTTTTACAAAACCCAAATCAATTGTTTCTTAGGAATCATCCCAGTGATAACATCATTGGTGATATAAATCAACCTGTAAGGACCAGAAATTCCTTAAGAAATGAAATAGAACATCTTGCTTTTCTTTCCCAATTTGAACCTAAAAGTCCAAGTGAGGCCTTAGGTGATGATGATTGGATCAAAGCTATGCAGGATGAACTAAATGAATTTGAAAGGAATCAAGTCTGGACTTTAGTTGAAAGACCTAAAGAAACAACTGTAATTGGTGTAAAATGGGTTTTCAGAAACAAGTGTGATGAAAATGGAATCATTGTAAGGAATAAAGCAAGACTTGTTGCTAAAGGCTATAATCAACAAGAGGGAATAGACTATGAGGAAACATATGCTCCTGTAGCTAGACTTGAATCTATTCGAATTCTATTAGCCTTCGCAGCATATTTCAATTTCAAACTATTTCAAATGGATGTCAAATGTGCTTTTTTAAATGGTTTTGTTCAAGAAGAAGTTTTTGTTGAACAACCTCCTGGTTTTCAAGATCCAAAACATCCTGATCATGTTTTTAAACTTACCAAGGCTCTATATGGTCTTAAACAAGCTCCTAGAGCATGGTATGATAGACTTACAGGATTTCTTTTACAAAACAATTATAGAAAAGGTACAGCTGATCCAACTCTTTTTATAAAAATGGAAAACAAAGATGTTTTGATTGTCCAAATCTATGTTGATGACATCATATTTGGATCAACTCAGAAATCTTTAACTGATTCTTTTGCAAATTTAATGAAATCTGAGTTTGAAATGAGTATGATGGGTGAGTTAACATTCTTTTTAGGTTTTCAAATTTCTCAAAAACCAGAAGGAACTTATATATCTCAACATAAGTATATTAAAGACTTACTCAAAAAGTATGGATTTGACAAAACTAAAAGTATTAGCACCCCAATTGGTACCTCAAATTCTCTTGATCTTGATGAAACTGGGAAACCAGTAGATCAAACGATTTTTAGAGGTATGATAGGGAGTTTGCTATACTTGACAGCTAGTCGACCCGACTTGATGTTTTCTGTATGCTTATGTGCAAGATATCAATCTAATCCAAAAGAGTCTCACTTAAAAGCCGTAAAGAGAATCTTTCGGTATTTAAAAGACACTATGGATTTAGGACTATTTTACTCTTCTGGAAATGAATTTGTTTTAAAAAGCTTTTCAGATGCTGACTTTGGTGGTTGTAGAATGGATAGAAAAAGTACATCTGGAACATGTCATTTCTTAGGAGATTCTTTGGTTTCTTGGTCTTGCAAGAAACAACACTCGGTAGCACTCTCCACTGCTGAAGCTGAATATGTAGCAGCTGGAAGTTGCTGTGCTCAAGTTTTGTGGATGCAGCACACACTCACTGACTATGGTTTGAGTTTCTCCAAAACTCAAATTCTTTGTGATAATACAAGTGCCATAGCTCTTAGTAAAAACCCAGCACATCACTCTCGTGCTAAACACATAGATGTTAGGCATCACTTTCTTAGGGATCACACACAAAAAGGAGATATTGTTTTACAATTCATCGGAACGCAAGAACAACTTGCTGATATTTTTACAAAATCTTTACCTTCCGATAGATTTGAATTTATAAAACAGAAGCTAGGAATGATTACATTAAAATAATCATTCATATCTACTTCTTGTTTTAAATCTCTCCTTATAGTAAGAAACTCCTCGTAGAAAGGGGGAGGACATGTCTTTATGTCTATGTTTCTGATCCTTAAATATTTACTCTATATGTTAATATTTCTGTTTATCGTATTGACTATTTCAATATTTCTGTTTATCGTATTGACTATTTCAATATTTCTGTTTATCGTATTGACCATTTCAATTTTTCTGTTTATCGTATTGAAATTCTTTTCCATCGTACCATTCAAATTTTTTTTGAATCGACCGATGATAGTATTCAAATTCTTTTCCATCGTACCATTCAAATTTTTTTTGAATCGACCGATGATACTATTAAATTTCTTTTCCATCGTACCTTTCAATAATTTTTGAATCGACCGATGATACTATTGAATTTCTTTTCCATCGTACCTTTCAATAATTTTTGAATCGACCGATGATAGTATTGAAATTCTTTTCCATCGTATCATTCAATAATTTTTGAATCGACCGATGATAGTTTTGAGATTGTTTTCCATCGTAATGTCACCAAAACCAGCAATCACCTTACGATCTTCGACAGGTATTCTTTTTCATTATTTTTTATTCTTTTATTTCTAACCGTTGATCTATTTTTCTTTAATCCTGACCGTAGAAGATCAACCGTCATATCTTTTTGCCTATAAATACCCCCCTCCCCTCCCCAAACCCACATCGTTTGTCCAAGGATTTGAGGCGAAGCTCTGTTCAACCGGCTATAATCAATCGTACGATCTTCCCAATCGGCATCATCTTTATGTCTCAATCTTCTGCAAACACTCCCGCTGATATGTCTTCAAAGACATTTACTGAGAAAGACTTTCACAGAGAAAGGTTAGTATCCCGAGAATTCTTTGATACGTACGATTCTACAATCAAGAGGATTATTTTGTTTCAAGGATGGGAACATCTCTGTGTGGAAAAGCCTGATACTCAAGATCCAGTTCTGTTTGATGAAGTGTGTCAATTCTACAAAACCGTTTCTTTTGACAAGGATATGAATATTAACTTCGCTGTGTACGATAGGAAGTTATCTATGTCTGTGAAACAAGCCGCGCATTTTCTAAATGTTTCTATAGAAGGTGATGCATTCTGTCCATCTCATAAACTTCCAGAGGAAGTTGGTACTTTCAATAGAGAAAATGCTGAAAAGTCTTTGTTTGTTGTTAATGAGGGAAAGAGAAAAGTTTATCATCTTTCACCGGACAATAGGTTTGTCACTCTATGGATGAAAGGTTTCCTTGTTCCAAGGAAAGGGGATAGAGAAACCCTTAAAGTTTCTGATGTTTTTATGCTTGACTACCTTGTGAATATGAGAAAGGTGAATCTCATGGGATATATTTTTGAGACAGTCAAGAATGTCAAGAAAGGAGGGATTAAATCCCAGATAATAATGTATCCGGCCATCCTCACAAAATTCATTCTTGAGAGTATGAAGTTCTGTAATATTCCTTTAAAAGGAAAACCTATGGATTTGTGGCCGTCTTTCATTAATAAGAGTACGATGAAGAAGCTCAATGTTTGTTTTGATTCGAATTCAAAACTTTTTGTCAGAGATGAAGAAGCTGATTTGCTTGAGAATCAATCGGCACCTATGCCTTCCAAGGACAATCAATCGGCCGGTGTTACAAGAAAGTCTGATCCGCAGACTAGTTCAAAGCCAAAGAAGAAGCCGAAGTACAGTAAAGAAGTTGTGGCAAAGTGGAGAAAGGACAAGGAACAGAGAAAAGAGGGTGATCCGAAGTTTGGACTTGACCCTGCTGAGGCCTTTGCAGAAACGATAAGGGTAGAAGAAACCCTTCAAGCTGAAAAGAAAAAGAAGACTCTTTTGAAAAGAAAGGCTCAGGACTTTGATATTTCTAAAGTCTTGAAAGCTGTTGAAGATGCAAGTGCTCAATTAACAATGGAAGTACATCAAGAGCCCATCGTACAAAGTCAGTCTGAGAAAGAGAAAGGGAAACAAGTGATGGAAGAAGTGGAAGAAGAAGAGGATTTTCTTTTAGAATATCTTCAAAGTTCAAAGAAGAGTAAAGAGGAATCACTTCAAAAGCTGAGCGAAGGAGTTCAACAAACTCCTCATGCCGATCAGGAAAGGTCACCGGACAGGATGTCATCGAAAGAAAAGAATGATGCTCAATCTTCTCATTCTGACAAAGTTGTTGTCATCAGTGATAAAGTGGATGATGGAAAACAGAAAGAAAAAGCAAAAGGGAAACAGCCTGTTGTTGAATCTAGCAGATCATATCAACTAGCATCGTACAATGATGATACTGATTCAGAGCACACAATCTCTCTCAAAAAGAGTGATTACATTGTTCATGTTTTGAGGAGAATGGAGAAAACTATTCCTTATTTTCCAAGGCTGGAAGGAAAGATTGACTTTATTACTGAAAATCAGAGAAAGAAGTTTGGATCCGTGAAAGAGTTAAGGAAGAAAGTCTTGTCTGTAGAAGCCGATTTGAAAGTTCTTTCTGAAAGCTCAGTTGTTCACAGGAAGGCATGTAATAAGATGACTAAGTGGTCGTACAAAACAGAGAGCTCAATCAATGACCATGAAATTGCTATTGAAGATATAAGGAGACTTTCAAATGATCTTGCAATTGCTTTCAATAAGCTTGATAAAGAAACGGTTGAAAGGCTGAATCTTTTATCTTCTCAAAGAGCCGATGTTCCTTCTGTGAAAGACTTGCAAGAAAGGATGAATGTTTTCCAATCAGAAGTTTCGAAGGTTTCATCTTTCAAAGATGAAATGGTGTTTCTGAAGAAACAAAATTCTGAATTGTCTAAGGACAACAAAACTTTGCAAAGCAGAATTGATACCCTTGAAGAGGTAATCAGAGTTCAAGAGGAGACCATCAAAAATCAGGATCAGATTTTTGCGGATCAACAGGAGCTTCTCAAAACTCAAGGTGAATCAATTTCTGAAGACAAGAAGGAGATCAAGAAGATGAAAGCTGTGCTTCATGAGCTGATAAAGAAGGAGAAGGAAAGAGGAAAATGATTGTTGTATTTGTTTCTTTTGAAACTTTGTGTTGTAATAACTATTATATTTTTTTTATCCAATTGTCTTGTTTTACTTTACTAATACTTTCAGACAATTCGAGAATACTCCTTTCTTTTTGTAAATCACAAAGGGGGAGAATATTTACAAAGTTTGTTTTTACAAAGGGGGAGAATGCAATACAATGCTCTTAAGGAAAATCTATGAATACAATCCTTAGGAAAGTCAATACCTAAGGGGGAGTTAGTTGTATTCAAATTCTTATTCAGAAGAGTTTTCAATAACTCAGGGGGAGATAAGTATTTCTTGTTTCATTTACTTTGTGTGTTTGTGCTTTCCAAAAAGGGGGAGATTGTTAAGTCAAAAGTCCTTTTTTGGCTTTTACATCGTGTTTTGGAAATCACAAATATATTCTGTCTTGTTTTGGAAATCTCGAATGTATTATATCATATGTTTGTAAAATAACAAATTGTCTTTTATGTTTATCGTATCGTACGATGTTGATCGTATCGACCAAAACGTATCGTACTGACTCTGTCAAACGTATCGTACTGACTCTGTCAAACGTATCGTACTGACTCTGTCGATCGTATCGTACTGACTACTATTCAGATAATCATTATTTGTTTTGGTACTTTGTCAAAAATACTCTCTCTGCATATGAATCATACTCATGTTTTACTTTTCTATATATCTCTTGTCCTAACAAAACGATGTCGTTGAGTTAGTTATATACTAATCAAAACGATGTCGTGCTTTCTGTTTCAAGATGACCGTTGGAGGCAATATGACCGTTGGAACCTGAGGCCTATAAATAGGAGGTCATTTGAAGCTGAGAAGACAACGATGAGCAAAGAGATTGAATAAAGAGATTGTGAACTACGAAGATTCTAGAGAGAGAGACTCTGACTTCTCTCATCAGCTTTGTGCGTCCGATCATTGTATCGAGGGCTTTCAAGTGATTGAAAGACAGAGGTGCCGATTACCTACAAAATCGAGGGCTGCCGGGGATAGGCAGACAGACGAGCCGATCATCGTATCGAGGGCTGCCGGGGATAGGCAGACAGACGAGCCGATCATCGTATCAAGGGCTGCCAGGGATAGGCAGACAGACGTGCCGATAATCGTATCGAGGGCTCACCAAGGTGTTGGTGAGACAGACCTTTTATCCTAGGTGAAAGGATAACCCTTCTCTTTGGGTTAAAAGAATTGTATTACTTTTACATTTCCGCTGTTTGTATTAGAAAGGGATTGTATTGTTTCCTTTCTTCCTTTACATATTCAATTGTAATTGTTTCAATTACAATCATACTTTTTCATATTGTATTGATTGGTTCTATACGCTTTAAGGTAGAATCATTCATATTTGTATTACTCTGATTATTGTGTTCACCTTGAATACAATTGTTTTACTTTACAATAATATTACAATACATCTTACCCTTTACATTCAATACAATTGTGGGTGTTTGTATTTGTATTAGTTTAATATCTTTTGAACTAATCTCTTTGTTACTAAAACTCAAAGGTTTTTAAACCTACAATTCACCCCCCCTCTTGTATTGTTCCATCTAATAGACTTTTATATCAACTATTCGATCCAACAACATTGAGACATATATCTTCACCAAAACCTATCAAATTCAGTTAAAATGTTCCCTAATAATTAATTAATGGTTCTATTCTTCTTAAAATATCATTCCTAGGGTCTTTAAGAAAGGATCTAAAAGTGTCCAAATGAAGAAGAGACATTCCTCTTACTTGACCACTTTAGATTTATTTTATTTAATAACTCCAAATAAAATATGGTATTCATCAAAAAAAATAATAAATTTGGTATCCTAAACATAATAATTGTTTTTATTATTTTTCAACCACCATTATTCACGCTCTTTTCCATCAAATGGGAAATTAAAGTATCACTCGTGCATTAGTGTGGACTACCACCTCCACGTAGTAATATAATTCATTTTCCAAAATCATATTTCATTGATGGTTATTATGAATATATTATTGTTAATATATTACATTTATGATAAAATTATTATTTATTAATGATAATACTGTATCTTCCTTCTTAACTCTCCATCCATTGGAAAACTTTAACGTCGTTTGTGCGTACGTGTGGACTACCACCTCCATGATGTGATGTGATTTAATTTACATTTTTGTTTTATATGGATGATAATAAGGATATAATTAATGAATAATTATGATAAATATAAAATAAAAATAATTGTTAAAAGTTTGATTATTATTTACCTTTCTTTTGTTACATCTATCAAAAAATGAAGACAATGTTAATGTTTACGTACAACCTACTATCTCCATGAGCGGTGTAATTCATTTTTCTATATCTATATTTTATGGATGATTATGTATATATATATATAATTAATATATATTATATTTATAACATTATTATATATATATATATGATGAAACAATGATACATATGAATGGAATGAAATTGGAAAATGAAAACATACATGACAAACAAGACATTTAACACTCAAAAAACGATGATTTTAATAAATAATTACTATAAAATTGGAGTTGAAATGTTTTATGTGGATGATATTTGGTATTTTAATTATATAAATGGTTGTACTATAGAATTATATCAAATTTAAATTTATTATATAGTAGGTAATAGAACTTATGAAATCATATAGACCAAGGTAAGGGTTTATTTCATAATCTAATCATTATTCTGGATTTTTTATGTTTATGTTTCCTATATGGAAATGTTTTATCACTATATATTAAACCTAATTTTTTTTTTATCATATATAATTTTCTTGAAATTATAACCATTTTTTTTAATTCCCCTATCTTTAAGTACTCAATATATCAAAATATTGTTTTTGTGGAAATGTGGCTTTGTTTTCTATTCTATCAGATATATTTTCATTCCATTTCCATTTTTTATTTTTAGTTTTTTCAAGAATGTTTTTACTATTATGATATAGTTTTATAAATTAATTGTTTCACCTGATTAACTTTATATAAAAAGTTTCAAAGTAATCTTCTTCTCATTTTCCAGATGGTGTACTTTTGATTGTTTTCTGAAATTGTGAAAGGAATCATTATTTTAACTTACACAACATTGAAAAAAATTCCCACCACCATGAACAATCAATATATTAAAGATTAATTTTGAATATTCCATGGTTCCTTAAAATGAAATTTTTTCCCTAATATTTTTTATATTTTGAGATTTTAAATAAGTGATTTAAAAATATAAATGATATTTTATAGAAGAAATCATTTAGTTACCTTTTAAATGTGTTTTCATATATTTCAACATCATTTGATTAATATTATGATTTTCTGAGCATAAAATTTAATTATTCCATCCAATTTACTTCTCTAGATGGTTTTTGATCAATTTTTTATGGGAAATTATTGAAATCACAT
Source organism: Viscum album (assembly GCA_963277665.1). Taxonomy (NCBI): domain Eukaryota; kingdom Viridiplantae; phylum Streptophyta; class Magnoliopsida; order Santalales; family Viscaceae; genus Viscum; species Viscum album. The sequence goes on from OY728144.1 coordinate 303,816,441, forward strand.
TAACTAGTTCTTCCAATAGTAATAGTTATTGATTTTTAAGTCTTGTGGAATAGGCTTTATTATTTATTCATATGATGCATTAGAATAATTATTCCCTTGGCAGGGCCCATGATTTCATAGTCCATCATTCATCAGTAGGTATAATGAGAAAAAATATGTTAGGTATTTTCAACATGTCTTTACCCATTAATAGAATATGTATTTCCATGTGGCCTTGATGATAAGTCTTAGATATCTTAAATTATAAAATCCATCCTTATGAAATAAATTATTGGAACCCAAGAAATTATTATAACAGTTATTTCATCCATGGATATGTTTAAAACTCATGTTATTATTTATACAGTATTATTTAATCATTATTTGTCCATTCTGTATCATTATTGACTTATTTATTCTATGATAGATTTGATTTTATGTATTCCCTTACTGATCATCAGAGCTCAACCATTTTTTATGTTTCCATTTTAATAGGATCTGATTTTGTGTTCTATGAATGATATAAAAGGATAATATTGATTGAATAATTATTTTCTAAAAAAAATAATTTTTTTATTTTATGTTTTAAAATGAAATATGATATTTAATTAGGTATCTATTTTCCAAAACTGCTAAACTATTTGGTCATTTGGGATGAAATTTATTGTATATAGTGCCAATGTAATAAAGAAACCACCAAATCTAGGCTACTATGGGTAGTTTATTTATAGGATTCATCCTAGAACTCTACTCTTTTTAATTAGCGTAGAATTCACTTTCACTTACTTTAGTTTCTTGTCATAATATGTTAGTTAAAGCTCTATATTCCAAGGAATCCTCAAAGGAAAAACTCATGTTTTCAATGTGAGTTCTAATCTATCCCAAATTTATCTTATTTTATAGCTTAATTTTCCATTCCTAATTTTTATCATTTTGATATAGTTATATCATTATCACTATAAGAAAACTGGGAATATATGTCCCTTGGAATGGGCGACTGCCATCGACAGTCGATAATAGTTACCATCAGTAACTTCTAACAGTGGTCACTAACTCGAATTAAAAAAAACACTCAATCAAAATATCAAATCCCCCACCCAAAATTCCCTCCACACCTTAACCCTCCTCCCCCAATCCTTCCCTTCACACATATTCCTATATCCATCACCCCTCCCTCTCACCTTTCCCATTCCCACTGCCATACAAGGAGCTCCTGTCATCGCCACACCTGGGGAAAACATCATCACCTATCCTCTCTCACTACCACCCCTCCCCTAACCTAAAAAGTCTCACATGATGCCTCTACACCTGCCCATATACCTTCATCACTGCCCCTCCCTCACATGTCGTCTGACCTCTACCTCCACCCGCCCCTGCCCACACCTCTGAAATCTCTCATTTACAGATCATTATAGCATAGGGTTCTTTTTGGTGAGTATTATTTCATATATGGACCATTTGAATTCAAATTATAATTATTCCATGAATATTTATATTCCACTATTCTATATTTAGTGAACTCATCTCCTTGGTTCCCTAGGTTAATCATGCACATAATATACAATGTTCTATCATAGATTTTAATTAACAAAAGGAATTTTCGTCAAACAATTGACCCTATTTTAAGTTCATTTGTTTTTTATATCCCATTTCATTAATTATTTTCATTTATAGTTGAATTCATTTCATGTTTTCCTCATCTTTATAGGTTAATAATGATGAAAACCTATAATAGTCTCTCACAATTTTCCTATTTAGCGACATTTACTGATCATGATTCCTTTCAAGTATTTGGAATATGGTCCACTAATCATGTCTCAAAAGATGTGTCTTTACCCTCATGGGGTAATCCACAATCAACTCTCCCACCTTCTACTGTATCAACACTAGCCTCATATGGAGTAGAAGGTCTATGACCTAAAATTCATATCTAAATTTCTTTTTTTAAAATTCAACATAGTTTCCTTATTTATTATTTTTTTCTACATGAAAATTATCTTTGATGAAGTTGAAATTGATTCTTTGAAGAAATTTAAATATTCATGGGAAGAGTCTTTCAAAAATCATTATCTTGTACATCAGAAGAGTTTTTGTGACATATTTAATGTCATATGAAAAAACATGGTAACTATTATTCAGCTATGAATTATTTATTTAATCCTAAACTCTTATGTTTCAATTGTAATAAATCATTATTGGAATTAGATTCAGGTGTTGGGAACATAAATGATAAATAATGATGTATTGTTGAAACATAACCCAATTTCATGGTTTTCATATTATTATTCCAATCTTGGAATTGTATTTCGGACAAAACAAGGGAGTCCAAAAACAAGTAAGACCCAATTCTAAAAAAAATGAAATAATTATTCCATTATTTTTATGCTTTTTAAATTAATTTGTTTTTTCTAAATTCATTTTCTTTTGGGTGTATTTTTCTTTGGTGGGCATGATATGTGAACCTGTCTTCATAGGGCACAATGAGGGTGGAAATCACTTCATTATTAGATTTATGTGATTCATCTATCAAAAATAAAATTCTCTTTCAATGTGGATACATCATTCAATTAGTGGTTTTCATGTTCCTCTATAGTGGTAAATGTTAATTATGTAGTATTACCTTCTATATAGATCTAATGTATAATCATGTTTTATATCAAATTTTTAGTATAAAAATTTTCCCCTATGTATAATGTATATTATGATATATCATACAATATTTTAATTTTAAAATTTGTATAATTTTTTTGAATATTTATTTTTCATCCTATCAAAACTACATAATGATTATAGAATTATACACATATCAAGATTGTCCTGCACCCTGTGCAGTTTTGTAAACAAAATATATTATATATTCTATAGATCATGTGTTTATAAACATGTGTCACAACATACATCCTCCATATTACTTCATATACATATTTCACCCTATGTATCAACCTCACATATCAATTATCATCACAGATACACAATCCCTTCCTATATCCCCATCTCTCTCAGACCTATCTCCGCATATATAACTCCCACCTCTAACACCCCGCCTCCCCATATCTTCCCAACCCATGAATCGCATCCACTCCTCTATCCTACAAGGCCACACATTCCCGGCATACAAATTTCCTTGAATCTGCCTCCCAAACTATGGACCATTCTATATCCCCATCTAGATTTTTCATAATTTATCCTCTACTTCCACAGATTCATCCTATTTTCAAATATCATGTCTCTATTTTTACGAATGGTGTGTGTCTCCACCACATCATTATTCCTCCTATTTATTTTCTCTCCTAGATACCACCCCACAATCCTTATCCATCGTATTACAAATCCCTGAACCTGAACCCTTTACTTCATCAATATACATGTCTATCACACATCACATATGAAGATACCACTTCTAATTCAATCACACCACACCGAATGAAATTAGGTTTCCTATAAATCCCCACCCCTTCATTGAGATAGGCCCATAAAACCCATAAAAACTATAAAACCTACAAATCCCTCATTCTAACCTCTCATCCTCGATAGAAAGATCACCTCCACCTCCACCTATGCCTCAACCTCCACCATCCATATCCTCACAAGTGTTTTTCTCCATGTCAACCTTCACCTCTACCTCTACCTCCACCCCTGTATCCATATCTACCTCTTCCTCCACCCTCAATTTCATCCAAGTCTCCCATATACTCCTATCACATTCCATCATGTTCTATCTTTTCTTCTACTTACCTCTTTGGACTACCATTAAATCTCTATGTCTCTAGGTATTATAGATGTATGAATTTTATTTCATTTTTTGTTGAATTTTATTTCATATGTGACATTTAATTTTGATTAAAATTGAATTTTTTTGCTGTATTTCTTGATACAGCTTCTCTTGGATTCATTTCTCGATTATTCATTCTCTATTTTTCCATGGTAGTAATGCAGATAATTCCCATTGGTCTCTTTAACTACATGAATTTTTTGATTTTTGATTGAATATATATATTAACACTATAATTTAAATCCTTATTTATATTTATAATTTGAAATTTTTTTATTGTATATTAATTAATATAAATTTTATTATTTTCTAGGATATGTAATATTTTGTTTCATCACAGATTTCACAGTAGTCTACATCTCCCTGCTTAAAACATACTCAATATCAACGTTATCAGGGGACACATTTAATGAAAAGAGAATCTACTAATAGATTTCTAATATATACTCCACCCTTTTGAAGGATTTATTTTTTTTTCAATGATTGCATAATTTTAATTCATATTTCCCTCTTTAATCAATAATTTTCTCAATATAAATGCCCTATTTCATTGAATTATTTATTAATGAGCATTAAATTCTTTTTTTAGTTGGTCATTTTTTAATAAGAAACGTATGATATACACTATTTTTTTTGGTATAATATTCCCTTGAAATTTATTATGGAAATGTTTTTGAACAATTCATGATAACCAATGAGAGTGATTTTAAAAATGACTGAAAATCAAAATGCATGGTGCAAGGATGATAGGAAACAGAAAATTTGTAAATTGATAAATAAATACAACGCTTTCATAGGTTTTTACTTAAAAAATTTCTCTCTTCAATTAAATACAAAATAACTATATGAAATAATAATTTTTTAACTATAAAAAGATACTATTACATGGTTACTTCTTTATTTCATGTTCTCATATTCACTATATTTTGAAAAATGCTGTAAAACTAAAAGAACCACTTTTCGACTTATTCCCAAGGCCTAATATTGAAATTGAAATTTGAACTACATTGATATTTAAATTTTCAGAAGTTATGATAAATGGTTTTAATACTTATTATGGGGTTACACATTTTTTCCACTTCTTATCATTTAACTAAAATATATGCACTGATTATTTTCCAATCAAATATATGTTAGTTATTTAATAAATGGTTTATAATTTTTTGTTTCCTACTAACAAACGTATGTTTGTTATATAATATTTATTATATTTTTTACTAATATAAAATTATAACGATGAGTTTGTATTCATTCAATTGATCTATGTTTATAACTAAGAGTTTTTTATTTCTCTTTCTAAAACAAATAGTTAGTATATGATGATATGTTTGATGTATGTTTGATTGATACATATCAGATGTATTAGTTAGTCATAAAATCTTTAGTATAGATTTTAATTTGACGAACATAAATATATACCATAGATCAATATAATAAATACACATCAAATGATTTATAATAGACTAATAGATTATAAATATTATAGGGATAAATATCAGATGTATTATGTTAGTATAAAATGATATGTAATATAACAAATTATATGTTCAAATTTATGTATACTATCAAATATAGGTATACATATATCAATTTCATATTATATGACCTGTTACATATTACATGCAATCTGTTAATTTATTGATGTATTGTAACTGATATCTGATGTAATCTGTTGGTTTATGAACAATTTATTATCATTGTATCTATGTGATCTATAATATTTTATATATGATGAACATCATATACTATACTGGATACATATATTTTATAAAACATATCTATTTTTATATATAATAAAATTTAATGTTCTCTATAATATTATATATAGTTTAATTTAATAATATGTGTTGTCAAAACACTATCAATACCAATCCAGTCAATACTGTCTACTGTTATACTCTATCATATTTTTAATTTCTATTGTTATGAATTCTCTTTTAATATAGTATGTTGTTATACACTGTCAGTTTTTTAATGTCTACCATTTTACAATTTAATTTAATGTTGTATATTATTGTACATTGTCTACTCTTATACACATTCATTTTTTCAATGTATACTATTATACACTATCGTTTCATATTGTCTGATGTTATACATGATCATTAAATACTCTTTATTGTTATACACGTATCATTTATTGTAATGTCTACACTTATACACTATTATTTATTTAAATACTGGGTGCTATTGATAATTTCTAATTTCAATAGAGGACATGCCCATTTTTTGGTTTTGATAGATAATAAATGATACTGTCATTTTTTTAATACTTCATTGATTTATTATTTATACCATCTACTGAAATGTACGTAAATAAGTTTGAATATCCTTTATCTATTAGTTATCCCAAATACTGTAGTATATCAATAAAATATAAAGGAATATATTACTTCATACATCGCATCCCACATAGTGTGATGCATCTAAAAAATGTATACGAATATATTTTGTTCAATTTAATTTTCATATGAAATATTTTCCTCAATTGAAATTAATATTTTTGAATATGAAATAGTTAAAACTGAAATATCATTTATATTGGCTATTAAAATACCTATAATCATACTTTTTGATTGCTTCCCATACAACTACGAGATCAGTATTTTAATTGAACAATATTTATAGTAGTTGGCTAATATGAATTCAATGTTAATCTAAAAATAATATAATCTAAAGGTTTTATGTGTGTAATTATATTTTTATATTGTTCTTCCATAAAAAAAGCAATATTTTTTTCCATTTTCTTAAATTTTGGATTAATTGAAAATTAGTTTTATTAATTAAATGACAATATCTATTTTGGATTAATAAATCCACTTACCATATTAATTTCAATTTTCATTTTAATACATTTTTAATAGATTTTATTTGAATTTTTGGCTTGATTGATAAATGTATTTGTCTTGTCACTTTCCATCATAGCATTAAACATGAGGGCTCAAGACTCATTGATTTAAATGTATCTTCTATTTGAACATTTATTTATGGTATTATATGGAATATTCGTCACAAATTATCTCTAGATTAAATTGATGATAAGAAGACAAGTTTGAAGTAGTTACCTTTGATGAAATTGGATTTTTTGTATGGGGAGTGTTGAAAATCAATCTATTACTCATGATATATATTAAAAAGATTGTATTCACACATCCAATAGAAATATCAAACTCTTTCATTCAGCATGCATCTCATTAAGGGAATGTTTCATCATTTCTTATGCATTTTTTCATTAACATGAAAAATAATTTTATTATTCATAATTGTTTATTTTTATATTGCTTTATATATTGAGTCATAGGATATTTTTCGTGTTTAAGAGACATTTTATAGAAATAAACATTATTTATACTGTCTTATTTTATAAATCATTGTATAAGTAAAAGTGAAAACAGTATGCAGGTTTCATGAGGACTTTTTGGGTTATTTTAATTACTTCACTGAGGATCTTGCAACTTAGGTATATGTTTTTTCACAATCAAATTAAATTATAATTGAACATATTTGTGATTTATTTTTTCTGTGGTTTTCAAAATAGAAAACAATATAGAATTTTTAGAGACAATCCTGAAATCATTATTCAAACTATGACGAGACTTTGAGAAATAAACTCAACTGTAGAAACCCATATTACAAAAGTTAGTATAAAAACATGATGTTGTCTATTTTACATTTTAGAGTTTTTATTTAATGATAGGGTGGAAAAAAATGGTTTATGTTGGTCCAATTGACATGTCTGAAGTAGCATGCTACATGGACTCCATAGATTCCCCTAGGCTCTAATGATGTATCATATCATATGAATTTTATGCACTGATGTTTCTTACAAAACATCCATTCTCTGGCACCATCTTATTTTTAAAATTTATCTGTTCACTTATACATCCACATTATAGACTCACTATTTTCGGTCATCTATTTTATTATCATTTTCACCCATTTTGTTGTTTATTCTCAATTACTATTATATGGTTTATATCAATAATCTGAAGTGTATCATTTTTTTATTTTTTATGAACTCTATGTTATCTATTACATTTTATTTAATATTTATTATATTCATTTGTATTTATATATTGTTTCTTCATATATAAATATATCAACATATCATTTGTTTCATTCCTTCATTTTTAGGGAGCATGTAATTTTTAATAAATTTAAAATATCAATGGCTATGAAGTTGATATTATAATAAAAATATCCTTTAATATTTGGTGGATTTTTCCAACACAAACATACTTATAATCCATGTACAACTCCTGTCCATAGGCATCTAATAAAAATGGACACCTTTCAATCCTACATCAACCTTAGAACCAAAACACCAACCATTCCCCTATTATTTTTTACTTATCCATACTTTACCCAATGAAATCCACAAATAAAACCCTTTCAACCCACCACTTAAAAAATACAACACCAAAACTAACCCTTCCCACTTCAATTTAACCATTTCCCACAACCAACATTCCCCCACACCCATATAACAATGATAACCTCCATCAAAAGTTCCAAACGTATCCCACCATTATACTAAAACACCAATTATCACTTCCATTAAACTAATTTATTCCCAAATTTCAAGACCATACTTTAATTTTATTCCAACATCATTCTCTAATATTCTACTTCTATAACTTCATTTATCATCTTTATGTTCCCTCAAACTGAACTCACATTCTGATCATCCTGGTTTTTATAATTATTTACAATGTATAATTTTCATAGTTGGGGACAAGAAAACACAATTTTATTGACATTAAATCATTGTAGAATGATCACCTAGCTGTTTTTGATATGTAAGAGTAAATATCACATCCCTCATATGATTGTGTCACCCAATATATTGGAAAATGATGGATAAAATTGTCAAATATTATTATAATGTCATATTTCTCATTGAGGATGAAGAATGAGAAAAAGACTAATGATTGGAATGAAAATCTTGGAGAAAATTCCTCGAATCATATGTGATTTATTGGAATCAACTATGTGTTGATCTATTCCACCATTGATCAGTACAATTAAAATTCCATTTTCACATTTATTACCATTTCTGTTATACTGAGAAAATTATGTTTATAACCAAAAATGATCTGAATGATATGAAATCTTAATACAATTATCTTTAAGTCATTTATAATCAATAGGAAGCATAATCACATAGATCAAATACCTAAATTTTTCTGTCTGATAAAAAACGGTGTTTCTCTCTTGGATTTGGAGTTAAGTAAAAAATAACATATAAGGGATCAATACCATGTAAAAACACATATATTGATATGAAATCATGGGAGAATGATAAATGAACTGTTTTATGATCTATGGGAATCGACACTGCCTCCATCAGATACTCGTGTCACCCAGTATGATAGAAAATTATAGATAATGTTGTTTAGGGATAATAAAATGAAATATCTACCACTAGGGGATCAAATTTTTTGAAAGAGACTTGTAATTGTCTTTTAAATATATAAGAACATTCCACAAATCTTATGTGATCTACTGGAATCAACCGCATGTCACTCATGGGTCTAGATTGGTTGGTAAAAGTAAAAGTTCATTTACACATTTATTACCATTTTGGTAAAAATGGGAAAATCATTTATGTAGGGGTCCAAAATGACCAAACGAGCTCTTATTGAAATGTAATCTTAGGAAAATGATATTTATGTAATTTTAAATATGTTTGAACATCAAAATGTAGATACGATACCTAAAATTATTTGTATGATAAAAGGTGATTCTTGTCCCTCATAAATGGAGTTGTGTGAAAAATCATGTAAAAGAGGCCAATACCAAGGAAACACACTTGGATTGCCATGAAATCTCTTGATAATGATCATTGAACCATTTTTTGATTTTCAATAATCAATGTGCATCCATTGGATGATTGATATGTCTGTTATGATGGAAATTAATGGGTACTATTTATATGTGTTATTAAAATGACATATCTTCAGTGAGGGGGTCAAAATGAGAAAGAAACTTTTGATTGACATGAAAATATATGATAATGTTCCTTAAATAATATGTGATATATTAGAATCAATTTCATGTCAATCTAATACTCAAATTGATCAGTATATGGTAAACTTGGTTTTCTAATTTTAATAGTCATTGTTTAACTGATGAATAATGTAAATAGGTATTTTAGATTAGCTTTGTATCATTTTTATTTATAATGATTTCTATAGGTAACATTATGTAAAATATTCTCATTATAATATATATATTAAATGAAAAAATATGAATAATTTTATATACGTTAATTTTTATTTTCTTTGATTAATTTTTATGTATCTTATTTATAGGTTGATCGAGGAAAATATTTGGAAAATATATATAAGTGTTTGCATCATTGTTTTTTTAGGATGATTTTTTGTTATTTTTTGTTTCATGCAGGTTATTTTGTTTTGGTTATCTAGGGCTGTAAAATTGTATTTTTTTTAAAAACTTCTTTATGTTAGTGACCACATTTGGTGATCATTAATTACCTTTAGTGATGGGTCAACCATGATTTCTAAAAGAAGAGGGATGACTATCACTAAATACCATTAGCGAGCGATTTTGGCCATTGCTAATGGTCAAAACCGTGTTAATGAATTATTTATATATTAAATGTTATTATTTTGTGACAACAATGATTAATTGCTTTCCCACCTTTTCCTTAATGAAAATAAAAATGACATTCATGTGATTGTGTGAACTACCTTCTCCTCAAAGTAACATATCACATTTTTATCTAGATTTATTCTTTTAAAAAAAATTATTATTAATCTAATTCACCAACATAAAAATATCTAAATAAAATCATCATGATTATGTAATAATGATATTATAAAAAAATAAAACACTTTTAAAAATATACACATCCATTAATTATAGTATGTCTTTGTGCATGTGCAGGTACTATGTTACGTTGATCTGTGTTTTGTTTGATTACATTTATAACATGTTTTTTGAGTACATTTATCATATGATTTAAAAATTCTTATTCAATTTTTTTAAATGTTTCCAAAATATTTTATCATTTTATTTTTGTAACTATAAGAATTTATACCAACATATATAGATTTTATATCATATGAACTTCTCATATTGGATCATGTAATTTTTTATGTGTTTTTCAAGGTTAGTTTTTTATTATTAAATGATTAATTAACACACACACACAGATATATATATATTAAATTTATATATATATATATAACACGTAAATATATTTATATATGTGGACTTAACCATCTGAGGTAGCATTTTATTCATCAGCTCCGCAACTACCCTCCTTCAACTATGAACCACCTTTATCTTCACCATATGCACAATTGCATCTCGCTCCCCCTCATTCGACTGTGATTTTGATTTTTTTCTCAGTGACCCTCATATTTCATGGTAGCATTTTTAGTAAATCGACTTCATGGAATCATTTCATCACTTTTCCCATGTTTCCTCTTTATGATATAACTAGTAGGAGAACCTCCTCCCACCATCCCATGGAAACACAAGTGTCCTTCTCATGGTAGAAAAAGTGCAATCTTCCTCTATTCTCTTAAACTACCCTTCTCATTCGACCATCCCATGGAAGAATGCACATCAACGACTTTACAATAGCAGTTCACCTCCCCTCACAATCACGCCTCATCCATGCCATCATTAGCCTCATGGTAGCATGCATGAGTATCCTCAAGAAAGAACCCTCCTCCTCCACATGGTAGCATCACCGCCCATGGTAGAATACATAATTCCTTATTTTTTTGGTTGAAGACCCCTCCATCTATGAGTTTTCACAACCATAGATCTAGGCATGGGATGCACCGACTTTTAACCGTGCTAAGCAGAAAGTACTGATAAAATCCTCACCTTTATCAGTGCTAGCTAAAAGCACTGATAAATGCAATGTTTATCACCACTAAAAAAGCACTGATAAAGTTGTATCTTTTATGAGTGCAATTTTTAGTGCTGATAAAGGGAATATTTATCAGTACAATTCTTAGTGTTGATAAACATTTTTAATAAATAACCTTTTCTAATATATATAATTATTAATAGTATATTAAAAAATAATGTTTATTTATATACATTAATTAAAAAATTCATATTAATAATTAATATATACTTTTTAATAATATATATATATATTGTTTTTAAAAATGTATTTCTAATATTATAAATTTATATATATATTTAAATAAACATAATATTATAATATTTTTTTAAAATAATAAATATATTTTTTATATTTATATTTATATATTTGTAATTATATATTTATACTTTTTAAATATATATATTTATAATTATAATTATATAAATAAATTTATGACTCCAATGAATTTGGCCAATATATATATATATATCTATATATAATGATGATATTCGTGGACATGATTGAAATTATTTATATCCATTCATTGATGATTAAATATGTATAATTCACATTATATGATCATAATTTTATTTGTGGAGTTGATTGCAGGTTTCTATCTTCCCAATGTTAAGATTACCTATATTATGATGACACATGCATATGTTATGTATTCCTGACTCATGAATGTTCATTTATACATTTACACACTTATTAATCCTGGTTACTATATATATGTGATGACTCATTTTTATAATCTATACCTTATTAGGTATAATTCATCAGTGTTATACCCATTAACTTATTATGTTCCCATAAATACTTATAAAATAAAAGTAAATATATTTAAATAATTAATATATTTATTATATATATAATTATGTTTTTTTAATTATATATAAATGATTCTAAATATGTTTGTTAATAATTATATTATAAAAATATATATAATTATAAAATTACAATAAATACATTTATTATTACTTTATATATATATATATATATTAACAAATAAAGAAATATAAATATATTTATAAATATATTTAAATAATTATAAAATAATAATAAATGTATATATAATTATATAAAAATATTTATAAACATGTTTATAATTATATAAAAGCATATACACACACACACACACACACACACACACACATATATATTTATAAATATAAATAGAAATATATAAATATATAAATAATTATAAAATTTAAATTTTTTTTTAAATAATAAATATATTTATTATAATTTTATAAATATATATGTATATACTAATAAATTTTTTTATATTTATATATTAATATATATGTATACATATTCATATAATCCTATAAATATATTTATAATTATATTAAAATATTAATAAAAAATATTTAAATAATAAATATATGAAAAATATTTATATTTATATAAATATATATAATAATTTAAAAATCTATAGTTGTATACATATATTTATAAATATATTTATTTAATTTTGATAAATATAATTGAATAATAAATTTATTTATTTATTGAGATCTTTATCAATGATTTTTTAGCGATGATAAAGATGTGTTTTATGAGTGATATCTAGTTTTTTTTTGACAAAATTATTCCTCCGATGTAACAAAAATAACCCTAATAGAGTTTCCTTCTATCAGACCATTAAGTTTATTTAGATCTGTAGAGCAGCAGTCACCGCTGTCGCACCCTGCCCTACTGCCTTCACTCCCTACCGATGTCGCTCCTTACCTTACCACCATTTCTACCTACCTTCATCGTTCCCTGGCTTTTTTCATGCCTTTGTCATCAGTGTATCTGCCTGCCCTATCCCTATCACTCCCTACCTACATCACTCACTACCCTACCACCATCGCTCCATTCCACCATCGCTCCCTACCGTCATCACTCCCTACCATACTGACGTGTCTCCTACCTCTCTATGGTGTGAGATTATTTATTTTCCACTTTAAAATATTCTTCCATATAGATATTTTCATGATTGGTTGAATATTTTATACCTAGAGATCAAGGCAAAGGTAGTTGAGCGTTTTTATATTGGTTTCATTATAGAGGATGATCTTTTTTTTGTGTTTTGATGTTATATTTCTACATGGTTTATCTGTTTTTTGGAATAATGTTGGTTCTTTGTGTGTTTTAGGGAATTATATTTTTCATGGAGTTGTTTCTTTTAAATAGAGAGTGCATGAATGCTGTAGAACCGCCCTTTTTTATATGTATAAATTGTTGGGAGACCCTAATAGGTATCAATGTTCATGAAGCCTTGTGCCCCTTGTTACATAAAAGAATTTATAATAGAGATTTTGTGTTTTTATGAGGGTTATCTTTGTTGGTATTAATGAATAGTTTTATTAATGGTCTCTCTGATCAATATATTTTCTAGTCTCCCATAACACTCACTTTAGCTCGGGGCATTAATGTTTTAAATTGATTCGTTATCTTCCACCCGATGGAAATGTATTTCTAAGGGTGTAAAGAGTTATGGTGATGTGTTTGTAGCATTTTTTGTTACTATAGTTAAATATTTTTTTAGTATTTTAAATAATTATATGTTATTTTATATTTAGGTATATTTATATGCTCAATGTATTAAAAGATTAATATTTTTATGGGTCACAAAGTTATAAAGAACGATTTGATAAACATTGTGGAAAAAATTATCATATTCAATATCAATATTTTCTATTATTAAAAGTGTTTTCAAATAATGTATATTTATATAAAAAAATATAAATTTTACTATTTTATATATAATTTTAAACAACTATATATGTTTATAGTTTTCTATAAATATATAAATATATAGACATTTGCAATTAATATTTTTATACCTGTATACATTTTTCAATTTATAAATAGTTTAACACTTTTATACTTTCTTAATTTTTTTTCTATAAATTATACTTTTATATTTTCATAATATTGTAATATGATTATTATTATTCCAACAAATTCATTTGGATAATGAAGAGTTATTTTATTATAGGAATACTTTTATGTTTTAAATCATAACTGATAGATTAAGAGTTGTAATTAGGATTTATTGATTCCTTTATAACTGATCTTTCAACCTATAAAATTTCTAGTTCAGTGTTAGGAATGGGAATAGACTCTATGTTTATGATTTCTCTCTAGGTTTAGTGATTAGTGATCCCAAAAAAACAATCAAAGGTTTTATATGTAAGATATTGAAGCCAATAAGACAAATTTACCTCATGTGAATAAATTAAATCAATTTCTTATTGACTTAATCATCCTTTAATAATACCTTGAAATTCCCCAAGACCACATTAAACATACTTCAACCAATTTACCTCATGAAACACCTCACCATCATCACCAATTTGAGATATTGAATTATTGATGTTGAGATTAAGGTTAATCATTTCAAAGGTTTTCATATTCCAATTCCAAAATCATACGACAAAGTTGATTGTTTCTAGGAAGAGATGAGAAAGATTGATGGGATTTTTCATGTAATTATATTATCCCATTAAGGTTAAGTATGGGACAACCAATGTGGGCTTGGTTTATTTACAAGTTTTAATTCTTTATAATTTGAATTTTAGTAATAAAACCTCTTAATTCATTTTCTACATTTGATTACGAATCCTCTAAAGTAATTTCAATGTGATAAATTAGATATGTAGATAATGTGTTTGGTTTATCTCAAGAGTATTTTTAAGTTGTTGGATGCTAATTTTACCTTATACAAAAACTATTTTAATGTAAATTATTATAAAAATCTGACGCATTGACCACTAGTGGAGTAATTATTTTTTTAAATTCAATTAACAATTTTCATAAAAGTGTGATGAAATTATTTGGAACATTCAAATGTCATATTCCCCTTACTAGAAAGTCCTCTTTGGTTTATTTATTTTGTTATATATTAATATTATTGAATCAAATATAATTTATATGAATAGAGAATTTATGGATGAAAATCATATAACGAAAGAGTGTGAAGATGGAGTGAAAGAGTTCATCAAGTATTCAAATGATAAAAAATATGAACCTTATAAAATGATTTTCTTTTGGGTGTATGTTGTTGGTATTTAAGACTAATTAGTCCATAGGATTTGGAAGAACACTTAATCTATCATGAAATTGATCGAATATATAAATTTTTTCATAGACATCTGAAAAAAGGAATATAGCATGCGACTGAGATAACACTAAATTTTTTGGATCGTCTGATATGAATAAAAGTTTGGAAAATGAATAATGTATCTTGAATGTGATTACAAGTGTGAATGATGATGAATATCGTATTGAAGAAATGAAAAGGACAGTTGAATATTAACTCCATGATTGTCCAAAATTGTTTTAGAAGGTAAAGAGTTGTGAAAAGACCACACTGTATGTTGGTTGCACTAAATATAATGTATTTTTATAAATACTGATGCCGTATAATAAGAAATAAGAAAACAGATAGAGTGACAACACTTTTATTAAACTACTTGCACTCTTAAAGGATATGCTCCTAGAAGATAATGAGCTCCCCAACCAATCATACAATTATAAACGAATGCTATGTTTGATGGCTATAATCTCTATCAGAATACATATCTATGTAAATGACTATATAGTATTTACCAAGGACCACAATTCAATTAATGAATGCCCACCCATAGTGTGGTTCTTCTTTATACAAGAAAGATGAATTGAGTCCTACGAAAGTTTTTTGGTACTTCCCAATCATAAAAATACTTAGAAACCTATATGGATGTGATGAGACTACAAGGTAGTTAACATGGAATTTAGATACAAGAAATAAATAGGGGAAACTTCATCCCTTGGTAGACTATCCTCAGTGTAATAAAATTGATGATGAGTATCCATAATTTGTAAACTAGACAAGAAACCTTCTTTTTAGCATTATTTATATATGGAGTGAATCCTTCTAGTTTTTAAAGCAACACTCATAGTACATGGCTGATTATGTTGGTAAATTATAACTAGCCACTGTGGTTATTCATGAAACAAAAATACTTCATGTCATCTATACTTATATCAGGACTAAGAAAACCAGGTAATGAATTTGATGTTTATTGGCTCCATTGATAGAGGATTTGAAATTATTGTTGGATTCTGGTGTCAAATTGTATGATGCTTATAGAAATGAATACTTCACATTGAGAGGCATTTTTATGGGATGATAATGAGTATTTAGATTATAAAAATGTTTTAGGATATAGTATTAATGGAATTCAAGGGTCTCTGGTTTTCAAACAAGGTACACATTAAATTAGGTTGAAACATTCATCAATGAATTTTTTCTAGGACATCCCAGATTTCTACCAGGATGACATAAGTACTAATCATGGATGATATCATTTGATGGTAGTTTACAAGAATATACATCACCGTATCCACTAATAGGTGATCACCGTTTTGAGAAAGTAAAATATTTGGACACTACTTTTGGTAAACTATTTTTGAAAAACCATATGAAAGTTGGTTTGAAAAAGAGTTCAATTTTATTGAATTACCATACTAGAAGTTTCTATACTCTAGACATTTTCATTATGTTAAACAGGTTGAAAAAAATGTATATGATCATTTCATCGACATGTTACTAAATGCAACGATAAATAAAATGATGAATTTAAAGTTAGGTTGGAGATGTTTGATATGAAAATATGGGAAGTGTTGGCACCGGTGAAGGGTGAAAAATAAACATTTCTTCATCCATATGCTTAAAATTTTTCCAGGAAGGAGAGATATTAGTTTTACAATTTCATGAATGTCACAAAGGTTTCAAAAGGGTATTCATGAAATATCAAGAATATCGTGTAAGTGAATTATTTTATGTTGAAGGTTCTAAAATCGCATGATGGTAATGTTTTGATGAAAAATATAATTCTTGTAGCTTTATGTTGCATTTTTACCAAGAATTTCTATCATAAAATAACCAAACAATGTTTATTTTTCAATGCTATATGCAGAAACGTTATAGACCCTATGAAATTTCTAGCATTGGAAAGAGAATTTGCTGTTATATTATATGAATTGGAAATGTTCTTCCCACTAGAGTTATTTTATACAATGGTTTAATTACTAGTTCACATGGTTAGAGATATTTAACAATGTGGTCATGTACGATAAAGATGGATGTACAATAATTGAACAATATATTAAGATTTTGAAAGGGTATGTAGAAAATCTTAGTCGGCCAAAGGGTTGTATTATGGAGAAATATATTGTTAAGGAAGCAATTGAATTATGTACTGACTACCAACCCAACGTGGGAAGCATTGTTCTTCCAAATTATTCTCACACTAGGTGGCATAAGAGTGAAGAAATTTCTAGAAGAGATGTTTTCAGGATCAATATTACAGATTGGGAGTAGGCCCACCTTTACATTTTTCATAATAGTTTGGAAGTTTTCCCATATGTTGAAACCCTCAAAAGAATTATTCATCATTTTCAACCATAAATAGATGAAATATGGATATCACATACACATAATCAACACTTTACAGTATGGTTTCATGACTATATTTTTAAGGAGTCAGATGAAAATCCAGATTCAATTTCAGAATGACTTCGATGGATAATAAGAGGAAAAAGTGTGTATGTATTATATTAAAATGGTTATGTAATTTATTGTCATATTTTATATAAAAATAAACATTATGAATGACGTAATATAAAAAATAGTGGAGTTACACTTATTGATGAACCAATTCACGTTTCTAGTACTAAGGACACAAATATAATTTACACGATTATTTCATTATTTCGCATCATTAAAAAAACATGGGAGTTGGATTATACCACATTTGAAGAATCAATTTTTCAACAAAAGTGGTTAATAACAATATTCCTATTAAAATAGATTAGTTGGGGTTCAGGAAAGTGGATTTTAGTAAGGATGGTAACAAAGATGAACTATTTATAATAGAATCATTGATAGTAAAATTATTTTATGTTCTAGATCCTACAAACTAAAAATGGTCAATTTTTCTATTATCAACCAAAACAATTGAAGGGTTATATAAACATTAAAAAATTGGATGACCCTTTAATTGTGATGTCATAATAATATCTTAGCGGTAACAATGTAGATGGAGTTTTTTATTTCATAGGAGACAGTAGGTTCCGAGCGCAGCGGAAGCGCGTTGGTGGGTTTTCCCAACTTTAATTTTAACGTTAAACAACGTTCAATACGAGATCCGTCACGATATAAAATGCTGAATCTTTGGAATAGAACGAAGAACGAAAAGAAAAGAAGAGTCCCGGAACTCTTGAGGAGTATCATCATATGTTGATTATAATTAATTTAATTAATGCATAAGAATTACCTTCTTGGAATTATTTCTTCGTTGATGTGTCCGGTCAAGATTTGGTGATACGTCGTTGCGTCGTAGAATCCAAGTGTAGGATTCCTCTAGCAGTGATCCACACGTGTGTCACGTATCTCCGGATGTCGCCAAAGGGATCTCTGAGTGCTAGCGTGGAAGAACCTTCGCTTGTGATATCCGCCTTTGACCGCCTTGATCCGGTGGAGGATCTTGCTCTCGTAACTATAGGGCGTTCTTAGTGGAAAGGGAATTCTCTCTTGGCTTGAGAGTATTTCCAAATCCGTTGTGCACAACCAATGGCTCTTCAAAATGTTGGAGTTGTGAGGATATTTATAATCATGTTTGAGGTTAATAGAGTTATGACAATAAATAAACGCGTTACGCGTTTTATTTATTTCATTAACTCTTATTGAAAACACCCCCATGTCGAATTATTAATTCCTTGACATGCACCCATGCTGATTATAATAAATATCATTTAATAAAATAATA
This sequence comes from Viscum album, assembly GCA_963277665.1. NCBI lineage: Eukaryota > Viridiplantae > Streptophyta > Magnoliopsida > Santalales > Viscaceae > Viscum > Viscum album. The sequence goes on from OY728144.1 coordinate 303,835,867, forward strand.
TTAAATCCTCAAAATCCCAACTGGAAAAACGGAACGGCGTGTAATAATTAATACACGGTGTGTACTTGTTTTTCTAAAACTACACAGCATGTATATTTAATATACACGACGTGTACTTTTATTTTCCATTTTTCTCCACCACATTTATTAGACCTTGAGTAATGACTATTTATTTCTTAAATAAATGTAACTGCATTACTCGCTAATAAATATATTATTTTATCCACATTATATTCTCTCAAATAACTAGTGTCAATATAAATGCGATCAGACATCCTTAAATAATTATTAAACCACAGTCAGGAATAATATTTATTTAACTTGTTAAATTAATATTTAACTGAGATACATGGACACACTTAGTGTTTGACCCTCTTGGCCTCTTTCTCAGTGGCATTAGGCTGAGCCTTCCTAAAGTCCAAGGTTAGCGTCTAGCTACACGCCAAGGCAACCATAGAGAAAGAAGTTAACGCCGCAATGATGTGTCACCTCCTAAGAACGCTTACCGTGTAATATAATCCATTTGTCTCGATATCTCCAATCAAGCGGGTTGCATGCTAGTGCCATCAACCCATGTGCTTGATTATTCTTTCTTTGACTTCTCGGAATTGAACATGCCCATACCTTACCATGGCCATGGATTTATTTAGGCTATATCAATTCCATCAAAGGGCCTGAGATATCTACTTCCGTTATGGAACGGAAGGGACAAATCCTTTCTCGCATTATCTATTAATTCGGTATTACTCGTGACGCACCCAACGTATCCTACCTCACTGCGAACAGTGTGTCATCACATTTTTCGTCAATACATCTAAGTGCGCGAGTTGTAATACCCATTAATAATAATCTTAAAGTCTAAGGATCAATACACACATCCGTTGATAGGAACATCCAATGACACTATGAAATGTGGATTTCCTACTGGCGGGTCTCGTTCTCATAATATCCTCCTGGATATTACCAAGGGCGCACACCATGAGAAGGTGCCTCAAAGTTTTATGAGTCCTCACCCCTAATGACCTGTATTATTTGTGTCCCTCAAATAATATCATCCGGCCATAGAACATACATTCAAGAACAGTGTTATGGCACTTCCGGGTTCTCATCATAGCAGGGATCCTCTACGACCCTTTAATGCAACAGCTACCCTTAGGACATTATCACATGACATGTCACACAGAAGAACAATCAAGATGTGATAAGGCTTTTATTTAATGAATAAAGTACAAAGTAGTTTGTTCTAGACCACCAACTCCAACAGACTCCCACTTGGACTAGAGCCAACTGCTTACAACCTTTAACCCGCTAGCTCTCACATGATATTCATGCTTTTGCTGAGATATGCCTTTAGTCATGGGGTCCACCACATTCTCTTCCGTGGAAACTCTTCTCACTGAAACTTCACCCCTTTGATATAAATCCCTCAAGAGGTGATACTTCCGGAGTATGTGCTTTGTCCGTTGATGTGACCTTGATTCTTTTGCAAGATCCACCACTGCAGTATTATCACAATACAATGTAATGGGATCATTACTGCTAGGCACCACATCAAGCTCCTGGACAAAGTTCCAAATCCAAACGGCTTCTTTGGCTGCATTAGAAGCTGCTATATACTCGGACTCCGCTGTAGAATCGGCGACATCTGGCTGCTTTGAACTCTTCCAGCTCACAGCTCCTCCATTGAGACAGAAAACATATCCAGATTACGACTTCAGATCATTCTGATCTGTTTGAAAACCAGCATCAGCATACCCTCTGATGACAAGCTCCTCGTCTCCTCCATACACCAAAAACATACCCTTAGTTCTTCTCAGATACTTAAGGATAGTCTTAACAACAGTCCAATGTTGTTCTCCTGGATCTGCTTGATATCTGCCTACCATGCTCAGTGCATAGGCAACATCAAGCCTGGTACATTACATGGCATACATGATGGATCCTATAGCCAAAGTTTATGGTATCTTGCTCATCCTATCTTTCTCTTGTTGTGTCTAGGGACACATTTTCTTAGAAATATGTAAGCCATGTGACACTGGAACCAATCCCCTCTTGGATTTTTCCATTCTAAATATCTTTAGTATCTGGTCAATGTATGTACCCTGACTTAGTCCAAGCAGCCTCTTGGATCTATCACGAATGATCTTGATCCCTAGAATGTAGGCTGCTTCTCCTAAGTCCTTCATGGAGAAACACTTGTTCAACCAGTCCTTAACTGACTGTAAGGCTGGTACGTCATTCCCAATAAGCAATATGTCATCAACATATACCACTAGGATGATGACTGCATTCCCATTAAACCGCTTATAAACACATGGCTCACATTCATTCTTAATGAAACCAAATTCTTTTATGGCTTCATCAAATCGAATGTTCCATGACCTGGATTCTTGCTTTAATCCATAAATGGATTTCTGCAACTTGCAAACCCGTTTGGCTTCAACTGGTGTCACAAACCCTTCTGGTTGTGTCATATAGACATCTTCCTGAAGGTTCCCATTAAAGAATGTTGTTTTGACATCCATCTGCCAAATCTCGCAGTCATGGTAAGCTGCTATGGAAAGTATGATTCTTATGGATTTAAACATGGAAACTGGCAAGAAGGTTTCATCATAGTCAATTCCTTGATGTTTTCTGAATCCTTTAGCCACTAGCCTTTCTTTATAGGTGCTAACTTGACCTTCCATGTCCAGCTTTCTTTTGAATACCCATTTGCATCCAACAGGCTTTACATCAACTGGCTCATCGACCAGAACCCAAACTTGGTTTTGATACATGGAATCCATCTCAGAATTCATAGCTTCTAGCCATCTTGCAGCTTATGAGCTTTCTACTGCTTCCTTTTAGGAGAGAGGTTCATCATTGTCCAACAATAATGATTCACCATCCTCGGTGACTAGGAAACCAAATCTCTCTGGTTCCCTTACCTCTCTTGATCTCCTACGCAGTACTTGTGTTTCTAGAACCTCTTCCACGGGGACCTGTGGAAATTGTTCCTGTACCAACTCCTGTGTATCTTGAGCATCAACTTCGTTGAAGTCAATCTTGCTCCCACTATCCTTCTTGAGGATGTGCTCCCTCTCAAGAAAGACGGCTTTTCTGGCGACAGTCACTTTCTTGTCTTGGGGGTTATATAGGTAATATCATTTTGTTTCTTGGGATATCCTATAAAGATACACTTCGTGCCCCGAGTTGCTAGTTTGTTGCCTAAGAAGGCCTTAACAAATGCCTCGCATCCCCATACACGTGTGTGCGATAAAGTGGGTTTCCTTCCATTCCAAAACTCGGATGGAATTCCATTTTCCGCCTTAGTTGGTACTCGGTTTAATGCGTATGCTGCAGTTTGTAATGCATATCCCCAAAAGGATAATGGAAGATCCGCATGACTCATCATTGACCTCACCATGTCCAACAAGGTGTGGTTCCTCCTTTCACTAACACCATTCCACTATGGTGTATAAGGAGGAGTGAGCTGAGATAGAATCCTAGACTCCCGTAGAAGATCGATGAACTCTTGGTTCAGATATTCTCCACCTCGATCCGATCGAATATTCTTTATCTTCTTACCAAGTTGATTCTCTACTTTATTCTTGAATTCCTTAAATTTCTCTAAGGACTCTGACTTATACCTCATTAAGTAGACATAGCCATATCTACTCAAATCCTCAGTAAAAGTAATAAAGTAAGAATATCCACCTCTAGCTTCTACTGGAAATGGTCCACACACATCTGTGTGTACCAATCCTAGAATCTCTATGGCCCTTTCACCTTGTCCACCAAAAGGCGGCTTGGTCATTTTTCCTTGTAAACAAGCGTGACATCTATCAACTGGTTTTAGCTCAACAGAGTCTAAATATCCATCTTGGCAGAGCTTTGTCAAGCGCTTCTCGTTCACATGACCAAGGCGGTGATGCCATAACTGGGTGATGTATGAGTTATGTGAGTTTCTTTCATTATCGATTGCCAACACTTGGTTTTCATAATTTAATACATACAAACCATTATTCAAATGTGCCATACCATAAAATACGTTGTTCTTATAAAAGAGAAAACCCTTATTTCCAAACCTGAAAATAAATCCATCCATATCCAAACAAGATACAGAAATTATGTTCTTGGTAACACTAGGCACAAAATAACAGTTTTGTAAAACCAAAATCATGCCAGTTGGCAATGAGAGGTGATAGTCGCCAATAGCCAACGCAGCTAGCCTTGCACCATTGGCAGCTCGAAGATCCACCTCTCCTCTGGCGGTATTTCTAAATCTACTTGTTTCCTGCATTTGAATACAGATGTGAGCCCCACAAGTTGTATCTAATACCCAATGTGTAGAAATAGAAAGATTGCACTCGATAACGAACGCACCTTTAACGTCCCCATGCTTCTGGGTGTAGTTCCTCTTCCAGTGGCCCTGCTTCCCACATGAAAAACACACTACTTCCCATTCCTTGCCCTGCCTATGGATCTTCCCCTTCTTGGAGGGACGGTGCTCGGGGGCTTCAGACCGTTTATAAGTCTTTGGCCCCTTTGCCTTGTCCTTCCTTTTCTTGTTCACCATAAGGACCACGGGATTGTCACGCACCATGTCCTTATCTACATGGCGAATCAAGGTCAGAAGCTCCGATAGAATCTTCTCATTGCCGCTCATGTTATAGTTGACAATGAAGCTAGAGAAGGTCTTGGGAAATGATGATAGGATGAGATCTGTACGCACCTCATCCGGGAATTTAATCCCTAAGATATACAACCATTCAATGTAGCCAATAAGCTTGACTACATAAGGCCCAGCTGGCGCAGACTCTCCAAGCTTCGTGGAAAACAAAGCATTGGAGATCCCATACCTCTCATGTCCCGCCTTCTCTTTGTAGAGATCTTTAAGGTGAGACATCATGCTATACACATCCATGTTTTCATGTTGCTTCAAGAGATCCTTAGACATGGCTGATAGCATGAAACATTGGACATCTATGGCATCATCCATGTGTTTCATGTAGAGAGATAATTCCTCATCACTAGCCTCTTTCCCAGGCGCAATTGGAATAGGCTCTTCCAGCACATATAATTTCCTTTCGTGGCGAAGGACGACGCGTAAACGCCTCTGCCACTCTTGGAAATTGGTGCCGGTGAGAAGGTTTTCTTTCTCGAGTATGGTGCGCAATGATAAGTTTGAAGTCATTTTCTTGCCATTTCTACAAATTAAGATGAGCAAAGGTTTAGTAATTTATTATTAAATTGAGACAAATAAATTAATACTTATTAGTGTCCCACTATTTCATCAAAATCCAATAGCCCTCACCATTGACTTCGGAATATTCTATTGCGTGAATATTCTAGTGGCAAGGATCCATATTGCCCTTCGCATTACCCCAACTAGGGTTGGTCAAGAAACTTGAAGGGTTTTAGGTAGGCATTCCAAATGCCAACTGCATTAACTCGCAGTTCCTTGATCCGCTGAGTGGACTCCCTAATCCTGAAATCCTTTTTGGATTTCCTCAACCTTTGCCTCTTGGTCACACCAAGTCCTGCTGTGGCAGTCAACCCTTGATATGAACCAAGTCAAGTCAACCCAAAACCATGAATTAGAATTCCCCGATAATTGAAATCACCCCAACTAGGGTTGGTCAAGCACTTTTAACTATGGTTCGATTCTAACCAAGATTATGGAAGGCTATGCCGACTTAATATTTATTTTGAGGGATTTTATCCTTATACGTAAATTTCCATTTTATTATCTTTGATTACATACTTGTTAATATTAAGTGGGATATACTTAAGTGATTAACCATGTCTAAGATAATATTTACGTATAAGCCAATTTTATTTTAGTTACATCTTGCATGCTCGTTTAATTCATTAATTGTGTGATCGTGACAACACACGCACAATAAATAAACCATGCAACTGACAGAAATAAAATAAATGGTATGATTATGAGCTTTTCTATTGGTTAGTTTATCTAGCGGTTGATAAACTAACCCAAGACCCAGGGGGGGACACCTTGAACCTTTCGGGTTCGTGTTTACAGCTTTCCACCTGTCCACCTTTGTATCTCCTTGGATTGGTTTCATATTGGCTTATGACTTGAGCCGCCTCCACTAGCTTGGGAGCTCCATTAATTACATATGCATTTATCTCACATGCAGGTGAGGGAAAAAAGGGGTTTTACATAAAATAATCTTTGGGCGCGCAGGCCCTACATATTAATGAGGAGATGGCTCGCAGGCCAACAAATTTAATTTAAATAAATAAATTAAAAGAAACCATTCACATAAAAAGGTCTCGGTCTAGATCATGATCATCCATACATGCAACGATATTTACGCATAAATAAAACTAGAATTCAATTCTTTAATAGTTCTTGTTTAAGATAAATCACGCTCGAATCAATTAATTATCTTTAATTAATCAATCCTTTTATCTTAAATCCCTTTTCTGAATTTCTTTGAGATTCTCATCTATCATAATTTTAAACAAATAAACTCATTTAAAATTATCCTTGTACACAAGTTGTACCTTGGAGGCAACCCGGAGAATTCCCATTTATTACGCAGATGTTAAATCAAACACATATATAAAAAACACCTATCACGTGTTGTGCCTGAGCTTTACGCCTGCACCATGGTACACATCTCAAGGGTTTGTATAATATAATAATAAATTTTAATAAATCTGTGTAATTTGGGTGAGTACACGGCGTGTAGTTCCGACTACACGGCGTGCACTTTTTCTTCACCGTCCATCCGAAGTACAAGCCCGGGGATAGGGCGTGTTAATGTACTTCAGAAATTTTCGGAGTACACAGCGTGTACAGTGGGACACACACCGTGTAGTTTCTGCGTTACACGGTTTCCAGCCGGGAAGGCTATGTACGGAGTACACGACCCAACCCTAACCCGAAGGGACTACACGCCATGTTCATTGGACCACACGGCATGTATTCCGGAAACCGTGTGCCACCTGTTTCTGGTCAACACACGGTGTCTTAAATTTTTAGAAAGAATCCAATACACGGCCTGATTTGGCAGATCAGTCAATGCATTGAACCTAGACTACATGGTGTGTACTTCCGAATACTCACCGTGTATTCTGGTGTTATACAGCCAGAAACATTTGGCTCCTCCGGATGAATTCCTCTATTTTATTTTAATCAAAATTAAAAAAAATCCGTTTCTGTGAGGTGAACGAGAAACGAGAGAGGAGGAACAGATCTCGATATTCAGATTTCCAGAACGATTAAACATGAATTGAAATAACTAAATTATTAAATGCGTAAATCAACAACAAAAAAACTAAATAATTATAACCAACGATATAACCGCTCTGATACCACTTGTAGGTTCCGGGCACAGCGGAAGCGTGTTGGTGGGTTTTCCCAACTTTAATTTTAACGTTAAACAACGTTCAATCTGAGATCCATCACGATATAAAACGCCGAATCTTCGGAATAGAATGAAGAACGAAAAGAAAAGAAGAGTCCCGAAACTCTTGAGGAGGATCATCATATGTTGATTATAATTAATTTAATTAATGCATAAGAATTACCTTCCTGGAATTCTTTCTTCGTTGATGTGTCCGGTCACGATTCGGTGATCCGTCATTACGTCGTAGAATCCAAGTGTAGGATTCCTCTAGCGGTGATCCACACGTGTGTCACATATCTCCGGATGTCGCCAAAGGGATCTCTGAGTGCTAGCGTGGAAGAACCTTCGCTTGCGATATCTGCCTTTGACCGCCTTGATCCGGTGGAGGATCTTTCTCTCATAACTTGAGGGCGTTCTTGGTGGAAAGGGAATTCTCTCTTGGCTTGAGAGTATTTCCAAATCCATTGTGCACAACCAATGTCTCTTCAAAATGTTGGGGTTGCGAGGATATTTATAATCATGTTTGAGGTTAATAGAGTTATGATAATAAATAAACGCGTTACACGTTTTATTTATTTCATTAACTCTTATTGAAAACCCCCCCATGTCGAATTATTAATTCCTTGACATGCGCCCACACTGATTATAATAAATATCATTTAATAAAATAATATTAAATCCTCAAAATCCCAACTGGAAAAACTACACGGAATGTAATAATTAATACACGGAGTGTACTTTTATTTTCCATTTTTCTCCACCACATTTATTAGACCTTGAGTAATGACTATTTATTTCTTAAATAAATGTAACTGCATTACTCGCTAATAAATATATTATTTTATGCACATTATATTCTCTCAAATAAATAGTGTCAAAATAAATGCGATCAGACATCCTTAAATAATTATTAAACCACAGTCGGGAATAATATTTATTTAACTTTTTAAATTAATATTTAACTGAGATACATGGACACACTTAGTGTGTGACCCTCTAGGCCTCTTTCTCAGTGGCATTAGGCTGAGCCTGCCTAAAGTCCAAGGTTAGCGTCTAGCAACATGCCAAGGCACCCATAGAGAAATAAGTTAACGCTGCAATGACGTGTCACCTCCTACGAACGCTTACCATGTAATATAATCCCTTTGTCTCGATATCTACAATCAAGCAGGTTGCATGCTAGTGTCATCAACCCATGTTCTTGATTATTCTTTCTTTGACTTCCCAGAATTGAACTTGCCCATACCTTACCATTGCCATGGATTTATTTAGGCTATATCAATTCCATCAAAGGGCCTGAGATATCTACTTCCATTATGGAATGGAAGGGACAAATCCTTTCTCACATTATCTATTAATGCGGTATTACTCCTGACGCACCCAACGTATCCTACCTCGCTGTGAACAGTGTGTCGTCACAGTTTTCGTCAATACATCTAAGTGCGCAAGTTGTAATACCCATTAATAATATTCTTAAAGTCTTAGGATCAATACACACGTCCGTAGATAGGAACATCCAATGACACTATGAAATGTGGATTTCCTACTAGCGTGTCTCGTTCTCATAATATCCTCCTAGATATTACCAAGGGCGCACACCATGAGAAGGTGCCTCAATGTTTTTTGAGTCCTCACCCCTAATGACCTGTATTATTTGTGTCCCTCAAATAATATCTTCCGGGAATAGAACATACATTCAAGAACAGTGTTATGGCACTTCCAGGTTCTCATCATAGCAGGGATCCGCTACGACCCTTTAATGCAACAGCTGTCCTTAGGACATTATCACATGACATGTCACGCAGAAGAACAATCAAAATGTGATAAGGCTTTTATTTAATGAATAAAGTACAAAGTAGTTGGTTCTAGACCACCAACTCCAACAGAGACCACAATGAATGAATTTGGATACTTGATAGAGGGGTCAGATAACTTTAAACATTACAATAAGAGAGTTCAATAATCAAGTTATATTATTTTTAATATAAACTACATTAACTCATGCTATTATCTATTCCTTGATGAATTTATATAGTATAAATTTAATTTTAAACAACTTTTGTTATAATGGTTTTTGGATGTGCAGATGTTGTCAATCATGAGGATCAAAAGGTTTCTCAACCTTTTGTTGCTTCCAACATAGAAGAAGAACAAGTTTCTCAACCTGCTGCTACTCGCAGGTCATAGTAACTTTGACCGTCTACACATGTCAATGATACTAATCCATAGGAAGAACATATTAATGAATTTTAATATGATAAAATGGTAGGTGATGAATAACCGATGATGCAAGAAAAACCTGAGAGTTGTAGTGTGGCATTGTTAGAAAACTTATTATGGAAAAAAGAAAAGGCATCAAATATGAGGTCCCAAGGAATATGCACGGCAAACATGTTAACCCCAACAAGGCCATTTTTAGTAGTTACATTAGTCTCATCACATGGAAACATGTTTCGATTGATGTTGATTCATGGAACCATGTTTTACCCATGATTAATACACCTATTTAAGAAGATATTACAATAATATTATGACATCCTTTCTTTATTTTACTAAAAAAATAAAATAATTAAACATTGAATTACTCTTCATCAACCCTTGGAAAATAAATTTTTAGTAGATAACTCCCACAAAAAATATATATTATTGTTTTTTTGAAGGATCCATGGAGACTTTCACAAAATTCTAATGATATTTCATATTAATGATTCTAAATAAAAACAAGCCCAAACCCTCTGCTTATATATTCAAACAAGATAAGCCAAGAAGAATGTGTTGCATTTACCAGCCATCAAGCAGTGATTTATTTTCGGGTACATTCGGGATGGTAATATATTTCAGGTAAATACATTGATTCCTCACATTTATTAAGATATTTTTTATTTTGGAAACAATAACTATGTGCTAAAAATAAGGAATAGTAAATAAAACCGACGTACCCCTACCGTAAAGTAATGATGGGGTACGCTTCATTTAAAAAAATTGGTATGTATTTTAAATATACTATATCACTTTTATGTGACTTCGAATAGAAACATCATTATGTTCATCAATTTATATGATAACTGATGAATCCAAATACAAATCCACTTCCATCCCAAATCATGTTCAATGGAAGGAGGCACGTGTTAATAAATATGGGATACTAATTGATGAAAACACACACAATTTGTTGGAAACATGTGTAAGTATGACATAATAAAAATTTATTTTACTTTAAATCGCTATTACATATAAATGATTACTTATTTTCCAAAATTTTATATTTTAATTAATCATAAAAATCATCAAAACTTTTACCAGATGAACATCTACTATCAGTGTTCTTGAATTGGGAAGAATACTATAGCCACATCAAAGGTGTGGGTTTTGGGGAGACACCAAAACATATTATGGGAAAAAATTAGCATGAGGATAATGATAAAGAGATAAGAAGAGATAAAAGAAAGATTAGATACCGTTGACAAAATATTTCATTGGCATACTGGGTTCCTAGAAACTATTATGGGATGAATAAATAAGAAGAATAAACTCAAGAACAACTATTATTTAAAGATCCCATCCCACCCCACTAGCTTGGAGGCAATACAATACCATCAAATGTTTTTCTTAGCTGAGGTAACAACTATATTTAAGGAAAGCAATTCCCCTCATAGATTTTTCTTAGTCGAGGTAATTAATTTTCTAATAATTGTTTCAGTCGAATTTGAATCAGACTGACCATGATACCTTTCATGTACTGATACTCTATATGGTTAAAATGATTATGATATATATCTCTGTCAACACCCAACTATCACCTTATTACATGGGATACCGTGCTCAACGTCCAAGACAAAAATATACACAACAGAACACTTCCAATATATCATATGAGAGTGATGATTACCATAGCTCCTGAGATGAGTGTTGAGATACCTATTCCAAATGATGATTTAGGTATTCATATAGTCGAGCAATATGACAAAACATTCCTAGCATTTCCATCAGATATTAGAATAAACAAGCCAACAATGAGGTATTCATTTATAATTTATTTTTCATGCTAAACTATTAACAATTATTCAAAAAAGTTCGAAACCAATGAATGTTATTATAGATGGACAAAGGGTAGGGGTGAAACAAAAGGTCAACTCAAAACCATCTTAAGGATCAACCAACTGATCAAAAAAATATTCTAAAATCACCTTAACTCCACCCATTCAATATTAAAATGGTATAACTTTGATGGTTCATGAAGATACAAAGTTACCAAATGGTGATAATCACATAGTTTATTTTGAAGAAAAAATGTATGAAGAGGAATTTACATACTAAATTGAACTTGAAAACGTAAATTAAATCCAAAATATTGAATTTCTAGGAGCCTTAGTTTTACATGTATACATGAGGTATGTTTTCATTATTTTTTTCCACAAGTTGAAATACTACGTTAATTATGACAACATACATTTAATATTTTCAGTAGGAATTTATATGAATAAAAATTAAAGGGATTAACCCATGAAAATAAATTTGGACTCATTAGTCCTCACATCACTTTTACTTAACAATATGAAATAGATTGTAGAAAATGAAATTGTGGAAAAATTGGCCAAATAGATTGAAATAAAACATACAGGTTACTGAATCTTCTTAATACCAACGTTGTAGGGGTAAAAATCTATAATTTAAGGATATGATTTTTTTTATTTCTTATTCCTTTTTTCCGTTTTAAGAAACATTAGATACTAATTTCAGTCAATTGGGATACTCCAAATATTTATTTCATGGATTCACATCATGGATATCCAATTAACTAACCACACATGGTCGAATTTGACAATTTTTAAAACATTAAATCCAATATTTTAGATCTATAATTAGAGTTATATAATTTATATTATGTTTTAAATATAATTTTTTCATGATAAGGAGGTTTTTAAATGTCATAAAATTCATGGAATGAGGATAGGAGTTAACCACAAAGAGCCTAAAAATATCTACAACTAGAAAGGTAGAGGGTATATATAATACGATTTCACTATTAACAACCTTATCAAAACAAAATAATTATTTTTAATAATGTTTCTACAGTGTTAAAAACAAAAAAATATAAAATATTATGGTTATTATGTTTGTAAATTTATGAGAGAGATCACATTTAATCAGTAAAATAATATTTTTAAAAGATAATTAAAATTTTATTTAAAATATTAATTAATCCTTTGGGTATTTATAGTTTTCCAATACTACAGTGATTGTAAAAAATACACATAATCACAAGTCAATATAGATTTTCTTAGAAACAAATAGACAACATACCTAATGGAAGAATGTACAAAAATAACATGAATATGTGACTTCTAGAGAATTAATGGATTATTTCAAATTTGTGTTTTATTTATTTATTTTTAGTATTACTTTATAAATAATTGTTTACTTATATAGGTGGATTAATTATTTCAAGTTTGGGTGTTTTTTTTAAAGATGATCATGCTCGTGAGATATTGGACTTTGAGGCTATAACTGAGTTAATGAAAAAAAGAAAATAGATCAAAAATGTATACAACTATTATGAAAAGATGAATTTCTACTAATTATTTAATTAATTTTATCATCACTTTATCAACAATATATATGTTATCATCCTTATCAGTTACACATAATATTTATTTATTTTTTTCACCAATCTTTCATGAAGTACTATTTTACTTTAAAAAATTTGAAATAAGCTACAAAAGAGTAAAATGATCATTTTTTCCAATGTTACCACGATTTCCATTTCCTTTATTTTTCAAACTTTCAAAACTGCTTATTGAGTCTATTTTCATAGATGAAAAACCATTCTCATTATTTATAGGAAAAAGAGTAGAGAAATATATTATAACCAATGTGATGAATTCTTGGATATAATGGGAAGAAGAGCATCCTCTACTTTCAGGTTTTCACCAACGAGAAAGTTTTCTCGGCTAATAAAATCATCTCAATATGTTGTGTTGGAAGTTTGACAAAGAAATGAAATGTTAATCATTGTGTCATTAGTATTTATGATTTTTTTAAGACTTTGGTATGTCTATGAATCAACCTCACCTTAATCCGACACACGGTGTGACTGGTATGACTCCAAGTGCTTTTTTTATTTAATATTGACATTAAAATTAGTAAAAATGGCAACTAACATACTCAAAACAAAGATAAGGAATTAAGATTGTTTTGATGCATTAATACAATGATCCTTAGATAATTTGTGATATATATGAATCAAATGAACCTCAATATGAAACATGATGTGCCTAGTATGGCCCAAAGTGTTTGTTTTCAGTTCTAAACGATTTTTTTAGTTCAAAATGTGGGACTCACTGAAAACGGAGAAAACATTATAAGGTTGTCTTGAAAATTTAGTAAATCGATTAATAAATAATTTTTGACATATAGGAATCAGTATGATGTCAAACTGATACATGATGTGACTCGTATGAGTAAATGTGTGTGTTTCTAGTTTAAAATCACATTTTAGTAAAAAAAAGATAAGATATATACTAAAAACAAAGAAAACACATTCAGGTTGTTTTTCTACTTTTGAAAAATGACACATAATTTATTTTCGATGTGTATAAATCACCCACACATCAATACGATTCACAGTGTGACCAATATGATTACAAGTAATTTTTTTTAAATTGACATTAATTTTAGTGAAAAAGGAAACTTACCTACTCAAAACCAATAAAACTCACTTGGATTGTATTTATACTTTATGAAAATGATCCATAAGTCATTTTTGATGTGTTGTAATAAGCTACACCTCAATTTGATGCACTGGGTGATCGGTAGAATTTAAAGTGCATAATTTTATTTAAAATTGACATAAATTTTTTTAAAAAGGAAAAATTACCTACTCAAAAAATAAGAAAACAAATTCATATTATTTTGATACATTCGAAAAAATGACTTATAAGTCATTTTTGAGGACCAGGAATCAACCAAACCTCAATTTTATGCATGGTTTAATCGATTTGACTCCAATGACATATTCTAATTTTAAACTGACATTAATTTTTTTAAAAGAATTTACATAATAAAAATAGAGAAAACAAGATCAAATTACCTTGATACTTTAGGGAAATTACCCATATGACATTTTTGACTTGTAGGAATCAACCTAACATCAACTTGATGCAAAATGTGACAAATACAACTTCATGTATTCCTTTTTTATTTTAAATTGACAATAATTTTAGCAAAAAGAAAAAGTGACATAATGAAAACTAAGTAAAAACATTTTGATTATTTGTATACTTTATGAAAATGATCCATGATTAATTTGGGATGTGTAAGAATCACCGTAACTTTAATCTGATGCACAGTGTGATTGGTATGACTACAAGTGCATCTTTTTATTTAAAATTGACCTCAATTTTAGTAAAAAAAAATTACAAAGTAAAAGCATGAAAATTAATTCTTATTATTTTTATAAGTTATTAAAAAAATAAATACATCATTTGTGACATTTAAAAAGCTATTGAACCTTAATCTGACGAACTGTGTGCCTGATATGACTCCAAGCGTGTCTTTTTATTTTTAATCAATATTAAATTTAGCAAAAAGAAACGTGACATACTAAAAACCAAGAAAACACATATTTCTAATCTAGATACTTTAGGAAAATGATCCATGAGTCAGTTGGGACATGTAATATATATCCAAACATCAATCCTACTCACAGTGTGATTGGTATGACTCCATGTGTGTCTTTTTAATTAAAATTGACATCAATTTTAGAAAAAATAAAATGTTACATACTAAAAACTAAAAAAAAGGATTCTTATTATGTTAATATTTTAGGAGAATTATCCATGATTCATTTTTGAAATGTTGGAATCACCCACATTTCAATCTGACACATGGTGTGATCATTTTGACTCAATCTGCATCTTTTTATTTAAAATTTACATCGATTTTAGTAAAAAGAGAAATTGACCTACTCAAAACCAATAAAATGTATTAGGATAATTTTAACAATTTAGGTAAAAAAATAAATATGTCATTTTATATATGTAGGACTTATCATTACCTCAATTTAACGCATGGTGTGATTGGTATGACTCTATGTGTGTCTTTTTTTAAAATTGACATAAATTTTAGAAAAAGAAAAATAGACCTACTCATAACATATAAAATGCATTATCCTTGTTTTTTAAACTTTAGGATAATGATACATAAGCTACATTTTATTTGTAGGTATCAACCATACCTCAAATCGATGAATGGTATAATCGATTTGACTCCAAGTGTGTCTTATTATTTTAAATTGACAATAACTTTATCAAAAAGAACAATTGACATACTAAAAACCAAGAAAATGAAATCATATTATTTTTTTATACTTTTGAGAAATGATCCATGAGTCCTTTGTAATGTTTATAAATCACCCAAAATTCAATCTGATGTGTGGTGTGACTTGTATGACTCTAGGTGCCTATTTGTATTTAAAATTGACATGAATTTTAGTAAAAATGACAACTGTCTTACTGAAAACAAAGAAAACACATTCATATTATTTTGATAATTTTTAAAATGATCCAAAAAAAATTTAAGACATGTAGAAATATGTCGAACCTCAATATGACATATGATATGACCGGTATGAAACCATGTGTTTTGTTAAATTGTTATAAAATTTAGGAAAAAGGAAAACTGGTCTATTAAAAACCAAGAAAATACATTCATATTGTTTTCATATTTTATGAAATTGATCCATAATTCATCTGTGATGTGTAGGAGTCCATCACAGCTCAATATAATGCATGCTTTGACCAATATGACTCTAATTGTGTATTTTTATTTTAAATCCACATTAATTTTATAAAAAATAACAAGTGACATACTGAAAATCATGAAAATACTTTTTGATTGTTTTTATACACTAGGAAAATGATCCATGAGTCATTTGTGATGTGTAAGAATCATACATACTGCAATCTGAAACATGGTATGATAGGTATGACTCAAAGTGTACATTTTCAATTTCAAATTAATATTTTAGTTCAAAACATATGTCACTCACTAAAAACAAATAAAATGTGATCTGATTGTCTTGATGATTTCAGACAACAATTGAAAATTAATTTGTGATTTCTATGAAGTAGTGTCACATATAACTGACTAAAGATGTGACAAGTATGACTCAAAGTGTGTGCTATCAGATTGAAATGAAATTATTGTGAAAAACATAAGTGAAATTTTGAAAACTGAAAAAATTAATTTTTTATTTTTTGATAATTTAGGAAAACAATCCATAAGTAAATTTTGGCATATATGAGTCATTTTCACCTCAATCCAATGCACAATGTGACTTGTATAACTCAGAGTGTGTCTTTATTTAAAATTGAAATTCATTTCCTTAAAAAGAACAATTGACATACTCAATAACAAAAAAATACATTAGAATTTGGTTTGATACTTTAGGAAAATGATCCATAAATCATTTTTGACATATTGTAATCATCCACACCATAATAAAATGAATGGTGTGACAGGTATAACTCCCAGTCTGTCTTTTTTTATTGTTAACATTTTTTAATGTATTCATTCATAGTAAAGTTTAATTTATTTATTTTTAATATTAATAACATAAGATTTATTTTATAATATAGGTGGATTATTTTTCTTAGGATGAGGTTATTTTTTAGTAAAAGATACCATGTGATGACCATTTTGAGAGGGGATCATAGGTTCCAAATACAATGAAACATTAATGTTTTTAAATGTTTGTGGATAGTAATTTTATATTTTTTTGTTAATGTTTTTAAAAATGTATATTGTATTTTTTTCACTCGTGTTGTAAAATTTATTTCAATTAAATTATATATTTTTTTATATAGGTTACAAGTTATTGTAGTGTCCTCTTATAAAAATAGTACAATACATCAGGTGAGGCATTTATCAATGTAAGAAATAACATAGATAAAGAGGGTACATTAATAGCTCTTTTTTAGAAATTATAAAGGGGACACCCTTTAACATCACTAAGGATAAAAATTCTTTTTTATTACTATTAAAATCATTTTTCTATTATTATAAGGGGTTTATTTGTAGGAGTGTATTATTTTTATGCTTTTTGTTTTTAATTAATTATAGAAAAATCATTTAAAAAAATTAATTTATATATCATTTTCTAAAATAATTTTATCTGTTAAAACTATTATTTTTATGTATTTATTAATTATTTTGTGACTAATCATTATTAAAAAAATACTTATAGTTACATGGCTAATGTTTTGTGACATTTTTGTATTTTAATTAAGAAAAATTTTATTCAATTTTTTAATAATCTTATTTATCTAGAAAATAAATGTATAATATAACAATTATATTGGAAATTATTTCAAGAAGAAATATCATAAAAATATTATTAGAGATAATATAATTAATATCATCCATTCTATACTCTGTTTTTATATATTTCTATATCTGAATTACAAGAAGTATGTGAGAGTGGTTTCTATTATTATTTTAAAGAAAAGTCTTATATATACTAACAAATATTTTTTAAATTATTCGATGAGTTCTATGTAGGAATTAGAGAATTCAGAAATTGTTCCTTGAATATACATGCAATTTAAATAGGTAATGATAATGTGTTTTCATTTTTATTAATTTACCATTACATGGTGCTATGTTATTTTTGGGAACACTCATGAAATGAGAACGAAAAGAGAGAAACAAATGAATGTTTGTGATTGTTTCATAAATAAATACCAACACATATAGTGTAAGATAGAGCTACACGTGGCTACTTGTCTAGTAAATGATACTCAAGTATAGAGATCTTCTAATATTAATATAATAATAGTGCAATCACAAAGAAAATTAAGACATTAAATTCATTGGTACTAAAGTGACCAATGTTCCATGAGCTACATCAACTTCCACATTACTTTCATATATTCTGTTTCTAATTTCTATCTGGGTTTCTTTATTATGTATTTCCTTTATCTATTTGTTATTAATCATCAATTTATGATTTTACCAATCATAATCAAATTAGTATCATTTATTCAAACTAACCAAAAGGACATTATATTAGTTGTGAATCCTAAACAAAATTCATGTTTGTTTAGATTGCTCACTGACCTGCACACATCATTTAATTAATGTGGGATGAGATCAAATTAGAATTTATTTTCCTAAACTACACTTAATACAATGGGTGTAGTAAAGGGAAAATACGAGGATGAACCCATGAGGACTACTGGAAGGTCAACAACTAATCGAACAAAACCATTTAGAATAATTCATCACTTTTACTATTTAGGGGTGGTTTTTACTAAAGCTATGTAGTTTAGAGTTTAAGGAAGATATTAATGAAATGTATCAGGATCGATTTTAGGGCACTTGAAAAAAGATAATATTATATTTGACATGGAATACTCCTGTTAATTATGTTTCAATGTGGTGGAAAGACACCAATTGGTTTTGGTCAAACCAATTGGATTATCCTAGGATAAAACTATCCCATCATCAGGGTATAGCCAACAACCGATTTAAATTATGCTTGGATTCTATGCATAAAGAATTAGAGGCTAATGGTTATAGTCCTACTCAAATAAAATTAGGTTAGGTTTTTCCAATCTCAATTCCCGTGATCAGGGGTATGTAAAATAATGTTATTAATAATTATTATTAACCTAATTACTAGTCGTAGGGTTACCAAGGATTGATCTAAAGATTCATTAGGTTTGAAAAAAACCCTACTCTTATCCCCTAACTCCATTTGGATTTTCCATGCATGTAGGTAATGATCAAGAGTGTAGATATATTAAGATTATTGTGCCTAATCATAAAACATTTTCAAAAGTGGAAATATTAGATTAAGTAAGAATGAAAAAATGTTAAAAAATTTAATGAAACAAAAATCTAATCATAAAATGACTTTGTCTGATGAAATGATGAAGAACAAGAAATATTTTCATTAAATATCTCAAAAACATTGAAAAACAAACTAAAAATGAAGAAATGTTGGAATAATGATGCATGATTTAATGAATAATGTCATTAGGTTTTTAAATGGATATTTGTATTGGAAATTATATTTTAATGGATGAAGAAAGGGAGAGAAATGATTAAAAGATCACAAAGATTCCCTAAAATAATGAAAGGAATAAAATAAATATAGTTCATAATGAAAATGGATGAAAACATTAGAAGGAAAATGAGATAATAAGAAAATGTGCAAAGATCATGTGTTTAGAATAACACTATAAATATTAATAGGCATGATAGGTACATGTCATGTAAGTCGTGCAAGTTGTGTACTTGATTAAGTGAATTTTTTCCAAACATCTACATAATATGTAAGTTAGTTTCACATAATGTAATTGATATCCACTATTCCTTATAAATAATCCATTCATATCTTTGACTTGGATAGCCTTTTAATTTTTCACTCCATACAATCATTTTCACACTGTGAAATCCTTGCACATCATGTATTCATTTCACATTTGGGAGGATTCTGATTTTTGAATGTTCCACATCATGTAATGGATTTACACATTATGCATTGTATTTACATCATGTTTAAGTTTCACGTTCTGGTATGTGTAGAGACCCGAAGCTTAACGTACATGGACATTACATTACTGTTGCGGAATACTTAGTACATTACAAAAACACACACACAAGGACCGTAATAGTTTAGTGTCTTTGGAAACTCGGAATATAATCTTCTAATCGTGGTGAAAGATCTTCAACATCTCCCGTAAAGATCATCTTTTTTTTCTTACCTAAAACCTTTCTTTATATCCTGGGGAAAAGAAAACATAAAAGGGTGAGCTCAAATGCTCAGTAAGGGTAAACAAAATAAATATCAATCACATCATATTCATAAGAACATATCTTTCGGAAATATTAACCTGCAAAAGAGATCATAATTTCATAACATGGGATAAATCATAGTAGTGAAATTTAATCCCAATAATCATAACTTAAAACATGAAACTTTGTGGCATAAACACATAATCATAGAGAATCATTTCTTGTTAGTCAAGACTCATTGCCAAGACTATCTTAGTGGACAAAGTCCCTTTCTGAACCGAGTCACCCTCGTTTCAGTCCTGTTTCACTGAACCGGTATAACCTACCATTTCAGCCATGTCTATCTCATGAGATATAAAATCTTTACCCAATGCATTGGAGGGAGATATAGGTCCCACCCATCTCATAATGATACCATTCTTATGTGTTCCACAAAATCATAAATCATACATCATTGCATAACCCATGTAATACAAATGGGAATCTTAAACATCATGACACCATAAAACAATTCATATACGATAAAGGAATTCATAAAAATAATTCCATCACAACATAATCAAATCAATGTAATAATAGGGATAAAAACAGAACCCTTTATTATCTTAGATGGAAAATAATTTTGATAAAACACTTGAACTCCATTATTGAGGAAAATATGCTTTCTTCTTCAAAAAAAATTTTCCTTTCTTAACATGTCGTACTAAAAGAAGTTGATTAAAAATAAACTTTAAAACTTGTAAAGGAATATTCTTGGAAATAATGTTTTAAAAATCTATTCATGCCGTATAAGTTAAGAAAATGATTCTTCGTACTTTTGTCGGAAAAGTCAAAAAGTACCTCGTATGAAAAACGACAAAAGATTCCTTTCATATTCATTACTAAAAACTCACTGAAGGGTAAAATTGGATTTAAACATTTTTAGGTGGATGGAAATAATATTTCATATTCAGGAAACGTGGATGTGGATGATAAAATACACCCCAGTAAATACTAAAGTATAAACAATCTTGGATAAAAATGAGATTGTGAGATTTCCCTTACCATAGGTTCGATTTGCTTCGTAAGTGTCCGAACCTCCTGTATAATGATTTAAATAATGTAATTGACTTATTAAAGAATAATATTCATTGTTATGATATCATATATGGTTCACTTATGACTTTATATTACCCGTTCTTTTGTAAATTCCATGTTAAAGAGCGTTTTGGGTAAAATTGTTTCATTTGTCATCCGTGTTTTGACTTGTAATTATTCATATGATTACTTAGATCATGATTACTTAATTCCAGAATATAAAACATGATTTATATATATATATATTCAGAATATACATATATATAATAAATCAGTAAATGGAAAGAAATACACCGTTCATGGAGACGGTAGGCCGTACGTACGCATGAACGGTGTTTTCGTTTCCTTATTGAGTTGAACGGAATTAAGTAGATGACATTCATATATATACACATAAATCCAGTATCATTATTATGTCATATATTTCATGATTAATTATTATATATACTTTATAATCATTCATGAATGGTTAAAGTGGAGAATGGATCTCATCGCGTCGTGGAGACGGTATTCCGTACGTACGCACGCGCGGTGATTTCGTTTTCCATAGGATGGAAAGGTGGTGAAATAGGATTGTTTCATACTCGTAATAACATATCCGTATATGAGTGATACTGATGTTATTACTTCATAAAGAAACAACCTAAGAAGAAGAAGTGGAAGAAGAAATAAAGGTGAAAGAATCGGTAACAGAAATTACCTCTTCTTTGAAGCGCCTCTTTGAGACCTCCTCTTAGGGCACTAATATTGGTCTTTGAGGAAGACCAGAACCTCTAGGATGTTTCTAGGGAAGTGGAGAAGAGAATTTGGTAGGGGTTGGCCGAGCTTGAAGGCTCAAAGTTGTGTGAGGAAGAGAGGGAGGGGGTGCCCTTTTATTAGGGAGGAGAGGGGCACCTTTGGAATAACTAAATATATTATTTTATTATAAAGTCAAGTTCTGTTTTAAATAGATCCAAATTGATTTATTTCGAGGATAAGGTGGGGATGGGTCGAAATAATCTCATACAATAGATTTTAGAAAAGTTTAGGTTCCTATTTTAACCTTATCATTTAGATTTAACATTAAGTTAAATAATTTTACTTTTACCATGTCTTCTTGTGTTCTTACACTATAAGGTTAATAAACTTACTATAAGAAGCCAAACGAACCCCAAATTGTTTATTATTAATATATATAACCTTATATAAGTCATTTGTCTGAACCTTAGATTTTTAGGAATAAAATATTAATTAATAATATAATATTTGTTTTAAAAACTATTTTATGTCAATTTTGAAACTATTTAGTAATTGATTTTTGTGAAAATCATAACAGAATGATAAGTTCTAAAGAAGTTAATTAAATCAATACTAACATGTCATATTAACCTATAAAATTAGTGTAATTCATAAAAATTCTCAAATTATATTTATTTGGGTATTTATAACATCAATTATGTCAATATTTCATTAATAAGATAATTACTGCATCATCATTGTGTCATAAATAAATTAAATTATTTAATGTCTAAAAATTACAAATAAACTAACCTTATGTAGGAAATATTTTTAGCTTTCTAATGAATATTTATAATCGAATTTATATTATGTATAACCCTATATGAAAAATGTTTTAGTAAATAAACATTGATTTTAACTCTTTTAACTCTTCTTTAAATTAAATAATAATAAATGTCCTAATCTAATCCAAGTGGGCCTAAATGGTCATATTTTATTCCTATGTTTGTTTTTGGTCGAATTACACTTGTCCAATGGAATTAGGACATGTGTTAGGGTAATAATAATACCATTTTTACCCTTAATTACCCTATTTACTTTTAACCGTGGTAAATAAAAGTAAGAAGTTACTATTCACCAAAAAATATTTTCATCTCATTGAACCAAATTTTACTTACTGACATCAACCGTGTCTCTTGGATTTTTGAAATTCCACTCACAGAAGTGGTAAAATTAAGTTTTATGAAAAATTCAGTTTTTTTAACTACCACTTAGTGGTTTCACTATTCATCAAAAATTGAAAGTTTTCAGAAAAATACCAAAAATTAGGCCTAAGATATATTTGATATTATGAACTCAAAAATGATTTCTATTTTACCAAATTCAAAACATATTAGTTTCATTAATTAATTTAAAAATTAATTCCCGTCGTCAAAAAAAAGGCGTGTTTTTAAGAGATAATAATTATGAAAAGATTGACACTTGTTTATAACTGGTTTAAATGTGAAATTACATCCAATGACCAAAATTGTATTAAATTGTAAAAATATATTCTAAATATACTTTAAAACCACTAAAATTAATAATTTATCACTATTAATTATTTCGATTGAAAAAGTTTTTTTTTAATTAAAATTTAGTAATTTTTACTATTCATCAAAATATGAAAGTTATCCGAAAATCACCAAAATTTCACCCTAAGATAATTTCGATATTCCGAATCCAAAAATGATGTTCATTTTGAAAAATAAAATTTACAAGATTTCAAAAAAGTGGTTATTACTATTCATAACAGTTAGTTTTAATAATATTTTAATAGCATATCGTTGTTTAGCGAAACTTGGTGTTGCGTACAACACACGCTATCGTGGAAGGTCGCGATTGCGTGTAATTCAATCCAGTTCAGAGATGTGTGTTGTGAAAGCTTATTTTGGTGTAGCGTATAACACAAGACATTAATGAAATAAAAAAGAATATTTTTCATAAAATCTCAGGGTGTTACATTCTACCCCCCTTAAAATGAATTTCGCCCTAGAAATTCATCAGGGTTATAAATGGTTTACTATTCGAAAGTTTCTTTAATAGAAACCCACATCTTAAAAAGGAATACCAAAACCAATCTTTAAAAACAAAAGTATGAAACGTAACGGTTACCCAAATAAACTAATCACTGGGTTTCCACATAGGTGAAAATATGGATATGGAAGAAAAATATAACCGTCATGTTCAGATTGAGAGTGGTAGAGAACATGGCTATGGAAAATCCAACAATCACAAATCCATAAATTTGTGAAGATCTAAGGTACCATCTGATTAATCAGATATAAGAGCACTAGGACAACATTTTTGGTTTTCAAGATCGTTTCCCTAAAGTTGAATAATTTGAATTAGAATAAATACTTACTTTATTTTGGTATAATATCACTGTTGTTTGTGCCTTGATCAATTTCCACCTCATCTCTTAAATAAATGAAGTTGAATTTGTTATTTGTTAAGTGTTAGCAGATCATGTGATAGAATGACGGGTCATTCCATCTGTCTCAAACAAAAGGTTAGCAAAAGTTATTAAATATACATGAGTCATTATATAGTGAGATTAATCATATATGGTTCCTAAAATGGACTTATACTTCATATATCATACTGCTTAATATAATAAAACTAGCTTCTACTAAACAGGGACTTCCTGTAGGCCAGTGGTAGGCGATAAAGGCCAGTCACACTTCGGTTGTGGGTTCGATTCCCACAGCCTTGTCCGACGCAATGGGCTGTCACCCGTCCTGCAGGTTGTCCTTTTTCTAAAGATATATTACTACAACATCCCATCAATAATATCGAAAAAGGTTTTATCCTAACTTATGTCCAACATAATCCATTCTAATCTTTAGGCTTATCTAAAATACTTTGTTCCAAGCTCATAGTATAAAGAAAATGATTACTTGAAATGTCACAGAACAATCACGCGAATGCCATAATTTATCCCCCATATATCATAAGATATATCGTGTTGGTAAAATTACAAACATGTGAATACCTTAATCATGTATTCTCTTAAAGAATGAATACCCATTGAACCTTAGTGAAAACATGAATGCAGTTAAAAGTTAACACATTCCACATACCACAATCATCAATATTCTATATACTCAATCCATGATATCACTTAGTCCTTATATCAATCATGAGCTCATGAATACTGTTAAACATTTCATTTTCTCGTTTTCCCTTCATTATGCGCATATCATCTTATTTCTAAAAATATCTCAATCACATTGAATACCACATTAGACCAATACATAAATATTCCAATACTCCATGATACAACATTATTTTGGAATCCCATTACATAAACACTTAATCATTCCACCACATCGTTGTCGTATTCAACATCGCCAATAGTGATTGCATGTGACTTCCCTTTGTCCTTTTCCTTATGTGGTTGCTCATGCCGATCAACACTAACCCTTGGATTAGGGAATTTATTAGCATAATGCCCCATTTCCGTGCACTTGAAGCAATGAAGTGTTGGTGGTGCGTTCTCTGCAGTGTTTGCTTTATTCACATCATTAGAAACCCTTTTTCCATTACTTCGACACTTAGCTGCTCGATGACCTTCTTTTCCACACTTAAAACATTTTCTAGTCCCTTTAAGACAATCTCCACAATGCTTCTTTCCACACTTTGTGCATAAGGAAACATTCATATTGTTTTCACCATTATTCTGAGATTTCTCCTTGAACTCCATCTTTCGTTTCTTGTCAAAACCATGAGATGGATATGTAACACCAAGTTCCATTTCTACCTTGATAGCACAACGCACAATTTCTTCATAGCTACTGAACTCTCTTATAGCTAATGCCCTTCGAAGACTTGGTTTTAAGCCACTGAAAAATCGATCAACTTTACTTTCAGGTTGGATGATAATGCCAGATGCATACCTTGCAAGTCTTGTAAAATTTGCTTCGTATATACCAACAGATTCATCATCCTTCTGCTTCAGCTCAAGAAACTCATTTTCCATATTTGTTCGAAGAATACGAGGGAAGTACTTACTAAAAAACAAGTTCTTGAACTCGTCCCATTCCGTGGACTCAATTTCATCTCCTGGCCTCGTATTCTTGATAAGATTCCACCATTGATCAGCTTCACCTTCCAAACGATATACTGCTAAGATGACTTTATCATGTTCAGAACATTGAAGAACTGAAAATATCTTTTCAGTGGCACTGATCCATTGTTCAGAAACAAGTGGATCGGAAGTCCCACTGAAAGAAGGTGGACGTTGCCTCATGAAGGACTCAATAGAATATTGTCCCCTTCTCTGCTCATTTGGAAGTCTAGAATGATTCATAGCTTGTGTAAGTATAGAAATAAGATTTTGCAGTCCATCTCCATTAAAATTTGTTTGTTCAGGAGGACAATCATTGCATTGTCCATTGCATTGATCAACACGGTTCCTTCGGGTTCCAGCCATCGTCTAAAACCCAAAAAAAATAGTGTGAGAGGCAAAAATCATGCTAGGGAAAACAACATAATAAAGGGGGAGTATCCTCAATATCTAACATCTTAGGTTAAATTCTATGATTGTTACCGTAGTTCTAGGACTGTATCATATACGTATACTTATCCTTAGGGACATCCCTAGACATACCTTAGAAATATCTCTAGGGATCTCACTAACATTTTCACATCCTAGTTTCTAAAGGTTGACTAAACCTTTCCTCTAATACCAACTGTAGAGACCCGAAGCTTAACGTACATGGACATTAAATTACTTTTGCGGAATACTTAGTACATTACAAAAACACACACACAAGGACCGTAATAGTTTAGTGTCTTTGGAAACTCGGAACATAATCTTCTAATCGTGGTGAAAGATCTTCAACATCTCCCATAAATATCTTTTTTTTTCTTACCTAAAACCTTTCTTTATATCCTGAGAAAAAGAAAACATAAAATGGTGAGCTCAAATGCTCAGTAAGGGTAAACAAAATAAATATCAATCACATCATATTCAGAAGAACATATCATTTGGAAATCTTAACCTACAAAAGAGATCATAATTTCATAACATGGGATAAATCATAGTAGTGAAATGTAATCCCAATAATCATAACTTAAAACATGAAACTTTGTGGCATACACACACAATCATAGAGAATCATTTATTGTTAGTCAAGACTCATTTCCAAGACTATCTTAGTGGACAAAGTCCCTTACTGAACCGAGTCACCATCGTTTCAGTGATGTTTCACTGAACCGGTATAACCTACCATTCCAGCCATGTCTATCTCATGAGATATAAAATCTTTACCCAATGCATTGGAGGGAGATATAGGTCCCACCCATCTCATAATGATACCATTCTTATGTGTTCCACAAAATCATAGATCATACATCATTGCATAACCCATGTAATACAAATGGGAATCTTAAACATCATGACATCATAAAACAATTCATATACGATAAAGAAATTCATAAAAATAATTCCATCACAACATAATCAAATCAATGTAATAATAGGGATAAAAACAGAAGCCTTTATTATCTTAGATGGAAAATAATTTTGATAAAATACTTGAACTCCATTCTTGAGGAAAATATCCTTTCTTCTTCAAAAACACTTTTCCTTTCTGAACATGTCGTACTAAAAGAAGTTGATTAAAAATAAACTTTAAAACTTTTAAAGGAAGCTTCTTGGAAATAATGTTTTAAAAATCCATTCATGCCGTATAAGTTAAGAAAAACATTCTTCGTACTTTTGTTGGAAAAGTCAAAAAGTACCTCGTACGAAAAACGACAAAAGATTCCTTTCATATTCTTTACTAAAAACTCACCGAAGGGTAAAATTGGATTTAAACATTTTTAGTTGGATGGAAATAATATTTCATATTCAGGAAACGTGGATGCGGATGATAAAATACACCCCAATAAATACTAAAGTATAAACAATCTTGGATAAAAATGAGATTGTGAGATTTCCCTTACCTTAGGTCCGATTTGCTTCATAAGTGTCTGAAACTCCTATATATTGATTTAAATAATGTCATTGACTTATTAAAGAATCATATTCATTGTTATGATATCATATATGGTTCACTTATGACTTTATATTACCCGTTCTTTTGTAAATTCCATGTTAAAGAGCGTTTTGGGTAAAATTGTTTCATTTGTCGTCCGTGTTTTGACTTGTAATTATTCATATTATTACTTAGATCATTATTACTTAATTCCAGAATATAAACCATGATTTATATATATATATATTCAGAATATACATATATATAATAAATCAGTAAATGGAAAGAAATACACCGTTCATGGAGACGGTAGGCCGTACGTACGCATGAACGGTGTTTTCGTTTCCTTATTGAGTTGAACGGAATTAAGTAGATGACATTCATATATATACACATAAATCCAGTATCATTATTATGTCATATATTTCATGATTACTTATTATATATACTTTATAATCATTCATGAATGGTTAAAGTGGAGAATGAATCTCATCGCGTCGTGGAGACGGTATTCCGTACGTACGCACGCGCGGTGATTTTGTTTTCCATAGGATGGATAGATGGTGAAAAAGGATTTTTTCATACTTATAATAACATATCAGTATATGAGTGATACTGATGTTATTACTTCATAATGAAACAACCTAATAAGAAGAAGTGGAAGAAGAAATAAAGGTGAAAGAATCGGTAACAGAAATTACCTCTTCTTTGAAGCGCCTCTTTGAGACCTCCTCTTAGAGCACTAAGATTGGTATTTGAGGAAGACCAGAACCTCTAGGATGTTTCTAGGGAAGTGGAGAAGATAATTTGGCAGGGGTTGGCCGAGCTTGAAGGATCAAAGTTGTGTGAGGAAGAGAGGGACGGGGTGCCCTTTTATTAGGGAGGAGAGGGGCACCTTTGGAATAACTAAAAATATTATTTTATTATAAAGTCAGGTTCGGTTTTAAATAGCTCCAAATCGATTTATTCCGAGGCTAAGGTGGGGATGGGTCTCAATCCTCTCATCCAATATAATTTAGACAAGTTTAGGTTCCTATTTTAACCTTATCATTTAGATTTAACATTAAGTTAAATAATTTTACTTTTACCATGTCTTCTTGTGTTCTTACACTATAAGGTTAATAAACTTACTATAAGAAGCCAAAAGAACCCCAAATTGTTTATTATTAATATATATAACCTTATCTATGTCATTTGGAAAAACCTTAGATTTTTAGGAATAAAATATCAATTAATAATATAATATTTGTTTTAAAAACTATTTTATGTCAATTTTGAAACTATTTAGTAATTGATTTTTTTGAAAATCATAAAAGAATGATAAGTTCGAAAAACATTAATTAAATCAATACTAACATGTCATAGTAACCTATAAAATTAGTGGAATTTATAAAAAGTCTCAAATTATATTTATTTGGGTATTTATAAAATCAATTATGTCAATATTTCATTAATAAGATAATTACTGCATCATCGTTGTGTCATAAATAAATTAAATTATTTAATTTCTAAAAATTACAAATAAAATAACATTATGTATGAAATAGTTTTATCTTTCTAATGAATATTTATAATCGAATTTATATTATTTATAACCCTATATTAAAAATGTTTTAGTAAATAAACTTTGATTTTAACTCTTTTAACTCTTCTTTGAATTAAATAATAATAAATGTCCTAATATAATCCAAGTGGGCCTAAATGGTCATATGTTATTCCTATGTTTGTTGTTGGTCGAATTACACTTGTCCAATAGAATTAGGACATGTGTTAGGGTAATAATAATATCATTTTTACCCTTAATTACCCTATTTACTTTTAACCGTGGTAAATAAAATTAAAAAGTTACTATTCACCAAAAAATATTTTCATCTCATTGAACCACATTTTACTTACTGACATCAACCATGTCTCTTGGATTTTTTAAATTCCACTCATAGAAGCGGTAAAATTATGTTTTATGAAAAATTCAGTTTTTTTAACTACCACTTAGTGGTTTCACTATTCATCAAAAATTGAAAGTTTTTAGAAAAATACCAAAAATCAGGCCTAAGTTATATTTGATATTATGAACTCAAAAATTATTTCTATTTTACCAAATTCAAAATATATCAGTTGCATTAATTAATTTAAAAATTAATTCCCGTCGTCAAAACAAAAGGCGTGCTTTTAAGAGATAATAATTATCAAAAGATTAACACTTGTTTATAACTGGTTTAAATGTGAAATTACATCCAATAACCAACATTGTATTAAATTGTAAAAATATATTCTAAATATACTTTAAAACCACTAAAATTAATAATTTATCACTATTAATTATTTCGATTGAAAAAGTTGTTTTTAATTAAAATTGAGTAATTTTCACTATTCATCAAAATATGAAAGTTATCCGAAAATCACCAAAATTTCACCCTAAGCTAATTTCGATATTCCGAATCCAAAAATGATGTCCATTTTGAAAAATAAAATTTACAAGATTTCAAAAAAGTGGTTATTACTATTCATAACGGCTATTTTTAATAATATTTTAATAGCATATCGTTGTTTAGCGAAACTTGGTGTTGCGTACAACACACGCTATCATGGAAGGTCTCGATTGCGTGTAATTCAATCCAGGTCAGAGATGTGTATTTTGAAAGCTCCTTTTGGTGTAGCGTATAACACAAGACATTAATGAAATTAAAAAGAATATTTTTCATAAAATCCCGGGGTGTTACAGTATGTGTCTTTGTAAGCATGTTGTGAATGTGGTCTACACATCATGTATGTCACTCATAATTTTTAAATCTTATTTTATAAACATTATTCACCATTTCTTCCTTTAAATCCATAATTCATTATTATTTTTAAAACAAACCAAAACCCAGTACATTATCAAATAAATCATAAATAGACATTAAATAAATGTATTCAATATGTATATATAAATTTATCTAATCAAATTACCCCACACTTAAACAATTTATTATCCTCAAGAAAAAATCATATCAACATGGATTTCAAAATAAGCAATTTTTATAACAGGAATCATTCATTACAACTAGGAAATTAAAAATAAGTGAAAGGAGAAAAATTCAATCCTCTAGAATCAATCCAATAAAAAATCAGTCATTCTAGATAGCTCATTTCTTTATCAAGATTCATTACTCTTTTATTTATAATTGCATAAATATTTCTTAAATTCTATACCAATTACCTATTTACCAAAAAATGAATTTTCACTCATCATTGAAGGTAAAAATGTAACTAGATTTTGGAACATACCTTTATATATGATCCTAACCATAGGCTTGAACTGTTTCTATCATCTCCACTTCATATAGAAAAATAGAGAATAAACCATGAGGGATTATAAAAAAGGGTTCAAATGAATCTAGGGTTGAGAATAGGTGGGTATAAACATAATATAGAGCTCAACATGAGGGGGATATCTAATGTATAATGCATGTTAAACACTTAATGTGCAATAAAGTGACTCCTCCAAGATCAAATCGTGTGCATGCTCCCTACAAATCAAAGTAGATCCATGTGTATATCAATTATGTATAAAAAATGTACCCAGTTTCTTTCTCTTCTTTTTCAAAACTCATTTTCATGATAGATCTTACATCAATCCCCCAACCATATATGATCCATCTGACGAGTCGTCAGTTTGGAAATTGTGTTTTTTGGGCTTTATAATACCCAACCCAATATATTTTTCATTATTTTATATATATATATATATATATATATATATATTTCTTAAAGGAATAGTGTAGGCATAAAATGTTAAGATTAATCATATACCACATAATATCCGTAGTGAATGTGCCACATTACATCTCCTCAATAACAACATGCTATTTCCATCAGCTAAAAATTCTCCCACACTTGTTTAAAGGACAATAATGCATAATACCAAAATTAGGGTTGGAAGGGATAATCATCTTGAAATATATTCATTATAAAAAGGTTATTAATGAAAACTAAAAGATAAATAAGAAAATATATAAGTTCGGTCTCATGTTAAAATCCCTCAAAAAATAATGCCTCAGTCAAATAAAATTATATCTGTTCAATAATACTCTTAATATGATCCCAATGTAAGTTTTAATAGGTTTACATGCCCTCAGTGTCTCTCAAAAAAATATGCATAGAAAGGAATATGAAATTGTGTCTCCATAATCCTCTTAAGATTGAGGGAATAGAAAATTAACTAGAAATTAATTAAGGTATAAAATCCAGTAACAATTCAATCTAAATGAATTTAATACAAAGTTTAATTAGAATGAAATTACTAAACTCAGCAATCATTTGAAAATTCTAATCAATAGTTAAACAAAGATTTCAAAAATTTCCAACAAACTTTCTTCTTTTATTTAAATTTGTGAATCAATTTTTCAAGTTTAAAGCATTATTTTATTGAAAAATGTCTCCTAGACAGCTGAGAACAAGTAATATTCCTAGTGCCTCAATAATACAACTAAATAAATACACCCCACACTTAAAATGAGATAGTGTCCTCACAGTCTTGGAATATATTGTGGGAGAGATATCACATATATAGGATATAAAAAATGGTAACTATGAAATTGAATTTAGGTTATTGAGATCTCCCTATGATGAGTGTCATTCCATTGGTAAACTTTGTGGATGATTATTTGAAATGGTGATACCTGTATAATTTTTTAGAAATAAAAAAAATAGAACTAGATTAAACGTTAGTTCACAGGGTTTAAACATAAAAAATGTAATGAATTGGGTAGGTGCACACATGGAATAACAATGAAATAAAGTTAGATACATACAAATATGTGGGTAAAGTGAATTTTAGGTTTGGATTATGAATTCGAATTATAGTTCGATGAAAAAAATCCTAAAACAAAAATGAAAAATATAAAAAATGGGTTGCCTCCCATAAAGCACTAACAATGACATTGTCATCTAGACAGATGGAAAAACAAATAAAACAATGTTGTCCATTTTCATAGAAATCTATTGGCTTCTATAAGAAGTAGTGGACATGTCATTAAGCTTGTGTGGATGATTCATGAGGTAAAAAACCTCAGGGGTGTAGTGATCTTGAATCTCATGCGGTAAGAAAAGAAACCATGACCATTGTGGTGGGGACTTTTACTGAACATTAATCTACAATGAGAGATCCCCTATCTGTTTCTTGATGTCATCTCAATGATGATTCATCTTAAGTAGGCAAGAATATGGTGGAGGGATAGGAACATCGATGACCATAGATGAGACATAAGATCTAGACATGGCTAATTTAATAACTAATTAAATGAAAATATCCCAATGAATAGTGAATCAAAATTTGTATCCCATATATATATATATATAGTGATGATACATCACACAAAAATGTAATACAAGTAGAAAATAAATATGTACCAAACAATGTACAGAAAAGGGTGGGGACAGGATATAATTAAGTAGTAAAGTCAAAATTGTTGAGTTCTACATGAAGTCACCCCATCAAAATAGAGGGTGCCTATAGCATTCCTGTCCTATCAATAGCACCGATGGAGGAAGTGACAAATTTATAAACTTTTTTGGTGGGTTTCGTCATGTTGACAATGATCATAGTGGTCGTTGGAGTAGAGGACATCATCTTGATGGTGGTAAAGTGTTTAACAGTAGGGTCTATTAATGACACCATAGTAGATGGTGGAAGTTCCAGGCCCTCGACTGACTAGGAATTCTTTTCCAAAAATGCATATAGGGATTCAGGTTCTCTCAGCTCAAAAGGAATATCAGTTTGGGTGGGGGCTAGTGCATGAATTTTGGTGGATGAAGGACCTACTGGCGGTGAAGCGTGATAGTCTACTGGGGGATGGTGGCGAGGTATGTTTGGAAATAAAATGGTAGTTCAATGAATGAGACTCCCAGGTGGTGGAAACTATGATACATGTACAATGGAATATACTATTGGGAGATCTGGACATCAACAGGGAAGGGTGGGGTGGGTGAGGGAGTATGAAAGGTAGTAGTGGATGGAGAAAGGATATGGGTGGCGTTAGGGTTAGGTATGGGTGTGTTAATGGGTTGTGGAATGGTGGTGGTTTATGGATGGGATGAGATGGAGGTGGCAGGATCATGGGAGGGTGTAATAGTAGAGGATGGGGTGGGATCAAGAGTATGAGTATGGTAAATGGATTGGTTGTGTTATCCAACTTCTAAGAAGGGTCCTCATCATCATCATCCATGTATGTAGGAACCCACCAGTAGACCTCACCATACATTGTGAGTATCTCCATCTTATGGAGGAACAATAGTATGATTCCCTCCATAGGGATGACATAGGTTTGGGGCTTGTATGCCTCAAAGGAATCAAGATTCCAAGACAAATGGTTGAAAAAATATGCACACATTATCATTCCATGGGTATATTTTCCCAACATCCTATATAATGAACCAAACTATAAATCCATGTCGACAGAAATGCTCCCCATGACTAATGTGAGAATGAGGACCCTGATCTGGATTACCCCACTATAGGAATCACCACATTCCAACCAAACATGAGTGAGGGCCCTATGTAGGATCCAGAGGGAAGTACCTCGTAGCACTATGCTCTTCGTGGTGCAGGGTCCTAAACACTTTGATGGTCTCTAGTGATCCTAGACTAATGTTTTGTAGCCTCTTCTTTATTAGGCTTGAGTTATAAATTAAACTATATAGAAGAGGAAATGAAATTATGTGATTAGAATCCAAGGACAACTATACAATCTCCCATGTTTTTCTCCTAGGTCCATCCTCCATGTCTGAATTAGACAAAGTTGATGCCCATCTCAAATGTGGAAAATAACTCTAGGAAGAGTTCCCTATAAGTCTCATATAGCTCATGTGTGATTGGAGTAAAGTTTCGGTGTTCTGTGAGGTGAAGGACCTCATATTGAATGTGTATTATATCTAGAATATCAAAATCTAATTCTTTATTAGACTGTATTGTCTTGGCCATCAAGTGGACCAAGTAGACTTGGTGTGTTGGGTCAGAAAAATACCAGTAGGGGTAATGGTGAGGAAAAGCATGACCCTACGATCCACTAGAAGATGAAAGTGAGTCAATTGAAACCAAAGCGGGTAGAGTGGAGGAAGAAAAATATAAGGAAGAAAGATATACGGGTGGTGGGGATAGTACGTTCCTCCACTGCTTAGGTGGTAGAGGTGTGTCCTCACACTCAGGTGTTCAGTCCATGGCTGGGGTTTGAATGGTTTTCAATTGAGCCATTTTGATTAGAGTGAAAGGATACGAGAGAAAAGAAGACAGTAATAATAGTAAAATAGGAGGAGTAAATCCAGATGGATGATAGGTAGGGGTGTATGATCATCGGGAGGGAGCTCAGGAAAGGGGTGGTGCACCACACAAAAGATAGATCGGTGGGAGGGGAGGAGTTTTTTGTGAACCCTAAATTCAGGGTATTTTAAAAACAAGCCTTCAAAATTACATGACATGAATTGAATACATGATATGAAAATCATGAATTGTAATTTTTTCATTCAACCTTCTATTACACGTTGTATATTTTTTACAAGTGTTTTTTTTCATTTTTTCCCTATTTAGATCAATCCCTCTCAACAAACTTATATAATCCATCTTAACAATCCTAATGACTAAAAAACCTACCATATTGTATTTTTCCAACTATAGGCTACCTCCATGTTTACTTTTTATTTATTTTCAATCATTATACATTTTTAAATATAAATACTTTAAATTTGTGTTGATACACCTTATAGGACAATTTTTAAAGACATAAGGGACAAAATGTTGGATAACCTCCCTTGTTAGAGGTAAATTTTAATTTTACTCTTCTGAGCACTGGACCCCTTGTCAATAAGAGGTGGTATCTTTTTGACAATATAACTAGTTTCATGATCTTTTTTATTATCAATAAGAGATATAGTTTTATAATCTAATGATTCGTCTCTTTTATTAGAGACAATATCCATATACAACAAAACCTTCTCTTGAAAAAATATAAAAATAATTATCACCAGGATAACATCTATCATCGCATTTCCAGTGGAGATAAATGTTCTTCTATAAATACTGGAGATATCAATATCTTCTTCAATATCCAAAATGATGAAATCATCAAGGAAAATGAATTTATTGTCTTTTACTAAGAAATCCTCAAGAAATCCTTGAGGTTTTTTGACTGAACCACCTGTGAGTTGGATTTTAGCCTTACAGCTTTTTGTTCTATGATCACTAGATTCTCTTAAACACTCATAAAAACTAGATTGATACTTCCACCTATATAATATAATGTATTTCCAAAGTACATTTTCTAATAGTTCATGTAATTTCAAAACTTATGTTGTATCATATTCTTTGAGGAAATTTCTACTACAAAGCTGTAGAGAATTATTCATTTCGAGAGACGATTCCTTAGTCTTCCATTTTCTTATTAATTTATATAATGTCCTTATAAAATTTTTCATAAGTAGGTAAATGCAAAATTTCCTCTAAAAATGGAAATTAATATGTATTTTTTTAAACAACACTAAGAATTATTTATATTTCCCTGCATTTTCCTTGTTGTATCCATTCGGGAAATGAGAGAGGTGTCTTGTATGGTGGTGGTACCACGTAGTCATTTCCCTTTTCAAGACCATCCTCAACTAGAGAATTAAAAGATGATTCTATCATATGATTTCCCTCGTAACTATCTTGATCTGATTATTTTAAAGTTTTTTCATCAACTCCTCATGGTTTCTGAAAATCCATCACATTTTCGATTTTAACAATTATAGATTTAGCCTCTTCTCTCGTATAAGACTTAGTATTACTGGGAAATGTATCTGGTAGATGATTAGATAATGTCTTATATATTTTACCCATTTGATGCTTCAGGTTTCCAAGTAAAACCTTGTGGTTTTTTGTTTCTATTTCATCTGTTATCATCCTTTGGTCTGCCTTGTACCGAAAGGCCGTGAAAATGTTTTCAAGATTGGTCTATAGAGGATGGTCTTGTTGTTGTGGTTTGTATAGAGATTATTGTAATTTATTCTCTGGTGTTGGTGGATACTACTATATTTTCGGAAAAGGTTGTTGGGATTGCTATTAATGATGGGGAGTGGGACCTTATGGTGGGTACCTAGGAGTTCCCTAATTCTTTTTTGGTACCTTCCCACACATATTTTACAAATAACTTTGATTTTTTTGTTTATGATGCTCAGCTAACCTATGCGAATTGTTTTCATTTTGATTATATTGTTGGGGAAACTGATACTTTTGGCATTGTTGTTAGAAATTGATATAATTACAATCATGATCTTTAGGTTCTTCTACACCTGCCCTCCAACCATGTTAGGAATAATGGAATCTTTACATCTATCTAGACAGAATTTCCTTTACAATAGTAGGAGTGGCGGTGGTGTAGTAGTTAATTGAAATGACTCTAGATTATTTTTTAGATCCACTACTTGAACTATAAGGTGGGTTGTTTCTTCAACCTAATGAATTCCTTTCCAAGACTATCCTTTATCACTTTTCCACATACTAGAATTGTGGGAAACATCATCAAAAATTGATTGGACTACTTCTAGAGTCTTGAACGTTAATAAATCATTAACAATAATGTCTATAATAGTACATGTAGCCGGTTTAATTTCCTAATATAAATTATTAAGTTAAATCTACACATCTATTTTGTGATGTGGGAACTTTTGGTTAAGCTCCATGAATCTAAC
This sequence comes from Viscum album, assembly GCA_963277665.1. Taxonomy (NCBI): domain Eukaryota; kingdom Viridiplantae; phylum Streptophyta; class Magnoliopsida; order Santalales; family Viscaceae; genus Viscum; species Viscum album. Next base: position 303,873,545 of record OY728144.1, read on the forward strand.
CCATACTTCCACCCCGATTCTCCATTAACCAAGGTGATGTTTTGAATTTCATTTCAGAGCTTCTATGTTTGGATTTGTGAGCAGTAATTTTCCTGAATTTTTTTTCTAATTCTTCCCAAGACATGATTAACATGAGATATTGAATTTTTATCCAATCCTTGGATCTATCACGGAATGGGAAATGAAATAATCCTAATCAAATGGATTATGATGATATAACTTGTTTGACAAAGGTTAAAAAACTCATAATGTTTAAAATGTTCTTGTGGGGGTCCTTCTATTTGTATCCCACTGAACTACCCCATATTTTGGATACTGTGAATATGTTTAAGTTTGATTTCAAAAGTGTGCTCCTAAATTGTGGGAGAACATTGATGGGTGTATCACCATAAATGGATGGTAAATCGTATCCTATAATATTGCACACCTACAGTGTTGGTTGATCACCTTGACTAGAATGTAGCACATATTTGGGGTCTTGATGTTTTGGAATAACAATATTTTTATTCTCAACCATCTTGAAAAAGCTATGTGAAACTATTGTTCTATCAATCTTATGATCAAAGAGAAGTTTTTCTTATGTGTCCAACATTTCTTGAGTAAGAAAGCGTCCCTAGATCAAGCACCGGTTGAGAATAAAATAATGAAAGGGAAAAAGAGATAGGACATAGGTGTTATTGAATGAGAAGAAATGTAAAATGGAATAGGGGAAGTAAAATTAATAAAGGGGGAGGGGTGAGGAAATTAAGGGTTAGATACAAATGTCACTATGCTTGGGAAATAATAATCCTTGAACAATATATAAAAATTTGACTCACAATCACGTGCCATTGAATTCATGTGGGCTAAGATCAGATTAGAATTTATAGTCACAAAATACAGTTACTACATGGGAATAAAAAATTGGTAGTGCAGGGTCAAACCCATGACGAATACTAGAAGGTCAACAACTAATCAAACAAAACCCTTTTGAGAAATTCCTTACTTTCACTCTTTAGGGTAGTTTTTTTACAAAATCTAGGTAGTTTGGGGTTTGATGTAGATATTAAAAGAATGAATCAGGGTAGACTTTAGGGCTCTTGAAAAAATATAATCATTGATTTATCTTGTAATAGTCTTATGTCTTAGATTTATAATCGGTGCAAGAGACACCATTGGGTTTGGTCAAACCAATTATATCTACCTATGATGCAACTATCCTTGGTGAGGGTATAACCAACTATCGATGTGCATTATTCTAGGATTCAATGTAGAAAGTATCACAAGCTAATAGTCATAGTCATGTTCAACCCCAATTAGGCTAAGTTCATTCAACCACACATCCCATGGCCATGGTTGTGAAAATTTTTGTGTTGAACAATTATTATTAACCTAATTACTAGTCAGAGGGTTGCAAAGGTTCAATATGGAGATTCATTAGTTTTGCAAACACCCCTATTATTTAACCCTAACCCCAAGTGTATTATCCAATCATGATAGTGATGATCAAAACCACACAATTATTAATCAAGAGATTCATAATCATTAAACAATTGAAATTCAGAAAATCAAGGATTAAAAAAGAAAGAATCAACGTTAAATATATTTAAGCACCATTAATCTAATCATAAATTTACTTTTCTCAATTAAATAATGAAGAATTAGTAATCCAATAATCTAATAAAATAATAAATATTTATAAAACTTACTATGAATGAATATAAATTTTAATAATGATGCATTCTTTGATAAATATTAGTGCGTGGTATTTAAACATACTCTAGTAATGAAAATTGTATTGCAATGGATGAAGAATGGGTGAAAAATGTTTTACAACTCACAAAAATTCCAAAAAAATGAAAGGAATAAAAGAAATGTAATTTTGAATGAAAATGGATGTACACGTGGGAAGAAAAATGAGAGAAAAAAGAAACTATTATAAGAACCTGGGTTTAGAAGAGAACTAGAAATATTAATAGGTCTAAGAAGTAAACAACATGTAAGTCATGCATGTCGTGTACTAGCTTATGTGACTTCCAAACCCGAAATCTTCAAATCTTGTAAGTCGGTTCCACACCCATGTAATTGAGTTCCACTTTTCCCACCAAATAATATTTTCATATTATAACTATGCAATCCATTGAAACATTCACATCCATCAATCCTTACTCATCATGTATTCATTTCAATTTTGGTGACATTTTGATTTATGAAAGTTGCATGTCTTGTAATGGATTCACATGATGTGTATTGTCTTCATGTCATGAATTAGTTTCGTAATATGGTTTTTGGATCTACAGGAATTCTATGAATGAGGTCTAAAAAACATTTATGTAATGCACGATGTGTAAAGACTGTTTTTGAAACTTTATTCGTATTTCATCCTTAATGTCAAGAATTCATAATTCATGTGAAAAAACCTAAACTGAGTTCATTATAAAAAAATCAAGAATAAAAATTAAATAAATACATCCAAGATGTATATATAAATCCATATAATCAGTCAAAACTCCAAAAAAATTCAGGTTTATTATCCCTTAAGTTATTATAAAAGGTTCTATAAATAGGTTATCAGACCATTAAAAACGTGGTTTCTTAGTGGGTACTAGTGAAACTCATCATTCCATGATGGAATTAATTAATTAATTAGTTAATTTCAAAAATTTTGAACCATTTTTTGTTACAGAGTTTGTCATCATGAAATTTTAAATTTTTTAAGGGAACTACTGATGTTCATGGGGTGCGTAAGGTTAGGAGTAATTGTGTGCTGACTATTTATGGGAGTCTTTCAAAGAGAAAATGCTAATTTTCATGTCTTTAGGATTGTTAGATTAAATGTGTGAATAAATAAGGGGTAACCATATGGGTTCCCAATTCTATTCTATTATGGATAGCAAGGTTGGAATAGTTTTTGGAAAACCATGTGCCCATATCATGCACATTTTCTAGTATTTTATATTTTTTACATTTTCTTATTTTTTTTCTTATTTCCTCCCTCTTTTTTCCTTTTCCCTTCTCCCATATTCATTGAGTCATGTGATGCCCATCCCACTTCCCCCCATTTTTGATGTTATTTGTAATGTTATTTTGGGTTGAGAATATTTTTATGGGAAGTATGTGATGTGGGAGAGACATGATTGTGGTGTAATCTCATAGGGATTTGTTATTTTCACGTGATAACATTTTTGTTCATGGCCCACCTCCATTATTATTCCTCGAGGAAAACAATGTTACTATATAGGGAGTTGTGGGATATTTCTACGCTATTTTATATTTTGAACTGATTGTCACCCCTAGTTATACATAATATTGGGATAGTGGGGTGTCACTAATGAGACTAGGTATGAGAGATTCAGATGAAAGAAATCTGTACATTAACCTACCAATATTCGATCTTATTTTTTTGTATTCTGTTGTCCCATTAGTCCCTATGGTTTTATGTCCTGAAATATATGGTATGTTATGCCTTATTTATTTTATATTGAGCACATGATTTTATTACCTATTATGATTATGAATGTGTTTCCATGTTGGATCTTTTATGATTGAGATTTGGCATTATGTGGTTTTACGTATGTTAGTTTTTTCCTCCTTATGAACTGTATGACATAATTTTTTTGGTTTTTAATTAATTTCAAATGAATTTTTTTATTATACCTTTGAATTTATGGTTTGGGAAAGGAAATGGATTGGATAATTCTTTATGAGTTAGAAAAATAGGTTTTCATTAAAACTATTTATGAAAAATAGATTTTTCATTAGATTTAGAAAAAAGGGATAAGTTTCTTAGGTTTTTCCTTGATTTAAAGGTTTAATTATAAATTTTCAACTATCCTTTTTTTAAAGGGATTTTTTTTGAAAATTTATATATTATTTCATTTTAAAAATAATTGAAAAAATCTACATTATACATTACTTTAGACTAACATTTTTTAAAATAAATTATTGTGGGATTTCCATAGATTTAGTGGGTAGTGGTGGCCTACTGAGTGCTTAAGTGATCACGCCTATATAAATATCCTAGTTTCAAGTTTTTTGACATTCTTTAGACCACATAGTGAGTTTTAATTTATATAAGGTTAGTCTTTATTTTACCACAGCCATCCTATAGTTCTTATTATGTGATTTTATAGGATGTGCTTTTACTTCTGATTGATGGTTTAGTGAGTGGAATTTTATATGATTTTATTTGGATAATTAGGATTTTACTAATTTTTATGTATGTATGGTAACTATAGTTACTATTTTGTGAATAAGAGCCATCAGAGGTGGGAGTATTTTTCTCAAATGATAGGGTTTTCTGAGTGTGATGGAGTTTTTTGGTGTTTAGTTCTTTTTTTTGATTACCTCATTTGGATATTTGGTATCCATATTTTTTCCTATGTAATAGATCATGATGTATGGATGGGTCATGGTATATTTTTATTACATTCACAATGTATTATTTTACTCTATTTATTTAGTGAAATCATCTCCAACTATGTTTTAATTCCAAAGCACTAGTTTCTATCCTTAGGGATTAGGAACTCCCTTTAGGTCAGTGGTAGGCTGATTTGGGAATCCATCAGAGGGATGATGCAAAACTATTATTTATGTATGGTATCAGATCTATTAGGTTCTTATTTTTTATAATATCATGAGCCTTTGGACTCCATGTTTTTAATTTTGGTGTTGTTAGTTTGAAATTTAAGTTGTTGGGACTCGGGATGTAGGAGCAGTGATATTGCCGCAAAAGATTTCTTGTAGAGAGCCTCAGGTTTCCATGGGTAGTTTGGGTTTTCATTTTAATATAGTTTACTATTTGAGGGAATGTTTGGATTACGGTTTGATTCCAATGGAAATGATTATTTATCCTCATTGGTAAGGCTTGAGTTTCATTTTTGATAATTTCTTTATTTCTTTGGATGGTGAAAAAGAAGGAAGTTAGGATTTTTAGTTGGTTAGTAAGTTATGAGAAACCATGCAACATCCAAATTATTGATTCTAGACATACTTTATTGAGTTATTCATGCTTGAAATGTGTTCAACAACCATACATCCAATTCAAGCATGGTTCTGCATTATGATTTTTTAATTTATATATCTTAACCGTTGGATTTCTTATTGTTTATTGGGGTAAAATGATAAAGATCATGGGCGGTCTTGAGGATTGTTTGCATCTTTGGATAGAGTTTTTATTGAGTCTTTTTATATGGATTTTTTATAAAGTTCTTGCCCGTGATATGAAATTCATTTTGTCTGTATGAAAATGTATTTCCAAGAAAATATTTTTGGTTTTTAAAACAATTCCTTAGGTATTGTTGGTAAAATAAAATTTCTTTCATAAAAATGTTTTAAAACAATTGATTTCAGCCGAAATTTGGAAAATGTTTTACATTTGATTAATTTTTATAATCATGTTCACATTGTTCAAAAATATGGTTTTACTATTTTAAGGGGGCCAGTATTGTGAAAATTATATTTTTTACCCATGGAGTGTACATTTAAAAAGGTAAAGTGATTTGAAAACTATTTCAAAGGGAAAATGTGTGTTTAATTTTCAAACATAGATTTTTTGTTTTTAAATCCAATTGGGGTTGATTGGAAACTGGTTTTGTAAAAAATTTAAATTAACTAAGTCAGGTAAGGACTTAGATTTTAAATTTTAAAATGGTTTCCATTTGGTTTTGAGAGATAGAAGTCCCAATTTTAATTATTCCTTGGTTTTGAAAAGGTGATTTAGGAGAAATGTGATTTCTTGTTTTGGAGATGCATATGTATTATTTTGGGGATCTTATGTTTTGCGATAACATGTAATGATTTTATGTACATGGACATGTAAGGTTCTATGTCCCAGGTTATTTGATGTGCGCCTCTCTCCCCTAAAAATATCTAGTATAAAAGGAAAGTGTTTTTAGGGGTCCTTATTCTGTTTGACACTTACTAGGTTCCTAATAGAGAGGAACATGTCAATTTCTTTTCTATTGTTGCAGTCTAGGATTATATTAGGTAGTAAGTTTCTTGTGGATCGTTTATATATTTTTATTCTAGTGGTTTAGACTCATAAACTTTGGTTGATGGTATGATCCGTTATCTTTTCGAATTTATCGTATAAGATCATATTTGGAAGCATTTGAGGTTTGATGTAATAGTGAACATAGATTAGTGTAACCTTAATTTTTTTGGTTTCATGTAATTTGGATGATGTGACATTATGGATTTGTCCTCATTGGTTTTATTGTAGTTATGGCTTGGGGAATCCTTGTCCAAGTGTTTCCTTGGTTATTATTTAGTTTCCCATTGTCGGGTATTGATTCATTTGGGGATCTTCTCATACATTATTACATAATATTTTTTGTTTCCATTGTGTGTTATATACTATGGGATGTATTTTTACATTTTATTTCGATGTGGGTAAAACCTAGGTTTAATTATTGGATACTTAGGGTATAGTTTTATTTGTCGTTAGGATGTGGATGCCACCGAGTTATGTTTTCCATCATAATTTCCATGGGATAGTGTTTAGGAGAGTTGGATTTAAACATCTTAACATGATACTTATGACCCTTGATTTAGAGACATTTCATTTCATAATGAGGTGTGTCTCATTTCCTTGCAATCATTGGTTGTTGGATACCTTGAATTTTAGTGATCCAATTTGTAGTAATCTATGATGTTCAATTATTGTTCTCTCCTTTTGGTTTTGAGATAGATTGGCTTAGTGGAGTTTTATGATTTACTTATAGAGATTTAAATAAGGTGATGGTGTGGTGATATTATCATATTTTTGGTTGGAGGTTTTTGGTTATTCTACCATTTAAGATCAAATCTAAATGGTGGGGAGACCAATGTTTAGTATCCATTTCTTTAGGAAATTCATTTGAATCAGGTTGTTGATCTAGTTTGTTTGGGGAATTTGAATACCTTGGGTATTTGTTTCTCTTGGGAGTTCCCTTAGAAATTCATTACCTATTTGAACTCAACTTAGACCTGATACTTTTTAATGGTATAAAATGGAATGGTGTATATTTTAAGACAGTCACTGTTTCATAGTGTTTTTAATTAATTAATTAATTTTATTAATTTTCATATGCTTTGAATTTCCAAGAATTTATTATTTATTTTTTAAAATTTTAAGTGTATTAGTGCTATTCGTGGTTTATAAAAGGTTAGGAGTAATCATGTGATGACCACACATGGGGGTATTTCAACTGGATAGTACTGATTCAGATGGATTAAGCATAGCTATCTCAATCTATCAACTTTCCTAGGGGTAACTGTGTGGGTGCCCAATTATTTTCTTGTAGGGATTATTATGTTGGTGCATAGTTCAAAAAGATGTGCACCATGTCTGGTAATTTGAAAATTTTATTTTCATTTCTTTTTTATTTTTATTTATTTGATTTTTTTATTATTTTCCCCCTATTGTTTCTTTTTCCCCCTTTTCCTCTCCCTTGTGTCTCACAACTCCGATAAACCTTCATCCCTCAATGTCGTTAACCACCCCTCTCCTCATATCCCCAATCCAAGTAGTTTCCCTATAGTTACATGGGGATTCTTGGTTGATCCTTTAAGGTACGACATCCATTTCCATTCTCCCACTATATTCACAGTCTTTATATTCTCCTTGTTGACCCGTTCATTCAGATGAACCCTATGTCAATGTTTTGAACTGATTTCGAGGATTTCTTAATTTTTATGGTTTGTGATGGGACTCTCAGGTTGACTTAAAGTGTGTTTCGGAATCCTCCACCAAATTAGAAGCATTTTAGACCATTTCATCTTGTATGTCACCATTTTAGACATGTTCCTCTATGGAACCCCATTACATTACATTTTATAAATTTCATAGTGTGATTTAAATGATTTTTTGGTTAAATTATATTATTTCAGCATACTATAGTTTGATTGTATGAATTTGAAATCTTTTAATGGTATTATGTAGCATAACAAGAGCATGTAAAATTACATATGTGGCCTATTAAAAATTTTAATGTGGTTTATAATGTTTTCATTGGATCTAAAATTCTCTAGCATAGTTTTTTTTGGGATTTTAATTATTTTCAAATATTATTTAAGAGGATTGCCAGGAACTTGGATCGCATTCCAAGTTGTTGAAAAACTCATGTTTGGCCTTTTTAAAGGAATTATATTATTTTAGAAATGTATTTGAATCAATTTAGCATTTTGAAAAGAGATGAGATTAATTTTAAAGGCTCTTTTTTAAAAAAAGTGAGGGTTTCTCTTTTTAAAATGAAATAGAGATTTATTTTTAGATGTTTGGGTTGTATTTTCTGTTGATGGTGATTTTCCTTGAACTTAAATTTGGATTCAGAATGTTTTTGTAATGGGATTTAAAAATGTATAATCTATATGAGATATGTGATGTCTCGGGTTTCACTTTTTGAAGTGATATTTATTGTTCCCTTGTCGATCCCCCATTATGGGTTAATGAGGTTACATTATCCATGTGATGGATGTTTGTGATTTGATTGATGACGTTATAATGGATTGGGGCTCATTATGTGAGAAGTATGTGAGGTGTGATGTATGTGATTATGGTGCTAGAACTTGGGGATTTTTATTTTAATGTGATGACATTGATGTTCATGTACCACCTCCTTTATTATTCCACTAGTATATGTAGTTTACTAAGTAGAAATTTGTGATAAATTACTAAGATTTTTGAGATTACACACTAGATAATCCCCTATAGTTATATATAACACCACACTAGAGGGACCTACCATTAGTATCATATCTTGAACATGTTTGAATAAATTAGTTGGCAACTTTTATTGTTTTATCCCAATACCACAAAAATTGGTATCAGGTCATATTCCTCTTCATATAGGTTTTATGGTTTATAAATTTTATATACTAAACTTATCCTAGAAATTACAATATAATAAACAACATTAGTTATTTAATATAGAAGGTATTAATCTCAATGATGGATGGATACCTCAAAACCCCACATATTTGGATGGAACTGATTAATGGTATTAGTAAGATAAAATATAATCATACCCAAAGTAGTTAATTTTGGGTCATCCAAAAATAATATATAAACAATATGATCTACCCAAATATGAACTTGAGATAGTTTTTTGTAACAATATGACAAATTATATTCATAACTATACAATAAATAATAATTTTTTTATATACGTAGATGTATGTATATCCATGTTTCATCTTGTATGAAAACTCAATATATTTAGATAATTTAAAGATACTCATTATCAAACCAAAAAACCTATAGAAACCAAACCGGTAATTCTTCATGATGAATACTAGGATTTCAAAATGGGTAAAGATAAGTGAATGAAACATATATTTCTACAGTTTACGAGCATTAAAAATGCAATGAGTGTACTTGGTGATGCACTAGGCAATAAAACTATAGTTCAAAGGGTTATTAGGAAATTAAAGAAAATATAGATTATATGGAAATTGATGATCAACGAAAGAAATAATTCTAAATTGTATACATTATATAAAATAATCGATTCTTTGATACATTATGAACTTGAATTATAAAATATTGTTGATGAGGTTTCTTTGAAATAGAATGGAATTTCTTTTAATTTTGATGATAATGAATCCTATAACTCTTATGAATTTGAGTCTTAGGAAGGAGAGACAGATGTGGCCTAATTAAGCAGAAAGGTTTTAAAATATATGAAAACAGAGGTTTCATGAAACAGTTCAAAATAAAGAATAAAAAAGAATACAAAAAATTTAATACTAGAAATAATAATGTAGTTTTAGATAAAACATGTTATGTTTTTAGTAATAAATGACAAATCTGGTTTGATTTCTTTAAGATCAAGCATATAAAGAAATATAAGGATGAAAGGAGAAAGGAGTGGAAATTGTTATTTTTTAAATGGGATGGTTCAGACACTTTTGATTCAAGTAGTAACTCAGGAAGTGAACTAGGAAATCGGTAACCTTACATTGATGGCTGTACACTATAAGGTACCTGATTGATTATTCAAAAAATACAAAAATCCTATTAATAATTGTTTAATGGACAAATGTTTTAAGGAACATAAATCACATTTTACTACGAAACCCAAAAATTTTGGTCATGATGCTAGTAATTTTGATGAAAAGTAATTGAATGTAATTCAATTTATTATTATGATTTTTTGAAATATAAAGGTAAATAATAATTAAATAAAACTAGGTATTAAGAAGATATAATATCAAAATGACTGTAAAATATAGATTTTTAATTGAAAAAAATAAGAAATCAGTTTATAAAAATGAGAAAAAAAATTAATAAAGTGAAAATATAAAGATTCATATTTCCCAGAATGACGAATATAAAATAAATTGTGATTCTACGTTATTGAATATAAATAATAAAACAATGTTCTTATAAGATATCTGGAATTAAATGTTAATGATCTAGAAAGTAGTTTGAATTCAGCTGTGGATGACTCGATTAAAGTTGAAAAAGTAGTGTAAAAAGCTCAAGAAAGAAAATTAAAAATTGATAAATAATTTTTTTTATTTTAATGAAAATATTCTATAAATATTTAGAATATATTCATAAAGAGACTATAGATATGAAAAATATGTTTATAATCTTAAGGAAACATTATATACTTTTGTTCAATGTAAAGAGAAATAAGATAATATTATGTATATTATGAAACAACACTATAAAAATCATGTGTTAGGTTATAAAAAAATTTCACCAAGGATGAATAAGACTACATTTGTTAAAATATAAAATGATATTATTTCAAGTGTAACATGATTTAAATTTAGAAGGCATAGACATTGTGCTGTTGAAATCTATTTGAGATCTACTCAATCATTTGGCCATACTAAAACATTTTCCTCCAATAACTTATTTTCTTAAATATATAAAAATAGATTTTTGAAATCTATTTGGAGGGGAATGTTCTACAATAAATTAAGTTGAATACAAAAAAAAAATGTAGACAAGAAACTCAAATCTTATTTGAACTAAAATGGTCAACATGCTGAGATAAGTTTTTTTCTATTTTCCTGTATGCATATACTCTAGTATTTCATAAACTGGTATACTTACAGGCATAAAATGTAATATCATTTATCATGTTATTCCAATTTTAAATTTTTTTCCTTTAGATATGCACCATAACTTATGTTTGTTTTCGTATTGGAAAAATATAACATGTTGTTGTATATTTAGTTTAAAATTTTAGTTTAATATATATCGATTTTTTGGTTATATGTCATATATAAATAGTTTTATTATTTATATATCTTACTAGAAATAATGAATTTAGTGTGTGTTACCACTAGTTTTTTAAATTAATTGATATACTATTAGGTAATTTTTAAATAATTTTTCAATGGTTAGTATCTGATGATTTTAGTTTCTGTTAATCTGTTTGAAATATGTTTCAATAAATTATTAATTGTTTTTTGAAAAAAAACATGTTTTCTTTATTATTTTATATAAAATTAATTTAAATCATAAAGTGTTAAGAATTTTTCGTTGTTAAACTAGTTAACCAACTACTACATTAACAGTATATTTCTTCTAGTGATTCCTTGAAATATAATTTTGAACACTTATTATTCTGGTAAGATATCTATAACTTCTAAATTTATTTTATACACTACAATTTTTTTATTATAGTATTTATATTTAATCTATTTTACACTATAAATATATTTGGATTTGATATAATATACTATCAGGTATCACATATTTTTTATTGTTAAAATAAGTAAAGAAATGGGTTAATTCTATTTATTAAGTTAACAATAGAATAATGATTTATTTTACTCAAGAACATACTATTTTCTCTCATAATTTGTCTTTGTTCATATTAAAAGGAGATATATATTGAAGATTTTATGATTAAATATTTTTTAACATATAGTTGGTTATGATATTATTTGATTAAATACATTAGATATTTAACTTAGGGAGTGTTTTTATATTCTTACAAACCCTTGAATATTTATCAAAAAATCATAATAAAAAAGTAGAAAGATAATAGTGTTTTAGAAATTATTCAAATTAAAATTAAACTTTATTATAAATTCTATAAATTTTTTGACGTCATAAATTAAGATAAAACATAGTTAGAACTTGGAATATATAAACATAATATGTTCCTTTACTATGGTCAATAACTATTATAAACTTGACACATTTTTTTTATTAATAGATTTGAAAATCCTCTCACATTTATAGAATTATTAATTTTTATATATTCTTGAAATTTATTTTATTTCATGTTTTATGTCCATTTAAATTAATTTTATTGTAAAATTATTATCTCATATTTGTGATTTTCAATATTAAGTTTGTAATATTCTACAATATTCTTTTTTTACAATCTAAAAAAGATTTAATGAAATTTAGAGTATAGTTTTCTACTACTCTTGAGTGTTGGAAGCTTAATTGTTATATATTTTCATATGCAAAGGGGGGAGTTCATATTTTATCTATTTTTATTACATAAAAAGGGGGTATAATTGTTTTTCTATTTTACTTGTTATATTTTTTAATAAAAAAGGGTGTTATTATTTGTGCATTTTCTTGAGTTGTGTTACTTTAATTTATGTTTTTTATCGCATTTATCAAAAGTTTTTTTACTAAATTTATCACATTTTTAATATTTATTTCCCAAATTCTATTAATGATTCAATAATATTTTAGTGATTTTTTTTAACACAAACATATATTCATCTTATATTGCTTGAAATTCTCAAAATTGTTCATGTATTTTTTAAGTGTTAAATATGGTTATTTTTTAGTATTAAATTTTTTTCATATATATATTTATACATTTTTATTATTTATTTTATATTATATATATAAATATTTTATGTTGATTTATATATTCTGAAATCATCTTCCATAGTAGTAATCTCTTCATCATCTTCAAAACTATCCATCATCGATAATGTGAGACCAGTAGCTTCCCCATTTTTATGGTAGCATCTATCTTTTTATCCTTAGACTGTACTTCAACATTTTTACTCGAAGAACCTCCTTCTTCATGGTAGCATTTTCTGTGTGCTGGTTTCATGGAAGAACTTCGTCACTCCTACCCTATTTCCTATTCACAGTAGCACTATGATGAGCTCCTGTATCATTTCATGATTGAAAAAAAATCCTTCTCATTTTAGAAGCATCAAGATCTTCCTCTATTATCTCACATGGTAGTAGGTACCCTTCTCCTTTGACCATCAGATTATTTTATATACATTATTGGATCTATGATAGATGTTAAACTCCCTAGGGGGATAGTATCGACAAGAATACCACATCTTTGACTTTATCAACCTCACAATTTAATAGATTAGTATCCTTATGGAAGTAGTGTCCTCATACACAATGTATCATCTCTACTGATGGTGGAATACAAAATGCTTCAGCCTTTCATTTTTGATAACACATATTTCTGTCGCATGGTAGTTTGACCTCAACTGACAAGGTAACACTCATATTTATGGTAGCATGGAAATATCACACTTGCACACATTCTAGTATGATAACATAAAGGTTCTATGAATATGGATGAAATATGAAACCATGAGTAAATCCATGATAATGATTATATTCAACTATGATTTATTATTGTTATGATTCATGTTTTTTATTAACTACTTCAATAGTATAGAATACATTTTAATTGATATTTTATCTAATAAGTTAATTATATTTGTTAAAAATATTAATGATTTTGTTGATTAATTATTTAGTGAAAAAATCATTATTACAAATCACATGTTGTTATGATTCTATGTTTGTGTGACATTTTTTTATTTTAATAAACTAAAAATATATTCATTTTATTTTAATGATTAAGTTTATTTGAAAAATACATGTATAACATAATGGTTATACTAGAATTTTTTCAATGAAATAATATCATAAATATATTTATGGAGATAATAAAATTAATATCATTTATTATATACTGTGTTTTAATATATATTTATTATTGAACTATTGAATATTTTTCAGAGTGTTTTTTTTTATTTTTTTTATTTGAAACAAACATCATATATACCAATGAATATATTCAAAAAATATTTAATGAGTTTAATATAATAATTATAATGTTCCAAAATTATTCCTTGAAAATGTATGATGTTTAAATATGTAAATGTAATGTTTTTCCATTTTTATTATTTTACTATTTCTTGGCGATTTTAGTAAACTTACACACAATGAGAATCAAAGGAGGGAACAAGATAACCATTTCTTATTTTTTTATAAGTAAGGTCCAATGAATGTTGTTCGAGATGAATATAAAAATAAACACTTGTCTAATATAGGATACTGAAGTGCTAATATCTTCTGTGATTACTATTTCAATAGTGTGATCAAGAAAGGAATATTAAATGTTTGATTATTTAGTGCAGAAGTGATAATATTTTCACTTTTTGCATCAACTTCCATATCTATTTCACATCATCTATTTCTAATTTTTTATAGTTATCATTATTAAATATTTAAAAACATCTTTATTCTTAAGTATCAGTATATAATTTTCCCAATCAAAATAATGTATAGTATTAGTTACTATACCCAACCAAATGAAATTTCCTTGAATTGTGACTCCTGAAAAAAATTCAGGCCAACAAATATTGTGAATCCTACAAAAATTAAGTATAGTTTCACATTTGGGTATTATAAAATGAAGGATATTTAAATAGGTTATCACACCTATAAATGTGAGGTTTCTTAGTGGGTTCTTATTTTTTCATTTCCTAGAGCATATTTATGAATAGAGTATGATCTTGGCTATTTGAACTATTATAAAAATCATATCCTCATATCTTATATGTTCTATATTATATTATGATAAATAAATTAAATTCTTTATTTATAAAATAAGATTTTTTGATACATTTTTTATACAAGTTTCAAAGGACTATTCATCCCTCTTTATTCTATTTTTTCATATATCTCGGAACAAAAATATGATCATGTTTGGGTTAGTATATCAACCTACATAAAAAATGATATAAAATAATATAATGGATGACCACGATAACATAAATACTGATAATATATTATATAAATAAGTGAATAATTTTTTTTCCACAAATGGTAACATTAATATTAATGTCATTGATTAATAAATCCATATTCATTCATTAAAAGTTAACAAAAGATGTTCATCATCAATTTTATCTTTAAAGATCATAAAAAAGCTACCATAGAATGAAATTATGAAAAAATAAATAAATATAAAAAATACATTTTAGTACCTTTCATGATATAGTAATAAATAACATAGGGTGAAGAATGATAAACAACACCTATATTATAAAACTAGTTAAAAATGATCAATATTACTCAGACCTAATATTGAAAATAGATAATTAATAATTAATATACAAATAGATAATAATTATAAATTAATTTTATAAAAGATTATATATATGAATAATTTTCTAAATTATGTGATTAAGGTTGTTACCTTTTTATGAATGAGATTTAAATGATTTAGTAGAAGCCACAGATTAAGGTAAGAAGTTTTATTGACATAACTTCTTTTCTTGAGTAATAATGATTACATAATGGATATGGTTATTACCATATACTTTTATTATGAAATATGATTATATTATAATTAAATTTCTTCTTATTTTATGAGTAATTATATTAATGATTTTTTTCCTAAAACATAACGTTCTTAACAATAATTATCAGTTTTTCCAAGTGATCTATTTTTCTTCTATATACATATTAACTCATCTTGCTAATGTTCTAATACTCTTATTTGGAAACCCCTGTATGATTTATTTCTAGTAATTCTAAAATTTCAATTTACCTTTTATTATATTAACGATTCATCAATATATTTTCTATGTGGGGTTCAATAAAGGTATTTTAAAAATATTAAAAGTATTTCCCATTCAAGTTCATATTTTTATATTCCAGTCTGCATTTTTTACGAAAAATATTTATTCCCATTACAATACATTATTAATTTTATTTATTTTAAATGGTTATTTTAAAAATATTTTAAAGTTTTCTTCATGAAAATCATTTTTGAAAGTGATTCAAAATTAAATCTCAATATAACAATGTTAAGAAATGTTTTCTAGAATATATCTTTTATGGTTTTGAATCCATTTTCCTCTTTAAATATCTAACTCTTATAGAGTTATGTTTTATGAATCACCTGAAACATGGTATTATGAAATACTATTTCTGGTTGATTGAAATTTTAACATCAATCAAATTCGTTTTGATACCATGTTATGATTTATCATTGGGAAATTATATAAAACCTATAGAACCCTAATTTTTCTAACATGACTATTACATCATTTAAATGATAAATAAAATAATAGAATTAAAAATATAGGATACATAATTTTAGTGTCTTTGGAAAATTACTGGCCCTTGCATTTTCTTTAACACAGATAATTACCTAAGGATATACATCAATGAATTAGGTGGTCTAAATGTCACGTAAGAAGACAAAAATGAATCAATATAACATGGTTGAGCCTAAAAATCATCATCATATCATAATAATATGATCAACAAAAAAAATATTCAAACATGTGATCAATTCATAGAATACAACAATGTATAAAAATGAAACAACATGTATTAATGGTCAAATACAAAACATATTTGTTAACAGAACTATTATCATATTCTCACATAACATATGTTCATAATCATAAAATCATCATTGTGAATAAATATTGAATCATGTTCACATATATTTCATATTATCTCAGGAGATACATCACATTACCCAATACATTTGATAACTATATAATTTTTGGCACTCCCATCACATCATAACATTTACAAAATCATGTTTTCCACATAGAACATATATCAATCTTAGACATAAAATAACCCATGGAAAATAACAAGTTTCATTTAATAAATAATAAATTTGTTAATAAAATTTTGGGTTCACAAATGATAATGTTGATAACATATTTGGTATAATATTCATCTATCTTTCATGGAGAACAAACAATATTATGAAAAGCAAGAGATGTGTTTTTAGAAAGAATATTTCTTTTAGAAAATATTTATATTTGTCATAAACCAAGTTTGTAAAATGTATATCCTTTAAAATAAAACAAAGTAATAGTGGAATTTTATTTAAGTAAAATTATATGAATCCATACATAAATTCATGAGAAAGAGGGAAAATCAATGAAAATAGAGTTGGGTTCGAGAATCCCCTTACCTTAATTCCCTCTTAATTTCAGTACTTTTACGCATCGTGAATAATAATATTAGATTTAATAAAAAAAATTACAAAAGTTTATTATAGTCATTTATACAAATAGATATTAATTATAATAATTTTATTATATTTCATAAATTCATTTGATGATTTTGAAGAGTTTTGATATAATATTTTACATAAAAATTTCATTTTTTTCTTTGTTTTCTCTATTTTCATAAAAGTAATTTATACATTATTATAATTAATTCTACAAGAGCAGAATTAATGTAATTAAATTTTTATATATTATATATAATTCATACGAGAAATCCATGAAGTTGGTTATAAATATAGTTTTCCTAGTGTCTCTATAGGTGGTTAACTAACTATTAATGGGACATTATTGAATGAGAAGGGAAGGGAAGTACGATATTTATATTTGTCATGAATAAGATAATTAAATAAGGTTAACATCATTAATATAATGAAATGTTACAAAATAGTTAATTTTTTATAATATTATTTTTAAATAAAGAGGGTAAAAAGAAGAAAGATAATAAGAAAAGTGGGAGGAGTCAATACAGACTTACACTCTCATTAGAGTAGCTTCTCATGCATGACACAATAAATCCTTGTTGAGAAGAGTTGGATTACTCGAAAACATCCCTATGAATTCTAAGAGTATTAATTAGAATATATGGTAGATATTGGGTATTTTAATTGGAGGGGGGAGTGTTTTTTATGTGAACCGAGAGAAGTTATTTATACATGGGGAGAGGTGTATTTTTAGAAAAAAATATTGTATAAAATAATATAGAAAAGGTAAAACATGTAAGAGTGAATTTTTGAAATTATATATCATATAGTAATATAACATAATGATTTTAATAAATTAAATAAATCCAATAATTTGAAATCATTATTGTATTAAATAGTTAATTTGAAAGAAAGAAAATTTTTTATTTTAAAAGATCACCTTTGACATTAGGTTTTGAAAAACAATTAGGTTTGGAAATGGAGTTTATTGATTTTTAATGAATAATTTATAAAATGGAATATATAAAAACCTAACATCAGGTTCTAGAAATTATTATTTCACTAATACATCATTAATGGTGTAATTTAACCTACACTAGTTATGTGAAAAATTATATTTTTACTATTTATCTGAAAATTAAAATATGTCCAAAAAATAACCAAAAAATCAACCATGGATAACTTCAATGTGATTATTTTAAATAGTAATTTTCATTTTATCATAATAAATTTATAAATTAGGTATTTCTATATTTTTATATATGAATAATGATACTTCAAAATATAGTTTATTAAAAATGCGTTTATATTTTCATTGAATTTATTAATCAACATATTTATTTTTTTGGAATTATAAAATATTTATTAACTTAAATTAATCCTGATAAATATTATTTATATAATAATTTATTATTTTTATATGAAATTAATATTCTGACGGTCTTGTTACTATTCCCAACATCCATTTTACTACTCCCAACAGTCATGCTACTATTCCAACAGTCATGTTACATTCTATAAATAACTCTAAATTAATTAATTCATTATTATACTCAGTTACTATCATGTTTCTAGATTTCTATTTTTTATATTGTTACTTTGTTTACTAATAATTTTATTATTATATATAGTATTTTTAGTGGGGATGATGACTATAGTAGATTAGGGGGATCCATATTTTTCTTATTTTGGTTTTCATTTTTTATAATTTTTTTTAAAAATATTAATTTTTAAAATTTTAATTTATTTCATTATTTATTAATGTATAAAATATTTGGGAAAAATTCCGTATTAGTTTCTCTATATTTTATATGTGTATAATATTATATAATACACATTGATTCAAGAATTGATTTACTGATAATCATAGGTTCATTACATCTTTCCCCCTTTAGAAATTTCAAACCTGAAATTTATACTCGTATTCTCAATTGAGAATAGGGGATTTTACTTATGTTTTATTATTTCCTATATTTTCTAGGTTTCCTCTTCATGGTTATGGTTTTTCTATAACACTCTAATAAGGTGATTCATCTTGTTGCATTGAACTATGTTTCTATAGTCAAAGATCTTCACTGAATGCTCTTCATATGAGAGGTAATTCTCCATTTGTACCACCTTAGGATTTGGTACATGTGAGGGGTCAGGTATATACTTCTTCCAAAGTGATACGTGGAACACATCATGAACTTGAACCATTATTGGTGGAAGTGAAACCTAAAAGGAAACATATCCTATGCTATCAAGGATCTCAAATGGGCCAATGTACCTTGGGATAAACATCCCTTTATTTCCAAACCACATGACTCTTTTACGTGGTGATATTTGAAGGAAGACTTTGTCTCCAATATCAAACTCCAAGTCCTGCTTATGGTTGTCAGTATAGCTATTTTGATAACTTTGAGTAGCTTTTATAAATTGGTTTTTATTTGAACCTTCTATTTCATCTCTTTCACAATATTAGGTCCAAGTAGCTTTCATTCCTAAACTTTGTCCCAAAATATTTGAGTTCTACATCACTTACCATACAATACTTCATATGAATCTATTTGAATACTTGAGTGGAAGCTATTGTTATATGATAACACAACCAATGGGAGATGATGATCCCATCATCCTTTTAATTCCATTGAACATGATCTTATCATGTCCTCGAGTTTATGGATAGTCTATTTAGATTGTTCAGCTGTTTAAAGGTGATAAGATGTTATGAAATTTAATTTATTACTCCTATCATGTTGAATACCTCTCCATAATTTAGTTTTGAACATTGGATAATAATTAAAGATGATCAAAAGTGGTACCCCATGCAGCCTCGCCACTTCCTTCACATATTTATTTTTTATGTTGTTCACATGAAAAATTTTCCTAAATAGCAATAAAGTGGGCACACATGGTGATTTGATCCACCACAACCATTTTAAAATTATTTACATTGGATGTTTTTGGGAGACCAGTGACAAATTCCACAATGAAATAATATAATTTCAACATGGGTATAGGAAATGGTTACATCATCCCTTGGGAATTCTGTCACTCTTCTTTAACTTGCTGACATACCGAACAACTATGAGATATAATTTACAATCAAATTCTTCATATTGTCCCACAAAAATTTTTCTCGAAGATCATGATACATTATGGTACTTCTAAGATGGATGAAAAAATATGAGATATGTGTATTATCCAATATATCCTTGTTTTCCTCAGGTGAAGAATACACAAAATGACTTTTTACAAATCAAATTAAACCATCATCATCGATATGGAACTCATGTAGTTTCTATTCCTTTACTTTATTCACATTCTTCTGCAGCTCTAGATCATCCATTTGTACCTCCTTGTTCTTCTATCATATGGATGGTAGGAAAATCAGTTGGGAAATGTATGTTTTATTTCCCATCGATATGATTTCAAGATCTATCCTTTTTATATCCATGAAAATATGGCATTTCTCCATCCACACCATAGATAGAGTAGTATGTTCTTTTCTGTTAAGAGAATTATCTACCTTGTTCTCCTTTCCTGGATAGTAGCGAATAGAGAAATCATAGCCCTTGATTATCTCTGACCATGTTCTTTGATTCATGTTAATATTATTCTATGTCAATATATATTTCAAACTCTTATTATCAGTATATATGCCCAATTGTTTACCAAATAGATAGTGCCAAAATACTTTCAAAGAAAAAATCACAGTTGTTAGATCCAGATAATGGGTCGAGTAGTTCTACTCATTGAGGTATAGGATATCACTTTTTCATTCTACATGAGTAAAAAACCCAAGACTTTCTTTGAAGTACCATTGTATATCGCAAAACCTTATCCACTTACTGGTAGTGTGAGTACAGGTTCAGTTACTAACTTCTTCTTAACATCCTTAAATCATTCCTCAAGTTATTAAATCCAAACATAATTTACCCCTTTATGTATTGACTTAATTAGTAGGCTAGAAAATTTTTATAAATTTCTCATAAAATGTTGATATTATCCATCCAATCTTTAAAAAAGATGGATTTCTATGACATTAGAGGATCTGGGACATTCCTTAATTTCTATTTTTTAAGGGTCCACATAAATTTCCTCACTTGTGATCACATACTTGAATAATACGTTAAACTACATCCAATAGTAATAATTCCTAAAATTAGCATTCATTTTGTCCTTCCTTAATGTCACCAACAAAATCCTTAGAGTCTCTTCACGTTCCTCCTTACTCATGGAGAAAATCATAATATCATTGGTAAACACTACTAAAACATTTGGGAGGTTGTCTATGAACACACTATTAATCAAATACATGAATATTTTAGTGGAATTAATGAGTTTAAAGGTAATCAATACAAATTTATAGTTGCCATACATTGTATGGAAAGCTGTCTTCTCAATATATTCCATCTTCACATTCAATTTATGAAAGCCAGAATGAATATCCACCTTTGATAACTACTTTGATTCTCATAGTTGATCAAAAAATCCATTAATCCTTGGAAGATCATACTTATTATCTATGGTGATCTTATTGAGCTCCCAGTAATCTATAGACATTTTCATTGATCCACCCTTCTTCTTGAACAAGAGAACTAGTTCAGCCCAAGGTGATGCACAAGGGCATATTAACCTTTGACAAAATTCTCTTGAGACTATTTCTTTAACACTTATAGTTTGATTAGGATAATCATGTTGTGGAATTTGGAGATAGGAGTTTCTCTTCGTTGGGACCAAGTTTAATGGAGAATATTTTGGATGTAAGAAAATGTTGTTTTCAAGAGTGTTGTCTTTTGTTGTAAAAAAGGATAAATAAATTAACTTTGTAAAAGACCTCAAAAAATATAACGATTATAAAGTTTATTAATAATTGAATATATATAACAACAAATAAAGTTCATGATTAATGTAGTCGATTACCAAATAATCCATATGATATGTAAGCAACATGGGTGTTCTTTCCAAAGAATGTATTTTATGTTGTGTTTTTCCCCAGTCATTGCCAAATGTTTGGGCCAAAAAATTGGGAATTTATTTTATGGAAATGTAATGGGTTTTCAAAAAGGAGTTCATGAATAATAGTTTTCAGAACATATAGGGGGTATAAGAAACAGTGTAGGAAAATCAACAAAGGAAGGATTTTGTATAGCCGCGCTATGTTGACCGCTTCTGAGAGACAGTTCACGGGAGGACTGTAGTTCACAGAAGTCATGATATTTATAGCGAAGGGTGTCATTTGAGAAATTAATCCTATGACCTATTCATGTATGGAATCATCCACCTCAATGGAAGGAAATAGGTACACAGACAACAAAGGTAAAAAAGGTTTGCAAGAGAGGCATAGTATGCAGTGAAGGTGATACCACATTGAATCTTCGGAGAAATTGGATTTGAAAAATTTGCTGAGTTATTTGACAATATAAAGAATAATAATCCCATCATTATGTTAGTGTGAATTTTATAAGAAGATATTATCCCTTTGGGGTGAATCTTGTAGATGTCGGATATAGTTCGTGAAGGGGAATTCTATAAAGGAGAGTAGTTCTCAAAGGGGAATTATGTGAAGGGAAGTTGTGCATGGAGGATAGTTTCCTCAATAGAAGAAGTAGTATATAGAGGATTATTTTCAGGATTGAGGTGGTTCGTTGGGAACCTTCACTCTAGGTATGAGCCCTATTAAGAACTCTAAATCATGATCTAGGGGAAGTCCATATAACTCTTTAGGAAATACATCAACATATTCCCTAATAATGACCATTTCCTCTAGGTTGATACCATATTTTGACTCAACCATTTGATCAAGGTATGATTATACGCATGGTATCAATACACACATTGTTGATGTATTTTCAAAATTAAGTTCATGATATTCCTTTAATTTGTAAAAGAGAATTTTGTGGTTAACAATATTAAAGGATATTTCCTTTTCTGGACAGTTGATGTGTGCTCTATTTAATGAGATCCAATCCCTACCCAGTATAGTGTCGACTTCCACCATGAGAAGTATTATAAGATTTTCTAGAAGAATATTACCACAGATTATTATAAGATTATAGTTAAACAATTAGTTTTTAATGATTTTACTACTAAGTGTTTTTATATATATCTTTACTCCAATGTATCAGAGATTTTATTCAATAGCTTTATAAAACATGTAGTATATAAAGGAATGCGCAAAACTGGAATCAAATAAATCTTTTTTCATTCTTGAATAAATAAGAAGTGTACCTTGTATGACTTCATTTTTTTTCTCCACTTCAGAAGTAGTGATGGAATAATCATTCCCTTTATCCTTTGGCATTAGAGGATGGTGATATTGATTACCCTCAAAGACTCGAGGTTTAGTGCACTGAATTTCATAGTTCCCATTCTCCATACAATTGATGTATTGAACTATAGGTTGTGCATCAGGTTGTTTCCTTATTTCCCCCATCACATTGGCAAGATTATTTATTTCTCTTAAACATTCATGAGCTTAATGGACTTCTCTATCACACATGAAGCATTTCCCCATCCCTTAAAGGAAATAACCATGACGTTTCTTCCCATAGTAGTGATATGTTGGTAGTTGGTTCCTCTATCATCCTATTTCATTTGACCCACCATCTTGAAACTCCATTCTTATATTCATAACTCCAAAACCATGGTACCATTATCCAAACTCTATATCCACATTTAGAGCACTTAGAACAACTTCTTAATAACTACTAAAGTCTTAGATTATTAAATCCTTTCAAAGTTTTGATTTTTAAACCACTAAATAAACTATTTATTTTTCTATCATTATTGATAACAAACCCCAACCTGTATCTTACCTTCCTTGTGAAGTTTTCCATGTAATCCACGAATGATTCACTATTGTTTTTCACCAGCTCTATGAATTCTCTACCTATTATTTTTTTGTAGAGTGAGAGGGAAATACATGGAATGTAATATTTTCTTAAAGTCTCCCCACTACATATCTTCTCTTTCATCCTTTAGCTTGGTGTTTTTCACCAACACCCACCATTTAATATCTTATACATCTATGTGGTAAACCCCAAGAGTCACATTCTCCTTCTCAGAATAATGGATCATGAAAAATATCTTCTATATTTAGTTAATCCACTGTTCTTTGAAATTTGGATATGAAGTTTCACCAATTGATGGATTTTGTTGCCACATAAGGGAATTAATAGCTAGTATATCCTTCTTATGTGAAGGATAATGTTCCATAGGATTAAAGTAATTATTCACAGCCTAATATATCGGGGTAGGCATCACTATAATGTTTTGAACTCTACCTACCATGGTGCTCGAGATATCATTTAGACAATCACTACATTGTCCCACACAATGGTTTTGGGACTAGTTTTCACTGGTTCCCGACATTTTCTAAAATAGAGAAGTTTAAAAAAATGTATGTTAAAAAGTCATGAATAAATAATTTATTGCTTCATGAAATTTACTATAAATTCATATATTCTAGGATCCCTATGTTTAGTATTTTTCTAAAACAAATATTCTTTGGTGCCTACATATACTTAGTCTTATACTAAGGATTTGCACTAAAGTTATTTAATCTTAATTCTAAAATTAACTAAACCATGCTCTGATACAAACTATAGTGACACAACTTTTAATTACATGAA
This sequence comes from Viscum album, assembly GCA_963277665.1. Lineage (NCBI taxonomy): Eukaryota > Viridiplantae > Streptophyta > Magnoliopsida > Santalales > Viscaceae > Viscum > Viscum album. The sequence continues at coordinate 303,898,344 of OY728144.1, forward strand.
TATGAAATCATTTTAATGGAAAACGACATAATAGCATTAAAAATCCAGGATCAAACAATTTAGTATCTTTGGAAAATTAGGTTCACACATAAATTTTACAGAATAAAACATAAACATTAATTAATTCCATCTTCTCTAAATTCTTTGTGGACCTCACACTCTCTTTAGTACAAGTAATCAACTTAGGTTATACATCAATGAAAGGGGTGAGGTAAAATCCCAGTAAGAGGATAAATATGAATCAAAATAACATGGATGTGAATAATAATCATAATATCATCATAATCATAGGATCATCATACAAAATATGAGGAAAAAATGTGATAAAGGCATGGAATGTGGAAATTCAAAAACATGAATCATCATGTCTTAGTTGACAAATACCACACATAGTTGTGAACAAAGCTATCATCATGTTTACACATAACAAATGTACATGATCATAAAACCGTCATTGTGAAAAAAATATAGAAACATACTCACACATATTTTACCTTATATCACAAGATACATTATATTACCCAATGTGTTGGAGTGATATATAATTCCAGGTGTACTTTTCACATCGTAACATTAATATAATCATGCATGCCACAAAGAACATATATTGATCTTAGACATAAAATAACCCGTTGAAATGAATGGGGTTTATTTCATAAAGAATACATTAATGGATAAAGTCTAGGGTTCCAAAATGATAAATGGAATAACATAATTGTTATAATATTCATTAATATTGAGTGGATAAGGAAAAATATTATGTGTAGTAAAAGATATGTTTTTGAAAGGATAATTTTTTGAGAAAATATTTATATTTTTCATAAAACCATGTTGAAAACATGTATATCCTTGAAAATAAATTGAAAGATTAATTGAATTTTATTTAAGGAATATTAAATGAATATCCAAACTGAAATGTTTGTGAAATAGGAAAAAACCAAGGAAATGAAGTTGGGTTTGAGAATCCCCTTACCTCAATTGTTGCTTCATTTTTACACTTCTTCACATCCTAAATAACAAACATAGATTTTTTAGAAAATTTGTATGGAACTTTATTAAAGTCATTTATAAAAATATTTATCAATTATAATTATTTGAATATATTTCCAATTTTTTTTAATGAATTTAAAGCATTCAGATATAATAATTTACATTAAAATTTATTATTTTTCTTTGATTTGTCTATCTTCTTAAATGTGATTTATAAATTATATTAATTAATAAATAAGTATAGAATACATGTAATTTCATATTAATATAGTATTTACTATTCATACTATTTATCCAGGAAGGTGGTTATAGGAATTGTTTTTAATATATCTATGTAGGTGGTTAACAAACCTTTAATGAGATATTGTTGAAAGAGAACGAATGGGAAGTATGAAATTTATATTTTTCATGAATATGATAATTATAGTCAGTTAAAATCATTAATATAGTAATAAATTACTATGTAATTAAATTTTTAGTTTATCGTTTTGAAAATAAGAGGGTAAAAAGATCAAATGGAAGAAAAAAAGAGGGAAATGTTAATAGAGACTTACTCACTCCTTGGTGTAGCTTCTATTTCATGAAACTATAAATCTTGGTTGATTAGAGATACATTTTTCTATAAAGTCCCTATGGGTTATAAGAGGTTTAAGAGGAAATAGTTTTGCTGAGATTAGGCTTTGGAATGGGTGGGGGAGTGGTTTTACAAGAAAAGGGAGAAGGTTTATTTAAACTTGAGGAGATGGGTATTTTTAGAATAATATATTGAATAAAATAATATATCAAAGGTAAAACATGTAATAGTCAATTTTGGAAATTATAAATCATATATTAACATAATATAATGATTTTAAGACTTTTAATATACTTTATAATGATAATTAATTGGTTTATGAAAGGGAAAAGTGGTGTGGCTTCAGGACTCTTGTGCCCTAACCCACATTGGGGGTTTCACTCTACATCGCCAAAAATGCCAATTTTGGGAAGCCTCCATCCCTAGGTATGAAATCCATGCCCTTAAATTTATGTCCCATGTCCATGAATCCATACATAAAACTATATGAAAGCCTCACCACGAATTAATATGTGGTGTGTGGTCCTGTTTAATCCACTTTCACATCAATTTTGTTATGCCACTACATCAAGTACATCCCTGTTGGAGAACATATGCCTTTAGTCCGAACTCTAAGACCATAAACTATGAGATATCATCATAATTAATTGATAAAAAAATAAATGGTAAATGATCCCAATTGTAGGAAATTAGTCCATATAATCGATCATTGTCACATGAACTTAAAAAGAATGAATATGTTGTCCATGTCACAAGAAAATCAATTACATGACATCAACGTACTCACCACATAACATTAAACTGCATAGAAATCATCTTTTTAATCAATGATTCACTGCACATGAAATAGATATGTGCAAGATAAAGATGAAATGCCTCTATTATTTCAAGAGAGTCGGGTCAATGCAAGGAGCATCTTTCTCAATAACTATGTATGGATCTATTATCACCATAGTGAGATACATAATGATGCCCGAATTTCATGTCATGGTTTAACCACCCCGAAATAAATATTTACATATCCTTCATTTTCTCACCACTATGTGGAAAAATAAACCCTTTATTCCCATTATTTCCCTCATTTATCACAACTCATGTGGTCTTAGAAGTGTCAATAAAGGATTCTATACACGACCATTCAGAATTATATATTCCTTAATTCCTACACTTACATGATACGTTGGGGTGTCTAGATCTCCCTCCATGGACCCAACTGAAATAACCCCCTTCACACTGGGAAGCCATTGTCCTTACCTCATGATGTTAAGCTACATGAAAAATGTCTCCCCCACATGATATTAAACTACATGACAATTCCATAACAAGTAGAACTTGATTCCTATCCACAAAGAATATGTATTGACGTCTAGATTCTAAATCCTATTCCAGCCACCCAAAAGTGAAATAATAACCCCTCCCTATATATGGGCTAGACCTACATGGTGAACATTCGATGAAATCTATGTATGAAATGATTCATTCTCCTGTAGGATATATAGTGATGTCTATATCTCCATTTATGGGAACAACCATGTTGATATTTCTTTCATGTGAAGTTGCCCTCATCCTTACTAAAAGACATTAAACTGCATGGCTCATCAAGAACTATGTGTGGCCGGATTCACATATTATGGGATATATAGTGATACACAAACCTCATGTATGGGTACTGACCTAGAAATGAAAGAAAACCCCTGACCCTATATAGAAAAAAATACATATAGGGGAGTCAAAATAGGGTCCTATTTATAGGTCCATTTCTAGAAAATTTCCCTCTCCATACATATGAGTTATTCCATGTAGGGAAGTGCATTTAGAACTACATGTTGATTTATTCTAGGAACATGTTGTATTTTTACAATTATTTTCATAGAGGGATTAATAAAGAACCATATGAATGCTTTATTAAAACCAATTTTCATAAGAAAACTCTACCTGAGAAAGGTTCTTATCCCAAACCCTTTTTGAAATCCATATAAAAATTCCTAAATATATCTCTTTGGGTTTGGATAGTTGTCTCAGACTGACCATATGTTCGAGGATGATATGCTGTATAAAAAACAAACTCTTTATGTAGAGCTTACTAATGATTTGTCCAGAAATTTGAGGCAAATCTATGATCTTGATCAGATACAAAAAAATATCATACTCAATGAATCCTTACCACATACTTAATGTATACTCTTATAATATGATCAAGAGTGAAATATATTATGATATAAATTTCGTTAGTTATCCTTATAAGCTGTTCAACTACAAAAAATATAGAATTATGGCCCTTATACACTTTGGGTAGTCTGATAACCAAATCCATGGTGATGTGTTTCAATTTCAATATAGTTAAGAGAAATGGTTGTAATATCCTCTTAATATTTGTTTCTATCAACATTAAATTTATGAAATACGAAGCACTGAGACACATACCTTTCAATATCTCTCTTTATGTTTTCTAACAATTAGTACTTATTCAGACCTCAATCCATCATTATACCTCTAGGATGAATAGAGAATGATTAATTAAGTGCATCCACTAAAATATCCGCCTTCAAATCTAGTATCGATGGAATCGAAACATGATTACTAAACCATATCATTGCATCTTAGTCAATATATAACTTTGGAACATTCCTCAAATTATTTTTCAACTCTATATCTTCCCTTTATGCCTATTTGTTACTCCATTGGATAGATGGTTGACCACTCATTTGAGAATGATAGTGTTTATAAACTTATATAAATAATCTATAATCTATCCTTTGAAAATTCATAAATATTGTATCTTTTTTGATCCTTATCATATATAATCTAGTGTGGTCCTTTCAACTCAAATCACCAACCACCTTATTCGGTTTCCCAATACGGTGATGTATTGAGATGTTATAACCATTTATCAACTCCAACCATCTTCCTTGGTTTATATTCATATCCTTTTAGTGAATATATAATTCAAACTTTTAAGATAAAGATATATATAACACCTTTTTTCATAAAGATAATGCCTCCATATCTATAACTCAAATATTTCTAACTTTAACCCCAAATAATGAGTTGGTTAATTTTTATCATGAACCTTCAATTTTCATAATGCATAATCTATAAATATATCATTTTTCATGATGATTCATTCTAGTCCCTACTTTTATGCATCAATATAGATCAAAACTCTTATACACTATAGGGTAGTGTAATCATAGGCGCACTAACTATCCTCTAATTCAATTTTGTTAAATTTTCACCACATTCGTCTATCCAAAGGAACATGGCTCTCTTATGAGGTATGTTGGCAAGTGGATTTGATATAGCTGATAAATGTTCCATGAATAATCAGTAATATCCAGCCAAACTTATAAGAATATGTACCCAATCATCATGGTTCGTTGGGGACAAAGTTCAATAATGTAACATCCCAACCCCATTTACCCAAAGATAGTGCATTATTTTAATACATTAGTAGGATTACAAGGAATCAAGCCCCGAAGGACCGATCAGTTTATCAGTATTAGAAAATAGATTACATACATTAATGTTACATTACACTTTATAACATATAACACAACATAAATAATCTTTTAGGAATTCCATTATTCCCCTATCATAACCCTAATATCAATCACAATACACTTAATGGAATCCTGGGAAAAATAAAACATAGAAATTGGTGAGCACAGATGCTTAGTAAGGATAACAATACAAAAAAAACATTCCTAAATAAGCACAAACATTTAGGGCAATGTGTAAAACTAAAACAAAAGCCTTTTCAACACAAACATCATCATAATATAGAAAATATAAATCAAAATAATTCCATTTACTTACTCACATGGATATTATACTAGTTGAATAATCATATGCAATATCAATAGCTATTTTCATAATTATGAAATTCATAATTCCAGACTTCATAAACACATAGTCAAGGCCTTGTTCCATGACTACAAATAATATTTTTCTAAGGCCTTGTGCCAAGACACTAGTTTTTCTCATGAGACCAACCGATGTATCGAGTATCTATAGAGGGATCCACCCGTAACTTACTAAGTCCAATGAATTCTTCTTATGAAAAAGATTAAACATAACATAAACATTTATTTTGAAACTAGCATAAGAAATGTCAATGCTTTATCCATAAACCATGAGTGGTATAAAAATAACACATCCACAGTCAAACATATCACAAAACCTTCAATAAAATATGGAGGATTTGTATCATAATAAATCATCTTCAAACAAGTTTAAAATCCATCAAAGGATATTGACATAGAAGAAAATGATTTGTAAAACTATATGAGAGAAATATACCTTTTTTCATGAAAACATTTAAAAAGTCACAAAATTTAAAAAGGAATAAATTCAACTAAATTTTTGAATCAAAGTGTCCCATAACACTTTGAAACTTTTTAAAGGAATTAACATTTTAAAAATATTCATGTCCATATAGATAAATCCTTAAAAACCATTTTGAAAACATGGACATTAATGAGAATGATTTAGAGGAATAAATATATAAAACATTTAAAATGATGTTCTAGTTAAAAAAAGTCCCTTAAAATAATCCCTTTGAAAACAATTTCATGAAACATGGAAATGGATAATAAATATGTCCCAGTAGACACTTACATAAAAACAACCTTGGATAATAAAGAGATTGTGAAATTAACCCTTACCTTGCACTTTCCTTTGGTCGGGGGTACGTTTAACCTCATGTATAATAACTGTTGTATGTTATTATATTATAACAGATCCATATTCATATTTATTATATCATACATGATTCATTTATGAAATTACCCTACCCATTTAATAATTATTCTCATGTTAAATTAACATTTTGGGTAATAGTCACTTTCTGTATCGTACGTATTTTAACTTGTTATTCTTGACCTATCATTTGGACCAGGATGTAAACAATTCCAGAATAAAATCCTTGATTTATATATCATATATATTTATAATATAAATATTTATAACATATATATATATGAAATGGAAAACACCATTTATGGAGACGGTTGGCCGTACGTACGCGTAAACGCTGTTTCGGTTTTCATATCGTATTGAATGGAAGTAAGTGAATAAGATATATGTAAGTGCATATATGCATACATATATATATATTTATGTATGTATTTATATATCTCTAGTAGAATTATTATGTCATATATTACATAATTATTAGTAATATATATTTTTATAATCGTCGATGAATGGTGAATGTGGAAATGAATCTCATCACGTCGTGGAGACGATAATTTGTACGTACACAGGAGGGAAAATATCATTTTCTTAAAGGTGTGGAATTGGATGGTATATTAATTTTATAGATACATTATCATTTTATTTTCATTATTTATATATATATTACTCATCATTATATCCATCCAAATAACATAGTGTTGAATAACAAATTACACCATGACGTGGAGACAGTAAGCCGTATGTACGCACGCATGGTGAAATTATCATTCATAGGATGGATAGAATAATGAATATGGTTATTCCATATTTATAATAACATCACAGTATATATAAGGTACTGCAGTTATTATTTTGGTATGGTAATAACAAAGAAGGAGTAAGTGGAAGAATAAAAGAACTTGAAAGAGGGTGGTGAAATCAATACCTCTTGGTCAAGTTCTTCCTTTTGATTTGATAAAAAGGGATCCTAAAGTTGGATTTATGACCAAAGTAAGTCCTCAAGGATAAAGTTAGGATAGTTGGGAGGATATTTGGGCCAGGTTTGGCCAAGATGAATGGCTTTGGAGGTGTTAATATGAGATAAGGGGAAGTTCCCTTTTATAAGAGGGGTGAGGAGAGCCTTAGAAAAAACGTAAAATATTATTTTATAATAAATTCATTTTGGGTTTATAATAGCTCCAAATTATTTTATTTAAAGTATAAGGTTGGTATAGATCAAAAAACACTCAACTAATAGGTTTTAGATAGGGTTGGGTCACTATATTAACCTTCTCTTTTAGATTTAACTCTTAGTTAAATAGGTTTACATTTACCATGTCTCTTTGTATTTTTAAATTATGTGGTTAATAAACATACTATAAACTTCCAACCAAACACCAAGTGGTTTCTTAATGATACACCTATAATTATATAAGTCGTTTGGCTGAACATTATATATTTAGGAATATAATATCAACTAATAATATAATATTTGTTTTAAAAATGCTTTTAAGTCAATTTTGACACTATTTGGAATTTTGTTTTTTCTAAATTTATAAAATCATTATTACTTTGAAAAAAATTCATCTAACCAACTCTAGAATGTCATATTAACCTATAAAAATATTTTAATTTATAAAAAGTCTCAAATTACATTTATTTGGGTATTTATAATATCAATTATTTTAATATTTCATTAATTAGGTAATTACTACATCATTGTTGTGTCATAAATAAATTTAATTATTTAGTGTCAAAAAATTATAAATAAAATACCATTATGTAGGAAATATTTTGGGCATTCTAATGAAAATATATAGTCAAATTTATCTTATGTGTAACTCTACATTAAATTTTTTTTAGTTTTTAAACTTCGATTTTAACACTTTTACCTCTTCATTGAATTAAATAATAATAAATGTCCTAATCTAATCCAAGTGGACATAAAGGATCATATTTTATTCATATGGTTGTTTTTGGTCGAGTTACACTTATCTAACATAATTAGGACATGTGTTAGGATAATAATAATATAATATTTACTTTAAATTACCTTATTTACTTTTAACCGTGGTAAATAAAAGTAAAAAGTTATTATTCACCAAAAATTATTTTCATATTATTGAACAAAATTTTACTTACTAATATAAACTGTGTCTCGCAGATTTTTAAAATTCAACTCACAGAAGCGGTAAAATTATGTTTTATGTAAATTTGCAAATGCTCCTTAGAGGTGGGTAAAGGCAGTAAAAAGTTATATAAAAATTTTATATATCTAAAGTTATTATAAATTTACTACAATAAATTACATTGAACATATATAGGTATTATGTATCTATTTCTACCTAAAATAAATTTAATTCAATTAAATAATTATTTAAAAAAAATTCTGTTTTAAACTATAACTCACTGTTTCTCACTATGCATAAAAAATTAAATATTTTCAGAAAAATACCAAAAATTCCCCCTAAGGTAATTTTGATATTCCAAATTAAAAAATTAATTCTATTTTACCAATTTAATTACATATAATTCTAATTAATAAATTTAAAATTAATTCTCATTTTCAGAACCAAAAAACGTATTTTTAAGAAATAATAACTATCAAAAGATTGACACTTGTTTATAACCAATTTTAAAGTGAAATTACTTACAATGACCATAATTGGATTAAATAATAAAAATATAATCAAATTATACTTATAAACCATTAAAATGTATAATTCAACACTATATATTATTTTGATTAAATAGTTGTTTTCAGTTAAAATATAGTATTTTTCACTATTCATCCAAATATGAAAGTTATCAGAAAAAGAGCAAAAATTTATTGAAAATAAAATTTTATGTCTCAATTCTAAATAAGAAGTTTATTTGGTCAAATTTAATATATAAAAGTTTCAAATATTTGATTTAAAAATGGTTCTCCATTAAAAGGCTCTAAAATTGCATTTTTTGAAAAATAATTATTTTATCTGAAAAAATGAATTTGTTCTTACTTTTTGTCTAAGAAACTCATAATATGGATTATAAAATTATAAAAATTATATAAAGTTCAAAATTCAGTTAATATAATTCATAACTTTTTTTTAACTACTAGTTTTGTAAGTCGTGGTGCACTTGAACTCAGTGTTGCGTGTAATCCAAGTTATTGCATTACTTTGAAGAAATAACGTACTATGAAATCTTGGGGTGTTAAATTCTTCCCTCCTTCACTATATTTCATCCTCACAATATGAAATTGTTCTTCAAAAATAAAATGTTGAAAATAAAAAATACCTTTGTGGGAAAACCCACATCGGAAATTGGGTTAATAAAATTCTGTCTTAATAAGAGGAAAAGGGGAATAAAAAAGTCACCACCAAATTATGATCTCAATTAGGAGAACATTGGTGGATATTAGAGACACATAATTAAAGGAAAACATAAATATTTTTAGGGAGTGATTGTCGTCATCAGTCACAAACAATTGAATAATTGAGGGCCTCATAGCCATCAATCTACTATGATTTAAAATATCATCTGTTCAACAAAACATAAGGTATTAGGATAACACATTTTTAGTTTAAAGATCCCTTACATAAAGTTTAAGAATTGATTTCTTCATAGAATAATAGAAGAAAAAATATATACTTGACATGTAGAGTTCTATCCTTTAAATAATTTCTACCACAAACTCAACTTTCACTTTAAAATATAAAATAACATAAAAAATTATTCTATTTATACTATTTGTATAGGGTTCCAAAAAATGAATTTACAATTCATCTACCAGACCTTTTAAAAAAACAACATTATTCAATCCAGGACATCATGTGGGACAGTGGTAGGTGATACACCCTTATCACCCTTTGGTTTCGGGTTCAAGTCTCGCAGCCTTACCAGACATGATGGGTTGCTGCCTGACCACCGGGTTGTCCTTTTATAGAAATCCACAAATAATATCAAACTAGAATTATCCAAAATACGTTTGTCCAAACTCATAATCCAAAATTTATAAGGAATGTAAACACAATAAAGAGTTTTTTGACCGTGTAATAACATGTGAACTCCTTCATCATTTATTCTTTTAAAACACTACAACATCCTAAATTACCATAAAAACTTATTGATTACATTCATGATCCCTAATTTCTTATAGAATACTGGTTATACTCCTTCTATCCAAAAATTTTGTAAACTCCAAAAATGATGGAATATACAAATCATTAATCAGTTTCAAGATAGTCAATAATATCCAATATAATTTATTCAAATCAACCGTCCCTTATTCCAAAATCACTACTTCATTATCAGGACCATATTAAGGATTAACTTTCCTTCAACCATGTATTTTCCAAAAAGTGTAGCTTACTATTAAGTCACTTTTCTTAGAACCATATAATCTCAAATCCTCAATAAAATAATACTGTAGTAAAATCCTTATTTATCGCCATAATTCATATAACTAGTATATTGTTGACACAACACTAAAATTAAATAATTCTATATTAACAACATAAAAACACTTTTCATTCCTCTTCATCTGAGGTAGTATCATAACATGATTATTATCCAATATCATCATTTGTAGTATACTCTGTTGACTGGGACATTGATTCTCGTGGTGTCCCAACACCTTGCATATGAAGCATTTTACATTTGAAACCTTTTTATTACCCTTTCAATCACGTACTTGGTGTCCTTTTTCTCCACACTTATAACAAACTATCATTCACTTCAACAATTTTCCAAGGTTATTCTTTCCACAGTTATCACATATGGGAAAATCCTTCTTTTCCCTCTTCCCTTTATCCATCTTTATCTCTTCCATCCATTTAATCTCTTTCTTCCCTTCAAATCCATACGATTCAGAGAATTATTTACTTATCTTATTTACACATGATACTATTTCTTCATATGTTGAGAAGACATGGGGGAATATTTCCCTTCTAAATGTTGGCTTAATACCATGAAAGATATGATCCTTATTACTATTTGGATCGTATGTATTGTTGGGGTTCACATTCCATCTATCAGGTGCAATTTCTATACAATGGCTTACACTAGGTCAATTTATGAATTGCAATGAATAATTCCATACTTGTAAACTACCAAATGTAAGTTGAACAGTTTATGGATATAATCCATAATCATAAAAATATTTTCTTTCCGGACATATAAACTCGTAAATCCTTCATAAGGATTTGTAATGAAAATGAGAATTATCCTAAGCATATCCCATGTGAGTGTCGTAAACAAATGTGCAGTAAGGCCCGTTGTCGTGCACCAGTTCCCGTTCGAGTCTAGATCAAAGCAGTGTTTTCGGGTTTTACCCCTATGTACATATGTGCCAGATCCACCTCTACCTGCTCATATCTATTCAGGGATGTATTTTCTTGGAAAAATCACAAAATCTCTACAATAAAAAAATTCTAGGAAGTTCTTCTATACTAATCCTCAAAGTCTATCTTAGGGTAATGTTCTCTAATCAGAGTTTATCTAAATATAGTTTCCAAGGTTATTGCTAAACTTCCACTGATACTAACTATAACACCCCAACCCTATTAACCCAAATTCAGTGTAATATTTTAATACATTGATATGATTACAAGGAATCAAGTCTTGAAGGAACGATTAGTTTAGCATTCTTGGAAAATAGATTACACACATGAATGTTACATTACACAATATAAAATACAAAACAACATAAATAATTCTTTATGAATTCCATTATTCCCTTAGCATAACCCAAATGTCAATCACAATACACTTGTTGGAATCCTGGAAAAAATAAAACATAGAAAGGGGTGAGCTCAGATGCTCAGTAAGGATAACAATACAACGAAAACCTTCATAAATAAGAATAAACATTTAAGGAAATGTATAAAACTAAAATAAAAGCCTTTTCAACATAAAATTCATCATAATATGGAAAATATAAATCAAAATAATTCCATTTATTTACTCCCATGGATATTCTACTAGTCGAATAATCACATGAAATATCAATAGAAACTTTCATAATGATAGAATTCATAATTCTAGACTTCATAACCACATAGTCAAGGCCTTATGCCAAGAGTACAAATAAGATTCTTCATGGCCTTGTTCAAAGACACTAGAATGTCTCATGAGACCTATTGATGCATCTAAGGATCTATATTGGGCTCCACCCGTAACTTATTAAGTCCAATGCTTTAATAATATGAAAAGGTTTAAACATAACATAAACATTCATATTATAACTAGCATAATAAATGTCAATATTTTATCCACAAACCATGAATGGTATAAAAATAACATATCCACATTAAAACATATCACAAAACCTTCAATAAAATATAGAAGATTTATATCATAATAAATCATCTTCAAACAAGTTTAAGATCCATCAAAGGATGTTGACATAGAATAAAATGATTTGTAAAACTCTTTGATAGAAATATACCTTTTTCACGAAAACATTTAATAGTCACACAATTTATAAAGGAATAAATTTAATGCAATTCTTGAATAAAATTGTCCCATACCATTTTGAAACTTTTTAATGGAATAAATATTTTAAAAACATTCATGTCCATATAGATAAATCCTTAAAAACCATTTTAAAAACATGGGCATTAATGAGAATGATTTCGAGGAATAAATATTTAAAACATTTAAATTGATTTTTTAGTAAAAAAATTCCCTTAAAAGAATCCATTTTAAAACCCATTCATGAAACATGGAAATGGATAATATATATGTCCCAGTAGATACTTACGTTAAAACAACCTTGGATAATAACGAGATTGTGAAATTAACCCTTACCTTGCACTTTCCTTTGGTCAAGGTTATGTTTAACCTCCTCTATAATGACAGTTTTCTGTTATTAGATTATACAAGAACTATATTCATATTAATTATATAATATTTTATTCATTTATGACTTTATACTACCCATTTAATAATGATTATCATGTTCAATTAAAATTTCAAGTAATAATCGCTTTCTTTATCGTACGTATTTCAACTAGTTATTCTTCACCGTATCATTTAGATCATGATTTAAATACTTCCAGAATACAATACTTGATTCATATATCATATATATTTAGAATATAAAAATTTTTAATGGATAGATATATGAAATGGAAAACTCAGTTTATGGAGACGGTAGGTCGTACGTACGCATAAACGCTATTTCTATTTTCATATCGTATTGAACGGAAGTAAGTGAATAATATATATGTAAGAACATATATACATACATATATATTTATATATATATACATCTCAATTATCATTATTATGTCATATATTACATACTTATTAGTAATATATAGTTTTATAATCGACAATGAATAGTGAAGGTTGAAATGAATCTCCTTGCGTCATGGAGACGGTAATCCGCACGTACACACGACCGACAATATCATTTCCTTAATGGTGTGGAATTGGATGGTATATGAATTTTAAATATACATTATCATGTTATTTTAATTATTTATATAAATATTACACATCATTATATCGATCCAAATAACATAGTGTTGAATAACAAATTACACCACAACGTGGAGAGGATAAGTCGTACTTACGCACGCATGGTGACATTATCATTCATAGGATGGATAGAATAATGAATATAGTTATGCCATATTTATAATAACATCATAGAATATATAAGTTACTGGATTTATTATTTCGGTATGGTAATAACAAAGAAATATTTAGTGGAAGAATAAAATAACTTGAAAGAGGTTGGTGAAATCATTACCTCTTCTTCGGGTTCTTCCTTTTGATTTGATCAGAAGGGCTCCTTAAGATTTTTTTCTGACCAACGTAAGGAATCTAATATGAAGTTAGAATAGTTGGGAGAATATTTGGTTAGGGGTTGTCCACAGAAAATGTCTTCGGAGGTGTGAATTTGAGAGAAGGGGAAGTGCTGTTTTATAAGAGGGGTGAGAGGCACCATTTGAAAAACTTAAAATATTATTTCATAATAAATTCATTTTCTGTTTCTAAGGACTTAAAAATGAATTATTTAAATTCTAAGGTGGGTATGGGTCAAAAAATACTCAACCAATAGTTTTTATACAAAATTTGTTCACTATATTAAACTTATCTTTTAGATTTAACTCTTAGATAAATAGTTTGACATGTACCATGTCTGTTTGTATGTTTATATTATATGGTTAATAAACATACGATAAACTTCCAAGAGAACCTCAAGTGGTTAATTAATGATTCACCTATCATTATATAAGTCTTTTGCCAGAATCATAGAGTTTTTGGAATATAATATAAATTAATAATATAATATTTGTTTGCAAAACACTTTTATGTCAATTTTGACACTATTTGGTATTTTGTTTTCTCTCAATTCATAACAGCATTATTACTTCGAAAACAATTCATCTAACCACCTATAACATGTCATATTAACCTATAAAATTAGTGAAATTCATAAAAAGTCTCAAATTACATTTATTTGGATATTTATAATATAAATTATTTTAATATTTAATTAATTTTGTAATTACTGCATCATCATTGTGTCATAAATAAATTTAATTATATAATGTAAAAAAATTATAAATAAAATACCATAATGTAGGAAAGATTTTTATATTTCTAATTAGTTTTATATTTGAATTTACTATTTGTGTAACCCTATATTAAAAATGTTTAAGTTATTAAACTTTGATTTTAACACTTTTAACTCTTCTTTGTATTAAATAATAATAAATGTCCTAATCTAATCCAATTGCTCCTAAAGAATAATATTTTATTTTTAATGTTTTTTTGGTGGAATTAAACTTACCCAATAGAATTAGGACATGTGTTGGGGTATTAATTATATCATTTTTACCCTAAATTACCCTATTTACTTTTAATCATGGGAAATAAAAGTAAAAAGTTACTATTGACCCAAAATTATTTTCATCTTATTGAACCAAATTTTACTTACTAATATCAACTATGTCTCTCAGATTTTTTAAATTAAACTCACAGAAGCGGTAAAATTATGTTTTATGTAAATTTCTAAATGGTCTTAGGAGGTGGGTAAAAACGGTAAAAAGTTCAATAAAAGTTTTATATATCTAAAGTTATTATAAACTGACTCCAATGAATGACATTTAACTTATATAGGTATTACGTATCTATTTTAAACTAAAATAAATTTAAATAAAATAAATAATTATTGAAATAAAAATTCGATTTTAAACTATAACTTAGTGTTTTTCACTATTCATAAAAAATTTAATGTTTTTGGAATAATACAAAAAAACACCCAAAGATAATTTTGATTTTCCAAATTCAAAAATAAATTCTATTTTACCAATTTCAAAACAAAGAAGTTGCATTAATTAATTTAAAATTAATTCCAGTTGTCAAAACCAAAAAAGCGTATTTTTAAGAAATAATAACTATTAAAAGATTGACACTTGTTTATGTCCAATTTTAAAGTGAAATTACTTAAAATGACAATAATTGGATTAAATGGTAAAAATAATAATCTAATTATACCTCAAAACCATTAAAATGTATAATTCAACACTATAAATTATTTTGATTAAAAATTTTTTTTGTTAAGATATAGTATTTTTCACTATTCACCCAAATATGAAAGTTATCACAAAAAACACCAAAAATTTATTCAAAATAAATTCTCATGTCCTGATTCTAAAGATGAAGTTTATTTTTGTCAAATTGAATATTTAAAAGTTTCAAATATTGGATTTAAAAAGGGTTCTCCATTAAAAGGCTGTAAAAATGTATTTTTTGAAAAATAATTCTCTTATGTGAAAAAATGAATTTGTTCTTATATTATCTATAAGAAACTCATAATATGGATTCTAAAATTATAAGTATTATATAAATTTCAAAATTATGTTAATACTATTCATAACCTCTTTTGAACTTCTAGTTTGGTAAGTTGTGGTGCACTTGAAATCAGTGTTGCGTATAGTGCAAGTTATTTCATTACTTTGAAAAATAACGTACTATGAATAATTAGGGTGTTACAGATAACTTTTTCTTTGATGGATATACTCATATTCCCTTTCCAAATATTATATGACTAAAAAGGATAAGTTTTTCCAAAATTAACACTTTTAAAATTTTACATACAACTCCTCCTTACATAGGATGTTAAGTACAATTCTCATGTGATCTTCAGGTTATTACTTTATCTTTGAATATATATGAATATATTATATATATATTACCGAAAACATATCAATGTAGTCTATAAATTCTCTATTCATTAAATCCATGAATACAACATCAGCATTAGTATGAAAAAATTCCGTTAAGATAAATTCATAGGAGCAATACCATGTTTTGAATACTATCTTGGTTATATCCTCCATATTAAACTTCAATTGGTGGTATCTAGAATGAAGGTCAATCATGGAAAAGTATTTACATATAAGTAGTTGATTATATTGTTTTAATATGAGGTAGATGATACTAATTCAAGATTCTGATATTTTCAAGTTCCTAGTAATAAATATAGTGCCTCATTGATCTATATTTATTCTTAAAAAAATAATAGGTGCACCCAATGGTGATGCACTAGTGAAAATGGACCCCGTGTCAAGATTCCGCTAAGGTTTTATTCTATAATTCATATAAATAAATTGGGTATCTTATATGGATTTATTGAAATAAGAGTAGCAGTAGGTACAAGTTCTATTGGAAAATAAACTTCCCAATTTGGTGGAAGTCTAGGAAAATATTTTGGAAATACATCGTCAAATTCCCACACAATAAAAATATTAGATGATGAGTTTTCCCTAGCCATTTGAGATAAACACACCATTCCTATAATAATTAATAACTATATAATGTATGTGATTTCCATCAGAAGTTCATATTTATCATAACACTGACTGATGAACATTGGCTGATTCAGAATATCAATCTTAACTTCCTTTATTAGTTAATTGATGTGGAATTTTAATAGGGAAAGCCATTACATTCTTAATATAACATTGAATTTCTTCTATAAAGAGAATAATAATATTTTGAGGATGTATATTCCCTCAAAATTTAAATGGATAAGAATCATAGAATTTATATTCAATTATCATACCCATAGGGGTTTTCACTACTAACTCTATATCTAATAATTGAGTTGACATTGTGATACCCCTTGTTTCGGTGCGGATGTGCGTCGGGTTTCTGTTCTGACGCTGTTCCGCCAGGACGTGTTCGCGCGTGCGCCCGTCGACCCGAGGGGATGGGCGCGCGCGGCTTGTGGTCCCGTAGTCCCGCTTTCCAAGGGCGGGCGGCATTCGTCCCTTATTCAGGGGCGTCTGCTCCTTGATCGAAACCGGGATGATGGGATGTCGGCTCCTCCTTCCGTGGACGTCTCCTCGGAACTCGTTGCCTAATCCGGGTCTCCCTCATAGATTTAAGAATGTTCGTGAATCTCGTTCCCGGCGCCATATCTTCATGGACACCGGTTAATTACGCTGCTTCCGCCCGGACGCTCCAAGGAGTCTGGTCGGGGCAGCAACCTGCGGTGAGGAGACCGGGTGGCTCTGGTTGTCGGGGGCGTGTCTTAACACTGCGACTCTGCATGTCTGCCTTCCGTCCCTAATAGGGCTTCTGAAAGGCGTGATGGCCTGAGGCATCCCGCGCTGGGTGCGGGGAACTGTGTTACCTGAGGTTTTCCTCAGCTTCCCATGTTTAACACGGGGTATGACGCGAGTTTAACGTCCAGCGGGGACGGCATCAGACTGATCAACACGAGAAGTGGATCAGATGACAGAACCCCTTGCGGGGAACCTCCGACGCTGGGGCCAGCACATGGGAGGTTTCCCGAGTGGAGTGGAATGAAGTGGCATGACCCCACCGGGATGTGGCGGCCCGGGTAAGGATCAGGATGGATGATGGAGCGAAGAGCTTGGACCTCGTAGAGGCTTCCTACGTACCGCGCGTTAGCACGGATCAAAGTCAGCGTAGTTCGAGTATACAGTTTAACGTCATGCTGGACGTCGGCAAGCCGACTCACGAAGAGATCAAGGCCGCCGGGCGGAGGATTGAACCGAACCACCTCGCACAGAGGGGGATGTAACGGCTGGGTGGATCACAGTTGTACGTCATGCTGGACGTTGGCAGGAGAAAATGGAAGTGGGGAAGCACAATGGAGATACACATGTGCAGTCTCCCACAAGAGCGGATTCATAGGTGAATCGACGCGAAGGTGAACCCGGGAGGGGTCCACGGATGGACGAACCGACGTGAATACGACCGGGACGACCAGGTGGTGGGCTTGAACCTCGGAGAGGCTTCCTACGTACCCTGTTTAGGAGACAGGGATCAAAGTCCACGTAGTTCGTTCTGTTTGTAACACTCTACCCCCGTGGGCGAAGGCCACTCCAATCCCGACATCCCTGCAGAGACGCGCGGGTGGGGGCCACATCCAAACCGGGGGGATCCTGCGTGCGAGACACGGGATCGGGTGATGCGGACGGTTTAACGTCTTGCCGGACGAAGTACAGTTTAACGTCGTGTGTTGAGGACGAAGCGGACGGTTTAACGTCTTGCCGGACGAAGTACAGTTTAACGTCGTGTGTTGAGGACGAAGATGCTTGGCAGTTTAACGTCTTGCAGCGCGGACGAAGATGCTTGGCAGTTTAACATCTTGTCGCGCGGACGAAGTACAGTTTAACGTCCTGCAGGACGAATGCTGAACAGTTTAACGTCTTGTAGCTCGGACGATAGAGGCTAGGCAGTTTAGCGTCGTGCAGCTTGGACGTGGTGCAGTTTAGCGTCATGCAGGACGAATGCTGAACAGTTTAACGTCTTGTAGCTCGGACGAGGATACTGTCGCCGATGGGTCTGTGTCACTTCGCGCGAGCCTGGAGGGCCGCACGGGAAGACAACGCACGGTGCGGGCACCCGGGATGAGGATCATCGGGCGCCACGCAGGCGGGTACCCTCAGGGGGTCAAAGGGGGCGACCCCGGCGGATTGCGCGCAAAAGAAGAGCTTGGCGCGCAATACCGCGGGTCGGCGCGCAAATGGGCGGGCTGGCGCGCAATTGAGCCAGTGCTTTGCGCGCGGAAGGTAGAGATTGCGCACACCGGGCTTCGGATAGTGCGCGGGGGCAACAACTCATTCTTTAATCGAATGGCCACTTTGAAAAGGGGGGGTGCGCGCAATCGGGCCGGATTGCCCGCACCCCGGGGGCAATTGCGCGCAAGAGGCTTCTTTTGCGCGCGAAGGCCTTAGGGTGAAGAATTATTCAAAGGAAAGGAGCCCAAGGGATTGCGCGCGAAGGCGAACCCCGAGGCTTTCTTGCGCGAAAGAAAGGAGGTTACCTGAAGATCGGCATTGCGCGCGGGAGGGGTTGGATTGCACGCACGAGAGACCTTTCGACTTCCGGCAACCTTCAAAACGTCGGGGGTCGCCTTATATTTATAGGCAACCCCGGGCGCAGAATCCGGATCGCGGGCGCGGAATTCTCTTCGCGGGCGCGGAATCGGGCCCGGCGCGCAAGGGAGTCGCGCGGGCCACGGGCGCGCAAAATTGCACGCATCCCGGGAGGTTTGCGCGCGGCTCGTCAACTTTGCGCGCGGCTCTCCAAAATTCTGTGCAAGGCTTCCGGGCTCTCCGAAACGGGCTTCCGACTCCAAATATGACCTCGCTTCCCGCATCCGGAGCTTCTTTTGGGAACAACGGACTTTTCCGGCGTCTACAAAAGCCCCCCCTCGGAATCTGATCGGCGAGAGGTCGCAACGATCGGGTTCCGAGGGAGACGCCGGAATGCCGAAGTCCTGGGTGGCGCGGAACTGTGGCGCGCAAAAAGGGGCGTCGGGCGTGAAATTCGCCGGTGCGGTCGCGCAAAGCGCTTTCCGCGCAGCGCGGACTCCCAGCCTTGCCTATAAATAGGGGCCCTGGGTCCCCCGCACCGTACACTGGCCTTCCGCGCGATAAGCATTCGAGATCTCGTGCGCGAAATTTCCCTTTCCGGCGCGGAATTCACCCGTTCGTCGCGCAAAACTATCCGGATTTCGGCCTGTCTTTGCGCGAATACCCGGGGTTTTACGCGACAGACTTCCGGATTGCGCGCCGTCCACTAGGATTGCGCGCCAACTCTCAAACTTCTCCGCCAGCCTCGTCCGATTCTGCACGCTTCATCCCTTAACCCGCACGACTCCCGGAGCTTCTGAGATGGCCGCGAATCAAGGGAATGAGGGGGATGCCGCCACTCGCAGAGCTGAGATGGTGACGAACGAGGAGGTCTACGGAGCCAAGGAGATTGTTTCCAACAATCAATCTTTGTTAGACTTGCTGATGCCGGCCCAGAAGACATATCCGCTGTCGGACAACCTGCCGCTCTGGAACTTTGGCATCCTAGATGAGGTTCTGGTGCCAGGGTTCGAGGTTGATGCGCCACGGACCTGGGTGACTCGGGAGGACGAGCTTCCCCGCTATAACATCACCAACAATGGGCATCCTGCCAGGGAGACCAGACACTTGGATGTCTATGTCCTGAACCCGAGGACGCGAACCATTGTCGGAAGTGAGCCTACTGCGGAGAACTCTCCAGCCCTCTACTCGAGCACATATCGCCAGAGTGTCACTGACGACAGCAAGGGTTGGCTGAAGGACTGGGACTTGCGGTCTGGGGGCAATTTCACCAGTGAGTGGGCCTGGGCGTTCTGGGTGCGCCACACTTGCGATCACTTCGCGGAGGAGCTGCGGTACATCGGCCTGTTTGAGGCGGTGTGGACGTCGCAGTTCCACTTCTACCAGCAGTCCGAGCTCGGGCCGGAGCTGTTCACCCGCTGGTCCCCGGATACCAACACCTTCCATCTTCACCATGGGGAGGTCGGCATCGGTCTCTGGGACATCCACTGCATCAGAGGTATCCCGCTGGAGGGTTACCAGGACGATGAGTTCCTGCCTCCGAAGAACATCTGGGAAGACAGGTCACAGACTCCCATTCTGACATGGCATCTGCTTGACCTGGCTACGCAGCGGCTCGGGATCAAGGACTTCCACAAGGACATAGCCTACAAGGAGTGGTTCGGCCAGTTCTTGGAGCATGACCCGGCGGTCAAGATGCCAGGCAGGGGGAAGCGGTGCCCGACCGCGGCTCAGAGGAGCCGGAACGGGTCGTACTGGCGGGTCCTGGAGACGGGCGACTACCGCTCATGGGGGTACCACATCATCGAGGCCCGGGACCCAAATGTCTGGTACGCGGCGTTCCTGGCCGCCTTCCTGAGTGGGTGGATCCTGCCAGTGCGGGACGCGAGAATGGGTGTCCGCCCGGCGACACTGGCGATGGCGGGCGCCATGGCTGCCAACAAAAGATACAACCTCGGGGTCCCGGTGCTGGCTAAGCTGTACGCCATCCTGGGACGCATCCCGCGAGGGGGGTCGCCACGAAGGATCTGTGGGCCCTTCCAATTCTTCCACGGATGGGTGGCTGCTCACCTTGGTGGGTACACGTTTCCGAACGCCATCATTCCTCCGGGCAACGGCCTGCGACCCTCCCTGCTGAACATTGCGGGGGTCGCTCCGATGACCCTAAGTGAGGAGGGCGTGAGGATTCGGATTGGCAATCATGCCAATTTCAACTTCAGCCCGTTCCCCACTCCCGTTGGCCAAATGATCAACAACGGGCAGGGTCCGCTGGAGCAGCACGAGTACTTCCTGAACATGCGGGGCGGGGTGCTCGTGGCTCGGATCGACGGGAAGGTGATCTGCGAGCCCTACGTGCCAACCCGGTTCGCCAGGCAGTTCGGGTGCCTTCAACGGATGCCGAAGAGGGTATTCACTGCTGTCCGGGAGGAGACGAACCCTTGCGTCCTTCGCCAGATGTGGCTAATGTTCGCTGCCTTTGGCTCTGGCGACGTCATCACTCTCCCTCCTACCGGGGTCCACGCAGGCTTGGCAACCGAGTACGCCGAACACTGGGCCATCGCGTACCCCGAGGGGCTTCTACGGAAGCCAGTTCGGAGGCTCGAGGTCACCCATGCGGAGACCGGGCGTCAAGGAAGGTGGCGAGGCGCCGCCACACGGGGGAGAACGGAGGCGCGCCAAGCAGCGGAGCCGGCGCGGGCAGGGACTTCGGCGGCGGGCACATCGCAAGCTGCCGCCACGACTTCAGCGCCCAGAGAGGGGGCACATGCGGCGGTCGGGGAGCGGCCCAGGAAGCAGGTAAGGCGTCTGCTCGAACCCTCCCACGATGCAGTCTTCCCGGCGCTGTGGTCGGCCTGGATGACCCTGCGGCAGTCACTGGGGACCGACGCCATCTGGCAAAAGATACTCAGAGAAGGAATCCATCTGCCAGAGGTCGGGCGCCTCCAGATCACCGACATGGTGGACTTCAACCGGGAGTATGCGTATCTGACGGCCATGGACGAGTACGCGCGCCAACGTGGTCAGCGTGTGGAGCCATCCCTTCTGGTGAAGGTGATGCTCGGTCTAGAGCCTGCTCTAGAACAGATGCCGCCGGAGGAAGATGACAGTAGCGACGACTCTGAGGAAGAGGAGGAGACGGGGGAGGATGAAGGCTCCGAGGGAAGGTCCCATCAGGGGAGCCCGCGGGAGAGCGGCGAGGTGGCCGGCTCTGACAATGTTGATGTCACTGAGCTCCTCGAGGTCCGCTTCTATCCCTACTCAACCTGCTTCATCCATTCTCTTATGCAGCTTCTAACCCATTTCTCCACTTTTCTCAGGAGCGCACGGATGTTGGTCAGGCGTCCTCAGCGGGAGTAGGAGAGGCGCCAGCAGGACAAGGCGGGGGCCAGACACCCATCATTGAATTGACAAGCGCGGAAGGGTCCCCTACTGCAATTGTTCCTGCGGCGGCCGGGGCAGCGGAAGATGAAGCTCTGAACTCCCGTAAGTCTCCTTACTTTACTGCTGGTGCTCGCCATTGACGATCCGTCACTAACCACGGCATGCCCCGCGCAGTGATCCCAACACTGGAGGCTCGTCGGGCTGTCGAACCTGGGCCATCCACGAGTGGACCAGTGGCAGACATGCCGCCTGCTCCAGAACAGACTTCCCAAACCGAGCCAGCCCCACCAACTGCTGATCAAGGGGCTGTGGAGGCCGGCGGTGCTGACATCGGAGAGAGGTCGGGGGCTGATGAGGGTGTCAACGCCACTGGGGCGGGAGAAGAAGGTCGCCCAAATGTCGGGGAACCTATCCCCCGTGAGGACATCCCAGGGGCGGACCCTGCAGCAGACCTACTGGCTGCCTTCCCTGACTACCGGCCTGCCGACCCCGAGGAGATGGACGACTCGGACGCGGAGGCGGTTGAGGAGAGCCGGATAATGCGCCGCAGGGGGTGGAAGTGCATCCAGTGCTTCCTCAAGCGAGACCAATCGGAGTGGCTGGGGTGCATGGGATCACTCCAAACCTGGCTGCGCTTCCTGTGTGCCGGGGGGGCTGATGCTCAACGCCTCCATCTGACGGTCTGTGACTTCATGGCTGAAAAGATGCGGGAGAGCCGCCGGCGTGCCGACGTCTCACAATTTCGGGACGTGTCGGAGAACGCGCGGGCGCTCCTCACGGCGGAGCAGGAATTCTGGCGCCTCGAAGGGCAGGCGGCAGAGAAGGAGGCCTTCGTCGCAGCGTGCACTGAGCTTTGGAGCAACTAACGGCCCAGCTGATCGACACCCAGGTACAGCTGACGGAGGCGGGCCAACAGATGGTCACACTTCAAGTAGAGCGGGAGCGTGCACAGGCCAGAATCGACGAACTGCGTGCTGCGACCGCCGACGAGGAGAGGGCACGCAGAGAGTGAGAAGCAGCTCTGGAGGCCGCCAGCCAAAGGGTAGCGGCGTTAGAAAGACTCATTCAGCACGCTGATCCCTAGGGGCTTTGTTTTTCCCATTCCCATAACATTTGCTTCCGCTACTCAATATTTCGATCCATTTGTATGAACCAATATATTTATCTGCATCTTTTGGCTTAACATGCTCAACCACAAATTGTCTCGCGGGAGCGTTAACCAAGCTTCAGGCATCCGTAATTGGGCCTGGATTTCTAAAGAAAAGAGGGAGGTCATTCCTAGGAAAGGAGACCTCAGACCTAATCAATGTATCATCCCCCCAACTTGTTCCGACACACGAGCGGGACAACGCTAGGGGCGTTGAGATTTTATCCGAACATAGGGAAATGAGAAAGGGTGAATCGCGTGTCCCGAATTCAGAAATCCACAACGGTCGGCCTTCCAGGAAATGCCCAAGACGGCAAGCGGACAATGGATCAATCGACCATACTACCGCAATAGACGGACCGAAGGTCATCATTCATATCGCAGGAGGCGGATCACATGTCATCATCAATGCCACTTTGGGGGTTCCTTCAGGCACAAGGGTGGAAATCTAGATCAACAGGGCATGCGAAGCGTGGGGCGAAGTGATGATTTGTTCGGACAGAATCCAACGCTCCCAAAATTGCGCCACCGTTGGGAAAGCGTATTAGGCGGATGCACTAATCTGGCCGTGAATCACCCCAATTCTCAGACAGATCCTCTTTGACGAGGAAACTGTCGCTTCCCATCATTGCAATGGGGCATCCCGAGCTGGATCGGGGAGTATCACAACTGAACCACTCTACCAGAAGCCAGGCCAGACGGCCGGCGACGAGGAGGGGCGGGACTTAGCGATCCCTGAGGCTGGACCCGAGTCGAGATGCCCAGGCGTTCCTACGTACTCCATCAGGCTGGAGATCAAGCCACACGTAGTTCTGAAAGTGCAGTTTAATGTCATGCAGGACGTAGAACCCCGTTTGGGGAGATCTTAGTTTAAGGTCGTAGAGCTTGGACCATAGGGGTAGATCTTAGTTTAAGGTCTTAGAGCTCGGACCATAGGAGCAGATCTTAGTTTAAAGTCTTAGAGCTCGGACCATAAGAACCTCAAAGTATGCCACATCGTGGTCCTATCCCCTGGATATGCGAAGATGCACCGAGGGATAGCGTCAAGAGTGTCGAGGTTTCGCCTGGTCAGAATGGGAGGTGTAAAATGTAATGTGAATCATGCGGCCATTCACTCAAGGACTGGGGGCACCGGCGTAACGATATGGGAGTACTGCCGACCGTGGCGGAAAACCAGCATCAATATCGTACTGAACGTTGATGGAATGAGGCAGCAAACGAGCATCAACCGCTCAAGCGCAGGATTCATATCGATTTGCTGCCTGAGGCCCTTGGGGGCACCAGCCTGAGTCGGTGGGAGGGCTCTGAGGCATTGTGTCCAGACCGATCACGGGGGCTCCACCCAGGGCGTAGGCGATGGGTCCGAATGAAAGGGACCACGAAGCCTGAAAAGTGGAAGGAACCTGACCAAGCTGAACCTGACCCTCCTGGCAATAAACCAGAGTACTCTTGACACCGGTGGACCACTGCAAGGGGTCGAGGGACATGCCTTGGGGGTGACCCGAAGGCGGCGGATTCCCCAGAGAAGGGGGGAATCTTTAAGAGGTGGGGGGATAGACCCGAAGTTTCAAACATCCGGACATTCCTACGTATCCAATAAGGATGGGAATCAAGCCACACGTAGTTCTGGAAGCGTGGCGCAACACAATCGGGCACCAGCGCGGGGAAGGGTGCGGGTCTGACCCTCGCACACAGAAGAAGCGGCATTTGATATTTCATGTTTGTCCTTAAAGGTGGATGGTTTTTCTTTGTGCAGCGACATGCCCGTGATTAAGAAATCCCTGGCGTCGCCACAATAATCAAGCCATGAAAGGCATTGATAAATGGCGTGGTTATTAACCAGCTCCCAATGTGAGTGTCCTCTGAAGAGAACATCACAATGCAGTGTCGTTTCTCGTCGGGCAGCCAAGACGATCACAGTTTACTGTCGTGTGGTAGGACCAGACAACACAGTTTAAGGTCGTGTGGTTCGGACCATGGAGGAATCCTCTCATTGCGATACGGCGGACCCAGCGGAGGTGGGAACATACCCAGCCCTGCGGTCACGCACGATTCCAGGAGAAGGATCCTGGGATAGGGGCCTGCGTATGTCTATCACCCGAGGGGCAGAGATGCTAGCCTCCAGCTACACTGGGCCCAGAACGCGATTGTTCGGGCGACTCCTTCCTCCTTATGGGGACGAGGGTCCAGCTACACATGGCCCTTAGGGAGGACATCAGCATATATCCTTGGTGCTCAGATCGTGGGAGCCTCGACAGACACCATTCCCCTGGTTGGCATGCCTAACGTGTAAAGGTGTACTGAAGGTCAGTATGAAGAGAGTGTCAAGATTCCACTACAACGCACAAAGGAGGAGTGTGATGAGGACCGCGCAACCAATGTTCGGAGCCTGAAAGAGCCGACATGGCGATCAAGGATGTCGCTGACCATATTCGCAACACAACATCCAATCGTGTCAGCCTAGGACGGGGCAAGCAAACGAGCATCAACCGCTCAAGCGCAGGATTCATATCGATTTGCGGCCCAGGACCCGCCGGTAAGTCGACCCGGAGCGGCAGGAGAGCACTGAGGCATCATACCCAAACCGCTAACGAGGATACCTTTGAGTGAAGGCTCAAACCAGAGGAAGCGCGAGGCCCGACAAACAAAACAGGACTTGTCGGGATTGAATCCGACACTACGGGTCATAGACCGAAGTACCCAAAACATGTTAACAGACCACCGGAAAGGGCCGGAGGGCTCACCCTGAGAGAAACCAAAATACGGCAGATCCCCATGATCAACCAAGAGACGGGGCTGGACCTGAAACACAAGCGTCCAGGCGGTCCTACGTATCCCATAAGGATGGGAATCAAGCCGTACGTAGTTCTTGAAGGGCAGTTTAACGTCATGCAGGACGCAAAAGGAAAGGGGAAGCGGAAGGCATCCCCAACCATGGGGGGCGTACAGTGTGGCGATCAAATAGCCCTGCGTTCACACCATACGCCGCATACCCAGAGGAAACTGGGACAAGGGCCCGAGATGGGATGGAAATTCTCGAAGGATGGGGCTGGGCCTGAAACATTAATGTTCAGGCGGTCCTACCTATCCCATAAGGATGGGAATCAAGCCGTACGTAGTTCTTGAAGTGCAGTTTAACGTCATGCGAAACGGATGATGAAAAGTTTAACGTCTTGTAGCTCGGACGTGGTGCAGTTTAGCGTCATGCAGGACGAATGTAGTTTAACGTCGTGTGGGACGAACTGCAGTTTAACGTCGTGCGAGACGAAGTATAGTTTAACGTCATGTTGGACGAAGATGCTTGGCAGTTTAACGTCTTGTCGCGCGGACGAAGTGCACTCAGGCAAAGTACTGCTTGAGGAACCTAGCGTTGGTGGGAGGAGTGACACGCTCACCATCCATAGTTGCTAGGGAGTACGCGCCATTGGGATAGACCTTGTGGACAACAAAAGGTCCCTCCCACTTGGGCTCCAACTTGGGTGGCTTCCTGCCGGGGATCATTGGCGCTCTTAGGGCCAGCACTAGGTCACCCTGCAGGAAGGAGCGGAGGCGAACCTTCTTATTGAAAGCTCGAGCCATTCTACTTTGATGCCTCTCCAAGTTGTGCAAAGCGCGAAGTCTATTCTCATCCAGTGCTTCCAGCTCGACTAGACGGGCTTCAGCAGCTCTGTCCGGTGCTTGCTGGTCGTAGACCGTAGTGCGCAAGGACGGTAACTGGATCTCGATGGGCAGGACGGCCTCAGCTCCATACACCATGGAATAAGGGGTCATCTGGGTGGAATTGCGAGTCGTCGTCCGATAAGCCCAGAGGGCGTTGGGGAGCTTGTCCGGCCAACTCTTCTTGTTCTGACCAACCATCTTTTGCAGAATGTTAGAGAGGGTTTTGTTAAACGCCTCAATCTGTCCATTTTCTTGCGCATGATAGCGAGATGTATGGTTCGAGCGAATGTTGTACTTGGCGTACAAATTCTTCAACTCAGCTACTCGGAAATTGGCTCCGTTATCCGTGAGGATAGCGTGAGGCACTCCAAATCGATGAATGATGTTGGAGGTCACGAAGTCAGCGATCGAACAGGATTTGACCTCTCTGAGCGGAATCACCTCTGCCCATTTGGAGAAGAAGTTCGTAGCGGTAAAAATGAACCGGCACTGGCGAGCCGTCGCCGGCGGGTAAGGTCCTACAACGTCCATCCCCCAGACTGCAAAGGGCCAAGAATACCTGGTGGTATGGAGAGGCTCCGGCGGCCGATGCACAAAGTTCGCATGAACCTGGCACGCATGGCACCTCCTGGCATACTCGATGCAGTCATGGATCATGGAGGGCCAGAAGTATCCCAACCTCCGAATCTGGTGTGACAGCTTTGGCCTAGTCTGATGGGCACCGCATGAACCAGCATGAACCTCTTGCATGACTCGTGGGATCTCAACTCCCTGAAGGCAACGGAGGAGAACACCATCAAATCCGCGTCTGTAGAGGATCTGCTTCAGGCCGAGACTGCTCTGGAGGACAAACTGCGATGCGCGGCGTCGAACTCGCTCGCGCTCGGCCCGATCCGACGGGAGAATTCCATGTTGGAGGTACTCAACCAAAGGCGTCCTCCAATCAGGGGCTGGTTTGACTGCCATATCTGGGGTACTCGGGGCTCCGGGCATAGGGGCAACCGTGGTGAGATTACTTACCGACGGGCCGCGATCTCCCTCCGGGATAACGGGAGCGATGAGCCTGCGGTGCGTCACGCGGACGGTCAGGTTATCCTGTTCAGGCTCTGCAAGTGACGCAGCAAGGCTGGCCAAGGAATCTGCTCGACCGTTCTGCGACCGGGGAATATGGACAATTTCTGGCCAAGAAGGGAACTGGGCCATCAGAAGGAGGGTGCACTCCAGTAATGGCACATGTTCCGGCTTCCTGACAACATAGTCACCATTGATCTGCTTAACGACCAGCTCGGAGTCCCCTTTCACACACAGACGGGGCACGTCGATCTCGAGAGCTAACTCGAGGCCAGTGATGAGGGCATGGTATTCCGCCTCATTGTTGGTACAACCCTCTGACAATAGGAAAGAGTATGGCAGCACGGCTTGCTCCGGGGTAATGAAGACGATACCCAAACCCACTTTGTTGAGCTTGGGATTATCGAGCCTTCTACCGGTGGGGCTCCGGGAGGCACCGTCAAAGTGCATCTGCCAGCACGGATCGACATGATTGACCGAGAGAATGGCCTCATCAGGAAAGCCTAGATCCAGCGGCTGATCCGCGGAGGTCGGGTGAGCAGCCAGAAAGTCTACCAATGCTTGCCCTTTGATGGCCTTCTGAGACACATACCTGATGTCGAACTGCTGGAGAATCACAGCCCACCGCGCTAGACGGCCAGTCAACATAGGCCGGCTCAGGATATATTTCAACGGGTCTACTCGAGAAACCAACTGTACCTCATGGTGCTGCAAGTAGTGCTGTAATTTCTATACGGCAAATACGAGCGCCAGGCAGCTCTTCTCGATGGGGGAATACCTGACTTCCGCATCGAGGATCATGCAACTGAGGTAATATAGGCTATTCTCTGTTCCCTCGTTGTTCTTCTGGGCGAGAAGGGAACCCAGGGACCATTCCAGGGCGGTCACATAGAGGACCAGCGGCTTCCCGGATACAGGCGGCATCAGAACCGGAGGTTGAAGCAAGTACTGCTTGATTTCCTCGAAGGCGGTTTGACACTCTTTATCCCATACATAGGTGGCACCTTTCTTCATGAGCCGAGAAAAGGGCTTACACTTGTCGGCCAGATTCACGATGAATCGACGTATATAGGCTAAGTGGCTTTGGAACCCTTGCAGTTCCCGGATGTTACCTGGGGGAGGCATCTGGCTAATCGCCCTGATCTTCTCCGGGTCGATCTCAATACCCCGGTATCTTACCACAAATCCAAGGAACATTCCGGAGGCGACCCCGAAGGCACACTTCAACGGGTTCATCTTCAGGCAGCGAGACCGGAGGAAGCCGAACACTTTCTCAAGATCATTGAGATGGTCCTGACGCTGGCGCGATTTGACCACCAAGTCGTCGACGTAGAATTCCACCAGTGTGCCGAGGATTGGCTTGAATATGCGGTGCATCGCCCGTTGATAGGTGGCACCTGCATTCTTCAGGCCGAAGGGCATGACCTGGTAACAAAAGATACCCTGGGGGGCCCTGAAGGAAGTGAACTCCTCATCCTCAGGGGCCATCCGGATTTGGTTGTATCCGGAGTATCCATCCATGAAGGAGAGGGCTTGGAACACTGCCGTGGCGTCAATCAACAGCTCTGTCACCGGAAGGGGAAAATCATCCTTCGGGCAGTGGCGGTTGAGATCGCGGAAGTCGATACAGACTCTGATCTGCCCGTTCTTCTTCCTGACCGGCAGAATGTTGGCCAGCCATTTGGGGTACTGAACTTCCCTCATGAAGTTGGCTTTGATAAGCTTGTCAACTTCGGCCTCAACCATGGCACCGTGGAATGGGTGCATCTTCCTGGGAGGCTTCTTGAACCCGCGATGGTTCGCCGGGAGACCAAGGCGGTGGACGGCTACCTGAGGATCTAGCCCCGGCATCTCGTCATAGCCCCAAGCGAACACATCACGGTGTTCCCTGAGAAAGTCCACGTACTGCTGCCGCTCCTCAGAGGGCATGGCGGCACTGACCAATGTGGGTCTTGGATCTGCTTCGGTTCCAAGGTTCACCTGCACTAACTCATCGACCGTGGCGGAGACGCCCTCCTCAAAGGCTGGGGGTGCATCTTTCACGTCCTCTCCACTTGGGGAGGGATCGCCCACGGGAGAGACTGCGTTGGAAACTGAATTGGGGCTACCAGATCCTGCTGGGCCGCTGGTGCTGGCATGGGCGGTCGCGGTCATCTCATCGGGAGACTCACAGGCCGTCGAGACCATGGCTACGTCCAACCGTTGAATCGGGAGGACGTAAGCGTCATCCAAACTTGCCCAGGGATCACTTACAACAGTGACAGGCTCAACCTCACCTGCCAAGATCTGCTTATCCTTTCTCTTGTAATAGTCCGCGTCCAGATAGCGGGCTTCACATGAGGAAAAAGGAGAGGCATCTCCCTGAAGCACGCCTACTCGACCGTTAAGGGAGTATTTAAGGCATTGGTGGTATGACGAGGGAACCGCCGCATGAAGGTGGAGCCATGGCCTGCCCATCAATGCGTTATACGCAGTGTCCTGAGAGACCACCATGAATTCGGTGTTGGCAACCAAGTCACCGAACTGGGACTTCAAACGTATCTTGCCGACCGGGGTTTGCTCGGTGCGGTCGTACCCCTGGATCCTGAGGTCGGAGGGGATCAAGTCATCCTCAGACAACCCCAATATCCGGAGCGTCCGAGTTGGAATCAGGTTAATCCCGGACCCCGTGTCGACAAGACAACGCCGGATCATGGCCATTGAACTGGCCAGTAACATACAGCGGACGAATGTGTCCCTGTATAGGACGGTCTTCATCCTTACCAGAGAACGAGATAACTGCCTAACATTCGGCGTCCTCAATCGTTTCGGTGTGAAAGGCCTCTGCAGCCGCAACCTCTGTCTCAAACTGGAGGGGGATTTTCAGGGCTTCAGCGAGTGCCTCACGCATATCATATGACATGCGCAGAGCCTCAAGGATGGAGAGCCTTGCTGGTATGTCAGCCAAGTGCTTCAGGACATCATACTTTTTGGCCAAGCGCGATCCCCTGGTTGCAGGAGGTTGCTCTGCGGTTGGAGGTATGACGGGCCTTGCTGATTGGGCCGGCGGCCGACTGGTGCTTGGCGCATCTCGCTGTTCATTAGTTGAAGTCTGGGAAGTGGTCACCGTACTGGGGTCAGGAGGCCGGGACGGACTTGCGGCAGGGCGGAGCTGATCGCGACGCGGCTGAGGCGGTTCTGCCTGGTCCCACACCACAAACAGTGGCGGAGGCGAATCCGTCATCCCCGGATGGGGGGGCTGCGCGCGCTGAACTCGGTTTTGAGCCTGCTGCCTAGTCTCAGTGGCGTGCACGTCCTGGCTGGAGGTAACAACTGTTGTTCCCCGGCGACTCCTGTTGTTGCGGTTCCTCCGACGGTGGCGACGACTGGGGACACTAGGGAGGTCCACCTGGTGTTCTTCAACGTCGGGAACCGAAAAGGGATTTACCAGCTCGACGGTATTAACCAAAGCGTACCCAATACTGTCATCGGACGAATCATCCAGCACTGGGCGGATCCGAGGAGGGATCCCCATCTCCGGGGGCATGAAATCGCCGAGAGTGCGGGATAGTGGCGGAACTGGCGGGGCGCGCTCTTCCTTCTTGCGCCGCCGCCGTTTGCTCTTCTCGGAAGAGGCAGGCTGGGATGACGATGCCGAAGAAGCACCCGCAGATTCTGGGGGCTCAGGATAATTCAAGCGCGCACGGATGATTCCATGGGCGCGAATGATCGTCTTGCGGGCCATCCAGTTTTTATACTTCTGGGATCCGCGGTCGGAGACCAGCTGCCATTCGTCCTCATTGCCGCTATCGTCATCTGATCCCACGAACACGCCCGCCACTTGTGCTGGAGCTGGGCCCAACCAAATTACATTGTTGTTAATATGGTCTTGGAGCCAATCCTTAAACACATAGAACCGCTGGATGGTGTGCCCCAGGGCCCGATGGTAAGGGCAGTAGCGGGGGTTATCCGTGAGATGTGCCTCCTCTGGCCTCCAACACTCAGGCAGTCGCACAATCCTCTGCTCCAGGGCGCTCCGGAAATAACCGGGGACCTGATCCTCGTGAAATGAGTAAGTCAGGTATTGCGGGCCCCTGGGAGCATGGTCATGACGAGGGGCTGGAGGGGCCTTCCGAGGAGGTGGACCCTGATTATCTCGCCTGGGTTGTGGCGGTACATTACGCGGAGGGGCCGGCCGGTTCTGAGGCTGCCGCTGCTGGGCCGGGAACTGAGCCCGTGGAGGCGGATTCCTGTGAGGCTGTGGAGCTGGCCTCACCGGCAGCAGCTCCAACAGCCTGGGGGCCTCTATCTGGGAAACAGTAGCGGGCTCAGCCCTGCTGGCTCTCCTTGCAGGAATCATAGGAGGCAGCGGGTGTGCCTGACTGGCCTGTTGCAGGGCTTCCTCAAGACGTTGAGCTTTGTCTGAGAAGTCCCTGAACCCTCCGGGGTAATTCTGAGTGATCAGGGAAGGGACCAGCTCGATCTTGACGTTCCCGACGCACATTGTCAGCAACTGCTCCCGAGTCAATGGCATGTCAAGGGAATACGTGAGACCCTTCCATCGGGCGACGAAATCCGCGACTCGCTCATCAGGCCTCTGTTTGCACTTGAAGAGGTCTGCGATACTCGTCTTCCGGGTCGTGGAACTGAACTGGTAGAGGAATTGTCTACGAAGGTCCTCCCAGCTAGTTATCGACCCGACGGGGAGCTGGTTGTACCAGACAAATGCTGGCCCTTCCAGTGTCTGGACAAAGCAGCGAAGCTTAGCGGCCTCTTGCTGCGCCGGAGTCCCCAACATAGGCCTGCACCTCGAGTTGAAATGGGCCAAATGTTGTGGCGGATCTCCAGTTCCGTTGAAGGGGGCGAAAGTGGGATTCTCGAATCCCGGAGGTGCCGGCATGTCATCCACCCATGCTGGGTATGGCTTGCCGTCCGGTGGGATCGCCACTTGCCGAGTCTCCAAGGCTTCCAAGCGGGCGATGAGTGCCGCCATCGGATCGTCCGGACATGGGTTCCAGTCCTGGCGAGGATCTCTAACCACGAGTGCATTGCATGGCCCTTCAATCGGGTCGTCGACCGGGTCGTCGAACTCGGCAGCTCGTGGGATGGTGGGCGGAGCGGCCCTTGGGGCAGCGGGAGGAATCCGAGCGGGGTCTCTCAGGTAGTCACGCCGCTCGGGAGGGTGCGGTGAAACATATCGCGCCCTCTTTCCATAGGAAATGGCCTCTCCCCTGTCGGCAAACACGGCATAATCACGGTTGCCTGGGAGAGCCTCATCGAGGGGTGGTTGTTCCTGTCCCTACTGTCCTGGCCTAGGATCACCGTAGTCAAGCCGCTGCTCTGCAGCGCGCTCGGTGAGGAGCTGGTCAACTAGCTTCTTCTGCTCGGCGAGCTGTCGACGTAGCATAGCCTTTTCGGGATCCTCATCCGCCCTCTGTGTGGAGGCAGATGGGTCGGTGGGCTTCATAGCCACGCCGTGCTCTTTACCTTTGCTGACGTTTCGGCTCAACGTCAGTGCTTCAATTGGTGTGGGGAGACCCAGGAGGTTCCTCTGGTGATGAGTAACTCTTGCCGATGGATCCAACAACGGCTTGTACTCGGGGGGAGATCTCCCGTCGAGAAGTTCCAAGCCGTTCCCCTCCCCCGACAGGTCAACCATATTGACCGTTTCCGTCCCTGGGGATATACCCTCAGGGCCACCCAGTAAATCGGGCTGTCGGCGAATCGCACTGAAGCGTAGGGCAGCGTACTGCCCCCATCCACGGATATACACGTGGGGAGTGGCTTCCTCGATAACCTTGCGGAGTACTTGAAAACACTCAACGCATCGTTGTTGGAGGGCCTCGTGGTGCCCAAATGACCCGGGGTGCCGAACCGCGGGGAGCGTGGCCAGGTCAATTTGACGGCACTTCTCACCAATATCCCCCAGGTGTGCTTGACTCCTGGGATATGGCATTTGTAGGCGGTGAAGACGGGAGTGAGTCTCCCGGAGAGTTCGGCGGAAGCATTCAAACTCATCTGGGGTGAGTGATTCGGGTGCATCAAAGTCCGGTCCTGCGACTGGAAAAAACTTGTCAGGGAAGTGACCCTCTGCAAGGACGGTCCAGAAGCTCCACGACTCAAACTCGGGACCCAGATCTCCTTGGTCCTCTTCAATGACTGGGAATGGACGGGGAACCGGCAGTGGTGCCGAGGCGGGCCGTTGGGCCGACGGGCTGGCCGGCGGTGAAAACGGCGAGCAGGCCGATTGGCCTCCATATCCCGGGCCGCCCTCTGAGGGTGGCGGTGCCCCAGCTACCACATCACGATAGAACGGGCCGGCGAGCGAACATCCTGCCGTAGCATCGGTGCTCGCCGAGGGTGCACTAGATCGTGGTTCGACCGTCGGTCCCCAGAAAAAGTCTCCGGCTTCTCCAATCGAGGCAGAAGGTGCTTCCAGAGGGGCCGGTACCGACCACAAGCTTGATCCTTGGGGGTCTACCAGGCCCTCACTACTCCGGATATACCTTCGGAGAGAAGCGGGGATCATATCGATCTCGCTCTCGGGAAGTATAAGGCCGACGTGCCGCATTCCTACCCCTGCCCCTAACTGGCGGGATCGGGGGGAGGGCTCCGTCGTCGAATCATACTCCGCCTCTGTATCATAGAAACGAACCGGTCGGATCTCTGTCCGGAATTCCATAACATTCTTCCCTCGGCGTCGACGCCTCGCCTTCCTGCCCCTGGGTGGTTCTTCGGGGCATGGCTGATCTCTATCCTGGCGTCCTCCGGCCGCACTGGTGCTGGGGCCAAGAGTACTGGAAACCAAGGTGCGAGGAGCACCGGGACAGATATCAAAGGGGACGCGGGGAGAGATGATTCCGGGCAGTCCTCCGGGCCGGGATCGGAAGGTGGGGTGACCCATGCCACTTGGATCGGCCACGTGGAGTAGACCCTGTTGGTGAATAGCGCTACCGCGAGGTGGTCCGCGGTGGCTATTGCCTGTACCAGCAACCGGGAGAGTCAACCCAACCTTCCTTTGGGGCGGTCGGGGCCTCGATCCAGGTCGGGCATAGAAGTGCCCCTACTCAGGATGCGCAGGGGCCTGGTGACTGGAGCCAGCAGTGGCTTGAGCCAACGCGGCCGCTGTTGCTAGGGCCCCAAGGTGGGCATCCTCTTCCGCTCGTGCCCGACGTTGGCGTCGGGACAAACGAGTCGGGATGAGCGGCGCGGGCAGGTGGAGAGCCCGTTATTCGACTTGAGAGGCCTGGCGGCGGTGTTTCCGTGGCCTGACAGGAGCCCTTATCGCGGATCCCTGGAACGAATCTCGGATAGGGTGGTCCCGGACATCTTCCACCTCATCCGCATAGGGGAAGGAGTTGTCGGAGCGCTCCGGGGATAAGCTCCCGAAGCGGTTGGACGTCGAGGTAGGCAGCGGTGCCTCCCTGCGCGGCCCTCGGGGGCGGCGTTGGTGGCGAGGTGCAGCTTCCTCGAGGTCTAGGTGAGCCATGCCCCTGGTGGGGATGACTCCCTCTTCCTCATATCTCCGCACCAAGTTGTTGATCACCCTTATCTGGATGACCTCCGAGGGAGAGAGAGGGCGTGGTTGTCCCGCAGTTGCAGCTGCTGGGACGGCTGTGGAACGGGCGGGACCGCGCGGAGTAGCCGCGTCGGTGTTTCCCCTACCACTGCGCCAGTGGGCGGGTGGCGATCGGGCACTGGATTGGGAGACTTGATTCTTTAAAGCAGGGAGAAAAATCCATTAACACTGACAGGAAAAGGAATCGACAACCAACCGTTAGTGCCGCGACGCCTTCTATGGGGGGAACCCAGGCCCTCGACGTCGTGAGACGGAGTGCCCGATTTCCCTTCCCCAGCCCCTGGCGGGTTCCGTGCCCCAGTGTTGAATGCTTGGTCGAGCAGCATGCTGGTCTTCCAACACCTCTGAAAGCCATCGGTCTTCGTATTGAGGAGAAGAGATTCACGTCGGGTTCACCATTTTTCTGTTTCGGTGCGGATGTGCGTCGGGTTTCTGTTCCGACGTTGTTCCGCCAGGACGCGTTCGCGCGTGCGCCCGTCGACCCGAGGGGATGGGCGCGCGCGGCTTGTGGTCCCGCAGTCCCGCTTTCCAAGGGCGGGCGGCATTCGTCCCTTATTCAGGGGCGTCTGCTCCTTGATCGAAACCGGGATGATGGGATGTCGGCTCCTCCTTCCGTGGACGTCTCCTCGGAACTCGTTGCCTAATCCGGGTCTCCCTCATAGATTTAAGAATGTTCGTGAATCTCGTTCCCGGCGCCATATCTTCATGGACACCGGTTAATTACGCTGCTTCCGCCCGGACGCTCCAAGGAGTCTGGTCGGGGCAGCAACCTGTGGTGAGGAGACCGGGTGGCTTTGGGTGTCGGGGGCGTGTCTTAACACTGCGACTCTGCATGTCTTCCTTCCGTCCCTAATAGGGCTTCTCAAAGGCGTGATGGCCTGAGGCATCCCGCGCTGGGTGCGGGGAACTGTGTTACCTGAGGTTTTCCTCAGCTTCCCATGTTTAACACGGGGTATGCCGCGAGTTTAACGTCCAGCGGGGACGGCATCAGACTGATCAACACGACAAGTGGATCAGATGACAGAACCCCTTGCGGGGAACCTCCGACGCTGGGGCCAGCACATGGGCGGCTTCCCGAGTGGAGTGGAATGAAGTGGCATGACCCCACCGGGATGTGGCGGCCCGGGTAAGGATCAGGATGGATGATGGAGCGAAGAGCTTGGACCTCGTAGAGGCTTCCTACGTACCGCGCGTTAGCACAGATCAAAGTCAGCGTAGTTCGAGTATACAGTTTAACGTCATGATGGACGTCGGCAACTCGACTCACGAAGAGATCAAGGCCGCCGGGTGGAGGATTGAACCGAACCACCTCGCACAGAGGGGGATGGAACGGCCGGGTGGATCACAGTTTTACGTCATGCTGGACGTTGTCAGGAGAAAAGGGAAGTGGGGAAGCACAATGGAGATACACATGTGCGGTCTCCCACAAGAGCGGATTCATAGGTGAATCGACGCGAAGGTGAACCCGGGAGGGGTCCACGGATGGACGAACCGACGTGAATACGACCGGGATGACCAGGTGGTGGGCTTGAACCTCGGAGAGGCTTCCTACGTACCCTGTTTAGGAGACAGGGATCAAAGTCCACGTAGTTCGTTTTGTTTGTAACAGTCTACCCCCGTGGGCGAAGGCCAGTCCAATCCCGACATCCCTGCAGAGACGCGCGGGTGGGGGCCACATCCAAACCGGGGGGATCCTGCATGCGAGACACGGGATCGGGTGATGCGGACGGTTTAACGTCTTGCCGGACGAAGTACAGTTTAACGTCGTGTGTTGAGGACGAAGCAGACGGTTTAACATCTTGCCGGACGAAGTACAGTTTAACGTCGTGTGTTGAGGACGAAGATGCTTGGCAGTTTAACGTCTTGCAGCGCGGACGAAGATGCTTGGCAGTTTAACGTCTTGTCGCGCGGACGAAGTACAGTTTAACGTCCTGCAGGACGAATGCTGAACAGTTTAACGTCTTGTAGCTCGGACGATGGAGGCTAGGTAGTTTAGCGTCGTGCAGCTTGGACGTGGTGCAGTTTAGCGTCATGCAGGACGAATGCTGAACAGTTTAACGTCTTGTAGCTCGGACGAGGATACTGTCGCCGATGGGTCCGTGTCACTTCGCGCGAGCCTGGAGGGCCGCACGGGAAGACAACGCACGGTGCGGGCACCCGGGATGAGGATCATCGGGCGCCACGCAGGCGGGTACCCTCAGGGGGTCAAAGGGGGCGACCCCGGCGGATTGCGCGCAAAAGAAGAGCTTGGCGCGCAATACCGCGGGTCGGCGCGCAAATGGGCGGGATGGCGCGCAATTGAGCCAGTGCTTTGCGCGCGGAAGGTAGAGATTGCGCGCACCGGGCTTCGGATTGCGCGCGGGGGCAACAGCTCATTCTTTAATCGAATGGCCACTTTGAAAGGGGGGGGGGGTGCGTGCAATCGGGACGGATTGCGCGCACCCCGGGGGCAATGGCGCGCAAGAGGCTTCTTTTGCACGCGAAGGCCTTAGGGTGAAGAATTATTCAAAGGAAATGATCCCAAGGGATTGTGCGCGAAGGCGAACCCCGAGGCTTTCTTGCGCGAAAGAAAGGAGGTTATCTGAAGATCGGCATTGCGCGCGGGAGGGGTTGGATTGCGCGCACGAGAGACCTTTCGACTTCCGGCAACCTTCAAAACGTCGGGGGTCACCTTATATTTATAGGCAACCCCGGGCGCGGAATCCGGATCGTGGGGGCGGAATTCTCTTCGCGGGCGCGGAATCGGGCCCGGCGTGCAAAGGAGTCGCGCGGGCCACGGGCGCGCAAAATTGCGCGCCGGCCCAGCGCATTGCGTGCATCCCGGGAGGTTTGCGCGCGGCTCGTCAACTTTGCGTGCGGCTCTCCAAAATTCCGCGCAAGGCTTCCGGGCCCTCCGAAACGGGCTTCCGACTCCAAATATGACCTCGCTTCCCGCATCCGGAGCTTCGTTTGGGAACAACGGACTTTTCCGGCGTCTACACCCCTATCAACTTTTTTAAATATAAAAGAGTGGGTATATATAGAATCAAATAAGGCATTAATAGTTCAAGATTGTATCATAATTATACCATTCACCACATTGTTATCATACCCCTCATCAACAATAGCATTTAAATGATATTTCCCTTATCCCAAGGCTTAAGTGGTTTATTACATCAATAATTATCACTAACCTTCAAACACTATCATTGGTTAACATAATTACCATACTTATTTCATTTTAAACACTAGAGTGTGGGTGGTGTATTCTATAGATATTTCTCCATATTCTCATAACTATCTAACTTATTCCCATCACTTTGGAACTTGATTTCATAATAACAATAATTTATACATTTAAAATAATTAGCAGTACCCTTAATCAAATTTAATCCATGTTTCCTTAGAATAATTGATAATAAATGAAATAAATTTTGTTCTCTAATTTTTTTTACGTTACTTTTAATCCCATCCTTCTTTTCTTATAAAAACTAGGATATTGATGGGTAATACTAATCTCTATTTTGACCTTGATAACATATAAAATGATTTTTTCATTTCCAATGAAGGGTCCTATGGATAAATCCTTTATGATACTTGTATTAAGACACTAAATAATCGGTCAAACTTACTTTTAATTCGGATTATAATATAATAATAATACCTTACAAGTCTTGTAAAATTTACCTCATAGTTACTGATGAAGTAATAATCCTTCTTCTTTATCTCAAGGATTTATTAATATATTTTTGTATGAATAATGACAAGAATGTTCTTATTTCAAATAATATCATAAACTCATCCCACTATATAGATTTAATTTCTCCATACTTCCTTATGTTCTTGATAATAGTCCACTATTGATCTACTTCACCTTATAGATGATAAACAACCATAATTAATTTTTATGTTATGAACACTGGATAAAAAAAAATATCTTTTCAGCGGTACTCATTCATGATAAAAATATAGTGGATCAAATAACCCGCTAATAAAAGTTATATGTTGTGTAATTTAGGAATTACAATAATTTTGATCCCTCCTTTTATCATTTAGAAGATCAACATAATTCATAGCTTGATAAAGATGTGTAAACATATAAATAATATTTTGTATTATAGTTCACTTAAAAAATGTTTAATAAAGTGGAAAATAATTTCAATTTCTATCATATTCAAAATTAAAAATATTCTCTTGAGTTTCATCCATTGAATAAAACAGAAAGTCACAGTTCGGGGAACAATAACCATGCTGGGAAACCACATAATCATAAACAATAATTAGAGAATGTCTAAATTATGAAAATTTATTTTCATAATATTATACATTAGTTTTAACCTAGGTCGTCCATGGTAATCATATATTCAAATAATTAAGAAAACATCATAAGGTAAATGTGAATTAACCCATGCATATCCCTCGAGAGTGTCAAACTAGGTGCGTTGTAAGGGTACACTCATATATGATCATTATGATTATTGATATATAATATAAAAACTATTTTTAAATGTAATACCCCTAGATAAATCTATCATTAAATAATGTATGCTGTATATAAGGTTTTTTATAGGGAAAACCAAACTAATTTTTTACCATAACTTATGACGTTCTCTTCTACATAAAAAGGTTTATTACTAAAGTTTTTTAATCTTAGTTTACAAATGTATCTAAACCTTACTCTGATACCAACCATAAAAACCCATGATATTAATAAATATATATATATAATCTTTTTAGATTAATATTTCTTATATAACCTTATAATCCACACAAAAAACATATTGTTTTAGTTTTTTTTGTAAAATTGGATAACATGGATACGTAAACAACTAGTTTATAAGTGAAATAAATTATCTTCCAATAATTTTGACATAACTTCACCATTATTAGAAATATCATAAATAATAACATTCTTCGTAACACTTGGAATAAAAAAATACCAAAGGGTGAGATATGATTCATAGTAAGGGTAAAAATTGTATATATCAATGATTAATTAAACATAACATGACTATATGTGTACAAGAACATGAGAATAACATTAGAATACCATTATCTATATATCATAGATCATAATATTGAGTTAAAATCCAAATCTTAAAAGTTTATAAGACATGAATCAAAATGGAATAAAATAACATGAGCCACGAGAGAATAACATTAACATAAGACATAATATTGTGGTATACATATAAGAATAAAAAATTCATAATTAGTCAAGGTACATTTAAAAGACTATAATATTGGATCAGGATCATCCCCAAATTCACCATATTAGTAAAGGTTACTCCCAATACTATCAAAGTGGATAGAGTCTGTTATTGAACTAGGTTTATAACCCATTAAAGTTCACATTATCTCATGAGATATCCATTTTTACCCAATGCATTGTAGGGATATAAAATTTCATTACCACCCATAATATGATTAAAATCATACATATGGCTGACACAAGATCATAAAACATTCCTCAAATCAAAAACCATGAAAAGGAAATAACTTCTATAAAAGTTCCATCATTTCATCATAGTGTAACCTGTGGAAAATAAATGAGTTTCATAACCTAATAAACCCATGTAAAAGAAACATGTTTCATAAAATCATCATTAAATCTTCGTCACCCCA
Source organism: Viscum album (assembly GCA_963277665.1). Lineage (NCBI taxonomy): Eukaryota > Viridiplantae > Streptophyta > Magnoliopsida > Santalales > Viscaceae > Viscum > Viscum album. The sequence continues at coordinate 303,940,355 of OY728144.1, forward strand.
AGACATCTAAATAAATAATTTTTACTTCATCATTATTTTATATCCTTATTAATGTATATGTAACATGAAAGATAATATCATGGATGAATATTAAGTTAAAAATCACTGGAAATTTTTTTGATGAAGTTTAAATTTTCATTTTTAAATTACTTCTAAAAAATAAAAAAATTACAAAAAAACTTATCGAAAAATATATATTTTAATATAACCAAAAAAAATGTAAAGTGAAATTAAAATCATTGAGCATTCATTAAGGCATAAAATTTTGTTCATGTCATGTACATTAAAACAATATTTCCTTCACATTTTTGGTAAAAATTCAAAAGGTCCTCATTTGGAAAATGAAAAAAAAATCATTTTAAACCATTTTTTAATAATTAAAACATGGATGAAAATGACTTTACAAATTAATAGGATGATATTAAAAAAATTATTGCATACTTTTTTTTCAAAACATTGACATGCAAGGAAAGGTATTTTTGACTGAAGAGTTATAAATTCATTTCCCTAAAAAAACTATTTTAGAGTATTGAGTACTTAAAAAGAGTAGCAAGAATGAAAAAATGTATTATATATAAATATAAATATGATAAGAAAATTAATGAGAATATTTATAAGTATATCATGAAAATTCATCATTGGAAATTAAATCGTAAAAAATACTAGAAAAAAATGAGATTGTAACCTAAAACCCTTAACTCAAGTTCCATTTGTTTCAATATAACTATAAATACCTATATAATAAATTTAAATTTATAAAATTTTATAAATTATTCATTTAAATAATTATAATATAATATATTACCCCTTTATAATATTTAAACACCCATTTTTAAATAATTCCTTAATAAAATCATGTTTTTTGGGTGTTAACCTTTTGATTTTCTTGAAAATTTTAATTTGGTGGTTTTTTTCATTATACTTTGTTCATAGTTCAATTATATCCATAATTTTAATCACAATAATAGTATAAAATATATTAATTATATATATAAATATAGATTTATTCATAAAGGATATAAATTGAAAATTGTTTTAAGTCATTCATGGATATGGTAATCCATACATACGTATGAATGTTTTCTTCACTTTTCAACAGATGAAACAAGGAATGTTAAATGTTAATTCATATTTAACGAATCATTATTATATCATATATATATATATTATTAATTAAATCTATCATTATTACCATCTATGTAATGTGTAATTTAAAAAGGAATCAAATCACTTTGTGGAGGTGGTTGTCAACATGTACACACGAGTGATATTATCAATTTTTATACATATTGAATAATAATAATGTATATATAATACTATAATTAAAGAATAATAAACACGTATTTAATATAAAACATAAACATTAAACCCATTATAATAACCTTCCATGAAATAATGTTATGGAAAATTAATTTTATCACCATGTGGAAGCAACAATCCACAATATGCACTAGTGATGCTTTCACATACAATTTGATAGAATGGAGGTTGGATATTGGTGGTAATATAATCATAATAAAATTATAGTATATTTAGTATTATTAAATTATAATTTTTGTATTAATACCATAGATTTATAGGAGTTATAAGAACAAATAAATTGAATGTTGTTGGGTAGGATCGTTATCTCTCCTTCGGTTGCCCTCCCTTAAATCCTTTGTTAAGGACCCTTGGAATGGTCTTTTTAGAAGACCCGAACAACCAATTAATGTATAGTGAAGTATAGAAGAGAGTTTTTCAGGGTTGTTTTCTATATATAAGGTTCAATGTGGTGTAAATAAGAGAAAGTATTGGTGTCCTTTGATAAGTGGGGGAGAGGATGCACTTGGAATTTCTACAATGAATAAAATATAATAAAGTAATTATCAAGAAAAATAATTCCAAATGGAAATATATTCTAAGGTGTAATATTAATAGGTATACATATATCCATCCAATAGGAATTTTACAAGTTTTATTGAAAAACATACCCTTATATTTTGGTTTAATTCCACAGTAAACCCATTTTAACCCTAACAGGAATGTTTTTTATAAAATTTTTACTTTTAATTTTGAAAAAAATTAAAATGGAATTATTTAAAAAAATTTACATACTAATTAAAAATATTTAAAACATTTTTCCAAATTAAATCTCTAAAATTCTTAGTAATTACATTTAAAACAAACTCATGAAATGTGATAAATGTTTTTTTCATAAAAAATGTTTTCTTAAGTTTACAAGGATTTTGTGCCAAAATTAACCAAAAATTAATTAAAATTACTACAAATTTATTATTTATAATATAAATAAATTAATTTATCTTTTGAATTTTTTTTTAAAAAAAACATTTAAAATGCATTGAATGGAAAGACAACTTTCAATAAAAGTCATTATTTTTCACTATTCTTACAAAAAATTAATCCTTTGTGAAAATTCTGAAACATTCAATATAAGATAATTTCTACATGGTTAATTAAAAAAAGTTCATTTTTTAAATTAATTGTTCTAATTTTAAAAAAGTAATTATGTTATTTTCTCAATAAAACTGATTTTAACGAAAAAATGTACATTTAAATATATAATTAATTTATTAAAAAATTAACTACATTTCTATTTACATTATCCAAAACTTTATAATTTTTTCTATGTGGATATTCCTATTCCCACAAAAAATTTAATGGCTAGGTTATAATGGTATAATATATTATGGATTATTTAGACTTGAGGTCTCATGTATCATAAGCTATCAAAGAAATCAGTTTTATCTAAAATAGATATCATAAAATATTAATGAGTTACAAAAATTTTGTATCAAACTAATGAATTTTTATAACATATAATTTTTTTACCATTTAGAAATTATATGAAACCCATTTTCTTCCAATGGGAATTCATGATATGTTAAATGATTGATATATTATAACACACATCTGTATGTATGAAACAGTTCAGGTCCTATAACACCCTATAATGAATTGGTTAATGTTTTGTATATTATAATATAATATATAATGGAAATTATTTTATTTTTATAGAAATTAAATCGTTAGGATTCTTGGATTATTATTAAAATACAAATGGTGGACTTTTGGGATATCCTCACTACATGATAATATATTATGCTTATGTTTGTTCTAAAGTTATTTGTTATGATATTTACCAAGGGAATATTATATTACCTTTTTATATGAATATTATTATGTCATACAGATCATTCTTATGATCTCATAATTACACACCCTTTTTCTAGGGTATGTATTTTTTACATTATAGATTAAATGTACACTTATCTTGATTTATGGACAAATATTGTTGCACCTTGTAATTTTTAATATAAAATATCTTCTCGTTCTTGTTTTATCATTTGATTCGGATCTAAACCTTTGATGAAATATTGATATGTTTTTCTATCATTGGGTTTTTGTTCTCACCCCTTTCATTATGTTTCCATTACCCGAGTTGTGGTGATAATTGTAACTTATCAGAAGTCTAAAAGATATTCTAGCATAGCTCAATTATAGAGGAATTATAATGACCCAAAATTTTACACATAAATATTACATATTATCAGATGAATGTTCATTACAAATCCTTACAATCCATTTTAGAACCATAAATTTGTTGTGTTTTTTATAAACTAAGATAAATAAACAATGGTAATATAAAATATTTACATCATCTCCCACTATGTTCTTCAAAATTATCACCCTTGTTAGATATATCATACATAAAAAATGTTCTACATATGTTGGGAAAAAGGTAACATAATAAATTTCAAGCTTGTATGCTTAGTAATTGTAAAAAATTGAGATATAATTGATAATTTAAGCATAAAAATAGAAAAATGGTATGATAACCAGATCATAATATTTCAAAACAATACTAAATAAAACCTAGACCATAATCAGGAGTAATAGAATAAATATTGGAAGTTCATAAGACATGAACTCTAAAGGTATCAAAGAAAAGCATCGATGGGAGCATTACATGGGAATATGATCATGTCATAAATGAGTGTATTAAAGCATGAAATATTCATAATAATTGTGATATAATGTTAGGGATTCCCACTAAGGCATTCATCATCTTTTAGTCTTGTAATAACCTGTAGTGTACATGAATTAGTCTTGGAATAAATACCCATGTACCCTCTTTTAGGCTTGGGATAACCTCCAATATAATCTCTTTCTATAATGGTATAACCTCTTGTATACCCTCTTTAAATATTGAGATAACCTATCATATACCATTTTATCTCACTAAACATTAATTTTTACTTAGTACATTTAATATTCATATAACATTGCAGCCACCCATAACCTAATCACAATCCACTGATAAATATTCCATGAGAACATAAAACATTCATCATATCGTTATAGAATAACTTATGGAAAATAAACTGATTTCATAAATATATCATCATCATAATTATAAAAAATATATAAAAATATGTAGGAAGTTATCATTAGACCAAATGCCCAATAAAGTATATTTAACATCAAAGTATGTTACCATAGATGAAAAAATCCTTTAAAAGATTACTTGAAAATTTCATGAGTAAAATAAACTTTCCATTTTGAAATCATTTCATTAAAATATTTAATGTAAGAAATATTAAGGAAAATTTTTATTTGAAAATAACCATGGAAAATTATAATGGAAGATTCAAATCATTGAGTGGTCATGCTAGTGAGAAAATCTATTTATGCCATAATCGTTATAACAATGACTGTTCTCCCAGTTTTAGAAAATATTACATTGGTTATAAAATTATAATAAAATTATTTTTATTTTTTAAAAAAGTAAACCATATGTAAAATCTACTTTAAAAAATTGTTGTAAAATAATAAAAAAATTATATATTTATGAAAACATGGATATGGAAGAAAATGGATTTCCGAATAAAGATAGATACCAATTTGGTTTTTGTTAATTTTTTTAGAGTATTGATTACATAAAGATAAGAAAATTAAAGGGAAAAAATGTTTTCCAGAAATAAATAATAGAGAATGAAATAAAATTCACTTATTATATATGGATCATATAATTTACCTCAATGTAAATTCAGGCATAAATAATCTTTATTAAAAAGATATTGAAACAGAAATCCCTTAGTAGAAGTTTAACTTGATTCATAAGAACTATAAATTCATCTAAAATAAATTTAAAATTATTATAATTCTATAAACAACTATATTAATACATATAATATGATTTATTATACACTTATAAAATTTCAATATCCGTTTATTACTAATTCTTTATTAAAAAAATCTTTTCTAGGTTTTAACTGTTTTGTTTTTTCATGAACATTTTTGTTCAAAAATTATGATCCTTTTCATTTGATCTTGGTTACATCATATTTAAAATATTTATAATTTAATTAGAATAATATCTAATTATTATATATACCTTTAAAACATTCTATATAAAGTAATGAGGAAAAATGAATAACATCATTTCGTGGAGATGATAGTCCATTCGTAGCTTACTCGATATTTCCATTTTTCCATAGATGAAATGAAATAATGGTAAATAATAATTAATATTTATAGAACCATAATAATATCTTAATTATTATATATATTAATTAAATACATCATTAAAAACATCTATGTGTGGTGGTGATGGAAAATGTATCATATCACTTCATGGAGGTGGAATCCCACAAATACACAAGAGCGATACATTAATTTCAAAATTGATGGATAAAGGAGGAAAATAAGGTTATGAAATTAACATAATAAAATATTAGTATATGATATATAATTTTTTTTATATTTTAATGGTTTATAAAGAATTAAAATTGGTAGAAGATGATGTAAAATGAAAGAGATATGTTAAAATGATTACATCTTCTTTGAAAGATCTTCTTTGAATTTATTATTAACAACCCTATGGATTGTATTTTAAAGATAATATAACCTATATAACATGTAAAATGTTGTTTATAACAGGTTTTTAGGGTTTGGTATAGTTAAATGGAACAAGACGATGTGGAAAATAAAGGATAGGTGGTGTACTTTTATAGTGAATGAAATGGAACACTTGAAATTACATAAAATATTTAAATATAATTAATTCAATTTCATATGTGAGTGGAAAAAGGTATCCATATTTTTGAAGCTAAGATAGGTTCAGGTTTAAAACCCTTTAACAAATTAAATTTTTACAGGTTTATGTGGAATATTAAACCTTATCTTTTTTTTAAGACCCCCATTAACCAATTTTAACCTTTTCCATAGCAATAAAAGTTTCAATACTAAATGGTTGTAAATTTATATATAAGGTAAAAATCCAAAAAAAATTGTAAAGGGATGAAATTACAGACTATATAACACCCCCTTATCAAATTTCAATATTTTTATGATTCTAAATCATTTAATAATATATTATTTAACAAAACAAATCTATTAAATTCATTTTAAGAACAATTCACAAATATGGACTTTAAAGACATAAATATTGGTGTGTAATTAGAATATATAATTATAAACCATAACTTATACATTATTATAAACCATAAACGTCTTATTACACCATATTTTAGTAAAAATATTATTTTTCATGTGTTGAAAATTATTTACTTTGATTTTTTTCTACTTCTTTCACAAGAAAAATGTCGACATTGTGTACTCATTTAAGGTAATTATTCCATAATTAAAAATTATAAATAATTTACCATGATAAGAAACCTTATTTATCTATAATTTAACCATTTATAACTAAATATAAATTCTTTTTTCTCAATGAAAAATATTATATTTATTAACACAAAGAGAGTGAGACATTTGATTTATTCTTTACATAAAATAATATTACGGTCATTATCAAAGAGAAATGACATAAATTTTCCATGTATTATAATTTTCCAAGAGGATAGTCAAACTAGAATCATTCAATATAATAATTAATGTCTTATATATATTTTTAAATCCACATCACTTTATTTTTAACATTAATTACCCAATTTACCCTTACTGTGGTAATAAATATTTATCATAGTTACTATTTTTAAATACTAAAAATAAATTTGACCTACTTACACATTTTTGAAATAGTGATTTAAAATATAAATCAGTTTTTATTTTATTAAATTTCTATAAGTGGTCAAAAACCATTTTAAAATAATTTTTCAAAACACAATGGACAGTGGTTTTAGAAAAATGTTTTTTAAGCATAGAAATGGAATTTTTTTATCCCAAAAATATTAAAAATAATTAGATTAATGATTAATTTTTTTATGGAATATATAATCCTTAAATTTAATTTAAATCATTCATAAATAGTGATTAAATTAAATTAATTAGATAAAAACACATTGTTTGCATAAAAATGGGTTTTTAGGAAAACATATCTCTTTTACTTTCAAATTATTTTATCAATTTAAAACCAATGAATTAGTTCTTTACATGTGTAAAATATATTTTTTACAATTTATTTATTATTATTGATACTTTATAATACTATAATTAGGTAAAAATTATTATATTAAATAATAATAATTCTGTAGTATAACATGGTTCATTTAAACTCAGTGTTTCGTGTAACGAAAGCTATCAAATATTTAAAGTATATTTTAAAGAAAATACATATATAATATTATTTTTTTACATTATAACCCTCTTAAATTGAATTATACCCCAAAATTACATCATTCTAATAAATGTTTTTTGGGTGATTATGCTTCATCACATCATTGAGCTCAGATAGCTTACTCGAATTTCTGATTCCTCCAGAGAACATTAGCCTAGTGGGTTATCTGATTCAATATCACTTTATCCAAAAAAGTAATATTTCTACTTCTTAATATTTATAGTAAATATCACTATCTAGTGGTAAAACCTATGAGTTCATTAAATGTGATGTATTAGGTATATAATTCCTCAAAAGAGATACATGGAACACATTGTGAACTTGTGAGATGTTCAGTGGAAATACAAGCGATAAGCTATAATCCCTACTCAATAAATAATATAAAATGTAACAATATACCCAAGGAATATCCATCCATTATTAGAAGAATATCTTAACATTCTTCCATGTAAAAATTCAAAGCAATTAATTCTCATCAATTTTTGAATTTCCGATCTCATCGATGATTGTAAACACAACACTTCTGTCAAATACGAGCTAACATTACATGTTACTATATGGATTCAACCTTATCTAAAATTTCCATCACTATATTAGGTTCTAATATAAGTTATTCTCCAACTTCATCCTAGTATATTGATTCTTTTCACTACTTTAGAGATAGGAATTTATAAGGATCTATCTAAAATCTTGACTGAAATCTATTGTTTTAAGAATACTCAATAATAGGAATGTATTGATCTTAAACAACATTTAAATACATATAAAAGGATATAAAAATATAATTTATGTTTTAAATTGTTCTCCAATACTAAAATTAAATCTTAGGATGATATAAAATTCTAAAAAACACCATATCTATAGCGTGATGAAGACTTTGTTAGAAATTTAATGTAAACTTCATATTTTGGTCAGATAAAATACTATGTTTTTGTCCATAATAATTTACAACTTCAACAACATACATTATATAAATATAATAAAGTGAAAAATATTCCTTCACAAAAATTAAATTCATTTATTTCATATGTTGATCGACAAAAACCCAAATATCGTTATGGATAATAGATGTTTTGTTGAGTCTGATGATAAAATCCATGGTGATTTATTACAATTTATTTTATTGTATGGGTAATTTTGGTATAATACATTTAATGATTCCTCCCATTATTAACTTTTTAAAAGAAAAATAACATAGATACATACTATGTTGTATCTTTCTTCATCTTTCCCACTAGAAATACTCTTTTAGATCTCTGTACATATTTATGATTCCAAGATGTATATGGAATGATGAGATTTGAGCAGAATCCAACATATCCTTCATCATGTCTCATATTTATGGGAAACATACTTTGTCCATGAACCTAATATTCCCCTAACCATCAATATTGAAATTATTAACATTTATCACCTTCTTTAGTAGCTATATATCTTCCTTTTACACTCATTTAATTTTTATATGGATAAATGGTTGAACATTCTTTTGAGAAATATAATATTTTTCCTATAACATCAAGATTAACCTATCAATAAATTACAAGTCCAAAAATAATGGATTTTTTATCCACATCATTGATAATCCACCAAAATTCATATGACTCAAAGCATTAACCACTTTATTCACATTCCTAGTTTGGTAATGTATTGTGAAGTCATAATATTTAATCAACTCCAACCATAGTCTCTATTGAATATTAAAATCTTTATGAGTGTATATATTTCAAATTTAATGATTAGTATATATATGACACTATTAATAATAATTATAATCCATCTATATATTTAATGAAACAATTACCACATTAAACTCTATATCTCGAGGTAGGTAATTGTTTTCATGAATCTTCAACAATTGTGATAGATAAACTAACAGCATGACATTATTCATGAGTAAAAATACTAGTCTATTCCTAAATTCATAATTATAGATCCCAAAACCTTATTCACAATAGGGTAATGTAATCACAAGTTTATTGAAAAAACTTCTTATCAGCTCCTTGAAATTTTCCTCAAATTCATCTATCCAAAGGAACTTAACTCTCTTATAAGTTAAATTGGTGAGTGGATAATATATCCATGAGATATTATAAGAAACAATGAGATAACCTAAGGATGCAAAATATGGATATCAGTCATAGTGGTTTGTCTAATCTATTGATCAATGACATTCATCTTTGATGGATCCACCTATATACCCTAGATTGAGATTATATGACCCAAAAATGAATCATTCTAGATATAAAAATCACACTTGGTAAATTTTTTATAAAACATATCCTTCCTTAGGGTATTAAATAAAATTCTAAAGTGATATTTATGCTATTTCATTATATTTTAATATATAATAATGACCTATATAAGGACTACCATAAACTGATCAAGGTAATACTTAACGACTTTATTCATTAAATTCATGATTATAGTGGGAGAATTAGCAAAACCAAATATAATCACTATTAATTAGTTTTGTATATACATAATTTTAAATGATTTCTTGTATATGTATTCACTTATTACCCTCAATTCATAGTTTCCATATCGAAGATAAATCTTGGAAAAATATTTAGAACCTTGTAATTTATCAAACAAATAATTAATATGGGTTATATGATACTTATTCTTGATTGGGATCTTGATATGTTCCCAATAATTGTAGTGTATCAATGATCCATATTTACTATTAATAAAAATAGTAGGCTCACTTTCTGATAAATACTTGAAAAAATGAATATGTTATCAATATTATACTAGAGTTGCTTAATTAATTCCTTCAACTCAATGAGGGCCATTCTATATGATGTTTTTTAAATAGCTATATGTCCAAGTATGAGTTATATTTTAAACTCAAAATAACGATACATAGGAGGATTGTGAAGCTTTTATATATATATATAAAGCTTCCATTTAATAATACCATCGATGTTGATTTTCTCCCAAACCATTTGAGATAAATACCTCTTTTGAATAGAAATTAAGACCCATGCAATGGGTGTCATTTCAAATTGGAGTCTATATTTTCCATCGCACCAATAAAATATTATATATTTTCTAGGAATATAAAATGTTAATTCCCTTTATTGATAATTGATATGGTATTTATATAGACAAGGAATATGTATACCCAAAATATCATAAAATTAAACTAGACGAAGAATATTGAGATTTATATAAAGTATACTTCAACAAAATTCAATCAGAGAATAATCATATACTTGAGTAAAATAATCATTCCATTAGGTTTTTTCATTGATAATTCATCATCTAATCATTTAGGCTTCAATGTGATACCCTTATAAAATTTATTATATATAAAAGAGTGGGTCAATATAGAATCAAATAAGACATCAATAGTTCCAGAGAGGATTGTAAGTGTACCTTTCATCTCTTAATTATCTTAACCCACATTGGTAATATTAATCACATATGATTTTTATTTTTCACTATGATTAAGATTTTTCTAATGTAAATCATCATCACTAACCATGAAATTTTACCATTGGCTAACATAATGCATATATACTTTGCATTTGAAACAATGGAGTTTGGGTGGTTCATTTTATGTATATTTGTCTCTATTCACATAATTACCTAACTTCTTCCCATCGATTGGACATTAAATTTCCAAATAAACTTATTTTATACACTTAAAATAATTTATTAGTCCCCTTAAGACATATTACTCTATATTTTCTTCTACACTTCTTACATAAAGGAATAATCGTCATCTTATCTCCATGGTTTTTGTTATTAGAATTTACTTTAAATCCCATCATTGTTTTATTATCAAATCTATGAGATTTATGGGTTTCTCTAATATCTATTTATACCATGGTAAAACATGAGACGACTTATGTATATCTACCTAAGTCAATTATTCATAATACACATTCTAGACCTTGTTTTAAGCTGCTAAAGAATTAATCATCCTAAATTTATAGATACATGATAAGACCAGAAGAGTACCTCACATGTCTTGTATAATTTTACTCATAGGTACTAACCATGTTGTCATGAAATTTAAAATTGATTATGTTTTTAAGTTTGATTTATTGTCTAGGGTAGACCCTAGTTCATCTTTTAAGGAGGATTGATATCTTTTGAGTGTTAATTTTTAATAAGAATAACAAAAGAGGGGGATGGTTTCAAAAATAGTTTCTTGAAAGTAACATAATTTAAAGAGTTATAAATTTTTAATACGATGTTGATTGTGAAAAAATATGAGATCAATAAGTGATAATTGCACTATTACAACAATAATTGAAGAGTTCCTCATTTTCAATTGATTTTTAGGTTTTAGTGTAATCCTTTAGTTGATGGTTAAACAAGATTTTGGGTACCCACAAGCCTCTTATAATGATGTGATTAGAACAAAAACATGACATAAAAATTATGTAGTCAAGTTCCATCCCCTTAGCATGATTTATGTTTTCTAAAGGAATATTTAAATCTCAAATGGTTGGGAAAGAAAGGGGTTTTTATGTATTCCAATCAGAACAACACAAGAGGCACACTTAAAATCGCACACGAATCAGTTATGAACTATTTTTTTTTCAATTCAATGAATCAAAAAAAAAGTTAAGATACATTTGAAAGAAAAATTCAAAAAACAATATATTCCTAAACAGTAGATAATTTTGTGCTAGAAGTCCTTCTTCAAGTGTGTAGCTCCCTCGTAGTGATCACCACCCACTTAGCTCGACAACGGGAGGAGGAGAATGCTTTGGTGGAACCCCTTATTCATTGTTTATCCCCCTAAAGGATAGGGGCCTCCAGAACTTCTATGATTAGTAAGAGACTCCAATAGTACTCCAAAATGCAAGATATTGGAATTTTGTTCGAACTTAAAAATGAGGTACCCATAGTTCCTTTTAATAGCCAAAATGGAACATGGTATTGAGCACCCATTTGTTCAGATACCACTTTTGTCTCGGTTTTAGACTAGTAGAAAGCTATATCACGACTTGACCAAAAGATAATAGTTGTTGTTTGGACTCTTGACTATCTTCCTATCAAATTTTGAGTCCATTAGACAACTTAAAGGGGATATATGATCAAAATACCAAACCAAACCTTGGAATTCAGTCATATTTGGTCCCCTAGACAGAATGTTTGGGATAGGCCACATGATTGCTGAATTGGGCTTCAGTTCCTTCAAAAGAGTTGTAGAACATGATGTTTTTGGTCTGATCACAAAGTTTCATACCCTTTGGATTCACAGAATTTTCATACATATCAAAACAGTGGAAGGATCCCCATGGGATGCTATGCAGTTTGGTCCATTTTTCTTTTAGATAATCTATGGGGCCTCCAAATCATCTCCACCTTCAATGAAAATATCAAAAGAAGTATAATATAAATTTTAACTGATATAAGCACAAAATAATTGAATCTAAAATGAATTGAATTTTGTTAATATATTTTGAATTTACAATTCACGTTCAGTTTAAAACAGTGATGCAATGGTGAAAATGTAACAGTGAATCACGGTGCAATCACACCCCCACACCTAAACATTTTCACTCTTCAAAAAAGTTACATTTTCAGAAATTATGCTTGTATATATTACCAACAACATGAATATTTAACATTTTATTAAATTTTAATTCATTAATGTAATGTGATCAATGCACAATCCACACCAAGGAGTTCTTCCTAGTGAAAATGGAAAATGATGTCTCTTAAATCATATCCTAGTGAAATTCAAAAAGATTCATAATAAAAAATTGACAAAAGAATTAAGAAGTCAACCATGACACTAACTATCCACGTGTGTGTGTGAAAACCATTCCATGCTATTCTTTAAAATTTTTATCCTATAAATATAGGTTATTTTAACATTTTTCATCTTAAATGATTTTGTCCACAAAACCTACCCTACATCATTTGCAATCATATTTCAGGACCCGCTGACTTTAGCATTCCTAGAAGTCAAACCATAATCTCCCGACCTAGATATCCCCATATATTGCAAATTTCATCACTCCCCAATTTATTTTTTTCCCAATGTTTCATTTGGAAAAAATCTAACACTCGCATCTCAACACTTATTTCATCTCCTCATGACAGTAATTGTAATAGTTATAACAAGATCAAAGGTTGACGATGAGTGGTTTTCAACCTGTCTAGGACACAACCAAATTTTTTTTTCTATTTTCTTGAGGGTGTACAACAGTCGGATATCAGGTATACATACACAGGTCAATCTGGTATAGTAATGAAAGATTTCTGATAAGGAACAAACATATGGAAATATCATTTTATGATGAAAAATATTGACCTAACATATAGTTACCTTCTATGAATAATGAAATATTCACACTTTGTGGTTTGGTGCAAAAATGTGTGGAGATACTAGTGACATAGTTTCCCCAAAACTACTCACACATGGGGCATCAATCATCTCAAAGGTTTCATAGATATTGAACTATTTATTTTATTTATAGAAAAATAATTCACTAAAAATCACTCCTTGATGTTAAATTCTTAGAAAAAACCATTCAATAATAACATTAGGTTTTCATAAAATGTTAAATCAACATGGAATAAAAAATTTCAACATGCATTTTCAGTAAGTTCCATGATTTGGTGAGCATACGAGGGTGAGTAAATATACCATAAACAAGGGAAAAAAGAGTAAAAAGAAGAAAGGTGATGAATATCCTAATGAACTGTACAAGATTTGGAAAAGTGAAAATACCATAAAGACGGAGAAAAAGAAAAGAAATAAAAAATATGGTGAAAATCCTAATGAACTAAAGAATATGGGGAAAAGTGAAAATAACATAAAGTAGGTGAAAAAGATAAGAAAGAAAAAAGACGATGAAAATTCTTATCTAACACAAGAATGTACCCATCCCACCCCCCCACACCTAGAGTGTGCATTGTCCTCACTATAATGAAATAGAATGTGGGAAAGAATGATAAAACATGGTGGGTGTTATTGGTATGTTGCTTCTTGAACATGGAGTTCCTCCATCTTGGACTCCGAAAGGGCTTCGTGGAAGTGCTTTAGTCACTACCCATTGATAGTGAATGTTTTTATAGTTTCTTCATTTTGAACCTGAAAAAAAATGATGATACATTAGTAACAATGTATTGTCCAAACCAATGAGAACGAAGCTTACCTGGATGCAACTTTAGCCTTGAATTTTATCAAAGTACCTTCTTCCTAATATGGAATTAACGATGATGGATGGGATGGTCGTGGGCAGGCTTGGTTTACTCCATATAAATCATATAGTTCTCATATGAATCTATTATAATTTTCTCCATCACAAGAATTTGATACTTTATAGGAGCACCTTCCCTAGAAATATTAGAATTACATTGTTTGATAGCCCAGTAGGCCTGGTGATTAATCTCAATAGGTAGGTGACAACTCTTCCCAAACACAAGCCCATGGGGTAAAATTCCAATGGGACTTTTGAAATCAGCAATGTAGTCCCATAAGGAATCATCAAGTCTAAGAATCTAATCTTTTCTATTAGGTTGAACCATTATTTCAAGAATATATTTTACTTCTCTATTTGGCACCTCGGCTTGACCATTGGTCTATGGGTGATAAGAAGTAGACAGTCGATGACTATACCCATACTGACACAAAATAGATTTCATTGTATTGTTGTAGAAATGAGAACCCTCATCAGTGATGATGAACCATGGTAAGCCAAACCTATAAGAAATTTGTGTTCTCAAAAATTCCACACCTGCCATAGAATCATCAATCCTTGTAGCTCGTGCCTATACCCATTTCGATACATAATCAACTGCCAGATAAATGTACAAGTTGCCAAAGGAATTGGGAAATGGACCCACAAAGTCAATACCCCAAACATAAAAAATATCACGAAAGTGAAATGGGTTTTGGGTCATTTTATTTAATTTAGATACATTATCTATTCTTTGATAATGAGGATATGACATAAAAAAATCATGGGCATCCAAAAACAGTATAGGCCGAAAGAGACCAGAAACAAGGAAATTGTGAGTAGTCCATTGGGGACCAAAGTGGACCCCACAAGCCAGAGTATGTAAGAATCTAAGGATAGATTGAATCTTGCTATCAAAAACACAAAGCGTAAAGACGTGATCACTACATGTGTGCTAGATGTAGGGTTTATACTAAATGTACCAACGAGATTCATTTTTTAGATGACTAGTTTGGTTTTTTTGATATCAATATGAATGAAATATTCTACCAAATAATTTTCAATTTTATAAAACCAAGGAGTTACATCTTGCACTCGGTACAATTTCTCATCGGGAAACATATCATTTGTAGGAATATAGGGGGATGAGTCAATGACCAAGGATGGGGGAATCCTACTAATATGGTCAGCAACCACGTTCTCTTATCTTTTTTATCTCTAATTTATAGATTTAATTCTTGATGGAGGATCATCCAACGAATGAGAAGTGGTTTGGATTTCGGTATCTTAAGGAGATACTAGAGGTCTGAATGGACTGAGAATAGAATTACTTTGGACCCCAAAACGTATGACCTGAATTTTTTCAAGGCAAACACAATGATAAGGAATTATTTTTTAGTTGTGGTGTAGTTTTCATAGGAAGGGTCCAAAGTATGTGAGGCATAAGCAATGACATGTGGAGCTTGATCGACCCATTGTGATAAGACTACCCCAACTCCATTGTTAGAGGCATCACACAAGATCTCAAATGGTAAATCCAAGTGAGGTTGTGGGAATACTGGGAGTGATGTGAGACTCCATTATAACTTACTTAAATCTTCCTTAAATTCATTGTCAAAAACAAATTCCTTTTCTTTCTGGAATAATGGGGAGAGGGGTAGTAAAATCTTACTAAATTATTGAATGAAACGACCATAAAATCTAGCATGACTGAGGACAGACTGCAAAATCCCATACATTTTTGTGTAATGGTATGGAAGAAATGACATCTTTTGGTCAGAGTGGATACTCAAGAGGGGGAGTGAATTGAGTTCCAATAAAAATTTCTGTTAAAATTATTTCTCTTAAAATCCCCCAATTTAAAAACAAAGTTAAACTGTAGTGAATCTATACAGAGTGTAAATGTTCAATAAGTTTCTCAACGATTGATTAGGTCTCAGTTGACTTAATCTGAATATTAAATTAACTTTTGAAACTAACTTACTAGTTTACAATAAGTATAAACACATGCTAATTTAACTATCAAAGTAGCTTTAAAACAGTTTTGTATTTCAAAGTAATAAGCAGCGGAATGTAAAAATATATATGTAATACTTATAGACTTAAAATAAAAGCACAGCAAAGTTAACCAAGAGGTTCAGTCTCAAGCCGAGACTTAGTCCTCTCAACAATTTACATAAATTGATCCAAACCCTGGATCGGGTTTAAAAAACAGTACACTACTGTCCAGGTCCAAAGACCTCTACCACAGTTCTTCGTGGGAAAATCAAACAATAGGACACATGCTGTTTAGGTACAAAGACCTCTACCACCATCCACAGAGGGAAACAAAAGAGTTATGGAGTATGAGTGAGGAATTAAGAATCCTCTAGTTTTTCATAGGAGATAGTGTGTGTGTAAAATAAATAGGGTACACACACTGCTCAAAATTTAAATGAAAGAATCACTAAGAGAAGTATGATTGAGTTTAGAAATTCTTTAGTGGTTAGCATTGTAGCTCTTGACTCGTTTGGTGTATCAGAAAAGCTTCTGAGTCCTTCTCTGGGTTTTCTCAAGAAAATAGAGTGTCGTTTTCTTCTTTAATTCTTGGTCCAGCTTAACAGCCTGAGTGCATGAAATTTTTGTTGTAGTTCATCACTCAAGATGCAGCTTGTGTTCTCTTCTAGAATATGTTTCTTCGTGTATGTCCAGGATTCATGGAGTATGGATGTAGACTAGTGAGAAATGCTCTACATTTGAATGCAGTTCTGCTCTTGTCTCTTTCACCCTTCGTGTGTCTTCTTAGTGCCTTTCATGTCACATATATCCATATATCTGGAGTTCTCTTTTTGTCCCTTTATAGTTTTCAGGTTTGGTAGAAAAGAATAATCACCTTTAGCATGGGTACTAGATACGGTTCCCTGACATGCAACAAAAATCAGTAAATAACATTAACTGCATTAAAACCATCAAATATAACCATTATCTAAATAAATAAATAGTATGAAGAGTATAGGGTTTGACTGGTTGGTCAAGCATTTGTAGCCTTTTATTGGTAGATGTTCACGGTGGACTTTGTGTTGCAAAACCTTCCATCGATAGCTCTTTTGAACTTTCATCGGTAGCTCATATACTGGTGACTTTAGTTCCATCGGTATCTCTTGTTATCAGTAGCTATTGTTATCGGTAGATTTTGATCCATAGGTTGGTGTCTCTCCATCGGTAGCTCATTGCATCATTAATCTATCAGTAACTACTGGTAGACATGCACATCGGGAGCTCATCTGTTCTGTATCGGTAGACTGGATCTGTGAACTGGTTCTATCAGTAGACTTCTGTCTATCGGTAGCTCTGTACATATCAGTGACATTAGTGTATCGGTGACTCTATCTATCAGTAGACTAACTCTATCGGTAGACTGAGTACTGGTAGATCTAGCTAAACGCAAACCAGTGACTTAATACATATCTGTTTTATACAAAACATATCCGAATGGGTTAGGATTACTTCAGAGCTTATATAGACATGGACAAACAATGATTAAACTATCTCAGGGATTATTTTAATATTTTTATCATCTTGAGCACAGATTGAAAGAATTAATATATAGGAAAATATTATATTGATATTATCAAAGTATATGAAAGCATAAATGGGATTATCAAAACATGTGATGTCAACTATCTCCCTATTTTTTATAATCACAACTTATGATAATATCATTTTAAAAAAATTATAACAGAGGATATATAATTAAACTCAATTTTCTCAGAGAAAATAGTATGGTATAAAACATAATTTATCAGAGATAGAATTAAATGTATCAGAGATAAAAGAAAAATCCATGACATCAGAGGTAAAATTTATTAGTATTAGAGAACTAAATGAAATGATATTAGAGGATGAGAGAAAAGGCACTGGTATTAGAAGATGAAATTCAAAGGTATCAAAGAGGCAAAGCATGATAGCTTTTGGATAAAATTTCTCCCCCTTTCATTAATATCTCTCCCTATGGGTTAATATGTCTTCCTATTTTGATACTTAGAGAGTCTTTCTCCCCCATTGTAAAATATTTCTCCCCCTTTGTGATAATCAAAAAGTGGGAAATAACAAAGAGAAATAGAACAATAGGAATAGAAGAAAATCACTTGTATTAAATGTTACAAAAAGGTAAAAAAAAACAGAAAACAAAATACATAGGATCCCTATCAAATAGTCCAACCACTTGATCAATCCATATCCTCAAGGTGAGATTTTCTCTTGGGATCAGAAGATGATTCAGGTGGTGAGGATGCTGGTGAAGGATTAGGAATTCTTGAAATGACCACAGGAGGTTGAGCAACTAACACTTTGCATATCCTGTATTGAGTAGTCCTTTGTGTGATTATAGGTGTGAGGCTTCGAATGGTTTGGATAGGAGTCAGCTGAATTGGAGAAGCAATAGAGGAAGAGGTAGGAAAATCAGGAGGGACAATCACTAGCCTAACATCAACATACAGAAAATGCATCAATAGATATCTGAAATCCATAATGATTCCTCCTCCTCTCTCCATAGTGGATCTGAATTCATCCTTGTTCACTATTAACTTGTCCAATACTAGAGTCAATTCTCTTATCTTGCTAACTTTCTCTCTGAAGGATTGACTTACATTAGGCAGTTTCATATTCTCAATCAGAAGCTTGAAATGACTGGTCATTTGGGTCTTTGTGTAAATTCTGGAGAAATATTAGTCCACCATTTATTTCAATTCTTTTTGAGAGGCAGAGGCTTCTCTCATGTAGTCGTGGACTAGCTTCATAATTTTTCTGGCTGAATCTCTAGTAGCGATAAAAACTCTACTCAGTTCAGATGAGTCCACAGAGCCACTGGTTGAGGCAGAACCAAGCTCCTCTTTCATCATAACTCGAAAGTGATTCAAATCCATCGAAGGTTTAGATGTAAGAGAACCAACAGAGAATGATATAGTCTCTTTGATGCTTTTGGTCAATCCACTGATAAGATTACGAACTTGGGAATCCTGGATTGTAATATGATGTTTCATAGAAGTTTTCAAACCTTCAAATACTAAAACCATCTGGCTTACAATACTCTTCACATAAGCTAATTACTTATATGTTTGGGATTTTGAGCTCATGTAAGATTCTAATGAAACAACATATTCCTTTAGAGCTTCATGATTTGCTTCTAGTCCAGAAACTTGAGCCCGAAAGTCTTTAACTTCTTCAACTATTTTTCCAATAAAGGGTGATAAATTACAGGTAAGAGATAGTTCAAAAGATCCTTCCAACATAATCATTTCTTCAGCAAAACTATGCTTCATCTCAACAACTAAGGCCCTAAAATATTCTTTCAGCTCATCCATTAAAATATCCATATCATCCTTGGTAACCAAATCAATAGGTGCAACTAGTACAGATTCTCTTTCAGAGGCTAAACTAACCACAAAGTTAGTCATAACTGATTGAATTGAAGATACCATAGAAACTTCCATTTTATTTAACTCTAACACAAAACAATCCTTAATTTTTTTCCTCATCTTATCCAGGTCATGCATTTTGACCACATCTTCAGGCAATAATTCAGATTCAATATCATAAACAATTTTTGGTCTATTTAGAGATAATTCATTATCTGAATCAGGATAGTCTAAACCACATACTACAAAACCAGGGGATTTTTCCCAATTATTAAAACCAACATCCACTGTAACACTTCCAAATTTAGATTGATTCTCCCCCCCAATGGATGCATCCTCAATTAGGATAGCAGCAATCTAAGCATCATGCTCAGCAACATTCTCAGCAATTCTTTCTTCCTGAGGAGAATCTTCCACTATCATTTCCATTACTACAGCAGTAGGAGGGTCTTCTGGATTAGGCAAGGGTATGTCAACTTCATTTTCTTCCTCAGTTGGTACTAAAGATTGTCCAATCACTAGACTCAAGCTCAAATCAGCTGACAGAGATGCTTCACTCTCATGAAAATATTCTTCATTTTCTATAGCAGCCACTTCAAGAGCCTCTAAAGAAGCTTCTTCATTATCTGATTTATGATGATCTAGATTTTCAAGAGATGGGCTAGGAGGTATGTCAGGGTCTCCTCCTTCATCCGCAAAGGACTCTTCCTCTTCTGAATCATCACTGTATTCTGGCTCTTCTTCATCAGGTCCCAGACCTGGATCCCTCACATCCTTTGGTCTTGAAGGATGATCCATAGGATTAAACTTGTCATACACCCTCTGGTCATCATTGACCAATTCTCCTCTCAAAGGGTTCTAATTTAATTTCATGTACTTATAAACTTTAGTTGTGATACAGAAATTATTCTTCACTACCACTGTCTCATCTTGAGACTCAGCAACCCCTTTTACCTTGATCATCACAGAGATCAACATAGAAAAGAATAGGGCATTTGTCTTTGATTTCTACCTTGTTATATCTTCCATCTGGAGCATCAACAATCTGCACAAATTAACCATTACACAATGTCTTAAGAGGTACAGGGGATAGATATCCTGATATCTCAAATTGGAAAAGTCTCCTCTCCTCGGTATCAAGAAATGTTGAACAAAATTGAACAGTAATATGTTCTCTCCATCCATTTCTGCAACAACTACTTGTCTTTGACTTCCATCACCAGTCTGCTCTTCAAAATCATTATCATAATCGAAAATGAAACTAGTAGGTGGCATGGCTCTCGCGACATATCCAGATACTACTTAATGTCGAACTTTCAAGCACTAATCCCATTTAACAGATGAAAACGACATCTCCTTTCCATTCACAAAAGATGTTACTCGATTTTCATTCTTTGATTCTTCAAGGGTTATAAAATTGTAAAACAGTTTCACTAATTGTGGAAAGTAGGGACCATTGTCGTTCAAAAAACACTCTACCCATTTTTGATCTTCATGAACTTTGAGAACTAAGGATCTTATAGGAAGAATCCATTCTACACACATTTCCTTTTCAATCACAATAACTCAATTTTGTAGATGAGGATTCACTATTCATCTCTGCGACCTAGTTCTAAAAACACTAACTCTACCACTTTCTTCTTGCTCGGTCCTCTGCTTCTTTGTTTTTGGTTCAACAGAGTTATCTCTGATGGTAGGAAGTTTGGTTTCTGTCATCGCTGGTTCGAAGGATTTAGGGTTCTCTAAGGATTCGAGATCTATGGTTTGAGGGTTAAGGTTTGAGGCTCGGTGGATTTAGAAGTAGCTCAGACTTTAGTTTTATCATTTAGGAATCATAAAATAGATAAATAAAATGAAATAAAGTAAAAACGATTCATATTCTGGTGGCAGACAGACATTTTAATACAACACACACATCAGTGAAAATTTCTATCGGTGAGGATTTCTATCAGTGTGAAGTTTACATCGGTGAGAACTTCACATCGGTGAGAACTTCACATCGGTGAGATTATCACATCGGTGAGAACATCACATCGGTGAGGTTATCACATCAGTGAGAACTTCACATCGTTGAGGTTATCACATCGGTGAGAATATCTACCGATTGAGGTTAAACATTCCTAACTCGTGTCTAATTTAACATAACCTATCTGAACTCAAATGTTTAGTGAAAATATCGTCTAATTGATGTTTAGTACCTATAAACTCAATAATAATATCAACCTTTTGGTAATGATCTCTCAAGAAATGGTTCCTTACATCAATGTGTTTGGTCCTAGAGTGAGACACAGGGTTCTTCGCGATATTTATTGCACTGGTGTTTTCACAGTTGATTGAAACGTGCTTAATATAATATCCATAGTCCAAAAAAGTGTGTTTCATCCACATAATTTGAGTACAACAAATACCATCAGCAATGTACTCTACTTCGGCAGTGGATAATGCTACAGAGTTATGCTTCTTACTACACCAAGATACTAAGGACATTCCCAATAAATGACATGTTCCTGAAGTGATTTTTCTATCCAACTTTCAACCAGAAAAATCAGCATATGAATATCTCATTAACTCAAAGGGTTGTCCTTTTGGGTAAAACAAACCAAAGTTTACAATATGTTTAAGATACTTAAAAATTATTTTAACAGCAAGTAAATGAGATTTTTTGGATTAGCTTTAAATCTTGCACACATAAACACACTAAACATAACATCTGGTCGACTAGTAGTAAGGTAAGGTAAGATTCCAATCATACCTATGTAATTGGTTTGATCCACTGGTTTCCCAGTTTCATCTGCATCCAACTTACAAATTGTACTCATAAGATTTTCACTTTCCTTAATACTATCCAAACCAAATCTTTTTAAAAGATCCTTTGTATATTTACTTTGATTCAGAATAATACCATTTTCATTTTGAAACACTTGAAATCCATGAAAATATTTATGTTCTCCCATTAAACTCATTTCAAATTCATTTTGCATACTCTTTGAAAAATCAGTACACAAAGAATGTTTAGAAGATCCAAAAATAATATCATCAACATAGATTTGAACTATTAAAAAATCTTTATAAATTCTTTTAATAAAAAGTGTTGGATACGCAATCCCTTTAGTAAAACATTTTGAAATAAGAAAATTACTAAGTCTATCATACCAAGCTCTTGGAGCTTGTTTTAAACCATATAATGCTTTAGAAAGTTTAAAAACATGATTTAGAAAATGATGATTAGTAAATCCAGGTGGTTGTTCAACAAAAACATCTTCAACAATAAAACCATTTAGAAAAGAACTTTTTACATCCATTTGATATAACTTGAAATTCAGATGAGCAGCATATGCAAGTAAGATCCTAATGGCTTCTAATATTTCTACAGGTGAAAAGGTTTCCTCATACTCTATACCTTTCTCATGAATATATCCTTGTGCAAGTAATTTAGCTTTGTTTCTAACTATGTTTCCAGACTCATCCACTATGTTTCTAAAAACCCATTTTTTTCCTATTGTTAAAGTGTCCTTAGGTCTTTCAACTAATTCCCAGACATTGTTTCTTTCAAATTGATTTAACTCTTCTTGAATATCCATTACCCAAAATTCATCATTGATAGAATCATTGATATTTTTAGGTTCTATTTGTGAAAGAAAGGCTTGATGTTCAACCTGATTTCTTAGAGAAGCTCTAGTATGTGTCCCTCTATCAAGACTACCAACAATAGCATCCAAAGGATGATTCTTTGAAATCATTGTTTATCTAGTAAAGGTAGGACTAGAAATTTCAGGTTCATCTATTGTTTCGGGTTCCATAGCAGCAGATTCTGGAATATGTCCAAAACTGGATGTTTTTACAGAAGGTTCTTTAGATTTATCATTAAGGTCCAGAACACTCAAATCTTCCTCAAGATTTTCAAGAGAGGTTTTAGGTTCATGTGGATCAGTTTCATCAAACTTGATGTAAACAAATTCTTACACAGATTTGGTTCTCTTATTAAAGACCCTATAGGCTTTTATATTTAAAGAATATCCAAGAAAAATTCATTCATCACTCTTAGAAGCAAACTTGTCCAGATTATCCTTGGTATTAAGAAAAAAAACTTTGCAGCCAAAGACTCTAAAGTAACTAACTTTAGGTTTTATATTATTCCACAACTCATAAGGGGTCTTCTTAAGAATAGGTATAATTAGTACTCTATTAATGATATAGCATGTTGTATTCACAACTTCATCCCAAAAGTAAATAGGCAGGTCATATTCATTAATCATGGTTTTAGCTATTTCTTGAAGGGTTCTATTCCATCTTTTTACTACACCATTCTGCTGAGGTGTTCTAGGAGCATAAAAGTTGTGACTATAGCCATTATGCGAGAATTAAGATTCAAACTCATGATTCTCAAACTCACGGCCATGATCACTTCTTAGAGTTTTAATCATAAGTCCACTAATATTTTCTATAGATTTGGAGTATTTAGCAAAGTAAGAACAAGATTCACTTTTGTGAGCTAAGACGTATACCCAAGTATATCTAGAAAAGTCATCTACTAAAACATAGACATAGTTCTTCCCATTTAAACTAGAAACTCTATATGGTCCAAACAAGTCCATGTAAACTAGCTCAAGAGGTTGAGAAGTTGAAACTTCTTTCTTTGATTTAAAAGAAACTTTTTGTTTCTTTCCCTTTTGGCATGGATTGCAAACATTGTCATTTGGGAATTAAAGTTTAGGTAGGTCTCTAACTAAGTTCTTCCTAGTTAATTTTCTAAGTGAATAGATGTTGTAGTGTCCTAATATTCTATTCCAAAGCCAAAAATCTTTATGAATAGCATTGAAACAAGTAACATGCTACTTAGCTAAAGAATTTAAATGAACTGCATGAACATTTTCATTTATTAAAGAAGAAAATACTAAAACATTTTCAGAATTAAAAACATTAAAAGAATCATTTTCAAATTTTACATTAAAAACATCATCACACAATTGAGAAATACATAATGGGTTATACTTAAGTCCATCAACCAATAAAAATTTAGAAATTAAAACTGAATTAGTGTTACCAATCTGGCCTAGGCCGATGATCTTTCCTTTAGAATTATCACCAAAGGTGACGTGGCCTCCATCAACCTTTATTAAAATTTTGAAACATGAATAATCTCCAGACATGTGTCTTGAACATCCACTGTCCATGTACCATTCCTTCTTGTGAGAACTCTTCAAACAAGTTTCCTACAAAACAGATTTAGATAGGAAATTATTGTGGTACCCAGATCTTCTTGGGTCCAGAAAGGTTAACAATCAAAGCTTTAGGTACCCATATTTGTCTTATGGGTCTCATATAATTTCCAAAATCAAAAGATTTTTAATGATAAACATTATTTTAAATATAAACATATGAATAACTGGTTGAAGCATAGGTATTTCCAGAACTAGAATAAGTATAATTTTGTCCAGAATTAGGAATAAATCGATTTTTAGTGAACTGTCTCTGTCCAGGTTGGTATCCCAAACCTGTAGTGTATTTAGGTGCAACTTGTTTACCTAACACTTGAGTTAGTGTATCCTTTCAAATTTTAAACTTCGCTAAGTCTTTTCTAAGTTTCTGATTTGACATTTTCAGTTCTGTATTTTCCATTAACAGGTGATAATTTTTCTCTTTTTCAATAGTAAGTTCGGTTTTAACCGTAGTAGTGAGAGAATGTTGTTTCTTTAATGATTAGTATTTTTCTTTAACTTCATTGCATATCTCTTGCAGCATATTACAGTATTCAAATAGGTCATCTTTAGACATATTTTCATCATTGTCTGAGTCACTATTATTTCCAGAATAATAATCATTTAGTACAGGGGAAATAGGTAGTTCATAGGTATTGGTCATAAAGCACATGTTGGCATGATTCTTCTCAGAATCAGAAACTTCATATTCACATGTTCTGTCCTCAGATGCAATCCAGGTAGTATTCATAGCTTTCTTGTACTTATTGTCCTTATAATCATATTTCTTTTGACTTTTAATTTTGGACAATCAGCCATGATGCGTCCTTTCCTTTTACACTCCTAGCAGACTATTTTATTATCCTTGTCAGCTTTCTTCCAATCCTTTTTCCAATGTCCCTTGTGGTCATAGTTTCCTTTGTAGTTATATTTCCTGAAGAATTTCTTCTTCCAATAAAACTTCTTGAATCTCCTAGATATCTGAGCCATCTCAGCATCACTATCTGAATCAGAATCTTCACTGGTTTAACTATCAGTAGGTATTTGAATTTTCTCCTTGTCTTTACTCTTAGAATCCGTAGACTTAAAAACTACAGAGTTTCTCTTAGGTTCATCATCTTCCACCTTATTCACCTTTATTTCTTCCTCATACATCATTAATTTATCAATAATCTCTTTTAATGGCAGTGCTCCAATGTCACATGACTCTAAGATTGAGATAGAGGTGCCTCTCCATCGTTCGGGAAGACATCTGAGAATCCACATAATTTGATCCTTAGCTGGAACAGATTTCCCAAGTGAACTCATTGTATTGCCTATATCATTAAACATGAGATACATATCAGAAATTATGTTCATCAATTTTCATTTTAAAATTTTCATATTTAATAGTATAAGTATTCAATCTCATTTCTTTAACATTGGCCATTTTTTCATGAGAAACACCCAAAGTATCCCATATTTCATAAGCAGTTTTACAAGTAGAAATTCTATTAAACTCTTCATATCCTAAAGCACAGTACATGGAATTCATAGCTTTACTGTTATTATTGTAAGCAGTCTTTGTAGTTTCATCCCAAGTTGTTCTTTCAGTTTCTAGAATTTTATATTGAGATTATATAGTAGTCTAGTTATCAAAACACATGCTTTCTAAATGAATTTTCATCTTAAGTTTCCACTGGGCATAGTTTGTACCATTGATGAATGGTGCACGGTTAGTAGCATCACCCTCTGGTCTATTATCCATAGATAGATATTAGAGAATAGTTTTAAAGAGATACAATTTCGAACTAACAGAAATTTAAGATCTTTAAATATGCAACTAAAATCACAGTTGAAAAAACATAGTATTTCAAAAATCCTTTAACAAAAATGAACCTATGATACCAAATGTTGGTCGGAGTTGATACTCAAAAGGGGGGATGAATTGAGTTCCAATAAAAATTTCTGTTAAATTTTTTTCTCTTAAAATCCCCCAATTTAAAAACAAAGGAAAACTGTAGTGAATACATACAGAGTGTAAATGTTCAATCAGTTTCTCAAAGAGTGATTAGGTCTCAGTTGACTTAATCTAAAGATTAAATTAACTTTTGAAACTACCTTAATGGTTTACAATAAGTATAAACACATGCTAATTTAACTATCAAAGTATCTTTAAAACAGTTTTTTATTTCAAAGTAATAAGCAGCAGAATGTAAAATATATATATGTAATACTTATGGACTTAAAATAAAAGCACAAAAAAGTTAACCAAGTGGTTCAGTCTCAAGATGAGACTTAGTCCTTTCAAAAATTTATATAAATTGATCCACAACCTGGATTGGGGTTAAACAACAGTACACTACTATCTAGGTCCAAATACCTCTACCACAGTTCTTCGTGGGAAAAGCAAACAACAGCACACAGGTAGTTCAGGTACAAATACCTCAACAACCATCCACAGTGGGAAACAAAAGAGTTATGGAGTTTGAGTGAGGAATTAAGAATCCCTTAGTTAAGCATAGGAGAAAGTGTGTGTGTAAAATAAACAGGGTACACACACTACTCAAAATTTAAATGAAAGAATCACTAAGAGAAGTATGATTGAGTTTAGAAATTCTTTAGTGATTATCAATACATCTATAGACTCATTTGGTTTATCAGAAAAGATTTTGAGTCCTTCTCTGGTTTTTCTTAGAAAATAGAGTGTTGTTTTCTTCTTTGATTCTTGGTCCAGCTTAACAGCCTGAGTGCATGAAATGATTGTTGTAGTTCTTCACTCAATATGCATCTTGTGTTCTCCTCTATAATACGTTTCTTCGTGTATGTCCAGGATTCTTGGAGTGTGGATTTAGACTTGTGAAAAATGTTCCACATTTGAATGTTGTTCTGCTCTTGTCTCTTTCACTCTTTGTGTGTCTTCTTAGTGCCTTTCGTGTCACATACATCCATATATATAGTGTCATCTTTCGATCCCTTTATAGCTTTCAGCTTTGGCAGAAAAGAATAATCGCCTTTAACATGGGTACTAGATATGGTTCCTTGACATGCAACAAAAATCATTAAATAACATTAACTTCATTAAAACCATCAAATGTAATCGTTAGCTAAATAAATAAATAGTATGAAGAGTATAGGGCTTGACTGGTTGGTCAAGCATTAGTATCATTTTATTGGTAGATGTTCACGGTGGACATTGTGTCCCAAAACCTTACATCGGTAGCTCTTTTGAACTTTCATCGGTAGCTCATATACCAGTGACTTTAGTTCCATCAGTTGCTCTTGTTATCGGTAGCTCTTGTTATCAGTAGCTTTTGATCCATCAGTAGCTGTCTCTTCATCGGTAGATCTTTGCATCAATAGTCTATCGGTAACTACTAGTAGACATGCACATCGGCAGCTCGTCTGTTCTGTATCGGTAGACTAAATCTGTGAACTGGTTCTATCAGTAGTGTTCTGTCTATCTGTATCTCTGTACATATCGGTGACCTTATTGTATCGGTGACTCTGTCAATCGGTAGACTATGTCTATCGGTAGACTGAGTACTAGTAGCACTAGCTAAACACATACCAGTGACTTAATACTTATCTGTTTAATACAAAACATATCCTAATGGGTTAGAATTACTTCAGAGCTTATATAAACATGGATAAACAAAGATTAAACTCTCTCAGGGATTATTTTAATATTATTATCATCTTGAGCACAGATTGAAAGAATTAATATATATAAAAATATTATATTGATATTATCAAAGTATATGAAAGCATAATTGGGATTATCAAAATAGGTGAGGTCAACTACATCCACTTATGATTTATCTACTTGGATACCATACACCAAAATTTCATGTCCCAAAACTATACCTTCTCACAGCAAAAAATGGAATTCCTCATAATTTAATACAATATTATTTTCAATACAGTGACTTAGGAAAAAATCAATACAACTAAAACATTAATAAAAAGAGTATCCATACATAGTCAAATCATCCAAGAAAACATCCACGAAATTCTCTAGGTAATCCGAAAAAATACTAACCATGCATTGCTAGAAGGTACCTAGAGCATTGCACATACCAAATGGAATCTTACTATATGCAAATGTGCCAATGGCGAAAGTGAAGGTGTCTTTTCCTGGTCTTTAGGGGAAATGTGGATCTGAAAGTATCCAGAATCCCCATCAAGGAAACAGTAGTGGGACTTTCCCACTAGCCTCTCTAGAATTTGGTCAATAAATGACAAATGGAAATGGTATTTTATATTATGTTGCTTTTTTTCGGTGATAGTCATTACAGAAAAACCAAATATTTTACACACGAGTTGAAACCAATTCATTGTTTTCAATTTTGATTATAATTTGGCCAGTTTTTTTGGGAACTACTTGAATGGAACTGACCCATTAGTTGTCTCATATGAGTTAAATGATTCCATAAGCCAATAGTTTTGTTACTTCATTTTTAACTACATATAATAGGTTTGGGTTTAGTCATCGTTGTGCCTACCTCACTTTTTTTGCCTCATAATTTTACAAAATATGATGTGTACAAACTGATGGGATAATACAAGGAATGTCCGCTAGTGTCCATACCTATAATTGTTTATAATCCCTCAAAATTTCAAGCAGTCACAATTCAAGCTCAGGACATTGTGATCTAGCAATGATGAAAGGTAAATTGTTTCCATTCATAAGATATGAATAATTTAAATCTTGAGGCATTTTTTTCAGTAACAATTTTGGTGGATTTTGGATTGATAGGCGTGTTTGTGAATGTGAGAGGTCACTGATCATATCTAACTACTCAATGGTGTCATACTCAATAGAGGAATGAGATTTTACAAGATCATCAGTATCATAAATAGTTATTAGATCCTCAGTGTTCAAGAAATTATCATTTAATAAACATGCATGAAACTTTTCTAGACTACTACAACAATCAACGCCTGATTCATTACCAAGAATTTCAATCAAGGATGAAAGCTTAGAAAGGGGATCAGTGGAATGATAAGAAGTGTTTTTAGGGTAAGGGAGTACATCAATTGAATTACAAGAGGGAGAGATGAATGTTCTTCTTAGAGGTGCTACATGGCATCAACGATGTTGAAATGGGCTATGTCACCCCCAAACACTGAATATAACATTCCACTATGTATATTAATTATGGTTTTTTCAGTTTTTAATAAAGGTATACACAATATAATTGGGTCTTGTCCATTCATCCTATCATCTTCCATTTTAAGCACATAAAAATCAGTAGGAAAAATTAAATTTTGAACCCTCAAATGAACATCCTCTAACACACCAGAAGGCTGTGCTATACTCCGTTTTTCTAGCTGAATGACTATTCCAATGGGCTTTAGTTCACCAACCAACAAAGAAGTGTAAATAAAGTGAGGCATCACATTAATAAAAGCACCAAAATAAAGCATATAATTTGAAAAAGATTACTCCCCTATGGTGCATGGAATCCAGAATGTCCCAAGATCATTGCATTTGGTAGGAAGTGACAGTTCTATCCATGCTGAGACATTTCTCCCCAAACATACCTTCTCACCACCACAAAGTCTCCATCGATGTGTACACATTCATTTTAAATAATTTTTATATCTTGGAATTTTTTTCACAACATAAATCAAGGGGATGTTTACCAGTACCATTTTTCAATCTCTTCAAAATTTCATTATCGAGATCAATTTTATTTTCTTTTCTAGGTTCGGCGGCCCTTTGGGGAAATGGAAGAGGAATGAGTAGGTTGTGAGACTCATCGACATCTACACTCATTCCTTTGGAAGGTCATCTCTCAAGACATATTTTTTCAACATTTGGAATCTTTTTAATGGTTAGGATGGAGGTTTCCTCCAGAGGGGATGACTCTAATAGAAGATTCATTTGAATTTATAGTTGTTTTCCACTCCTAAGGGTGATGGAACTGACATTTACTTTATCTCTAGGGTTGAATAATGGTTGATATGGTAGTTTACCCGACCCGTGACATTGTATTTAACCCATTGAGGTAGCTAGTTGGCCTAATTGGGGTTTTAGGTCTTGTTTGGCTTCTCTGGTGGTTTTTTGAAATTGGATATTATTGGCATCCATTTGTTTCATCACATATTATAGGATAATCTCAGTTTTTGGAGGGGTGGTTGGAAAGGCCTTTGGGGAGGTTGAGGATTTGAGGGTGGTGTTGGTGGATGACTACTCTACCCTAGTTTGTTCCATTGTTTTTTAGTTTGGTTTGAATACCCCCTTGCCTATAAGCATGGATTTCATTACACCCAGGGTTGGATGGAAATTAAGGTTCTTGTCAAAATGGTTGGTTATAGGGGCGGCCCAGAAATATTTCCTCACAACTCTCAAAAGTCTCTCTCAATTGAAGAAATTGGTCAGAGTAGTGGGTATTAGAAGGGAGAATACCACAATAGATGGGAGGAGGATTTTGGGATTTCCCTAGGGAAAGAGAAATTTGTTGAAGAAGGGTACTTACCTCTTCAAACATTGTGTCCACCTTCTTCTCGAATTCGGTACTTTGCATCTCATGGACACCTTGAATGGGTAAATTGCACCTTGTACAAAATTGTTTGGTGTTCTATGTAATGTTCTCAATTAGGGTTCTAGAAGAAATTGGGTTATTATCAACTATAAAACCACTTGATGCAACATCAATCATGTTTCTATCAATATGAATTAAACTTTCATAAAAATATATAATTAAAATTTGATCACTTATTTGGTGGTGTGGGAAACTTCAAAAACCCCATTTAACTGATTCCCAATATTCATGTAATGTATCCCCTTATGACTACCTTATACCATAAATTTCATTCCTTATTGTTTTAGTTTGAGAGGCTGAGAAATATTTTTCTTGAAAATGGTGTTTCATGTCTACCCGACCTCAAATTGGTGAATTAACATAGAAAAGACAGTCTTTTGCAGTGTCTTCTTATGAAAATGGGAATTCAATGAGCTTTACTTTTTTTCATCCACATTATAAGGTTTTAAAGTGGAACAAACAGTATGAAATTAATTTATGTTTTTATACGGATCTTCTCCAGCAAGTCCACGAAATATTGGCAATAAGTTAATTAGACCAGATTTCATTTCAAAATTGGGTGCATCACGTTGTATTTGAATATATGTGGGATTTATATCACCATCTGAAGAGGTTAGTTATTTTAGTATTCGATTTCTTTCATCTATTTTATTCTCGTTAATTTTAGGTTCTAATTTGGTTCTAGATGAAGAGGATTTTATAAAAGACTCAAGTTGTGGGGTGTCTTCCTTCAAGGAGTTGTCTTGTGCATCTCAGTGTCGCTGATGTAGGATCCTCTCTAGTTCAGGTTCGAAAAGAGGTAAGTTTCCAGGAGTATAATGAATCATTTATAGAACCTACCAAAAAAATAAATCATAACACAATAGTATATGAAATTGTAGAAGATAAAAAACATAAATATTCAAAAAAATTACAAAAATAATATAAAAAACATCCACTGAAACCAAAGCGCACCTTGGAAATGGTACAGAAATTTGATAATTCTTTCATGAAACATCAAATTAATCATGTTTTAAAGTTTATTTATAGTCTTGGGAATACATTAGGTCATATCTCAATGAGAGTTGATAGGTTTTGAGTGTGTATTTTTAATAAGAAGAACAAAAGAGGGGGTGGATTTGAAAACAGTTTCAAGAATGTAATTTAATTTAAAGAGTTATACATTTGAAAGACTGAGTGGATTGCGAACAATATGATATAAAACAGTGATCATTTCTATGTTACTATATCTCTTGAAGAGCTCCTCATTATAAATTGATTATTAGGTCTCAGTATAATCCTTTGGTTGTGGGGTAATCAAGATCTTGGGTACCCACATGCCTCTTAAAATGATGTGATTAGAACTAAACATTGAAATAAAAATAGTGTAGTAAAGTTCTAGCCCCTTAAAATGGTTTTAGTTTGGAATAGGAACATTTAAATCTCAAATATTTGGAAAGAAAAGGTTTCTTATGTTTTCCAATCAGAAAAACACAAGATACACACATAAAATTTCACACCAGTCTATTATGAAATAAAATGTGTTTCAATTAAATGAATCAAAACAAGATAAGTGAAAGAAAAATTAAAACCAAAATATAAAAAAAAATACATAATTATGTACCGAAACTCTCTCTCCAAGGGTGTAACTCACTCTAAATGATCCCCCACTGCTTAGCTCGACATCGAGAGGAGGATGAAGCTTGATTGGAACTCCTTCTTTATTCTTGACCCCCTATAAGGATATGGGAATCCAAAACATCTTAAATGATGAGTAGACTCCTCTAGGAATCAAAAATTGAAGAGCTTGGCCATCTGGTCGAACTTACAAATGAGTTTCCCATAGTGCCTTTTTATAGCCAAAACAGAACATGGTTTTGTGAACCCTGTTTTTGAGATACAACTTGTGTCTCAGATTTGGAATAGTATAAAGCTATATCACAACATCAAAAATAGATGAGTTGGTGGAAGGGATCTTGAATGTATCCCTGTCAATTTTGGTGGAAATTAGAGAACTATTTTGGGATATATGTTCAAAATACAAAACCAATATTTAGAATTTGTGAAGATTCTGTCCCCAGGATAGAATGGTTCTGATGGGCCACAAGATTTTTGAATTGGGATTTTTTTTCTATTTGAAGAGTTTTATCCTATAATGTTTTGAAGATGACTACAATGTTTCAGACCATTTGGAAGCACAAAATTCTCATACATCTCAAAATAGTTGACAGATGTCCATGGGATGCCATGAAATTTGGCCCATTTTTCTTCTAGATGATCTGTGGGGCCTCTGAATCACCTCCACCTTCAAAGAAAATATGAAAACCCGTATAATTTACAATTTCCAAAGTGATAAACAAAAAATAATTGAATCTAACATGAAGTGAAATTTTTTATTATATTTGGAATTTACAATACATGTTCAGTTTAAAAAGGGGGAGTAAGAGTGAAAATGAAAGAGTGAGTCATGGTGCCATCAGACCCCACACCTAAACATTTTCACTCATCAGAAAAGTTAATTTTTCATAAATTATGCATGTATATATTACCAACATCATGAAGATTTAAAATTTGATGAAATTTTAATTCATTAAAGTAATGTGATCATTGTAAAAACCGCACCATGGGGTTCTTCCTAGTGAAAATAGAAAACAATGTCTCATAAATCATATCATTGTGAAATTCAAAGAGATTAATGATACCAAATTGAGGAAGGAATTCAGAATTAAACCATGACACTAACTCTCTAGGTGTGTGTGTGAAAACTATTCTATTCTATTCATTCCACTTTCTATTAAATAAATATTGGTTATTTTAACATTTTTCATCTTAAATGATTTTGTCCACTGAACCTACCCAACATACTTTGCAATCATATTTCATGACTGACTCACTTAAGCATTTCCAGAAGTCAAACCATAATATCCCGACCTAGATATCCCAATATGTTTCACATTTCATCACTCCTATCATTTATTATTTATTTGTTTTTTTTTTCTGAATTTGCATTTCGACAAAATCTCACAATCATATCTCAACCATTGAGTTATATCCTCATGATACTAACTGTAATAGTTATAACAAAAACAAAGGTTGAGAAGGAGCGGTTTTTGACCTGTCCAAGACACAACCTTTTTTTTGAATTTTTTAGGGCGTACAATAGTCGAATATCAAGTACACACACATAGGTCAATCTGGTACAACAATTAAATCGACCATATAAGGAACGAACTTATGGGAATATCATTTTATGATTAAAAATATTAAACTAACATATATTTACCTTCTATTATGTATGAAATATTCACAGTTTGTGGTTTGGTGCAAAAATGTGTGGAGATACTAGTGACAGAGTTTTCCCAAAAAATATCATTGACAAGAAAACAATTAGTAATAGTGTATGGTCCAAACCAATGAGAACGAATCTTACCTAGATGCAACATCATCCTTTAATTATCATTGACAAGAAAACAAATTCACTAAAAATCACTCCCTGATGTTAAATTCATACAAACATTAATTCCATAATACCATCAGGTATTCATCAAATGTTAAATCGAAATGGAATCAAAAATATCGACATGATTATTCGGTAATCTCTTGGATTTGGTGATCTTATGTGGGGGGAGAGTAAAAATACCATAAAGAAGGAAAAAAGAATAAATAAGAAAGACAATGAAATCACTAATGAACTGAACTAGATGGTAAAAAGATAAAATACAACAAATAAGGATAAAAATAGAAGATGAAAAAATATGATGAAAATCCTAATAAACTAAACTAGATGGGGAAAATTCAAAATACCATAAATTAGGTGAAAAATAGAATAAAGGAAAAAGAGAATGAAAATTCTTTACTAACTGAGGAATGTACCCCCCCTACACCTTGAGTGTGTAGTGTTCTCACTATAATAAAATATAATTTGGGAAGGAATGATAAAACCTGATGGGTGTTATGTGTAGGTTGCTTCTTGACCATGGATTTCCTCCACCGAGGACTCCGGAAGGGCTCTGTGGAAGTGCTTTATCCACTACCCATTAAAAATGACGGTTTCTTTAGTTTCTTCATTTTGAACCTGAACAACACCAAATTGAGATACAACAGTAATAGTGTATGGTCCAAACCAATGAGAACAAAGCTTACCTAGATGAAACATCATCCTTTAATTATAGAGGAGGACCTTCTTTCCAATGTGTAATTGATGATAAAGGATGAGAGAATCATGGGAAGCCTTGGTTCACTCCTTATAAATCCTAGAGTTATCATATACATCTCTTATCATTTCCTCCATCTACTGAATTTGAAACTTCCTTTGAGGACCTTCTTAAGAAGGATTAGAATTGAATTTTTTTATGGCCTAGTAGGGCCGATGCTCAATCTCAATAGGCAGGTGAAAACTCCTTCCAAACACAAGACGATTGGGTGACATTCCAATGGGAGTTTTTAAATAAGTACGGTAGGCCCATAAGGAATCATCGAGTCTAAGAATCAAATCTTTTCCATTAGGTTGAACTGTTTTTCAAGAATCTAATATACATCTCTATTTGACACCTCTTCATGACCATTGGCCTATGGGTGTTAAGAAGTAGACACTCGATGACCGAACCTATACCAATGCAAAAGAGATTGCATTGTTCAGTTGTTGAAATGAAAACCCTAGTTGCTGATGATGAACCAAGGTAAGCCAAACCTACAGAAAACATGGGTTCTCAAAAATTCCACAATTGCCTTAGAATAATTAGCCTTTATAGGTAGTGCCTTTACCCATTTTGACACGTAATCAACTTCCAGAAGAACGTACAATTTGCCAAAGGAATTGGGAAATGGCCCCATAACATGAATACCCCAAACATAAAACATTTACTAAAAGTGAAATGGTTGTTGTGTCATTTCATTTATTTTAGAGACATTACCGATTCTTTGACAACGAGTACAAGATTTACAGAAATCATGGGCATAAAAAAAAGTGTTGGCCAAAAGAGACTAGAATCAAGTAATTTTTGAGTAGTCCATTGGGGACCAAAGTGGCCTCCATAAGCAAGAGTGTGGTAAAATATAAGGACAGACTGAAACTCACAATTGGGAACACTACTCCTAAGGACTTGATCACAACATGTGCACCAGAGGTAGGGGTTATCCCTAATGTACCAATGAGACTCATGTTATAGACATTTGGCTTTGTTTTTGTTGAAATCAGTAGGAATTCAAGATGCAACCAAATAATTTAAAATTCCAGCATACCAAGGAATATCATCTTTCACTCTGTACAATTACTCATCAGGAAACATATCAATTATTGTAATACGGAGGGATGAGTCAATGTCTGAGGTTGGGGGAATCCTACTAATATGGTCAGCCACCACATTATCTGTACCTTTTTTATCTCTAATTTCTATATTTAATTCTTTAAGGAGGAGCATTTGGTGAATAAGTCATGGTTTGGCTTTCAGTTTCATAAGATGATACCAGAGGGCTTCATGGTCTGAGAAATAAATGACTTTGGACCCCAAAAGGTATGACCTGAAATTTTACAAGGCAAACACAAGGGAAAGGAATTATTTTTTAGTTGTGGTGTTGTTTACTTGGGAAGGTTCCAAAGTACGTGAGGTAAAGGCAATGACATGTGGTGCTCAATCGACCATTTGTGACATGACTTCCCCAATTGCATAGTTAGAGGCATCACACATGAGCTCAAATGGTAAATCCCACCAAAATGGTTGGATTACCAAGGGTGATGTGAGACTCCATTTTATATTATTAAAAGATTCCTAAAATTCATTATCAAAAACAAATTCCTTTTCCTTTTGGAGTTACTCGGATAGTGGAAGTGAAATCTTCCTAAATTCATGAATGAAATGATGATAAAATAGAGCATGAACTAGGAAATACTACACATACCATACATTTTTTGGGAACTGTAGGGATGAAATGACATCCAATTTTGATTTATCTACTTGGATACCATCCCCAGAAATTACATGTCCCAAAACTATACTTTGTCTCACCATGAAATGACATTTCACATAATTTAATACAAGATTCTTTTCAATACAGTAACTTAGGACTGAAGCAAGACAAATCAAACATTCATCAAAAGAGGATTCATACACAGTGAAATCATCCATGAAAACATCCGTGAAATTCTCTGGGTAATCCGAAAAAATACTAACCAAGCATTTCTAGAAAGTACCAAAAACATTACACAGACCAAATGGAATCCTCCAATACGAAAATGTTCCAAAGGGGCAAGTGAAGGTTATATTTCCTTGATCATAGGGGGAGATATGGATTTGAAAGTATCCATAATACCCATCAAGGAAATAGTACTGGGAGTCACCCTCTAGCCACTCTAGCATTAGGACAATGAATGGAAATGGTAAATGGTCCTTCCTAGTGTATTGGTTTAGTCAGATATAGTCAATGCAAACACGCCAACTATTCTGCACATGAGTTGGAAATAATTCATTGTTTTCATTTTTAATTATTGTAAGGCCAATTGTTTTATGAAGTACTTGAATGGAACTGACCCATTGGTAGTCAGATATGGGGTAAATTATTCCAGCTGCTAATAATTTTGTTACTACATTTTTAACAACATATAAGAGGTTTTGGATCAATCAACATTTTGACAGCCTCACTGGTTTGGCCTCATCATTTAACAAGATATGGTGGGTACAAAATGATGGTATAATACCAAGAATGTTCGCATGTTTCCATCCCAATGTTTGTTTATATTCCCTCAAAAGTTCAAGTAGTCGCAATTCATGCTCAAGAGGGAGTGAAGTAGCAATGATGATAAAAAACTTGTTTCTATTATAAGGATATGAATATTTTAAATCTTGAGGATGTTTTTTTAGTTCCAATTCAGGTGGATTATGGATTGATAGGAGTGTGTGTGAAAGTAAGAGGTCACTTATCTTATCATACATATCAATGGTATCTTCATCAATAGAGGAATGAGATTTTACAAGATTATCATTTCATTGATGGTCATTTGATCCTTAGTGTTCAAGAAATTACTAATTAATAAACAAGCATGAAACTTTTCTAGACCACTAAAACAATCAATGCAAGATTCATTACCATGAAGTTAAATGATGGATGAAAACTAGGAGAGGGGATAAGGGGAATGATACGAAGTGTTTTTAGGGGAAGGGAGTACATCAATTGAATTAACATAGAGAGAGAGGAATGTTCTTCAGAGGTGTGATTCATGGCATCAAGGATGTTGAAATTCACTATGTCACCTCCAAAATCTATAGATTATGTTCCATTATAGACATTAATTACGGTTTTGGAGGTTTTCATGAATGGTCTCCCCAAAATAATTGGGGCATGTTAATTCATCATTTCATCTTCCATTTTAACCACATGAAAATCAGCTGAAAAAAAGTTAATTTTGAACCCTCATAAAAAAATCTTCTAACACACCAGAAGGGTGTTCTATACTCTAATTTCCTAACTAAATGACTATTATTATGGGCTTTAGTTCACCAATCTACAAATAAGTGTAAATATAGTGAGGAATCACATTAATATTACCCCCAAGTCGATCATAAAATTAGAAAAATAATACTCCCCTATGGTGCACGGAATCGAGAATGTCCCATAATCATTTCATTTTGTAGGAAGTGATGGTTCTATCAATTCTTAGAAAGTCCTCCCCAAACTTACCTTCTCATCACCAAAAATCCTCATTCAGTGTGTACACATCTCTTGTAAAAACATTGCATAACATGGAATTTGTTTCCCATCATCAATCAAGGGGATTTTTACTTACAC
This sequence comes from Viscum album, assembly GCA_963277665.1. NCBI lineage: Eukaryota > Viridiplantae > Streptophyta > Magnoliopsida > Santalales > Viscaceae > Viscum > Viscum album. The sequence continues at coordinate 303,979,970 of OY728144.1, forward strand.
ATTTTTTAAAGTCTCCAAAATTTCATTATCAAGATTAGTTTCCTTTTGTTTTCTAGGTTAGGTGGCATTTTGGAGAAATTGATGATGAATGGGTTGGATAGGAGACCAATCGTCCTAAAAAATCTTTGCATTGGAAGGGATCCTCTAAAGATATGGGTTTTCATCATTTGGAACATTTTTAATAGTTGTAATAGAGTTTTCCTCAAGAGGGGATGCCTTTAATAAAGGGTTCATCTAACTTTATAGTTTTTTCCACTCTTAAGGGTGATGTTGCTAACATTTCCTCTATCTCTAGGGTTGACTAATGGTTGAAAGGGTAGTTTACCCATCCCATGTGTTTGAATTTCAACCATGAGTTAGCTAGTAGGCCTAATTGCGTTTTTAGGTTTTTTATGGCTGCTTGGGTGGTTTATTGGAATTAGAGATTGTTAGAAGCCATTCGTTTCATCATATCTTCTAGTCTCGGCTCAGGTTTTGGAGGGATGTTTGGAAAGGCCTTTTGGGTGGTTAACGATTTCTGGGTGGTGGTGGTGGATGAAAACTCTGAGCAGGTTGGTTCTATTATTATTGAGGTTGGTTTGAATACCCGCTTTTATATAAGCTTGGTTTTTATTCCACCCAGGGTTGGATGGATAGTAAGGTTCTTTCTGAAATGGGTTGGTTATAGTGGTAGCCAAGAAATATTGCCTCACAACTCTCTGAAGTTTCTCTCAATTGTGGACATTGGTTAGAGTAGTGGGTATCAGAAGAGAATAGACCACAATTGATGGGAGGAGGAGATTAGGATTTCCCATGGTAAAGAGAAAGTTGTCTAAGAAGGGTACTTACATATTCGAACTTTGTGTCCACCTTCTTCTCGAATTCGGTACTTTGCACCTCATAGACACCTCGAATGGGTACACTGGACCTTGTACCAAATTACGGGGAATTTTGTGCCATGTCCTCAATCAAGGTTCTAGAAGCAATTGGATTCTTATCAACAGGTACACCACCTACAACAACATCCATCATGTTCCTATCTATATAAATTAATACTTTATAAAAATATTTAATTAAAATTTGATAAATTATTCAGTTGTGTGGGAAATTTGAATATAACCTTTTATGGAAGTCCCTGTATTCCTGTAATGTTTCCCCTTTTGACTACCTTATACAAAATACTTATTTCCATATAGTTGCAGTTCGAGAGGCTGGGAAATAATTTTCAAGAAAAATGCATTTCAGGTCCGCCCTACCTCTAGTTGGTGAATTATGTCACGACCTGCCTTCACCAGAAGGAGGGAAGGGTCAGCAGGTTGCCATGCCCTTCCTTCTTAAAGTTTAAGGAGAGATAATGACCCCTGAAATCCACCTTCAATAGGTCTCGGTGTGGCGACTAGAACCAATGGTATAGAATCACAAACTAAATGGAAGGCATTACCCTTTTTCTGTTAATAGGATCGGGTGATAAGATAGTAAATCCCAAACGACACCAAAAGAGAAAAGTAAAAGTAAAGACAAGATCCATTCCCAATGCATGTTACAAAAGTAAAATCCATAAAGTACAAAGTGACTACAAGGGTAAAGTACCAGAGAAAGAATAACAGCAACTACAACTGCCCCACGGGTCCGAGCTAGTATCATCCCATGTGATCCCTAAAGTCCTCCTGGAAACCTAAAAGTAGTTTTATATATGTAGGGTGAGCATACAAGTATAATCAGTAGGGAAAACCAAAGACTCTCGTGTACAAGTGGGGGAACGTACTAAAGTCCCATGAGAAAAAGAGTAAACCAATCACCTAACAAGGTAAACTATCCACCCAAGCCTCACCAAGGCACACTCCACAAATAACACAAGTCAAGTAATGTATAGTAATAGCATATTGATGTTTGGGTACCCCGCGCCACTTTACCACTGGTTATTGAAGACATCCTACGCATCGAACCAATCCCGCAATTATCACCGCTGTCCCGATTCCACACCCCGCCCGCACACACCTGGGCCATAACCGCATGCAGTCCCACTGCCAAAACCCGCCCGCACACACCTGGGACACAACTGTCACACATAACCATTCCTAAAAACACCTAGGCCATAACAACCGCCACCACACCCGAATACACCTGGGCTAGAAGATCCACTGCCATGCCCGAAGACAGCTGGGCCTCATCCCGAAGATAATTGGGAAACTACCTACCCGTGCACACCTGGGCCATAACCACCACACTACCCCACCCAAAGGTTGTTGGGCTAATAATGGACCTCGGGCCATCACATCCTACCTGAAGATACTTGGGCTATCTGGGAAATAGAGCAGAAAAGGAGAATATAACCAGCCACTAATACTAGTGTTCGAAAAAACACCCTCCCCCATGAATTGGGGGTGTTCGGCACTATGTTCTCAACTTGGGTGGGGCACGAATAAGAAACACAAAACTACAAGTATATATATAGGTAACAAGAACTCTCCCAAGTTTAGGTTTTTCAGCCAGCCTAAGGAACAGAAACAACACTCAAGTCCAAATCACAACTCTCACCAACAAAACCCATTTTTCCTAGCCTTTTTCATGTTCAGTAGAGATGTTTAATTAAGTTCTGCACCTTATTGGGAAACTAGTAGGCATAGGAACAAGTCCCGGAAAGAAAATAGTCAAACATCAACTACAACATCCACACCCGATTCTCTCATAAATCCATGATAACCAAAGAAATCCCAAAGATACAGCCCCATGTTCAATATCCAGGAGCCAAAATGTTTCTCAACAATAGAGGATCACACCCCAATTCGTGATATAACAAGGTAACACTACTGGAAATACACTATTTCTTAACGGTTGTGAACCGTTGGGAAAGCCCCTCAAACCGTTGGTATCTAATATACCAACGGTTCTCTCAACCGTGGGGAAGTAGGCCGTGGGGAAAACCTTTCCCAATGGTTTACTGGGAACCGTTGGGGTAGGGGGTCAGAAGGCACTCTATCCCAACGGTTTGGTGAACCGTTGGGATTGTTTTTCCCAACGGTTACTCCCAAACCGTTGGGAAAACCCACATGGGTTCCCTCTTTCCTAACGGTTTAGAACCGTTGGGAAAAAATCTCTTTACCAACGGTTTAATGAACCGTTGGTAAAAACTTATTTAGAATTATATGCCAACGGTTTAAAACCGTTGGCATACCCTATGCTGCAAATTGCAGCCCCCTGCAATTTGGCAGCCCCTCTCCCCTGTACATCAAGCACCTCCCATCTCATCAGGCCTCATTTTCACCTCATTTTCGATCCAACTATTGTACCTGTAATAAAATAAAACATACATATACAATTACGAACAAATTCATACACATTTAACATATAATGGATCCTGAAACTATACACATCCATAATTAAATTACAATTCATAAACATACATAATTCATATAGAATTCAATTTAAAATTTAGATTACAATTATATCTGGAATCCGATTGAGATGGGGATGATTGGTACACGTCACATATGACCCATGGATTGTTCTTCTAATGTTTCAATGGAAACCGAATGCGTTTGGTCAGTTTTGCGTATGCCAGTTCTTTTCACTTATAATCCTACCCATTTTAAACAAAACAGACATAGTTAGAGCGGTGTTGGCCACACCGCGCCTCGGATTGAGGCGGGGATGATTCGTACACCTCACATATGACCCATGGATCGTTCTTCTAATGTTTCAACAGAAACCGAATGCGTTTGGTTGGTTTTCCGTATGTACTTAAAATGATGTCCATTTTAATCAAAAGAGAGCCACTTAGACTGATCCCGGCCACACCGCGACTCGGATTGAGCCCGAGTGGTCTCGTACATGTCACATATGACTGATGGATCGTTGTGATAAATTATCAACAGATTCGGAATGCGTTTGGTCGGTTTTGCGTATGTCAGTTGTTCTTTTCACTTATAATCCTGTCCATTTTAAACAAAAGATACACAGTTAGAACGGTGTCGGCCACACCGCTCCTCGGATTGAGGCGGGATTGACTCGTACACGTCACATACGACCCATGGATCCTTGTGCTAAAGTATCGACACAGTCCGAATGTCTTTGGTCGGTTTTTCGTATGTCACTTGATGATTTTCACTTAAAATGACGTCTTTTTGAAACAAAAGACCGACGCTTTGAGTGGTGTCGGCCACACCGCGTCTCCGATTGTGGTGGGGTTGATTTGTACACGTCACATATGACCCATGGATCGTTCTCCTAAAGTTTCGACGGAAACCGAATCCGTTTGGTCGTTTTTCAGTATGTACTTAAAATGGTGTTCATTTTAAACAAAAGAGAGCCACTTAGACTTATCCCGGCCACACCGCGACTCGGATTCATCCCGGGTTGGTTCGTATACATCACATATGACCCATGGATTGTTGGCATAAATTATCAACAGATTCGGAATGCGTTTGGTCGGTTTTCCGTATGCCAGTTGATGCTTTTCACTTAAAATGACGTCCTTTTGAAACAAAAGACGGACACTTTGAGTGGTGCCGGCCACACCGCGTCTCCGGATTGACCTGAAACCACCAGGAAACATTCTAATTATTATTCGTGACGTGTACGCACAGACGGCACGTCAATCGGACGTGCGGTTTGCGCGGTACGGCTCAATATTCGTGTTTTAAGTGATGCTCGTGCTTCGTAAACGCGTGTGGGGGGGGGGGGTCCAAACGGGCCGAACGATTTCAGAATGACCTGAAATCAGACGACAAATATGGGTGACTGATTTATGAAGTGTTCGAGCAGACAGCACGTCAATCAGACGTGCCGTGTGCCCGCGGTGACCGACAACGCAGTTCTGGTGTCATAAACGGCCAAAACGGGCGTCAAACGGTCAAATTCAAAGCGGACGACCTCGGATTGACCTGAAACCACCGGGAAACATTCTAATTATTATTCGTGACGTGTACGAGCAGACGAAACATCAATCGGACGTGCGGTTTGCGCGGTACGGCTCAATATTCGTGTTTTAAGTGATGTGCGCGCTTCGTAAACGCGCGTGAGGGGGGTCCAAACGGGCCGAACGATTTCAGAATGACCTGAAATCAGACGAAAAATACAGATGACTGATTTATGAAGTGGTCGAGCAGACGGCACGTCAATCGGACGTGCCGTGTGCCCGCGGTGACCGACAACGCAGTTCTGGTGTCATAAACGGCCAAAACGGGCGTCCAACGGTCAAATTCAAAGCGGCCGACCTCGTATTGACCTGAAACCACCGGGAAACATTCTAATTATTATTCGTGACGTGTACGCATAGACGGAACGTCAATCGGACGTGCGGTTTGCGCGGTACGGCTCAATATTCGTGTTTTAAGTGATGCTCGCGCTTCGTAAACGCGCGTGAGGGGGGTCCAAACGGGCCGAACGATTTCAGAATGACCTGAAATCAGACGACAAATACGGGTGACTGATTTATGAAGTGGTCGAGTAGACGGCTCGTCAATCGGACGTGTCGTGTGCCCGCGGTGACCGACAACGCAGTTCTGGTGTCATAAACGGCCAAAACGGGCGTCCAACGGTCAAATTCAAATCGGACGACCTCAGATTGACCTGAAACCACCAGGAAACATTCTAATTATTATTCGTGACGTGTACGCGCAGACGGCATGTCAATCGGACGTGCGGTTTGCGCGGTACGGCTCAATATTCGTGTTTTAAGTGATGCGCGCGCTTCGTAAACGCGCGTGAGGGGGGTCCAAACGGGCCGAACGATTTCAGAATGGCCTAAAATCAGACGAAAAATACGGGACAATGATTTATGAAGTGGTCGAGCAGACGGCACGTCAATCGGATGTGCCGTGTGCCCGCGGTGACCGACAACGCAGTTCTGGTGTCATAAACGGCCAAAACGGGCGTCCAACGGTCAAATTCATAGCGGCCGACCTCGGATTGACCTGAAACCACCGGGAAACATTCTAATATTTATTCGTGACGTGTACGCGCAGACGGAACGTCAATCGGACGTGCAGTTTGCGCGGTACGGCTCAATATTCGTGTTTTAAGTGATGCTCGCGCTTCGTAAACGCGCGTGAGGGGGGTCCAAACGGGCCGAACGAAGTCGGAATGACCTGAAATCAGACGACAAATACGGGTGACTGATTTATGAAGTGTTCGAGCAGACGACACGTCAATCGGACGTGCCGTGTGCCCGCGGTGACCGACAACGCAGTTCTGGTGTCATAAACGGCCAAAACGGGCGTCCAACGGTCAAATTCATAGCGGCCGACCTCGGATTGACCTGAAACCACTGGGAAACATTCTAATTATTATTCGTGACGTGTACGCGCAGACGGCACGTCAATCGGACGTACGGTTTGCGCGGTACGGCTCAATATTCGTGTTTTAAGTGATGCTCGCGCTTCGTAAACGCGCGTGAGGGGGGTCCAAACGGGCCGAACGATTTTAGAATGGCCTGAAATCAGACGAAAAATACGGGTGACTGATTTATGAAGTGTTCGAGCAGATGACGCATCAATCGGACGTGCCGTGTGCCCGCGGTGACCGACAACGCAGTTCTGGTGTCATAAACGGCCAAAACGGGCGTCCAACGGTCAAATTCATAGCGGCCGACCTCGGATTGACCTGAAACCACCGGGAAACATTCTAATTATTATTCGTGATGTGTACGCGCAGACGGCACGTCAATCGGACGTGCGGTTTGCGCGGTACGACTCAATATTCGTGTTTTAAGTGATGCTCGCGCTTCGTAAACGCGCGTGAGGAGGGTCCAAACGGGCCGAACGATTTCAGAATGACCTGAAATCAGACAACAAATACGGGTGACTGATTTATGAAGTGGTCGAGCAGACGGCACGTCAATCGGACGTGCCGTGTGCCCGCGGTGACCGACAACGCAGTTCTGGTGTCATAAACGGCCAAAACGGGCGTCCAACGGTCAAATTCATAGCGGCCGACCTCAGATTGACCTGAAACCACCGGGAAACATTATAATTATTATTCGTTACGTGTACGCGCAGACGGCACGTCAATCGGACGTGCGGTTTGCGCGGTACGGCTCAATATTCGTGTTTTAAGTGATGCGCGCGCTTCGTAAACGCGCGTGAGGGGGGTCCAAACGGGCCGAACGATTTCAGAATGGCCTGAAATCAGACGACAAATACGGGACAGTGATTTATGAAGTGGTCGAGCAGACGGCACGTCAATCGGACGTGTCGTGTGCCCGCGGTGACCGACAACGCAGTTCTGGTGTCATAAACGGCCAAAACGGACGTCCAACGGTCAAATTCATAGCGGCCGACCTCGGATTGACCTGAAAACACCGGGAAACATTCTAATTATTATTCGTGATGTGTACGCGCAGACGGAACGTCAATCGGACGTGCGGTTTGCGCGGTACGGCTCAATATTCGTGTTTTAAGTGATGCGCGCGCTTCGTAAACACGCGTGAGGGGGGTCCAAACGGGCCGAACGATTTCAGAATGGCCTGAAATCAGAAGACAAATACGGGACAGTGATTTCTGAAGTGTTCGAGTAGACGGCGCATCAATCGGACGTGTCGTGTGCCCGCGGTGACCGACAACGCAGTTCTGGTGTCATAAACGGCCAAAACGGGCGTCCAACGGTCAAATTCAAAGCGGACGACCTCGGATTGACCTGAAACCACCGGGAAACATTCTAATTATTATTCGTGACGTGTACGCGCAGACGGCACGTCAATCGGACGTGCGGTTTGCGCGGTACGGCTCAATATTCGTGTTTTAAGTGATGCTCGCGCTTCGTAAACGCGCGTGAGGGGGGTCCAAACGGGCCGAACAAAGTCGGAATGGCCTGAAATCAGACGACAAATAGGGGTGACTGATTTATGAAGTGGTCGAGCAGACGGCACGTCAATCGGACGTGTCGTGTGCCCGCGGTGACCGACAACGCAGTTCTGGTGTCATAAACGGCCAAAACGGGCGTCCAACGGTCAAATTCATAGCGGCCGACCTCGGATTGACCTGAAACCACCGGGAAACATTCTAATTATTATTCGTGACATGTACGCGCAGACGGCACGTCAATCGGACGTACGGTTTGCTCGGTACGGCTCAATATTCGTGTTTTAAGTGATGCTCGCGCTTCGTAAACGCGCGTGAAGGGGGTCCAAACGGGCCGAACGATTTTAGAATGGCCTGAAATCAGACGAAAAATACGGGTGACTGATTTATGAAGTGGTAGAGCAGACGACGCATCAATCGGACGTGCCGTGTGCCCGCGGTGACCGACAACGCAGTTCTGGTGTCATAAACGGCCAAAACGGGCGTCCAACGGTCAAATTCATAGCGGCCGACCTCGGATTGACCTGAAACCACCGGGAAACATTATAATTATTATTCGTGACGTGTACGCGCAGACGGCACGTCAATCGGACGTGCGGTTTGCGCGGTACCACTCAATATTCGTGTTTTAAGTGATGCCCGCGCTTCGTAAACGCGCGTGAGGGGGGTCCAAACGGGCCGAACGATTTCAGAATGACCTGAAATCAGACGACAAATATGGGTGACTGATTTATGAAGTGGTCGAGCAGACGGCACGTCAATCGGACGTGCCGTGTGCCCGCGGTGACCGACAACGCAGTTCTGGTGTCATAAACGGCCAAAACGGGCGTCCAACAGTCAAATTCAAAGCGGACGACCTCAGATTGACCTGAAACCACCGGGAAACATTCTAATTATTATTCGTGACATGTACGCGCAAACGGCACGTCAATCGGACGTGCGGTTTGCGCGGTACGGCTCAATATTCGTGTTTTTAGTGATGCGCGCGCTTCGTAAACGCACGTGAGGGGGGGTCCAAACGGGCCGAACGATTTCAGAATGGCCTTAAATCAGACGAAAAATACGGGACAGTGGTTTCTGAAGTGTTCGAGCAGACGGCGCATCAATCGGACGTGCCGTGTGCCCGCGGTGACCGACAACGCAGTTCTGGTGTCATAAACGGCCAAAACGGGCGTCCAACAGTCAAATTCATAGCGGCCGATCTCAGATTGACCTGAAACCACCAGGAAACATTCTAATTATTATTCGTGACGTGTACGCACAGACGGCACATCAATCGGACGTGCGGTTTGCGCGGTACGGCTCAATATTCGTGTTTTAAGTGATGTGCGCGCTTCATAAACGCGCGTGAGGGGGGTCCAAACGGGCCGAACGATTTCAGAATGGCCTAAAATCAGACGAAAAATACGGGTGACTGATTTATGAAGTGTTCGAGCAGACGGCACGTCAATCGGACGTGCCGTGTGCCCGCGGTGACCGACAACGCAGTTCTGGTGTCATAAACGGCCAAAACGGGTGTCCAACGGTCAAATTCATAGCGGCCGACCTCGGATTGAGGCGGGGTTGACTCGTACACATCTAAAATGACCCATGTATCGTTGTCTTAAAGTATCAACACAATCCGAATGCGTTTGGTCGGTTTTCCGTATGCCAGTTGATGTTTTTCACTTAAAATGATGTCCTTTTGAAACAAAAGACATACACTTTGAGTTGTTCCGACCACACCACGCCTCGGATTGAGGCGGGGATGACTCGTACACGTCACATATGACCCATGGATCGTTGTCCTAAAGCATCAACACATTTCGAATGCGTTTGGTCAGTTTTTCGTATGTCACTTTTTGTTTTCACTCAAAATCTTATGGAAATTCATATAGAATATTTTTATATCATATTTAGTATGGATTAGATTTTAGTTGATCGTGTTATGAAACATTTCAGAGCTAATGAAATTAAGGAAGGTGGAGGGGCTGTCCGGGGGGCTGTCCGGGGGGGCTGTCCGGTGGGTGTCCGGGGGGCTGTCCGGGGACCAAGGAGGAGGGTGGGGGGGCTGTGCGGGGTCTGTCCGGGGGGGATGTCCGGTGGGTGTCCGGGGGGCTGTCCGGGGGGCTGTCCGGGGACCAAGGAGGAGGGTGGGGGGGCTGTGCGGGGTCTGTCCGGGGGCTGTTTGGGGGTTGTTCAGGGGGTTGTCCGGGGTTGTTTAGGGGGTTGTCCGGTGGTTGTTCAGGGGGTTGTCCGGGGTTGTTTAGGGGGCTGTCCGGGGACCAAGGAGGAGGGTTGGGGGCTGTACGGGGGGCTGTCCAGGGGGCTGTCCAGGGGGCTGTCCGCGGGGCTGTCTGGGGGGTGTTTGGGGGGTGTTCGGGATCCAAGGGGGAGGGGGGGTTGTCCAGGGTCCAAGAATGAGGGGGGATGTCCAGGGAGTTCTCAAACACACAACCACTAAAAGACAACAACATCCATAAAAACACACAATATATAAAAATAACTCAACTCCAATACTATACTACGAGTCTAGATAAAACCAACAACTAGAATAGATTAAACATCAAATCTCAAGTCAAAAATGTAACGGATCAATATGTCCCACATCAGCATCACCATCTCCATCATCATCATCATCATCGACCTCGTCATCGTCCTCCTCATCGTCCTCACCCTCCACAGCGCCTTCCTCCTCGCCTTCGCCCTCCTCCTCGCCCTCCTCATCTCACTCCTCTTCCACATCAGACTGCTCGCCATCATCATCTTCAAGCTGGACATCGGCCTGACCACCACTGGAACTACCACCTGGTGCACCATATATAGAATGTATCGACGACATGTATTCATCAATCGCTGGGCTGGCCTCTGTTGGAAGTGTTGGACGTAGAACTTCAATAAATTTCATAAATGCACTGTTTGCCCTAGCAGACTGTTCTGCCGTCTCTGTGGCCCTTTTCTCAGCCTGTTCTTCCTGTGCCCTAACTTGCTGCAGCTCGGTGGCACTACAACTCGTACCTGAGGCAGGCCAATACCGCATCGGGGCTATCCTAGGTCGGCAGCGTACTCTGCCAAAATGATCCTCTCCAAACACCTGATGTAAGTGATCAGATGGCCCAAAATTGTCTGCTTCTTGGGAATCGAGGGCCTCTAAAGCATCCTGTTACAAATATAAATATATTATTAAGTTACGAAATAGATATTAAAATATAAAATCAACAGATTAAAACTTACAATCTGCTGCTGAGTCGCTTCGTTGACAGCACGTCCATCCTTTTTTCGTCTACTCGAGCAAAACAGTTTTGCTCGAGGCACACGTCCTTCAATATTTTGTACTTGCCTCTACAATGACATTGAAAACAAAATTTATATAAAGACTTCAGCAAATAATTAAATAATTGAGGAAACAAAAGAAAATGTAAGTCGTAAAGAAAACTTATAAACAATTGTCATACCTGCTGCCTCTCATGATCCGGCATCGTCGTGCGTCCTAGTGTATGGAGGTATTTTTTTTGCATCAATGTTTTTTTTATTTTTTCCAGATGATTCCTAAATAAAATTCGATAATGCAAAGGATAATATTAATGCAAAACTTGGAAGTTATTATTTAAATACCTCAAATGTAATTCATACCTTAAACTGGGTACTCGTCCAATGAGTAATCATCTGACGATACTGCTCTATAGGACAATCATCCACGACTGGTACTGCCTCTAACTCAGTGCCAACTCTAGCACGCCAGCCAATATACAGCTCATGCTTGTAGGCTCTCCAAAGCTCTCCTAAATCCTTTAGACGTTCCAGTCGTGCACCCTCACCATCAGGAAAATTAAATCGAAGCTGAAATGAAAATATTAATTTATATAAATACAAAAAAAAATCATGGCATTAAATACAACAGATTTTTTTACCCATATCTCTGCCCAAGCTCTATCTTTGACCTCATGTGGAAAATTTCTCCACGACAGCGGGCTGACGAGAATTATGTCGGAGTATTTGGCAAGCGTCGCCATAAAACTCCGACATTGTTGCCCTGTTTTCTCAACCATCTGATTGTCTTCATTATATTCCACCATAACCTGTGTGCGACGGTTCCACACCGAACGCATGCGTGTATGGCCCCGCCCTCGCCTCCTGTCAGTAGATGTATCTGTCATGAAAGAAAAACAAATATTTTATCAAAACATGTTATAATGAAAATAAATATTGCTATAAAAATTTGTTAGGGTTTTATAAATATACCTGTGCTAGTCTGATCAATGAGTGGCGCCGGATCCACAGAACCTGATGGAACACCCTCTGGTGGAACAGGAGTCGAAGACGATGGAATATAAAAGCTCGGAGAGATAGAAGTAGAAGGAAAAGAAGAAGGAACAACTGTATGACCTACTGACTGGGGAGTGGGAATCATCATGGGATGTGAAAATGATGGGGCAGAAGATGCAGAAGGTAGCGAAAACATGGGAGGTCTAAATATCCCGTGTGTCCCTAACGACACACCGGGATCAGAATGTGGGAAGGCTGAAATGTCAGTGGGAGGGGCAGGGTCTAGTCGGGCACGCACAGCTCTATGTCCACCTCTGGTACGAACCCTCCTCATACCACCGGCCTGAGTACTAGGACCAGTACTAGGCTCCTCGTCGAATAACTGTCGACGTAATGGTGGATCCTACAAAAAAGTTTACAAAAAAAATTAATCACATGACATTATATATTCTGTAAATATATATATATATATATATATATATATTTGAAATAAAGTACTCACTGTAGGCACTAATGGTGGAATGCCCATCTCCTCCATCCGACGATTGTTCTCCGCCATTTTTTTTCTTCGTCTCTCTTCAATTGGCTTCATTTCCTGCATTGGAAAACAAATATGTAATTAATTAGAAAAAGAAAATTAATGTGTAAACCAAAAAACTAAATATATGAGGGAATGAGGGGATTCATTGGTAATTTAGCTATCAATTGTTTTAGAAGAGCTTGAATGAATTTAATAAAACATACAAGTTGTAATGTTCACCAAGTTAGAAATAATGTTTGATTTGGTTTGAATACAGTTCAATTCCAAATTAGAAAATGCAATTTAAATAAAACAGCAACCAATAAACATTGAAAATTCACATAACGGTCAAGTCAGCTAAAACATATTTGTGATCAATACTAAATAAATATGAATATTACCAACCTTAACAACCCAACTTGAGGTAAACCAAAAGAATTGAGAACATGGATGAATGATTCTATATATTTCCAACCACAACTTCAGGTTCACAATCAACTCTGACAATTGAGCTATTGGAGTCATCAAAAGAAAAAAATGGATTGGTTCCAATGGCAATAGGGACAGTGTCAATTCCATCATCAGCATCATCAAAAATATGTCTTGTAATTACTTCAACTATGACACCAAATTCAGGTTGATGTTGATCTTTTACATAAAAAACTTGTTTAGCCATTGATGCCAACACATATGGTTCTTCGGTTGCAAGAGTGCGGGTCATATTAATTACTCGAAATCCACAATCATCAATAAATGTGCCATGTCTCATCATCGAATCAAACCAATGGCATTTCATCATTGTGACTCGTCCATGAGAGTAATAATCTAATATTATTATTTTCTCAACGACTCCATAATAACCCACATTTTCAAGTCGCGGTCTACTATCTGATGCACTGGCATAACAATCTGTTGTGGCAGTAACCATAATACCATCATGTTGTGTTCTCATGTTTTTGGCTCGTTCAGTGACAATAAATCTGTACCCATTGATAACAATTGATTTACAGTCACGAACCACGGTATTAGGACCAAACTCCAAAGCTCTTATTTCCTCAGAGACAGAGTCAGCAGACAAACTCAATACCTGCAATATAAATGACAGTTAAACTTAAGTAAATATTGAAATAATTAATTTAAACAGTAATATTTTTACCTTCAATTTTAACCAAGCAGAAAACTCTTTGCTATGCAAAGTCTCTCTCCTTCTCAAAGATAAAGAACGATGCTTCCTATTTATCATTGTTTTATGTTCCCTGTAGATAAAAAAATATGAATAGTTTAACAGATATATATGTAAGATATACATATTCAATTTTGTTACCTGATATAGTCATCGAACAAATCACAGTTGAACAAAACAGTGCGATGTGCCATCTCCCGCTCTTCATGGCTTAATGTCTTCAATGTATATGATCCAGGAATTCCTCCTGTTTGAGGAAGTGATGGAAAACTGGGTTCAATTTGCTCATATTGTTCTTCTTCATTTCTCATTGGTCTGTTCATTCTTGTAGTAAGATCAGACAAATACATTGAACAGAAATCCATACATTCTTGAGCTAAGTAACCGTTCACGATAGAACCTTCGGGATGATTCTTGTTTCGAACATAAGACTTTAATGTGAACATATTTCTTTCAGTTGGATACATCCAACGAAAAGAAACAGGTCCTCCGAGAAGTATTTCAGTTGGAATATGGACAGTCAGATGCAGCATGCATGTGAAAAATGATGGGGGAAATATTTTCTCCAACTCACACAAAATTAATGGGGCATCTGTCAACATTTTTTGCAAGAAAGACTTGGACAACTTCTTAGCACAAAGATCTCTAAACAAATGGCACAACCGAATAACACCCACCCTTACATTATTGGACAAAAGATGATGGATTTCTATTGGAAGCAACTCATGCAGTAGAACGTGATAATCATGAGTCTTCAAAGATTTTAGCTTCAACTCTCTTCTGTTGACCCGTTTAGATATGTTGCTTGAATAGCCATCAGGAACTCTAATAGTATCTAATAATTCCAAAAATTGTTTTTTTTCAGTAGGTGTCATCACATAAGAAGCACATGGAAGTTGCCATTTATTTTCACTGATACGCACAGGATGCAATTCTGGTCTGATGCCCCAATCCACCAAGTCACGACGAGATCGTAAATCATCTTTTGTCTTCCCCGTGACATTTATAAGAACTGAAAGCAACATTTCACATATATTCTTTTCAATATGCATTACGTCTAAGCAATGACGTAGCAAATTGGTTGACCAATAAGGCAAATCAAAAAAGATACTCCTCTTCCTCCAATTGTAACAGGTTTCTGTGGAAACATTCTTTCTCTTTCCAGATTTCATTTGACCCTTCCCGAACGAAAAACTGAAATCTTTCAATTCATTAAGCACATCAGTTCCAGACATACGCTGAGGTGGATCATCAGACTCTATAGTATTATCAAATCTTCGACGATTCATTCTATATGGACGATCCTTTGGAAAAAATCGTCGATGTCCCATAAAACCGAAACTACAACGATTTTTCAGTCTTCTGGATCGTGTAATCTTCATACAAACTGGACATGACAGTTTCCCCTTCGTGCTCCATCCAGACATCATTGCATAAGCCGGAAAATCATTGATTGTCCACATAAGCGCAGCGCGCATCTGAAATATGTCTTTCGAACATGCATCGTATGTGCGCACACCCACATCCCAAAGAAGCTACAACTCTTTTATTAAAGGTTGCATGTATACATCAATATCAATGCCGGGATCAGAAGGACCAGATATGAGTATACTCATGAAAGTGAATGATTTTTTCATACACAACCATGGGGGAAGATTATAAATGTGCATAAAAACGGGCCATGTGCTGTGCGAAGTAAGCATCTGCCCAAACGGATTAAAACCGTCGCATGAAAGACCCAACCTCACATTACGCACGTCAGCTGCAAAATCAGGATGTCGAGCATCAAATCTCTTCCATGCAAATCCATCTGCAGGATGAACCAACTCATCATCAGTCTTCTTTCTCTCGGTATCATGCCATCTCATTTTTATTGATACGTCATCAGACATAAAAAGATTCCGGAGTCTGGGGATCAATGGAAAGTGCCACATTACTTTCTGTGGAACGCGGGATGGTGTTCCATCAGATTTTGACTTCCAGCGGGATGTGCCACATTTTATACATTCATTTCGTTCAGCGGTTTCCTCCCAGAATAAACTGCAATCTTTCGGGCAAGCATGAATTTTGTTTCTTGAAAATCCATGTTCCTCACCTAACTTCCATGCCATATAGTGGTTTGAGGGAATATCTGCATCATCTGGAAGTAAATCCTTCAAGAGGGTAAGAATGTAATCGATTGCTGTATTAGAAATCCCATACATAGTTTTCCCATGAAATAATCGGATTAAAAATTCCAGCTTTTTCATTTTACAACATTGTCGATATACGGAGTCGTGGCAGCATCATTCAATTTTTTCACCCTATCAATATCATCATTTTCACTAGATGCATCAGCTGTCCTCATATTGAAGTCTTCTTGAGTCGAAATCCTTTCTTTTTCATGATGACGAATAAACGGAAACCGATCATCTAACAAATTCTCCATTCCAGTCTTTTCATTTCGATCATCACCAATTTGAGATTTCGTTTTATCCCCATTGTGATACCACAGAAAGTAGTTTGCTTGAAACCCATTTTTGGTTATGTGGTAGCTGACTTCTTCACGGCTCAACCAAGGTCTACCAACACAATTGGAACATGGGCAGTGTATGCGACCACTATCTGAAGCATTGTGAAATGCAAAATCTATAAAGCTCTCCAAATTGTTTTGAAAATCGTCTGAGATCCGATCGGTTTCATACATCCAACTTCTGTCCATTCTGTAAAAAGAATTTATATAAGTCATTTTGTCATAAACAATTCAATAGGCATTAACTATAATAGAAAATACATTTAAGTAAACGATAAAGGAAGAAAATAATCAAGGTATCAACTACACATGTCAAAAAAACATACAAATGTGTTATTGAAAAAATGTAAAACCAACAAGAACTTAATGTGTTATATCACATAACAGCATGACTCATCCCATAACCATATTAGTAGGGTATCATGAACATGAATAACATCAACCTTGTGCCATCCTCCTACCCTACATGACCCCAACCACATGCCACATCTTATTATTGCCTTATCACATCACACCTCACCGAAAAACACTAGGGAAATCATAGTACATCTCACCTGAAGACACATGGACAATCACATCGCATCTTGCCTAAAAACACATGGTCAATCACTTTTGCAGGAATAGTAGGGAAGACATGGTAGCTATCCAAACATATAACCACCATCGTAGATATTAGAATAAATACTCATAACTCAAAACCTCTGATCGTTGGTAAGTTTATCCAACTCTGGTTGGGAATGTGTAGAAATAACATAAAAATACATGATATATAGATAGCACAAAATACTCAACCTATGGGTTCACATTAACTACATAATCACACACTTCACTACTACCATAAAACACATAAACCACACCACCACCACACAAGACGCATAGCATTGGAATATAATTCTACATTCAATAAGTCTATCTATGGAATTATCATAAGAATCCATGTATCAATTGGAATATAATTCTACATTCAATAAGTCTATCTATGGAATTATCATAAGAATCCATGTATCAATTGGAATATAATTCTACATTAAATAAGTCTATCTATGGAATCCCTCCCTTGGATCCATGTATCACCCATGGCTTAATCAATATTCAAAGAAATGAGTCTATCCGTGGAATTCCACTGTGAATCCATTTATCACATAAAGCGTATAAGTTAATAGAAACAAGATTATATACCTGGCATCCTAATAGAATCCATGTATCACTATTTACTATTAATCATTTAATGAATTCCATTTCATTTAAACAATTCATTAAACATACCAAGGTCAAAAACTAAGGTATTTAATACAACTCACCTCAAAATGGCCACTCAATCAAATAATAACCTGAAAAGAATGAAGATTCATTTACTCATGTTGTAATGACAAGATAATGAGATTCCCTTGCTTAATCAATCAATTCCATATCATGGTCTCAGCATAACTCATAATGGCTAGCAATTCAATGAAAATTCAAGCACTCACATGGGAATTTTTAATAGAACACTCCTAATAAGACTATAAAGATATCACATGCATTAGTTATAATATATCTAACATGGTAACATAAAATATAAGATAAATTCAATCCAATTTCATAGATTCATAGCATAGTCTCTACTTTACTCACACTGGCAAGGAAATACAATTAAAACATGTGTTAAAAAATAATTGGCATTCATGTGTTAAAAGGGGAATGCAAACCATAAAATACCCTTAATTAATTTAATTTACAATTCAATTCAAAAATCGAACAATCAATTCGATTTATATAACCTTTCACAAATGACATCCCATGTTCAAGGGGTAAAATCCAAAAAGGAATTTTCAAGAAAACTCACCCTTAGGCTGGTCCGGCCGGCAGTAGCACCAAAATCACCTAAACTGATGGGAAAAATGAAAATAGGTTTAAATACTATCCAAACATTTGAATACATTTTCAGTTAAGAAGAAAAATAACCTGAATAAGAGCTGGAAAATTGAAGGCCGGCAGTACCTCCAAAATCGCCTAAATCGGCTGCTGCTCCCGTTTTAGGGTTGTGTATCGCGAATGGGGGAGAGAACATGTGGCTGGGAATTTGGGGAGGACCTTTGCCAACGGTTCTTAAAAACCGTTGGCATATGTATATCTATCCCAACGGTTCTACAGAACCGTTGGGAAAAACCTGCAAAAACCTCATCTATGCCAACGGTTCATGAGAACCGTTCGTAAAAAACCATCTATCCCAACAGTTCTCATGAACCGTTGGGAAAAAGCTCCCGGGAAACCTCTATGCCAACGGTTCTAATGAACCGTTGGTAAAAACATCCTTCCCCAACGGTTTCATAGAACCGTTGGTATCTAACCGTGGGGAAAGGCCAGCATTCCAGTAGTGTAACCACCCGGTCATAAAATTCACAACCATTAAAAGCATAACGTAGGGGATCCCATCCCCAATTTCACAACCACCGAGAGTACAAAAACATGGGATCACATCCCCTCCCACATCTCCCAAAAAACGGCCCGAGAATGAAAAACAAACAAACCATCACCACTAACACAAAGCAAACTCGTGCCAGTATTTTCAGATTTATAAGATTTAACACACTCCATGATTTCAATTTCTGTGTGCTTTAACCGGGGTTATAATAGAAGGATTAATACTGGTGCCTCAATTTATTTAGCCTAATATACGTGATTAACCAATTTACTTTTCACAGCAGGAGTTCACAACTACAAAACAAGCCATTTAAAAACATCACCATGGGTTCATTAGTGCACAGAGAAAAACCACCAATGGCCATGATTTTCAGTAGGCGTAAGCTCGTAAAATTCAGGAAAGAAGATCATAAAATAGAGCATCGTCATCAAAATCATCATCAAACACAACCCCCATCATTCTTTATAGAATCCGTTCATTATCTTTATTTAGGTTTGGTTCATCCAATTCCACAGAATCAAAAGCACGACCACCCCGCATGATAAACAAAAAGATAGATGAAGGAGAAATTCCCTACTTGTTAATCAATGATCGACGCTGAGCCTGGGCACTGAATTCCACCGATAGCGATGCGGCTCACCTGAACGAAAAGGTGCTTGTCTGAATGAAGGGCACTCCCAACACATGGTGATTGAGAAAGGAAACCTAAGGAGAACCCTTTTAGTTTATAAAAGCTGAGGACGGTTGAGATAACAACATGGAACCGCGTAAGGAGCGGGGGTCATGGGTTGACCACACGACCCCACACGTTATTAAAGGGGTCGGGCGATTTAAACCAGCGCACACACCAGGTTAATTCATTAAATATTTAATTAGAACATTTATGGGCATTACCCGGATTTAAAATGAGCTTAAAGGGGTCAAAATAGGGTTTAAAACCAAATTTTCTCAAAAAGGGGTGCTACTGGAAAGACCCCAGAGGGGGTAGGTGAGAGACACCAGTAGCTAGGAGCAACCGGTGGCCGACATCGACCTGTAGATAGAGCTACCGGTAAGCTACAGCCACCGGTAGACCGAGCTACCAGTAGGCTACAGCTACCGGTAGACCGAGCTACTGGTACGCTGTAGCTACTAGTAGACCGAGCTACCAGTAGACCGAGCTACCGGAAGGCTTACCGTTACATCATATTCACAAACCAAAAACCCAAAATGAGATTTTCACAAAGTAATGGACCACTAAAACCCGGGCCATTACATCAGATACCTCTTAAATGACTCTCATCCTCAAAAATCAAACCAACCCAGAAGAAAGAGAGGGTCTGAACAACCACTTCGAAAGGTACCTCTTAGGAGTGAACCCCATTGTTAACTAAGAACACATTCCTATCGGGAACTAAGAAACATACCATGTCAAACTGCCCAGCCATGTGGGTTGGGGAGTCTCCTTCCCCATCCCAAGATACTATCCACTTTGGGTGGAACTGACTCACCCACACAAGTTTAATCGCATCCACATTAATGCGTCTTGATTAGGGGTCGGGTCCTCCCCTACCCATATCCAAGACTTTTCACACACATTCAGAGAAAAGAAAACCAGTATTTCATAGCAAATGAGGTAAAATGTTCCAGCACAACAACTATAAACCAAACATCACAAAGATTAAAACAACTCTGGGTACTGGGCAAGCATCTGTGTTTCCCTCTCCCACGTACTCTCCTCAAGCCCACCATGTCTCCATAACACACGAACCAAGGGAATGGTTCACCCACGAAGAAACTTCTCCTTGCGATCCTCTATCATCACTAGTCTCTCCACAAAAGTCACGTCATCCTCGATGTCCAGCTCTCCCCAGTAGAGGACATGTGAATCGTCGTGCAGATACCGACGGAATTGGGACACATGGAAGAAATCATGTATCCTCAGTAGCGGTGGTGGTAACGCTAGCTGATAAGCCACTTCGCCGACCCGCCGCAACACTTCAAAGGGACCGATGGACCTTCGAGAAAGCTTACTCCCTTTACCGAACCTCCATTGTCCACGACAAGGGAGAACCTCAAGAACACATGGTATCCAACCTCAAACTCTAAGGTCATCCTCCTGGTATCAGCATACAACTTCTGTTGGTCTGGGGCCTCCTTCATCCTTCCCCGCATAAGCTGAACTTTCTCCGTCATGCTCTGCACCACCTCCAGGCCAAGGATGCCCGCCTCTCTGACTTCGTTCCAACACATAGGCGAGAGGCATGGCCTCCCATACAGGGCTTCAAAAGGGACCATTCCAATGGTAGAGTGATGGCTATTATTGTAGGTGAACTCTACTAGAGGCAAGTGTCACACCCATGATCGTCCTGATTCCATAACTCATGCCTGTAGCATATCCTCCAAGGTCTGGATGGTGCACTCTATCTATCCATATGTCTGGGGATGGAAAGCAGTGCTACGACATAGATGGGTGACAAAATAATGCTGAAATCATCTCTAGACTCGCGAGGTAAACCGCACATCCCTATCCGAGACTATAGACCTCAGAACTCCATGAAACTGCACCACCTCATCCATGTACCTTCGTGCCAAAGCATCCACCAAACTTGACTCCCTAATCACCAGAATGTGAGCCGATTTCATCAACTGGTCCACTAACACCCAAATGGTGTCGTGTCCCCCCTGGACCTTGGGTAATCCCGTGATGAAATCCATCTAGATATCGTCCCACTTCCACTCGGGGACATCTGGAGACTGCAGTAGGCCGCCTGGTCTCGGTGCTCAGCCTTCACTTGGTGACACACTATGCACTTGGCCACAAACTCTTCCACTGCTCGCTTCACTCCGGGCCACCAAAACAGTCTCTTCAGTCCCTGGTACATCTTGTAAACTCCTAGGTGTACCGCTATGGGTGAGTCGTGGAACTCACTAAGAACCTTGTCGCGCATTGCTTCTGGATCAAACAACCGTCCTGGGAAAAGAATCCGGTTCTGCCCATCCACCGTCCACCCTTCCAGAGCATTCCCCTGGTAAACTTGGTCATGTATCACTTCACACTCTGGGTCCCCCCACTGAGACTCCTCCACTTGCTACAACAAGGAAGCCTGCACTGTCATCTGATACAGACAACCTCTACCGCTACCCATCCCTGCATCCAGGTGTAAGGTAGCTAACTCCTCCATCGCCTTCCAGGTGTCTTCCGACTCTCGGACCGCATCCTTCCGTGATCTCCTACTCAAGGCATCAACCACTACATTCCCCTTCCCTGAAGTGTAGGAAACCTCGAAGTCCTAATCCTAGAGGAACTCCATCCACCTCCGCTGCCGGAAGTTTAGGTCTCACTGCGAGAAGATATACCTCAAGATTTTGTGATCTGTGAAGACCACAAAGCATTCTCCGATGAGGTAGTGCCTCCATAACCTTAGTGAAAAAATGGACACTACAAGCTCCAGGTCATGGGTGGTATAATTACGCTCATGAGGGCGTAGTTGTCGAATCCCATAAGAGATAACCCCTTGTCTCTACATCAACACACATCCCAGACCCTATCCTGACGCATCACAGAACACCTCATAAGCCGCCCCTTCTTCTGGTAATCTCAGAACTGGGGCACTAACCAGCTTCTCCTTCAGATAGCCGAAGGATGACTCACATTTCTCACTCCACATGAAAATCTGGCCTTTCTTGGTCAGTGCTGTCAGAGGGGCTGCAACTCGGGAGAAGTTGGGTACGATCCTCTGATAGTAACCCGACAGCCCGAGGAAACTATGGACCTCTGCCACATTCTTGGGTGCTTCCCAAGAAACAACTGCCTCAACATTTGATGGGTCCACTGCTACCCCTTTCTTGGACACTACGTGCCCACGTAAGTGTACTTCTCGCATCCAAAACTTGCATTTTGATAATTTACCATTGAGCCGGTGCTGTCAGAGGACCTCAAAAACCGTCCTTAGGTGCTCTGCGTGATCATCCTCTGATCTTGAATAGATGAAGATATCGTCAATGGACACGATGGTGACCCGATCTGGGTACTCCAGGAAGATTGAGTTCATAAGCCCCATGAACACAGCCGGGGCGTTTGTAACACCTAAAGTCATGACTACAAACATGAAGTGCCCATATCTGCACCTGAAGGCCATCTTTGGTATGTCTCCCTCTTTCACTCTCAACTGGTGATACCTAGACTGCAGGTCGATCTTTGAGAACAACCCTGCCCCTTTCAGCTGGTCAAAAAGATCATCTATCCTCAGAAGAGGGTAGTGATTCTTGATTGTTACCTGATTCAGCCTCATGTAGTCTATGCACAACCTGAGACCACCTTCTTCCTTCTTAGAGAACATGACTGGAGAACCCCACTGTGACGCACTTGGTCGAACATAACTCTCTTCATCAGATCGTCAATCTGAATCTGCAACTATCGTAGCTCTGAAGGTGCCATCCGGTAAGGAGCCATCGAGATCAGATGGGCACCAGGCTACAAGTCTATCCTGAACTCAATATCCCGTCGAGGGGGTAGAGTCATCAACTCCTCAGTAAATATGTCCATAAACTCATGGATGATCTCTGGAACCTCCACCATCTCGGCATCTACTGAATCCACTGACAGCTCAGCTAACAAGAGGAGGAGGGGATCCTCTCACCTGCTACCCTTATGAATGCTCCGCTCGCTGGTGAAAGTAACTCGCTAGCCACCCATGTCCGAGAACACAACCCTTCCTCGGAAGCAGTCGATGATGGAACACATGGAGAACAACCATTCAATGCCTAGGATAACATCGTATGGACGAATATGTATCAGAAGAATATCCCTGACCGACTGATGTGGCCCTATCATCAGTCTGCATCCCCGAAAAACATATAACAAGTCGCTCTGACCTCCGACTGGTGTACTCAGCACCAGGGGCACTGGATGTCTCTCGGCATCTAGACCCAAGGTACGGGATAGACTGGGTGCAAAAAAGGAGTGCAAAGCTCCAGTATCGAAAAAGGAATAAGCAAGGGTACTGAACAAACTGATCGTACCTCGAACAACCTCCGACCCTACTGGAACTACTGCCTCGGTGGAATATAACTGTCCACGCCCACCTCATCTACACCTCGTCTTTCGGCCACCTCCCCGACCATGCCCCTGTCGAGGTCCCTGAAGATCACCCTGAGGTCGGCCTCCTCCTCCTACGTTTTCCCTCAGAGGAGCGGGAGCTGGTTGTCCCTACTGCTGCTGCTGGAATGGCATAGATGGAAGCTGCTGCTGGGGTGGGTGATGGGGTTGTCTGCCACCGCCGTGTTGTACCCGGTCCGGGAACTGACTCCAGAGATGTCCATGTCTCCCACAAACGAAGCACTGTGGTCCCGGGCCTGAAGGAAAAGGGTGAGGACAAGGGGATCAGAACTGGAACTGCTGCGGCCTGCTCCCTGTTGGTCGGAACATAGAGGGTCCTGACGCTGGAGGCCTGGTGTTGACGGGATTTCTCTTCGATGGTCTTATCTAGATCCCCTATCATGACACACCTCCTAAAGCATGAATCCTCTCAACCACTTCAGCCTTCTTTTGGACCTCCAAGTACGTCGGCAGGGTGAAGGGGGTAACAACATACTGGAGGGAGGGTCGGAGCGCCTCCTCTAAATGTCTTGCCCAAGAATCGTCGTCAGGAAAGAGGTATGGAGAAAAACATAGGAGGAACTTGAACTTGATTCCTAGCATCCTCACTAACATACTCCCCTGCTGGAGGGAGAGTAGCTCTTGTCTCTTTTCCGCCTTCATCGTCGAAGAGAGGAATTCCACCCGGAACTGCCTCTCGAAACCAGCCCATGTCACCTCATCCTCTCTCCTCTCCCCCAGGTAAAGCATCCACAACAGACGTGCAGCTCCCCACATCTGGTTGATGGCCAGAGGGACCCAGTACTCGGTCGTATCCCAGATCAAGCCGAAGGCTATCACCAGCTCCTATAGCCAGCTCTGCGTATTCATGTTAGAGGTGCTGCCCTCGTACTTCTCGAGGGTCTGTCACTGGAAGGCATGAAGTGTCTTCTGCCAATGGTCGTCCTCCTCCTCTCTATCATCTCTATACTAATCAGTCAGGGTAGTATCTAGGGCCTCGATCGCCTGTACCACACATGGTCACCTTACAAGTGCCATAGCTACAAGGTAAACAAGGAATGCTTAAGCCCAAGTAGTGCAGAATATTGTTCTTAAAACTTCTTAAACTTTTTATTTATTATTAATTCCCAAGACACCCCAGAAAAACGAGAACACAAGTCATTATAATTCTTATACCTTTCCAAGGGTCTCTAACCTCCAATCAGTGTGGCCTCACTTTGTCGTTCGGTAGGTACAGATTCCCTATATCAGATAATGGGGGCCCCTAAAATCTTGTGTCCTACTCGGTATTCCCTGTCAAAATTCATGCACCAAGGTCACATAACACTGTTTCCCTACCATCCCATGCAATCCTCACTGTACCTAACTCCAGACTCCATCCTATCTTTCAACCATACCTCTGAAACCATTCTGTCAGGACCCGCCTTCACCAAAAGGAGGGAAGGGTCAGCAGATTGCCAGTCCCTTCCTTCTTTAAGTTGAAGGAGAGGTAATGACCCCCGAAACCCACCTTCAATAGGTCCCAGAGTGGCGAATATCACCAAGGGTATAGAATCACACACTAAATGGAAGGCATTACCCTTTTTCAGTTAAAAGGATCAGGTGATAAGTTGGTAAATCCCAACGACACCAAAAGCGGAAAGTAAAAGTAAAGACAAGAACCATTTCTAATGCATGTTACAAAAGTAAAATCCACAAAGTACAAAGTGACTACAAGGTTAAAGTACCAAAGAAAAAAAACATCAACTGCAACTGCCCCATGGGTCCGAGCTAGTATCATCCCGCGCGATCCCCGAAGTCCTCCTGGAAACCTGAAAGCAGTTCTATATACGTAGGGCGACCATACAAGTATACTAATTAGGGAAAACCAAAGACTCTCGTGCACGAGTGGGGGAACGTACTAATATCCAGTGAGAAAAAGAGTAAACCAAACACCTATCAAGGTAAATTATCCACCCAAGCCTCGCCAAGGAACAATCCCCAAATAATGCAAGTCAAGTAATGTATAGTAATAGCACATCGATGTTTGGGTACCCCGTGCCACTTTCCCTCTAGTTATTGAAGACATCCTACGCATCGAATCAATCCCTCCATTCTCACCACAGTACCACTTCCACACCCCGCCCGCACACACCTGGCCCATAACCGCACGCAATCCCACTACCGAAACCCGACCACAGACACATGGGAGACAACCATCACACGTAACCATGCCTGCAAACACCTAGGCCAGAACAACCACCACCACACCCGAAGACACCTATTTAGAAGATCCACTGCCATGCCCGAAGACACCTGGGCCTCATCCCGTAGATACTTGGGAAACTACCTGCCCATGCACACTTGGTCCAAAACCACCACACTACCCTACCCAAATGTTCTTGGGATAATAATGGACCTCAGGTCATCACAGCCTGCCCGAAGATACTTGGGCTATCTGTGAAAGGGACCAGAAAAGAAGCTAATAACCAGCCACTAATACTAGTGTTGGAAAAACACCCTCCCCCATGAATTGGGGGTGTTCGGAACTAAGTGATCAACTTGGGTGGGGAGCGAATAAGAAACACAAAACTACAAGTATATATATATAGGTAACAAGCACTCTCCCATGTTTAGGTTTTACAGCCAACCTAAGGAACACAAACAACACTGAAGCCCAAATCACAACTCTCGCCAACAAAACCCATTTGTCCCATCCTTTTCATGTTCAGTAGTGATGCTTAATTAAGTTATCCACCTACTTGGGAAACTAGTAGGCATAGGAACAAGTCCCAGAAAAGAAAACAGTCAATCATTAACTAAAAAATCCACACCCAGTTCTCTCGAAAATACATGAAAACCAAAGAAATCCCCATGATACAGCCCCATGTTCAATATCAAGTAGCCAAAAGGTTTCTCAACAACAGAGGATACCACCCCAATTCGTGATATAACAAGGTAACCACCCAGTCTTAATATTCACAACCACTGAAAGCATCACATAGGGGATCCCATCCCCAATTTTACAACCATCGAGAGTATAAAAACAGGGGATCCCATCCCCTCCCACATCTCCCAACAAACGGCCCGTGAAGGAAAAAATAACCAAACCACCACCACTAACACAAAGCAGGCCCATGCCGGTATTTTTAGATTTATAATATTTAACACACTCCATGATTTCAATTTTCGTGTGCTTTAACCGAGGTTATCACAAAAGGATTGATCCTGGTGCCTCAATTTATTTAGCCGGATATACATGATTAACCAATTTACTTTTCACAGCAGGAGTTCACAACTAAAAAAGAAGCCATTTAAAAACATCACTAGGGGTTCATTAGTGAACAGAGAAAAACCACCAATGACTATGATTTTCAGTATGAGTAAGATCGTAAAATTCAGGAAAGAAGATAATAAAATAGAGCATCGTCATCAAAATCATCATCAAACACAGCCCCACCCCCCTCGTTCTTTATAGAATCCATTCATTATCTTTATTTAGGTTTGGTTCATCTAATTCCAAAGAATCAAAAGCATTCCCACCCCGCATGATACACAAAAAGAGAGATTAATGAGAAATTCTCTACTTGTTAATCAACGATCAACGCTGAGCCTGGGCGCGAAATTCCACGGATAGCGATGCGGCTCGCCTGAACGGAAAGATGCTCGTCTAAACAAAGGGTACTCCCAACACCACGTGATCGAGAAAAGAATCCTAGGGAGAACCCTTTTAGTTTATAAAGGCCGGGGATAGTTGAGATAACAACGTGGAATCGCGTAAGGAGAGGAGGTTGTGGGTTGACCACGCGGCCCCTCACGTTATTAAAGGGGTCGGGTGATTTGAACGGATGCACACACCAGGTTAATTCATTAAATATTTAATTAAAAATATTATGGGTGTTACCCGGATTTAGAATGATCTTAAAGAGGTCAAAATAAGGTTTAAAACACAATTCGTGCAAAAAGGAGTGCTACTGGAAAGACCCCTAGGGGGTAGGCGAGAGCCACTGTTAGCTAGGAGCTACCGGTGGCTGACAACCACCGGTAGCCTAGAGCTACAGGTAGGCTGCAGCCACTAGTAGAACGAGCTACCGGTAGGATGCAGCTACTGGTAGATCGAGCTACCAGTTGGCTGCAGCGACCGGTATACCGAGCTACCAGTACGCTACAGCCACTGGTAGACAGAGCTACTGGTAGGCTTCAGCTACCGGTTGACCGAGATACCGGTAGACAGAGCTATAGGTAGGCTTACCGTTACATCAGATTCCCAGACCAAAAACCCAAGTTGATATTTTCACAATGTAATAGACCCCTAAAACTTGGGCCATTACAAATTAACATAGTAAAGCTAGTCTTTTGCAGTGTCTTATAATGAAAATGTTATTTCTCTAAGACTAAATTATTCTTCATCCATATTATTAGGTTTTAAATTAGAACACACATTATTAAATTATTATATGTTTTTATGAATATCTTCTCTAGAAAGTCTATAAAATCTTGGATATAAGCGAATTAGATTAGATTTTATTTCAAAACTGGGTGCCTTGCCGTGTATTTGAATATATATGGGTTGAATATCAACATCAGGTGAGGTTAGTTCTTTTGGTGTTTGATTTTTTTCAGCCATTTCATACTCATTAATTTCAAGTTCTAATTTTGTTCTAGAAGAAGTGGGCTTTAGAAATGTCTCAAGTTTTAGTGTGTCCTCCTTTAAAGAGTTTTCTTGTGAATCTCGGTGTCACTGATATAGGATCCTCTCTAGTTTGGATTCAAAAGGTGGTAAGTCTCATAGAGTAGAATGCATCATGCACATAACCTATGCTTGAATTAAATCAGAACACAAAATTATATGCAAAGGTATAAGATTAAATAAATATAAATTCACCAAAATTACAATAATATTTTCAAAAAAACGCACTAAAACTAATGCGCTTCCTAGAAACGGCACGAAATTTTGATCATGATGTAATGAAAAGTCAAATTGATAATGTTTTTAAGGTTGATTTATAGTCTAGGGAAGACCATAGGTCATCTCTAAATGAGAATTAATAGGTTTTGAGTGTCTATTTTTAATAAGAAGAACAAAATAAGGGGGCGTTTTGAATACAATTTCAAAAACGTAACTTAATTTAAAGAGTTATAAATTTGAAAGGCCATATGGATTGTGAAATATATGAGATAAATAAGTGATCATTTCTATGTTACTATAGCACTTCAATTATTCATCATTCTTAATTGACTATTATTTTTAAGTGCAATCCTTTGGTCGAGGGTTAACTAAGATCTTGGGTACCCACAACCCTCTTAAAATGATGCAATTATAACTAATGCTTAATATAACTATCATGTAGTCATGTTCCAGCCCCATATCAGGATTTAAGATTTTTAAAGGAACAGTTAAATTTTATATGGTTGGGAGAGAAAGGGTTTCTTATGTTGGCCAATCGGAACAACACAAGATGCACACTTAACATCATACACCAATCAGTTATGAAATAAAAAGTGTTTCAATTAAATGCATCAAAAAAAGTTAAGATACATATGAAAGAATAATTAAAATCACAATATACACCAAATACATAGATAATTATGTTCCGTAACTCCATCTTCAAGTGTGTATCCCCCTCATAATGATCACTCCCCACATAGCTCGACATCGGGAGGATGAGGAAGCTCTGGTGGAACTTCTTCTTCATTATTGACCCCCCTATGAAGATAGGGGGATACAAAACTTATAGGATGATGATGAGACTCCTATATGACTCCAAAATGGTAGATCTGGACCTTTTAGTTGAACATACAAATGAGGTGCCCATAGTTCCTTTTTATAGCCAAAATGGAACATGGTTTTGAGAACCCTATTTTTGAGTTACCACATGTGTCTCAGTTTTGGAATCATATAAAGCCATATAATGACTTGAAAAAATGAGAAGAATAGTTTTATGGCCTCTTCAATGTCTCCATACCAAATGTGGAGGCCGTTTGGAAAATGTATTGGGATATATGGTCAAAATATCAAACCAAACATTTGAATTCAGGCAGATTCTGTCCCCTGGAAAGAATGGTTTAGATGATCCCTCAGATTGCTGAATTGGGCTTTAGTTCCTCGAGAAGAGATGTATCCCATAGTTTTTTGGAGAGGACCTAAAGGTTTCAGACTATTTGGATGTAATTAATTATCATACCGCTCAAAACAGTGGACATATTTCTATGGGATGCCATGCAGTTTGGCCCTTTTTTATTCTACATGAATTTCGGGGACTCCAAATCGCCTCCACATTCAATGAAAATATCAAAACAAGTACAATATTATTTTTAAAGAGTGAAAAAAAATAATTGAATCTAAAATGAACTGAATTTTTTTACTATATTTGTAATTTTTAATACAATTTCAGTTTAAAACAATGGTGTAAGGGTGAAAATTATACAGTGAATCATGGTGCGATAATGGGTTCATCACCCTTCCTCAGATCAAGGAATTCCTTATCTATTTTTAATAATGAATACGAGGAATGTAATAGTTTAAAAGTAACTTTATAAACTCCTCCAAATCACCATAGTAAATTTATTTCTATTGCCTCATGTTATTTATCAGATCCCACCAATGATCTACTTCACCTTTCAAAAGATAACACACAAATATAACTATTTGATGATCTGAACACTAGAGAGTGGAAAATATATTTTTAGTGGTATTGGTATGTTTCTCAGTAACCGGTGTATTAAAAAACCTAGTAAATAAAGGTGGATGTTTTCTCATTAATGAATCAATATAAGTTCGTCCCCTAGTTTTTTCATTTATAATATCAACATGATTCATTTCCTAAGAACATTTCCTAATCATGAATAAGATATTTTTCATTCATACACCCATAACATTTAGTTTTTTTGAGGAAAATCATTTCATTTTCCACCACATTTAGTGTTAATATAGTTCCTTCAAGTTCACTCCATTGACTACATCCAAATAACATAGTATAAGTAACTATAATAATATAGAGAAACAATATAATCATGAAAATTCATTTATGTGAATTATAAATTAGACCAAACTATTTTAAATTTATTACAC
The DNA here is from genome assembly GCA_963277665.1 of Viscum album. NCBI lineage: Eukaryota > Viridiplantae > Streptophyta > Magnoliopsida > Santalales > Viscaceae > Viscum > Viscum album. Next base: position 304,010,743 of record OY728144.1, read on the forward strand.
CATATGTTTAACCTAATATATCCACGATTCTTGTAACACCCGAGAATTTTATAAGAAATATTTTGTTTTTATTTTATATAAATAATTAAAGGAATCTTTCACTAAACACAACACTAGCTTGGCTTAATTTACACGCAATCGCGACGTTCCTTGGTAGCTTGCGTCGTATGCAATACCGAGTTGCACTAAACAACGATATGCTATTAAAATATTATTAAAACTAGCCATTATGAATAGTAATAACCACTTTTTGAAATTTTGTAAATTTTATTTTTCAAAATGGACTTCATTGTTGGATTCGGAATATCGAAATTATCCTAGGGTGAAATTTTGGTTTTTTTTGGAAACTTTCAATTTTTGATGAATAGTGAAAACACTAGGTTACTATTTAAAAACCGACTTTTAATTTAAATAATTATTTATTTTATTTAAATTTATTTTAGGACAAAATTGATACATAATACCTATATAAGTTCAATGTAATTCATTGGAGTAATTTTATAATAATTTTAGATATATAAAAAGTTTATTGAACTTTTCACCGTCTTTTACCCACCTTCTAGGAGAATTTGCAAATTTATGTAAAACATAATTTTACCGCTTCTGTGAGTGGAATTTCAAAAATCTGAGAGACACAGTTGATTTCAGTAAGTAAAATGTGGTTCAATGTGATGAAAATAAATTTTGGTGAATAGTAATTTTTTACTTTTTTTTACCACGGTTAAAAGTTAATAGGGTAATTATGGGTAAAAATGATATTATTATTACCCTAACACATGTACTAATTCTATTGGATAAGTCTAGTTCGACCAAAAACAACACTAGGAATAAAATATGACCACTTAGGCCCACTTGGACTAGATTAGGACATTTATTAATAATTTATTTAAAGAAAGGTTAAAATAGTTAAAATCAAAGTTTAATAAGTAAATAATTTTTAAAATATGGTTATACATAAGATACATTTGACTCTAAATATTCATTAGAAAGATAAAAATATTTCTTACATAATGGTATTTTATTTGTAATTTTTAGAATTTAAATAATTTAATTTACTTATGACACAATAATTAATGCAAAAAGTAGAAATGACATCCTCAAACAGTATGATCAGTCCGTATGAAGCCAATCTGTCAGAACTTGGGAAGTTGGTAGCATCACTGGGGTTATTTCTGGACCAATCATAAGCTAATATTCAATGAGTGATGGTATAATTAAATCGCAAATGGGAGAATTTTGACTTAGTGGAATTTACCACTTTGGTGATATTAGTTGAGTCACCCCATTAATCTATCACCATCACACAACTAATCATTAGGTCATATGCATGTGTTATAAGGAGTTATGTGTTGAGGAATTAGTTGATTAAAGTGAAATTTCTTTGTATAAATAATGTTTTATTATAAAAATTCATTTTTAATAATATTTTTTCTTAATAAAAGATAGGTTTAATTAAGATGGAATTTGATATTTTGATTTTTCAGACAGAAATTGTACTTTCTAGAAGGGATGTACATTTTCTTAATAAAATAATACATTATGAATAATACTTATTTTGATTAAATAGTTAGTTAAAAAAATTAATACAAATGATAAAATAATTTTATTATGTCTTTGAGAATTTTTATGTTTCAATAATTTTACTATACATTCCAAAATTACTATTTTTTATAAATATGAATTTTAATATTTAAAATTTAAAATTATCATAATTAGAGACATTTTATGATAAAATAAACATATTTTTTGAAATTATAAAACTAGAATTAGGTTTGGGTGAATTTATGAGATTTATCTAAAATAATTTATTTTTCCATGAATAGTAAAAACAATGTTCGAGATTTTTTTTATGTTTAATGACATCATAATTATGTCATAATTATGTAATAATTAATTAACCAGAATCCATGAATAAAAATTATTTTTACTTATTAATATCATGTATTTAAAAATATTTAAATAAATTTCTAAACATATATCTTACTTTTGAATTTCTAAAATAGATACTTTAACTTAAAAATGTTATTTTGTAGAAAATTTACATTCCCATTAAAAAAGAAGTAATATAAAATAATGAAAGAATATTTTGGGTTAAAATGATATAAAATATGACACAACTTTCTAAAACCATGGGAAAAGCCCATGGTCAATCCCATGGTTTGGAATGTTTCACAACCTAGGTTTCCAAGGCCTATATATGGAAATTAAAAAACAAATCCTCCACTTTTTCTACAATTACCCACCAATTTATCCATTAATGTTTACTCAAAATCCATAATCTATTAATTGATGATATTTTTAACTCCCAAGATGTCCCCAAAGGTGCATTCAATCATCCAAGGTTTTAATCCCCAATTTTTATGAACAACACGTCAAGGTAAAGTAAATATTCACTTATCTTTTCCATTAATGTTCCTTTTTTATGTGGTATGTCTTAAAATTTATAAAATGAGTTATTTTTTCCACTATATTTCATCCCATTACTGTAATAATATTTTTTTTTATTTTTATACCCTTTTACCCTCTCATTTCACCGATTTCTAAAACCCCATTTTAATCCCATTATGTGGTTGAATTTATTTTGCAAAATTTCTCAAAATTTATCTCCTATCCCCACAAAAAATCTATTTTATTTCATTTTTTCGATTACCCAAACCACATTCTATTATAGCGGTATTCACCTAGATTTGAAATTGATTTTTTTTGTATTACCAAACATTAAAATTGTATTCCCTTTTCCTGGGTTAAAAATGACCAAATGATCACGTTTTAAAGAATTTTTGAAACACAGTGATTTTAATATGAAATTAATTTTATATATTATTCACCAGTTATTTATGAAATTTTTTATCAAAATATATGAGTATAAAATTTATTATATCTTATAAATGGTGTACCCTGATATCTCTCCAATGCATTGAGTAAAAGTATTTATTATTTTATGATACTTTAGTGAATAACCTTAGTAATATTTATGACACCTTGGGGAAAAACAGCGTGATGTACTCATGAATGCTTCATTTAAAGAATTTAGCCATATTTTCATTTTGTTATTAATGATATTTTTGTTATTATATGCCACATGTTTCATTTCTCATAGAATAATGATATTCCTCATGTTCTTAGTCATATTCCTCAAGACCACTTGTAAACAGTTTACCTTGCTTTCCCTTATTGGGACCTATACTCACCCATTCCATTAATATATTTCCCTAGGTTATGAGATTATTTAGGTGTACTTATATAGATCCTTTTATGAATCCTTTAACGTGGATTATAATAATGTTTTATGTTTTCATGTATTATTTACCTTATTTCGATGAAATTACACTTTAAAAGATCCTCTTTTATAGAATATAATGAAATGTTAAGTAATTAAAAGGTGGGACGCCATAAGGGGGAAATTGGATTCCAATAAAATGAGGTGGTAGGATATTTGACAGATATATTTACCCCTTAAAAGGTTCATCCCATTTATCTCTATATGGGTAGTCAAAACCAGCGTAGATTGGTTCCATTTAAGGAGGTGTGTTGAAATTTTTACGGTCATAAAATATGGATTATAGTGGTTAATTTTAATATCATGTATATATAAAAACATCCATGTAGTTAAAGTCTTTTTGTGTTGACTACTAGGATAAAGGTACCACATAAATGATTTTTGAGGGATTTATGCACTCAAAACACCATCTAGTTTTATCTTGAAATATTAATAAGTTTAATGAATTTTTGGGCACCACGAGGAGGATCTTGACACTAGGTGTTTTCAGAACAAATTGGAGAATCTAAAATAAATAAATTTTAAGAAAATAAGAGAATAATCATGAGTCAAGGAATTTAAGGAAACCATGAGGGTAATATTGGCAAAAATAATTTGATGAAACCAAGATGAGAATCATGATTTTCAGAATTTATGGTATCAAGGTATGGGGTTTTAGTTAACATGACTCAAAACCTATTTGAATTATCCTATAATGTTCACGGATTGATTCATGTATTTTCAAGTTGGTTAGTGATAGAAGTGGAGAGATCATGCTAAAGGACTAATATTGAAAAATATCACTGATCTTAGCTGGAGGAGCTAGAGTGAAGCCCCTATATTAGGGACCAATCCATTTTTGAACATGGAAAGTGGGATATCATGTATGAACTTGAACTCTAGGTGAGGCTCCAATTGGTTAACATGGAATACAAGAACCCAATGAAATATTTGGGAGGTTGGTTTTGGAACTACTTGTACGGATCCTTAGTGAAGCCATATATTGTAAACCTAGTTGAGAGAATTACATATGAAAAAAAATTAAACTGGAGCTATGGGTGTAAGGGTTCCGTTATAGAGAGACTTGGGATGGGTGTGACCTTATATCATAGCTCTAGTCATATAGGTACCTAAGTGGAGTGCCTCATGTTGGGTAACAATCCAAATATCGAAATATAATCTCATTAGGGGATCATGGGAATGGCTCCAAGGTTTATGTGTAGCAACCATTCCATTTATTATATAAATATATTATTCAAAAATCATATTTTGGGGTGATCTTGAAGTCTTAGGTGTTTGGGTGTGTAGTTAGGTTCCTTTGGTTATTTTATATTTGGATCTTATTCCATAGTGACCTAGAAAAAATGAGGTTAGTGGGTCCATTTATAGGAAATGGAGAATCCATTACTAGGTAAATTATCATTACCTATTTAGATGCCCATGTTTGTTGATTTGGTTAGAAAAATATGAATACAGGGGATAAGAACAAGCCACATAGGCATGAATATAGTTGTAGGACATTTGGGCATGGGAAGTTGGGTTTTTCATAAGGCATAATCCATCTGGGTGAGAGGTTGACCATGAGAATTATAGGTGAGAGGACAAATGCATGCCATTTGGGTATGTTAAAAAATGGGTGGGTGCTTGAACATTTATTTTATGTGAGTTTGTAATTATTCAACACTCCTATATGAAACTCTAACTATAAATTGATGTAACATTTGAACCTTCACGAGCTATCAAATCAAATCTTTTAAACATATATATGCCATTGGATGTATATTTGACCCATATAATGTATTTTACGAGTTTAAAAGATGCCTTCAATGACTCCAAAAGTATATTTAAATATTAGAGTAACTTTTCTTCAATAATAGATTAAATCATTGGCCTACATTAGATAGAAATTCCCCACTAGAAGATAATTTAATTCGAAAATATAATTGAAGGATATATATCATTAGGTGTGTGAGAAAATATACAACCCATGAAGTTCTCATTTATGTCTTCTTCATCAATTTTGATACTCCTTTATCACTGATCAAATTAGGTCATTTGAGTGAGGATGACACCATGATCATAATGAAAAATTGTTCACCACATTTTATCAAAACAAACAGTTATTGTATAAACTAATGATATATAAATGTGTGGTTAATTGAGAAGTTTAAAACTAACTATTCACTATCCTTCCATGGATCAACAAATTACACTTCTTATGTTTATGGGAGAATATAATTCACTCCAAATTTTTGAAAAAATGATCAAAAGTTACAAATAATAATATATATCATGTTATAAATCCATAAAAATATCACCTCATTATGCACTTCTACACTCGATGAGTAAGATTGAAAGTCAATAAAATAAATCTTAGAAAATGAATATCTTCCATTATTTCCTCAACATGTCACAATGTTATAAATTATTCAATCATTTACATGAAATTTCAGATCTTAATCTTTTTATGATGACCCCTTAAATTCCCCTTTCCATATCACCTAAGGAATATTTTTTAAAAATTAATAAATAAAGGAATGTATGTAACAAAAACATTGATAACTCAGGTATTCAAACTTATTGTTTGAATTATTATTCTCAAACATTATTTGATAAAATTTTTTTATTAACAATGACAGTGAAACATGAGTATCAATTATAAAATAATTTAATAGATCATGGCATTTACCAATCATCTAAAGAAGGGTTGATTGTATAAATGATTCCAACTCTCAATAGGATAGAATACACCAAACCTCTTGTTTTACCAATTGTTATTTCAACATAATGAAAATAATGATGATCACCCCCAAATATGAAATATAAACATTTTAAAAACTCAAAATTACCATTATACTGACCTACATTTTTTTCTTCTATGTTCAATATAATATGAAAAAATAGTTGTTAATTGTCACTTATTTTGGTTATGTTTTCTATTCATAAGATCACCTAACAAATAGGATGAACTACCCAATATTGTATAGAAACCATAGATACTCTATCAATTTTTGTTAAAAAGTAAAAACCATTTTTGGGAACTATATATCCCTGAAAAAAGCGGAAGGTTTGGGTTATCAATTGGTAAACATAACTATCGACTCTGGACACTATAAGACAGTACTTGTCGAGTAAATTGATTGAAAAAAATTAAAACAAATCACATCTTACAAAACATTCTGATTAGTTGAAACTATACATATTGTAGTATTTAATGGTAAAAAGAGCTAGTGATAATTTACCATTGATAATTTCTCTAAACCTTTCTATGATTTAATCACTCCAGTCCAACTAATTAAGAAGTGGTCATTAGAGTCTTAGTATATGAAATCCATATTCAAGTAAACTAGCTTCCTGTCAGAATAATTTTACCACACTAACAAGGAAATTATATTTATTGGTCATTATTCCCATGAGTCTTTGATTATATATCTTAGTTTGAGAAATCCCTTGTAATTTCTATTTACACATGAAAAATGTCATGACCGGACCCGTATTGGGGATCGAGCCGCAACTACCCCATACCCGCCTCCATTGGCCAGGGGCTGGCGACTAGCGCCGAAGGAACAAAAAACTAGAGGAGGCATTATCCTAAGAAACTGTACACACACACACAAAGTTAACTCAATGCCAAAGTGCAGAGAAAAGAAAGCAAGATACACCACTGCTAAAAAAAGGGAAACCAACATCCATGCATCGACCTCTAACCAGTACAAGTAAAGTGCTGAAATGTAGACTGACAAGTAAATTGAACAGTAAAAGGGGAACAACACGTTCCCAACCAGAAAGGTGCCACAACATGGCAATAGGTAAAATGAAAGTAAACAGCTGGTGAGTCTTGCTCCTGAATGTCCTACTATGTCCACTGAACGCAGTCCAAGCCCTTGTGTCCTCTATGCTCCTCCGTAGTCTCGACCGACCTATATGTCATCTTCAAGGGCACACCAAGTGCTAGAAAATCCCAAGTAGGAGTGATTATAAAGATACTCAGTAGGATGCCACGAAAGATTGAGGGAGCAACAAGAGAGGTACTAAAACCATGATCTGAGGACAGAACAATGAACAGTGTAAGAGTAAAATAGTGAGAGTGCAGCTCAACCCAACAACAGAAAGGATGTAGACTCATCCAATCCAAGAGAATCTAGACATGGAAATCATGTGGCATACCCTGCGCGTCTTTTCCCCTATTATAAAGAGAGTAACTGAAGACAAGGAGTGTGAAAAAAAGTAAGGTGTATATATATATTCTCAACAAGAAAACCCGAACGAGTGTGTAAGGGGATCTCAATACCCAAGCTCAGTCCATGAAACGTCACCAACAGTTTTAAGGAAATCCATCACTGATGCCAAAAAATCTCACACGTCAAGCGGCCACATCGCTAAACCATACAAACAAGGGCCCCGCTTCGGTAACCATGAAGAAAAGTCATTGAATAACCTCATAGAAAAGGGTTGGGTCTGAAAGAAGTCATCGGGTAACCCACTGCCCAGCCCCACTGGAGGGTAAACACTAAGGTTAACGGGTAACCCACTACCCAGCCCTGCAGGAGGGTAAACCCCAAGAGTTTATTGGGTAACCCACTGCCTAGACCCACTGGAGGGTAAACCGTAAAGTCGACGGGTAACCCACTGCCCAGCCCAACTGGAGGGTAAACCCTAAGGTCAATGGGTAACCCACAACCTAGCCCCACTGGAGGGTAAATCCAAAGGTCAACAGGTAACCCACTGCCTAGCCCCACTGGAGGGTAAACCATAAGGTCCATGGGTAACCCATTACCGAACCCTGCTGGAGGGTAAACCCTAAGGTCAATGGGTAACCTACTACCGAGCCCCACTGGAGGGTAAACCTGGAACTAGTCCGATAACTCCGCACTATCTGTTCCATCACATGGTTTCACTAACACCGCTACTATGCATAGGATCAGAGTGGGTCAAAGGAACCTCCTACCAACACCCTTTCGTGTTTCCACATTCAATGAGATCTCAAAAGAGGCTCCGCTCGCCCAAATAGATTACACCATTGTAATATTCATGGAAAAACACATGAGATAGAATACTTAATCGATGGAAACAGGCTCCAAATGAAAAGGTTATTCAACACCACTTTATACTAATACAACGTCTCACAAGGCCCAGACCTCAGTCTCAAAAAAGGTCGGTCGAACTGCGCTATCACGATGCTCTCAGAAAAACAAACCAAATGGACTATTCATATGCCCCAAATAGACATCTAATGAAAAAGTCAGAGTACGCAACACACAATATAAAATACGACCCATGTGGCCCACACATCAAATTTGGCTTCAACGCCTAAAACCACCCCGGCCAACTTTTTCTCGTTTCCAGGGTCACAACGCCGCTAAAGGTGCCTATAACGAACTCTAGATACAAAAGCTGCAACTCCCCGCGTTATGCAAACAGGGCCTTGTGGGGCCCAAACCTTGACCCCGAAACACGCCACACAGATCGTACCATAATGTTCCTTGCAGATAACCTTGAGGTGTAGGCTATTCATTTTCCCTAAACGGACTTATGAAGAATAAGTCGTAAAAATGCAGCATACGTCTGAAAGCCGCCTTGTGGGGTCCACGCCTCCGACCCAAATTTAGGCGTGCGGATTGCGCCGTAGCAATCCCCTCAGAAGAACACTCAGAAACGAGGACTCAAACACCCCAAATATATGTCGGGTGAAAAAGTGGCGTTACACCATAAAATGTGTGAACTTGTCCCTATGGGGCCCACACCATTTCTCCAACCCGGACGCTTCAGAAAGTGTGTCAAAAATTCCGTACGAGGGTTGGAGTCACCCGAACTCAAGCACAGAAACCAAAAAATTATGAAACTCAAATTGAAAAGTCCTACTCACCGACAGGATCTCATGGCCGTAGACGGCGCGTCAAACGGATTCACTGTTTAGAACCCACCCCCCCCCCCCCCCCCCCCGAACGCAAGGGGCCCAACTGGGCCGGTTCACCCCGGCCTGCCCAGTGCGAACTACCGGCCCACGGTCTGGCCATGGGTCCGGTCCAGCTCACCATAGCCAGCTGGCCATGGCCGGTCCAAAACAGACGGACCCCTCGGGTCCGGCTCCTTCTAACTGACCGGTCGGTTGGTCGGTCTTTGTTCCACGCCGCACAGCAGGACCCCCGTATCGCGGGTCCTTGTCCGCAGCACACCCAAAGGCACTGACCTCGGGGTCCTCCTCTGACCGCGACTGGAGGACACCGGTTCCCTCGCCACCTGTAGTGCACCATCATTCCACATCCGGCCTGCATCGCGCCGCCTGGGATCCCCGCTCAGCCCCGTCGGCAACCGCCTCGGCTCGATGCTCCGCCGGCCGAGCGCAACGCCTGGCATAGGACACCTGCTTCGTTCGGTTCCTCTGTCGGCTCCCCTGAATCCACCACACTCCCTTTCCTCTAACTCGACTCCTCCTGAAGCTACCCCGTCTGAGTCGGCCACACCCGACGTCGCCACCTCGTGCGAACCACTGGCCGCACCCGCTACCTGACGCTCGACCTCCGACCACCACCCTTGCCGGAGTTGAGGCTTCCGTCAGCTGTCTCCACCAATTCGACAGTCTAATCTCAAAATCAAACATGGGTTAGGGTTCCTCAGGATGAGGGCTTCACAGTGCCTACCCTCGATCGACGATCCGACAAGATTTTGGTGCGTTCGAAAATTGGGACAAAGAACGCCCAAGAATGAGAATAAAAAATGGGGCTCAGACGATGGCCGTGTTTGTTTGGGCATCGTTGTAATTATAAAATTATAGAATTTAATGAAGAAATTGTAAAAAACTTAAGAAATTGATGAAGGTGCAAAAATTAATCAGAAATACTACCTCGAATCGGCCGTGCGTCATTTGTGACACGTCCACAACGCTCCCGCTTCGATCCGCCAATGCTTCGGCAGAGATAGCTCCTCGATCCGACGAAGAATAGTGAAGAACGTCTAGAGAGATAAAGAGAGATTGAGAGAGAGATCTTGGGTGTTAGAGAGGGAGAGAGAGTGAGTTATATTTTTCCTTAACCCTAAACACTTAAATTCTATTTATAGGGATCCCACTCAGCACAAAATCTGAATTCACCATGCCCTCTCATTTTATATCGCGCCTAGCAAAAAAACCCCATTTCAAACTCAATTGAAATTAAAAATTTTCATTCTGAGACTTTGTTCGAAATTTATTTGAAAAGAACGCCACTGATAAAAATCACTATGTCATTATTTTTCAAATAACAATTTTCCCCTGGGTGACATCTCTCATAGCAGGCCCACGTCCGCAACTTTTACAGCCCACCTAGTGTAAACGACATGCTTCAGACGCAACCATGCCCTCATATTTCTAATCTGAGCTGCCATTTAGGAGAAAACAAAACCCCGCCCTGTGCATAGTATAAAAACACTTAATATTTTTATAAAATTTATTTCGGGAACACCAATCCACAAAATTGCACGCCATCTCAGCTCCTAGCTCTGGAAATATATATAGAAATTTTCCAAAGTATTACAGGGAAAAAAATTGGGTCTCTACATCATTCCCTCCTTCAAGATTTTTGTCCCTAAAAAGAGAAACTAGGAAAAACAACTCTAGATTCAGAGCTCACACCTAGATCTACCACTCCCAAGAAATATTTTCACAACACCATGCTGGCACAATATGCAAACCAAGGGAATGGATCATACTTATAAGGTCTGCTACTTTCGAAGACATGCATAGAAACACGCACACTCCACATCAGCTGCGGCACATGTAAGACTTCGTGCACCCACTCCTACTATTGGGAGGGTAGGGAAAGATGGTAGGAAACCTCTCATTATCTTGCACGATTCCCGAACGGCCCAAAGAAACTCGGGGGACTTCCCCGGCCGAACCTCTACTTTCCACGTCACGACCAAAATCACAATTTGTTCCTGGAACATGGTCTTGTGATTCCCTTCTTCAGAATACCCATCTGGTGAAACACCCAAAGATATCTGGCCACGCATTTTTCATAGTCAGTGCATCACAACTGAGACTCTCTTACACTTTAAAAAATTTGATGAATCAACACCATAAACCACAGAAGAGTCATACCCTCCTGCTCCACCAAGGTCAGCTGTAGGGACACCAATTGATCTGGAACTTCCCGCACTAGTCAAGCCAGGGACTTCCTGCCAAGGGAACCTACCACAACACTTCCATTTTCCGAAACATAGACTACCTCGAAGTCATAGTCCTGTATAAATTTCATCTAGCACCGTCACCTAAGGTTCAAGTCTCTTTGGGTGAGGGTGCACCTATGACATTGGTGGTCTGAGCAAACCACAAAGCGCTCTCTGAAAAGATAGCATCTCCACATTCTCCGTACAAGGACTACCACCACCAACACCACATAGTGAATCATGTAGTTATATTTATGGGGTGTTCATCACCTCGACCTGTACTTGATAACGATACCAAGATTGACGTTGAGCATGCAATGTTCCAATGAACTGGGCAGGAGAGTAGACTCATCCAATGACTAGAGGCTAGAAACGGAAAGCACGTGGCATACCCCACGTGTCTTTGCCCCTCTTTGAAAGAGAGTAATCCCCAAAATAGGCACTCCGCCAAACCCACTAGTGGCACATCATGAAAAATGGGGGGGGGGGGGTCAAGCAGAAAAGCCCCACCGGTAAACCCAGAACCTACTCTGACACTCCACCGCACAACCCCGTCATGAATGCACATGTCAGAGGGACTCATACTCCGCACCTCAATACTAGCTGCTTTGGGTGGTACTAACTTTCCCTCACTGTTTTTATCACATCACAAAAACACGTCTCAGTTGGGGAAGAACCTCTCTTTCCCATGCATTCAAAGCTACATCAGACAACACCAACATAGTGTTACACCGACGCCTTGCTTCACCCTCGGTAACCCCTCGAAAAAGGAGCTAAATGAAAATAGTACCTCACACAGTTTCTAAAAAGTTCTACTGAGAAAATTAGAAAAAGACACAGAGCGTAACTCTTATCATCTCTTGCGTTCCAGGTTTGTAGAAATCCATAGAACACAACATCCCGTGACCACATCTGTCAGCTCCCTGAGCCTGTCATGGGCAGCCTAGTGGTGGTGGAAGGTCATCAAAACATCATCCTCTAACCACAGTTCTTCATACTTTTCTGCAAACACCACCTCCCTGGGGACCCCCCTATCCTCACCTGGGAGTTCACAGATAACGACATGGCCTTTTTCCTGGCAGTGCATCTACCATCTATATAAAAGACTCTTTACATTTGGTAGGGTAGCCTCACGCCATGTGACATCGCACATGACAATCAAAGCACTAGTCCATCCCTAGACTATCTTAGAGCACTATGATTTCCCCAACCATGTGCTTGAGTCTCATCAAAGGGAGAGATCCAACGCCGAGGCCCTGCCAATTGACATCCCTCTGACAGAAATTTCTCTGTCAGCAGTGCCTGCTCCAGCACCCTGAGATGGGTGAGGATACACAAGGGAACTACGCTGACACAAATCTCTTCTACAGAGGAATACCTCAGTCTTATGTACTCAGAAGTTTCCATCATTTACCGCATCCAAAGAGTACTAAGTAAGGTTTGTGAACCGAGTCATTTACTCATCCACGGACATCACTCCCCGCTGAAGCTCCAGCAGCTCCTGAAACCGAACAAAGCGTATGTAGGAGGGGTATTACTCCTCACAAAATATCTTCTAGAAGTCATCCCATGAGAGTACCGACTCATCATGCATCTGAGTAACCCTAACTCTACTATTCCAAACTTCGTGGGGGGAAAATACTGGAAGTCAAATCCACCATCTAACCTAAAAGTGTCTGAATAGAGTGAGGAGGCAAACCACTGACTCTAGCCAACCCTTCACTATCTGAGAGTATGGCTCACTGTGTAACCTCTACTGTCTCTCATGCTGGAACTCAAGTAGCGCGCCCAGCCTACGCTCGTCATTGGTCTTTACTTCCGCTACTATCTGTTACTCCACAGGTGGAGGTGTTACTTCCTGTCCTCATGGACAAAGGGTAATCGTATGATGGATCATTAACTAAGGCCTCATCGCTCATGGAGTTGCCATTACGAACCAGAGCTAGTATCCTGGTTGGCTATCATCATAGAGACATCCTGAATTCAATCAATGAGTACCGCGGTCAAATGAGCATATATATAACAAAAATGTTGGGGAGATGACCCAAGAAGGATAGTCCAGGACTCAATCCTATATGATGCATGAACAAAATTCCCTACAACATGTGTCTGAGTGTGCTGAGTCGACAAGCGGGATATCAGGGTCCAAGTGAATGGATACGTCTACCGCCGCACCATCACTGGACTCCCTAGCCTGTGAGCCGCTCTCGAGGCACGTTGACACTATTTCCCCAAAACTCAACCAATTCTATTTTAGGGATATCCGAAGAACGCCCCACGGAACGAACCACCTCTGATACCACTTTGTCTTGACCCGACCCATACCGGGGCTCAAGCCGCAACTACCCCAAGACTGCCTCCATAGGCCAGGGGCTAGTGACTAGCACTGAAGGCACAAAAAACATAGGGATGCCTTTGCCTATGAAACTAGACAGACACACACACACAGGTAACTCAATGCAAAAGTACAGAGAAAAAAAAGCAAGATACAACACTGCTAAAAAAAGGGAAACCAACATACTTGCATCGACCTCTAACCAGTACAAGTAAAGTTCTGAAAAGTATCATAACAAGTAAACTAAATACTAAAAGGGAAAAACACACACCCAAACCGAAAGGCGCCACAACCCGATAACAGGTAAAATGAATGTAATATGCTGGGGAGTCTCACACATGAAAGTCCTACTACGGCCACTGAATACATCCCAAGCTCTTGTGTCCTCTACGCTCCTCCGAAGTCTCGACTGGCCTGTCCGTCGTCTGCAAAGACACACCTAGTGTGGGAAAAGACTAAGAAAGGGTGAGTATAATGATACTCAGTAGGATGCCCCAAAAGCTCGAGGGAGAAACAAAAAAGGTACTAAAATGGTGAGAAGTGGACAGAACAAAGAATTGTGTAAGAGTAAAATAGTGAGAGTGCATGTCAACCCAAAAAAATAATGAAATAGAATTGTCCAATCCAAGAGGATCTAGACATAGAAAGCACGTGGCATACCCCGTGCGTCTTCAGCCCTCGTAGAAGAAGAGTAACCAAATCCAAGGAGTGGGAACACAATTAGGGTGTGTATATATATATTCTCAACAAGAGAACCCAAAAGTGTGTGTAAGGGGATCTCAATCTCCAAGATCACCCCAGGAAAAGTCTCCAACATTTATAAAAATATCCATCACTAATGCCCAATAATCCCACACGTCAAGTGGCCTCATCGCTAAACCGTACAACCAAGGGTCCTGCTCTAGGAACCATGGAGAAACACCACTAACTGGCCTCATAGAAATGGGTTGAGTCTGAAAGAAGTCGTCAGGTAACCCACTGCCCAGCCCAGTTGGAGGGTAAACTCTAAGGTTAATGGGTAACCCCCTACCCAACCCCGCAGGAGGGTAAACTCCAAGAGTTCGTCGGGTAACCCTCTGCCCAGCCTTGCGGGAGGGAAAACCCTAAAGTAAATGGATAACCCACTTCCCAGCCCCACTGGAGGGTAAACCCTAAGGTCAATGGGTAACCCACTGCCCAACCCCACGGGTGGGTAAACCCTAAGGTCAACCGGTAACCCACTGCCCAACCCCGCTAGAGGGTAAACCCTAAGGTCAATGGATAAACCACTACCCTTCCGCATTGGAGGGTAAACCCTAAGGTCAACGGGTAACCCACTACCCAGCCCCGCAGGAGGGTAAATGCGAAACCGGTCCGATAAATCTGCATTGCCATGCCATCACTAGGTGTCACTGACACCGCTACCATGCATAGGTTCAGATTGCGTCAAAGGAACCTCCGACCAACGCCATTTTATGTTTCCACACTCAATGATATCTCAAAAGAGGCTTCACTCTCCCAAAAAGATTACACCGTTGTAATCTTCGTGGACAAACACGCGAGATGGACTACTTAATCACTAGAAACAGACTCTCGATGAAAACATTATTCAACACCACTTTATTCTCATACGACGTCTCGTGGGGCCCGCATCTCGGTCCCTAAAAAGGTTGGGTGAATTGCGCCATTGTGATTCCCTCGGAAAAACATGCCAAACCGACTATTCATACGCTACAAACAGACATCTGGAGAAAAAGTTGTAGTACGCTGCACACAACTTAAAAGATAGCCTATGGGGCCCACACCTCAACTCCAAATTCAACTCCTGAAACCACCCCGGTCAACTTCGTCTTGATTCCAGGGTCACAACACTGCTGACGACGCCTAAAACGGACTCCGGATGCAGAAGCTGCAATTGCCCGCGTTATGCAAAAGGGGCCCTGTGGGCCCCACACCTCAACCCTGAAACACGCCACGCAGATCATACCATTGCTTTCCATGCAGATAACCATGAGGCGTAGGCTATTCATTTTCCTTGAACAGACTTATGAAGCATAATTCGTAAAAACACAACATACGTTTGAAAGCCGCCTCGTGGGGCCGACGCCTTGGTCCCGATTTTAGGCGGGCGGATTATGTTGTCACAATCCCCTCGGAAGAACACTCAGAAATGAGAACCCAAACACCCAAAACAGATGTCGAATTAAATAGTGGCGTTACACCTTAAAATGTGTGAACTAGGTCCTGTGGGGCCTGCACCTTGTCTCTAACCCGAACGCTTTGAAAAGCATCTCAAAGTCCACAGAATGACTGGGGTCATGGTGACACTAACAGCGCGTCAATCGCACATCCCAAGAAGTAGTTAGGTCCAATGCAATAATAATTAATTAAGTAAGTAATTAATTAATTATTTGTAGTATGCTTTTCATGCCATCGAGCAACAACACCAAACCGCAAGGGTTTCAATCCAACTTTGGAAGGACTGTCTAAACTCCAGGGCCACAACGCCTCTGACGGCACGTCAAACGGATGTCCAGCTCGCGAAAAACGCCCATCACAAGATTTAATAACAATTTAATATTATTAAATTAAAGAGATTGGGGTAACCCTCCCTCAGGCGCAGAAACCAAAAAATCATGAAACTCAAATAAAAAAGTCTACCTCGCCGACAAGAACCCATGGCTGAAGAGGTTCATCAAACGGACGCACCGTTTAGAAGTTACAGCCCCCCAAACGCAAGGGGCCGAACTGGGCCGGTTCACCCCGGTCGGCCCAATACGAACCACCGGCACGTGGTTCGGCTGCGGGTCTAGTCTAGCTCGTCACTGCCCACTGGCCACAGCACGTCCGAAACCGCCGAACCCCTCAGGTCCGACTCCTTCCAACTGACCGGCCAGTTGGCCGGTCTTTGTTCCACACTGCACAGTAGGACCCGCATACCGCGGGTCCTTGACCGCAACACACCTCGAGGAGCTGACATCAGGGTCCTCCTCTGACCACGATGGGATGATGCCGACACCCTCACCTCCTGCAGCACACTACTGCACCACCTTTGGCCTGCCCCACGCCGCCTCATGCCGCCTGGGCTCCCCGCTCCGCCTCGTCGGCAGCCGCCTCAGCTCGCCACTCCGTCGGCCGAGCGCGCCGCCTGGCACCGGCCGTCCGTGCCGCTCGGCTTCTCCGTTGGCTCCCCTAAGTCCATCGCACTCTTCCACCTCTAACTCAACTCCTCCCAGAGCTACCCCATCCGCACTGCCCACACCCAACACTGCCACCTCGTACGAACCCCCGACCATACCCGCTGCATGACGCCCGACCTCCGACCACTGTCGTTGCCGGAGTTGGGGCTTCCATCAGCCATCGCCATCGCCCCGGCGGTCCGATATAAAAATCGAATGCGGGTTAGCGATCCTCGGGATGAGGCCTTCTCAGTGCCTACCCCCAATGGTCGATCGAACATGATTTTGGCATGTCCAAAATTGGGACGAAGAACACCCAAGAACGAGAATTAAAAACGGGGCTCGAACGATGGACATGTTCATTTGGCCGTCATCCTAATTCTAAAATTATATAATTTAATGACGAAATTGGAAAAAATTCCAGAAATTGACAAAGGTGCGAAAATTAATCATAAATCCTACCTCGAATCGAGTGTGCGTCATTGGCGACACGTCCACGACGCTCCTGCTTCAATCCGTCAAAGTTCCAGCGGAGATCGCTCCTCGATCCAACAAATATCGACAAAGAACATCTAGAGAGATAAAGATAGAGAGACAGAGAGATCTTGGTGTTAGAGAGAGAGAGTGAATTAGAGTTTTGCTTAACCCTAAACACTTAAATTCTATTTATAGGGATACCACTCAGCGTAGAATCTAAATTCACCGCGCCCTATCATTTTATATCATGCCTAGGAAAAATGACCCATTTAAAACTCCATGGAAGTCTCAAATTTCCATTCCGAGACTTCGTCCGAATTTTATTTGAAAAGAACACCAGTTGTAAAAATCACTAAGTCATTATTTTTAAAATGATGATTTTTCCCCTGGGTGACATCTCCCACGGCATGCCCATGGCCGCAACTTTTACACCCCGCCTAGGGTAAATAGCACACTCCAGACGCAATTGTGCCCTCGTATTTCCAATCCGAGCTACCATTTAGGAGAAAAAACTACCCTTCCACATGCATTGTATAAAAACACTTAGTATTTTTATGAAATTTATTCTAGGCACACCAGGCCTCAGAATCACACGTTGTCTTCGCTCCTAAATCTGGACAAATATTGTGAAATATTCCAAATTCTTACAGGAAAAAACCAGGGTCTCTACAAAAAATATATATCACTAATAAATTATTTTGGTTTCAATGAAAATAAAATACAAGATCTAGTAGGTAAGAGAATAACATGAATCTTGAAACACATTAGATAACCCATAATCTTGGTCATTAATAACATTTAACTAGTTTATAACTGACTCTCTAACATGAAGTTATCCACTAACACTCTTACCCATGAATTCACATAGGGGTCTCTCCATAAGATAATGTTATACTCAGTAATTGATGCAACCATAAAAAATGAAAATGATTTCATGTGTCAATCCATATAATTTTTTATGATTCTTTTTAAATTGGAAAAAAATACATATCATCTTAGTTACTTCCTCTTACATTATAATCAAGGACAATACTAATGCATATCTAGTCTTGAACCATAATGTAAAAAGGCACTTCCATCGATCCATTATATGTCTATACTCTATTGAGATGATCCCAATCATAATCACTCATCCAAAAACTATGAAGTAAGTCTAGTGGTGATGCTAAAAACTATATTTTCTCTAGTAAAAGGTTTTATTTCTGATGATTCCACAAAAAAATATTACATGGAATCTATAGAGAACTAAGCATTCAATTGAATCAAAAGTATTTATCCATAACGTACATATATCACTATCTCAAATTTTATAGATCTTTAATTCTCCTACCAGAAAAGTAAAACGTTAACACTTCTATTGAAAGTGAATCTAGAAAATCGCTCCATCCAACTATATCTCCTATCGTATGTTAAAAGTTCAAAGTCCACCACCATCCCACGATACCTAAAATAATAATTTTAATTAATGTATCTTTGAGAAACAAGTTAATGCACTATATAGAATATATTTTCAATTTAATACATTTAAGTCACTACTCTCTAGAATCAAGATCACCCATCATATAATTTCTCAATTACATTAGTTGAATTTTCCTCTATCTTGGTAATGTATCAATAGTTTATTAGTAATTATAGGTACATCATTAAAATCATCATCCAATTCATGATAAACCCCGGGTGGTACTCTAATTAGTCCAACCTCGATCATTCTCAAATAATAGATTTGAACCAAATACCAACATGATGATGTATCTCATTAAGAAATAATTTACAATTCTTGATTGATTTATAATTCTACAATGTAAATTCTTTAAAATAGGTTATTTTATATTATCCAACCTTCCATGCCATAAAACATCTTCTATCATAAGAAATAATGCACACTAATCCTAATATAACCACAAAATAATGAATGTATCAATCCAATAGTACCTTGAAATTAATTCTTTGATTACTCAAGTCAGTTAACACAGATCAAAGGCCTTACAAATTATTGTTTCATCTAATACACCGTTTTCCATGTTCAATTTCAGAAATGGATGAACTCAAATCCCTTTCACAATTTTTTACCTAATTTACCAATCCATAATCACATGTGTCCACCCCACAATCTATTCTTAATAAATTCCATCTTTAATTCCTCTTTTAAATGATTTAAACCATATGATACCTCACCTATATAAGTTATGATATTGAGTGTACCTTTTTAATATTTCCTTTAATAGGTCATAGGCTAGTGAAAATCAAAAATATGGATTATACAAACAAATGTGAAGCATCCTACCATAGTACCTTTAATCAGGTAACTATAAACTACCAAGGATATCAACATATGAAATAAACATAAAAATATAAAAACCATACATGAATGTTTATATCTATAGATGATCTACCAACCATCAATTGTATTCTTAAAAAATAAATTTTTTAATTAAAAACATATATACTTTCATAAAATGAAATGGATACAGTAATGTAAACTAGATTAAATACTATAAATCCCCATCAATGAAAATTCAATGTGATATAATTAAATATTTTTATATAATCCTATATAATGACACATCCAAATTTTCCTACATGATTACCTCTACTAATAAATACCATTAGTTCCATATCCTCTATTATCTCTTGTAAGAGTAAGATGTCAGCACTACCACAAGTACTTCAATATAGAATGTCCCATTATTGGGTCATGATAACCACCCAATAAGATATTAAAAGTATGAATAAATTCTAAAGTTGATATTGTGCATTCATAATAATAAAACCAAATTATATCATAGCATTTCATTACAAACTCACTACCCAATATAAACAATATAAAATCTAGATTAAACCAAAAACTGGTGACAATCCCATTCACAACATCACATAAGATATCAAATACTAGTCTATCATATCCGCTGTGTATGTAATTCATCTTCTATAATTCATCAATAAAATTATCCTAACCCAATATCCCCACAAATATCATTACTCAAATAAGAATTCCACAAAGATACAGACACCCGAAATAGGTTTTAAACATAAAATGAATTTGTATCTATAGAATATGTTTTCATCAAAGAGAAATATATTTTCAATGTCATTAGTGGGAGGAAACTGTGCTGAATAAATTTGAAGGGATAATAACGATAAATTATTTTGAAATGAAAAATTGATATTTTAAAGATTTATAGAACATTTTGATACTTATACATGTTTAATTCATAATGTTTTGAACAAAAATACTATAGATGTATAAAATATATAATAATTATACCAGGAATTTTGGGGTATACTATTTCACTAAATTACAATGATTTTAATTTCATACTAAATAATGATAATTTGATATCTCTATTAGGATTTGAGTTTTTCCAATTTAGTGACTAGTAAGCCTTTCTAGAAGTAATTATTTACATTTTATCATTTAACGAAAAATTATTTTAGGTAAATTTTAGTATTGTTCTTAGTATCATCTATATGTCCTAAAATTCCAAAAGATTATTTATAATCACTATATGATTAAATATTTTAGTGTGAGTAATAATGTAAATATTTATTGAAAAAAAATATATAATGTAGTATATAATTTAATAAAACCATTATCAAAGTAAAAATTGTTATAATATAAATTCCTCAAGAATTAGATTTACACAGATCCGTTTCAAATGTATTTTATTTTTTTGAACCAAAACTATTTCATATGGTGTGAATTTTATTATTATATGACATATCAAGGATTCAT
This sequence comes from Viscum album, assembly GCA_963277665.1. Lineage (NCBI taxonomy): Eukaryota > Viridiplantae > Streptophyta > Magnoliopsida > Santalales > Viscaceae > Viscum > Viscum album. Next base: position 304,031,850 of record OY728144.1, read on the forward strand.
TATTGATTGAAATATCCATATTATTATTATTCATATGTGCTTAATTTATTACATGAGAGTCAAATGATAAATTACCACTCAAATACAAAGCGTTCAAATGTCCATCATGGATGATCATCATGGAAAGTAATTGGTTATTATGAAAGAGTAAGAATATCATGGGTTGGGAATCATTTTGAGATAAAGAATTTACTAATTAGACAAAAGTAGAAATTTTTATCTTGATTGATTCTCTTTGAGTGTTCAAAAACAAATTAAAATGTTTATGACATTAAATAATTATGCGGTGTAATTTATAGTAATTCCCAATGAAAGAGGTTAAAAAATAACCGTAAACGTGAATCATCATACTTTTACATTTTTATTATATGAATATTAAATATTATGTTAATTATGAGGTGGTTGGAAATGTTGTTAATCATGTAGTAATTTTCTATTAAAGAAGATGATATTTATCTTCATATATAACAAGTGTGAAAAATGTAAAATAAATATAATACCTAATGCTTTCAATCCTATTTTATGATTAGATGAAAACAAAAAATATTTTACTTGTGATTTATCTCTATATTATAACCCACAATTGGGGGAGTCATATAATGGCCAATGAAAAAGATTTCATGGCACCACTTTCATCAATATATGTAATCATAATGTATAATTTTCAAAATAAAATGGGTGGTATTAATAAGATGTTATATTATACGATATTACTCTTATAAATCTTGTAATGTTATTCCTTAGTTTTTACTTCTATCATATTTGTGACAGAATGATAAATGTTAATGTTCAAATGACCTTCCCACGTAAGTTAACATCTAATTTCAATTGCATAAGATGTAATTTATTGGAATCCAATTTATGTATGTGTTTCATGAATATAGATGATACATTTAATCACAAATTTTAATACATGAGTTAATTCCATAGATCATGAAGAGTGTCTGTGAGACATTATAAGGCCTACAACCATATGATGGAAATATGGGTGTGCACTGCTACATAATTCTCAACCACATTTTCCTGTACAAAAATATCCTCACTAGTTATATAATTTTATCCATGAGGTGTTAGCTTGTCATAGAGGGTGGTGTGTGTAACAAACCGACCTGGGTTTCCATAAAACATGGAATAGTACCCATTCGACACATACCCGATGGGATTTCATGATCCCCACAGGCTGGTGGCAAGCACATGGGTATCGAACAACACAATAGAGGGAAGGATTTCTCCCAACCTGATCAAACACTCGGTATATATTTACTAAACAAAAATAAATAGTAGAGGGAAGAATAAGATATATATTAAATAAAATAAAGAAAATAGAATAAAAAGACAACTAAAAAGTAGCTAAAACTCCAAAGCACAAGTCCATCTATAAAGGACCCAAGCCAAATAGCTACTCTAAATGATGGAAAAGACAAACTCCAGCCATCTCACCGCCAGCTACCCAACCAGCAGACACAAACCTCTCTTCTTCTCTACAACATTGTGACTTTCCTATAATGGATGAAAAAAGGTCTACGCATCACCAAAATAGTTTGTAGGGTGTGAGCTAACAGGATCAGTATCATCCCACCGAAGTTTTCCATAACTAGCCTCTTTATAACTATTTATGTATGTGAATTTTAAGTAAAAACATGTCTTGATAAGAAGTAAAGATGTTTTATATAAAAATGGTAAAAATTTCCATTTTTACATTGTTTAAAAAAAATCGTAATATCAATTTCAATGAACATTCTCTATATCATTTTACAAAAGCATAAACATGCATATCAAGGCTAACATAGAAATCCAAGCAATACAAAAAAGAAGTACATGTATCAAAACACGACGGAATAAAACTGTTCCAGGATGACGAATCTCACACCACAATAAACATGTGAAAAATTATGATCCTAGAATAAAAGGCCTTGGAAGCATAAGAATACCCCATGAGTAAACCCCCCAAAATGTCAATATCGGTCCCCAAAAAAACAGTCCAAGTGATCATAGGAAATATGTCAGAAAAACCACCTTGATAATAATTGTACAATGAATGATGGACCCAAGAAAAACCTTCCACCTAAGTACACAAGGTAACCCTTGTGTTTTTTTTCACAATTAATTTCAATTCTTTAAAAAAAAATTTCAAAACCATTTCACAAATTACATTTCAATGCTTTTAAAATATGCATTTTATATCCATTTATCATTAACCATGGAAAACCCATTTCAATTTGAAAACTAATTTCAACACAAAAAAAGGATGATTCCAATTCTATATATAAATCAATTTATAATAAAAGAACAATTGATCCTATCTACATATGCTAGATATGGAACCACCTACCTCAGAACTTAGGTCACATGTGCCTACAATAGGATCTACCTACAACGAAACCCAACAACATTAATGAATGACCAATAATCAAATACAAATCAAGATTGATTAAATTTATTACACATGGGGTTAGTGGAAGCGAGGAATCCCACATACCTCAAAGGAGAATGCCCACTGCAGCACAACCAATGAAATAAATAATCTCAAGAACAAGATCGCACAAAAGATCTTAGAAGAAATCAAGGAGAATCACCAACCTTAGATCAATGGATTCAAAGATGCCACCCAAAGATGATACCATGATCAAAGGAAATGAAGGAACATAAAGGTTACTCACTCAGAGAGACACACCACAACCACAACAGATATCGAGTGTCGATCGGATTGATCTAGAAGGGGTTGAGTCTCTCAAAAATTACATAGAACTACCTTTGGTCGAGATCCATGAATAACCAATGAAGGAACTAAAACCCAATAGCCACACACTATATTTAGAAACATTTTGAGGGTTGTTACATGAAATGTAACCCAGTCAAATGACATGTAACCCCAAAATTCCACATATTCCAAATATCACATCACCTAAAATTAAAAACTGCCTTTTTAATAACTCATGCCTTGTAAGTCATGGTCATAAAGTGTAACCTTTCACAGCATGTAGTCATATTTCATGACTTACATACAAAAACCATTACATGACATGTAACTTCTATATAGCATGCAGAAACAAGAAACTATTCGAAAAATTCCTACAAATATCTGAATTCACCATTATAGTTATCATCCCAATCTCAAAGAAGGTAAAAATAATAGTGATGTTAAGGTAAAAACTAATAAAATATTAAAAGGATGTTAAAAAATCCCCTGCAATAATTACTTTCTATCCCTAAGAAGTCATGTGGAAGTTGTAATTCCTGGAAAGAGATGAGGCAATTGTTCCCTCATCAATGATTCTCATTCCCAAGGCTAATGATAAAATTTTCCTTGTTTCTGTAGAACTTTGACCAAAAATTGTAATCGATATGAAACATTTTTGATTTTATCAGTGACCTCAAATGTTCCATAATATACTAGAGAAAGTTTTCTATGATTTCCAAGTCAATGGTGAATCAACAAAAGAGGAACTTTCAAGAAAACCCAATCACCTATAAAAAATTACAAAGATGGAAATTGCTGATCTGCATATGATTTTTGTTGGCACTAGGATGTAACCAGACGTTGATGTACATACAAAATATTCACAAAAAATTCCTGAACCAAACTTGGTCGAGCTAAAGATACTTTTCCCACCTTAGGTCAATAAAGAGGTAATCTTCATGGGTGACCATAATGTGCCTCAAAGGTATGAATTCTAATTGATGACTGATAACTATTGTTATAAACCAACTAAACCAGTCCTAGATGTCTATTTCATGGTCATCCAAAATCCATTACATAAGAGTAGAGAATTTATTCCATGATCTGAATTACTCACTCCGTTAGGCCATCTATCTGTGGATGTTAATATTTTCCCAACAAGACATAAGTACCCATCACCTCTTGAAAAATACCAAAGAACCTCAAGGTAAACCTAGGATCCCTATGTAAAATAATTGTAGAAGGACTAAAATGTAACCTCACAATCTGTAACACATACATCTTACCCATATCTTTAACTTTAGTGGTGTATTTGATTGGAATAAATGAGAATACATTATTACCCGATTTGCAACCACTTAGATAGCATTCCTCCCTCAAGCGTCCATGGTAATCCAAAAAACAATATATGAATACCTCAATCCATTTTTAAACTGGCACTAGAAGAGGCTAAAGAAACCCAAAAGGTTTCAAGTTCTCTACCTTAATCCGTTGGCATTTGTAGTAGTGAGATACAAACTCCGAGGTGGCCTGATTCATACTCGGCCACTAGAATCAAAGCCTCTTGTTACAATATATCTTTTTAGTTCCTAGATGAATGGACCATGAAGTGTAGTGATAAAAAAAAGGCTAAACACGTCAGAAATGATGGGATGAGAACTTGATTCCTAGAGTGGAGAATACCCGTTGAAGAGAGAGACAAAAACAAAATGGTCATCCCACCAAAAAGGCTTTATTGAGTTTTCTTAAACACATCATCCTACTACTGATGCTACAAAATAGACTTTAGGAGATATTATGAAAACTTAAAACTGTTCAGAACCATACCTAAAACATCATCCTAAGGATCCATATGCAACTTATCAAAATGCTCCACAAGGTTTCACTCTTCATTGGATTCATGAATAGTATGTGATGGTACTTTCCAACTAAGAGTGTCTTCAACAATGTTCCCCTTCTATAGGGTTTAGAAGATACAAATTCCAAACATATGAACGTATTCTATCCATCGTCTCTATATGAGATTCAGGTAATTTTGATAAAAATATAAATTAGCCTCTTATGATCAGAGCATAACATGAACCTTTCCCCAATATGATATTACGTACAACACTTAAGCACATGCATGACTGAAGGAAGATCTAAATCATGAGTGGGGTAATTCATTTCATGCGGTCAAAAATGAATAGAGCTATTGTCTACCACATGGTCATCCTGCATAATCATGCATCAGAAACCAACGCCCAAGACTTCGAAAAACACAACATATAAATTACAGAAATCAGGTAAAATCAGAATAGGAGCCAATGTCAGAATACATTTCAGTTCATCAAAAGATGTCTAAAGCTTTTCATCCAAGGTGATTTTCATGTATTTCATGGTAAGAGAAGTCAAAGGTGATATAATCTTAGATAAGTCAACAAAAAAATGTAAGTAGTATCTAGAAATACCAAGGAAGCTTCATATCTCAATGAAATTCCATGGTTACTACCATGACAAAACTACCTTTACCTTCTTTGGATCAATTGTTATTCCATGTTAAGAAATTCCATGTCCCAAGAACTTCACTTCTTGAATCGAAAACTACATTTGAAAGATTTCCATACAAAAGGTTTTTTCTCTAAATTTCCAAAACCAAACCCAAATGGTGCTCATTCCCACTCTCCAATTTCAAATAAACCGTAATATAATCCATATACACTTCCACCAAAGTGTCTGGATATTGATGGAATATCTGATTCATCAAATCCATAAAAACTATAGGAGCATTATTTAGACCAAAAGGAATCATAATATATTCATAATGTCTATACCGGCTTCTAAAGGATATCTTTCATATATCAAACTCCCAAAATATGAGCTGATGATAACCTGACTAAATATCGATCCTTGATTACCATGTTTCCCCCTTTAACTAATCAAATATAATATATACATGAGGAAATGATATTTTTCTTAAATATTAAAAATTTTGACTTCCGATAGTCCAAAAATAAATGAAGTGAACCATATTATTTCTTGTAAAAGAGCATACGGGATACCCAAGGAGAAATTATAGTGTGAATGAAACCATCTCTAACAGGTCATCCAACTGAATCTTGAGATCCTTCAGCTCTGTTTGTGCCATAAAATATGAAGGTATCAATATCAACTGGATACCTAAAAAATGATCAATCAAAGACTATAACCCTTTCTCTAGAATAAGGCTATAGAAATAATATTTGAATACATTAGAAAATTCTAAAAAAATGGGAATATAATTAATAGAAGAAATTTCATTTGTATAAAACACAATAGTTACTATAAAACTCATGAGCTATGGGTGGGAAGGTCCTACACAACCTGAACTTGGGTCCCACTCAACCAAAAACACACAATAGCTCCCATCTGCAGTAGGAAATGAAACACATAGATGATAAAAATCATCTTCATCTTGATGATAAATAATAAAATCCCTACTAATGATGACATCAAATAGATCCATATCAAGAAAAAGAAAATCCCAGAGAAACTCTCTATCGGTTATCATTAACAAATAAGATAGACACATACACCCATTCTTTTTTACTCGCACCAAGAGGTTTATATAACTCCATTTTAGATAACACAAGTTCCACTGGAAGATTAAGAACATCAAAAAAATGTACAGATATAAATGGGTGGGAGGAACTAGTATCAAATAAAGTAATTGCTACTGAAGATGCAATAAGGATAATACCTCTCATTATTGATGGACATGCATTAAATTCTACTGAACACTCATCTACAATGTGAAAATGATTTACTCATGAGGAATGTGGTTGGAGACCTATTGTAATTGAATCTTCTAACTACACTGCGGTATCCCTTGGAGATCAAGAACCCCAGACATTATGAGGCATAGTCAAAGCCTAAAAAAAGTGGTATAAGTGACAAATACGTCCACAGTTATTGCATGCCTTCACAAGAATTTGACAATAATGTTTGTTGTGTCCTCCCTTGCTACACTAATAGAAATTCTGAGGAACATTATCCACTATAACAGACGAGGAAGATGAGGCTCACAGCTGAGACCCACATCCACTACACCAATGGTGGTCATGTCACTTCCCCTTCTTCACATATGCTCCACTAAAGTTGCCACCTGATATAAGATAATATGTAGAAAATACAACCTTTCTTTCCATATTAATTTCTTCCATAATATCTCTATCTACTATGTCTTCATAGATAGAATGATTTAGAATAGACACCCACGATTTGGTATCTAGTTACAGGCCTTGCATGTACATATATGCCTTTTACTGGTCATTCTTCCCCATATCAGGGAAAAAACAGACAAGCTCAGCAAAACAATTAGTGTATACAAACACTTAATTCTCTCCCTGTTGCAAAGAAAAGAACTTCAGATACATTTCCAACATCATGTAATTTAGAAAAAACTTCTAAAAGGACAAAGTTTTAAAAACCTTCCAATCCAAGCCCACATGTATGTCTGACCGGACCATAGAATCCCACATTGCATGATAGACCCCTCGAGTCTGAATGGTGTACACATTACCCAAATGTTCTCCAGTGTCTCTAGATATTCTAATATTTGATCAATCCTATCTATCCAGTCCTCTTCCTATCGAGGTTCATTAACCCATTTAATGGATGGTGGCTTCTCCATAAAGAATTCATAGGACTTATATCTCTCCCCTCTAGGTCCAGGTTGTAGCTCAACAATAGTATTCTGAACTCATGGTACATATTGATCAACATCATAGACTGACCATATGATATTATCAATGAGATTATAATGTATAGGTGGGTTCTCTTAATTAGCATCATTTGTACCGTCTAGAGGAACTCATGGAAGACATCTCAAAGGCATATTGTTACACACCAAAACAAAAGAAAAATAGAACAATAGAAAAAATATCTATTCAAACTAGAATGCCAATAAGAAAAAACTATGATTATTAAATTGAAAACCAATACTAGTGACACACATCCCAATGTCCGATGGAATCTTTAGTCTCATTTTGAAAAGAGATGGTCAGAAACTTATAAAAACATACCTTTCATGTCCTGACAATCTTATATCTAGTCTAACAGCTTTTCCAAGACATAGACTCTTGAGGAAGGACATCATTTGATACCAAATTATAACCAACAAACCTAATATTCCCTCAAACTGGGCACCCAAACCATTCTATTACATACCCAAAGGGTGTTACTGAACCCCACGGGTTGGTGAGAAGCACCCAGGCCTAGAAAAACACAATAAAGGGAAATATTTCTCCCAATGAGATCGAACACTACACATATATGTACTTAAAAAATGAATAGTGGAATAAGAACATAATATATATGACATAAATGTAAGAAACCAATGAAATTAGACAGCTGAAAAAGTAGGTAAAGCTCCAATGGAAAAATATAATTGTAGATGACCCAAGCCAGATAGCTACTCCAAACAATGGTATAAAAAAACACAAACCATCTCGCCACCTACTACCCATCCAACTGACACAAAACTCACTACTTCACTACGGTGCCTTGCCTTTCCCTACACTAGAATAAAAACAAAGTTCGATTCAACATTGAAGATGTGTATAGGTTGTGAGCTAACATGATCAGTAGGATCCCACCCAAATGTTACATAACAATCCTCTATATAACATTTCTTGTATGCTCATTTTATGTAAAACATGGCATCATAATCCTTAAACTAGTTTTACAAAAAAATGGAAAACATTTCCCTTTTTCCAAAGTTCTTAACAATGCATGTATATCAATTTCAATGCACATTTTCCATATCATTTTCCACAACCATGAACATACATATCAAGGCTAGCATAAAAATTAAAGCAATACAAAATAGAAGCACAAGTATCACAACACCATATAATACAATAGGTCCTGGCTCCAACTTACTCATCCCATAATAATAAAGTGAAATAATTTGATACTAGAACAACAAGCCCAAGAAAAAGAGGAATTCCCTTTATGTAAACCCCAAAAATGTCAATATCAGACCCCTAGAACAACATGCCAAGGAAACATAGGAAATCCCCTAGAAAATACTACTTGATAATCATTGTATAATGGATGATGGACTGAAGATAAACTTTGAACCTAAGTATCCAATGTAACCCATTTTCTATTTTTCAAAATTAATTTCAACGATTTGAAAAACATTTCTATACCATTTCTTAATATCATTTTCAATTCTTTGAAAACATAAATTTTATTTCCTTTTGTCAATAACCAGTAATAAACCATATATCTTTAAAAAATCTTTTCAACACACAAAAAATTATCATGCCAATTCCATTTATTAATCACTTTATAAATCAAGAAAAATAAATCTTATCGACATAGGCTAGAGATGGAGCCACCTACCTCATAACTCAGGTCACACATGCTTGCAATGGGATCCACCAACAATGAAACCAAACAACACCAACGAAGACCCTAGAATCAAACCACATGAAAAAAAATTCAATTAAGAAGAAAAGTGGTTGGTAGAAGATAGAGAACCCAAATATATCAAAATACATTCCCACCGCACTATGACCAATGGAATAAAAGGCATTTGAAATGAGTTCACACAACAAATCAAGGAATAAATCAAGAAGAATCACCAACCTTAGGCCAATGGATCCAAAGACTCTACCCAATGGAGATATTGTGATCAATGTAATTGAACAAAATGAAAGTTTACTCACCTAGAGAGATGCACCACAACCATAAACAGATATTGAGTGTCGAACAGATCGATCTATAAGGGGTATAGTCTCTCAAAAATACCCTCGAACTGCCTTAGGTTAAGAGCCATAGAGAATCGATGAAGTAACTTAAACAAAACAGCTTCATGCTGTCTTTAAAAATTGTATGCGGGTTATTACATGGAATGTAACTGAATTAAAGGGCATGTAACCCTCACGACCCACATAATCCAAAAAACCCATTGTCTAAGATTACAAAATGACCTTTTAATAAGTCACATCATGTAACTCACAGTCACATAGTGTATCCTATTACAATGTGAAGTCTTATTTCACGACATATATACAGAAACCATTACATGACTAGTAACATAGGTACACAGCATGTAACTATTCTATATAATGAAAAAATGAGAAGCTATTAGATAAAGTAAAAAAATATCTAACTTCACAATTATAGGTATCCACACAATCTCAATAAAGGATGAAACCATGGAGAGGTCAGGGGAATACTCGATGAAATGGTAATGTGATTCTACAGTGGGGCTCATATGTATTAAATGAGATTCTATTAGAACCATGGATATCTCTATATAGACGATCCATATATTTTTCCTATGTTATCTTTATCAACTATAAGATGATGAAAATTTTGATGTGGTAGATTTGATGAATGGTACACTGGTTTTATGTTATTATTCATTACTAGATTATATGTATTTATATTTCAATTCAGGAGATATTATTTTGATATCAATCAATTATATTAATTTAATTTAATTAGTACTATTAGAACATCTTAAATCCTAACAGTGGTATCATAGATTCCCAAAAAATTAGATTTATGAAATCATGTATGCAATGAATAATATGAATATCATATTTTATACCACATGGATGTTTTAAAATATGATAAGGTTATTTATTATATATGTTTTATATTAAAGCAAAAAATATTTGAAATAATAATCTATATCATAGGTTATATTCACTAATTTATTCTATTTTTATGATACGATTTAATGGTATAATAAAATATGACATCCGTGTGGTGTTTCTAAAAAATTGAGTATTTAATCTATAAAGAGATATTGATATATGTCCTTAAATATGATATAGTATCATAAGAAATAGAAGGCATATCCAATCATAATATACAACAGCCTATATATTTTTATTATTGGGGTATCATTTTTAAAATAAAACTGATAGTTGTTGAATACATGGACAATTAGACATATCATATGATTCGTTTTTATCATATAACATGGTTATGTATCATACCCTTGAAATGGAATATATTTTAAAAAACGATTGGGAACAAAAATATATATTTTTCTTTATACTAAATTATGATTTGAATGTATTAATTATAAATTAATTTTACATAATGATTCAACGTGTTTTGGATATATTTATTAATTTATAAATAATTTAAATATAACTAGTTCAAATTTAATTAAATAAATGTCTATAAGATATTTATTATTAAATATTAATCAATATAAAATATTATTGTTAAAAAACATTTATAAAATTATATGTAATGACTTAAAAATAAAATAAAGTGTTTATTTAGTTATTTTAATTGTAATTTATAATGAGTTTATAAATTACAAAATAAGGTCAAAATATAATGTTCATATATTTGAAGATTATGAATAGTTTTGGATACATACATTGAATTGTTTGGTTTAAGGGGGCTTATGTTGGATATTACTTAAACCTCATCAAAAGGGATTTTATGATTTATTGGATCAATGTTTGAATAATGTTATGTATATGATATTTTTAATATTTAAATAGTTTACATATTAAATATTGAATTATAAAATGTGTACAATTTATAAAATATCATATTTGTTTAGAGTGAAATTCCATATAATTAATAAAATGAAAGAATACATCGTATAAAATGAATTTAATGTTTTTATGTTCAACATTATTGATTGTCCATAAGATAATATAAAATTTTAATGTGTTCAATTTTTTTTTTATTTATGAATTTTTCATAAATGGTAATCTAATGATTAAATATTTAAAACGATACTATATTAAAAATTAATTCCCTATTTTATTCATTATTGACGCTCCTTTTTGTCACATTTTTCTAAAGGAATGGAAAGCGAAATGAATTAGCACAAATTGTTTCAGCCTTTGAAGAAAACATAAAAAATAGACAAACGAATGAAAAAGGAGTCAAAGAACCTTGCACTGCGCAAGTTACCTTACTACCGCGCAAGTGTACTTGTGCGCGGCCTAAATGGTCGCGCGAGTGACTTGCACGCCCTCTTTAAAAACCACCCAGGGTCTTTAGAAGACTATAAATAGACCATGTGTGCCCCCCATTTCAGGAGGAATTTTTCCAGAATTCAGATAAAGAGCTCTAAACGCCCAAGTCTCTTTTTCAATTCTTACAAACACTTATAAGTTAATTATTTACCTAGAATGGAAGGTCTAAACAATAGGAATAAGGTTTATGTGTTAAAATTAACTAACACTTGAGAGCCTTAGTGTTTTTACCCTTATTGGAAATGGACACACTTGCATGCCTCCTTACCTATTCATTGAAACTTGCGCGCCACTCTTCTAGAAGTTCTTCATGATGAATCTAAAGGCTTTGACCAAGAATCCCCCAAGTATTACTCTACTGGGAAAGGATCACACATGTACCCATGAGCCACACAGGTATACCTGTGCGGCCAATACTTGCGCGCCCAGGCATTACCTGCGCGCCTACCAGGACTTGCGTGACTTTCTTCTTTTGGGTGCCCTTCCTGCCCATTTCACCTCTCTTATGCCATTCCACCTCTCCTATTCAAGATTCAGTCTTCAAGACACTCTTAAAATCCATTTATGGAATTTTTTCTTGATTGACTTCTTTATCTGAAAGGAGCTCCATGGAACATCTCTCAAAACATAGTGATTTTCACATCTTTATGTCACTAAAGTTAGAGAGTTCATTCATTCAACCTCATCCTTTAAGATGAGAGAATCCTTAACCTGGGCCTCCTTTTCATGAGTAAGCCTCAACCCAAATCCTCATTAATTTGGACATCCTCCTTAGGAGTAAGCCCCAATTCCTCATTAATTTGGGCATCCCCCTTAGGAGTAAGCTCTAAGTCCTCTAACCTCGGCCTCATTTTTAGGAATAATCTCCAGTCATAATTCCCCAAATATGGGCATACTCTTCAGGAGTAATCCCCAAAACATAAATCCTTTAACCTGGGTTTCATTTTCAAGAATAATCCCCAGTCTCAAATATGGGCACCTCTTTAAGAGTAATCTCCCAGTCCCTTAATTTTCAAATCCCTTTAAACTAGGCCTCCTCCTTAGGAATAAGCCCCAGTCTTATTTTCTCTTATCCATTCATAATTCCTTTTGGTCTGGGATTCTTCTCAGGAGAAAAACCCAATCATAAGTCCCCTACTAACTTGGGCATCTTACTTTGGAGTAAGCCCTAAGATTATAGTATCCAAATATCTATGAATCACATATACCTTTATGGACCATGTTCATGGATTTATCCCATAAAGTAAATCTTAATACTCATCCATTTGGGCAGTCATACATACATAAGCCCCACATCATTGCATGGCACAATTGTCTGGTTTCACCAATACCTATTGTTTCTCACACCGAGCATGACTCACATGGGCTTAGAGTGTAAAAGTAATCATGAAATCTTTCTTTGAGCCATCAATCATGCATAAACATCGTACTCCCTTACTCGAACTATGTGGGTTCTGATTCCTTTTCCAAGACGAAGGATATGTAGGTAGCCCATCAGCGGGTACGATCCCAACTCTAAAATAATCCATGTACTCCTGAATGACAATAAACATCAAGTGCCCCACTGAGTGGAATTAAAACCAGTATGGTCATCATACTGACCAAGAGACTTTTATGTATTTAAGGATACCATCAAATAAGAATCTATAACAAATATAGATGATTCTCTATCAATGAAGAACCTCGAATACATATAAAAGATTGTCTAAATTTTCTTCATATCAATCATTGATTGTCAGATTTACAGGAAAGAACATTTTATCCCTAGTAATGTAATAATGATTCACGAACATAACTTAAATCTATAAAGAGAGTCCCGGAGTAGACAATAATTCTCCTAAAAAAGCTGTGATGAGTCCGACTTCCCATCCTCTCGACCAATGAAAATTACTAAGCTTCATAAGTCCACAATTAATGAGCACATACCTTTAAAAAGTAGGTCAAACTGGATATGGAATCATTGGATGTTTCAGGTTCGACGAACAAACCTATTAGAAATCGATTTGAATGTTTGATCCTTAAATCAATGAGTTCATCCCCAATTCCAGAGGAAACAAAAAATGGTGAACTTGACCTGAATCCTTAAACAAGTTAAAATGATGCTTTACCTATTTGTTGGGCCCCTATTTAAACTCAAAGAGAGGTCCAACAAGGAAATCAATAACATATGTGCTCATCCAAAAGATGTAGCAGCCGAACTTATCATGATTATGATTTTTATATCAAATAGGAACTCTTTTTCATGATCTTTTTCATTATGAGAATGGTTTTTATTAAGTCCACATATGTGAATACCTCTGCTGTGAAAACCTCTACTGCAAAGGCCACTGCTGCTACTCCTACTGGATCATCATCCTCTATGAGGACGACATCACCTACTCAGTGTCTTCAACGATGGGTATCAAATGCACTGGTTAAGGAGTTCCGTCAGCACGATACAATTCCAACTCTGGAGGCTGCTCGACAAGCCCTCAAAGTGAACAATTCACCCTGGTCATCCGGATAGCGGTGACCAGCGATGAAGAAGCAGGCAGTGCTAACTAATGTCTCCAAACGTTTTGGGTCATTATCCCCGGAACACAATCACCATTCACTCCTAATAATGAATAAGATATTTTTCATTCATACACCCATAACATTTAGTTTTTTTTGAGGAAAATCATTTCATTTTCCACCACATTTAGTGTTAATATAGTTCCTTCAAGTTCACTCCATTGACTACATCCAAATAACATAGTATAAGTAACTATAATAATATAGAGAAACCATATAATCATGAAAATTCATTTATGTGAATTATAAATTAGACCAAACTATTTTCAATTTATTACACCATATGTTTAACCTAATATATCCACGATTCTTGTAACACCCGATACTTTTATAAGAAATATTTTGTTTTTATTTTATATAAATAATTAAAGGAATCTTTCACTACACACAACACTAGCTTGGCTTAATTTACACGCAATCGCGACCTTCCTTGGTAGCTTGCGTCGTAGGCAATACCGAGTTTCACTAAACAACGATATGCTATTAAAATATTATTAAAACTAGCCAGTATGAATAGTAATAACCACTTTTTGAAATTTTGAAAATTTTATTTTTTCAAAATGGACTTCATTTTTGGATTCGGAATATCTAAATTAGCCTAGGGTGAAATTTTGGTATTTTTGTGGAAACTTTCAATTTTTGATGAATAGTGAAAACACTAGGTTACTATTTAAAAACCGACTTTTAATTTAAATAATTATTTATTTTATTTAAATTTATTTTAGGTCAAAATTGATACATAATACCTATATATGTTCAATGTAATTCATTGGAGTAATTTTATAATAATTTTAGATATATAAAAAGTTTATTGAACTTTTCACCGTCTTTTACCCAACTCCTAGGAGAATTTGAAAATTTACGTAAAACATAATTTTACCGCTTCTGTGAGTGGAATTTCAAAAATCTGAGAGACACAGTTGATTTCAGTAAGTAAAATGTGGTTCAATGTGATGAAAATAAATTTTGGTGAATAGTAATTTTTTACTTTTTTTTACCACTGTTAAAAGTTAATAGGGTAATTATGGGTAAAAATGATATTATTATTACCCTAACACATGTCCTAATTCTATTGGATAAGTCTAGTTCGACCAAAAACAACACTAGGAATAAAATATGACCATTTAGGCCCACTTGGACTAGATTAGGACATTTATTATTAATTTATTTAAAGAAAGGTTAAAATAGTTAAAATCAAAGTTTAATAAGTAAATAATTTTTAATATATGGTTATACATAAGATACATTTGACTCCAAATATTCATTAGAAAGATAAAAATATTTCTTACATAATGGTATTTTATTTTTAATTTTTAGAATTTAAATAATTTAATTTACTTATGACACAATAATTAATGGAAAAAGTAGAAATGACATCCTCAAACAGTATGATCATTCCGTATGAAGCCAATCTGTCAGAACTTGGGAAGTTGGTAGCATCATTGGGGTTATTTCTGGACCAATCATAAGCTAATATTCAATGAGTGATGGTATAATGAAATCGCAAATGGGAGAAGTTTGACTTAGTGGAATTTACCACTTTGGTGATATTAGTTGAGTCACCCCATTAATCTATCACCATCACACAACTAATCATTAGGTCATATGAAGGTGTTATAAGGAGTTATGTGTTGAGGAATTAGTTGATTAAAGTGAAATTTCTTTGTATAAATAAAGTTTTATTATAAAAATTCATTTTTAATAATATTTTTTCTTAATAAAAGATAGGTTTAATTAAGATGGAATTTGATATTTTGATTTTTCAGACATAAATTGTACTTTCTAGAAGGGATGTACATTTTCTTAAAAAAATAATACATTATGAATAATACTTATTTTGATTAAATAGTTATTTAAAAAAAATTAATACAAATGATAAAAAAAATTTATTATGTCTTTGAGAATTTTTATGTTTCAATAATTTTACTATACATTCCAAAATTACTATTTTTTTTATAAATATGAATTTTAATATTTAAAATTTAAAATTATCATAATTAGAGACATTTTATGATAAAATAAACATCTTTTTTGAAATTATAAAACTAGAATTAGGTTTGGGTGAATTTATGAGATTTATCTAAAATAATTTATTTTTCCATGAATAGTAAAAACAATGTTCGAGATTTTTTTTATGTTTAATGACATCATAATTATGTCATAATTATGTAATAATTAATTAACTAGAATCCATGAATAAAAATTATTTTTACTTATTAATATCATGTATTTCAAAATATTTAAATAAATTTCTAAACATATATCTTACATTTGAATTTCTAAAATAGATACTTTAACTTAAAAATGTTATTTTGTCGAAAATTTACATTCCCATTAAAAAAGAAGTAATATAAAATAATGAATGAATATTTTGGGTTAAAATGACGTAAAATATGACACAACTTTCTAAAACCATGGGAAAAACCCATGGTCAATCCCATGGTTTGGAATGTTTCACAACCTAGGTTTCCAAGGCCTATATATGGAAATTAAAAAACAAATCCTCCACTTTTTCTACAATTACCCACCCATTTATCCATTAATGTTTACTCAAAATCCATAATCTATTAATTGATGATATTTTGAACTCCCAAGATGTCCCCAAAGGTGCATGCAATCATCCAAGGTTTTAATCCCCAAATTTTATTAACAACACTTCAAGGTAAAGTAAATATTCACTTATCTTTTCCATTAATGTTCCATTTTTATGTGGTATGTCTTAAAATTTATAAAATGAGTTATTTTTTCCACTATATTTCATCCCATTACTGTAATAATATTTTTTTATTATTTTTATACCCTTTTACCCTCTCATTTCACCGATTTTTAAAACCCCATTTTAATCCCATTATGTTGTTGAATTTATTTTGCAAAATTTCTCAAAATTTATCTCCTATCCCCACAAAAAATCTATTTTATTTCATTTTTCCGATTACCCAAACCACATTCTATTATAGGGGTATTCACCTAGATTTGAAATTGATTTTTTTAGTATTACCAAACATTAAAATTGTATTCCCTTTTCATGGGTTAAAAATGACCAAATGATCACGTTTTAAAGAATTTTTGAAACACAGTGATTTTAATATGAAATTAATTTTATATATTATTCACCAGTTATTTATGAATTTTTTTATCAAAATATATGAGTATAAAATTTATTATATCTTATAAA
This sequence comes from Viscum album, assembly GCA_963277665.1. NCBI lineage: Eukaryota > Viridiplantae > Streptophyta > Magnoliopsida > Santalales > Viscaceae > Viscum > Viscum album. The sequence continues at coordinate 304,049,245 of OY728144.1, forward strand.
TGGTGTACCCTGATATCTCTCCAATGCATTGAGTTAAAGTATTTATTATTTTATGATACTTTAGTGAATAACCTTAGTAATATTTATGACACCTTGGGGAAAAACAGGGTGATGTACTCATGAATGCTTCATTTAAAAATTTTAGCCATATTTTCATGTTGTTATTAATGATATTTTTGTTATTATATGCCACATGTTTCTTTTCTCATAGAATAATGATATTCCTCATGTTCTTATTCATATTCCTCAAGACCACTTGTAAACTGTTTACCTTGCTTTCCCTTATTGGGACCTATACTCACCCATTCCATTAATATATTTCCCTAGGTTATGAGATTATTTAGGTGTACTTATATAGATCCTTTTATGAATCCTTTAACGTGGATTATAATAATGTTTTATGTTTTCATGTATTCATGTATTATTTACCTTATTTCGATGAAATTACACTTTAAAAGATCCTCTTTTATAGAATATAATGAAATGTTATGTAATTAAAAGGTGGGACGCCATAAGGGGGAAATTGGATTCCAATAAAATGAGGTGGTAGGATATTTGACAGATATATTGACCCCTTAAAAGGTTCATCCCATTTATCTCTATATGGGTAGTCAAAACCAGCGTAGATTGGTTCCATTTAAAGAGGTGTGATGAAATTTTTATGGTCATAAAATATGGATTATAGTGGTTAATTTTAATATCATGTATATATAAAAACGTCCATGTAGTTAAAGTCTTTTTGTGTTGACTACTAGGATAAAGGTACCACATAATTGATTTTTGAGGGATTTATGCACTCAAAACACCATCTAGTTTTATCTTGAAATATTAATAAGTTTAATGAATTTTTGGGCACCACGAGGAGGATCTTGACACTAGGTGTTTTCAGAACAAATTGGAGAATCTAAAATAAATAAATTTTAAGAAAATAAGAGAATAATCATGACTCAAGGAATTTAAGGAACCCATGAGGGTAATATTGGCAAAAATAATTTGACGAAACCAAGATGAGAATCAAGATTTTCAGAATTTATGGTATCAAGGTATGGGGTTTTAGTTATCATGACTCAAAACCTATTTGAATTATCCTATAATGTTCACAGTTTGATTCATGTATTTTCAAGTTGGTTAGTGATAGAAGTGGAGAGATCATGCTAAAGGACTAATATTGAAAAATATCACTGATATTAGCTGGAGGAGCTAGAGTGAAGCCCCTATATTAGGGACCAATCCATTTTTGAACATGGAAAGTGGGATATCATGTATGAACTTGAACTCTAGGTGAGGCTCCAATTGGTTAACATGGAATACAAGAACCCAATAAAATATTTGGGAGGTTGGTTTTGGAACTACTTGTACGGATCCTTAGTGAAGCCATATATTGTAAACCTAGTTGAGAGAATTACATATGAAAAGAATTAAATTGGAGCTATGGGTGTAAGGGTTCCGTTATAGAGAGACTTGGGATGGGTGTGACCTTATATCATATCTCTAGTCATATAGGTACCTAAGTGGAGTGCCTCATGTTGGGTAGCAATCCAAATATCGAAATATAATCTCATTAGGGGATCATGGGAATGGCTCCAAGGTTTATGTGTAGCAACCATTCCATTTATTATATATATATATTATTCAAAAATCATATTTTGGGGTGATCTTGAAGTCTTAGGTGTTTGGGTGTGTAGTTAGGTTCCTTTGGTTATTTTATATTTGGATCTTATTCCATAGTGACCTAGAACAAATGAGGTTAGTGGGTCCATTTATAGGAAATGGAGAATCCATTACTAGGTAAATTATCATTACCTATTCAGATGCCCATGTTTGTTGATTTGGTTAGAAAAATATGAATACAGGGGATAAGAACAAGCCATATAGGCATGAATATAGGTGTAGGACATTTGGGCATGGGAAGTTGGGTTTTTGATAAGGCATAATCCATCTGGGTGAGAGGTTGACCATGATAATTATAGGTGAGAGGACAAATGCATGCCATTTGGGTATGTTAAAAAATGGGTGGGTGCTTGAACATTTATTTTATGTGAGTTTGTAATTATTCAACACTCCTATATGAAACTCTAACTATAAATTGATGTAACATTTGAACCTTCACGAGCTATCAAATCAAATCTTTTAAACATATATATGCCATTGGATGTAGATTTGACCCATATAATGTATTTTACGAGTTTAAAAGATTCCCTCAATGACTCCAAAAGTATATTTAAATATTAGAGTAACTTTTCTTCAATAATAGATTAAATCATTGGCCTACTTTAGATAGAAATTCCTCACTTGAAGATAATTTAATTGGAAAATATAATTAAAGGATATATATCATTAGGTGTGTGAGAAAATATACAACCCATGAAGTTCTCATTTATGTCTTCTTCATCAATTTTGATACTCCTTTATCACTGATCAAATTAGGTCATTTGAGTGAGGATCACACCATGATCATAATGAAAAATTGTTCACCACATTTTATCAAAACAAACAGTTATTGTATAAACTAATGATATATAAATGTGTGGTTAATTGAGAAGTTTAAAACTAACTATTCACTATCCTTCCATGGATCAACAAATTACACTTCTTATGTTTATGGCAGAATATAATTCACTCCAACTTTTTGAAAAAATGATCAAAAGTTACAAATAATAATATATATCATGTTATAAATCCATAAAAATATCACCTCATTATGCACTTCTACACTCGATGAGTAAGATTGAAACTCAATAAAATAAATCTTAGAAAATGAATATCTTCCATTATTTCTTCAACATGTCACAATGTTATAAATTATTCAATCATTTACATGAAATTTTAGATCTTAATCTTTTTATGATGACCCCTTAAATTACCCTTTCCATATCACCTAAGGAATATTTTTTAAAAATTAATAAATAAATGAATGGATGTAACAAAAACATTGATAACTCAGGTATTCAAACTTATTGTTTGAATTATTCTTCTCAAACTTTATTTGATAAAAATTTTTTATTAACAATGATAGTGAAACATGAGTATCAATTATAAAATAATTTAATAGATCATGGAATTTACCAATCATCTAAATAATGGTTGATTGTATAAATGATTCCAACTCTCAATAGGATAGAATACACCAAACCTCTTGTTTTACCAATTGTTATTTCAACATAATGAAAATAATGATGATCACCCCCAAATATGAAATATAAACATTTTAAAAACTCAAAATTACCATTATACTGACCTACATTTTTTTCTTCTATGTTCAATATAATATGAAAAAATAGTTGTTAATTGTCACTTATTTTGGTTATGTTTTCTATTCATAAGATCACCTAACAAATAGGATGAACTACCCAATATTGTATAGAAACCATAGATACTCTAGCAATTTTTGTTAAAAAGTAAAAACCATTTTTGGGAACTATATATCCCTGAAAAAAGCGGAAGGATTGGGTTATCAATTGGTAAACATAACTATCGACTCTGGACACTATAAGACAGTACTTGTCGAGTAAATTGATTGAAAAAAATTAAAACAAATCACATCTTACAAAACATTCTGATTAGTCGAAACTATACATATTGTAGTATTTAATGGTAAAAAGAGCTAGTGATAATTTACCATTGATAATTTCTCTAAACCTTTCTATGATTTAATCACTCCAGTCCAACTAATTAAGAAGTGGTCATTAGAGTCTTAGTATATGAAATCCATATTCAAGTAAACTAGCTTCCTTCCAGAATAATTTTACCACACTAACAAGGACATTATATTTATTGGTCATTATTCCCATGAGTCTTTGATTATATATCTTAGTTTGAGAAATCCCATATAATTTCTATTTACACATGAAAAATGTCATGACCGGACCCGTATTGGGGATCGAGCCACAACTACCCCAAACCCGCCTCCATTGGCCAGGGGCTGGCGACTAGCGCCGAAGGCACAAAAAACTAGAGGAGGCATTATCCTAAGAAACTGTACACACACACACACAAAGTTAACTCAATGCCAAAGTGCAGAGAAAAGAAAGAAAGATCCACCACTGCTAAAAAAAGTGAAACCAACATCCATGCATCGACCTCTAACCAGTACAAGTAAAGTGCTGAAATGTAGACTGACAAGTAAATTGAACAGTAAAAGGGGAACAACACATTCCCAACCAGAAAGGTGCCACAACACGGCAATAGGTAAAATGAAAGTAAACAGCTGGTGAGTCTTGCTCCTGAATGTCCTACTATGTCCACTGAATGCAGTCCAAGCTCTTGTGTCCTCTATGCTCCTCCGTAGTCTCGACCGACCTATATGTCATCTTCAAGGGCACACCAAGTGCTAGAAAATCCCAAGTAGGGGTGAGTATAAAGATACTCAGTAGGATGCCACGAAAGATTGAGGGAGCAACAAAGGAGTTACTAAAACCGTGAGCTGAGGACAGAACAATGAACAGTGTAAGAGTAAAATAGTGAGAGTGCAGCTCAACCCAACAACAGAAAGGATGTAGACTCATCCAATCCAAGAGAATCTAGACACGGAAATCACGTGGCATACCCTGCGTGTCTTCTCCCCTCTTATAAGGAGAGTAAATGAAGACAAGGAGTGGGAAAAAAAGTAGGGTGTATATATATATTCTCTACAAGAAAACCCGAACGAGTGTGTAAGGGGATCTCAATACCCAAGCTCGGTCCATGAAAATTCACCAACAGTTTTAAGGAAATCCATCAATGATGCCAAAAAATCTCACACGTCAAGCGGCTACATCGCTAAACCATACAAACAAGGGTCCCGCTTCGGTAACCATGAAGAAAAGTCATTGAATAACCTCATAGAAAAGGGTTGGGTCTGAAAGAAGTCATCGGGTAACCCACTGCCCAGCCCCACTGGAGGGAAAACACTAAGGTTAACGGGTAACCCACTACCCAGCCCTGCAGGAGGGTAAACCCCAAGAGTTTATTGTGTAACCCACTGCCTAGACCCACTGTAGGGTAAACCGTAAAGTCGACGGGTAACCCACTGCCCAGCCCAACTGGAGGGTAAACCCTAAGGTCAACAGGTAACCCACTGCCCAGCCCCACTGGAGGGTAAATCCAAAGGTCAACAGGTAACCCACTGCCCAGCCCCACTGGAGGGTAAACCATAAGGTCCATGGGTAACCCACTACCGAACCCTGCTGGAGGGTAAACCCTAAGGTCAATGGGTAACCTACTACCGAGCCACACTGGGGGGTAAACCTGGAACTAGTCTGATAACTCCGCACTATCTGTGCCATCACATGGTGTCACTAACACCGCTACTATGCGTAGGATCAGAGTGGATCAAAGGAACCTCCTACCAACACCCTTTCGTGTTTCCACATTCAATGAGATCTCAAAAGAGGCTCCGCTCGCCCAAATAGATTACACCATTGTAATATTCATGGAAAAACACATGAGATAGAATACTTAATCGATGGAAACAGGCTCCAAATGAAAAGGTTATTCAACACCACTTTATACTAATACAACATCTCATAGGGCCCAGACCTCAGTCTCAAAAAAGGTCAGTCGAACTGCGCTATCACGATGCTCCCAGAAAAACAAACCAAATGGACTATTCATACGCCCCAAATAGATATCTAATGAAAAAGTCAGAGTACGCTACACACAATATAAAATACGGCCCATGTGGCCCACACATCAACTCTGGCTTCAACGCCTAAAACCACCCCGGCCAACTTTGTCTCGTTTCCAGGGTCACAACGCCGCTAAAGGTGCCTATAACGAACTCTAGATACAAAAGCTGCAACTCCCCGCGTTATGCAAACAGGGCCTTGTGGGGCCCAAACCTCGACCCCGAAACACGCCACACAGATCATACCATAATGTTCCTTGAAGATAACCTTGAGGTGTAGGCTATTCATTTTCCCTAAACGGACTTATGAAGAATAAGTCGTAAAAACGCAGCATACGTCTGAAAGCCGCCTTGTGGGGCCCACACCTCCGACCCAAATTTAGGCGTGCAGATTGCGCCATAGCAATCCCATCAGAAGAACACTCAGAAACGAGGACTCAAACACCCCAAATAGATGTCGGGTGAAAAAGTGGCGTTACACCATAAAATGTGTGAACTTGTCCCTATGGGGCCCACACCATTTCTCCAACCCGGACGCTTCAGAAAGTGTCTCAGAAATTCCGTACGAGGGTTGGAGTCACCCGAACTGAAGCACAGAACCCAAAAATTATGAAACTCAAATCGAAAAGTCCTACTCACCGACAGGATCTCATGGCCGTAGACGGCGCGTCAAACAGATGCACTGTTTAGAACCCCCCCCCCCCCCGAACGCAAGGGGCCCAACCGGGCCGGTTCACCCCGGCCTGCCCAGTGCGAACTACCGGCCCACGGTCTGGCCATGTGTCCGGTCCTGCTCACCATAGCCAGCTGGCCATGGCCGGTCCAAAACAGACGGACCCCTCGGGTCCGGCTCCTTCCAACTGACCGGTCGGTTGGTCGGTCTTTGTTCCACGCCACACAGCAGGACCCCCGTACCGCGGGTCCTTGTCCGCAGCACACCCAAAGGCACTGACCTCGGGGTCCTCCTCTGACCGCGACTGGAGGACACCGGTTCCCTCGCCACCTGTAGTGCACCATCATTCCACATCCGGCCTGCATCGCGCCGCCTGGGATCCCCGCTCATCCCCGTCGGCAACCGCCTCGGCTCGATGCTCCGCTGGCCGAGCACACCGCCTGGCATAGGACACCTGCTTCGTTCGGTTCCTCTGTCGGCTCCCCTGAATCCACCACACTCCCTTGCCTCTAACTCGACTCCTCTTGAAGCTACCCCGTCTGAGTCGGCCACACCTGACGTCGCCACCTCGTGCGAACCACTGACCGCACCCACTGCCTGACGCTCGACCTCCGACCACCACCCTTGCTGGAGTTGAGGCTTCCGTCAGCCGTCTCCACCAATCCGACAGTATAATCTCAAAATCGAACATGGGTTAGGGTTCCTCAGGATGAGGGCTTCACAGTGCCTACCCTTGATCGACGATCCGACAAGATTTTGGTGCGTTCGAAAATTGGGACAAAGAACACCCAAGAATGAGAATAAAAAATGGGGCTCAGACGATGGCCGTGTTTGTTTGGGCATCATTGTAATTCTAAAATTATAGAATTTAATGAATAAATTTTAAAAAACTTAAGAAATTGATGAAGGTGAAAAAATTAATCAGAAATACTACCTCGAATCGGTCGTGCATCATTTGTGACGCGTCCACAACGCTCCCGCTTCGATCCGCCAATGCTTCGGCAGAGATAGCTCCTCGATCCGACGAAGAATAGTGAAGAACGTCTAGAGAGATAAAGAGAGATTGAGAGAGAGATCTTGGGTGTTAGAGAGGGAGAGAGAGTGAGTTAGATTTTTCCTTAACCCTAAACACTTAAATTCTATTTATAGGGATCCCACTCAGCACAGAATCTGAATTCACCATGCCCTCTCATTTTATATCGCGCCTAGCAAAAAAACCCCATTTCAAACTCAATTGAAATTAAAAATTTTCATTCTGAGACTTTGTTCGAAATTTATTTGAAAAGAACGCCACTGATAAAAATCACTATGTCATTATTTTTCAAATAACGATTTTCCCCTGGGTGACATCTCTCATAGCAGGCCCACGCCCGCAACTTTTACAGCCCACCTAGTGTAAACGACATCCTTCAGACGCAACCATGACCTCATATTTCTAATCTGAGCTTCCATTTAGGAGAAAACAAAACCCCGCCCGGTGCATAGTATAAAAACACTTAATATTTTTATAAAATTTATTTCGGGAACACCAATCCACAAAATTGCACCCCATCTCAGCTCCTAGCTCTGGAAATATATATAGAAATTTTCCAAAGTATTACAGGGAAAAAAACTGGGTCTCTACATCATTCCCTCCTTCAAGATTTTTGTCCCTAAAAAGAGAAACTAGGGAAAAAAACTCTAGATTCAGAGCTCACACCTAGATCTACCACTCCCAAGAAAAATTTTCACAACACCATGCTGGCACAATATGCAAACCAAGGGAATGGATCATACTTATAATGTCTGCTACTTTCGAAGACATGCATAGAAACACACACACTCCACATCAGCTGCGGCACATGTAAGACTTCGTGCACCCACTCCTACTATTGGGAGGGTAGGGAAAGATGGTAGGAAACCTCTCAGTCTCTTGCACGATTCCCGAACGGCCCAAAGAAACTCGGGGGACTTCCCCGGCCGAACCTCTACTTTCCACGTCACGACCAAAATCACAATTTGTTCCTGGAACATGGTCTTGTGATTCCCTCCTTCAGAATACCCATCTGGTGAAACACCCAAAGATATCTGGCCACACATTTTTCATAGTCAGTGCATCACAACTGAGACTCTCTTACACTTTAAAAAATTTGATGAATCAACACCATAAACTACAGAAGAGTCATACCCTCCTGCTCCACCAAGGTCAGCTGTAGGGACACCAATTGATCTGGAACTTCCCGCACTAGTCAAGCCAGGGACTTCCTACCAAGGGAACCTTCCACAACACTTCCATTTTCCGAAGCATAGACTACCTAGAAGTCATAATCCTGTATAAATTTCATCCAGCACCGTCACCTCAGGTTCAAGTCTCTTTGGGTGAGGGTGCACCTATGACATTGGTGGTCTGAGCAAACCACAAAGCGCTCTCTGAAAAGATAGCATCTCCACACTCTCCGTACAAGGACTACCACCACCAACACCACATAGTGAATCATGTAGTTCTATTTATGGGGTGTTCATCACCTCGACCTGTACTTGATAACGATACCAATATTGACGTTGAGCATGCAATGTTCCAACGAACTGGGCAGGAGAGTAGACTCATCCAATGACTAGAGGCTAGAAACAGAAAGCACGTGGCATACCCCATGTGTCTTTGCCCCTCTTTGAAAGAGAGTAATCCCCAAAACAGGCACTCCGACAAACCCACTAGTGGCACATCAAGAAAAACGGGGGGGGGGGGGGGGGGGTCAAGCAGAAAAGCCCCACCGGCAAACCCAGAACCTACTCTGACACTCCACCGCACAACCCCATCATGAATGCACATGTCAGAGGGACTCATACTCCACACCTCAATACTAGCTGCTTTGGGTGGTACTAACTCTCCCTCACTATTTTTATCACATCACAAAAACACGTCTCAGTTGGGGAAGAACCTCTCTTTCCCATGCATTCAAAGCTACATCAGACAACACCAACACAATGTTACACCGACGCCTTGCTTCACCCTCGGTAACCCCTCGAAAAAGGAGCTAAATGAAAATAGTACCTCACACAGTTTCTAACAAGTTCTACTGAGAAAATTAGAAAAAGACACAGAGCGTAACTCTTATCATCTCTTGCGTTCCAGGTTTGTAGAAATCCATAGAACACAACAGCCCGTGACCACATCTGTCATCTCCCTGAGCATGTCATGGGCATCCTAGTGGTGGTGGAAGGTCGTCAAAACATCATCCTCCAACCACAGTTCTTCATACTTTTCTGCAAACACCACCTCCCTGGGGACCCCCTATCCTCACCTGGGAGTTCACAGATAACGACATGGCCTTTTTCCTGGCAGTGCATCTACCATCTATATAAAAGACTCTACACATTTGGTAGGGTAGCCTCACGCCATGTGACATCACACATGACAATCAAAGCACTAGTCAATCCCTAGGCTATCTTAGAGCACTATGATTTCTCCAACCATGTGCTTGAGTCTCATCAAAGGGAGAGCTCCAACGCCGAGGCCCTGCCAATTGACATCCCTCTGATAGAAATTTCTCTGTCAGCAGTGCCTGCTCCAGCACCCTGAGATGGGTGAGGATGCACAAGGGAACTACTCTGACACAAATCTCTTCTACAGAGGAATCCCTCAGTCTTCTGTACTCAGAAGTTTCCATCATTTACCGCATCCAAAGAGTACTAAGTAAGGTTTGTGAACCTAGTCATTTACTCATCCACGGACATCACTCCCCGCTGAAGCTCCAGCAGCTCCTGAAACCGTACAAAGCGTAAGTAGGAGGGGTAGTACTCCTCACAAAATATCTTCTAGAAGTCATCCCATGAGAGTACCGACTCATCATGCATCTGAGTAACCCTAAATCTACTATTCCAAACTTCTTGGGGGGGAAATACTGGAATTCAAATCCACCATCTAACCTGAAAGTGTCTGAATAGAGTGAGGAGGCAAACCACTGACTCTAGCCAACCCTTCACTATCTGTGAGTATGGATCACTGTGTAACCTCTACTGTCTCTCATGCTGGAACTCAAGTAGCGCGCCCAGCCTACGCTCGTCATTGGTCTTTACTTCCGCTACTATCTGTTACTCCACAGGTGGAGGTGTTACTTCCTGTCCTCATGGACAAAGGGTAATCGTATGATGGATCATTAACTAAGGCCTCATCGCTCATGGAGTTGCCATTACGAACCAGAGCTAGTATCCTGGTTGGCTATCATCATAGAGACATCCTGAATTCAATCAATGAGTACCGCGGTCAAATGAGCATATATATAACAAAAATGTTGGGGAGATGACCCAAGAAGGATAGTCCAGGACTCAATCCTATATGATGCATGAACAAAATTCCCTACAACATGTGTCTGAGTGTGCTGAGTCGACAAGCGGGATATCAGGGTCCAAGTGAATGGATACGTCTACCGCCGCACCATCACTGGACTCCCTAGCCTGTGAGCCGCTCTCGAGGCACGTTGACACTATTTCCCCAAAACTCAACCAATTCTATTTTAGGGATATCCGAAGAACGCCCCACGGAACGAACCACCTCTGATACCACTTTGTCTTGACCCGACCCATACCGGGGCTCAAGCCGCAACTACCCCAAGACTGCCTCCATAGGCCAGGGGCTAGTGACTAGCACTGAAGGCACAAAAAACATAGGGATGCCTTTGCCTATGAAACTAGACAGACACACACACACAGGTAACTCAATGCAAAAGTACAGAGAAAAAAAAGCAAGATACAACACTGCTAAAAAAAGGGAAACCAACATACTTGCATCGACCTCTAACCAGTACAAGTAAAGTTCTGAAAAGTATCATAACAAGTAAACTAAATACTAAAAGGGAAAAACACACACCCAAACAGAAAGGCGCCACAACCCGATAACAGGTAAAATGAATGTAATATGCTGGGGAGTCTCACACATGAAAGTCCTACTACGGCCACTGAATACATCCCAAGCTCTTGTGTCCTCTACGCTCCTCCGAAGTCTCGACTGGCCTGTCCGTCGTCTGCAAAGACACACCTAGTGTGGGAAAAGACTAAGAAAGGGTGAGTATAATGATACTCAGTAGGATGCCCCAAAAGCTCGAGGGAGAAACAAAAAAGGTACTAAAATGGTGAGAAGTGGACAGAACAAAGAATTGTGTAAGAGTAAAATAGTGAGAGTGCATGTCAACCCAAAAAAATAATGAAATAGAATTGTCCAATCCAAGAGGATCTAGACATAGAAAGCACGTGGCATACCCCGTGCGTCTTCAGCCCTCGTAGAAGAAGAGTAACCAAATCCAAGGAGTGGGAACACAATTAGGGTGTGTATATATATATTCTCAACAAGAGAACCCAAAAGTGTGTGTAAGGGGATCTCAATCTCCAAGATCACCCCAGGAAAAGTCTCCAACATTTATAAAAATATCCATCACTAATGCCCAATAATCCCACACGTCAAGTGGCCTCATCGCTAAACCGTACAACCAAGGGTCCTGCTCTAGGAACCATGGAGAAACACCACTAACTGGCCTCATAGAAATGGGTTGAGTCTGAAAGAAGTCGTCAGGTAACCCACTGCCCAGCCCAGTTGGAGGGTAAACTCTAAGGTTAATGGGTAACCCCCTACCCAACCCCGCAGGAGGGTAAACTCCAAGAGTTCGTCGGGTAACCCTCTGCCCAGCCTTGCGGGAGGGAAAACCCTAAAGTAAATGGATAACCCACTTCCCAGCCCCACTGGAGGGTAAACCCTAAGGTCAATGGGTAACCCACTGCCCAACCCCACGGGTGGGTAAACCCTAAGGTCAAACGGTAACACACTGCCCAACCCCGCTAGAGGGTAAACCCTAAGGTCAATGGATAAACCACTACCCTGCCCCATTGGAGGGTAAACCCTAAGGTCAACGGGTAACCAACTACCCAGCCCCGCAGGAGGGTAAACGCGAAACCGGTCCGATAAATCTACACTTCCATGCCATCACTGGGTGTCACTGACACCGCTACCATGCATAGGTTCAGATTGCGTCAAAGGAACCTCCGACCAACACCATTTCATGTTTCCACACTCAATGATATCTCAAAAGAGGCTTCACTCTCCCAAACAGATTACACCGTTGTAATCTTCATGGACAAACACGCGAGATGGACTACTTAATCACTAGAAACAGACTCTCGATGAAAACATTATTCAACACCACTTTATGCTCATACGACGTCTCGTGGGGCCCGCATCTCGGTCCCTAAAAAGGTTGGGTGAATTGCGCCATTGTGATTCCCTCAGAAAAACATGCCAAACCGACTATTCATACGCTACAAACAGACATCTGGAGAAAAAGTTGTAGTACGCTGCACACAACTTAAAAGATAGCCTATGGGGACCACACCTCAACTCCAAATTCAACTCCTGAAACCACCCCGGTCAACTTCGTCTTGATTCCAGGGTCACAACACTGCTGACGACGCCTAAAACGGACTCCGGATGCAGAAGCTGCAATTGCCCGCGTTATGCAAAAGGGGCCCTGTGGGGCCCACACCTCAACCCTGAAACACGCCACGCAGATCATACCATTGCTTTCCATGTAGATAACCATGAGGCGTAGGCTATTCATTTTCCTTGAAAAGACTTATGAAGCCTAATTCGTAAAAACACAACATACGTTTGAAAGCCACCTCGTGGGGCCGACGCCTTGGTCCGGATTTTAGGCGGGCGGATTATGTTGTCACAATCCCCTCGGAAGAACACTCAGAAATGAGAACCCGAACACCCAAAACAGATGTCGAATTAAATAGTGGCGTTACACCTTAAAATGTGTGAACTAGGTCCTGTGGGGCCTTCACCTTGTCTCTATCCCGAACGCTTTGAAAAGCATCTCAAAAAGTCCACAGAATGACTGGGGTCATGGTGCCACTAACAGCGGGTCAATCACACATCCCAAGAAGCAGTTAGATCCAATGCAATAATAACTAATTAAGTAAGTAATTAATTAATTATTTGTAGTATGCTTTTCATGCCACCGAGCAACAAAACCAAACCGCAAGGGTTTCAATCCAACTTTGGAAGGACTGTCTAAACTCCAGGGCCACAACGCCTCTGACGGCATGTCAAACGGATGTCCAGCTCGCGAAAAACGCCCATCACAAGATTTAATAATATTTTAATATTATTAAATTAAAGAGATTGGGGTAACCCTCCCTCAGGCGCAGAAACCAAAAAATCATGAAACTCAAATAAAAAAGTCTGCCTCGCCGACAAGAACCCATGGCTGAAGAGGTGCATCAAACGGACGCGCCGTTTAGAAGTTACAGCCCCCCCAAACGCAAGGGGCCGAACTGGGCCGGTTCACCCCGGTCGGCCCAATCCGAACCACCGGCACGCGGTTCGGCTACGGGTCTAGTCTAGCTCGTCACTGCCCACTGGCCACAGCACGTCCGAAACCGCCGAACCCCTCAGGTCCGACTCCTTCCAACTGACCGGCCAGTTGGCCGGTCTTTGTTCCACACCGCACAGTAGGACCCGCATACCGCGGGTCCTTGACCGCAACACACCTCGAGGAGCTGACATCAGGGTCCTCCTCTGACCACGATGGGACGATGCCGACACCCTAACCTCCTGCAGCACACTACTGCACCACCTCTGGCCTGCCCCACGCCGCCTCATGCCGCCTAGGCTCCCCGCTCCGCCACGTCGGCAGCCGCCTCGGCTCGCCACTCCGTCGGCCGAGCACGCCGCCTGGCACCGACCGTCTGTGTCGCTCGGCTTCTCCGTTGGCTCCCCTAAATCCATCGCGCTCTTCCACCTCTAACTCAACTCCTCCCAGAGCTACCCCATCCGCACTGCCCACACCCAACACTGCCACCTCGTACGAACCCCCGACCATACCCGCTTCATGACGCCCGACCTCCGACTACTGTCGTTGCCGGAGTTGGGGCTTCCATCAGCCATCGCCATCGCCCCGGCGGTCCGATATCAAAATCGAACGCGAGTTAGCGATCCTCGGGATGAGGCCTTCTCAGTGCCTACCCCCAATGGTCGATCGAACATGATTTTGGCATGTCCAAAAATTGGGACGAAGAACACCCAAGAACGAGAATTAAAAACGGGGCTCGAATGATGGACATGTTCATTTGGCCATCATCCTAATTCTAAAATTATATAATTTAATGACGAAATTGGAAAAAATTCCAGAAATTGACAAAGGTGTGAAAATTAATCATAAATCCTACCTCGAATCGAGTGTGCGTCGTTGGCGACACGTCCACGACGCTCCTGCTTCAATCCGTCAAAGTTCCAGCGGAGATCGCTCCTCGATCCAACAAAGATCGACAAAGAACATCTAGAGAGATAAAGATAGAGAGATAGAGAGATCATGGTGTTAGAGAGAGAGTGAATTAGAGTTTTGATTAACCCTAAACACTTAAATTCTATTTATAGGGATACCACTCAGCGCAGAATCTAAATTCACCGCGCCCTATCATTTTATATCATGCCTAGGAAAAATTACCCATTTCAAACTCAATGGAAGTCTCAAATTTCCATTCCGAGACTTCGTCCGAATTTTATTTGAAAAGAACACCAGTGGTAAAAATCACTAAGTCATTATTTTTAAAATGACGATTTTTCCCCTGGGTGACATCTCTCACGGCAGGCCCATGGCCGCAACTTTTACACCCCGCCTAGGGTAAATAGCACACTCCGGACGAAGCTGTGCCCTTGTATTTCCAATCCGAGCTACCATTTAGGAGAAAACACGACCCTTCCACATGCATTGTATAAAAACACTTAGTATTTTTATGAAATTTATTCTAGGTACACCAGGCCTCGGAATCACACGTTGTCTTCGCTCCTAAATCTGGAAAAATATTGTGAAATATTCCAAATTCATACAGGAAAAAACCAAGGTCTCTACAAAAAATATATATCACTAATAAATTATTTTGGTTTCAATGAAAATAAAATACAAGATCTAGTAGGTAAGAGAATAACATGAATCTTGAAACACATTAGATAACCCATAATCTTGGTCATTAATAACATTTAACTAGTTTATAACTGACTCTCTAACATGAAGTTATCCACTAACACTCTTACCCATGAATTCACATAGGGGTCTCTCCATAAGATAATGTTATACTCAGTAATTGATGCAACCATAAAAAATGAAAATGATTTCATGTGTCAATCCATATAATTTTTTATGATTCTTTTTAAATTGGAAAAAATACATATCATCCTAGTTACTTCCTCTTACATTATAATCAAGGACAATACTAATGCATATCTAGTCTTGAACCATAATGTAAAAGGGCACTTCAATCGATCCATTATATGTCTATACTCTATTGAGATGATCCCAATCATAATCACTCATCCAAAAACTATGAAGTAAGTCTAGTGGTGATGCTAAAAACTATATTTTCTCTAGTAAAAGGATTTATTTCTGATGATTCCACAAAAAAATATTACATGGAATCTATAAAGAACTAAGCATTCAATTGAATCAAAAGTATTTATCCATAACATACATATATCACTATCTCAAATTTTATAGATCTTTAATTCTCCTACCAGAAAAGTAAAACGTTAACACTTCTATTGAAAGTGAATCTAGAAAATCTCTCCATCCAACTATATCTCCTATCGTATGTTAAAAGTTCAAAGTCCACCACCTTCCCACGATACCTAAAATAATAATTTTAATTAATGTATCTTTGATAAACAAGTTAATGCACTATATAGAATATATTTTCAATTTAATACATTTAAGGCACTACTCTCTAGAATCAAGATCACCCATCATATAATTTCTCAATTACATTAGTTGAATTTTCCTCCATCTTGGTAATGTATCAATAGTTTAGTAGTAATTATAGGTACATCATTAAAATCATCATCCCATTCATGATAAACCGCAGGTGGTACTCTAATTAGTCCAACCTCGATCATTCTCAAATAATAGATTTGAACCAAATACCAACATGATGATGTATCTCTTTAAGAAATAATTTACAATTCTTGATTGATTTATAATTCTACAATGTAAATTATTTAAAATAGGTTATTGTATATTATCCAACCTTCCATGCCATAAAACATCTTCTATCATAAAAAATAATGCACACTAATCCTAATATAACCACAAAATAATGAATGTATCAATCCAATAGTACCTTGAAATTAATTCTTTGATTACTCAAGTCAGTTAACACAGATCAAAGACCTTACAAATTATTGTTTCATCTAATACACCGTTTTCCATGTTCAATTTCAGAAATGGATGAACTCAAATCCCTTTCACAATTTTTTACCTAATTTACCAATCCATAATCACATGTGTCCACCCCACAATCTATTCTTAATAAATTCCATCTTTAATTCCTCTTTTAAATGATTTAAACCATATGATACCTCACCTATATAAGTTATGAGATTGAGTGTACCTTTTTAAGATTTCCTTTAATAGGTCATAGGCTAGTGAAAATCAAAAATATGGATCATACAAACAAATGTGAAGCATCCTACCATAGTACCTTTAATCAGGTAACTATAAACTACCAAGGATATCAACATATGAAATAAACATAAAAATATAAAAAACATACATGAATGTTTATATCTATATATGATCTACCAACCATCAATTGTATTCTTACAAAATAAATTTTTTAATTAAAAACATATATACTTTCATAAAATGAAATGGATACAGTAATGTAAACTAGATCAAATACTACAAATCCCCATCAATGAAAATTCAATGTGAAATAATTAAATATTTTTATATAATCCTATATAATGACACATCCAAATTTTCCTACATGATTACCTCTACTAATAAATACCATTAGTTCCATATCCTCTATTATCTCTTGTAAGAGTAAGATGTCAGCACTACCACAAGTACTTCAATATAGAATGTCCCATTATTGGGTCATGATAACTACCCAATAAGATATTAAAAGTATGAATAAATTCTAAAGTTGATATTGTGCATTCATAATAATAAAACAAAATTATATCATAGCATTTCATTACAAACTCACTGCCCAATATAAACAATATAAAATCTAGATTAAACCTAAAACTGGTGACAATCCCATTCACAACATCACATAAGATATCAAATACTAGTCTATCATATCTGCTATGTAAGTAATTAATCTTCTATAATTCATCAATAAAATTATCCTAACCCAATATCCCCACAAATATCATTACTCAAATAAGAATTCCACAAAGATACAGACACCCGAAATAGGTTTTAAACATAAAATGAATTTGTATCTATAAAATATGTTTTCATCAAAGAGAAATATATTTTCAATGTCATTAGTGGGAGGAAACTGTGCTGAATAAATTTGAAGGGATAATAACGAGAAATTATTTTGAAATGAAAAATTGATATTTTAAAGATTTATAGAACATTTTGATACTTATACATGTTTAATTCATAATGTTTTGTACAAAAATACTATAGATGTATAAAATATATAATAATTATACCTGGAATTTTGGGGTATAATATTTCACTAAATTACAACGATTTTAATTTCATACTAAATAATGATAATTTGATATCTCTATTAGGATTTGAGTTTTTCCAATTTAGTGACTAGTAAGAATTTGTAGAAGTAATTATTTACATTTTATCATTTAACGAAAAATTATTTTAGGTAAATTTTATTATTGTTCTTAGTATCATCTATATGTCCTAAAATTCCAAAAGATTATTTATAATCACTATATGATTAAATATTTTAGTGTGAGTAATAATGTAAATATTTATTGACAAAAAATATATAATGTAGTATATAATTTAATAAAACCATTATCAAAGTAAAAATTGTTATAATATAAATTCCTCAAGAATTAGATTTAGACAGATCCGTTTCAAATGTATTTTATTTTTTTGAACCAAAACTATTTCATATGGTGTGAATTTTATTATTATATGACATATCAAGGATTCATTATTGATTGAAATCTCCATATTATTATTATTCATATGTGCTTAATTTATTACATGAGAGTCAAATGATAAATTACCACTCAAATACAAAGCATTCAAATGTCCATCATGGATGATCATCATGGAAAGTAATTGGTTATTATAAAAGAATAAGAATATCATGGGTTGGGAATCATTTTGAGATAAAGAATTTACTAATTAGACAAAAGTAGAAATTTTTATCTTGATTGATTCTCTTTGAGTGTTCAAAAAAAATTAAAATGTATATGACATTAAATAATTGTGTGGTGTAATTTATAGTAATAACCAATGAAAGAGGTTAAAAAATAACCGTAAACGTGAATCATCATACTTTTACATTTTTATTATATGAATATTAAATATTATGTTAATTATTAGGTGGTTGGAAATGTTGTTAATCATGTAGTAATTTTCTATTAAAGAAGATGATATTTATCTTCATATATAACAAGTGTGAAAAATGTAAAATAAATATAATACCTAATGCTTTCAATCCTATTTTATGATTAGATGAAAACATAAAATATTTTACTTGTGATTTATCTCTATATTATAACCCACAATTGGGGGAGTCATATAATGGACAACGAAAAAGATTTCATGGCACCAATTTCATCAATATATGTAATCATAATGTATAATTTTCAAAATAAAATGGGTGGTATTAATAAGATGTTATATTATACAATATTACTCTTATTAATCTTGTAATGTTATTCCTTAGTTTTTACATCTATCATATTTGTGACAGAATGATAAATGTTAATGTTCAAATGACCTTCCCACGTAAGTTAACATCTAATTTCAATTGCATAAGATGTAATTTATTGGAATCCAATTTATGTATGTGTTTCATGAATAAAGATGATACATTTAATCACAAATTTTAATACATGAGTTAATTCCATAGATCTTGAAGAGTGTCTGTGAGACATTATAAGGCCTACAACCATATGATGGAAATATGGGTGTGCACTGCTGTATAATTCTCAACCACATTTTCCTATACAAAAATATCCTCACTAGTTATATAATTTTATCCATGAGGTGTTAGCTTGTCATAGAGGGTGGTGTGTGTAACAAACCGACCTGGGTTTCTGTAAAACATGGAATGGTACCCATTCGACACATACCCGATGGGATTTCATGATCCCCGCAGGCTGGTGGCAAGCACATGGGTATCGAACAACACAATAGAGGGAAGGATTTCTCCCAACCTGATCAAACACTCGGTATATATTTACTAAACAAAAATAAATAGTAGAAGGAAGAACAAGATATATATTAAATAAAATAAAGAAAATAGAATAAAAAGACAACTGAAAAGTAGCTAAAACTCCAAAGCACAAGTCCATCTATAAAGGACCCAAGCCAAATAGCTACTCTAAATGATGGAAAAGACAAACTCCAGCCATCTCACCGCCAGCTACCCAACCAGCAGACACAAACCTATCTTCTTCTCTAAAACATTGTGACTTTCCTATAATGGATGAAAAAAGGTCTACGCATGACCAAAATAGTTTGTAGGGTGTGAGCTAACAGGATCAGTATCATCCCACCGAATTTTTCCATAACTAGCCTCTTTATAAAAATTTATGTATGTGAATTTTAAGTAAAAACATGTCTTGATAAGAAGTAAAGAAGTTTTATATAAAAATTGTAAAAATTTCCATTTTTACATTGTTTTAAAAAAAATCGTAATATCAATTTCAATGAACATTCTCTATATCATTTTACAAAAGCATAAACATGCATATCAAGGATAACATAGAAATCCAAGCAATACAATAAAGAAGTACATGTATCCAAACACGAAGGAATAAAACAGTTCCAGGCTGAAGAATCTCACACCACAATAAACATGTGAAAAATTATGATCCTAGAATAAAAGGCCTTGGAATCATAAGAATACCCCATGAGTAAACCCCCCAAAATGTCAATATCGGTCCCCAAAAAAACAGTCCAAGTGATCATAGGAAATATGTCAGAAAAACCACCTTGATAATAATTGTACAATGAATGATGGACCCAAGAAAAACCTTCCACCTAAGTACACAAGGTAACCCATGTGTTCTTTTTCACAATTAATTTCAATTCTTTAAAAAACATTTCAAAACCATTTCACAAATTACATTTCAATGCTTTTAAAATATGCATTTTATATCCATTTATCATTAACCATGGAAAACCCATTTCTATTTGAAAACTAATTTCAACAAAAAAAAAGGATGATGCCAATTCTATATATAAATCAATTTATAATAAAAGAACAATTAATCCTATCGACATATGCTAGAGATGGAACCACCTACCTCAGAACTTAGGTCACATGTGCCCACAATAGGATCTACCTACAACGAAACCCAACAACATTAATGAATGACCAATAATCAAATACAAATCAATATTGATTAAATTTATTACACATGGGGTTAGTGGAAGCGAGGAATCCCACATACCTCAAAGGAGAATGCCCACTGCAGCACAACCAATGAAATAAATAGTCTCAAGAACAAGATCGCACAAAATATCTTAGAAGAAATCAAGGAGAATCACCAACCTTAGATCAATGGATTCAAAGATTCCACCCAAAGATGATACCATGATCAATGGAAATGAAGGAACATAAAGGTTACTCACTCAGAGAGACACACCACAACCACAACAGATATCGAGTGTCGATCGGATTGATCTATAAGGAATTGAGTCTCTCAAAAATTACATAGAACTACCTTTGGTCGAGATCCATGAATAACCAATGAAGGAACTAAAACCCAATAGCCACACACTATATTTAGAAACATTTTGAGGGTTGTTACATGAAATGTAACCCAGTCACATGACATGTAACCCCAAAATTCCACATATGCCAAATATCACATCACCTAAAATTAAAAACTGCCTTTTTAATAACTCATGCCTTGTAAGTCATGGTCATAGAGTGAAACCTTTCACAACATGTAGTCATCTTTCATGACTTACATACAAAAACCATTACATGACATGTAACTTCTATATAGCATGCAGAAACAAGAAACTATTCGAAAAATTCCTACAAATATCAGAATTCACCATTATAGTTATCATCCCAATCTCAAAGAAGGTAAAAATAATAGTGATGTTAAGGTAAAACCTAATAAAATAGTAAAAGGATGTTAAAAAATCCCCTACAATAATTACTTTCTATCCCTAGGAAGTCATGTGGAAGTTGTAATTCCTGGAAAGAGATGAGGCAATTGTTCCCTCATCAATGATTCTCATTCCCAAGGCTAATGATAAAATGTTCCTTGTTTCTATAGAACTTTGACCAATTAAATCATCTTCCAACATAATAATTTCACTTGAGTGTTGACAATCTCAACTGGTTTATCCAAAATAGAAACCTCTGGTTCTTACTCAATTTATTCCCTACTCTAAACATGAGTGAGATCATGGGAATATTTCCTGAGAAAAAATATATGGAAAACATCATGAATACCATTCAACCAAACCAAAAATTGTAATCGATATGAAACATTTTTGATTTTATCAGTGACCTCAAATGTTCCACAATATACTGGAGAAAGTTTTCTATGATTTCCAAGTCAATGGTGAATCAACAAAAGAGGAACTTTCAAGAAAACCCAATCACCTATAAAAAATTACAAAGATGGAAATTGCTGATCTGCATATGATTTTTGTTGGCACTAGGATGTAACCAGACGTTGATGTACATACTAAATATTCACAAAAATTTCTTGAACCAAACTTGGTCGAGCTAAAGATACTTTTCCCACCTTAGGTCAATAAAGAGGTGATCTACATGGGTGACCATAATGTGCCTCAAAGGTATGCATTCTAATTGATGACTGATAACTATTGTTATAAACCAACTAAACCTGTCCTAGATGTCTATTTCATGGTCATCCGAAATCCATTACATAGGAGTAGAGAATGTATTCCATGATCTGAATTACTCACTCCGTTAGGCCATCTATCTGTGGATGTTAATATTTTCCCAACAAGACCTAAGTACCCATCACCTCTTGAAAAATCCCAAAGAACCTCAAGGTAAACCTAGGATCCCTATGTAAAATATTGGTAGAAGGACTAAAATGTAACCTCACAATCTGTAACACATACATCTTACCCATATCTTTAACTTTAGTGGTGTATTTGATTGGAATAAATGAGAATACATTGTTACCCGATTTGCAACCACCTAGATAGAATTCCTCCCTCAAGAGTCCACGGTAATCCAAAAAACAATATATGAATACCTCAATCCATTTTTAAACTGGCACTTGAAGAGGCTAAAGAAACCCAAAAGGTTTCAAGTTCTCTACCTTAATCCGTTGGCATTTGTAGTAGTGAGATACAAACTCCGAGGTGGCCTGATTCATACTCGGCCACTAGAATCAAAGCCTCTTGTTACAATATATCGTTGTAGTTCCTAGATGAATAGACCATGAAGTTTAGTGATAAAAAAAAGACTAAACACCTCAGAAATGATGGGATGAGAACTTGATTCCTAGAGTGGAGAATACCCATTGATGAGAGAAACAAAAACAAAATGGTCGTCCCACCAAAAAGACGTTATTGAGTTTTCTTAAACACATCATCCTACTACTGATGCTACAAAATAGACTTTAGGAGATATTATGAAAACTTAAAACTGTTCAGAACCATACCTAAAACATCATCCTAAGGATCCATATGCAACTGATCAAAATGCCCCACAAGGTTTCACTCTTCATTGGATTCATGAATAGTATGTGATGGTACTTTCCAACTAAGAGTGTCTTCAACAATGTTCCCCTTCCATAGGGCTTAGAAGATACAAATTCCAAACATATGAACTTATTCTATCCATCGTCTCTATATGAGATTCAGGTAATTTTGATAAAAATACAAATCAGCCTCTTATGATCAGAGCATAACATGAACCTTTCCCCAATATGATATTACGTACAACACTTAAGCACATGCATGACTAAAGGAAGCTCTAAATCATGAGTGGGGTAATTCATTTCATGTGGTCAAAGATGAATAGAGCTATTGTCTACCACATGGTCATCCTGCATAAGCATGCATCAGAAACCAACGCCCAAGACTTTGAAAAACACAACATATAAATTACAGAACTCAGGTAAAATCAGAATAGGAGCCAATGTCAGAATACATTTCAGTTCATCAAAAGATGTCTAAAGCTTTTCATCCAAGGTGATTTTCATGTATTTCATGGTAAGAGAAGTCAAAGATGATATAATCTTAGAGAAGTCAACAAAAAAAATGTAAGTAGTGTCTAGAAATACCAAGGAAGCTTCATATCTCAATGAAATTCCATGGTTACTACCATGACAAAACTACCTTTACCTTCTTTGGATCAATTGTTATTCCATGTTAAGAAATTCCATGTCCCAAGAACTTCACTTCTTGAATCGAAAACTACATTTTGAAAGATTTCCATACAAAAGGTTTTTTCTCTAAATTTCCAAAACCAACCCAAATGGTGCTCATTCCCACTCTCCAATTTCAAATAAACCGTAATATAATCCATATACACTTCCACCAAAGTGTCTGGATATTGATGGAATATCTGATTCATCAAATCCATAAAAACTATAGGAGCATTATTTAGACCAAAAGGAATCATAATATATTCATAATGTCTATACCGGCTTCTAAAGGCTATCTTTCATATATCAGACTCCGAAAATATGAGTTGATGATAACCTGACTAAATATCGATCCTTGATTACCATGTTTCCCCCTTTAACTAATCAAATATAATATATACATGAGAAAATGATATTTTTCTTAAATGTTAAAAATTTTTACTTCCGATTGTCCAAAAATAAATGAAGTGAACCATATTATTTCTTGTAAAAGAGCATATGGGATACCCAAGGAGAAATTATAGTGTGAATGAAACCATTTCTAACAGGTCATCCAACTGAATCTTGAGATCCTTCAGCTCTGTTTGTGCCATAAAATATGAAGGTATCAATATCAACTGGATACCTAAAACATGATCAATCATAAACTATAACCCTTTCTCTAGAATAAGGCTGTAGAAATAATATTTGAATACATTAGAAAATTATAAAAAAAATGGGAATATAATTAATAGAATAAATTTCATTTGTATAAAACACAATAGGTACTATAAAACACATGAGTTATGGGTGGGAAGGTCCTACAAAACCTGAACTTGGGTCCCACTCAACCAAAAACACACAATAGCTCCCATATGCAGTAGGAAATGAAACACATAGATGATAAAAATCATCTTCATCTTGATGATAAATAATAAAATCCCTACTAATGATGACATCAAATAAACCCATATCAAGAAAAAGAAAATCCCAGAGAAACTCTCTATCGGCTATCATTAACAAATAATATAGACACATACACCCATTCTTTTTTACTCGCACCAAGAGGTTTATCTAACTCCATTTTAAATAACACAAGTTCCACTGGAAGATTAAGAACATCAAAAAAATGTACAGATATAAATGGGTGGGAGGAACTAGTATCAAATAAAGTAATTGCTACTGAAGATGCAATAAGGATAATACCTCTCATTATTGATGGACATGCATTAAATTCTACTGAACACTCATCTACAGTGTGAAAATGATTTACTCATGAGGAATGTGGTTGGAGCCCTATTGTAATTGATTCTTCTAACTGCACTGCGGTATCCCTTGGAGATCAAGAACCCCAGACATTATGAGGCATAGTCAAAGCCTAAAAAAAGTGGTATAAGTGACAAATACATCCACAGTTATTGCATGCCTTCACAAGAATTGGACAATAATGTTTATTGTGTCCTCCCTTTCTACACTAATAGAAATTCTGAGGAACATTATCCACTATAACAGACGAGGAAGATGAGGCTCACAGCTGAGACCCACATCCACTACACCAATGGTGGTCATGCCACTTCCCCTTCTTCACATATGCTCCACTAAAGTTGCCACATGATATAAGATAATATGTGGAAAATACAACCTTTCTTTCCATATTAATTTCTTCCATAATATCTCTCTCTACTATATCTTCATAGATAGAATGCTTTAGAATAGAAACCCACGATTTGGTATCTAGTTACAGGCCTTGCATGTACATATATGCCTTTTACTGGTCATTCTTCCCCATATCAGGGAAAAAACAGACAAGATCAGCAAAACAATTAGTGTATACAAACACGTAATTCTCTCCCTGTTTCAAAGAAAAGAACTACAGATACATTTCCAACATCAAGTAATCTAGAAAAAACTTATAAAAGGACAAGGTTTTAAAAACCATCCAATCCAAGCCCACATGTATGTCTGATCGGACCATAGAATCCCACATTGCATGATAGACCCCTCGAGTCTGAATGGTGTACACATTACCCAAATGTTCTCCAGTGTCTCTAGATATTCTAATATTTGATCAATCCTATCTATCCAGTCCTCTTCCTATCGAGGTTCATTAACCCATTTAATGGATGGTGGCTTCTCCATAAAGAATTCATAGGACTGATATCTCTCCCCTCTAGGTCCAGGTTGTAGCTCAACAAAAGTATTCTGAACTCATGTTACATATTGATCAACATCATAGACTGACCATATGATATTATCAATGAGATTATAATGTATAGGTGGGTCCTCTTAATTAGCATCATTTGTACCTTCTAGTGGAACTCATGGAAGACATCTCAAAGGCATATTGTTACACACCAAAACAAAAGAAAAATAGAACAATAGAAAAAATATCTATTCAAACTAGAAAGCCAATAAGAAAAAACTATGATTATTAAATTGAAAACCAATACTAGTGACACACATCCCAATGTCCGATGGAAACTTGAGTCTCATTTTGAAAAGAGATGGTCAGACACTTATAAAAACATACCTTTCATGTCCTGAAAATCTTATCTCTAGTCTAACAGCTTTTCCAAGACATAGACTCTTGAGGAAGGACATCATTTGATACCAAATTATAACCAACAAACCTAATATTCCCTCAAACTAGGCACCCAACCCATTCTATTACATACCCAAAGGGTGTTACCGAACCCCACGGGTTGGTGAGAAGCACCCAGGCCTAGAAAAACACAATAAAGGGAAATATTTCTCCTAATGAGATCGAACACTACACATATATGTACTTAAAAAATGAATAGTGGAATAAGAACATAATATATATGACATAAATGTAAGAAACCAATGAAATTAGACAGCTGAAAAAGTAGGTAAAGCTCCAATGGAAAAATATAATTGTAGATGACCCAATCCAGATAGCTACTCCAAACGATGGTATAAAAAAACACAAACCATCTCTCCACCTACTACCCATCCAACTGACACAAAACTCACTACTTCACTACGGTGCCTTGCCTTTCCCTACACTAGAATAAAAACAAAGTTCGATTCACCATTGAAGATGTGTATAGGTTATGAGCTAACATGATCAGTAGGATCCCACCCAAATGTTACATAACAATCCTCTATATAACATTTCTTGTATGCTCATTTTATGTAAATATGGCATCATAATCCCTAAACTAGTTTTACAAAAAAATGGAAAACATTTCCCTTTTTCTAAAGCTCTTAACAATGCATGTATATCAATTTCAATGCACATTTTCCATATCATTTTCCACAACCATGAACATACATATGAAGGCTAGCATAAAAATTAAAGCAATACAAAATAGAAGCACAAGTATCACAGCACCATATAATACAATAGGTCCTGGCTCCAACTTACTCATCCCATAATAATAAAGTGAAAAAATTTGATACTAGAACAACAAGCCCAAGAAAAAGAGGAATTCCCTTTATGTAAACCCCAAAAATGTCAATATCAGACCCCTAGAACAACATGCCAAGGAAACATAAGAAATCCCCTAGAAAATCCTACCTGATAATCATTATATAATGGATGATGGACTGAAGATAAACTTTGAACCTAAGTATCCAATGTAACCCATTTTCTATTTTTCAAAATTAATTTCAACGATTTGAAAAACATTTATATACCATTTCTTAATTTCATTTTCAATTCTTTGAAAACAGAAATTTTATTTCCTTTTATCAATAACCAGTAATAAACAATATATCTTTAAAAAATCTTTTCAACACACACAAAATTATCATGCCAATTCCATTTATAAATCACTTTATAAATCAATAAAAATAAATCTTATCGACATAGGCTAGAGATGAAGCCACATACCTCATAACTCAGGTCACACATTCCTGCAATGGGATCCACCAACAATGAAACCAAACAACACCAACGAAGACCCTAGAATCAAACCACACGAAAAAAAATTCAATTTAGAAGAAAAGTGGTTGGTAGAAGATAGGAAACCCAAATATATCAAAATACATTCCCACCGCACCATGACCAATGGAATAAAAGGCATTTGAAATGAGTTCACACAACAAATCAAGGAATAAATCAAGAAGAATCACCAACCTTAGACCAATGGATCCAAAGACTCTACCCAATAGAGATATTGTGATCAATGTAATTGAACAAAATGAAATTTTACTCACCTAGAGAGATGCACCACAACCATAAATAGATATTGAGTGTCGAACAGATCGATCTATAAGGGGTATAGTCTCTCAAAAATACCCTCGAACTGCCTTAGGTTATGAGCCATGGAGAACCGATGAAGTAACTTAAACAAAACAGCTTCATGCTGTCTTTAAAAATTGTATGCGGGTTATTACATGGAATGTAACTAAATTAAAGGGCATGTAACCCTCACGACCCACATAATCCAAAAAACCCATTGTCTAAGATTACAAAATGACCTTTTAATAAGTCACATCATGTAACTCACAGTCACATAGTGTATCCTATTACAATGTGAAGTCTTATTTCACGACATATATACAGAAACCATTACATGACTAGTAACACAGGTACACAGCATGTAACTATTCTATATAATGAAATAATGAGAAGCTATAAGATAAAGTAAAAAAATATCTAACTTCACAATTATAGGTATCCACACAATCTCAATAAAGGATGAAACCATGGAGAGGTCAGGGGAATACTCGATGAAACGGTAATGTGATTCTACAGTGGGGATCATATGTATTAAATGAGATTCTATTAGAACCATGGATATCTCTATATAGACGATCCTTATATTTTCCCTATGTTATCTTTATCAACTATAAGATGATGAAAATTTTGATGTGGTAGATTTGATGAATGGTATACTGGTTTTATGTTATTATTCATTACTAGATTATATGTATTTATATTTCAATTCAGGAGATATTATTTTGATATCAATCAATTATATTAATTTAATTTAATTAGTACTATTAGAACATCTTAAATCCTAACAGTGGTATCATAGATTCCCAAAAAATTAGATTTATGAATTCATGTAGGCAATGAATAATATGAATATCATATTTTATACCACATGGATGTTTTAAAATATGATAAGGTTATTTATTATATATGTTTTATATTAAAGCAAAAAATATTAGAAATAATAATCTATATCATAGGTTATATTCACTAATTTATTCTATTTTTATGATACGATTTAATGATATAATAAAATATGACATCCGTGTGGTGTTTCTGAAAAATTGAGTATTTAATCTATAAAGAGATATTGATATATGTCCTTAAATATGATATAGTATCATAAGAAATAGAAGGCATATCCAATCATAAAATACAACAGCCTATATATTTTTATTATTGGGGTATCACTTTTAAAATAAAACTGATAGTTGTTGAATACATGGACAATTAGACATATCATATTATTCGTTTTGATCATATAACATGGTTATGTATCATACCCTTGAAATGGAATATATTTTAAAAAACGATTGGGAACAAAAATATATATTTTTCTTTATACTAAATTATGATTTGAATGTATTAATTATAAATTAATTTTACATAATGATTCAACGTGTTTTGGATATATTTATTAATTTATAAATAATTAAAATATAACTAGTTTAAAATTAATTAAATAAATGTCTATAAGGTATTTATTATTAAATATTAATCAATATAAAATATTATTGTTAAAAAAACATTTATAAAATTATATGTAATGACTTAAAAATAAAATAAAGTGTTTATTTAGTTATTTTAATTGTAATTTATAATGAGTTTATAAATTACAAAATAAGGTCAAAATATAATGTTCATATATTTGAAGATTATGAATAGTTTTTCGATACATACATTGAATTGTTTGGTTTAAGGGGACTTATGTTGGATATTACTTGAACCTCATCCAAAGGGATTTTCTGATTTATTGGATCAATGTTTGAATAATGTTATGTATATGATATTTTTAATATTTAAATAGTTTACATATTAAATATTGAAGTATAAAATGTGTACAATTTATAAAATATCATATTTGTTTAGAGTGAAATTCCATATACTTAATAAAATGAAAGAATACATCGTATAAAATGAATTTAATGTTTTTATGTTCAACATTATTGATTGTCCATAAGATAATATAAAATTTTAATGTGTTCGAATTTTTTTTATTTATGAATTTTTCATAAATGGTAATCTAATGATTAAATATTTAAAACGATACTATATTAAAAATTAATTCCCTATTTTATTCATTATTGACGCTCCTTTTTGTCACATTTTTCTAATGGAATGGAAAGGGAAATGACTTAGCACAAATTGTTTCAGCCTTTGAAGAAAACATAAAAAATAGACAAGGAATGAAAAAGGAGTCAAAGAACCTTGCACTGCGCAAGTTACCTTACTACCGCGCAAGTGTACTTGTGCGCGGCCTAAATGGTCACGAGTGACTTGCACGCCCTCTTTAAAAACCACCCAGGGTCTTTAGAAGACTATAAATAGACCCTGTGTGCCCCCCATTTCAGGAGGAATTTTTCCAGAATTCAGATAAAGAGCTCTAAACGCCCAAGTCTCTTTTTCAATTCTTCCAAACACTTATAAGGTAATTATTTACCTAGAATGGAAGGTCTAAACAAGAGGAATAAGGTCTAAGTGTTAAAATTAACTAACACTTGAGCGCCTTAGTGTTTTTACCCTTATTGGAAATGGACACACTTGCATGCCTCCTTACCTATTCATTGAAACTTGCGTGCCACTCTTCTAGAAGTTCTTCATGATGAATCTAAAGGCTTTGACCAAGAATCCCCCAAGTATTACTCTACTCGGAAAGGATCACACATGTACCCATGAGCCACACAGGTATACCTGTGCGACCAATACTTGCGCACCCACACATTACCTGCGCGCCTACCAGGACTTGCGCGACTTTCTTCTTTTGGGTGCCCTTCCTGCCCATTTCACCTCTCTTATGCCATTCCACCTCTCCTATTCAAGATTCAGTCTTCAAGACACTCTTAAAAGCCATTTATGGAATTTTTTCTTGATTTAATTCTTTATCTGAAAGGAGCTCCGTGGAACATCTCTCAAAACATAGTGATTTTCACATCTTTATGTCACTAAAGTTAGAGAGTTCATTCATTCAACCTCATCCTTTAAGATGAGAGAATCCTTAACCTGGGCCTCCTTTTCATGTGTAAGCCTCAACCCAAATCCTCATTAATTTGTACATCCTCCTTAGGAGTAAGCCCCAAGTCCTCATTAATTTGGGCATCCCCCTTAGGAGTAAGCTCTAAGTCCTCTAACCTGGGCCTCCTTTTTAGGAATAATCTCCAGTAATAATTCCCCAAATATGGGCATCCTCCTCAGGAGTATGCCCCAAAACATAAATCCTTTAACCTGGGTTTCATTTTCAAGAATAATCCACAGTCTCAAATATGGGCACCTCTTTAAGAGTAATCCCCCAGTCCCTTAATTTTCAAATCCCTTTAACCTAGGCCTCCTCCTTAGGAATAAGCCCCAGTCTTATTTTCTCTTATCCATTCATAATTCCTTTTGGTTTGGGATTCTTCTCAGGAGAAAAACCCAATCATAAGTCCCCTACTAACTTGGGAATCATCCTTTGGAGTGATCCCTAAGATTATAGTATCCAAATATCTATGAATCACATATACCTTTATGGACCCTGTTCATGGATTTATCCCCTGAAGTAAATCTTAATACTCATCCATTTGGGCAGTCATACATACATAAGCCCCACATCATTGCATGGCATAATTGTCTGGTTTCACCAATACCTATTGTTTCTCACACCGAGCATGACTCACATGGGATTAGAGTGTAAAAGTAATCATGACATCTTTCTTTGAGCCATCAATCATGCATAAACATCATACTCCCTTAATCGAACTATGTGGGTTCTGATTTCTTTTCCAAGACGAAGGATATGTAGGTAGCCCATCAGTGGGTACGATCCCAACTCTAAAATAATCCATGTCCTCCTGAATGACAATAAACATCAAGTGCCCCACTGAGTGGAATTAAAACCAGTATGGTCATCATACTGACCAATAGACTTTTATGTATTTAAGGATACCATCAAATAAGAATATATAACAAATATAGATGATTCTCTATCGATGAAGAACCTCGAATACATATAAAAGATTGTCTAAATTTTCTTCATATCAATCATTGATTGTCAGATTTACAGGATAGAACATTTTATCCCTAGTAATGTAATAAGGATTCACGAACATAACTTAAATCTATAAAGAGAGTCCCAGAGTAGACAATAATTCCCCTAAAAAAGTTTTGATGAGTCCGACTTCCCATCCTCTCGACCAATGAAAATTACTAAGCCTCATAAGTC
Source organism: Viscum album (assembly GCA_963277665.1). Classification (NCBI taxonomy): domain Eukaryota; kingdom Viridiplantae; phylum Streptophyta; class Magnoliopsida; order Santalales; family Viscaceae; genus Viscum; species Viscum album. The sequence continues at coordinate 304,081,221 of OY728144.1, forward strand.
CACAATTAATGAGCACATACCTTTAAAAAGTAGGTCTAACTGGATATGGAATCATTGGATGTTTCAGGTTCTACGAACAAACCCATTAGAAATCGATTGGAATGTTTGAACCTTAAATCAATGAGGTCATCCCCAATTCCAGAGGAAACAAAAAATGGTGAACTTGACATGAATCCTTAAACAAGTTAAAATGATGCTTTACCTATTTGTTGGGCCCCTATTTAAACTCAAAGAGAGGGCCAACAAGGAAATCAATAACATATGTGCTCATCCAAAAGATGTAGCAGCCGAACTTATCTTGATTATGATTTTTATATCAAATAAGAACTCTTTTTCAGGATCTTTTTCATTACGAGAATGGTTTTTATTAAGTCCACATATGTGAATACCTCTGTTGTGAAAACCTCTACTGCAAAGGCCACTGCTGCTACTCCTACTGGATCATCATCCTCTATGAGGACGACATCACCTACTCAGTTTCTTCAACGATGGGTATCAAATGCACTGGTTAAGGAGTTCCGTCAGCACGATACAATTCCAACTCTAGAGGCTGCTCGACAAGCCCTCAAAGTGAACAATTCACCCTGGTCATCCGGACAGCGGTGACCAGCGATCAAGAAGCAGGCAGTGCTAACTAACGTCTCCAAACGTTTTGGGTCATTATCCCTGGAACACAATCACCATTCACTCCCATATTCTTGGGAGGTGAATGAGAAGGTCCCTCAGGGGCTTACTTCAAGGAAGAATAAGTCCTTCCCGAGGGATCCCATCAACAATCGCCGCCAGAATCGTGCGACAGTGCACCCTCAACATGATGAGGGTATCGACTCTAGGCCTTCGGCCCAGATTCCTCGAACTCGAGCAGGCAAGAAGAATCGCCAGAGGAAAAAACCGGTCAACAGTGAGAAGGTTCTCATCTCTGCTATCTCCGGAGAAGTCCACTAACCTAACATGGTGGAAAACTATGAACGGGAACACACACCCTTCCGTTTTAATTCCGCTGTCTAGCAGAATTTTCTGGCAACATCACGCCAATCCCTCCAGGAAATTATGACGGAGTACTATAGGCAGGAACATACACCTGTTTATACGTCATCAACTAGTTAGCAGGAACTTCTGACTACATATGATGGATCTCGTTAACCATGTTCGGTGAAGTACAATCAGAAGGCACATACACCTACTATTATTGATCAAGCCTACCAACAGTCTCGCTTGGTAGCACTCAGAGAAGTCAGTCGGAAAGATCCGATGACAAATAGGAGGCAGACTCAACTCTCTACCCCCACAATTGAGTACTTTCAGGATTCACTGACAGAAAAAGGAGGACGAGACCAGGTACACACAACTACTCAAAGCACAAAATTGACATATATCCCTGTTCGGGTAGCTGAAGTCACCAAAAATATTCTATCAATGGTGAGAGAGCAGAAGAAAATCCCTGCTCATATTTTGGATGTTTTCTAGGATATTATAACTCCTTCAGCAGCATCTCAGGGAAAGACACATAAATCTATCCCTACCAGTGGAGTGACAAATCAACAGTTCACTCTGAAACAAACACACACATCTGTTCCAGTCCAAGAGGGTTTTGGGGCATATTCCCCCATATCATACGAACAACCAAGTAAGGCACATACACCTGATTTGAGTAGATATTGTTAGAATAACCTGGCCATCTATCCTGATCGGGCACATACACCTGCTTAGAGTAGCCACTTTCATCAACAAGTGGTTTCCAAGGCGAGTAAGAAGGCGTCTAAGAAGAAGGCCCGCCCAACACAGTCAAGAGATCAAGAGCCATTCTGTAACAAGGCCATGCTCGATGCTGGAGTTCTTAAAGCCCTCAGACAATTATCTATTAGAATCCAAGATTCTACTCCCTCATTTCCCAATAGTGGGAACATTAATTTAGAAGGTCTTCAACAGAAACTTCCTCATGAAGTCTTGCTTCAAGATAGTTTGGTCGATCTTGAAGTTTCACCTTCAGATGAGAGCTACACTAACAATCTGTGTGTCCAGAAGACCATGGAGCATGAGATTTCATCTTTTGTTGTAACCCACCATGGTGGTCCTCCCCATGATGATGAATTTCTATGAGAAAGTAATCTCCGGAGTAGTTATGCACATTTCCCTAAAAATGCTCCACTGGACAATGTAGTGCTGAGAAAGCCATATTATCTTGAGGAACTTTAAAATGCGAAACCAGTCATGTCTGATTCTTCATCGCTAGCAGGTGAAATACATTCTCAACAAGAAGATAGCCTAGGGTGTAGGTTGTTCTATGAACCACCCCTAACTCATTCATCTTCTAGTTTGATTAGTTATTTCTCTACCAATATTGTTGAATCAGATGAAGCAACAAGGAAACACCAACTCTGGTCAAATCAGGTAGAAGAATTTTCATTTAACGATAAAGATGAAATGCTGAATATGAGAAAACAACTAGAAAAAGGTGACGTTCCAGTCATGTTTTGGCCTCTGGCTGACTCTCAGTATGACATTCCAGAGATGTTGACGAAAGATTGAATTCAGGATATTCGTATTAACATATGGAAAACACATTGTCAGTTGAAAAATAAATTATTATCTTATAATGAATATAAAAATCATTTTAAGATAATAGAAGAGTAACAATGTCAGATTGATTTGGCATCTCTATCAGTATCTCTATATCTGAAGGCTGAAAAGCAGTAGAGAGCCCTTCAACGTTCATGCCTTGGCGCACTAAGAAGATTGTGCTAGTTAATTGCCAATGCCCCATCTGGTATTCATGTTAGAGGATGGTGTGTTCATGGAGCACTACATTTCACTGTACTCTCCAATCAGCAAAGCCCGTCGAAAATGGTCTCATGCAATGTTATTGCCCATGTTCGGCCACTGTCAATAGGTTTTGTTTGTAATCAAAAATGTTCTCACGAACAAGCTTAAACATGTTCCTCTCAAAATCAAGAATACAGAGAACAAGTTGTTGAATTACTTCAGCATCAAGAAAATGAGAATATTGAACATGCCTCTCTTATAGAGCAAGCACATCATCAAGTGACAGAAGTGTCATAAATCATCCAACAGTCTTTTGAACCAGGTGATAAAAGTGGATATCGATTGATGCATCCAGCTAATTTCCCGACTAAGGTCTGCAAGATCAGGATAGCTTTTTAGAAATTATCAGACGTAGCATGTCAAGATCCACCCTAGCTTGCTAGACTAGGGAATCTTTTAACCCAACCCTTGGAATCAAAAAATTGGATTCGACGAGTTGAGAAAAGGCAGCAGGAACAACCCCAGTCCATCGAACTGGGGACTTTTTCAAATCATCAATCTCCTCCTCAGAAAAAGTCGGTCTTCTCTCAATTAGGGTAGAAGCCACAAGAGGAACGAATAGACAAATTATCAGGATATTCTCTCCAAATTACGGTTCGCCAATAAGTTCCTAAGGGATCAAATCATCACAAGGTAATGTCTCATCAGGGGCATGGGAGAAGAAAATATCATAGAAATGCTGATAGAAGGGATATTATGTGTTATGCATCAATTAATTTCATTAATGTCATTGTTACTGATCCTCTAGAACATGAGGCTCACTCAGATGAAGTGGTTCTTGCTCTAGAAGTTGTACGCACAGACACAAATGAAGAAGGTGTGCATACACAAAATAAAAGGATTTCCAAGAATCTAGGTAATCCTTCAAGTAACCCACCTACCCCTCTCCAAAAGGGAGCTAACAATGGGAAAGGAAAGAACCATGTTACATAACCTTTCTCTGGAAAATGCCAATCGCTCCCACTAGAGCAATGATTTACACAACAAGAGGAAGAAATGAAGGAATTGAGGAGGATTAATGCAAAATTACTTCAAGGTAGTCTTCCTCATAAGCGTGCTAGAGTCAGTTAGCCAAGGGAGTTTGTTGCAGTTACTGAGATGGATCCAGAATATCCTCCTCTATCTGTACACCCTCATAGGTCTAATCTTACGGGTCAAGTGAAACAACAATTGGTGATGCCACCATCAGTTGCAGTACCAGCCACCACATATGTAGTAGCTCCAGTTATTGCACCTGCCCAAGTCCAAGTTCAACTGGATGTTTCTCAAAAGTTAATAACTACCATTGAGTCATTAATATCTCGGTTAGAGACTTTGCAAGGGAAGAATGCACGAGTTCAACCAGAAAAGAGAGCTTACCCTGAATGGGTAGATTCAATTCATCCCTCATCAAGATTTGGGAACCCTGTATTCCCTATTTTCAATAGATCAGGTGATACTGAACTGCATTTGATGCATTACATGTCTTTTTGCGATCCTATGATGCGAACTCCATAACAACAAGAAGTAGTGAAACTCATATTCTTTGTGCGAACCTTACAAGGACCAACTTTTGTTTAGTACAAAAGCTTTCAATCTCGGTCAATTACAGGGTGGGAATATCTTCGCCAAAAATTCCTTCTTCAGTTCAGCCCAACCTTGCCAAAGACAATAGTTTTTGATCTTACAAACTGTAAGCAAAGGGAGAATGAAAGGGTCTCAAATTTCATTTCTCGGTGGAAGGGATTAACATATTCTCTAAGCTTAGCACTCCCCCAGGATTAACTGTTTCCAATCTATGTGGCAAATCTGCATGACGAATTACGCACACTATTGATCCCTGTGAAATATACAGGAGGGTTTTGAGACCTTACTTCAATCGCTCAACAGATTGAAGATTCTCTTATAAAGACTAAGGATAAGGCTCGTATAATTCCATCAGCTCCAGTAAGGAGAATGTGTAAATTAGTGACTGCTACAATTATTCTTAAACAAGAACATGTACCTGCTTCTACTTCAAAAACTTCATCTTCTCGAAGGGCTCCCCCTCCTAAGCACCAACAACAAAAGAAGTTTCATTAAGAGGATCAAAGAGATCAAAGAGAAATTTTTTTTGAGGATCTGGAGAGTAAAACATACTCTTTCCAAAATGAAAAAGTTCCTGGTTACTTCATTTCGGCTCTGGAAAATAATTTGGTTCAGTTGCCAAGGCCCAAAAGGCCAAATAAAGAAGGAGATGAAGACTGTCCCAATTATTTCCCCTTTCATCAAATGATGGGGTGTCCCATCTAGGAGTGTTTTGTACTCAAATACCACCTGCAAAAGATGGTCGACTCGAGACAAGTCAAATTAAAAGGTTATTCATCTCAGGTAGCATGTTTTACTGCTACAGTTCTAGAGGAGGAAGGCGAGTGGTAAGAAGTTAATAACAAAAATGCACAAAGATATGATGATTGGATGGTCAGAAATATGATCAACCGAACTCATGCTATTTTACGAACGTAATTGAAGAAACCAATTGTGCCTTCTGCCATGAATGCCATAAAAAAAACCTCTTCATCAGAGGGAAAATCCACAAAGAAATGGAATGATTCGAAGAAAGAAAAAGAATCAGATGAAGATGAGTATGTGTCAAAGCCCAAGTTGTCTTTGAATCTGGCAGACTTCATGCCATATAATTTAAATTCACGGCACCGCCCCACCAGACGGCACAACCTAAAAAGGCTAATCAGGCAGAGTCTTCATCAGATGAAGAGTTGATTTTCGGTTCTGTTAATATTATTCAATTAATAGATCCATATGCCAGTCAAAGTTTCGAATTTTGATGAGCCCGAATTCCCTATATCAAATAGAGGAATCAGAGGATGTTGTAGAGGCTCAGGATACCGGGGAAAACGTGGATCTTTCAGATGCCACTATTCCAATTCTACCCTAACTAGAACTGTGTATGTGGCAGAAACTTGTGGTAGAGCCCTTAAACGAGCTCAATAAGAACAAGAATGTTCTTCCACACAAGGCAGACTTAGTCCTAGAACAATTATTCTGGAAGATTGGTTGAAGGTCCCATCTTCTTCTATCACCAAGTAAATACTCCTAATCGGTCTAATCTTCCAAATCCCGAAGTATTATCAACTCCTATCCCGGTACAATATGCATCAAATTCCAAGCAATCAACTTTCAAGTCACCTGCTAAACCACATGTTCCTGTTGGGAAACACAGACCTTTGGATCAAAATTATGATATATTAAAACACCTAGCCCAAGTACTGGACATGTTATCAATTCGGGATGCCTTGAATATATCAAAGGATCTTTGGGAGGCACTCATTGAGGCTTTTTCAAGTCCTTAGGAGTTTGAAACTGAAATTGTTGCAGCTGATGTCTACCATGTAGAGAATAATCCTGCAGAACGCCATGCAGTAATATCTTTTACGAATTAAGATGAAGATGATGTCGTGCATGGACATATTAGACCTTTGTACTTATCTGTAATGGTCAATGGCATAGACATCCAAAGAGGTTTCATTGATAATGGATCAGGAGTCAACCTCATGCCCTTTCGTACACATCGTCGATTGGGCCTCACAGAATCTGATTTATCTCCTTCTAATTTGATGTTACAAGGATATGATAACAATGAACAAGAACAACTGGGAAAGATTACACTCAGAACTTTGTTTGGAGATCTTGTGTCCAATTCAGATTACATGGTTATTGACCAAGACCCATCCTTCAACATCTTGCTTGGAAGACCCTGATTACATCGGCATGTGGCTATCCCTTCGTCATACCATCAACATCTCAAGTTTTTTTTCGATGGTCAAGTTGGGACATTATATGGTGATAAGGCCCTGTTAAAGACATGTGAACCTCAATACATTGAGGTGGAATTATACCACATGAAGGGAAAGGAAAAATCCATAATAAAGGAGATTACCAAAGTTAATGCTCCATATGGTTTGGAAAAGATTCCAGTAAACCCATTAGCACATGTGAGTACAAATTATGTGTTGCCTATCAGTCAAATTGATAGGATAGTCCCAAATAAAAATAATATTATGGAAAGATCCATAATGTCAATTACGGAAATCGAGCCAAAAAATATGGGAGACATTGGTGATCCACCAAGAAATGATGAACGCTCAAATGGCGCTGTCTTCATTTCATCTGTTGAAATCCAGCAAGTCTATACTTCACCAATCTGGCCAGGGAAAGTTATAGCAATGTCAAAGGTAAATGATGATATCGATTCTCAATCCATCATCTCCTCTTTATTACCCATAGAAGACCCTTCATCATCATTCGAGACAGAAATGGAAGCTTGTTCTTTAATAAGTGAAACTTTTGACACCTCTTCTGATCTTGAAAATTATGCTTCATCATATACTATGCAAGTGGAAATAGAGGAAATAAAACATGTTGAAGAATAAGAGGAATATCTCAGGGATGCTCCTCCAGTATTTGAAGAGGGTACCTCTACCACAGTGGATAAACACAGAGAAATCAATCAGAGTACAAAAGAAGATCCACGCCCCACTTTAATCATTGTGGCCATGACTCTTAAAGAGCAAGAGATGTATATTTACATTTCAAATAAAAATAGAGATATATTTTCTTGGAACTATACAAAGATTCCAGGGATTGATCCTGATGTTGCCACTCATCGTTTGTATTTGCTAGAAGAACATTGAGGTTTCAAACAAACTGATAGAAGAACACACCCAACCTATGCTTCCAAATTTGAGGCTGAAGTGGATAAACTCATCAATGCAAACTTCTTCAGAGAAGTTAAATATCACATGTTGTTGGCTAATATTGTCCCAGTGAAAAATAATAATGAGAAAATTAAAGTTTTCATTGATTTTAGAGATCTTAATCGACATTGTCCTAAGGATTATTTACAGTTCCGATTATAGAACTCTTGATTGATGCGACAGTTGGATATGAAACGCTTTCCTTCATGGATGGATATTTTGGATATATTAAAATCCAGATGGATCCAGAAGATGAAGAATCTATAGCCATCATATCCCCTTTGGGTGTGTTTTCCTATCGTGTAATGCCCTTCGGCCTAAAGAATGCAGGAGCAACATATAAGTGTGCCATGCATCGTATCTTCAATCCCTTTCTTGGAAAGTTTGTTGAATGTTATGTGGATGATTTGATGGTCAAATAAAAACAACATTCTAATCACTTGGATGATTTAGAAGTCATATTCTGCATGCTTTGACAACATAATTTGAAGATGAACCCCTTAAAATGTGATTTTTGGGGTAACCTCGGGGAAATTTCATGGCTTTGTCGTACACCATCATGGTATCGAGGTCGATCCTAAGAATACAAAGTCAATCTTTGTCATGTTACCTCCTCAAAATTTAAGATAATTGAGAAGACTTCAAGGACACCTAGCCTATATTCAGCATTTCATCGCCAATTTGGCAGGCAAAATCTTACCCTTCACCAAATTCATAAAGAAGGTAGTCACTTACCAGTGGACTGAATAATGTCAAGAAGCATTCGATATTCTCAATAAATATCTTTTGAGTCCACCGGTACTTATGCCACCTGTTGAAGGGATACCACTTATCCTCTATGTGACATCTCTAGAACAATCATTGGGTGCCTTTCTTACTCAGAAGAATGATGTTGGGGATGAAAACAGCCTCTACTATCTTAGTCGGACTATGCTTGAAGTAGAAACCCAATATTCATGTATTGAGAAGTGCTAACTGGAATTAACCTTTGCAGTTCAGAATTTGAGACACTACCTGCAATATCATGAGGACCAATTTTTATCTCGCAATAACCCACTCAAATTCATCCGTAGTCATCCAATGATTACAGGATGTCTGGAATGGTGGGCAGTTATCTTGCAACAATTTGAAATTAAATATGTGTCTCAAAAGGCGATAAAGGGCCAAGCTCTGGATGATTTCTTGCTGAACACCCTTCGGTGGAAGACACATCTTCAGATATTGAACTCCCTGATGAAGAAGTTTTCTCTATTCAAGAAAACCTTCAAACATGGGAAATGTACATTGATGGTGCTTCCAAAAGTCCAACAGGGAGGAAAATGGAAAATCCTAAATTCAATGAAGTTGGCTTAGGGATTGTACTCATTTCTCCAGAAAAGGAAATGTTACACTATTCCTTCTTATTGTGGGAAGGTGGTACAAATAATGAAGTGGAATACCAAGCTCTCACTGCAGGATTGGAGTTTTCACTTTAAGAACAAGTGAATCACTTAAAGGTGAAAGGTGATTCAGACCTAGTAATCAAACAAGTCAATGGGCATTATGAAATCAGAAAAGAAGAACTAATCCCTTCTTATGATTACATGAGAGAGTTAATGGAATATTTTCCTTCGGAACAGACATTTTCTTATGACCCAAGATCACAAAATACCCAAGCTGATGCACTGGCTAATATAGCCATAGCTCTGGAAGATCCAAATCGGGATGAGACAACCATTAGTAGTGCCCACCATCATACAATTTCACCTTATGTTCGAGCCAGAACAGAGTAAATCAATGAAATTAGTCCCATCTCTAAACCATATGGTCGCACTATGGGATGGATGGAACCTATCAGGGAATACCTTCAAAATGGAATACTTCCACCTGATAAAGCTGGGAAAGAACAAATCTGGAGACATGTGGTCATATTTACTCTTTATGATGGCCCAAGTCACTCAGAGAAAATTCTCTACAAGTGTGGTTTTGATGGAGTTCTATTCAGATGCATTTATAGTGAAGAGACAATGGATGTCATGAATGAAGTGCATGAAGGAGTCTGTGGTGCCAACTAGTATAGACAAAGACTGTCTAATCAGATTCGAAGGGTTGAATACTTTTTGCCTTCAATGATACAAGATTGTGTTGATTTCACGAAGAAGTTTCATTCATGCCAAGTACATTACATCTTCATTCATCAACCTCTATAGTTACTTCATACAGCTAAATACTCGTGGGAATTTTACACATGGGGAATGGATGTGGTGGGACCTTACCCTTCAGCTATGGCCAAGCTATTTAAGTATATTCTTACTGCTACTGATTTCTTTTCCAAATGGGTAGAGGTAGTACATATCAAGGAATTCAGTTCTAAAATCATTGTTAGTTCATCAAATCTAACATCATTACCATATTTTGTGTCCCTCATACCATATTGACGGAAAATGGCACCAACTTCTGTTCATCCGAGGTGAAGAAGTGGTATCAAGAATACAACATCAAATCCAATCATTCATCTCGGTATCATGTAGCGGCCAATGGCCAGATAGAAGCTTTCAACATGACTCTGTCAAATATATTTCAAAATATAGTGAATAAAGATAAGAAGTCAAGTCTTGATAAACTCTTTCATTCTTTATGGTCTTATCGGACTACCACCCGCACAGAAACACAGTCAACTCCATATTCATTGGTATATGGAACAGAAGCAGTCTTGCCCAATGAAGTTCAATTAACTTCGCTCAGAGTAGCCATTTGTGATCAATCATCTACATATGAACAATCTCAAATGTTATTGGATTAATTAGAATGGTCAGATGAGAAAAGATTTTGCACTCTTCACCACTTGGAAGTCCATCAGAATCGAATAGCATGAGATTTTAACAAAAAAGTTCATCTTAAATCATTCTATCTGGGAGAATTAGTATTAGTTCTCAGAACTCCAATGATACCTGGAATGAAACCTCCCATGATTTATCCAAAATGGGAAGGACCTTATTCAATACATAAGGAATATTCCAATGGAGCTTATTCATTAATCTCAATGGATGGAGAACTCATCACTACTCCAACCAATGCCAGATTTTTGAAGAATTATTTTGTATAAACACAAAATACATCATCCACGTTCCATACATATGACCTTAAACTATTTTTATTACTTTCATCCCACATGACGTTAAATTATGAAAAAGATCCCTATTTCGTCCAAGATGATGTTAAACTGTGTCCCCTTCATCGTCTTTTCTATATGACGTTAGACTATACAACAGTGATCCATATATATGACCTAAAACTATTTTCACTTTTGTCCAACATGAAATTAAACTATGAAAAAGTCCTTAATACGTCCAACATGATGTTAAAATGTGTTCTCTTTTGTCCTTACTGCATGACATTAAACTGCACAGTCCTCTTTTTTTCCAACATGACATTAAACTGTGTTGTCCCCATCGTCCTAACTACATGAGGCTAAACTATACATAAAATCCTTTGATACATCCTACATGACATTAAACTGTACTTTGTCCCTACTACATGACACTAAACTGTGCATCACCAATAGTCCTAACTGTAAGTCTTTAAACTGCATAGTCCCTTTATATATCCTACATGACATTAAACTGTGCATTGTTAAGGTTGTTGTTATCTCTTATTTCTCACACCGAGTATGACTCACGTGATCTTATAGAAAATTTCAACCATAACAACCTCTCTGGGCTTCTAACCACGCGTAAGTCCCAACATCATTTTTTAGGTCGTTGTCCCCAAGAACAACTTTATTATTAATTAATTCTATAATTGAACTACGCAGACTTTGATCATTGCCTTCCAGGCTGGGTATGTAGGCAACCTCCCAAGGTTCAAGCCCAAAACCAATCTCTCCACATCGGTTCACCTCTATCTCATACGATGTTGATTTGTGAAGCTTTCCCCAGAATCAATATCTTTACATTGGTTCACATTCGTCCTTGTTATATGATGTTAAACTGTACAACATTTTTTGTCCTGTACAAAAATAAACTACAATATTCTATGATACCCTCACCTGAGAGGAAATCATTATTTACATTGATTTTTCAATCATGTTTCATTCCGAAGACAATGTGTATACATGGAAATTCCCGAACCTTTTATCTTTGGTTAAGCCATCATTTCACTATAGTCCCCTTTCACCCTTCACATGTATGAACCAAATTTGTACAGAGGGTATTTCTAGAACTACGTGGGCTTGATTCCCATCCTTATGGGATACGTAGGAAGGTTCGAGTGTCCCTCGAATCCAGCCCCATGTATTTTGGGCCTAACCCTAAATTTCACTTTCAGTCCCTTGGCTAAAAAGTCCCCATGAAAACACACACTATGTATTTCTTATAAATGGTCCAAGCACTATGACCCTAAACTAAGATATCCTATATTTTTTCCCTGCATGACATTAAACTATAGTTTAAGAACTACGTATGGCTTGATTCCCATCCTTATGAGATACGTAGTGAAGTCCATCATTTCAATTAAGGATCTAGACACAACATGATTATGGTTATCATTGATCCGTGTATCTCTGCATACATTGGACAATACCCATCTTTATATGTCATAATCCTAATCTTGAATAATTCTAGATCTTCATAACCCATTTCTTGACTTCTGGTCACAAAATGTCCAATTTATGAGAATTCTTTTGCTTGACCATGCAACACATGCCCTTATGCGACCTTGCATAAGTAATCTACATAACGGACATGTTAGCCAAAACATGCTATTATTTTACTATAAAACCAATACCCTTAGGCAGACCTGCATAATTCAACCCCCTAACGGGATTGTCAGATACTGGTAAATTCATTCCTGGGATTAAAGCCTCTTTTTTTCTTATTGGTCTTATCAAAAATATGTAAGGATTTGCAAAAAATAGTTATCCTTAACATATTTATTTCATGTTCTTTTTCATGATCTGAAAGTATTCAAGTGTATGGTTTATATTTTACTTCCCTACGTTTGGGTTAGACCTTCGTAGAAGTAACATTCATCCAATTCTTAGGCAAACCTATTTTGAAATATCTTCTCCATATTCAAGTACCTCTCTCCATACAGCAAACTCTATAATTTGGAAAAGTTGAATCCCCATAAACATTCACTGGATTCTTAGTAGTAGAAAAGTAAATTTCTGAGAGATCCTTTGCCTGACTATGCAGCACATTCCCTTAGGTGGCCTTACATAAGTAGTCTACATAACGGACCTGTCAGCCAAAGGATGCTATTTATTTCACTATTCAGCCAATGCCCTTATGTGGCCCTACATAATTCAACCCCCTAACAGGTTTGTTAAATAATGATAACTTCATTCTTGGGAACTACTTCTTCTAATAACTTTTTATCTCTTTTTCATGTCATTCCTCAGATTCAAATTTTCTTAAGTCTTAGTTTACATATTTTCCCCCATACTTGAGTGTGGTAAAATATTTTCAGATAAATTTTCAAGGAATTGAGTCAATTCTAATTCATTCGTTCAAAGCTATTTCGACCTTAAACATTAGCCTCTTTATGTCCGATGTGCATGACTTTAAACTGACCACCAATTCTAGGGAAATCTAAATAAAAGTCAAGTTCCAGCTCACTAAAAATACATTTTGTATGATTTAGATAATATTGAGCAATTAATAGATTCAAAGTTTGTAGGGTTAGTTATAATAATCATAGTAAAAATCAAACTGTGCTTAGTATGCCCATTGGCTTAGGTAAAATTTAAAGAAGGTAGCAGGAAAATAAGTGTACAAGTGATTGAAGATGAAAGAAATCTTTTAATTTGATGGACAAGAATTAGAAGTACATCCATAGATTAGAGTCTCGTCTCTTTTCCAGGAAATTACAAGAGGTTGTCAACATAAGTCTTCACATGATGAACAATATCCTGAGCTTCATCAGCAGCTACTTAAAGCTCATGCACCCGACCAACTTCACTCTTTTCAGCCCGATGGAGTACTTTCTTGGCATCCGCGATGGCTTTCATACCATTCATTTGAGCTCACTGAAGTGAATTATTGAGTTGGTCAAGTTCCCTAGTAACATCGTCTAACTGTTGCTGAAGGTGCATCTACTGGATGACTTTATCTTTGATCTTATGCTTCAGCTCCTTCATCTTGGTAGCATAGTCAGTCTCAGCTCAGGATACTGCAGCCTCAAATTCACTGATGTTGGCTGACAGCTTCACCCTGGTCATATCTTCATGATACTTTTTCTCTTGATCCTTTCATAAAATAACATGTTTCACCATGGAATGGATCTTTTCATATCGAAAACCGCCAAGTCCTAGCATGACGAACAAGGAAAACAATCGAGGGATCTTTGATGATAGATCTTCTAAAGGCACCTTGGGTATGATTTTCCATATGTTGTTCCATGACTTGAGTCATGAAAAGTTGAGAGCCTTAAGTGCCTATGGGTCTGATTCGACGTCATCATCACAGGGGGGCATGTAATCTGGGATTAATTCACTTAGAGAAGTGCGCAGTTCTGCTCCTTCCCCCCTAACCTGAGCTTCTTCACTTTCAATTCCCGTTGGAGCGGAGACTGAGGCCTCACCTCCAAATCTAGCCACTGCAATTGATGGCCCTGCATAATCAATTGAATGATTTGGTTAGTTTCAAAGGATAAAAAAGAATCTATTTTCTTGAAAATTAAGTACAATCACAAAATATTGTTATTCCTTACACAACGGTAGATCAACAACCAGATAAGGCTCCTACCCATCATTCCAAGCTTCGAAAAGATTTTCAAGATGAGTTTGAGGAAGCTCTACTGGGTTCAGCTCCACCTGTGCTAATGTCTCTATAATGGTAGGGTTTTTTATACCCCCTTCAGGTATGGGTTGTTCAACATCTTTCTCATACAAAACTGCACATTTGAACCAATCATGATTAGACATGTAATAAGAAGTTATTCGTAATAGGATGAAGGATAACACTCACATCCATAATATTCTAAATTACTTGGTAATTTAACATGATTTATAAAATCTTCGAAAGATGCGACAAGTTCCATCATTTCATCTAAAGTTATCTCAGAATACTGGTTAGTCTCACCAGTAGGAGCATTTGACGTGTCTTCTTGGCGATCATCATCCTACGGTCCCTGACCCTGGACATCTTCCTCAGTTAAAACGGTGACGTCGGTTGAAATGGCCGCCAAGAGATCTAATGCAGGGGTTGAACCTGAAATATCATAGAATGAAAGTCAGTAGATGTTTCATTCAATATTTTATGGAGCATTGTTAACTTACCAGAAGCGGGTTCTTCTCTTCTCACAACAGAAGCAGGAGGGATACTGGGAATAGATGCTGGCTCTTCTCCCGGAGCAGGCATGTCAGCCTGAATTTTCAATTGTTCCACAGCACCATCTGCAGTCCTCAAAGGAGGATCGGTCTTTTCCCTCAGAGGGGAAATTGATGAAGCCCCTGCAATCCAAAGAAATATGAGAAAACTTTTCATGGGTATAGATTCAAGATTATCGGCATGACTTACGACTACTGATAAAGCATTTACCAGTGGACTTCCTCATTCGTCGCCTTTGTCCTTTTGTATTTTTAGGAGTATCAGCAGTCTCCCTTATTGGCACTTGAATTGGAGAATGGAAGGTCACATCTAAGTCCTCATTCATGGCCTGCTGGCCCGGAGATATCTCGCCTGATTCGCGAGAAGACTCATCCGCAGCCCCAATGGCAGTACCACCAGGGCTGTATTGTGGTGAAGGAACCTCAACTGTTTTTTTATTTGAAAGCTGCAATGTGATGAAAATAATTTCCTTGAGTAACAAAGCTTTTATTGAAATCATGTTGCAAAGAAAATAAGGAAAGAAAACTTACATCTTCAGGAGCGACATAATCGTGCCACTCCTCATCAGTCCCCTCAGCGGCCCCACGATTTAACAATTCCTTCACCCGTTTGGTGACAGGAACAAAATCGTCAATGGAATATATGAGAATTTCCAGCTCTCTGATGTAATCCCACACTTCATTGGGGTTATCCTCATATTGGATATCTGTAGAATCCATGAGATTCCCTATTCCAGGGAGTTGTAGACCCTCGCAGAAATCTAGCGATGCAGTCTCAGTACCACAATATAGACTCTGCCATGTCTGGACAGCCACTGGTCATAGATATTCAGTGTGTGTACCAGAAGGCTGTGAGGATGGTCCTAAAATTTTCGAATTCAATTTCTTCCCAACTCCTGCACCTATTGATAGAGAATAAGAAAATAAGTCTTATTGATTTATAAAGTGATGTTGATTAAATTACCATAATGAAGTAACTCCCCAGGCATTGATGGAGTAGGTCTTTTTATTCTACCCGGAGGAATATATCGGGCACGAGGCTGCTTTGCCACTTGTTGTGCCTCATCATCCCCATCATGGGAATCATGTGAGTCAGTCCTAGAGGAGGAATCTGGCGAATCAGCTTCAGGTGGGGAAGCATCACCTTCATGTGAAAGGGTTCCTTTCTCTACAGTCCTCTTCCTTTTTCCCACATGAAAAACTGGGTGATTCAGCACCCCTTTAGGGTATGATGCTATCCGGTGCTCGGCATACCATGCAGTCAAGTTATGTGCCACTTTTTCAACTGGTAGATCAAATACCGCCCCAGTCTTCTCCCTTGATTACAGCAGCCACAGTTGCCGAGAAACCATTAGATATTTCTCTAACCTGACATGTATTGGGGGAGATACAAAAATCTATTGTAGACACTTGAATTGATGTGAAAATATATATGGATCATAGGCCTCACATATAATTTATCTGTCAATCCTGGAAACTAGCACTTAATCTCTGCAAGCAAGCATGTATGCCCTCAAATCCAAGTGGGTTGTTCCATCATCAACAAACCGCCCGGTTTGTGGATTTCCATAGGGAAAGAAGTTGAATTACTTAAACATGCTCAGCCTCACATTCATGTCATAGGCATTAATATCTAATGAAGAAACTCCAGAGAATGCTTGCACTAATGGCCTGAAAGAACTTCTAGGTATTTGTACTCCATTCTGTACATTATAAGTTCTGAAGTGAGTGGCGATCCATCCCCATAAAACTTGGAATGGTCCAACTATTCTTAAAGAAGATTTACCTTTGAAGACATGAAGTAAACTCCTCTGAATCTTTGCTAAAATGGGGGTATCCAACCCAACCATTTTTCCCTCAGCCAACTTTTCCGCAATAACGAAGGTCCCTGGCCTGACGCCTCCCTTCAAATCCCTGACTGGAAAGAGATAAATGTTGAGCCACAAAGCCAAGAAGCCCGCTAGAAAAGTATTCTTTGGGATCCTTTGATTCAACTCATATCCCCACATCTCGAACTCTTCTGCTTCTAGAGTTGGCTAGAATGTTCCAAGAGAACCCCTCTTATCAAGTTTTGGGCTGGTAATAGGACAGGTGGGACTTTTATCCTTGGATTTCTTTTTCTTGGATCCTTTTTCCTATGGCTCTTTATCCTTTGACTCCTTTTATTTCTTCTCAATAAGAAATATATTCATCCACTCCTCCGGATGAATATCCTTTCTAGAATGAGTTAAAGAGGTCTCTAAACTCTTGAGCCTGTGGAAGATTTTAAATAATTCCCTAGCCAAAGAAGAAGTCTTCTCTAAATCATTCCAAGTCACCTTGGGAGGAATGAATTCATCATAAATATCACCCAAAATTGGAGCCCCTGAGATCCTGTGGACATCCCACAGACTGATGTCTACTTATCCATGAGTCAGATGGAATGAATTGGTTTCTGGGCTCTAGTGGCTGAGTATCTCCAGCATGAAGTTATCATGTCTGTAAACATATGTTTTCCCAACCAAGATAGCTTTGTATATCACACCTCCTTTCAGATCTTCAAAAAACTCTGCACAGGTTTGTCGTACCCAGTATACCCACATCCAAGTTGGTTTCACACCTCCACTAGGAGGGAAGTCCCAACTTTTCTTCCTACCCTTGGATTGATCCATCTGAGCATTTCGAAAGATTAAAGGATGACAATGTGGTTGCAACTCAGGCTTATGATGTTTTATATCTGGCATACAAGGGATATGATGCATCATTTGGTCCCTTTCCACTTTTCCAACATTTATAAATCCTCCTCCACATGAGATATTTGCTGAAGCAAAGTTGGTGTAACTATGAAACCACAAAAATGGGAGATAATTCTTTGCTTCTGGAATAGTGACTTCTCGCAGATGACCATATCCATACAAAGGCAGATAATTGCTTTGTGGGAAATCAAAGTGATATTTCTTCAGATACTTAGCCAAATCTGGGAGAGTGCTATCACCGATGGTATAATAATCGTGTCTAACGATATCCATCATTTTATCAATTCCTTTTCTTACCAGTTCATCAACCGTTCCGATTTTTCTTGGAGCCATTGAATCTGCACAAAAAGTTGAATAAATTAACTCTTAAATGGGTTTATTTTTCATTTAATTTGTGATGGAATTCAGAAAAATGGTAAAGGAATTAAGGAGCACAAATCTAAACATGGAGGCAGGTATGGATGTGTCTCACAACTGTTAATGTGTCATGCAAGTTTTTTGGAATGCACGTATAACCATGCGAGTCCAAATACCTTGACAGCAGTGCAACAATGAAGAAACAACAGAAAACGAGCAACCTGCTCGGCGAAGGTGACCTGCACGGCGAGAGGGTGAAAATCCAGAAATCAGGTGATTTGCGTGACAAATGATCACATATTTAAAGGCCAGGATACCCACCTGCGTGCCTACAGCCAGCACGCTCCATCCAGCGCACTCCAGCCCTTCTCGACTCGCACCTGCATGATGACAGTTGCACGGTGAACACCTGCGCGCCTTTCCTTTGGTTTCTCTTCTTTTTCCTCAGAGTAACATCCTTATTCTTCTAGATCCAACTCTGAGGGGGGAATTTTGTTGATTCTACTTTTCATAACATTTTTCTAAAGGAATGGAAAGGGAAATGACTTAGCACAAATTGTTTTAGCCTTTGAAGAAAATATAAAAAATCGACAAGGGAATGAAAAAGGAGTCAATGGACCGTTCACCGCACAAGTTCCCTTACTGCCGTGCAAGTGTACTTGCGCGCTGCCTAAATGATCGTGCAAGTGACTTGAACGCCCTCTTTGAAAACCACCCAGGGTCTTCAGAAGCCTATAAGTAGACCCTATGGGACCCTCATTTTAGGAGGAATTTTTCCAGAATTCAGATAGAGAGCTCTGAACGCCCAAGTCTCTTCTTCAAGTCTTCCGAACACTTCTAAGGTAATTCTTTACCTAGAATGGAAGGTCTAAACATGAGTAATATTGTATAAGTGTTAAAATTCACTAACACTTGTGAGCCTATGTGTTTTTACCCTTAAGGGAAATGGACACACTTGTGCGCCTCCTTACCTATTTATTGAAACTTGCATGCCACTCTTCTGGAAGTACCTTAGGATGATTCTAAAGGCTTTGGTCAAGAATCGCCCAAGTATTACTCTACTGGGAAAGGATCGCACAAGTACCCATGAGCAGTGCAGGTATACCTGCGCAGCCAATACTTGCGTGACCACGCATTACCAGTGCGCCTACCAGGACTTGCACGCCCTTATACTTTTGGGTGACCTTCCGGCCCATGTTACCTCTCTTATGCCATTCCACCTCTCCTATTCAAGATTCAGTCTTCAAGACACTATTCAAATCCATTTATGGCATGTTTTCTGGTTTGACTTTCTTATCTGAAAGGATATGTGTGGAACATCTCTCAGAACTTAGTTATTTTCATATCTTTATGTCACTAAAGTTAGAGAGTTCATTCGGTCAACCTCATCCTTTAAGATGAGAGAATCCTTAACCTGTGCCTCCTTTTCAAAAGTACGCCCCAGTCCAAATCCTCATTAATTTGGGAATCCTCCTTAAGAGTAAGCCACATGTCCTCATTAATTTGGGCTTCCTCCTTAGGAGTAATCCCTAAGTCCTCTAACTTGGGCCTCCTTTTCAGGAATAAGCCCCAGTCATAATTCCCCAAATATGGGCATCCTCCTCAAGAGTAAGTCCCAAATCATAATCCCTTTGACCTAGGTTTCCTTTTTAGGAATAAGACCCAGTCTAAAATATGGGCATCCTCTTTAGGAGTAAGCCCCATGTACCTTAAATTTTCAAATCCCTTTAACCTGGGCATCCTCCTTAAGAATAAGCCCCAGTCTTATTTTCTCTTAACCAGTCATAATTCCTTTTAATATGGGTTTCCTTCTCCGGAGTAAAACCTAATCATAAGTCCCCTCCTAACTTGGGAATCTTCCTTAAGAGTAAGCCCCAAGATTAGAGAATCCAAATCTCCATGAATCACATATACCTTTATGGACCCTGTTCATGGATTTCTTCCCTGAAGTAAATCTCAATCCTCATCTATTTGGGTAGTCATACATACATAAGCCCCACATCATTGCATGGTACAATTGTCTAGTTTCACCAATACCTCATGTTTCTCACACCAAGCATGACTCACATGAGCTTAGAGTGTAAAAGTAATCATGACATCTTTTTTGAGCCATCAATCATGCATAAACATCATACTCCCTTACTTGAACTATGTGGATTCTGATTCCTTTTCCAAAACAAAGGATACGTAGGTAGCCCATCGGAGGGTATGATCCCAACTCTGAAATAATCCATGTCCTCCTGAATGATAATAAACTTCAAGTGCCCCAATGAGTGGATTTAAAACCAGTATGGTCATCATAATGACCAAGAGACTTTTATGTATTTAAAGATACCATCAGCTAAAAATCTCTAACAAATACAGATGATTCTCTATCGATGAAGAACCTCAAATACATATAAAAGATTCTCTAAATTTTCTTCATGTCAATAAGTGATTGTCAGATTTAAAGGAAATCACATTTTATACTTGGTAATGTAATAAGGATTCACGAACATAACATAAATCTATAAAGAGAGTCCTGGAGTAGACAATAATTCCCCTAAAAAATGGGTGATGACTCCGACCTCCCATCCTCTTGACCAATGAAAATTCCTAAGCCTCATCAGTCTATAACTAATGAGTACCTACCTTTGGAAAGTAGGCCTAAATGGATATGGAATCATTGGATGTTTCCGGTTCTACGAACAAACCCGTTAGAAACTGATTGTAATGTTTGAACCTTCAATCAACGAGGTCATCCCCAATTCCAGAGAAAACATTCATATTTATACATTTTTATATGTTTTGAATATGTTTATGATTTAATTTAAGATGTTAAACTACTTCTTATAAATATTCAAACATATAATATCAGGCTACATATGATTTCATAAGATTTAGTTTTCTTCTACCATGACCTATATTTTTAATTAAAGTTATTAACTTGAATTTATATGTAAATAATAGTTCATATGTTTTAGGAATTAAAGTTATGATGATTTTTATTCTATTTTGAATAATATATCCCTAGATAGAGGGACCTTTCATCAGTCTTCCATCTATTTAAGAGACTTATTCATTGTTTTAGATAGGTGAGGGTTTTCAATTTGTTTCTCTAGGATTACAGTTGTGAAGAATTTAAATATTATATAATCTAAAAAAATATACATGTAGAGTTAAAATACCATATTCATGAGTTGGATTTAGATATGTATGAATATTTTTGGACTCTATTTTGGGTGAGAAATATAGTCTAGGTGTGGTGTAAATAGTTTCACATTATTATCATTTGAAAATATTTATTTGTTTGATATAATAGGATTTCAAAAATAAATTTTTAGAATCATGAATACATAATGGGAATAATATGAGATAGTTTGGTGAGTTTAAATCCATGTAAATGTTTTTAGCATGAGATTCCTTTTTAATTGGAACTTATCATGACCATAACAATATGACTGGGTAGTTTCATACAATAGTATGGACCCCTTAGGTTATCTTATAAACAACATGCAAGTAATGAGGTTACCATAATAGTATAGCCGTATTCTAGGAATTTTATTTGGGCTACACATTGATGGAAAACTATAACTGTTTGGTTACTAGAGGAATATAATTGAATTAATTCATATGATATATTTTGATAAAGACTTTTCCTACACATCCACTCCAGAATCTTATCTCTTATGACCAGGATACTTCACTATCTAAATTACAATGTTTTGAGATGAATGTTTTAGTAGAAACATTCAATAGTGAAATATGGATCGTGACCCACTATTATATATAAATGAAAATTCTAAAATGGGGTCATAATTTTAGTGAGATCCTATTTACATAAATTCTTTATTAAGTGGTAATAAAACAAATTATTCATCTAATAAAAGATAACGTTATAAATAATAACTTTTACATAATAAAACATTTCTTTTAAATCAACTCTTTATATTTGTAGAATCTTAATATATGTAACACCATAGACTATTAACTTAACAAAAGTTATTATGTAGAAGGAACGAAGATGTGTTAGAGTAATACATCTTCTAAAAAAACATGGTGTTGATGTTTTTCAACATGATAATCTAGATGCTTGTGAGAAGCATAAAAGTATTCACATATGTTTTAAAATGAATTAGATGAAAAATTAAAATAGGAAAATTAGTCTCATATTCTTAATATTATTGGTATAATATCTCGTATCTAGTTCACTCATAAGTAACAGAACACGTTTGGCCACATAGCCAAAATAATTCCTCCCCAGATTATATAGGCTACCAACTAGCAGTGAGGGTCTATGATGATATAATAGGGAGGCTAAAAGCTCGTGATTAGAGTATAGCACAATGGAATAAAAAAATAAATAGTGGAAAAATATGGTCACAAGGTATTATAATAAGTAAATCATCCATATTAAATAGTCAATCTAGCATAAAAATTAGTGGAACCATACAAATTATCATATAAAAAATGATTTCATGTCTGCAATACAAAAAATGGAAAATTCATGGGAACTAGTGAAATAAGAATATATATTAATCTATACAAAAATGAAAAAAAATCTCAAACTATCTCCAATCATGAACATAACAATGGTAATTGTTCCTATACTCCATCCTAGAACATAAGTCAAAAAATGTTTATTAGGACAATTCCCTTTATCCTTACCTATATCCACAAATTATTTCTAGGTAACAATTAGCGAACTAAACAGGGTATGATATATACTTAGTAAGCCACCAAAAATAGTTTCTATAACAAATCTAGCCAATACATATAAATTGTAATAGTGTATAGGTAGATGAGTAATAAAATTGATATTATAATAAAATAAAATCCAATCTAAAATTAAATGTTGTGTTAATATGTATATGAAAATGAATAACTGCATAAAATAATAAGGCATCATCAATGATATGCGCTGAATATATCATGTATCATACCTATAAGGGATATGATCCAATTAAAATTGACTAAAGAATCATCTTTAATTCAATGGAAACCATCCATTGAAAACTCAATATAATGTAGTCCTACACGGTCTAGGACCTAACGCCAATGACCAGGGAATCCTCTTTGATCCCATAGAAGTTATCTCAAAAAACATGTTATAAACTTGTGTGGAGGCGAAGGAGAAAGTCTGATGCTGTCAAACAAATATGGATCCAATGAAATAACTAAATAAATATAATATAAATGAATCATTGATTCCATACCATGATGGTGGTTCCCTAAAGAATTATCCATCAAAACAATTTATATAAAGGATACAAAGAGAATTTTAGTGTCCATTAATTTTAGAATTAATTAAAATTAAAAGAATATGACAAGTTCTCAACCATCTCATTTCATAATTTACAGTTAAAATTTCATTATCACATTCATTTTTAAATAAAAATGTTGTATCATATGTATTTAACCTGTCAAATTTATTTTAAATCACAAACAGACTTCGCGCAAGGTCATAAAGAAAAACACACCCAAAGAAGTGGAATAATCATACGTATCCAAGTGAATCCTCCACAAGGGGTGGTTTGGGTTGAGGTTGGAAACCTACAATAATGTCAAAATGAGAAATAGGGAACCAAAACTGGTTTTATAATGTTTACATTAAGGTATTACTCATTTTAGAAGCATCACCCAAAAGGTCTTATATATGAAATTATGGTGAAAACTATAAACATCAAATATTTAAGGAAATAGGTATATGCCACCTACCTTAGATGGGTAGTATACTTCATGTCCATTATTGACCTCTAACTCAGTCTTGGATAGAATAAATAATAAAAATAGATGTATAGCCTAGAAATAGGTAATAATGGATCACACTAATTTAGAATTTAATATAAATAGATAAATAATGAAGTGATTTAAGAGGATTGAAGAGATTATAAGGGGCTATCCAACGTGACAGATAATGAGAGAAACAGATTCTGAAAAGAAGTGGTAGCGCAAAGACAACCATGATGGCCTAAGTAGATCACTAATGATAAGGGGGTGTTATTTGAGAAAAGAATAAGAACAAGGAGTTATGGTAAAATGTGATAATGGGGAAAAAGTAATTGCCCCATTATTTTAATATGTGTGACATATTTTTGGAATAAATAGGTGATTTATGCTATAAATATACTATTTATAGGGTTATCCTAGATTAAAGGGTAATCCATATGCAACATTGAGAAAAAATTCATTATTCACACTTTATGATATTTATCTTATGGAATAAAATGTTTATAGAGAGACCGAAACACCTCCATTTTGTCCTACTCACATGTATACCCCTAAAAAATACCACAAGAACCATCCCACAAGGTCCAAATTAAAAAAAAAGAAATCTAATGAGGAACATAACTTCAAAATGGTAAAATCTTATAACCTTCCCTCCTTAAAACAACTTGTTCCTATGTTTCCCTTCTGAGGGTGATTGATCCACATCTATGAACAACTCTGTCCATTGAGCATGTATATCATCATCATAATCCCTAGTCTTATCCTACACAAGAAAAAACCAACATGAAACCCGAACTAGATGCACAAACAGTCCGAAGATAGACTTCATGCATTGATAAATGATATTAACCAGATAATTCTCAAAAGAACCATCATCCACTAATAGAATTTCCTTAGGATCAAAAGAATGAGATGAGTTAGAATGATAAGGGTTAATATGTGATACATAAAAGACATAATTCATATCCTTGTACCTCTGAGTTAAAACAAATCAATAGGCTACCGACATGACTCTGTATGTTATCTTGAAAGGCCTAATGAATCTACACACTATTCTCCCTAACTACAAAATCCATTGATTCCCAAGTCTTTTTTAAACATGTATGAAGAAACGATCATCCACCTTAAAATCTAGAGGACAGTGATGATGATTGGTATAATACTTATACCTATAATAAGATAGGGAATTATGATTTCTAAAAATCTATACCTACTCTAAAGTCTCCTAAATGAGATGTGATCCCTATAGATCTAAATCACCTACTTCTAACCTATATTCGGGTTAACCATATGTCCTACCGTATAGGGTATCATAAGAAGCCATATGTATGGTATCTTATAAGAACTTATTATAAGTGATATTAGAAAGAGTTAAGTGTTTCCCCTAAGAATTTCCAAAATCAAAGACACTTGTTGGGATCATATACTTTAACACCTGTATCATACACTCAAACTGACCATCAGTCTAGGGGTGATAGGCAGTATGTTGTAGTACCTGTGATCACCGAGCCTTATGAAACCCCTACTAGAACTGTGATGTGAAATGAGAAAATCTTTTCAATATTATAGTATGTGGAACTCTATGACGGTGTATGATCTCCTTGACATATATCCTTTTTATATTTTCCATTGATATGGTCTCTTGAATAAGAAAGAAGAGTGTGAAATGTTTTCAACCATTCACTGATCACTAATACTATTTTTGATCCTTGAGGTGACCTTGGTAAACCTATTATAAAATTAATAATGAAATCATCCAATTACTACTATGGAATAGGAAATGAATGTATAATCCACACTAGATACTGGTGTTCCCATATCGCCTACTAAAAAATTTAACACTGAGTAATAAATCCAGCTATCTCTCTTTTCTTCTCTGGGAACCTATACTGGAAGGGTAAGTCACAATACATCTTGGTAAGTCAATGATGTACTACCCAAGAAGAATAATGAGACTCTCACATAAATTTCTATCAAATTTGTTTATGTACCCAAACATGTATATGTATCCACATTACCTCATACACATCAATGACCCATCAAGGTATTGGTTCCTCGCTTAAAACACTCTCTCATAGGACCAAGCCTCACGATTAGAGAGCTATCTTATATTCACTCTACCTAGAATTGGGGGAAACTATTAAACCTATAAAAATTTACCATATGTGATTCTCTTGGATATCTATGTTCATATTAGAAAATAGTTCCCTCAACAGCCACTCACTACAACCCTCCTGAATGGCTTGTTCTATGATTTACATTTTATGGAATAAATAATGAAATTTCATAATATAGGCATATCAGAAAGATAAAATTCCAATGAATATTGGTATTAAACCTAACATCATTGACTATGATAAAGTTAAAACTAGGTAAATATGTATTTGATGGATTTTTGGTCTGTATAAACCACACCACTCTCTTAAAAAACAGTACCTCCAACAACACAAGGCATGGACCAAAACTTCTTGCTTGAGGTAATGTGTTAGGTAATTTAGCTCATGAGACCTCAATTGAAAGGACCCATATTCAAAGAAATTATCACCTTAAATTATAAATACTCCTAGTCAAATGCTTAAAAAATCATAATAAATTTTATAGCTTCTTCCGGGCTCTGGAAGAATCCAGATCATCGATGAAGTCATATTTCCTTTCAACTACTGAAAGGGTTTCTTGTATTCATCATATCACACATATTTTACACCCATATTATTCAAGAACAAAATAGGTGATACTCGACATTAAATATCCTGAATAAAGAATCTATAATAGCTAAATATCATAGAGAAACTATATATTTCAATGATCTTCTTGGGATTATCCTAAGAAACTATGGATATCTCTTAATCAGGATCTATAGATACTTCTTCCTATGGGATTATTTGACCAAATAAGTTTACCTTATCAATACAACATGTCAATTTTGTGAGATTATAGTACATATAGTTCTCTCTTAGTATATTTATTATGATCTCAAGATGTTTTTCATGACATGTAGAGTGAGAGAATACACCAAGATATCATCCATAAAGACTACCACAAATGAATCCTATTGCAGGTAGAAATCCCGATTCATCAAGGCTAGGAAAACTATTGGCCAGTTCATTAGACTAAAAGTAAGAAACAAATACTCATAAATTCCATTTCTACAACAAAATTCTTCACATGGTATATCAATATTCCCAACTCATGCCTAATTATATCCCCACCTAAAATAAATCTTTGAGAACACTCACTATCCTTGAATATGGTCAAATAGGACATCTATATGATGTAATGGATAATAGTTCTAAACTTGATGGTCCAATCATAGGTAATCGGTGTAAATCCCTAGGGAACTATATATATTCTTGGCTAAAATCAGGGGTGATCCTCATATTGAAGTAGTAATGCATGTATACCCCTTAGTTTCCAAGTCATCTAGCTGCCTATTGAGCTCCTAAAACTCAATAGTAACTATCATGTAATGAGGAATGGATACTTGTGATAATCCTGGAACTAGATCAAAGATTAAATATTATTAACTCTTATGAGTTATGGTTAAAAAGAAATCAGAAAATGCATCCCTAAAAATCCACAATAGGAGGGAAACATGTATGATGCCTTCCGTGATAATCTAGAAAGAGGATAGAAATATAGTATGTCACCCCAATTGGTCCAAGATGATTTGGACCATCTCAGGCTTCCCAAAAATCACATTCACCCTTATTAATATATCTATAACCCACTATTGGTGAAAACGAAACACTCATGTGATATGAATAAATATGATGATGGAGAGGAAACAACCATGTTACCCTATGAATGATATCAAAACCTATCATCATGAGTAAAAAATGGGCACATACTAAGTAATAACAAAATATTTTAAATGGGGACTCCATATATTAGTGTATAATTCCAAATACCAATTTGAAAAACATATCTAGATTCATTACCCCATTAAAGTAGTCAATGAAAAGCCTAAGACTATAAAAAAATTTCATATATATAAAGGTGTGGGGATCTCCAGTGTCAAATAATGTCTACACTAAAGTAGAGGAAAATAATATTGTACCTCACATAATTGAAGCCCCAACACTCTTATACTTAGATATCAGTTGTTCTTCACAAACATAGACTAATCCATGGCCCTGAGATACAACCTAACTACCATGGTTTGGCCCTCTCTATTTGCAGTAAAAATTTCTTATCTGACTACCATAACCACATCAACCTCATTAGATTAAAAATCTGATAGTGCTCTAGATACTTTCCTGATAGAGAGCTATTAATACTTCTCATGAAGGTGTAGCTGGTGCAGATCCCCTTCCACTAAATTTAGGTGGAATGGACATTAAAATACTCTAAATACCAACCATAATACTATAGGATCTTCTCTAAAATGGGTATCTATCACACATTGGATTAATCTGACCATGCTTTCCATGATGACGATAGATCAAATGTCTATCTGGACATAGAATATAGTTACTTATTTCTCATTGTGAAATCTCATAATGATACTTCTTATTTATAGATTAATTACTTTCCTGTCGAGGAACAGAACCATCAAGAATAACACCTTCATTTTGTCTAAAATTAGGCTTAGTGATAAGGGTATGGTTCACTATCTTAGTGATGGTACTAAAATGAAACATATTCACATAAGATCAAATCGAGTACATGATCCTATCCTCAAACCATCTCACTATTTTAAACATTTCAATAAAAAGATTCTGAATAATGTATTTAAGCTTAGTAAAGTGATATAAATAATCCATCATAGATATAAGACCATGAGATAAGTTCATGGAATAGTTGGAATTATTAAACCACAAATTATCTAAACATAAATAGTCTTAGAAGGATGAATAGAAATCCCCCTGGCCATAATCCAATGTTTATCAGCGTATGTCAATACATCCCACCATCGATTGGATGAACCACTAAGAATATACAATTTGATTTTGACATTCCACTCAAAAGGTGTCTCAAAATGATAAAAAATATATAACATACCCTCTATCCATGACTCACATGCTTGTGAGCCATAATCCCCCCAAAACATTGGGGCATGTTGATGCTAAAATTGTTTCATTAACTATACCATAGTGGGGGATAATCTTGGGGCTCCCTACATAGTATGAATGAGTAATAGGAACCCACTAGAAAGTTGACATCAGTTTCCAAGTCAAGTATTACATAAGGAAACAAAGGTGTATCTATAGATGGTATTAATGGAGTCTTAGGTCATACCACCCATTGATAATGGTCATCATCACACTCTTGTCGCTTGTCTTAAGGTTAATGTGGAGACAAATTTCTAAAAATTCCTAGAGTAAACCAAAAAAACATTTGATAATAGAAATATCATAGATACTAAAATAGGATATGTACTTATCCATCATATAAAAGGGTCTCCAAATCTCTATCTTATCCTAAATCCTGGTCTAACTGATATATAAAGTTATAAATAAGCATAATAGACACTTCCAATTACTCACTACTAAGGCTGTCTCAAAGGAGATTTCACTATTTCACATTGAGGGTTATAGTATATGGAGTTTTGATTATAATGTATATAGGAAAAAACACATTATTTTTCAATTGAAATCCAAATTTGAAAACAACCACTTCATTTAATTTCAATATAATAAAAAAGTTTATACACATATATATTTCATGGTCCAGTTAGATGAGTTACCATTCCGAAGTTATAAAGTACTAATATTCTTAAGCTAAAAATGGAACATTTCGTAATTATAAACAATTTCTTATGATGGTTCAATTAGATTGATGACAATTATTAATTTATAGAGGCACACAAAGTCTTTTAATTGCAATTAGAATTTTTTTTAATAAAAACGAAATACCTTTTTATCCAATGATACCAATGTTTCATAACTCAAACATATTAAAATTGGTGAGTTAAGGTGTAATAATCATGCTATAAGGGAAAAAATTGTTTAGGTTGATTTTTCCACATTGGGTAACAAATAATTTCCTTCCCAGTGAGAAATATTATCTCATTTTAAAAAAAATTCAATGATGGCTATTACTCTAGACAATAGTCAATGAACGTAGTAAAGTAAATATGGCATGGTTAATTTATGAAATTTTAATCATGTAGTTCATATAATAATGCATTAGATAATACCGCCTTGATATACTCACACATGGTTAAAATATAAACTGTCAAAATATTAAAAAATAAACCCCATGATTCATGTGTGTCACTGATTGGTAAAATCAGTACAATAGTAATAAGAGTAACCTAGAAAAAAAAAGTCCCATCCAAGGTTATTTGGATTTTCCATATAAGTGTGTTTGATACTTTTATAAATAGGATCATTATAAAATTATGACATATTCCTCATCTCCTGCTTACTAACTCAAATAGTAAGACAAAAGGAATGGATGATCTAATACCACATTGTGAAATATTAGACCTAGTTCACTCACTAGTAACAGAACCCCGTTTTCCACTTGGCATCTAGAGAGAATCCCCATATTCCAGAGTCTTCCAATTAGTAGAAAGGTTATGTGATGATATAGTGGGGATACTATGCCATCATTATTTGAGAGTAGTTTATATGAATAAAAAAAGAATATGGAATAGAAATTTTTTTATAATAAGGTTGAAAAATAATTAAATCATACAAACACAATATGTAGACTAGACAAAATAATAATGGAACCATACTCAATATTATATATAAACTTATGTCATGTATACTCTAGAAAAAATATAAAATTCAGAAGAACTAGATAAGAACACATATATAATATTTTATACAAAAATTAACAAAAATATTCATTCTATTTCTAATAGAATCAATAGAATATTTTCTATACTCTACTCCCATACCACATTCAAGAACATAAGTAAAGAATCAATAAAAGGACAATTTTATTTATCCTTAACCACATCCATGATGTTAGTCCAAGAACCAATCAACTACTGGAAAAGGCTGTGATATATACTGAGTAGAACAAAACCGATGATATCTATAACAAATACATGTTGTGTATATAATATATAAAAATGAGTAGGAATAAAAATAATAAATCTACAGTGATAAAGAAATATAATTAAATCAAATACATGATTTGATGAGATGTATATGAAAATAATGTAATTTAATAAATAATTAAGCATTAGAAATGACATAGGCTGGATATATCAAATGATCAATCTATGAGGGCAAGGAACCAAGGCCATTGAACCGGAAATTTACTTTGATTCCCTGGATCTCATCAATAGAAATCTAAATATTATGGAGGTATGCACGGTCCAAAACCCAAGCCTAGTGACCAAGGAATAATCTTTGAGACCAGAGATCACATCCATATAAAACATGATATAGACATGGGTAGATCCCAATGAGAGTGTCTGAGGTGGACCATGCAAGTTGTATCCAAAGTAAAAATCCAAGGAATCCAATTTTTATGAATTTTCAATGCCATACCGTGAGGTAATTTCCATACCAAAGTATCCATCACTGAAAATATTATATAAATGATCATGGGGCTAGGCTATTTTTTATTCCCTTATGTAACTACTTATATTACAATCATAAGCCATGATATCATTAATATCATCTCATAGTTTACTTTTAATCCATTCCATCATCAATTTCATTAAGAAATAAAAATGTTACAGAAGTGGTATTCAACCTATTACATTTATTTTAAAATATAAATGAATTAAACACATTGGTGGTAATCACTACTCAACTAATGGGGTCGAATAGTCAAAGATATCCAAGACAATCCACATGAAGTGGTGGTTTGAGTTGAGTTTGGAGACCTCCAACAGTTTAAAAATGGGAATAGGGTACAAAAAAATGTTTTACAATGTTCTTTTTATGGTTTTAATCATTCTAGAAGCAACAAATGGAATATCTGACATGTGGAAATACGAAAAAATCCATAAACCAACATGAATTTAATTTAAAAGGTATATAACACCTACCTTATATGAGTAATATACTCCATACATATTATTAGTCTCCAACACAAACTGAAATGGAGAAATTTTTAAACATATAAAAATTAAATAAAAATATTTCATAATGGTTATCATAGATTTAGTATTCAATAAAGTAATATAAACAAGTAAGACAAGTAATATAATTAAATATATTACCTATGGCTATTTGAAATGATAGATGGTGAGAGAAACAAATTCCAAAAAAAAGTCAAAGGTCAAGTCCTACATTAATGGACAAGGGAGAACATTAATGGGAAAAGGGATATTTTTTGACATAAATAAAAGAAGGATTTAGTGTAGAATTTGACTAGGGGAAAAATGAATTACCCCTTTATTTTAATTTGTATAACACATTTATGGTTTAACATGGTGATTTACACTCTAATTGTTCCCTTTACGAGTTCAATACAGCTTATGAGGTAAACACTGAAGAAATTATAGAATAAATTTATTTTTATGAGTTGAGATATGTATTTATAGTTTAATATGTATATAGATAGATTTAAACATCCCTATATGCTTCTATTCACAAGTATAACCCTATAAAATTTCACCAGAACACTTATACAAGTTCTAAATTAAAACACCTGAAACCATAAACTAAAGAAGAACATACCTTAAAAAGGTGGGATATTAAAATTGGTGTTTGTAAATAACACTCAATATAATAGATTATGATAGTTACTTGGTGATACTAAATGTTTCCTATTAGTAATTTTCTATTTAAGTAATCTATTTTTTTCATCTAGGAAAATTATATGATAATATAATTGTATTCATGAAATGTTTACCTGATATTCTTACGTATTGAGAATAAATGGATTTATAATGTGGTTTCATCGTTCTCAAGTTTTGGAGATATTACAAGTGGGTAAAATATAAAACTATAAGAATAAATGTTAATTTGAGAGACTAATGAAGTTTCTTAAAGTAGACGGTAATGGTAAATGAAACATAAATGTGAAATCAATACGGAGCACTTCTTTTGTATGATATAATTTTGTAGCATATCTAGAAGATTTTACAAAAACTCTTTGGAGATTATTTTCTAGGTATCAATGTTATATAAATCCATTATATGATTTTAAAGGGTAAGTTAATCCTAATGTAAACTTTACACGTGTTGAAAATACACCATAGCTAAAAATTAAGAGAGGAATTGATAAGGCTTTCATTTTGTATTCAATAGATCGAGTAAACTGTTGTTATATCAATGATTTGAATATAAAGGAATTAATCATGCTCATTTGGAACTAAGTGTAGGATTTATATCTTCATCTCAATTCATTTATGAAATAATATAAGTTATTTATTATTAAAGAGTTTTATTTTAAAATTAAATGATATGAATAATTATATACACCATGTTTATGATTCATCAGCTTCTAAAACATGTTTTTAGAAGAATAAATGTATAAAAATATTGTATTCATGATAAATGAGTATATCTAGATGTTTTTTAAAATATGGGAGATGATTTTACCACTACCCAAAAGTGACATATTTTAGTAAATATTCATCTATTCAGAAGGAGAAATGATGTAAACCCATAGAATATCGTATATGTTATGAAAATAATAGATTATTTGTTATTTATTCGTACTAAAAGAATGTAAAATTTTTTGTAATCAAAAAATATTTTGTGTATCTTATCATGATATTTTTGTATTTAATGTAACACTCTAACCCCAGTTACCCAGTGTCAGTGAATTATTTTAATACATTGGCATGATTACAAGGAATCAAGTCCCAAAGGACTAATCAGTCTAGGAGTCTTGGAAAATAGATTACATAGATGAATGATACATTGCACTTTATAAAATACAAAACAAAATAAATAATCTTTTATGAACGCCATTATTCCCCTGGATTAACCCTGCATATCAATCACAATAAACTTCTTGGAATCCTGGTAAATATAAACATAGAAATTGGTGAGCTCAAACGCTCATTAAGGGTAAGAAATACAACAAAAAATGACATAAATATTAAGCATGGTGAATAATTGAAACCAAATTCCTTTACCAATAACAAACATGAATACTTTTATGGCAATAATATGAGTTGACTAAATAATTACATAATAAAACATAATCATGGGTATTCTACTAGTCAAATGACCACATTAACGATCAATATTATTTCTATAATGAGGGAATGTATAATGCCAAACATTCTAAAACATTTTGTCAAGGCCTTGGCCAAGACATCTAAAATGAATAAGGCCTCGGCCAATACCATAAATTAAATTCGGAAAAGGCCTCAGACAATTCCATGTCTAGTTGTCTCATTAGACCTACCGATGCATCGAGGGGCTATAGCGAGCTCCACCTGTCACTCACTATGTCCAGTACATTCCTCATATGAAAAGTTTAAAGCATTACATAAACATTAATATGAAAACTAGAATATGAAAGGTAAATAATTTATCCATAAACCATGAATGGTATAAAAATTACACATCCACAATCAAACATATCACAAAACCTTTGATACAATATGGAATATTTGTATCATAATAAATCAACTTCAAAAAAGTTTAAAATCCATCAAAGGTTGTTGACATAGATGAAAATGATTTGTAAAAATATTTTAGAGAAATACCCGTTTTTCATGAAATAAATTTTAAGTATCACAATTTATAAAGGAAGTAATTTAGAAGATATTTTTGAATCAAAGTGTCCCATACAACTTTGAAACTTTTGAAAATAGTTATAATTTCAAAACATTCATGTCCATTTTAATAAATCCTTAAAATCATTTTGAAAATATAGACATTGATTAAAATTGTTTAGAAAGATAAATTTTTAAATCATTTAACATGATGATATAGATAAATAGTCCCTCCCATAAAACCATAAAATATTCCTTTTGAAAACACTTTTATGACATATGGGTATCTTTGATAAGTATGTCCCAGAAAATACTTGCTCATGAACAATCTCAGACAATAATGAGATTGAGGAAATAACCCTTACCAATTTGGTAACTTACGAAACATAAACCCCATGAAAGTGGTATCATACAATAAATATGTAAATAAAAATAAATTAAAGTGTATTACACAAAGAATACAATTATGGGCAGTATATACACCACACGAAAGGTAATAGCGTCAATATGGCATGAATCTCATAGGGAATAAGGAGTGAGATGAAAACCCTTTACCTTGCACTTTCCTTTAGTCGAGGGTATGTTTAACCTCATGTATGAAGGCTATAGTATGTTATTAAATTATACCAGAACTATATTAATATTTATTATATCATAAATTATTCATTTATGACTTTCTAATACCTATTTAATTATAATTTTCATGTTATATATATATTTAGTGTAATAATTGCTTTCTTTATCGTACGTGTTTTAACTTGTTACTCTTGATTGTATCACTTAGATCATGATTTAAAGAACTCCAGAATATAAAACATGATTTATAAATCATATATATTTAGAATATAAATATGTATAATAGACATATATATGAAATGGAAAACACCGTTTATGGCGACGGTAGTCCGTACGTATGCATAAACGTTGTTTCTGTTTTCATATAGTACTGAACAGAAGTAAGTGAATAAGATATATGTCAGTACATAAATATATATATATATATATAAATATATATATATCCCGTAGCGTTATTATTTCATATATTACATACTTATTAGTAATATATATATTTTTATAATCGTCGATGAATGGTGAACTTGGAAATGAATCTCATCGCGTCGTGGAGACGGTTATCCGTACGTACACACGAGTGACAATATCATTCTTTTGATATTAAAAAAAGCTATAATTGGATGGTGTATCATATATACAGAATCTTTATCATGATATATTTATTATTTACAGGAATTACACTTCATTATCATACCCATCCAAATAATAATGTTTTGAATAACAATTACACCATGACGTGGAGACGGTAAGCTGTACATACACACGTATGGTGACATGTCATTCAAAGGATGGATAGAATACTGAATATGGTTGTACCGTATTTATAATAACATCACAGTATATAGAAGATAATGGATTTATTATTTTAGAATGGAAATAACAAATAAATAAGAAGTTGAAGAAGAAAGGAACTTGAAAGAGGGTGGTGAGAACATTACCTCTTCTTCGGGTTTTTTATTTTTATTTGATCAAAAGGGCTCCTTAGGTTTGCTTTATGATCAAACTAAGGCCTCTAGGTTGAATTGAGGATAGTTGAGAAAATATTTTGTCGTGTTCTTTCCGAACCAAAAGGATTTTAAGGTATGAATAGTTGGTTAGAAGTCATGTCCTTTTATAAGGGGGAGGAGGGTCTATTTAAGGAAAACATAAAATATTAATTTATAGTAAATTAATATTCGGTTTATAATGGATAAAAAGTGGATTATTCAAAGAATAAGGTGGTTATGGGTCTAAATACAGTTAACCAATACGTTATAGAGATGTTTTGGTAACTTTATTAACCTTATCTTTTTGTTTTAACCCTTAGTTAATTAGTTTGACATTTACCATGTCTCTTTGTATTTTTAAATTATATGGTTAATAAACTTACTATAAACTTCCAAACTACCCCCAAGTGGTCCATTAATGATACAACTATCATGGTATAAGTCCTTTTTATGATCCTTATATTTTTAGGGATATAATATCAATTAATCATATAATAATTTTTTAAATATTAATTTATGTCAATTTTGACACTATTTGGTATTTTGTTTTTATGAAAGTCATCACAACTTGATTACTTCAAACAAGATACATGGAATAAGCCCTAATATTTCATAGTCACCTATAAAATTTGTGTATGTCATAAAAACTTTGAAATTATATTTATTTTAATATTTATAATACCATTTATTTGATTCTTTCATTAATAAGGTAATTACTGCATCATCATTGTATCATAAATAAATTAAATTATTTAACGTCTAAAAATTATAAATAAAATACCATTATGTAAGAAATATTTTTATCTTTATAATGATTTTTTATAATCGAATTTATCTTATGTATAACCCTATATTAAAATTTTTAGTTATTAAACTTTAAATTTAACTCTTTTATCTTTTTTTGAATTAAATAATAATAAATGTTCTAATCAAATCCAAGTGGACCAAAGAGGTTCATATTTTAATACTAAGGTTGTTTCTGGTCGAATTATTCTTAGCCAATATAATTAGGACATGTGTATGGGTAATAATAATATCATTTTTACCCTTTATTACCATATTTACTTTTAACCGTGTCAAATAAAAGTAAAAAGTTACTATTCACCAAAAAATATTTTTATCTTATTGAACTACATTTTACACCTTAATATTAACCCTATCTCTCGGATTTTTGAAATTTCACTCACAGAAGTGGTAAAATTATGTTTTATGTGAATTTATAAATTCTCCTAGAAGGTGGGTAAAAGACGGTGAAACGTTCAATAAAATTTTTATATATCTAAAATTATTATAAACTGACTCCAATTATTAACAT
This sequence comes from Viscum album, assembly GCA_963277665.1. Lineage (NCBI taxonomy): Eukaryota > Viridiplantae > Streptophyta > Magnoliopsida > Santalales > Viscaceae > Viscum > Viscum album. The sequence continues at coordinate 304,118,349 of OY728144.1, forward strand.
TGAAATTATATAGGTATTATGTATCTATTTTTACCTAAAATAAATTTAATTAATATAAATAATTATTTAATGAAAAATTCGGTTTTAAACTATAACTTAGTGTTTTCACTATTCATCAAAAATTAAAAGTTTTGAGAAAAATACCAAAAATTCACCCAAAGCTAATTTTGATATTCTGAATTCAATAATGAAGTCTATTTTACCAAATTCAAAACATAGAAGTTGAATTTATTAATTTAAAATTAATTCCCACTGTCAAAACCAAAAGGCGTATTGTTAAGTAACAATAACTATAAAAGGATTGGCACTTTTTTATGTCCAATTTTGAAGTGAAATTACTTACTATGACCATCAATGGATTAAATGGTAACAATATAATCTATTTATACTTCCAAACTTTTAAAACTCATAAGTTAATAGTATAAATTATTTTGATAAAAAAGTTGTTTTCAGTTAAAATAGAGTATTTTTCACTATTCACCCAATATGAAAGTTATCAGAAAAACAACAAAACATTAATGAAACTAAATTATTATGTACTGATTCTAAAGAAGAAGTTTATTTGGTCAAATTGAATATATAAAAGTTTCAAATATTTTATTTAAAAAGGTTTCTCCATTAAAAGGTGTTAAAATTGCATTTTTGGAAAAATACATTTTTATCTGAAAAAAATGTACTTGTTCTTACATTATGTCTAAGAAACTCATAATATGGATTATAAAGTTAAAGGATTATATAAAGTTCAAAATTCTGTTAATACTATTCATAACCGCCTTTGAATGGCTAGTTCGGTAAGTCATGGTGTGCTAAAACTCGGTGTTGCATGTAGTGCAAGTTATTAAATTACTTTGAAGAAATAACGTACTATGAAATATTGGGGTGTTACATTCTTCCCTCCTTCAATAAATTTTGTCCTCGCAATTTGAAATTATTTTTCGATAATAAAATGTTGAAAATAGAAAATACCTTTGGGAAAACCCACATCAGAAATTAGGTTAATAAAATTTAGTCTTAATAAGAGGAAAAGGGAAATGAAAGGGTCACCACTAAATTATGACCTCTATTAGGAGAACATTGGACACAATTAGAGACATATAATTGGGGGAAAAAGTAAATATTTATAGGTAGTGATTGAGTTCATCAATCACAAACAAGTGTAAAATTGAGGGCCTTAAATTCATCAATCTATGATGATTTAAAATACCATCAGTTCAACAAAACATATTGTATTAGGATAAATCATTTTTGGATTTAAGATCTCTTCACTAATTATAAGAATTAATTTCTTCATAGAATAAGAGAATAAGAATTAATTTCCCATATAGGGAAATTCTTCTTTTCCCTATTCCCTTTATCCATCTTTCTCTCTTCCATACTTTTCTTCTCTTTCTTCTCTTCAAAGCCATATGACTCAGAGAATACTTTACTTATCTTATAAACACAGGATACTATTTATTCATATATTGAGAATACATAGGAGACTATTTCCCTTATAAATGTTGGCTTAATACAATGAATGATATGATCCTTCTTACTCTTTGGATCATACGTATTTTTGGAGTTCACATTACTTCTACTGGGCATCATTTCTATAAAATAGCATAAACAAGGTCTGTTTATTAATTGCAATGAATAATTCCAAACTTGTAAAATACCTAACGTAAATTGTAATGTTTATGGATATAATCCATAATCATAAATATGTTATCATTGTGGAAGTATATACTCCTAAACCATTCATAATGATTTGTAAAGAAAATGAAAATTATCCTACACATATCCCCAGGGAATGTCGTAACCAAGAGTGCAGTAAGACCCGTTGTCGTGCACCAGTTCCCGTTTGAGTCTAGGTCAAAGCGGTTTTTTCGGGTTTTACCCCTAGGTACATCTGTGCCAGAGCTGCCTCTACCTGCTCATATCAAGACAGGGATGTATTACTCAGAAAACTCACAAAATCTCTACATTACCAAGATTCTATGAAGTTCTTCTATAAGAATCCTCAAAGTCTATCTTAGGGTAATGTGATCTAATCAGAGTTTATCTAAATCTAGTTTCCAAGGTTATTGCTAAACCACCCTCTTATACCAACTGTAATGCCCCAACCCAAGTTACCCAGTGTCAGTGCATTATTTTAATACATTGGCATGATTACAAAGAATCAAGTCCTGAAGGACCGATTAGTTTAGTAGTCTTGGAAAAGAGATTACATACTTGAATGTTACATTACACTTTTTAACATAAAAAACAACATAAATAATCCTTTATGAACACCATTATTCCCTTGTATTAACCCTGAATATCAATCAAAATACACTTCTTGGAATCCTGGGACAAATAATACATAGAAAGGGGTGAGCCTAAATGCTCAGTAAGGTTAATCAATACAGCGGAAAATAACCTAAATATTATGAATGGTGAATAATTGAAACCACATGCCTTTCCCAATAATAAACATTAATACTTTTATGGAAAGAGTATGATTTGAGTAAATAATTCCATAATAAAACATAATCATGGGTATTCTACTAGTCGAATGACCACATAAACCATTAATATTATTTCCATAACGAGGGGAATGTATAATGCCAGCTATTTGAAAACATTTTTTCAAGGCCTTGGCCAAGACGTCTAAAATGATTAAGGACTCGGCCAAAACCATAAATCAAATTGGGAAAAGGCCTCGACCAATTCCATGTCTATTTGTCTCATTAGACCTAACGATTCATCGAGGAGCTATAGCATGCTCCACCCATCACTTACTTTGTCTAATACATTCCTCATATGAAAAGGTTAAACATTACATAAACATTCGTATTAAAACTAGAATACGAAATTTCAATACTTTATCCATAAACCATGAATGGTATAAAAATAACACATCCAAAGTCAAAAATATCACAAACCCTTTGATACAATATGAAAAATTTGTATCATAATAAATCAACTTAAAAAAAGTTTAAAATCCATCAAAGTTTGTTTACATAGATAAAAATGATTTGTAAAACTCTTTGAGAGAAATACCCCTTTTTCATGAAATAATTTATATGTCTCACAACTTATAAAGGAAGTCATTTAAAATATATTTTCGAATCAAAGTGTCCCATACAACTTTGAATCATTTGAAAACATTTATCATTTCAAAACATTCATGTCAGTTTAAATAAATCCTTGAAATCTTTTTTGAAAATATGGACATTAATTAAAAGGGTTTAGAAAGATAAACTTTTAAAACATTTAACATGAAAATCTAGTTAAATAATCCCTCCCATAAAACCTTAAAAGATTCCTTTTGAAAATATTTTTATGAAATATGAGTATTTATGATATGTATGTCCTAGAAAATACTTACACATGAACAATCTCTAATAATAATGAGATTGAGGGAATAACCCTTAACAATTCAGTAACTTACAGAACATACACCCCATGAAAGAGGTATCATACAATGAATATGATATAAAAATAAATTAATGTGTATTACAAAAAGAATAAAATTATGGGCAGTACATACACAACACAAAAGGTAATAGTGGCAATATGGCACGAATCTCACGGGAATAAGGAGTGAGATGAAAACCCCTTACCTTGCACTTTTCTTTAGTCGAGGGTACGTTAAACCTCCACTATGAAGACTATAGTATGTTATTAAATTATAATAGAACCATATTAATATTTATGGTATCATAAATTATTCATTTATGACTTTATACTACCCATTTAATATTAATTTCTATGTTATATTAATATTTCAGGTAATAATCGCTTTCTTTATCATACGTGTTTTAACTTGTTAATCTTAATTGTATCACTTAGACCATGATTTAAATAATTCTAGAATATTAAACATGATTTATATATCATATATATTTTTAATATAAATATGTATAATATAAATATATATGAAATGGAAAACACCGTTTATTGAGACAGTAGTCCGTACGTACGCATAAATGCTGTTTCTGTTTTCATATAGTATCGAACGGAAGTAAGTGAATAAGATATATTTAATTACATAAATAATTATATATATAAATATATATATCCAGTAGAATTATTATTTAATATATTACATATTTATTAGTAACATATATATTTTTATAATCGTCGATGAATGATGAACTTGGAAATGAATCTCTTCGCGTCGTGGAGATGGTAATCCGTATGTACGCACGAATGACAATATCATTATTTTGATATTAAAATAATCTTTAATTATATGGTGTATCATATATAAAGAACAATTATCATGTTATATTTCTTATTTAAATGAATTAATCTTCATTATCATACCCATCCAAATAATAATATTTTGAATAACAATTACACCACGACGTGGAGACGGAAAGTTGTACGTACACACGTATGGTGACATGTCATTCAAAGGATGGATAGAATAATGAATATGGTTATAAAATATTGATAATAACATAAAAGTATATAGAATATATCATATTTATTATTTTAGAATGGAAATAACAAATAATGAAGAAGTTGAAGAAGAAAGGAACTTAAAAGAGGATGGTGAAAACATTACCTCTTCTTCGGGTTCTTCCTTTTGATGTGATCAAAAGGGATCCTTAGGTTGGATTTATGATCAAAATAAGGCCTCTAGGTTAAATTTAGGATATTTTAGAGAATATTTGGGATTTTTTTTTCTGAACAAGAAAGTTTGATTCTATGAAGAATTGGTTAGAAGTGGTGTCCTTTTATAAGGGTGAGGAGGGTCTCTTTAGGGAAAACCTAAAGTATTAATTTATAATAAATTCATATTCAGTTTTTAATGGATACAAAGTGTATTATTAAAAGTATATGGTTGGTATGGGTCTAAATCCTCTTAACCAATAGGTTTCAGACAGGGTTTGGTAACATTATTAACCTTATCTTTTTGTTTTAACCTTTGGTTATTTAGTTTTACATTTACCATGTCTCTTTGTTTTTTATATTTTATAGTTAATAAACATACAATAAACTTCAAAACTTCCCACAAGTTTTTAATTAATGATAAAACTATCATGATATATGTCCTTTGGCCGAACCTTAGATTTTTAGGAATATAATATCAATTAATCATATAATATTTGTTTTAAATATTAATTTATGTCAATTTTGACACGATTTGATATTTTGTTTTTGTGAAAGTCATAAAAACATTATTACTTCGAACAAGATACATTTTATCATCCCTAACATGTCATAGTCACCTATAAAATTCGTGTATTTCATAAAAGCTTTGAAATTAAATTTTATTTTAATATTTATAATACAATTTATTTGATTCTTTCATTAATAAGGTAATTACTACATCATCATTGTGTTATAAATAAATTAAATTATGTAATGTCTAAAAATTATAAATAAAATATCATTATGTATAAAATCATTTTATATCTATAATGAGTATTTATAATCGAATTTATCTTATGTGTAACCATATATTAAAAATGTTTTAGTTATTAAACTTTGATTTTAACTCTTGTAACATTTTTTTGAATTAAATAATAATAAATGTCCTAATATAATCCACGTGGACCAAAGAGGTTCATATTTTATTCCTAAGGATTTTTTGGTCGAATTATATACTTACCAAATAGATTTAGGACACGTGTTAGGGTAATAATAATATATTTTTTAACCTTAATTACCATATTTACTTTTAACCGTGGTAAATAAAAGTAAAGAGTTTATATTCACCAAAAATTATTTTTATCATATTGAACCACATTTTAATCCTTGATATTAACCCTATCTCTCAGATTTTTAAAATTCCACTCATAGAAGAGGTAAAATTATGTTTTATGTGAATTTACAAATTTCCCTCGGAGGTGGGTAAAAGACGGTGGAAAGTGCAATAAAATTTTTATGTATCTAAAATTATTATAAACTGACTCCAATTAATTACATTGAACTTATATAGGTACTATTTATCTATTTTGACCTAAAATAAATTTAAATAAAATAAATAATTATTTAAATAAAAATTTGGTTTTAAACTATAACTCAGTGTTTTTCACTATTAATCAAAAATTAATAGTTTTTAGAAAAATACCAATAATTCACCCTAAGGTAATTTTGATATTCCATATTCAATAATGAAGTCTATTTTATCAAATTAAAAACATATAAGTTTAATTTATTAATTTAAAATTAATTCCCGCTGTCAAAACCAAAAGGCGTATTGTTAAGAAATAATAACTATCAAAAGTTTGACATTTTTTTATGTACAATTTCAAAGTGAAATTACCTACAATGACCATCAATGGATTAAATGGTAAAAATATAATATATTTATACTTACAAACCATTAAAATGTATAATTTTACAATATAATTAATTTTTTTTAAAAAAGTTGTTTTCAGTTAAAATATAGTATTTTTAACTATTCACCCAAATATGAAAGTTATCAAAAAAACACCAAAACATTATTGAAACTAAATTCTTTTGTCCCTATTATAAATAAGAACCTTATTTTGTCAAATTAAATATATAAAAGTTTCAAATATTGGATTTAAAAAATAATTCTCCATTAAAAGTTGGTAAAAAATGCATTTATTTAAAAATAATTCTTTTATCTAAAAAAATGTATTTGTTCTTACATTATCTCTAATAAACTCATAATATGGATTCTAAAGTTATAAGGATTATATAAAGTACAAAATTTAGTTAATACTATTTATAACCGCTTTTGAACGGCTAGTTTGGTAAGTCATGGTGCGCTAGATCTCGGTGTTGCGTGTAATGAATGTTATTGAATTAATTTGAAGAAATAACATAATATGAAATATTGGGGTGTTACATTGAATATATTGTTTAATTGGTATGTTGGAGAATGTTTTAATGTAGAAATATAAAAATATAATACATTAAATTTTATAACAATATAAATTTAAAGTTTTTTCCCTTTAATATACAAAATAGTTTAGGATATATGATGGTAAAAATGTATAGAGTTTCATTTAGTGACTATGAAAAGTAAACATTATAATTTCTAAATGTCATTTTCCAATCAAAATAAAATGTTAAATCCACTTAATATCCTAAATGATATTTAGGATATTATTAAAAAGAGAGGTGTAAAGAGTTTAATTTAGTCACCAAAAAAAGTGAATGTAACATTATCCTAACGGAGTTTAGGATGCATTGGTAACTAATATTATAAATAGTTAAATTATTTTTCATGTAATACTTTGATGGAAACGATACAAGGATGATGATGCTAAACATGGAATGGTTATAAGTTTAAAACAATGGTTGAAATAATAATAATTGATTTTGTGGAGTTAATGAGTTATATTATATCTAAGTATTTGAACATTGAGAACAATATTCCTAAATCACACTATTATTCAAACTTTCATTCTTTATAGATGTTACTAAATAAATAGTTTAGTTGAAGGGTTTTAATAATTGATCACATAAATACATGGTATAAATTACAAATAGAAGTTTCGAGTTAATAGAACCCCATAATGTACAAAAAATATAGGTATGATCTGGAAGACTTTCATATATGATATCATGAACTACTTATATAGGGTTTTAATGTATTCTTAAAAGAGACTAAGAATGTAAATTGTATCATATAAAAGGAAATATCCACTTTATCGGTCATTCATGTTGGATTCATAAATGTATATATCTACATATATTTCATTAAATTTAATGATAATTGACCTCTATGGACTTGATTTATCCCTAACCAATGATTTTCATGGAGTAATATATGTTATGATGGAATGTTATGGTGGACATGAGTATGAATCTTTTTTGAGATATAGATTATTACCATGATGTAAAAAATATTTTTTTGTGAACAGCATAAAACATATTGTATGACACGTGAAGGTTAATACACTATATTGTTATTATAATAGGGTTGAATGTATCATAGTTGGTTCCTTTTACCAATGTTTGGTGTGATACCTAGCATGATAACCTTCATAAATTGATACCTTTCATAGAAAATCATTTGAGGCTTAGAAAATATTTGGGTGTTTGGGTTTATTACATATCATGTCATTGGATGGTGCTCAACTAAGATGGGATTTATCCTCTCATGTGACATGTATTACATTTGGGGCCTCAATTAAGATAGATTGGGTAATGTGTGGATGTACATAAATAGTACATATAATGTTATTATATATTATAGTGAGGGGAATGTGGTGTATTCATACATAATGATTAATTTCAATTCATGGATTCATTGACTATGTTAGTCTATACTTGGATAGTCGAGAATGTATAAGTTAGCGGTATCTGATTGACACACTCTGTGCCCCATGGTTACTAGTTGTCTTGGATTAATTGAATGTATGATAATGCATGCTAACATGAGTTATGGATAGTGGGAATAGGTATAGGGACACATGTGTTTTATGGCGATCACACTATATCCCTTTATATATTGTGTAATGTTGATGCTTTTCTAGGGGATTATAACTGCTTAGATTTATAGATTTAATGATAAATATTTATTTTCAACACTATAATGGAATGTGGGTTTACACTTTATGGTTGATTGTATAAGGAATTATTTTGAATTAAATAGATATTATAAATGTGTTTTATAGACAACATAAAATTATATTGGATGGGTATTCAAAAGGTATTACATATTATTTGACATGTACTAAATTTATTGATAACATTCCAAAAGTGTTTTGGAATATATACAAAAGTTTTTTGGATATGGTTTCAGATGTTATTATATATGATACAATATAAGATAAAATAGAACAATGTATTTTAGGCTTTAGAGAAATTAGGAGGTTAAAGGAGATATATTACCTAAATATTTCAATCATATTTTATTATTGGATAGAACTATAAAATAGAGTACATGTTCTTAATGGCTATATCATAGCTTATATTTCAGGTAGATGTGAGGTAGGAATGAAATAATATTTCATCCCATTGCCTTCATCAAACTATTCAATCATGAGGTAAAATTTCCCAAGTCATGAGGCTAGAATTATAGGGAATTCATAGTGTATAATATGACTTATCATAAATCTTAGCATTTAATTACGTGATACTTTATTCAGTCATATGAGTGGATAACATTAAATTTTACTGTTTTAATGATCTTCCTATGTAATTATCAACTATGTACCATTTCATAATATGTAAAATATGGGAATGATATTCTTGAAATCATTCAATGAATACATATTAGACATTTATCCATACATTTTAATACATGATTAAATGAAAAAATTAATGTATAGTTTCCTCAGGGATTTATAAGGCCCACTTACATGTGATAGTAGTGTGGGTGTGCAAGTTTCTGTAATACTCAGTTATATTTCCTTAAAACCAAATCTCTTTATCACCTACATTCTTTTCACCATGTGGTGATAGTATATAATGTAATGTGGTGTGAATCCCATGGATAAATTATGATTCTATTTGACTTGTTGATATCCCATGGAGGGAAGATCCTTATGGTCATTCTTATGTGATCTTGATCTACCATTGAATGTAGAGATGTAGTACTGGTATCTTGGGTCAATGGTAAAATGGTTTAATATTGTTATTAATTTCTATCATGAAGGATTACATATTTATAAGAATTGAGATCATGGTTATAGATTCAATGATCACTTATGTTACTTTTAACTAGATTATTTAGACTCTTGTTAATCCAAGCAATATAGTACCTGGATTAATTTAGATCGAGGAAGTTTTTGACCATGATTAGTTGGGTAACAAATGTTGCACTGATCTATTTGGATGAATTTTTTATATATAATAATCTATGATTGTTAGTATACATATAGAATTGAAAATGTATGAGATAGTCTATATGGGTTTTAAACAGTTCACACTTATGGATATTATTAATTTATTGAAAAAAGAGTTTTATGAGTAGAGAAGTGATATTTGGAGATAATTGTAGTGGGAAATCTTGTGTGGAGATATGTTTTTATGATAAATATCATGTTTTATATCATTATATAATGAGGAAAAATTAATTTTTTATATATCTATCTCTTTTATTGTGGTTATATATTAGTAAATCATATTCATTTTCAATTTTATAATGATCCATAGGACTACATATAAGTCTACATGAAAGGGGATTTATTTTGGAACAATATCTATATTTAAACTTTTAGAGTGTATACCTGATAATTTTTAAGGAATACTTTTAAATATAATATATTAATTTACTGTGAAATGTACACAAATTCATCGAAAATTTTATTCTAGTGGGATACTGAGTTATATATATGCACAAAAGGCCATATAACAAGAAATGATATTTAGTATATTATTGTTTTTTATAAATATGGTAATGTTTTTTATTGTTAAATGTGATATTTTTTATTCTTGGAGCTATGAAGACTATTTTTATGGTAATGTTTTAGAAAATTTAGAAGGATATTTTCATAAGGATGTAATGGAACAAGAAAAGTAGTGTAGTTGAACCAGGAGATCTGGGATGGTCAAGAATATGGATGAATGCATTTTGAAATTAGGGCCCTGATTATAGATTTATGGATTCCCCCTAGTATAAAATCTTGGATTAGGCAGTTTTTTGTAATGCCTTGAATCTTTAGAAGAGAAAACTATATTTGATATTATATGCAATATGCAACACTGAACCCAAACAAACAATGATTATTTAAATGTTACCATTTTAACCATTCCATTAAATTTTAGGATTTAAATATGATTTAATACATTATTAAATATGTTAAAAATGTATTTTTAAATTCATAGTAAATAATAACATTATTATTTTGGTAATTTCATTTTGTTTTTCAAAATAAGTTTTCTAAAAAATGATTTTTAATTACTTCTGTGAAAAAATATTTAAATTATTTATAGATCATTTTGAAAATTTATTTGATAAAATGATAAATATTTTTGATATCATCATATCGAAATTAAATTAAGGTGATTTTTTTGATTGTTCAAACAAATATATATTTTCAATGAGTTGTAAAAAATATCATTTCTACATAAAAATGTCTTTTATTTTGATAAATTAAGTAATTTAACATTACCATCAATATTTTAGTTTTATTTAAATGTATCAAAAATATTATTCCATTATATTTAATCCAAATAATTATATTTAAATCATATTTATAACATATTTTAGAATAAGTTTATTTTCATGATTTAAATCACATTTTTTAAGAAATTGTTTTTTAAAATGCAAATTGTTTCTCCACTATAGTTAATTAAAATAACCCAAAATGAAGAATGATTTAAATGATATTTTTATTTTATATATCAATATTTATTAATTTAAATTAATATAATGATGATTAGTAGTTATATAGTTAAAGTAAAATGACCTTTTCTTTTGAAAATGCATTAATTCAAAAACTGATTTTTAACGCGCCTACATGTTTAATTTATATTAATTTATTCCCCATATATGCATTTATTTTAAAAAAATTGATTATATATTTAGAATCATAATAATTTCGATCATATAATTATGCAAAATTAATTTTTATATAATATGGAGTTACCATAGTTAAATAATTCTTTTTTTTTGAAAAAGTAAATTAAGTTAATTAGGGGTAGTAATAATAATAGTTAAATAAGGAAAACAAGAAGTAACCATAAAATAATGAATATGTATAATTCTATTTCAATGAAATGATTTTTTGATTTATTCCTTATTTTTTTACTTTATAAAATATTTGGTAATTAGTTTGATAAAAATTAGTTTTGAATACAAAAAAACATGAATTGTATATTTGGGTAATTTAAAAATTCAATTAAGATATTCCTTTTAATGAATTCATGAGTTATTAAAAAAATTTATATTTTAATATAATATTTCTCTGAAATATTATATATTAAATTAAAATAATATTATAATTTTACTAAGTGTTATTTTAATTCTCATAATGGTTAGAAAACTCTTCCTATAAAAAACCAGTATTTTTACAATAAATATAGATTTTAATTCAAAATTGTAATTTCTCATAATTAGAAAAAGTATTTCAATAAATAAATGTTATCTTTTGAATTCATCATTTCAAAATTATTCAATAGAGTTTTTTTCCATATTTTCGAAGAGATTCAAATTTTTGCGTAAAAATTAAATAAGGTATAAGTATACGATGTGAATTATAACAACATTATGGAACAATAGTAATGTAATATATACCAAATAACTTATATAAGACCAAATATATTTTTTAGATTAAAATAATTTATTTTTCTAGGTTATTTTTTAATTTGATAAAGCCTTAATGAATCCTTCAAAAGCTATGTTGTATTTTAAGGTTTTAAAATCATTTCTTAATAAACCTGACTCACTTCTGCATCACCAAAGGTAATGTTTTAATGATTTAAAACATTGGAGTTATAAAATACTGAATAATAATTCAATTTGGAAGAAACAATGGAAAAAACCATGGGACGTTTTTTCTGTTTTGTTTTTTTTTTAATTTTATAAAGTCCAAAACCTAGGCTTTTGAAATAATAAACAACTCTTGTCTCATTTTCTATATAGACCCACCCAATCACCCATAACTCTTCAATAATATAAATTTTAGAACATACTTATTATACACTACAATATATATATTGCCTAAAATGTTCCCCCAATATGTTAATAAGATCCTCCCAATATTTTCTATTCATGCTCTCAAGGTAATGGATCTCCCTCTCTTGTTTTATTCATGAACCTATTTTATGTTTTACCTCTTCATTTAAATTTTTAAATGGTTGGGTAAATTTTTATAAATCAAAATGACTAAATTTTTATGTATGTTTGATTATATACCCCTTTATCTCTCATTATTCTCTCACATGAACCTTAATGAACACCTGTTAGGCAGTAGAAATTCTGCTACAGTTTTCTATAAAAAAAGTGAGGGACCTCTCTTTCTTCATTTCAATTCAATCACCCGGTTTTGTATATATCATTTTGATTATAAAATATTTAAGTTTTCATGAATTTATAAATTTAACATTTACTTCCAATTCATGTTATTTGAAAGATATATCATATATCCCCTCTTATTTTGTCCTTTACCTAAGCAGATACCATGCTAAAATTTAGTAATAGTTTTTCCTCTTTTCCTTTCCATTCAAGAACATTCCTTATATTTAACATTTTGAATATAAATTGGTTAAATTATCATGAATTTATAAATACCCCACTACTATATAATTCATAAATTTAAAATGAGATATCATTTAACACCACTCATTATAGTATTTACCTAATACTTTATTATTTCAAAATTTAGTAAGGGATCCTCTCCTTATCCCCTATATTGAAGAATATTCCTTATTTTAGGCCTTTTAATTTAGGTTTTTTATGTTTTGATATGTTTTTACATGTTACTATTACTAAAAATTTTATTTATAAATTATGAGATACCCATTTACCTATCATAATACAATTATATGATTGTTTACGTACTGTCCTTATGCTACCGAAATTTCACTATGATTTTTCATGCCAAATAATTTTATTGGGAATACTATTACTATTTACACTCAAGGATATTTACCTAGACATAAATAGAATAATTTTATTAGGTAATTACATTTATTTGTTCCACACTCCTTTGTCATGGAATTAAATATGGGTAAATATGTTAAAATGTTGATTAATTCATAAGGCACACTTATACATGTACATGATATGAAAGCGACGGGTGCACCTAGAATTATATATCACTCCAATGAGTTTAGTAATGTATTAATCTCATGAGTCATCATTTAAGGTATTAGGGATTGAACCTAATTCATCATGATTCTTTTTCAACCATGGTATGATGTCTTGGTAGTCATCCTTGACCTATGTTTATGATTTCATGATTAAACTTGTTGACACTTTCCCATGTTTGCCTTATGTTAAGATGTTATATCATGACTCTTTTTTTCGGGATTACAATTATCACCTCATTAATGTTCCATTTAAATAACTATTTTCTGACATGTAATATTTTATTAATGTTATTATACTTTTATGTTCCCTTAGTGGGCACTATAGCGCACCCCTTTTTTATGTAATTTCCCAGGTTATCCAATGTTGTTTTAGAGATCCAATGATATTTATGATCATGTTAAGGATGTTTTATACAATGTTTTGTATCAAATGTTCAAGTCTTTATGATATGTAAATTATTAACAAACACTAGAATTATCGATCTTTCAGGTTGTATTATTTGTAGTCTTGTGTAAGAAATCATGAATTATTGTGTAAAAATACATTTGTTGTAAAAGTTGGTGTCCAAGGAAATTTTTGTTATTTTTTGGTATTTGGATTAGAAAACATTGGTGAATGCCTTAAGGATTAGACTAATCATAAGAGTACATAAATAAATATTGGTTAAGTATAGTGTAAGTGGTTTTTGAGAAAATACAACCCTGTCTAGATAATACAAGAAGATGTAGCTATGGAATAAATGCAGATAGGTGTAGTACCCGAAAATCCCAAATTGATATAGACATGATTGGGTCATGTTTTACTATAATAGACCTTGATGAACACCTGGTTTGACACTCATGGTGGGTCTTATTTTATAAATTCAAAATCTATTTCTAAATCATTATTAAGGGAAAATTACTATAAGAGTCTATGTTAGTATATAAATCAATAATAACATAGTTTAAACTGAAAAAATTCACATGTTAAGGAATTACATTTCATTTTTAATTTATCCCCTTATTTTTATTGGATACCCAATTATGTTTTTAGTAGTTTAAACATACACATTAATAATTTTCCTTTTATTCTAGTCAATGGATAGAAATATGAAGAACCGTGTCAGCAGCCAATGTGATAGATAATGTGATGACTCCCCAAATCATATGCCTAAAATAATGGGGGATAAATTAATATATATTGTGATTATTATAAAACAGCTATAAAAAATAACAATTAATAACTAGAACATATTTGAATGTCCAAAGATATCAATGAATAAGAGAAAGAAATCCCATGGAATTTCATCTGATGTAAGTGATAAAGAAAAGAAGATTCAATTTCCTTTGTGTAAAAAATGTGGAAATTGACACCAAGTAAAGCACTATAAAAGCACTCTAAGTCAATTTCTTTGTGGAAAAGTAGGGCATTCAAAAGCTCGCTTCTATAAAAAATGAAGATTATGATAGAAGGTAATACATTACATCCTACAACACCCATTTATTATTCAATTTATTATGTGTAGAGAATATAGGATTTATCTAAGTCATTCCCTAAACCAATGTTTAAATCCTTGACCAAGGAATGAAATATTCTATGAAATTCATTGAAGTGTAAGTATTAAAGTGTTTATGTTTTTCTATTTGATATTTATGTTTTATAAGTATTATGTCAATGTAGTTATTGATATAAGAATAATTAAACATATAATGATTATTCTATAGTAGTTCAGGACATGAAATATATGTTGAATGGTACCGATAACCTATAAAATTGATTCGGTGATAATGTGATATTTTAGAAAACACATGATTGGGTGATTGATATCCCTTAATAAGTGTTTGATTTTGGGATAAAAATAATGAGTCTTAGGATGACGTGTCCAAGAATAATCTTATATTTAAAATAATTGATACAAATTTTGAGGATTTATGTATTGGAATTTTAGTATGATATTTTGGAAAAACATATTATGGACCAATTTTTTTTGATTCTAAGGTGATTAATGATATTTTGGGAGTTATTTTATCTGGTTAAGGTATATATACCCATTAGGATTATTTTAGAAGAATGATATCATGTTTTTGATGGTATAATCTGATGTTTATGAGACAAAAATTAAGGTTGAGTCATTATTTATTATTGAGGTCATTAGTGTTATTTGGGATATAGTGGTATTTATTTAAGGAATGATCTCTGTTAGACCTTTTTAATTTCATTGGAAAATTTTTAAGTTAATTTTTTTATGTTTTATTAATTGTCATTATAATATTATTTTATTCAAACCATTTTGGATTTTTTTAAAGATAAGAGGAATATATTGTTATTATTTAATGGATTATTTGACCCGTGAGAATATTATTTTAGTGATTCATGTATAAACAAAATTTATATTATATTCTCATCATTTGGAGATAAAGATAAAATTATAATGGAAATTGTATAGAGGAAGAAATTCTACTTATCAGGAAAGAATATTTATTTATATGCATAGTATTGATGGTAAATTAATAACTTCACTCTAGGAAAATAATCTTGAAACCAAATTGTTTTCATATTAAGATCATTTATGATGAATCGATGATTATTTCACCCATCATAGATTTTTGGTTTTATGGTCATTTAATTTCTCATTATCATTCTCTCTATTTCACTCTATTAGTTATTTTGTGTTATTTTTCTCTTCTAATTATATGTTTTCACATACCAATAATGTTCTCATACTTGTCAACCTAGTTATTCAATGACCTACATACTTCTCTTTATCTCTTTTCAAATGGATATTTTATAAACCCTTTTTACAATGTGCATTTTCAATAAATATATTTTCATGTGTCAAAACATTTATTACCAAGTTCAAGTTTAAATTGAGAGAATTTATTTTATTAAAGGGGTAGAATCTATCTCCCTAATATTTTTAAATATTAAACTATGTTTGATATCATATAAGATATGCACCACCGAACCCAAACAAACAACGATTATTTAAATATGACCATTTTAAATATTACATTAAAACTTTGGATATGAGTAGGATTAACTAAATTATGAAATATATCATGAATATATAGAAAAATTAATAAGAATCAATCACTCAATTGTTTTGGGATTTTCGTTTTATTCTTCAAAATAAATTTTATTCAAAAAAATTTTTTTATTTAATTTTTTAAGAAAATATTATTATTTTTTAAATAATTTTAAAGAAGTATTTAATAAAATGAAATTAATTTTTTATATCAGAATATAAAAATTAACTAAGTGTGAAATATTTTAATTTTTCATAAAATATGGATTTTTTTTGTTAAAAGTAAAAAATACCGTTTTATTTAAAATTTTCTTTTATTTTGATAAGTTAAGTAATTAAAATTTACCGTTATAATTTTAGTTCAATTTTGAAGTAGCATAAGTATTACTAAGTTATTTATTATAAAAAACAATTATATTTATATCTTCCACATACTGGATATTAGAATAGGTTTAGTTTTTAATTATAAATACCATTTTTTCAGTAAACTATTTTAATGTGCATAATGTTTTCCATTATATTTAATTAAAATAACCGATAATGAGGAATGTTTTAAATTAATTTATATTATATATAAATATATATTTAGGAATTTAAATTCATATATTTATTATTAAAAATTATTGAGTTAATGTTAAATCATATTTTCCTGGAAAAATGAATTTTTTCAAGAACCTCTTTTCATCAAGCTTGTGAGTTTTATTTATATTAAATTACTCCACCTCAATGAATTTATTTTAATAAAACTGATTTCAAATTTTTAATCAATAAAATTACTACTATGTAATAATTTCAACTTAATTTTATAACAATATGAATAATAACCGTATTTAAATAATTATTCTTTTAAGAAGAGTAAAATTGGATAATTAATGTTACTAATAATAATTATTATTAAACAAGGGAAAATTAAGTAACCCTGAAATTATGAATATTTCTATTACATTTTTAGTAAAACAATTATTATATTTATACCTTGTTATTTTTACTTTATAAATGATCATGTAATGAGTTTGATAAAAATTAGTTTTAATATCACAAAAAATGAATTGTATATTAAGGTAATATAAAAATTAAACTAAGAAATTACTTTTAATTAATTATTTAATTATTAAAAATATTTTATATTTTAATAAAATAGTAATATAAAATATTATATATTAAATTCAAATAGTAATATAATTTACTAAGTGAAATTGTAATTTTTATAATGGTTAGAAATCTATTAATGCAAAAAATAAGTATTTTTAAATTAAAAATGATTTTAATTTAATATTTAAATTTCTCATATTTACGAACTTATTTGTCTAAAATAAATTTTATTTTTTGATTCTGAACATCAAAATTAGTCAATGGTGTTTTTTTCATAAATTTATGAGATAGTCAAATTTTTTGGTAAAAAGTAAATACGGTATAAGTATACAGTTTTTATTATGACATCAAAATGAAAAAAAGTGATTAATATATAACATGTGAAATTTAAACAACCAAATATATGTTTCCCTTTAAAAGTATATATTTTTTAGGTTATGTGATTAGTTTTATAAAACCTTTACGAATCCTCCCAATCCTATACTATATTTTATGGATTTAAAATCATTTCTTTGTAAACACGACTCACATCCACATAACCAAGGGTCCTATTTTAATGATTTCATCCCCTATAATTATTAAATAAGTAAAGAAACTCTATTTGGAATAAAAAATTGGGAAAACCCCATTTTATGTTTCTTTGTTTTCATTATTTTATTGTATAGATCCCCAAACCTATGTTTGGGAAATAATAAACAAATCCCCCTCGCTTCCTATATAAAAAAAACCCCAGCACCCATAGCTCTTCACTAAAAACCCTTGGATAAAATCCTCAATATACCCTCCCCTATATATATTCCTCCCAAGGTGCACTCAATCAATAAATAATATCCTTTCATGCTTTTTGAATCACCCTCTCATGGTAAGGGATCTTCTTATCTTCTTTTTATTCAAGCACCTCTTTTGTGGTATGCCTCTTCATTTTCATTTTTCCATGTTTCAGTATGTTTATAGAAATACCTATTAATAATTTTTTTATATATATGCAATGAAATTCCCCCTTCAAAATCATTAATTTTTCACATAATCCATTATGTATGCCCATTATGCAGCCAACATTGTCCTAGAATTTTTCATACCAAATTTAAGGGACATCTCCCTCATTATTTATAATCAAGCACCCTATTTCTATCTAGCTTATTTATTCTCATATTTTTTTATTTTTTCATGCATTTATTAATGTCCCATTACTTTCAAAACAATATTATTTTAATTATAGATAACCTATCACCTCTCATTTTTACCTTTACCTAATCTATTACCATATCGAAATTTAGTAAGATATTTTCTTATTTAATTTTACATTCTAGAACCTTCTTTCTATACAAAAGAAACCGTTTAGAAATAAAATCCAATATTTTTAACTCTTAATTAAAAAAATAAAACCTTATCGAAAAATAAAACAATTTATCCTAACCTAATATTTATCTTTCTATTAAAAATATGAAGTATATTTTGAGATAATAAATCTGTAAAACATCCAAAAATTGGATTTAAAATGGTTTCTCCATTAAAATATAGTAAAATTATCTTAATAAAAATATTGGGTTTTATGTGAAAAATTGTTTTTATTCTTATCTTAATCTAATAAAATATATTATATGATTAAAAAAATTATTTACTTCAATATATAACATGTATATTATATTAAAATTAATTCCTATTTTAAATTAATTTAATTAATTATGATTAAAATTACATTGTGAGAATAATAATAGTTTTCTATAAAAATATACTTTTATATTAAATTGGTTCTTATATTCATTTGTAAAGTATTTGTAAATAATTAATTCATTTTATATTTTTTGAGAAGCATATATTTTAATAATTTAGTTAATAATATTCATAAAATATAATTTAATGGCTATGTTATATATTTTTTTAAAAAATATATTATTATATGGTAACACTCGGTCATGCATGTTATGAAATCCATTGTTGAATGTAATTATTTTTTTAATGAAATATAAATTAGGTTTTCTATGTATAGAAAGCTAATATTTATGATTCATGTAGTTCACATAATTGAAAAAATCACATTAATATAAAATAAACTTTTTTATTCTTAAATATAATAGAAAGGATTAAAAAGATTAAATTAATTCGAAAAACAATTATTCACAAAATATTGCGGTGTTACAGATATCCTAGAACTTTTATACTAGAATTGTTGAAATAGAGGTTACTTCAGGAAAGGCCATGGGTACTAGATGGTCAGTTCTATATGGTTTTGTTTTTAAATTTCATCCATAAATGCCACAACTGTGTATGAGATTATTGTTTTGTTGAGTGTATCTATTCCATTAAATTCAAGAATTCATGAATTTGGTTGTTCATTACATATAACATCCTAGATATGGTTTTTAGAAAAGTAAGTATTTTTGTAGTTTGGTAAGGATTACCTTTAGGATTATGAAGCTATAATCATTTTTAGAGATGGTGATGTGAAACTATGAATATCAAATGGATATTTTTAAAAGGTGTAAGGCGTTTGAAACATACTAGGGTTACAGAAGAACCTGATTTTAGTAGTTCCACTAGAATACATGTGTCTCTATAATATCATTGTGAATGATTTTTGGAAAATAAAATATATCTCTATAGTTGTGTTCAATTTTTTAAAATATTGATCATTTTATATAAATGGCAGTTCAGAAACCTAAATCCATTCTAGAACATCAAATTTAATAACTATGAAGTTGTTGAATGATTATATATATCATATTAAGGAGAATAGAGTGAAAGTATTTGATGTAAAATAAATACGTAGAATAAATCATATAGAGTATAAAACATGTGAATACTGTGTTATTAATAAAAGGAATAATAATGTTTCAATCGATTCACAAGGAAAATAACCCATGACATAGACAGGGGATATTTTTTATGGATGTATGGGGGAAAACACAAGTATGTTATAATGATGTCATAATGTAACATAATACCTACATCGAGGTTTCAATAGGAAATTTTTGGGTGTTATTTCTAAAACAAAAGAATGAGGTTTTAAAAAAATATTTCACATAGAGATCCATGATGTAAAAGTTTATCATCATGAACCCTAAATTATAAGGGATTGATAATGTGGATGAGTATGGAAATAGAGTGTTCCAAATGTTCTATTTGAATAATGCAATATAGGTTAAGAAGAATATACCTGAGAAACCTGAGAATAATGGTGTGGCCAAACACATTAATAGGGATATGAATATGAAATCAAATATTATGTGATTATACATCTATTTACCCAATGAGTATTGGACAATAGAAGTAAAATATATGATTTATCATCTAAAATAATACATTATGAACTTTTGGGTAAGGATCATTAATAAGAACTTTGTACTACGAATCTGATAGATGTATCATGCATGAAAGTTTTCAAAATTATTTCACATGACCATGAGGATTCTAGAGAAAGTGAAAAACTATAGGCTAATTCCTAGAAATGATTCATTCCAGGGTATGGAAGTACTTTTATTGTTTTTTTCCTCTAGTAAGATGACTAATAAAATTTCATCATAAGTCAGATTATTAAATTAAATGAGGATAACCAATGGAAATATCAAAACCTAGCGAAATATGAGTTTGATGTAATCAAAAAATCCTAACAATGATTATCAGTACAAAAGCCTATAAGGTGTTGTTAATTCCTAAATAATGCATGTTTTAAAGATACTAGAAAATTTGATTGGATTGGATGGATTTCTAATTATAAATATTTCATTGAGTTCTGATATTCAAAAAAATTATTGGACATAAGAATATTAATGTAAATTTATTAAGGTAGTTACAAAATGAGATGAACCACATTTTTAGTTGAGTTGGTCAACCACGGTCATATGGAAAATGAAAAGTTATGGATATGATAGGTACTATTTTATTTTTATAGATGGTAGAGAAGTTGAAAAACAACCTAAGGTAGATTACCTTAGTGACTTGAGGAAATAGATATTACTAATAAAATATTATATAGAATCATTTTATAATATTGAAAAATAGAAAATGACAAAGCATTTTCTAAGGAAAAGAGTGTTGCAGAACAAATGGTTCTATCAGTTAAATGTAGGAAAAAATGGTAGGAAACATTATAAAGAAATGATAGTTGAGAAAGGATTTCAATAAATGAATTTTGTAATTCTAGTGAATTTTTTCACCAGTTATTAAGTATAAATTTTTTTGGATGGTTCTCAAAATAGTTGATATACGCCATGAACAATTATATGTGGTGAAATAATACTCTTGTAGTGATTTAAAAGAGAAAATGTTCATGAACCAACACACTGAGGCTTGACTAGATAGGTATGAGATAATTGTGACACCCCAAGCTGACCACTAAAAGGTCAGGGGCTGGAGACCAGTGTTGAGTAGGCATATCCCATACATGGGAGGCCTTATCCAAAGTCACCTACACAAAATCTCATCTCCAAATACACATATAATGATGAATCTTAAAGTAAAACTGATACCATGTTCACGCATACTTCTATATCCTACAATATGAGTATGATAGAAGTACTAGAAATCCTTTTTTCCAAATAAAATCCCACCAAAAATTAAAAAAGGGTCCAATATGTTATGAAGGAGGGGGTACTGTTAAATGAAACACATGGTATGAAAAATGGTATGTGAAGATAAAAAATGCTTCATCTACTCTTGGTCCTCCTAAGACTTCATAAAAGTAATTTCTTTTACATAAGAAAAGATATGTGTAGGAATATCCCATCCATGGATGAGTATAACAACACATAGTAGGACTCCCTAAAATCATAAAGAATAACTCATCAAAATAGTAGTCATCTCATCATCATAATGGTATGTCAATCAAGAATTTATATATAACAATGGTAAAACCAAGATAGAATCATAACCAAATATTATTATCAAAGTGGCCTAAACTATTCTACCAACCATAAGAGTCTAGTTAAGGATTTAATGTTACACTCATATGTGAGAACTCATTCCACAAGCCATGCTATCACTAATGGCACTCATTGTAGAGGCCTTGATCATCAAGTATCACTAAATAAGTACTCATAATATATATGAATATCTATGCAAATAGATAGGGGATATCAAATAGGGTCTTTGGGGTGTAAAGGATACTAATTGGAATACCCTACTAGGTAGGGGATCATATGCCTCAGAAATTTGTGCATGAAGATTCCTCAAACCCCACCTAGGGAAGATTATGAAATGTTTGAGGATGACACCCTAAGTCACACAGAGTGATTCCTGAACTCTATCTACGACTAATACTATAGAGGGGGTTACCATCCTATACTATGGATAAAATTATTCATTTTACCCTCATTGGGATGGACTAAGAGAATACACCCAAGATAAATAGTTTTACTCTAAAGAGAAAGAGGGCCTCAATTTGACAAAGAGAAAGTACATGGCATGTTTGGGAAGTAAATGACTTATCTTTCCTTCCCCAGTTCTTCATGAGTCTTATAATCTCATAAGAAATATATTTTTCCATATATATTGAATTTACTCATAGGATATATGACATATAAAGGTAATCCAACATATGGTGTGTGATGTTTGAATGAGTTTATGTATGTTGCATGCGCCTTTGAACACTATCCATGTCTGTGTACCTGGTAGTGTCTGAGTAATCTATCCATGTTTGAGTACACGGTCATTCCCATGTACTCTTCCCATAACCATGTTCTTGTAAGTTTACAAGAATGTGTTCCCTTAGGGTACATTTTGATCTTCAAACACTCAGTCACATGGTGTGTGTTAAGAACCACGCAACGTGTGATGTTTTTCTTCACACAAAAACCCTGGACAAGACAAATTGGGTCTATACAGTATGTATTATTCTTATTAAACACCATGTAGTCAATATTATTTTCATAAAACTAGAAAATTCACCTATCTTCTTCTCACACCGTATCCACTATCGATATAGACACCAAACTCACCCGAAAATCAGGGATCTAGGTTTACCAAACCTTATCATCACCAGTGGGAATATTATAGGAATCAAATATTCTCTAGAATTGAATCCCATTACACCACACCACTGTAGCATTCCAAAACATTAAATAGGGTTTCCAAATCCAATTGAAATCCACCTCTAATCATCCATGGTCATCATCACACCTTGATTGATACAATGATCATGTAACCAAACACAAGGTATATTTTTGTTGTGTAAGTGAATAATCATACAATGATGAATAACTAGGTATTGGTTGAATAACTAGGGAAACCGAGTTTTGGTGATGATAATGAGAAGAACGAGGGAAGAAAAAAAACAAAAACAACAAGATGATCACCATTATTTAGGTTATACTACACCCATTTCCATTGGAATGAATAATGAAGAACCAAAATCAAAGAACATCAATTCCCAAATCTCACGAAGATAAATCCACACACGTAAGGAATGATCAACCCATGAATAAATCTTTTTGTCGAGATAATATTCATTGTTAATGGGAAAATAAAATGGGGAAAATAAACTAAAAAACACCCAAACATGGGTTTGGATCGATCACTGGTGAAGAACAGTCACATATCATAGTTGTTGGTGAGATCCACAAGCTTCGATTTGGATACTAATTGCCAATCCATGACCTGTCAATGATAATCCAAGAATCCACCCCAAATGGAACTCTATCAATATCTATGGATATGAAGATAACCCTATATATTTTACATAATCGTTTTTAAATATAGGAGGATTAGGTTAGGTATTAATTCTAAAAATTAAATAAATATATTAATTTATTTAATTATAATATCTCCTAGAATGACGCTCATGATGAACACCCAACGAATAAAAATGTTATGCTACAGCTAGTGAAAAAACCAACATTCTAGATTTAATGTTTGTCAAAAATTTCATATTCAAAACTTTATTCAGGTGTTATTCCATTATTTCATAAAAAATACATTTATGTTATATAATATATTAAATATTTTTATTATATAAAAACTAATCCTCCCTCAAAACTAGAATATCATGCAGACTCACCAATGAGATAAAAAAAATTTATTTAAAATATTTAATTATTTAATAAGGAAAATAAGGGTCATTATATTCTCTTACTTCAGGTTTCTTTCTATAAATCAAAAAGACACATCAAAGAATATGAGGATACCCGGCTCACATATGGGTCTCCCATTACCAGGTTTTCTTCCAAATATTCTTGTGATGCCTTTAGACACACACTGAGGAAATTACTTATCCATGGAGGATATTTGCCTACTGATCCTTAATCTCTACTAGATAATCCGAGAAGGCTTCATCGTCCTTGATTTCTTGCTTTCCCTAGTAGATAACATTCAACAGGTCATGCACATAACTCCTCAGCATTGAAACTTGAATGATTTCATGCATATGGTCTAACTGTGGTGAAAGGGATATGTGATATACCACATCTCAAACCATATGCAGTATCAAAATGGTCCAATGATTATCAAGGGTAAATTATTTCCCCAACCAAATCACTACATTCCACATCAATGCGATACCTTATAGAATACACGTTCTCCCTTATCAAACAAAAAAGGCCTCCGTTGTCTATCCACATATGACATTTTATGGCTCTGAGCAGTCCTTGTCTATCAAGGATGATCTAAATATTTTTTGAAATCGGTTACACCATCATTAGGCCCATGCATTATTAATAATCACGATCAATCCCATATAGTTATGACCTATGGGGTCTCCCATATGGACTCAAATGATGCAATACTGATGGTGGAATGGTAGTTGTTTCTGCATGAAAAATTCTACCCAAGGTTGGTGATCCTACAAACTATGACTGAAGTCCAACATGAGATCCCACAACATGTCCTCGAGAATCTGGATGGTCGACTTAGTTTGGAAATTGGCCTAGGGTAGAATTTCATTCTCAAATGTAACAGAGTCCCAAATTCTTCCTAAAATCCTATGAATAATTGTGATGTTATGCGAGCAGAAAAGTTTGAAATTATTGACGAGGGAACTACTAGATGTTTTACTATCTGCTGCATGTAATGGAAACCCAGGCTCTATACTTAACTCTACTCTCAGATAGATAGTAAGTGGTCTTACTTAGTGAGTTAGTCTACATTCACCTATATGGAATCACATAATCTAGAAATTCATGAGACTATATTCATGATGTTGATGAATATACCATCCAAATTCATCATTGTCACCTCAAGGGGTCGAGCTAAACCCACTGAAACCTATTGATCAACCTTCACCTATTGACATGTGAGGTATCGAGATACAAAATCTATTACACACTTCAACCTTATTGGACACTAAAACAAATAATGAAGGTCCTGGTACATATAATATGAAACTTGAGGTACCTAAATGGGGGATCTGTACATATATCTCAGAATCTCTTCATGAAACATCATTGGTACCATCATCATTCCTCTGTAATAGATGATGTACTACGCACCTTCATATAATCCATTTGGATCATGTTCAGTGGATATCAAAATATACAGGGTATCACAATAGGTATCTCTAAGAAGGGCCTCCATAATAAATTTTAGATGTTTTTGGGAAACAATAGTTGACTTGAAGGAAGCTTCACTATCCTAATCCATGAATTAAAACTACATCAAGGCCCACTACTATGACACCTCATTCAACAACAACGAACAAGATCTCCTGATGAGAGAATCTTCCACCACATTCACTTTCCCAAGAGTATAGACTATCTATAAGTCTTAATTTTAGAGGTGATCTTGCCATTTTCATTATATAATGTTAAGATACTTCTATGGTAAGATATAATTGAAACTCTTGTGGCTATAATAGATTATAAAACTCTCACTTATAAGGTACTGTCATCATATCTTCCGATTGAAGACTACTACTACCAGCTCTAGATCATGCTTCACATTGTTATCTCATAATGTCCAAGATATAGGGACCCATAAGTTATCATGGTATTCCACTATATAATGACACATCTAATCCTAGTCCCTAAGGCTTTACAAAACTCTAAATACTCACCATCCTCATCTAGAATTCTCAAAATGTGGGGGGGGGGGGTTCTCATCAACCACTACCAAAACATTTAAAAATCATGTTAAAAAATCTCCATAAATATGAAAGGATTCCCATTTAAGTCAATATATTAAAGGGTGTAAATAACCTAGAATAATTGGTGATGAATATATTACAGTATCCCACTAACTTAAGGAATTGTTGCACCTATATTACTCTCTTGGGTTGCTCCCAATGTGAAATTACCTCAACTTTTATTGGTTCAACTGACACACCTTATGATAAGATGATATTTCCTATGAAGTAGTAATACTAAATCCATAATTGAATCTTTGTGAGATTCCCTTATATTTGGTTCCCTCATACTATGTCGAGGACCATAATCAAGTGTCTCACATGATCCTCCTCATACACTGTGTAAAATAGGATATCATCGTTGAATAATACAAGACCAAAATCTAATAAATGATGAATTATTTGGTTCATGAGTCACATGATATCTTTTAATGAATTATTCACACTGAAATAAATCAAAAAGTACTCATAATGACCATAGAGCCATTATAAATCCATCTTTTGTATATCCATTTCCCTAAATTAGAGCTAGTGATAACCCAAACTGAGATTAATATTAGAGAACTATCTTTACCCTCTCAACTAGTTGATGAGGTTGTCAATCCTCAGTAGTAGATACAAATTATTCATGTAAATCTCATTCAAGAGGCTAAAATAAACACCCATGCTCATGAATCCATCCACCTTCATGAAAAAAACATCGACTGTTTCGGGGGAAATGTTGGGTTTGATAAAAGTATCCCTTTACCTGTTATCCAAATTCACATTGAGCTCATGAAGCTCTGTGGGAGCCATTTGATAAGCTAGTGTAGAAATCTGGGAAGTACTTGGGTGCAATTTTATGAATAATTCTATATCTCAGTTTGGTGGTAATCCCAACACATCCCTATGAAATATGTCATTACACACCGCCTCCATGATAGGATGTTATAAGCTAATGGAATATAATTATATAAGGGAAATACCAACCAACTGATGATTAATTATCTATAACCACATACTTTAGAGCCTGCAATATTCATATTAGAAAAAACTACCTCAAGGTAACATTGAATAACTTTTGGGTTGATTGTGTTTTCTGAAAAGTGGTTTTCCATGGTATGTTATGAAAATACAAAGATATTATTGACACGCTATGTTGACAACGATATAAGACAATGGAATGGATTCTCGGGAAGTGGTACAGAAAAGTGAGTACACAAGGTGACGCCATTTCTGAGGGTTTTTCAAATTTTTGGGGTCCAAAATCTGTAGGGTAACTAGAATCAAACGAATTTTATTTCCTTGAAGGAATTATAAAAATATAGAAAAGGCTTGATGTTTTTGAAGACTGCACATCACAAAGGGTGTTTTTTGAAGGCATTAAGGTGTTAAATGTGAGCTTCGTGATTACAAAAAACATTGAAAATGGACAGTTTTATCGGAGGTCTCCAAGACAGGGAGCATCATGAAAAAATAATAGAGTAGCGTGAAATGGTGATGATGTGGCTAGAGGGTTATGGAAATAGTATAAATTCCTATAAATTGGCTTATACCCCATTTAAAAGAGTGAACGAGACTTAATGAAAATCCACAGGATCTGAATTCACGAAGGTGGTTCACGAAGGTTTTCCTTGCAAAAATATTAATGAAGGAAGGGAGCTCATGATGTCTATGAATGCGAACTATAATATCTGAGCATCATGAAAGTGTTTGAATTAATGAAGTCTATAAAAATATGACTGAATATTGTGACCTTCACAAAGGCTAGTTTAGATTAGGGAAAGGAGTGAGCTTCGTGAAAGGTGGTTTCTTTGAGAAGTCTACTTGAGCTTCAGAATGGAATGTTTCATCGCAATGACTATTTTATCTTTGCAATATAGGGAACTTTGTGAAGGCAGTTAGATTCAAGAATGTTTTGAAAAATAAATTTCTCATAACCATTGTGGTAAATTGGTATTCATTAGTTGGATAAAAGTGGAACCTTAACCTATAATCTATATATAAGTGATGATATATTCATTAGTGATAATGATGGTATTTAAAAGTCCTCAAACTATAGGTGAATACTATATTTTTGTATTTAGAAATAGAAGAGGAAAAAGGTGATTCTTTCCATTAGTAGTGATCTAGAGAAAGAGGCATAGGGAGTGATCCTTGGAAAAGTTGTGAGCTGACACTAAACATTTTAATAGTAGTGAGACTGGGCATAAATGTGATCTTGATCAATCCTTGTAATTTGGTAGTCAGACTTAGTGGATTTGCTACATCACCACATTGTTTTTGTATTCTCCTTTGACATAGCCTAGTGAGTGTTAACCAAGTAAGATTGTTGTGTCTCGTGCATCATTTCAAAACTTTTCACACATTTTTATGGGGAGGAGAGAGAAGGGTTTTTTAATGAAGAATTAAGATCCAAAGATGAAGGATTTTTGATGTGTCATACCTTAAATCACCCATTTAGGCTGTTTAACCAAATTGGGGAAAAACACTTCTCATGATTCCTTCTCACCAATAATGGAAAAATCCATCCCATCATGATGGACACACTACATACTCCACATGAAATAGTCAATATGGAAATCATTGTTGGATAGATATCCCATCAATAACATTACATTGTAAGGACTCATCAAATCTACAAAAATATTTCAGAAGAATCACCCTCCCCCAAGAGTCAAATCAAACCATTGGAAGAATTGTGTAATCATTGAATCCCCTTTTGTAAGAGTCTCTATAAACAAGGGTCAAACAAATCACTCAAAAATAATATCTATGTATCATAAAAGATAAGTATAAATAATAGAGTTACTATAACCAAGGATTATCAGTACTACATCTATGTTAGAGAATACATTGATCATACCTCTAATAACTAGCAGATCCTCATGGTCGTTGGCCTCAATGGATTACAATTATCATCTTCCATTCCAACAAGCTCCCTATTCCTGAAATGGAAAACCCAGAGATGGTGGTGGAAACAAATAAAACCATAAACCACCTCATACTACTATCCCTACTCATATCCATGTATACGACACTATAGACCTCCCTTTTAACACCCGATGATTTTATGAATAATTGTTTTGAAAATTAATTAATTGTGATATTATTTACTTCCAAAAACACTAAAATATTTTATTTTATATCAAATAACTATGTTTGGATTATGTACACTAAAAACAAAACAAAATATTACTTTCAATATAAGGAACACTGATGTTAGCTTTTATTGCATGCATTAATGACTTTCCTTGATGGCTTGCGTAACACGCATGACCGAGCTTTACCGAAAAATAATATATTATGATTAGATATAAACTAGAAGTAAAATTATATGTGATTAATAGTATTTTTTAACTTATGAAAAATATATGTTTTAAAAAAATATAATTTTAATTCATAGGTTACCAATTAATTAGAAATAAAAATATATGAATCAATTGAATATAAATGATATATTTTTATTTTTAAAATCCCAAATGTATTTTATCTTAATAAGTTAAATAATTTACTATTAGTAAGTGATATTACTGTAATATATATTATATATTAAATCATATATTTTTTATATTCATTCAATAGATTATAGAGACATATGATGAGAACAATCCAAATTTTATGCTTAAAGACCTATATTTGTTTAAAAAAAAGTTGTTTTGCTATCATTTAATGGAGAAGTAATTTTAAATATAATTTTAAGAACTTTTATAAATTTAATCTTTCAAAATAAACTTTATATTTTTATGATAAACATAAAAAAAAATTAGGATAATTTTTTGTATTTTTTTGTGTGGTATCATTTTTTTAATAAATATATAAAAATGTGGGATTTCAATTCAAAACTACTTTTTCATATAATTTATTTGTAAGATTAAATTATATACTAAATTATTTTTAATGTTTAATTAGATAATATTTTTATAAATTAACCCATCATAGGTTATTGTAATAAATTTCACTTTGATATTTGGTATACAAACTCAGAAAATATTTGGACAATTTTACTTTAAAAAACGTGATATGTCTTCCCCTCAGCCAGATTAATTTTAAATTAATTTCTGCCACATAAGTAATTATAATTTCGAAAAAAGAACTAAATATTTTTAATAATCATAATAAATAATTTCTAGTATGTTCAACTTATATTGATACCAAAAATATTCAAGAAACTGTTTAAATTAATTACAACTGTTAAGAGAAAAATTAAGATGATAATGTACTAAACCTTAAATTCCATAGAAAAAATGAACTATACACTTTTAAAAAACCCATTTCCCAGAAATAATTCATCCATTAACCTTCCATTATTGAGTTTTTTAGGTTTATTATAACCTTTTTTAGTAAAAAGGTGGGTATACCAAACTTGTTTTAAAAAATACCAAGTGTGTCCTTTCCCTTCCCTATAAAAGTCCACCAACATTCCCTCTTCTTCACAACTCTAAAACCACTTCGGATAGCCCATGTTGTTCCAAATACACTTCCCATAAATATATAACTTCCTTATTGAAGAAACATTTTTGGAATAAATAAATCCAATAAATCCTTTTGGCATAAACAAAATGGGGTTACCTGATTATGAGTTAACGACTTCTCCGTAGCTCCTTTATTTTATTTTCTATCTACAGCCCCTGTAATCTATTTATTAAATGATTTTATAAAAAAAATAGTATTTTACATATACTATGATTTTTTATTCTATGTTTTTGACATACACTTACACACACCTCCATCTAATGGGTAATGAATATATTGTTTATGTGTACGATGGACTACCACCTCACTAAACGATGATTATCCATTTTTCATTTATTACCTCTCATGGTTGACATTATGATAGAAACTCTATTTAAATATTTAATATATTAAATTTGTTATATATTTAATATTTTTTATTATTTTTAAAATTCAAACCATTTTACATTCTATTTGGTGTAAAAATGATAACTTTGTTTGAGGAAGTGTGGACTACCACCACCTCAAAGCGATTTGATCCATTCACACACTACATGGAATGTATTAGGATGGTTTTAGTGGAAAAATATTATATTTATGGTATAATTATTCTAGTATAATAATGGTATATATACTTATATGTCATTTTGTTTCATTCTTTCAATAAATTAAAATAAATAGAAACAATCTTCATGCGTACGTACGACTTACCATATCCATGAACAGTGTATTACATTTCATACATATATATTATATAGATTATTGTAATACACACATAATTTATATAATTGATATTTATATCATGGTTTACATTATGAAATTATGATATATGTATAATGACAAAATAATTAACAAATTAAGACACATGCGAAGAACCAAGCGAATATAACCTGAAGTGAAACCATAACACATGAAGGTTACAAATTGGGTAATAAAAGGTCATAAAAAACATATATGGTATTATATAAAAGAATATATTTCTATAAAATATTTACAATAAAATATATTTATTATACTAGAATCTTGTATGAATAAAAAGATAGTCAATACACAAGGTAAGAGGATTTCATCTTACTTTTTTCCATGAGATACATGATTTATTTACTACCCATTACTTTTGTGTGGTGTGTTTGGTAAACATTTATATATTCAAATATTCTGATATTTATAATTATGGATATTTACATATACATTATATGAACTTTATTTCAAGGTTATTAATCTTCAAAACCAACCAAATCAGTATAATATGTTTTCCTCAATTCTCCTTCTTTCAGAATCATGTTTTATTATTCATCTAAATTATTTTTGAGGAGTGTATAATTACATTTTACATGTTATATCCTGAATAAAATCATTTTATGATATTTTAAGCTTAATTTAATTTGCTTTTATTATATGTAAATCATTATACAATGTTACCAAGTGATACGAGTTTTTGGAAACAATATCATCACTTTTAGAGATTGTTTATTTTTATAATTATTTTAATAAAACCTTATAACCTATATATCCAGAAAAGTCATGAATATTATCACCCTATATTTATTCATGAAATATTTATGTATTAGTAATATTTTTACACTATTTGTTACATTTTATTTTTAATAATGTTGTTTATGAAATTCCAACATTAACCTCTAGTCGATCATAAATCTATGTCCCTTAAAAACCATGTTTTCAAGAAAGGGGTTCCAAGAATATTTTACTATTAACATATAATAATTAAAAGGAATTATTTCCATTTTTAACTTTTAGTACTGTTTTTAGAGGAATCTTCTTGTTAATTTCTAAAAAATTAATTTTTTGAACATTTTTACCATGAAAAGGAAATATGTATTTTACCTCACATGGAATGTACAGATTTACCTACCATAATTTATGTGAAGATTCATTTTCATGTCTATATGGATAATGTTTTTTGAAATTTTTTAAAAGTAAATTTTAAGTAAATTTTTTTTCAAAATATTTTAATGATTATTTCCTAAGTTTTCTTTTAAAAAGTCTTCCAAATATTTTCATGATTTTATTAAACTTTTTTAAAGATATTTTTAGTGAAATTGTTTTTAGAACCTTTTCATTATTTCATTACACATTTTCAATGTATTTTCAGTGAAATATTTTTCTAAGAAATTTTATTATTTCTTTTAAGTATTAAAGTGTTTTTTAAAATAAAAATGATTTTAAAACATTTTGAAGATTATTTTATATGTTTAGAAGGAAAAATGATTTCTAAAAAAGTTTTAGTCTTTTTAATAATTAATAAATGTATTTTCTAAGAAACTTATTTTCAAATGGTTTTCTGTGATAAAAAAAATTTTCAAAGAAGAAAAAATATTTTTCTCAATAAATATTTTTAAAAGATAATTCAAAATTATTTTCCAACTAAGATGACATTCATTGATGTTAACCATGCCTTTTTATTAAGTGATGTATTCTTTCTATTCATAATTTTTTTAAATGGGTTATGCTTCATGTCATGGAATTTATGAAACCCATTTTTATTTCATGGTATATATGTTTATGAAATATGTTTCTCTTTAATTGGTTATTATTTTTTTGAAAATATTATGAAACTTGTATATTTCCCATATGTTATGATATAATTACATGATTATGATACACAATTCATTTGATTGGTTATGATATGATTGTTTTTGATTTTGTGGAACATGTATTTATGATTAAATTATGTGATGGGTGAGACCTATATCTCTCTATAATTCATTGGGTAATGATAAATGTTTTATGAGCCCAAAGGGTACACGGGAGGACATCCCATGACCAAAACAAGAGGGTACATTGGAGGATATCTTCATCTATAGACAAGAGGGCACACGAGAGGAAATCCGAATCTTGGAGTAGTAGGGTACACGAGAGGAAATCCCTAACCTGAAATAAGAGGGTAGACATGAGGACATACCAAGCCCAAAACAAGAGGGTACATGGGGGGGGGGGGGGTCCAAGACCTAAGTAGGTACAATAGTGATTAAACTAACACTAACATGTTACAAAGGCCATGGTATACCTCCTTGACATAGGGTTTTTACATACTTATGTTTCTCCCAAAATTCTAAGTCTTATTATTATATTATTATTTCATGGATCATGTTCCTTATTTCCTTATGATTCATATCTTATGAACAATAAATATTTATTCCATGATTCATTTTTAGGAATTTTGATATGTATTTTATGGTCATCTAGTAATCACGATTATGTTCTCAGACCCTAATGTTCATGATATTCTTTCAAATTTCCTTTATTTATGCCAACTGATAATTTGAGCTCACCCCTTTAATGTGTTTCCATTCCCCATGTAATGAAGAATTTTTTATATAGAAATAATAAAGCGGTGTATCATTGTGGGAATCATTGAAGATATTTCACCGAGTTAAACGATTTTTGTTCCAGTTTTCAAAAGGCACCAAACTAATACGATCATTGGGCATATATTTTTTATAATGCTATATGTATTCTATGAAAGTGATGTAATATATATGTATTCTAAGAATGAGTTGTTATAGTTGGTATTAGATGGAATGTCTAGTTAACTTTTGGAAACTAGGACGATAAACCTTTAATGAGATCCATGGGTATATTTCTAAGGATGTGTCTAGGGATGTATCTAAGGATAAGTATAAGGATGAGTTAACATTTACTAAAATGTCATGGAATTCAGGAAAAGCACAGAATATGTGGTATTATACCAATACATCCCTATATAGATACAAAAAGTGGATGAGGCTCTGGAATATTTATACCTAGGGGTAAAAACATCGACAGGATGTCCGGGGCCTAATACAGGTTAATCTGGTACACAATTACAAGCCTTAATGCACACCTGGTTTGAAACTCCCTAGGGAAATTATTTAGGAATACAAAAAATCTTCAAGATATATCATGATGGATTTAAATACAATATTTCTATGAATAACATAAAAAAACTCTGATAATTGTTTCCTACTCAATGATTTTAGTTTTAGTTAATAGATGAAACATGAATAATGCATGATAATTGTGGTTTCAACATATAATGATGTGATTGTACTCCTAAGAAACCAAATTATATGGTACCAAGAATAGAAAGTCTCATTTCTACAGTAACCCAAATTTGTCATGCTATGAACCATCCTCATCTCCCAAATTAGAAAGGGATGAAACACTATTTTTTTAGTCCTTATTGAGGCATTGTCT
Source organism: Viscum album (assembly GCA_963277665.1). Classification (NCBI taxonomy): domain Eukaryota; kingdom Viridiplantae; phylum Streptophyta; class Magnoliopsida; order Santalales; family Viscaceae; genus Viscum; species Viscum album. The sequence goes on from OY728144.1 coordinate 304,153,782, forward strand.
GTATTCCTTCAGCGAGTCTTATAATCCACTTGTTGGTGAAATATGTATCAGTAGCACAGAAAAAAATGTTTTTTTATCCAATGTTCATAACATGAGGAATTCATTATGGATTTTTATCAGTTATAATGTGAAGTTGATATGTGGTGGACTCTAATAAAAAATACGAGGAAGAAATACAGAATAGACTCTTGAGATTGAGTTGATTTAAAGAAATAATTTTTTAATAATTATATTACTATAATTATTTATATTTAGATTGAAAAGGAATTACTAAATATTAAGAAGAAGGATGATGAATCTATTCATGCTTATGAAGAAAATATTACATGGTTTGTGAGGTATTCGTCGTGTATTATCATTCAACCCAAAAGAAATATTTAGTGATTCTATGGTTTTTTGAAACCTAGTATTCTAAAGGACTTGTCTATAATAAAATTTAGATGCTATGAATAAGTGGATAAATGTGTTATAATGGTGAAAATGGAGGTTGTAGTTGTGCATCAATCTCCTGGTTTTGAAATGAAAAGGAATATGGAGTTTAATAGAAAATCTAACAACTATGGAGAAAAGAAAATGAGACTTTTGTTATGAATAAATTCCATGAATAAATTTAGAGGGCACTGTCTTAAGGGGACCACTAAATGTTTAAGGTTTGGAAGAAAAGTTAATCGAGCTGTTGAATGTCAAATCGATGGGATGAAGTTAGATAATGATGAAAATAATAATAAATCACCACAGAACAAACCTCCCACACTTCTGTGTTTCAATTACACGGAGTTTGGCCATTACACTAACAAGTTCCCCAATCCAGTGACTAATGCGAATGATAATCCACAAAAAATTCTGCAGGAAAAGGAAAAATTGAAAGCATATGTGATCATAATGGATGAAGTGAACCCAGATAATTAATATATACTTATCCTTCCCTCCTTAGTTGGGAATTTTTTTTTTGATTTTGTATGAATAATCCCTATGAACATCTTATTGTTCATCCTTTGGTGATATTTTATGTTATTACCTTTCCCTACATGGTTTATGGAATAATAAAATCATATTTTATATTCTATCGATACAAGTATAGAGAAATCTTTCTAATGAAAATATTTTTTGTTTAAGATAAGAGCTTATTTAATGAATAAAAGGTGAATTATATTTTCGAAGTATTATAAGGTTAAAATTTTATTGAAATTTTTTTTAAACATTAGATGATTTTTTTGAACCTAATGTACTTTTACACCACAATATGGTTTTTTCAATATTTCACAACCTTTTATAAAAACATGGTGTTGAGGTTCACTGGTGAAAAATGTGATGGAATATCATGGATCTCATAACCTGTGAGTTCATCAGCAAAGAAAAAAAATAAATATTCCTTTTTGTATAAATAGGCGATGTGGATCAAGGAACAATAAAGGCTGATGATGTACAAGAATCATGAGTGTATGTAATTTCATTAAGATTTATTAACTTTTGAAAGAGGATCTTGAAAGGAAAAATATTATCCTAGTACCTTATTTTATAATTAATAAAATGGTCACTTAAATAATTACATATTCATGGTTTTCTGATTATCAAATTTCTTATGACCTTCTTCCCTATCACCCCCACTAGAACATGATATTTATATTTTTCTTCTATGTCCATGTTTTCACTTCTCACCTATATTCCCATGTGTGGAAACCTTGTTATATGTTACTTCATGTAACCACTATGTTTAAACATTACCTTTTAAAAAGATATTTTAGTAATTATTTTATTATTTGGGATTATATGAATGATAATTTCATGTATTAAACATTTGATGAAGCAAATGAATTTTGAGGGTCAAATTCATTTTACAGAGGATAAAATTTAACACCCTTATATTTTGTGAATTTTTATTTTTGAATTAATATATTTTGATATTTTTCATTTCATGAAACAATAAAAATAGTATATTTTATATTAAAGAACTATATTTTCATTACATTCTCTACACAAAATAAAATATGATAACTTTCTCTACATGGAACACTAAGTATATATTTCATTACACGCAACAATGACTTTCCTCAATGTCTTGCGTAACACGCATGACCGAGGTTTACCAAGCAATAATATATTATGATTAGATATAAACTAAATGTTAAATAATAGGTTATTAATAGTATAAAATAACTTATGAATATTATATGGTTAATACAAATAGAATATTAATTCATAAGATACCAGTTAATTATAAATGAAGATATAAAAATAATTGAATATAAAGGATATATTTTTATTTTTTCGCTCCCAAATGTGTTTTTCATCGATAAATTAAATTAATTACAATTGTCAATAGATATTATTGTAATATATATTTTATATATGCAATAATTTGTTTTTTCTATTCATCCATTAGATTTCATAGACATAATATAAGAACAAACCGATTTTTTCTGAAAAACCTATACTTTTAAAAGGGTTTTTTACTGCCTTTTAATAGAGAACCCTTTATAAATACAATTTTTTGACCTTTTGTATAATTAATATTTGAAAATAAAATTCATAATTTTAATAATAAGATAAAAATTAGTTTAAGATAATTTTTTTTATATTTTTCTGTAAGGATTTATTCTTTTCAATGAATAGTTAAAAATAATGGATTTTAGTTCAAAACTCCTTTTTCATCTAATTTATTTATATTGTTAAATTATTATTTGAAATATATTAACTATTTAATTAAATAATATTGTTTTTCATTAATAAAATTTCGGTCATTGGAATCAATTTCACATTGAAATATTCTATAACAGCTGACTAAACCTTTGGACATTTATACTTTAAAAACCTCTTGTGTCATCCAGTCAGAATGATTAATATTAAATTAATTTCTACCAAATATGGGAAAATAAATTTAAAAAAGTGGATTATATATTTTTAATAATAATAATTTTTATCTTATAATAAGTTCAACATGGATTTTTCTACAAGAAATATTAGTGAAACTGATTAAACTTAATTACAACGGTTAAGAGAAAAATTAGGTTACAAATGTACTAAACCTTATATTTATGACCCAAAACGTCCTAGAAACAAGTAAAACCCATTAAATGGAAATAATTTGGAAATTATGCTTTTAAAATGTTTTTTTTATTTTTATGACTTTTTAGGTAAAAACACAGGTACACATAACATGTTTTAAAAAATGCCAAGTGTGTCCTTTCCCTACCCTATAAAAGGCCACCAACTATCCCTATTATTCGAAAATATAAAACCACTTAGGATAGTCGAATATAGGTCCAATAAACATAAAAATATGCGGACTTACTCCTTTAATCCTTCCTTTGGGAATAAATCAATCCATTTAATCCTTTTGGCACAAACCAAAATGAGTTACCTGATTAAGAGGTAACAGCTCCCCTCAAACTCATTTCTTTTATTTTATTTCTCCACCCACAACAAACTATTAATTCCATTATTTTATAAAAATTCAAGTATACTTAATATAATAGGATGTTTTTATGCTAATATTTTGACCAAAGACTTACACACACCTTCATTTAATGGGTATCAAACTTATTGTTTATGTTTATGGAGAACTACCGTCTCATTAAACAATAATTGTTCCATTTTCCTTCACTGAATATCATGGTGGATGAATAAAACTGTATTCATATAATTAATATATTTTATTTATTTTGTATTTAATTTTTTTTTATTTTACAACACATACCTTTTTTACTTTCCATTTGGTGTAAATACAAAAATTCATTTGAGGAAGTGTGGAATGTCGCCCCTCAAAGTGATGTGATTCCTTCACACACTACATATAATATACTAAGGATGGGTTTAGAGAAATTATATGATATATATAATATTATAATGATATTAAAATAATTATATATATATATATATATTATATGAAATTTTATTTTTTTCTTTCAATACAACAAAAAAATTAGATACAATGTTCATGCATTTGTACAACTTACCATCTCCAAGAATAGTGTATTCTATTTCATAGTTATACATTCTATAGATTATTATAATACAAATATACTATATATAAATGATATTTACATCGTGTTTTACTTTATGAAAATCCTGATATAAGTATAAGGACCAAATATATAACAAATTAAGATACATGCGAAGAACAAAGTGAATATTATCCGAAGTGAAACCTTAACATTAGATTGTTTACAAGAGGATAATATAAAGTTACAATAAAACTATATATTGTATTAGAGATAAAAATATTATAATTTAAAAAATTATAATATAATTATTTTTATTTTATAGGAATTGTTAATGATTATGAATAGAGTCAATACACAAGGTAAGAGGATTTCATCTTACATTTTATTTCCATGAGATACATGCTTTAATTACTTCCCAATCTTTTTGTGTGGTGTGTATAATGATAATATATGTATTCAATGATTATTGTACTTAAATTTATGGGTATTTAAATTTCCATTATATTATATTTATGTCATGGGGATTATGTTTCAAAACATATCAAATCAGTAAAATAGTTTTGTCTCAAATTTCAATCTTTGAGACTCATTTTTTGTTATAATCCTAAATTCATTTTTCGGAGTATATAATTCCATTTTTCATGTTTTATCATAAAAATACTTTTTCATTATATTTTAGGATTCATTTAATTTCATTTTAATATATGAAGTGTATTATCCCATGTTACCAATTAATAATATTTTATTGAATCAATCTCATTGATTTTTTAGATTGTTTATGTTTTTTTCTTCATTTAATGAAACATCCTAATAAAAAAATCAAGAAAACTAGTGAATATTATTATCTTCTAGTTATTCATGATATATTCATGTATTGATACCATATTCTCATTCTTTGGTACATTTTATATTTAATAAATTGTTTTAAAAAATGCTGACATAACCATCCCTTTTGTCAGAAATCTATGTCCCTTCAAAACCATGTTTTCTAAAAAAGGGTTTCCAAAAATATTCTAATATTCTCCTATAATCATTCAATTGAATTTTTCAAATTTTTTGTTTTAATTTTTTTTCAATGGAATATTCTTATCACTTTCGGAACAAGGGATTTGTCAATCCTTTTTACCATGTAAAATAAGTATTCCTTTTACCTAGTATTACATGTATGGATTTACCTATTATCATTTCTATGAATCTTTCTTTAAAATTATAAAATGTTAATTTTAATGATAATACTTATAATATAATTTTATTTTAAAGTTATTTTCCAATTTTTTTCAAGAATCATTTATATGTTTTCATGTAAAATTGTTTTCCAAATGTTTTAATACTTTGTTTACAAGTTTTAAATGTATTTTCAAAGAAAGGGATTTGAAAAAGTTTCCATGATTTCATTATATGTTTTGTAAGTATTTTCAATGATTTTTTTTTCAAAATGGTTTACCTATTTATTTTAAAATTGTCAATGTGTTTTCAAATAAAATGGTTTTTAAAAATTTTTAACCATATTTTATAAATTTTCAAGGAAAATGTTTTTTAAAAATGATTTCAAGTATCCTTTATATGTTTCTAAGGAATTTTATAAGAAAACTAATTTGGAATGGTTTTATGTATTAAAAACACATTTTCATATAAGAAAGGATATTTTCGTCTTGAAATATTTTTGGAGGAAATTTAAAAATTGTTTTCCATCTATGATGACATCTATTGAAGTTACTCATGCCTTTTGAGGAAATGATATCACGGTTCCATTTAAATATTTTTTTTCCTAAATGGGTTATGATTTATGTCATGGTCTTTATGACCCCTCTTTCCATTTCATGGGTTATAGGTTTTTGAAATCCATTTCCATTTAATGGGTTATTATTTTCATTAAATGATTATGAAAAATGTATCTTGTCGACAAGTTATGATATGATTACATGTTTATGAAAGACATTTCATTTCATGGGTTGTGATATTATTGTTTATAATTTTGTGGCACATGTAAGTATGAATTCATTATGTGATGGGTTAGACCTATATCTCTCTCCAATGAATTGGATAATGATAAATGTTTTATAAGCTAAAAGGATACACAAAAGGACATGCCAATCCCAAAAAAAGAGGGTACATGGGAGGAAATCCGCAGATCGAAACTAGAGGATACATGGGAGGAAATCCTAATCCAACCACAAAAGGGTACATAGGAGGAAATCCAACGCCCATGATAAGAGGGTACATGAGGGGACATCCAAATCCTAAAAAAAGCTTGTACACATGAGTGCACCCCAAGCCCAAAGAAGGTACTAAGGTTATTTACCCAGGAATAACATGTTAAAAAGGCCTTGGTAGGCTGAATTGACATAGGGTTTTGATATTCTTATGTGTCTACCACAATTTGGTCTCTTATTATTATATAATTTTTTCTTGGATCATGTAATTTATTTCCATATCATTTATGTCTTATTATCTGAAAATATTTATTCCACGACTTATGTTTATGTTTTTTGATATGATGGGTATGATATTATATTGATTACAATCATGTTCTTATACCGTTACTTTCATGATATGCTTATTAATTTTCTTAATTTACCCATACATAGAATTTGAGCTCACCCCTTTCATGTGTTTCCCTTCCACAGCTTATGAAGAATGGTATAAATGTATAAATTTTGATGAGGAGATATTTGTGGGAAATATTGATGATATTTAATTGAGTTAGAATATTTTTGTTCAATGTTTCCAGAGTCACTAAACGAATACGGTCTTTATGTGTCCTTTTTTTTAATGTTTTATGTATTCCAAAAAAGCTATGTAATCTCTATGTATGTTAATAATGGGTTGTTATATCCTTACTTTTTTTGTTGTGTATTCCTCGATTGTATATCGATAGTCTCTATCGTAGTCAAATAGTGGGTCGGAACATCCCATATAGGATGTCCCTAACCATCACAAGATTAACACTGCCTCCCTCTCTCATGGATGACAAAAACCATCACGAGTCCCTTGAATTTTTGATACATTATCCCAAGGCCATCAATAGAATCATCTCATATACCCAGATCCCTATGTATGTCACTGGATAATATCTAACAATGTATCAGCTTTTGTGTACCCACTACCAGCACCAACAGTCAGTGTTTTCTCGGTGAGAATTTTCTCAAGTACCAAATCCCACTCAAGAACTCCAATATAAGTGTAAATGAAAAATATATAACTCCATACATTATATATCACCTCATTACCTAGTTGAAGGATAGTTCTTAGAATAATGAATCATGAACAACTTACAGAGAGTATCATTTGAGGTTGGTGAACCTCAATGAATACTCGACCACAATTGTGCTTCCCTGGTTAACAAGTAGAAGCTCATGGATGTTCACTATTCACAATATATCTAGATAGAAACCCAACCTAATTAAATTCTCAAAACATTTCCAATAGAGAGTAACCTCATCATGTGTCTCAGTATGTAGACTCCACAACATCCTTATAAATCCTTGATGAATACTCACAACTAGGACAACAATCTGACATGGAGGTGTCCATACAAGCTACAAAACTAGGGTGACTACCTCTAGGCCATACTCAGCTTCATAAGGGTCTGGATTTCCATGAAATCTACATGGTCTATACCTTTGAAACTAATTATTCTTGATCAACCCTTGAACATCCTCAACTGGTACTTTCGGTGAAACCTGCTGCTCAATGAGTAAAGGAAAACTAGAAACTCACTTAAAAATACCACATCCTTACATGACCCTATACTAATGCCTTATCACACGGAGGATCATCATCATGATCAAGATAAGGAATCCCATATATCAATAATAATGGGATCATCCTAAAATAAAATCAAGATTCACCACAATAAAACAATATATATCCGAGGAGGTGACTTGTAAATGACCTAAAAACTGTAAAACATTCATACGTAAAGCATAAACAAGATTTTTTCTTGAAACTAGTTTCTACATATACTAATTCAATAACAGGTTGTCAGTCCTGGTTAATTAATAACTTGATCACCACAAAAATAGGTTGTTAGACCTGGTTAATTATTACATTTATCACCACAAAAACACCAATGTACCCATCCGCATACTCAAACTCAAAAACTTTTTTATTTTTTCCTTAGTTCCTAGAAAAAACTTTATAGCATCAAAATATTTTAACTACAGTCCAAAGAAAAACCTCCTCTAATACCACACTATCAGGGCCCAACCCATTATGTACTACCTTGCTAGAGGTGAGATGTGTATGACATCCTAATCCCACTTACAATAGGACAAGGGTTGGTGAAAAACACCTAATAGGAATATTATACACATTATAGGCTTCAAAATAAGGTACTTTTACACACACACATTTATATATGCTTATTTAAAGCTTAATGGTAATACAAAATGCATGGATACATCTATATCCCACAATCAAAGTATGTAAAAATTACTGGAAAGAATAATTTCTAAATAAAGTCCCACTAAAAATGAAAAAAGTATCGAAATGACAAAGAAGGAGGGGGATACTATCAAATGAAACTCCTTGTATGAATAGTAGTATATCAAGCTAACTATTCTTCATCTAAACAGAGTCCTTGTAGGACTCCATAAAAAGGTAGGTCATCTACATATGACATGAAATGTGTGGGATATTCCTATATAGTGGTGAGTATAAAAATACCTAGTAAGGGAAATTTAAATCACTAAGTATAATGTATCTAGAGAGTAGTCATCTCATCATCAAAAGGGAATGCCAATTAGAATATGATACATAAAAACAGTATAACCTAGATAAATTCATTGTAGATACCATGTCTTCAAGAGGTATCAATAATACTTCCAAACATAAGATTCTACCTGAGGCTTCAAGGCAATTCCTTTCTAGGATAACTCACTCCACAAGAAATTAAATCATTGATAATGAACATCTCATAGTTTGTTCTTCTCAGCCTTTCAAAATAAGTGATCACTAGAAATATTAATATCATGATATATCATTAGGGGATCTTACACAAGGCCTCTATGGTATACCTAGGATCATACACACATGTATGTTGGTCATAAAGATTCCTTAAAGCCCACCCAGTGAAGATACAGAAATGATAGAGGATCAAAACCCAAGACACATCAATTCATTCCCAAACTCTATACGAGTCTAATCCTATAGTGTGGATCAAATTAAAATACTCAAGATGCAATGCATCACTATAACATCCTAGTGATAGACCAAGGGAAATAAACCTAGAGAAACAAGTCCACATTAAGGAGAATGAGGGCCCTAAAATTCCCTAGAGAAAGCACGTTGTGTTTATAAGTACACAACATGTATTTTTTACCATTGGTCTTTTGATATTCCATAGTGTCACATAGTATGTATTTTTTACATATACATGTGGTTTCCTTATTGGATACATGATGTATAGTGGTCGGCTGACACTCGATATGTTCCTTTTACCCTAGTATGTGTACTTAGTACATGCCGGTGTACACTGGTCATAACCATATAACTAGTATTTTATGAGTACTCTAGCTATGCCTGAGTACACAGTGGTGCCCATATACTCTGGATTTACGTACGGGTCAATCCTTTTATATGACCATGTACCCCTAGGGTACACGTAAAGTCTACAACACTTGGTAACATTGATTACGGTTGGGACCACACATCATTTGATATTTTTCTCCACGCGCAAAACCTATTCGTTGTAGCCAGGGTGTACATGGGGTATATTCTTTAGACTAAGCTTTGTGTTGATGGTAATTTTCTAAAAATTCTAAAACATCATTTGTATTTCTCTTGGGCCACTACCACCATCAATCCAACTACAAATTTCGCCAAAGAATTGTGGATCTAAGTTAACCAATCCTTACCATAATTGGTGGACACATTCTAATCATCCAATCGACTCATAAATAGACTCATGTCTCAACACATCCCCACCAATAAAAAAATTTTAAATTAGGGTTCCAAATAACATTGAATCTACATCTAATTTTCCACCATCATGGTCACACATTTATTTTTCTAAAGATCATAAACCTAAAGACATGGTGGAAACCCATTGCATCAAATAATGATCATGTGGTGATCATTCACCATGAATTTATTAAACCCCTGGAAAAATAGAATACCAATGAGGAACATTTGAATAATGAGGGTATCAATTAAGAAAACATAAAAATAATAATGAACATCAACCATTTTTTGGAGTGGACTTGATTCGATTCCATTAAAATGATGAATAAAGATCCAAAATCGAATAATATCCATTCCCAAATCCTAGTAATGTAAACCCACACCCACAAGGCATGATCGACCCATGAATCAAACTATTATTGGATTTGATTCAAATTTTACCTCAAATAATAAAATGTTGAATAAACCAATGGAAAAAATTCCCCACCTTGGATTTGAATCATTTAATGATGGAGAATAGTCACACATTATATTCGTTGTTGAGATCAAAAAGCTTCGATTGAAATATAGATTTCCAATCCATGACCCATTAAGGATCATCATTGAATCGCCTAGTGAACCTATCAAATTCCATAGAGGTATATTTCAAACCCTATGTTTTTTCCATCATCCCATTTACATATAAGATGTTTTTGTTTAGGATTAATTATATATATTAATGGAATATATTAATTTATTTAGTTATTATCTCTCCCACGATGATGCTTAAGCTGAATACCCGATGAACACAATGATTATATAGAACATGATAAAACTAATTTTAGGAAGTAGTGGAGGTCTTAGATTTATAATCTGAGGATATATTCATGTGTAATTCCATTATTTCAGAAAACATGCATGCATGTGATATACAATATTTAATATTTTTATTATATCAATACCAAGCCTCATCGGGCCCCAATATCTGACACTGACTCCACTCCCGAATATGAAAATATTGTTTGAAATTTTCCAATTATTAACAGGGAAATTGTAGTTTCATTATATAATTATTTATGGAATAACTAGAAGTATTCAAAGAAAATGAAAGGATTAACCTCGTTTTCAAGCTCAAATGATGTTTTTTTGTGCAATAGAAAACACCTAGATAGTGGAAATATGTATTCTATGCATTTACAGAAGAGAAGATGTTATGATGCAATGATAATATTTGTTATTACTAAAATGCGTTTGATGATGGGAGTTTCTTCACACATCCCTTATATGTGTATGATATGAACAAGGTATATCGAAACATGAATTAGGTTGGAAAGATTATGGAAGAATTATAAAAAACACTCAAGATTAATGATTACAAGGTTACAAAATGGATTTTTGTATTTTAGATTGATATATTTTGGGAGATAGAAATATTGATGTTTTATCATTATGATTATATTTTTCTGTCCCTGGGAATATTTATAATATTGAGATCTAAAATTGTGAGAACCTCAATTGTTGGATATTTCATTTTATCAAAATAGAAGGCACCAGGAAAAAATGTTGAGTCTAAGTACATGAATTAGTTTTATTTTTCATCAATGGAAATAAGGTTAATGTATTTTTTTAGTTTTTGTAATCCTATATATTTATTTTTTTTGTTTGATTTATTATTAGATTCATGTCTAGTATTGAAAAAGAATAATGATAATATGTAATGGGGATACTCTGTTTTTTCAAGCGTAGTATATATTTATCTCTATATTACATAATATAAGATCTATTATAGGGGTTTATGGATACATACTCTAGAGTTCATGCATAAAATTATATTTATAGAATATAAATTTGTTTCACATTCAGAGGGATGGTTGTGAGCCTATTGTCTAGAATAAAAATTGTATTTTCACTTTTTATAGTACTATTTTTTATGGACAAGGATGTAAACATGATATTGTGAAGGTAAAATCCTTGGGAAGAGGATAATCACTTCACTTAAGTTATATTTAATATACCTAGATACATATGTGTGCACCTAGGTTCACCTTAAACCATATGCATGAAAATACCAACACACCCAACTCCTTCACATAGCCCTATTCCATGTGTGAACATACATGAGTTCACATACGCACTATATCTCGTGCCCAATGAATGTGTGAATAACCTCATATTATCAGAATTCATGCATGGATATCACTATATTTTATTATAAATAGACATTGTAGGTATCAATTATTCACACATAGAGAGGGCCACCTATGAGGATAGAATAACAGAACTCCTTGTGCCTAGGTATTGTAGAAAAATAATCCCAGTTTTTTTAGATCACTTAATATAGTTCAATGAAACGAAAAACCTATGGGAATTTAAAAATTCAAGCACAATATCATTATATAAAAAAAGTGAAAACAAAACCTTCATGAAAAGACATATTCCCTTAGATCCTATTAGAATAATTAAATAGACCCTTACCGAATAACCCTTTACTAGGGGGAATGATCTTAAATCAATTACCCATAACTTGGTTGAGAATCCCAGACCCAAAGACCATTTTCTTGGCAGAGAGGCCTTAATATAAAATCTATTCACTAGGGTGACACCTTCCCCATGTCCCTTTATTACAGTGACACATTTCCCAAGTCTTAAAGTAGTGAGACCACTTCAACCTAACTCATACTAGGGACCATATTTGGTAGACCACTTTTCCCCACCTCATACCAGCGGGAAACGTTTCCTTACCACCGATTAGGGAACCATATTTTCTCTAACCTACACTAAGTTTACTATTCAATGATGTTCCCCAATATGGTGAACCTCCAGCTAAACCATCATAAATAAGCACCCCTTGTGTTTGAGTCTTCTACTTAGGATATATATTTCCCCAGAACAACTACTTGGTTGCATACTTACTAAGGCCCCCTCAATAGATTCATAAAATTCTTAACCAAGTCATGTAAAATAGTGAGGACCCCATGAATAATATATTCCCTTCATAAAATGCATCTCTCTATTATACTCCTTTGATGATGGTTCACATATGGGTTTTAAAATAATTTATCCCATTGATAATTCGGTTTTACATCATCAGGATACTAGTGAGACCAACCCTAGATCATTCTTCCCATCTTGTTTGCACCATATTAAGCATTCCATCCTCCTTGAATCATGGTGGGCATCTTGATTCCACCAAATGTTGTGGGGAGAGAGACAGGGACTCCTACTATGTGTAAGTTCTAAAACCCCACCATCATCAAAGTTATCAACTAGGTCAACCATTTATAGGAAGCATATACATAATCCTCACATATATCTTTACTAAATCATTGTAACATATTGACTGCTTACTAGGTGTAAGCCCAAAATCAAACCACATTTGGAAATATTCCCCATGATTCCACTCATCTTTGCAGATCTTGGTACTAGAAAAAAATAGGTGGGCACCCATATCATTGAGAAACCCATGCATAATCCCCAACTCTTTATTATGGGGATATATCCCCCATCCATCTACTTATCATTTCTTATCATACCATTAATAGATGGGAAGTAGTCTTGTAAGAGGGACTTATATTAGAGGAAAGCCCCAAATTCATCCTCATTTTTCCATCTTACCTATAATTCTATTCATCCATTTGTCCTTATTTTTTGATGATATTATGTGGATATCTCCACCTCAAGTAAGAATAATCATAATCCCCAAAAAATTATCATGAATTCATATCCCATATGAAACTCTTATTCACAGGGATATATTCCATATGATTCGTCATTTTCTTAATAGGTCATATCCCCATTGAGTATAACAATGCATCTATTATTTAGATACTAATTAATAATATGGAACATAAAGGGTCATCCATACCTAATTATCATGCCAAACATTGTTTTTCATTCTTCTCGTTGTGGTCCTAGATGTATGAGTTTAAACCGTACATCACATTTTCTTGTTTCACAATGTTTAACTGAATATATTTCTTCTTCCACATCACCTTAAACTGAGAAACAAAACTACATGTAACTATATTTCTATGAACCTAGATACATGGGATTCCTCTTTGAGGTTCAATATTTACACTTCTCAGAGTCTTGGATGTATGAAATTAAAAGTAACTTCAATTTTTCATAGATGTTCAACTTTAAATGGAACCACAATGGTCTTTATCACATAACCTTAAAAGGTATGGAATATTCTATTAAGTGGAAAAATCTACATGGGTTTTTATTCCCTTCATATGGATTTCTAATAATCCCCTCTCATCGGCATATTACCATCTCTCCCATATTAAATTTCTAACTTGATGAAGATAAATTCAAGAGTTTTCATCTAAGTGACTTTAAAGGTAGTAAAATCTACTAACATGTAATAGAAATGGGGAGTAAATTTAATCAATACAAATGTTAACATCAATGGATGGTTTCAATAAAATCACTAGAGTTATGGTAATAAATCATAAACTAGGATTTGAGAAATATTCAGGAATATATATTAAATCTAAAAGAGAGTCTTAGTATATGCAATAATTTCCCCCAAAAGTGTGAGACGAGACCAACCTACCATCATATTGACTAATTTCTAGTATAATGTGAAACTGGAAATGTACTAGTGACTAAATTACTTTAGAAAAAAGGTTTTAGATAACATGAATGGAGCATGAATTAAAAATCCACTCAAGACAAAATTGCAAACGCAATAATAATATTTTTTTCTAAGATGATAAGAAATTGTTTGTTATCTTTCTTATGATACTAAATTGATGTGTTTATAGTTTTTAGTGGTTGATAAAATTATAACATTCAAGAAAATAAATGAATCCGAAATACTTTACATAAATCCCCATGGTATTATCTTTACACACATCATCTCACATCAGTCTACCAGTACAAAATAGTGTACACCATTGAACTCCATAGGCTACAACAAACCAAAAATAGAGGGTCCCAATGTATGGATCAATAGTGAAGAAAGATATTTTCTCACCACCCATGATGATTTTTCACCTACCCAATGTGTCTATTTCTAGTTGACAGATGGCCTAATAAAAAGGTACAATCTTAAAGGATACATCCTATAAATGGAGGATTCTTGAGTGATCCTCCAGGGGTAAAAATCCATCAAATATCTCATAAATGGAGAACCAAAATGAAGCCAGTGGTACCCATAACCATTTCCATCCTCTTAATGTGTATCTCAATAGAGTATGATAATTATCACAACACACACCTTAATGTGGGGGAATAGTTTTGTGGATGTTCCATTATTATTGAAGAGTCACCAAGGGGGGATCCTACAACTATCGTTTTCCACTTCCAATATAGAAAAACTTCAGACCCCCATTAAAATGTCGAGGAGGATTCAAAGGGGAAATTACCCTAAAAACCAGGAAAAGGTTTCCCATAAGGAGTTATCTTTCGGGACAATATACCACTGAGAGAAGAGAGCGAGCTTAAATTCCCATTTTTTCAGAAAAATACCATCCACATATCTTGGTTCCAACAAAATAGTGGGATCATATTATTATCAATCTAAAAGAATCCAATAAACATATCCTAGAAGAATTAGTAGTAGCATATCATCATAACCTAGAAGTAATTAGGGGATGAGCCATATCATTTCTCTTTTATATGAATGTCGTTGGCACATCCTGATGGGGAAGGAAAAGAATGAGTGGGGTTGTATTCCTATTCATATTGAAGAATCCCACTATCAAAAACTAGAGTCAACTAAAATGAAGGCTTATATTCCCACTCACATATTCCATTATTTCCAGCATATAATGGTAGAAATAGTATTCACATGTCTACAAACACTGATAAGAAATAGAGGATATACCCATATTTCTATTCCCACTAATACCAAGGGAGATCATCATCATATCTTGATAGCTTCTCCAGAGTGGAAATATATCAGAAATTTTATTAAATATTATTTTCAACATATTATGTTGCATAATAAATATTCTATAAGGGATTATATTATTTTTCAAACACAATTTCATGATTCTATCTTAATATTAATTCTAGGGTTGTCTCATATCCATATCACTACTATTAGATGTAACCAACATTTTATGGTAATACCTACATAGTATGATGATATACTTATACTATCTATAAGATTTTAATAAAAGTATTTTGAAGTAACATTGGGTCAGGTTCATACTCATGTTTGGGAATATGAGGCCCACCGTATTTTAGTGGAACACATTGAGTGGTAAGATTATATTCCTACCTATACCCGTGATGTTTTCTAGAATATTTTGATAGTGACTTGAGAAAGGAGTGACCTAATATAACCATTCATTCTAATACTTACAAGAAACATTGGTATATTTCTGGAATCCATTCAAGGGATTCATCAACACAATATATGGTTGGAATGGATCACCATGGAGGATTCATATACATGAGCATTTTTTCCCACACTATAATAATTAGATCATGATTGATGTTCTAAAAATTTCACCAAATCATGGATTCAAATAATGTAATATCTTTATTCTTTTAATATATTTATTTATTTTAAATAAATTATTTAAATAAACAAGTCTTCTAAACTTAAATTAGATTAATTTTATTTTATTGAAAACAATACACTACTTTTGGTACAAGAACATCTCTTCAAAAATGTACTAGACCTAAATATCATGGTATACTAAATTTAAAATGATCATCAGTAATAGAATATGGATAAAAATATACATTATAATAGAAAATCGTAACCCTTTTCATTAAGATCGATCTTGAGTAAGAATCCTACAAATAAAATTAGAGTAAGCAGGTTGTGTAGAGAAAATATGGGAACTGTCCTTGTGAGTGAGAAAAATTTAATGTGTAGATATTGAGACCTTGAAATTATATTTATTATGGAGGTATTTATGTAACAGCGAATGTGACCCTTATTAGGGTGATATCCATTTGTATATTTTTGATTTGGAAATTTGAAATATCTATAAAATATATAATTTATTTGACCAAAGATGTGTTATGTACAAAATATAATATTTATTATTATAGAATTCATTAGTGATAAATAGAAAATGTGAAAAATTAAAATTTAAATAATATAAATATATTTTAAAAATTTGAAACGAAAATATTTATTAGACTATTAAAATAAATATATTTGTTATATATAAATGTTTAATTTGTACATTCACATATATAAAATAATTACGATAATATTGTATGAATTTTAGTGTTCTTTTTAGATAGATGATTTAGTATTTACTTGGTTAAAAAATGGTTCAAAGATGGACATCACATGAGTCAAGGATTATTAGGCTAGCCTATAGGGTAGTAAATCATTGACACTAGACTCATGGTTTGTGGCTGGAGTATCCAAGGGTTGTCCATTCATGGGTGAGAGAGGAAAGGTAAGTAAAGTGGACACATAACACCCATATGACCGATAAATTGGGTGCATGGTCAAAAGATGTTGAATATGGGTATATAAAATGATGCCTAGTTTTTGTAGTTTTGTTCTAGGAGCAAACCTTAGACAGCTCGAATCGATGGGATTATGGAATGAAGAATATTATAAGTGATCATGATTTCAATACAATCTCTAATGTGGGATCACATTAATATTGTCATTTTAGATCAACATTTAAAACATACGTAATGATTAAGTCCATTTGATCCATTTATTTTAGACCATTTGACTAACTCGGCCATCATCTCTATAATCTCATGCTAAACAGAGAAACTTCACCACCTTATTCTTCTACTACTACTACCTCTTCCAAAACAGGCATAATATTCTTCCACACATGTGCAATGTGTAGATGTCCCATAAAAATGTCACATTTTTTCCATACTATAAAAAACATTCCATGCATTCACGAGTTTATAAAAAATTATCAGGACACTAGTTATTACTTGTTTTTTTTTCATTTGTCTATAATCCTATACAAGGATTTCATCGAGGGTTGAAGATTTTAACAACTTCTGACATGAACGATAAAATTATCATGACCATCATAAACAGACTGTATTAGATAATATTAAGTAATGATTATATATATATATATATAATTAGAATTAATGTTTTACTTGTTTTTTGTGGAGAAGTTACAAGTTCATCACTAGAGTAATATAAAATTAAATTTATATATCATGATAACCAATTAATCAAACATACCCTACCATGTGGATCATTTTTTTCTTGAATTTGGTTATCTATATGTAATTTTCCTCCATAGGTTTGTACCAATTTTAATAATGAATATATATATATATATATATTAAAATTTTCCATCAATATATGTATATAATTCTGATTAAAATCCTTGTAGATGATTCAAGATTTATATCATGTCATTATCAAACAAATATTGTTTTATGAATCAAAATCTTGTGAAGATAGTTAAACTATATGTCATTCCCATATTTTCTAGGCTAAACAAGATTTTATGAATATAACATAAACAATATTTGGATCCTTGTTCCTAATCCATTCAATGGATATCAATTTATTAAGATGTTTGGAATCAATCTATTATAACCTTGTGAGAAAATTTATAAATATTAAAATATTCATTCAATGCTCAATTATGATACATAAAGGCCCCCCTTTTACACCATAGAAATCCACACGGATGATGTAATTTTATTACCTATTTATTCCCTTATTCAATAATTCTATCTTCAAACACTTTTGGTAGTGCCAGCACTACCAAATCTTATGAATGTGCCTTAGTTTCGGTCTACGATAAACATTATAAGGTAAGGGAAAATAATTATGGATAACTCCAATTTTCATTTCCAAAATCATTATTATAAAGTATTTTTCATTATCCCCTCTTTATAGTGGGGAATTTTTAGGATTTTATTTCATCATTTTCTTTAAAATAACAATTTTAAATTATACTTGTTCTTAAAATGGAATTTCATATTCATATTTCACATATTTTTTTATAAAATGAAAACTTTCATTATTTTATATAAAAAATGATCTTTTTATTCAACAAATATCATTCATATCTATAGGTATGACAATGCTCTTTTTTTATTGTGGATATGCCATAATTTTATGAAGATTATTTTCATAAGTTAAATTTTATCCTTTTATAAGAATCATTTATAAGTGTTTCTTATGAAATATATATTTCATCAGACAGTTTCTAACGTATGGATTTTCTTCACATGAATTTATTAATGTTAATTGAACTATAATTATTTTTTTCTTTGAAAATAATTTACCTAGATATTATGTATTCAAATGATTATTTTAGTGGATTTATAATGACAACGAAAACCCTTAAACTGTTTTTTTAATGTGGATCTTAAGTTTTGATTATGGTGATGAGCGATGGAGAGTGACTCGAAAACCGCCAGGGGACCTCATCCTAAAATTAATATTTATAGTGTCTAATAGGGTTACTTTAATTTTTCTATGTATCATTACATTCCATAAGAGATATTAATTTCTTAAGTGAATATTTGAATATTTTAAAAGTGGTAAATATTTATTTCAAAAGATGTGATGTTTTGAAATAAAATGGGTTTCCAAAATATTATGTGTTCAAAAATTTCTAAAAAAAATATTTTATAGATTTTGAAAGCCTATATTGTATTTTGGGACAAAATATTTATTTTATCAAATGATTTATATATGATATAGAAGGAAATGTTTCAAAAATGGGTTTTAATGTATTTTTAAAGATAAATGATTCCACTTATTATTTAAAAACCCCTTGGAAATTTTATACACATCCCACTTTTTTAAATATTTTTCATAGTTAATAATGATGAGTATAAGATATTTCATATTTATTCCTCAATTAATATCTTTTTGGTAGTGATACTAGTATGTCTTTTGAAAAAGTATATATAAACAATAGTTTTTATTTTTTTGTGTAATGAGTGTCATTTTAGGGTTTCTGAATCCTCTAAATCCCTATATCTAAAATATATTTGTGAAATAATAAACTCAATTTCAATTAGTTATAATATACATTATTTTATTTAGAATTATGTTACATTCTTCATAATTAAAACCAAACAATCTTTCTTTTTATTTTTTCACCAAATCTAGTAGGTGATGTTCATGGTTTCTGTAGTTGGTAACAAAGTAGGGTTTAGACAACATTAGTGATTATAATGTTTTTGGTTAAGTATATTGTAATTTTCTATGGATATTTATTTTTAGTGAATTCCTTAATATTAAACATTTATAGATTTAAAAATAATATTCAATATTGAAGGAGGAAAATCACAAAAAACTCTTAGATCCCTTCTAGGTGATTTTCTTTCAAGAATGTTTAAATACATTTCTAAAAGGCTTTGAAAAATTTTATAACATCAAGGTTACTTGTAAGAAACTCTATGAAATATCTAATAACTATTCCATATAATGTTTTTTTCAAGGTGTGTGGTTTGTTTGTTGGAAAATATTACACACTAAACTTTCTCTTCATGCTAGGAATGGAATGTACCCCATGTTATTTTTAAATTCTTCACTTTATATAGTAATTATGAAGAACATAATGATTTTAAAGAATCTGTAGAAGTGAGAGTCCTCTATATAACCAATATGGATTTAAATTTAAAATATAATAATTGAGTAAAAATCAAAGATAGTATCTAAAAACTCTATGTTAAAACCATTGAAACCTACTCTAAAGGAATATTTTATAAAAATCAGGTTTAAAAAATGTTTCGAAATGATATGTGAATGGTAATTTTCAAAATATTTTCCAATCATCACATCATTTTTATCCAAATTTCACTTGTTTCATTTGGATATGATAAAAATAATGTTTTGAAAATATCATAAGTTACTATAGTGACACTGAGACTCTTTCTCGTCATGAGTGATTCCTACTAAGAATATTAAGAATTAAAGGAAGTATGATTTTTTTCAACAAAACAATAAATGTTACATTATTTCTTGGTGAAATTAATAAATTATTTTTTATAGTGATGATGAACTTCAATAATTAAGACAGTGATGTTATATTTAGTGCCTAATTTTGTATGGTAGAATAATTAGTTTGGAGAACATCCATTAATGAGGAAAAATTTAACATCCCATAATTTGTAATATATTTATGTTCTTAATTAAATGATTTAAATAAAAAAGTCTTCTAAATTTAATACTACATTAAGTATATTTTATTAAAAAATATACAATAATTTTAGTTCAAGAACAACTATTCATATGTTACATTGTAACTAAGGAGTTTTGAATTCTAA
Source organism: Viscum album (assembly GCA_963277665.1). Classification (NCBI taxonomy): domain Eukaryota; kingdom Viridiplantae; phylum Streptophyta; class Magnoliopsida; order Santalales; family Viscaceae; genus Viscum; species Viscum album. The sequence goes on from OY728144.1 coordinate 304,174,808, forward strand.
ATTTAAAACGATATTTAGTATAAGACGACACCAAAAAGTAAACATGATGACACTAAAATCATAACCTCATTCGTTCGGATGATGCATGAGTATGAATCATCTGAATATGATTAGAGTAAGAATTTAGGATAGATTTAATATGGAAACCATCCTTGTGAGCGAGAAAACAAAAATTCATAGATATTAAGACTACAAAATTATTTGTATTAAGGGTGTTCTTATAGAACAGGGGCTGTGACCATTATCATGGAGGTACGCGATGCAATATTTTTGAAATGGAAATATTAAATATTAAAAGAAGATTTGTATTTTTTTACCAGCTATGAAGAGTTATGTACATAATATAATATTTATTGTTTTGTATTTATTTTGTGATAAATAATAAAATGAGAGAAAAATAAAATTATAATTATATAAATATATTGTTAATAGTTTAAAATGAATATATTTATTAAAATATTGAAATCAATATATTTTTTTGAATAGAAATGTTTAATTTTTATTTATTTAGATATTTATAATTACAAAATAGTTTTAATTTTAGTGTTATTTTTATAAGTTCGATTTAAAATTTACTTGGATAAAAAATTGTATCCAAACTAGCCAGGACATGAGTCAGGGAAGATCCAACTAGCATAAAAGGTATCCAATCATAATCCTCCGACTCTTTGTTGGTGGATAGAGTATGCGTGGGTGGTGTAGGCATGTGGGAGAGAGGTAGGGCATAAAGCGAGGACTCATATAGCCTATAGGATCTCTCATGTGAGAACATGGAATAGTTTCCCTAAGTGGGTGGTATGGCCCATAATCCCAGTGGGTTTAATGTAGTTATGGGAGCATACTATAATATACTTGGATTTATGGGAATATAAAACATGAAATATTATAAGTTATCATGAGATCAATTAAATTTCTAATGTTGGATAATTTAAATTTTGGATTTTTATCTCTTCTTAAAAACATATTTAATGATGATTTTCATTCGATCCAATAATTTTAAATTTTCCGATTATCATGAGTAGTATCTCATTCCTTTCATGGTAAACCTAGTAACTCCATAATTTTCTACATCTTCTTCATCTTCTAATGCAAGATTCATATTCTTCCTTTTATATGTATGATATAGACATCCCAACATGATTCCAACTTCTTTCACCTCCTTAAAAACCCCATAGAGAATTCACATGGTTAGAATAAATCCTCAGGAACCTAGTTATAGCTTGCATTATTTTCTCTTTCCGTCAGAAGCATGCATAATTATTTCATCGAGGGTAGAAACTTTTAACCACACCTAACATCTATTCTTTGATTTCCACTATCATCAAGATATTACCATGTCATATTATATTGAAGGAATATATATATATATATATATATATATATATATTAAAGAGAAATCCTAATTATCATTATTTTTGGTGGAGGAGTTGTAGGTCATTGCTAGAGGAATATAAAAAATTTATTTTATATTAAGGAAACTAGTTCCTCATTAAAACCCTTTTTTGTGGATCATATGTGGATCAAATTTGGTTCACTTTATGTAATCTTACTCCTTTTGTTTTTAGCAATTAAAATGATGAATTTATATATATATATATATATATATTCCAACGATATTTGAATATAATGGAGATGAAAATACTTGTGGTTGATTTTGTATCTACTTTTTTTCTTTATCATACCATGTTTTATGTATGATTCTAAATCTTATAAAAATACATAAGCAATGTTTAGTATCCACCATTAATAATATTGATCAATATTTTCAAAATATTTCATGAATCATTTTTAGATCCTATCACATAATCCATTCAATGAATATATACTTAGTAATATTTTGGGAACTAGTAATTATAAATTTTTGGGACAATTTAGAAATATTAAAATAAAATTTCTCTATTAAATATTGTTATACCAATGAATCCCTATTAATCCATAGAAACCACACATCCCATGTAATTTCTATTTATATTTATTAACTTATTTTATATTTTATTTCCACATACTTGAATTGGATCTAGCACTGACAAATCTTCTAAACTAAACTTTGTTTCGATCTGTAATATAATTTATATGGTAAGGGAAAATTATTTTTGATAAATACTATTTTATTTTATAAAACCCTTTTTATAAAGTAAGATTTTATTATTAAAACCCCTTTTTAGTGGAATTTGTTTCACTGTTTTATGTCATAACTTTCATTCAAATACCCATTTAAAATTATAGAAGTTTTTAAAATAGAATTTCATATTCTGAGTTCATGGATGGGTTTTCTAGAGATAAATTTAATTATTTTATATAATAAACACCCTATTAATTATATACATTAAATTAATTATTATAGTTATTTAAATGATCTATATTTATCATTTAAATTCCATAATTTCATTAAATGTAGTTTCATAATTTAATTTTTTTGTTTTATATAAATCATTTTTATGTGCTTCTTATGAATTATTTATTTCTTATTATATTTATGGAAGTATGGATTTTCCTTAAAGGAAACATTAGTTAAATTTTATGATAAATATAAATATTTCCTTCATAAATTTTTATATATAGACATGATGCTTCTAGAAGGTTATTTAATGGATTTATAATGAGAATGTAAAGCTTTACAAAAATGGTTCATTTCATATTTGGTACTTTGGAGTTTATTATGATAATGAGGTATAGAGAGTGAACACACACCTTTAAGGGGTATTTATCATAAAAGTTATATTATATGTGGCTATAATGGGTTCTTGATGTATTCTTAGTAATATTATATTCCTTAATATATATTATATTAATAAGGAATTTGTTTATTTTTTCAAAGGAGAAGTTAAATTTTTTTAAAGAACTTAATATTTTTTAATTTAATGTGTTTTTAAGATAAAATGTATTTAATGAGTTTTAAAAATAATCCCTTATGGGTAATTAAACAATTAATTTTCAAATTATAAAATATTTATTATATCAAATGATTTATATTTTATTTAAAAGGAAAAACATTATAAGTTGGATTAATATTTTTTTAATGTGAAATGATAACACCTCTTATTTTAAAACCCTTACTGAGAAATTTTGTGCCCATCCAACATTTTAAAATATTTTTCACTTAACTTTAACATTAGTATAATTAACCCCATATTAATACATCAATTAAGGTGTTAGTTTGGGTTAATTTGAGATAAACTTTTAAAAAATATTATAAAAAATAGTTCAAAATTTGTTTTGAAATGGGTTTGTTTTAAGGTTTTATAATCCTAAAAAGATAGTTTCCTAAAAGAACATATATAATGTATTAAACTCAATTTCTATTTATGATAAAAAATTTAACTTTTTGAAATTGGGTTACTTTATTTGGTATTAAAAAAAATTTTAAATAAGGTTTTTAGTACTAGATCCAGGTGTACATGTTTGGGGTTTCTATACAAAAGCTATCATCACGTTCATCATTTAACCTGAGAGTAGATTGATATTCCTTTCCCAATAAATGTTTATATTATTGAGACTATTCCAAAAAATATGATAGAAACTTCATAATATATTGGATCATCACTTAATAGTGAAATAAGTAGTTTTGAGTGTGTGTTGATTGAATAGTTTCATTAATTTCCTTATATTTTCTTTCACAAAAACACCCATATTTATGTTGCTAATAAAGGTACTTCAATTTCATTTCAGGATATTAATTATTGTATTAATTATTTTCATTCTTAAAATATATTTAGTTTCAAATCTAAGGGTGGAAATTTTTTATCAATGGAGAATTATTCTGGATGTGTGTTATAAGTAATCCAGAATCATTGTCCCTACCCAACGATTGTAAGCCAAATGTATGGTTCTAAAGCCCTATGTTTGGAAATAATATATGGATTAGATAAGGATCTATGTTCTAAAAGTTTGGATAATGAAATATATATTTAATAATAAATCCTATTTTGAGATATTATACTTTGGTTCGACAACCCAACGTTTTGAAGCTAATTGTTTTCTGTCAAATGTACTTTTGGAGTTATCTTGTGTTTTACATTGTAAAAAAGATAGAATAATTCCAATATATTTTCTTATTTCTATATAATTGTCTTTTTGGAATTAAATATCTCTATAATTTTTTTGAATACCAATTCAACAGATCATGTTCAATAGGTTAAACCATTCCTGTTACAAAGGGATGTTGTGATTATTTTTGAATGCTCTGATTTCAAATAATCATGATTTCTCATGAATTTTTGTTCGACATTTTTGACCTGAAGGAAGTTTTGTTGGTGTGATAAATACGGGGATTTTCATTTTATAAATACATAGATATTATTCTTATGAATATGTAGAGATGTGATTTTAAAAATTAAGAATGTTGCACCACCATCAGAGCTACACTTTAGAAACATACATGTTTTGATCCTAATTTATTTAACAACTATTTTTGTTGCTACAATTGTATTTCACTATTAATATTATTCTATATTTTTGAAAAATTAATTATCATAGATACACATTGGAGATGTATATTTTTTATGTAAAGACCCGTAAAATTCAAGGAAATTTTTTTCTTAATTTTCTTTAGAATTTTACAAGAGCGCGGTTTCAGACGGCACCTGATTCCGAGGCCCGGAGCGCCCGGAATTAATTTCCGATGTTTGGCTCGGGTACGTTCAGTAAACGAACGAGCGGAAATTCCTAACTTTTGATCCGGTGCTCGGAATTGAAATCCGAGGGCACCGATGAACTCGCAGCGCCGATATTCGCTTAATGAAACCTTATCGGGAGTTGCGTTTGTTGCGGGTTGAAAGTTACGTTTTGGGGTTTTTCAGTTAAGTTAAATAAAATTTGTGTAAGACAAATTTTATTTTAACTTATTTAAAAACCTACCAAAGGAGGTTGGGAGTGGGACCCACACCCACTTAACCTCCCTTGGGAGGATTAAGTGTGTTGGGGCCCACACGAACCCCCCCCCCTTTTCTTTTCAAATCCTCCCAACTCCTTTAACGCCTCTTTTAATGGCTTAGGTTACCCTTAATTAATTTTGGGGAGTTAAACTCTTTTGAATTTCAAACTTTTGAAATTCTTTTGAGTTTTGTGTTAATAAAATAAGATGTAATCTTATTTGTTTATGGGTTGTTGGTTTATTCCCTTGAGAACTTTTTGAGAGCTCCTCTTCATCTTCTCCGGCGAAGAACGTCTTCATCCTCAACGAAGAACGACAACTCTTCGTCAAGGATCATCGACTCGGCGACCCGGTATCTTCGGACCTCTTCTTCCTCCTCAGACCTTCTTCGTCGGTAAACGAAGATCCGCCAACGTCGTGTCTCTTCGGGCATAACACTTCGTCAACGGATTTGACGAACGACGACCGCGACGCCCGACCTCCGCGACGCCGTCTTCCGCGGGACGTAGACGATTCTTCGAATCTTAAACCCGAGGTAGGGGTTGTCATTTTCTTTTGGTTTCCTTATTTTATTCTTGATCATGATTTTATCAAGACTAACGTGTGACTTGATTTATTTTAAGTTGCGTTTTTATTTTAACGTGAGGGGGGCCGGACCGCACGAACACGGCCGAACCCCCCTCCATCGTTCTTGTTTAATTATTTTGCGGAGGAAAGCAAGTGGCGTGGTGCCGTCGCACCACGCGGATGAACGTGCGAATATCTTACGCGATGCCGTCACACGCACCTTGGAAGTAACAACAAGAACACGACGCCGTCGCGCCGCGTTGAATATTATCAAAGCACGGCGAAGGGACGCGGTGCCGTCGCACTGCGCCGGATGACGAACGCCGCGGCCGGTTCCGGGCCGCGGCGGGACGAGAAGACCGCGGCCGGTTCCAGGCTGCGGCGGGACGAGAAGACCGCGGCCGGTTCCGGGCCGCGGCGGGACGAGGAGACCGCGGCCGGTTCCGGGCCGCGGCGGAAGGAAAGACCGGCGGCCGGGCCGCCGGCGTCGGAAGTCGAGGGCGGGACCGGAATTTCCGGTCCCGTTGGTAAAAACCGGCCGGCCAGCTGGCCGGCCGGATGTCACAAACCGGGGGAATAAATCCCCCGGCTGGTTTAACAAACCCCCCTCTTAATGAGGGGGGCGGTTCATTTAAGGAGGGGGGGGCAACAGCCCCCCCGGTTCGTCCAGCCGGCCCCCACTTGCGGGGGCCGTTTGTTGCAAAGGCACGGCTCAAAGCCGTGCCGCCTTGACAAAGCAGCGGGGGCAATCAAGCCCCCCGCGTGCCACCCGCGTGCGCCGCGGCCCGCCGCCGCGCCGCCCCCGGGGGGGGGGGGGGGGGGGGGGGGGGGGGTCGGGCCGGGTCGGCCCGGACCCCGACCCCCCCATTTCGAATCAGATTCGGTTTTTGGCCCATAACTTGAGCCTCGGACCTCCAAATGACGAACCGTCTGCGGCAACGCGATCCTTGTATCGAGACGGTCGTTCGGTATATCGCACTCAAGGTTTCGGTTTTCTTTGAGTTCGGCCGGGTTGGTTCGTTCACGAAACCAACCGGGACTTCGGAGCGGAAACGCTCATATCTTGAGCTACGGACGTCCGATTGATGTGCCGTCAGTCGCGTAGTGTTCCTCTTAGTGAGACGGATCTTTTGGCATACTCCGCCCGAGGTTTGGACGCAGGTGGAGTACGGTCGGGTTGGTTTTGCCTTAAAAACCAACCGGGCCCCGGAGACGAAAATGCCAATAACTCTCAGACCGGGCGTCCGATCGACGCGCCGTCTGTTACGTTGAGTTCCTGTTGACGTTACGGAACTTTTGGATACATCAACTTCGGTCTTCGTGACAGTTGATGTATCAGCCTCTCGGCTCGTGGAGCGGACCCTCCGTACGAGTTTGCTGTGTGCGGGAACCCTAGTGCTGGCTGCGACTGTTCTACTGCTACGACTGCTACTGTGACTGCGACGACGACAGTACAGAGATCCTGTGTGGATTTGACGACGACAGTACAGAGATCCTGTGTGGATTTGACGACGACAGTACAGAGATCCTGTGTGGATTTGACGACGACAGTATAGAGATCCTATGTGGATTCGACGACGACGACATCAGCACTCAGCGATCCTACGTGGATCAGTGCTACAGGTCCTGTGTGGGCCCGATCCTGTGTGGGTCCTTGCGCTCAGCGGTTCTGTGTGAGCCAGCGCCTACAGGTTCTGTGTGAGCCCGATCCTGTGTGGGTCTTCTACGGGGGTTAGTTACCTATCGATCCTTCGTGGGTCCGACGACTTAGATGGATCAGTGATCATCTTTATCGTCCTTGAAGAAGTGTACCTGTGTGAGCTGAATCCTGTTGCTTTCCTGTGTGGAATGTGTTGTGCAATCCTGTGTGGATTATGATTTGCTTTCCTATGTGGAATACGTATACTTTCCTGCGTGGACTGAGTAGTACTTGGGCTCGGAGGTTGGAGCGTATTAGAATTGATGACTTAGGTATATGTATGGGCATATACCTAAGCAGTGTCGGTTGTTACTTCGTGATTTTACTTTTCTTCGTGATTTATCCTTTGTGGATTTGAGAGACCTTCAGGGGTCTCGGGGTCCCTACTGAGTAGCTTATACTCACCCCTGCACGGGCTTTGCCCGCACCACGTTGTGTTGGTTGCAGACGACGGACAACGTTGACCTTAGCTGAGGCTTGCAGAGCGGGACGGTACCCGGAGGTGGACCACTGGGTGAGACGTGCACGGAGCGGACGGTGGGACCCTTGGAGCAGAGGAGCTATCTGTACCCACCCTTCAGGTGGGATTTCCAGTGGACAGCTCGGAGTAGCGGCTTTTACTTTTCAGTTGCTGTTTTTCCCTTTTTGAGTTGTACTTTACTTTCAGTTTGGGTTTGTATACTGGCCCATTTACTTTTCCGCACTTTCAGTTGTACTCTGCTTGCTTAGTGTTTACTTTCCGCTTGTTTACTCTGTGGTGTGTATTTACTTTTCAAAGGCAATGCCTTCCCTTTTTACCGGGATTTACGCCTTGGTGCTAGTCGCCAGCCCCTGGCCTATGGAAGGCGGGCTTGGGGTAGTCACGGCACGGACCCCGAGGGCGGGTCGTGACATTTTATTATTTTCCCACTGTTTCACCAAATACTGTGTAAAGAAATCCTATATAATGGTGTAGAATATTTTTATGTTGTAGGGTTTATTAAAGAACATATAGAACTAATAGTTGTTTTTACAACAATATCCTAAATATATTTAAACATCTATCCCCCAATATATTGTTTTTATAGTATTGTATGATTATACTCAGTTATTGGTGTAGTGTTAGCTTCTCATACTAAGCTATGGATATTTAAGTTCCCATGAAAAGAACCATAAGGCCTATAAAATCCTTGATTATATTGTGTCAACTACCTACACATAGTCATAAAAGGCTAATAAAAAAATTACTTACTGTTGAAAATCACCAAAATCATGGAGAGGGCACCAGTGGAGTGGACTATATGATATTTATTCCATAAACCAATATACATCACCAGGTTCCTTCCCTTATTTCTTTCCATTTCACACTCATAATTCAATGATATGGAATGATTCAATTAATAATGGAAAGGGAATTTAGTTTTTGAATAATTATTTTTACGGAACATAACTCACCCATATTATGTGTTTATATTTTTCTTTTCAACCTAATAAGGTGTATCAATGGCTTGGATCTATTGGATATATTACACTTCTTGTATATCCATTAAAATTATATTATTTATATCTAATATCAACAAGTGGAATCATAGGATTTAATATAGTATATATGTTTTTTTGGATTTAACAATCATGATTTTAAAATATAGATGATGAAAAATCTCATTAGATGATCTTAGAGAAGGTATGTCAAAGATAATGTTTTTTATATAAATGGTGATAATTATGGATATAAGATAGTACAGAGGATTATTTATCTAAAAATATTGTAATAATTATTTATCTGTTGTTTGAAAATCCTTATAATAATTCTCAAGATTATCTAAAAAACGTAAATATGATCAAGGGAAGGATTATGATATTAATTCTAGAGCAATAAATGATATTGTAAAAAGATTAGAAACTGATTAATTTAATTGAGTATATCTATGTGAAACTACATATTATATGTAGAATATTTTTTTTGTCTATTATGAATGAACTAAAAAGGTTAGCCAACTAAAATAAATTAATGTAAAATTTAAATTTTATTCTTATAGGATTCAAGAAAATGTGAGCATTACATAGAAGAATAGAATACATGAGAATTTTATCAATGATATTGTTTTTATAAGAGAAATAATTAAACAATCACTCAATGATTTAAAATTTATATGAATCTTACAGTCTAAATGGGAAGGAATATCTTCTATAATTATAAAATCCACTTTTGTCTCAAAACTGACAATGAAATAATTGATAGGAAACCTGATGATGTATGAATATGAGATGCCTGTTTAAGTTGAAAATCATATTTATATAAAAAAGAATGATGCTACCCTTAGATATACTATGTATAAATAATATGATACAATCTATACATATTCAAGAAAATAATTATGTGATATTTCCAAAATATTTGAAAAACTATAAAATATGACGAGGAAAAAGAATAAGGAAGATAAATGTTATAAATATAAGAGAAAGGCCACATAAAATAAAATTTCAGGTGATTAAAGGTCAAAGGAAATATAATAAAAAATGGAAAGGTTTAAAAGTTCATCAGACTAAATAGAGTGATACTTATAAATAATGTGATGAATCTACTACAAACAATGATGTTGGGAATGGAAATAAAATGGTAAATCTATATTTTATGGCTCATAATTTTGATGTACACAATTATAACTCTCAAAATATTGATTCAGAAAATTTTTCTCATAATATACTTGATAAAACATTTTATGTGCTTGAAGAAAATTTTGAATCATTAATGTATTAGAATAAAAAACATTTAAAATATTAATATGATATAATTAAATATAATTATGTTTTAGGATAACAAATTTCAAATTTAATATCTAAATGTTTCTGTATTGGGTATAAAAGTAAAATTAAGGAGCAATTAAGAGAAGTTAATAATTTAAACATGTCTCGGTAATTATTTTTAAATGAAAAAAATAATTGAAAATATTATTATAAAAAATAATATTCATATAGGAAAACATGAAATACGTAGTAATAGAGAAAATCCAAAATTAAATAAAATTTATTTTATTCCTGATTCTCAAATTAAAATCAGATCAATAGTTAATTGTTTTTAGTTTGATATTAATGGAAACTATGAAAAATATTTCTATTTTAGAAGACCATCATTTTATGGTATTAATCATGATTATTATAAAAAATAATTATCTAATTTTAATTATAATGTATCTTATCAAAACAAACAAATTTGGATACCAAAAAAAGTTATAACAATGACAAACAAAAAAGTGTATGGGTACAAATAGAAACTTGTATTTAGTGTATTTCAATTATGTACCAATTGACATTATCTTTATAAAAATGACTTCCTAGTTATATATTATAGTTATTTTTTTGGAAACATCATGAATTCTAGACCAGTTAATCTAGAAAGTTTTTCATTTTCATAATAATGCATGACCTAAATGATTAACATATTTCATAAAGGGGAAGAAACAATTTTCAAAACACTTCTCACACTGCTATTTTATAAAATACATCAAAATACTAAAACCATGATTAAATTATACATTTGATTTAAAAAACTAATATTAATATATGTAACAATGTTACTAAATTATTAAAATATCCATAGACATTTTTCTATATATCTTACTCTATAAAATTTTCTTGGAAATTTATAATTCACGGGGATCCCCATGAAAATTGTTTTATGAAACACTATATTATAAATTTCATCCTACATTTTGTAATTTTTTTCATATAAATTTTATTCATTTACATTAATTTTACTTTTAAAAATATTTTTACTACATAATATTTTATTTTCAAAATTTATAATATGTTATGATTAATATGAATTTTGGATCTAGAATATGAAGATTAATCTATAAATGATAATAATGAAATGTATCTTCTTTTCATTTAGAACCTACAATCTTCTTTCTAAAACTCACATATACTTTTTCCATCCATTCTTGAAATATAAAATTAAAATACTACAGAATAAACTAGTTTGAGAAAAAAGAAGAGATTTAGAATTTCATGATCGGAGAAAAGTATTTCTCAAAAAAAGGTAAGGTACCTGTTTTTTATCTGTTTAGAGAGTAGTTAGTTTACTTTGTTAAGGATTCCTTGAAATAATCTTTTGGAAAAGATAATGAAATTGGTGGTTTTAAAGAACCATAAGTTTCATTTTCTCAAATAGGTTAAGACATAATTCCGTATAAAGAGTTTCAATTCTTGTTTAGTCTTTTAAATGAAGACGTAGTAATGCATCATGAATATATAAAAGTGTCTAGTAAATCATTTAATGAAATTTAAAAATATTTTCCCTAAAAACTATTTATGATACACTTCAAATCTATTATAAAAATATTATTAAAACATCACATTTTAAAAAAATGCATTGACAAATTAAAAGTGGAGATGATAATTCAAATAGAGATTATCATGTGAGAATATCTTACTAAGTTATATCTTGATGATGAAAAAGAGTTATTAGTTTAATAGTTCTCAACTTCTTAGTTTGTTTAGAGATTATAAGGCATTAAAATATGTATAGAACAAATGTCAAGAGTTATAGCTATTTTAAGTGAATAATTAAAAAGTTTAGATAGTGAAGATGATCAATTTTATCCTTCTAAATATCGATATTCCACTTAATCTTTGTATCTTATTCGATTTCATAGTTATATTTATATATATTTTATTTAAGTATATTATTAATTAAATTTTTTATTTATTTAATTTCAATGTCTCAAAAGTGGGATAAATTTATGATATAGTTATGATAAATTAAAGGGAAAGACAAAACAAATTAACAAAATAATTGTGAAAAATATATGGATGCAACTATGTTATCAAAATAGTAAAATATATATGGGAGAATATTCTATATAAAAATTATTTTATTTTTTAAAAAGAAAATATTTTTGAAATCTATTTATTCTAATTTGTTTAAAAAATTTCTACTATTTTTTTAATTTAATATTTTTATGGGATTTGTGATCATAAAAATGGGTAGATTGTTTAGAATGTATTGGTTCAACAATTTCCATAATTTATTTTTTATTTTGATTCTCACAAATACCATAATTTATTTTTTTTAATAAAGATAATTCAAATGAATTTTAAGATATTAATTAATGAAATAATTATTTTTACTCTAGAGGAATATAAAATCTTTAATCCATGAGTGGATATTTATTTTATAAATAGAAAATTATTCTAGAAGTTTGTTATATGTAATATGGAAACATTATTCATAACCTATATTTTTAATAAGAACATATGGTTTTTAAAACCTACCTTTAGAATGAATATATGGACAAAATACCCTATGTTGTTGTAGAAGATATGGATCAAGAACTGTGATTTTAATAAGTAAAATAAGTCTGATAAATTAATGTGTATTTCAATAACAAAACATTTTGAAGCTAACCATATGTTTCCAGTCATAAGTTTGGTGTTACCATATATATTTCATGATCAAATAATTATTTTATATTCAATATATTTTCTGAATTTTCTGAAATGGTTTTATTGAAATTAAATATCTCATTAAATCCCTTTAAAGACCAATTCAAAGTCTCATGTTCCACGGATTAGATCATTTTTATTTATAAGGGACGTTAAGACTCATTTTTAATGTTCTGAATTCATATATTTTTTATTTATCATGCAATATTTATGAACATGTTTGAACTGATGTAATTTGACCATTATGATAAATATTGATATGTTCATATTAAATATATGTATATATTATTCTTCATAATATATAGATTTATTCTTTTGAAAAATAATAATGTGTAATTTCCATCTGAGAAACACATTGTAGCCAAACTTTTTTTGATCCCAGTATTTTAACTATACATTCCACATATGTACTTCACTATTGATATTTTTATACAATTTCAAAAATTACTTATTAGAGATACACATTTGATAAATTCATGTTTTATCAAATGCACGGTGTTTTACCTATTATTTCTTAAAGAAATCTTGTTTAACATTGAAGAAAACATTGTTGATGTTATGTTTAATGGGGAATATATAGAACTCACAGTTTCGATTGAAACTGTGTTCTAAAGCATTTTCAACATCTATATTGTGATCTATTATTTGTGTTAACATAATGGATTCTCATACTCAGAATTTGGTGGAGGGTCATCCTCTCATTATATGTTGTGATCTATTATTTGTCTGTGTAGGGGGAGGATTCCTAACTTCCTCATCATGACCGGAGTCATGATTTCTATCCCTTCACTGATCCAGATTTGATTTCGGGCATTCTTACGATTAACCTCGACCTGAAGGTCCCAGGTATTCGGGAAGGAGACCCCGTGATTCCATTGTCGGTTCAGGAATTTACGGAGGCAGAGAGCTTACTGCATCTAACACTATTCACCTGATTTAGAAACATGAGGACTTCGGTGGATGAATTCTACTGGTTTTTCTTCGATAATTGGGGACTAAAAGAACGAGCAGTTGTCAGTCTTCTGGATAAAGGGAATTTGATATTGTAGTGTGCTTTGTCGGAGGGAATTGTTCTTGCTCTATCGTGTACGCCCAGGAAATGCAGTGGATGCGGCTACTATCTATTTTGGTAGAGCTACGACCTATACCTGAACCACGATTTTCCTATAGTTCCAGTTTGGGTTAGTCTTCCCCAACTTCATCTACAATTTCAGAATCCATCAATTCGACGTAAGCTAGGAAATCTTGTGGGTCATTTCCTCTGTGTGGATTCATGTACTGGTTTAGTTTGTTATCCGATCAACCCGCGCATGTGTGTGGAGGTGGATGTGTCAAGGCCGTGAGTTGAATCGTTGTGCATTGAAGCTGGGGAGGAAGTTCGGTGCAAAAAACTAGTGGTTTTTGATTATTGGGTGGAGTATTGCTCAACATGAAGAAGATTGGGTCACTCAGCTACTGTATGCAGAAGGGATGGTCATCAGGGGAAAGTGACATTGCATGGGAGGAAGGAGAACGATGCTATGAAACACAATCACTAAGCGGGCAGGACATTGTAGAATAGTTTTATGGTTAATCAATTCGAGGAACCCGCGATATTGGGGAATTTCGATCGGCCTAAGGAGGATTTGAGAGACTGGGACCTGGGTATTTTAGTGCGGACTGCTGAATTCCCTCCGTAGGTGTCTCAAGCTAAAGGTAAGAGTTTACTTTGGAAGGAAATTGAGGTTTAGTCCGAAGGGGTGGGAAAAGAACCTCAAAGAAAGTACAGTATTTCGGGGGTCAACGTTGAAACAGTGGGGAAGGCTACAGTTCAAAGTGTTGTTTAGACTCAAAACTACTTTCAGTGTTTGGACACCAATGAGCCTATTCAGGATACACCCGATGACCTGGATGGAGAAATTACATAAGATGTGGAGTCATAGGAGGAGACTAAGGCTCTTGAGGAGAAGCAAACACCTAGGAAGAAAAAAGGTAAAGGGCGGAAGGACTACTCCAATTTTCCAAAACCTATGGAAACAATATTAGGTAAAAAATAGAAAGCACCTGAGAAGGATATGTCTTCAGTCCTCATGGGTTTTTTTAGGAGAAGCCTCATGTTTCAGACCAGGAAAACAACAACATGGATAAATTTTCTTAAATGATAAATGATTCTAAAGAACCTATCATCCATTCTAAGGAGTAGATAGTGGAGGAATTTATTTATGTCAACATACCATAGGAAGAGGTGGAGATGATGGGGAGACATTTCAAGTGGTGGTCGATAGCGAGTAGGAAAATTGGATTGAAAAACAAGATATGATCTTGATCAGAGGATTTAATGATGGGAAAATCAACAAAGAAGAATATGTTGGAACGTGGGATAATATGGAATGTCATCTTGAAGATGTTATTGTCAATGACCTGGCAGCGAAGGTATGGCTTATGAACTAGAATATTTACAGAGAGGAAATCACCAACATGCTAAGGCTATGCTTTGATGGCTTTGCTTTCTCCTATGAAGCTTCACCTTCGGATTAATTGGGAATGGTTTATCACTTTTCCAAAAACGAGATTTTATAATAAAAAGTTAATTTTCAGTCAGTTTATAAAGAATCAAAAGGCCCTATAAAATCAATAATTGTAAGATTCCAATTTCCTGAATCGATTTTTAGATGTCCCTGAAAAAGGTATATACAAGTGAAAGTCACCATTCTCGTGGACAGAGTGTTGGTAGAGTAGACTAGGTGATCTTTATACTGTGAACTACTATACAAAATAGTGTTCTATTAATTTTTTATTTCCACTTCCAACTAATCATTATGTAAGAAGAAAATAATTTCTTTAATCTCAAGATGGAATTATATTTCCTATCATGTTTTTAAATGAACACAATTCACCCCAATTTGTGTCTTATTAATTTATATTTTAACGTAACAAGTGGTATCAAAGGTTGGGCTAGGTCTGATATATTTTTCTTTTTTTGTAAATCCTTGAAAATTATTCTACTTATATCAGATATCAACATTTGGAATAAAATTATATACCATATTAGATATATTTATTTTGGCTCTAAAAAACCGAGGTTAAATATCTATATGAATAAAAATATCAATTACTGATCTTAGAGAATGTATATCAATGACCCAAGCTCTTTATTTCAATGGTGATAATTATGAATGCTGAAAAGAATGCTTGATTTTTTATCTAAAAAAGATTCAAATTATAGTTTAGTTGATGTTAGTCAAGTCTTATGAAATTCCTAATTATTATCTTGAATAATGTAATGATGATCATGAGAATGATATGTTCTTAATTCGAGAGAAATGAATATTATTTTCTGTGGTTTTGGAACTAATGAATTTAATCAAGTATCTCTGCATGAAACTACATATGAGATGTGATAGACCATTTTTTTCTTATTAAGGATATAAAAATTTAAGAAAAATAGAATTCAACACTGAAAAATTTAAATTTTATTATTTTAAGATGCAAGAAAATGGGAGAAATATTCAGATGATGGAATATTCAGAGAAGTTGTCGATGGTATTTCTTCCATCGGAGAACTGATAAGATAATCAGAAAAATATTTAAAAGTTATAATATTATTACCCTCTAAATTAAATTGGATATCTTCAATAATATTACAATCCATTCAGTTCTTATAACTGAAAATTAAATAATTTATTTGAACCCTGATGATGTATGAGGTTGAGATGAAAACTAAAGTTGAAAATCAAATTTTTAACAAAAAGGAAGATGATACATTTAGAACTACCATAGATGAATCTACTAATTCAAACTATCTAGTTTCAATAAATTAGTTATCAAATATTTATATAATATTTGAAGAACTGTAAAACATATGGAGGAAGAACAATACGGAAAATAGATGTTATGAATGTAAGGATAAAGGGAAATTAAAATCGAATTATACTATGATTAAAAATAATAATAAATATAATTAAAAAAAGGAAAAGATAGAATGTTTTGAAGAATAAATTGAGTGATATTTATGACTTTAGAGATGAATATAATAGAAACCCTAAAGCTAATAATGGAAATCAATTGGTAATTCTTTTCTTTTTGGAAAATGATGATGATGGACAAACTTTTAACTCTCAAAATTCCGATTCAGAATTATTTTCTTATAAAGGCTTAATAACTAATTTTTATTCTTCTTGATAAATTTAAATCATTAAATAAGGATCATAAAAAAATTATAAAATCTTATGATATTTTTTATAAAGATAAATAATGTAAAACAAAAAAATCTATTTTTAATCTATATGTTTTTTTATTTATTAAAAAACTAAAATTTTGAAACTATTAGAAGAAGTTAATTCATTAAATCAATACTCATGTATTATTATTAAAGGAGAAAAATATTCATAGAAAATTCATATAAAAATAAAATTAATTAAAGAAAAAGGAATTTGTATTAATGGAGATAAGATAAAAATTATATTGAATTATATTATACCTTGTTATAAAATTAAAATCATGTCCACTGTTAGATGTTTTTATTATGGTATTAGTGTAAGCTATTCAAATAACTACTATTTAAGAAATATTCAATTTTCTCGTATTATATATATTTTTCATTTAAATGAATTATTTAACATTAATTAAAAAATATCTTCTCAAATTAAACTGATTTTGTTATAGGAAATTTTAATTTATTATAATACTGAACTGAAAAGTATATGGGTACCCAAATACACATGATTTTAATATGATGTTGGTATGCACCATGAGGTATAATTATTATATCATTGAGTAACTGATTATAGATTAAGTATATTTATATTTGTTAGGTAACTTCCAAAAAGATGAAACTGTTAACCCTATAATTTTTTCATTTCCATCATAACACTTGATTTAAATCCTTTAACTGGATTATAAATGGGGATAAAAATTTTTAAAATCTTTTCTCACTCTATTATTTAATGAGATGCATGAAATTGTTTAAACGTTTATTACCATTGGATCCTATGCTGAGGTTGATGACACTATTGTTTCAATGATCCCAAAATAATTTTTATTATGTTGTCAATAAGATTTATGTTTTATTATATCATTCTAAATTTTAATATAGATAAGTGAAAATATGGTGAAGTCTGGGAAATAATCACTATTGAAGTAGAGTTACCACCAATAAGTCTCATCGCCAAGGAAGTGTCACCACTGATTAAAACCTAACTCCAAGGATGAGTCACCTCAAAGGATAACTCACCATTTGTATCTGAATCAGTTAATTATGGGAAACAATCATTATTGGAAATGAGTCATCGCAAGAACAAAAAAAAATGTTTTGGAATGTATCATCGCCATCCTGAGCCACGTCATGTTCCTGATTCACCATTATCATTACACACCACCAAATTCTGAAACATTCCTGAGTGTGTCTCAAGGAAAGATCTTGAAACAGCCAGACATTGTCTCATTGTTGGATTGAGTCACCGCTAGTTCAAGACACTACCACACTGTGTCACCATTCTAAATACTCATCACTATTGATTTATATTTATTTTGAATTAAATTCATCTAATAGATATTTAAAATAATTTAATTCCCAAAAATATTTTAATTATTTTTTCTTAATTTCTCGTCATAGATGCATTAAAATTGGTTTTAAAATGACATGTACATTGAGAATAATATTCAGTGTATTATCATTACTTCTACTGCTACGACTTCTAATAAGAGTTCAAGAACACTCCCTCATATAGGTATATGAGGTTCTGAAAAATAAAGATACATACACACGTGAAATGATTTGAACTATTTTGAAATAACTGAAGAGTGAATACAGGTTTCCTTTTACTTACAAACCACTATGAATGTGAAACATAATGAAAATTCAGATCCTATAGTCAGAAGAAATAGTTTATGATACTCTGTTGTACTGAAAATTTCAGAAAATTAACTCGTGCTACCATTTAGTGCACACTCAGAGAGTCACAAGTTTTAAATCATATCCTACATAGAAACAAAATAATTATACATCATTTATTCTCTCTCTTTTCTTACTTATCTTTTCATTATGAGAAGTTTTTGTATAATCTTTATTTCTAAACACAATATCTCTTTGCTTAAACTATAATAAAATTATATATCCTCTCAAATAATTTTTCTCATTGTCTCATAGGAATACTATGGAAGAGGCCCCTCTATGTTCTAGATATATTTATTGTTGTAATACCCAATCCTGGTTGTGGTCAGTGTTTATTTTATATAAACATCTTGGAAGAAGGTGATTTCTATGTGGAGAGGACTAAGTCTCATCTTGAGACTGAACCTCTTGTATTCATTTCCACTACATATTTTGTTTTATTTTTTTATTTAAACACAATATATTTAAACTACCCAAAAAATAAATACTTTTATAGTTAAAATTAATTTGTGTATATATAATATTTTGATTTAGTAAATTGATTTTAGAGGTGAATGTAATACAATATATTGTTTTTACTAAGACCTAATCAATATTTGAGGATTCATTTAAATGGTCAAGACTTATATCTATTAGTTGTTTTGGTTTATTGGGATGTTTTAAAATTAATTAGGGTATTTTATCCAAATCATGTTTTTAAAAAAATTATTGGGTACTCAATTCACGCCCACTTGAGATACTCACTTTGACCAAAATTTGATATTAAAGGTGATAGTTTTGGAATCAAATTTTTTCAAAAAAAATTCAACTATGATTTTTATTTGAAATTTAAATATATTAGACTTATTTTATTTTTAAGTTTATTTCATTAAATTAATAATAGATAATATGGTTCTTCTACTAAAATATCTCTTTTTTAAATGGTATTAATTTATCCCACTAGAAAATTTAGATGAAATTTCATATAGAGTAAGGGTTCTGAAATTTGGACTGCTATATAGAATAGATAAAGACTACCTACAACTGATAGATTAACATGGGATGAAGATACCAAACATGTTTATACTAATTATTAAAAAAAAATGAATTCCATTTATTTTGATTTAGGATATGATGATTTTAAAAGATTTTCGACTAAGAAAACTGCATTTGAAATATGGGAAACATTTGATGTTTCTCATTAAGGAACAAAAAAAATTAAAGAGATGATATTGAATAGATATAAAATTAAATATGATAATTTTAAAATTATCCATGAGGAATTAATTTATGATATGTATATCATGTTTAATGAAATAGTGTACACCATGAGATAACTGGAAAATCCATTATCTGACAAGGATTAAATTATGATACTCCTCAAATGTCTTACTGAAAGATGGATACAAACATCAGTTTTAATCAGAGAATCCTATGATAATATAAAACTCCCTGTTATGGAGTTAATTGGAAAAGTAATTATGTATGAAGAAGAGTTAAAATTCAATAGAGAAGAAGTTGGTGAGATAAAAATAAAATTTTAGATTTCAAGTCTACTCCATCCAAACAATAGGAAAAAATAAAATTTACAATCTGAACGTTTTAGTTATAGTGATGAGGAGATGACCCATTTGGCCAAAATATTTAATAAGTTATATAGAATGAAGAAAATTTTTAGACAACTTATTTATAAAGGAAAGTACGACAGTAAAGGTGACTAGAAGAGAAATTGGAAAAAATATGGCAAGACTAATGAAGTTACCTAATATGAATGCATGCACGAAGGACATGTTAAGAAATAGTGTCCAAAATTAAAATATAAGAAGATGTATAAGGATATGGAAAAAATTCATGAAATCCATGAAATAAACATGGAGTGTCTCTAAGAATAGCTTCAGTGACATCGACTCTAATCCGGAATAAATTTCTGGCTGATCCAATATGTGATTCATAAAAAAGTTCCTAAGTTACCCACTGTATCATCTATACATATTTTAGATCACATTGAAATTAAACACAATGATGATTATATGTCTCAAGAATAAATGTTTAAATATTGCAACATGCTTGATGAAACATTTAATAGACATAAAGATAGATATAAATATATGAAAAAAAATTATTCTGTATTAAATATTAAATCTTTTTTATTTACTGAAAAAGAGAAGAATGATCAACTATTAAAAGAAAACATTGAACATAAAATTTTCAATTAAAAAATTAAGAAGGATTTAGAAATGTTTACCAATGGAAGATAAAAGAATACATACATTCTAGGTAGAAATATTTCTACAAATTATGTTACTGGTCAAGGATACAATCCTTGACATAGAAGAATAGTCAAGAGAACATTTGTACCTAAGTCTAATTTCAAAAGTTCCACAAAAATTTATTATTATAAAGGAAAAACAATGAATTCATTTTGATAATCTTATAGTTTTTTTATAATAGACAATCTAAAAAATTATACGCTCACAAATCATTTAGTACTAACACATCTGGACCCTAGAAAATATGGGTACCAAAATAATTTCTTATAGGAATTTTGTTTTATAGGAGAGATTCTTGAAGATATCCTATAGAAGCATGTGGTACTTGTATAGGGTATATTCATGGAATACGATTGACTAACTGAAAATTACTTTTTTTTATTATCCAAACACTTTTGAGGCCAAAAGTGAGAAACCATAGAGACAGTTTGAACAATGAAAAGGAGTACACAAGATAAAAAACATCCAAGGAAAACCACCAGACCTACCCCTCCCCGGTAGATAATCTTGCAGAAAAGCCTCACCAATGTATGAAATTTCAGCAAAAAGTCCCGTGAAGAAGTGCCTTGGCATGGTACCAATGGAAAAGCCATACCCTCTCATCATACCACTCCAAATGACCTACATTTGTAAAGGCTTCATGCTCTGGTCCCCCTCTGGTGCTGGTCCAAGTAGCAATATTGAAAAATCACCAAAGAACAAAACAAAGACACACAACCAGAGCCCAAGGGTTGAACCTCAACCAACCCTCTCGAAAACCTATCCAAATCCACCATTAACCAGGATCATTAAAGAGGAACTTAATATTACCTGAATCTCTCTCCTTAAAACGTTTCCAGGATAGGGATGGAACATGTAGATAATCCACCTCTATAATCACTTTATCTAACGTAGAATCAAGTTGACCCCATGTCTGAATGTACTCTTCAATACTGATTATCCCTCTGTTGAAACCACCAACCAGAATGGAGTCTTGTCTGTCAATCCATGTATATTGTTCTTCATTAAGAGACACATACAATGACCTCCCCATCATCCTGGCTACCTCCTCCTCCTATGCATTGAGAATCAAGGTCTGATCCATCACTTCTTCTTCAGAGATTAGAAAGAGAACCATGTCTTGTTCACTCTTTTTGTATAAAGGCTCCTTTTCATTCTTTTTGTCATTCATCTTCTTCGCAGATGGTGTCTTAAGAGGCAGAGGGAAGGAGTAGTAGTCTATCTTCCCCTTCTTCTTTCCGAAACCATTATTACTCTTTGTACGCAACTCCCCATCTGCAATTTGACCATGCTCAATCCCCTTGGATACCTCCATTCGTACCCGTCTCCTCCAGTGGTGGAAATAGGGACAACATCCACATCTGCCTCTATGAGTCATTCAAACCTATTACAAAAGGGAATCAAGGTATGGTTCGGGGTTAGTTCCCCTCCCTCCTTCACCATATTATAAGTCCCTCCAGTAGTATCCTCATTATCGCCTAACAGAGTGTTATCCATACTGAAAACAACCTCCCCATCCGTCGTCAACATACCAGGATTCTCAGCAAGGCTTGGTCAAATGAAACCACACCCCATGAACTGTGGTTGTTGGAAAAACTCTTCAAGAACCACACTCTGCGTAGCACAATTAGTCTGTATTCCAGTACACTCCACATTGATACCAGGAATGGATTCACCTGCGATTTGATCTTGGTCATTCCTGGCCACTTCATTTCCATTATGCCATGTGACAGGTCTGCTCCCACCACTTAGGTCACCTATCAGTCTGCTAAATACATCTTTAACTTTCGGATTAGCAGGAAAATTCTGAGATTTCTCCTTCCTCGCTTGGTTGGAACCAAAAGACAGCCCCGTGCCCATAGCATTTGAGCCAGTCCTAGCATCACCTTTGTCCTGGAATGCAAACTGAGCCACCATAGCGGCACTCAGTGGACCACTTCCCACACCTAGCCTACTGCATCCAACCCCACCAGTTACTTTGGCTATAACACCCCCATCACACCGTTCATAGGAGTGCCATGACTACCATTGCACACATCCTTCATAAATTCAGAAATATTAGCTTCCTACCTATAACTCTCTAAAGAGTGACCCAACTGGTTGCAAACCTTACAGAACTAAAACCACGACTCATATACTAGAGGTTTCTTACACGATAATTCTTCCCTGAAGGTAATCCAGACGAAGTCTAATGGAGCCTTTGATGCATCCACCTCCACACACACACTAGGATTAATCAGGCGGGAGACCTCATTAGTCTGGCTATCCAAACACAAATATCTACCCATAAGGTTCCCAAGGGTTTTAACAATTGATGGATTCTGAAATGGAAGCGGAAGATTTGGAAAACTTACCCAGGCCACCACTGATGGAGAATCATGTATCACGTGAAAGTCATACGACCACTAGGACTGGAAGAATCGCGAGCCGTTGCAGATGTGGGGATCCCTCGACCATGCTTTTAAATGGAATAAAATTGGAAACTACTCATGTTCCAAGAGCTTAATAAAGGGTGATGGTGGTCATGTAAACCATTCTAATAATTCGAAAGGTAAAATCATCTACCTTGAAAAAATTTATATCACTGAGTTTATTTGATTTATAATTTTCTCTTTTTCAATAGTTTGAAGTATACTTTTATTATCATCTAAGAATTGTGAGATAATGTGTTTCAGGTTAAATTTAAAAATAATGCACGCAATTTTTTTATTCTATTTTTTTGTAGTATTTAATGATTTTAAAAATAACAATTTTTAGACTGTTTTCTTAATTATTTGATTTCTCAAATTGTTTTTAACTTGAGTATGTTTCACAATGAATATTTACTTTGTCATATGATACCAGGTCACTATAATTTTTACCCACTCATAATGTTTACTAGGAATGTTTTAGTCAGGGGTCTACCAAAACAAGAGTTCTCAACCGAGAAATTATATAACCATTATCAAAAAGGGAATCAAAACAAAATTTCTTTTAAATTAAAGAAAGATGTTTCAACTTCTTAATGTCTTTATATGGTTCACATGGACTTGTTAAGACAATCTATATTTTCTAGTCTTAATGGGAAGCACTATTTTCATATACTAGTAGATGATTTTTCTCAGTATACATGGGTTTAATTTTTTTACTTCAAAAAAGTGAATAATTTTTTTATTTTACCATGTATGTAGGATCTATCAAAAAAATACATGAACTTAGAATTAAGACATTAATAATTGACCATAGTCATGATTTTAAGAATCAAGACATTGAATTTTTGTTCACAAAATGGGTTTCATTATAACATCTCTACTCTTAGAACCCCTTAGAAGAATGGAGTTTTTGAAATAATAAATAAAACACTTAAATAAATATGATGTAATATGCTATGTGAATATGAATCACCAATCTATTTTTGTACAGAGTATGTAAATACAACCGAAAATATAATCAATATAGTTTTAATTAGAAATATCTAGAAGAAAACCCCTTATGATTTTTAAAGAATGAGAAATATTAAGGTTAATAAATTTAATGTTTTTATATAAAATTTCATTATTCTAAACGCTATGTATAATCTATAAAAAAATTATTTTAAAATTGATGAAGACATTTTCATTGGTTATTCAACATCTAGTAAATATTATAGAGTTATCAATAAAATAATGAAGATTGAGGATGATTCGGTTCACATCATTTTTAATGAGGAAAATCTAAATGAGACTTAGAATTATTTAGAAAACCTTGAAGATAATTTATCTTCTCTAAACATAAATTCCAAAACACTTGATTCTACTATGAAATAATCAATCGTGTTCAGGAATATTTAGAGAAATTATAGAACCCAAACCTATATAAGAACTAAATGTTAACATAACTTATTTTTCTTAGACCTACTAGGAACGTTAAATACTATCTTTTTTATGTTTTTGTTGGAAACCTAGATAGCGGTACACAGACTAGTGCTTATCTGAGATATTGGGTTGAACAAAAAACATATTTCTCACAACATTATCCTAGGAACATGAATGATGAAATCAATGATGAATTCTGGGAAATAGATATTCAAGAAGAGCTAAATCAATTTGAAATACACAATGTATGGGAACTTTTTTATATAACTAAAGACAAATTTACATTAGGTACTAAATGGGAATTTCAAAACAGGTTTGATGAATCAAGAACTATATTGAGGAATAAAAACTGGTTGTTGCGAAAATTTATAGTCAAGAAGCAGGAATAGACTATGGGTAGAAATTTTTAGTAGTATCTAAACTTGAATCTATTATAATACGACTTAATAATGAAACACATATAGATTTAAATATATATAAAATGGATATTATGTGAGCATTCTTAAAAGGGTATACATTTGAGGATATCTATTTCAAAAACCCCATCGATTTAAATATTATAATGTTCCAAATCTGGTTTTCAAATCAATAAAAGAATTATATGGATCGAAACATGCTCAAAGAGATTAGTAAGATAAGAACATCACTTTTCTTATTTAAAAAGGTTTTTCAAAAGGTATAGATGATCCTACAATTCATTTAAAATGAATTTCAAAATAATTTTTAATTTCAAAAATTTATTTATATGATATTATTTTTGGATCTTCCAAACAATTCTTCATATACTGATTTTTCATAAATGATGAAAAAGAAGTTTGAAACAAGTTAATGGTTGAACTAAAATTAATTATTTCTTTTTAGATTATTTAAGATAAATAATTAATTATTTTAAATCAAAGTAAATATAATAATGATCTTTTAAAATGTTTTAATATGGATAACACTAAGAGTACTGATACTCCTATGAGCACTACCTGATAATTGGAACATGATGATGCTGGGAAACTAGTGGATCAAACCAGTTATAGATTTACGATTATAATTTCTTTCTATATCACTACTATCCAACCTAATATTATTTTTAGTGTGTGAATGTGTTCTCATTTTCTAGAAAACCAAAAGGGTCACACTTTGTTACTATAAAAATAATTTTCAAATACCTCAAATTTACTACCAATTTAGGACTATTTTAACAAAGAGGTCAAAACTATGACTTATATAGTCATATAGATGAATATTTTGGTGGTTTTATGTTTATTTGAAAAATAACAAGTAGAAAATGTTTCCCTTTGGGGAGGTCTCTAGATTCTTGGTGTAGTATGAATTTTTTTAACTGGCTACTGCTAAAGAAAAATGTGTAGGTGCAAGTAGTTTTTGTTCACAAATATTTTGTATGAAACACACATTACTATAATAGGGATATCAATTAGGAAATGTTCCTATAAAATGTGATAACACAATTTATATAAATATTACTAGAAATATAGTGTCACGTTCTAGAAAAAATCATATTGACATGTTACACCAATTTTTGAGAGATCATTTTCAAAATTGTGATATCACTCTTGACTGAATTTTTACTAAACATCAGATTGTTGATATTTTTACAAAACCTTTGAATTATAAGAGAATGAATTACATCAAATATTAGTTTGATATAATTAATTTTTGTTAAGTTTAATTTCCTGGGACTCACTGTTGGTGTATTTCTTACTATTGTAAATGTGTCACCATTGTGAATGACTCACTGTTGATACTTCTCACCATTAATAATTCTCACTTTTGATACTTCCCAGTGTTGATACTTCTCACTGTTGAAATTTCTCAGCGTTAGTACTTCTCACTGTTGATACGAATCACCATTGATACTTATCATCATTGAAACTTATCACAGTTGATATTACACCTTATTGGGATGTCTCACTGTTGAACTTCATGATATTGTAATTTTTACTTGTTTTTAATTCAACATTACTAACATTATTTATTAAATATTTAAATTTTAACAAACTCAAATTCAATTACGAGTTTTTTATTATAATTTTCTATCAATATATTTAATTTTTCAAATCCTGAAATCCATAAATGATATAAATTTGAACATAACAAATTTCAATGCTCAGTTATCATGTACCAAACATATTAAGACCCTTTAACTCCCATCTATATACATTCCTTTAACTTCATAGGAACCAACCAATATGATCGCAATGGATAGAATAAATTGACCTTAAGAGTATTTTCTATATGAGTCGTACCCCTCTAAGAAATAGAAGGGCGAGTCGAGCAGTTTAGCTACTGATTTAGAGCCTTTAGATCCTAAAATTTCAAAAAGTATAGTCATTAATAAAATGTAATTTCAATCTGAGTGGATATTATTAAAAACATATTTGGTTCATTGAGCTCTACAGAAGCATGGATGGGTGTAATGGTTCTCTTCTAACAAGAGACCATTTTACACTAAGTTGGTGTATGAGCTTTATCAGTTCATCGAGTATAAAGATGAGTAAAATTAATACCAGGTACGAATTATAATGAATGGAATAAAATTTATATTTTCATAAAGATATTGAGATTGATTTCATGGAGTACCACAGAAAGGATTATAAAATTACAACAAATGAATGATCCCAGATGACAGTGATGATTTAACTTAGGAATACGTCCTTTATAAATTTACAAGATATGGAATAGTTTGAAGAAATTTCTTATCAGATCATAATGGTGAGTGAAGGATTCTTTTTTAAGTTCATTAAGTATATTGTTCTTTCAAGAAAAGGTTACTTTTCTACTTTGAGATATCAATATGTTTACCTCTTGTGCCTTATTAAATGAATGATGAAGATCAATTTGTGAAGATATTTATTAATTTATATGGTAGAGATGATTATTCCTAACTATTGATAAAATTCATTGATATAACCTAACTTTATTTCTAAAATGCTGGAAACTAAGGTTTACTCAGTTAATATGACAAATCTAAACTGAATTTTGGTGGGTTTTTAATCAAAAAAATAATTTTCAGAAGGATGAGAATATGTTGGTATCCATGGAAATATCAATGGGTGGTTGATGATTAAATTATATATAGTTAATTCAATCCTGTAGACCGTATGTCTAGAAAGAAATTCCTTTCTGATATGGTCTTGGAGCCAGATGATGTTTTGGAATACACATGTGAGGAGAAAGAAGATTTTATCATTGATAATGAGAAACAAGAGTTTCTTATGGATTAATGAAGTGATCTATATTTATCTGAAATACCTCTTACTATAACCTATGGTGCTTCTTGACTTACTAGGACTCTCCCTAAATGAGATAATATTTTAAAAGAAAGAAGTGATGAATATGAAATAGATGTTTCTAGAGAATAATTGTTCACGAGTAGATCTTAATACGATGATGATAATGGTGATGATGCTGATGAAGAAGATGAAGAAGGAGGAGGTGATGATGAAGATAGCAATGGAAGTGAAAATTATGATGATGTATGATCTAAACCTGATGGTCCTTGTGGTAGAATTATAAATAAGAATTTCGAGATACATCAATACATTCTTTCCTCTCCAGTATTATCATGCGTTTAGTTTTTTAGAGGGGAGGCACAAAATTATTAAGATAGTGGATCTGGTTACTTGAGAAGAGAGCGACGCACTGGTTGAGAGGTAGAAATTGATAAGTCATGAGAGTCATCCTATTGAGTATACTGTTGGGGTTCTTTATTTTCCTATATAATATGTTTATATAATTAATGATAAGACTATTTTTGAACAATTAGTGTATGAGAATAGGAAGGTTTTTTCTATTGTTGAGTAATACATTACTGAGAAGATGGAAGTTGAGACTGTTATTATTGATTTGAAAATTGTTTTACAGAGTTCATATGATTAGAGATTTATTGAAACTGATATTGTAGTGCGTACTATATATATGTACTAATTTGTTCAATCTTCTTTTGTTAAACATTGTGATATGTATTCTATATGTTAGATTGGCCCAATGTTTGAAGACTGTGATATATTTTTGGGTTGTTTTATAAAAAATAGATAAACTATTTCTTGTGAAACAAGGGATCCTAATGGATCATTTGTTAGACTGATTGATGCTCAAGGTCAGGTCGAGATATTTCCAAGTGTATTTATCAGGCCTTAGACTACTACCACGTTACCTTCCCATGTTGCTCCTATATTTCCAGTAGATGTTTTCACTAAGGGTGACCTAAATTTCTTTTATGAAAAACAATTATTCTAAATTGATGTGAAGTTTAAGAACCAACCTACATTGAATAAAATGTTTATCAAAAAGGATGGATTTTTTTTGAGTTGGTGATATTTCACATTCAACCAAAAAAATTTCACCACATTCATAATGTAGATATAGAGAATAGAAGACATTCTAGTGAGCTCACGTCTGTGAAGTATGTTCTTGAAGGGTTGTTGTCTTCCTTTTCTTCTTATATGGATTCCATACATGAATAGTAGAGTATATTACTTCAATGTATTATTATTCATGTGAACCTCCAACAATTGATGCTGAGTTAGTCAGATCTGTTAAAATAGAGGATCTTAGAGCTTCTTCAGGTAGTGCTTCAAGTGATGCTACTACCCACCATCAAAATACTTTGAGAAACATTGGATTTAATAGTGATCATGTACCCATTCTAGTTAAAAAGTATATGAAGAACACAAAATCTGATAGAAAACCCCTAACCAAAGATATCAAGAATAATATGTCTTGTATATTCACTAAACACAAGTTGAATGATCATTTTAAGTTTTTGGATAAAAATATTTGATTGCCTCTATTAAGTAATCACCTTAAAGAACAATTCAATCAGTTAAAAGTGATTTCTCTATTTATTTAGTGGTTTATGGAAGAGAATAAATCCTTCTTTAGTTCAAATGAATGTGCTAGAAATATCATAATGGATTTTATAAACTTGATGAAACTGTTTCTATATGTGCCTGTAACTGATGTAGTGTATCATGAAGCCATACCTATTACTACTCATTTGACTCGTCTAGTTGTATATATTGAGTTATTTGGACATTTATCACTATAAATTCTTATGGAACACTGCTATCTCACTTTCTACTTATTATCTCTCTCCAAGAGAAGTTGTTCAACACCTTTGACCAATCATCCTTAGAGAACCTCATTTTCTGACCGATGTTCCTACATCTATTACAACCAAAACCCCAGCTTTAGTTTCTATAGATACTACCTCAATCAATGAAAAGGTAATAGAACCATTCGATGAAGTGGTGAACCTTCCACAAAGATTTAGAATAATTTTTTATCTTAGACATTAGTCTTTTATATGGATGTGTTTTATATTTTTTTAACTTTTATCTGAAACATTTTGTGGCTAAACATTAGTTGGGTTATAATGAGAATTATGTTATTAATATTTTTCTTTTCCTCTATTATTATTATAGTTTTTATAATCCCAAAAGCAGTAGAAATATTCTATGTAATTTATTCGTATTCATTTAATCCATCTAAAAGTACTATATTCATTGTTTCTATTATGTACAATTCAATTTTCATTGATACCAAAGTGTTTTATTTTCACTTTTCTTGTCTTGATTATATATGATACTGATTAACCAGTCAATACCTTTGATAAAATTTTAATTTTTTCATGGTTTATACCTTTGATGCACTATATCATCTTTTTATATTGATGCATTATTATTTTTCCTTTAAACCCATATGACTTTTATTTAAGAAATTGTTTTTTAAAATTCCAAGATTTATGATCATCAAACTGGATAGATTTTTGGTACCTTTGTTGAGGTTATTGAAAACATTGTTTTAATGATAAAAAATTCATGTTTATTATGTTATTAGAATCATTGTCTTTTATGATAGCATTTTACATTATAAGACATATTGGTGAAAATATGGTCAAGTCCGGGCAACACTCATTGTTGAGTTTGAGTCGCCTCTAAGGTGTCTCACTTCCATGAAAGTCTCACAACCATGGTTACGTCACATAAAAAGATGAATAACCATATTGATTCAAAATTGGATAAGTATGAGAATCAATCACCATCATCTATGAGTCACCGCCTGAACAAAAATTTGGAAAAGTGTTGGAATGTCTCATCGCCAGCCTAAGTCACCACCACTACCTAAGTGAAAATTTTCTTGGCTCACTATTATACTATGGGACACCGCCAAATTGTGTGTCAGTTCCAAATTAAGACACTTTCAGAGTGTGTATTACATTCAGTTTGAGTCACCAACAGTTCAAGACACCACTAGATTATGTCACCATTCTGAAAACTCACTGCTACTATTTTATAATAATTTTGAATCAAATATATATAACATATATATTATGGAATTTAATTCCCAAACTTATTTTAATTATATTTCCTTAATTTATTGATAGAGATGAATTAAAAATAATGTCAGAACATGTAGTATAAGGATGAGAAGATCTGGTGGGTTTACTTTTGTACTAGTGATGATAATAGCTCAAGAAATCTCCCTCATGTGGGAATTCAAAGTGTTGAACATGAAAGATATAAGAACATGTTTAGTGAGATGAACCATATTTCCAGAACCGAATAGTTTCTAAATGATGCATCCTACTTAAACTTGAATGTGATTGTGGAGAATAATGAAAATTCAGATTCTATTATTAGAACAAAAAGATTATTACAATCATTTATACTATAAATTTTATTAACACTACTCAAGATACCTTTCAGTATACACTCAAAAAGTAACAATCTTTATAGAATATCATATAAAGAAACATAATCCTTATACATATTTTATTTAATATTTTTTATTATTCATCTTTACATTATGACCAATTTGTGTGTAATTTTTATATCCACACACACACACAAAATATCTTTCTTTAAACTACAATATACTTAGATATCTTCTCAAATAATTATTACTCGTGCCACCCATGAAAACTATGGTAGAGGTCCCTGCATGACATTTTATCATTTTTACTCCCATAAATAATGTGGAAGTAGTACATGTGTGGCCTGGATAGCTTTGTTATTATAGTAGCTAATCCAGTTTTTGAATCAAATCTTATTTTATATAAATTACTTTGAAGCAGTTGATTTCAAAGTAGACAAGACTAAGTCTTTGCATGAGACTGAACCACTTGTATTCATTTTTATTATGTATCTTTTTAATTTTTTGTCTTTAAACTATATCTATTTAAACTAAAATCAACCCCACTACTTTTATAGTTTTATTTAATTAGGGTTTATATAATATTTTTATTGAGTAATTTTTTAATCACAATGTCAGAAATTTCATAGAATAGAAAGTATGTTATATTGTTAGAAGAATTATTAGATTACAAAAAATATAAAAATATGAAATTTTACCCATGTCCCACCTAAGAATAGTTAAAAGTTAAATAAGAACCTCATTAGACCAAGAAAAATTATAACAATAAACACCCTTATTTAAAAGACCAGCTATCCGAAATTTATCCTACCTGTACATTTGAGTGAAAATGTAATCAATGTATGAGATAAAGTCTATGAAAATAATCCACCAATAAGTTAACTTCCATAAAAGATTCTTATAACCTGCTTTGATAACATGATCAATAATTGAAGAGTAATATTCCAACCAAATATATCCCCATTCAAAATTAAAATATCATTCAATATCCTCAATGAAACCCAACATTTCTGACTCAAGAGAGGATGAAAAACGACAATAACCATAAATACAGCCAAAAGCATTCCCTTGGTGATTTTTGAAAAACGAACCAAAACCCAATGGGCCCAGATTACCCCTTGAAGAACAATACAGGTTAATTTTAATCCACCCTATGAAATGTGACTACCCAAAAAAATCAAACCTTCCCCAAGTAGGATGAATGTTACTTTTAATACTGAGACCCCATAATACCAACACATAATAAACTAAGTTTAAATAGAAACCCTTTTGGGGTGGATTAACTTCATTGATAACTTCCAATAATTAAGACAAAGAATCGCATGATGAAAAAATAAACTAATCATGTAACCATTTGATATGAGCATGTTAGATGATGAAAATAAAATCTAAAGCAACAATCCAAAAAAGATTGATAATTTGATGGAACAATGGAATCGATGACCAGCCTTTGATGAAATCATGGATGGAGCACATACTAGGAAAAGATATCTTGAAAATCTCAGAAAGGGAATCCCACATTGCCGATGAAGTGGAAGAACAAAAGAACTAATGATAAAAGTCTTACCTATGTTTATGGAAGAGATAACTGAACGAACACAAAGAAATACAACCATTCTATAAAAAATGATCAGTTGACAACTTACCATGTGGGAAAAACTAGATGAGGACTTACCATGAGGTATGAATAAACCTCTTATTCATTTTATCAAGACACTTCATGTTAAGAATATGAGCCAAAAAAATTATTATAGAATGATTTTCAATTAAAAATACCATTTGATGTAGGTTCCCAATCCCAGAAACCATATTTGGGTGATAACTGATATATTCTAATAGTATTTATAATACATTCTAGAAGATAATATAAATAGTACAAATATTATGAAATTTAGGTAGATAGTTCGTGATTATGATCATTATCAAAGAGGGATAACACTAGAGGAGCCCCAATATAGTTTTCAGTCTCAAAAGTCATAGGTGAATCCATATAGACCAACCATTATAGAATGAAAATTTGTATTATAAAATATGGATTTGAGAACATTCCAAATAGAGGAGGGTATTTGAAAAATGTTCCAATTTCTAGTTTTAGTATAAATATAGAACTATGTAAGTAAAGTGACACAAAACTAAAATTCACCAATATCCATATTAAATGATCTTTCAATGAATGATTGTAAAACTGATGGGTTTTTATACTTGGAACCCCATAATCATAACTCATGTAATAATTTTTTCTAGCCATAGTAGATAAATTCCTTTCAAGAATACTAAAAATCCGAATATAATTTTAAATGGATATGAAAATATTATTAATAAGAAATATATTACATTCATAATCCATAAATGAATGGATAATCATTGTTGTGATGACAGATTTCACCATACACATACATTCATCCATGGAAAGGGAATCACCTCTCTAGGAAGCAAGCTATATCCTAATCTAGTTAATTTTAAAATCTCAATATAAATAATTTGTCCAACCTTAGAACATAAGAACACCAAGATAGAAAATGAAAAACACCTTCTCTGATGCCTATATTCTAAATAATTTCAATCTTTCTGGCAGTAGAGATCCCCTACCATAGTATACAGAAGTTTTATTCCAGCGGACAACCTGAATGGAGGCCTATTCATAACGAAACAATACATTCATGATATTTATGATATTTGAATTATCCCATTTAGCGAAGAGGATAATGTCATCTGAATATAAAATATACGAAGGAGGAAACTTTTCTCTTCCAGCATTAAGGGATTTTAGTTTCTCATTATCAACCTAGATAGAAGAAATCTCGCTAAGATAATATTGTTTATTAATTTAACCAAATCTTAATCAAACATTGAGAATTATTTTAAAATTTCAAGATGTATATTGATAAGTTATTTTTGTGACCTCGACCATTTTTAAAATAATAAGGGCATTTAATCTAAATAAATTTTAAAAAGAAATTTTCATTGGGTACTCAATTCACCCTCATCCCGAGATACTCACTTTGACCAACAATTAAAATATATATTAAATTATCTTTAATAATTTTAATATTATGATATGTAAATTTTTTTCTAAAATATTAAAATATTTATAAAATTTGTTTTATATATATTAATTTAAAAAAAATTCTCTCGGAAATTTATAATTCAGGGGGAGAAAATAGAAAAAAAATTATGATAAACTATATTTTATATTTAATCATTCATTTTGTAATAAAAATAATTAGAAATTTTTTTCACTTAATTAAAATTTTCTTTAATAATAGTTTTCTTATGTAATTTTTTTTAAAAAATATATATTTTAATTGATTAACCTATATTTCCAATTGATATTATGAAGCATCATCTATATATGGTTTGAATGAAATGTATCTTCCTACCATTAAAAACACTATAATATTCTTATTGAACCCCCTCAGGCCATTTTTATTCCTTATTCAAAATATCTAATTCATAAACTTATAAAGTAATCAGTATGAGAAACATGAAGAGATATTTAAATTTAGAATCAGAGATAAGCCTTTCTTAAAAAAAATAGAAACATAATTATTTTTCTTATATGTTTGGAGAGAATTCAATTTCCTTTATTGAGGATTTCATGGAAAAGTATTCTAGAAAATATAAAAATTTCATGGTTTTGAAGAAGTATAAGATTCTTGTATTTAATTAGTTAAATATTGAATTAATTTTGAAAATATTTTTTTCAATTCTAATATTTAAAAAAATAAGTAGTCAGGACTCATGATGATCTAATTGTTTTTAGAAAATCATATGATGAGATGCAAAAATATCATGTTTCAAAAACAATATTTGATACCCTTTAGAGGGAGTATCAATGTAACATCTGAGGTAATTATTAAATAAGAATTTTTCATATTTATTAAT
Organism: Viscum album; assembly: GCA_963277665.1. NCBI lineage: Eukaryota > Viridiplantae > Streptophyta > Magnoliopsida > Santalales > Viscaceae > Viscum > Viscum album. The sequence goes on from OY728144.1 coordinate 304,209,882, forward strand.
ATGTTTGAATTATATTTTACCTTACAGGGGATTTATGTTCGATAGTATAACTGACACACAACAATGGGTTTCCCTGAAGTCTTATGTTGCACACAAGACTGAGTTATATAAAAAAATAATATATTATTAATATTATTATTTAATATGGATCAACTAGACATTATAATAGAGGGATTTAATATATTTAACTGAATTATGAAAATATGGTTTACACATGTTTATATAACGATTCATTGGTAACCAAATTAACATGAAATGAAACTAAAAACCAATTGAATATAAAGGATGTTTTTTTGGAAAAACTACTTAAATGTGAATAATTGTATTGATAAAATAATAAAATCACTCTTGTAGGATTATATTAAATAAATTAAAATTAAATATAATGTTTAAAATTTATCATGTGTATTATCTAGATATGATATAACAAAAAATTCAATTTTATAGATAAAATGTGTATTTTCCTAAAAATGTAGTTTTAACACTTTTTGATGGCGAACCCATTTTAAATTATGTTTTTTAAACTATAATTAGTAATATTTGAAAATTAAAAATTATTACATGAAATAGGGAAACCAAATTTTACTTTGGTTGATATTTTGGTATTTTTCTAATAAAATTCATATTTTAATCAATAGTGAAAATACTGAATTTTATTCAAAACAGCCTTTTCGTCTATTTTTTTATATAGTTATATAATAATTTTAAATAGTTTTAAAGTATAATGAAATAATTTTTTTTATCATTTAATACAATTTTGGTATTTCTAATCAGTTTCAAAATGAAATTTAATATAATAACTATGTGAACTTTTAAACGTTTTACGTAAAAAACATGTTTCTTTATTCCATCAAGGAGATTAATTATTAATTAATTTCTGGCACTTCTAGGTTTTTAATTTAGAAAAATGTATTTCATATTTGGAATCTAAAATTAAAAATTATTTAAATAGTCCCTTTTTGTTTTTTTGGACATTATGAATAGTAACTTTAGTAATTATTTTTAGTACCACGATTAAAAATAAATAAGGTAATTTAAGGTAAAAATGATATTGTAATAATATAAAACTACAATAATAGTTGTCCTAGTTTAGTTTTATGGGATTATTATGGCCAAGATCATTCTTGGGTATATTTTAGGACTAATGGGATCCACTTAGAAGAATTTAATTCTTTTATAATATCATATTCAATGAATAGTCATTTTTGTTACACTTTTATTTTTTAACAAGTAATGTAGTTTAATATGAAGTTAAACAGTGGATCTCTTCTACTAAAAATAGTACCTAGAAATTTAAAAATATTACCTTATTCATGGTAATTTATTTATAAATTTTTCCTTAAATAATTATATTCAACTATGACACAAAGAAGATATTTTAATAGGTTTACTAATGAAAGAATCATATAAATGATAATAATAATATTAAATAAATATAATTTCAATTATTTTATGCGAAATTTTTTTTATGGATGAATTTGACATGTTAGGATTGAGTCAATATATTTTTTTAGAAGTAATCAAGTTTTTATGGTATTTTAAAAAAATTCATGTTATGAATAGTGTTAAAATTGACATAATTTATACATTAAAATATATAATATTTAATTAAATGGTATAAAATTTATAAAAATATAAGAGTTGACCAAAAGTTTATATAAACTTAAAAAATTAATTAGTTAATCATTCAATGATTTTTTTTATTTGGTAAATAATTTAACGCACAAAGTGTAAATTACTTAATATCACGATAAGATTAAAAATGGTAAAATAAGGGTTAAAACAAAAAGATAAGGGTTAAAAAATATTCAAAACTAGTCTAATTTCAATTGGATCATAATTATTCAACCACAAATACACCTATATTTTAAATAAAATAATTTGGGGGCATTTGTAATCGAAATTGAATTTATATTAATTTAATACTTATAATAATTCCAAGGGCACCCCTCCCCTCCCCTATAAAAAGCCTCTCATTCGGCTCTATTAATAACTCATTCCAAACCATTAGTTCAAGAAACAAAGCCATCCAAAACCCTTCCTAGAGTCCCTCCCCACATTATTTGGTCCTTATGTTAGTCAAACCACCTTTCCTAGAGGTGTTAAGGTGTGAATAAAGGTGATCATTCGAAGGAAACGTAGTGTTTTTATTTAAGTGTTTCTATTTTACTTCTTAGTTAAATGCCTTCAAATATTCTTCAACCATGATGAAATAATGACTATAGTATCATAAACATACTAATATAATATTATATTAATATCATAACCTAAATTCATCTCTACATCTATCAAATGGGAAAGGAATCAATCTTTCACGCGTACGTGTGAACAATCACTTCCATGAACTGATCTAGTTTATTTTCCATAACCAAATCTCAATACTAGTTATAATTATGGAATTAATGTCTTTATATTATTTAAATTATATATTTATAATTATAACAAAAAAATATATCTATTATTTTCTTACTTTTCATGCACAAAAAATGACACCGCCATTGGTGCGTAAATGTTATCTATCTCCTCCACAAAGCTAAGTGATACATTTTTAATCACCACATCACTTGGAAAATATATATATATATATATATATAAGTATATATAAATGATTAATTTTATATTATTTATTTTATGATTTTTTGAAATATTTACTATGTATTACCTTATTTTTGTAAGGATTAATGAAAAATAGAAACATTATTAATGGGTACGTACGACCTATAGTCTCCATGATTATAATGTTGTTCAATTTGCATAATGTAAATGAATGGTTTGATTTAAAATGTATAATTGTAGCATAAATGTTATTTTTATGCCATTAATTTCATTTTGGATGTGATGAAATTATTACCACATAGACTATTGACATCAAGCTAAACTCATTTTCGACTCAAGTACCGAATATCGACTAAACATCCAATATGAACTAAACTGATTACGTAATTCTTATAAAAGTGTAATAAATGATATTAAATGAATAATAAAGATGAAAAAGGTTTTGATGAAATTATAACTTAACCTAAGTTTATTATTCAAGAATATAATGATTTTATATGACTTGTTGAACTCATTGTAGTGGATTTCATCTCAATCTCCTTTCATTGAGGAATTTATCGATAATAAGCATCTTAATTATTTTATAATGTGTATAAATTGGAATATGATTTTTGAGCCATATTTTAGCTATAATAATGTTATTTAACAATTTGGTAAATTTATTAATTCATGGTTATTAATATTTAAATGTTAGAAGTGGTATGGGAAACATTGAACATTTAAAGATTTAACTGTCAAATCATTTTCATCATGATATTAATTTACATATTTATTTTTATAGATATAAACAGATTATACAAGACATTTATTTTATAACTAGAATTTAATTCAATGTTTAAAAATAAATATTTTTATATGAATCATTTTACTTTCTTTACAAAATGAAAAATAGAATGCTTTTCTTGTATATGGCCACAACGAATTCTCCACCGCCGTAACCATTTTTTTATAATTGGATTCATCTTAAATCCTTAATGTATTTTAAATGGAAAAGAATCCCTAAATTCTTTATTTGGGTATCTTGGTATTGAATTTTTTTTAAATTAAAAATGTATTTTTATATGAATTTTTTTTTCATATGGGAATATGAGAGCTTTTCAAAAGGGTTTTATGATGAACATGTTTTATTCTTTAATGTCATACATGATAATTATATGAAACGGGTGGCCCCAATGTAGATTATATGATGGGTTGAGCCCCATTATAGATCATGGGGGATCCTAACATAGCTTATACGAAGGGTTGGGCCCCATTATAGCTTGCATGTCAGCCTGTTATAGTTTATTAAATAATGATCCCCATTATAGATCACGGGTGAGCCCGATATATCTTATACGAATGGTAATCCCCATTATATATCTCTAAACAAATGGTAACTAATAATATTGGATGTCAGACATATGGATATTAAAATTGAAAGGGGTTTGAATGGTTTTTATGTATATGAATCTCTATGTGACCAAAAGGTGTTTTAGGTGCTTGTTATTGGTTTTATTTTTTTTCTTTGACAAAAAAATATGAGTGTTATTCATGGGAAATTTTTTGGTTTCATCCGCTTAAAAAAAATTAAATCAGTTACCATGTTTTAAATATATTAATGGTTTTATTTCTATTTATGACCCTTACTGATCTTTTTGGGCCCATCACAATTTTATAAATGTTTTCACCAAATTTAAGGGAGAATAAAGTCAGGTATGTAATCAAGGAAAATTTATTAAGATTAAAAAAAATAAACATGTTTATTTTGAAAACATTTTTGTTTTGAAATTAATGTATACTATTGGAAGTGTCCAAAATATATTTATATGGTTATGTTATATAATAGTTACTCCAAAATTCTATAAATATCTATAGCTGAAAAGATCCTTAATGTGAATACTTGACGTAACTCAAGATTATATAATGTTTAAGGTTGGGGCCTTATAATCCAAATATAAAGGGAAATACTATTTCAAAAAAATAATTTGATGTTTTTAAAGTGATGATGAAAAGTTAAATGGAGGCTTTCCAAAGAGAAACTATTACTAATTCATATCTTGATGAGTTAAAATATTATTAATTAAACAATTCTAATCATATTCATTGGTTCAAAGATATATATAGGTTCAAAATAGAATATAATATATATCAAGAGTTTTATATGTTATAAGTGAAAAAGATAATATTTTGGAGAGTGTAGATGATCCATCTAATCCTTACAAAAATCATAAATCTTCTTCATCTCTGTATCTTATTCAAATTCAACGTTATATTTCTATTTGGATTTTATATTTTAAGTTTCATTTGATATTAATATAATTATTAGTTTATTTTTGATGCCACAAAAGTGGGAGAAATTCTTGTAAAAGATATAAGAAATTCATTGGAAAGAAAAAACTAATTTTAAGGAATAAATGTGAAAGATATATGTAAATAACCATCTTGAAAAACTATAAAATATATGTGGGAGAACTTTATTTGTAAAAATATTTTACTTTTTAAAGTAAATAATTGTTTAATACGTATTAATTCTCATTTTTCTAAACTTTCATATATTATATGTTTTAATATTAATATTTTTATGGATTTTTCAATCATAAAAAGGGTATATTTTTTAATATGTGTTGATTAAAAAAATTTGTTAATTTTTTTTTATTTTCACAAACACCCAAATATTTATTGCCTATAATGTTATTTCAATTGTATTTGAGGATATTAATTATTGGAATTATTTTTTTACTCTAGAAGAATATTAATTATTTATAATGGGGGATGTTATTTTTATTATCAAAGGAAAATTATTATAGATGTGTGTTATAAGTAATCTCGAAACATTATTTATATCCAACATTTAAATGTGGAATGTGTTGTTCTTAAACATCCCATTAATAATGAATGTATAGATCTGATACCCCATCTTGTTGTAAAAGTATAGATTAGGAACCTATACTATTAATAAGAAAATATATGTTTTTGAAAGTAACTTATGGTTCAACAAAAAAATGTTTCAAGGATAACTGTACATTGTCTATCATAATTTTGGAGGGGCCCTTTGTTTTACTTTGTCAAAGATAGAGTCTAAATTCAAGATATTTTTCACATTTGCTGATAAAAATTCACTGGGAATTAAATATCTCATTAAAAATGTAAGAGACCCATTTAGAGTATCATGTTGAATATATTATATCTTTCCAATTTCTAATTAATATTATGACTCATTTTGATCATTCAGAATTCAAATATTCCGGATTTATCATGTGATATTTTTAGAACTATTTGACAAAAAGGATGTCCAACCATTGTTATATATATTGAGATGTACATATTATATATGATGAAATATTATTATTATATATATATATATATGTGTGTGTGTGTTTGTGTGTGTGTCTGTGTGTTTGTGTTTGAAAACTAAGAATGTGTCATTTCCATTTGAGAGACACTTTGGAGACTTACATGTTTTGATAATTGTTTGTTTGAAAATTATTTCTTATATTGTATTTCACTATTAATATTTTACTGTTGTTCATGAAATTACTTATCTATCATATGCTTTGCAGAGATATTTTTTTATCATCATTATGGTATTTCCCCTTCCATTTTCTAAATAAATCCTATTTTATGTTGAATAATATTTTTCTTCTGCTGTGTTTATTGGAGAAAATAAATAACTCTCATTTATTGTTTTAACATTAATTCAAATATATTTAAACATCTACATCATGATCTATTATCCATCTTAGAGTATTGGATACTCATACTCAATCATTGGTGGAGTTGCAGCTTCTCATAATATGCTATGAATATTTAGTTTTCCAGTAAAAGAATAAGATGGCCATGTAAAATTTGTGATTGTAAGTTCTCAACTACCTACAATTAGTTCTATAAGTCCTAAAAATATATATTTACTAGTGAAAATCATCAATCTTGTGGAGATATTATTAGGGGATTAGAAGAGTGGATCTTTTTCCTTGAAACACTCTATAAAACCATGTTCTTTTCATTCTTTAATTACCCTACTTACTCGTATTTAAAAAATAAGGAAATTATTTCTTTAATCTCGAGAGGAAAGATTAGTTTCTATAAATGTTTGAATGAACACAATTCAACTAGCCTCTTATGTCTTTATATTTTTCATTTTTACCTAACAAGTAATACCCATGGTGGTCCACCCTTTATTAAAGTCATCAAGAAATCTATGGGTCCACAATGGAGAACCTATAAGAACCTGATCGTCACATACATTAAAATTATATCAATTTATATGATTACTTAATATATCATACAATAATACAAATACAATTACCGTAAGGATTTGTTTCTTAGAATATAGGTACATAATAAACTTTATTCATAAGATATATTTAACATCTCGACCAAATTTCTTCTCAAAAAGTACCCTTATTTGATATTTCCTACATAGAACATTTCTTCACAACATGGGGAAATAAAAATGTAAAAAGTTCGATTTGAGATACTCAGTACTAGAAAACATGGGAGATATCAATAATTGGTCATAATATAGAATACGATAAACATATGGACATGATAACATGACCTTAACATGAAAACATTTACCCACCAATTCATTTAAAAGAAATTAGATGTTATGGCAGAACAATTTTCTTAATAAAACGCATGAGTCATAAGTGTACATAATCATAAATAATTAATCAGTATCCATGATGAAATATCATAATCATACGACATTTGTTTTTTCATACAAATATGAATAGAAAATCACTTATTTATTCGATAATAACTACCAAGGATATCATTGTGAATATAGTCCCACTATAGATTGAGTTCATTCCTAATTCCATTAGTCATTATTGAATGAGTCCCACAGTGGATTGGATTCAATCACTATTACTATTCATATAATCTAATGATATATCAATCATTATGCAATTTATTGGATTCCTATATAATTCTATGCCTTCTAATCACAGAATGAAAATCATATATATGTTTGACACATGATAATAAAAACATTCATCATTTCATCATTACATAATTAACCTAAGAGAAAGAAATAGGTTTCTAGAAAACATTCTTTGAACATCAGTATCATATCAATCCATAATGGATGTTAACGTTGCTGAAAAATATTAATAGTAAAAATTTTCAAATATTCTATAAAAAATATTAGTAAAAATACTATTCTTTTGGTAAAATTTTGAAACAAAAAATTTGAAAAGTAATGGGATTTTAGTTTTCATTTTAAGAAAACAGAAACATGAACAGTAATTAAAATAATGAAAAAAGTATATGGAAATAATAATAATAATTCATGTCGTATACATTGAAGACATTCTTTTTATAAATTTCCAATGATATAAAAACTAATCTATAGAAATAATTTTTTAAAATTTTAATTTCAATATTTTTTAAGGAAAATAATTTTTTTTTAAAAATAAATTTATTAATTATTTATAAGTATATAAAAACATTTATCATGTTTTCTTATGGACATGGATTTTGAATAGAATTGTTCCTATCAAAATATGAAAAAATAAGGTTCATTTTCTCAAAAAATAATCTTTTAGTCTTTTTGGGTGCCAATTTGATAAATATGAAAATAATAAAGAAATTCAAGGTAGAATAAAATGGATAGGGTTTAATTGATATATAGAATACAATTTATTCAAATAGAAATTTAAACATTAACTATCACGACTTAAAAAATGAGATTATAACATAAACGCATACATCAAATACAAAATTATGTCATATGTTCTAAAAAAATATATAATAAATATATAATTATTATAAATCTGTAATAAAATAATATTCATACTTATCATACAATAAATTAATCCCTTGTAATATCTAATTTCCCATTTATAACAATTATTCATTAAAAATAACATTTAGGTTGTTAACTATTTCATTTTCTAGGTATTTTTTAGTTCATACAATCTAATATATAAACCTTGTTCATGGAATAAGAATAGTAATAATATCATAAATATAAAATTTATTCATTATATATACTTTTAGTAATCTCTTTTAAGGTGGTAATGAAAAATGGAATACACCGGTTAGTGGATATGGCAATTTGTACGTACACATAAGTGATATTTTAAATTGTTAATGAATATAAAAGAAGGAACATAGAGAATAATTTATATCAAAAATAATAATAATATCAAAAATAATAATTAAATCATAAATATCATATATATTAATTTAATCCATGCATATAACCAATATTTTGAGGTTTTAATAAAAAATTAAAGACATCACTTTGTGGATTCTGTATTCCCTACATATAAATCGGCAAGGTTTTCATTTAGCATTGGATGGAAAATAGGTATAAAATATTTATAAAATTAGCATTAAAATATTTTAGTATATTAAAAATAGTGAGTAAATTATTTTATGATGTTTTTATAATATTTGTAACAGGTGAAATATGAAATATCATTGAAGAGTTCAGTTAAAATGACTACTTATTTCTCAGGTTTCTTCCATTATCTTACACCTTATGCAATTTTTGTGTTGGTATTTTAGTGATACCAAAACCAATAATATTTGGGGATGATATTTGGAATAGAAATTTGGATGATATGGATAAAGATAATTATATCAAGTGGTGTGGATAATTGGGAAAGTTATGATACCTTTTATAAGTGATGGTAATGGAACCTTTGTAAATATTAAAAAAATTTAATATAATAAATTTATATATAATATAATGTGTATTCCATTTAGTCTAGTTTCAAAGATAATGTGAGGGGAGATCATATTTAATTAAATAAAATTAAATAAATATATTATTTTATTTATATTTGTAGCCTTATCCCTTAATTTAATCCCATTAATTCCATTTTAATCTTATCTATAGAGACAACAATTTATCTATAGTAACGATTCAATATCAGTAAAAATATAATTGTCCATATAACCACATCTGAATATGATTATTACAATATAGAATAAATTCTAAAAGTTTCATTTCCTATAAGAAATAGAAATTAATTCTAATATAAGGGCACAAAATTCAAAAACCCAATTTTTAAAAAAATATTTTTATGTGTAAAAATGATTTTATACTTATTTAGGGACATTATTCTTTATAAGTATTGATTAAAAAATTATTATCCTTTTATTAAATAAAATATTTTTTTATGACATTACTAAAATTACATAACTGAATGATATAATCAAACAATCTCATTAATGGTAAATAATCTAAAATATTTTATTATTATAATAAAATATAAAATAGTTTTTAAAAAGTGAAAGATGGGTTTTGAAAATAAACCTAATATTATTAAATTATTTTTTTCTCTATGGATATATATTTAGTGTATGCAAATGTTTCACATAATTTTTTATTCATTATTATATCATAATGATGTCATAAAATTTACAATATTTTGTAAAATGGTGTCTTTCTCTACTCGCCAAAAAATTAATGCTTTCATAAAAATAACAAAAATTCACCCTATGATAAATTTGACCAAATGAATTCCAAAATTAAGGTCATTTTTTATAACATAAATATCTATTTATCTATAGATAATTAAATTGGTAATTATTATTTGTTTCAATTTTTTTGTTTAACTAATTAGTCTGATAATATATTTTACTTTGTATTATAAAGAGTCATTATTATATTTAAATTCTTTTTTATGCATTTGAATCTATCAAACACATTGAATTTATTAATGAGAAATATATTGAAAACAATGAGGTGGTAAATTATTAACCCTTATAGGCAGTTCACTCTTGAAATTATATTACTCTAATGAAAAAAATGAGGATAGTTTAACATCATTACATCGATGGGTTCCCACATAGCTTCTGAAAATGTATGGTTTCAGAAGAAAACATTGGCCAAGTGAGTTGTATTATTTCAAAACACTTTATCTCTATTATACTAAATCTTTAATTGTTATTATTCATAAGAAAAATGATTCTCTAATTGTATAACCTTTGAATTTAGTACATATGATGGATTAGGTTTGTAATTCCTCAAAAGAGATATATAGAACACCTCATGAACTTAGTAGAGGGTTTCTAGAAGCACAAATTGATCGTATAACATCCTAATTCGATCAAGGATAATTTAGGGTCTAATATATACATGGATTAGCTTCCCCTTCTTTCCAAATATTAAATATTTCTTCCTAATACAGATTAATATAAATACCTTATCTCGATCTTCAAACTATCGGCCTTTTTATGTATTTTAATAATAAAATATCTATTAACTCCAATATACTTTGATGTGAAAATATTTTTCTTTAACATTATCGTCCATTTAATCCGCTATTTACATACTATCATATTTTTTCACAGACATCATATTATGATATTAGAGTTCTGAACATTTTTCTCTGGTCATCTTAATAAAGATTCATTTCATGTCTCATGTGAAAGTTATCATTTTAAGATAATATGACTAAGAGGAAGTGGTTTATCCCAACGATGATTTAAATCAACCAATAAATATATCAATATGACTTCTTGGGTTTGGATGCCCCTATCTAAATGACCATCCATATGAGGATGATATGCAGTGAAAAAATTCAACTCTATATTCAATTCATGCTGACAAATTCTTCTGAACACTGAGGTAAACCTCATATCCTCATTAGATATAACTGATTGAAACATTTCAAAAAAACATACAACTTTCTTAATGTATATCCTATAAATTTGATCAATAATTAAATCTTTACTAATTTTAATGAAATGAATTGGCTTCATTTGGTGATGAACTATAACCAAAAAGTAATTATGGACCTTTGATGTTTTGAAGAGTCCAATAATGATATGCATGGTGTTGTTTCTGCATTTATTATATGTATGGGTAATGGATTAATTACCTCATTGACTTATGACTATCAACCTTAACATGTAGATAAAAATGGAATATTGATTATACTCCATAATATACCTATTCATGTTGTCTCACAAAAATGGGGTTTGAGATCATTATACCACTTTATACATTTTGAATTCATAGAGAATGATTAGTTATCAGCTTCATCCAATAGCTCCTAAATAAGTTATCATATTTAAGGAATTACTATCTCATTCCATAATATTATAATTCCATAAATTTCTTGGTTGAACTATGATGCATTCCTTAAATTAATTTTCTGGTTAAAACCTTCCTTATGTAACTCCTTAGTCTTCAATTGAATGGATGTTTGAAAAACGATCCAATAATGTTTGGATGTTTCTCCTTTAGTTGTGATTTAAATTTCAATATTATATAAATACATAAACATTGGATATATTTCAATCTTCATCATGGAGGAACTAACATGTTTATATTAACTAAGAATATCAACAACATAGTTTCCCTTTCCAAGGTGGTAATGTATTGAAAAGACAAAATCATTAATAAACTCCAACCATATCCTTCAAAAAATATTCAACTATTTCCATGAAAATATATATACATCACACATTTTTGATCAATATATATATCTATAATCATTCACTATAAATATAATACCTCAATATTTTCTATGACAATATCACCTCTTTTTGTTGCAAATCATATGTTCGCTATTTTTTCTCCTAAATCATCATTTTTCATGAGGAATACACTAGTAAAATATAATTATTCATGATAAAACATATTAATACATTATTTGATGCATCACTATAAATCAAAAGCCCTTATCCACTATATGGTATATTAATCATAGGTTTAGTGACCAACCTTCCCTCTATCTCATTAAAATATTCTTTGCAGTCCTCTATCTATAGGGACTTTTGTCCCTTCCATTTAAACATGATTAGTGGATTTGGTAATCATGATACATTTATCACAAGAAATCAATAGTATCCAAAAAATCATGAATACTATGGATGTCAGACATCATTTTTAGTCTTGGCCATTGTTTAATAAATTTCATTATTAAAGGATCATTTGATATACCCTTGTATATAATTACATGAAATAAAAAGTTATTTTTGAAGATTGAATTCACACATGTTATATTTTGTAAATAAATTGTCCTATCACAAAATTTTCAACCCAAATTTAATGATCCTAACCATAGTAGTCCAAAATTGGAGGTTACTTTATTAAATTAAAACTAGATTCTAGAAATCTCATCTTAAATGAATGAATAGTTTTGCAGTCTTAAATATATATATATATATATATATAATGGAATATTTCATTACATTTAAAAAAAATCAGAAAATTATATTTTCTTTGAGTATACCATTACTCCATTTAGTATATAAAGATATATCAATCATAGTACACTACTTGGAATACTAGGAATAAATGAGGATTAGAATGGGGTGAGATTTGAAGCTCTGTAAGGGTATGCGTACAGTGGAAGCTAACATGAATATAAAGTTGAAGTGCCCTTGGAGGGTTTTCACTATTGAAATGCGGGATGAATCAACGGTGATTTTTACAATTTTTATTTCTTTTGAAATTAACCAATATTGACCTTTCTGGACTCAATACAATCTTATGAATACTCAGCCTCACTCGACATCATTCTTAGTAAATAGTATATGAGCACAATGTTTTTACAAGTTTCCCACTAAATGTGACCCTATTACTCTCAATGGTTTTTTATATTACCCAATCATAGATTCTAAAATATAATCACAAGTGGTTAAAAAATACATTTCTTTACTAGCATATATTGACATTATGCTTTCCAAAGTCCCACATGAATACTGTTTTAACACTTCTAATTACAATATTATTACTAAAAATAAAAGAATGATCACCTCTAAATTTTTTCTTGTTATGAAACTACTGACCAAGTGATTTACTATGATTCTTCAAGATAAATAAAAGAATACATGTTCACTTTTTGAAGAACAACACTAAATTAATTCTTCCTAAAAATATGGATGTTTACTTCTCAACTATATTCTACTCATATTGTATGTTACCTTATCACTGTTTTAATTAAATTATTACCACATAGAATATGTATATTTTTGAATTCTATCTGCATAATTATTTACACTTTCATGAACTGATATCAACTGATACTTCTTAGAAATATTCGTCTTCACAAAGAATGGTTATTTTCAAAGGAATTTAAATTTTCAAAAATAATTACTCTACAAAATTATAAATCTGTAATGAGAAACTCAAAAGGAGCACTGAATGATTTTTTTTATAAATACCACTTCACTGCACATGATCAATTTCCTCTAATTCAGGAGTTAACCAAATTTTTATATGTAACAAATAAATAGTTAATAGGCAGTTAATGTACAATCATCCTAAAAAATAAGGTACACCCTTCCTCGGTTTGTGATTAAAAAAATAATTTCACCTCTCTTAAAAACATTTTGCTTTATGCATACTACATGGTCTACATAGCATTATCAAATGATTTCGATATGTAATTTCTTATGAACTATCATGTAAAAACCACTAAAAATAAAAGGATCCCATTGAATATTATTCATCTACTTCCACATATAAATTAAAAACATGGAATTTGAATACTTATTTTCATATGGTACATTTATTTGTCAAAAATCACTTGGATATCATGAATGTTTTGTTTGAGAACCACTCTTATAGTTTTCATAGGACTCATCACCATGAGCATAAAATATATTTCACATATTAAGTTATTTTTTACTTATAAAAATTATATTTTTCTTCAAATATTTATTTATCTTATATAGAAAATGATCTAAAATGAATTTTCATTCATGTACTAAAATTATCATATGAAAACATAACATCGCATTGGATTACGATATAACATCTTCATCCGTGAACTCAATATTCACAAAATATTTTATATGATTTGTGGAAATTAATACATACCCAATTTTCAAACTCCCATTTAGATTCTAAATATTATCGCATGGTAGATCACTTGAATGATGAATTCTATGAACTGTACTTCATCCAAAAACTCAACATCATCTCAAACTATTATTTTATATTACATAAATCCATACAGAACTAATTTTCACAATTCCATCAGCTTGGGATGAACCCAAATGGATTTTCTGGTTGTATGTTTTTTCTTGGCATGAAAAATCTTTTTTCTAGAGGGATTAATACAAGGGAGGAAGAAGACGATCATCAATTTGGATATATATCTCACATAAAATATATTAGAAGGGAAGAATTATTTGTGTAAATTTCAAATGTGGTAATAGTAAACAATAAAGAAACCCACCTGACCTCAATTTCTCCTATGTTTTGGATGACTCATAATAAAAAATTTCATGCCTTTAAAATATAAGTAGTGAGTATGGCTTCTACACTAAGCCACAGCCCGCACCAACCCATTATGACACTTGCTTCCACCTTACATGATGGTGCATAGGATTTCTCCCATGGGCCCCTTTCTATACAGACACATTTTCTTATGCAGGTGCTCTACATGCCTCTACCATGGTTAGATAAGGGTTAAACCACCCACCTATGTAGTGTTCATGGGTCCCCTTGGATAGTTAGTAGAAATATGATTTATGTTTACTCCCATGATCCAAAATAAAATTCAAAACCATGTACTCAAAATAAATTTTCTATATAATTCATATAGAAATTATATTTTCATTTTCTTCTTCAAATCTTATAAATTCCATTTAATATTATTTCTGAAAAATAAATAAATATATTTTGTGTCCTTTAAATCACCCTAAAAATAATTATTTTCAAGTTCTTCTTTCACATGTTGTAAAAAAATTTTAATTCATCATTTAATTTTTAACATATCCTTGACTTTTAATAGGGGTTCAATAAATTGTAAAATGTTTTCACAACTTTTGGTTGAGGAAAATTACAAGTTCATCAAATATATATGATGGACCTTCAATATCTCTCTTTGGATTTGTTTCCAACCAATATTTTACTATTACAAATAGTCATCCTGATTCATCAACTCAATGTCATTGTCAATGAATCCAAGGCAATGTGACTCAGATACTCCCCCTCATTTCACAGTCATATTGCTCCCCCTTTTTTAATACAGATAACTTTATATTCAAAAAATCATACTTCTTATGACCATATTTTACAAAATAATCCAATTAAAAGTTATGTATTTTAATAATAATGTCATTATGTGAGAGGAGAAGGTTGAACACGAAGTTTTAGCCTTAATTCCACAAACCTTTCTATTGACATAACTTTGTTGAAAATAGCTACAACATGATCTTGTGTAGAAGTGTATTGTATCTTGAAATATCCATTTTACCCCTTTTTATTGGTAAAATTATATATGATATAAATGTTCTTTGATCTTGGATGTTGGAATGGGTTTTTAGATAACACTATAACACATTTGTTATAAAATAAAATTTTGTGTAGTCTCTCAGATTCAATCATAAAATATGATAACTTCACTTTCATCCATATAATTTTTGTACAAGAATGAGTAACTACAACATATTATTCCAAGACCCTGATCAAATTCACTGAATTATTCTTCATTATATACCAACTAACACAACCTTCTCCTATAAAAATTATCACCTTAAGATTATCTTCTTTTTGTACAATCACCTACATAATCTGAATTTTCAAATCCCATTAGTTTCTAATATACTCTGTGTTTATATAGTGTTCAATAGTTCATAGTTCCTTTCATGTACATTAGAATTATCTTAGTATCTAACAAGTGGTACACTATTAGATCACTATAAAATCTGGCACATATATTCAATTCATAAGTAATATTTTTCCATGATGATGTTTGATAAAGTAGACATCCAATTATTTTTATGAATTATTTCTAATTAAAACTATTTGAACCTTCATCCTTACATAATTATTTTCCAACTAAAATGGGAGTTGAAATTATTTTTTAACATCCATCCAATATTAGGTTATAAATTACCTTATATACATTTCCTGAGATCAAAATATATAATTTTTTTTCTCATGAACTTAAAATCTTAGAAATTATGTCTCCTGACCAAGTATACATATCTTAACATCCATTTTCATATTCTTTTTGACCACTTCCCAGAGACACACCTTTTCATGAGTAAATATGATTTCATCTGCATACATAATGACTATGATATTACCTTTAGACATCTCTCCCACTTAAATATTTTTTTCTAATTTAGCATTAATAATCATTATAACCCACAAAAACCATCCAATTTCTAATGACATACTCTAGGAGACAGATTAAAATAATACAAATGTTTCCTCCACCTACGTACCATAACAAAATCATTGTATAATATAAAACATCAGTTGTTTCAATAAACAATTCATCTTCAAGATCACTATTCAGAAAAGATGATTTCACATCGATTTGATATACATTGTATCTTATGTGATGTACCACTACCAAAAACATTCTAATAGTATAAAATTATGCTACCCATGAAGGTGTTTCTTCAAATATAATACATTACATTTGAGAATATCCTTTCCACATCATCTTATTTTATTTCTTGATACCTCAAATTTCTCATTTAGTTAATGAAAACCCACTTGGTGTTAATAACATTTTGATTGTAAGGACTTCGAACAAGATCCTGAGTGTATTTATTCTCAAGATAATAATGTTTTTCATTTATATCATGTATCCACTCCTTATTCTCAACTACATCTTCTACTTTTTGAGGAAAATTCTTAGAAATAAGTTTAGTTTTGTCTTTAACACTCAATCTACTTATATATTAAACTGGTGCATAATTATTTTCAAAAATATATTTTGATTCAACCTGTATCTACAATTTTTATAACATTTTTTCTTATAACCACCTAAAATATCTACATCACTTGTATTTTTACAGTCAATATGAATATTAATTTACTCTTTCTCAGTAACTTCATCATTCTTTAGTTCTAACTTATTCATATGAATTTTTATAGAATATTCTTAAATTTGAGACAACTGAGATATCTGATTTTTTTCTTGTTCTCAATAATTTTAGTATCACTATTATCATTTATATTTTGAATCGTTTTGTTCCAATATCCGTAGCCTCTTCCATTTGATAGTTAACCCATGAAAATTCCTACCATGTATTTCTATTCCATCATTCTCATATTTATTCCCTTGTTTTTTATAATATAAGGAATTCCAAAAACTCCAAATCATTTAACAATTGGATTTTTCTTTTAGAAAATTTTATAGTCATTCATTTTTGTTTATGAACATAGTAGATACGATTTCTATATATCTATTTCATTAAATATAACTTATCTCAAAAAATATCTTGAGATTTTATGTTCACCTTACATAATCCTTCCCATCTCATCTATACTTCCATTCCTCATTTTAGATACCCCATTTTTTGTGATGTATATGGTTCCCTATACAGATTCTTGATAAAAATGTTTAGGAAAATAACTTTCAATGATAACACAAGTAAACTCTTTACCATTATCTAATCTCATTTCATTGATACAGAGAAAAAACTCATTCTCATATTTCCTTTTTAAAAGTTTTATCATTTTTTTACCTGTAACAACTTTCTGATAAACAATAAAACAGTAAACTAAGTATGATAATCAAATTAAAATAATGAAATACAAGTCATATTTGGTATACATATTTATGATTGGACCATATAATTTTTTAATGAATAACCTCAAGTGGTTTTGAGGATAGAATCTACACTTTCTAATGTGAACCTTTTTCCGTTTTTCCATTATGAAAAGTTTCACATTTTTTATCTCTATTACTCATTATGTTGGGATGATTTGTAGCAATATCATTATTAAAATTTTTACTCCTAATTATTTTTATAATACTCCCAATAATTCTATTTCATAATTTATTTCATCCTTCAGCACTCAAGTCATAGGAATTGGTAGAATCACTAATTTGAAAAATATTATAGTTAGTTCTTTTCCCTTTGGTGATAATCATTATATCATTTATTCTTTTGATGATACATGAATCCTTTTTTTAAAAACTCTTCATTTCCATCATCATAATGTTTTATTACACTAATAAAGTTTTTTGGGACAACAATTAATAATGCTTCATCAGACTTCATATTTTGGGATTCAATCTTAATAGATCCAACTCCTTAAATTTTTAGGAAAAAATCAATTTTGAAGGTACCTATTCCTCATCAATTATTCTCAATGTTTCTAATTTTTTTTATCAATTTTCATGTCTAAATAAAATCCACTATCAAGTATCCATGACTTGGTTTTTTACTATCCTTCAAACGTAGTTCAATGAAAAATGATTTTTCCTCATTCAATTTATAAATCACTTTTCCTATCTCGACATTAGATATTGGTTTTGGAATACTAATAATGAAATTTTAAGAAATATATCCTTTTTGATCACATCTTCCATGTATTTATTCTATGAATTAAAATTTTTTCAATATTGAAAAATAAGATTAATTCTTTGTAATTAAATACTTTTTCTAAAAATTTGATCTCCTTTTCTAAGAATTTCCACCTTGGTTCATAGAAAATATTTGTTAGTGAAATGTTATACCATAATTTTTATAATTTATGACCAAAAAAACCAAAACAATAATATTATCCTTTGATCTTTGATATTCTATACTGGTAAAATCCATATTGTGAAGATTGTTTACATTTTCATTCCATATATTGTGATTGTGTCTGCTCTGGGAGAAAATATATTCTGAGAGAATCTCTTTTTTCCTACACATTAGAAGAGAGACACTAATTTATATTTATGAACTATACTAGTACAAAGAATATTTTAGGACCATTATTATTAGATATAATTTTTTTTAAATTCATAGAGAGATGATTTAACATGCTTCTTTGAACACCTATTTTCACCAAATTGTGATTAATCTTCCTTGGCATCAACATCCTTGTTGAAATATTCAATAATCCTTGGCAATATTTTTTTAATTCAATACATTTTTACTAATTCTTTGACTATTACTATTCTTTGATATCAGGTTTTTCTTCATTTTATTTTACATTAATTTAAATTTCTTACACTTTTAATTTGTATCTTTAGATTTATTCAATGTAAAAAACCTCTTTAGAAATGTATTCATCTTTTCCCTCAGTTATCCTTTTATCATTAAACAACATCCTATTCTCAATCATGATATTTGTGTTTTCTCTAAGTACAAGTATGTAAATAGTTTTTCATCATGCCCTCCAACTCTGTTCATTCACATTTGATCATTTCACATTTATAGGTATAAAAACGTTTCCCCACATAGTGTATGAAATTAGATTTAATGTTTTATTTTATTAATTTTTTATGGTCAACTTTTTATTCTTTTCAGACATATCATCTTCATTTACACTTAGAGAAATTATACTTACTTACCCAAAAGTTTTTGGGATCTATTGAGATCTCATCCCCTTTCCAATTTTGAGGTTTATCATCCTATAACTCTAGTTTGATAGACTTCATATTAGGAAAATTTATGTAAAATTATCCAATATCAGTAAAATTGTAATACCTTTGTGGTATTTTAACTTTAACCACAAACTTTCCCATATTGAATTTCTTTGATGAAAAATTAAAGATTCTATTATAATCTTTATCTCCTAATTCATCATCATATTCATTAAATTCATGAATTTCATCATATTTGATTTCGATCCTTTTCATGGCCTCAAAATATATCTCATATTTTATCTTCTTCATGAAATCTAGTATTCTTCACTTTTCATAAGAAATGAGAATATTATTTAATTAAATTAGAGTAATATTCTCATTATATTATAAAGATAGGTGTATAAGATCAAAACTAATAGAATAATTTATTATCAATTTTTTTATAGTAGTTGAATCCTCAATATTTTCTATAAAACCCTAAAAATTGTTAATAATTTCATTAACTCATGTAGTGTAGTAATCAATGACTTCTTCTTCCTATATCATGAAATCTTCAAATTTTATTCTCTAAAATTTTAATTTATCCTCATTGACATTAAAATTTCATTCATAACCACTTTCCAGTTTATCCAAAATTGTTGTTTTATCTTTTAGAATCGTAAACATGATGTACATTTTTTCTAAAAGATACATGAAATTGTAATTTTTTATCTTTTATATAAACTTCAATATTTATGTTATCAAAAATAATTTAGAGCAGCATCTTCAAGAATAGGTGGGAATCTAATTGTTTCCGTAAATATTACTTCTTGGAAAAGAGATAGAAGATAGGGATAGATCACGTTCTTCCAACACTTTTAATTATTTTCATTCAATATAGGAACATCTCAGATATTGATAGAATTCATATTACCCATATTCAACACATTGTAGATCTTAATAGTTGGATTATACCTTAGATTCCGATTGAGTTGACCAAAGAGGGTTTAAACCACTGAGAAGGTGGGGGGATTAGTGTTTATATTTATAATTTTTAATTATTTATAAATTAACCTCTATTGACCTATTAGGATCCTAAATACTCTTATGATTACTCAGCCTCATCAAATATTGTAAAAGTTAATAGAACATGAACACAAAAAAATTTACAGTGTTCACTATCAATGTGAGGCAACTCATTTTAATTGTTGGTTAGACACCACAATAAAATATTCTCTACTATATTTAATGGAAATTGAAACATACATTTCTTTACTAGAATAGAGTCAAATTATGATTTCTAGTGTACCACTAGAATAACATTTTCACACATCCTGTTGAAAAATGAAACAATACAAGAAATATCACATTTGATTATTAGATGCTTCTATAAATATGGACCAAGATATTTGTTTTGGGCCTTACAGATAAATAAAGTAACATATGATCACTTTCTGAAGAACATCACTGAAATAGTTCTTTTTAAATATTATTGTTTGACATATTTAACATTTTATACTCATATTTTATTCAAAATTATCATTATGTACAATAAATTGTTACCACATATAATATGTATCTTATCACATACTTCATGGAAAATTATTTAATTATTCATAAAATGATATCAACATATAAATCTCATAACTATTATTTTATACATGCGATAGTACTTTGAAATGGAATAAATGTTATCAAAATAAATACTCTACAAAATGATGAGTCTGCATAGTGAAACAAAAAACGATTAGTGAAATATTTTTCTCAAAAAATTCGTTACATTGTACTATAGTGATCTCCATTAATTAAGGACATAACACATTATTTATAGGCATAAAATAAGTATTTAAAAATTATTTAGCACATGATTATACCAAATTATCATTATGTACAGTAAATTGATACCACATAGAATATGTATATTATCACATACTTCCTGGACAATTATTTAATTCTTCATAAAATGATATCAACATATACATCTCATAACTATTCATCTTTACATGTGATAGTGCATTAAAATGGAATAAAAGTGATCGAAATAAATTATCTACAAAATGATGAGTCTGCACAGTGAAACACAAAATGATAAGTGAATGATTTTTCTCAAAAATAAATCTAAATTATACAAAAATGATCTCCTTTAATAAAGGACATAACCCCTTATTTATAGGCATAAAATAAGTAGTTTTAAAGCAGTAATCCCATGATCATACCAAAAAATTATGGTACCCCATTCATCTATTTTCAAGGCCATAATATCTGTCGCCTATCTCAAAAAAATTCCTTGGACTCTGCATACTTTATAGCCTCCATAACATTCTCAAATGATTTCTATATTGATTTTCCTATGAACTATCATGTAGAAAACACTACAAAGAAAGAAATCTCTTTAGGTAATATCTATATCCATATGTAGAAACATTCAATGCAAATCATTTTTAAACTCATTTTTTCATTTTTATTTCATGTATCACAAACCACTTGTATATCATATCATTTTTATTTGAAAACTGTTATTATATTTTTTATAACTCTAATCAGCATACCCAAAACATAACATTCCAAAATTGTGGTATCCTATACTTATAAAAATTTGTTTTTTTAAATTTGATCTCATATAGAAAATGGTTCGTATGGATTTTTATTCATTTATTTTAATTCTAATATGAATATTCAACATTTCATTGTATTACAGCATAACATATTCATATGTGAACTCAATCTTCACAAATAATTTTATATGATTTATGTAAATTTATACTTTTCTAATTTCAAATTCTCTTTAAGCACTTAAGGATTCTTAAATGGAATATCACTTGAATGGTGTATTCCACGAACATCACTTCATCCGTAAACACAAATTTATCTAAAAGTATTATTTTAGTTTATAATAATACTTAAATAAATGATTTCCACAATTTGATTATGCTTAGGATGAACCCACGTGTTTTTAGGTATCATATGCGTTTTCTGAAAATTCTATCTTTCATTTATATGGGGATTGATATATAGGAGGAAGAATATGATCATTGTCTTGATTGTATGGATGACACCTAATAGATCATATGGGTGATGCTTTTTGGTGTAACATTTAATTATAGGAATAATAATACTCAATGAACCAATTCCCATATATTTTCTTCATACATGTTGGCCTATACATTATAATGAAATTTGTGCCTCTATTCAGATAGAAATGAGTACGGGGTCTTCTGCTAGCCACCTCTGACACCGACCAAATATGGTACCTTATTCCATTATGTATCCACACATACTTTCACCTCATTTAGCTCCCATATTCACCTATTTGTGCATATGCACTTTCTATGTTGACTCTCATGATCCAAAATCAGATTCCAAACCATATACTCAAATTCAACTTCTCATATTCTTCAGAAAAAATTATATTTTCCTTTTTATGGAATATTCTTAATTATCCTCAATATTCATCATCGAAAATAAATAAATATTTTTCATTTCATTTTTAAAATCAATAAGCAAATAAATATTTGAAATTTATTCGTCAACTTGTTATAAACATTGTTTCAGTTCTTCATTTAACTTTGATACATGTCTTTGAAATTTAATAATAGATCAATCAATCTTCATATTCTTTCACAATTATTGGTAGGATCCAATTATAATTACATTAACAAATCCAATTGTTCTTATATAATTAATAAAAAAATATGGAATGGTGATTATCTAAAATTATACACCATTTATTCAATAAAATAAAAGCAAAAAATATAATTGTCGTAATAAATGATGAGAAAATAATTCCATACAAATTAACACATGATCATGAAACTTATCATTGAATATTATAACTAAAAAATTTATTTCATGCAATTAAAATAAAAACAAAAATAAAGAGTAAATGGATAATTTTGGACATAAGAAACATAAATTATAGACCTCAAGCAAATACATCTTATTTAAATGTGCAAGGCCTTTGCTAATACCCAAACTAGTTTGTCTCATGAGACCTAGTGATGCATCGAGGGGGTGTAGGTGACCCCACCTTTCAATTACTAAGTCCAATGATTCCTCATATGAAATGGGTAAAACCTAATAAACATAAAAAATTAATATTGAAACTAGAAAAAAAAAGTTTAATAATTACCCTAATCCATAAACATTAACATAAACCAACTTGGGTAATATGATGAATGATATCAATATACTATAACCCTGGTCAAACTGATCACAAACCATCCAATGAAATATAATAAATGGTATAATAATAGAATAATATCATAAAAGTATAAGATTAAATAATTTATATTTACATAAAGAAAAATACATTTAAAATATCATTGATATTTTGTTTTGATGAACATACCCCTTTTACTTTTAGATAAATTATTTTTAAAACTTCCCAGATAAATAGAAACTCTTTATTTGAAAAAAAACATTAATATTTTAAATTAAACATAAAATTAATCATTATTCATAATTGTGTGAAAATGTTTCATGTTATATAAGTTAAAAACATTCCTTTCAAATATTTGTAATATGGTTAAAAGGCACCCTATTCGGAAAATGACAAGAAGACACATTTTGAACCATTTTGAAAAAATTAAAACAAGGGTAAAAATTTCATTATTAAATTCACAGAGTGTAATATAAATTTTATATAAAATATTTAATGGAAATTATTGATAAAAAATAAAATCATTCCTCCACTGGGGACTTAATATAAAATATCTAGAATAATTTTATGATTGTGAAATAAACTATAACCTCTGATCCAGTTTCATTTATACATGTTTGAAACTACTGAATAATAAATATAAATTTATTATAAATATTTTATATAACCTTAAAAATATATATCTTAAATTTTTCGACTTGTAATCTTTTATCACATTTTTATTAACAATTAGTTATTAAAAATCATTTTTTCGGGTAATAAGTGATTAGTTTTTCTTGTATGTTTTGGTTCAATAGTTTTGGTATTTAAACATTTATCAAGGTTCCATCATATAATTTTTTTAATTATTATTTTATTATAATATATTTTTATTATATATGTATTTATATAAATTTAAAAAACTTAGATATATAAAATTAATTACACCATTCATGGAGATGTTAGGTTATTCGTACACATGAACATTGTTTTCACATTTCAATGTATAGAATGAAATAAAATTAAATTATAACTCACCTTTATAGATTAATTGTTATTTCATATAAATTATATATATTAATAAAATCCATCCTCATTACCAAAAATGAAAAATATAAATGAAAAACATCACATCGCTTCACAGAGGTGGTAGTCTACATGTACGCACAAGAGACGTTATCCTTTCCCAACAGATTGGAAAGTATAAAGGAATATATTATATTATCCTAATAGAGGTATAATAATTTCATAATTATCAAATTTAACCTTTAATCCCATCATAATAACTATACATAAAATATGATGATGAGAAATGAATTATATCTCTATATGGAACAGTAAGTTACACGTACGCACGAGTCAAAATATCACTTCCTATTTGATCTGAATGATGCTGGGTAATGGTGGTTTCATAATAATAATAATATTTAAGAATATTTAGGATACTGGAGTTATTATTAATTATAAATTCATGAGATTTAGAATATGTATAACAAGAAATGAATGGAAATTGGTTGGTTATAAAAATTACCTAGTCTTAAGGAGACATTCATTAGATTGTTTCCTAATGAACATACGATTAGTAATTTAGGGATAATTAAACCTATAGAACTTATATATAAATTTTTATAAGATTAATTATCAGGGTTTGATCTAGCCAAATGGCACAAAGTGGTGTAACTATGTGAGGGATAAGATACCCTTTTATAACTAAGAAGAGGGACACTTTTGGAATTTCTTAAGATATTAAATTATAATAAGGTTATTCAAAATAAAAAGCCATCCCAATAGAATGATATTGACACATAAGGTAGTATATATTTTAAATATAATCAACCAATTAATTTATAATAGGGGTTTTGGTATTTTATTCCCTATAGTTTGGTTTAGCACATTAGTTAACATATTTTAACATTATATGCGGTAACATATTTTTCACACTTAAAGGGTTATAATCCTAAAAAAAAGGTCACTACTGGCTCATAAATGGAATATTTTGGGTAGGTTAATTCATATATTACATCCCCTATCATATTTAATGATTTTATTCATTTTAAACAGTATAATATATAATTATTTTGATTAGTTATATATAATGTCAATTTTTAAAACTATTCATTAAATTGAGTTCAAATACATCAAGCAAAAGTTTAATTAAGATTATAAATCATTTACACATCACTATAATGTCATATTCACATACTAGAATCGTTTAACCCAATAAAACCCAAACATTATGTCACTTTTAATATTTTTAATATAAATTATTATATTTTTCTATTAATTAAATAAATATTGTATTAGAACTGCACAAGAATTGAAGGTATTTATATAATCTCAAAAATAATTAATAAATTTTAATCATGAATTTAATATCATTAATTACAAAATTTAAATTTATATTCATTCATAACTTTATTTTATCCTTATGTGGAGTCATAATGGATAATTAAAAATACGAGCATGATATTTTGTAACCGGATTTGATTTAAATAATATATTGGTTATTTTCATTGAAAAGTGTATATTAAGACTATAACATTTGCGAAAAATATTATAATATTAAAATAAAATTCATCCAATAAGAACAATGATTAAAAATCATGACCTTATCTCTTGGTGTTTTTACTTATATTAACCTGATTTACCATTTTCTAATGTGATAAATTTTACCATTGTTACTATTATTGTTGACCAAAACAAAAATGAGGGTATTTTACAATTTTTAACCTAATTTTTAAATATATGTAATATATTCTAAAAATTAAATACTAATAAATTTCAAGATTTAATTTAAAATAAAAACTCAAAATTCAAAGATAAACTATTTTTTCGAAAAATGCCATGTTATGTATAAAATTTTTTTAATATTAAATTAACGTATAAAGTAAATTAAAATGACTATAATAATATTAATAATAATTTAAAATAAAAAATATTAGTTTTAAATGCTTTTAAAAAAATGGAACATTTTAAATGCTTGAAACAAAAATATAGCATTCAGTGAAAATTTGTATTGTTCACTATTCACTGGAAAAATTAATCTTTTCAAAAACAAATTAAAATATACACCCTAAGATGACCTTAATATTATAATATAAAAATTGATAAAATTTTTTAAAAATAAAACATATATATGTTCTATAAATTTATATTAATATTTTATTATAGAAATATTTAATAATATTTTTCTTCAAAAAATTTATATCTAAAAGAAAAAACAACTTTACTTAAAATTGAATAAATATTTTCTTAGAAATAACCGATGAATTTTTTTTGACTGTTTAATATATATATATATATATATATATATATATATATATCAAAATATATTTAATATAATTCATACCATCATATGCAATGACTTGGTTATAACAACCATATTTAAAAAAATTATTTCATTGTTTGTTTGGAATCAAGGTTACATATCATATACACAATAAATCAATGTGTTCCTTTAAAATATCATGGTGCTTAAATCCCCTTAAATAAACTTCTCTCCCACAATTTTAACTTATCCTAAATTGTTTTTAATTTGAAAAATAATTTGTGGGAAACCCTTGTCATAAAGTTCATTTATAAAACATACTCTTAAAATTGGGAAAAGTAGTGGAAAAGGCTAATAAAAAACAAGGTCATCAAATACAATAAAATCATTGGTAATTGAAAATATAGACATGGAAGAAAAATATAACACATAAGGATTAATGTAGATTGATATCGGACATGATCATGATAAATTCATCTATAAAAAACTGTAAATCTTTTATGGGTTAAATGAATATTGATTTCCTGGTAATAAATATAAATAAATAAAATTTTTATTTGAAATTAATATTCTTAAATATGAGGTATTTTTTTACTATTTAGATAAATTTCTCTTGAAAATAATGTAAATATATTTATTTCTAATTTATATGCATAATATCATCCTCTGGTTGTGCTTTGATATATTTCCATGTCATCTCTTACCCTAATAAATTAATATTCGAGATGATTTATTTATAATTGATATACTAAAATTATCTTTTAGTGAATTATAAGATAAAAAAGTAACCCTTTATTCCTCTAAATTTTTACCAAAATCAAAATGGTTAGATCATTTTATCTAGTATGATAAATCATACATTAACCATATACAATAATATCAAACGTTCAACTTAATCCATTTTATGTATTCAACCTTAATGCTCCTTCAAAATATGTCGGACAAAATTTGAAAATCAAAAAATAAAGGAAGAAGATTACTACATTTTAAAAATAAAATTATAAATAATCCCTTATTATTTGGTTGTTAATTTCAAATGTAAATAACATGATCACATGAAAATCACTTGAATCGCCATACAACCTTAATAAAAACATTTAATAGTATAATAAATTACTCCCTCCTTATTAATTAAATAAAATATAAAAATTTCAAATATAAATAAAAACATATTGAATGGTCAATTAAGAATTACTTTGTCATCAGATTACTAACTAGTTTCAAAGATAGCAACACCTTCCAATGTTCTAATTGAATTTCAATATTTTATTTATCCAAACAAAACCTATTAAACTAAACTTTATGAACAGATTATGGGATATCTTTATCGTTATTCAAGTATTCCCCTCCAATATCATGAAGGCCTTCAATTATTTATTATTATAATAAATCCCCCTTTTAAGGGAATAATGGGGGAACCCACAAAGACATCAGAAACTTAAAACATATCCTGAAGGTACTAGGGTGTTTCTTTCTATAATTATAGCATGTGGAAAAATGATTCTTCTTTTTCTTCCCCTTATCTAATTTTTTCTCTTCCATCCCCTTATTCATATTCTTTCCTCCAGTACCATAATACTAAAAGAAATTTTTCTCTATCTTTATATAATATGATACAATATCCTCATATGAAGATAATATTTGGGAGACTATTTCTCTTATGAGGTTTGGATTTAACCCATCAAAAAATGAATAGTATTTTTTTGGATTATATATGTATTCCACATCCTACCTAGAAAACCTTATATAGTGACATTTATATGTAAATATATTTACCCTTCCTTTCATCTTATACTCAATAAGTGTCTCTCTATATATTCTCATTCATCCTGAGGAAAATAGTTTTCCACGAAAATAACCATAAAATTATTCCATTCCATTACCTCTATTTCCTTCCCCACTTAAAGATTTTTTTTATTGATACCATTAATCTACATCCACTAAAAGATGTTAAACTTCAATGAAAACCTTCTCCCTTTAATTACATCCTTTAAAGAAAAATATATTCTTTATGAAAATTATACATTTCTTAGGTATAAATGGATTTGTAATTCCATTGAATGATGGAGGATGCTGATGGATAATGTGATCTAAAATTTTTACAACACATTTTGGATATATAGTCTACTCCACATGGGAATGTTTATTCATCATAACCAGACTCAACTACCCTGATATAGATATTACTTGTTCTACTCTATCTGTAGCAAAATATACAGATACACTGTCTTTCCAAGAAGGGACATCCCAACTTGGATTACATGTATTTATGTAGTTTCCATTCCTTCCACTAAGAGACATTTCTACAAAATGGAAAACATTATATTAGATCATAACATTATGAATCATAATTTATAATAACTAAACTAGTGAAACACTTCACTTCAATTGAAAAATATACATGTTTAGCTAATTCAAAATCATAAGCTTGGTTTCTTTTAGTTTATTATCAAAGTCCATTATATGGTTATGTTACGTACTATATGTATTAATAAACCTAGTTCCCAATGTTTCTTCTAATATTTCTTTGATACCAACTATAAATACCCAATATCTAGTATCGTAGAGTCGGTGGTTACTTTATTACGTTGGAACTATGTATAAGAAATCACATCCCAAATGACTGAATAGTTTAGCAATATTAGAAAACTGGGTTCATAGTTCAATATTTCATTACCTTTTAAAAAATAAAACATAATATTTTTTTTGAGTACACTGTTATTATCTTTATAATATCCATTTATTTCAATCATAATACACATCCTAGGATATTTGGTAAAATGAACATAAGTAAGGTGTGAAATCTGATACTTAGTAAGGGTATGCATACTAAGAAAGCTAACCTATATAAATTATTAATAAAAAATGTGAAAAGATAAATATAGGAAAATAGACTCCAAATAATCAATAACATAATCATGATGAATAATAGTACATGAATAAATGATGATAAAATAATTCCATATAATTAATCACATGATTTTAAAACATATCCCTAGATATTATAAATAATAAAATAATCACATTAAAATCAAATCTGTAATATAAAAATGAGTAAATTCATTATTTAGAAGATAATAAACCCTCTGTTGATGCCTCATTCTAGAAAATATTGTATAAATGTGTAATTCCCCTGCTAATACTGGTACTAGTTTGTGTCATAAGACCAACTGATTGATTGAGGGGCTATAGAGGGCCTCAACCATCATTTACTAAGTCAAATCTATTCCTTATATTAAATGAGTGATACATAATCAATACAAATATTTTTATTGAAACTATAATACAAAATATCAACATTACCCAAATCAATAAACATAATCACAAACCATCCAGAGTAATATGGTGAATTGTATCGAAATAGTATATCCATAAAAAAATGATCAAAAAGAATCTAATAAAATATGGTAGATGTTATAACTATAGAATAAACATAGTAAATCATTATATTCAATAAATTATGTTGATATATGTGAAAATAACTAACAAAATATCATTTTAAATTTCTTGAGAAAATGACCCATTTCTCTTTGAAATCAATTATTTATAGGACTTCAAAATTATAAAGGAAAAAATATTTAAATAAAACCTTGAAAAAATTTTAATTGAGATTCTATGAAAAGATAATTATTGATAAATGAAAAATATTTTCATTCCATATAAAATAAAATAATATTCATTTCACACTATTGTAAAAAGGATAAAAAGTACCTCTTTTGGAAAATGACTAGCATATTCATTTTAAACCATTTTTAAAAAGTAAGAAGTATGTATAAATTAAATTAGTAATTTATTAGAAATTAATATAAATATTATTTAAAAAATAATTTTAATTATTGATATTGTATAAAAATATTTCCCTATTGGGGACTTAAAAATAAAAAGACCAGAATAATGATGAGATTATGAAATAAACCCTCACTTCGGGTCTGAATTCCTTTATACGTGTTAAAAAATCATGTATAATAAATATATATTTACTAAAAATATATTATGAAAACTAAATAATATATTTCATACAACTTATATATTACTTATAATCTTTTATCACCTATTAATTAATAATTCGTTGTTCAAAATCACAGTTTTAGGTAAAAACGACTTCATTTTTCATGAATTTTTTGGTCCGGTTGATTTAGTATTTAAAATTTAATAAACGTTCCTCCAATATCCATAATTTTATTAATTATAGAAATATAATATATAATAATTATATACATATTTATATTAATCCATAAAATTTAGAGACAGAAGATGAATTACACAATTAATAGAGATGGTCGGTCATACATATACATTAAATATTTTTTTACTTTTTGATGTAAGTAATGAAATAAAAGTAAATAAGAAATAAAATTTTTAAGAATAAATATTATATCATATATATTATATATATTAATAAAATCCATCCTCATTACCAAACATGTAAAATATTGAGGAAAAACAAATCAAATATCTTCTTGGAGGTTGTAGTTCACATGTATGCATGAACAATGACATCACTTCCCAAAGTATTATGATGTAAGAAGGTAGATATGATATTATAAATAAATTGGTATAATAATTTCTTAATTATCATGTATAAACATTAAACCCATCATAATACCCAACCAGAAAAAATGGTGGTGTGAAATGAATTGAATCGCAACGTGGAGATAGTATGTTAAACGTATAAGAAAGCGATAATTTCACATCTCATTTGATCGGAAAGAGGGTGGGTAATTGTTACTTCACAATAATAATAAAATTTAAGTATATTTATGATATTTAAATTTTTATTTTAGGAAAAATTAAGGATATTTATAAGTGGTTTAAGAATAAATTTATTGAAATAATTCAGCATGGATAATTACCTCCTTTTTCGGAAGACATTCTTTAGATCCTTAAAGAAATTATGGTTGGTTATTTATGGAGACTATAACATCAATAACATTTTTATATATGTTTATAAGAGTAATTTATGGGGTATAATTGAGATATATGTATCAAATTAGTGTAAATAAGAAATGGAGGAGGTTCCTTTTGATAATTGAGGCGAGGGGCACTTTTGGGACAATATTATAAGGTTAAATGATAATAAATTATCTCTCAAGAAAAATTCATAACATCTGGTAGTGAGTAGAACCTAGGTTAGTATATGGTGTAAATATCTTCTAATAATAAAATTTAAATAGTTTTATGTTATATTTTGAACCATTCCTTTTTAATTAACACCTTAGTTAGCCTATTTTAACATTTACTAGGGTAACATATTTTTCACTCTTAAAGGGTTATAATTTAACATAAAAGGTAACTATTGTCCCATAAATGGATAAGGGATAATATTTTAGGCCGTATATTACCTCCATTTTACACATTTAATATTTTAATGTTTTTTAAAATAATTTAATAATATATTATTTTGATAAATTATCTTTAATGTTAATTTTTACACTATTCATTTTACTTCAATTCATATACATCAAGAAAATGTTAAATTTATAATATAATTCATTTAAATATCACTATCATGTGATATTAATTGTACAAAATCCTAGAAAAATATAAATCACTATAATTATATCACTTTCGATATTTTTAATACCATTTATTTTATTTTTCTATTAATTGAATAAATATGGTACTGGCAATGTAAAAGAATTTAAGGAAGTATTATACTTTCTAAAAATTATAAATAAATTATAATAATGAATATAATTTCATTATTCATTAAATTAAATTTTATATTCATTCATAACTTTATTTTTTACTGATATGGATGCAAAATATATATTTAAAACTAAGAGAGTGACATTTTGTAACTTTCATTGATTTAAATATCATATTGGTCATTTTCATTGATATGTGTAACTAAACATATAAAATTAGATACTATTATGATAATGGTCTAATTAAATTTATCCAATAAGAGTAAATATGAGATATTATATACTTATTAATAAGTGTCAATCTTCGTTTAGCCGATTTTCTCTTTATCGTGGTGATACATTTTACTACAATAACTATTCATGTTGACCAAAAATAAAATCGAAATAATAATAAAGAATTAAACTTATTAATAAAAATATTGAATTATTTTTTTTAAATTCAATACCAGTAAGTGGAATAATTTAATTTAAAATCAAAATGAATAACATAATGAAATGATGTTTTTTAGTAAAATGGATTTTATGTATAAAAATGTGTTTATAATAAACTCAAGTATAATATTCATTAAGAAGACTACAATTATATTATTAATAATATATTATAAATAAAATTAGATTGAATACATATTAAAAAAATATATCTTTCTAAATTCTTCAAACAATAATAAAGTTTCCAATAAAAATCGATTTGTTTCACTATTCACCAGGAAAATCAATACCTTCAAAAAAATTTAAAACATTAACCATAAGATACTTTACTATGATGATTTTATATATTTTATTCTTTTTATAAAAATAATATATATAATTTCTAGTAAATTATTATAATATTTTCTCGAAAAAATAGAAAACATTTTTGGAAAAAATACACTTCTCAAACAAAAAATAACATTTTTGAAATGTTAGTACCAATTTTATAAACATAAACAAACCCATTTGTATTAGGTAGGAAATTTATATATATTTCATATTTTAGTGAATACTATTAATACCTACCAATTCAATGCCTAGGTTTAATGGACATATTTAAATAATAATCTTTCATGGTTCCTTTAGGATTTGGGTTTCATGTCTTATACACAATTGAATATAGTGTTCATTTAATATATTTGGTTGTTAAAAAATCATCTAGTAATATTCATTATCTTACTTGATATTAGAATATATAATAATATCTTTTATAATTACTACCAAAAACTGATCAAGGTAATCAATAATGACTCTATTCATTATATCCATGATGATAGTGATGGTAATGATAAGTATAAGCTGGATTAATATAAATTCATAGTGACCATATGTCATTATGAAGGATTGTTTTGGGTATATCCTCATTTTTTAACCTTAACTAGTGATATATATAACAAAGATAAATATTTTAAAAGTATTTATCTCCATTAATTAGATTAAACATGTAGTCATTATATGGTAGATGATACCTGTTATTGATAATTTTCTGGTTAAGTTCCTAATTATTAATGTAAAAATGTATTAACCCATTTTCTTTCTAGAAGAAAGATCATGTGTATCCCATGGTGATAGACTTGGTAATATGATTCCTTTTTCTATATTTCATGGATTTTCATAAAAAATTCATAAATTTAAATTGTGTTCATTCTATAAGGATTACTTGAAATAGTCATAACACCAGGTATGAGTTGGATTGAAAACTAAACTTCATGATTCTGGGATTTACTAGGAAACAATTCTGGAAGTACATTATTATATGATAATCAATATTTTTATGTACATTTTTTGATCAGTTACTTAAATTTTTCATTAATTTACTTTATAATGCATGTGGTATGCATCCAATTCCATGGGAATAAATGATTCATTGGATTCCAAGGAAGGTAGGTAGATATATTGAAAATGAAAACTTATACATGTTATGATTTGTTAGTACATGTCGTGTACATACAGTTCACAACTTATCCAAAGTCATGAAGACAAGACATGACCAAGCCATGAATCCAGCAAGGAAAAATAAACTACACATTGTGTACATCCCTGAAACAACATGATGCTAGTCAAAACTGATAATGATACAGCAGAAAGGAATCTGTAAAAAAATAAAGTTGGACGCATGGTACTCATCGTGAACACCCATTACACAACATGTACCTGATAAAACATTATAAATCCATGAGAGATACATGCACCATGCTGGAGATAAAAAAATCATTGAAATAAACAAGGATTGAAGGTACAAAATGTCTATCTCCAGTACACATCATCATAATATTTTCCTATAAATACAGGGGTGAAGTAGAGCATTTTGGGTAGTTCCGTACGAGCTTATTCTCTTGTTTCATCCCTCTATGAGTTCCCTCACCTCCCCCCCCCCTTTAAACTCTAAATTTCTATCTACTTCACATTTCCATCAAGGAAAGTGTTTTCCATTTTTCGTTCTTCAACGATTTTCAATTCCAAATGCCTTTCAAATCACATCATGCATCTTCAGCTTCCAAACACCCAGTTAGATTCTTTATCACATTTAATTAACACACATGAATTTATTACATTGTTATTAATTGTTGGATCATTTCATTTTAATCAGTAACCCTGAACCCTTACCTGATTTAAATTCATGTAATTTCAATCAACATGTCAATCATATATTCTTTTATTTATTTAATTTCATCTCCCCCAATATGAATAGATAAATCCATTCGGGGTAGGGATCAAGAATATATATATCTTTATTCCTAAATAACCTCTAATTCTAAACTTGGAAACCCAAATTGGATGAGTATTCTGAAAAATACAAAAAATAATATTTGATTTGTGCGAACATCCCCGATCATGGGATATTCAAGCAAATGGTCGTATCTTAATTGGAGTAGACTAGGATATGATCTTTATCCTAAGAAACATTCTGCCCTAGAATCATAAATTAATGTGCATAGGATGTTACTATCTCATTATCAAAGAATAGTCAATTCATAGGTATAACTAGGTGACTTGACTAGAGTCAACTAGCATCCCCTATTTTCATCAAAAACTAAGGATTATGACCCTACCATGATTAAAATTACCGACCATCCTTTACCCAGATACTCTATCTTGATATTGACAACTCATTCATTATTCAATGTCACTCCCAATTCAGGTAACTCTAAATGTTAAGATTACTTTAAATGACTCATCTCAGTGTCTGAAAACTAGGAACCCCTTTGAAATAGTATTCTCTTAATGGGTTTGACCTTGCACTCCCACTACATTGTGTCCTTGTAGTTAGTGAATTTTGTGGAAACAATTCTAACTCGACTCATGCCTGGAGGGATTAAC
Organism: Viscum album; assembly: GCA_963277665.1. Taxonomy (NCBI): domain Eukaryota; kingdom Viridiplantae; phylum Streptophyta; class Magnoliopsida; order Santalales; family Viscaceae; genus Viscum; species Viscum album. The sequence continues at coordinate 304,245,984 of OY728144.1, forward strand.
AACACCCCTAGGCCCACACCATATTCTGGCACTATTTGTAGTGAGGAAATGCCATTTTTGGAAGAAATCTATTTCTTAAACATAGGATTAACTTTTCCTCACCCTATTTATTTCTTTTATTTTTAGATGCCCTTGAAACTTATTTTTCATCTAGTGTATTTACCAAACTCCCTTGACCCATTCAAGGAACCTTTAGGCACAAGAATCTTGGGACTTTGATCCTAATATTTAAAATAATTTATTTTCACTTCACTGATTAGCAATGGATGATCAACACCATACTACGAGACACAACCCTCCAAACCCCCATCATCAAATCATTCTGCGAGAACACCCGAGGCACCCTAAAAATACCATCATGGATTATGGTCTGAATCAATCCATGGTGTGACACCCATCTTCATTATCCCTCTTATACAAATTCACACCTTTGAAATCAAGCCTCGACTCATTCATATGATCCAGAATACTGTATAATTCTGTGGTCTTCATAATGAAGACTCACATGAACACATTTCATAATTCCTATATGTTTTTGATACCTTTCATAACAATGGAGTATCATAATATTTTATAAGAATCTATATCTTCCTATTCACTTTAATAGATATATCTAATGACTGGCTCAAAATCCAAGATCCTGAGTTGATCATGAGTTTGGAAAATTTAGCCAAAAAAATTATACAAGTATTTCCCACCAATCTGGACTTTGAAACTCTTGAATGACATCTAGAATGTTACTCAAGAAGATGGAGAATCTACATTGGAATCATGGTAATGATTTATCAATTTTATGAGGAAGTTTACCTATCATGGAATCAACCCCTGATTTCAATTGTAAACTATTTATCAAGGTCTTCAGCCAACTACACAAATACTTGTTGATGCTGCCGCTGAAGGAGGTTTGAATTTCAAAACCCCAGAAGCTAGAAGAGCCATTTTAGATGAAGTCTCACACAATTATATCTGTAGAAAAGTGATCATGGACATCCATGATGGGGAATCCACTAGATTTGTGATAACTCCCGACTAGAAGAAAAAGTAAATGAACTCACAAATAAGGTACAGTCATTCCAGATTCCAGCTACAAAAACTCAACCACAACCCCCTCCTGCCCCAATCATTGAAGTTCACTCATGTAAGATGTAGAGGGACCTACACCAGTACGAGGACTGAAAGGAGATATTTTATGATCAACAAGATTGTAACAATGATAATAAAATTAAATAAAAATAGTCATCTCACCCACATCTAAAATATTATTAGCAGAGGCCTCCTCAATAGTAGCATTGAAGTAATCAAGGTTATTTTTATGCACAAAGTGGTTGGGACCATTTCCGCATCAATAGACTATCAGGGTATCAATCAGTGAACAATGTTCCATGAATGAAATAACCAATGAAGCAACAACCATTCAATCAAAGACCCCAATAATAGAAATTTCATCCCACCCACCCAAAGAACACTCAACAACCACCTCTTTGTAACCTAGAAAATCTCATGGATACTTATTTCCAAAAGTCTGATCAATGAATGATGAAATTGTAGACATAAATAAAAAATCAAAGAGATGCTTTTCCGAATCTGGAAATTCCAATGGGTAAAATATCAACGACATTATCTGATAGATTAACAGGTAATCTACTGGGAAACACAGAGACATACCCAATTGAGGAATCCAAGGCGGTAGTGTTGAGAAGTGGGAATGTTTTCAACATTAAACACCCCAAAATGAATTACAGCTGGAAGAGCCTAAGAAAAAACTAGTACTAGAGGAAGAATTTGAAGAAAACATTCCCACCCCAACCATGAAGCAGTGATAGATGAAGAGAAAAAACCCCCAAGAATAAATACGAACACTTTAATGTTGCACCATCTCCATTCTATCCACCTATTCCCTTTCCAAAGAGAAAAATACAATATCGGAAGGAGGTGAAATAAAAAAATTTCATGGAGATGGTTAAAAAATTTCACATCAATATACATTTTTAAGTATCTATTTATCAATTCCCGATTATACTAAATTTCACAATGACATGAAATCAAAAAATTAAAAAGTAAAGGATCTAAGAATCATCTCCAGGAATGATGAATTATCGGCAATTGTGTAGTACAAAATTCTAGTGAAATTGAGAGGTCTGGAAAGTTTATTGAAACCCTATAATATTGGACAATGCATGTTTGGAAGTGCACTATGCGATCTTGAAGCCAACATTAACTTGATTCTAAAGAGTGTTTTCCAAAATCTCACACTCTAATAACTCAAGGAAACAAGAGTGGCATTATAACTAGCTGACCAATCAGTAAATTCCCCCCTGAGGTATTCTCGAAGATGTTTTGGTCAAGGTCAGAAATATCATCTTTCCAGTAGTCTTTCTCATGCTAGACAAGGAAGAAGAAGGTGACATATCTATCATTATTGGAAGACCATTCCTAGGAATAGGAAAGGCTTTGATTAATTTTAATCAAGGAAATATGATCTTTAGAGTTGGAAGAGAAAATGTAGTGTTCAACCTTATTAACACATCACAACAAATATATGATATGGTGGATTGAAACACCATATCTCTCACTCAGAAATGAGATGAGTAAATTTCCAGTAATGAAAAATGTGAATATATTTCCTTAAAAAAGGAATAGAAATATGACTTTTAAGATGTAATCATTATTGAACCACTCAAACGATACACCATGCCACATATCATTCCCTCCATTATTCAGCCACCCTAGTTTGAATTGAAACCACTACCCAGCACACTACAGTATTCAAACCAAGAAAATTAATCCTCTTTTCCAATCATCATCAACTCAGAACTACCTCAGGCACAAGAAGAATTTTTTTGATGTTCTTAAAAGATAGAAGAAATCAATTGTCTAGGAATTGGAAGATATAAAATTGATCAGTCCCACCCAATGCACCCATAGAATCTTACATGACGAGAATTCAAGGACCAAATGATAGCATCAGAGGCATCTGATGCCACCAATGAAAGAAGTCACAAATAATGATGTTCTAAATATCGTCTATGTATGAATATTTTTCTCAATTTTAGATATAGAATGTTTGATCCCCCTCCATCTTGTTCCAATTAATGGCGTACTCACGGTATAAAGGACCGATAAAAACGAACAGATATCAGCCTACACCATCATTATATGGAGAGTTTGTGTGGACTATAGATGATTGAATATAGAAACCAGAGAATATCATTTTACATTACATTTTATAGATCATATTTTACAAAGACTTATTGGGAATTAGCTCTATTGTTTCCTAGATGGATATTCAGGATACAATCAAATTGCATTCAACCCCATCGACTACCCAAAAACATCCTTCTCATTCACATTCAGTCCCTTTTTCTAAAGAAGCATGTCATTAAAAATGTGGAATACTAAAACAATATTCTAGAGTTGTATGAAACACATTTTTCATGATATGGCTAAAGAATTCATCTAAATGGTCATGGAGGATTTCTCAGTCTTTGGGAGATCATTTGATGTCTGATTAAGCAATATAGAGTTGGTTGTCCAACACTGTAAGGAGAAATTACTCATACTAAATTGGGAGAAATTACACTTTTTGGTATAAGTAGGAATATAATTTGATCACAAAATTTCCAAGGAATTCATTGATGTTGATCCAACCAAGATCAAACTCATCAAATATATGCCTAAACCCTCAAATATTAAAGGGATCATAAGTTTTCTAGGCCATGTGGGATTATAGAAATGATGTGTGAAGTATTTATTACTATCTCACATCTATTAACATAATTTATATCAAAATATGTTTCCTTCAAATTCACCGAGGACTGTCAGAAACCCTTCAATATGCAGAAAAATAGTCTCATAGCATCAACAATCATCTTCGTACCAAATTGGGGTAAATAATTTGAATTAATGTGTGACGCTAGTGACCTAGCAGTAGGATATGTGCTAGGAAAACACATTGAAAACATCTTCTATCGAATTTATTATGTGATTCATATGTTGGATGATGCTCAGTTCAATTACACAACTATAGAGAAAGAGCTCTTAGTTGTCGTATATACCTTCAATAAGTTCGGTTCTTACATAGTCCTATCCAAATTCATTTCTAATACTGATCACAGTACCCTTGGGTACCTGATGAAAAATAAAGTTTCTAAACTAAGGTTGATACATTTGATCCTCTTTGTACAATAATTTGAGGTTGTGATCAATGAAAAAAAAGGAAAAGAGAATGTAATTTCATACTATCTCTCCAGACTCCCTCTCTACATCATTAAAACAGATGATGAGGCTCATATCAAATTGGGTTTTTCTAGATTAAAACATATTCACTATCAAGGACCAATCATGGTTTTATGATATGTTTAATTATCTCACAACATGATTCCTTCACCATGACCTCTCGTATCAGCAGTGAACAAAGTTTTTTTAGATTCCAAGCACTAAAATTTGGATGAGCCTCTATTATTCAAGAGTTGTGCTGATGAATTTTGAAGATGATAAATTACAGAATAAGTGACATAAAATGTAATTGAGATGTGTCACATTTCCCAAACTGGTGAACACTATGGACCCAATCTTAAAGTGTCCAAGATTTTACAAATCAGATTTTTCTGGCCTACACATCATCAAAATGCAAGGGCATTCCACCAATGACGTGACATATGTCCATGGATGGTAAATATTAGAAAAAGTAAATAATATTCCTCAAAACCCCATTATATATGTTGATGTTTTTCAAATTTTGGGAATCGAATTCATGGAACTATTCACTACATCACATAGAAGGAACTATATTCTTGTATCAGTTTATTATGTCCCCAAGATGGTTGAAGTTGAAGCTACAGATAATTACACAAAACAAGTTGTAATGATATTTATTAGAAAGAATTTATACGAACACATTGGGTTTATGAGGTTATTAATCAGTGATTGTAGAACACACTTCACCAACCATCCTGTGAGAAAAATGATAGAATTTTATGGCATTAGAAACAACAATGGAACTCCCTACTACCCACAAACATGTGGGCATGTGGACTTGTAAAATCAGGATGTAAAGAAATTTTTTGGAGAAAATAGTGAACATAAACAAAAGTGATTGGAGCCTAAATTTATATTATTCACTATGGGAATACATAACATCATACAAGACACCTATATGCACCACCCCGTTTAGATTGTTTTATGGAAAACCATGTCATCTTCTAGTGGAGATACAACATCGTTCATTCTGGGTGATCTAGAAAATGAACTTGGATTCAGAAAAGAATAGCGAAAAGAGGTTATTACAACTAACTAAGTTGGAAAAGGTAAGGATAGATGGATATTAAAATGAAATAATTTATAAGGACAAGAAAATGAAGTGGCACAACCAACTCATTTTAAGTCATACCATTTCTCCTAGGAATAAAGTCATGCTCTTTAATTCAAGAATGAAATTTTTCCCAGGTAAGCTAAAATTAAGATGGTCATGTCCATTTAACGTCATTAACATCTTTCCATATGAAACAATTGAAATTCAATGAGAAGGAGGACCACCCTTTGAAGTCAATGGTCAAATGATGGATATTTTTTAAGAACCATTTCGTGAAGGCTGTGTCACCACCCTTAAGAAAACTTGAGCATTAATGAAGTCAAAATACAAATATTAAAGGAAGAACTGACTAGTAGGAAACCCAGGGCAAGAGATGTTTAGTTAGGTTAGAATAGGATCGTCATAGAAGAGTCTCGAATATGCACAATATAGAGGCAAAGAGGAAGCTCAAAAAAGGGATAAACAGTTTAGTACATGATTTTTAACCTTGAATCATGATGTGTACATTGTTTCACAGAATTATATTTTATTTTATATGTATGGGATCTGATGTAGAAGTAAACAACTTGTACATGGTCTGTTTTGTTTTTAAAAGTGACAGGTCGGGATCCTGTAGGCCACGACCCACCACACAACACACCCCACCCTCTGTATCCCGCAACCTCTTGGTCTCCTGCCCAACCTGCGAATTCCCCCATCCCTTATTATTCACACTAAAAAACAGAAAACCCAATTCATCTAACCATCTCCTTCCACCTATCTTGTGACCTCCCTTCCCCTACCCACACACCCAATCCACCACCCTCTCATATCTTGTGCACTGCACCCTCACATGTGCCCCATCCTCCTGCCTCCATGGCCTGAACAAAATAACCCCATCCCTCCCCATCTCCATCCTACACTTCCAATGCTTCCTTTGTATCCTCCTCAGCATCAGAGAAATAGTAGTCAGAATCCAAGCATCCTTGTACCTCTTCTAATGATCACCTTCACCCCATCTTTTTTTTATAACATGAAGCATCATTTCAATCTTCTCGAGTTGTAGGCCAAACCTATAAAGAAAAATAAGACACTATACATGAGAATTATATAAATAATGAACATAACCTAAAATTTCATAGACCTTTTAGAGACATTTCAAATCCATATTATCATCAATGTTTAGGAGGAGAACTTCCAGGAATTATTCATAGTGTTTTTTGCCACCATTGAGCTCACTGTCGACATCATTTGCTTCTGATTGTGTTGAAAACCCATTGAGCCCGATTTTGTAGAATATGAAGTCAGGTTATGAATCTATATAGAGGATTTCAACATATCTGAAATATACCCTACACTACATATAAATCCATCTCGATAGGTTGTACTATATTTATGGCCATGGATAGCCCATGACCCCTAGATGCATCATGACCCTCGCCTAGTAATGTCTACTCATTGGCGGGGTTTGTCATTGTGTATCTTACATCAATCCACAACACATTGATGGTTTTACCGAGGTAAGACTCAGGACAGCATTGTCCAGGTCGATGTTCTTATTCTTGCAGCATCTATGGGTGGTCCACCCATCAACATGGCTGACTAGTTCACTCAGTATTTCAAGGTCTAGAGAAAGAGGAAGTGATACGCATTGATGGGAGGCTCATTTATCACACACCATTCTAGATACCTCATTGATTTTGATTCCTCATAGCCCATCACCTACCAATGACCAATCGAACTGGTCGATCTTGTGTTTCTTCACAAGATGAAAATGTTGTTGAAGGAGGAGGATGAGTATTTTTGGGCGCTAGGGGTCTAGAAGGCCCCACCATAGGTGTACAAAATATTAAAAATAGACACCTCATGCCCAGCCACATTCTACCAACACACCTAATCCATAATTTCCTACCACAACATCAACCACCCCCCCATCTACCATCCCTAGACCCTCCTATCCCACCCCAAAAAAAGATTTGGGTCACTCCTCAATTCATATTGAAAAATCTTCCCTAGACCTCGACCCACCTCCATCTTTTATTCATTGAGGCTACCGTATTCACCCCATCACCACCTCCCACCACATCCAAGACATCATCTTACACCATTCCCACACCCCTTCATGATATTTCAACCTACCCCCAGACCTCACTATCCTACATCTCAACCAGAGTTTATAATAGAGTCAGCCAGGAGGGGAAAGGGGATCACTACTAAGCCGATCCCTGAGGTACCACCTATAGATCCAGATTCCAGGTACACAACCTCTATATGGATATGTACCCCTCCACCACCCACACCATTCCACATACCTACCGCCACTACCACACCATCCACTACATATACTAATCTCCCGACTACTATTTCTACTGTTGATGCTGATTTGGATGGATCGTTGATCTCGACCCCAGGCAGCAGACTAACACTGGAGGACATCTTTGGATAAGGCAACTAATATGTCATTTTATACCTTTTTTGGAGTTTGGGGAATTTTTTGTACTAGATGTTCATGTATTTTGTTGTTTATTCTAATATTGGTACTCACAGTTGTTATAAATATACATAGAAATATTTTTTCAGGTTCTTTTTTGTAATGATTTCATATCTTATATTTTTGTTCATAGCTTTGCCTAGCTCTGTAAAATCATCTAAAATTCTCGACAGTCTACTTCCCCAAGTTGTTTTGAAAAAAAAGTACTCCAACTAGTCATCGATGTCATATAACAACCTCACAACCTTTTCCTAGAGATCCTCCAACAACAGTCACCATGTCCAATGATTCCTTTCTTACCTCACATTATTCATGCTCACGCGACTACACCAGAAGTGATAAATTTCGATTGTAATTAACCCATTACATAGGATTTATGCCCATTGTAATTTCTAGTTTGTATTTGAATCTCATTACTTAAGAGGACTCTAAGACTTAAATTTCATATTCTTGTTTGAGAAAATATGTTGACAGACACCTAGGGCATGCCAACCAACAATAACATTCACTGAGATCTTATCAAAGAGATGACTAAAGAAGTATAAAATTAAAATCAATGAGGAACACTTTGATAGATATGTTTCTTGAGACCCACCTCTTATTCATCCTTCATCCCATAGATTCCATCAATGAACTTTTTGGATGAATCTATTAGAAGCCCATTTCCATTCCTACCCTACTCATTGTATAATACATAATGATACCTTTGAAGAAGTGTAGGGGTAGGCATTCAGACAACATGGGATGCTTCCATTTCCATGATTTATGGTGTGATTATCCGACTACATGGTTGTGATCCATATACATTTTATTCATTTCATTGTTATTATGTTTCTTTGCAAACTACAAAAGAGAATCAATGTTTTTAAGGATTTCTTACTAGAAAGATAAAAAATCATAATTTCCCAAACTGATGAATCCCTCAAAGGATTATATGTGGTTAGGTGGGAGATTTTAGATCTATCCTATGCATGAATTTCGAAAAATAAAAATGAAAAAGAAAAAGGAAAGGAATAGAATCATCATTGTATACATACTTGATACACATATGGAGCTAACCCGATCTGATGGAGTATGGATTTTACCTGTCAGAATGAGTTACTTTTATCACACTTTTCGTTACACATATGAATTTTTCTTCAAATATAACCCTCCTTTTGAGCATAATTTTTAATTTTTGCATACCTTCCCACAACCTCAGAGTCATAAAAACCATAATTTCTAAATAACTCATGATTAGTTTTGATATTTTCTTTACATAGTGGAAATTATATTACCAATGAAATACTGTGGTTATGAACATGTAATCATGGTATGATCATACCAATCCCTTCATTTTACCTCGAGTGATGAGATGAAATCAAGATGAGGTAAATTATAATTGGGTATATACATAAGGAATAGTTAAGATGTTGTAGTTAAAATATAAGAATTTGTTTTGAAAAGATGGACTAGGATGCATGACAAACTTTCTATGCTGGGATAATTATGGAAGATGATATTTTTTGGCTTACAACTAATTTTAGTTACAAGGAAATAATAAATATCTGGTCTTAAGAATTTATTATCCTTTGTTTAAATCATTATTGAGGCATTGTTTTCTTGAGGACAAGAAATTGTTCATGTGAGGTGGGGGATGTGATAAGCCTAATTTGTATACACATTTTTCTTAATTTATTAATAGTTTTTTAGTTAATTTAATTGATAATGCATGTGGTATGTATCCAATTTTATAGGAATAAATTCTTCATAGGATTATAAAGAATAAAGGTAGAAAACGTGGTAAAATGGCCCAGTACACATCGTGATTCGTTAGTACACATCATGAACTTGCAGTTCACAAACTATCCCAAGTTGGGAAGCTAAGCCATGACAAAGCGACAAATCGTGAAAGGTAATAGCTTCTACATGTTGTGCAAATCACAAAAATTATCTGATTCAAGTTAGAAAATATTGTGAGATAGATTCAAGGAAATTGTGAAAAAATACTGTTGGATGTGGTGTACACCTTGTGAACACCAGGTATATGATGTGTGCCTGGTAAAACTTCCAAAATCCTTGAGAGATATTCTTGCCACACAAGAGATACAAAATTATCATAAATCTACATAGATTGAAGGTAGATGACTTGAACCTCTTGTACACATCATGAAAATATTTTCCTATAAATACAATGGTGTGGTAGAGCATTCAGAGCAGTTCTAGATGGGTTTCATCACTTGTTTCATCCCCCTCTGAGTTCCCTATACTTTTCCCCCATTAAAAATCCAAATTTAATTTTATTTAACATTTTCCATCATTCCAAGAGCCTTTAATTTGTCATTCTTCAATGATTTTCAATTCCCAATGATTTAAAACACCCAACATGCATCTTCAACTTCCAATTTCTAGGTCATATTCATTACCACATTTAATTCAATTAAGAAATTTTATTACATTGAGATTCATTGCTGGTATGTTTCATTCTCTTTAACAACCCTAAACCCTTTAATTATTTCAATTCTATTAATTTAAATCAACATGTCAAACATGATTTCTTTTATTTATTTAATTACATCTCCACCCCATATGAATAGATAAATCCTTTAGGGGTGGGGATCAAGAATCCTAGTATATTCATGCTTAAATAATCTTCTAATTTTAAACTTCAAAACCATAAAAGATTAGTAATCATGATAATACCAAACAATCTATCTGATTTGTGTGAACATCCCTAACACATGATATTCAATCAAATTACCGGATCCTGATTGGTGTTGAGTAGGCTACGATCACTAACCAAAGGCACTTTCTTCCCTAGAAGCCAAACATAATTCACTTATGTTGTTACAATCTCCTGATCATGGAATAGTATCTTCCTAGGTAGAAATATGTGACATGACCATAGTCAACTAGTAACCAATATTTTCTTCGCAGAATAAGCATTCAGACCCTACCAAGATTAGAAATAGATTCTGTACCTTACAAAAATACTCTAACTTGATCCCAAGCCCTCATTCATTATTACAAGTCACTCCCAATTTTTTCAACTCTAAAAATTTTTATCCGTTTTGAAAGGACACCTCATAGAGTCTGAAAACATGGAGTTCACTTTAAAATAGTCTTCTCATTTTGGGTAGAACCCCACACTCCCTATCACGAACTAGATCTAGTCTCCATCAAAACTAGAACCTAACATAGTATGTGGCAAGGCCCAATGGGAGTTCCCAATCCCCCATGGCTGGAACAAGTTCCCAACTATTAGAAAATAAAATTTGGGAACAATTTACCCACGTTTTTAGAAATAAAACAACAACAAAAATCCAGTATAACAGATCTGTATTTTTCAAAACAAACCATCATTTACAAAAAATAAGAATTGAGTTGCATAATTTAAAACAAATCCCAAAGACTAAATCAAATGAAGAAACGCAAAATGTAAAGCCCAAGAACCTCCTCATGGAATGTGTAATCTCCCTCAATCCATCTCCATGACACTGTGTAATAAACAACTGCTAATCCCAAACCACTAGCACTAAAATATTTACCCAAAACTATGACAAAATAACCAAGTCTAATTACACACAAGGGTGTAAGTAGGATGTGATCCAAAGCCCAGTGGGATGTCTTGAATAAAATATTCCATGTGATAGACATTCAAGGACAAAAATCTTCCATGTTTTCATTAAAATTAAATGAAAATAAGAATTTTAAAAAGATACAACTTTAAATAAAAATTGTTTTCAAGTGGGATACTTTAATGAATAAAAACTTTTAAATTGAATTCAAAATCTAATAAATTATCAAGCCAAACATACAGTATGCAAATGTTAAGCATAAAGTATCTAATGAGAAAAAGCTATGAGAAATAACCCATAGGCAAAAGATTGTTATCAATCACAAGTACCTTATATCTTAGTGAAAGTAACCGTACAAATATCCACTATCATGCACATGAGCCACTAGTAGGGATCATACCCATACCCTAGTGGTCCCCCAACACCACCACAACCACAATCATCATATTTCAGTTTGTGTTGTTATCATAATACATGATATGAAAAACTGTAGTCAAACCCCATGGGATCACAAGAATACATGAACACATCCACCCACATAGATTCCAGGTTTTCCCTCATGTTTTCAAACAAGTTCCACATGAAATGAAATACAATTTTCTCACAAAAATACCAGTTATAAGTTACACACACACCAAAAATCTCTCAAACATTTCACATAATACTACTTTCACAAACATATATTCAATTTTCACATCATAATCATATAAAATAACCCATAAACATGTTTTGCGCATTTCATGGAATTTAATAAATCATTTCAAAAATTTATATAACATTCTATTTTTTTGACATATTAATTCACCACATTATCTTTTAGAAACCCATCTTAGGTGAACACACTTACCAAAATAGTACTATAAGAACTCGAACCATCTTTTCAGGTATAAGGCTTTATTTTCTGGTGGTTTTGAGTAAAAATAGAGAATATGGAAATTTATGCAGTACACATAGTATACTTAGATGTATACACCATGTACCTAGTTTTTGTGGGTGACTATATACTGGTTGTGTAGTGGACAAGTACGTGGCCATGTGGGGTGACCTAGAGACCTCCTAAATAGGGCATGTTAATGGAATATACATGTTGTGTACTTTTAAAATACATGCATTATACTTTTGTTTTTATTTGTTATGTTAGACCGGGGTCACAACTCTTTTACAGAACACCCTTCTTCTCGACTCATCTCATCGAGGAGTGGCCGAAGGGAATGATTCTTCTCTGAGCCCCTGATCGACCATCCATTCTACGAATCAACCATCATCAATTGTATTGGAAATTCCATGATGATTTGTTCCTTCTTCTAGAGTCTCTTTCCTTGATTTAAACTCTTTTGTGAGATATCCAATGTTGAATTTTGAAGAGGTTTTTGTAGATCTACATCATTCTATACCGATTCAAGGGCTGACACTTGAGTATATTGACTGTACAAAACCGATGTAGGTGGTTTGGGCCTTTTCATAGTTAGTATTTGAATTATATGTGAAACGATTTCCTAATACCCTAGTAAGGGGTATTGCATGTTTAGGTATTTTAACCCTGTTAATGTATTGTATGCATTGTTTTTCTTGGGTAGGGATTTTGGATTTTGAATAGAGTTTATTTTCCATGATATGGATGTGTTTCTAAATGTCTGATTTGATATTGACCATTTGGTCTAGATTTTCCTATTAGGATGCTTGATTTCCATGCCTAGTATTGTTAGGATGAAGTGATTTTATCTGATGTTCTCATATGATTATTAGATGTTTAGCCAAGAAGTATTGTAAGGATTATATTGGCTATTCAACATTGGTTGTGCATGATTACATTACATAGGGTTGTGGGAACCATGTTTACTGAGACCGTAGTGGGGATTGCTGTTGAGTGCTTCCTCAGAGTGTCTATAGTTACCATTACGAGATCATAGGGGGGATTGACATTGAGTGATCCCTCAGAGTGTCTATTATTCTTTATCATGCTGATAGACTATAGGGGGTATTAACATTGAGTGCTCCCTCAGAGTTTCTATAGTTACCATTTCAAGACCACATGCGAAATTGACATTGATTTCTTTTTTAGGGTGACATTAGTTTATCATTAAAAGAATACAAGGGGAATTTACAATGAGTTATTCCTTAGAGAGTCTTTGTATTCCTCAGACTGAAGAGGTTAGACCCTGTGAGCTTACTCAGGAGGTCATTGTATCCTCAAATAAGTTGAACCAGAGGGTTCAGGTTGTGAGAACATACTCAGAGGGTTACTAGGAATTGATTGGTTGAACTAGAGGGGATAGGTTGTGAGAACATCCCAGAGGGTTTCTTGTTTTCCTTTGGTTGATTAATTAATCAATTTAAATGGATGTGATTGAATCTGTAGGACATTCTACTTTTGAGTAATTCCTTGTTCATTGATTCTTTATCTTATTTCTTACCATATATATTACTCACTATTAAGCCCATATCATTGGATGGTTTCCTTCTGGGATTTGTCTCACACCTTATTTGGGTTATGCTTTTGGGCCCAAACACATTATATTGTTGAAGGTATAGATAAGGGAAAACACCCTTCTACTTTAGGTACTTGATTGATGTAGAGCTGGAGAGCAATGGACCATGCAGATGCATGGGATTATATTGGATTTATTTTCCTATTTTTTCCTTTGTACTTTGTTTTAGTACTGTATACCAGCATTGTGACTTGTTTGGCTGCTTTCCGAGATACTTGTGACATGAATCATTATTGATATATATATATATGCTATATTTTTTATTTACTCAGTCTTCATTTGTTTTCTATTGTATTGTATTATTATTAATTTATCTTCTGTTATCTATTTATTTCCCATATGTTAATCTGCAAATGAGGGCATAGTTTCAACACTATGACACCCAAGGCCCTCGCTTCTAGTCGACAACCTTTCGCATTTGGGTAAATACGCTTGAATCCATGTGACCAACCGAGTATGGCGCAGCTCTGAGTGGCACCCAAAACCTGGACATTACAAAGTGGTATCAAATGCATTATTTTCTTCTTGACATATAGTTTGGATCATATAAACGGTTATACGAAGGAATGGGTAGTAGGTAATAATCTATGCCCGGGAGTAGTTGAACCGTGTACAGGGAAAAGCCAATTTACCTCGTATATTGCATTTTTTGATTTTTCAATTTTAGAGTTGAATTGATTTTCCCATTGGGGGAACCACATGTTTATTTTGTGATTGATGCTATTATTGAGGATCTATTTTGGTTGCAACCTGATGAGATAAGGGTATGACATCACATGCATCATATAAGAACTTTCTAGAGATCACATGTCATGCATTCTTGCCAATCCATTTAGGGTCAACTACTGATTTCATATTGTTGTGATAGATTTTGGGCAAGATATAAAGGTTGTTGTGATTGATTCCATGATATAATACATGTTATTTTATAGGGTATTGGATTGTGTAAGGTTTATTTTGATTGAATTACAAACATTGGTTTTTGAGGTGTTATGGGCCGTTATGGATCATAATTAGGTGGATCTTTTCCCTGTTATCCATGTATATGGAATGTATAAGGTTATAAACATTGATTTACGGGGTGTATGGGCCCTCCTGGACCAGAACCTGGCACGTAAATGTTTTTTTTAGTGTTTTTATGGGTTCCAGAATATTTTATGAGGCTTACTATCCAGAGAAACCTAGAATAAATGACATGTAATGATGAATACACGTCGTGAATCCTTCTATTTGGAAAGGAACAACTTTCTTAAGTACACACATTGTAATGTATGTACACGCCATGTAGTATCTAACTGTGTCACTAGAGGTGAGGGTAGAGACAGGAGGTTAGGAAATCCTTGGAGGAACACACCGTGTATCAGACATAAATGTCATGTGGTAGGGACTGTCTTTCCACCCATGTGACTAATAACCCAGATGGATGAAACATAGGTTATACACATCGTGTCAAGATTGAACACACCATGTTGTTTTACCCGTGTATCTGGTCGTGTGACTAACAACATGGGTCGGTGAAATCCTTCTAGTACACACCGTGTCTGGCATAAACATGTTGTGAAGTATCGTTCAAGGAGAACTATGTAGGTTAGTCATGTAGAATAACTCGGGCTGGGAAAACGATTCAATTCCACGTCGTGTCTTGGGGGAACATTCCATGTGAATGGGGTGTTAGATGACCAGGGTTAGTAGGATTACATGACCCAGTCAAGTCTTACATGAACATGCCATGTTGGGGCCAAACACACCATGTATCCCTCATTTAAAAAACATGATTGTTTTCCTTCTCCATTTTTTTTATTAAACTTATATGTTTCAGTCCTTGATAATATTGAACTAATGTGTGTGTTTCACCTTATGGAGTCTTTCCATCATGAAGTCCTCCAGTTGCAGCACAGATTTAGGGCAGTGATTAGATAGAAAACATGGCTAATTAGGGACTACTAGCAGACCCTCATGTCTATCCCGTCTTGGAACCAACTGTTATACCAGACAAAAGTGATGATGCACAGTTACGAGAAGGCTTAATGAGCATTTTTCAGACCTTCTAGGGAGCACATCATCATGTCATGACTATGGAATATTTTACTCATTTCATTCAGCAACAACATCCTCCCACCTTATCAGGGGATGAGGGACCATTGGTCACTGATTCATGGTGAGAAGTCATGCTATCTATTTTTGATCATCTGGATACGCCTCCAGAAAGGAGGGTGAAGCTCACTATTTATAAGCATTGAGATTTCTCCAAGAGATGGAGGGATGTGATCTCATTGGCTTTATGCTAGTAGGTTATGACATGGGATTAGTTCTATCATACCTTCTACGATAAATTCTACCCATAGACTTTTATGGATGGTTGAGCCAGAGAGTTCATGAGTTTGGAATAAGGTACTCTCTTAGTCATTTATTATTCTATTCACTTCACAGAGTTGTAGTGTTTCACACCTATTCTAGGCGGTGATGAGATTTCCTTGTGAGGAATTTCGAGGATGGTATCAGGAATGACATCTGATCTCAGGTAAGCATTTTCGTGTTGACAAGCATATATTCAATTATCAACCAGACACTAATCACCGAGCGCAACCTGAGGGATTCTAATGTTGTGGGCCAAGGAGGTTCAACATATAGAGTTGGTTTTTACCTAGTTTATAGTGGGAAGCATCGTAAGGTGTCTCCATGTGAAGATCTGAGTAAGTGAGATATACCTTTGGGTAGCCAGGTGGTATGCTATGAGTGTGGGAAGTTTGGACATAGGAGGCCATATTTCCCAAGAGACCCATTGGAGTGATGATATTGTGTCCAGATGGGACATCTTTAGTGGTTCTGTCACTTTTTATCACTATAAAATGGTGACAAAGGTTACTTTATAAATCCTTATTCAGGAGAAGAACCATAAGTTTTTCATCAGTCTGGGAACTGGAGTTCTTCCAGTCATTCATGCTGAGGTAGAAGTCATGACCATGGTATCCAGTCGGCATGCTTTCAACGACAAGAGGGTGGATCAACTTAGGTTGGTCAGGTAGAATCACAGGGCCATGGTAGAGGCCAAATTATTGTAGTGGAGTAGACACAGTAGGAGCGGGATTCCATACCCTATACAATTCAAGGTACGATTTTAGTTGCCTTAGTTATAGATTCTACACTTTTTAATACAGGGGATTCCTGTAGTTTCATATCTATTGAAATTGTGGAGAGCCTTCTGCTTTGTATATTTTCTTCTATGGATGTCTTGGATCTAGACACTCTTTTATGAACAAGAACATCTAGTGTACGTCAGTGCTAGGAATCCCTCTTGAGTTTGGTGGGTGGAACTTCTTCTGGGACTTCTATGTCCTAAAGATGACATGCAATGATGTCACTCTTGAAATGGATTTGTTAGTTCCCTTTCCAGGATATTGTTGTCTACTATCACCGTAGTGTGAGTTTAACATCACCAAAGGGTGGTTGTTTCTTACATAAGGGCAAAGGGGATGTCAAGGAAAGCACAACAGGACCCGAGAGTCATTGGTTGGGATGAGTTACAACCTAGTTTGCTAGTCTATATTTGGATGATTAGGGGACTTCACGGTTGGAATTTATTCCAGTGGTGGATTGTAACATCCCAAGTAAGTAAAGAATAATATATATTTTTATCTATTTCTATTTATGAATTAGATAGTTTTTAGAGGCTTAAAATTAGAATAAATCCAATCTTAAGCATGGAATACAATAATATTTTTAAAAGATTGTTTTACTACCTTTTCATGGAAAACCATTTTTAAATAACAATTTTGACAATTTTATAAGCTCTATTTGTCAAAATAAACCTATTATTTGTGATTGGGAAATTGAAATTTACATTGGATAATTTTTTGTTATTTTTCTGACAATGTTCATTTTTGTAATGAAGAGTGAAAAATACTGCATTTTACATCAAAACTGCTTTTTCATCTAATTTAATTATATGGTTATATTATATTTTTAATTTGTTGTAAAGTTTAAATATAAAATATTTTTACCATTTAATCAAATGGTGGTCATTGGGATTAATTTCACTTTGGAATTGGTCATAAACAAGTGCCAAACTTTTCATAGATATTGTTTTAAAAAAACCCACTATTTGTTTTGACAACGGGAATTATTTTTAAATTAATTATTGAATTTTCTATGTTTGGAATTTGGTAAAATAAATTACATATTTTTAATCATAAGGTCCAAATTATGTAATTAAGACTCTTTTGTTTTTGGACATTATGAATAGTAACGATTATAATTACCTTTAATTATCGTGATTAATTAGTATCGGGTAGTTATGGATAACAAAATAACATCATAATAATACAAATGACCCCAAAATGAGTCCTAATTCTACTGTTTGTGTCATGGCCGTCCATTGGATTCCTTATACCAAAATTATGGATCCCATGGAATCACATTTGTGTGATAATGACTTTTTATCTTTTTTTTTAAAAGAAAGTTAAATATAACAAAGTATGTAACACCTACGTAAAACAATTTTAATTTTTTCTACATAAATGATCACTTAGATTATAAATATTCGTTGGAAATCTAAAAATATTTCCTACATCATAGTTTTTTTTATAATTTTTAGACCCTAAATAAATTAAATATTTATGAGATCATGATGATGCAACGATTACCTCATTAATGAACGATTTAAATAAAATGAAAATATAATGTAAAATATAAGAATTACACTTTTCAAAAACCTATTGGATGAGTATATTTCGAATCCTTATCACCTTATCCTCGGAATATATCAATTTGGGACCTTTTGAATCCGAAACACATTTCAATATAAAGTTACATTTTATAACATTCTAAGTGTGCCCCTCCTCTCCTCTTATAAAAAGCCCCCACCACTACCTCCTTACCCACACTTCTCAAGCCATTGTCTAGGCCAAGCTATACTAAATATATCTCTCCACATCCCTCTCTTCATCCTATAAGCCTTACCTTAGGCTGAATGATCTTCATGAGACCCTTTTGGTTCAAACCAAGAGGAGTTACCCGATTTAAAGGTCATGACTTTTCTAATGTTAATTTGTTTTATTTTGCTTCTCCATCCCCCTAAAGTGATTTAATTCATTTATTTTGTAAAAAAACCACTATATTCAATATACTAGGATGTTTTTATAAGAATTATTCGAGCTACACTTACAAACACCTACATCTAATGGTTAAAGAACATAATGTTTCCGTGGATGGCGAATTTCTGCCTCACGAAACGATTATTGTTCAATATTCTTCTAACCCCTTCAAAGGTGGCCATTAAGATGTCACTATATATTTATATGATATATAATATGTTTATTTTTTCCTAAATCTTCTGTATTTTTCATTTATGTCATACCTTTATGATTTCCATTATGGGTAAACGCGATATCATTATTTTAGGAAGTGCAGACTACCGCCCCCTCAAAGTGATTTGATTTGTTAATTCAATATGTGGGATGTATACATGATGGAGTTAATGATATTATATATGATATTATACTAGAATTATAATATACCTTTATATCATTATGATTCCATTCCATAAAATACGAAATAGAAATGAAAGTAGCGTTCATGGGTACGTGCGGCTTACAGTCTCCATGAACGGTGCATTTCATTTCTTACCTCTAAATGTTATGTAATATTATAAATGAATGTATATACTAGATATATATGATATATATGATATCTACATGATTAATATAATTCTGGATTTAATGGATACATTAAGAACTTGTAATTATAAAGAGTTTATTTTTGACTCATGTACCAATGATCGACAAAACGGCCATTATTAACTTAAATAATTATATAGTGTTCATAACATGTTAATAAGTTATATAAAAGGAATAATGATCTTGAAAAGGTTCTTAATAAAGTAGAAATTAACTCATGTTTATTATTCAGGATGTTAAAGAACGATCGAGTCAAGTCGGACCCGAGGTAAGGGTCTTCGTCTCAATCTCCTTTCATTGAGGCATATTTTGTTTTATAAACTACTTTCTCTTATACGGTGTATAAACCCCTTTGAATTTTACATTTATTCAAAAGGAATATTTTTATATGAAGCATTTACTAAATGAAAAAAGGGAATGTTTCTTTGTCGTACGTATGCGGCGACAACAACTTCTCCGCCGCCGTGACCATTATTTGAGTTTCGACTCCCTCTACAAGCCATAACTTTTTTTATATGAAAAATAAATACCGTGTATTACATTTATTTTATTTTGGTATTGAAAATGGTATTGATAATTTTTTTTATATCAATGTGTTATTGATATCTTGTGATTGAAATGTGGAAATGTTATGTTTCCTTTATGCATGTTTTATGTGATACGATTATGTTATGGTTCATGGGAATTGTTTATGAAGACGGGTGGTTCTGTGATAAACTAAGGGCAGGTGAGCCCGATATAGCTCTCTAATGCATTGGGAACATGAAGGGGTTTAACGTTAAGGTTTATCCAAAGAGATTTATGGAATATACTGTGATGGGTATTCCAAACGTAACCATGACGGTTACTCCCTAAGTAAGAATGTTATGAATGCCTAAAGATACCTCTATGTATTTAGTTTTTTTATGAGTTATTCATAAATATTATGATTTTTTGAGGTATGTTAACGTGATTATGTTTTATGAGTAAAGTATGATTTCATTGATTCTTATGTATACATGTAATAATGTTTCCTTTCATATTTTTATATCCCTTACTGAGATTTTTATGCTCATCCCATGTTTTTGAATTGTTTATCACAAGTCAAGGTAAAGGTACATGATGTGATGATAATGTCAAGGAAGTGTCACGAAAGAATCCATGTTTTATTTTCAATATGTTTCTATTGATTGAAAAATGGGTACTATCATTTATGTAACCAATTTGCTTAATTGTGGAGTGTAATGAATGATTTATGATCTAATACTCTAAAACTCTAAACCTGGAAAGATCCTCAACGTGTACTCTTGAAATAACTCAAGAATAAGTAAGGTTTCAGGCTGGGGCATTATAGTTGGTATCATAGGTCGGTTTAGATAAACTTAGGAGTTATAATTATAATAAATTATTATCCAGAAATATTTTTTTATGGTCAAATTGAAATGATATAGCATTTGAAGACTACCATGTTTCTTCATCTAAGACATGTTTGTTCAGAATGGGTTTCTGTAGAGGAAACATGGAAGCATTCTTAGGAAGGCATAAAAAGGAAATGAACTTCCAAATCAATATCCTGAGATGGTCAGAATTGGAACTGACCAGTTCATTGCAGTAATGGAGTAGTTGACTCAAGCGATAAATGGTGGTGGTATCCATGCACGAGATCAGCCAGATCAACCGCAGAGGAACATGTCAGTGGTGGAATATTTCATGAGGCAACATCCCCCATAATTCAGAGTATCATCTTACCCTGTGCTAGCTGAAGGGTGGATTAAAACACTGGATAAGAATTTCAATGTCATGGGGTGTTCAGACAATCAAAATGTTAGTCTTGCTATTTACCATTTGGAGGGTGAAGCAGATCTGTGGTGGTCGATGGTTAAAAATATTAGGGACGCTGATGAGATAGATTCTCTCGACTGGGATGAATTCAAAGGTATGTATCATGAGAATTATTTTCCTAAGGTTGTTCGACTTAGGATGGAAAAAGAATTCTCGGAATTGAGGCAAGAGGACGACTCAGTGGATGCTGATGAAGAAAGGTTCACTCGATTGGCAAGGTATGCTCCAAATTTTATCCGAGACCTTGATAGTAAAATTAATAATTTTTACTTAGGATTAAATCCAAAATATCGAATGGATTTATCTTATCACGAGTTCAAAAGTAATGAATATCTTGTTCGATGTACTGAGAATGTGGAGATGGAGTTTTCTGATGATCAAGTGTTCTATAACAACCAACAGAAGAAGAGACCAAGGGGGAAGGAGAAAGGGAAGAATTCTTCAAAAAGGTCTAATGGTAAGAAAACAATGTTTCCATTTTGTGATAAATGTGGTAAAGGGAATGCTGGGGAATGTCTACTAAATTCTAGAAAGTGCCACTGATGTGGTAATATGGGACATAAGGCCCGTGATTGCACTGAAAAATTTTAAGGTAATAGTAAGACCGAATTTGATTTACAGTTAGTGAAATGTTTTAAGTGCAATGAGATGGGTCACTTTGGAAACGAGTGTCCGACAAAGAGCTCGAGTGATGAGAATTAGTTAGAATACAAGTAGAAAGAGGTGGTGAAATCTTTTGCAACCACTTCAGCAGATGTTGGGCCATCAAATGAAGTGGTATCAGGTACTTTGTTTGATTTTTCAGATTATGCCAGTGTGTTGTTTGATTCAGGGTCTACACATTCCTTCATCTCCGAAAACGTTTCTAGTAAAATGGGAATACCATCCCAAAAAATGACTCCTGAACTTGTGTAAAAACACCTGGGGGAAATTTTGAGGCAAAAATATTTTATAATAATCTTCCTATCCTTATCCATGGAAAGAACCTACTTGAAAACCTTATTCTTTTACCTCTAGTATAGTTTGATGTTATCCTGGGTATGGATTGTCTCTACATTTCCCATGATAAGATTGACTGTGGAGCTAAAGAATTTTCTTTTCAGAAAGACTTTCATTTTGTGTAAAATAATGAACCCTTACTGTTGATAACATATAAAGAGGCTGAGAAACTTGTAAAATATGGAAATGAATGTTACCTTGCACATATTGTTGAGAAAAGGAACTGTTCAGATTAATGATGTGCCAGTGGTAAATAAGTATCCTGATGTTTTTCCTGATGAGTTTCCTAGAATAATACCAGATCTGGAAGTTGAATTTACTGTGTACTTAGTTCCTGATGCTAAGCTAATTTAAAAAACCCCTTATCGAATGGATCAAATTGAACATTTAGAGTTTAAGGATCAATTGCAAGATTTATTAGTGAAAGGTTTCATTATACCTAGCACATCACCATGGGGTGATCCTGTTTTATTTGTTAGAAATAATGATGGTTCAATGAGACATTGCATTAATTATAGCACCTTGAATAACATCACTATTAAGAACAAATATCCTTTTCCTCGTATCGATGATTTGTTTGATCAGCTCTAGGGAGCTCAGTATTTTTCAAAGATTGACCTGAGATCGGGGTACCATCAGTTGAAGGTAAAAGAAGAAAATATTCTAATGATCATGTTTCGTACAAGATATGGCCATTATGAATTTTTAGTAATGCCTTTTGGGCTAACCAATGCACCTACTGTATTCATGGACCTTATGAATAGAATTTTCCATGAGTTCTTGGATAAGTTTGTGGTTGTTTTCATTGATGATATTTTGGTGTTTTCTAAAAGTAAATAGGAGCATGAAAGACATTTAAGGGTTATATTGAAAACCATAAAAGAATATAAATTGTATGGGAAATTCAGAAAGTGAGAGTTCTGGTTGCAACAAATTTATTTCCATGGTCACTTTGTTTCTAAAGATGGGATAACTTTTGACCCTGAAAAAAGAAAGGTTGTGGAAGAATGGCCAATACCAACAAATGTAACTGTGATTCGTAGCTTCCTTGGTTTGGCAGGCTATTACCGAAGGGTTGTTATAAAATTATCATAGTTATCTAGTCCAATGACTAAGCTAACTCGGAAGGGTGTTAAGTTTATCTGGACAAAAGAATGTGATGATTGTTTTTAGGATCTAAAAAGAATATTGGTGAATTCTCCAGTTTTGGAACTACCTTCCAGGAATGGGGAGTTTGTTATCTACAGTGATACTTCAGTTAAAGGACTTGGTTGCGTCCTAATGAAAAATGATAAGGTAATTGATTATTCTTCACGTCAGTTTAAAACTCATGAGGTAAATTACCCTACACAATATTTGGAATTAGCTGCTCTTGTTTTCATTTTAATAATTTGGATGCATCATTTGTATGGTCTAATGTTTGAAATATATACTGATCACAAAAGTTTAAAGTATATATTCACTCAGAAATAATTTAACATGAGATAGAGGTGATGGCTGGAATTAATCGAGGATTACGATTGTACAATTAATTACCATCCATGAAAAGTAAATAAAGTGGCTGATGCTTTGAGTGAAAAAATAATGCTTCATTAATAGTGTTGCATTTGGAATGATATCCTTTGGTTAAGGATTTGATGAACTATGGCATAGAAGTTGTTGGTGCAGGATATCCTTCTGTTTTGTTTCCGGTGTCAGTGAAATCTTCTCTATCAGACATAATTAAGAAAGTACAAAAGTAAGACAGTGAGTTGCAGAAAAAGGTAGAGCTGGTTCAGAAAGTTAAGTTGCATGAATTCAATATTGATAATGATTGTGTTTTGAGATTTGGGAAGAGATTATGTGTTACTGGAGATTCACAGTTGAAGATAAAGTAGTTATTTGAAGCTCATAGTTCTCCATTTTCAGTTCAACCAATCAGTACTAAGATGTATATCGATCTTTGGGAGTTTTACTGGTGGGATAGAATGAAAAGATATATTGCTGATTTTACTATGAAGTGTTTGACTTGTCAATAGGTTAAAACAGAGTGGCAGTTACCAAAATGGATGCTTCAACCTTTACCAGTGCCAGAGTGTAAATGGGAGAATATATCCATGGACTTCATTGTGGGATTGTCAAAGAAACCTCGAGGTAATAATGCAATCAGGGTTATTGTTTATATCTTTACTAAATCTACTCATTTCCTTGCTATACGAGATAATTTTTACCTAGATCAACTTTCCCGTTTGTACCTTAATGAGATAGTCAGGTTACATAGATTTCCTCTCTCCATTGTATCTGATCGTGATCCCAGGTTCACTTTTAACTTTTGGAAAGGACTTCAGAAGTCGTTGGGTACAGAATTAAATTTTTGTACAGCTTTTCATCCTCAATCAGATGGGAAGTCAGAATGAACGATTCAGACTTTGGAGGATATGCTACGTGCTTGTTCGACAGATTATCAGGGATGTTGGGACCAATATATTTCCTTTGTTGAGTTTTCTTATAATAATAGTTTTCATTCCAGTATATAGATGGAACCATTTGAGGCATGATATGGGAAGTGGTGTCGAACTCCAGCTTTCTGGGATGATGTGGGTGAAAGGATGTTGATGGGACCAAAATTGGTAGAAGTGTTTGTAGAAAAAGTTCAGCTGATACATAAACACATGAGAACAGCTCAGAGCAGGAAGAAAAGTTATGCGGACAACATGAGGAAGGATCTCTCTTTTGAGGTAGGTGATCATGTCTTCCTCAACGTTTCACCATGGAAAAGTGTGATGCGATTTGGTAAGAAAGGAAAGATGAGTCTACGGTTCATTGGACCATACAAAATTCTGGAGAGAGTTTGATCAGTTGCATACCGAGTGGCTTTACCTCCGATTTTATCTCAGGTACACAATGTTCTTCATGTTTCAATGGTAAGGAAGTACATTCGAGATCCATCTCATGTTTTGAGTCCAGAGGTAGTCCAGCTAGAAGAGAATCTATCTTTTGAGGATCAACCAGTCTAGATTCTTGACCACTGGGAGATAGTGTTACTAAATAAGGTGATTTATCATGTAATGGTTTTGTGAAAAAACAACATGATTGAAGAGGCAACATGAGAATCTGAAAATTCAATGAGGGATAAATACCCCCACTTATTCGATAAGTAAATAAATTGCGGGGACATAATTTTATAAAGGGTGGAAGTATGTAACATCCCAAGTAAGTAATGAATAATATATATTCTTATCTATGTCTATTTATGAATTATATAGTGTTTTAGATGCTTAAAATGAGAATAAATCCAATCTTAAGCATGGAATACAATAATATTTTTAAAAGATTGTTTTTCTGCCTTTTGATGGAAAACCATTTTTAAATAAAACTTTTGACAATTTTATAAGCTCTATTTTTCAACATAACCCTATTCTTTGTTATTTGGACATTGAAATTTACTTTGGATAATTTTTTGGAATTTTTCTGACAATGTTCATTTTTTAAAGAATAGTTAAAAATACTGCATTTTACATCAAAACTGCTTTTTCATATAATTTTATTAAATGGTTATATTATATTATTAATTTATTTTAAAGTGTAACTAGAATATTTTGTTACCATTTAATCCAATGGTGGTCATTGTGATTAATTTCACTTTGTAATTGGGCATAAAAAAGTGCCAAACTTTTCATAGATATTGTTTAAAAAAACCCACTATTTGTTTTGACAACGGGAATTATTTTTAAATTAATTATTGAAATTTATATGTTTGGAATTTGGTAAAATGGATTACATATTTGGAATCATAATGTCAAAATTATGTAATTAAGACTCTTTTGTTTTTGGACATTATGAATAGTAACGTCAGTAATTATCTTTTATTATCGTGATTAATTAGTAATCGGGAAGTTAAGGATAATAAAATATTATCAAAATAATAAAAAATGACCCCAAAATGAGTCATAATGCTACTTTTTGAGTCATGACCGACCATTGGATTCCTTGTGCCAAACTTAGGGACCCCATGGAATCACTTTTGTGTGATAATAACTTTTTATCTTTTTATTTTTTAACTAAAGTTAAATATAACAAAGTATGTAACACCTAAGTAAATAAATTTTAATTTTGTATACATAAATGATCTCTAAGATTATAAATATTAATTGGAAAGATAAACATATTTCCTACATCATAGTAATTTTTTTATATTTTTTAGACATTAAATAAATTTAATTATTTATGACATCATGATGATGCAACGATTACCTCATTAATGAACGATTTAAATAAAATGAAACAATAATGAAATATATAGGACTTACACTTGTCAAAAACCTATTGTATGTGTATATTTAGAACCATTATCACCTTATCTTTGAAATATATCAATGTGATACCTTTTAAAACTGAAACACATTTCAATATAAAGTAACATTTTATAACATTCCAAGAGTTCCCCTCCTCTCCTCTTATAAAAGGTCCCCACCTCTACCTCCTTACACACACTTATCAAGCCATTGTCTTGGCCAAGCTCTGCCCACATTATCTCTCCACATCCCTCTCTTAATCCTAGAAACCTTACCTTATGAATAAAGCTCTTCAAGAAACCATTTTGGTTCAAACCAAGAAAAGTTACCCGATTTAAAGATAAATACTTCTCTAATGTTATTTTGTTTTATTTTGCTTCTCCAACCCCCTAAACTATTTTTATTCTTTTATTTTGTAACAACACCAGTATCTCTATTATACTAGTATTTTTTTTATAAGAAGTATTTGAGATAAAATTACACACACCTACATCTAATGGTTAAAGAACATACTGTTTCGGCGGATGGAGAATTTCTGCCTCACGAAACGATGATTATTCAATATTCTTCTAACACCTTCAAAGATGTCCAATAAGATGTCACTATATTTATATATGATATAAAATATGTTTATGTTTTCCTTAATTTTCTGTATTTTCCATTTATGTCGTACCTTTATGGTTTCCATTATGGGTAAACGTGATATCTTTATTTTAGGAAGTGCGGACTACCGCCCCCTCAAAGTGATTTGATTCATTAATGAAATATATGGGACATATAAAGGATGGAGTTAATGATATTATATATGATATTATACTGGAATTATAATATACCATTATATCATTATGATTTCATTCCATAAAATACGAAATATAAATGAAAGTAGCGTTAATGCGTACGTACGACTTACCATCTCCATGAATGGTACATATCATTTCTTACCACTAAATGTTATGTAATATTATAAATGCATGTATATACTGGATATATATGATATATATGAAATCTATATCATTAATATAATTCTGGATATAATGGATACATTAATAACTTGTAATTATAAAGAGTTTATTTTTGACTCATATACCAATGATCGACAAAACGACCATTATTAAATTAAATAATTATATAGTGTTCATAACATGGTAAAAAGTTATATAAAAGGAATAATGAACTTGAAAAAGGTTCTTAATAAAGTAGATATTAACTCATGTTTATTATTCAGGATGTTAACGAATGATCGAGTCAAGTCGGACCCGAGGTAAGGGACTTCGTCTCAATCTCCTTTCATTGAGGCATATTTTGTTTTATAAACAACTTTCTCTTATACGGTGTATAAACCCCTTTGACTTTTACATTTATTAAAAAGGAATATTTTTATACGAAGCATTTACTAAATGACAAAAGGGAATGTTTCTTTGTCGTACGTATGCGGCGACAACGACTTCTCCGCTACCATGACCATTATTTGAGTTTCGGCTCCCTCTACAAGCCATATCTTTTTTTAAAATGAAAAATAAATAAAATGTTTTACTTTTATTTTATTTTGGTATTGAAAATTTTTTTGATAATTTTTTTATTATATCAATGTGTTATTGATATCTTGTGATTGAAATGTTGAAATGTTATGTTTTTTTATGCATGTTTTATGTGATACGATTATGTTATGGTTCTTGGGCATTGTTTTTGAGGAAGGGTGGTTCCGTGATAAACTAAGGGCGGGTGAGCCCGATATAGCTCCCCAATGCATTGGGTAATGCGAAGGGGTTAAATGTTACAGTTTCTCCGAAGAGATTTAGGGAATATACAATGATGGGTATTCCAAACGTAACCGTGAGGGTTACTCCCAACGTAATAATGTTATGAATGCCTCAAGTTACCACTATATCTTATGTTTTTTATGAGTAATTCATAAATATTATGATTTCATGAGGTATGTTAACGTGCTTATGTTTTATGAGTAAAGTATTATTTCATTGATTCTTATGTATACATGTACTAATATTTCCTTTAGGTATTTTTATATCCCTTACTGTTCTTTTTATGGTCATCCCATGTTATTGAAATGTTTTCCACAGGTCAAGGGAAAGGTACATAATGTGATTATAGTGTCAAGGAAGTGTCAAGAAAGAATCCATGTTTTATTTTAAATATGTTTCAGTTGATGGTAAAATGAGTACTATCTTTTATGTAACCACTTTGATTAAATGTTGAGTGTAATGCATCATTTATGATCTAATTCTCTAAAACTCTAAACCTGAAATGAACCTCAACTTGTACTCTTGAAATAACACAAGATTATGTAAGGTTAAAGGTTGGGGCCTTATATGGATAATTTCAATAATGTCTTCCCAGATGACTTTTCCGGTTTGTCTATGGAGAGAGAGGTGGACCTTTCTATTGAGCTTGCACTAGGAGCTTCATCGAGGTTCATTCCTCTATATAGGATGGTTACACCAGTGTCACAGGATCTCAAGAAGCAGTTGGAGGAGTTGCAAGAAATGGGTTTCTTCCGAACTAGTACTTCTCTTTGGGGTTTGCTTATCCTATTTGCGTAGAAGGCTGAGGACACCCTCAGAATTTTTGTTGATTATCGTTCATTGAACCAGTTGACGGTCAAGATCTGATATCCCTTGTCGAGGATTAATAATCTCTTTGATCAGCCTCAAGAGGCCTGGGTGTTCTTGAAGATTTACATGAGATCCGGTTATCATCAGTTGCACATTAGAGCACCTGATATACCTCTTATAGAAATTCTGATCACGTATGTTCTATAAAAGTATGTTGTTATGTCGTTCAGCCTCAAGAACGCACCTGCAGTTTTTGAGGAACTAATTAATTGAGTGTTCCATCCATACTTGGATTCTTTCATTGTAGTATTTTTGGATGATATATTGGTGAACTCTCACACTTGACACGATCATTCCACAGACCTTCAAAAAGTTTTTATTACACAAAGAGATCATCAGTTATAAGCTATGCTATCAAAATGACACTTTTGGATGGAGCAAATTCACTTCTTCGGTCATGTTATCTCAGAGATAGGAGTATTAGTAGACCCAATTAAAGTGAGGGAAATAGTTTCATGGGATCATCTGAAGAACATATTTGAGGTATGGATATTATTAGGGATGGTTGGTTACTAAAGATGTTTTATATATGAATTTTCATGCTTAGCAGCGCCACTGTCGGGCCTAACTAAGGAGGGTGGAAAGTACCTATGGATGGATTCTTGTGATTCAACATTTCAATAGCTGAAAGAAAGGTTGAATTCAGCACCAAGACTTGTATTTTCAGAGCTGGGAAAGAGCTATATTGTATACTTTGATTCCTTAGGTATCGGGCTGGGATCAGTGCTTATGCAGGGGTAAGAGTCATTGCATACTGTTCTTGGTTGTTGAGGCCACATGAGAGGAATTACAAGATGCGTGATCTCGAGTTGACAGTAGTTATTCATGCTTAACTCTTTTGGAGAAATTATCTTTTAGAATAGAATTTTGTGGTTTGCACTAACAAAAAAGTCTCAGATATATTTTCACTCAGCATGATCTAAATTTGAGATTACTAAGGTGGGGTGAATACCTTCAATACTTTGATTTTGAGCTTCCCTACACGCATGGGAAATGCAATGTAGTTGATTATGCGTTGAGCAGAGGAATCAGATACATGTTTTTTAGGAGGCCAACAGTGAGTGGATGATTAAGTCTGTGTTCTCTAAGATGCATTTTTAGGTGCATAATAGATAGGGGAAGACGTTTCTTTCTTCGCTGGCTATTACCTCTACTCTACATGATCGATTGGGAATGAGACATCTATCAGATTTGGAAGGCCTAGTTCTACAAGAGAGTGTGTAAGGAGAGGACCTGATTCCTAGATAGACAAAATGTGAGGATGAGAAAATGAATTTTCATGGGCACATATGAGTGTCAGTATTAGTGGACCGGTATGAAGGGAGATTTTTTCTAGTTTCGAGACGAGGTGTTTTGCCTATCTGCTGGTGAAGGCAGAGCATAAGTGACCAAAATGGCTCTTTTAGTAGTTACCCATTCTTGAGTGGAAGTGGAATGATATTGTGACATTTTTACTGAGGTTGCCTTGATGGAATGATACAGTTTGGGTTGTAATTAACAGACTCATGACGGTTACACTCTTTTTACCAATCATGGCGACCATCAGTGTTGATGAGCTGGGATGTTTGTACATCTGGGTGATCACACAGTTACATGGGGTTCCACACTCCAATGTTTTTGACAGGGTTTCTCCTTTTACTTCTTGGGTCATCTATGGACTATAGAGGGTGTTGGGTACACATGTACTATTGAGTATATCATACCATCCATAGAAAAATTACCAGTCTGAGTGTATGATTCAAGTGCTAGAGGACATGCTTTGAGCATAATTCCTAGATTTTGGACATTATCGGGAGAAGAACATACCTCTTGTATAGTTTTCCTTTAATAATAATTTTTATGAAACTATTCAGGTGAAACCTTACGATGCCTTATATGGTAGGCCATACCGATCACCCCTATGTTGGCTAGAGGCAGGAGAGGCAGCAATGCTGGGACCTCATCTTATCCGGGAGACAACAGAGTAGATAGATTTGATTTAGAAGAGGATGACTACTGCACAGTCACGACAGAAGTCTTATGTTGATCGATGGAGAAGACCTATAGAGTTCGAGATTGGAGATTTAGTTTTTCTACGTGTCACATCGAGGTTGGGACATTATAGGATTAGGATATAGGGAAAGCTTTCACCGAGAAATGTTGTGCCATTTGAGGTTCTGGAGAGATTTGGACTGGTTTCCTATTAGTTACATCTACCTCATAGGTACTAGGTTATGGACAATATCTTCCATGTTTCTTATTTAAGTCATTACTTCTCAGAAACTTCTCATGTTTTTCAACCCAAGGAGGTTGAGTTGGAGTTGGATTCATCAATCATGGAGTATCCTATCCAATTTTTTGATCGTGATACAATGGTTTTCTGTGGATGATATGTTCCTCTGGTACGAGTTCTATGGAAGCATGATGGAATACAGGATGAGACATAGGACAGGGAGGCTGATGTACGATCGTAGTGGCCAGAGTTGTTGGAGGATTCTTCTTCAACGTAGCATTGTCAGGGACATTCAGGGACAAATTTTTTTATGGGGGAAGTTTGTAAGATCTCAGAACATCTTTTCATGTATGATATTTACTTTTCTTGTTTTTTTGAGAAAAATAGGAGAATATAGAAATTTACGGAGTACACGCCATGTACCTGATTTCCACAGGTGACTGTGTAATGGTTGTGTAACGGCCCAGTACAGGGCCATGTTGGGTGACATGAAGACCCCCTAAATCAAGTCCTAGTAAAGGCATATTCACAACGTGTAATTTTAAATGACAATCCATGTACTTTTATTTTTATTTGTTAAGTCAGACTGGGGTCGCGTCTCATTTACAGAACCCCATTCTTCTCGACTCATGTCACCTAGGAGCGACCGTTGGGAATGATTCTTCTTTGAGGCCCCAATCGTCTGTCTGTGCTCTAAATCAACCATCTTCAAATGAGTTGAATCTCCATGGTGAGTTCTTCCTTCTACTAGATCCTCATTCCATGATTTCTTCTCTTTAGTGAGATATCCATGGTTGACTATTGTAGATGTTTTTGTATACCTACATCATTCTAGGCCTATTCAAGGGCTGACACTGAATTATATTGGTCATACAATGACGTGGTAGTTGGTTTGTGCTTTTCCATAGTTAGACATTGAATTATATGTGCAAAATTTCATAATACCTTAGTTACGGGTATTCTGTGATTAGGGATTTTAACCCTATTAATGCCTTCAAAGCTTAATTTTCTTGAGTAGGGATTTTGGATTGTTAATAGGGTTTATTTTCCATGCTATGGATGAGTTTTCCCATGTTTTACTTGATATTCACCATTTGGTCAAGATTTTTCGGTTAGGATTCTTGCTTTCCATTCCTAGTATTGTTAGGATGGCGTGATTTTATCTGATGTTGTGATATGCATTTTAGTTTTTTATCCAAGTAGTAATTTTAGGTTTACTTTGGTTGTCGAACGCCCATTGTGCATGATTTCTTTTCACAGGGCTGTAGGAACATGGTGTAGTGAGACCCTAAAGGGGATTGACATTGAGTGATCCTTTATAGTGACTATAGTTACCATTATGAGACCATAAGGTGGATTGACATTGAGTTCTCCCTCAGAGTGTCTATTATTCTTTATCATGCTATAAGACCATAGGGGGGATTGAAGTTGAGTGCTCTCTCAAAGTGTCTCTAGTTACAGTTATGAGACCACAAGGGGAATTGACGATGAGTGCTTCCACCAAGTGTCTATAGTTTATATTTAAAATACTATACGGAGAATTGATGGTGATTGAATCCTTAGAGAGTCTTTTTTTGCATGATACCAAAGGGTTTAGACCATGTGAGCTTACCTAGGCGTTCATTGTATCATTGTATATACTGAACCGGTGGGGTCAGACTGTGAGAACATACCTAGAGGGTTACATGGGATTGATTGGTTGAACCAGAAGGGAGAAGATTTGATAACTACCCATATGGTTTTTTATTCTTCGTTTGGTTGATTAATTAATGAATGTAAATGAATTTGATTGAAACTGTAGGACTATCTACTTTTGTGTACCTCCATGTTTATTGTTTCTTTTGCTTATTTCCTTCCAAATATATTCACCAACTCTTAGGCAAAAATATTTGGGTGGATGCCTATAGGGATTCATCTCACACCCTATTTGGGTCGTGATTTTGGGCCTAAACAGATTATATTGTTGTGTGTATAGATAAGGGAAATCACCCTTCTACTTTAGGTACTTGATTTCTATGAAGTTGGAGAGCATGGGACCAAAATGAGGCTTGTGATGCTGCTAATTTTTCTACCTATTTTTCCTTTGTACTTTGGTTAAGTACTGTATTCTAGAATTGTGACTTGTTTGGATGCTTCCCTAGATACTTTTTAACACGCATCATTATTAATATATATATATATATATGATGTAGTTTTTTCTATGGTTTAATCATTTTCCATCGTGGTTATGCAACTATATTTCTGCTGATCTCCATCATTAATGGATCCGTCTTATTTGGTCAAAAAAATATATATATATGATGTAGTTTTTTATTTACTCAGTCTTCCATTTTTTACTGTTTTATCGTATTATTATTTATTCTTCTACTGTTATCTGTTTATTTATACTATGTTACTCTGCCAATGAGGGCATAGTTTCCCCACTATCACACCCAAGGCGCTCACTGGTAGTCGGAAGCTTTTCACATTCGAGAAAATGTTCTTGAGTCCATGTCACCAATGGGGTACAGGGAACCTTAGGGGGAACCCAGAACTGGGATGTTACAAATACACGTACATCCTTTTCCCACTATGTTTAACTCAATAAATCACATAAAAGTTTCATAAAACAATCTCAAGGGGAATAACCATATTTTTTTCACATAAAAACCTGTTCAAAAGCCTCTTTTAATGCCAAAAATCACACCAATACCAATACGAAATAGAGTGGTCAGCCCTAGAAACATTTTTTAAACCATTTTCAAATGTTATCAAAATACCTCAAATGATACAACAAAAGATAAACCTAGAAAACACCCATTTTTAAACAATTTTTAATCTTTGAAAATAACTCTTAATTAATAGTACAAAAAATGGATCCTGCAACAAAAATAATGTAAGATGAGCATGGTAAAAATAAGAATGAATAAAATCAAACACATCTTAGGATGCATACATATGGAACCACCAGCCTTTGTGTCAAAACACCAATTCGTTGTGTGAAACTTCAATCGAACCACCATTGCACTACAAGGGAGTAAAATCAAACCTAAAATCCCAATATTTGACCACAAAGACACCAAATCATACCCTAGTTATGAATCCTAACTTCTGAACATTTTAGAACTTTTTGAAAGTGGGAGGAAACCTTAAGGATAAGGAAAGAAATGAATAGAAAAACGATTACTTGAATGAAATCTTGAATTAATTGACCTAAAAACACTAGTAGATGAATTTCCAAATTTTAAAAAATGATAGTGATGTTAGAATATGAATGGGGAGGTCATGTAGGAACTGTAATGGGGGAAAAGAGTAAAAATTGTAAGAGTTATGATGGAAAAAATTTACCTCTTCATAACTGATTGATTTGAGAAATCTAGTGAAGGGTTTCCAAAATTCGCAAGGAATATGAGCTCCAAAGAGGGGAAGGAGAGAATGAATGCATTCCTTGGGTATGTGGGATCGGGTGAGAGTTTAAATCAATGACGAACCATACTAATATAATTCGATATTAATGAATTAAAAAACTAATTTAAAGTGGGGAATGGTATTTCAGGCTGTCCCAATATCTTAAAAAAACCCAAATCCATCATGATTATTGATTCCTATGAGGTCCAAATCGATATGGTTGTTTTAATATACAAGGTATTCCAATTGGGAAGTGGAACATGTGTAAAAGTTTTACAAATTAAATAGTTATAAAAGAAAAAAATTGGTTTTTAAATCTATAAATGGGCTCACGGTTTGGCCCAAATCAAGAAAACTGACCCTTTCCCCAAAAAATGTATGGGAAAACCCCACAACAAAGAAAGAATGGAAATTAAATTAAACAATAACTTTAAAATAATTCATGAATGTGATTATTATCCACAGAATAAATCTTTTCTACCTTGTAAAGCCACAACAAGTCCAAAATCAAAAAAAAACCAAACCCTAATGAAAGGCCGAAATGGACTCATATTCCATGCTTCACCCCCAAAGGCCAAAACATCCCTATTGATCAATTAAGAAAGGAATACTTTCAAAAACCAATACATACACCACATTCATGAAAATAATTCACATTTAGACTTTATCCCAAAATAAAACACCTCAAACACTATCTGAATAAGACTAAAGATATTTAACAAAACAAACAAAAACATCGAACATGGTTACAATTAACTTACTTTAACTAAACCATTGGTCGTTCCCCAATCCCAACATTTTCCAAAGTAAGATGTAACTAGTAAGATAGATACCAATGAGACTACCTACTGGAAAGCCATGACCAAGGAAAAAATATGAGTTACTAGTATGAGGGGACACAAATGGGCTCCTTGCCATAAGAGACATGCTAAATTTTTCCTGAGATAGAATCAGAACACTAACAGGCGGAGGCCCTAAAAGACTCCATGGTACAAGATGTATAATTCCATTGGTTATTTATAAATGAACATACATAAGACTAATAGTGGGTCTCCGCACCATAATAACCAACCAACTTAACCGACCAGCATAAGCCATCATAAAATGACCCCAAAATTTAAAGAGTTGGGATTACTTCAAGGTTAATCCACCTGGTTTGGGGAACCACGAACTAATCATGGGGATCCTTCTATCTATATGGTTTTCTGTGAAATGGTTACTACAACTCATACCCTCAACCTATCTTTCCAAATCTCAATCATTTCTCCAAAAACTCAATTGAAACCAAATGGGGAAAGAATGACATTGGGTGATAAAGTTGACACGAGTTCCTCCCAACTCTTCCCATCTAATGGGAACAAAAAAATCATGATAATGACACCATATGTTTAAAATATTCCCATATTTCATAATGAGGATATTACTTTGTACAGTGGTTTTAATGAACCTAGGATTTCCCCTGACTATACGCTAGCTTCCCTCTGGCACCTATGGTTGGAGCTCAAATGATTGAACATCTTCGGCCTCATATATAGGATTTAGAAACCCCCCAAACAAAATTTCTCAATTTTGTGCCTTGAAAACTATAACATGATCCCAGATGGGTTCACCAAGCCGTAACACATTCCAAACCCACTTTACCATATCCTAACATTTAAGTAAAAATGATCTTAGAAGACGTTCTCACATCACCCCTCATTTCTTCGGATGAAAAATGGAAAGAGGAAAGGTTATATAGAAACACCTTCCTCAAAAAAACGATGTTGAGATTTCGTGAATGAATACAAACTTATAACATAACAAAGACTCAAAATATATTGTACAACTTCACCTTTACAATAAAATGAGCCATTGAAATCTCAAGGCAGTACCGAACATAACCATAACAAATCATGATTTTTCCAAACAAACAATCTTTTACAAAAATTCATAATTGAGTTACATAATCAAATACAATTCTCAAAGAATAAAAAATTAAGAAATGGAAAATGGAAATACCATGAACCTATTCGTCCCAAGGGGCACTACCCTCAAGCCATCTCCATATCACTGTGCAATGAAGGACCACTTGAAACCCAAACCTATGGAACAAACTTTTTTACCCAAACCTACGATAAAATAACCAAGTATAATTAAAACCAAGGGTGTAAGTAGGTTATTAGACAAAGACACATAGGATTCCACCACTAAAATATTCCATGCGATAAATATTAAATGATTAAAATCTTCGAAGTTTCCATAAACATGAAATGATAATAAGAATTTTAAATAGATGCAACATTAAATAAAAAACAGTTTTCAAGTGGGAAGCATTAAAGAATAAACACATTTAAATAGAATTCCAAATATACTTAACTTTATATCCAAACACACCATATGTCAATGGTGAGAATTAAGTATCTAATGAGCACAACCAATGAGAAATAACCCCAATACCCTAGCTTGTTTTGGGTCCTAGGTACTTTGTATCTCAGTGAATGTAAACATGAAATTATCCACTCTCGTGCACATGAACCACTAGTATGTATCATTACCTTAACCTAGTGGTCCCCCAACATCATCATCACCATCATCATAGTTTAGATAGTATTGTAATCATAGAACATTATAGGTGAAACTATGGACAAAATCCAAGGGATCACTAGCATACTAGTTCACATCCACCCACATAGATACTCACTTTCTCCCTCTTGTTCTCAAACAAGTTCCACAAGCCATGACATAAAATTTTCACATGAAAATACTAGTTCCAAGTCACACACACACCAAACATCCCACACACATTTCACATAATACTTCTCCAAAAAAATATTAATTTTTCACATCTTACTCACACAAAATAACCCACAAATGTGTTTCACACATTTCATCAAATTTGAT
Source organism: Viscum album (assembly GCA_963277665.1). NCBI lineage: Eukaryota > Viridiplantae > Streptophyta > Magnoliopsida > Santalales > Viscaceae > Viscum > Viscum album. The sequence continues at coordinate 304,283,689 of OY728144.1, forward strand.
AAATCATTTCAGAAATTTATAAAACATTATAAAAATAATTGACATCTTAAATAACCCCTTTTATATTTAAAAACCCATATTTATTGAACACTCTCACCAAAATATTATATGTACATTCATTTCATAGTTTTTTAACTCAATAAATCACTAATAATTTTCATAAAACAATCCCAAGGGGTATAACCTTGTTTTTCACACAAAACCCATTTAAACCCCTCTTTTAAGGCCATAATCTACCCCAATGCCAATGATAATAGAGTGTACCTCCCTATCAACATTTACTAAACCAATTTCAAATGATATCACATTACCTCAAATGATTCAACAAAAGATGCACATGAAAAACACACATTTTCAAAGAGTTATGAAACCTTTAATCTAAATGCTTAATCAATACTACCAAAAATGGTTCCAGCACAAAAAATTATTTAACAAGATCATTATAAAAATATTAATGAAGAAAATATAACTCATCTTAGGATTCTTACACATGTAACCACATATCGTTTATGTCATAATACCAATTTGTTGTGTGAAACTTCAATCGCACCATCACTGCACTAAAAGGGAGTGAAATACAACCAAAAACACCAATATTTTACCAAAAGATACCAAATCAAAACCCAGTTACTAACCCTATCTTTTGGACATTTTAAAACATCATGAAAGTGGGAGGAATCCCTGAGGAGAAGGAAGGGAATGAATAGAGAAACACTTACATGAATTAAATATTGGATAAAATGATCCAAATACAACATTATTCAAATTTCCAACCCGAAAAAATGAAATTGAGGTTCAGATAAAGAGGAGGAGGTAATGTAGGAACTGAAATGGGATAAAAATAGTAAAAATTGAAGGATTTATGAAAGAAATAATTTACCTATTCAAATCTGGGAAATATGAGAAATCCAGAGATGTTTCAGCCAAATTCACAATGCATATGAGCTCCAAAGAGGGGGAGAAGAGCATGAAAGCATGGAATGGGTATGTGGTCTCGGTGAGAGTTGGAATCAAAAAAACAAATTTAAAATTTAAGGGGTTATTAAGGGATTAAATAACATATTTAAAGTATGAAATTGGCTTTCGGGCTAGCCCAATACCTTAATGAAAAACCAATAACCATAATGATTGTGAATTCCTATTAGGTCCCAATGGGTATGGTGGTTTTAATATACTAGGTGATGCCAATTGGTAAGTGTCATGGGTTTAATATGTTGAAAAATTAAATAGTTATAAAATAAACAAAATTGGTTTCTAACACTAGAAATGAGCTCACGGTTTGGCCCAAATCCTGAAAAATCACCCTTTCCACAAAAAATGTATGGAAAAACCCCACAAAAAGCAAGAATGTAAATTAAATGAAAAATAACTTTAAAAAAAATTCATGGATGTGACACTCCCACTACACTACATACTTGTATTTAGTGACTTTTTGGAAACATAAATTCTAATTTGACTCACACACGGAGGGATTGACGAAACCTTTGGGGCCACACCAGTATATCCCCATATAATTGTAAATTATTCATTATTGAGTTTTGTAGAAACCATTATAGATAAATGAACTTGTTAATAGGCATTAAGACTAATATAATAAAAACAATTTACAAAATAAGTCATTTTCATCATCACACCAATAAAAAATCAAAGGTTAATTCAGAAAATCAAACATGAATTCCCTTAATTAGAAATTTATATGCGATCAATATTGAGAGAGTCATTCTTAAATGAAAATCCCATAAAATTATTCAAGAGGAATAACAACAAGATTTTCTAGAATTACATCCCCACAAACATCTATGAGAGAAGATATATATACTTGAGATGTGGTCATCATTCCATTAGAAGTTCACAATAAAAAATTCACATATAATAATTTTGGTGGTGATGTATTTATATTATGAATATTTTCAGATATAAAATATTGGGCAGAGGAGAAATTAAATAAGTTACTTTTAGTTACATATATGATGATATTTGTTCCTTTGATAAAATCATTCTTCTGACCCATGTAAATAATTTTTTTTATATAGCCATTCCCTTTAAAATTTGGCTTGAGAGGTTGTTGAGATTGGTTTTTTTATTTCACCCTTGGATTTATACATTGTTTTTCATAATTTCTATACTCCTTTAAATTTTAATATTGGAGTGTTCATGGTGTAGTGGGTTAAATATTTCTCTATATTTATTGGATTATTTATCCTCTTCATATCATTTCAATAATCATCTAATCGATGTCCATTATTTACAAATTTAAAAAATTTACATGATACCTTAAGTAAATTTCCTCTATGATTTATTCCACATATTTGACATACAGAGATATTTTTTTCATTCTTCCTTATTTTTATTATTTTAATCCCCTAAAATATTAACCTTTATCTTTATTCCAATAATACCATGAGAACAATAACATTCATTAAACTATATTTCTAATTTAATATCACATAAAATAATTTATTTTTAGCTATCAAAGTCACTTATATCCAATTACACATAGAGAATTGATCACAAGACACAACATAATTGATAAATTTAAATTTATGGTTGATAAAGAATAAAAAATATTAACTATTAATTTTAGTGAAATTTTCTTCATTTGTACTGATGGATTCATGATATTTCTTATTTAATTCCTGTAATTCACTATTTATTTTTATTAAAGTAGTTCAATGAAAATACTTATTGAAAAATTGATTATCCAAAAATTCCTACTTTCTAGAATCAATTTCCCATACCTCTAATTCTTGATAAGAGTCCACCATTAATCAATTTCACCTTCAAAATTCTAACGAACTAAAACAACCTTATCATGGTTTTATAATTGGAGAAAAAAATTAATTCTTTATAGAATTTATCAATTTATGTGAAATAAGTGGATAAAAGTACCCAAAATTGGAAGGTATATGTTTCCTCATAATGAATAATTGTTTAGTCGTTCCTTCCTTTAGAAATTTGTATGTACAACATGATTCATGTTACTATCAATATCTTGAGAGAGTCGGTTGAGAATAGCTATAAGATTTCAAATCCTACATCCCATTTCACTTGGTTTCTCAGTAGTAAAGTCATTTCCTTGGATGTAATATTTTTTCATCATGGTTCCTCTTTGTTATAACCATTAACTAAAAAAAATAAATCATAATGTGTTCATTATTCATTATTAATTAGATCGAGTAATAAAATCATCATAAAAATAATTTCAAATATATTATAAATAATGAATGTTTATTATCATCCTAAGTCACTTTAGTTTCATCCTATATCACTTTGAATCATCATTAGGTTCTATACTCTCTATCCTCATAAACTAATATCCATATATAACTAAACTCTTCTCAGATACCAACTATAACAACCTGAACACCACTTACATGAATATTACATCATTTTAGATGAATATTCAATACATATTAAAATAATAAATTGATGAGAACTGTAAATGATTTTTTTCATTATAGACTTGATATCTAATCAACCAAAATAAAGAAATGTTTTCAGAATCTCCCAAAACGTTCTTATAAAGAAATACTATGTTTCAAAATTTCTTTCTTAGAACCTTTCTTCAAAAATAAGGGAAATTGAATCACAATAAAGGATGCTATAATATGCTCAGTAAGTATAAACTTTAGAGATATCAGTTGATGATCATAAGTTCTCATAAGATATGAATATTTGTATGAAAACATGATAATAACATTCAAAAAACATGCGGAATAAGTCATTGATCATAAAAAAAGATTTATGTAATAAATATTTTATCATAATAAAAGACATAAATCATAAGTGTGTGTAACCATTAATAATTAACTAGGAAGAAATAGAGCATATTATAATAATAAGATATAATTTTCTGTCATATAAATTAAAATACAAAAACATTTCATTTTTGTAGGATCACCACAAATAAAATCATTTAAGACAAAGTGCCAAACTGGATAAGGTTCACTCCACATTCCAATAAACATTGTAGATAGTGTCCGATAATGGATTTGGTTTACTTCCCATTCCCTTTAATATAATCTCAATAGATATCAATCACTACCCACTGCATTAGAGGGATATATAATTATAATACCACCTATCGCATAATGAAAAAAAATACAAATTTGTGTCATATGATCATAAATTGTTCATCATTTCCCCATTACTTTACTAACACATAAATAAGAAATGGGTTTTGTGAAATCATCTTCCAAGAATCATCATCATAACACATACAAAGAAATAAATTGTATAGTACCATAAGTATATATATAAATAAATCCTTATAATCCTTATTATTTGATAACATAGATGGAAAATTATTTTTAAAATCTTTTGAAACATTCTAAAAAAGTGGTGAAACAATTTTATATTGGTGAAATTTAGAAAATAAAAATCCCACAAATATGGGGATATGATTTTTTATGTAAAACTCAGGAAACAATTAAACAAAGTTAAATTAGAAATAATGGTTATTATAGTCAGATTTTTTTTTCATGTTCTACATGTTAAAAATTATTCTTTTACACTTTTGAAAACACTGAAAAAAGTGGGCCATTGGAATCATTTAAAATATACATTTTAAAAAAAATTAAAGGATGTAAAAGGTAATTAAGAAATACGTTTATATATTATTTAAAATTATAGAACTACTTTCATAAAAATATTTTAGACAACATAATTATGGAATAGAATGACTCCCATCTAATGAGGATAAATAAGGTCTATTTTTCATAAAAAATTATTTCAGTCTCTTAGGTTACCAAATAGAGGAAAATGAAAGGGAAGCATAAAAATCATAGAAATAACTATTGTATAAGAAAATTTATGATATTTAAGAGATGGATAACACATGATTTCCCCAATTTAAATGTAAACATGAATAATCCCACTTTAAAAAATCATATTGCAACAAAAACCCTTAACTCAAGTCCTGAATTGCTTCATATATGCTCAAAACTCATATATAATAAATTTATATTTATTATAAATCTATTAAAAATCATATTTTTATTTATCATACCATATATAATTATTTTATAATATATATTTACATTTTTATTAATAATTATTCATTAAAATAATCATTTTGCGTGTAAACTATTATGTTTCCCAAGTATGTTTTAGTTCATAATTTTCAGTCATTGTGTAACTCCACAACCCTAGTTACCCAGAGTTGGTGAATTATTTTAATACATTGGCATAATTACAAGGAATAATGCCTCTAAGGATCAATTAGATTAGCAGTCTTGGAAAATAGATTACATACATGAATGTTACATTACACTTTAAGAGAAACAACCCAACATAAATAATTCTTTTATGGAAACAATTATTCCCTTGGATTAACCCTGCATATCAATCACAATACACTTATTGGAATCTTGGGAAAAATAAAACATAGAAAGGGGTGAGCTCAAATGCTCAGTAAGGGTAAGCAATACAGTGGAAACATTCATAAATAAGCATAAACATTTAAGGCAATCTATAATTAAAACAAAATCCTTTTAAACAAGAACTTCTCAATAATATGGAAAAAATAAAATGAAATAATGCCATTTACTAATTCACATGGATATTCTACTAGTCGAATAATCACATGCAATATCACTAACAACATTTATTATGATAGAATGCATAATGCGAGACTGTCATGACCATATAGTCAAGGTCATGGTCCAAGACTACAAATAAAATTTTTTCAAGGCCTTGTGCGAAGAAACTAGTTTGTATCATAAGACCTAACAATGCATCGAGGAGATATAGCGGGCTCCACCCATCACTTACTATGTCCAATGCATTCCTCATATGAATAGGTTTAAACATAACATAAACATTCGTATTAAAACTAGCATATGAAATGTAAATAATTTCGATATAAACCATGAATGCTAATAAAATAACACATCCACAGTAAAACATATCACAAAACTTTCAATAAAATATGGATGTTTTGTATTATAATAAATCAACTTCAAATAAGATGAAAATCCCTCAAAGGATGTTGACCTAGATGAAATCAAAACTATTTGAGAGAAATATCTCTTTTTTAAAAAATCATTTAAATGATAAATAATTATAAAATAAAACATTTACATTGAAAATATTCTTATAAGCATGTAAGGGAAGCTTTGAAGATTTTACAATTGTTTAAAATAGAAACACCCACCATATAAGTTAAAAAAATACATTATTAAATTAATTTGTCGAAAAGGTTAAAAAGGTACTTGTTTGGAAAATGACATAAAGAGTCCTTTATAAAATTCTTATAAAAAGTCAAAAAAAGGTATACATTACTTTAACCCATATTTTGTAAAATAGTAATAATTTTTTGAAATACATTTTTAAGAAACATGGATGTGGATGATAAAGAGGTCGCAGTACATAATTACATATAAACAACCTCGGATAATGAAGAGACTATGAAATAAACCCTTACCTTGTTCATTTACATTGTTGAGGGTAGGTTAAACTTATGTATAATGGTGAAATAATTGTTTTTAAATTATACAAGAATTATTTACATTAATATTATATCATATATGATCTTTTAACATTGCTTTGTTAATAATATCTTAGTATTATCGTCATTTTAGGTGTTAACTTACTCAATATCTTTTATATGTTTTGTTACATAAGTCATGTTTGTTATGGATATGTTGTATATTATTCACATACATAATGATATCAAGTCCTTAAAAATTGTTTTTAATCATAAAATGAGAATTAGACTTTCATGGATACGATGGGGAATGAATCTCATCGCGTTCGTGGAGATGGTAGTCCGTACGTAGGCACGAGCAACAATATCATTCTTTTCATATTAAAATAATATATAATTGGATGTTATATAATATATAAAGAATAATTATCATGTTATATTTATTATTTACATCAATTACACATCATTTCCATACCCATCCAAATAATAATGTTTTGAATAACAATTACACCACGACGTGGAGACGGTAATCCCTACGTACACACGTATGGTGACATGTCATTCAAAGTATGGATAGAATACTGAATATGGTTGTACCATAATTATAATAACATAATAGTATATAGAAGATACTATAGTTATTATTTTATAATGTAAATTAAAAAGTAAGAAGAAGGTGAAGAAAAAAAGGAACTTGAAAGAGGGTGGTGAAAACTTTACCCCTTCTTCGGGTTCTTCCTTTTGATTTGATCAAAAGGTCTCTATAGGTTGCCTTTATGATCAAAAAAAGGCCTCAAAGTTGACATGAGGGAGGTTTAGAGAATATTTGGGCAGGGGATGGCCTAACCAATAGGTTTTGAGGGTAATAATTTGAGAAAAGGGGGAGTGCCCTTTTACAAGAGGGGTGAGAGGGACCTTAGGAAAAGCTAGAAATATTATTTTATAGTAAATTCATATTTGGTTTCAAAAGGCTCAAATGTGTATTATTGAAAGGTTATGTTGAGGATAGGTCAGAAAACACTCAACCAATAGGTTTTATACAGGTTTGGGTCACTATATTAACCTTATCTTTTAGTTTGAACTCTTAGTTAATTAGTTTGACATTTACCATGTCACATTTAATTTTTATATTATATAGTTAATAAACTTACTATATACCTCCAAGAGACCCCCAAGTGGTTCATTAATGATACACCTATCATGATATTAGTCTTTGTCTGAATTTCGATTTTTAGGAATACAATAACAATTAATAATATAATTTTTTAAAAAAAATTCATTTTTTTCAATTTTGACACCATTCAATAATTGATTTTTGTTAAAGTATTAACAACTTTATTAATTCAAAAAAAATTTCATTTAAGAAATCCTAACATGTCATATTAAAAAATAAAATTATAGGATGTCATCAAAACCTTAAAATTATATTTATTTTAACATTTGTAATACTAATTATTTGATTCTTTCATTAATAAGGAAAATACTGCATCATTACTGTGTCATATATAAATTTACATATTCAATGTCTAAAAATTATAAATAAAATACCATTATGTAGGAAATAATTTATCTTTCTAATAAATATTTATAATCAAAAATATTATATATATATATATATAACCCTATGTAAAAATTGTTTTGTTAAAAGATATATGCTTATGTTATTTTTGTATTTACTTTAACTTACTTAATATAAAGCGTCCTTATCACCTACAAGTGGATCCATGGGGTCCCAAAAACGACCCAAAGATGCCCATGGTCGGAAATGTATCAGAAAATAGGGGTAGGATACGTTTTAGGTTAAATTAAAATTATTATAATATTATATTTGTACCCGTATATACCGGATTTACCTTTTAACCATGGTAAATAAAATATTTACCAAAATAATTATTCAAAATGTCTAAAAATAAGAGTTACCTATTTAAAAAATTTTGAAATCCTGATTCCAAATATGGAATCCATTTTTTCAAATTAAAAATAGGGAAGCGATAGAAATTAATTTAAAATTAATTCCTGCTGTCAAAACAAAAATCGTGTTTTTAAGAAATAATAACTATCAAAAGATTGATAATTGTTTATATCCGTTTTAAATGTGAAATTATTTCCAATGAAAAACATTATATTAAATGGTAAAAATATTTTCTAAATATACATTAAATCCACTCAAATTCATAATTTATCACTATTAATTGTTTCGATTAAAAAAGTTGTTTTTAATTAAAATTGAGTAATTTTCACTATTCATCAAAATTGGAATGTTTTCAGAAAAATACCAGCAATCCAATCTAAGCTAATTTCGATATTTGGAATCGAAAAATGAAGTCCATTTTGAATGATAAAATGTATAAAATTTCAAAAAGTGGGTATTACTATTCATAATGACTAGTTTGATTGGTTGTGGTCTGTATTAGAACTCGAAGTTGCGTACAACACACGCTACTATATTATTCAAAGAGAAGCGTACCGTAGAAGCATGGGGTATTACATTCTCACCTCCTTCAATAAATTTCACCCTAAAAATTTGAAATTATTTTTAAAAAATAAAAGGTTGAAAATAGAAAATACATTTGGGAAAACCCACATCAGAAATTAGGCTAATAAAATTTAGTCTTAATAAGAGGAAAATGGAAGTAAAAGGGTCACCACAAAAGTATGATCTAGATTAGGAGAACATTGGTGGAAATTAGAGACATATAATTGGAGGAAAACATAAATATTTATAGGTTGTGACTGAGGTCATCAATCACAAACACGTGTAAAATTGAGGGCCTTAAATTCCTCAATCTATGATGATTTAAAATACCATCGATACAACAAAACCTATGGTATTAGGATAATTTTTTTTTCTTTTAAGATCCCTTCACTAAAGTATAAGAATTAATTTCTTCATATAAACAGAGAAGAAGAAAAATATATACTTGACAAGTAGAGTCCCATCGTTTAACTAATATCTACCACAAACTCATCTTTCACTCTAAAAAATAATAAAACTTAAAAATAATATTTTATTTATACTATTTTTATAGGGTTAAAAAAATTAAATTAATAATTCATCTACTAGATTTTTTTAAAAGACTACATTATTCAATCCAGGACATCATGTGGGCCAGTGCTAGGTGATACACCCTTGTCACCTTTCGGTTGCGGGTTCATGTCTCGCAGCCTTACCGGACCCGACAAGTTGCTGCCTGCCCTCCGGGTTTCCCTTTTATAGAAGTCCAAAAATAATCTCAAACTATAATTATCCAAAATACTTCTTTCCAAACTCATAGTCCAATATTTATAAGGAAGGTAAACACAATGAAGATCCTTTTTTCCTCTTAATAACATGTGAAAACTTTCATCATGTAATCTTTTAAAACACTACAACATCCTTAATTACCATAAAACCTTATTGATTACATTCATGATCCCATATTCCTTATAGAATACTATATATACTCCTTCTATCAAAAAAATAGTGTAAACTCCAATAATGTTGGAATATACAAATCATTAATATGTTTCATGGCAGTCAAGAATATCCAATATAATTTACCCAAATAACCATATCATATTCCAAAATCTGTGCCTCAATATTAGGACCATATTATGGTTTATCTTTCTCTCAACCATATATTTTCCAAAAAATTAACCTGCTATTGAGTCACTTTTCTTGGTTTCACACAATCTCATGTCCTTAATGAAATAGTACTGCAGTACAATCCTTATAAGATGTACATCATTAATACAATACATAAACGGCACAATACTTTAATAGAAATGTATTAAATCTAATCATTACACATCATCTTCGGTAGTATAATAACTTTATTATTATCCAATAGTAGCATTTGGGGTATACTCTGATAATTTGGGAATTGATTCATGTAGTGTCCCAACTCCATGCAGATAAAGCATTGTACATTGCAAACATTTTTTACCCTTGAAATCATGTAATTGGTGTCCATTTTCTCCATACATATAACAAACTCCCATTCCCTTCATGAATTTACCATGGTGATTTTTTCCACAGTTATCACATATGGGAAAATACTTCTTTTCCCTCTTCCTTTTATCCATCTTTCTCTCTTTCATCATTTTATTCTCTTTCTTCCCTTCAATTCCATAGGTCTCAGAGATTTATTTTCTTATCTTATTAAAAGATTATAATATTTATTCATATTATGATAATAGATGGTTGAATTTTTCTTTTCTAAATGTTAGGTTAATACCCTGAATTATATGACCCTTCTTACTCTTGGGATCATACTTATTTCTGGAGTTCACATTCCTTCTACTGGGTGGCATTTCAATACAATGGCATACCCTAGGCCAGTTTATGAATTGCAATGAATAATTCTAAACCTGTAAAATACCTAACATAAATTGAACAGTTTATGGATATAATCTATAAAAATATTTTCTTTGAGGATTTATATACTAGTAGATCCTTCATAATTATTTGTAAAGAAAATGATAATTATCCTAAGCATATCACCCAGGAGTGTTGTAACCAAGAGTTAATCAAGGCCCGTTGTCATGCACCAGTTCCCATTCTAGTCTAGCTCAAAGCAGTGTTTTCAGGTTTGACCACTAGGTACATTTGTGCCAGATCCAGCTCTACCTGCTCATATCCAGACATGGATGTATTTTCTTGGAAAACTCACAAAATCTCAACAATACCAAAATTCTAGGAATTATTTCTATACTAATCCTCAAAGTCTATCTTAGGGTAATGTGACTTAATCAGAGTTTATCTAAATATTTTTTCCAAGGTTATTGCTAAACATCCTCTAATAACAACTGTAATGCCCCAACCCCAGTTACCCAGAGTCGGTGCATTATTTTAATACATTGGCATGATTACAAGGAATCATGTCCTGAAGGACCGATTAGTTTAGCAGTCTTCGAAAATAGATTACATACATGAATGTTACATTACAGTTTAAGACATACAAAACAACGTAAATAATCTTTTATGAACACCATTATTACCTTGGTTTAACCCTGCATATCAATCACAATACACTTCTTGGAATACTATTAAAAATAAAACATAGAAAGGGGTGAGTTCAAACGCTCAGTAAGGATAAGCAATACAATGGAAACTTTCATAAATAAGCATAAATATTTAAGGCAATGTATAAATAAAAAAATCCTTTTAAACATGAACATCAACATAATATGGAAAAAATAAATTGAAAGAATGTAATTTACTTATTCACATGGATATTTTACTAGTCGAATAATCACATACAATATCACTAACCACTTTCATAATGATGGAATGCATAATGCCAGACTATCATAACCACATAGTCAAGTCCTTGTGCCAAGACTAAAAATAAGATTTTGTCAAGGCCCTCTGCTATGAAACTAGTTTGTCTCATTAGATCTACCGATGCATCAAAGAGAAATAGCGGGCTCCACCCGTCACTTATTAATTCCAATTAATTCATCATATGAACAGGTTTATTAATAACATAAAAATTCGTATTAAAACTAGCATACAAAATGTAAATACTTTCTTCATAAACCATGAATGGTATTAAAATAACACATCCACAGTAAAAAATATCACAAAACCTTCAAAATAATATGGAAGTATTGTATCATAATAAATAAACTTCAAATAATCTTAAAATCCATTAAAGGATGTTGACATAGATGAAATCAAATCTATTTAAGAGAAATATCTCTTTTTTTAAATAATTTAAAATTCACATAATTATAAAATAAAAAATTTACTTTGAAAATATTCTTATAAGATTGTAAGAGAAGTTTTGATGATTTTAAAATTGTGGAAAATAGTCGCACCTGTCGTATAAGTTAAAAAAATACATTCTTACCTTAATTTGTCAAAAAGGTTAAAAGGACCTTGTTTGGAAAATTACTTAATGTTTCCTTTATAAACATCTTATAAAAAGTCCAAAAAGGGTATAAATGAATTTAACCCATATTTTGTAAAATACTAAGAATGTTTTGAAATACATTTTTATGAAACATGGATGTGAATGATAAAGAGGTCCCAGTAGATAATTACGTATAAACAATATTGGATAATGAAGAGATTGTGAAATAAACTCTTACCTTGTACTTTTAATTGGTTGAGGGTAGCTTAAACTCCTATATAATGGTGAAGTAATTGTTATTAAATTATAAAAGAATCATATACATTGATATTATGTCATATATGATCTTTAAACATTGCTTTGTTAATAATATCTTAGTATTATCATCGTTTCGGGTGTTAACTTACTCAATTTATTTTATATGTTTTTTACATAAGTCGGGTTTGTTATTAATAGGATGTATCTTATTCCAATACATAATGATATCAAGTCCTTAAACGTTATTTTTAATCATCAAATGAGAATTAGACTTGCATGGATACGATGGGTAATGAATCTCATCTCGTTCGTGGAGATGGTAGTCTGTACGTTCTTACGAGAGACAATATCATTTTTTTGATGTTAAAATAATATATAATTTAATTATATATAATATATACAGAATCATTATCATGTTATAATTATTATTTACATCAATTACACATCATTACCATACCCATTAAAATAATAATGTTTTGAATAACAATTACACCACGACGTGGAGACGGCAACTTGTACGTACGCACGTATAGTGACATGTCATTCAAAGGATGGATAGAATAATGAATATGGTTGTACAATAATTATAATAACATCACATTATATAGAAGATATTGAGTTATTATTTTATAACGGAAATAAATATTAAATAAGAAGTTGAAGAAGAAAGTAACTTGAAAGAGGGCGGTGAAAACATTACCTCTTCTTCAGGTTCTTCCTTTTGATTTGATCAAAATATCTCCTTAGGATGGCTTTCTGATTAAACTAAGGCCTATAGGTTTATTTAAGGGATGTTGAGAGAATATTTTGCCATGGTTTGGCTGAACCAAAAGTCTTTTAGGGTATTAATTTGAGAGAATGGGGAGTTCCCTTTTATAAGAGGGGTGAGGGGCACCTTAGGAAAAGCTAGAAATATTATTTTATAATAAATTCATATTCGATTTCTAATGGATAAAAAGTGTATTATTTATATTTTAAAGTGGGTATAGGTCTAAACAACTCTACCAATAGGTTTTAGACAGGTTTGGGTCACTATATTAACCTTATCTTTTAGTTTTAACTCTTAGTTAATTAGTTTGACATTTACCATGTAACATTGCATTTTTATATTATATAGTTAATAAACATATATATAAATCCAAGAGACACCCAAGTGGTCCATTAATTAAACACCTATAATTATATAATTGCTTTTAGAGAACCGTAGATTTTTAGGAATAGAATATCAATTAATAATATAATATTTTTTTAAAAAACGCATTTATGTCAATTTGGACACCATTCAATAATTGATTATTGTTAAAGTCTTAAAAAGTTTATTAATTAGAAAAAAAATCATTTATAAAATCCTAACATGTCATATTAAACAATAAAATTCGTGGATGTCATCAAAACATTCAAATTATAATTATTTTAACATTTATAATACTAATTATTTGATTCATTCATTATTAAGGAAAATACAGCATCATTATTGTGTCATATATAAATTTAATTATTCAATGACTAAAAAATAAAAGTAAACTAAAATTATGTAGGAAATAGTTTTATCTTTCTAATTAATATTTATAGATGAAAATATAATATATATAACCCTATGTAAAAAATTTTTCTAAAAGATATATGCTTATGTCTTTTTTGTATTTACTCTAACTTAATTAATATAAAGTGTCCTTATCACCTACAAGTGGATCCATGGGGTCCCAAAATCGACCCAAAGATTCCCATGGTCGGACATGTATCAACCAATAGGGTTAGGGCACATTTTAAGATAAATTAATATTATTATAATATTATATTTTTACCCTTATTTACTGGATTTACCTTTTAACCATGTTAAATAAAATATTTACCGAAATAATTATTCAAAATGTATAAAAATAAGAGTTACCTATTTACAAAATTTGGAGATCCTGATTCCAAATATGGAATCCATTTTTCTAAATTCAAAACATATAAGTGGCAGAAATTAATTTCAAATTAATTCCCGCTGTCAAAAAAATCGTGTTTTTAAGAAATAATAACTATCAAAAGATTGACACTTTTTTATGTCAGGATTAAATGTGAAATTATGTCCTTTGACCATCATTGTATTAAATGGTAAAAATATATTCTAAATATACTTTAAAACCACTCAAATTCCAAGTTTCTTCACTATTAATTATTTTGATTAAACAAGTTGTTTTTAATTAAAATTTACTAATTTTCACTATTCATCAAAAATTGAATGTTTTCAGAAAAATACCAAAAATTCACCTTAATCTAATTCTGATATTCTGAACCCAAAAATGAATTCCATTTTGTAGGATAAAATGTATATAATTTCAAAAAGTTGGTATTACTATTCATAACGGCTAGTTTTATTGGATGTTGTGTGTGTTAGAACTCGAAGTTGAGTACAACACACACTACTGTATTATTCAAAGAGAAGCGTACCGTGGAAGCCTGGGGTGTTACACATTGTAACCATTTCATGGTTCTAGAAACTAAATACTGTTATAAATATCATATTTATTCATTATATACACTTTTATAACCATCCATGTAATATAGTGATAAAAAATGGAATACATTGCTTTAAGGAGATGGTAGTCCATATATATGCATGAATAATGTTTTACTTTTATAAATAATTGATAGAAAGGATGGTAGAAAACAATTAATTTTTAAAACACATAATTATATTTTAAATGTAAGATATATTTATTATATACATTTACATAACCAT
The DNA here is from genome assembly GCA_963277665.1 of Viscum album. Classification (NCBI taxonomy): domain Eukaryota; kingdom Viridiplantae; phylum Streptophyta; class Magnoliopsida; order Santalales; family Viscaceae; genus Viscum; species Viscum album. The sequence continues at coordinate 304,298,939 of OY728144.1, forward strand.
TAGTGTGTGGTGGTGATTAAAAACAAAACACTTCGCTATGTGGAAGTGACATTTCTCATGTACGCACAAGCAATGTTTTCATTTCCCAGAGGATGTCATGTAGGTATAAAATAGTTATAACATTATTAAAAAAATAATTATTTTAAATTGATATGTGTAACTATGTAAAATAGGTTATAATATATTTGGAAAATCTGGAAGAAGAAAAAAACTTTAATGGGTTTGGTTTAATAGATTAACTCTTACATAGGTTTCTTCCTTTGTCTACACCATAATACTTATTGGGTGGGTCTTCTGGTTAGGGAATACCATAAAGGATTTGTCGAGGAGATTTGGGATGGTATTTTGGTATAGAATGGTTGAGGTAAGGGGATGAATTTGTGTGAATAAGTGAGAATATGAGGTTCTCTTTTATAATCAAGGTGAGTGGAACACATGTAAACAAATTACAATATTCATATTACAAATTTTGAAATCAATTTTTCAGATGTAATTACTATAATTACTATAAACTAATTATAATATAATCACACAAAATTCATAAAAACCATTATTATTATTATTTTTACATATAAAATTTAATCTATACTTATTTTGGAAAATGTGTCTTGATTGGTGATTATTAACACAAATTTATTTTCTTAGTATTAAATAAATAATGGATATTTTACATTATAACCATTTTAAAACTGAATGAAATCATTGAACAAACTCATTAATGTTAAAGAAACAAAAATACTTTTTTATCGGAATAAAATATAACTTAGGTTCTAAAAATTCAATTCTAGATTTATAAATTCAGCATAATGGTTTTCAATGATTTATTTTACTCTTTGAAAATATATTTGGTTGATAAAAAGGTAACACATGTTTTTAATTCATTCTTATATCATAATTTTTTCAGAAAAGTTATGGTATTCAAAAAAATGATATTTATCACAATTTGCTAAAATTCAAACATTTTAGAAAAATACCAAAAACATTTACCCTAAGATTTATTTGACATGATGAATTCAAAAAAGAAATTAATTTTTTCAACTAAAATTAAAAAAATTTATTACTTTTTCATTCAAATAAAACATATTTACTATACAATAAAAATAATGCTTTTAAAATAACATTTTTATTGAGCTATGAATATTTAATGTTGTACTTCTTATAAATTTTGTTACTAATTATGTTTCTTTTAATGACCACATATATTATTTCAATTTTTTTATAAAAAGTAATTATTCTATTTGGTTTTTTGTTTCATTCATCACAAGTTATCAAATAAATTGAATTTATTAATGTGAAATACATTAAGAAATATATTGGTGATACAATACCAAACATATATATCCACCATATGATAATATACAAATAAATGATAGTGTTTTTTCCCAAAGAACTTGTTTTGGTGGGTATTCTCATAAAATGAAGATCAATATGCAATAAGGTCATCCCATTTATAATCCATAATCACTTGGTAACCTTGAAAATCCTCCCTGTAGACTCCAAACTATTAACTATTGAGGTCATACTCATGGTATACATTTCCAAGTTCCACCCTATAAAGTAATATCATCATATTGCAAAGGTCCTCTATATGTAAAATCCATTCCAAGGTTAACCTCACCTAGAGAAGAACATTAGAGAATGAGTTTGGCCACAAAATGTGCCTCATCATTAATGGGGGGTATATCATCCCAACCAATGTACATTTCTGGGAGGTAGTCATCATCCATTCTTCCCGTTGATCACTTATACCAAGACATAATCAAGGAGGTTTCAATATTGTTTTATCTCCTTCATAATTAATCAATAATTTTACCTCTATAGTCATATTAATTTGAATAATATCACTCTTAGGATATGGATAATGTAATGATCATGTGGAAATAACTAGACAAAGGTAATATAAAGACCATATTTTGGACATAGGCCACCATAGGGTATGAAATTCCAAAATAATAAATCGATAAATGAATACCTATTTTGCGTCGAAACCTATTTCAAACTCTTTAAAACGTTAATAAGATACATATTTTTTATTGGGGCACTAACCACAACAAAGTGATGACTGAGCTCTATAAACAAGATTAATTTTCCACTTTCTTAGTTGACCGTATTCTTAATTTAGAAAATAAGAATGATAATCTATAAGATTATTACCTCAATAGAATGAAGATTCTCTAGCAAGTAATTATAGGTTCCTCACCACAAATACATATCATTTGATAGGTATATTGATGGGTTCTATAGGTAACATCAGTCATTGGTCAACCCAATTCATCAGGAATCAAGAAATACAACATCATCACTTCATGGCAGGTCTGAAGCATGGGATCTTTAATTTCTAGTTGGTAAATAATACAATATCCTACCACTCCCAAATATTTAAAAGGATGTATTCTATAGGTGCGATCTATTAAAAGACTCCTTCATAAAATAATGAAGAAATTTTAAAAGGCATCTAATTTGAGGATGGTTAAGCCTATGATCATAGAAAATCTAGTAATGGAATAATGTTGTCACACTAATTAGGTGTTATATATTTATCATTCATGAGTTGGGGCTCTAAAAATTAGAAATTCCACATTCAAATCTTCCTACACAATAGTACAAGATTAACCCAATCCCCTAAGTATAATAATGTTTATGCCCACCCCACCCTTAGAATCATCAAAGCCCTAGTGTCTCTAGGTCATGATGGGGGGCCAAGTCAATACCTTCCACAAATCTAGGGGAATTATTACCTCATTATCTATCATTGAAATAAGTATTCTTCATATTGTAATTATCTTAACATAAATTTCCACCATAGACCCCTCCCCCCTCTATAATTCATTACCTTCAAAATTAGCATGTATGGTAAAAGCAACTACAGACTCTCTCAGGGATAACATCCACTAAGGAAGGTAGGAAAAACATTACTGATTATGTAATCGGAATTTGTCTTCCAAGAGGTGAAATGTTAAATAACATTATGATTTTCACTTAATTGTTATTCAATGGGATAAAAGTCTTCTTAAATAACATGTAAGGGATTGATTCCTAATAAAAAATATGAATCGGTTAATATCATTGGAAATAGTTGTTCAAATAACTCTGATCATGACCCAAACATGGAAGGATGTAAAAAGGAGGAATATTATTGACTCATGGTTTACATTGATAAATAGGGTGGTCACACTTTGAAATATAGGTATAATAATAATCATTGAGATCATCCTAATACTTAACTAAAAAATTCTTGGCATGTTTCAACCAAATAGATTGAGAAAATTATGGATGTATATAAATCCCACCATCCACCTGAATAAGTTGAACCTATTTTCACCAAGGAATGGTTTTATCAGAATTATTTAAAGATTTCGGATCTAAATTTAATCAATGTCGAACTACTCAGTGGTAATATTCCTTTGAAATATAGTTCATAGGGAGAGTTTAATATCTCTCCAATAGAACATATCCTAAAATTTGGAACTACAAGAATGATAAGGGATGATTTTAACTACCTATCCAGGTCTGGGTATAGATCATTGGTTTATCGAAATAGTAATTTTAGAGAGTATTCAAACTTTCAACTACTGAGGAAGTGAGCAGAACTATTTCTTGTAGAACATCCAGTACTATCTCAAAGTCGATATCTGTAACTAACATATGTAATCCTACAATACGAGGACCCCTTTTCACATCCACATAAAAAATAAACTCATTTTATATTGAAACCATTGATTCTAAACTCAAAAAATTTCTTTAACACTAGAATGGATACCGGGGATGTGAGACCTATACTAGTGTAGCTTAATAGAATGTTATACCCACATTAGGATGCTCCTACTCATCATCCACCTAGATTTGCGAATAATAACTTCTTTAACTTCAACATCATGAACCAATGTAGCATCTCATGAACTTCTTATCTTAGTGTGTCCCCTTAATGATAACATTGGAGAAATAAGAATTAGCAATTCTCAAAAGTTTATTTCTATTCCTTGGATGGGGAACCATTCTTCTAGTACAATAATCTATAGATAGGATTTGTTTCCAAATAAGAAGACCACCATTCAAAATATAATTATTTTTCAACTCAATTCAAAAGAATAAAACTATCTTGAACCTCTAAAATTGAAATCAATGTGAGAATAAGAGATTTACAGATTTCATCACTAGGTGGAATGGACTAACCTAGTTCTTGAACATGTAGCTTCCACTAGCTTCATTTTTTGATATCTCGTTTAGAAAAATATTTATGTTTAATTAAAAATGTTGTGGATTAGGCTAAAGTATCTTTGTGGTTTTTAGGATTTTTAGTAGTTTCAAAATTTTTGGAGGTTGAAATATGGTGAATTAATACTAGGTCTCAACCAACATTAATCGATCGAGCAAAGATATAGTTGAGTGGACAGCACAACCATCATGATCAAGATGGTTCCAATACAAGAAAAAGGATGAAAATCTTATGCAATATCACATGGTGACCCTGTTTCTTCTGGAAATGGGGATGAATTTTTTTTGTTTAAGGTTCAAACATTATAATCGGTTTCTAAAGGGTTTATCCATAGAACCAGAAATGTCAAATGATTATATATCCATTTGGACCTGCTTTCTAAAGGCATGTGCTCATTAGTTGTGGACCAATGAGGCTTAAGAATTTTCATTGATCGAGAGGATGGGAGGTCGGACTCACAACAACTTTTTGGGGAGAATTATTGTCTACTCTAGGACTCTATTTTTAGATTTGAGTTATGTTCATGAATCCTTATTAAATCTCCATGTAAGGAAATGAGCTTTCCTTTTATTTGACAATCAATGATTAATATGTATGAAATTTAGAGAATCTTTTATATGTATATGAGTTTCTTCATCGATGGAGAATCATCTGTATTTGTTAGAGATTCTTAGTCAATGTTATCCTTTAACACATTATATAGAAATATCTTGGTTATTATGATAACCATACTGGTTTTAAAGCCACTCAATGGGGTACGTGAAGTTTATTATAGTTCAGAATGAAATGGATTATTTCAAAGTTGGGATCGTACCCGCAGATAGGCTTCATATGTATCCTTGTTTAGAAAAGGAATCAAAACCCATGTAGTTAGAGTAAAAGAGTATGGGGTTTATGCATGATTGATGGCTCAAAGAGAAATTTCATAATTACATTTATGGTCTAAGCTCACGTGAGTCATGCTTAGTGTGCGAAACAAGAGGTATCAATAAAACCTGAAAATTGTGCCATGAAAGATGCAATCATAAGAAATGATGTTGGCTTGTGTATGTATGACTTCCCAAGATATAAGAGGATTGGGATGTACTTTAGCAAAGAAACCTAGGAACAAGGTCCATAATGGTATATGTGATTTATAGAGATTGGGATACTTACCTTAGGAATTAATCCTGAGAAGGATGCCCAAATTAGAGGGGACTTATGATTCGGTTTTATTCCTGAGAAGGAAGCCCAAATTAAGGAAATTTTTGATTGGGGCTTACTCCTAAGGAAGATGCCCATTTTAAGGAAATTTAATATTGTGGCTTACTCTAGAAGAGGATGCCCAAGTTATGGAAAATTATGATTGGGGATTACTCCTATGAAGGATGCCCATTTTATGGGAACTTTGAGTGGGGCTTACTTATGAAAAGGAGGCCCAGGTTAAGGGACATGTGATCTGGGAATTAACCCTGAAAAGGAGGCCCATATCAAAAGAATTTAAGACTAGGGGCTTACTCCTAATGAGGATTACCAGATTAAAGAAAATTATGAATGGGGATTACTCTTGAGGAGGATGCCCATATTAAAGATCATATAATCTTAAAGGATGAGGTTGAATGAATGAAATCTCTATCCTTAGTGACATAAAGATATGTAAATCACTATGTATTGAGATATTATCCATAGAATTCCTTTCATCTAAAGAAGCCAACAAAGAAAACATGCCAAAAGGGGATTTGAAGAGGGGTTTGAAGGCTAAATCTTGAATAAGAGAGGTGGATTTGAAGAAAAGAGTTGAATAGGCAGGAGGGGCACCTCAAAAAGGTAGGCGCACAAGTATTGTTTAGGTGCGCAAGTCCTGGTCGTGCAAGTATACTTGCGCAACACATGTATACTTGCAAGACGGTCAACCCATAGGGTAATACTTGTGTGAGACTTGGCTCAGGACCTTAGTATTATCCCTAGAGGCTTCTAAAAGAGTGGCACACAAGGTATGTTGAAGGGATAAGGTAGTGTGCAAGTGTCTTCATTTCCCTTGAGGGTTAGACACTTAAGCACTCAAGTGATGATGAATTTCATCACTTATGCCTTCTTTTCCATCTTTAGATCTTCCATTCTAGGTAAGAAATCAACATAGAAGTGTTCGGAAGACTTCCAGTAGATACTTGGGTGGTGAAAACATAAATAAGACTTTTTGATTTTTCTGTCCCCAAAATGGGGGGCCCACAAGGGGTATTTATAGGCCATTGAAGACCTTGTGAAAAAATTGAGTAGGGTGCACAAGTCACCTGCGTGACCAACATGTGGCGTGCAAGTATACTTGCATGACCATGATGAAACATTCACAACCCTTGTGTAAACAAATCCTTGTTCAGGCCATTGTCAATTTTTGATGTTTCTTCAAAGGATGAATCTCTTTATGCCAAAGTATTCCCTTTTTTATTTGTTATACATCGTGATGGAAAAGGAGCATCAACAAAATCCCCCCCCCCCTCATAGTTGGATCCGAAAGGAATAATGATTTGGCTCTGAGGTAAATGAGAAAACCATGGAACTGTGGTGCACAAGTTTTGAGCACGCAGCTCGTGGTGTGTAGTTGCGAGCCGCGCATGCTACAACGCACTGGTTGCATCCTTTCCTATAAATATGTGGTCATTCTCGCACAAAGAACCCGGTTCTCAAAGCACTTCTCTCTCGTCATGCAGGTGGCTCTCATTGCGCAAGTGTCTTTATTTTCTCTGGTTCATTGCTTCTGTTCGTGCCGCGCTTCTGTAGAGGTAGTTTGACTTGCGTGGTGATATATGCACACCCAAACATGCTCGACACAAATACACTTGCACGCCAACATTGGACTTGTGATCCTTAATGCCTTAGCCATTTTTTCACTTTTATTCACAAATTAAATGAAAAATAAGCTTACTTAAGAGTTTATTATTCGACCTTTGTGCAGATTCAATGGTGACCAGAAGAATTGGAATGGCTAATGAGTTAGCTAGCAAGCGGATTGATGACATGATGAGCATCATTGGCTATGAATATTACAATATCTGCGACATCACTCTCCCATATTTGGCCAAGTATGTGAAGAAGTATCATCTTAATTTTCCACAAAGCATCTACTTGCCTATGTATGGGCATGGTCATCTGCAAGAAGTCAACATTCTAGAGGCAAAGAATTATCTTCCACAATCTTGGTTTCAAACTTACACCAATTTTTCTTCTACAAATATCTCAATTGGAGGATCGTTTGTAACTGATGGAATAGTGGAGAAGGCCTACATAATGCATCATACCCCATGTGCCCCAGATCTAAATCCTCACAAGCTGAGATGCAACCACATTGTTATACCTCAATCTTCCAAAACTCTCAGATGGATAAATCCAAAGGTTGGAAGTAGAGTTGGGACTTCCGTCCTAGAAGAGGTGTGAAGCCGACTTGGATGTGGGCATACTGTGTGCGAAAAACCTGCGTAGAGTTTGTAGAGGATTTAAAATGAGCTACAATATATGAAGTCATTTGGGTTGGGCAGACATATGTTTATAGAAATGATGACTTTTTGCTGGAGCTAATCAGATGCTAGAGCCCAGAAACCAATTCATTCCATCTGACTGATGGAGAAGTAGGCATCAGTTTGTGGGATGTTTACAAGATCTCAGGGGCTCCAATTTTAGGCGATATGTATGATGAATTCATCCCTCCCAAGGCGACTTGGAATGATTTGGAGAAGTCTCCTATTTTGGCTCATGAATTATTGAAACTTTTCTGTAATCTCAATAACTCAAAGACCTCCAAATCTCATTCTAGAAAAGATATTCATCCATAGGAGTGGATGGATATGTTTTTTAACAAGAAGGAGGAGAAGGGGCCCACCTGTACTCATCCTAATACCTTCTCCAAAATAGAGAAGATGGGTGATTTTGGCACACTCCAACCGACTTTAGAAGTAGGAGAATTTGAGAAATTGGGGTACGAAGTGGATCATAGAATCCCTGAAAAGACCCATCTGACGGGCTTCTTAGCCTTGTGGCTCAATGTTTATCTTCTTCCAGTCAGGGATTCAAAGGGAGGCGTTAGGCCAGGGACCTTCGTTGTTGTAGCCAATTCGGCTGAGAGGAAAATGGTTGGGTTGGCCACCCCCATTTTAGCGAATATTCACAAGAGATTACTCCTTGTATTTATAGTTAAGTCTCTATTGTAAATATTGGGACCATTTAAAGTTTTGTTGGAATGGATAGCCACTCATTTCAGGATATATTTTTTACAGAATAGAGTACAGGTTCCTGGATGTTATTTGAGGCCATTAGTGCAGGCATTTTCTGGAATTTCTCTATTAGCTCTCAACTCCTATGATATGAAGGTTAGACTGATCATGTTCAAGGAATTCCATTTCTTTCCTTGTGGAACCCCGCCAACCCGGCGGTTTGTTCATGATGGAAAAACCGGCCTAGAATTGAGTTCATACATGCTGGCTTGCAGAGATGGTGTATTGGCCACCAGGATTAATAGAGATATTATATGCAAGGCCTATGATCCATATAGATTTGCACACCAATTCAAGTGTCTGCAGCAGACTGTTGTATCCCCTAATGTGCATGTCAGGTCAGAGCAGCATTTGATGTTTTCCTGACAACTATGGTTGCTGACATCTATGGAGAAGACCAGGGCAGTGTTTGATCTAGGAGTTGCTAAAGAGGCGAGTAACATGACTACATGGTATGCTGAGAACTGGGTATCATCATACCCTAAAGGGGTACTGAATCATCTGGTTCATCTGGTGAGGAAAAAGAAGATAAATATTGAGAAAGAAACCCTTCATCTGGAAGGTGACTCTTCTACACCCGGAGATGATTCACCGGGGTCCTCACACTACCACAAAAATAGTTTTTCCAAGCGCCACACTTTTATCGGTGCTAACGAAAAAGTGCTGATAAAGGGGGGGGTACCTTTAATAACGCTAAAAAAACACTGATAAAAGTACACCTTTATCAGAGATTTTTTTAGCACTGATAATGGTACCCCCTTTAACAGCACTTTTATTAGAGTTGTTGAAGGTACCCCCATTTATTAGCGCTTTTTTGTTAGCACAGATAAATGTGAGTATCTGTCAGCACTTTTTTTAAAGAGCTAATATAAGGTCTACTTCAAAAAAAAATATAAAAATATATTAATATTTAATTATATAAATATATTTATATTCATATAAATATAATATAAATTTTTTAAATAAAAGTTTAAATATATTTTAGATAAGTATAAATATACAGTTACACTTAATATATAATATATTTAGTGAAAATGGTTTATAAAAAAATTAAACAAATATTTTGAATTAATAATTTGATAATTATTATGGAGTAATAGTCATTAAATAACAATTTAAAGACTATGAAATTAAAAACAAAATTTAAAAAAGAGCCAAAATATGTTGAAAACGCAGCTCGAACTACAAACGACCATAACTTTTGATTCGGGTGTCCGTTTGAGCTCTACCACATATCAAATCGAAACCTGCGACGAGCTCTACGTCCTATAATAGCAACATACACTGTTTAATGTTTTTCCGAGTCCAAAAAGGCCCAGAAGGCCTCCAAAGCTGATCTTATAGTCGGGGTACCCTGATTTTTTAACATTTTGTGTATTTTCAGCCTCGTTTAAGGGGTTATTATTGTCTTTTTTTGGTAGGGAATGAATTTATTCCAAGGTATTACATTCATATTGATATTATTTATTTGAAATTTTATCGTTTTTTATAATGAACTACTATTTATAATCAAATATATAACAATATATACATATTTTTTATATATTCACATATAAAAATTTAATTATAAATATAAATAATAAAATATATTTACATATAAAATATATTTTATTTATCTAAATAATAAGTAATATCCATTTTATTTAAAATAAAAATATATGAATATTTATATAACTATATATTAATCTAACTATATCTACATTAATATAACTACATATATACATTAATATTACTATAAATATATATATTAATATCACTATAAATTTATATATTTATATCAATATAAATTTATATATTACTATATATATATATATATATATTAATATAAATATATAAATATATATTAATATATATATATATATTACTATACGAATAAATAGAACTATATATATATATTAATATAACTATATATATACTAATATAACTCTATATATATTGATCTAAATATATATTACTATACGAATAAATATATCTAATTAAATATATATATATATATCCCGAAGTATAAAACAAATAAAAATAGAGGAGTGGTAAGGGCATAGGCACGCAGAGGGAAGGACTCGAGTTCAATACTTGGTGGAGGCACGGGCACGTTCGCATGGGAGAATATGGCAGCTAACGCTGATAAACGGTGGATGGGGTGCATGGGGGAACTGGCGGGTGGTGGAAAAGTGTTGTAAAAGGGGGGGATCAAGCGCTATAAAATCCCTCCCGATTGGAATGATTTTTTTAAATTTTTTAAATTTTTTAATTGTTTTAATTGTTTTTATTGTTTTTATTGTTTTTACTTTTATCAGTGATTTTAAAAAAGTGCTGATAAAAGGGTCCTTTATCAACGCTAAAAAGAGACTGTTGATAAAGGAAGTGCTGATAATGGTCCCTTTTATCATCTCTTTGTTTTAGCGCTGCTAAAAGACCCCATTTATCAACGCTTTTGTTATAACTCATAAAAGGGGCCTTTATCAGCATTTTTTGGAGTGCTGGTAAAAGTGACCCCCCTTTATCTTCGCATTCTTTAACAGTGCTTTTATAGCGCTAATAAAAGGGGGGTTTTATGCTAATAAAGGGGGTATTTGTAGTAGTGTCACCCATGGTTGATTCACAGGATTCTACAGATGAGGATGATGAGGCAAGTCATGTGTCAAAGTGGCCTCGTGCCAGGTATAATCCTCCTGTCAGAATCAAGAGACCCACTCCATCGACTACCGATGAGTTACTTCATTGAGGAAATTTAATCTCTATTACACTATAGAGAAACAAGTTTTATTTTCTTATCCTTTATATGTAGTCACAGAACCTAGTAAGAAGTTGAAGTACAATATTGTAGGACCCTCCTTGCAGCCTTCTAGTACACATGCTGAATATCTACGACCAGAGGCTATCTAGACAAGGAAGAGTTTATATTGCAATGTTGAAACTGCCTGGCTAGACCTGTGCGAGGGGATACACATTCCTGGATTAGGGAATACTCAGGCCTCTACTGATATCTATTTCGAGGATAACCCCGATGAAGTGTGGGATTAAATCAGAGAGATGGAGATGCTCATATATTCCACTGATGATTCTATTCCTATCACCAAGAAAGTGAAGGAAATGATAGATCGGGGCATCACTGAGGGGACTGACGCTTCGAGAGATGAGGAGTGGCACGATTACATGGCTCCTGAAGCTTTAAGTCTCTTTCCATATTTTCATTGCAACCTGATTCTAGTTAATGATTTTTTACTCAAGGAAATTACTTTCTTCATTCTACAGATTGTAAATAAAAGAACTACTAAAGTTCCTTCACCACAGTATAGCCCTGGTGGCACTGCCATCGGAGCTACTGATTCTCCTCGTGAGCTGGGAGGGGTATCTCTAGGCCTGCAAGCCATAGAGGAGGAGTTAGATATGTATTTTCATTCTCCAATTCCTATATTTGGAGATGATGATGTCAATACTCCTAAAAAGCCAAACAAGCAAAGGCATCGAAGGAAGAAGACCACAGTTAAACACTTCATCAGTTGTGGTAAGTCCTTCAGATAGTCATGACTCTTTACCCATGAAAATATTGCTCAAACATCTTAGGATTGCAGGGGCTTCTTTAATTTCCCCTTTAAGGGAGAGGATTTACCCTCCTCTGAGAACGACAAAGGGTGCTGGTGAACAATCACATGTTCATGCTGACTTGGATACTCTTGATGAAGAGCCAGCCTCTGATCCTATTACCGCTCCTCCTACTACTACAAGGAGAGAAGAGCCTACTTCTAGTAATATAACAATGCTTCATAATATGTTAAATGAAAACATCAACTAACTTCTATTTTGTGATACTTTAGGTTCAACACCTGCACCCAAACATTTGGTGGCCACTGAAACCGATGCTGTAATTTTATCTGAAGAAACTATCTGGGGTCAGAGGCTGCAGGATGAGGGTCGCCAAGAAGATACATCGAATTCTCCCACTGGTGAGAATAACCAAGAATCTGATATATATTTGGGTAAATTGATGAAACATGGTGCATATTTTGAAGATATTTTATATCATGTTAAAATACCATGTAATTTAGAAGATTTTGGATGTGAGTGTTATCCTTTGTGCTATTAAAATAACTTCTTATTTCATCTATGACCAGAAATGGTTAAAATATGCAATTCCATATGAGCAAGATGCTGAACTACCAATTCCTAAATGGGGTATAGACAACCCAACTATTATAAAGACACTAGCTGAAGTGGAGCTTAACCCGATAGAGCTTTTTGAAACTCTTCCTCAAAATCCTGTTGAAGATAGGAATGAAGGGGAGGAGCCTTCTCATGTTGCTAATCTACCGTTGGGTAAGAGATAATAATATCTATGGCTGCACTTAATTTGAAACGTAAATTAATCAACTTTTGTTATCCATTGAAACTGACCAAAACATTCAACTGACTATGCATGGCCATCAATTTTAGTGGCTAGATCTGGAGGTGAAGCCTCATCCTCTGCCCAAATGGGAATAGAAAGTGAAATAACAAGGGTCAAGGGGGAAAGAGCAGAACATAACACTTCTCTAAGTTCATTAATCTCAGATTATATTCCCCCATGTGATAGTGATGTTGAGTGAAACCCAAAAGTACAAAAGGCGCTCTATTTTTCACGTCCCAAGGCATGGCAGAACATATGGAAGATCATATATGAAGTTCCTCTTGAAGAGCTGTTTTTGAAGATCCTGCAACTATCATCCCTGTTAGTCATGTTGGGACTTGGCGGTTATTGATATCAAGAGATCCATGCTGCGGTGAAACAAGTCATTTTATGGAGGGAGCAGGAGCATAGGTACCATCAAAACCTGACAAGAGGGAGGTTGTTGGGGAATATCAGCGAATTTGAGGTTGCGGTGTCCTGAGATGAGGCTGATCATGATGCAAAGTTGAAGGATCTGAATAATAAGATCAAGGATAAATGTTGTCCAGAAGATTCACCTCCATCAACAGTTAGATGCTCTTACTGGGGAACTTGACCATCATAACAATTCATTGGAAGGAGTTCAAAAGAATGGTATGAAATCCATTACAGATGCCAAGAAATCACTCCATCAAGATGAAAAGAGTGAAGATGGTCGAGTGCATGAGCTTCGAGTGGCTGCTGATGAAGCTCAGGATGTCGTAAATCAAATGAAGTGTTATGTTCAAATCCTCTTGTAATTCCTAAAAAAGATAAGATACTCCAATATGTGGACATCCTTCTAACTCATGTGCATCAATGAAAATACATTCATCTTCAATCATTTGTGTCTGCATTCTTTTTCTACCTGAATTAAATTTTTTACTTAAGCCAATGGGCCTAGTAAGAGTAGTTTGATTTTTTCTAGGATTATAAAAATAACCCTACAAATATTGAATATTTTAATTCCTCAATATTACCTAAATCATACAAAATGTATGTTTAGTGAGATGGGACGTTACTTTTGTTCATATTTCCCTTATCTTTTGTGGGTAGTTTAAATTCATGCATGTCAGATATAAAAGGATAATGTTTAAGGTTGAAATTTCATTGACCGAATGGAATAAAATTGACTAAATTCTGTGATTATATATCTGAAAACATATTATCATATTCAAGTATGATGGAAAGTATATAAACTATGACTTACGAAATTTTATATCTCATGAATGATATGAACAAATGTCTAAAAGTAATTAGAAGAAGTTTTTCCCAAGAATGATGTGACCACTATTTAAAAAACCTGTTAGGGGGTTGAATTATATAGGGCCACTTAAGGGCATTGGATGTATAGTCAAATAATAACATCTTTTGGTTGACAGGTCCACTATGTAGACTACTTATTCAATGCCACCTAAGGCCACATGCCGCATAGTCAGGAAAAAGAACTTTCAGAAATTTCACTTTTCTATTTTTAAAAAGACAGTGAAAGTTTATGGAGATTCAAAATTTCCAAATCACAGAGTCTGCTGTATTGAGAGAGGTACTTGAATATGGAGAGGATATTTCCAATAAATATTATCAAATAATTGGATGAATGTCACTCCTGCGAAGGTCTGACCCAAACGCAGGGTAGAGAAATATAAACCATATAATTGAATACATTCAGATCCTTAAAAGAGTATAGGATAAATATGTTAAGGGTGTATATTTTTGTGGATACCTACATATTTTTATTAAGACAATTAAGGACAAAATATGTTTTCCACCCAAGAATGAAGTTACCACTATTTCACAAGCCCGTTAGGGGTTTAAATTATGCAGGGCCACTTAAGGGAATTGGCTGCATAGTCAAATAATAGTATCTTTTGGCTGAAAAGTCTGTTATGTAGACTGTTTATGCAAGGCTGCCTAAGGGCACGTGATGCATAGTCAGAAAAAAGAACTCTCGGGTATCAGAAATTTTGTGACCAGATGTCAAGAAAAGGGTTATGGAGATCTGGAAGTATTTAAGGTTAGGAGTATGACACAAGAAAATGAGTATTGTCCAATGCATGAAGGAGATAAACATACCAAGGATAACTATAATCATGTTGTGGCTGGGTCCTAAATTGAGGTGCTGGACTTCACTACATATCCCATAAAGATGGGAATCAAGACATGTTTAGTTCTTCAAACACAGTTTAAAGTCATGTGGGATGAAAGAGTAGGAGATTTTATTTTAGGGTCATATAGGTCGGAACATAATGAGTAATACACATATAAACCTGATGTGAACGAAGACCATGGTTTTCATACCACATTCATGTTTTCACAAGGGGACTTTTTAGCCAAGGGACTGAAAGTGGAATTTGGGTAAAGCCCAAAGTCATGGGGCTGGATTCGAGGGATTCGTGAATGTTCCTACGTATCCCATAAGGATGGGAATCAAGCCGCATGTTGTTCTTGAAATACCTTTTGTACGGATTTGGTTCGTACAAGTGAAGGGTGAAAGGGGACTTTAGTTCAATGATGGTTTGACTGAAGATTATAGGTTCGAGTGTTGCCATGTATGCACACAGTCTTTGGAATATAACATTATTGGAGATCAATGTAAATAATGATTCCCTCACAGTTGAGGGTTTCAATGAATGTTGTAGTTTATTTTCGTATAGGAAAAAAATTATGAATAGTTTAATATCGTATAGAAAGGATGATGGTGAACCAATTTAAAAAATATTGGTTCTGGGGGCATCTTCACAAATAAACATCGTATGAGATAGAGGTGAACCGATGTGGAGATATTGGTTTTGGGCTTGAACCTCAGGAGGTTGCCTACGTACCCAGCCTAGAAGGAAAGGATCAAAGTCTGTGTAGTTCGATTAAAGAATGAATTGGTGATCAAGTTGTTCTTAAGGACAACAACCAAAACAAATGGTGTTGGGACTTACACATGGCTAATGGCCCAGAGAGGGTGTAATGGTTAAAGTTTACCCTAAGCCCACGTGAGTCATACTCGGTGTGAGAAACAAGAGGTAGCAACAACCCTAGCAATGCACAATTTAATGTCTTATAGGACATATAAGGGACATGGAACAGTTTAACATCATGATGGATGAAAGAGGGGCTATGTAGTTTAATGTCATGCAGTAAGTACAAAAGGGGGGCTGTATAGTTTAACGTCATATAGCAAGGACGAGTGATGCATAGTTTAGCATCATGTAGCTAGGACAACACAGTTTAACGTCATGTTATAAGTATAAGGGGAATATGGTTTAACTTCATGTTAGACGAAAGAGTGCTATACAGTTTAGCATCATGTCGATATGACAATGGCTATGCATTTTAATGTCTTGGAGTGAAGACAATGGGGACATAGTTTAATGTCATGTTTGACATATTGGGGACCTTTTCACAGTTTAACATCATGTGGGATAAAGAGGTTCACAGTTTAACGTTGTATATCTAGTACAACACAGTTTAGTGTCATGTTGGATGACAAAGTTTAACGTCGTGTTGGACGTATGTGGGAAAATATAGTTTAACGTCATGTTGGATGACAACACAATTTAATGTCATATTGGACATAAGGGGGAAAATACAATTTAACATTGTGTTGGATGACAAAACAGTTTATCGTCAGGTTGGATGAGAGTGTATTTGTGTTACACAAAATACTTATTCAGAAATCATGCATTGGTTGGATCCGTGATGAGTTATCCATCCATTGAGATTAAAAAAATAAGATCCATTGGAGTAGAACTTATGTATTGATTAAGGTCCTTACCACTTTGTCTCAAGAATGGTAGGATTCTTTCCTGGTATCATTGGAGTTCTGAGAACCCATACCAATTGTCATTGAATGAATTAATGCATACAAACGTTTTTTGTTGAAATCCCGTTCTATTCGATTCTGATAGACTTCCAAGTGGTGCAGGGTGCACAATCTTTTTTCATCTAAACGTTCCAATTCATCCAATTGCTTTTTATATTGTTCATCTGTAGATGACTGATCACAAATGGCCACTCTGATCGAGGGTAATTGAACCTTAAGGGTCAAGACTGCTTCTGTTCCATACACCAATGAATATGGATTTGACCGTGTTGTAGTGCGGGCGGTGGTCCTATAAGCCCATAAAGCTTGAAAAAGATTATCAATCCCTGACATCTTATCTTTATCCCCCATCTTTTGTAGTATGTTTGAAAGAGTCTTGTTGAAGGCTTCTATTTGGCCATTGGACGCTGCATGATACCGAGAAGAACGGTTGGATTTGATGTTGTATTCTTGATACAACTTCCTTACCTCAGATGAATAGAGTTCGGTGCCATTTTCCATCAATATGGTATGAGGGAAACCAAATCTGGTAATGATGTTTGACTTAATGAAGCTAACAATACTTTTATAACTGACTTCTTTGAGGGGTATTTCCTCTGCCCATTTGGAAAATAAGACATTAGCAGTAAGAATATACTTAAACTGCTTAGATGTAGCCAAATGGTAAGGACCCACTACATCCATTCCCCATGTGGAAAATGGCCATGAATATTTAGCTGTATGAAGAAAATATGGGGGTTGATGAATGAAGGTGGCATGTACTTGGAAAAAATGAAACTTCCTAGTGAAAACAACACAATCTTGTATCATTGAAGGCAAAAAAATATCCAAGCCTTCAAATTTGGTCAGATAGTCTATGTCCAGACTGGTGGGCACTACAGACTCCTGTATGTACTTCTTTCCTCATAGCCATTTTCTCTTCCCCATCAATACATCTGAAGAGAATTCCATAAAAACCTCTTTTGTAGAGAATTTTATCTAGGTTATATGGGCTATCATAAAGGGTAAAATTGACCCCACATCGACAGACTTGTTATTTCCCGGCTCTATCAGGTGGAAGTGTTCCATTTTGAAGGTATTCCCAGATAGGTGTCATCCACCCCGTAGTATGACCATATGGTTCAGAAATGGGACTAATTTCATTGATTTGCTCTGTTCTGGTTTGAATATAAGGTGAAATTGTATGACGGTGGGAAATACTGATAATTGTATCATCCAGATTTGGATCTTCGAGAGCTGTGGCTATATTAGTTAATGCATCCTCTTGAGAATTTTGTGATCACGGGACATAAGAAAATGTCATTTTTGAAGGAAATTCTGCCATCAACTCTCTGAAGTAATCATACAAAGGTATTAACTCTTCTTTTCTTGATGGCATAATCCCCACTGACTTGTTTGATTATCAGGTCTAAATCACCTTTCACCTTTATGTGATTCACTCGTGCTTGAAGTGCCAAATCTAATCCTACGATGATAGCTTGATATTATGCTTCATTATTTGTACCAACTTCCCACAATATCAAGGAATATGGTAGCACTGCCTTTTCAGGGAAATAAATACAATTCCTAACCAAACTTTGTTGAATTTAGGATCTTCCATTTTCTTCCCTGTTGGACTTTTGGATTCACTATCAAAGTAAATTTCCCATGTTTGATGATTATCATGAATAAAGAAGAATTAATCCTCAGGAAGTTCAGTATCTGAGTATGTATCTTCTAATGAAGGATTTTTAGTAAAGAAATCAGCTTGATCTTGGCCCTTTATTGCCTTTTGAGACACATACTGGATATCAAATTGCTGCAAAATAACTGCCCACCTTTCCTGATGTATTGTAAGAATTGGAAGGCAAAGGATGGATTTGAGTGGGTTATTCTGAGATACCAATTGTACCTCATGATGATGCAGGTAGTGTCTCAACTTCTGAACGGAAAATATTAAATCTAGGAAGAACTTTTAAATACATGAATATCATGTTTTTTCTTCAAACATAGTCTTACTGAGATAGTAAAGGTTGTTTTCATTCCCAACACTATTTTTTTGGGCAAGGAAGGCACCCAGTGATCTCTCTAAAGCTATAACATAAAGAATAAGTGGTCTTCCTTCAATAGGTGGCATTAATACTAGTGGACTCTAGAGATATTTCTTGAGAACATTGAATGCTTCTTGACATTCTGTAGTCCACTTGTAAGTGACTCCCTTCTTCATCAATTTGGTGAAGGGTAGACTTTTTCCTGCTAGATTGGTGATGAAATGCCGAATATAGGCCAATTGTTCTTGAATTCCTCTCAATTCATTCAAATTTAGAGGAGGTGAAACACCAAGGATTGACTTTTTCTTCTCATGATTGACTTTGATACCACGATGACATACAACAAAGCCGAGAAATTTTCCTGAGGTTATCCCAAAAGCACATTTCAAGGGTTTTATCTTTAAATTGTGTTTTTGATGTTTGTGGAATATGAATTCCAAATTCACCAAGTGATTAGAATGTTGTTTGGATTTAACCACCAAATCATCCACATAACATTCAATAAATTTCCCTAAAAAGGGTTTGAAGATATGGTGCATGGCAAGCTGATATGTTGCACATACATTCTTCAGGCCAAAGGGCATTACCCGATATCAAAACACACCCTGAGGGGCTCTGAAAGCTGTAGTTTCTTCATATTCTAGAGCCATTCATATTTTATGATACCCATAATATCCATCCATGAAGAAAAGTTCTTCATAGATAGTTGTTGCATCAATTAAGAGGTTTGTGATCAGAACTAGAAAATAATATTTGGGACTATACCGATTAAGATCTCTGAAATCAATGCAGACTCTAATTTGTCCATTCTTATTTTTCACAGGTACAATATTATCCAGCCACTTGGGATTTTTATCTTCTCTAACGAAGATAGTTTTGATATGCTTATCCACTTTAACATCAATTTTGGATGCATAAGTTGGGTGTGTTCTTATTGTGGCTTACTTGAATCCTCGATGTTCTATGGAAAACCCACATTATGTGTAGAAACATCATGATCAAGCCCTATCATTTCTATATAATTCCATGCAAATATATCTCGATTTATCTTTAAAATGAAATATACATTTCTTGCTCTTCAAAAGGCATGTCTGCACAAATTAAAGTGGGGTGTGGATCTTCTTTTGTACCCATATTTATTTCTACGAGATCATCTACAGTGCTAGAGATACCCTCTTCAAATGCTGGAGGAGCATCCCTAAAATCATCCTCTTCTTCTTCAACACGTGTTATCTCTTCTGTTTCTACTTGCATAGTAGATGATGAAGCAGAATTTCCATGATCAGGAGAGATGTTAAAATTTGAACATCTTGAGGAAGAAGCTTCCATTTCTGACCCTTTTGATGATGAAGGGTCTTCCTTGGGTAATAAAAAGGAGATGATGGATTGATAATCGATATCATCGTTCACCTCTGACAATGCTATAACTTCTTCTGGCATATTTAGCAAAGTATAGAATTTATAAATTTTAGTGGATGAAATGAGGACATCTCCATTTGAGCTTTCATCATTTCTTGGAGAATCACAAATTTCTCCCATGTTGTCTGGCATGATTGACGTAATTGAAAATATGGAAGTTTCCATAAGAGTATTTGGATTGGGGTCCATCCTATCAATTTGACTGATAGTCAATACATAATCTGTACTCACATGTATGAATGGGTTTATTGGAATCTTTTCCAAACCATATGGAGCATTAACTTTAGGGACCTCCCTTGTTGTGGATTTCTCCTTTCTCTCTATGTCATCGAATTCCGCCTCAACGTAATGTGATTCACATGTTTTGAATGGGGCCTTATCACCATACAATGTGCCAATTTGACCATTGAAACAATATTTGAGACATTGATGGTATGATGAAGGGATAGCCGCATGTTGATGTAACCAAGGTCTTCCAAGAAAAATATTAAAGGCTGTTTCATGATGAACAACCATGAAATACGAATTAGATACAAGATCTCCAAACTTAGTTCTGAGTGTGATCTCACCCAGAGGTTCTTGTCCATTTTTATCACATCCTTGCAACATCAAAGTAGAAGGAGATAAATCAGATTCGGTGAGGCCCAATCGATTAAGTGTATGGATGGGGATGTGGTTGACTCCTGAACCATTATCAATGAAATCTAGTTAGATGTCTACATCATTGACTTTTCCAGATAAATACAAAGGTCTAATATGTCCATGCACAACGTCATCTTCATCTTCATCTGTAAATGATATCACCGCATGGAATTCTGTAGGATAATTGTCAACATGGTAGACTTTAGCCACATCAATTTCAGTTGAGAATTCCCGAGGACTTGAAAAAGCCACAATGAGTGCCTCCCAAAGATACTTTGATAGATTCAAGGCATCCAGAATTGGTAACATGGCTGGTACTGGGGCCTAATGTTTCAAGACATCATATTTTTTATCCAAAGGTTTGCGTTTCCCAACAGGAAAATGTGGTTTTGCAGGTGCCTTAAAAGTTGATTCTTTGGAAGTAGATGCATCTTGTATCGGGGTAGGAGTTGGAAATACTCCTGGAATTGGAAAATTAGATAGACTAGGGTTATTTACCTGCTGATAGGATGATGGTGTAACCTCTAACTGATCTTCTAGAATAATTGTTCCAGGACTAAATCTGCCCTGCATGGAAGAACTTTTTTGTTCTTTTTGAGCCCGTTGAAGGGCTCTGGCATGCGTTTCTGCTGTATATACAGTTCTAGCAGGGGTAGGATTGAAATAGTGGTTTCTGGGATATGTACGTCTTCCTCTATATCCTAGACCTATGGAACTCCTTTTAATTCCACTGTTTGATACAGGGAACTCAGGCTCATGATGATCAAAACTATGAATGAAATAAGGATATGTTAAGTGAATATTGTTAAGAGAACCGAAGATCAACTTTTCATCTGATGAAGACTCTACCTGATTAGCCAATTTATACTTTGTCGTTCTGTGGGGTGGTTCCTGTGGCTTTGAAGTAGATGGTATAAAATATGCCAGAGTCACAGACAACTTGGGCTTTGACACGATCTCATCTTCTTCTAACTATTCCTCTTTCTTTGAATTATGCTGTTTCTTCGAGGATTATCCCTCTGATGAAGAGGGTTTTTCTAGGGCATTCATAGCAGAAGACAAAATTGGATCCTTCAATTGTTTTTGTAAAATGGCATGTGTTCGCTTGATCATTTTTATGACCATCCAATCATCATATTTATGCTCATTTTTTCTTTTGACATCATGCCACTCGCATTCTTCCTCTGGATTTGTAGCAGTAACACATGCAAACTGAGCTGAAGAACCTTTCAGGTTTACCTATCCCTAGTCCACCATCTTTTGTAGGTGGTCTTTTAAGGCAAAACACTCTTGAATGGGATGGTCCAACATCTAATGAAATGTGAAATAGTTAGTATGGTCTTCATCTCCTTTATTTTTTGGCCTTTTGGGCCTTGGCAACTGAACCAAATTATTTTATAGAGCCGAAATGAAGTAATCATGAACTTGTTCATTTTGGAAAGAATAAACATTACTCTTTAATTCCTTAAATTGTTTTCATATTTGATCTCATTGATCATCTTGACAAAACGGCCTCTGTTGTTGAAGCTCAAGAGGTGGAGCCCTTTAATTAGATGAAGGATTTTATGTAGAAGCAAGTAAAGGTGATTGTTTAAGTGTAAATGTAGCAGTCTCTACTTTACCCATTATCCTTCTTCAAGCTAATGGAATTACACGAGTTTTATCCTTACTCTTCATAAGAGTGTCTTCAATCTGTTGAGAGTTTTGAAATCTGTTGAAACCCTCCTATGTATTTCACAGGGATCAACAGTGTGTGTAATTCATCACGCAATTTCACCACACAGATTGGCAACAACTCTTCTTGAGGGAGTGCTAAGCTTAGGGAATATGTTAATCCCTTCCAGTGAGAAATGAAATCTGAAACTATTTCATTCTACCTTTTCTTACAATTTTTATGATAAAAAACTATTGTATTTGGAAAATTAGAAATAAATTGAAGAAGGAATCGTTGACGGAGATCCTCTCACCCAGTAATTGGCCGGGATTGCAAGATTATATACCAGAAAAAGCAATCCCTTGTAATGACTGTACAAAACACCCGAGCTTAACTACTTCTTGTTGCTGAGGAGTTACCATCATAGGATCCCAACTAGAAACAAAATGTGTTAAGTGTTTCTCTCAGACTCCTGAACCATTAAAAATCTGCAATGTGTTACTTTCAAAATTTGATGTGGGAGGAATTTCATCAACACATTAAGGGTATGCTCTCTTTTCTGGTTGAATTTGTGCATGTTTTCCCTCCATAACTTAAAACCGAGTTGTTAATGACTCAACAGTAGTTATTAACTTTTGAGAAAAAATTGGTTAAGCTTAAACCCGAACAGGTGAAATATCTGGAGCTTGGATAGTTGTGGTGGCTGGTACTGCAACTGATGGTAGCACCACAGATTGTTGTTATGCATGACCCATAGGATTAGACTTGTGAGGGTGTAATGGTAAAGGAGGATATTATAGATCCATCTCAGTAGCTGAAAAAAATTCCCTTGGCCGACTGACTCCAACACTCTTAGGAGTAAGACTACCTCGATGTAGTTCTGCATTCAACCTCCTTAATTGCTTCATTTTTTCCTCTTGTTGTGCGAATCTTTGCTCTAGTGAGTGTGATTGGCCTTTTCCAGAGGAAGGGTGGAATGCAACTTGACTTTTTTCCATTACCCTCTCTTGACGCCTTTTGGACAGGGGGAAGTTGGTTACTTGAAGGAATAACTAGATTCTAGGTAAGACTTTGGTGTCGTGTACCCACACCTTCTTCATTTGCCTCTCTATGCACAACTTCTTGAGCAGGAACTTCCTCATCTGATCCCTTTGAGTGAGACTCATGTTCTAGAGGATCAACAACAATGGTATTGATGAAATTTATTGATGCATAACACATTGCATCTCTTCTATTGGCATTTCTGCGATACTATATTTTTCCATGTCCCTGATGTGACACTTCCTTCTGTTGAGTTGATCCCACAAGAACTTCTTGAGGAACCATAATTTTGAGGGAATCTCCTGATAATTCGGATCACTATTCTCTTGTGGCTTCTTACCTAATCGAGAGAATACTAACTTTATCTGAGTAAGAAATTGAGGATTTGAAAATGTCCCCATTCTTGTGGACTGGGGATATTCCTGATGATCCTACTCAACTCCTCGAATCCTATATGTTGATTCCAGGGGTTGTGCTAAAAGAGTCCCTAGTCTGGAAATCTGGGGTGGTTCTTGAGCTGCTATATTTTAGAATTTATTAAAATCTCCCCTGATCTTGTGTACTTTAGTCCGGAAATTGGCTGGATGTATTAACCTACATGCACTCAAATCTACTGGTTCAAATGACCGTTTGATGATTTCTGACAGTTCTGTCACTTGATAATGTGTACGCTCTAAACAAGAAGCCTATTCGATATTCTCATTTGTCCGATGCAAGCATAATTAGACAACTTGTTCTCAGTATTCCTAACTTTGTGAAGAACTAGTTGAGGAATGTTCTTGAGAATGCCTTTGATTGTACACAAAAATTAGCTAGATGTGGTCTGTTCTAGGAAATCACAATGCATGACACCACCTTTGGTGCAATTTGTTAACTGGAGAGTACAGTAAAATTTAGTGCTCTATGAACACCCCATCCCCTTATATGAATATCATATAGGGAATTGACAATTAACTGGCGCAACCTTTTTAGTGCACCAAGGCATGAACACTGAAGGGCTATCTACTGTTTTTCAGCCTTTGGATATCAGGAAACTGAGAGAGATGCCAAATCAATTTGGCATTCTAACCCGTATGTTATCTTGACATGATTTTCATATTCATCATAAGATAATATTTTCTTTTTCAATTGACAAAGAGTTTTCCAAATTTTGAGACAAATATCATGAATAGAATCTTTCTTCAATATTTATGGAATGTCATACTGAGAGTTAACAAAAATCCAAAACATGACTGGTACATTTCCTTTTGCTAGTTGTTTTCTCAAAATCAGCACTTCTTCCTTATCATTCAATAAATATTCTTCTACCTGATTAGACAAGAGATGGTGCTTCCTTTTTTGCTTCATTAGATTCAAAACGATTGGCAAAGAATTATTTTATCAAACTAGAAGATGAATGACCTAGGGATGGTTCAGAGAACGACTTACACCCTGGGCTATCTTCTGATTGAGAAAGTATTTCACCTACTAGTGGTAAAGAATCAGACATGACTAGCTTCACCTTTGCAAGTTCCTCAAGAAAAGAGGGATTTCTCTTCACTACATTGTCCTTTGAAGAATTTTCTAGGAAATGTGAATTACTACCACGAATAGGACTTTTTCTGCTTAATTCATCATCATGGGGAGGACCACCATGGTGGGTTACAGCAGAAGATGAAATTTTTTGTTCCTTGATCTTCTAGCCACAAAGAGGGTTATCGTAGATCTCATCTGATGATGATACTTCGAGATCAACCAAACTGTCTTGAAGCAAGCCTTCATGAGGAAGTGTCATATGAAGACCTTTAGAATTAATGTTCCCACTATTGGGAAATGTGAGAGTAGAATCTTGAGTTGCAATAGATAATTTTCCGAGTGCATCAAAAACTCCATCATCGAGCAAGGCCTTATTAAAGATTGGCTCTTAATTTCTGGAATGTGCTGGAAACGCCTTTTTCATAGACGCCTTATTACTCACTTTTGGAACCACATGTTGACAAAAGTGATTATTATGGGTAGGTGTATGTGCCTGCTCAAGAGAAATGATTGGTTTAGGCTGATTATCTCCATTCAAATCAGGTGTATGTGCTGGACTCGATTGTATGTATGACATGGGGAAGTATGCCCCACAACCCTCTTGGACTTGAATAGAGGTTTGTATCTTTTCTGAAGTGATATATTGATGTGTCACTCCACTGGTAGGGATATATTTTTATTTCATTCCCTTTGATGATACTAAATCTGGTATTATATTCTAAAAGGCATCTAGAATATGAGCAGGGATTTTCTTCTGCTCTTTCACCATCGTCAGAATGTGCTTCGTGACTTCAGCTGCCGGAACGAAAATATACGTCCATTCCGTGCTTTGTGTAGGTGTGTATTCCTGCTCCTGTAATCCTTATCCTATCAGTGAACTTTGAAAGTACTCATGTATGAGAGCAGATACTTGAGTTTGCTCCAAACTTGTCGTCGGAGCATTCCGACTAACTTCTCCGGGTGCTACCAAACGAGACTATTGGTAGGATTGATGAACATTGGGAGGTGTATGTGCCTTTGGTGTATTCTTCATCAAGTATGGTTGATGAATTTCCTTTAACACTGGCAGACAAGACTGCTGACAGAATTGTTGATTGTAAACAGGTGTATGTCGCTGCTTATCAGTTTCCACAATGTTAGATGGGCGAGCTTATTTAGTTGTAGTCAGACGATCCTGCTGACTATCTGATGAGTTATAAACAGGTGTATATACCTGCCTATAATACACCACCCAAATTTCCTAGTGGTATTGGCATGTTACTGCCAGACGAGTCTCCTGGGAAGTAACATCAGGAAGGACGGGTGTATATGCCCTCTCATTGTTTCCCATCAAGTTGTCTTGATGGACTTCTCCGAAGGGGTAAGAATTAAGAAACTACTCCCTGTTGACAAGATTTTACCTCTAGAAGTTAGTATTACATTCTTGGGTCGGAGGGACCAGAGCCAAACCCCTAAAATTGATACCATCATCATGTTGAGGGCGCATTGTCGCACGAGTCTGGCGGCGATTGTTGATGGGAGGCCTCATAAATGACTCCAGTCTCCTTGAATTAAGTCCTTGAGTGACCTTATCATTCACCACCTCATAATATGGGAGGGATTGGTGATTGTGTTCTAGGGATAATGACCCAAAAATGTTGGAGATGGTGGTTGGTGACACCTGTTTCTTGATCACTGGTCATCACTGTCTAGACAACCAGGGTGAATTATTGACTTGGAGGGCTTGTCGATTGGCCTCCAGAGTCAAAATGGTACCATGTTGACAATATTCTTTAACTAGATAATTTTATACTCAGTGTTGAAGACATTGAGTAGGTGATGTCATCCTCAGAGTGGACACAGATCTAGCAGGAGCAGCAGCAGATGCATTCGCAGGTGTGAACTTTAGAGAAGCCATTTTTGTAATGTAGAAAGATCTTCGAAACAAGTTCCTATTTGATATAACCGACATAATCAGGATAAGTTCGGCCACTACATATTTTGTATGATCACATATGTTATTGATTTTTTTCCCTCTCATTGAGTTTAAAAATGGGCCTAAAAAATAATCAAAACATCATTTTAACTTGGTTATGGATTCATGTCGGGACCACCATTTTTTGTTTCTTCTGGAAATTGGGATGAACTTGTTTTGTTTAAGGTTCAAACATTCCAATCGGTTTCGAAAGGGTTTATTTGTAGAACCGGAAACATCCAATGATTCAATATCTATTTGGATCTACATTCCATATGCAGGTGCTCATTAATTGTGGGCCAATAAGGCTTAAGAATTTGAATTGGTCGAGAGGATGGGCGGTCAGACTCATCACAACTTTTTGGAGGGAGTTATTGTCTACTACAGGACACTCTTTATAGATTTGAATTATGTTAGGGAATCCTTATTAAATCACCAAGTATGAAAATGAGTTTTCCTTTATATTTTAGAATCAATAATTAATATGTATGAAATTTATAGAATCTTTTATATGTCTTTGAGGTTATTTATCGATTTAGAATCATCTGTATTTGTCAAATATTCATAGTCAATGGTATCCTTAACACATTAAATAGAAATCTCTTGGTTATTATGATAACCATACTAGTTTTAAAGACACTCAGTGGGGTACTTCATGTTTAATGTCGTTGAGAAGGAAATGGATTATTTCAGAGTTGGGATCGTACCAACAGAAGGGCTACCTACATATCCTTGTTTTGAAATGGAATCAGAACCCACATAGTTCGAGTAATAGAGTATGGGGTTTATGCATGATTGATGGCTCAAATAGAAATATCATAATTACTTTTACACTCTAAGATTACGTGAGTCATGCTCGGTGTGCGAAACAAGTGGTATCAGTAAAACCTGATGATTGTGCCACGAAATATGAAATCATAAGAAATAATGTGGGGATTATGTATGTATGACTGCCCAAGATAGACGAGGATTGGGATTTAATTTAGTGAAGAAACCCGAGAATAAGGTCCATAAAGGTATATGTGCTTTATGGAGATTTGGATACATAACTTAGGACTTAATCCAGAGAAGGATTCCCAAATTAGAGGGGACTTAGGATTGGGTTTTATTCCTGAGAAGGAAGCCCAAATTAAGGAAATTTGTGATTGGGGATTACTCATAAGGAGGATTTCCATTTTAATGAAATTTGAGATTGGTGCTTAATCCTAAGGAGGATCCCCAAGTTGAGGAAAATTATGATTGGGGCTTACTCCCGAGGAGGATGCCCATTTTAAGGGAACTTGGACCGGGGATTACTCTTGGAAAGGAGGCCCATGTTAAGGGACATGTGATCTAGGGATTACTCTTAAAAAGGTGGCCCATATCAATAGAAATTAAGACTTGGGGCTTACACTTAAATAGGATGCACAGATTAAGGATAATTATGAATGGGGCTTACTCATGAGGAGGATGCCCATATTAAATATCTTCTCATCATAAAGGATGAGGTTGAATGAATGAAATCTCTAACCTTAGTGACATAAAGATATGTAAATCACTATGTTTTGAGAGATGTTCCAAAGAATTCATTTCAGATAAAGAAGCCAACAAAGAAACCATGAAAAATGGGCTATTAAGAGGGTTTTGAAGGCTAAATATTGAATATAAGTGGTGGATTTGAGGAAAAGAGTTGAATAGGCAGGAGGGGCACCCAAAAATAGGCATGTGATCAAGTCTTGTTTAGGTGCGCAAGTCCTGGTCGCACAAGTATACTTGGGAGACACATGTATACTTGCACGACGGTCAACCCATAGGGTATTACTTGGACGAGACTTGCCTTAAGCTCTTAGTATTATCCCTGACGGCTTCCAAAAGAGTGGCTCACAAGTTCTTTTCAAGGGATAAGGTGGCGTGCAAGTGTCTTCGTTTTCATTAAGGGTTCAACACTTAGACGCGCAAGTGTTGATGAATTTCAATACTTAGGACTTATTTCCCCTCTTTAGATCTTCCATTATATGTATGAAATTACCTTAGAAGTTTTTTTAAGACTTCAAGTAGAGACTAGGGTGACGAGAGATTAAATCTGTCTTTTGGATTTTTCCGTCCCAGAAATGGGGGCACACAAGGGGTATTTATAGGCCATTCAAGACCTTGGGTGAAAATAGAGTAGGGCGCGCAAGTCACCTGCATGACCAATATGTGGTGTACAAGTATATTTGTGTGACCATGAAGAAACATATAAATCCTTTGGGTAAATAAATCCTTGTTCATACCTTTGTCAATTTTTGATGTTTCTTAAATGGATGAATATCTTTATGCTAAGGTATTCCCCTTTTTTAGTAGTTAGACTCTGTGACGAAAAGGAGCGTCAAGAGACCCCCTCCAAAAATTATAGAATCCTAAATGATACCTTAATAAGAAGGGAATGAAGGGTTAAAATAATTTTTAGTTCAAGGACTATAAGAAAAACCTACTATTTTCTAATAGATTAGGTTTCAGGATATATTATCAAGACCCTTAAGAATAAACATCTCAAACAACCGAAAGTTAAGAATCCTAATGAAGATGGTCGTAATGACCAACATGAGTACCTCCCCATCCATTGTATGAAGCGATATAATAACCACAATTAAATTATCTTCAAGGATATAAACAATATTATGGTATAATTTTTTAATGTTAAACAAGTAAAACCATAGGCACAGGTGACACAAATTTCAATAATTCTATCATAAAGTGAGGGGGGATGATTGAAAATCCTAAACTGAAATATATAAAATTGGTTACAGGGTGACTTGAAAAATGGTCATTTGATTGAACACCATTGTCGGGGTGCAACTAATCCTACTCTCTATCAACCCATATCACCATAGGGACTTTGATGTGGAACCCTCACTATATTAGACATCCAAGAGTCAGTGAAATAATTGTCGATGAAATAGCATATAGTTATAAGAATCTGTAATAGTACCCCATATTGCCTATGATCTTTTGGAATTTATTCCTATATAACTAGGAGAATGGGAACCATCCCACTAAAAATGAAAATGGTTTCCACCCCATAACTGAATCCTTCCTCATATGATAATTTATTATGTGGCTCAATTATTTTTATACACATAATGAACCCTTCACTAGAAAAGATGATGAATTTTTGAATAACAACACTAAATTCATAATTCAAATAATGTTTTTAGAGTCTATGGATTTCATATAATATGAGTTTGAAATAGATCCCAGCATTCAGGTATAATATTTTATAGGTCTATATATACTAAAAAAACTCAGAGGCTAGCATTCTAACAAGATAAACATGAGAATAAATCTGATCCTAAAATTTCCAGGCCTCATTTATAACCAATCATTCTAGAGGACTAACATACACATATATAGTTTTCTAGTGAACATCAGACTATTATAAGGATCTCCCAGTCCAACCTGTATACGGAAAAAATACAACCAATTCATGTAATGGGAAGGAGATTCTAACACAGTTAAATTCCATCTCAATACTCTAGGATAAATAATTATATCAAGATAAATGTTAGAAACCCATTTTCCAAAAATAAAACATCTTTAAGAATATCTCCATCATTCAGTACAATATCTCTTTTTAGGATGATATTTACCATTCAATGGATCTTAGGGAAGCCCTTATTAATCCCCTTTTAAGACCTCATGAGTTTGAAGTGGAAGTATTTTCATAAATGAAATATTTCATAAATATTTCTTGTACTGAATGTCACATAAACATTTCCCCTAATGATCAATTCCATGATGCATAAATACCTCATCACATCAGGTCATTTTATATTTCTTGTAATCCGGGTGATATTGACATCAATTATGATCTAATTGATAATTGGTTTCTAATTAATATCATACTAGTATGGACCCTATATTGATTATTTTACAGAGAAGTTTGTATGACTCCCTCCAACCATATATTTTATTTATATAATAAGATTGATAAAAATACACTTGGGTGGACTACACTTGAATCCTAGTTCCATGATATTAATTTTCATTCTGAATTCAAAGTGGTTCTACAAGATAGTGACTTAAATTTTTTCATCCATGGCCGCACATGAATGTGATAATACCTTTAATATATAATCAGTTACTGAAATAATTCATTTGTAGAATTTTTAGGGTACTATTTAGTGAGAATTCCCCTTTTAATTTATATGCCTCGTAGAATATAGATTCAGTGTTCCACATAGGGGAGGGGGTAGCTAATGGTCTATAATTCCATCTAGATAAATTACTCTTAAAACATGGATGCTGTTAACCCATGGAGTGATCATAGAAACAATATGCGTTTACTATTTACCAAATTTATGGGGGGAAATACCATTCTAGGTAGATATTAGTTAATTAATGTTTCATTTTTTAATAATCCAAATAATTTAATCTCATTTATAAAATATATGGATTTGACTAATGTCCCTATAGAATTGCCACTTACAAGTTAGAGAAATTAAGATTAACAACTCATGAGGATTACTTTATTCATCTGGAATATATATTATTATTCAGTTTTGACCTATCATATGTATCAATCATAACAGGTAAGGATCTTCATCCATGTGGATATGAATCATTTGAGAAGAATAAAAGCATGTGGTTTGGGAGTATTTTCCCCCATTGTTTGGTATTATATTCATTATGAAATCCTGATTGTTTTAAGGAAGTATTTAACTCCAAATGGAATAATAACGATACCCAAGCTTTATATTAAATATATAATTATAACCTCATACCTAAAATCAAGTTCCATAATACCCATTTAACTTATACTTTTGAGACTAGAGAAGTAGAAGAGGATGGTGAAGAATATCTCAATGATTCCCCTCTATAATTCATAGAAGGTTTATCCACCACCATTTATGGACTCAAACAAGATAATTTGGGTTTAGAGGATTATTCAAGGACTATGTTTATCAGTTATCTTATGTCCACCAAATAAAAAAATACATATATCACCTTCCTCAAAAAGTGTTGAGAAGTATTATCTTAGAAATATATAGAAATATCTCGGATAGATCTAGATGTTGCTACCACTAACATGGGATTCCAAGACAATCACCTTGGTTATAATGTGATATTTAATTTAATAAACTAACCCGTTTTCCCCTGAATATGTACAATGTTAACAAGATCATAAAATAAAACTTTATCCAAGAATTTAAATAACTTAAATTGATCATTGATATTGTATCTATCATGAAGAAGAATGGTTAAATCCATGTCTTTATCAACTACATAAATCTCTACTAACACATTCCTAAAATTATTTCCTTATTTTGATCATAAGATTATATATTGATGCATGAATCAATTCAAAGACCTCACATTTGTGGATGGTTATTTAGGTTATAACCAGATCTAAATATCCCCCAATGATGGAAATTATACCACCTTTATGGTATCTAAAGGGGCATATTTCTATTATAGGATTCCAATTTTCATATATAATTATATTCTACATATATATAATTTTTTCCTATCTATATTATCTAGTGGTAAAATACCAATAATGTTTTTATCTTCTTTCTGATCATGGGATTTTTTTTTGAAAAACAATGAAAACATAACATGAATATACACCCCTTTAATGTTAATTTTTTTCCACATTACGGAAATTTATTATCGTCATGGTAATTCATTGATGTATCAATGTTGATACCATGAATACTAAGTAAGTCCTTGAAATGACACATCTTTAGAATCTCAAGGAACTAAGGGGACTCTAGGGGTTCATTACCAATATTAGATAATTCATTTACAATCTCACCAAAGAATTTTTTTCCTTTCACAAATTTGTTAAAGAAGGTAATAATATGTGAGTTGGATGGAGATTCATAGGAATCTTATGATAATCTCAATAAGTATCCTCTGTACCATCTAGTGTAGATGATGCCTGTAGATGCTTGAGTCTATCATCCTCTATGAGGTAACACTAGACTGATCTCCTAGTGATCTCTTTGATCAACATAATATTATAGGAATGTATTAGAACATATACCATCTTAGATATACTGTGATGGATACTAAGACCTGATACATCAATATCAAGAATTGATTTCATGAATTTATCTACATAGTGACGAATCTAAGGAATTACTTCAAACATCATTGTGACTACCTTGTATCCTATATAAACCCCTTAAATATACCCTCAAAGACACCATGTTAACAAGATATCTAGTATTATGGGCGAAAAATTCATAGTAGTTTAACATTTAATTTATGTCTCTAAAGGTGATTACAGGGAAAAATTGTAATATTTCCAAAGACCACACCATGTTATAGAGTAATCACTACTGAATACATAAATACATGAAAAATTGGTTTTCTCCATTCACGATACTCCCCATTGGTTGAAGATTTTATTTGATGGTTCTTCTAAAATCCAAACATTAAAAGGATGGAGTACTTGAAGAATAATGGGCTCAGCCTAATGAATATACAAATAATATGAAAAAATTAATTCTATTGTACTAATTTATTCTATTATATGAATACCCTAACATTTTGATCGAATAAAAATCCCCTACTAAAAACATAGATCTAGATTTATAGATACTGGTGGCCCTTCTAAATATCACGGGTGATTTAAATTTCAGAATCAAGAAGAACAATTTTCAGTATATCATTAATAAGGAAGAATTTATTTCCATTATTGGGTATATATGAGGGTGTAATGATGAGTTCCTATATGATACAACACTTTATTATATCATGTATTAACAAAATTCCTAATATGATGTAATTTTAAATTAATCTACCACTTTATCTTATCCATACTACGATGACAAGGTTATTTAGATCACAGATCGATCGGTGACCTCTTGATTCATAAAAAACCATTTGGAAGAGATCAATAAAGTTAACAAAACCCCTAATCAAGGTGGTCCCATATCCTTGCAAACATATAATAGAAGTGGATTGATATCTCCCATAGCAGACTACCAATGACGTTGAATCCTCTCATTCGATTGATATATGATGGAATATGTCTTTTATAGAGATGTGATATTTTTCCATTATTATGGAAAGAATTATCACAAAGTACTCCATAGATGAGGCTTTCATTGTGTTCTCCTTATTTTCAATAAAAGAGGAGATATTTTTCTTGTTATCCACGAATCCCACACTGTTACCTATGATACCAACTAGTTAAGAGTCAAGATCTTCTACAAAATAATGACATGTGGTAACTTATATCCATTGAGAATTTAATATTGGTTAGAGATCACCAAAATATTTCATTATTTTAAAATACATGTGAATTTCATCTATTAAACCTCATAACTACTCCATACCTCCATGTACTATTGGCCATTTTTTATATGGGAAATTTATTTCAAGGGTCGATATCCCAAAAAATAGATCTAGAAAATTCATGTATATGGTTATTTTTATCTACCTCTTATTATATTGGTACAAGGCTATATCCTTATAGTAATTTTTATCCAAGGATAAAATCAACTTCTTGAATTCCAACATCAATTATATATTTGGTGTACATCACGAAATATTTATGGAACAAGAAACCAATTATTTGGATTTCTTGTTGAAAAATATGTATCACGAATAGAAAATGCATTCCAACCATTCATACCACAATCATGAAGTGGTGAATGGATAGATTGAATATTTTAAAAAAAGTCTATCTATCATCCTTCAACAAAAGGTGGACAAGGACAAGAATCATTTTTTGGATAAAATATTGCAATATTTCTCAGCATATCACATCATAACCAATGATTCAATACAATCGATGCCAGATATTAATTTATATGGGATAAATTTAGTAATACCCATTGATTTTTAGCATCCCATACCACACATTTCCATCCATAATATGTTTCTTGAAATTGAGAAGTCCAAGATATTATTAGATAAGATAGACCGAGTCAATGACGAAATATTATTCACACTAAAAAACGTTGAATTACATCATAACTGAGTTGCACAAGATTTAATAAGTTTTTTATCCTTTCATTTGACCATGGTAAATTAGTATTATAATTTATAACTATAATGATATAGTGAAAAATATGTTGAAAATAGTGCCAAAATGGGAGGGACATTATTTCAAACATATGGTATAATCCAATGGAATTTACTCCTAGATATTGATGAATAAAGAGTGAATCACACCCACTAAAAATTTTAGGTTCCTTAATAATTATTAAACATTACTACAAGTTGGGTTCACATAAGTACCAACAATATGTCTTTAAATTGTTGATAATTCCATCTTAGTTGTATGATTCTGAACTACATAGAACTTTGAGTCTCTATCAAAAAAAAAATAGAAAATATATCATTCGTATTCATATGATGTTAAGTTGCACCAAATGAGGTTTACCATACATAAAATTTCATATTTGTTGGTATAGTCTATGTATGAGACCCATTATCCTTACATAAAGGGTAGATCCATGTAAAAGGTTCTTTGTGTAGGTTCCATTCCCTTATTTATATATCTATATTGATATAAAATCCTCTTGATATTTTAAAAACTATATTTCAATTGAGTAATTTTATTGTATGATACATAGTGATTTCCAAGACATTATTCACAACCATATGATCAACCCTAAGGATCCCTCACTATTTCATGGTGCTTGATACCCTTTTTATTTATGTTGGATTTTCACTCATTGCTGGTCACTAATAAAAGGTTATATCATATTTCCATGAACATGATCTATATAGAAAACCCCTTAAAAAAAGTTCATCATCACATGAACTTTAACTACACACCACCTATGTCCACTTGGAATTAATCTAAACATGTCAAAATAGTTCCTTTACATTTGAACCTAAATTTTATGGTGTGAGAGAATTTTTTTTTATTAAATTAGTCTTAAAAAATGATCCATCATACAAGACTCCAATCTACATAGAGTTTTCTATTCCATGAGACTTAATTTTCTTAGGTATAAAACACATATATTTAAGGACCATCTATATATGGTTCTTTATACATAGATCGATGTTTAATCAAAAACAATTTCCCCAAATATTCTGGAATTGCATCATAATTTCAAGAGCTTCTCATTTACATCAAGTCTCCTAGAATACCTATATATGGATGGGGAATCCTTAAGAACTTGTTGGTTGATTTTTTATTTTAGAATTTGCAGTCCAATATTCCAAACCATTATCTTATTTGAAATAATTTTTTCATGTAACCCGAATAAAAATTATCCTCACCTATGAAAGAGATTGATCATCCTAGAGTATTGTAATGAATTGAAATTTTTAATAATATTTTTTTCACAATTTTGTGTGTTATTTTGTAATAAAAAAACTATATCCTTTTAATTAATGATGTTATTATAACTAAAATGAGACTATTGGGTTTCGACTATTATATAAACATATGTCAATATGACTGTTGGAAACTATACTCTTAACATTATGATTATTTTTTATACATACAAATGACTATGGTTAAATAATATAGAAAAATGATTTGATTGCCACATCTAGTAGACCAGGATCGTATGAAGCCCATCTATCGGAGCTTGGGAGGGTGGTTGCATCACATGGATTTTCTCAGGAACAAGACCAAGATGAACTTCAACATGGTCATCTTGAACAGAACCACTTATAGGAGAAGTTCATGCTCATAGAAATCACCACTCGAGAAATATTGTCCGAGCCACCCCAAGATTCTATCACCATAGCACACCATACACATAGGTCCAATGCAGGTGTTATAATAGGATTTTTAATGAGTCCTTAGTTACTTTTTGTAATTCAATTGTATAAATAAAATTTTTATTCCTTATTGTGGTAAAATTTTCACATTTAAAAATGTCATGATAAATATAGGATGATTTTATAGAAGATTCATATTATTAATGAATATTGGAAAACAAAATTTCTTAAATATTTTTTATACTTTAGATAACTAATAATGTGAAATTATTTTCAAAAAACGATCTTCTACAATTATGATCAATAAGAAATTTATATTATAATAAGATCAACATAATTTTTGGTGAATTGTAAATTATGAATTGTAAAATTACCATTATGAAGAGTAATGTGACAAATGTAATATTAACCTCTCTTAACAATGTGTAAATATAATTTATGAATCTTTATTGGTAATGTGATATAATATCATTAGTAACTAACTGTTTCAGAAATTATTAGCTAAATATTAGTAATTTTTGGTTAAATAGAGATTTTACTTACAAATTAAATATCTCATAATTAAAAATTATTTTCAAAAAATGGAGTTTATTTTTCAATTCAGAGCATTGATTCTAGGTTAGAGTGAATTTATGATATTTTTATAAACAGTTTTGTTTTTCGGTAAATAGTAAAAATACAGTTTTCAGTTTTTGTGTCTTTAATGACCTCATTAATTATGTAATCATGATGTAATAATTCTGGTAGACTTGTATACAATGAGATAGGTTGTGTGGTGTCACTAGTGGCCAATTCCAAGGGCAAATACCATGGTTAAGACCATGGTTTTTCAAATACGAATAATGAGGTGTCCCTCTGAAATTAATAAAATAATCTCCATTTTTTTCTATAAATACCAACCCATTCCTTCATTCCATTAATACCAAATTCCACCTCAATAAATCTCTAGTCTTTTTACCTCCCACAGATTCCTCCCAAGGTTCCCTCAATCCCCCATGGTCCCAAACTTCATGTTTTTAAGTTACTTTTCAAGTTATGGGAACCTTTCACCGTCCTCTTTTTGTCATGACTTCCTTAATGTTATGAATTATAGTATAAATTTTTTTATATATGGGTATGTTCTTCTATATCCTTATTTCTATCCATTCTATGTACAAATTACGATAGACCCTTTCTTCTCTCGTATACTAGTTTTTTGAATTTTTAAGTGATGTCGTTAGGCTACAAAATTTTCGTAAAAGAAATCGCATCTTCTCTTTCATGTTTCCATTTCACATAGTATGACATTAAAATATCTATACCATGATATTATTTACATTTTATTGTGTTCAAATACTGTATTATGAGTTATTTATTAGTGGGTGACCCTTGTAACCTCTTTTTTAATATTTTCTAAAACCATGTTGTATAACTGTTATGCTATAGAATTTTTCTCTCATAATCTCTCTCACTTTTTCTAAAGAAATTATCTTATTTTATTTATTTGAAAACCCAAAACTATTTCATTTACAATGGTATTCACAACGACATAAAAATGATATACTTGATTCTATAATTTACATACATAAAACCCTCATTCCCTTTTACTATGTTATGAATGAAATAATGATCTTGTTTTTTATCACTTTTTAAAAAAGTAATGATTTTACATGAAAACAATTTCATTTATTATATGTCGGTTATTTAGGAAATTTATGATTATGATCTATGTGTATCACATGAAAATAAATACACATTGAGTGTGCACCCTGATAGTGCTCGAATGCATTGGGTAAAAAATTTAATCTCAAGAGATGATGAGTTTCACGATACCTTGGTGAATAACCTTGGTATGTTTTTTGAATCCTTGTGGATGGACCTTGAGGATATGTTCATGAATGTATAAATTAATTTTTTTAGACACATTTTCATGTCATTATTATTATGATATGCCTGTTTATCTACATTTTCTTATTGATATCACTTAAGTTTAAATGTAAACTGTTTCACTTGCATTCCTTACTGGGTTGTCTGCTCACCCTTTCCTTTGATGTATGTATCAAGGTTATGACTTGAAATAATTATACATAGGATGAAATTTTCAAGAATCTTTTCAAGGGGATTTAAAATAATGTTTTTTAGTTTTCATGTTTTATGTTATTGATTTCCAAGACAGTAGACTTTAAAGATCCTTTATTTTTAAAATGTAATGAATTTTTATGTAATAAAAAAGGTAGGATTTTATAGTTGTTATCAAAGTATAGATTAGGAATTTGTGGAAATAATGATATGAAAAAATTAGGAATAAACCTATACAAAATTTTTAATATAAGAAAAGATATAGGTATTTTTGTGGAATATTAATTATGTGGTTTCTGAAGAAATATATCCTTGTCTGGATACGAACAAGTGGATGTGGCTCTGGAACAGATATACCTAAGAGTGAAAACTCTGAAAATGTGTTTTCGGTTTGACTCGGGGAATCCTGGTACCTAAAAATGGACTTTGCTACACTCCTAGTTTGACACTCATAGGGGATATTTTGGGTTAATGAAAATATTTTTATGAATCATCATGAAGGATTTATAGGGAAATATAATTATTTAAGCGTAAAGTTTTATTGAATAAATGATTTATATTTAATGGATTAAAAATTGAAAGAATCTTGTTGCTATGGTTTTATTATTATAGAGAATGGTGGGACGTAGTAGGAACCATGGAAATGGTGAATGTAATGGACCATGCGCTAATGATCCTCTGATGGATGCTGAAATGGAATATTTTAGGAGAATGATGAACTAACTGACTCAAGTTATGGGAAATAGATTGAGTCAGGATGAGAGACCGATCACACCATGAAGGGAAAAACATTATATTGAGTCCTTTATGTGTCAAAACCACTAACCATTAATTTATCTACTGATCCATTGATTGATGAATAGCGGATCAGCTCTATTGATAAGATCATTTCTTTGTCTAATGTTTAGAACAAGAGAAGGTCATAATGTATGTTTACCTCTTAGAGGTCGAACCTGATCAATGGAGGGAATTGATTAAAAACATGAGGCCAAGAGTGGAGGTTGAAGCTATGGAGTGGGAAGAGTTTAAAGGGATCTTATTCAATAAGTATTTTCCTCGTTCTATGAGGGAAAAAATGGAGAAGGTGTTTATCGAGATGAAACAGAAGGAGAATTAATATGTTGGAAGATATGATATTAACATCGCAACCCTATCATGTTACACCTCAAGATTTTTTAATGATCCTAATGGAAAGGATGATAGATTATTTGGTGGACTAATAAATCAACTGCAAATGTATATTGAAAACCGGGACTATGATAGCTATGACGGTATCGTTCAGAGTGCAATGAAAGTCGTACTTGAGTTTGGGGATATGTAGTTGTATCATAAATCCAGTGAGAAGAAGAGATCAATGAATCCCATATTGGGGAATATATTTGATTAGGGAAGATGATGCAAGCAAGTACAACATCCCACATGTAATAAATGTGGGACGAATCATTCGTGGAACTACCTTCTTGGGAGCAGGAAGTTATACAAGCGTGGTAGAGATCTCCATATTGCATTGAATTTTCATAGTGAGGTAAAGCCTTAAAATCCCAACACCATTGAGAAGGGGAATATAGTGCAGGCCCTACCTGATGTACAATTCTATATGTGAGGAAAACATTGGCACTTTTCCAATATCTTTCCAATTCCAAGGGCAGTGGAGGGGAACCACCATCAGCCTCAGCAAAGGCCAAGTGGGAATGGTCTTGATTTTGATATCACAACATCTGTTGTTGAAGCTCCAAATTTTTTGGTGGTAGGTACTCTTGTCGTTCTCTCAAATCTAGCAAGTACTTTGTTGGATTCTGGTTCTACTCATTCTTTTATTTCCTCCACGTTTTTAATGAATTTAGAATCAAACCCTTAATAGATAAAAGTAGATTTATCACCAAGACTCATGGT
Organism: Viscum album; assembly: GCA_963277665.1. Taxonomy (NCBI): domain Eukaryota; kingdom Viridiplantae; phylum Streptophyta; class Magnoliopsida; order Santalales; family Viscaceae; genus Viscum; species Viscum album. The sequence continues at coordinate 304,339,484 of OY728144.1, forward strand.
GGGACTATCCAAGAATATTCAGTGTTTAGAAACTCTATTATTTAATTTTGTGGGAACAATCTTTTCACAAATCTAGCAGTCATTCTGATGCTATAATTACACATTATACTGGGGATGGAATAAATCTCAATGTATAATGTTAATATCAAATTCAGAAACAATGAAATCTCAATAGTGTTGAATGGAAAACCCATAGTTATCTTCCAAGTAGATATATCTCAACCAGATCTTTGTCTAGAAGAACCTTTTATATCCTTCTTTATGGAGTTGATCATTGAAGAATAAGGAAATAAGAGTATAAGGATTGAAAATTTTCTCATCTTCCAAGAATACATTGATGTATTTCTTGAGGAGTTACCCAAACCTACCCTGGGAAGAGAGGTAGAGTTCTTCATTGAACTCATAACTGGACCACATCCGATATCAAAGACCCCATATAGTATGGACAATGTGGAGCTGGGGGAATTTAATAAACAACACCAATATATTTTGGGGAATGATTTTATCTGACCGAGTGTGTCGTATTGGTGAGAATATGTTCTCTTTGTGAATAAGAAGGATAGATCAATGTGGCTATGCCTTGATTATAGATAACTGAACAGGATCATAGTAAAGTAAAAATAACCTCTTCAAAGAATTGATGACTTATTTGACCAACATCATGGGGCTCAATTCCTCTCTAAGCTTGATCATTGAACTAGTTATCATCAATTTATGGTGAAGAAGGATGATATTATAAAAAATTTCTTCCAATAAAGATATGGTCATTATGATTTTGTTGTTATTCCCTTTTGACTAACTAATGCACTAATTATTTTTATGGACTTTATTATTAGAGTCTCTAAGGACTACCTTGATAACATTATGGTAGTTTTTATTGATGTTATTTTTTTATTCCAAAAGTCATGAGAAGCATGAGGACCATCTAAGGGAAATTTTGAAAATTCTATAGAAGGAGTGTATTTTTGGAAAGTTTTGAAAATGTGAATTCTAGTTACCATAAGTTTCTTTAAGGGGTCATGTTGTAACTAATAATGGAATCACAGTTGACCTTTCAAAGACAAAGGTTGTAGAGGAGTGAACTTAGCCTACAACTATAACTGAGATTCATAGTTTCCATGGATTATCAAGATATTATAAGAGATTTGTGAAAATAATTTAATTACATTCTAATCTATTAACCATGTTAACTAGAAAAGAATCATGTTCATCTAGACAAAAGTGTGTTAGGAATATTTTTAAGAACTGAAGAAGAGATTGGTTATTGAACCTGTTCTAACTCTTCCCTCAAGTGGATGAGTCATTATTTTTCGTGATGCTTCTTTGAAAGGGATTGGGTGAATCCCCATGAAAAATGAAAAATTCATTTCTTATGCATCTCAATAGTTGGAGACTCATGAGAAGAACTATCATGTGCATGATCTTGAGCTGGCTGCAGTTTTTTTTGCTCTGAAGATATGGATGCACTATCATTATGGGGAGAAATGTGATAAATACAATGACCATAAATTTTGGATGTATATTTTCATGCAAAAGGAATCGAAAATGAGATAGAGGAGATGGTTGTATCTTCTTGAATAATATGATTTTTCAATTTATTATCATCCCAGAGGAGAAAATAAATTCGTTGATGCATTATGTAGGAAGGACCTAGTAGATCTATCCATGAAGATAATTCAGAGAGATCCTTTGATCAATGAACTAGTAAATATGGACATGTGAATTAAAAGGGAAGGGAGATCATCAAACCTATTCAAAATTATTTCTCAACCATCATTACTAGAGGATAGAATTAATGCTTATGAACAAGATCATTTATTATAGAAGAAGTTTGATGCTCTGAAGGATAGGATGTTTTTTGAGTCTAATATTGATCAAGAAGGTGTACTGAAATTTCGTAGAAGACTATCTGTTCCATCTATTTTGGAAATAAAGAAGGAGTTGATGGATTAATCTCAAAGATATAATTTTCTATACATATGGAAAGCACAAAAAAAGTATAGGGACCTTCATGATCATTATTTGTGGGTTAATATGAAAAGTTAAATTGCTTACTACACTACAAGGTGCTTGGTATGTCAGTAAGTGAAGGCAGAATGACAACTTCTTAAAGGGGTATTACAACCACTAACCATACCATAATGGAAGTGGGACAATATCACTATATAAATTTTCACTGGTCACCCGAGAATATCCTTGGGAAACAATGCAATATGGGATAATGTGGACCATCTCACCAAGACTGCACATTTTATCTCTATTAGGGAAGATTCCTCTCTTAATTAAATTGCAAGGATTTACATGAAAGAATGTGGTAAGGATGCATGAAGTTACACATTCTATCATATATGATCACGATACAAGGTTCACATAAAAATTTTGGAGAAGTTTTTAACATGATCTAAGTACTAAATTGAATTTTAGTATGGCCAATCACGCCCAAAGTGATGGCCAATATGAAAGGACTATTCAAACACATGAGGACATGCTAAGAACATTCTCAATGGAATTTAATACTGGATTGGTTCAACATATCACATTATTTGAGTTCTCTTACAACCAGTACTTCTATTCGATCATTCAAGTGGGACTCTATAATGCTCTATATGAGAAGTGATGTAGAAATCTACTTATTGGGATGAAGCAGGTGAGAGAAATCTTCATTGTGATTGTGAAAGAGATGGCAGAAAAGGTTTATTCCAACCCATATCACATTAATGCTGCTTAGAGTCGGCAAAAGATCTTTTCCAACAATCATCAAAGGGATATGAGTTTGATGTTTGTGACAAATTATTTCTTTGAATATAACCTTAGAAGGGAGTCACGAGGTTTGAGAAGAATGGGAAGCTCATCCCGAGGTACATTCCCCCCTATGAAATCATTGATCATGTAGGAGCAGTGTCCTATCAACCTGAACTTTTCATTAAATCAATCCAAGTTCATGATGTCTTCTACGTTTCCCTCTTGATGATGTACTTATGAGACCCTTCACATGCACTAAATACAGAGGTGGTAAAATGGGAACATGACCTCTCTTATAAGGAGCAGCCGGTGTAGATCTTGGATTGTTGTAACAAGGTTCTACGCAACAAGACTACCCACCTAGTTAAGGTGTTGTGGAGGAACTACAAATATAAATAAATCTACATGGGAACCAAATGAGTCTATGAGGAAGAATTACCCACTCTTTTTCTTTTCATAGGGTACGAGTTGACATTTTAGGGATGAAAGTTTTTAAGGAGGGAAGAATGTAATGACCTGAACTTTTGAATAATATTTTTAGTCTAATTTTTTGTGTTATTTTATACTCAGAAAAAATATATCATTTTAATTAATGAAGTTAATATAATTAAAATGAGACTGCCGGGTTTCGATTGTTATGTGACTATCGGTAAATATGACTGTTGAAAACTATACACTTAAAGTTATTATTATTGTTTATAAATACAAATGATCATGGTTAAATAATATAGAAATATTATTTGATGACCTCATCCAATAGACTTGGGTCGTACGAAGCCCATAATTTGGAGCTTCGGAAGTAGGCTTCATCAATTGTCATTACTCTAGATAATGCCCAAGTTGAACATCATCATTTTAAGCTTGAACACAATCACTCACTAGAGATGTTCAAGCTGATAGAAATCACCACTCATGAAATTTTTTCTAAGCGACCCCACGATTATATCACAATAGAACACCTTACCCATAGGTTTTATGATGGTGTTATAAAATCTTATGTAATGAGGCCTTAGTTACATTTATATTCCTTTTGTATAAATTAAATTGTTATTTCTTATTATGGTAAAAGTTTTGAATTTCAAATGTCCAGATAAATAAAGGATGAATTTAAAGAAATTCTATATTTTTGATGAATATTGGAAAAAAAGTATTTGAAAATATTTTTTTGTACTTTAAATAATTAAAAATGAGAAATGATTTTCAAAAAATTGTATTATATATTTGTGATCAGTACGAAATTTAGATACTAACTTGATCAACTTAATATTTGGTGAATATTAAATTTTGAATAGTAAGATTACCCTTATGAATAGTAACAGAACCAATGGAACAGTAACCTCTCTTAAGAATGTATAAATATAACTTAGGCATTTTCATTGGTAATGTGATATAATAGCATTAGTAACTAATTGTTTTAGAAATTAATAGTTTACTATTATTATTTTATTAGGTAGATTTTGTTATTATATAAAATTTAAATATGTCATAATAAGTAAATTATCTTCATAAACATGAGTTCATTTATGAATTCATAGAATCAATATTAGGTTACGGTGAATTTATGATATTTTTATAAAATGTTTTGTTTTTAGTGAATAGTAAAAATACAGTTATGAGTTCTTGTGTGTTTAATGACATCATTAATGATGTAATCATAATTTAACAATTCTTTTAGACTTTTCAACAATATGATATTTTATGAGGTGTCCTAAGTGGCCAATACCATGGTCAAATACCAATGTCAATCCCATGGTTTTTCAAATACCACTAATTAGGTGTCACTTAAAAATTAATAAAATATTCCCTCATTTTTTCTATAAATACGAATACATACCTTCATTAAATTCATTCCAAATTCTTCCTCAATGATGTTATATTATTTTTACCTCCCAAATAATCTTCCCAAGGTTCCCTCAAGCCCCCTGTGGTCCCAGCATTCATGTTTTTGAAGTTACTCTTCAAGGTAAGGGAAAAGTTCACCCTCCTCTTTAAGTCATGACTTCCTTCATGTTATGTCTTCTAGTTTCCATTTTATTTTTTGGGGATATATTCTTATATAGGCTTATTTCTTTAAATTTTATTTAAAAATTATTATTGACCCTTTCTTCTATCATAAACTTATTTTTTTAATTTTTATGTGAGGCCATTAGCCTGTCAAATATTCATAAAAGATATCACATCTTTTCTTTGAAGTTTCCTTTTCATGTGGTATGTAATTGAAATATCTATAAAATGATCGTACTTATAATTTAGTATGTCCCTATACTATATTATGAGTTATTGATGTGTGGGTGATCCTTTTACTCACTCTTTTTAATTTTTTCTAAAACCATGTTTTAAATCCATAATGCTGTAGAATTTTCTCTAAAAATATATCTCTTTTTTCTCAAGAAATTATTTTATTTTATTAATGTGAATATACAAAAGTATTTAATTAAAATGGGTTTTAATAATGATATAAAAATTATATATTTTATTCCAGAATTGAAATACATAAAACCTTCATTCCCTTTTCATGGGTTATGAATGATATAATGATCTTCTTGTAAGCACTTTTTTAAAACATCATGATTTTGATGTGAAACAGATTTATTCTACTTTATTTGGGTTGTTAATGAAATTTTTTATTATGATATATGTGGCTCAAATTAAGTTAAATACATATTATGGGTGTTCCCTAATTTTTCTATAATGCATTGGTTAAAAAAATTAATCTCTAGAGAGGACAGGTTTCACGATACCTTGGTGAATAACAGTGGAAATGTTTTTGACACCTAGGTGATAGACATTGGTAATAGATTCACGAATGTCTAAATTAAATGTTTTATAAAAAATTTCAATTTATGTTTCATGTAATTATTATTATGATATGCATATTTTTCTACATGTTATTATTGATATCACTCAAGTTCACATGTAAACTATTTCACTTGGTTTCTTTTATAGGCCTTCTGCTCACCCTTTACATTGATCTATGTCTCCAGGTTATGAGATTTTGTAATTTTACATAGGATGATCTATTAAAGATTATTTAAAAGGGTATTTCAAATAATTGTTTATGTTTTCATGTTTTATGTTCTTGATTTCCACGACAGTAGACTTTAAGGATCCTCTATTGGTAAACTATAATGAAAAGTTGTTTAATAAAATTGAAGGATTACATAAGTATTATCAAGGGGTTCAATAGTTATGGTTATAATAAAAAACTATAATGTCATGATTCACCTACCCTATGACTATAATATTCCCCTTTACAAGAATAACATGTGTATTTATAACCATTATTTTAGGTTGTGTAGCGGTGTCTGGATCCTCCATCCTAGGCCTAGCAATGAATCTCTAAACACTTTATTCCCCTTAATATCCCAATTTTTGGGGCCACCTTATTCATTTAGAGTTTTCTCCAATTCCCATACACCAAGAACATTTAATGACTATGTGTGAATTTATTCTTTCTAATTCGGGATATATAGTGTTTTCCATACTGCTAGACCAAGTTGGAAATTCTAAACAAATTATCCCCTCTTTTATTGAATACACTCACTCATTCAATAGAATCTATGATATGAATAAATTTATTTATGTATGAGATAGATCTACAGAAACACACCTAGATGTCATTTTTGTACATTTTTTAATTGAAAGACATACAATCCACCATATACGACTTTAATCTATATAAAGTGTTCTGACCCATATGAAAATAAATTACTCAAAGTGATATATCTAATGTGACATCCAGTCATAGAATATCCATTTTTGGAAGATAATGATGTAATTATGTAAAAATTCCTCCAAGTACAAGTTCTTATGTAAATTGGGATATCAATTTCTTTAGATAGGATATAGATACAGTTATATTTACCTATGATGGTATATATCATGACTCACTTAACTCGTGTCTAGGATAATACCCCCAAATATATGAATACTTTGTGTGGATTTGTTTGTACTAACTCATGATACATAGTGATTTCAGGATCTTCTATACTGCACCCATCCTTAAATTCCACTTATATATTAGGATTTTATCTTGTGCTAATGCTTTTCCTTTTTTTAGTTTTTTTCATTCTCTCACTAAATAACCTGTACATTACCTCATACTATTATTATATATTATCTAGATTATTATAAATAGGTTCTATGTTTAAGAACTATATATGGATTGATTTATTTAAATATATGGAATTTAGTGATTCTTAGACATCTTATCTAGGGACCATCCCTAAATTGAAATAAAAAAAAATACTATTTTATATTAATTTATGTGACCTCCAACTCATGGAAGGTTTCCCTGTATTAATACAACACAGATAAAAACCATTTTACTTTCTCACATATTATAGATCTGCATAAAAAAATCTATATAAGGATCCTTTTCATATTACCTTAACCAGCATGACTCCAAATTCTACTCTACTTAAATCTAAACTACATATAATTAGTACTCATAAAATGAAATTAAACCATGGAACAACTGATACATTTTTAAATGAAAATAAATTGAATGACATATGGTCTACCAAGAATGAATTTAAATCTTTTAGAATAATCCATTATATATGACTGAACATCCCTACATGTTATCTAGATACATAGAAGTGTGTTTCAAAAATGGATCCCATCTATAATCTCTATTTTGTTTTTTAATTCTCATATTTATAGGAATGTGTTCTCAAACTATGGAATCCCATATTTGTTTCAAGTCCCACCGCAAATGAATTTCTGGATATCTAATCTTCAGTGCAAGCTAAGGTGATTCTTCTGGTGGCAATTATTATTCTAGAAAAATATCCCCCTTCCCTATATATGAGTTATATCTAAGAAGTGTCCATATTTTATAAGAACTATGTGTGGATTGATTAATGTTATTTAAAGGTGCAGAGTGATGTCTGTTATTTCAAACACATAGTTATTTATGAATAATATATTTTTTACCCATCCATGAATCATTATCCACTCATTCCCATATGCCAAATTTTATACATTGATAAGTTTTAATAACTACAATCCTTTCATGGATATCAGTAATAAGTGTATTTGGATCAAAGGGAAACCTATTATTTATATTTTTCATGCTTCCATCTCTGAAACTATTAACCAAAGGCATTTTAATCTTGAAGAGAAGGATCTATAATCTCTATAAATGTCTAACAACATGGACATGGAACATGTTATTAAAATATGGGTAGTGTTCATCCTCGATATACTTATTCCATTTCATATTCCTAATTCAAATGCCCATGGTCATGATTTACATAATCATCATTCCTTATTCAAATGTGTAGGGACACTTTTACTTATTAAGACCAATAATGGTGTCCAATCACACCCCTACATTGATTTAAGCACGAATACCTTAATCTATGTACAACCATTTAGAGAGATTTTACAACCCCATTATGATTTTCAATTTATATTGGGGTTTCTCCCTTCCTTTTATATATAGGATATATCACTATTTTTCGGTCCAAGCACTACGACCTTAAATTGTGTGAACCCCCTTTCAAAATATTCTATAGTATATTTGTGATCTTCCATCACTATCAGGTTTTAATATTATCTTTATAGATAGACTATCTATCTATCAAGTCAAAAAAGTATAACCTTAAACCATAGAAACATTTTGGCCAAATACATATGACCTTAAAATTTAACCCTTATTAATCTAAATTAATGACCATTAATCTAAAAATGAAAGAGAGAGAAAACTTTTCATGTTGAGAATCCGTAAAGGATAGCCTAAGGAAAACACACATTTTATCTCATTAAGTCACCTTTTTTATAACTAAGGAAAAATATTGAGAGTAAAAATAAAAATGAAATTTTGATTGGGGCCATCATAAAACCCAAGATAAATATAATCTATGTTCAATTGACCCACTAGTCCAAAAATAGGTTTGTCCAAGCTTTATATCTCAATCGTTTGTTCATATGTCTTATCCCAACTCCCTAAGAATTTTTTTAATGTATGGTGTCATAAATTTATAGTACATTAACACTTTTGGAATATCCTTTTCCCCCATAAAACTACTTCATTCCGTAGGTGTTTGAATATTCACAAACATTTTATTGGCCACTAGAAATTAACAAAACAATATATAAGGTACACCTTCATTTGGTAGTATTCATACAACTATATTTGGAACCTCTAACTATTGAATATTATATATGATTGGAATTTCCTCTAATCATTGTACGCGCTGATAACATAACAATTTAACCGACCATTCAAGTGTTATCAATCATCACCACAAGCATAAATATTCCATATAAATATTTACTAATTCAAATATTTTAGGTTAAGATAGGCACATCCAATGATACATATATTAATGTGGATTTAAATAACTTTGATGCAAAATATTTATGAAACAAACACATTTTTTATTATGAATAAGAAATTATGTTCTTGAGACTAATTGTTTGTCATAAAATTACACTAAACCATATGAAATAATGGATTCAAAAACTATGAACATAATCTATGTGAAACGAGTGATGAATTTTCTACACTATTATTTTTCCCAACATTCTAATAAGGATTACCTCTCCCTTACTATTTATACACACTAATTTTTTCAACCTTATTCTCCCTAAACCTATTAATATTAGTCTATGATATGTGACCATAAACATAAATAACATTGTTCCAAACACTATGACCTTAAACTAGGTGAACATACCCATGATATAGTCTATGGTAGAAATGGAATATTTCACTCATGTTGTGCCATGACTAACCCTTATTTAATGGATAATATCTTCTTTTGTTGGTCAAATAAAAATAACCATAATCATTAGAAAAATTATGTCGATGATGTCCAATATTAAAACAAAAACTACATTATTTTGAGAACTATAATCTCAATTTGTGTTCACTAATAATTTAGGTTCTCAACATTTATGATAATCATTTTTTCAATCATATTGGGTTTTGATCACCCATGATTCTATGTAGATTTTAAACCTTAGAGTCAAGGATTCTAAACCTTAAATGTCAAATAAATTAGTTAATTGGGAATAAATATATAATTACCAATAAGAGAGACTTAGAAATTATCAATTTGGAAAACCTCATAGGGAATATTAAATAAAAAACAGGTCTCTAGTCACATGGAATTCAATTTTCATGACTTTTGTAGTATTAATCACTTCAAAAGGAAAATGGCACGAAACAGTCCAATCTAAACAACCAACAAAGGGTTTCCTAGGGATAATTTGAGTTTTCCCCACTACAACTCCCCGATATGAGTCTTAGAAAAAGGAATCACTAATGCACACCTATCACGGGGTGTAGAAAAAAAACTATTTACATTTTCTATTGTATCGTTGTGGCTAATAGGGACACCTCTACAATGATCTAGACAATTAAAATCCAACTTTTCCTAATTATGAAATTATCTACCAATAATAAAAATGAAAATATGGATATTGGGAATGTGGAATAAAATATTGGAAAATCAATATTCAAAAAAAAAATAATTGAAAAAGTTAACAGAAATAGTTTAACTTTAATGGTTAGATACACGAGTTCCTTCATTATCCATTGTTATTTCTAAAAATTATATTTTATAGTACATTCCATTTTATATGTGCTATTATACTCTACATTATGTGTGAAACATAGTATGCCTACTATAGCTTTTCATCACACAAAATCTCACCTCCTCCAATAGTCCATAATAATAAAAACACCTAAATTGAGAGTTTTGTGCCTTCCAGGTCATGAATCTATAAAATTAGGTTTCATCACTTAAAATCAATAATCTTAATCATATAATGATCATTCAAGAGATATGGTAAAAAAATGATGAGTTGGTAGGGAATGGAATGTGTTTAAGAATAATTCCAAGGAGTGGGGGATGATCACCACCCAACCAATATCACCCCACATTCCCTTTCCACAAACATAATAAAACTATTGATATTTAAGGATAATGAATTTAAGAAAACTAAAACAAATTAACCCAAGGACAATCAAAGGGTTATTAACTCACCATCATGATTTTTATAGAGGTAAGGTGGAAAAAGGATAAAATAAAACAAAAGATATGTGAGGAAGAAAAGTAAAGTGATATATAATAAAAATAATTCGAACTATTTAATTATCATTCCATGCATTTTGGATTCTAAAATGACCAACTCTTCAAAATTAATTGGAGAAACATTTTATTGGCAAGAATGGTAAAAATTGTGTTTCACAAATTTTCCTAAAAAAAATAGCAAATGATAGAGACATTAAATGAATTAATTTTGGAATGTGGCCTTATTAAAATTCATATATATATATATATATATATATACTTTTTTGAAACACATAATTTGAGATTATTTAGGCACATTTATGGAAATTTATAACAGATTTACATTAGATAATTATTCATTTTTGGATGACTATTAAAATTCCAATACTTTGAATTCACATGACATTATAACCATACATGTTATATAATCATGAGTTTTTAATTTATAAAAACGTTTTCATGGAATTATCTCTATATTTCATTAATATTTATGAAACTTTGGTTTGGAATAATGGGAGATATGGGCCCATCATTGAATGTTTGGAGAATAATGAAAAGATATTGAGGGCCAATGTGTGTGGTATATTTGGGACTCTTATGATTTCAATCATATTTGATCCCAATTGAATATAATGTATCCCAATGAAACTTGAATCCTAAAAAAGAAATTTTCAATTTGTGCCTGTTTAGTAACTGATTTGGGTGAAATAAAAAACTGATTTAAAATAAATTAAAAGAAAAAAGTATTCTATTTTCAAAATAAATATGAAATAATTACAAAATACTAGAAATATGTTAATTAATCATAAAATATAAAACTACGTCGTAATGAAATTGTAAATTTTAATTAAATGTATTTATAATAATAGCTCTATAAATTCCTCAACACTCAAATATGTAAACTATGGAATGCGAATAGAAAAAATTTATTAGGTAAGGTATATATCCCCCCAAAATTCTTCCCAAACTAAACTTTTTTTAATTAACATATTTTAATAAAATTCAATAAAATCACAATAGAAATAAAGGTACAACCTGAGATGATTTTTTGGTGGTATCCTTGAGTTATGCTCTTATATTCTCCAACTTCAATCCAAAGTGAAATTAGGCACAAAAAATAAAAAATTTATTAAAATAATAAATAAAAGGATGAAAAATAAAATATAACAAGTAATGTAAAGAAAGAGAAAAATATTAGTTTAACCACCTAACTGTGCCTTATGTTTTGGATGCCCCTAGAAAGGTATTACCAGCTGTTATACATATTCTAATGATTTTTAGATAATCAGTAATTAAAACATATTATATGTGTTTTATTTTAATCCACAACAATTTTCATTTATTTTGAGTACATTTTAGAAATATTGAATTTGTTCCATCCACATGGAAATGATAAATATCTTATAGGGTTGGGGATAGATAAATAACATACCCTTCTTTTATTCGACCACAACTTATTTTCCCTCTTCATTAACTTCAATGTATTTCAAATAACATTCTACAAAAATAGATAATTTAAAGGTAGACAAATAAAATAAATATGATTTAATGCAATTAAAACATGATCAAATAATATAAAAATCACCACCTTTAATATAGGCATCTTCTGACTTTGTTTTCTAAGGAAAAACCACTAGGAACTTCTCATGTATTCCCTACGAAATATAACTCAGATAGTTTGGGGAGCTCAATGTGTTCCTAATTAAGTGTAACATAATTTTATTCTTCCAATTAATGATATAGTTATATAGGTTCCAATTTTTTATTTTCATAGATGGGTGAATGACTAAAATTTTCATATTCTATAAAGTCTAACCAATAATGATACAAATCATCATGATCTCCCACATGAACATTAGTTGGAATATATTCTCCAAGAATCTCCTCATGTAATTTTCAGGAGGGATCTAATGGATCTTCAAGTAATTATTTATTGTCTACCTTAGTTTCCACAATAGAAATAATGAGTGGGCAAGTCTCATCAACCAATGATTCTAGTTCTAGTTCTTATTCTGGTTTCACTAGGTGAGTATACTAAGATGAAAAATATTTTAAACTACCCATTATATTTTTTTCTATTTTTCTTTATTTTCTCTATATTATCATTCAAATAGGTTCCATTATAATTAGTAACTTATTATTATGGTTGAAACCACGAAAAATTGGTTCATGAATAATAATTTTAATGATAATACTTCGTAGAAATAGATTGTTTTTAGTTTTAAAAAAAATAAAAACAAGTTTTTTCACAAATCCAAAATATAATACATGATAGACCACTTGGATCTCTAATAGTATAATAATGATTTAATTCACACCTGTAATGGTGTGTAAAAATGAAACTATTTATATTTACTATTTTATACTAGTTATTGACTAGGGTCATCTCTCTTGAAGATGTTAACCATCAAACACAAAATTTTCCTAATAACTTAATTGTCAACCTATGAAAATAATGGATACATGTGTATTGGTTATGTGGAATTCAATACAAGAAAATAAATATGGAATGAATATAAAATAGATTAGTTTTTAAAAAATAAATGTTTCCTTAGGTTGGATTCATAGGTCCCTTCATTATCCATTATTATTATCAAAATTAAATTTTATATTTTGTCCTAGCATGCATGAACTACTAACCATTAAATTGTGTTTGAAACTTATTAATACAAAGAGATCTTTTAAGAATAACAAGTCTTACATCCTCTAATATTCTAAATAAATAAACACATATCAATTAAATGTGTGAAGCCTTCCATGAACTATAACCATTACATTCCATTTCATCCCTCAAAGAGACTCAACTCTATCATTTTATGATCATTCCTAAGATAATGGTAGGAATGATATTTTTGTAAATAGTATAATGAGGTCAAAATTCATTAAAAATGTTGGTTGAAGATTGATTCACCAAACTATAACACTCTTCTTTCCTTCCCCACAAATATAATAAAATAATTTATAATTAAAGAGAATGAAATTGGGAACACCATGATAACATCCCTCAAGGATGCTAATAATGTTGTTTACTCACCGTCACAAGTATTATATAGGTATAGTGGAAGAGTATAAAACTAAAATGTAAAAATCATGGGTGAGATGAAAAAACAAAAATAATATATTTTAAAAATATATTAGTATATTACAATATAATTCAAACCAAATTATCATCTAAAATGGAAAATTAATTTAAATTAAAGGGATATATGTTTTTATAGTAAAGAAAGGTTAAATTTATATCTCTATAAATTTCACTTCAAAAATAGTAGTGTGTTATACATACTAAATAGAGAAATTTTGGAAAATGGACTTTTTAGAAGTTGTTTGATTATCATTCTATTATAACACATAAATACATTAGATTATTTTTAAAGGTATAGAAAAATTAATGAGAGATCTATTTTATATAATTATTCTTTCATATTTGACAAATAAAATTCCAATGATATAATTTTCCATCCCATTATAAACTTTAATGTGGAAGAATCTTGAGTTTCCACAGTTATGATTTTTTTACTTTTCCTTTTATTTACCTTTATTCAAAAAAATTACTACTTTTGGCCGGTATATTGGGATCTATTAGCCCATATTTCAAATCCTCCCAAACTATATATCGATTTAAATGCATAAATTGTGAGATACATTTGGACCTCTTGTGATTTGATCCAGATTTGGATCCTATTTAATGAAATGTATCCCATGAAGTATAAAATCCTAAAAAATTATCTTTTCAATTTGTATAAATATAGAAAATGATTTTTAAGAAATATAAAATTAATTTAAAATAATATAAAATCACCAATTCTCTCATTTTTACAATAAAGATCAAATAATCCCAAAAAAACCTAAAAATATGATAATTACAAATAAAATATCAAATTAGTGTGATTAGAAACATTAAAATTTAAAGTAAAATTACTCATACTATTTCTATATCATCCTCTAAACAAGACATAATGCCTTTCATGTCCACTATATGACCCTAAAAATGCCAATCCATGATTTCTATGTATCTCTACATAGGAAACAATAGAGAATTATCTACCAAATATATAATAATTTTAGATCATGTATGTGAAATGTATGATGGTGTATCTTATGAGTTCTCTATAACACTTTAACATTTCAATCCTCATTCTTAATCCTCCGTAATTAGTTTTTTCGTTGTTGGCTAAAATAATATACAGTTTGATTTGGGATGTATTTGTTGAATGTAAAGTGGAAGGCATCTTTAATGTGAAATATATAGTCCTTTGGAATATATTTCATGAAGGATGGAAGAAGTTTGGATCAAATCGCTAGTGGTTTAAAGGTATTCTAGAAAATATTGTTAGGCAGTATGTTGTATAAATTTACGTAATTATTTTTAGCAAGAAGATTCATCTAGCTTGAGCATTTGTATCATGTGAAGAAGTGTGGGTGTCACTCTGGTTAGCAGATGTGATTTTTAAATGGCATGATATCTATGTGGGTTTCATCAAGAATTAGTGTATGTGTTTTTTGGCTTAATATAAAAGTGTTTTGTCTCAACATATGTGTTTCTATGATCAGCTAATGTGTGTGTAGATATGTTTATGTTTCATAATAGGTAATTTTATGTGTCATGAGTTCTATTAATGTGTGAATTCTTGTAGAATGGGTTTCATTCTATGCCTAAATGCATTCCATTGGGGACATAATAGTTTAAAATGAATTTGAAAATATATTTTTATTAACAATTCACAGAGATATTTTTTAACGAATATCTTTGGAAGAATGGCTCAATCCATAAAGCCAAATAAAGCTCATGAAATATTATTTTGGATATTTTAAGGACCAGTTAAGTTATATTTTATGGTTTTTTAGTATCCATTAAAATAATGTTTTGGAACCTATAGGTGGAGTTTGGGTGTTTTATGAATCATTGAGAGGAATGTATTTTTTATTATATGATTTGTATGGTGATCCTGAACTGTTAATTTATACCATTTTAGATGGAATGTATTGTATTTAAAAACAGATGGAAATGATGGTTCTGGATTTAGATAGTGTTCCTTATTTTTAAAAATTAAAATATTTCCAAAAAATAGAAAACAAAGTGAAATAGAATATAGAATCAGAAAACTAAGCTTAATTAATGATAAAAAAGTTAATGAAACATAGAATTTATGATCATGAAAATTCAATGAGAGATGAAAGTGAAAACATCTAGTATATTACTAGAAAAGTAGAGATATGGGAAACCTTTTAGTTTTTTGGGATATTATTTTAACATATAATAAGTGTAGGTGTGCATTTGGCTACTTCATGGATGGAAATAAGAAGAGTTAAGAGAGAATATAGTTTTAGGAATTAAAACAATAATTCTGAAGATGAACTGGAAAACTGTTTTTTAGGATTAGTTCTAACTAGAATCTCATTCATATAGTTCTAAAGTTCAACACCAAACCATTTTATTTTTATTTACTTTTCATATAGAAGAAAATAAACATATCCAAAGCAATGAAAATCAACTTTTGATGTTTAGAAATATGTTCCTCATGGTTTAAGAGGTAATGGATCCTTCAAGTGTATAGCTATAACCACAATAGGTTAATACAGTCACTAATCTATGTAACTTCAAAATTAGTGATCTTTATTGTCTCCTATGTATATGTACATTGTCATGAATTATCAATATATTTTAATGTTTGGATGAACTATATAAAATATCATGTTTCCTCCAGTTTTATTTTATAATGGATGTGATTAATAGAGAGGGGTGTGCTCTTATTTGTTTTGGAACAAGATCATACATGATGTAAAATTCAAAAATTCATTTATCGATTCAACCCCCCCCCCTCTTTGGGTGAAATCCTTATCGTGGAACAAAATTTTTTGTCATAGTGTAAGGTTATTTATGGAGTTCTCTTTCTTTAATGTTTAATATTGAAAATGAAAAAATAAAAATGGGATACAAATTTTTTAATGAAACAACTTCCACCTATGGAAAAACTAGATGAAAAATTATTTTCTTTCAATTTGAATCGATATATTTATATATGTATGAAATTTATGGAATTGATATAGGAATGAATATTGGATAATTGATTGAAATATATCACAATAAGTTGGATATCGATTCCATGTTAATAAATGATTTTGGAGGATCTTTGGAAAATATTATCTATTCAAAACCGATGATATGAATGATATTCCATGAAATATTGTATAAGATTCTAAATATATATGATGGCTACTCAAAGTTCTAGGAAGAAAAATGAAAGAATCATGGAAAAAATATTAGTATTTAAGATTGACTGGAGATAAGATAGCTAATACCCACTCTAAAGGGACAAATATTTATATAGAATATATAAACGGTCTATGAGAAATCATTGATTATGTGAAAATTATTAAAATAATCCTAACAAAATCCCCCCATGGTTCAATAAAAATTTTTCACTGATTCATGATAAAGTCATAAATTTGGAAAAAAATTGGATTCCTTCGTATCACACTTATTTCTTAAGGAAATTATAATTAATTGCTGCCAAAAGAAGAGCCTTATGAAGTATCATCAATGTCTATGTAAAAACTCAAAAATAAAGAAGAACTTGAGAATTAATATGATGATAAAATGAGATCATTTCATTCCTATAATCTCAAAAGAGGAAAATGAAATTTCAAGGGTAATCTACTAATCTCTTATTTTTTATGTGGAATATTTTGACTCCTTTATTCTAGGTGTCACATGATTTTACAGAATTATGATGAAGAAGAAGAAACCAAATTAGAAAATTCAAATGTGGGGAGAACAAGTGTAAAATAAAGCATAATTATTCCAGAAACACATATTTTTATCTAAAGTATATGATGAGTCAAAAGAAATAGAAGTGGAGGATATCAATATGTGTGGAGACCTAAGAGATGAATTCATTATGAATGATGCCGATAAGAAATGGTTGCAGGATATAGATGATGTAGATGATTGAATCATGGACAGATTTAATCCTGAAGATGAAATTAAATAATAACATAAATAAATGTAAATCAAGGGATCTAAAAAAATAAATTTATTGGTTTTTTTATTGACTCAAAATTTTAAATTTAACAAAAAAAGGAGGATAAGATATAAATAAATGAAGACATTGTGAAAATTAAATATATAAAAGAAGGTAGTATAGAAAATCTCATTATGTTTTGGATAATGGTTAAAGAAGAAGTCCACTTCATCTATTGGATTACTAGTTATGTGAAGAAGTGGGTCAAAGTAATTAATGAACTTGAAGGAAGATTCATTACATGGAGATGTAAGAGTGAAGATAAAAAATAACTCCTCAATCATACTAAGGTATCAGGGAATATTAGTGCATCAACCACCAAATAAGCTCATGGGGTTTCCACTGAAAAAATTATTCTTATTCCATGTGTGAAGTAGTTTTGTGATAAAGTAATGTTAGTGATTACAAAGATCCAGACCTCAGTAGTTGGGAGGTGGTTCCTTAATTTATTACATTGGAATATAAACAAGGAATATGTATCCTAAAGTACTTAATAGTTTATTTTTTTTTGGAAAACCATATTGCATATATGAAATTTAAATGAAAACATCAAATGAAATAAAACATATAAACTTATTTTCAGTCACACATAAAATCATAGATTATCCCTGAAGGTCATTCATAATACATATCTTCACATACTGGGAAAAAACATAATAAATGGGTGAGATCAGGTGCTCAGTAAGGGTAAATAGTAAAGTTGAAGCATAAATAATATGTCACTATGATTAAAAAAAAGTACACATTCTATTACTACATAATCTTTAACATAATATGGTTATAATAAAAGATGAATAAACAATTCCACACTAAAAAATAACCATGGATATTATACTAGTCGAATAATCACATGGACTATAAATTAATAGATTCCTAATTAGGGAATGCATAATGTTGGATTTCATAACCATATTGTCAAGGCCTTATGCCAAGACCATACATAAATGGGTAAAACCCACACTAGTTTGTCACATATGACCTACTGATACACGAGGGCATTATAGAAATCCCCACTCGACACATAATAAGTACAATGAATTACTAATATGAATGGGGTGAAACATATTCGACATATAAATTCATATTGAAACTAAAATATGAAATGTAAATAACTTTCCCCAATCAGTAAACATAAACACTAACCATTCAAAGTGATATGGTTAATGGTATCAAGATCGCACATCCATAGTATAACTAATAATAATCGATTCAAAAAAATATGGTATAATATATCATAAAATAATAATCCTAATTAAAAATAATATTCAAAAAGATATTTTATATAGATTAAAATACTCTTATAAAATCAATGAGTAATTTATTAGAGAAATACTCTTTTAATTTTCACTGAAGAGTTCTTTTGGAAAAGTATTTTTATAAAACCATAATTGAACTAAGATAATTTCATAATAATAAAATTGTTGATTTAGAAACATAATTATGTCCAAAAATATATTTTAGAGTGTAGATGAAAATAGAAAATAATTAGAGAAGTTCCCTTGAATCGGGATTGTTTATCGAGATGAATTTGAGAATGATCCTTTTTAAAACATGTAACTCCCAAAAAAAGAATGATTATTATTGGTACATATAAATAGAATATTACCATATAATTTATGATGATTAAATAAGAATAAATTATAATTTAATTGGGGTAAATAGAGAAACAATTGTAACCCAAATGAAAATGGAGGATTGTGTATAAAACCTTACCTTATGTATGAATGTGTTATACACTTGACCTTATGGTCCTGAAATATGAAATTAGACAGAGTAATAATTTAATTAAAAATATAGTAGACATTTATATAGTTTATTATAATTTTATTATGTTCATTTCTCTTCTTTTAATAAGTTATAAGATTAAATTCTGTTGTTCTAAAGTGTTGGGTTCCTTGATTTTAATGATTTGTGTGCTTGATTATATGTAATTGAGTACATGAAAAATGGAAATAATTCAATATTATTGGAATTTGATGTTATTAATAAACCACTAGAAGTGTAATTGGTATTATGAATTATTTTACTTCCATATATGAGGATGAATTATTAGATAACAAGTTAATGATAATCGTATAGCTTAATGTTTGCGGTTTTTCAATCACAATGAACTAGTTTGGTTCGATTATTTAATATCATGTATAAAAAATTGTTCAAGAGTATTAAATAAAATATCATAAATATTTTATAATAATTTTCACCCAAAATATGTGTAATTGGTATTTTTTATTATTTTGTTTATATATATGAGGATGAATCATTAGATAACATGTTAATGATAATCGTATAGCTTAATTTTGACGGTTTTTCGATCACAATGAACTAGTTTGGTTCGATAATTTAATATCATCTATATATAATGGTTAAAGAGTATTAAATAAGATATTATACATATTTTATAATATTTTTAAACCATAAAAATAGTTTAATGACTATCCTTGTATGAGAAATTGAAGAATGAATGTTCATCGTCCACAAATGTTGTAAATCGGCACCTCTCAGAAGATGATTTCATTTTAAAACTAAAATAGAGTGAGAGTAAGGCAGTTGATAATGAATATTACATTAACATGATATAATTATAGTACATATATGATACAATTTTTTTCCTGATCATTTGAACATAGTAGGTGAGTAGAGGATTAGAAAATAAAATAATTTGAAAATGAAATTAAAAGAAAAGGGAAGAGGGTTTACCTCTTGAATTATTCTCCTTAAGAACCTCTTTAATGGAAGGGGTTTCAGACTTTTGGAAATACCAAGAGCTCTTGGATATTGGGGATAGACTAGGTAACAATATTTGAGAATACTTTTGACAATATTCATGTTTTATATGTGTGAGGAGAAGCGGGGGTGAGTGGTGGTATTTATAGTAGAGAAGATGGGTTTTTTTTTTGAATATTTTCATAATTGTATTATTATATTGTCTCAAGACTTTGAATAGTATGATAATTATCATAAAATATATTAAAATAATAATGTTTATTTAGAGATAATGTTTCTTAAAATAGTGATTACTCAAGGAATATTTTATTTAACATCTAATGTATTTATACCAGAAATAATCATATTTTACTATTCACCAAAAAATTCTATTATTTTAGAAAAATCTCAAAAATTTACCCCAACCATTTTTCAACATGTAGAATTCAAAAATACACTCCATTTTATGAAAATAATTTTCTAAATATGAGAAATTTAATTTTTAATTAAAAACATCACTTACACGGAGCAATACAATTTTGAAAATTAAAAATGATTTTATAACACTATGAACAATTAACTACCGTCGCATAAAATTATCATAAAATCATATGATAAAAAATCTATATTTATGAATAAATTTTATGAAAATATTTTTTATAAATAATTTTATTAATTTTAAAATTATAAATAAATATTTATAACTTATAAAAACACCAACACTTAATTAATAAATTTTAAAATATTTATTTAATTATAATTATATGATTCTTTCACCTATGAGATGCCTAGAATTTATTTATACTTTCATGGGTGAGGTTACTACTCATTTGGACTGTGTACTATCCAAAAGGATTATATTAGTAATCCCAAGGTCCAGTTATCATTTCATCAGTTTAGGTTCCTTAACTTATAGAAATACCTCTTATTTCATTCATTCTTCATTTATTATTATTATTATTTTCTTTATGTATTTTATGTGATTTATACTATATAATATAAATAGAAGAGGGAAATATCATTAACAGAATTCTGAGTCATTACATCCTCCACTCATACAGAAATTTCATCATTGAAATTTCGAGTTTTTCACCCCACAAAAATATTTGGGTAGTTATTTATTTTAATATCCATAGGTTCCTAAATTTCCTATTAAATTTTATGATTTTTTCCAAATTACCATTATTAGTCAAGTCATATGATTCCTTAACACATTTCCTTTAGTGTCCAAAATCAAGATAGGATCTTCATAGTAAGATAAGTCGGGTTCAAATTGTATTCCTTTAGAAGTGAGTACATGTGTTGGTTCTGGCATGTAATTCCTTAAGAAAGTGTTGTGAAACCCATTGTGTACCCTTGACAGGCTATAAGGCTTGGCCAAATGATAATCCACAGCTCTAATTTTCTATAGAATTTTAAAACGACCAATGTACATGGGTATTTGTTTCCCTTTCTTTCCAAATATTATATCATCATTCCTTGGGGATACTTTCAAGAAGACATGATTTACCACTTGAAATTCAAAGTCCTTATTTCAAATATCAATGTAGATATTTTTCCTTCTTTGAGATACCTTGATATGGGTTTGAATATTCTTTACCATCACTATTGTTTCCACCACAAGCTCTGGAACCACAAGAATCCTTTTACCCACTTTATCCCAACATGTTGGTGTACAACATCTCTTTCCATAAAATTATTCATATGGTTCCATTTGAATAAATGAATGGAAACTATTATTATATTAAAATTCCATGAAAGGTAAATACTGATACCACATACATTTAAAATAAATTATGCATGATCCCAACATGTATTATAATGTCGGGATCGTCCTTTTGGACAACCCATCAGTTTGAGGCTGATAAGAATTACTCAAATGAAGCTCAATATACAAATCTTTATGCAGAAGTTTCTAGATTTTTGTTGTAAATAATGGATCATGATTAGAAAAATTGTTAGGGGTTCTCTATGAATTCATAAAACATCATTAATATAGATTTGATCCAGGAACTCCTGTGGAAAATCCTCTCTTAATGTAAAAAAATATGTAGATTTGAGAAGTCGATCAACAATTACCCATATTGCATCATTATTTCATAATGTTTTTCTAAATACCATGGTAATATCCATGGTAAATCATCCCATTTCTATGTAGGAATAGGAAGAGGTTGAATGAATCCTCTAGGATGTTGTCTTCCATCTATCACTTGTTGATAGACTTAACATATTGATACAAAATCATCAATTTCATACTTCATGTTGTCCCAGTATAAATCATCCTTAAAATATCTGTACATCTTAGTGATACCAAGGTGTGTAGTGAAATTATAGATATGGGAATCATCCAATAAATTTCTAAGGTATAGAGGGAACACATAGCCTACTACCAAATTTCATAATTGCATCCTCACATTCGAAGTCTGGAAACTTTTCTTCATTCAAACATTTAATATTCTTTCAAAGAATATAATCATTACACAGAGGTCTTTTAATTATTTCCAATAAATATGGTTTGGAAAATAGTTGAAAATGTAATGATGTTTTACCTTCCTTGATAATTATCATATCCATCGTTTCTAGATCCATGTACATAGGATCTTTATCAATATTTTTTTTGTTTAGAACTCCTTGATCCTTCCAACACCAAGCATATGCTACCTTATTTTCCTTCCCTAGGTTGTATTGTATGTAATAATCATAATCTTGGAGTATTTTGTGCCATAACATTTGCCTCATGTTGAGTTCATTCTATGAAAATACATATTTAAAACTATTTTGATCCATATATATCTCACATATTTCACCATAGAAATAGGGTCTCTATATCTTCAGATAAATGATTACAGATGCTAACTCATGATCATGAGTTTGGTAGTTCAATCTCGAAGTTTTAAAATGACCTGATTCATTAGAAATAACTATTTTATTCTACATAAAGACACAACCATTCCTTTCTGTAATGCATCACTATAAATCACAAAACCATCATTTTATGATGGTACAGTCAGGATCGAAACACTCAACAATCTCTTCTTTAACTCTTTAAAACATTCATAATACTCTTTTGTATACACAAACTTAACCCTTTGTGAGTAATATTTGTTAATGGGTTAACTTATCACGAGAAGTACTGAATGAAATTTTGATAATAATATACTAATCCTACAAAACTATGTACCTTTGTTAAGTTCGTTGGTGTAGGGAATTCATGAAATTCCATTGTCTTTGTAGAATCAAAAATGATTCCATCAATAAAGATAATATGGAAACCAAAAGAAAATATTTAATGTAAAAATTCACACTTTCTAAACATACCATATAACTCATTTCATCAAAGAGACATGAAAATAATTTGCAAATGATTCTTATGATCATCATAGCTTTTACAGTATACCAATATATCCTTAATAAATACCAGAAAAAAGTAATCAATGTATTACATGAAAAATATATTCATTATAATCATTAAAACTAAGGGTGCATTAGTCAGTCCAAAAGGCATTATTGTAAACTCATAATGCCCAAACATAGTTCGAAGTACTGCGTTTGGAATATCTTCCTTCCTCACATGTAAACGATGATATCAAGGGGGAAGGTTAATATTTGAAAAATATTGGACTCCATAAAGTCGATCAAATAAATCATCAATGTAAGGGAGATCATACTTGTTCTTTATCCTAATAGAATTTATTTCCCTATAGTCAATACACATCCTCATGGATCTATCATTCTTCTGGACAAAGAGATTAGGGGCTCCCCATGGAGAAACAATAGGGTGAATAAATCATTTATCACTCAAATCCTTTAGTTGTTTCTTTATCTATACTAATTATACTATGGCAATTTTATAAGGAGTCTATGATATAGCCATTTCTCTAGGAATTAAATCAATAGAAAACTCAATTTCAGGATCTGGAGGATGTCCAGGTAAATCTTCTATAAATACATCAACTTATTATTTAAAAATATGTAGATCTTAAATTTGAAGATTTATTTCCTAAGACATATGTATTGTTTTATCTTATTCTATAAGAATTGAATTCAGAAGAGCTACTGGGGATAGATCTAAATAAGAACTAGATGGTGAGGTTTCTTCTCTAATGATAAGGGACTCTACATCATTATCAAAAATTGTAACTTTTTTATTCTTACAAAATATTTTCACATCATAATTTTAAATCCAAAACATACATATAATTATATCAATTTAAAAAATAGGTATGATGATAAGTTCAGAAACTATAGCACATATATGTGTCATAAAGGGGATTGATTGACACATCTTCGTGGCAATTATACATTACTTATGATTTTTTACTAAAAACACCTTTATTAAATAAAATTGGAAATATATAATTTTATTGGATAATTGGAAGATATAAAATAAGGTGATGATACACAATCAAATAATGCATTGGATAAGTTTGAAAAAATGATTAAAGTACCTGCCACCACATCAGTAAGAACTTCTGCCACAGTTGTCATGATCACATAATCTTGGCCTTGCTCCCTTGGCTTTTTAGGTAATTTTTCCTTAACGCATAGGTAATTCATCGTCTTAATGTCCCATATCTATATTATTATAGTATTTATCATTGGAGATTCATTCCTTACCCTAAAATCACGAGATTGGTGGCCTTCTTCTCCAAACTTGTAACAGACTCTCAATCCATTCATGGAAGTACCATGATGTTTCATCTGAAAATTACTATAGGGTGTAAAGTTAACTCTACACTTCTTACCCATTTAATTATTTTATTTTTCAAAGTGTTCAATATACTTCTTCTTATCTTAATTTACTTTGATGTCAAGTGACTTAGAGAATTAGTTTTCTGTCTTAATAACACAAGAGACTATATATTCAAATGATAATAAATTTTGGGAGGCCACTGCCTTTTAAATAATTGTTTTAAACCATAAAATAATTTTCCAATCATACTCCTTGGATTAAAATTGTAGTATATGACATGCATTAATATCCTTATAAAGTTGGAATCATACTTTGTAAAAAAAAATTTCCACTTTCTATCTTAGACTCGAGAATTGCCTCTCCATATCCACTCACTATTCGCGAGAAAAATATTTTTCAAGGAAGATTTCATTAAAATAATTCCATTCTATATTTTTGATTTCTTCCTCATATTTTGGGTTTTGAATTACCGATCACCATTGATCCTCATCTCCCAATAGTTGAAAAACTTCCTTTACAACCTTCTCCCTTTCATTACTTTGAAAAGTGAGAAATATATTCTCTAAAGAACATATCATATGATCTGCTACAAATGGGTTTTTAGTCCCATTGAATAATAGATGTTTTTGTCACATAAAGTGGTCTAACATTTCCCCTTCATCTTGTGTATATAGATTCTCCATATGGGTAAGGTTCATATTCATAACCTGAGTCAACTATCCCAGTATAGTGATAATTTTCTCAACACCAGTTGTAGATCCAGAAAAAATATAATTATCATGAATATGAGGGAAATCCCAATATGGGATATGTGTGTTCATGTTCTTTTCATTTCTTCTACAGGGATCCATTTAAAAATAATGGTATACACTAGATTAGGTTATGAATAATAATGAATAATATCAAACTAGAAAAATACATAACATTAATTGAAATTTTATGAGTGTCTAATCTAAAATAATTGTCATGGTTTGTTCGGGGATATATTTACATTTAAATACTTCATAATGGGTTTTAATGTAAATGTTAATTTTTCTAAGAATATCCCATAGGAGGGTCAACCCAGGTGTGAAGTAAGGCATGTTTCTATGTACCAAGACACCCGAAGTCTGGCCCGTGACACCTTGGTAGTGGTTAACCCTAGGTACATCTCTACCGGAACCATGTCCACCTATAGAATCCATATAGAGATTCATTTTAAGGAAGATCAACATAATCTCTACCTTACCATAATTCTAGTATATTATTCAATGATTATCATCAATGTATATCTTAGGGGTTTTAACCATAATCTATTTTTCTACAAGTTGTTCACAATACAAATATTCACAACCTGTGAAAAAATAACACATAATAAAGGGGTGATATCAGGTTCTCAGTAAGTTTAAATAGCACCAAAAAAGAATAAGTAATAAGGAATGGTGAATAAATAAAATTACACATACTGTTAAAACATAATCATGAGCCTAGTATGGAAGGAATAAAATCTGTATAAATGATTCTATAATAAAACATAACCATGTATATTATAATACTATAATAATTACATGGACTATAGATTACTATAATTATAATGAGTTAATACATAATGAATGACATCATAATCATACTGTCAAGGCCTCAAGGCAATACAATGCATAAATAGGTAAAACCCCAAACTAGTTTGTCTAATGAGACCTACTGATGCAACTAGGTGTTATATAATTCCCCACCTAAAATTCACTAAGTCCAATGAATTATTAATATGAATGGAGTGAAACATAATTAACATAATAATTCATATTGAAACTAACATATGAAATTTAGATAACTTTCCCAATCAGTAAAGATAAACACTAATCATTTTTTCTAATTTGTTGAATGGTATCAAGAGAGAAAATATTTGGTAAAAATAATCATAAAACATTCAATAAAATATGTTATATGATATCATGAAATATTAATCCCAACTAAACATATTAATAAATAGGATTGATTAAATAGTTGAAAATACTCTTATAAAATCATCGAGTAATTCTTGAGAGAAATACTCTTTTATTTTGCAAAGAAGTGTTCTTTGTGAAACAAATTTGTTTAACACAATAAGTGAACAAAGATATAATTTTCATAATAAAATTGATGATCATAGAAATGTAATAATGGTCAAGAATATATTATATACTGCACATTAAAATAGGTAATAATTCGATTAGTTTCCTTTAATAGGGCTTGTTTATCAGGAAGAATTTTAAAAAGATCCTTTTAAAACAAGTAACTACCTATAAAAGAAATAATTATTATGATTGGAAAATATATATAGAATAGTAAAATGGAATTTATGAGTAGTAAATTAGAATAATAAATAATTTCATTATGCAAAAAAGGAAAAATAAGAAACTCAAAAAAAATGAGGTTTAGGTAGAAACCCTTACCTTATGCTTTAACGTGTTCTGCAAACGACCATATGGTCATATAATATGAAATTAGACTCATTAATAAATTAATTAAGATCCTATTTGACATTTCAATAGTTTACAATAATTTTATTAAGTACATTTATGGTCTTATAATAAGTTATAATATTGAATTCATCTGTTCTAGAGTGTTGGTTTCCCTGATTTTCATTATCAGTTCGCTAATTTATAACTAATTAAATTCATGTATGAAGTGCCCAGATCAGTGTGAATCACTGAGAGGGGGAGGGGGTGAATCAGTGATCCCTTAAAACTTTTTACTAATTGATTCCTTAATCAATTAAACCTCTATGGCTGGTTAAATCCTCGATCCACTCTTCTTGTATCTCTCACCTTTCCACGAATGATGCAGTAAATGTAAAGGCACTGGACACAAGGATTTACAAGGTTCGGCACCAAAGGCCTACATCCTTGCCATGCTCTCTCTGCATGGATTCTCCCATTATAACTTGTTAGAATTACAATGGTCGATACAGCTTCCCACCGTATCTCTCCTGAGTCCCACAGGAGGGTCTTTATACTGCTTCACACAGTGTTACCAGAGTCCCACTAGCCTGCTCCAGAATCCCACTGAAGACTTCTTCTCCCTGAGTCCCACAGGGTCTTCTCCTGGCTCCTCGAGTCGCACGAGTAGCTCTTCTTCACTTTAAGTTTCTTCAAGTAACTTCAGCAGTCTAGGATAAAGACTGCTGGCCTTGCTCTTCTCTTCTGATCACTTGTGGTTGATCAGGCTCTTCTCAATCTACTGCAAACTCAGACAAACAATATCTTTCACTTCAGTCTGGCTCAGTCTCAGTTGCACACCACTGATTTAGCACTGTTCACGTGTGCACATGCATGCATGCATGCATGCACTCCTCCTTTCCTCTTCTTGGTGCAGTAGACCCACAAAGGGTGTAGTATCTTTAAGCACACACCACCTTCTCACCACTTCACACACTTTAATCTCTTTTGATTACACATATAAATGTGTGTTATACACTAGTGTGAGTCTTCCACTTCTTTCTTCTTCTAAGTGTGTTTACTTTTAGTGCACACACCTAGGTTCGGCAACTTCTTTAATTTGCACACAATTGTTTCACTTTAGCACACACATGAGTTGGGCCTTCACACTTCTTGTTGCACACCCTTAAATGGCCGTAGGGTGTTCCTCTTTAATTTGCACACACACACACACTCAAATGAGGTGTGGTCTTCAATTCACCCACACAAGGCTACGGCCTCTTCAATTCTAACACACACACAAAGTGTGGTCTTCCCTTGGTGCACACAAGGCACTAAGGCCTTGGCCTTCTATTCTTTTGCACACACACAAATGTGGTGGCCTTCCTCCTTATGCACACACACGGCCACGGCCTTCCTTCTCACTTTGCACACACAAGGCATGCAAGCCTCGGGTCCCCTTCTTGTTTAGCACAAGGCAATGCCTTGGCCTTCCACTTGCACACACTGCCCGAACTCTTTTATTCTTCTTTGCACACACCCAAGGTATCCTCGGCCGTCTTCCTCCTTCACTTGGCACACAAGCACAAGTCTCGGGTCTTCTTCAGCACACCTACTGCTCAAACATAAAATGAAGGCGCGCAAGGGGTATGGCCAACTTCTTTTCTTTTATCGTGCAAGGACTTGGGTGCACAAGCACTCGGGTGTGCAGCGTGCAACACCACGAGGCGCGCAAGCCACAAGGGTGCAAAGACACCTTGGGCGCGCAAGCTTCTCCTGCCGCGCAAGTATGCGGGCAGGGAGAGCTCTTCCTGTCGCGCAAATAATGCGCACAGGGGACTCCTCTTTCGGGCCTCGGGTGGCACCGAGAACAACAGCCGCACAAGTGGGATGCGCGGGGCTTCAACTTCGCGAGGCAGAGCTCTCACGGGACTCGGATTTTCAACAGTATTTCAGCAACAAGCACCGAGGTCTCGGCCTCTCTTTATATAGGAAGAGGAGAGGCGGTTCATCCGCGTGATAAATCTCAAAATCCCGAGATCTTCGGATCTTTAAAAACTTTCCAAGTTTTTGCGTTTTCCTTCACTGTTTCACGCGGGCTTCATCTCTTTTACTTTTCTCCTCGTGCATGCGAATTATAACGCATGCACGGCCTCTGTTTAACCTCAATCCATGCAAAACACGAACACCCTGTTGCCTTGGGAACTTCGTTTGCCTCGGCCTCGACTGAAATTTTCAATACATTGCATGCATGCCTATTTTCTTGCATGATTAGGTTCAGGTGGTCCAGACGAGTCCAATGGTGTCTTCGGATTCGGAAATGGTGGCCGGGAGCTCAAGAACTATGCTCGGGGAGCCACTGGTTCAGTGGAGGACGTCGGGTGGCACGGGGTGTCCTCGGCTCGAGCTCGAGGAAGAAGATAAGCCGGGAGCCGTCGGATCAGATGTTCAATGGCCTGGATCAAATCTTCTCGCCGCGGATTAGATGGGCGGCTCGGATCTGGCGCGCGATCAATCGTGCGGCCAGGATCGCTTCCGCGGGAAAAATCCGCATCCCACATCGAAACCTCTCGCGGTTAATCCGCGCTTTATCAATATGCCGCTGCCATCCAATGCTCAGTTGAATTCTCTCCCCTCCCGGTGCCGCCCCGCACCGGGTTCTCTCTGCGGGCGCGCTATGCGCCCACCTTGCTCCCTGCGGGCGCGCTCCTAGCGCCCACTATGCACACACCGGGTGCGCGGGCTTCACCACCGCGTGCCCTGCGCTCCTCCGGGCGTGCCCCAGCGCCTCTGTGGTGTCTGCGGGTGCGCCCCTGCCGCCCTGAGCTCGCCCCACGGGTTCCCCCTTGGGCGTGGCGCCTTAGGCCCACATGAGCCTTGGGGTTGAACCCACAAGGTGCCCACGGGCTGGCCATATTTTTTGGCAAGTAAAGTGTTAAACACTTTGTTAAAAAACAAAGTATCCCCATATGTAAAATTCCAAATTCCAAGCCACTTCTAGCCTTCTTCCTCATTTATCCTTCTTCCTTTCTTCTTCTTCATTTTGAAATTCCTCCATTATCTTCAACATGTATTCATCACTTATGAATGGAATTTCAAACGGTTTCTTCTTAATCTTCTTCATCTCCTCTTCCATATGTGTTCAATACTTAGGAGGGACTTCTTGAAGGTTTTTCATCTTCAACCGAACTCCTGAATCAAATAACTTCTTCAATTCTCTTTGTTGATTTAATCAGAGATCAAATTGGGACTTCTTCAGATTCACATGCACTAAGTGTTAGTGCATGGACTTCATTAAACCACTTCACCCACTTAGAAGTTGTGGATGGATCTTCTTTCATCTCCTCATGCATTGTCAGTACAATGCATGGTATTCAAACAATGTTGTGACATTGTATCATCATGATACAAGTTCTATGAACTTAAAGATCAGCTCAACAATCGTCAGATTTTACTAGAGAAAGTTTCAACCACATCTCCTATGCCACTTAGTGAATCTCCTAAGTGACATGCCTCTTAGTACCATGGACACTCTCCATTCATCACCAACACCATCACAACCTTTGTCATTCACATCTTGACTTTCCTCGACATCCATTCATTCTAAGACAACAACATGTCTCATTGACAACAACATGTCTCATTGACAACAAATGCAACACAATGCACTTCAATCTCCCCCTTTGTATTTGTTGTCAATACACTCCTTCAGCACATATGAATGGGTCAATATGTGTGCCAATATTTTCTCCCCCTTATTGGCAATCAAATGCAAAGGTGTGGTGTGGTTCACTTTCAAAAATCTCTTCCTCCCTTTGAAAAGTATTTTCTAGAAAAACATTGAGAGAGGGATGATGTCACATGTTCTTCTTTAGCAAAGAACCTTTAGTAAATCAGCTCTAAGTCTACTAGGGCTAACCCGGTGTAGAAAACAAGAGTGATATGACCAAGGAATTCAAAGCTGTCCAAAATTCACTGTACATGTGAGATCATGCTTTAGGGGTTTGAAATTTTTCAGATATATCAATGAATTGCTAAATCCTGCACACACTTCACAAAACTTATTAGAAAGTTCAGTGCAAAGATAAAGCTCCCCCTTTCATCCACTTGTCTTCAATCCATACTCCCCCTTAATTGACAAGATAAACTCAATTAAGAAACAAGGGATGAAAGTATGATTGGAATACCTTCACTTTTCTCAAGATGGTATTAATCTAAGAATGCCATCTTCTTCAGATTGGCTCCCCCTCAAGGGGTGCACTCCATTCAATCAAAACCATCCTCCAGCTGAGAATGATCATCATCTTCAATTCCCTGCATTGTTAGCACATGTAAATACCAATGTATAAGGGAATAAGATGGAACCTCCTTGGTTCATTAATGTGAACAACAAGGTTGAGAAGATTCTCTCAACCGAGATGTCCCATTTTCACCAGTCTTCACACTTGCACATTTGATCTTCATTGATGATTGTGCTGGTGTGGATCTCAATACATCTTCATGTGAAATCTTCTTCTTCCTTTTTGCCTTAGCAATTGCCAGAACTTCATCTTCAGCTCTCTGGAGATCTTTGGCAAGTTGCAACTGATGTGGCCATATGACAAGTATATCATTTGGAAGAGTGGCCCCAGTTCTGGAAGTTTCACATGGTTCCTTAGATGCTGTCAAGCTACCTTTCTTAGGCAACTTGTTTTCAATCAATCCCTTCTTCTTCTTCTGGATTGATTGTCTTTTTGAGTTCAGTTGGCTTCTATTGATTTTCATGGCTTCTTTACAAAGATCCATGGTATGACCATTCTTTCCACAGTAGAAGCACTTCTTCTTGGTGGTCCTTCTGGATGACTCACCCTTCTTGGTTTTAGAATCCAAGGACTTCTCTTCCTTTTTCAAACTCTTCTTGGGAGCATCTTCCAATTTCTTATGCTTGCTTCCCAAGGATTCTCTCTTAGCCAGGTTCAATGATCTTCTCTTCTTTTCATCTTTGGATACAGTTGGAGATTGACATGTATCATTTTGACCACTTTTGAAATCATCCCAGATGTTGTCAAGTAATCCAAATCTGTTAGCAGTAAACAGATGTCTCTGGACCTGTGGATGTTGCTTATTTCCTTCTGGCTTGCTCCCCCTAGGCATGGGCTTCCTTTGTGCTTTGACATTCAGTGGATTGTACCAACAATCCTTTGCACAGTGCCCATAATTATTACAACACCAACATTGACCCACAAATCTTGACCTCTTGAGTCCTTCTGATTGTTGGGTACTTTTCTTGACTTGTTGTGCTATTTCAGGAGAGCTCTGCTTCTTAACTGTCTTCATCCATATTTGTTTGGATTCATTCTTCCATCCTGCACTTTTAGTAGAAACACTTTTAGAAGCATGAGTACAAGATGGTATGGATGGTACCTTCTTTTTAGAAGTTGTTGCACTTTCACAAGAGGATGTCTTTCTTTTAGAATCATCCTTCTCAATGCATACTTGAGTAGCAACATGTCTTCTTCCAGTTGACTGGGAGGCTTTGGCTTTGGGTGATTGCTGATTTGTCAATATCACCTCTAGTTCTAAGCATTTCATGTTAAGGGAGTTCTTCTCATCCTCAACAGTTCTTAGCCTTCCTTCCCAATTTTCTTTCAGCTGATTCATCTGGTCATCATGCACCTTCTTCAATTCTTGCAATGAATTGTCCAGCTCCTTCACCAATTTGACTTTGTCTTCTAGTTGAGCATTTCTGACAACCATTGACACTTTGTGCCTCTTTTCCAGTGCATGGAAAACATCTTTGACTAATATCATAAATAATTCTTTCTCAGAAAGGCATCTTTGCAATTCTTCAGTAGTGTCTTCATATCTTTTATTGCAAAGAGATACTGTCTCATCTTTAGCCTTCACCAGCTTTCTGAGAGTGTTGGTTATGCCAACCCTTTTAGCCAGTTGGACTTCTAGAGAATTGGCTTCATCTTCTAGCTGTAATTTTTCTTCTTGAAGATCAAGGAGGCCTGTAGCTATACACATTGCAATTTCCTTGGGGACTCTCTTCTGAAGATATTTGATTGCATTTAGAAGATTATTGTTTCTTCCATCTTCATCACAGCTAGAGCAGGCTTCATCAGAAGAATGAAAAAAGGAATTGTCATCTGATGTGACTTTCACATTTCTTTCCATAGAAGGAGTTTCTCTGATTGCATCAGCCTTCTTCTTCATCTTCTTTGCCTGTTTCTTCATTCTGTTTTTCTGAGTCTTGGCAGATATCTCCATTTGAGGCTGTTCTTTCATTTCCTCAAATATGCACTCCATAAAGACTCTCTTGGATCTTTTAGAGGTAACCTCCCTCTGATACCAATTGAATTGCCCAGATCAGTGTGAATCACTGAGAGGGGGAGGGGGTGAATCAGTGATCCCTTAAAAATTTTTACTAATTGATTCCTTAATCAATTAAACCTCTATGGCTGGTTAAAGCCTCGATCCACTCTTCTTGTATCTCTCACCTTTCCACGAATGATGCAGTAAATGTAAAGGCACTGGACACAAGGATTTACAAGGTTCGGCACCAAAGGCCTACATCCTTGCCATGCTCTCTCAGCATGGATTCTCCCATTATAACTTGTTAGAATTACAATGGTCGATACAGCTTCCCACCGTATCTCTCCTGAGTCCCACAGGAGGGTCTTTATACTGCTTCACACAGTGTTACCAGAGTCCCACTGGCCTGCTCCAGAATCCCACTGAAGACTTCTTCTCCCTGAGTCCCACAGGGTCTTCTCCTGGCTCCTCGAGTCGCACGAGTAGCTCTTCTTCACTTTAAGTTTCTTCAAGTAACTTCAGCAGTCTGGGATAAAGACTGCTGGCCTTGATCTTCTCTTCTGATCACTTGTGGTTGATCAGGCTCTTCTCAATCTACTGCAAACTCAGACAAACAATATCTTTCACTTCAGTCTGGCTCAGTCTCAGTTGCACACCACTGATTTAGCACTGTTCACGTGTGCACGTGCATGCATGCATGCATGCACTCCTCCTTTCCTCTTCTTGGTGCAGTAGACCCACAAAGGGTGTAGTATCTTTAAGCACACACCACCTTCTCACCTCTTCACACACTTTAATCTCTTTTGATTACACACATAAATGTGTGTTATACACTAGTGTGAGTCTTCCACTTCTTTCTTCTTCTAAGTGTGTTTACTTTTAGTGCACACACCTAGGTTCAGCCACTTCTTTAATTTGCACACAATTGTTTCACTTTAGCACACACATGAGTTGGGCCTTCACACTTCTTGTTGCACACCCTTAAATGGCCGTAGGGTGTTCCTCTTTAATTTGCACACACACACACTCAAATGAGGTGTGGTCTTCAATTCACCCACACAAGGCTACAGCCTATTCAATTCTAACACACACACAAAGTGTGGTCTTCCCTTGGTGCACACAAGGCACTAAGGCCTTGGCCTTCTATTCTTTTGCACACACACAAATGTGGTGGCCTTCCTCCTTATGCACACACACGGCCACGGCCTTCCTTCTCACTTTGCACACACAAGGCATGCAAGCCTCGGGTCCCCTTCTTGTTTAGCACAAGGCAATGCCTTGGCCTTCCACTTGCACACACTGCCCGAACACTTTTATTCTTCTTTGCACACACCCAAGGTATCCTCGGCCGTCTTCCTCCTTCACTTGGCACACAAGCACAAGTCTCAGGTCTTCTTCAGCACACCTACTGCTCAAACATAAAATGAAGGCGCGCAAGGGGTGCGGCCAACTTCTTTTCTTTTATCGTGCAAGGACTTGGGTGCACAAGCACTCGGGTGTGCAGCGTGCAACACCACGAGGTGCGCAAGCCACAAGGGTGCAAAGACACCTTGGGCGCGCAAGCTTCTCCTGCCGCGCAAGTATGCGGGCTGGGAGAGCTCTTCCTGTCGCGCAAATAATGCACACAGGGGACTCCTCTTTCGGGCCTCGGGTGGCACCGAGAACAACAGCCGCGCAAGTGGGATGCGCGGGGCTTCAACTTCGCGAGGCAGAGCTCTCACGGGACTCGGATTTTCAACAGTGTTTCAGCAACAAGCACCGAGGTCTCGGCCTCTCTTTATATAGGCAGAGGAGAGGCGGTTCATCCGCGTGATAAATCTCAAAATCCCGAGATCTTCGGATCTTTAAATACTTTCCAAGTTTTTGCGTTTTCCTTCACTGTTTCACACGGGCTTCATCTCTTTTACTTTTCTCCTCGTGCATGCGATTTATAACGCATGCACGACCTCTGTTTAACCTCAATCCATGCAAAACACGAACACCCTGTTGCCTTGGCAACATCGTTTGCCTCGGCCTCGACCGAAATTTTCAATACATTGCATGCATGCCTATTTTCTTGCATGATTAGGTTCAGGTGGTCCAGACGAGTCCAATGGTGTCTTCGGATTCGAAAATGGTGGCCGGGAGCTCAAGAACTATGCTCGGGGAGCCACTGGTTCAGCGGAGGACGTCGGGTGGCACGGGGTGTCCTCGGCTCGAGCTCGAGGAAGAAGATAAGCTGGGAGCCGTCGGATCAGATGTTCAACGGCCTGGATCAAATCATCTCGCCGCGGATTAGATGAGCGGCTCAGATCTGGCGCGCGATCAATCGTGCGGCCAGGATCGCTTCCGCGGGAAAAATCCGCGTCCCACATCGAAACCTCTCGCGGTTAATCCGCGCTTTATCAATATGCCGCTGCCATCCAATGCTCAGTTGAATTCTCTCCCCTCCCGGTGTCGCCCCGCACCGGGTTCTCTCTGCGGGCGCGCTATGCGCCCACCTAGCTCCCTGCGGGCGCGCTCCTAGCACCCACTATGCACACACTGGGTGCGCGGGCTTCACCACCGCGTGCCCTGCGCTCCTCCGGGCGTGCCCCAGCGCCTCTGTGGTGTCTGCGGGTGCGCCCCTGCCGCCCTGAGCTCGCCCCACGGGTTCCCCCTTGGGCGTGGCGCCTTAGGCCCACATGAGCCTTGGGGTTGAACCCACAAGGTGCTCACGGGCTGGCCATATTTTTTGGCAAGTAAAGTGTTAAACACTTTGTTAAAAAAAAAGTATCCCCATATGTAAAATGCCAAATTCCAAGCCACTTCTATCCTTCTTCCTCATTTATCCTTCTTCCTTTCTTCTTCTTCATTTTGAAATTCCTCCATTATCTTCAACATGTATTCATCACTTATGAATGGAATTTCAAACGGTTTCTTCTTAATCTTCTTCATCTCCTCTTCCATATGTGTTCAATACTTAGGAGGGACTTCTTGAAGGTTTTTCATCTTCAACCGAACTCCTGAATCAAATAACTTCTTCAATTCTCTTTGTTGATTTAATCAGAGATCAAATTGGGACTTCTTCAGATTCACATGCACTAAGTGTTAGTGCATGGACTTCATTAAACCACTTCACCCACTTAGAAGTTGTGGATGGATCTTCTTTCATCTCCTCATGCATTGTCAGTACAATGCATGGTCTTCAAACAATGTTGTGACATTGTATCATCATGATACAAGTTCTATGAACTTAAAGATCAGCTCAACAATCGTCAGATTTTACTAGAGAATGTTTCAACCACATCTCCTATGCCACTTAGTGAATCTCCTAAGTGACATGCCTCTTAGTACCATGCCCACTCTCCATTCATCACCAACACCATCACAACCTTTGTCATTCACATCTTGACTTTCCTCGACATCCATTCATTCTAAGACAACAACATGTCTCATTGACAACAACATGTCTCATTGACAACAAATGCAACACAATGCACTTCAATCTCCCCCTTTGTATTTGTTGTCAATACACTCCTTCAGCACATATGAATGGGTCAATATGTGTGCCAATATTTTCTCCCCCTTATTGGCAATCAAATGCAAAGGTGTGGTGTGGTTCACTTTCAAAAATCTCTTCCTCCCTTTGAAAAGTATTTTCTTGAAAAACACTGAGAGAGGGATGATGTCACATGTTCTTCTTTAGCAAAGAACCTTTAGTAAATCGGCTCTAAGTCTACTTGGGCTAACCCGGTGTAGAAAACAAGAGTGATATGACCAAGGAATTCAAAGCTGTCCAAAATTCACTGTACATGTGAGATCATGCTTTAGGGGTTTGAAATTTTTCAGATATATCAATGAATTGCTAAATCCTGCACACACTTCACAAAACTTATTAGAAAGTTCAGTGCAAAGATAAAGCTCCCCCTTTCATCCACTTGTCTTCAATCCATACTCCCCCTTAATTGACAAGATAAACTCAATTAAGAAACAAGGGATGAAAGTATGATTGGAATACCTTCACTTTTCTCAAGATGGTATTAATCTAAGAATGCCATCTTCTTCAGATTGGCTCCCCCTCAAGGGGTGCACTCCATTCAATCAAAACCATCCTCCAGCTGAGAATGATCATCATCTTCAATTCCCTGCATTGTTAGCACATGTAAATACCAATGTATAAGGGAATAAGATGGAACCTCCTTGGTTCATTAATGTGAACAACAAGGTTGAGAAGATTCTCTCAACCGAGATGTCCCATTTTCACCAGTCTTCACACTTGCACATTTGATCTTCATTGATGATTGTGCTGGTGTGGATCTCAATACATCTTCATGTGAAATATTCTTCTTCCTTTTTGCCTTAGCAATTTCCAGAACTTCATCTTCAGCTCTCTGGAGATCTTTGGCAAGTTGCAACTGATGTGGCCATATGACAAGTATATCATTTGGAAGAGTGGCCCCAGTTCTGGAAGTTTCACATGGTTCCTTAGATGCTGTCAAGCTACCTTTCTTAGGCAACTTGTTTCTAATCAATCCCTTCTTCTTCTTCTGGATTGATTGTCTTTTTGAGTTCAGTTGGCTTCTATTGATTTTCATGGCTTCTTTACAAAGATCCATGGTATGACCATTCTTTCCACAGTAGAAGCACTTCTTCTTGGTGGTCCTTCTGGATGACTCACCCTTCTTGGTTTTAGAATCCAAGGACTTCTCTTCCTTTTTCAAACTCTTCTTGGGAGCATCTTCCAATTTCTTATGCTTGCTTCCCAAGGATTCTCTCTTAGCCAGGTTCAGTGATCTTCTCTTCTTTTCATCTTTGGATACAGTTGGAGATTGAAATGTATCATTTTGACCACTTTTGCAATCATCCCAGATGTTGTCAAGTAATCCAAATCTGTTAGCAGTAAACAGATGTCTCTGGACCTGTGGATGTTGCTTATTTCCTTCTGGCTTGCTCCCCCTAGGCATGGGCTTCCTTTGTGCTTTGACATTCAGTGGATTGTACTAACAATCCTTTGCATAGTGCCCATAATTATTACAACACCAACATTGACCCACAAATCTTGACCTCTTGAGTCCTTCTGATTGTTGGGTACTTTTCTTGACTTGTTGTGCTATTTCAGGAGAGCTCTGCTTCTTAACTGTCTTCATCCATATTTGTTTGGATTCATTCTTCCATCCTGCACTTTTAGTAGAAACACTTTTAGAAGCATGAGTACAAGATGGTATGGATGGTACCTTCTTTTTAGAAGTTGTTGCACTTTCACAAGAGGATGTCTTTCTTTTAGAATCATCCTTCTCAATGCATACTTGAGTAGCAACATGTCTTCTTCCAGTTGACTGGGAGGCTTTGGCTTTGGGTGATTTCTGATTTGTCAATATCACCTCTAGTTCTAAGCATTTCATGTTAAGGGAGTTCTTCTCATCCTCAACAGTTCTTAGCCTTCCTTCCCAATTTTCTTTCAGCTGATTCATCTGGTCATCATGCACCTTCTTCAATTCTTGCAATGAATTGTCCAGCTCCTTCACCAATTTGACTTTGTCTTCTAGTTGAGCATTTCTGACAACCATTGACACTTTGTGCCTCTTTTCCAGTGCATGGAAAACATCTTTGACTAACATCATAAATAATTCTTTCTCAGAAAGGCTTCTTTGCAATTCTTCAGTAGTGTCTTCATATCTTTTATTGCAAAGAGATACTGTCTCATCTTTAGCCTTCACCAGCTTTCTGAGAGTGTTGGTTATGCCAAACCTTTTAGCCAGTTGGACTTCTAGAGAATTGGCTTCATCTTCTAGCTGTAATTTTTCTTCTTGAAGATCAAGGAGGCCTGTAGCTATACACATTGCAATTTCCTTGGGGACTCTCTTCTGAAGATATTTGATTGCATTTAGAAGATTATTGTTTCTTCCATCTTCATCACAGCTAGAGCAGGCTTCATCAGAAGAATGATAAAAGGAATTGTCATCTGATGTGACTTTCACATTTATTTCCATAGAAGGAGTTTCTCTGATTGCATCAGCCTTCTTCTTCATCTTCTTTGCCTATTTCTTCATTCTGTTTTTCTGAGTCTTGGAAGATATCTCCATTTGAGGCTGTTCTTTCATTTCCTCAAATCTGCACTCCATAAAGACTCTCTTGGATCTTTTAGAGGTAACCTCCCTCTGATACCAATTGAAGTGCCCAGATCAGTGTGAATCACTGAGAGGGGGAGGGGGTGAATCAGTGATCCCTTATAACTTTTTACTAATTGATTCCTTAATCAATTAAACCTCTATGGCTGGTTAAAGCCTCGATCCACTCTTCTTGTATCTCTCACCTTTCCACGAATGATGCAGTAAATGTAAAGGCACTGGACACAAGGATTTACAAGGTTCGGCACCAAAGGCCTACATCCTTTCCATGCTCTCTCAGCATGGATTCTCCCATTATAACTTGTTAGAATTACAATGGCCGATACAGCTTCCCACCGTATCTCTCCTGAGTCCCACAGGAGGGTCTTTATACTGCTTCACACAGTGTTACCAGAGTCCCACTGGCCTGCTCCAGAATCCCACTGAAGACTTCTTCTCCCTGAGTCCCACAGGGTCTTCTCCTGGCTCCTCGAGTCGCACGAGTAGCTCTTCTTCACTTTATGTTTCTTCAAGTAACTTCAGCAGTCTGGGATAAAGACTGCTGGCCTTGCTCTTCTCTTCTGATCACTTGTGGTTGATCAGGCTCTTCTCAATCTACTGCAAACTCAGACAAACAATATCTTTCACTTCAGTCTGGCTCAGTCTCAGTTGCACACCACTGATTTAGCACTGTTCACGTGTGCACGTGCATGCATGCATGCATGCACTCCTCCTTTCCTCTTCTTGGTGCAGTAGACCCACAAAGGGTGTAGTATCTTTAAGCACACACCACCTTCTCACCTCTTCACACACTTTAATCTCTTTTGATTACACACATAAATGTGTGTTATACACTAGTGTGAGTCTTCCACTTCTTTCTTCTTCTAAGTGTGTTTACTTTTAGTGCACACACGTAGGTTCGGCCACTTCTTTAATTTGCACACAATTGTTTCACTTTAGCACACACATGAGTTGGGCCTTCACACTTCTTGTTGCACACCCTTAAATGGTCGTAGGGTGTTCCTCTTTAATTTTCACACACACACACTCAAATGAGGTGTGGTCTTCAATTCACCCACACAAGGATACGGCCTATTCAATTCTAACACACACACAAAGTGTGGTCTTCCCTTGGTGCACACAAGGCACTAAGGCCTTGGCCTTCTATTCTTTTGCACACACACAAATGTGGTGGCCTTCCTCCTTATGCACACACACGGCCACGGCCTTCCTTCTCACTTTGCACACACAAGGCATGCAAGCCTCGGGTCCCCTTCTTGTTTAGCACAAGGCAATGCCTTGGCCTTCCACTTGCACACACTGCCCGAACTCTTTTATTCTTCTTTGCACACACCCAAGGTATCCTCGGCCGTCTTCCTCCTTCACTTGGCACACAAGCAAAAGTCTCGGGTCTTCTTCAGCACACCTACTGCTCAAACATAAAATGAAGGCGCGCAAGGGGTGCGGCCAACTTCTTTTCTTTTATCGTGCAAGGACTTGGGTGCACAAGC
Organism: Viscum album; assembly: GCA_963277665.1. NCBI lineage: Eukaryota > Viridiplantae > Streptophyta > Magnoliopsida > Santalales > Viscaceae > Viscum > Viscum album. The sequence goes on from OY728144.1 coordinate 304,380,943, forward strand.
ACTCGGGTGTGCAGCGTGCAACACCACGAGGCGCGCAAGCCACAAGGGTGCAAAGACACCTTGGGCGCGCAAGCTTCTCCTGCCGCGCAAGTATGCGGGCAGGGAGAGCTCTTCCTGTCGCGCAAATAATGCACACAGGGGACTCCTCTTTCGGGCCTCGGGTGGCACCGAGAACAACAGCCGCTTAAGTGGGATGCGCGGGGCTTCAACTTCGTGAGGCAGAGCTCTCACGGGACTCGGATTTTCAACAGTCTTTCAGCAACAAGCACCGAGGTCTCGGCCTCTCTTTATATAGGCAGAGGAGAGGCGGTTCATCCGCGTGATAAATCTCAAAATCCCAAGATCTTCGGATCTTTAAAAACCTTCCAAGTTTTTGCGTTTTCCTTCACTGTTTCACGCGGGCTTCATCTCTTTTACTTTTCTCCTCGTGCATGCGATTTATAACGCATGCACGGCCTCTGTTTAACCTCAATCCATGCAAAACACGAACACCCTGTTGCCTTGGCAACTTCGTTTGCCTCGGCCTCGACCGAAATTTTCAATACATTGCATGCATGCCTATTTTCTTGCATGATTAGGTTCAGGTGGTCCAGACGAGTCCAATGGTGTCTTCGGATTCGGAAATGGTGGCCGGGAGCTCAAGAACTATGCTCGGGGAGCCACTGGTTCAGCGGAGGACGTCGGGTGGCACGGGGTGTCCTCGGCTCGAGCTCGAGGAAGAAGATAAGCCGGGAGCCGTCGGATCAGATGTTCAACGGCCTGGATCAAATCATCTCGCCGCGGATTAGATGAGCGGCTCGGATCTGGCGCGCGATCAATCGTGCGGCCAGGATCGCTTCCGCGGGAAAAATCCGCGTCCCACATCGAAACCTCTCGCGGTTAATCCGCGCTTTATCAATATGCCGCTGCCATCCAATGCTCAGTTGAATTCTCTCCCCTCCCGGTGCCGCCCCGCACCGGGTTCTCTCTGCGGGCGCGCTATGCGCCCACCTTGCTCCCTGCGGGCGCGCTCCTAGCGCCCACTATGCACACACCGGGTGCGCGGGTTTCACCACCGCGTGCCCTGCGCTCCTCCGGGCGTGCCCCAGCGCCTCTGTGGTGTCTGCGGGTGCGCCCCTGCCGCCCTGAGCTCGCCCCACGGGTTCCCCCTTGGGCGTGGCGCCTTAGGCCCACATGAGCCTTGGGGTTGAACCCACAAGGTGCCCACGGGCTGGCCATATTTTTTGGCAAGTAAAGTGTTAAACACTTTGTTAAAAAACAAAGTATCCCCATATGTAAAATGCCAAATTCCAAGCCACTTCTAGCCTTCTTCCTCATTTATCCTTCTTCCTTTCTTCTTCTTCATTTTGAAATTCCTCCATTATCTTCAACATGTATTCATCACTTATGAATGGAATTTCAAACGGTTTCTTCTTAATCTTCTTCATCTCCTCTTCCATATGTGTTCAATACTTAGGAGGGACTTCTTGAAGGTTTTTCATCTTCAACCGAACTCCTGAATCAAATAACTTCTTCAATTCTCTTTGTTGATTTAATCAGAGATCAAATTGGGACTTCTTCAGATTCACATGCACTAAGTGTTAGTGCATGGACTTCATTAAACCACTTCACCCACTTAGAAGTTGTGGATGGATCTTCTTTCATCTCCTCATGCATTGTCAGTACAATGCATGGTATTCAAACAATGTTGTGACATTGTATCATCATGATACAAGTTCTATGAACTTAAAGATCAGCTCAACAATCGTCAGATTTTACTAGAGAATGTTTCAACCACATCTCCTATGCCACTTAGTGAATCTCCTAAGTGACATGCCTCTTAGTACCATGGCCACTCTCCATTCATCACCAACACCATCACAACCTTTGTCATTCACATCTTGACTTTCCTCGACATCCATTCATTCTAAGACAACAACATGTCTCATTGACAACAACATGTCTCATTGACAACAAATGCAACACAATGCACTTCAATCTCCCCCTTTGTATTTGTTGTCAATACACTCCTTCAGCACATATGAATGGGTCAATATGTGTGCCAATATTTTCTCCCCCTTATTGGCAATCAAATGCAAAGGTGTGGTGTGGTTCACTTTCAAAAATCTCTTCCTCCCTTTGAAAAGTATTTTCTAGAAAAACACTGAGAGAGGGATGATGTCACATGTTCTTCTTTAGCAAAGAACCTTTAGTAAATCAGCTCTAAGTCTACTTGGGCTAACCCGGTGTAGAAAACAAGAGTGATATGACCAAGGAATTCAAAGCTGTCCAAAATTCACTGTACATGTGAGATCATGCTTTAGGGGTTTGAAATTTTTCAGATATATCAATGAATTGCTAAATCCTGCACACACTTCACAAAACTTATTAGAAAGTTCAGTGCAAAGATAAAGCTCCCCCTTTCATCCACTTGTCTTCAATCCATACTCCCCCTTAATTGACAAGATAAACTCAATTAAGAAACAAGGGATGAAAGTATGATTGGAATACCTTCACTTTTCTCAAGATGGTATTAATCTAAGAATGCCATCTTCTTCAGATTGGCTCCCCCTCAAGGGGTGCACTCCATTCAATCAAAACCATCCTCCAGCTGAGAATGATCATCATCTTCAATTCCCTGCATTGTTAGCACATGTAAATACCAATGTATAAGGGAATAATATGGAACCTCCTTGGTTCATTAATGTGAACAACAAGGTTGAGAAGATTCTCTCAACCGAGATGTCCCATTTTCACCAGTCTTCACACTTGCACATTTGATCTTCATTGATGATTGTGCTGGTGTGGATCTCAATACATCTTCATGTGAAATCTTCTTCTTCCTTTTTGCCTTAGCAATTGCCAGAACTTCATCTTCAGCTCTCTGGAGATCTTTGGCAAGTTGCAACTGATGTGGCCATATGACAAGTATATCATTTGGAAGAGTGGCCCCAGTTCTGGAAGTTTCACATGGTTCCTTAGATGCTGTCAAGCTACCTTTCTTAGGCAACTTGTTTTCAATCAATCCCTTCTTCTTCTTCTGGATTGATTGTCTTTTTGAGTTCAGTTGGCTTCTATTGATTTTCATGGCTTCTTTACAAAGATCCATGGTATGACCATTCTTTCCACAGTAGAAGCACTTCTTCTTGGTGGTCCTTCTGGATGACTCACCCTTCTTGGTTTTAGAATCCAAGGACTTCTCTTCCTTTTTCAAACTCTTCTTGGGAGCATCTTCCAATTTCTTATGCTTGCTTCCCAAGGATTCTCTCTTAGCCAGGTTCAGTGATCTTCTCTTCTTTTCATCTTTGGATACAGTTGGAGATTGACATGTATCATTTTGACCACTTTTGAAATCATCCCAGATGTTGTCAAGTAATCCAAATCTGTTAGCAGTAAACAGATGTCTCTGGACCTGTGGATGTTGCTTATTTCCTTCTGGCTTGCTCCCCCTAGGCATGGGCTTCCTTTGTGCTTTGACATTCAGTGGATTGTACCAACAATCCTTTGCACAGTGCCCATAATTATTACAACACCAACATTGACCCACAAATCTTGACCTCTTGAGTCCTTCTGATTGTTGGGTACTTTTCTTGACTTGTTGTGCTATTTCAGGAGAGCTCTGCTTCTTAACTGTCTTCATCCATATTTGTTTGGATTCATTCTTCCATCCTGCACTTTTAGTAGAAACACTTTTAGAAGCATGAGTACAAGATGGTATGGATGGTACCTTCTTTTTAGAAGTTGTTGCACTTTCACAAGAGGATGTCTTTCTTTTAGAATCATCCTTCTCAATGCATACTTGAGTAGCAACATGTCTTCTTCCAGTTGACTGGGAGGCTTTGGCTTTGGGTGATTGCTGATTTGTCAATATCACCTCTAGTTCTAAGCATTTCATGTTAAGGGAGTTCTTCTCATCCTCAACAGTTCTTAGCCTTCCTTCCCAATTTTCTTTCAGCTGATTCATCTGGTCATCATGCACCTTCTTCAATTCTTGCAATGAATTGTCCAGCTCCTTCACCAATTTGACTTTGTCTTCTAGTTGAGCATTTCTGACAACCATTGACACTTTGTGCCTCTTTTCCAGTCCATGGAAAACATCTTTGACTAATATCATAAATAATTCTTTCTCAGAAAGGCTTCTTTGCAATTCTTCAGTAGTGTCTTCATATCTTTTATTGCAAAGAGATACTGTCTCATCTTTAGCCTTCACCAGCTTTCTGAGAGTGTTGGTTATGCCAACCCTTTTAGCCAGTTGGACTTCTAGAGAATTGGCTTCATCTTCTAGCTGTAATTTTTCTTCTTGAAGATCAAGGAGGCCTGTAGCTATACACATTGCAATTTCCTTGGGGACTCTCTTCTGAAGATATTTGATTGCATTTAGAAGATTATTGTTTCTTCCATCTTCATCACAGCTAGAGCAGGCTTCATCAGAAGAATGAAAAAAGGAATTGTCATCTGATGTGACTTTCACATTTCTTTCCATAGAAGGAGTTTCTCTGATTGCATCAGCCTTCTTCTTCATCTTCTTTGCCTGTTTCTTCATTCTGTTTTTCTGAGTCTTGGCAGATATCTCCATTTGAGGCTGTTCTTTCATTTCCTCAAATCTGCACTCCATAAAGACTCTCTTGGATCTTTTAGAGGTAACCTCCCTCTGATACCAATTGAATTGACCAGATCAGTGTGAATCACTGAGAGGGGGAGGGGGTGAATCAGTGATCCCTTAAAAATTTTTACTAATTGATTCCTTAATCAATTAAACCTCTATGGCTGGTTAAAGCCTCGATCCACTCTTCTTGTATCTCTCACCTTTCCACGAATGATGCAGTAAATGTAAAGGCACTGGACACAAGGATTTACAAGGTTCGGCACCAAAGGCCTACATCCTTGCCATGCTCTCTCAGCATGGATTCTCCCATTATAACTTGTTAGAATTACAATGGTCGATACAACTTCCCACCGTATCTCTCCTGAGTCCCACAGGAGGGTCTTTATACTGCTTCACACAGTGTTACCAGAGTCCCACTGGCCTGCTCCAGAATCCCACTGAAGACTTCTTCTCCCTGAGTCCCACAGGGTCTTCTCCTGGCTCCTCGAGTCGCACGAGTAGCTCTTCTTCACTTTAAGTTTCTTCAAGTAACTTCAGCAGTCTGGGATAAAGACTGCTGGCCTTGCTCTTCTCTTCTGATCACTTGTGGTTGATCAGGCTCTTCTCAATCTACTGCAAACTCAGACAAACAATATCTTTCACTTCAGTATGGCTCAGTCTCAGTTGCACACCACTGATTTAGCACTGTTCACGTGTGCACGTGCATGCATGCATGCATGCACTCCTCCTTTCCTCTTCTTGGTGCAGTAGACCCACAAAGGGTGTAGTATCTTTAAGCACACACCACCTTCTCACCTCTTCACACACTTTAATCTCTTTTGATTACACACATAAATGTGTGTTATACACTAGTGTGAGTCTTCCACTTCTTTCTTCTTCTAAGTGTGTTTACTTTTAGTGCACACACCTAGGTTCAGCCACTTCTTTAATTTGCACACAATTGTTTCACTTTAGCACACACATGAGTTGGGCCTTCACACTTCTTGTTGCACACCCTTAAATGGCCGTAGGGTGTTCCTCTTTAATTTGCACACACACACACTCAAATGAGGTGTGGTCTTCAATTCACCCACACAAGGCTACAGCCTATTCAATTCTAACACACACACAAAGTGTGGTCTTCCCTTGGTGCACACAAGGCACTAAGGCCTTGGCCTTCTATTCTTTTGCACACACACAAATGTGGTGGCCTTCCTCCTTATGCACACACACGGCCACGGCCTTCCTTCTCACTTTGCACACACAAGGCATGCAAGCCTCGGGTCCCCTTCTTGTTTAGCACAAGGCAATGCCTTGGCCTTCCACTTGCACACACTGCCCGGACACTTTTATTCTTCTTTGCACACACCCAAGGTATCCTCGGCCGTCTTCCTCCTTCACTTGGCACACAAGCACAAGTCTCAGGTCTTCTTCAGCACACCTACTGCTCAAACATAAAATGAAGGCGCGCAAGGGGTGCGGCCAACTTCTTTTCTTTTATCGTGCAAGGACTTGGGTGCACAAGCACTCGGGTGTGCAGCGTGCAACACCACGAGGCGCGCAAGCCACAAGGGTGCAAAGACACCTTGGGCGCGCAAGCTTCTCCTGCCGCGCAAGTATGCGGGCTGGGAGAGCTCTTCCTGTCGCGCAAATAATGCACACAGGGGACTCCTCTTTCGGGCCTCGGGTGGCACCGAGAACAACAGCCGCGCAAGTGGGATGCGCGGGGCTTCAACTTCGCGAGGCAGAGCTCTCACGGGACTCGGATTTTCAACAGTGTTTCAGCAACAAGCACCGAGGTCTCGGCCTCTCTTTATATAGGCAGAGGAGAGGCGGTTCATCCGCGTGATAAATCTCAAAATCCCGAGATCTTCGGATCTTTAAAAACTTTCCAAGTTTTTGCGTTTTCCTTCACTGTTTCACGCGGGCTTCATCTCTTTTACTTTTCTCCTCGTGCATGCGATTTATAACGCATGCACGACCTCTGTTTAACCTCAATCCATGCAAAACACGAACACCCTGTTGCCTTGGCAACATCGTTTGCCTCGGCCTCGACCGAAATTTTCAATACATTGCATGCATGCCTATTTTCTTGCATGATTAGGTTCAGGTGGTCCAGACGAGTCCAATGGTGTCTTCGGATTCGAAAATGGTGGCCGGGAGCTCATGAACTATGCTCGGGGAGCCACTGGTTCAGCGGAGGACGTCGGGTGGCACGGGGTGTCCTCGGCTCGAGCTCGAGGAAGAAGATAAGCCGGGAGCCGTCAGATCAGATGTTCAACGGCCTGGATCAAATCATCTCGCCGCGGATTAGATGAGCGGCTCAGATCTGGCGCGCGATCAATTGTGCGGCCAGGATCGCTTCCGCGGGAAAAATCCGCGTCCCACATCGAAACCTCTCGCGGTTAATCCGCGCTTTATCAATATGCCGCTGCCATCCAATGCTCAGTTGAATTCTCTCCCCTCCCGGTGCCGCCCCGCACCGGGTTCTCTCTGCGGGCGCGCTATGCGCCCACCTTGCTCCCTGCGGGCGCGCTCCTAGCACCCACTATGCACACACCGGGTGCGCGGGCTTCACCACCGCCTGCCCTGCGCTCCTCCGGGCGTGCCCCAGCGCCTCTGTGGTGTCTGCGGGTGCGCCCCTGCCGCCCTGAGCTCGCCCCATGGGTTCCCCCTTGGGCGTGGCGCCTTAGGCCCACATGAGCCTTGGGGTTGAACCCACAAGGTGCTCACGGGCTGGCCATATTTTTTGGCAAGTAAAGTGTTAAACACTTTGTTAAAAAAAAAGTATCCCCATATGTAAAATGCCAAATTCCAAGCCACTTCTATCCTTCTTCCTCATTTATCCTTCTTCCTTTCTTCTTCTTCATTTTGAAATTCCTCCATTATCTTCAACATGTATTCATCACTTATGAATGGAATTTCAAACGGTTTCTTCTTAATCTTCTTCATCTCCTCTTCCATATGTGTTCAATACTTAGGAGGGACTTCTTGAAGGTTTTTCATCTTCAACCGAACTCCTGAATCAAATAACTTCTTCAATTCTCTTTGTTGATTTAATCAGAGATCAAATTGGGACTTCTTCAGATTCACATGCACTAAGTGTTAGTGCATGGACTTCATTAAACCACTTCACCCACTTAGAAGTTGTGGATGGATCTTCTTTCATCTCCTCATGCATTGTCAGTACAATGCATGGTCTTCAAACAATGTTGTGACATTGTATCATCATGATACAAGTTCTATGAACTTAAAGATCAGCTCAACAATCGTCAGATTTTACTAGAGAATGTTTCAACCACATCTCCTATGCCACTTAGTGAATCTCCTAAGTGACATGCCTCTTAGTACCATGCCCACTCTCCATTCATCACCAACACCATCACAACCTTTGTCATTCACATCTTGACTTTCCTCGACATCCATTCATTCTAAGACAACAACATGTCTCATTGACAACAACATGTCTCATTGACAACAAATGCAACACAATGCACTTCAATCTCCCCCTTTGTATTTGTTGTCAATACACTCCTTCAGCACATATGAATGGGTCAATATGTGTGCCAATATTTTCTCCCCCTTATTGGCAATCAAATGCAAAGGTGTGGTGTGGTTCACTTTCAAAAATCTCTTCCTCCCTTTGAAAAGTATTTTCTTGAAAAACACTGAGAGAGGGATGATGTCACATGTTCTTCTTTAGCAAAGAACCTTTAGTAAATCGGCTCTAAGTCTACTTGGGCTAACCCGGTGTAGAAAACAAGAGTGATATGACCAAGGAATTCAAAGCTGTCCAAAATTCACTGTACATGTGAGATCATGCTTTAGGGGTTTGAAATTTTTCAGATATATCAATGAATTGCTAAATCCTGCACACACTTCACAAAACTTATTAGAAAGTTCAGTGCAAAGATAAAGCTCCCCCTTTCATCCACTTGTCTTCAATCCATACTCCCCCTTAATTGACAAGATAAACTCAATTAAGAAACAAGGGATGAAAGTATGATTGGAATACCTTCACTTTTCTCAAGATGGTATTAATCTAAGAATGCCATCTTCTTCAGATTGGCTCCCCCTCAAGGGGTGCACTCCATTCAATCAAAACCATCCTCCAGCTGAGAATGATCATCATCTTCAATTCCCTGCATTGTTAGCACATGTAAATACCAATGTATAAGGGAATAAGATGGAACCTCCTTGGTTCATTAATGTGAACAACAAGGTTGAGAAGATTCTCTCAACCGAGATGTCCCATTTTCACCAGTCTTCACACTTGCACATTTGATCTTCATTGATGATTGTGCTGGTGTGGATCTCAATACATCTTCATGTGAAATATTCTTCTTCCTTTTTTCCTTAGCAATTTCCAGAACTTCATCTTCAGCTCTCTGGAGATCTTTGGCAAGTTGCAACTGATGTGGCCATATGACAAGTATATCATTTGGAAGAGTGGCCCCAGTTCTGGAAGTTTCACATGGTTCCTTAGATGCTGTCAAGCTACCTTTCTTAGGCAACTTGTTTCTAATCAATCCCTTCTTCTTCTTCTGGATTGATTGTCTTTTTGAGTTCAGTTGGCTTCTATTGATTTTCATGGCTTCTTTACAAAGATCCATGGTATGACCATTCTTTCCACAGTAGAAGCACTTCTTCTTGGTGGTCCTTCTGGATGACTCACCCTTCTTGGTTTTAGAATCCAAGGACTTCTCTTCCTTTTTCAAACTCTTCTTGGGAGCATCTTCCAATTTCTTATGCTTGCTTCCCAAGGATTCTCTCTTAGCCAGGTTCAGTGATCTTCTCTTCTTTTCATCTTTGGATACAGTTGGAGATTGAAATGTATCATTTTGACCACTTTTGCAATCATCCCAGATGTTGTCAAGTAATCCAAATCTGTTAGCAGTAAACAGATGTCTCTGGACCTGTGGATGTTGCTTATTTCCTTCTGGCTTGCTCCCCCTAGGCATGGGCTTCCTTTGTGCTTTGACATTCAGTGGATTGTACTAACAATCCTTTGCACAGTGCCCATAATTATTACAACACCAACATTGACCCACAAATCTTGACCTCTTGAGTCCTTCTGATTGTTGGGTACTTTTCTTGACTTGTTGTGCTATTTCAGGAGAGCTCTGCTTCTTAACTGTCTTCATCCATATTTGTTTGGATTCATTCTTCCATCCTGCACTTTTAGTAGAAACACTTTTAGAAGCATGAGTACAAGATGGTATGGATGGTACCTTCTTTTTAGAAGTTGTTGCACTTTCACAAGAGGATGTCTTTCTTTTAGAATCATCCTTCTCAATGCATACTTGAGTAGAAACATGTCTTCTTCCAGTTGACTGGGAGGCTTTGGCTTTGGGTGATTTCTGATTTGTCAATATCACCTCTAGTTCTAAGCATTTCATGTTAAGGGAGTTCTTCTCATCCTCAACAGTTCTTAGCCTTCCTTCCCAATTTTCTTTCAGCTGATTCATCTGGTCATCATGCACCTTCTTCAATTCTTGCAATGAATTGTCCAGCTCCTTCACCAATTTGACTTTGTCTTCTAGTTGAGCATTTCTGACAACCATTGACACTTTGTGCCTCTTTTCCAGTGCATGGAAAACATCTTTGACTAACATCATAAATAATTCTTTCTCAGAAAGGCTTCTTTGCAATTCTTCAGTAGTGTCTTCATATCTTTTATTGCAAAGAGATACTGTCTCATCTTTAGCCTTCACCAGCTTTCTGAGAGTGTTGGTTATGCCAAACCTTTTAGCCAGTTGGACTTCTAGAGAATTGGCTTCATCTTCTAGCTGTAATTTTTCTTCTTGAAGATCAAGGAGGCCTGTAGCTATACACATTGCAATTTCCTTGGGGACTCTATTCTGAAGATATTTGATTGCATTTAGAAGATTATTGTTTCTTCCATCTTCATCACAGCTAGAGCAGGCTTCATCAGAAGAATGATAAAAGGAATTGTCATCTGATGTGACTTTCACATTTATTTCCATAGAAGGAGTTTCTCTGATTGCATCAGCCTTCTTCTTCATCTTCTTTGCCTATTTCTTCATTCTGTTTTTCTGAGTCTTGGAAGATATCTCCATTTGAGGCTGTTCTTTCATTTCCTCAAATCTGCACTCCATAAAGACTCTCTTGGATCTTTTAGAGGTAACCTCCCTCTGATACCAATTGAAGTGCCCAGATCAGTGTGAATCACTGAGAGGGGGAGGGGGTGAATCAGTGATCCCTTATAACTTTTTACTAATTGATTCCTTAATCAATTAAACCTCTATGGCTGGTTAAAGCCTCGATCCACTCTTCTTGTATCTCTCACCTTTCCACGAATGATGCAGTAAATGTAAAGGCACTGGACACAAGGATTTACAAGGTTCGGCACCAAAGGCCTACATCCTTGCCATGCTCTCTCAGCATGGATTCTCCCATTATAACTTGTTAGAATTACAATGGCCGATACAGCTTCCCACCGTATCTCTCCTGAGTCCCACAGGAGGGTCTTTATACTGCTTCACACAGTGTTACCAGAGTCCCACTGGCCTGCTCCAGAATCCCACTGAAGACTTCTTCTCCCTGAGTCCCACAGGGTCTTCTCCTGGCTCCTCGAGTCGCACGAGTAGCTCTTCTTCACTTTATGTTTCTTCAAGTAACTTCAGCAGTCTGGGATAAAGACTGCTGGCCTTGCTCTTCTCTTCTGATCACTTGTGGTTGATCAGGCTCTTCTCAATCTACTGCAAACTCAGACAAACAATATCTTTCACTTCAGTCTGGCTCAGTCTCAGTTGCACACCACTGATTTAGCACTGTTCACGTGTGCACGTGCATGCATGCATGCATGCACTCCTCCTTTCCTCTTCTTGGTGCAGTAGACCCACAAAGGGTGTAGTATCTTTAAGCACACACCACCTTCTCACCTCTTCACACACTTTAATCTCTTTTGATTACACACATAAATGTGTGTTATACACTAGTGTGAGTCTTCCACTTCTTTCTTCTTCTAAGTGTGTTTACTTTTAGTGCACACACGTAGGTTCGGCCACTTCTTTAATTTGCACACAATTGTTTCACTTTAGCACACACATGAGTTGGGCCTTCACACTTCTTGTTGCACACCCTTAAATGGCCGTAGGGTGTTCCTCTTTAATTTTCACACACACACACTCAAATGAGGTGTGGTCTTCAATTCACCCACACAAGGCTACGGCCTATTCAATTCTAACACACACACAAAGTGTGGTCTTCCCTTGGTGCACACAAGGCACTAAGTCCTTGGCCTTCTATTCTTTTGCACACACACAAATGTGGTGGCCTTCCTCCTTATGCACACACACGGCCACGGCCTTCCTTCTCACTTTGCACACACAAGGCATGCAAGCCTCGGGTCCCCTTCTTGTTTAGCACAAGGCAATGCCTTGGCCTTCCACTTGCACACACTGCCCGAACTCTTTTATTCTTCTTTGCACACACCCAAGGTATCCTCGGCCGTCTTCCTCCTTCACTTGGCACACAAGCAAAAGTCTCGGGTCTTCTTCAGCACACCTACTGCTCAAACATAAAATGAAGGCGCGCAAGGGGTGCGGCCAACTTCTTTTCTTTTATCGTGCAAGGACTTGGGTGCACAAGCACTCGGGTGTGCAGCGTGCAACACCACGAGGCGCGCAAGCCACAAGGGTGCAAAGACACCTTGGGCGCGCAAGCTTCTCCTGCCGCGCAAGTATGCGGGCAGGGAGAGCTCTTCCTGTCACGCAAATAATGCACACAGGGGACTCCTCTTTCGGGCCTCGGGTGGCACCGAGAACAACAGCCGCTTAAGTGGGATGCGCGGGGCTTCAACTTCGTGAGGCAGAGCTCTCACGGGACTCGGATTTTCAACAGTCTTTCAGCAACAAGCACCGAGGTCTCGGCCTCTCTTTATATAGGCAGAGGAGAGGCGGTTCATCCGCGTGATAAATCTCAAAATCCCAAGATCTTCGGATCTTTAAAAACCTTCCAAGTTTTTGCGTTTTCCTTCACTGTTTCACGCGGGCTTCATCTCTTTTACTTTTCTCCTCGTGCATGCGATTTATAACGCATGCACGGCCTCTGTTTAACCTCAATCCATGCAAAACACGAACACCCTGTTGCCTTGGAAACTTCGTTTGCCTCGGCCTCGACCGAAATTTTCAATACATTGCATGCATGCCTATTTTCTTGCATGATTAGGTTCAGGTGGTCCAGACGAGTCCAATGGTGTCTTCGGATTCGGAAATGGTGGCCGGGAGCTCAAGAACTATGCTCGGGGAGCCACTGGTTCAGCGGAGGACGTCGGGTGGCACGGGGTGTCCTCGGCTCGAGCTCGAGGAAGAAGATAAGCCGGGAGCCGTCGGATCAGATGTTCAACGGCCTGGATCAAATCATCTCGCCGCGGATTAGATGAGCGGCTCGGATCTGGCGCGCGATCAATCGTGCGGCCAGGATCGCTTCCGCGGGAAAAATCCGCGTCCCACATCGAAACCTCTCGCGGTTAATCCGTGCTTTATCAATATGCCGCTGCCATCCAATGCTCAGTTGAATTCTCTCCCCTCCCGGTGCCGCCCCGCACCGGGTTCTCTCTGCGGGCGCGCTATGCGCCCACCTTGCTCCCTGCGGGCGCGCTCCTAGCGCCCACTATGCACACACCGGGTGCGCGGGCTTCACCACCGCGTGCCCTGCGCTCCTCCGGGCGTGCCCCAGCGCCTCTGTGGTGTCTGCGGGTGCGCCCCTGCCGCCCTGAGCTCGCCCCACGGGTTCCCCCTTGGGCGTGGCGCCTTAGGCCCACATGAGCCTTGGGGTTGAACCCACAAGGTGCTCACGGGCTGGCCATATTTTTTTGGCAAGTAAAGTGTTAAACACTTTGTTAAAAAACAAAGTATCCCCATATGTAAAATGCCAAATTCCAAGCCACTTCTAGCCTTCTTCCTCATTTATCCTTCTTCCTTTCTTCTTCTTCATTTTGAAATTCCTCCATTATCTTCAACATGTATTCATCACTTATGAATGGAATTTCAAACGGTTTCTTCTTAATCTTCTTCACCTCCTCTTCCATATGTGTTCAATACTTAGGAGGGACTTCTTGAAGGTTTTTCATCTTCAACCGAACTCCTGAATCAAATAACTTCTTCAATTCTCTTTGTTGATTTAATCAGAGGTCAAATTGGGACTTCTTCAGATTCACATGCACTAAGTGTTAGTGCATGGACTTCATTAAACCACTTCACCCACTTAGAAGTTGTGGATGGATCTTCTTTCATCTCCTCATGCATTGTCAGTACAATGCATGGTCTTCAAACAATGTTGTGACATTGTATCATCATGATACAAGTTCTATGAACTTAAAGATCAGCTCAACAATCGTCAGATTTTACTAGAGAATGTTTCAACCACATCTCCTATGCCACTTAGTGAATCTCCTAAGTGACATGCCTCTTAGTACCATGGCCACTCTCCATTCATCACCAACACCATCACAACCTTTGTCATTCACATCTTGACTTTCCTCGACATCCATTCATTCTAAGACAACAACATGTCTCATTGACAACAACATGTCTCATTGACAACAAATGAAACACAATGCACTTCAATGTAAAATAGGTATAATTTTCTAGTTTTGGAATTTAATGTTATTAACTAACAAATAATTTTAATTGGTTCAATGTATTATTATTATTTCACACATGATGACGAATCATTAGATAACATGTTAATGATAATCAAATAGATTAATTTTATTGGTTTCTCAATCGTACTGAACTAGTTTCAATATATTATTTAGTATCATGAATATATAATGGATCCATAGAATTACATAATATATAAAAAAATATTTTATAATCTAGTTCAACCATAAAAGTGTTTTCATGACTAGACTTGGAGGAGAAATTGAAAAATGAAAGTTATTCATCCACGATGGTTGTAGAACGACACCTCACAGATGATGATTTCTATTTTAAAATGAAATAGAGAATGAGTAATGAGATTGATAATGGATATTAAATTAACATGATATCATTATATTATATAGATGAAACTGTATTTATCATGATTTTCTACATATAGGAGGTGAGGATAGAGTAAAAAAAGAAAAAAATTGAAAATGAAATTATAAGAAAAAGGATGAGGGTTTACCTCTTGAATTACCCTCCCTGAGAACCCCCTTAGGGAATTCTGTTTTGGTATTTTGGAATGTCTAAGAGCTCCTTGATGATGGGGGAGACAAAGGAAGATTATTTGGGTAGATGTTTGAAAATATTAAAGTCATATTGGTGTGAGGAGAAGAGTGAGTGAGGGGTGGTATTTATAGTGGAAGAGATGAGTGATTTTGGAATATTTTAATCATTAGTTTATTATTAGGGATAAAGATAATGAATTATTTGAGAATTATCATCCAATATTTTAAATTAATTATGTTTAGTTATAGATTATGGTTTTTTAATCAGTCATCACTCAAGTAATAGTCTATTTAACATATAATTTATTTATTCTAGACACTATTGTATTTTACTATCCTTGAAAAATTCATGTTTTTTAGAAAAATCTAAAAAATTACCCTAACCATTTTTTGACATGTAGAATTAAAAAAATGATATCTATTTCATGAAAATAATTCTTTAAATATGAGAAATTTAAATTTTCTTATTAAAAACATCATTTACTAAAAGAAATATAATTTCTAAAATTAAAATCAATTTTATAACACTCGGGAATATTAACTATAGTCTCATAAAATTATCATAAAATCATAAGATAACAAAATATGGATTTTTGAATAAATTTTGTAAAAAATATGTTCATTTAAATAATTTTATTAATTATAAAATTGTAATTAAATATTAATGACTAGAAAAATACCAACACTTAATTAATAATATTTTAAATATTCATTTACTTATAATTATATGATTCTTTCACTTATGAGATGACTAAATTTTATTTATACGTTCATGGATGAGGTTAATATTTATTTGGTCAATATACTATTCGTAAGGGTTATTTTATTATTCATAAGGTAAAGTTTCAATTTCATTAGTACAGGTTCCTTAACTTATAGAAATAACATTTATTTCATTCATTATGCATTTGTAAAGTGTGTTTTGTATTCTTATTGTGGTTTTATGAGATTTATAATATATAATATAAACATAGTAAGGTAAATATAATTGATAGAATAATGGTTCGTTATAATCAAATTATTGGGTCAAACAAATGTTTTGGTGGTGAATAAATAAATAGTTAATTAATAATATTGTTTCTATTTTAATAGTGGGTTCCCTATACCCTACTTAAATAGTTATTTTTTATTACCATATAATATATATACAATGTTATACAATATTTAAACTTACCATAATACTTTTGATATTTCTAATTACACTTTTTATATGATAATTAAAATATATTATTTGTTATGGGGGTTCATAAGCAGGGATACATATTCTCATGAATTTCACACTTAGTTATCTCGAGTAGATGAGAAAATGACAGACTGACCTTCCAATAGGAACACCACATGTTTCAAGTGTCATCAGTTTTTCCGATCCACAAACATGTGTATTGGTATCCCAATTTGAGATCATTATCAATTTCTACCATTTGATTTTTTTTTTATGAATATAATAAAAAATGTCATTGAATTCATTGTGAGGAAGATTTTGTTGGGCGTTTTTTTGTGGAATGACATTAGTTGAATAATCAAGATAGATTTTGTCTCTTCTGAGTTAAGGAAGTGATATCTCGGGCTAGTTGATTATAAGGATAATACCTTTACCAAATCCATGGACATGGTAGAATTATTTAATAATATCTAGTAAGGTCATAAAAATAATAAAGTAAGAAACTATGATGATACGAAGTATGTGTTATGATTTATCAGATATTGTGGGGAAAATAGATTATACCAAACAATGTGTGTTTGTAAGAAGGTTTTCATTATAATGACAACTCCTTATCTCATTAGGGGACTATATAGGTTGTTAAAATCCTCTCATATTCTATGAATAATATTCAATACTATCATGATAAAGTAATATAGTGTCACACACAATATCATGTTCAAAAGGCGCATTATTCTGATAAATATGAGTTTATGACATGGTGGGACCCACGACGTGGTCCATGATCTGTATGAGAATATATGATCACTAACGAATAAATAAATTCATATATTTCATGTTTAAAATAAATGGTATTGAGTTTATTTGAAAAATGTGTTTAAATGTATTAAAGTAACAAATGGAAAAAAATTATACAAATGAATATTATTTTAATATTTAGGGTTTGTTAAATAATTTTGTAAATATCAAGCCGAGTTAGTAGATCAGTTCTATCAAATAATATATTTATTATATTAAAAATGTGATAAAAATATAAATGATATCTTTTATTGAAGTGTGTTTTCCAGGATAGATAGATTTTTGTATTGGTGATCATTGATACATTGAAGTCATTATCAGATAACCATGCTAGCACCATAAATTCCATTATCGATGATCCTATATATTTTTAAAGAACATGTGAAAAATATATAGTTATTAAACCTCAGATTCAATGAGAAATGATAGTAATGGATGCGTTGATGTTGAGTATGGTTTAATATTGAACCACATATTTTTGGTTTATTTTGTAATTAAAGTTCATAACGTTAAGATCCTTGGGAAATTATTGTGGTTGTGTTTTTTTGGTGATGATGTACTTACGTTAATCGCCGGTTACATTTTTCAATATCCTTCCCATTTACATCCATTATATTCTTTAGTACATTCAATTGGAAATAGTGAGAACACGTGATGACTTGATCCATTGAAAAAATTAAAATTTAATTTAATTTTTATAGAGGGAATCATTGTGGTCCCAATGCCACAAAATATGTATCAATCCAATTTTAGACGACCAAGTTGTGACCATAAAAAAAATAATTCAGATTGAAATTGGAATTTTTTTCATGTATAAATTGAAGAATATATATTAATAAATATATTTAAATTTATACCTTTAATATATTGATGGTGGTTTTTCTGGTGAACTTTAGATTTTCAACAAGTTATTTTTGGTCAAAATAGTGTTTTCTGGTGTTCCCTCGTTTTTGACAAAAAATGTGGAATTTATTTTAATTTTTTTATACAATTCATCAAAATCCTATCGGTTTAGGTTTAAAATTTGTTTATTATTTTAATTAGGGGGATTAAATATATAATTGGGGTGGCCTTCGAAGAATGACAAAATAATAAAAAAAGTATTAAAAATAATAGTTGTTAGGAATGTGGTTAGGGCACTCGTAGGTCAGAAAACTGAGGAATATATAAATAGGGATCCCAAAATTAGGATATTGAAGGGTTGGCACTAAACTTTATTTGAGAAATAAAATGGAAAATCCACAAATCACACTAGCTTCAGCAGGATAAAACAAGATATGCAATAGTCCCCCTTACTCTCTAACGATGACACAACATTGGCTCTCCTTAATCACCATCATCTACTTCTAGACCTCCCACAGTGTGAGACTGAAATAGTAGTCTCTTAGGAGATCCTTCAAACCTACCTCCATGTGTTTTTTATAAACATCCCCGTCAGAGATACCCACACCACGCTAAACACCTGATCCCCATAGTCTAATTATTAGTGCACTTCTCCATCGCCTGTATCAGCTCATACTTAATAATGTGTCATCAATTATTTCACTCTAAGTCTACACGAGTCATAATTTATTTGGAAAACAATAGGATTTGATTTATGAAATAATTTTTTCCTCTACCAACAGATCCTGATACCACATGAAATAAGAACTCATACACTTATCATCAATACAAATCCAATTTTAGTAAAGTATGATTATTTTTAATGATATATAAAAATATTATTATAACAATCAACTTAAAACTCATGGACTAAAATTAAAAAATAGATAAAAAACATTCATCTATAAAAATAAGGATAATAATCCTTTAAACTCATCCATAATAGAACTTTTCTTATGTCTTTGATTAATTCAATTACAACCCCTTTCTATTGATTTTATTTTTTTCTTATAAAAGGAAGAGAGATTAAAAAACATTCCTCTTTCAATAACATGATCTTCTTAAACATAATATAGTTGTTAGTTTTGATTCTAATTGATATACTAATTCTAGTTGTAATTTCATATTTCTTTATTTACCTCCCCCTCAAGGGAAACACCATTAAACATTATTTTTTAAAACATATATGACTTCACTAGGGATGTTCTTCTTCAATAGTTATTCTTTCGGATTCCAATAATTTGTTAAAACCATGATTATATATTCTTTATACTTATTTCCATGGATATTCAAATACATTATTAAAATTCATCAATGATGACCCTCATCCATACCTCATAAGAATAGATAAATTAATCAATTATGAAGGAAATATGGTGGATCTTCCTCACTTCATAATTTGAATAGAGGTTGAGGTTATTTATCAATGAAGTTGGTCCAGTTCTTTAAGTATTCATGATTGTATATCTGAACGTCTTTTCTAATTTATATATTGCATTATGGATTTCTTTACATTATATTTTAATTTTTGTGGAGATTTTTTTCCTTATTGGCCTTCATGGATGGTAAAATATTAACCTTATTAAGGATTATTTCTTATTATAAAAGAATATTAAATCAATATTTTTCATAATGTCCATAATTTTATCACGTGATAGATGTATTTCAACAGTAAAACCTTCTAGTGAAGATTTGATACCAGTAGAAATTATGTCCTTTAATAACATCTAATTATGAATCTTCTCAAAATTGGCCAAATGAACTTCTAATTCCATACATCTTATATTTATAATTTTCTAATTTTCAATCATAATCATCTACTCTTCAAAAATATCCATTATTCATTCAAAATATTCATCATGCAATTTTTTTTAAACATAGAATCATGTTCAATGATTTTTGGATTCAAATCATTGAGATCATTAATATAAATCAAATTTTCTTGATGTTCATGGATCTTTTCATCCAGATTATTAATATTTATTAATTAATTTAAACATATTATTTATTATACATATATAGATAATAATACTAAGTAAAAATATGAATAACCAAAATAAATTATTGATTTTTGTAGATAATTTGATAATAGTAAAACACTTATTAAAAAAATATAACTCTATAATTGATAATCATAAGGGACATACAAAATGTATCATAAATCATAAATAAACCTAATATATGCATATGGCGTGAATGATTCTCCATCCCATATCCAATCATATACTACATGCATCCAAATTGTACTTGTCTATTTCTGAGCTCTGGTATACGTTGTGCATCATCATCAGTATCCACCTCCACACCCTTATATGTGATTGGTGGTGGATGTACAGTCTCACCACATGTAACCTATCATGTATCTAATGATAGTGGATGCTAGATGGATCTCTCACCAAAATTGGAACAAGATAGTTGTTGTGTTGAAAATTTCTGTAATAAAGCATCTAGGTCAGTCTAGTCATCATCTATATCTACTTGTGGATGAGTCTGAGAAGCTGGAGGAACATCTGACTGATCATGCTAAACACCCTCCTTTTATGGAACAACAACATCTTATTGATCAAGATGAACACCCTTATCCTATTGAATAACAACATCCACAATAGGTTCATTAACCCTGTAATGCATCTATATGAGACTCAGAAGGCTCTACATCCTCTTCAACAGGTGGTGGATCAAAGAAAAAGACACGATAAATCTTTTCCAATGAAGGAAGAAACATTGTCACAAGGCTGTGAAAATATTCTAGGTCCAATACAACTCTCTCTACTAGATCATACATGTGAAGTAGATGAAAAATACGAGCATCCTACGAAAAACAAATTCCATTGTTATGTAATATGAATAAAAAATATGTTGAACAGTGGAAGGAAGAATGTATAACAACTCATGAAAGCTCTATTTTTATAACGTAAGAAATCTAACTAGGGAACTTCTTTATCAGGATGCATAATCCATTTGATCCACCAAATTTAAATGTATTGTACCCACCCTTTGCAAAAGGGACTCGTGTCATTTTTTCCATAAATCTATATATCTGGAATGTTATATCTTCCAATAAAAATCTCTCTTCCCTAACATCATCCTGGAAGGCAGTGAAGCTAACTAACTGGGTGGGTTAGGAATAAGCTAAAATAATCCAAACTACCTCATAACTGTAGTAGTATAATGCCACAAGACTATATGAAAGTGAATCAATGGAACCATGTAGGATTCAGTAGCAAGAATCACTATAGAATATGGTGTAAGACTCTAGATGATATCATATGTAAATTCAATCTAGGTAGTAAGAAAGAAAAAATAAATAATCAGTTTACAAATGAATAGATGTACAGTAAAGAATAATGATTTAACAATATAAATAATAATAACTTACATCATGTGGTTGAATATTGTCCAACATAAGTCTGTAGGTGTGGATGTCATGTCTAGGGGAATATGAATGTCGATGTGCCTAACTCCACCTGTATGTAATAGTTTCATATTTACATCTCATAATAGAAATTTATACAATTAAGTTAGATATTATAAGGCAGGAATAAAATAACAACATCAATGAGGAGCCTCTACTACAATATCAACTAGGAATGGCACACAAGCATGTAAAGATAAACAAGGTATGTGCTCCCATATCCGCAACATTAGAAGAACCATAAATCCCATGATCTACATCTTATCGATGTGGCATGTATGTTCTAGAGATGAAGACCCCAAGCTATATAAGCCTGCGTCATCCAAATCCTCAAAAAAGGTAAATACATTAGGGGTATGAAATTAGTGGAGTGATCAGCAAAAAAGTGTGCCACCGATCATCCTCAAAATATATGTACTTGAAAATCACAGCATGGTGATCTCATAAGAATCTTGTTATAAATGTGTGAAGTGTTTTTTTCACCAAGGAATGCATAATATACCACCAATGATGGTCCTTCCATCATTGAAGACCTCTATTCCCAGTAATCTATGAACATTCTTGGGAAAATCTGGTCCGACTTGGTTGGTCAAAGCTACAATGTCAATGGAGAATCCCAACATAATGGAAACATCCAACAGGGTATATCCATCTCTCCCTCTCTAAAATTGAATATATATGACTATGTCGTTTATATATCTATAAATGCTTCAATGAGATGATGATAGATAAATGTGATGTCGTATATCGTGACACCATATAATCTAGCATGATTTAGATGTGGGATTATAGTAGGTGGTGGTGAGGTATGATAGAAATAGTGATATCTGTGTTCACTTAAAGGAGTTGTAGGACATCCCTCTAAAATAAGTGGTGATACATGAGAAGCTAGGAATGTGAGAAATAAAAACGATGGCATCTACACAAATTATATCATAGTATCTTTTTATAGTTAATTCAATAAAAATAATAAACTTTTATTTAATAAATATCTACATTTAAAAAATGAAAAATGATTGGTTTAATATTTCTGATTTATGATTTCTTTTTCTGTGTGTGGATTTGTGTCTTTGTAACATATAGAAGCATGATATATTTATTTTCTTTCTAGGTTTATTTTTTTATCTAGTTTTGAATCAAAAAATTATTTGGTATAAAATCTAGAAATGAGACAAACCAAAATTGAAACATGTTAGAAATGGAGAATGTTATAAATAAAAGGATTCAATACAAAAACGTCCACATAGAAAACAGAATATACATATTCATGATTCAATACAAAGACTCAATCATGGACGATGGGATATGGATCTCTGTCTTGCCACATAGGGATATCTCTTATGAGTATGCCATTTTGTGTGACTAATACTTATTTGTATTCTCCATCCTCATTTCTGAGGCCAACACAACTCATTTCTGATTCAAGTTGACTTTTTTATTCCTCAGGCCCAAAACCTTGTATTATGAAGACAATAATTTTTTAAAAAAAAATCGTGAAAATATCATTCACAAAAACAAAACCAACTTATAAAACCTAGAAATATTAGGGATGACGGTCATCTAATCAGCAGGTAATGAGATAGAAGGAAAGTCACCAACAGGCATCCAAACTGCACTACCACAGCTAACAAAGTTCTTATCTGATACAATGGGTAAACATATGGATCCCATGAAATATTTATGGTAGAAAAAGCTATGATAACATTAGAACATAGATATCTCAATGCCTGAAATTTTCCACAATCATAGTACATGTTATCCAACATCACCAAAATCACTCAACCACTAGTGTATGTAGCCCGATCATAGCATTCTATTACCTGAAAGATCATATTTACCCTATAAGAGTCTTGAACACTCCATTTGAAGCCTCCTTCAGTATCTGATCAATATCAATTTGGAAATGCTGAGTATAACACATTCCATTTTCTATCCTCTAATTGACCTTTTGGGATCAGTTATCAAAGTAGTGAACACATCTATAAAATGTCTCATGTACTAACCCTATTAATAACTATTTTCACACACCCTTAAAGTCCCCATTTATACAGTTCACTATATTATTGGTCATATGCCCATATCTTCTACCCCGATCATATGCCAATGAAAATTTTTCCTATTAAATATGCATCATATATTTAGACACAAATTCCTCAGTAGTTCAAATCTCTTCAAGTCATAAATCAAACTTTTTTGATGGATAATATGCTACAACCATAAAAGAATAATATATTAAAATGGATATTAATTTTTTTTAAAAAAATAATGTTTTGAAAAACATAACCGACTTGAGGATCACCTTCTTTATGGCCTAATCTCTGAAATTCTTATTCACATAACATGAAATATGTCTAATGATATAACGATGATAAGAATTCAAATTTGTCTATGAAACCCCATTACTATCCATGACCTCTATAATCGGTCGATGGAGATCATATATCTGACACATACCTTGGTTCTGTGGGACATAAATGCATAAACAAGCCAAAGACCAGCCCCAACATTGAAAATTATTATTTCAAAAAATTATAAAAGAAAATGGAAGAGGAGAATGATTACCATATTGTTTGGAAGTAATTAGTAGAACACCTGTATACATTCCACACAAGAAAGTTTCGTCGACCCGAATAAAATGTTTTTCAATAAGGAAACATAGTGATGTATTGCCTGAATGCCCAAAAAAGCCTATTGAACATCACCTTTGATCGATCAACTTGATGATTGGGGGATACATACTCAATAATGTCCAAATGATGAAAAATATGATTGTTGATAGATAAAAATTCCATAAGCTATGGAAACATTGCATTGGATTCATCCCTATCAAAATACACTTTTATAATTTACTTCTATTTTTCATTTCATTCATTTTTCTATGATATATTATAGTTATACAAATGTTGAATTATTTCCTTAACAAGGGAAATGTGAATATCCTAACATGTTTGTGTCATCTCAAAAATAAAATTTGACATAAACTCTGCATCAAGGGAATAGTGATCCTATGATAATCCTGGATGCACAAACCTTTGTGGCCCTTCTAATTTTGTTATTCTCCAACATGGAAAAAATTTATCAAATATTTCCCTTCATCAAAATTTACATTCTGGCCCATATTTCTCACAAAGAATGATATATTTTTTATTTTTTGATTCATAAACCACAAATGTGAAATGTCTCTCAATGTGGTATTTCTTTATCACATTTTTCATGGCCAGTTTAGTTTCAAACTCCTGCCTGAAATAGATGGAGTTATCAATTGATGCAGACGTATTCTCTATAATTATAGCGAATTCAGAAGCGGTTGTAATGACATCCCAATCAAAATGTGGTGCATGATACATTTTTTAACTAAGGAACTCAATAATGAGGTATTATTACCACTAAATGGTGGATGTCATGGAAACACCTCTTTTAAAAGAAGCATAGAAGGTTCATTCGGCACATCACCCTCACCCACATCGTATCCTGATAGCTCCCTATATTCATCTTCCTCAAATAAATTTTCATTTATTATATCATCACACAAAGGGATATAATATGCATTTCCTTCAAAAAATTGATCATATTCTTCATAGTTTACCTATATCACTAGAGTAATATGAGAAATAGGTAATGAAAAAGACTGATGTAAAGGAACAACTTCTACAGAGCTCACAAAACACGGTTCTGTATTAGTCAGTTACACAACATCTATATCAGAAATCACCACATACAACTCCATCAAACCATTATCTCACTACTATCTAAATACAGAAGATTTGTTTATACAATCATCATCATCATTGATGTGCCATAAACGTTCAAGATGTTGTAGATGTCAATATGTTGTTAAAGCAATGGATTGATTGGCCCTCAGTTTTAACCGAAAATGAATCTTATTGTGAACTTCATCCAATGTTATACAACTATGAAGATTGACCACTCTGGTAGGTGGCACACTATAACTAAATTCGTACTCGATATAAATGGACACACCATTGAAATATATTTTCACAGAAATTATTACCTAAAAAATATTGAAAAAAATATTTTATACTACATCGAAATTTTACATAATTTTAATTGGTTCTGAATAATTGAATTTATCTAGAGACTTTTTTATGTATTGAATTATCACTATTGAGGTATAGTGATCGTGGTATTATTACGAAAGAATATTGAATATAACATTATATATTTTAATTACTTATGAATAAATAATCATGACACGATCTTAACACAAATGATTAGTTTATCATTATCTAATAGAATAAATGAAACCTATGGTTGGACTCCTAGAGTCTCTATTATCAAATAATTCATTAACTGGTAATCACCTTTAAAATTACAATGCCTGTTGTAGATTTTTTGTTCTCGAATGTTTCTTCTAGGAGAATTCTTTAGGAACGCCTCTTCAGGGACGCCTCTTGTTGATTACCTTTTAATTTCAATTCTAGTAACATGCAAGTGAGGGGGTATAGGGTTATGAAATACACAACTGTTTTTTGGAGAACATGATGGTACTTACATACTTAGTCAGAGATGACTCACATGTCATCAATGTAGAAAAATAAATTCAATTATTATAAATTAAATAACCACATTGAAAAAATAAGATAGGAAATTTCAATCATGCATTGGTCAGCCAACTCAAGATCAGTCATCACACAACTTGTCATGTTTTTTGGTATACTTATTATATTAAACATATTATATAACTTTATATATTACATGATGAAATATATATTAAATATCTACACCTATTTTCCAAAAATTTATCTTTTCAATACGTATGTGTGTCTGTATATATATATATATATATTAATAACATTTATTAAATTTAATTATAACTAATATAATTTACATTTACATAACAACCATTTACAATAATGAACACTTATGTTATTTTCAATTTTAAAAAATTGTATATATATATATATAATATTGTTTTTTCATTTTACTAATTTTCAAAATATAAGAGAATATATTTTATACATTATTATTTACATTTATTATTAGTTGTAAATAAAAGTTTATAATTTATACTTACATAAAAACCATTCATTAAAATAATATAAACTTATTTTATTTTCAATTTAAAAAATTTACATTTATATAAATTTTTTGTTACTTTTCTACTTTCCAATATTAAATTAATTATATTTCATACATTATTACTTAAAATAATAATTTATTTACACTTAATACAATTTCAAATTATTGATTATACATAACTATTTTTATACCATTAGAAAAATTAATTTTTTTTATATTTTTTAATAAATTTAAAAATCATACATAAAATAACTAAATTATATAGCTAATGTATAAAATTTTATAATTTAAATTACTATTACTTTATTAATTATTACTTTAAATGATAATAATTAACACTTATTTTAATTTAAAATATTTATTTGTACAAAACTGTTTTATACCATTAACCAAAGGGATTTCTATATATTTATTAAAAAATATAAATATGATACATATAACTGATGTATTATTCATAAATTAAATAACTAGTGTGTAAAATATTATAATATAGATTAATATTACATTAAAAATAACATATTTTATAATATATTTAATTTTCATAAACATTCAATATGAATTCATAAAACATTTTAGACATAACAAAATTAATTTTTCTAAACATTCAATATGAATTCATACAACCTCACCATTCAAAAATTAAATCATAAAAAAGACACTAATTTATATATAATGCATCAATACAAATATATGAAATAGATAAACTATACACAAAAACACTAATGTCTGTATATCAAAAATCAAATAAATAAACCATACAAATGAAATAAAGAAACACAATTAAAAATTTAAATAGAAATTTTACCTTCTTAAAACCAAAACGTATTTGTTGAGAATGAAATTCTACAGGGCCTTGTAGAAAAATCCAGATGAAAAGAATACATTTTGAGGGGGTCTCCATTTTATAGACTCATATTAGTGAGATGTGTGAACATCGTTCATGATTCTTTGGCATGGAAGGATACGTGAACAGTGTTCACACATCATTCACCATGAAAAAGATGCATGAACCTTATTAACACTTATTTGGTGGAGTAAAGTTGTGTGAATTAGGTTCACACATCTGCATAACCATTTTTACAAATACCCCCAACCCTATCCAATTTTGATAAAAATCCCCATATTTAAAAATTACTCGACCTCCTTCCACAAACATCCCAACCCGATATGTCTCGGTGGAGTCCAAATTAACATAAAATCTGTCAGGATATGTTACAAACACACTAGAATTGACCGAAACAGGTCCCAAACAACCCATAAATCTCAATTCTGGTCATAATATGTCTTGGTGTCCCTATCATATACGTTTTGGGATTTTTTAGAGGATACTGAGAACAAAAAATGTTAAAATATATAATTTTAAAATAAGTTATATTTTTTGGTATATATATTTGATTTTAAAAAAATATTGTTAATATTGGGACCAAGTGACATTATTAATTAACATTAAAATTCAATTAATTATTAAAATTCAATTACTAACTTCAATATAAGATTATTTGATTATTAATTTTAATTATTCATTTAATTGAGTGTCAACTAGTCTCGTGAAAGGATCAACCAATGCATGGATAGATTTAGTTTATTAAATTATTAATTGTTATTTCATGTGTGGGATGCAACTAATTAATTATTCAAATGGTATACACATCATCATTATTCATCATTATATTTATAAGGTCCTATATTCCAGGATACATGCTATTTATATATATTATACACTCCTTAGGCCCCCTCACATAGGTATGAGTATTTTTTCTGTTATGATAAATAATAAGTAAGTCATGAACCACACATAGAGGAAGTGATATTCCAAATATTATTGTGATGCACTAAATTGGGGGTCACGTTTCAATACGAGTAAGGAGACGACATAGGTAATATACCCATTATGAACCATTGTTCTATTGAGTATAAATGTATCGAAAAAATATAAAATAATAAATATTAGTCTTATAGTTTATTTAATTTATTCATTGTGTATTATATTTATGAGTATGCAAGAGTATACTATCACCTAGAATAATAATCATAAAAAATTCATATATTAAATCTATTTAAAACGTATTGATTTTTTTCTATTTACTACATTATCATTTATGAGTACAATCACATTGAATGTGAATATCAATAAAAACATTATTTTATTGGTAAATAAATAATAAAAACCCTCCAAGAAATATTTGAGTATTAAATGACTTATGATGATTGAATTTAATCCAAACCCGGTGTATGGGGTGATCATCATCCATATTTAATGGTTCGTCGTACAATTGGGGACTTCTTATGACAGAGATGAGTCAAATAAACTAATTATGTTAGTTAATAAGTAGAATAATCTATCTTGTTACATCTTTAGAGGAAAATTTTTAGAAAATCATGTTAATGATTTTAGAAGTTGGGACTCCACTTAATAGATCAACGAGTTTCAAGTTATTACAATTGGTTATTTAAAATCTTACCTTTAATATATCTGAGTAGTAGATAAACCAAATCATGGACTATGAAGAGAGGTTTGAAGGTCCTTTACAATATGAAAATCTAGTGACTACATATTTCAAGTCTAATAGATAGGGACACTAGAGTTCGATAAAATAATGGGAGAAATTTAATAATTCAAATAATCGGTAATGTATATTCAATTATAAAGATAAAATTACTAATTTTCTAGAATTTTTGTTTAGAACAATAAAAAGTATTACTGAATAAATACAATGATTAATTATTGAAAAATAACATGTTCTAACGAATATGAATATCCATGTTTAGTAAAGCTGGTTGAGTCCCCAATACCTATTGAGGCATCTTATGAAGTGAGGGTGTGAATGTTTTTATATGAGACTCTTGTATAATGAATTTACGTATACATCACAGTTTTATCATCAATATATGGTGTGATTTGTGGATACAACATTATAACATGGAATATTTCACATCATGTCTTATCAGAAAGAAGCATGCGAGGAGATAGAGAAGCACGATATGAATGGGAGATGATTACATTGAAATATGGATTCCAAGATTTCAATATATCCCTTTCATAAATCATTATCACACTATTAATCTGGTATTATTTATGAGTAAAAATTAATATTGTTGAGTAGAAACTTCATTAAATTTTGGGTAAGGTTTTCCAAGTTGATAAGAACATAATAATTGTTTAATATTTATTTTATATGGGGAATAAGTTTAATGAAATAGTGAGAAGGCCAACATAAATTATGAATCCAAAGGTACATTTAAAACTTACCTCAAAGAAATGATGTTGGTTATCATACAAGAGTTTATAATCTTCACATGTCTAGATATAAGTCTATGAATGTTTAAACTCAAAGAACATGATTGAAGATGAATGTAGTCTCTTCTTCTTCACATATATTCATCTATTGTAGGTCATGTTTCTATCACACTTCTTGTATATTAAATATTATCTGAATATTTCATATGTCTATATTAATACAATAACCTTGTATGAAAAGAAACACTATAATAATTAAGTTAAATTATCCAAGGGACTGAGAAAGTTTTATTCCTAGGTCAATTTTGAGATGTACCCAACTAATAAATTCTATGTTCAAGGAATCTAGTTGAACATTGATAAATCATTACAAAAAATTAATTTCTTCGGATGAAAGAAATGAGGGACTATTCCATACTAGATGTAATGTTGTTTGTGGTGTTTAATGATTAATTAATAGCTTATAAACTCTTGAATCGTTGTAAATACCTGGTTAATATCAAATATTTGAATTAATTTATACTAAGTTAAGGCATGATAATTCATTAGGAAAAAAACTAAGCAGCTTTTAAGAATACACACCGTATGGTTTTAGAATATTTGTGTTTAAATATCCTAGGTATTATCAACCGACTTATGTACATAGTTTTAGACAAATAAACCTTTAGAAATAAATTTAAGACACAAATATTTTATAATTATTATAGCTAGAGAGAATGAATTATTCCAAGATAAAGTACATGGAAAATATAATTCATAAATATTCCATTAATAGTTTTAAGGTATGTAAAAGTAAAGTAGGTAATATTCATGGATGTAGGATACAATTTTCTTCAAGACTGTGTGAAAAATAATATCATGAATAAGAACTAATCGATCAATATATAATGTAGTCTTGAGTAATTCCAAAATAAACATTAACTTATATACATCGTATTTATGATGCTGAAAAGAAAGACTAAGGATGTGTCATACATAAAAAAAATTATCATTAAAATATAGTGTGGAGTAATTCCTAAATGCACATTTTATTATACAAATCATATTTATTATTGCAAATTCAATTATTTTTAAGGCATGACTCGAAAAAAATGGAATTATTCCATAAACATATGATAATATAATGAAAAAAGGATATCATATGAGTTATAGTATGTTATAAATATATAATGTCATAACAACATCAGTTTGGATGAAAATTTGTTGTTAATATATATAGAAACTTGAATCAAGAAAAACACAATTTGAATCTAAAGTAATGATCCAAAAATTTTCTAAAGATATTATATAAATACCTAAGAAAAAAAATTATAGTCAAGTGGTATAATATATATCTATTAAAGGGTGAACATATAGAATTGATATTGTTGGATAAATATTTTCTTAGTTTTATTCAATGATGAAGATGCACAAATAGTTTACATAGGAAAAGGTTCCCTAAGAGTTAGTGGAAATGAAATTTTCCAAACACACGAACTATGTTGGAAGGAAAAAACCATGGAAATGTTTTTACATTAATCTTGACCAATGATACAATATTCCTTGAGAATAATGAATCTTACTAGTAAGAAGTAGATGTATACTATCTAAAACATACATGATAAATTAAAATTCAATAATTGATTCCACATATCAATGTATAGGGTGCTTATTATCTTCAATACAATGAGGTTAATTCATGAGAAACTATAAATGGATGTTATAAGCATGGAACAAACAAGGCTTGATTGGTTATACCATGCCATAATGCCAAAATATATTAGAATCTTACTTTAAATGGTTACTTAATATGATAACTAAATAAGTCATTGGATTTCATAACCTACAATATTGGAAGGCATATATAAAACACAAACAGAAAGGGTTTGTGACAATATATAACTCCAATAAATGGTGAGAGTTACTAAAATCTAGTTACATATTTACGTAATAAATAATGTCGTACAATATTTATTTAGAATTAATTTTTTCAATGTATCAACATGAGGTTAGTTGGATTGCCACTATTTTAATGTAAAATTTGTTTGATAATATATAAAAAAGATCCATTGATATTATAGTTAGTTAAGACCAAGATGACATTAACTCTCCACAGATTGAATTAAATTAATAACCTACGTTCTAGGGAACATGATCTACTAATGAAGATATAACGGTTCCTTATACCTACTCAATATTACATATATTTTCATGGTATTGAGAAAAATAAAAGTTAGACCAAATCAAGAGTGAATTTTTAACAATTTCGCATATCATAAATGTCTCGATGATGGTATGTATGTGACATGGGAGGAGATTAATGTGGTAAGTAGAATTCCTAGCACTACTGTGATGGATCAATCACATGCGTAACGATATGTACAAGAAATGATATTACCAACATATATTTTACAGTGGAAATCATTAAAAATATCTAGGATAAGTATACAAGAAGTAATTAGAACTATCCAAATGTACTTGGGAGAGAACCAGAAATATGTACCAGGTAATTGTATAGGAACTGGCACAAACATTATAGGGTTACAAACTAGTGTTCATTTAGATTAATATGATCTTTTATCACATTCACGATAAAATAACAAGCATGTAAAACTCATTAAAGAAAGTGGTAGACAAATATTCAAATACTATGTATGTTTTGGATTCAAATTAAGCTAATGAATTAGTGTAAAATACATAATTATTTATTACATTTCTTTTAATCATAGCAAGTATGTAAATTTTTATCAATATGATAAATCAATTAAATACACTATCTAAGAAGTCATGTTTTTATAGTGTAAAAAGGAATATACTTTGGGATATCATCTCTTTAAGAATCTTACATAATGAGGGGAAATCATAGATAATAGATTATCCAAAAAAACTGAGATATGGTAGGCCCATGACAGAATATATTACAAAGTAGAAAGATTATTTTAATCATGTGAGATCTAACAAGGATATTTTGAATGACTGATCGAGTGCAAGTGGGACTATTGTAATTGTGGGTTCCCTAAACAAAAAGATAAATAATACACTTTCATTACCATATCATGTATACAATCAGTATTTCATGATATAAACATACCATAATAGTATTTATATTTCTAAACCTACAATTTTTATAGTAATGTCCATAAATTAATTTTTATATCAAATGGTTATAGAATATCTCAAGATATAATGATAAACTAGAAATATTATGAAATTTATCTTAAACATTCTTCTTATGTTCTAGATACATAATAATAACTAGATTCATATAATGTTTTACTATCAGGTAATGAGGGCTCATAAGAATTGAGACTTATTCTTATGACGTCTGCACTTGTTGATCTCGAGTAGATAAGATCATGAGTACATTCTTTCTAATTAGAACATCACATATTTTATGTTTCATTGGTTATTCCTATCTACATAAATATGTATTAGCCTCTTGACTAGAGATCATTATCATTGTGATTCATTTTATCACATACCTTTATGAAAAGAAAAAACTGTGACATTAACGTCATGGTGAGGTAGCTTATCTTTGGTGTGCCTTTAGTGCCAGGAGATTGGTTGAATGATTAGGATATAATTTATTTCCATTGAGTTGAGGTGGTAATATATCAAGCCTAGTTGATCTGGAAATTAGTTCTTTTATTAATTACATGCCCATGGTAGAATAAGGAATGTTTATCTAGTAATGTCAAAAAATAACAAATAAACAAATGATGATTACATGAATTGTGCATATGCTTTATGATATTTTTTCACAAAAATAGATTATATTACATGACATGTGTTCATATGACAAGTTTCATTTCTATGAATAATCCTCGCCTATTGAAGGGCATTGAAGGATATTTAGCATCCACTCATATTCTATTAATAAAATACACTACTATTGAGATAAGGGCCTATAGGATCAAATGTAATAATATATTCCAAATTCATCCCTATTATGATTAAAAGGAGTTTAGAACATGGGGGCCCCACCAAGAGATTTGGGATATGATCGAAGATATATGTTTTCAAAGGAATAAATATATTCATAATATTTTATGTTATAAAAATATTAATTGAATTTATTTATTAAAAGTATTAACAAGTATTAGTGTAAATACTAGGAAAAATATTAGACCAATCACTATTAATTTAATATTCAAGGTACATTTAATATTTATGGGAGTATCAATTTGAGTAAATATATTTGTTTTATCACATAATATATTTATTATATTAAAATAGTTTTATAAAAATATAAATGATATTTATGACATAGTAAATTAGTCGTAATATGTCATTCATAGTCAGTCATAAATATTTGAGCGACGAGGAACCTTTTTCAGTATTTTTGAATCTCACTATATAAAAAAGGATAGTATTGCACATTTTGAACTATTAATTGCATGATGGATGCGAGCCTCTATATCTTCACTCTCACTTCCTAGAGATATAATCTCTCTATCTAAGACTTCAATTGGAGTATGTCTTCAAGGATCAATGGATCAACATGGTAGCGATCGAAGAGACATCGAAGGTGTTGTCGAATCTCCATGCCGCCTCCTAGAATTTAATGATAGATACTCCAATAAATTTTTAAATATAATTAAGATGATAAATAGGCTTTAAAACTTTAATTGTTTGATTAATTATTTCCAAAGAAGAGCTGATGTTTAAAATGACTTCAGATTGAAATAGGTATTTTTTGGTTTATTTTGTGCTTAATGTTAATCACAATAAAATCCTTGGGTAATTACTACAGATGTTCTTCATCGATGTTGATTTATTTACATCATTCACCAATGAATAATTTTATGTTCCCAGACTATCTACTTTCACCGAATGCCTCAGTACCTTCTGTTCCAATATATCCTAGGTACTCTAGGTTATTCTTATCTCAAAAACCCTTAATATGTTACTAATGTTTTTCTAAAGTATGTTTATTTGGTTATATAATTTTCTAATTCATTATTCTATTAGTTTTTTAAATTATGGATGTTTTCTAAAATTTTACAAAGTAAAGAAAATTGGCCATGTGAGGCATTCAAATACTTGGTTAAAAGGAAACGCTGAGCAATTGGATATATATGTCAACTATGTTAAGGAATAACCTTTATGAAATTACTATATTGTGAATTATGCCATGTATAAATCCCATATATAATTTAATTTCATATGTGATA
The DNA here is from genome assembly GCA_963277665.1 of Viscum album. Lineage (NCBI taxonomy): Eukaryota > Viridiplantae > Streptophyta > Magnoliopsida > Santalales > Viscaceae > Viscum > Viscum album. The sequence goes on from OY728144.1 coordinate 304,415,375, forward strand.
AATCATTAAAGTCAAACAAATGGAAATGTTAATCTTTTACATAGTGTAATTGGCTACAGGAGTTGTATACATGGGGGAAATGGCTACGTGATTCCAAATGGATATGTAATTATTTTAGCTAAATCAAAATTGGTTATATGAGAAAGATGTATACGTGGACAAATTTTCTCTGTAAAAAATTATTTTCAACTAATTTATGAGGATAATTAATCTATTTTTTAATGAATTCATCGATCAATTAAACTACATGAATTAAAATTAGTAGGGCTTGGAATCACGATGATCTAGAGTCAGTTACATCATTATGTAACCTAATATTTATAAACGTTGGTGTATATTTAGTGGAAATTAATGTGGTGGAACCCGAATTAAATGTTGTATTACCTTTTTATTGTACACATGGTTATAAAAAGTTTCAATTACCAATTCAATAATTAAATACATTGAAACATTAATGTTCAGTACTATTGTAGAGGTATTTTTGAGAAAATGATGTTTGGAATTTAATTCCAAGGCTAGATTTGATGGATCACATACTATAAAACTATGATAGAATCTCTTAATATATTTTAAAGAATGGTGAATAAGAGGAATAAAATTAATATATAAAATAATAAAGAATAAATTACTTGAACCATCAGCTCTCTCTCTCTAAAATATCTATATGCTACTATATTTTACAATAAAAAAGAATATGTAGATTCATGTTACATAGTTCCACTATCAAGATCATAATTATTTAATTTTAGAGTAATCCTTTCAAGGAAGATTTCATTCATATATTCTCTTCTGTTTATTTATTCAAATATATTAGTTCCATCTTTAAAATGTGAACCTCATATATGAACATATATTCTTCTTTTCGGTTGGATGTGTGAGGGTTCTTGGTTAGACAATGTTGATGGATAGTGTTTTTAAATATTTATAGAAACCTGTTATAAGCTATGGGTTTTGTAACACGTGTCAATTAATTGAATCCATTCATGCATTCCCCTGTAAATGAACCAGTCATCCTGGGTAAAACAAACTGGTCTAGTGGAAATCATCTAACTCTTAGAGATGAGTGTTATTGGAATGGAAGAGGGGATTTATGTTCATTAAAATACTATAAATTGATAGTGTATAATAACTTTTATATTTTATTTTACTTCCAATTATTTCATGTGTTAGAAAATGATCATAAATTTATATAACTTTAATTGGGTGGATTTTAAGAGAAGAAAAGGTCAAGAAATTAATTTAACCACCCCTTGAGTCTTTGTAAAGCTGGTATCCAAGAAATAAATTGTAATAGAGGATGCTAATTCTGAGTTATTATATATTAAAAGTTAAAGTCCTAAGATCATCATGGGAATGAATATTATGACTATAAACAAAGAAGGTTTTTATGGTAAGATCTACCTACTTTAATGGTGATAATTATAGATATTGGAATACATCTATGATCATTATCTTAAAATATCATGGTCTCATGGTTCTTTTAAAATCTATTAAGCCTTATGAAATTACCATGATAGCACATAAATTATGGGATTCATATAATATATCCATTTATGACCTAAAACACTTATAAATGAATGTTTTCATACATGGACTAGGTTCTAATGAGTTCAATAAAGTTTCACAATGTGAAACAACATATGAGATGTGGACTACCATAAAATTTTCTTATAAAAGAACTAATAATGTGATATCTCTTCGATATAATACTTCCACTATCATGTTCAATACTTTCAAAATGATGGAAGGAGAAATAATTAATCAGCTAAATTGATGACTTACAGTGGTTAAATAAAATGTTGATTATTTAGAGCACTAATTCCTCAACCAAATCATGCTCTGAGAATAGTAAAACTTTTATATCTACTGTGGAGTGAAATCCTAGCTTCCATTAGAAAATCTATAGCTATCAAATATTTTAAAATAAAATATCTTATTGGTACACATATGATGTATAAAGATGAAATGGAAGCCGAGTCAGGTGAGAGTAAGCTTATGAAAAAGGGAAATGAAACATTAAATATATTAATTTTAAATATGATAAAAATAAAAATAGTATACAAATTTATAGAGAATCTCATGAAGAATATACCTCAAAAAATTCTAGGAAAAATAATGAAATTGCAAAATTTTCAATGAAGATAAAAAAATTATTACAAGAGTAGAGGTTTCATATAAACCATTTAATAATTATAAGAGGCATGATGTAAACTCTAAATAAGCGAGATTCTATCAGTGTAAGAAGCTAACATGCATAAATCTACTATGTCCTCAATTTCAAGATAACAAAAAATATGAAAAATTATATTTAAATAAATTTGAAAAAATAATAAATTTAATATAGAAATTAATGAAACACATAGTGTTTTTAATATTATAGTAACAATTAATCATCAAATTCAGAAGCTGAGATTTCTAATCAAAATTATAATATTTTCTTTAGGGGACACTTTGAGGAGGTACATTTTTATGAATTTTTTGATCATAAATCTGATTCAAAAAATAAAACCAACTCATTTGAAGAATTAAATGAATATTTTAAAATGCTCGAACCAAAGTATGAACACACAGAAAATTAATCAAAATTACTATGATAAAGTTTTAATAGGAAAAGTGGAATTAAATAATCAAAATTTATATTAGTAAACCATGTTAGAAAATTATGTTATTTCATATATTGAACATGGAAATAATATTGAGATCTTACAATAAGATGTTTAACATTTAAATTATGCTTCAAGAGTTTAAAAAAAAGGATAACATTACATGAATCAAATTCTTCGAAACTATCAAATTTATTAGAATAATTTTGGAATTGGAAACAAAGATACAAAAAAAAACATTATAAAAACAAGTTTATATATAGTTCCAATAATACAAGTTTCTCCAAGGATAATTTATATTAACTATAGAAAATTAGATAAATATAATAATAATTATGGTTTAGGAAACCCCTTAGTTTTGTAGATTAAATCATCCTTTACTTTCAAAATGTATATCAAAATTTGTTGTTGGATTTTCTAGATAGAAGAAATAGATTTAGGTTCCATGATATTTAGTTTTTAGCATTGCTGGAAAAAAGAGAATATGAGTACTAAAATAATCCCTTGGTTAATTAGTCATGTAGGGAAAATTCAATGTTTATTAATGATAAATGATATATGGATATCAGATTCTGAGTACACATGACTAGAAATTTATCTAATTTCAACTCATTGTCCAAAATTCATGGAAGCTATATCAAATATTCTAATAATTACAAAGGTCTAATTTCAGGTGTTGGGTCTATTAGAAATCCAATCTCAGTCCTTATAAAGTAAGTTATTTATATAGAATGATTGAATAATATTCTGACTATTATTTCTCAACATTTTTATTAAAGATGTTTTTTATATTTTTCAAACAATGTGTATTGTATTTTCAATGATAAAAGTTTTTAATTAAAGGAACCTAGAACATATAATGTCAATAATCTAGATTTTCATTCTTTGAGTAGAAAAAAGGGATCTGTATTAATTTTAAAACAAATTAATATTGTATTTGGAAGAGAATTATGGGACATTGTAATGTCTATAATTTCATAAAATCTTCTCGAAATAATTTAGATTCAAATTCAACAAAAATGTTTAAAAAAAACATTGTGACGCATACCAAATGGTATTGAAAAATAAGTCATATTTTAAAACATTTGAAGATATTTCTACTTGTAGTCACCATGAATCTTTTCATATGGACTTTTCTAGGCCATCTATAATATCAATACTTAGAGTAAAATACCTTTTTATGTATTATTTGATGATTTATTTAAATTTAATTGGGTTATCATTTCCAGTGTAATGAGTGAAGATTGTTCTTTATAATATTCTATAAGATGGTTAAATGTGACTAGGGTGGAATATTAGAAAACCATGATTTCAATTATTATTGTTCATGAAATGGAATCAAACACACCTTTCCTTATCCTAGGACACCTAAATAGAATTGTGTTGTTGAAAGAAGAAATTAGAACTTGCATGTAATTTCTAAGACAATTCTTTATGAATATAACTTCCCTATCCATTTTGGGATGATGGTATAAAAACATCATGTTACATCATAAAAAGAGTCATAGTTAAGTTAATTTTTATGAAAAAAATTCATAATCTATGGAATAATAGAAAACAAAAAGATAGTTACTTTGAAGTATTTGGGTAAACTGTTTAAATTTTAAAAACCCAGAAAATTGTTGGATAATTTTATCCAATGGTTGATGAAGGAATCATACTTGGTTACTCTACTACTTCTAACACATATACAGTTCTAAACAAAAGTTAAAAGATTATTGATGAATAAACTCATGTGACATTTGATTAATGTGGTCCTTTTGATCATAAAATACTTCAATTTGATAATCAAACATATTTATTTCAAAGAAGGATTGTTGAACCTCTCATTGATAAACATTTATGACTATTTTGAACTTCATTTTGGTGAACCAAATCCTAAAAGGATAGATACTAGTGAACTAGAAAGTGTGCTACCTAGGGAGCCTAAAACCCTAAAGGATTATCCCATAGAATTATAGGAATTTTAGATGAAGTAATGATAACCAAAAAGAGTGTAGGGAATATTGTATAATTTTTTTCCTTTATATGTTAAATAGAACGAAAGAATATATAATATTCCTTAGTTAATAGGAATTGGGTTTAAAAATACAAGAAAAATTAAACCGTTTTAAGGGGAATAAGTTACGATAGATAGTTAATAGAACATATTATTATACTATTAAAGGAATAAAATTATTTTTAAGAATAAATAGGATGATCATGGTGAGATTACTACGAATAAATATGGTCTACTAGTTAAAGGGTATAACAAAGTGGAAGGTATTGATTATGAAAAGACCATTTCACCTATAGCTAGATTATGATACATTATGTTTCTTATAGGCTATGAATCATATAATGATTTAAAATTATAACATATAGAAGTAAATTATTCTTTTTTTAACAATATTTAATTTAGAGGATGTTTATGTTGAACAAGATCATAGTTTTAAAAATGATAATTTTCCAGATTACGTTTTCAAACATACCAAAGGTCATTATAAAATTCAAAAATCACCAAGATCATGGTATGAAGTTTTAAGTTATTTTATATTATCAAATGAATTTATTGTAAGAGTGGAAGATCCAACTTTTTTCAAGAAAAATTCATCTTTAATTTTTTGGATCAGATATATGTTGATGATGCAAATTTTTTATTCTTTAAATAAGAAATTTTGTAATGAATTTTCCAAAATCATAAGATAGAATTTGAAATGAGTATAATATTTGAGTGAAAATATTTTTTTATGTTTTCAGATTTATCAAAATGACAATGGAAATGTTCTAAATCAAGTAAAATACATACTTGATGATGTAAAATTATTTGGATTCGAAAGAGATAATGTAAAAAAACCCTTTGAGTTCTAATGATATTCTTCACTTAGATGACTATAAGAAATAGATTAACAACAATTTATACATTGTAATAGTTTTAAATATACAATATAAAAATTCTAGTATACCAAACAATGTGTTTTAATTATTCTTATTTTATAGATTCCACTAAAATCCCATGGAATCTAATTTTATGTCATCTGAAATAATTACATGGTATTAAAAAGGAAAAAATCCTCATTCCTTAATTTGTTCTAAAAAATTAAAATTTTAAGTTGGCCTTATATTTTGATTTTACTTTAGTGGTTTTAGACTAAATAGGAAGATTACATAAGGAAATATCATTTTTCTATAAAATCATAATTATCATGGTCTATTAATAAATAACACTCATTTTAGCTATCAACTACTGAAGTAGAGTACATTGATATATGTAGGTATTGTTCATAGGTGTTTTGTATAAAACATACCTCAATGTATTATAGATTAAATTATAATAGAGCCTCAATAAAATTTGATAAGACTACTATTATCAAAATTTACATTTATAAAGAAAACAAATTCTAGAATAAATCATTTAGATCTAAGCTATCATTTTCTTGAGTGATCACATTGAAAAAGGTGATTTTATCATTGAATTTATTTCTTTAGAGAATAAATTTTAAGATATTTTTTCTAAGACCCTTTCGTATAAGAATTTTAATTTTATTAGGTTAGAATTGGGGTTATTTGAATTTAAAGGAGTATAGTTTATTTTATTTCTTTGAATCTTGATTTTTTATATTTTTTTATTAATATTTTTTATAATGAAATATTGAAATTAAGTGAATTTATTTTGTGTTAATGCATTTTTATAATTTATTATGATATTAAATTTAATTGAACAGAATGAGTATTTTAAAAATAAATTACTTTTGGGATTTTATTTATTTATCTATTTTCAATCATAATTGACCCTAAATCCTTAAATTGGTCAGGTTTTTGGTTTTGGAATCTGGAACATATCCTAGGATCCAAACGGTTCCCTTGACCCTTCCCACCTTTAGCTTTTTTTCTTCCTCCAGAAACAAAACCATCACATGTTTCCTATCATTTCTCTCTCAATTCACTTTAAAAATTATAATGCCCTTATACATTGTTAAATTATATCCATTAAGATAATATTAGTTCTAGTTATTCCAAGAAAGTTATTTTGATCGGTGCTTCATACAGAGTATTATCTAGAAAATCATTTGATATGGTCTCACAGAAGAGTACTGAAATGTTGTTAAATATAGTCCTTCATATTTAATGATGTGATAACATTTTTTATGAGAAGAAGTTAGGAATCCTATTTGAGGAGAAATTTAATATGATCATGGGGAATATATTATTTCAGTTTAGTAAAATAGAGGATTTATGGTCATCAAACATGAATAAGAAATTTGTACTTGTTTCATCAATAGTAATGAAGGAAATATTTCACTACCCCCATGAATTTGAGATTTAATTTAGCCATAATCTAGTTAGTATAAGTGTAGTGGAACCAAACAAGGTTTTTATGTTCTTATTTTGAACCTTTTCTTTGGAAAATAATGATTTAAATAACAAAGAAGATGAATGGAATGTTATTTATATGTATATCCATACTGGAATTTCTCTGCGATCTGGAGAGATGGAATAAATGTTATTTAAAGACACATATCTAGAATATGTCATTATTAAAAATTTGAATCATAATTTATCTCTGTATAGGATTTTTTTAATCTACCATTACTCTCAAAGTAATGTGAACTTAAATTTTTTACACTTATGGAAGGCTCGTGTCCCTTATACTAAAGAAAATAAGGTGAATATTAAGGAAGTAGAGGTTGGGATGTGTCATAAAAATAACACCCTTTCATCTATGATCTCAAAGTATATTTTCTACTTTAGGGATTCTACTTCAAATTGCTTAAGGACTATTGGATTAGAAGGTGTAGCTCTAGGGGAGTCATACCAGACCTCACCACCTATGGATCCAAGACCTATTGAGACATTTAATTCTAAGGAGGTGTAGAATTTATTAGATTCCAAATATTATATTCATGTACCAAATATTATTCCTACTACGTAAGAGGAAATCTATAGCCAAGGAGTATATGTTGTTGGAGAATTTGAGTCTATTTAGAATATTTTTCTAATTTTTGACAGAATTTAGGTACCTCTTATGTAAATTCTAGTTGAAACTGTACCTAATGTGATATGTGATGAAGTAAGAGTATAATATAAAGATAAAGTGGGGAATATAATTGAAAAATTTTGGGTTTATCTAATATCTCTTGGATACCCTACTCATGATAGATATAGAGATAGAGATGTGCTTATAGTGTCTTTAGATCATTGTCACAATCTATAACCTATGACATCACGTACTCTAGTGTATGATGATAAAAAATTGATTATTAAGATATTATAATGATCTGATATGAAAACTAGTATATCTTTTATCGTAACTCGATTTAATAATCTCAAAATAGATAAAAATTATTTTATGAAAGAGATAATTTATTCTAAGATTGAGACCAAATAGATCAAGGATTTTTTTTCGAAATATACATTTAAAAATTTTATTGCGATCCTAACTTCTCAAACTATCCTAGTTGAAAATCATCCTCGGATTCAACCTATGAAATCTATGTCATATGGTGTGAATGCTCAGGAATTTAACGTAGTGAATAGTCAAGTATATGGTAACATTTCCTAATTTCAAGGTATTGTTTTTATATATTTTATGGAAATATTATGACACTAGGCAGTGAGACGGTGTGTGAATTTGATGTCTAGAGTCCCCAGAACAATTCCATGAAGAATAATAAAAATATTAATTAGAACTCACATACAGTTTTCGTGAATTAGTGGAACAACATAAAAATGAGTTCTCATATCAGAAATCTGAGTGCATCGTTGCACATAGAATAGTTAACCTATCATAGGTAGGGCCTAACATTGACTAGAATGGGTTAGCTATGAAAGACATTTTTTGACGTATTAGAAATAAAATATTTAATAAAAATATTTTATTTCAATTAATAGAGTCATTTTATTTTATTAGAGTTTTTCAGGAATCTATGGTCATCTCCATAGCCCTAGAATTCCTCTGAGACAAGGAGAAGGAAGTTCTCTCGATGGAGATAGTGGATCAGAGACCAGAACCTAGATTAAAGATCCGTGATGCACCTTAGCTTTGAAGGATCTAATCAACGGTGACGACAAACTGATCGATCATTGTCAGTGAGAAGTCCAAATTGAAGTAGTCCTTTTGATGTTTTTTATTGATCCCCCGTTCATAGAATCCACAATAAACACAGACCAACCAATGAACTGGTTGATCCATAGTTTTATCATTCTTGCGGGATGGTTAGTATTGTGAATTATTAATGGGAGTTTTATTACCCTCTTTGTTCATCCCTCTAATGAAAACAAATCAAGGACTACATGAAAAAAGGTCTAGGTTCATTACTCAAATGTTCATGGGACCTTTATCTTCCGTCTTTCATGAAATTATTCATAGTTAAACCCTCATTGTTTTGAATCAACATTTCATGAGGCTTAAAACAAGATCAGACACCCAGATCAGAGGCGAATTGACCACAGAAGCTGTAATAGAGTAGATTAGGAACCGAGGAGGCCATATCTATAGCCTTGTAATTTTTTGGGCATCAATGGTGTCCTAATGGTCCACATAGGTGACAACTATAGTGTTGGTGCTAATGATAGGTGTCATCAGTGGCATGTAGCGGTAGCTGTGTGCGGGTGAGGTGAAAGATGGTGGGGCAGATGTCGACGACAGTGGGCTGAAAGATGGCTGGTGGTGACAGAATGACTATGTGGGACGTAGGGTGACCTGGGGACTAGGGGGAGACACACCATCTTGGTAAAATACGTGGACCATGTGGGACATGACCGTGGAGGGACGCAACCGGCGCACAAGCCGACCCGTAGTGTAGGCCTGACCAAAGGATTCGGCCCACTCCCGGAATCCCTGCAGGCCATACCTAATGGTCAATCTAGACGGGATAGTTTGGTTCGGACCAGATTAGGATGGGTTGGGTTGTTAGGCCTATGTTGGGTCAGCCAGTGGGTTGGGATGGGGAATAAACTAGTTTTTCATATAACATGTCAAAGGTAAATATTTTAGAATCTATTTATGGTTCAATTTTATATATCATATGATATAGTTGATGAGATTAAGAGTTTCATAATAAAAATGATGTCTATCATAAAGACTTTGAAAAATAGAGTGGTAAGATAGTATGTGTTTCGCAAGAGATTCAATCCCTCTATATTATCAATCTAAGAACCTTCTGTGAGTCTTGGATTTTAGAATCAACATTATATGAAGTCTTCATTATTTAACTTTGTATCTTATTTGATTCAATCTCTTTAATGAGACATTTTCACCCCTATACTTATTCAATATTTGGATACTGATCTTTTACGTGAGTTCTAGGACATAAGATATTCTGTTAAAAAACATGTTTCTTGGTTTGATATGTATTTAAATGACATGGTTGGATATCATGAAGATTATGTGAGTGGTGTGCTAAAATAATTCTTATAACTATATAAGTAATTTAATGGTGTAGTTTTTGGTAGACTAGTCCTATAACTTGAAATAATTTGTGAAATTCACATATATTGGTCACGATATATAGAGAAAATTAAAGGCATGTACTTATATTCTTTTAAATAGGATTCAAATTCCATAGAATCTGAGGAAACTATAGTATAATGTGTTTAAACTATAATGAGAGATATTTTTGTCTACAAAAATTTTAGTATTATCCCTTTAGAGAAACCAATTGTTCATAACATTGTTTTATATGTTCTTTTTCCACTTGTTGCTGCCTCTAGTACCTTAGTGCCTTAAGATTGTTCCTAAACTATTCACGAGGTTGATAAAGTGATATTAAATTATCTATACTATCTTTAAAAGAAAATGACATATTTGGATGGTATATATATTGATTATAAATTTTCATATGAATAGATTTAGAAAAGGTATATGTAAAACCTTTTATAGTTCCCTCTAGTTCTTGTAATTTTACTATGTTCAGTGCTCCTTATAGTTTTTTCTCTGGATATCTTGAATCATTAAAATGAATACTAAGAAATTGTGTCTCATATTTTACAAAATGCACATATGGGGATATACAACTATTTTTTATTTATAAATTTTAGATATCATTAAGAGGATTGATATCATTGATGATTCTCTATTCTATCTCCAAAGTAAAAGATCTCTCAGACCTACTCTATCAGATACCTTTGAGGTAGCAAATAGAGTGAATATGTAGTTTTTGATCTAGACCAAATTTATAGGAAAGATAAATCCAAGGATGATTATACCCTTATTGTTGAACGATGTAATCAAGAAGATTCAACTACAATACCACATTTCAAATAAGATATTCTCCCCTAATATTCCTTTGATTTCAATGTTTCTGTAGGAAATCAGTATGTATCGCTTTTCATGCCTACTCAGAGACCAAGTGAAGGATCAAGGGTTGGTAGTGAATTAATTTACACTCTAGAGGCTGGGAAAGTAGTGTATCCTCTAACGATGGACCCTCACACTACCTCTTGTACATCTCTAAAAATCTATAAACATCCTTTTAAACCTCTATCATAGTTTAAACCCATCTGTGTTATCTTGTATTCTTATTAGTTTGTTGTATATGTAATTTTGTGGGGTATGTGTATATATATTTTTAGTATAATGATTATATTTAATTAAACCATTCTTTATTAATTTGTTATGTATTTCAAAATGATTTTTTTCATTTAAGATATTTAATATCGTTGTTTTATTTCTTATATTTTTTTTTCATTTAATGTGTTTCTTAGTTATTGGTTTCAAATAATGTTTTTCATCTTTTTATTGTTTTTATCATGCTTCGTGTTATGAAATTATAACTTTCCCGTATTGTCATCCAATTTCATCATTATAGTAACCTAATTCATTACATTAAATTCTTAATTAGTAATTTATTTAATATACTCAAACATACATTTTAATGAAAAAAGGGAATAATATCTCTAAAATATGAGAAGTTTCTAAATAAGGGGGATAAAAAAAGTATAAACAAAACATCTTGAAATAAATAAAAATATTACAAGACATTCCAAAAAAATCATTTAAATCTGTCAAAATTTCATTTTTAATGTTTATTGGTTTTCTTATCCTGAAAAGGCAGAGACTATTGGACTAATAATTCTTTTCGAAAATATCTGATGTACATTAGGATTTCATGATCTCCAAAAAAATAACATATTTCTAATGTTTTTATTTTTTAGTGTGATCATTAGGTTTTATTGTTATCTATTTCATTATACTAATAGTTTTTAAAATTATTAATGTTTATAGTAATTACCATATTATGGAAAATAGACTACATGATGCATTGAACTACAAGGTGAAATGGATACATTGAGTAATGAGATATGTGAATCAGCTACCTAAAGTAATCACCTACATGAAATGAGTACATGAAAATAAACTATGTTAATTAATCACCTACATGGGAAATAATTTACATCGATTAATTTTTATAATCAATTACGTTGATTAAACAATAATTGATTTGGACACATAATGAAAATTTCTATGAGGTTCCAAATGTCTATATAATTTATTCGGATATTTAATTCATGTATGTGGATAATATGACTATATGATGAATGGATATAGGGAACAATTAAACGTTGTGAATTGAAATCAATGGAATTCAACTATGAGGATATCTAGAGTCCTCTACATCATTATGAAAACTAATATTTAATATTTGTGGTGTATTTTAGTTGAATTTAATTATTTTTTCGATGTGTTAAAAGTCAGATTACTTATTTATGGTAAAAATGATTATGAACTGTTTCATGTACTGAGAAAAGAAATAACTAAAAGGATAACTTAATGATCAGTAATGCTGCCAAGGTTCTTTCAAGAAAAGGTTTTGTTGAAGTTAATTCCAAGAATATATTTTATGGATCTAATCTTTTGAAACTAAGAGAGAATATTTTCATGTATTTTAAAGTGTGGTGAAGAAGATAAATATAGATATGATGTTAAAGAATAAATAATCAAGAATTTACACTATTAAATCTCCCTCTCCCCACTCTCTACCATGAAGCTCTATGTGAAAAAATGTTTTATCCATAAAGAAGAAGAATATTCTAGATATATTGATAGTATTTAATGGTCATTAATATTATGTTTTAGAAGACTCTACATGCCTGGAATTTTATTTTATTATTCTCTCCTTGATTATTTTTCTTCTGGATGTTTCGTCTTGCAACTATGAGTTTATTCTATAAAACTTGATATTATTTACTTATATTGGAAGTGTGAAGGTATTGGTAAAATAACCATAAGGACTAGTGTTTGTAAATAATTATTGTATCCTAGTAATATCTTATGGTTATATTTGAATTTTCAATATCTTGGTCAAATTATTGATATCCTTTGAAAATGGTATGACAGTCCCTGGTAAAAGATCGGGTCTACTAAAAATCACTATTTTCATGGAGTTGATCATTAGTTGAGTAAACTAATAAGTTTTTCATGATCTAAACGATTAAATCCCTCCCTCAAACATACAATCTGATCCAAAAAATGGCCCAAATGAAATTATTGATGCCCATAGGCTCAAACAAGTGTCATGGAATCAAGGAAACACTACCAAGGATTGATTGTTACCAAAAACATTAATTGGATAATTAGAAATAAATAAATAAAATTTCTTCATGAATCTTCCATACAGGAAACATTAATTCTAGAGAAAAATAAACAAAAATATATGGAATATAAAATCTATAGAATGAATTAATTAGTAGAAAGTACTAAAAACCTCCCATGCCCACTAAATACCCCTCCAATAAGTCAAAGAAGCCCCTCTAATGGTTATTCTTCAACTTCCACGAGTTATAGGTACCCTCCATCTATAAAAATAGTAAAATGAAAAGTCGTGTATATGATAAGGGAAGCTAAAATAAAGCTAAACTAAAAACATACCTATCTTATTATGACTGTACAATTCACCAAAAATAAAAAATAACTACAATGGCTCGTAGGTGAGAATAAATGGAAATCTAGAACTACAACTAAAAATTGATAATAAATAATAATAATAAATAATCTCTCCATGGATTAAAAAATATAAGACATGCACTATTCTTTATCATTAATGTGAAACCAATTTAAATCTTGTTTTTAAATATAAATATATATGAAAATAATTCTCTCCATATAATTTCAAAACAGGTAATATGAGAATGCTTCATAAAAACCATTTTCTACTTTGATTTATAGAAAAAAATTTAAAGAATAATAGATTTTCCAATAAGCAATTTATATGGAAAAATATGAGAAATTAAGGATCTTAGTGAGAATACATATTAGTAATATCATATCATTAGATTATACAAAATATATGAAATTTTAATTATTTTTTATTATTTTATACATGAAAAAGTAGTGTAAAAAATAATTTAAATATAGAACTATAAAAATCAGAGTAAAATGAGAGAAAACACCATTTTAAATCCCTCAGTGCTAGGGTTAGTGGGGATATAGAATCCTCATACTGTTAGGGATCTACCATTGACATAAATGTATATTCTCTTACTAGATCTAACAAATTGAAATAATTAGATTTTACTTATATTTATAAGATAACCATATTTGGTTAGGTGATTCATACGTATCATACATGTTCTAGTCTGGTTACCAAGATACCTAGGATTCCAATATTCCATACCCATAACCAGAATATATAAGGGAGGTGTCAAATAAAAACTATACCTTAATCATATAATAAGTTAATTTAATAATACTATAAAAGCCCACTTCCCTGCACTACAAATTTAAATCCTATTTTCTTAAGATCATACCAACTTTTCAATCATGAAAAATATGAGTTCCTCAACCAATATATAAATCTAGGATTTCATTGGATTGAACCTATATTTATGAAATAATTTTTAGATTCCAATCAGACCTTATATTTTTAGAAATATTCATTGTTCATTTGTGAATCCTCTTTTTATACAATAGATCTCATTTTCAATAACCATCATTCATAGTTAAAGATATTTATAGATTGAAATATATATGTTCACCCCTTTTTTCAATGTTCATGTTCCCATTGACTTGAGTGAATATGTACAAAGAGAGAACCTGTTTATGTATCTATATATTTATATATGATTAAGTCTCATTTGATATATAAAAGGTTTAGAAATCACTTAATATGATTTTAAGAAACAAAAACATGACACCAGAACATTATGGAAAACATATTAAAAGAACTATCAATATTTAGGAATTTATGAATTACATGATTAAAAGAAGTGGAAAACATAATGATCACAAAGGATGTTTAATATTTCAAAATAAACACAAAAACATGATTTTATAAAAGGAACCATTCCATAACTATAAGGAAAGTATATAAACCAGGAAACAAGCCCAATTTTCATCAAAACTCCTCTCAATAATTTATTTAATTACTAATATAATAAAAAAATGTTAAAAAATCATAAAATAATTTATTTAAAGTTAAATGGTGGGATATTTGGAAACATACCTCAAACTAATGAAGAAGGCACTATGTTTGATGTGTGAGATCGAATCCCACCTTAATTTAGTCCCAGGAACCAAAAAATGGATTGAAACCATAACTCTAAATAAAAAAATGAAAATAGTTTTATAATAAAACCCATGGGTTTGTCCCCCATAATCCAGTAGTGAGGGAATTAGAAATGGGGTGAAGGAAGTGGAAAAGAGGAGGAATGTATTACCTAATATGATCACTCACAGAATCGGGAAGAAAACATAATATGAAATGAGTACATGGGAAGGGTGGTGGTATGTGTGAGGGGATACCTTCTAGGGGTTGGTTGAGTGAGAGAGTGGTGAGGGAAGTGTGTGATGTTGAACTCCATTTTAGGGGTAAAATTAATTTGGATAAAAATTTATTTCTAGAAAACCAAACCCAATGTATTGATAGGTTTCATGGCTTCCGGAATTATAAGCCCTCTACTAGGATCTTGGATCTACTTAAATGGGTAATCTGCATGGTTTAGGAAATACTGTGCTAATAATGTGGTCAACTTGGTTAAAGTTACAAATTCAATCATATGAGTTGCACATGGTTTCTACTAACGGTGTTCCAACCATGCACCTATGCAGGAAATCTATAATTTGAAAATTTAAAACACAATTAAACTCATAATTCCAAAAAAAAATATAAAATAATAAAATAATTAAAAATAAATACTAATTTAGGTTTGGGGTATGATATTTCTTCCCACAATGACACTTTCTTCCCTCTATAAGTCCAATGTGATTTGGTTAATCAAAAAATTTGAAGATACACAGATACTCAGGAGAAGACTTGAAAAATCTAGAACCAAAGAACCAAAACTCCATTTTACCTTTAAAAAAATACATTGAAATAAAAAAAATACAAAGTGATCATTCTGAAAAACCAAACTAGCATCCAAATAAATAGCTAGCAAGGCCATGAAACCACAAAAATCAAATAAAAGAATGGAAAGAGAAATATAATCTCATATCACTAAAAGTCTCTAAAAAAATCCCCTTAACCCCTAACAAATAAATTACTACTGAAACTCATCATGTTCTATTAGGGACCTCTATGAGCATTCGTCACATGACTGATGGTCCTGGATAACCAGTTACTATGATTTGGGTTGGTTGGAGTATGAATTAATAATTTCTCCATGAACGAATTTTAAAGTCCATATTTACCATAAGAACATCCATGATGGACTCCACATCTTATTAATACTCTATTCAATCATTTATCTTTGAAGATAGATTAAAATATTGAGTCCTGTTAAGACCCAGAAGCTATGATAATTGATCAATGGATCTAAAGACACCACCACATCATTAAGAAATATTACGAATTTCCTAATAAGACACTTCCATTAAAAAAATTATTCATCAAAAAATTAAAAATAATGGAAATAAACTAGATCATAGATCAATTTACCTAATAGATAATATTCAAATAAGAACATATAGAAAACCCCAAATGAATGAGAATAAATAAAAAATAGGTTCCTAAGAGATAGAAACGATTCCTAGCCATCACCAAAACAAATTATAATGGAACAAGACATCTTAAAGAAGGAACAAACCTAAACAAAAAACTAGGACTAACTGATTAGAATAGGAAGAAAATAATTGAATGATTATTGCCCAAACAAACACGCCTCATTAAGATCAACATGGGCTCCAGTCTTGGTTCATGTGAGGAAAACATAGGATAAACTCTTGAAGAACCAAACCTCGTTGAACCAAATAGATAAAAAGAATGAATATACACTTTATAGTAATCTAAACCACTCAACCTAGACATTACCATTCAATGAAGTAATACTAACATCGAGGGATTAACCTCATCATGATGGATGATCACTAAAAAATCGATATTCCATAAAGAGTGGTAAAAGTGGAATACACAAAAAACACAAATTTCGAATTTCCTCAAGGACTCAAATAAGAATAAAATTGACAACATTAAACCACTTATTGGTGTCCATCACCGATTCCCAAAACTAATATTCACCTAGAAAACCAATTAAATCACCCTATAGATAGAAAATAATCTCATTACCATGAATTTCCATGCGCATACTTGAATAATAAAATAATTAAAAATTCAAATCAATTACAAAATCAATATAAAACTTAGATAAAGATAAATAAATCTAAAATCAGGAAATAGATCCAAAAAATAAATATTCCAAATCACTTACCATAATTTGAGAACCCCACCATTTGATACCATTTAAAAACACCCATTTCATATTCCAAAAAATTTAAATTCCAATTCCTTATTTAAAACACTTATAAGCTCTGCAATTTAATTTAATTTTTTTCTTCTAAATAAGCATATTAAAAAACTACACATTTCCTCCCTTTAGAAAAATTATAGGTCCTCCTCAGTATCCATATCATTTTATTACACAAAATTTCCTTTTATAGAATCACTCTATGAAAATAAAATCAAAAATAGGATTTAGAAACATACCTATTATATCCTATAAAACCAAACATATATATCTGTACACCCTATACCTATTTATATGAAAACTCATTAATATGAAGAATAATTCACTTATGACATAGATACATCCATATATGAGACTGTTCATACATAATACAAAAGGGAAAGTGAAAGGGTTATGGAATTCACTTTTCCAACCAATAATTAGGATAACCCAACAACATTTATAGTTGAAATTTTCCCTAAAAGTGAAAAATTTTTAAATTACAAATTTTATTTCAATTCAAAATTTCCAAAAACTCTAAAGAATATAAAAAAATTATTTTCATCAGTAAACATTATATTTTAGTTTTTGAATGAAAACATGGATAAACTATAGCCTAACTTTTATCTATATAGAATCTTCCTAAAATAAAATTAAACAAACAAAATGTATTAAGAAAAGTAACATAATTATAAATGAATAAAAATTATAAAAAATAATAGATTAAACATATATGATAATATTATTCACATGGTTTGGAAGACCATGAACCAACTATGTGCAACTCATTAAAGGTTAGTAGAGAGAGGTGCATGGAATATTCATAATTTTTTAAAATGTTTATAATAATCATGTATCCACTGAATCTCCCCAAAACCCCTATAATAAATTTAGATATTCCCAAAATAACCCATAATAATGGAATAAAAATAATAAATATTCCAACAAAAACCACAACTCAAGAAAAAATATGATACCCATGATCAGATTCAAGACACAAACATCTTGGAATTCCTTGGAAACTCATGTGTCCATCCAAATAATTGGTGATAAAACACCTAGCCATGACTAACCACTTTAATTATGAAAATACTATCTCTTCATGACCAGAATCCCCTAAATAATATTGTATAAACTCCTAAGAGATCCATGTTTTCTATATATAAAATAACTTGACCACAACTGATACAATATTTTTACAGATCAACCTGAGGCATCCCTCAGTCAAAGAGCTGAGTTAGTCCTTGAAAAGGCCTGAAGGGAGTTCCTGATCCACATAGTCAAGAAGACATTACTAGGAATCAACAAAACACTAATATATAATAATCCCCCCAATGTAACACTCCAAGCGTCCACTGTATGCTTCTATTTGAATCACACAATAGGTTGTATTGTACGCAGTTTCGAGTTCTAGCACACCACGAAATATCAAACTACCCATTTAAAAAGATATTATGAATAGTATTACATACTTTTTGAAATTTTAAATATTTTATTAATTTAAAATGGACTTCATTTTTGGGGTTGTAATATCAAAATTAGATTAGGGTGATTTTTTGGTATTTTTCTGAAAACTATCAGTTTTCGATTAATAGTGAAAAACATTACGTTAATGTTTAAAAATTACTTTTTTAAACAATTATTTTAAATTAAAAAATAGTTTAAAGTCAAAATAGATTCATAATACCTATATTATTACAACTTTATTCATTGGATTCATTTTATAATAAGATTATATATATAAAAGTATATTGATCTTTTTATGATCTTTTACCAACCTTCTAGACACATTTGTAAATTTGAATAAAATATATTTTTACAACATTTGTGAGCTAAATTTAAAATATTGGACAAATACGGTTTTCATCAGTAAAATAAACACCATTATGTCAGATGAAAATAATTTTTGGTCAATAGTATCTTTAGAACTTTATTTACCACGGTTAAAAGTAAATGGGGAAATTAAATATAAAATAATATTATAATTACCCTAAAAAATATCCTAAGTAAATTGTATAAGTTTTTTTGACCAAAATAATCCTTAGTAAACAAATATGATCCTTTTTTATCTACATGCATTGGATTATGAAATTTATTATATTTTATTTGAGGAAGTCTTAAAACTGTTAAATTCATATTTTATTAATTAAACCATTTTTAATATAGGGTTATACATAAGATAAATTAAAATATAAATATTAATTAGAAATATTAAAATATTTTATACGTCATGGTATTTTATTCATAATTTTTAGACATTATATAATTAAATTTAATTATGACACTATGATGTTGCGGTAAATAACTTATTAATGAAAGATTAATATTATAAATATTATAAATATTAAAATAATTGTAAATTAAATCTTTTGATGTCATCCATGAATGTTGTAGGTGAATGTGACATGATAGATTCGAATAAATGTATTTTATTCTAAGTAATAAATTTTTTATGACTTTCACAAAAACCAAATACTAAATAGTGTCAAAATTAACATAAATTAGTTTTTAAAACATATATTGTTTTATGAAATGATATAATAGTACTAAAAAACTATAATTTGGCCAAATGACTAAGATAATGTTAGATATGTCATTAAATGACCATTTTAGGTTTTCTTTTCCTTTTATAGTAACTATATTAAACTTGTAGTATAAAAATACAAGATTACATGGTAAAAGCAAAACTATTTAACTAAGGGTTAAATCTAAAAGAGAAGGTTAATATGGGGCCCTAAACATGTATAAACCCTATTTTATGAGAATATTTGAACCCATATCTAACTTTTCATAAAAATAAATCCATTTGGCTCTATTAGAAACCGAAAATATTTTTATAATAAATTACTATTTAAAAAATTTCCTAAAGTGCCCCTCACCTCTCTTATAAAAGGGCACTTCCCTTTTGCATAAATTTACACCTATAAATCCATTTTTCTCGGCCAAAACCTACCAAAATATCCTCCAAACTACCCTCAATTAATCATATAGGCCTTAATTTGATAATAAATCCAAACTATGGAGCCCTTTTTTCCAATCAGAAGGAAGTACCCGAAGAAGAGGTAATTATTTCATCACATCTTTCAAAGTTATTGTATTCTTCCACTTCCTCTTTCATTATTGTTTCCATAACCAAATTATAACTCTATTTTCTACATAATATGATGTTATTATAAATATGGTACAACCATATTAACTATTCTATCCATCCTATGATTGAAAAATTCACCTTACATGTGTATGTACGGCTTACCGTCTCCACCTGGTTGTGTAGTTTAGTATTCAACACTTCATTATTCGGATGGGTATAATAATGAAATATATTTGATTTAAATCTTAAAACTAACAAGTTAATGATTCTATATATATGATATACCATCATATTATGTAATATTTCACCATCAATAGAATGATATTGTCGCTTGTGCATACGTATGGCTTATCGTCTCCATGATGCGATGTGATTTCATTCCCCATGGTAACCATTCAAATTTATTTTCATTTTATGATTAAAATATAAGGTTTAAGAACATAAAATCATTATGTATATGAATCAAATACATCCTATACATAACAAAATGACTTAAATAACAAAACATATAATGTAAAAAAATACTAGTTAACATCCAAAACAATGATAATACTAAAATATTATTAATAAAGAATTATTATAGGATCATATGTGATATCATATTTAAGTATATGGTTCTTATATAATTTAATAAAAATGATCTAAATATTATATAGGAGGTTAACATACCCTCAACTAAGGACATGTACAAGCTAAGGGTTAATTTTACAATCTCTTTATTATCATAGGTTGTTTATACATAAGTATCTACGGGGAATTATTTATCCTCCACATTCAGGTTTCTTAAAAATGTATTTCAAAACATATTTACTATTTCATAGACTTTGTTTTAAAGTCATATATACCCTTTTTTGACATTTAATTTTTTTTTTGAAATGAATCTTTTCATAGTTTTCTATATATGATTCTTTTTGACCTTTTTTCGAGAAATTTAAGAAAGAATGTTTTTTAACTTACACAGAAGGTGAGGCTATTTTAAACCATTAAAACACCTTCAAATATTACATTATAAAATTATAAAAATAATTTAAAAATAAATGTTTTCTTTTATAATTATGTGAAATTTAATCGGTTTCAAAGTAGAAATTGAAATTTCTCTCAAATAGTTTTTTGATTGATTTCATCTATGTTAACATCTATTGTTGGATTATATGTTCAATTGAAGTTGATTTATTATGATACAATACTCTATATTATATTGATGGTTTGATGATATGCTTGACTATTGATGTGTAATTTTTATGTCATTAATGATTTACTATTAAAGTTAAATATTTCGTATTCCATTTTAATACGATTTTTGTTGTTATGCTTCACCCTTTTCATATGAGGAATGTATTTGATGTATTATGTGACGGGAAGGGCCCACTATAGCCTCTCGACACATCGGTAGGTCTCATGAAACAAACTAGTGTCTTGGAACAAGGCCTTACCAATATTCTTATTTATTTTAGTCTTAGAATAAGGCCTTGACTATGTAGTTATGATGTCTGGCATTATGAATTCAATCATTATTAAATTAGCTATTGATATTATTTGTGATTATTTTACTAGTAGAATATCCAGGTGAATTAGTAAATGGGATTTTTGATTTAACTTTTTTATATTATGCTGATGTGTAGGTTTAAAAGGCTTGTGTTTTATTTTTATACATTTCCCTAAATGTTTATTATTATGTATTATAGTTTTAGCTATATTGTTATTCTTACTGAGCATCTGAGCCCACCCATTTCATATATTTTATTTTTCATCCGATGTGAAAAAGTATATTATAAATGACCTTCAGAGATACGCTATGGGATATTAGTATTTTTAAAAGAGGCGCAATGTTTTTTTTTCGTAATGTAATTTAAACATATTTATGTATCTAGTACTTCCAAGGCTATTAAACTGGTCGGTCTTTCTGGACATGATCTCTTGTGATCAAGCCAATGTTTTGTAATATTTCCCAAACATTGGGTAACTAGGGCCAGGGTGTTATTATTGGTATCAGAGGAAGCTTAGTACAAACCATGGAATCAATATTTAGAAAAACTCTGATCAAATAACATTACCATAAGATATAAATTGAAAATTAGTATAGACAAATATCCAACATTTTTGGATATGTAAATATTATGCGGGTTTTATAAGAAATACATCCATTTCTAGATACTACAAGTGGATGTGGTTCCAGAAAAGATGTACTTATGGGTGAAATCTCCGACAATGACTTTCAGGATTGACTCGGGATATCCTGGTACACAACAATGGGCATTTCTAGTCACCTGGTTTGAACATCTCAGGGGATATGATTAAGATAATTCACAATTTCATTAAAAACTATTATGAAGAATTTATGAGAAAATAATTTCCCAAAGAAAACATTTTTATTATTAGAGATTATATGCATAAACTTCTCAGTTTATGTTAAGTATATTACAAGTTTGGAATTATGCATTGTGACTCATGAAATATTATAGTGTATGACATTATTTAGAAATGGAACCTAGTTGAATGAATGGAAACATATCAACACACATAATCTATTATGGGATTTGGATAATATAAAATATAATTATAGTGGAGCTGGTGATGAAAATGGTACTGAATCACTTATAACCATATCGTAAAAACTCTCCCAGGTTTTGAAAAATATACATACCTGTATAGAACACCCTGATTCACAACGTGCAGAAGAACTGTGGTCCGCTTTATGAGGTAGCAGCAACCAAAATTCAATGGGACCAAAAATCCATTTGTATCTGATAAATGGATTACTTCTTTAGGGAAAATATTTCATGCTTTTGGGAGAAGTAAAAGAGAAAAATTTGTCTTGGATGTTTATCACCTCTTGAGAGATGCAGATCAATAGTGGTCATTAATTAAAAACATATAGGTGGATGGAGAAGTTTCAAATAGGGAATGGAGGGTGTTTAAAGATATTTTCATAGAAGAATACATTCCTCATGAACATTGAGCTGATATAGAAAGGGAATTTATGATTCTTAGGAAAAAATAGGATGAGAATGTCGCAAAGTATGAGGTGATCTTTACAAGGTTAGCAAGGCATACTGCAGATTATATATGTAACCCAAGAAGTAATATTGATCGATTATTTGATTAGTTAAAACCATTTATATGATGAGTATTATTCTCACAATCCTTCTTATCGTACAATGATATAGTTTCATTTTCTATCAACATAGAAAAGGAATTCTCTATATCTTATGAATTTAATGCGAAGCAAGAGAAGAAGAGATTTGCTAAACACTATATGAATGGAAATAAGGGTATGAAGGGAAAAGTTGAATTTCCATCATTTAGTAATTGTGGGAAGAAAATATCCGGTATGCACCTAAAGGGGAGGCGAGTTTTTTACATGTGTGGGGGAAAAGACTACTAACCTCGTGATTACAAGGAGAAGAAAGACGTTTTTGATGTTCAATGCTAAAATTGTAAAGAAATGGGGTATTATGAAAATTAATGTCCTAATCATCAAGTAAACTTACCTCAAAAAGGCCACGAGAGGAAGGAAAAGCTTATTCTGTCAAAACTAATGAGGTTTAAGATCCTAATGACGTGGTGGCTGATACATTAATCATTTCCTCAAATGTATCCAATGCTTTATTTGATTCTATATCAAGTAATTCTATCATATCATCCTAGTTTTCCAAGAAAACTAGATATTTCCAATTTGACTTAACATGGGAGTTGTCATTGAAAACTCTTAAGGGAAGTATCATTGCAACAACTTTTTGTCAATCAATTACGATTATGGTATATTAACATGCTTTATTTGCAAATCTCATTGGCATACCCATGATTGAATTTGATATAATCATTTGAATATATTGGATTCTGAACCATTATGTCAAGATATATTGTTAGAAGAATGAGGTTACAATTTCTTATGATGATAAACAATCCCTTATCTTTAGGGAAGAAACATCACCATCTGATTCTCATCTAGATCCACCCACTACAGCTCTACTAAATTCAATTATTATGGAGGAATGGGGTGAAATAAATTTGGGTGAGGAAAGTAATGTTCAAATATAGGATGTAATTATTGTGAAAGAATATGTTAATGTGTTTATAGTGGATTTACCGGGAAAACCTATAGAATGAGAAATTGAGTTTTCCATTGACTTAATTCTTAGTTCAAGGCCCATATCAAAGACCCCTTATAGAATCGACACTATAAAATTAGTGTAACTAATTAAACAACTAGAGTAATTGAGTAATAACTAATTTATTCACCATAGTGTTTCTCCATGGGGATCCCCTGTTCTTTTTGTTAAGAAGAAAGATGGATCTATGTGGTTTTGAATTGACTACTGGGAGATCAATGCTATAAAATTAAATAACAAGTATCACATACCTCGCATTGATGATTTATTTGATCAACTTCACGGATCATAATATTTTTCAAAGATTTACCTTTGATCTGGAAAACAACAATTCTGTGTGAAGAAGGAGGACATTCCAAACAGAGCATTTCGAACTAGATATGTGTATTACAAGTTTACAATAACGTCTTTTTTGACTAACTAATACACCCTCTATTTTCATGGATCTAATGAATAGGGTTTTAAAGGAATATCTTAAAGACTTTATAGTTGTATTTATTAATGATATCTTGGTATACTCAAAATGCTAAAAATATCCTGAAAATCACTTGTGTACTATTCAAGAAACACTTAGAAGAAATGAATTATACAGGGAATTTAGGATGTTTAAATTCTAGCTTCATGAGATTTATTTTCTTAGACATATTATCTCTAATGATGGAATCTCTGGTATTCATTAAAATACAAGGGTAATCCATGAATGGCCATCACCGATTAATATAACTAAGGTACGCAGTTTTATTGGTTTTACAAGTTTTTAACGGTGTTTTGTCCATAATTTTTCCTAATTGGCTAACCCATTAGCAATTCTCATACGTAAAGGGGTTAAATTTGTTTGGAAAAAGCGTGTGAAGAATGTTTTGATGAATTGAAGATAAGATTATTAAATACTCATTGACTCTACTATCAGGGAATTATGTGTTTTTTTATTTATAGTGATGCTTCAAAGAAAGGACTTGGTTGTGTATTTATGCAGAATGACAGAGATATTGCCTATGCATCACAACAGCTAAAAATTCACAAAAAAACCAATCCTACTAATGATCTTAAGTTACAAGCTTTAATTATTTCCTTGATTATATGGAGAAATTGTCTCTATAGTAAAAATGTGAGATATATACTGATCACAAGAGTTTGATGTATATTTTCCAACATAAAAGAACTCCACATGAGGGAAAGGTGATGTCTCAAACTACACAACGATTATGATTTCACTATACACTACCCCTCAGGAAAAGAATATTAGGTGGCTGATTCTTTGTGTTGAAAGGATCATGGTGTTCTAAACAAAATGATAGTTGAATGGGATCATGAATTTATGGATGTAGTAATAACAAATATGGGAATAATCATGGAATATGAAACATAAATAGTTTTTCAAATTTTTTACATATTTGTTTTACTAAAATGGATAAAAATTTCTCATACTCATAATGATGAGTTTCAAAATAAAATTAATGTTGTGAATGATGAGAGATTTACTGACTTCGTATATGAAGATGGAGTTTAGAAATTTGTGTGGAGACATTGTGTTCCCAACGTACCTAATCTAAAAAGGCAATTTTTGTATGATTCCAATAGATCCAATTTCTCTATACACCCTCGTAGAAATTTGATATATAGAGATTTGAAAGAACAGTTTTTGTGGGACAAGATTAAGAGGGAGATTTCTTATTATGTGTCAAGATGTATAGTTTGTCAGTAGGTGAAGGCTGAAAGTCAACATCCTATAGGTTTCATGCAACCTCTTCCCAAACTAGAGTAGAAATGAGATGATATTGTGATAGAAATTTTCATGGCGCTATGAAAGACTCCTAGAACGAATGATGCAATATAGGTCATTCTTTAACATCTTACCGAGTCATCACATTTTCTTCCTATAAAAAATGATTTACTACTTGAACGTTTAGGAAGAAAATATATTAATTAAGTTGTAAGAATTCATGGTGTACCCCTATCGATTGTTTCTGATCGTGATCCTCGTTTTACATCATGATTCTAGAAAAGTATTCATAAATCCCTGGATACTCTACTTTGTTTGAGCACTGCATACCACCCTCAAACTGATAGAACATCAGAACGGACAATTCAAACCTTAGAAGACATGGTGAGATCTTTCTCACATGACATTCAAGAATTCAAATGGCACTATATGAAGCATTATATGGAAATAGGTGTGGTACAATAACTTGTTGGGATGATGTTGGTGAAATAAATGTCCTAGGCCCAGAACATGTCGAGGAAACAATGAAAAAGGTGAATATTATCCTAACCCACATCAAACCAGCTCAAAGTAGGAAAAAGAGCTATGGCGATAACAAAAAGAATGATTTCTAATTTCAAGTAAGATATAATGTTTTCTTAAAGGAATTTCCATGGAAGGGTGTTATACAGTTTGGTAAGAATGATAAATTAAGTCCTTGGTAAATCAGAACTTTCGAAATTTTTGAACAAATTGGAGTTGTAGATTACTGTTTTGAAATGCTTTCGAGTGTCTCCAAAGTTCATGAGGTGTTCTACATATCACTATTGAGAGAATACATGTTTTTCCCAACACATGTACTCACCTATGAAGAAATAGAACTTGAACCAAATCTGTCTTCTTGTGAATATCCTATTAGGCTTCTTGATACTATAGAAAAAGTTTTGAAAATTGGACTACTCATCTGGTAAATGTTCTATAGAGAAACCATAAAATGGAAGAGGAAATGTGGGAACCTGAGGAACTTATGATGAAGAACCACCTGAATATTTGTAGGCTGTAATATTCTTGAAATTTCGAGGAAAAAATTATTCGAAAGATGGAAGAATGTATCACCCCAATATTCTATAGTACTCTTCTCTTTCAATAATACAGTAGCTTGTATTGTACGCAGCTTTGAGTTCTAATATACCATGACCAATAAAACTAATCCTTTAAAAAGATGTTATGAATAGTAATACCCAATTTTTTATTTTTTTTTAAATTTTATTTTTTAAAATGGACATTATTATTGGTTTCAAAATATCAAAATAAGTTTAGCTTGAATTTTTGGTATTTTATGAAAACATTCAATTTTTCATGAATCATGAAATACACTATGTTATTGTTTAAAACCGACATTTTATTTAAAAAATTATTTTTAATTTAAATTCATTTTC
Organism: Viscum album; assembly: GCA_963277665.1. NCBI lineage: Eukaryota > Viridiplantae > Streptophyta > Magnoliopsida > Santalales > Viscaceae > Viscum > Viscum album. The sequence goes on from OY728144.1 coordinate 304,442,962, forward strand.
ATGTCAAAATAGTTACATAATACCAATATTAGTCTAATTTAATTAATTGGAGTCATTTTATTATAAGATTATTTATATAATTTTATTGAACTTTTTAACGCCTTTTACCCACCATCTAGACACATTTAAAATTTTGAGTAAAACACAATTTTACCGATTTTGTAAATTTTATTTCAAAAATCCCACAAACACGGTTTTCCTCAGTATGTAAAATGTGTTTCAATAGGATGAAAATAATTTTTCAGGAAAAGTAACTTTTGAATTTTATTTACCACGGTTAAAAGAAAATAGGGTAATTAAAGGTAAAAAAGATATTATAATTACCCTAACACATGTCCTAATTCTATTGGATAAGCATTTTAACCCAAAATCAACCTTTGGATAGAAACATGACACTTTTATCCACTAGTATTAGATTATGACATTTATTATATTTTATATAAAGGAGTGTTAAAAGTGTTAAATTCAAATTTTATTAACTAAACCATTTTTAATACATATAATGCATAAGATAAATTCGACTATAAGTATTAATTAGAAATATAAAATTATTTCTTACATCATGGAATTTTATTCATAAGTTTTAGACATTATATAATTAAATTTATTTATGACACATGATGTTGTGGTAATTACCTTATTAATGAAAGATTAAAATAATTTATATTATAAATATTAAAATAAAAGTGTATTGAAGTTTTTAATGTAATGAACGAATTTACTAGGTGAATGTTATATTTTTGGGTTGATTCAATGTATTTGTTATGAAGTAATCTAGTTGTTATGACTTTCACCAAAACCAAATACTAAATAGTGTCAAAATACAAATAACTGAGTTTTTAAAACAAATACTATTTTATTAAATGATATAATAGTTCTAAAAATATAATATTATTCCAAATAACATAGATAACGTTATATATATAATTAATTAACCACTTTAGGTTCTATTGGTATTTCAAAGTAACTATATTAAGCATATAGTATAAAAATACAAGAAGACGTGGTAAAAGTTAAAACTATTTAACAAAGGCTTAAACTTAAAGGATATGGTTAATATAGTAACCTAAACATTTAAAAAAACTATTTTATGAGAGTATTTAGACCCATACCCACCTTATCCTTGAAAGAAATCAATTTATAGATATTAGAAACCGAAAATTAATTTATAATAAATTAATATCTCATGGTTATCTTAAAGTGCCTCTAACCTCTCGTATAAAATGGTACATCCCCTTCTCTAAAATTCACACTTCAAAAATCAATTTGTCTTGGCCAAAACCTGTCCAAATATCCTCCCAAATAACCTGAACTCATTTTATAGGCCTTAAGTTTATCAGAAATCCAACCAAAGGATCCATTTTTTTCAAAACAAAAGGAATCACCTCAAGATGAGGTAATTATTTCATCACCTCGTGCAAAGTTATTTTTTAATCCACTTACTCTTTCATTTTTGTTTCTATAAAAAATAATAACTCCATTAACTTCTAAGAATTCTTATGTCATTATAAATATGGTACAACCATATTCATTATTCAATCCATCCTATGAAGGACAAAGTCACCATACATGCGTATATACGGCTTACCATCTCCCCTTCATGGTGTGGTTAGTTATTCAACACTTTAGTATTTGGATGTGTATAACAATGATGTATAAATGATGTAAATAATAAATAAAAAATGTTAATTATTATTTATATATAATATACCATCCAATTAGATATTATGTCACCATCAAAAAAATTATATTGTCGCTTATGTGTACGTATGACTTACTATCTTCACAACACGATGAGATTTCATTCCCCGTCGTAACCATTCAAGAATAATTTTCATTTGATGGTTAAAAAATAATATTTAAGAACAAAATATCATTCTGGATATGAATCAAATACATCATATCGATCACAAACATGACTTATGTAAATAAAAATATAAATGAAAACAAATTAGTAAACACCCGTAACAATGATAATATTGATATTTTATTAACAAAGAAATATTAAAGGATAATATATGATATCATATTTAGGTATGAGGTTATTTTAATATTTAATAAAAATTATTTAAATATTATATTGGAGGTTAACGTACCCTCGACTAAGGAAAATTACAAGGTAAGGGTTAATTGTACAATCTCTTTATTATTCGAGGTTTTTTATACGTAAGTATCTACATGGACATTTTATCATCCACATCCATGTTTCATAAAAATGTATTTTAATTTTTTTTACTATTTCTTATAATCTGGGTTAAAGTAATTTATACCCCTGTTTGACTTTTTATAAAAAAAAATTCAAAGGGAATCTTTCTGTCATTTTCCAAACAAGGTACATTATGATCATTTTTGAAAATTAAGGAAACAATGTTTTTTAACCTATAGTGCAGGTGAGAAATATATACTGTTAAAACACCTTCTAACAAAACCGTAAAATATTATAAGAATAATTTAAAAATTATTTTTTTATTTTATAATTATGTTACTTTTAAATGATTTCTAATTAGGAAGAGATATTTCTCTCAAATATTTTTTGATATTGATTTATCTGTGTCAACATCTATTGTTGGATTTATGTTTAATTGATATTTATTTATTAAGATATAATACCCCATATTTTATTTATAGTTTTATGATATCTCATAATGTGGATGTGCTAATTTTTATGTTATTCACAGTTTATGGTTATAGTTAAACATTTAGTAAGCTAGTGTACTACTAATATTTATGTTATGTTTCACCCTTTTCATATAAGTAATGCATTGGAAATAGTAAGTGATTGGAGGAGCCTGTTATAGCCCCTAGATGCATCGATAGTTCTGAGGAGACAAACTACTATCTTTACCAAGGCCTTGATAATATTTTTTATTTGTAGTCTTGGAACAAGGCCTCGACTATGATATTATTATGTCTGAAATTATTCATTCCATCATTATGAAATTAGTTATTGGTATTACTTGTGATTATTCAACTAGTATAATATCCATGTGAATAATTAAATGGAATTATTTGATTTATATTTCCCACATTATGTTGATGATTAATTTTAAAAGGCTATTTTTTAGTTTTATACATTTCCCTAAATGTTTATACTTATTTATGAAAATTTCTGCTATATTGTTATCCTTATAGAGAATCTGAGCTCACCCATTTCTTATGATTTTTTAGGATGTGAAGAAGTATATTATGACTTACATGAAGATATATTATAATGGATATGAGTCTGTTCAAAGGAGACAAAATTTTGTTTTTTATAATATAATATATAACTTATGTATGTATCTAGTACTTATGAGGCTACTAAACTAATTGGTATTTTGGGACATGATATCTTGTGATCATACCAACATTATTTAATAATGCATCGACTCGGGTTAACTGATTTCGGGGTGTTACAACAAATATTAATGAAATAAGAAGTATAAAATAAATAAAATTATAGAATGAAATGTCTATAAATCATATGTCCATTAAAAAGAAAAACAAACCTTCAATAGTCTAATATCAAAACTATGAAATATATTAAGAAAAATAAATATCCAAAACCCTCACTAACCCTCTAAACACCATCTCATGAAATGAAAATATTCCCCTCTAATTAATTTTATTCACCCACTAAGAGTTATAAATAACCCCCATCCATATAAATTAGTAAAATATTAAGTGGGAAATATGATAAAGGAATATGAAATAAAGATAAACAAAAAACATTCATATCTCCTTATGTAATTACAAGTCACCTACGAATAAAAAAAACCATAATTCCCCCTTGATGGATAAAAAAAGATAATTTGGACATCCAAATGAAAAATGATAAAAGATAGGCATGACGAATAATCCTAGTAGGGATTCCAAAAGTGAAACCACACCATTCGTCTTACCTTTAAAAAGAAATAAATTTCAAGGTATTCTTAAAATATAAAAATATGAAAATAATGTTTTCCATTTTATTTCTTAACAATAAGAAGAACAATTCTTCAAGAAATACATTTAATACTTTTCTTGAGAAACCATTTTTAGAAGAATGAGAAATTTTCCCTTAATATATGTAAATGAAGTATCTAGAAGATAAATTAAGGATCCCAATGAGAAAAAAAATATAAATAATATATAAAAAGGTGATAAAAAAGAGAAAATTAGAACAATATTTTTGGTTAATTTATACATGAAAAGTAATCTTTATAAAATAGAATTTAAATATAGTACGCTAAAAATGTTTAAAATGAGAGTAATCAATTTACAAAATCCTTATTTAGTTATGGTTAGTGGGGATATTGGATCACATTAGTTCAGTGATCGACCATGAACACAAAGGTCAATTATCCAACTCAATATGACCAATCCATATCATCATAGTTTAGTTAGTTTCACAACATAATATTGCTGGGTAGGGAACTTCATGTATAGATAAATTGGTGTAGTTTTCATGCTTAGATACCCAAGACTCCAATGTTCCATGCCCATACCATGTATACATAATCGATGTGTCATAAAAACCCAAAGATCAATCACAAAAAAAATCAAAGATAGAATAAAAACACATCACCTAAATGTACTACCAATGTGATTCCCCTTTTATTATGATAATAGAATCATGTCAATCATATCAAATCTAAGTTCCACAACCATTATAAAAATATTTTATTCCATGGGAGTTCACGTCCCTTTTTTATTACATTTTAAAATTTCTAAAAGGGACTTATATTTATATAAATAGACATTTATCATTTAAAAAAAAACTTTCTATACCATACTTCTTATGTTCCAAAACCATCCTTAACACTTAAACAAATATACACCATGATTTATATATATATATATGTGTGTGTGTGTGTGTGTGTGTGCATCCCAAATTCCAAAGTACATTTTCCCATTACCTTGAGTGAAAATTTACAAATCGGAAACCTTTATATGTATCTATATATCTATATATAAATATGTAACATTTGATACATCAAAGGGTTAGAAATAACTTAATAGTATTTTTAGTAAACCAAAACATGCCACCATGCCTTTACGAAAAACTGCTTGAAGGACCAAAAAATTATTAGGCATATGCAATTTATATGATTACGAAAATTTTAAAAATTATCAGTTAATATTTTTAGTATTTTATAAAAACATGGACACATGATTTTATAAAATTAACCAATGTCGAATATATGAGTAATGTGTAGAAATATTCAAACAGATCAATTCAATTCATCAAAAAACCCTTCCATAATTTATTTAATTAATAATATAATAAAACACAAGTTTAAGAAATCAAGAAATCATGTATTGAAACATAAAATCCTGGGAATATTGCATCCTATCTCAAAACAATAAATAACTTTATTCCTTTGATGCATGAGACCCAATCTAACCTCAATAGGGTCTGAGAAACCCCCACAAAATGGAATGATACCCTAAATGAAAAGAAAACTATAAAAATTAGATCGTAAGGAAACTCTAAATTTTTTCTAAACTAATACCATAATTAGGGAATTTGAAATTAGAAATAATAATGTTTTAGAGAGGTGTAAAGGGGTACTTGAGATGACCACTCTAAGAATATGAAGGATAATCAGACATTAAAAGGAGGTTGCAGGATGGGTGGTGGCATGAGAGAAGGGAGACCCCAGGGGTATGGTCATGGAAGAGTGGGATGAGGGATCCCATGTGAGGGAGAACCCCTAATAGGGATAAAATTAACTAAGTAAAAGGGTATTTTTTTTATAACTGAACATGACACATTGTTAGGTCACATGGTGTGGAGAATCATGTACCAACCGTGCTCCCTCTACCGAGCCCTTGGGTTATATCACATGTGAATGCTACATCGTTAGGGAAAACTTTATATGTGGTCAGTTATAAAAACATTACACACACACTCACATGGGTTGAAAATAGTTTTACTACCCATGTTCAAACTGTGCATCATTGTAGGAAATTTAAAAATTTCAAATCTAAAACCCAGTTCAAACTAAAATTTTAAAAAAATAATACAAAAATTAAATAATTGAGATTAATTTATAATTATGTTTGGGGTGTGATATGATTTCTTTTCATTAAATCGCTATAAATATATGGATTCTGATCTATTTTTTTAGTTCATTTATTTCTACATCATTCAGGTTTAAGGAAAATATCATAATCATTCATACATTTAATAGGGTGGTTTATAAGAAAAGAAAATTCCAAGAACTCAATTAACCCCTCTATTTAGACTTTGTACAATTGGTCTCTGACCAAAAAAAGTATCAATAATATACACCTAACTGAAATTCAATTGAACTAAAATAAAAATACCATTATTAATTATAGAATGAAGGAAAATAGTACACCATATTTTAGTTTTCATTGTTTTGGGATGTGTGGATACACCCAATATGTATTATCCATTGAAAAAGTGTACATTAGGGTGTAAGAAAAATAGGAACATATAAGAATTATTTTATACTCTTGATATTATTTTAATGTGTTCCACTATTGTTGTAAATGTTTTGGGAAAAGGAAATGAATTCTTCATCACTGACATGGAGAAAATTTCCCAAGGATTCGTAAGAAAGTGGGGAAAAGAATATATAAGTGCCATCATGCAAGATAAAAACTCCAAAGAAATTTTATGTTTTATAAGATGAGGAATAAAATTTGGAACTATAAGAGAATAAAAAATTTACATAATCATGTTAATTAAATTTTTAGTGATTGATCAAGAATGGAGGATATAAGATGGTCAATGTTGATGAAAAATACTTAAGAGAAATTGACAAGTCCAGTTATTGTGTTATATAAAGAAGATGAACTTTCTATATGATGATAAATCAAAACCACATCACCATTATAAAATAAAATAAGGGTAGTGTTTTCTAATCCAAAAATGGTGAGTGGTTAAATATTTTTGGCTCTAGAAAATACATGGTTAGTAGATGATACCTAAGATAGGAAATTTCTCACTTGGTTGATGGTTTTTTTAAATCAAATTAGTGTAATCCAACTATGTGACTTAGTATATGTCTTGGAATTCAATAAGAATATATGAACCCTAATAGAAAACATATGGTTACATTATTATTATAGTTTCTGAGACAAAAGGGAATATTTTCCACATTAGTGAGGAGAATTTTTTTTATTTTGTCTAACGAAGATGAAAACAAGTTGTGGTATAGTTGGGTTGGTCGCTTGAATTAAAAATTAAAAAAAACACTTTCAAGAATGATGGTTCTTAAGATATTTCCAAAATATCATGTGATGATAGTGACACATGTGATCAAGTTAAATTTAGAAGATTGTCTACAACGCCTATAATCCATAAAAAGGGAAATAATAAAGGCTACTCAAGTTGTTTATATGGATTTTTATAGACCAATAAAACCTAAATAATTTAACAGAAATGTTATGTTAACTTTTTCATTGAATAATTCAATAAGATTACATTTTTATAGTGATTACCCACAAAAACAAGGGATTAAAAGTATCACTCGATTTTGATGGAAATATGAAAATATTATTTGCATAAAATTGAGAAATCATTGTGATGAAAATTATATATAATTTAAAAATACCAGGTTGAATAATTTTATATAATTTGATTCAACATCCAGTGTAAGTGGTTAGAACTCCTCAATAAAGTAGGGTTATTGATTGGAGTAACTATGTCACAAAAATATGGATATAACTTTAATAATAGTGAAGAAACTATTAGTAATTTTTTTAAAAATGTTCTGCTCAACTTTATATTCATCTCTAAAAGGGTATTTTTATTTATAAATTTATACTAGATTCATTTTCAGATCTATTATGGAAAGAGACAAACATGTGAGTAATATTGAGTGTTCATAAGTAAATTTTTTTTTATCAGCAAGTAATTCATAAAAATACTAAAATATCCCCAATTCAAACTAGAAGAATGAAGGCTCAACAAACCCTTTTACAATCACAAATTGGAACATAAATGCCTAAATGTTGATACTATAAATGAGATCTATGTTATGAATATTGACAAGGAGCATGAGAAAATTTAAAATAACCAAACAAGTGAAATTGTTCTATGGCCACAAGATAAGAGTGAAATTCAAATGAAGTAGGTTTTCTAAAACATACATAATGATAATGAAAATTTCATAAAGAATAATTCATAATTAGTTTATATGGGATATTCCCTCTAGAAGAGATTAGTGTGGATGAATCATTTTTAATAACAGTCCAAATGTTGACTATAACATTATTTTGATCTTTGGAAGTGGAAATAGGCTTCACATTCAACAAAATATATTTTAAATCATCACTGTCAAATGGAGTCCATGAAGATGAGGTTTACACAGTGAGCCCTGATGGGTTTTTAGTGGATAAAGAATGAAATAATTCATATTGTTCAAATAAGGTCTTCTATGTCCTAAAGAAAACACATAGGGCCTAGTACTCATGGATCAATCACTACATAAATAAGGTGATACATCAGAGAGGAGGAGTTGATCATAATCTATACTATAAGAAGGAAGAGAACCAAAGGGAATTAGTGCCCACTTTTTCTATGAAGTAATTTTTTGAGGACAGAATGAAGAATATTTCAAGGTATTTTTAGATAACATGGTAAGATATTAAGAGATGTATTTGATTGGTGAAATAACATTATTCAATGGATTATATGTGGTGTAAGGAAAGAAAAAAATATATTTACTCAAAAAAAATCTTCTAAAGTGGTTCCAAAATTTTTTTACATGCAAGATACAAGGCCAATGAGAATTCCTGTAGAGACCCAAATAAAATTAGTTGTGGCACACTATTGGTGTTATTAGAGTTCAGAGAATAAATATATTTTTTTGGAAAAAATGTTAATAAAATAAGATATTATATAAAATTTTAATAAAGTTTAATTTGATATTTATAATGGTATTAATGCTATATTTATTTATTTACCATGTAAATAAATAATTACCGTGTCTTATTAAGGATTAAATGAAAATTGTGTAATTTAAGAAGAGTATATATATATAACATTAAATAATGATTTTGAAAAAAATAAAAGGATAGAAATATAAAATAGGTTTATGTTACCAATTACAGAAAAATCATTGGGGGTTTATTAGGCTTTACAACCAATTAACTTGAGATCATATTTTCTAATTTCCAAGTCACTTTATACCAAATCTACCCCAAATAAATCCATATATAAATTATAAAGATAATAACTTATTAAATTATTTTCCTATTACAGTTTGGGATATTTTATTACAACAGTTCATAACCATAGTTAGTGGGTTATACAAATACATTTTGGAATAGTTTATTGGATGATTGAAAATACACTTATGGTGGTGTATTGAATCAGTGTTTTTCTTGTTTATTATGGATATATAAGAAGAAATAGTGAATATATTTAAAGTTTGGGAGGTTGAATGTGTGGAATACACTCAGTATTGTTCCCAATTGATATGGATATGTCACTATCTTGAATACATAGGTTAGACATGTCCTATCATATTCCCATTATGTTTGAAAACTCTACTACCAAAATAATAGAAAAGTTATCATTCATCATTCAATGAAAAATAACATCAACATTAATTAACCTTATCTCATGGAGAAGGTTGAATAAAGATTTGTAAGATTAAATCATTTTTAATTAATTATCAAGTTTAAAATATAATGAACAAGGAACATCACAAGATAGATTTTGAATATCACCAGTTGGATATTGGAGGGTAATTGAATTCCTATTACTAGATGTGTTGGCACTAGGACCCCCACTCTCCCATTAAAATTAATTTTATGAAATATATGATCTCTCTCATATCTTTAATGATTTATTTTCAAATCCATGTTTTGTAACTTTCTATGATGTTATCATTCGGTTCATTAAAAATAGAGATACGTTTCTATCCAAATGTTAAAAGAGTGTACCATTTGTGTTGGAAATGGGTGGTGAAAATTAACGATCAATCAACGGAGAAATAGATCTGATAAGCCTTTTGGACTTGGCGAGAGAATGAATGATCGATAAAGTGTTTTCCTGAGGGTATTTTTATATAACTCTCATTTATTTAATGAGATTGATTGGGATTAGAGTAAATGTTATGTGAATCCATGATACTCTTAAATAAAATATGCTAATGAGGTATTTTCAATTAATGATGGTGATTTCTAATACTTCATTACGTATTAAGTGATAATTTTTTTTTGTAATAGTCAACAAATTCAAATGGGGATATTATTAGATAAAATACCCTTGGTTTATGAATTATCTTTTCATTATGTGTATGGAATATTCAAAGTTACATATGTGATATTACAGAACAGATTTCATGAAGGCTAGAAGAAGTTTGGACAAGATATGTTATGGTTTGAATGTATTATAAAAACATTGGTTGAGTAGTTGGTTATGGAAACACTCCCATGTATTTTCTTCCATCTCTAGTGAATGTTTCATGTGGAATAATAATTAAATCACTATGGTTGGGAGTTATGATTTGGAAAAATTAATGGTATATGTATAGGTGTCATCAATAATGAGTGTACATATGTCATGGATCGATTTACATGTGGTTTTGTTAAATGAATTTTATTTTAGAGTAACATAGGGTTTATCCCAGGGAAACAATGTTTTAATAAAGTTTATTTATTAGTGAAATATGGATGTGTAGGTGTCATCTCGGGCCTACGCATGTGTTACCTAGGAATAAAAGAATTTATGATGAATAAACCAATTATATTTTATGATAAATTCATGCATATCATCTTCAATGGCCATAATTAGATGATCGTTCAATATAAAAAAATTTAATCCACATGAAATGTTATATAATGAATTTTAAATAAGATCAATTTTGTTTTTTTTGGAATAGTGGTGTCTGCACACACATTGTCGGGGAACCTGTATGTATATTTATGGTGTTTTGTGATGCATATAGAGGCTTGTATTTTTAATACATGATCTACATAGATATCCTAAAGTGTTTATTTAACAATTCTAGGCATCATGGATGATGTTTGGATGAAAAGGATGGTGATGGATTCAAATATTTCTCCTTGCATGGAAAACCAGACATATTTAAAAAAATGGAAAATAAAGAGAGGGATGCTAAAAAGGAAGACTCCTTATCAATGTTAAAAATAAAATAATAATCCAACACCATTTAGAGAAAATAACTGGATACATCCAGTCTGTTACTAGATAATTTGAGAGAGGTTACTCTTTTATTTGTTTGCTGATTTATTTTCTCTAAAGGGTAGAAGTATATATGTGTATTTGAGTTCTTCAAGAATAAAAATATGGATTATGGGAAGAGAATAGTTCTTGAAATTATTCTCTTTAAGAAGATAAGTATTTGTGTCTCTCAATAATATTTCCGACCATAATTTAATCTAAATAGTAATAAAGTGATAAACCAACCTAATATTGTATATTATCATTTAATGGAGAATTATATCGACTCATTGAGAGTAGTGAGAACCATCTTATGAAGAGTATTAGTGTGTTCATAATAGTGTGTTAGAGTTGTGACCATTCATATTTGTTGTTTAAACCCAATGTTTCCATGAGGCCAATCTATTTTATATCTTTAAAATCAATGAGATTTAGTGTCTCTGGGTTGTAGGCACATTTTCATACATTCTCATTAAAATATCCCATTTGAGTGAACCATGTAAAATATTTTATATCCTATATTGTTTTAAGAATAATCTCTATAAGTAATAGAGAGAGTACTTTTCATATTATCTATGTGAAGAATATCATTACAGAGTTATAATTGGAATTATAACACCCGGATTCAACCATCTCTCGGATTATAAGCCTTGTGAGGGACCAATAGTCATATTGAGTAACTAATATCTCCTATCCATATATAATAACTCTAGTGTATGGTGATGGTAAATGTGAGTCCATATTTGGCCCAACTATACACATCCTAGATAACTTCTTTATGAGGTTAGAAATTTTCATATCAAATTGAGAAAACTATAGCCGATGATGATTTTAAATTTTCCTCTTTATATACACTACCAAAATTCTTTTAACTGTAGACACACATGAGGAATCCAATCCCCAAAGTTTAGAGTGTCATGAATTATATTTGGAAAAATGATATGGTATATATGATACCACATTTGGACTAACTATATATATCTAATCAAATATGTTTTGGGGATACATAATTCCCCTATATTTAATTGATAGACTCAAGAAGTTAGAGGACATGATTTTCATACTCTATTTAAATTCAACATTCAAGTGAATTCATATAATATGATAATGTTATTCATGAATTTCAACAATTATAATAAAATTGTGACTTATCATAAATATGAGGTTAAGATATTAACAATAATGTAATGTTAAACCCCAAATGGTTTCCATTGATTTCCCTAAATGGAGAGGAGAACCCACATGATTAGAGTCTCTCTTCATAAAAATGTCAAAAAATCACATCTATAAATGGCCACAAATATTAATTAATTATTTATATTCTTCAATATTATATTGAATCTTGGTCAACTCTATTGTTCCAATATCATCAGTGTGATAAATACTCTCTACTGTAATATCTGCATTATTCTTTCTTGACTTGGATTCATTAGAAATATTTTGTTATCCCTCCAATATTTCCTTAGTGATGTCTATATACAACTGAATGTGTATTACATGAATAGAGACTCCATTATCGAAATATTTTTATTCTTATCACACCTTTACATAATTATAATTCTTTAGAAACTCTATATCTTAGAGATAAAAGGATTATTCAATATGATATTTCATTTTATGTAAGATGGTGGTATAGGGTGTGGGATCTCCTTCCCTCATCGATGATGGAGTTTAAATTTGCAGACCAATCATGGGATTCCAACACTTCCTTGTCTTTGACATTCTTCTTCCTCCCAGAGGCACTACATTAGTGGATCCATCTGTGTCATCAATTCCCTCTTCATCGAATGATGTTCACAAATCATGGGTTGCAGTGGAGCTGTCTATTCTAGCTTCTGATCCAGATCTAACCAGATCTGTATCGGTTGTTCCTTCTGCACCGGCGTCGACAGTCCCCACTTTGTCTACTAGTGTTTAAAATACTTTTGTTACAGTGATAGGTACTATGGATGCATCGAGATATAAAATTATAGATCCTTCTAGATCGGAAGATGTGTTACTGAGATATATAGTTTCTCCGTATGGTGAGTGCGGTGAATTGCAGATACCATCTATTAATGTTGTTGTAGTGACGATGGGTAATGTGGATTCATCGATGCGGAAGCATGGGTGGGGTGTAGAGGTAATGATTTTTCTAGATATAAATCTTATGTTGATGCAATGAAGAAATTGAATCCAGTTCAAAACTGGATGGAGCATGTTCTTTGGCTCTCCTCAAGGACTCTTTTCATGGTAAAATTCTTCACAAGCGTTCATCTACTCACATTGAATGCAACCCTGTAACATTTTATGAGAGAATGGAAATTGTAAAAAATTCCCAGGTTATAAGCATTTTTCTTTTTAAAGGTTCACAACCTTGGAATATTGATTATATAATTTGTAGAATTTCAATATTGTGGTGTTTCTATAAATGGAAGTGTGTCTCTCTAGGTCATGGTTTTGATCATTGTATATTTCCTTAACATAGGAAAAACTATTCAATCACTCCATGAGATGGTCATGTAAGGGGTGTTGCATGAGTGATCTCCACGCTATAACCTAGGGTTCAATTTCTTAGGGTTTGCGTTGCCTTCATCCCGCTCATTACTGACTTCACCCGAGACACGATCGAGTCTGGCTCACAACCCAGAAGCCGCCCCTTGTTCATGTCATTGTCGATGACCCCGTGACCTCCATGTGTGGCACTATCCGTGACTCCACCCTGAGTGGTGCTGATCATGTCGACCTTCCTCCTTGATCCCGATGCCATGAGGTCGCTTCCATCAGGCACGCCCTTCGGTGCCCGTATCCCGTATATGGTGGCATGTGCAATCACTAGGTGGAGAGATTTCATGTGGATAGGTCCACCGCGACTTGGCCCTATTTTTGGCTTCACCCTTGAATGTGCACTTCGACGTCCCGCGTTGTTGATCCATCCTGGATCCCACTGGCGATGCCGACCCTACTCCCTGACAGTAGGAATCCCGACGCTAGTCCCCCGAAAGTGTTGCCTTCCGCTGATCACGCCACTCCTTGATTCTGTAACCGTGAGGCCGACATTGTCAATTGCACTTATTCCCCCCAGATCCTTTTTTGTGAGATATCTCCCATGGAAGTGATGATTAAGGATCTTTTCCTTATTCAGTGTTCAGTTTAGTCCAGTTTCGGTCACAATTATGATTCGTGCTTCAGGTCCCCCATTTCCAGATCCATTCAAATCTGGTGTGTTCATTCTCATATACTTCAATGACGAGTTTGATCATTTGATGTGTAGGGTCATCACCCAGGGTTTATGTAGGAATCAGCGGTGCAGGACGCACATAGGTGCTTTCACGGATGTCGGTGGTTCAATCTGGGACTAGTTTGTAGCAACTACAGATGTCGAGGTGTTCTGCACCAAGATGGTTCTGTATTTACTTGGTTTCCTCTGATATTGCATCATTCTCCATCGTGAACAACCTACATTTGGTTGCGTTTGATGGAATCCATGATTCATTGGATTATGTAGGTGGTCCTATTGATTTTGAACTTCTTGAATTCTCTTTTTCTTGTTCTATGTATTGTGGTGTTTTTGGGAGGTTCTGATCCTGGAAATGGTTGTTTACCGAGCCCTCTTATGAATTTGTATCGCATGCTGGTTATCACTTTTCCTAAATGTGATTCTGGTTGTTGTTGTTGTTTGGTTTCTCTTTTGGGTGGATCTGGACATGGGCATAGTTCAAAACCCAACCTACCGATGGTTCTCATTTCTTTTTCAGTTCTCACTAAACCAAAAAGTGACTTATCTGAAAATAAAAAAAAGATGTTTCTGTAGTATATTTCATTAAGAATACTTGATGCATCAACAATGGAGAACTGGGGCCCAATTTCATATGTCGGGATTTATCTGGTTACTTGAATGGTCTATGAACATTAAGGTCTCATGTGCAAGAAATGTCTTTACTCAGGTCTGAGTTCATCTTCCTGGACTCAATTTGGATTCTTTTGCATCAGTAAATTTTTCATGACATTGGCACAACAATTGGTACTCTTAATCTCATGGACAAGGAGATTGAGGATGTTCGTTTTGGTCACTTTTCTAGGATGTTGGTTTATTTTAACCACAGATCAACTCTGATTGACAAGGTAACCCTGTATACTCCTGATAACATCCAAATAGATGTTGAGTATGAAATAATCTTATTTCATGAAATAAATGTAGTGTTTCTAGGAACTCTTTGAGGCAATTTTGTAAGAATGTTTCATGTGATAAATGAGGGATGAGAGGTCGTTCTTAAAATCTCTATCAAAAGAATTCAAAGATAGAGGATTCAAGACTGTCGAAGACCACCGTTTCAATTAAAGAGTTAGCTTCCACTGTGGGTGATGTTTTGATTTGTGGGAAATATGATTCTCAAGAGTCTCACCAAAAACAAAAATAATTTCTAGTGGATGTGACTTCAGAGAGATCTCACAGTGTATCCTATAATACTCATTTTGACTTGTATTATGTGATTACGTCTGTTGAGGACACCCCTAAATGATCTCTGTTATTGATTACCCCTGATCCCCATCATTTTTCTGTCTCTAATCAAATTTATGCACAACAACATGATGACTGTCATTAGGAAATCTAGAATCTCTTTTAGTTATCTGAAGTATTTAAGAAATGGGGGAACGTTTCTATGGAAGAAAGAGGGAATTTTAGGAACCCTTCTAGGTCTTCTGGTATTGGTGGGAATTCCTCTTATAGGGATGCAATCTTATGTGATAAGGAAAAGATGGCTGATAGTAAGGGTTTCACAACTATTCACTGAAAGAGGAGACCACATAAGGATTATTAAAATCATCATAGGACTGTGTCTACCCAATTTTAATCTAAGGAATCAAATAAGGTCGATTCATATATCCTTAATATTTTCAATTATGAAATGTCTTAATCTTTGTGTGAGACAACTGATTACTCTCATTATGGAAATAATATGTCGTACTACGATATGTAGACCTATTTTTAGTGGAATGAAGAAAATTTTATCTATTTAAACCCATCCATCAATATCATGTACATTTACATTCTTAATAATTGGTTATATTATTTTCTTCTGGTTGGATGTGCTTACTATATCATCTAGGTTACAAAAATGTGTCAGTGATTTTTACTTGGAGATAATTAACTATGATATTTTCTGATGTTGTCCCCCAAAAAATTATATAATTCGCAACTACATGGATTTATTCTTAATCAAACTATTATTATCATAGTATCATTAACATATGAAGATTCTTGTATAAATTTTATAGTGGGTCTTTCAAGGTAGTTATGGAAATATACTTCAATATTCCCTTCAACATGTATTAATGGGAGGCTCACCTAACATAGAGGGCCTCGTGGCCTAGACCAGGTTCACTCTTAGATGAAGAAATATATATCGATAATAATTAAATCAAAGAGTAAATTTTCTTGATTTATTTTCATCTTTTGACTTTGAAATAATCTCATTATCAATTCCCTCTCGGAGCTAGAGTGTGGGGATGACATTTTATTCGATTGGTACCTCCACTTGTGATGGTGGTGTTTCATGTGACATGAAAGGTTTACATATATTAATAAGTTGGTACCGAAGACAAAAAAACGTTGTAATGTACCCTCACTTAAATATGTAGTGTCACTAGACTCTATAATTGGAACCACTTACTCTAGTGGAGCTATATTAGCATCTCAATTAGTGATTTTTTTGTTTTTTTACCATTGTAGGATGTTTTTTCATCAAAGTATCTATCTTTAGGAACAAAAATAACTTTCTCACCTTTCATTAAAGATTTATCACATGATATATCTTGATTCCCTTCCAATATGGCCACCCCAATAGTTCATTGGTCATAGAATTTTGAGTGAGGAATGTCTCTAGGGACCTATTTGGGATGGTTAGATGTATCTTCCTTTTGAATTTTATAAGTAATCAACTGCTCTACACAGAAAGTCTAGGTATCTATGATCTCCTACATATGGATAATTTTAGTGATATTTTATATATAAAAATCATCATAGGAAAAATTATATCATCAACATATCATTTCATTATGTTATCAAATACGTTGGGGGGTAACATATATCATGATGTTTATCACACTCTCCAAACATGGTTAGGGAGGGGTGGGTGTTTATCTTAGAAAATAAGTCCTCTATATTTTTTGTATAATTATTTAATTAAATTATCCCTAATAGGAAATAAAATGATATCATGGTTACCTAATGTGTGGTGAGTGTAACCGATAATCATACCTAATTCATCAACCCATCAACCTGTAGGGATGGTTGATGTAAGTGCTATTGATGTTCCCCTAGCCATAGGAAGAAACACCTTTGTGAAAAGATACAAATATTTAACATGAGAGGCCTGTTGATATCCTTTAGGTTCAACTGAAAGGGATATATCTTGGAGAAGTTATATTATAGGGAAAAATTCATGATTTTAGGAATCAGATATATTTTCACATTATATATTCTAAGTTGAATTTAGAAACTAACTTTCTTTATTAGTTTAGATATGTTCATAAAAAGTCTCATAATTTCATTGATTTATGATTTAAGGTGGAGGGTTACATGGCCTAGCTTCTATGTGGGAAGGGCCGTAGATATGAGAAGATGGAAAGGGGCCTCAGTCCCCCTACATCCCAAATCACCCTTTCAGCAAAAGACATCTCCTATCTCTCAAGGGAGGTTGATCCAACAACACCTGTTAGAGTTCCACCCATGGTGTACTCAACAGATTAAATGGGTATTCATGTCATCCTATTTATATATAACAAGATAAAAGAGATATTTCTATCTATCACTTTATATTTAATGATAATCTTCTCAATGTTGGAATTATGTCCATATATCTTTTGGGAAAAAAACTCATCCAATTCATCATTGAGGGTATAGTTGATGACCCCCTCAATAGTACCACATTTGGCCATATCTCACACAATATTCATGAAATGGGTCATATAATAAGTGGAAAATAATATTATCTGTTGTTCCCTAATGCTCTTTATATCCTCAAAAGGCTCGATATAAAGGTTAAAGTTACATTCCACCATCACATTACCTGGGTGAGGAATGTGGATTCCACATTCTATGGTATTCCATAGGTTTTAAATTCACATAACCACATACTAATTTCCTAGAAATGGGTGTCATGATGATACGTATATTATTAAGGGGAATCATTCCACCATCCATTGGGTCATCGGGATGACCCGAGCTTTGTCACCATCAACTCTCTTCCTAGTATCTCATCCTCTATCAGGGTTCAAACTCATTTGAGATGAATCAATCATCCTAGATGATATTTATGTTACATTTTATTTATTATTTTGAGATTCTATGAATATTTTATGTGTGGTTGATCTAGAATTGTGGATATTTCATCATTTTTCCCCTTCTAATGTGGCTCCATGGTGATCTTATCCCCTCTCTTTAAACCTATGTATTTCCTAATCATAGGGAAATTAGTCACTAGTATCCCAATGGGGTATGATGATATCAAGGTTTGGGTGTATCTAATGTTGATCCAGAAAAAGGTATTATTGGAAGGTAGTCTAATAATAGCCCATCTATTTTCATATGAAATCATGAACCATAGATGGCTTACCCACTTTAGATACCATCCTACCCGAAAATTCAACAGTGGCACTACTAATTTATTCTCCATGCACCCAAATTTTCTTACAAATTGGTATGGATCAGATGACTTGTGAAAAATGTCATAATAGGCCTGATCATCCAAAACAAAATCCCTTTTTACTATATTTAATCACTACACATCGTGGTCACCACTTCCATTTTCGATGGTTTTGTTTGTGGGCGGTTCATCATTGGGAAGAAATTTGAACTCTGTATCAATGCTCAATAGTTCAATAGACTTTTCAGCCTTTAGTGTTATGGGTATAATTTTATATACAAGTTGAATGAGTTATATAATGATAAATTCTAAGATCCTCACATCTCCATGGAACTTATATAGATAAAATTTCAAAACTTTCGTACCCTAAAACACATTAAACAATCCTTATATGTGAAGGGGATCCTTCCCTTTATAAATTTGAAGTGTAAATTGATAAATCTTTTCTAGAACTATTATTTTTAGACCTATTAGACACCCCTCCAATAGTTAGGAATCTACTAAAAGGGTACTCAGTCATACCCCATTGGACGAGTCCTGGGGAGGAGTTAGAATATACTCAACCACATTGCCAAGAGTCCAACCAAACATGACTAAGGATGTTTATTATGGCTGAACGAAAATCATCCCAACTCATAACATCCAATATCTAACATTGGGTAATAAATATTGAAGGATCCCCTGTTTTTATAGAAGGGAACCGTGTTGAGAATCTTCAAATCATCTCATTTCTTCATGCGAAGAATAATATATTCACCAATGTTATAAGGATGATTTCCATCTATGGGTAGGCATCCTTCCATATGAAATTGGTAGCCTCTCTTAATAACTTTTGTACCAGTGAAGCAATCAATTAAGGATATCCATAGGTGGACTTTGGGAAATAAATTCATCCTACATATCTAGAAGGAAAAAAACTATATATAACACACAAAAACATACATAAACAAGGAAATATATATATATATATACAATAAACTAATTACCATATCTATATAGACTAGATATAATGTGGTCCTTTGTGGGATCTAATGACTGTGAAACTTTGGAATCTGATATGAATTTATATAAATGTAATTTTGGGATATCAAAATGACTTAATTGATGGATAAAACATATTGTTGACCATTGAATTCAATATATTCATAGTGGACACAATAATCTTCACATCCATTATTTCTTAGCAATACAAATGATTATTAGGTCATAATCCTTTACCCAAACAATGATTTTGTATCTAGATGAATTATAGAAGAATGAGGTGTAACATTGTGCTTTCAGCATTGATATATAGGAATGATTATATGGATATGCATTAGTGATACGTAATATATAAGTATGGGTGACCTAATCGATGTTGATGTATAACTCCTTGAGTATATATCGGAACTCCCCATATTGGTTCACTCTATAACCTAGATGTTTGGAAGATTAGAATTATACCTTGTGAATTATATATCTTATAGGAGGTACTGACTATAAAATAAAATGATCTCTGAGGCCATGTTCTCCCAATGATGTATCTACATAGTTATCACCACGGTTGAAATGTGAGGTGTGCACAAATTCATGTATTTTTTTAAATATTCTCAATCACATTCTCTATATAAGTAGAAGATATAGAATTTGAAATAATGAATTAGGTGCGGTGTATACTATTTTTTTATGATAATTTTCAATAAGTACAAGTTGAATTAATAGAAAATAGTATTAAAATAATCAAGAGTGATGATGAACAGAGTATGTAGTTTATAAAAGATAGATTAAAAAAGAACAGAATTTCTCTATGGTCTTTTTTCTTTGGTCACTATTCACAAAACTAACATCACATAGCTTCTTTCACCTGGGATTATTTTCTTAGGTGAAGCTTAATTATAATATCTAATGTTCCAAAACATAATGTGACATAGAAAAATAAAATAATTTATGTTATTGCATATAACATGGGTTGTGTGAAGGAAATGGGAGAACAATGAGTGAAAAAAATTCATGGTACCCTCACGTTAAATGAGTGAACAAAATATGGGGAGGTGGGGTGAATATATATTGGATAAGAAGAATATTTCACCCAATTGATTTTGTTATGTTTTCACCTAGGTGTTAGAACATGTCAATTAGCATGTAGCTCCTTACTATGAACACACTAATCCTACATATAAGGTATCCGGGACTTGAATCATTCCTTAATCTAACATGGGAAATAATATTCTACCATTGACTAAAAATTCATTCTAGTGTCACATTTACCTTATAATTAAATCATCATTGTCATAATTAGAACTAATCCTTGGGGTTATTTTTTAAATGGATAGTTTTGTTGATATAATGAAGGAAACAATCCCATAGAAGAAGACCATAACCTCATCCAAGATCCTAAGAACTCTCCTAGATAGCATTTTCTAGATCCATTTTTATGATTCGAGGGTGATTTTCCCAAGTTCAAAATATTATATTTTTTTAAAACACTTTAACACATGACTCTTTTATGAAACCTGATTGAATGGGTTCACTTGATTAGTCCTACCTCCATGATCATATATCAAACATTGATTCATTCCTAAAATACCTCATACATCTATCCATTAAGTGACCTTCCCAAAATATTTTCAAATAAATAGACCCCAGGAGTCTCTATTTTTTCTTCTTGGTGATTTAAACCCTTTAACAAAGAGTGTTCAAACTCCCTGTACCCATGCCTTCTTGAACTATCCTCCAAAGTATTTCATTTCCTTTAGATATTAAAATGAATCTAAAAACCTAATAGAAAATAAAATAAGGGTAATTATATCATATAATTAAATTAACACCAAAACAATCCTGAAAAAACACATCCTATATATCCTTAAGGACTAAGGGAAATGATCATAACCCAAGGAAGCTTCAATAGGGTGAAGGAAATTCAACTGAGGAACAAAATGATGGAAAAATACCCTCACCTAAAGTCTCAATACTAGGGAAATGCCTCACCCAAGTCTCCTCACTATAGTGACACCTCAACCATTTCATTTACTAGGGTTACCCCTTTACACTACAATATATTAGGGAAACCACTTCACCCTACACCATATTGGGGCGACCACTTTACCCTACCCCATAAAAGGGTGATAAATTATCTCTACCTTACACTAGAGATCAATATTTTCCCTACACAACACTGTGACACATATTCAACAAGGTTCTACTCTAGGTTGAACCCTTACCCACCCCTCATCAATGAGAAACACTTTTACCCAATTCTCCAACCTGGGTGCTATCTTTTATTAGGTCACCAACATGGGTTATTATATATAGAGGCACACTCAATAACCTATTTAAATATATGATTTTTTCATGCACATCAACATTCACCACTTTGATCATGCATTCCACTCATAAATGTTTTTTCCATATTTCCTTCGAAGAATATGGGGCCCTATGGTGATTTATAATCATACATCACTTAATAATGATGGTTACCATCATAAGTAAATATGTGAGACATACCATTTATCATTATACCCATATTTGATACCACATATCTAAAATGTTATCATCTTAGGAAACCAATGGTCCTCTTAAGCCTACTCAATGTGCTTGGGATAAGGGGACACCTATTAAGTGTAAGCCCCAAAAACCCGCATTCACCTAAGTCAATGAAAAAGTCAACCATATCTATGTAGAATACACATAATACCTTCACTTTTATGTGATAAATACTACTATCAAATTGAACTCCTACTAATTATATGCCCTAATTATTTCCACATTGGGAAATATTTTCTAGGAGTCCACTCTTCCATCATGATCTAGTTTCCAATAGATAGAAGGTGGAAAACCATTTATATGGGTATCTAGTTTTAAAGCCCAAAATTATTATTTATAATTATATATAACCCATTCATTATATTTTAATTCCTCATAAAACCATTAATTAGTTTGAAGTAGATGGATAAGATGGCTTCCTACTAGGTGTAAGAATCAAATCCTTCCTCATTTGGCTATATTAACCATAACTATATTACTCATTCTTGTTGTTATTATTGGAGGAAAAACAATGGATATTCCAAACATATAGAAACTAATTAATAATAACCAAATCACTATCTTGAGGCCACAAACCCCATTAAAACCTTCCTTAATAGACTACATTCCTTGTGAGTCATCATATTCTCAATGGTTCATTTCCCCATCATATCTATCCCGAACATCTAATATTTGGTTACTAAAAAACATGATGAACTAATATGATTAATCCATACATAATCCTCAAAAAAAACATTACTGGTAACCCATGAACTAGTAGTCCTTACAAGATTAATTTAACCCACACATCATAAATCCTATCAAAATGATGTTAAACATAATATATTGGTCCTTTCGTATGGAATTTAACTATGGCTCGTGAAATATGAAGTATTTTATAAATGGTAAACAAGTTACATAGGAAACTAGTTTTTGTCCCAATCCTAACATATACCTAGGTATTATATACACAATCATAAACTAATCTTCACTTTGTTATGGCTTCATGATCTTAAATTTCACCACAAATTTAATTTTCACACGACAATAAAAGGTACTAAGCATCTCATTATGTGGAACCAAACTACATGTGTTATAATTACATTCATAGGTATATATATAAATTATCTATCTTGGACTTGATATTAACTCCAAAACACCTACTACATCCCAAGAGAGTGATAAATTCTAGTTTTCCTAGATAGAAAGAATATGGAGAACCTGTGATACATATAGATGAAAATATTGATTCATAATTTTGATAAAATCACTAGTGCATTGGAAAACCATCCCATTATAATATTAGAGAAGTATTCTTAAATATATCGTAAATCTATAAGATATTCCCCAAGTTGGAAATAATTCCACCTAAAAGGATGAGATGATCTTGAACTCCCATCCACATGGCCAATACACATTATAATTTGTCACTGGTAATTTCAAAGAAAACTTCTATATTTAGAAAGAATATATCTACCAAAAAAGTTATAGATGTCTAAAATCCGTTAAAAATTATTGTTTAACATTGAATATGAGTAGGTGGTGGTCACAAAATTAGGTAAGGAGTTGATATAGTTGAATAATTTGTTAGAATAAATAGAAAAGAAGTGGGGGAATAAAATTTTATTATTTGATTGTGAGGTTAAAAGCCATATTTCTTAGAATCCAATGTTGGACTCAAATATTGATGAAATTATACATAATTATAAATGTTTTCTGCAAATTTTGTAAAAGGTTTCTCTATGAAAACCCAAATCTTGTAGTGATTTCATCATGGATCGGTGGATAATATATAATATTCTATTTGATATTATTCTTATCATAAATTAGTCTATAATGGATCCCTAAAAGGTATTATGTGATAAACCTATAATTTTTGGGTTAAATAAAATGATCTTGATAAGTGGTATCATAGGCATAGTGTAGCTCTAGTATTATGTGTATGTAATATTCCCAAGATATTTTTATAATGATCATGGTGGTTTGGTTAGAACCTGTGGAACCATAATGGTTTCAATCATAAAAAATGTATTAATTATATTATTCAAGTAACATGTTTTGGTTATAAGGAATTATAGTGTAATATTCTTGGATGTATTGAATTTTCATAGAATGGGAGGCCAGAATGAGTGTCCATTGGTTTGAGGGGTTGATTGATTGGTGGAAACCCAAATAAAACATTTGTTTTATTGAAAAGTGGGGGGTGAAAAGTAATCTATAATGGGATACTCGTTCTATCACCAGTTTGTTTTAGGATGAAACCTCAAGAAGAAATGTTTATTAGTCTGGGATGTTTTGGTATATGAAAAATGACTCCATATAGTGGTATCAAAGGCACTATATAGACTAAGAGTGACCACAATGAAATATCCTCAAATTAGTTTGGAAATAATAATGGTAGCTTTGGGATTATTTGGATATGTGGTGGTTCCTTGTATTGAATGGTTTATTGATACCAGTGGTCAAGTGGATTGACATGGTGATATGATATGATAGTGAGAGATGATTATATCTAGTGTGTCATCATTAATGGGGATGCCAAGATTTGTGGTCTTTAGTATTAGGGGATTAATTTCTTGTCAAAACCCAAATATCGAATTTGTTTAAGTAAGGGACGGGGGCTAATATATAATATTTTTTGTTATACTACTAAAATATCTAATTTATTTTGGTATGGATCCTTATAAGGGTTTAACTTTTAGGATTAGAAGATATGTGTTGAAGGAAATGATCCTAACAGACAGAATGGTGGAACTATAAATGATTATTAGATGTTATAATCTAGTAGTTATATTGACTAAATTTATTATTTGGAAAATCTAGTTTAATTTTGTGGCATAGTGAGGCTCGGATCAAGGAATAAATAATCATAGGATTGTGGATATAGAAGAGAAAGAACAATAGGGGAAGATATGTGTATAGAAGGTGTCATGGAAATCCATATACCCTAAATCTAGCCTTCAAGTATGAGATTTTTATATAGAGAGATACAAAGTATATATTTAAAGTAATGATAAAAAACCATCAATAGGGTCCTTTTTTATGTATATTGTTGAACTAGAACATGGAAGGTGTGGAATCATGTGATCAACAATGGATGATTATGGAATCTAAAAATATACATTCCATATTTAAAAAATCTGAATATAGATATTGGTATTCTTTTTGTATAGATGTTTGAATATGATAGTTTCCTTCTTTAACATTGTAGTGGAATTTAATGATTAGATGATAGTGGGACTAAATGAACCACTTGATATATTTTCACGAGTTTTTCATATGGATTATCTATAAAAGGGAAAAGGGGTCTGTCAGTACTTTTATGATTTCAAAGTTTGGGAGTTTAGTTTATTATTGTTTCTATTTAGTAGTGTTTT
Source organism: Viscum album (assembly GCA_963277665.1). Lineage (NCBI taxonomy): Eukaryota > Viridiplantae > Streptophyta > Magnoliopsida > Santalales > Viscaceae > Viscum > Viscum album. The sequence continues at coordinate 304,468,596 of OY728144.1, forward strand.
GATTTTGGATTCTTATAACTGAAAGATATTTATTTTATTCTTCTATTTATTTATATAATATTTAATTGTTCTTCCTATATAGTAGGGAAATATCTAAACCTCATAAATAATTGGTTTTTATTATAGAGTGTGTGATTTATTATGTTTTGTTTGTTATTTTATTTTAGAAGTTTAATAGAGTGTGTGATTGGGGTTACTTAGTTGGTGACTTTGTATCCTTGTTCATTTGTTTCGATACAAGAACATCAGGTGGTGATTTAGTTTAGATCATTTGAACCATGTTCCCCATGTATGGTTTCAAACATAGGGTTTAAAATTTAGGGGGTTTGGGTACAACAATATAACATTACCATTGTATTTATGTATTCTATATAATATATAAATCTACAATTTTATTGGTTTCCATTCCATTTAATAATGTGTAAAATAAGATGAAACCTATTATATTGTCATTAGATCATTCAAATAATCTTATTAAAATATGAATTAATAACCAATACATTATAAAAAGAATTAATATATCTATTGTTTTGGACAAATTTTGGATGAAATCCAAAATCCATAGGTTCCAGTTGTAGCATAACTGCCTATGGTTTTACCCAACCCAAAATTTTTTAATAACAAATGAATGATCTTGGATTTAAATGATAATGAAATTACTGACCAAAATAATTAATTCAATATTAAATTTACATATAAATTTATAATTACAATTAATAATAGTTCTTTCGTCATTGATTATTTAGTTGACTCTTTTGTTGTACCATTGTTTCATTGTATAATCTATGGTTAAAATTAATCTAATGGTGATAAATATGTGCTCTGATATCTAAAAACATCACTGTGGAATTAGTAGGTGTTAGCACCATCGATTGTGATCACTCGTGTCATTTGTCGTTTATTGCAGCTAGAATATATTCATAAAAAAGAGTCTTTATGATCTCTTGATATCTTAAGATAATATTTTTGGACTGATGTTCTATTTGTTGAGCTCATTATTGGGAGGATTATCTCTTAGTTCATGAGAGAATTATCTCTTTGGTTTTTTATATATGAAAAGTAGAAAACCATTGAATGAGATATAACCATATATTTATAAATCTTGGTTAGGTTTGGAAATTTAACCTAATCCTAAGATAATAACATATTCCATAGAGAACCCCAATCTTAATAATTATTTAAATAATATCATTATATTCTTAACATAGGAACATTCTATGGATAATTCAATATCATTTTAAAATAGATAAATTAATGTTTGTTTAAATGATATTTCATATATCATTTTCAACAAGACAATTAAACTCCATCTGTTTATCATCCTTGATATTTATGAGACCATGTATAATTACAATTTTTAGTAAATAAATATTAATAATTTTTTACAGATATTTATAATAAATATTATATTAAATAAATCTGGAGAATAAAAATTTATTATTATTTAACTCACATATTTATTATTCTGAATAACTCATTATTAAATCTTGGAGATCAACCAACCATTAATAATTATTAAAAAAATAGGAATTATATTTTTTGTAAATTTTTAAATTCAAAGGATTTAATATAAGGCCCCAACCATAAACCTTACTTAATCTTGAGTTATTACAAGATTACACATTGAGGATCTTTTCAGGTTTAGAGTTTTAGAGAATTAGATCATGAAACATGCATTACATTCCATATTTAAACAAAGTGGTTACATAAAATATAGTATTCATTTTTTTCCATCAATGGAAACATATTTAAAAATAAATCATTGATTTTTTCTTGGATCTTACTTGACACTATAATCATATCATGTACCTTTCCCTTGACCTGTGAAAAACATTTCAAAAAAACATGGTATGAGCATAAAAAACTCAGTAAGGGTTACAAAAAAATATTGAAAGGAATCGTGACTTCATATATACATAAGAATGAAATCATACATTACCCAAAAAACATAGGCCCTTTAACATACCTCATCAAATCATGAATAAATAATAGAAATCATAAGACATAAATGGTAACTTGAGGCATTCATAACATTCTTACGTAGAGAGTAACCCTCTTGTTTACGTTTGGAATACCCACCACAGTATATTGCCTAAATCTCTTCAGAAAAACCTTAATGTTTCACTCCTTCGCGTTACCCAATGCATTGGAGAGCTATATCGGGCTCACCCGCCCTTAGTTCATCACGGAACCACCCATCTTCATAATAATTCCCATGAACCATAACATAATTGTTTCACAAAAATCATGCATAAAGGAAACATACTATTTCCACATTTCAATCACAAGATATCAATACAACACATTGATATAATAAAAAACATTATCAAAACCATTTTCAATACCAACATAAAAGAAAAGTAAAACATGGTATTTATTTTTCTTTTAAAAAGAATTTATGGCTTATAGAGGAAGCCGAAACTCAAATAATTGTCACGGTGGCGAAGAAGTCATTGTCGCCGCATACGTATGACAAAAACATTCCCTTTTGTTGTTTAGTAATTGCTTCGTAAAAAAGATTCCTTTTGAATAAACGTAAAATTCAAAGGGGTTTATACACCATATAAAAGAATGTTGTGTATAAAACAAAATATGCCTCAATGAATGGAGATTGAGATGAAGTCCCATACAAAGACGGTATCCTTGGATTAAGGATAAATCAATTACATAATTATGTGTGACAAAGAAATACACCAAATATATGTGGATATTAAGTGTAAAACAATCAGAGGTTATTCACACATATTCATAGAACGACATATTCAAGGAGTATAAGTTTATCCCAAAGAATCAAATTTGGGTTAAGAAGTTCCCTTGCAAAAATTTGACAGCCTGACAGCGTCACTACAAAATTCAGAAAATGAGTTGATGAGAGATAAAAAGGGTATCTCATCACTTGGAAATAAAATTTAAATCAATAAGGATATATAAGAACATATCCCAACATTAGAATATTTAAATTAAAATACCCAACAAAAGAAGTCTTTTAAAAAGAGGAGGGTGAAAGGTTCCCTTACCGACTTGGGTATCTTTCGAAACATACACCCCATGAAAGAAGGTAAATAAAACATTGATGTAAATACTCATAAACGAAATTATATTACACAAATAGTAGAATAATGGGAATTACATATACCACTCAAAGGAAATGGTGGAAAATGTTGCATAAATCTCATGTGAATAAAAGTGAGATGAAAAATCCCTTACAAAAACTCGGCAGCCTAACGGCACCACTTAAAACTTACAAAAATGGATTGATGATATCAAATAGGGTCTCTCATCATATTAACATAATGTTTAAAGCAAGAGGAATATAAAAGAACTTCCCCCAATATAACAAAGAGGATATTAAAAGAAGTGACATAAAGGAGAGTACTTAAAAAGAAAGAGAGAGGTTAGATCTCTTACGAAAATTCGGCAGCCTAACGGCGCCACTCAAAACTTCCAAAATGGATTGATGAGAGATAATAGGGTCTCTGATCATATGAACATAAAAATTACAGTAAGATTAATATAAAATAACATCCCAATACCAAGAAATATGAGCTTCAAAAGGAATGACGTAAAAGAGTGTACTTAAAAAGAAAGAGAGGAGTAGGATCCCTTACATCAAGTCTAACTTGTCTTGTTCGTTTCTTTATATTCATGAATAATAAACATTGGTAAATTTATAATTGCTTAAGGAACTCCCATAAATATTATTATTCAGTTCATATCACATATTTTAATGTTATAATAATTGGTTAATAATATGAGTTCATATCAGACGTTTTTGTCGATGTTTGGTACATGAGTCAAAAATTGAACTTGTTGGGAAATAATTTTCCATGTAGTTATAGGTACATCATATCCAGAATAGTATTAGTGTTTTAAATATCATATATATCCAGAATATATTCATTTTATACTATTCTATCTCATTTGGAGATAAAAATTAAATGCATCGTTCATGGAGACGGTAGGCTGTACGTACGCATGAACGCTACTTTCATTGTTTTGTCATATTAATGGAATTAAAACAAAATGAGATATATATATATGTGTGTGTGTTATAATTATAGAATGATATCCATCATTTAGATGTTATATATTACGTATATATCCATTATATATATGTACTTATAATAGTACATAACATTTTGAGATAAGAAATGAAATGTACCGTTCATGGAGACGGTAAGCCGTATGTACGCATGAACGCTACTTCCATTTCTATTTCATGTTTAATGGAATTAAAACATAATGATACATAATAGTATTTTAATTCCAGTATGGTATCATATATAATATCATTAAATATATCCTTTATACGTACCACATATGGAATTAACGAATCAAATCACTTTGAGGGGGTGGTAGTCCGCACTTCCTTAAATGAAGATATTGCGTTTACCCATAATGAAAACCATAATGGTATGCCATAAATGAAAAATAAATAAGATTAAGTAAAACATAAACATATTATATATTATATATAAATATAGTGTCATCTTAATGGCCACGTTTGAAGGTGTTAGAAGAATGTTGAACAATCATCGTTTCTTGAGGCAGAAATTCGCCATCCACAAAAAAAAGTATGTTCTTTAACCATTAGATGTAGTTGTGTGTAAGTGTAGCTAGAATCCTTCTTATAAAAACATCCTAGTATATTTAATATACTGCATTGGTTACAAAATAAATGAATAAAAATATTTTTGGGGGTTGGAGAAGCAAAATAAAACAAAAGGACACAAGTGAAGACATTACCTTAAAATCGGGTAACCCCCTTTGGTTTGAGCTCAAAGGCTTCCTTGGGCAGAATTATGACCAAAGTGAGGCTTCTAAGAGTTATAGAGGGATGTGGAGAGACAAAATGGTCAGGGGTTGGCCAATCCAATGGCTTTTGAAGTGTGGGTAAGGAGGTAGAGGTGGGGGCCTTTTATAAGAGGAGAGGAGGGGCACCATTGGAAAGTAAAGAAATGTTCTTTTATTTTAAAATGAGTTTCGGATTTAAAAGGCCCCACATTGATATAATTTGAGGATAAGGTGATAATGGTTCGAAATACACCCATAAAATTTGTTTTTTACATGTGTAGGTCTTAGATTTTACATTATCCTTCCATTTTATTTAAATCGTTAAATAATGAGGTCATCGCTGCATCATCATGATGTCGTAAATAATTTAATTTATTTAATGTATAAAAATTATAAAAAAAATACTATGATGTAGGAAAACGTTTTATATTTCCATTTAATATTTATAGTCAAATATCTTACTTGTATAACCCTATGTAAAAATTGTTTTAGTAAAACATTTCATGTTTGTGTCATTTTTACATTAACATTAAATAAAAAGTTATTTATGTCATTTTCCAACCAAAGTGGCACCATAGGGTCCCAAAGTTGACCCATGGATTGTATTGGTCTGCCATGAAACATCCAATGAGGCTAAGACATGTGTCTAGGTCATTTCATTTTATTAAAACATTATTCTTACCTTAAACTACACTAATTGCCTCTAATCGTGATTAAAAACATAATAAGTTACTATTCACCAAAAAAATTATTTTAATCCCATTTAACCACATTTTACTTCTTAATGACAACCATGTATGTCGGATTTTTGAAATTCAAAACACAAAGATGGAAAAATTTCATTTAAACAGAAAATCAGTTTTTATAAGTACCACTTAGTGGTTTCACTATTCATCAAAAATTGTAGTTTTTCAGAAAATTATCAAAAATTCACCCTAAGCAATATTTGATATTCCGAATTCAAAAATGATTTCTATTTTAAAAAATTTAAAACATATATGTTTCATTAATTAATTCCCGCTGTCAAAACAAATAGCGTGTTTTTATGAAACAAAATGTATCAAAAGATTGACACTAGTTTAAGTCCGATTTCAAAGTAAAATTAATTCCAACGACCACTATTGGATTAAATGGTAAAAATATATTCTAATTTCACTTTAAAACAAATTCAAAAGATAATCTAATCATATAAAAAAATTAAATTAAAAAGAGGTTTTGAATTAAAATACAACATTTTTCACTATTCATTAATAATTGAACTTTTTTGGAAAAATACCAAAAATTTACACAAAGTAAATTTTGATGTCCCGATTCTAAAGAAGAATTTTTTTTTGTCAAATATAACACATAAATTTTTTACAAAGTGTATTTAAAAGAGGTTCTCCATCAAAAGGCGGTTAATCGACCTTTTAAAGAATATTAGAATATTTACGCTTAAAATTGGATTCATTCGCATTTTTAATCTTATAACATTTATTGTAAAAAGTAAAACTATTTGACAAACATATATAATAATTTTATAGTTAGTTCTATTCATTCCCACCATCACAACAGCTAGGCGTTAACTACCATTTAAAATAATATTATTTTATTATTAGAGTGCAACGTAAGATTCCCAAGAAACTCGTTGTTGTGTGTTGGGTACGCCATCGAGCATAGATTCCCCTTTAATGTTATATTAATATTTTATTCACAAATATGGATAAATGTGATAATTTCATACTCTTTATTTAATTGGGGTGTTACATCCTTCCCCCCTTTTGAGAATTGCGTCCTCACAATTTTAAAATTGGGCTTGAAAACTTCCTTGGAAATCCCACATCGGAACAAGAGTCAGTAAAACAATCACTTTAAAAAATAAAGAAAGATAAGTACAAAGGTCACCCGAGTTAACCCATACTAGGATTCCAAGTATGAAAATATGGACATGGAAGAAAAAAACAAAGGGTCATGTTCTGATGGAGAGTGATAGTAAACATGTCTAGGAGAAAGTTAACCATAAGAAAATCACAAACTTGTGAAGGGTTAAATGGTATTCGATTCCCCAGTAGGAAAGGTTAATAGACAAATTTTTTGTTTTAAGTTACTTTTTATTGAGGAATTTATTCATAAGGAAACATAATCACTTATAATGTTGACTTTCAACTTTTATTAGATTCCTTACACAAGCTCATATTTTCTCCAAAAGACGAGTATTTAGGAAGACTTGTTCACATTAAGAGTACTATAATCAACTTCTAGAGAATCACCTAATCCAAAAAATAGAACTATATACTTCCCATGTCTTTAGACTTTAACCAAAACCAAAACCAAAAAGGTTAGTACAAGATCAGATAATCCAGAAAAGGAAAACCCTTTATAAAAAGAAAATCTATTCTTAATCTCCAAAATTTGTCCAACAAAACCCAAAGTTCAACGAGGACCATTTGATAAACAATTTTCTATAAAATTTTTCAATGTTAACCAAACAAAGACTGAAACCCAAATATTTGAAGGATTTAGTCACATAGTCATCCAAGTTAAATCCTAACATTTATCTCCAAACAACATCAGTTGCTCTTAATGTCTCGTATTGAAAAGTAATTAACCTAATCACATATCCTCCATGATAGGTTAATAAATTTCCATAAATACCCCAAAATCAACTTACTATTAATTCATAAAATCATCTAACTAAAAAATAATCAGTCAAACTAACCAGGGACTTCACGTAGTCCAGTGGTAAGCGATAAATACCAGTCGCACTTTGGTTGTGGGTTCGATTCCCGCAGCTTTGTCCGACGCGACGGGTTGTCACACGGTCTGCATGTTGTCCTTTTTCCAAAATATATAATTCTCAAATCATTCCCCAAAAAGTGATAAAATCTTCAAATATAATCATAACATATTTTAACCTCAAGTTTATCTCATGCCTTTTATTTTCCATCATAACATATAATAACCCATAATTACCTCTAAAGTAAGGATCATATAAACCCTAATGGTTACCTTTATAATTATTACATGAACTTCCACATCGATTGGTCATCTCGTACATGATGCATTATAGAACATACCAATGTTCCAATGGTTGGTCATGACTCCTTGATAGTTGGTTTAGAAAAACCACTAGTTTCCTTATTGAATCCCCCATTTCATCCAGTCTCTTAATCAGAGATCCACCACAGTTTCCTTCAAACCTATTGTCACTTTGGTGCATGCTAGATCCATCCATTCACTAAAAACAGAAATGTCAGTGTGAGTATATCAACAAAACCATCATGTACTAATGAGGATGATATACTTTCCCATTCAATTTATCTAAAAACTATGACTCTTTCTGAAATCCTAACCATTATGGTAATGTCACTTATGCTTAAAGAATACCCTAACCTCTAAAGTTATCTAAACCGACCTTTCATACCAACTACAAGGCCCCAACCTTAAACCATAATTAATCTTGAGTTATTAGAAGATTACACATTGAGGATCTTCTCTGGTTTGGAGTTTTAGATAATTCGATCATGAAACTTTAATTACATTCCACATTTAAACAAAGTGGTTACATAAAAGATAGTATTCATTTTTTTCCATTAAAGGAAACATATTTAAAAATAAAGCATGGATTCTTTCTTGGAGCTTCCTTGACACTATCATCACGTCATGTATCTTTCCCTTGACCTGTGAAAAACATTTCAATAAAACATGGGATGAGCATAAAAAGCTTAGTAAGGGTTATAAAAAATATGTAAAGGAAACACGAGTTCATATATACATAAGAATGAAATCATAATTTACCCATAAAACATAGGCACTTTAACATACCTCATCAAATCATGAATAAATCATAGAAATCTTAAGACATAAATGGTAACTTGAGGCATTCATAACATTCTTACATAGAGAGTAACCCTCTTGGTTATGTTTGGAATACCCACTATAATATATTCCCTAAATCTCTTCGGAGAAACATTAATGTTTCACTCCTTCGCGTTACCCAATGCATTGGATAGCTATATCGGGCTCACCCACCCTTAGTTTATCATGGAACCACCCGTCTTCATAATAATTCCCAAGAACCATAACATAATCGTATCACATAAAACATGCATAAATGAAACATAAAATTTCCACATTTAAATCACAAGATATCAATACAACACATTGATATAATTAAAAACATTATGAAAACCATTTTCAATACCAACAAAAAAAATGTAAAACATGGTTTTTATTTTTCTTTTAAAAAGAAGGTATGGCTTGTAGAGGAAGCCGAAACTCAAATAATGGTCACGGTGGCGGATAAGTTGTTGTCGCCGCATACGTATGACAACAGCATTCCCTTTTATCGTTTAGTAAATGCTTCGTAAAAAATATTCCTTTTAAATAAACGTAAAAGTCAATGGGGTTTATACAACATATAAAAGAAAGTTGTGTATAAAACAAAATATGCCTCAATGAATGGAGATTGAGACGAAGTGCCATACAAAGACGGTATCCTTGGATTAAGGATAAATGAATTACATAATTATGTGTGACAAACAAATACACCAAATATAAGTGGATATTAAGTGTAAAAAAATCAGACGTTATTCACACATATTCATAGAACGACATATTCAAGGAGTACAAGTTTATCCCAAAGAATCAAATTTGGGTTAAGAAGTTCCCTTGAAAAAATTTGATAGCCTAACAGCGTCACTACAAAATTCAGAAAATGAGTAGCTGAGAGATAAAAAGGGTATCTCATCAATTGGACATAAAATTTACATCAATAAGGATATATAAGAACAAATCCCAACATTACAATATGTAAATTAAAACACCCAACAAAAGAAGTCTTTTAAAAAGAGGAGGTTGAAAGGTTCCCTTACCGACTTGGGTATCATTCGAAACATACACCCCATGAAAGAAGGGAAATACAACATTGATGTAAATACTCATAAAAGAAAGTATATTACACAAAGAGTAGAATAATGGGCATTACATATACCCCTCAAATAAATGGTGGAAAATGTAGCATAAATCTCACAGGAATAAATGTGAGATGAAAAATCCCTTACGAAAACTCGGCAGCCTAAAGGCACCACTTAAAACCTATAAAAATGGATTGATGAGATCCAATAGGGTCTCTCATCATATTAAAATAAAGTTTAAAGCAAGAGTAATATAAAATAACATCCCCCAACATAAAAAATAGGAGCTTAAAAGAAGTGACATAAAGGAGAGTACTTAAAAAGAAAGAGAGAGGTTAGATCTCTTACAAAAATTCGGCAGCCCAACGGCGCCACTCAAAACTTCCAAAATGGATTGATGAGAGAGAATAGGGTCTCTCATCATATGAACATAAGAATTACAGTAATAGTAATATAAAATAACATCCCACTACTAATAAATATGAGCTTTAAAAGGAATGACGTAAAAGAGTGTACTTAAAAAGAAAGAGAGGAGTAGGATCCCTTACCTCAAGTCCAACCTGTCTTGTTCGTTTCTTTATATTATTGAATAATAAACTTTGGTCAATTTATAATTTCTTAAGGAACTCCTATAAATATTATTATTCAGTTCATATCACATATTTTAATGTTATAATAATTTTATAATAATATGAGTTCATATTAGACGTTTTTGTCGATGTTTGGTAGATGAGTCAAAAATTAAACTTGTTGGAAAATAATTTTCCATGTATTTATAAGTACATCATATCCAGAATAGTATTGATGTTTTAAATATCATATATATCAAGTATATTTTCATTTTATACTATTCCATATCATTTGGAGATAAATATTAAAAGCACCGTTCATGGAGACGGTAGGCCGTACGTACGCATGAACGCTACTTTCATTTTTTGTTATATTAATGGAATTAAAAAAAATGAGAGAGATATGTATATGTATATATGTTATAATTCCAGAATTATAACCATCATTTATATGTAATATATTACATATATATCCATTTTATATATTTACTTATAATAGTACATAACATTTTGAGATAATAAATGAAATGTTCCATTCATGGAGACGGTAAGTCGTACGTACGCATGAACGCTACTTACATTTCTATTTCATATTTAATGGATTTCAAACATAATAATACATAATAGAATTTTAATTCCAGTATTGTATCATACATAATATCATTAAATATATCCTTTATACATACCACATATGGTATTAACGAATCAAATCACATTGAGGGGGCGGTAGTCCGCACTTCATTAAATGAAGATATCACGTTTACCCATAATGGAAACCATAAAGGTATTCCATAAGTGAAAAATACAGAATTTTAAGTAAAACATAAAAATATTATATATCATATATAAATATAGTGTCATCTTAATGGCCACCTTTTAAGGTGTTAGAAGAATGTTGAACAATCATCGTTTCGTGAGGCAGAAATTTGCCATCCACAGAAACAGTATGTTCTTTAACCATTAGATGTAGGTGTGTGTAATTTTAGCTCGAATCCTTCTTATAAAAACATCATAGTATATTTAATATACTGTATTTGTTACAAAATAAATAATTAAAAAGAGTTTAGGGGGTTGGAGAAGCCAAATAAAACAAAAGGACACAAGTGAAGACATTACCTTAAAATCGGGTAACTCTCTTTGGTTTGAGCTCAAAAGATTCCTTACGAAGACTTCTGACCAAATTGAGGCTTCTAAGAGTTATATCGGGATGTTGAGAGACCAAATGGGCAGTGGTTGGCCGAGTCAAAGGCTTTGGAAGTGTGGGTAAGGAGGTAGAGGTGGAGACCTTTTATAAGAGGAGAGGAGGGTCACCCTTGGAATGTTAAGAAATGTTCCTTTATTTTAAAATGATTTTAGGATTTAAAAGGTCCCACATTGATATAATTCGAGGATAAGGTGATAATGGGTCGAAATCCACCCATACAATAGGTTTTTGAAATATGTAGGTCTTAGAGTTTACATTATCGTTCCATTTTAATTAAATTGTTAAATAATGAGGTCATCGTTGCATCATCATGATGTCATAAATAATTTAATATATTTAATGTCTAAATATTATAAAGAAAATACTATGATGTAGGAAAATATTTTATCTTTACAAATAATATTTATAGTCAAAAATCTGACTTTTATAACCCATGTAAAAATTGTTTTAGTAAAACATCTCATGTTTGTGTCATTTTTACTTTAACATTAAATAAAAAGTTATTTATGTCATTTTCAAACCAAAGTGGCTCCATGGGGTCCCCAAGATGACCCATGGATTATCTTGGTCGGCCATGACACATACAATGAAGTTAGGACATGTGTCTAGGTCATTTAATTTTATTAAAATATTATTCTTACCTTAAACTACACTAATTACCTCTAATCGCGATTAAAAACTTAATAAGTTACTATTCACCAAAAAATTATTTTAATCCCATTGAACCACATTTTACTTCTTACTGACAAACATGTATGTCGGATTTTTGAAATTCAAAACTCAAAGATGGAAAAATTTCATTTAAATGGAAAATCAGTTTTTATAAGTACCACTTAGTGGTTTCACTATTCATCAAAAATTGAAGTTTTTCAGAAAATTACCAAACATTCAACCTAAGATATATTTTATATTCCGAATTCAAAAATTATTTCTATTTGACAAAATTAAAAACATATAAGTTTCATTAATTAATTTAATAATTAATTCCCGTTGTCAAAACATATAGCGTGTTTTTATGAAACAAAATGTATCAAAAGATTGACACTAGTTTAAGTCCGATTTCAAAGTGAAATAAATTCCAACGACCACTATTGGATTAAATAGTAAGAATATATTCTAATTTCACTTTAAAACCAATTCAAAATATAATCTAATCATATAAATAAATTATATTAAAAAGAGGTTTTGAATTAAAATACAACATTTTTCACTATTCATTAAAAATTGAACTTTTTCGGAAAAATACCAAAAATTTAAACAAAGTAAATTTTGATGTCCCGATTCTAAAGAAGAATTTTATTTTGTCAAATATAACACATAAAATTGTCACAAGGTGGATTGAAAAGAGGATCGCCATCAAAAGGCGGTTAATCGACCTTTTAAAGAATATTAGAATGTTTACGCTTAAAATTGGATTCATTTGCATTTTTAATCCTATAACATTTATTACAAAAAGTAAAAATATTTGACAAACATATATAATCATTTTTTAGTTAGTTCTATTCATTCCCGCCATCACAACAGCTAGGCGTTAACTACCATTTAAAATAATATTATTTTATTATTAGAGTGCAACGTAAGATTCCCAAGAAACTCATTGTTGCGTGTTGGGTACGCCATTGAGCATAGCGTCCCCTTTAAAGTTATATTAATATTTTATTCAAAAATATGGATAAATGTGAAAATTTCATACTCTTTATTTTCCTGGGGTGTTACATTTAACTAAGATTATGGATACACATAGTTTTTGGCCCACTATGCCCCCTTTTTAGTTGCATTAGAAATAACTGCCTAATGTCCAAGGATAGTAGATAAATGAAAACAACCCAACCATAGAGAAATAATTAAATGTTTCAATGATATAAAATGTCAGATGAATTATCATTATGTATTAAAATCCCTTTTTCATGATATCTCTAATAAAGTTTGATTTAAGCTGGTTTCATCAATCTGTGTGCTCAATATCTATTTCTTTAACATTTCAAAAATGACCCAACCCATACAACGCCATGTTTATGGATCTAATTAGGCTCTTCCATTCCCGCTAAATGTCCTATGATATCAAATTATGTTAAATAATAATAAGGAATAACCTCTCTCACATCATTCATTACTGAAATATCACTATTGACACACCCAACATATCCTACTTTACCACAAGCATATGTCATTATTCCATTCCGTAACACATCAATGTATATGAATCATGATATGAATGAGTAATAACATTAAATTATAATGATCATTATACATTTTCTAAGATAAAAACATATAATGACACATATAAATGTGGATTTCCTACTTGTGGGCTATGTTCTTATAATATTATACTCTGAAAATTACAAAGGGTGTACACCATGAGATAATGCCACAATGTCCTATGAGTCTCCACCCTAGATAGCCTATAAAATTTTCATCCAATAAAATTTTATTATTGAGATATTGAAAATATATTCCTTAACAATATCATGATACTTCTAGATTATAATCATCATGGGAAACTGTTATGACCCATCAATGAAACAATTTCTCTTAAGACATTATCATGTACTATGTAACATGGAAGAAGAATCGTGACATGATAATAAATTTATTAATATTGAAAATAATAAATACTATTAATCATAAAGTATATATAGAAGTTTGTTCAAGGGAGCCAAATCCAAAAGACTCCCACTTTCTCTATAAAAAACTGAATGAAAACATTAGTATACTACCTCTCATGTGATATTCATTCTTCTAATGAGATAATAATTTAGTAAAGGGATCTATCATTTTCTCATCCATGAAACTATACTCACCACATCATCACCACACTGAGAAGATTCCCTCAAGAGGTGACACATTCAGAGTATGTTCTATATTCATTAGTGTAACCTTGGATCCTTTAAGTGAACCACCACTATAGTATTTTCACAATATAATGTGATAGGTTAATTATTTTAGGAACTAAATAAGCTCTTTGAATGAGGTATTATTGATACCACGTAAGTGTAGAATTTATTTTCAATGAGTCGATATTTTTTTAGTGGAGATGAGTTAATGTTTTTTGAGTTATTGTTATGGATTCATAAAATTGAAATGGTTTTCTGGCCTAAGCTATTATCATTAAATATATGATTGTTATAATACTATTTTAAACACTTAATGGCATGTGATAATAAATTTTTGGGTATGGATCTAGGATTAAATAATAATAATACCATCCTATGATTTGTGTGGATGAAGTACCATCAATATTAATAAATATTGGGACATTTGATTTTAAGGACTTGTAAAAATATTTTATTATTGTGTGATGTAATTTAAGAAATTGTAATGGAATGTAATTATATGATAAATAGCTTCCAAACGTTTTTATAAGATTTTACTTAAAAATGTGTCCATCCCCTAGAAATACAAAGGGCCAACTCAACCACACATGTGGGAGCTACGCTCAACCACATGGGAGGCATCCTATATGATCAACTGAAGGTGTCATGGAGCATAGTGGAATCAGAGAGATTGAAAAGGTAAAATGATTATGCCCACAACACAAAAAAATATTTATAGGATCCACCAGGTTGTGAGGCACAATGATCGGAGTGGTGTTTGAGGTGTATCCAAGAGATTATCCATGTTCTAGGGCAGATGGATCGATAGTTTGAAGAGTAATATTAAGAATATACACAATAAATAATACTCTTATGTGGGATACATGAAACATAGGATGATGTTCCTCAATGTGAAGAAGATGTAGAAATAACATAATCTTAATGATCATAGATGTTTCAACACATGATGAGCTTCATCATTACCATATTCAAGCATCAATTGTTGAGAGTTTTCTATATTTAGGAACATCCATGATCATGAGTTGTCTTCATGGTCTATGTATCAACCAAATGAAAATCTATTGATCTATATAATTTATTGTTGATGTATCATGTTTAATGAGATTGATCAACTCTATATAATGAGAAGTATCTTATGTTTAAAGAAAAAAACTCTTCTATGTGTGTTGCATATAAAACATGGATATTCCATGAATATAGTAGCTGAAAAAATGGACATACCTTTTCTATGAATGAAGATCTTTTTTGAGTGGAAAATCTCGATATATCTTCTACGATTATATAATTGTTTTCATATATTTTGGTATAAAATATCTTCCATGAGATGAAGAAAAGAGATCTACTTCATCCTACTATGACAAATTGATCATTATAATCATGTTTTCCATGCGTTTCAATAATTATGATATCTATACATTCATCAAGGGGAGTCCAAATTATAGGCATGTGATATGTACTACAATGAACAATTTTTAGAATATTGAATATATGTTGTTATCCTATGATGTAGATCAATATTTACAAGTTTGAGTAAAAAATACATATAAATAAATAGAGTTTCAATTTTTTGTATATAATCCACTTGAGAAGAATAAATACATAATTTCCAGGTAATTTTGAGGAAACATGATGTATTCATCACTCTTTCATTCATACTAAACAGAAACACAAATTCGCTTTATGATTGGGAAGAATCCAAGTATGAGTTTCACCAAGTTGACCATGGTGTATATATGAGGAGTGAAACAATGATAAGGTAGGAAATATTCATGACTCATGAGATAACTTTTTATGGAGAAAATAATTCATAAGATGATTCCACTATTTTGTGAAATCCACATGAAGATTCATTAATGTCATTCATGAAGATAATTGATTCTTATGAGAAGAAATGACAAGTTATTATTGTGTATTAAATAGTAAATAATAGTTATGTAAATAATATTTAGTTGTGAGTTTTAAGCATGATGATACAATGAGGTTGACCCTTCTATGACATTATATAAATAAACATGAATCATGATTCATGTTGTATTTGATGAGGAATAATTTTGTGGTATTACACCTGAATTAATATCAAGAATTAAGGAGGAAATAATTCAGATTCATTGACTGGATTTAAAATTAGGAAAATTACATGGTAGTAATGATGGTAATTAATGTAATTTAATATACATGATATTGTTGTGTAGATATTTATGAACATACTATGAAGAATATGTAATGTAAAAATCCTATGATGATGAAACTATTTTGAAAAAATATATACATATGATGAATTGAGAGAATGATACATTCAAGTATCAAAGAGAAAGAACAATTGAAGTTGGATGGTGTTCAAGAAAAGGAGAAATATTACAACTGAGTATTCATAGATTGAGAGAATTATATCATTCAATATTTTAGAATAGTTTCAATGCCAACAAAATTTCATTATTTTTTTATTGAGTAACATGGAGAATATTACATAATAAATTGCAATTCTTCAAGATCTTGTAGGAATACTGTAATATGAAATGCTTATGATATTTCTTATTGTGGATCATTATTTAATATGTGAATAATAATGTTATTGGATTTTTAAAGTACTAGAAAAAGAAATTATTCTATAATGTGAAAAAATTGAATTAATACATAGTGAGATCTATATAGATATGAATCTATTTTTCATGGTTGTAAAAAAATATTATACATATTCGAGAATTCATGTTGGGTTGTGTTGAAAAATGGAATAGGGTAGGCTTTTTGGTCAAACCTTATAAGTAATTTTTATTTTTATATCTATTGTTATCGATGCACACATGAAGAGGATATGAGATTATACTAAGGATATCAAGAATCTAAATAGGTTCAAGATATTGAATTTAAAAGTAAATTAATTCATAAAAATATTGTACCACTGATTCAACCCCCACTCAATAGTACCTAACTGATCATAGAGATATACAATTAGTATCAGAGTAGGATTAGCCTAAAATTCTAAGATTGTTTCGTATTTATTTTAATTGATTTAAGGATTTTATATTTTATGGATGTGTTTGAATTACCTATGGTGAAAAAAATAATATTCATCTGAATGATAAAAATATGGGTACTTGTTCCACAATTCATAAAAATATGATGAAAATAGAGGTAAGGAGTCTAAGGAATAATTTAAAAGTTAATGAATAAACAACACTTGTTAATGTAATCATAGTGGCTCAAATTGTAATAATGCTTTTGGTTTTGATTCTTATAATGAATATTTTGCATGTTTTGATGATGTTGTGTTACTTAGTGACATTCATTATGAATTTAAATAATATATATAGAATTTCACAAAGAAGTAATAAAATATATTAGTGATACAATCTAAGGATATATTTTTGAAAAACTAAATCTACATGAAGATGTTGAAGAAATAGACGATACACTAAGTAATAAGTTTATAAAGAAAATAATTTTAAATAAATATTAAAATAATAAGATAAAAACATTCTTTAATTAAACAAATTCCTACGAATTTTTTATGCAACATTTTTTGTGAAATCTTTCCATCCACATGAAAAATTGTACAATGATTTTATAGATTTCAAGGCCACTCAATTACATGTGAATGAAAAAATGGTAAATGATCATTGTAATTATTTACATAAATAAATAAAAATTGAGAAGAAAAAAAATAGAGGATTGAGAAGATAGGTTGATATTTATTAAAGATGAGATGAAAGACCTCATCATAAAGTATTTTTGGTCGGATGAGAGATTTAAGAACAAATAATAACAACAATATTGAACATCCCATGTTTCTGGAAAAACCGATTTTTCAATAAAAAATCTTATTAAGAATCATTTCTCTATGAAGAATCATTTTAGTGGAAATATATACACAATATCATTCTCTAATAAAATGGAATAATTATAAAATAATGATGTATCTCAATAGGTAGAAACATTCCTACGTTTTTATATTGTATCAATTGTCTGTACATGTCTTAAAACAAAATTTTAGAAAGTGTGGATGGTTGAAAATACTGATAAATCTACCTCATCAATGGTGAATGAATAAATATGTATGATGACATATCCCCAAATAAAATTCTAATGTAATGGTGGTTCTACTTAAATATATAAAACTTCACCACCTATAAAATCTAGAAAAAGTATACAAATAATAATATAAGATTATTCATTGGTTATTATTGGAATTATTTAATGTTTGGTTACTGAACATTAAAATATTAGAAAAACATTTCAATTATTGAAAACATTATAAGGCCACAGGTCAGGGTCCAAGGCTGATGAATAGATAAAACCTAATAATCAAAACCATAATAATAAAAAAACATGAGTATTAATTTTGGAGTAAATAAAAGAAAAGTGTTAATCCAAAAAAATCCCATGAAATTGAATAAACAAAGAAATATTTCAATCTATGGAAACAAGAAGAATATTGGCAACTTGTATAAATGGTGTGGTAAATATGGACATGCTCCATAGAAATTCATGGAGATTCTACCTAAACCGTGGGTACCCATTGTTAAATAAATAGAAAGCACTATAAACTCAATATAATCAAATTATTATACTAGAAAATGAGGCTTCATTGAATCAAAATACTGATTTTAGAAGGAAATAGTGTCCTAGGATGAGAGGATGCGCTTGACCATAGTGTTACATTTGAGAAACCTATAGGTTCCTCATTATTCCCCATTATTTTATGAATTTTGATCTAAAATGAAGGAAATTAGAGGAGAATTTTAGGTCCATCACTTATGGAGAACAAATAATATGAAACATGATGAAGTGTCACAACAATCCCACATAAAAGGATAGAGTGTATCCCTCGATGGGGATATTATATGAGTAAGATGCTATAGAATAAGTATTATTTAAAGTAAACATTAAATTAAGAAAATTATGAAATTACTAATTAAGGTATTCCAATCACACAATCTATCCCTACTATAATTCTATCAATTCTAATAATTTTTATGGAGTGTTAGTTGTTGAAAAGAAAAAACAAATGGGGAGTTTATAATATTCACTGGAATTGTTTTGACGTGTTTGTTGATGTTTTTTTATGATTATGTTTTTCATAAATCTATAATTAACACAATTTATACATAGTATTATGATATTAGTATAACATGAGTTTGTGATTTTGGATAACATAGAAAAACATGGTAACATATCTATTTGTTTTAACATTGGGTGATCCAATGTTTACTTAGATTAGACAACCTAAAGGGTCATTTCTATGAGAACCATGTGGTATCATACTTCTCTTAATAGTGTGAAATGTAATTTGTTATCTCCTTATAAGGAACACACAAAAAAATGAGAGTTCCCTTTCATCATACATTTACATTTGATTTTCTATAAGGGGTTGAAATAAATGATAACACATTTTTACTTTTATGATTTGAGGATATATTGAAAAACAATTTTGTGGGTTATTGATCCCATGTAAGTGTTTCATTTCATGTAATACATCAATTATGTATTTAGTGAGTTTAGATGAGGTAATAATTCTTGTATAATTTTTATGGATTTATAAAATTCAATTAGATGTTAGTCTTCATAAATGCTACCTATATATTTGATAATTGGATTAATATTCTTCAAGGGATAAAGAAATTTTCTTATAACTCTTTCAAGATAGTAGTATGATTAAATCATAAATAAAAAAACCTATTATATGTGTGGATAAAGTATCATTGTTATTGGATAAGGATTGAGAAATTTGATCCAAAGGTTATTAAAAAATATTTTATTTTTTTAAAATTAATTTAATAAAATATATAGGTATTAAATTTTGTTTTTAATAATTTACGAACACATTTTATAAGAGTTTAATAAAAAACATGGATATACCATATCAAGTTAAGGGGTCAATTAATCACCCATTTGGGAGCTTTTATCAACCACATAGGATCCATCCCACATGACTAGTTTAAGGAGAAAGGTAGAATAGAATAACTAGAGAGTATTCATGGGTTGGAATAACATGTGCATAGGGCCCCAAAGAGTAGGGAGAGACATCATGTAGTTTGGAAGGTTGATATGAGTAGTGTCTGACAGGTATCTAGAAACCAAACCCGATTCCATGGTTGAGGGGTAAATAATGTAGAGTGTAATATTAAGCATAAGCATCTCAATGTTTAATCTGATGGGGGATACATGATACACATGCACTACTGGAAACATGATCTTTCCCAACACTTCTATACCAACGGTTTGTAAAAACCGTTGGTATAGCTACCATTTCCCAACGGTTCACGAAAACCGTTGGGAAAGGGCCGAAAAACACACCCTTTCCCAACGGTTTTGGTGAACCGTTGGGAAAGAGTGACCTTTCCCAACGGTTCACCAAAACCGTTGGGAAAGGGTGTGTTTTTGAGGCCCTTTCCCAAAGGTTTTGGTGAACCGTTGGGAAAGGGTGTGTTTTTAGGCCCTTTCCCAACGGTTTTAGTGAACCATTGGGAAAGGTTACTCTTTCCCAACGGTTCACCAAAACCGTTGGGAAAAAGAAGAAAAAAATCCAATATTCACCAAAATAATAAACAACCACCCAGAACCTATCCCAACCCATCCCAACGGTTCTGAAAACCATTGGGATAGGTCTATCCCAACGGTTTTGACAACCGTTGGGATATGTTCATTGATTTTTTTCCAGATCTACTAACCGAGAACATTATATAAATCAAAATTTTAAATAATTATGATAATACATATATATATTTATGAAATTATGTTTACAAAAGTGATGTTAGCTTAGTGGTTAAGTCGTTCGATTATAAACGAGGGGTCCTGGGATCAAATCCCTGCAGATGTTTTATTTTTGGAATTTATATACCAACGGTTCCATTACCGTTGGTATAGATTTCATATTACCTATAACAACGGTTTCCAAAAACGTTGGTATAGGTCTATACCAATGGTTTTTGGAAAACCGTTGGTATAGACCTATCCCAACGGCTTACTTGGCTACGGTTCTCCAAACCGTTCGTATAGGCTATACCAACGGTTTGGAGGCCTATACCAACGGTTCCAAACCGTTGGTAAAGGTTAGTTTTCCAGTAGTGACGATACTTATGTTATCCAATATGTACATGTGAAAATAACAAGAATTGTCTAAAAAATGACATGCCACTACTTGATCTTCCATTTCATCATCATCATACTTTCAGGTCTGAGATTAGGATACATAAAAGATCTATTTTAAGAATTATTTATCTTTATAGTTGATATATTGACTACAATAACATCTTTTTATCTACCACATGACCTTATTATCAACCATGCGATAGGAAATTGATAGAATATTCATGAAGAGAAGGGTCTTCTGCATGAATTTCATGGTTCTTCCAAATGTGATGAGGCTACAATATAGATTATATTTGAACAGAGTAGCTTCTGTGAAGGGAATAATAAATAAATATGAATTTAGTTCTTACATTACAAGAAAACATCCACATATTTTATTTTTAGGATGTCCTTTTATACATATATTACTTGAGAATATATCTTTTATGGGATGAAGATGATCAAAGTGATTCATCCTCCCAATATCAGGTGATAATGCTAATCATGTCAACCAAGCGTTTCAATCATTATAAGATTAATAAATGAATCAAGGGGAGTAATAGTTCGATACATGTGATATGTACTACCAAAAATGATTTAGAAAAACTTAAATATTTGTTTTTCTCTAATAAAGATGCTTAATGTTTGAATGGGTGAGGTCCAAATACCATGATATACAAGTATTTTCACATTCATGTGTATACATAATTTTATTAGAAGAAAATAATCATTTATAGTTCATTCTGAGGAAACTATGTACATGAAACAATCATTCATTCCTTCTATGAATAAACAAAAATTAATTCTATGATTGAGAAGAATTTTTGTATTAGTTTTACTTGAGTAAAAATGATATATATATTAGGAGTGAAACACAAAGAAGGTTGGAATTATGCATGTTGTATGAGATTACATTCCATGAATAAAATAATTCAGGTGATAAGGCCAAAGTTATTTGAAAACAATATAAGGAATCATTCATTCCTTGAATAAAGATGATGAATTCTAATGAGAATAAATAAGGAGATATTATTGTGTATTAAACATGAAATAATAGCCAAGATAATAATGAGTATTTAGGGATTTTAGTTTAGTTGACGAAAATATGAAGAGACATCAATGAAATTATATCAAGATAAATGAATCATATTTCATACAAATTTTTATGAGGAAAAATTCTAAGTATTATACATGAAATAATATTGTAAATTAATGATGAAATAATTTGTATTTATTGAAGGAATTAAAAATCTGGGAATATCATTCATTAAATATTGAAAATTAATGTGAATTAATATACATGATATTATTGGGTATATATTTATGCTTGTATGATGAATAAGACATGATAAAAGAATACTTTGATACCAATACTATTATGAAAATTTTAATAGAATTGAAGAAGTTAGAGATTAATACTTTCAAGAATCAAATAGAGATAAGTTCCAGTGTTCGGAGGTGTTTAATAGAAGGAGACATGTTCCACACAAGTATTCAGGGATTGAGAGAATCTGATCATTCAGATTCTAAAAAGAGTTTTGAGGAAAACACGCTTTTTCCTTGTTTTTTTTAGAACATGAATAATTGTAAACAAGAAACCATGATCTTATAAGATCATGGAATAAGTATACAATCTAAAAGGATGAATTTATTTCTAATTATATATCATTCATGAGAAACTAAATAAGACATTCAAGGTATTATAGATTCTTTGTATGAATAGTGGATTATGTGTTGGGAAATATTTATTGAAGTTAGAAACAATGAAAACTAAATTTATGGGACTGTATTGTTATTTAATGTAAGTGATTATGGGATATAGTGGTGAATCCATGTTGGTTGTCAAAAAAATATATAGAGGTGTAGTATTTCAATCCAAAACTTTTAAATTTCATGTGACTCTCTACCCATCATTATCTATGCATATGAGTTGATTCAATGAGATTATATTTAGTAGATCAAGAACCATAATATTTTCAAAAGGTTGAGTTTAAAATGATAATAATTAATAAAAAAAATTCACCACATATTCACCCGATATTTAGTGGTTCTTAATCAGCACGTGGGTTTTACAATTACATAGCCAAATAAAATCTTTCACTATATCAAAATTTATTAAATACTCATACTATAATATTAAATCAGAAACAACCATATTTAATAAACTCTTATAAATCATAGCTCCTCCATTGATACTGAAGATATATCCTAACTTTAAATTTAAATGATTTTGATTTATCTGAATGAAAGAATCTGTGTAAACCCTAATGATAGGATTCTCATCTCTTCCGTATACCTAGAATATATTATTACTTGACTTCAAATAGTTATAGATAGACTTAATAGTATACCATTATTTTTCACATAAATCATTTTGATATATTACCACCCCTATCAATGTGTATGTAATATTACGCTTAGTATAATACGTGGAATATATGATTGATCCTATCATATAATCTTACATGATCAAACTCATTCTCTTTATTTATTGTTGTGGACAAGGAAAAACATTATTTCAAATATTTATAACTTGTGTCATTAGAACCAATCACCTATTGTATTATTCCATAAAAAATCTCTTTAATATATACTCTATGTATTTACATCAACTTAGTTCAAGTATCCTCTTAGATATCTGAATAATGATCTTGGTCCTGAGATGTTTGGCTGTATCTCCTAATTCATTTAGGTAGAATCACTTTTTAACAAGTGTTTAATTAAACTAAAGGCATGTACATTTTTTTCAATAAGTAATATGTCATCAATATATTATTCTATAATAAAAACCACACTCTCACAAAATTTATTGTAAAACCAATGCTCACATTCATTCAAAATGAAACCAAATTCTTTTAACGAATTTTCATACTGAATGATCCATGAATTTTATGATAGTTCAATCCATAATTAGATATCTAAAACATGTATAACTTTTTATCATTAACATGATTCATAAACACTTAGACTTGTTTTATATATAATTCTTCATAAAAGTTTCTAATAAGGAATGTTTTTTTGATATCCATATTTTAAATATCGTAGTCATGGATCGTTATTATAGCACGCATAATTATATAGTATATAAACATTCAAACTTGAGAAATGTTTTTATCATAAAACATACCATAACTATATATAATCATTTAACTGCCAATCATAACTTATAGGTATTCATTTTATCTTCAATATCTAGTTTTCTATTGGATACCCATTTGACAAAAATAGAATTTACATTAAATTATGGATTGTATAGAACCAATACATATTTCTAATAACGGTCATCCATCTCATAATTCATTACAACTTGTAATACTGTATATTGTATCATCTATAATTAATCTTTATAGGAATGAGTATCATTATTTTCAGCAATTAATGATTCACCATCCCAGGTGACTGGAAATCAATATCATTCTAGTTCTTTAACTTATCAAGTTATCCTATGAAGTAGTTTTATTTTTGGAAAAAAATATACCATGTGTACCTTGGGAATCTATTATTCTACCAATGCTAGTACCTATTGAGAATCAACTTCTTATAATTCAATATTTCTCTCACTATCCTCTTTTAGGGTGTTCTTATTTTCAAGAGAAATGGTATGTATTTTGACTGTTACCTTCTTTTTTGAGTGGTTATATAGATATTATCCACTTGTTTCCTTAGTATGACCTATAAATATACACTTCAATCCATGAAGTGTTATTTTTCTTCTAGAGTTGGCCTTAACAAATGCATCGCATCCCCATCCATGAGTATGCAACAACACAAGTTTCATTCCACTACTTAACATGACTGGAATATAGTTATAATTATTAATTGGAATATGGTTTTGTGTGTATACTTATATTCATAATTTATATCACCAAAAATGAAATATCTATAAGAATAACCATAGACCATACCATGTCTAGAAAGTTATAAGTCCCCCTTTCAATAACTCTATTCCAATGTGGTGTATAGAGTGTATTGATTTGAGATAGATTCACTTACTATAGAAAGTATTTTATAAAGTATTTGTTAATATATTCACCACCTCAATGATATTGAATCTTTATTATCTTTTTACCAAGTTGATTCTCTTATTTATTCTTGAAATCTGTGATTTTTTAAATGGACTCATAATTATACAAAGTTAATTAAAATTTTCCAAGTATACTAAAGTCATTATTAATAGTTATGAATTATGAATACCCACCTCTAGATTATACTGGAGAAGGCTCACACATGTCAGTATGTTCCAATTCTGGATGCAATATGTCCCGTTCACCTTATCCACCAAATGGTTTTTTTCATATTTTGTTATAAAAAATAATGAAATATTTCAAGAGGGTTTATCTGAAAAGATTATAAATAAATTTTTTGATATAACTTGGTTAGATACTTCTTGATTAAGTGACTATGAATGTGATGTAAAGACATGGTGTCAAATGAGTCATTCGAACATTATTCGATATACATTATCTATAATTTGTGCTCATAATATAACAAATAAGGATTTTTATTTAAATTTTACATAAAATTACATATTATCTTTGGAAAAATAAATCATTTCTTATTTCCACCCATTATTATATGTAACACCCCAAGATTCCATGGTACGCCTCCCTTTGAATAATGCAATAGCGTGTGTTGTACGCAACATCGAGTTCTAGCACACACCACAACCAATCAAACTAGCCATTATGAATAGTAATACCCAATTGTTGAAATTTTATAAATTTCATCTCTCAAAACTGACTTCGTTTTTGGATTCAGAATATCGAAATTAGCGTAGGCTGAAATTTTGGTATTTTTCTGAAAACATTCACTTTTTGATGAATAATGAAAATTACTAAATTTTAATTAAAAACAACTTTTTAATTGAAATAATTAATAGTGATAAATTATGAATATGAGTGGTTTTAAAGTATATTTAGAATATATTGTTATCATTTAATACAATTTTGTTCACTGGACATAATTTCACAATTAAACCGGACATGAACAAGTGTCAATCTTTTGATTGTTATTATCTCTTAAAAACACGCTTTCTATTTTAACAATGTGAATTAATATTAAATTTATTTCTGCCACTTTTGTGTTTTGAATTTGAAAAAATAGATTCCATATCTGGAATTAGGATGTCTAAATTTTGTAAATAAGTAACTTTTATCTTTAGTCATTTTGAATAATTACTTCGGTAAAATTTTTATTTATCATGGTTAAAGGGTAAATCCGGTAAATAAGGGTTAAAAATTAATATTATAATAATACTAAATTACCCTGAAACGTGTCTTAACCTTATTTGTGGATACATGTCCTACCATGGACATCTTTGGGTCGATTTTAGGACCCCATGTATCCACTTGTAGGAGATAGGGACACTTTATTTTAATTAAGTTAAAATAAATACAAAAATGACATAAGCATATATCTTTTAGAAAAAAACTTTTTAAATAAGGTTATATATGTTTTATTTTAGACTATAAATATTAATTATAAAGATACAAAGATTTCCTACATAATGGTATTTTATTTCTAATTTTTAGAAATTAAATAATATATTTTATTTATGACACAATGGTGATGCAGTAATTACCTAATTAATAAAAAATAGAATAATTGTTATTATAAATACCCAAATAAATGTAATTTGAGACTTTTATAAATTGCAATAATATTATAGGTTAATATTAAATGTTATTATTGATGTAATTAACTTTTTTAGATGTATTCATTCTATTATGATTATTTAAAAAATCAATTATTGAATAGTGTCAAAATTGACCTAAAAGAGTTTTTTTTAAAAATATTATATTATTAATTGATATTAAATTCCTAAAAATCTAAGGTTAATCCAAGAGACTTATATCATGATAGGTGGATCATTAATGGACCACTTGGGGGTATCGCTTATTTATATAGTATGTTTATTAACCATATAATATAAAAATACAAAGAGACATTGTTAATGTGAAACTAATTAACTAAGAGTTAATACTTTAAGATAAGGTTAATATAGTAACCCAAACCTTAATAAATCCAATTGGTTGAGTGGTTTTCGACCTATCTCAACCTTAACCTTTACATAATCCACTTTTAATCAATTAGAAACATAATATGAATTTATTATAAAATAATATTTCTAGCTTTTCCAAAGGTGCCCCTCACCCCTCTTATAAAAGGTCACTCCCCCTTCTCATTAATTCACACCATAAAAGCATTTTGGTTTGGATAAACCCATCCCAAATACTCTATAAATTTGCCTCACGTAATCCTAGAGGCCTTACTTGAGTTAGAAAGACAATCTATGGAGCCCTTTTGATCAAATCAAAAGGAAGAACCCGAAGAAGAGGTAATGATTTCACCACCCTTTTTCAAGTTCCTTTCTTCTTCAACTTATTCTTTATTTGTTATTACCATTATAAAATAATAACTCAAGTATATTATATATACTTTGATGTTATTATATACATGGTACAACCATATTTTAGTATTCTATCCATCCCTTGAATGACATGTCACCATACGTGCGTACGTACGGCTTACCGTCTCCACGTCGTGGTGTAATTGTTATTCAAAACATTATTATTTGGATGGGTAAAATAATGATGTTTAATTCATGTAAATAATAAATATAACCTGATAATGATTCTGTATATATGATATACCATCCAATTAAATATTATTTTAATATCAAAATAATGATATTGTCGCTCGTGCGTACGTACGGACTACCCTCTCCAAGAACGCGATGAGATTCATTCTCCATCGTATTCATTCAAGTATAATTCTCATTTGATGATTAATAATAAAGGTTAAGGACTTAATATCATTCTATATATGAATAAGATACAACCTTTCCATAATAAACATGGATTATGTAACAAAACATAATGAGTAAGTTAACACCTGAAACGACAATAATATTAAGATATTATTAACAATGAAATGTTAAAAGATCATATATGATATCATAATAATGTAAATGATTCTTGTATAAATTAATAACAATTATTTCACCATTATACAGTAGGTTAACCTACCCCCAACCAAGGAAAATTACAAGGTAAGGGTTTATTTCGCAATCTCTTCATTATCCAAGGTTGTTTATACGTAATAACCTACTGGTATTTCTTTATCATCCACATCCATGATTCATAAAAATATATTTCAAAACATTTTTTTCTATTTACATTAATATGGGTTAAAGTAATTTATACCCTTGTTTTATTTTTTATAATAGGTTTATAAAGTAATCTTTCCGTCGTTTTCCAAATTAGGTGCTTTTTAACCTTTTCGACATAAATAAGGTAAGAATGTTTTTTTACCTTATACGGCGGGTGCGGCTATTTTCTGCCATTATAAAATCTTTGAAGCTTCCCTTACAAGCGTATAATAATATTTTCAATGTAAATGTTTTATTTTATTTTTATGTGACTCTTAAATAATTTCAAAATAGGAAGAGATATTTCTATGAAAGAGTTTTTATTTCATCTATGTCAATATCCATTGATGGATTTTAAGCTTATTTGAAGTTGATTTATTAAGATAAAAAACATCCATATTGTGTTGAAGGTTTTCTGATTTGTTTGACTGTGGATGTGTTATTTTTATACCATTCATGGTTTATGGAGAAAGTATTGACATTCCGTATGCTAGTTTTAATACGAATGTGTATGATATGTTTAAACCTTTTCATATGAGGAATGCATTGGACTTAATATGTGAAGGGTGGAGCCCGCTATAGATCCTCGATGCATCGATAGGTCTCATGAGACAAACTTGTGTCTTGGCACAAGGCCTTGACAAAAACTTATTTGTAGTCTTGACTTGAGGTCATGGTTATATGGTTATGATAGTCTGGCATTATGAATTCCATCTTTATGAAAGTGGTTATTGATATTGCATTTGATTATCCGACTTATAGAATATCCATGTGAATAATTATATGGAATTATTTCATTTTATTTATTCCATATTATACTGATGGTCATGTTTTAAAAGGCTTTTGTTTTAGTTATACATTGCCTTAAATGTTTATGCTTATTTATGAATGTTTCTGCTATATTGTTATCCTTACTGGGCATTTGAGCTCACTCATTTCTATGTTTTATTTTTTCGCAGGATGTGAAGAAGTATTTTATGAATGACCTATAGGGATAGTATGAGGGGATAAGAGTGTGGAATATTGAGACTATTTTCTTATAGTTTTCATTCTATTATGTAATGTAATCTTTATTAATATATCTAGTTATTCCAAGGCTACAAAACTAATCGGTGTATCGAGACTTTATCTTCTTATGATCGTGCCAATGTTATGTAATAATGCACCGGCTCTGGGTAATTGGGGTCAGGGTGTTACAGTTGGTATCAAAGGAAGTTTAGTACAAAATTTGGAAGCTAGATTTAGATAAACTCTGATTAGAGCACATAGACCTAGGATGGACTTTAAAGATTAGTGTAGAAGAACTTCCTAGAATTTTGGTATTGTAGAGATTTTGTGAGTTTTCTGAGCTATACATCCCTATCTGGATATGAGTAGGTAGAGGCGGCTCTGGTATAGATGTACCTATGGGTAAAACCTGAAAATACCGCTTTGATCTAGACTCGAACGGGAACTGGTGCATGACAATGGGCCTTGATGCACTATTGGTTACAACACTCCCGGGGGATATGCTTAGGATAACTCTCATTTTATTTACAAATAATTATGAAGGGTTTATGATTATATACATCCTTAAAGAAAACATTTATTATGATTATGGATTAGATACATAAGTTTTTCAATTTATTTTAAGTATTTTATAAGTATGGAATTATGTATTTTGATTCATAAACAGATCTAGTTCATGCCATTGTTTATAAATGGAACCTAGTGGAAGAAATGGAAATTGTATCAATGAACTAACTCCATGTAGGGATTTACCTCCTGCTCAAGATAATTATAGTGGAGCTGGTGATGCAACCGGTGCTGATAAACTAATCACCATACTGGGACAACTCACTCAGGATATGAATAATAACCATACCCGTATAGAGCACCATGAGCCATAGCATGGAGGATCAATGTTAGATCGCTTCATGAGGCAGCAACCACCTACATTCAATAAGAGTACAGATTCATTAGTAGATGAGAAATGGATAAGTTCCCTAGAGATAATATTTCAATACTTGGGGAGTAGTGAAAGGGAAAAAGTTATCATGGAAGTTTACCGCTTCACTGGAGATGCTGATCAATGGTGGTCATTGATTCAAAACAAGAAGGAAGATGATGAAGTATCAAATATGGAATGGAGGGAGTTCCAAGATCTGTTTTTAGAAAAATAATTTCCTCATGACCATCAAGCAGATATGGAAAGACAATTTCTAAGTCTGAGAAAAAAGGAGGATAAGAATGTCGCAATGTATGAGTCTAACATTAAAAGGGTTTCAAGGTATGTTGGATATTATATACGTAACCCAATAAGTAATATTGATCATTTCTTTGAGGGTTAAAACCATTTCTCTATCAAGCATTAGTCTCACAATCCTTCTCGTCGTAAGAAGACATTGTCTCATGTGCTATCAAGACAAAGAAAGAATTCTCTATGTCTTATGAATTTAATGAAAAGCAAGAGAAGAGGAGATCTACTGATCAATCTGGGAATGGAAATAATGTGAAGAAGGGAAAATTTGAATATCCATCCTACAGTAAATGTGGGAAGAAACACCCTAGTACTTGCTTAAAAGGAATGAGATTTTGTTACAAGTGTGGTGAAAAAGGCCACAAAGATCGTGATTGCAAGGGGAAGAAGGAAGCTACCGATGTCCAATGCTTCAATTGCAGGGAGATGGTACATTATGCAAATGAATGTCCTAAGCGTTAGGGGAACTTACCTCAAAAAAGGCCAAGGGATCAAGTCCATGCTTATGATATCACTACTGCTGAGGTAGAATCTCTGAAAGACGTGGTGGCAGGTAATTTAATGGTTTCCTCAAGTTTAGAAAATGCATTATTTGATTCTGGATCATCGCATTGTTTCATATCTTCCCAGTTTTCTAAGAAAATTAGATATTTCCAATTTTATTTAACAAGGGTGTTGTCAGTTAAAACTCTTAAGGGAAGTATCATTGCAACGAAGTTTTGTGAATCAGTCCCCATTAGAGAAAATAAATGTTCTTTATCCGCTGATCTCATTGTCATACCTATGACTGAGTTTGATATAATCCTTGGTATGGATTGGATTTCAGACTATGATGCGAAGATTTATTGTAATATGAAGGAGGTTACAATTTTTGATGATGATGATAAGGAACACCTAATCTTTAGACCAGAATCGTCACCACCTAATTCTTATCTGTATACACCCCCAATAGCTCGACTAAATTCAATTATTGGGGAGGAAGAGAATGAAATGACTGTGGGTGAGGAAAGGAATATTTGAATAGAGGATATACCTATTTTGAATGAATATGTAGATGTGTTTCCGGAAGATTTTCATGTACATCCTCCAGAACGAGAAGTTGAGTTTTCCATTGATTTAATTCCTGGATAAAGTCCTATATCGAAGACCCATTATAGAATATCCACTATGGAATTATTTGAACTAAAGAAACAACTAGAGGAATTTAGTAATAAGGGATTTATTCTCCCTAGTGTTTCTCCTTTGGGATCCCCTGTTCTTTTTGTTAAAAAGAAAGATGGATATATGAGGTTATGTATCAACTATAGGGAGATTAATGCTATAACAATAATGAACAAGTATCACCTACTTGGCATTGATGATTTATTTGACCAACTACATGGAGCTCAATACTTTTCAATGATTGACCTTCGGTTTGGATACCATCAGTTGTGTGTTAAGAAGGAAGACATTCCAAAGACAGCATTTTGAACCAGGTACGGGCATTACGAGTTTACGGTAATGCCTTTTGGGATGACTAATGCGCCCTCTGTATTCATGGATCTAATGAATAGAGTATTCAAGGAATATCTAGATGAATTTGTGGTGGTATTTATTAATGATATCTTGGTATAATACAAAAGCTACGAAGATCATGAAAATCACTTGCGCATTATCCTGAAGACTCTGAGAAGTCATGAATTATATGGGAAGTTTAGCATGTGTGAATTCTGGCTTCAAGAGATTTCTTTTCTTGTCTGTATTGTCTATAAAGATGGAATCTCTGTTGATCCTTCTAAAACCAAGGCAATCCAAGAATGTCCTGCACCAACAAGTATAACTGAGGTACACAGTTTTATTGGTTTAGCGGGTTATTTTCGACGTTTCTTCCAGAATTTTGCCCGATTGGCTAACTCATTAACAAATCTCACACGTCAGGGGGTTAAATTTTTTTGGACAAAAGAGTGTGAAGAATGTTTCGAAGAACTAAAGAGACTATTAGTCAATTCTCATATATTGACTCTACCATCGGGGAATTATGGGTTCGTTATTTATAGTGATACATCGAAGAAAGGACTTGGTTATGTCCTCATGAAGAATCATAGGGTTATTGCCTATGCATCATGACAGTTGAAAATTCATGAGAAAAACTATCCTACTCATGATCTTGAGTTAGAAGCTGTGATATTTGTTTTGAAGATATGGAGGCATTACCTCTATGGTAAAAAATGTGAGATTTATACTGATCAGAAGAGTTTGAAGTATATTTTTCTCACAAAAAGAACTCAACATGAGGTAAAGGCAAGGGCTTGAACTACTCAAGGATTATGATTTCATGATACACTACAACCTAGGGAAGGAAAATCAGGTGGCAGATGCTTTGAGAAAAAAATATCGTGGAGTTTTGAACATGATGATAATTGAAAGGGTGCCTATTTTTATGGATCTAGTAAAGTTGGATATGGGAATCACCATGGAAGGGGAAACATCAATTATTTTTGAAATGGTTGCCAAACCATCTTTACTATAAAGGATAATGAGTTCTCATACTAATGATGAAGAGTTTTAGAAGAAGATTAAAGCTGTGAATGATGGTAGATTGAGAGACTTTGTGTATGAAGAAGGAACTTTAAAATCTGGGAAGAGACTTTGTGTTCCCAATATACCTAATATAAAAAGGGAATTGTTGGATGATGCTCATAGTTCCAATTTCTCTATACACCCTGGGAGCACCAAAATATATAGATATTTGAAGGAAATTTTTTGGTGGAGTATTGTGACTTCTTCCCATACCTGAGTGGAAATGGGATATTGTTACGATGGACTTCGTCATGGGGCTACAAAAGACTCCTAGAAAGAACGATGCAATATGGGTCATTGTTGATCTTATTACCAAGTCAGTAAATTTTCGTTCTATAAGGGAAGATTCACCACTTTAACGGCTAGAAATACTATATATTAATGAAGTTTTGAGACTTCATGGAGTACCCCGATCGATTGTTTCTGATCGTGATCCCCGTATTACTTCATGATTCTAGAAAAGTCTTTAGAAAGACTTGGATACTAAACTTCAATTGAGCATTGCCTACCACCCTCAAACAGATGGACAATCAGAATGGACTATTCAAACCATAGAAGACATGTTGAGATCCTACTCCCTTGACTTTCAGGGTATGTGGGATCAATATTTACCTCTGGTAGAATTTTCCTATAACAATAGCTTCCATTTGAGTATTCAGATGGCACCATATGAAGCATCATATGGAAAGAGATGTCGCACACCAACCTGTTGGGATGACGTTGGTGAAAGAAAACTTGTAGGCCTAGAACTAGTAGAGGAAACAATGGAAAAAGTAAAGGTAATCCAAAACAACATCAAAGCAGCTCAAAGTAGGCAGAAGAGCTATGCTGATAATCGAAGGAAGGATTTGGAATTTGAAGTCGGTGATCATGTTTTCCTGAAGGTATCTCCATGGAAGGGAGTCATACGTTTTGGTAAGAAAGGTAAATTGAGTCCTAGGTACATTGATCCTTTCAAAATTCTAGAACGAATTGGGGCTGTAGCTTACCTTTTGGAAATGCTGCCAAGTCTCTACAAAGTTCACGATGTGTTCCACGTATCTCTGTTGAGGAAATACATGCCCGACGCAACGCATGTACTCACCTATGAGGAATTAGAACTGGAACCCGATCTGTCGTATTGTGAAAATCCCATCAGGATTCTTGATACGAGAGAATACGTGCTGAGAAACTAGACGACTCGTATGGTGTAAGTTCTATGGAGAAACCATAAAATGGAAGAGGCAACATGGGAACTCGAGGAACTTATGATGAAGAAACACCCAAGTCTTTTTATGTAGTAATATTCTAGAAATTTTTAGGACTAAATTATTTGAAGGAGGGGAGAATGTAACACCCCAAGCTTCCACGGTACGCTTCCCTTTGAATAATGAAATAGCGTGTGTTGTACGCAACTTCTAGTTCTAACACACACCACAACCAATCAAACTAGCCATTATGAATAGTAATAACCATTTATTGAAATTTTATAACTTTCATCTCTCAAAATTGACTTCATTTTTGGATTCGGAATATCGAAATTAGCCTAGGGTAAAATTTGGGTATTTTTCTGAAAACATTAAATTTTTGATGAATAGTGAAAATTACTAAATTTTAATTTAAAACAACTTTTTTTATCAAAATAATTAATAGTTATAAATTATGAATTTTAGTGGCTTTAAAGTATATTTAGAATATATTTTTACCATTTAATACAATGTTGGTCATTTGAGATAATTTCCCAATTAAGCCAGACATG
Source organism: Viscum album (assembly GCA_963277665.1). Taxonomy (NCBI): domain Eukaryota; kingdom Viridiplantae; phylum Streptophyta; class Magnoliopsida; order Santalales; family Viscaceae; genus Viscum; species Viscum album. The sequence continues at coordinate 304,503,646 of OY728144.1, forward strand.
AACCATTGTCAATCTTTTGATAATTATTATCTCTTAAAAACACGCTTTTTGTTTTAACAATGGGAATTAATTTTAAATAAGTTTCTGCCACTTCTGTGTTTTGAATTGGAAAAAATATATTCCATATTTGGAATCAGTATGTCCAAATTGTGTAATTATGTATCTTTTATTTTTAGACATTTTGAATAATTACTTCGGTAAAACTTTTATTTACCATGGTTTAAGGGAAAATCCTGTAAATAAGGGTTAAAAAATAATGTTATAATAATACTAAATTACCCTAAAACGTGTCCTAACCTTATTGGTGGATATATTTCCAACCATTGGAATCATTGGGTCGATTTTGGGACCCCATGGATCCACTTGTAGGTGATAGGGACACTTTATTATATTTAAGTTAAAATAAATACAAAAATGACATAAGCATATATCTTTTAGAAACAAAATTTTTACATAGGGTTATATATGCTAGATATTCGACTATAAATATTCATTAGATAGATAAAACGATTTCATACATAATGGTAGTTTATTTATAATTTTTAATCATTAAATAATTTATGTTATTTATGACACAATGGTGATGATGTAATTACCTAATTAATGAAAAATTAGAATAATTGATATTATAAATACCCAAATAAATGTAATTTTAAACTTTTTATAAATAACAATTATTTTATAGGTTAATATGACATGTTAGGATTTATTTAATTAACTTTTTTCGAAGTAATCATTCTGTTATACTTTTTAGAAAAATCATTTATTGAATAGTGTCAAAATTGACATAAAAGAGTTTTTTAAACAAAATATTATATTATTAATTGATATTAAATTCATAAAATTCTAAGGTTCAGACAAGAGACTTATATCATGATAGGTGTATTATTAATGGGCCACTTGGGGTCGCTTTTATGTATATAGTATGTTTATTAACTGTATAATATAAAAATACAAAGAGACATTGTAAAAAGTGAAACTAATTAACTAAGAGTTAATACTTAAAGATATGGTTAATATAGTCACCCAAACCTGTCTAAATCCTTTTGGTTGAGTGGTTTTCGACTTACCCCCACCTTAAAATTTAAATAATACACTTTGGAGCCATTAGAAACTGAATATGAATTTATTATAAAATAATATTTCTAGCTTTTCCAAATGTGCCCCTCACCCCTCTTACAAAAGGTCACTCCCCCTTCTCATTAATTCACACCTTCAAAGCCTTTTGGTTCAGCTGACCCCTACCCAAATACTATCTAAACTTCCCTAATTTCGTCCTAGAGGCCTTCCTTTAGTCAGAAAGGCAACCTAAGGAGCCCTTTTGATCAAATCAAAAGTAAGAACCCGAAGAAGATGTAATGATTTCACCACCCTTTTCAAGTTTCTTTCTTCTTCCACTTATTCATTCATTGTTATTACCATTATAAAATAATAACTCCAGTTTATTATATATACTATTATGTAATTATAATCATTGTACAACCATATTTCAGTGTTTTATCCGTCCTTGAAATGACATGTCACCATACGTGCGTACGTACGACTTACCGTCTCCACGTCGTGGTGTAATTGTTATTCAAAACATAATTTTTTGGATGGGTATAATAATGATGTGTAATTCATGTAAATAACAAATATAACCTGATAATGATTCTGTATATATGATATACCATCCAATTAAATATTATTTTAATATCAAAATAATGATATTGTTGCTCGTGTGTATCTACGGACTACTGTCTCCACGAACGCGATGAGATTTATTCTCCATCGTATCCATTCGAGTATAATTCTCCTTTGATGATTAATAATAATGTTTAAGGACTTAATATTATTCTGATAATTAATAAGATATAGCCTATCCATAACAAACATGGCCTATGTAACAAAACATAATGAGTAAGTTAACACCCGAAACGATAATAATATTAAGATATTATTAACAACGCAATGTTAAAAGATCATATATGATATCATAATAATGTATATGATTATTTTATAATTTAATAACAATTATTTCACCATTATATAGGAGTTTAAACTACCTCAAACCATGGAAAAGTACAAAGTAAGGGTTTATTTTGCAATCTCTTCATTATCTGAGGTTGTTTATACGTAATAATATACTTGGATTTCTTTATCTTCCACATCCATGATTCTTAAAAATGTATTTCAAAACATCTTTAATATTTACCAGAATATGGGTTAAAGTCATTTATACCCTTTTTTGACTTTTTATAATAGGTTTATAAAGGAATCTTTCTGTCATTTTCCAAACAACGTGCTTTTTAACCTTTTCGACAGAATTAAGGTAAGAATGTTTTTTTAACTTATACGGCGGGTGAGGCTATTTTCTACCATTATAAAATCTTCGAAGCTTCCCTTACAATCTTATAGGAAAATTTTCAAAGTAAATGTTTTATTTTATAATTATGTGAATCTTAAATGATTTCAAAATAGGATGAGATATTTCTCTAAAATATTTTTATTTCATCTATGTCAACATCCTTTGATGGATTTTAAGCTTATTTGAAGTTGATTTATTATGATACAAAACATCAATATTGAATTGAAGGTTTTGTGATTTTTTTGACTACGGACGTGTCATTTTTATACCATTTATGTTTTATGGAGAAAGTATTGACATTTCGTATGCTAGTTTTAATGCGAATGTTTATGTTATGTTTAACCCTGTTCATATGTGGAATGCATTGGACTTAATATGTGACGGGTGGAGCCCGCTATAGCTCCTCGCTACATCGGTAGGTCTCTTGAGACAAACTAGTGTCTTGGAACAAGGCCTAGAAAAAATCTTATTTGTAGTCTTGGTACGAGGGCTTGGATATGTGGTTATGATAGTCTGGCATTATGCATTCCATCATTATGAAAGTGGTTATTGATATTGAATGTGATTATTCAACTCGTATAATATCCATTTGAATAAGTATATGGAATTATTTCTTTTTATTTCTGTTATATTATGCTGAAGTTCAAGTTTTAAAAGGATTTTGTATTAGTTATACATTTCCTTAAATGTTTATGTTTATTTATGAATGTTTCCGCTATATTGTTATCCTTACTGGGAATTTAAGCTCACCCATTTCTATGTTTTATTTTTCCCAGGATGTGAAGAAGTATTTTATGAATGACCTGCATGGATAGTATGAGGGGATAAGAGTGTGGACTATGAAGACTATCTTGAAGTAATTTTAATTTTATGATGTAATGTAAACATTATTAATGTATCTATTTATTCCAAGGCTTCTAAACTAATCAGTCTTTCAGGGCTTGATCTTCTTGTGATCATGCCAATGTTATGTAATAATGCACAAACTTTGGGTAACTGGGGTCGGTTCATTACACTATAAACCCATTCGTATCAAGGATGGATATAAAAATTATTTTCTTATTGATAGTTTGAACATATTAAACATATTATAAAAATAAAATCATCTATATTTGTAATAAAAGGTCGTATTATACTTTATCAAAAACAAAAAGACACAATCTATTAGATACATTATCATTCCCCTCCCCTATATATATCTTTTAGAATCCACTTGGTTTCTAAATTATGATAAATATGAGGGCATTGAAATCTATATCTAATACGCAATCTATAAATAAAAAAAATTATACTCCATAATGAACAAACATCTAGCTTACCCTTAATTATTTTAAAAGAGAAATTATCTTTTTAGTGTCCTAACATTCAACATGAAATAAATACATCATTTTATTCATTTTATTTCCATTATATGTTCTTACTCTTGGAAGGATGGTGCTCAGGAGTCATTGAATTTTTGTGATTCATGGGGAACTTTTCCTTGATCTTACTTTTATTATTCTCTATAAGGAGTGAATAATTTTTACTTGACTAGACTTTATTAACATGGTGAATTGATTTAAGAATCTCTGAAAGAGTCTTCTCAGTATTCCTCATATTATAATTCACAATGAAAAATGAGAATCCATTAGATAGTAAGGATAGAATGTGAGCTGTTCACATCTCATCCAAGATCATAAAGGAACATATTTATCAGAACTCTATGTAGTTAATCATCTTGACTATATGAGGTCCATCTAGTACTAAATAACTAATATTTCACTTGAATAGTGCATTGGAGATCTAATATCACTCTTGTTATAACTTATATTGACAAGGATCATGAAGTTCGAATATGATTATAAACACATCCATATCAATAAGTTACATTATAATCTAAATGTATATTAAGGATAAAATGACATATTGAACATATATGGAATCATACATAGTCTTCAAGTATAGATATACTCCTTTCTCTCTAGCCTCTTTAAAAACTGACTCCAGAACTCAGGTTGTCAATATGTATAATTTCAGTTCAGGGAATTGTATAACTCACAGGTTCCTATACCATTGTGGGAAATTTGAACCGGTGATAAGGGCATCCTAATCTAGTATAGATTACAATTTTATTGTTAAAATTTTCTTAAATTACATTCCTAATATTAAATAATTTAGAATTATTATTACCTTTTTGGACTAAAAAATAGATAATAAATTTCTGAATTTATTATTCACCCTATATTTTTGAAATAAGAAAATTCCCATCACCATTGGTCTTGAAATATCTTATTTCATGGATATTATATTAGAAAGTATCTATATTCCCAATCACATAACACAGACATGGGTCAGAAAAAATATTTTAGGGGTTTTAGGTAGACATAAATTTCCAAGTACAATAACTTACCATTCCCTGATCTGTTGAGAGGAATGGAAAATCCTAAAACACTTGATAAGTATTTCCTCAACTATTGAATAATATTTACCATATGTATTTAATGGGTAGTCAACCATTTATGTGAACTAAGATAACTTTAACCAAAAAATCAAGATAAAATTCTTGGATAATTGACAGAACCGTGACATGGTCCGGTTAAACACTTTTAAAAAAAATTTTATTTTAATTTATTTTTTGGAATTCGATACCAACTTAACATATTTATTTGAGTGATTAGTTATTTTTATTAAAATTTTCTATTTTTATCTTTTTCAATTTTTTAAAATATTAAGTGTATTTACTTACGTTATTAACCATGTCATAATAAAATGAAACATAATATAATTTATTTAAATTATATTTTACATTCTTGTTAATTCATTAATATATGTGATTGGAAAAATGATTATATAAAAACATTAATCATGAAACATTGTATAAATAATGTAATATAAGTGGTATGATCATAATCATCTATAATTTTTATTTTATATAGTAGTTAAAAAAATAACCCTTGACCCTAGGGGTAAAACTAGAAACTATTACTTGGTTCATATTTCAATATTCAAATATATCTTTTATAGAAATCCATGAATTGTTTCACATTATTTTTGAACATGAACTTCCACCACTAAACAAGAATATTAATCCATTTCACAATATTTTCTCACTCACATGTGATGAGAGCCATATGATTGGTTTGTGGATTTTCTATGAAAGAAATTGTCTGTATGCGTGGACTTACATAATGAGGGGAGGGGATGAAAATCCGATTATAAGTCTAATATAATAATGATAAATTAAATGAAAACCAATAATATAAAAAAGTATGGTCTAAGATCAACGTCACACAAACATATGTAAAGAATATAAACTTTCAATCTATCTAGAATTTACTTCAGTCCTTTCTATAATTAAGATGAGACAAATAAAATTAATCTAGTCAATTATCTAATTAATTAATTATTTAATTTATCATAGTTCCATCCAAATGTCCATGGAAATTTACATCAACTATAATTTTTAGAAAATTAAATAATTTACGTTATTTAAAAATTATTAAGTTACACATGTGTACTTGGAAGTAGTGACATGTACCCATCACAACTAAACAACATGGTCTATGTACTGAGTATTCATATGGAATTCAGAAAACATGTATAAGTACATAATTACAAGGAATATATAATCAATTAATGATGAATTATCATATGTAAATTATATTACATGTGATGTTGTTAACATACATAGAGTACACTCCAAGTAAGTACCAAATACAAATTTTAGTTGAATATTCAATATAAATGATATTTTAATATATAATTAACAATACTTTCATATGGTGTGTGTATTTAGTAAAACACACATAAAATCATGTTTATTGGGATTAATTATTAGTAAAGTTTATTTCCACATCAAATTAATCACACGATGTATAGTATATTACATGGAATGTACTTGGGATACATTTCATAAAACATCTTCTACCCATATACACGACACAAGGAAAGGAGTGAGGCATGTTAGTTTGTTGTAGATGTGTATGAGGTACATGAAATTGTCTCTAGATATATACCATGTGGCCTTGTGGTTTATGGTTTTTCAGTCAATATATCATGTCATAAATGAATTATATGACTTAGATCCCACATGTTTCCCTCCCATGAAAAACCTAGGAATTAATTACATATAAAAGAGTTACACACCATTTATTCCACCAAAACCATGTGATATATTGCCTAAATAATAACATAGAATGCATTAAATGCATTTAGTTGGCAGTTAATTCATGATGCTACCAATTAATTCAGGGGTCGTCCTTGTACATTAAACATGGGTACAGGATGTGTAACTTCAAGATAAATTTTTTGTTTCATTTTTTATTTGAAAAAAACCCTTGGAACCTCTTGATAGATTATTTTAATGTTCTTCATGTAAATTTAATATTTTTATACTTATATGAGTTATATAAAATAATGGAGGATAATAATTAATTATTTAGAATTTAATGATTGAATAACCAAAAAAAATTAAAACTAATAATAAATACATTTAATAAATCAATGATTAATAAATAATTATAAATTCATTATATGACTCTTGATTCCACTTGTAGGTTTTGAAGGTAGTGGAATAGCCTATTATTGATAACCATCTCATATTTTTATCACAGTCAATGAATAATAAAAGATTTACATGTTGAATAATGGGAAGACTAAAATAAATAATTCCATGAGTAATTAACATATAAATTATAGAAACATGAATGAATGACCATCACAAATTATTTATAATTAATTTTTAAATTTAGTTTTAGTTACCTTTTCTTGAAATTATTTATTTGATGATGGTTTAGTTCACTACACTAACGTACTATTATCTCATTATTGTATCCAAGTGTAAATTCCCACTAATAGTGATCCACTATTGGTCAAAAACCATGGAACCTCATCATATAATCGTTGGGGTTTTTACACTAAAAATATGAAACAATCACTCCATCCTTCATTGATCATTGTAAGAATTTATTTATAGATGAAAGATTCTTTTGGTTAACAATGTGGCTTGAGAGAGTGGAAGATGAATGACACTCTAGTTCCTGAGTAAGTTCTTGAGAGGTTTCCTTCTTATGTAATCATATAATTCTTACAATGTTTCTTTACATAATAAGAAACAACCATAAAATGAGATATATTCAAGTATTTATAAATCTAGGTTTTGGTTGGTAATTTATATAGGTCCTTATCTTATTCTTTTTACACAATGAACGTCATGTCTGATAATAATAAAAATATTATTATTAGTTTTATGAAATTTAAAAAAATATGATGAATAAATATCATTTGTTAAATATATAATATAATATTAATTTAAATTATATTAAATATCTAATTTCCAAATAGACCACTAAACTTAATTATTTACCCTTATTATTATTTACTGAACCATTAATACTGATTAATTAATTAATTAATTAATTAATATTATTTTCTGAAAATCATACTAAATAATATATTCAATAAATGATATGAGTAAATGTTTATTATTATTTAAATGATATACTTATTCTTCTCAATAACATGTGATTAAATCTTCATGATCAACCAACCATGAATAATTATTAAATAAAAATGTGACAATAATATTCATTTATAACATGTTATTTTCAGAAGTCAATGTAATTGAGATTCAAAATACACTTAGTGTGTGACCCCATTGACCAATTTCTCAGGGGAATTAGGTAGAACCTATATCATCCCAAACTAAAATTAACATAAATGGTGCCCTAAGCTACTATGCCACTAGACCTCAAGCGCTACTCCCCATATACCAGAGGCTGCTGACTAGCTGTGGGGGTATGATGATTGTATAGTGGGGAGACTATACCCTCATGATCATAGTAAGATAAAATTATTATAATAATAATAAAATCATCTGACAATGGAAGAAGTATAAATAAAGGAAAGAGAATCAAAATAAAATTTTAATAAACCAATTAGTTTTTAATTGTAATTATACAATCCTGCATGCACGTCCATATTATGCTACATAATATATGGAAGTTATCATACAAAAGGTAATACATAAAAGATACAAAAGAATAAAAAATCATCAACACGCTATATCCATGATCCTCTTGAGTGCTGAATTAGTCCTATGATCCTAAGATCACATGTTCAATGTAACAACATAAGTATAATACATAACCCAAAAACTGCCGACATGAGGTCTATTTGGGTCCCTTAGTTCAATGGAAGCCCAAAAAGGTTATTATATATACTCAAACATCCACCACCAATGGTGTTTAAAACTATCCAGTTAGTAATTATAAAATACAACCGTGTACATGCATAATTAATAGCAAATGGTGCAAGTATATCAGTGTTAACAAGAAAAAAGCTATAAACGGGTCGACTCTAGTTCATAAAGGACACCAAGAAGACACTACCTCCTTCGGCCTAATCCCAAAGATATCTAAACTAGTAACCATATATATGTATATATATATATATATATGTATGTATATGGTCTTTGTAAATAGTGATGTATATAGCCATATATATTGATTCTAAAACTATCTAGGATCCCATGAATAACTCAGGCATCCATGGGTAGTAGTATGAGTCTCATAGGATGCTAAGGGATCCCATGACCACATATATAATCTTATTTGGGATTTCATGCATGAGTATGGAATGTATAAGGGATGTTATGCTCAAAGGAAATTATGTATAAGGGACTCCATGCCCAAGTATCAAAATGCATAATGGACACCATGCCTGGGTTTTACAGTGTTTATGGAACACCATGCCTGAGGGATGTCATGCCTAGGTATCAAACGTATAAGGGACTCCATGGTTTAGTATCACAATGTCTATGGGACACCATGCCCACCTAATTCCATGAATAGGTATCACAAGTATAAGGGACTCCATTTTGAGGATCATGATTTATAAGAGACACAATTCCATAGTTTAACGATGTATAAGGGAGGAACATTAATTTCATAATTATGTATAGAACATGTTATTAATAATTCACTATATAAATTCATTACTAGATTTAAATTGGAATGGTCTAACATGAATGTTCAAGGACCATGGGGTATGGAACCTTAGGTCTAACCCACCTAACAATTCATTTAATTATATTTGGCATTTAAATTGGTTTTAAGGAAGATACAGGTAACCACATTTAATATATTGGATACATCCAAGTGTGGATCAATCCCATTTAACACATCATTCTAAAATTTCCATTTTAAATCATGTTTTAATATAATAATTAAAATCACTTCATATGTCGTTTTATTATAAAAATAACCATACTGGTTATCATTCCCAAGTATATTAATATGATATAGTCATGCCTTATTTGAGGGATAAATCATCACACCTCAAATGATGATCAAAATTGTATGGATTTATATTTACAAACACATAATGCTTCACCCAAAAGGGTGTTTTAATATTATATACAAATCATAAGTCATTGTCATAAAAGAAACACACTTAATGGGGTTGTTCATGTTAAGGTGAATAACCTCTAAAAGTTTGATTAAAAGAATAAATGGTTATTAAATCCTATGAATTATCTTCAAAATTATTAATTTTACATTTTAATGGTGACGAGTGGGGGTTCCAGAACATGACACAATGGAATAGTTTATAACAAGATAAACATTATGGGAAAATACAAAGACCAACTACCTCATTCATAAGATGGTCCACTAATCCAATATCGAGATTTTATTTTATTATAATTTATAAAAATTTAAAAAATATATAGAATCCCAAAAAACAAGGTCATTTAGCTCACACAACGATAGTGCATGAGTTGGAGAATGAAACTAATTAAGGAGGAAGTAGGATTCATAGAATCATTGATATGCTTCCAATGTGATGAACGACACTCAAATCAGTGGTTGGATGGTGTTGATATCACCATGACTAGAGGTGGAGAGGAGGAACTCCATGAGAGGGCTATTGTTGTGTAAGGATGGGAGGAGAAAGAAGGGAGTGAAGGATTTAAAGGGGAAGGGAAGAATCATCATTTTTATCTATTTTAAAAGACACATTGTTCAGTTGCACACACATAAAGTCCAAAGTGATAGGCCCCTCATAGGGTCTAACCTCACAGTTGATAAACCTATACCTTACCATGCATAGAGTCAAATTAAGTCGATTTAATGGTAAAGGCTTGGTGCACGGTTTATGAAAACCTTGTGAAACTGGTATATGTAACCCCTTGAACATCTACACCAAGATGTATGACCTTCAAGTTCCCTCACATGGTTTAGAAAAACCATGGTCCTCATGAAGTAGGGTCTCATAGTAAACCCACACTATTAAACTAACCATGATACAACTATGTGCCTCATTCTACCTTTCATAAAATAGGATCTTTGACATCTTGATGCATGTAAAACATAAATATATTCTATAGAAACATCCCAATACATAAACCTCATCCATTAAAACTCCATTTAGTTTTTTAACTCTCAAAATTCAATTATGAATCTTATATTAAAATCCATCTCGTCCAATAGATTATAAAAGATCAAGAACACTGGGAATGTATAACAAAATCTAATCATGTGATGTTACAACCATCCCATCTTAGAAATTCTTGTCCAAAAGAAGCATTAAGAAAATATTGAAATCATCAATGGACCTACACATGTCATAATTTTTTATTCAAATGGGCATTTTGTATATTCAAATTCCCAGTGTACCACTGAGAATAAATTTAACCAAACAATACAAATTCCACTAAAACGTTATTCAGCACAAGTATTTCAATGTAAAACATAGATATATATCATAACCAAAATACTTAAACTAAAGAAACTATCTCATCATCATATCTTTAGTCACCTGATCAATGATACTCAACACCATAAGTTCTAGAAATAAATAACCAATTCAGATCCATGGTACTCCACCATTAATTTTTATTATTTTAACGTACACATATAATTATATAGATTATCTTGGAATAATCCTTATATTAAATTGTTGGTTAACTCTGAATCGACCACATTTATCTTGGTTATGTATTTTTTATGAAAAAATTTATCTAAATCACACCACACCTGACTTATCTGAATTATATTCCATGAAGTAGTTCCTCACTGGCCGTATTAAATGAAATAAAAGAAAACAATCTGATCCATTATATATTAACTATTTTTGAAATTCTTATCTTAGAATGCCAGCATAATACAACCTGAAACACTATGACAAATCCTAAGGCACCTCATATATAATTTTAACAAATCCATCAAATCATGTACTGAAATTTTGGTGATGCCTCCTATCTAAAATGTTTATTTATGTTATTGTGCCCAGAAATGAATATTAGTTCATATATGAACCAACAATATTGGATCGCCACAAATAAAACATATCATCTAAGCTCTATTGGAATGTTGTTTAACATTTGAATATTCAACATGAGTCGAAGGAGAACATTCATGGTAGTCCATACGTCAGTATTTATAAGTGGCATATTAGTACCTAGCCAAATAGTCCAGGCAGGAAAACTATGATTAAGCCCAACAACTATCTATTAAATGATCCATATGGTGTCCATGAGTCAATAAAATGAATTAATACTTGGTAACACAATTATCCATCAAGACAAACTAAGAATTTATAAATAACCATTCTTCCAGAGTGATACTCTTATGGAGTCTATTTATAAGGCCCTAGCCTTAAACCTTATTTAATATTGAATTAAATGAATAATTCACATTGAGGATCCATTCAGGTTTACAGTTTTAGAGAATTATATCATAAATCATGAATTACATTCCACATTTAAACAAAGTGGTCACATGAAACATAGTATTCGTTTTCCCCATCAAAGGAAACATATTTAAAATAAACCATGGATTCTTTCTTCACACTTCCTTAACACTATCATCATAACATGAAACTTTCCCTTGAGTTGTGGAAAACATTTCAAAAACATGGGATGAGTATAAAAAGCTCAGTAAGGGATATAAAAGTACGAAATGAAAACATTAGCCCATGTATGAAATCATACATTACTCATAAAACATAATAATTTTAACATACCTCATCAGATCATGAATAAATCATAGAAATCATAAGGCATAAAGGTAACTTGAGGGATTCATAACATTCTTACATAGGGAGTAACCCTCTTGGTTACGTTTGAAATAACCATCACAGTATATTCACTAAATCTCTTTAGAGAAACCTTAACGTTTAACTCTTTCGCGTTACCCAATGCATTGGAGAGCTATATCGGGCTCACCCGCCCTTAGTTTATCACGGAACCACCCGTATTCATAACAATGCCCAAGAACCACAACATAATCATATCACATAACTTAAGAATAAAGTAAAGATAACATTCACACATTGCAATAACAATATAACATTTTAAGATATTGAAATAATGAATCCATTCTAAAAACCATTTTCAAAACCATTTAAAACATTTAATAAAGAGATTTTTAAATCAAAGTGTCTCATACCACATTGCATCTTTTAACATTTTAAACCATTAATATCCATATAAATAAATCCATAAAACCATTTTGAAAAAATGGATATTAATGAAAAATATTTATAATAATAAATCATTAAAACATTTAAAATGATATTTTAGTTAAAGGGTTTTTAACAAAAAGAGAGACGCATGAATACAATAATTAAGGAATAACATTTAATCAAAACTTTATAATATCTTGAGAATAAATGGATTCATGATATAATATTCTAAAGGATAGTATATACACTATATAATAGCGAAGTGGGGCATAACAACAATGAAGTCATAGTAGAAATGTAAAATGAGATGAAATCCATTATAAAGAAGGTATCTTTAAATTAAGGAAAAATCAATCTCATAATTATGTGTGAAAAATATAAATACTGCCAATATAAGTGGATATTAATTGTAAAATAATCAGAGGTCATTAACACATATTAAAAGGATGACATATTAAATAACTCCATGTTGAACCCAAAGAAATTGAAATTGGGTTAAGAAGTTCCCTTGACTGCCTAACAGTGTCACATAAAATTTTAGAAAAAGAGTTGATGAGAGAGATATAGGGTATCTCATCACTTGGAAATAAAATTTATGGAAATAAGGATATATAAGAACATATCCCCACATAATAAGATGAAAATTAGAAGACATAACAAAAGATGTCTTTTAAAAAGAGGAGGTTGAAAGGTTCCCTTACCGATTTGGGTAACTTTCGAAACGTACACCCCATGAAAGAAGGACTATACAACATTGATGTAAATACTCATAAAAGAAATTATGTTACAAAAAGAGTAGAATAATGGATAGTACATACACCACTCAAAATGAAATATTGGAAAATGTATCATGAATCTCACGAAAACACAATGTGCGATAAAAAGCCCCTTACGAAATTTTGGCAGCCTAACGGTGCCAATTAATACTTCCAAAAATGGATTTTATGATATCAAATAGGGTCTCTCATAATATAAACATAAAAATTAAATAATTATGAATATAAAATAACATCCCCAAACATAATAAAGATGAGCTTAAAAGAAATGACATAAAAGAGAGTACTTAAAAAGGAAGAGAGAGGTAGGATCCCTTACCTCGGGTCCGACTTGACTCGATCGTTCTTTAACCACCTGAATAATAAACTTGAGTTAATTTATAATTGCTTAAGAACCTTTTTAAAGTTCATTATTCCTTTTATATCACTTAATAACATGCTATGAACACTATGTAATTATTTAAGTTAAAAATGGTCGTTTTGTAGATCATTGGTACTTGATTCAAAAATAAACTCTTTATAATTACAAGTTGTTCATGTGGTAATATATATATTATATCCAGAATTATATTCATTATATAGATATCATATATATCATATATATAAATTATATAAATGAATTTATAATATTACATAACATTTAGAGGTAAAAAATGAAATGCACCGTTCATGGAGACAGTAAGCCATACGTAAGCATTGAACGCTACTTCCATTTCTACTTCTTAATTAATGGAATTAAAACATAATCATACATAATAGTATTATAATTCCAGTATGGTATCACATATAATATCATTAAATCTATCCTTTATACGTACCAAATATGGTATTAACGAATCAAATCACTTTGAGTGGGCAGTAGTCCGCACTTCCTAAAATGAAGATATCGTGTTTAACCATAGTGGAAACCATATAGGTATTCCATAAATGAAAAATACATAAGCTTAAGTAAAACATAAACATATTATATATAATATATAAATGTAGTTACATCTTAATGGCCACCTTTGATGGTGTTAAAAGAATATTGAATAATCATCGTTTCGTGAGGCAGAAATTCACCATCCAAAGAAACAGTATGTTCTTTAACCATTAGATGTAGGTTTATGTAAGTGTAGCTTGAATACTTATTATAAAAAAATAATAGTTTATTTAAGATACTGTATTTGTTACAAAATAAAGAAATAAAAAGATTTTAGGGGGTTGGAGAAGCAAAATAAAACAAAAGAACACAAGTGAAGACATTACCTTAAAATCGGGTATCTATCATTGATTTGAGATCAAAGGATTCATTGGGAAGACTTATGCCCAAAGTGAGGCTTCTAGGAGTAATATAGGGATTTGGAGAGACAAAATGAGCAGGGCTTGGCTGAGCCAATGGCTTCAGAGTTGTGGGTAAGGTGGTAGATGTGGGGGCCTTTTATAAGAGGAGAGGATGTGCACTCTTGGAAAGTTACAAAATGATACTTTATTCTCAGATGATTTTCGGATTTTAAAGGACCCACATTGATGTATTTCGAGGATACGGTGGTAAGGGTTCGAAATATACTCATACAATAGGTTTTTGAAA
Organism: Viscum album; assembly: GCA_963277665.1. Taxonomy (NCBI): domain Eukaryota; kingdom Viridiplantae; phylum Streptophyta; class Magnoliopsida; order Santalales; family Viscaceae; genus Viscum; species Viscum album. The sequence goes on from OY728144.1 coordinate 304,518,782, forward strand.
AGTGTATGTTATAGTTTTAACATTATCTTTTCATTTTATTTAAATCCTTTATTAATGAGGTAATCGTTGCATCATCATAATGTCATAAATAATTTACTTTATTTAATGTATAAAAATTATAAAAAAATATCATTATGTAGGAAAGATTTTTATCTTTATAATGAATATTTATAGTCAAAAATATGACTTGTATAACCCCATTTAAAAATTGTTTTAGTAAAACAACTCATGCTTGTGACATTTTTATTTTAACTTTAAATAAAAAGTTATTTATGTCATTTTCCAACCAAAGTGGCTCCATGGGGTCCCCAAGTTGACACAGGGATTTACTTGGTCGGCCATGACACATCCGTTGTGGGTATGACATGTTTCTAGGTCATTTAATATTATAAAAACATTACTTTTACATTAAATTACACTAATTACCTCTAATCGCGATTAAAAACTTAAAAGTTTCTATTCACCAAAAAATTATTTTAATCCCATTAAACAACATTTTACATCCTAATGACAACCATGTATGTAGGATTTTTTAAATTCAAATCACATAAGTGGTGAAGTTTCATTTAAATGAAAAATTAGTTTTTAAACTACCACTTAGTGGTTTCACTATTCATCAAAAATTGAAGTTTTTCAGAAAAATACCAAAAATTCACCCTAAGATATATTTGATATTCCGAATTCAAAATTTATGTCAATTTTAAAAAATTCAAAACATATAAGTTTCATTAATTAATTTAATAATTAATTCTCACTGTCAAAACAAATATCGTGTTTTTAAGAAACAATATCTATTAAAAGATTTGACACTAGTTTAAGTCCAATTTCAAAGTGAAATTAATTCCAATGACCACTATTGGATTAAATGGTAAAAATATATTCTAATTTCACTTTAAAAACAATTCAAAAGATAAACTAATCATATAAATAAATTAGATTAAACAATGTTTTGAATTAAAATACAACATTTTTCACTATTCATTAAAAATGAACTTTATCAGAAAAACACCAAAAATTTACACAAAGTAAATTTTGAGGTCCCTATTCTAAAGAAGAAGTTTATTTTGTCAAATATAACACATAAAATTGTAAAAAAGTGGATTTAAAAAAGGTTCTCCATCAAAAGGCGGTTAATCTACCTTTTAAATAATATTAGAATGTTTACGCTTAAAATTGGATTCATTCGCATTTTTAATCGTCTAACATTTATTGTAAAATGTAAAAATATTTGACAAACATATATAAAAATTTTGTAGTTAGTTTTATTCATTCCCTCCATTGAAAAGGCTAGGCGTTGACTAAAATTTAAAATAATATTATTTTATTATTAGAGTGCAACGTAAGATTCCCAAGAAACTCGTTGTTGCGTATTGGGTACGCCATCAAGCATATCGTCCCCTTTAAAGTTATATTAATATTTTATTCATAAATATGGATAAATATGAAAATTTCATATTATTTATTTACCTGGGGTGTTACATCCTTCCCCCCATTTTGGGAATTGCGTCCTCGCAATTTGTAAATTGGGCTTGGAAGCTTCATTGAAAATCGGACATCGGAACAAGAGTTAGTAAAACTATCACTTTAAAAGAATGGGAGATAAGTACAAATGTCACCTGAGTTAACCCATACTAGGATTACAAGTATAAAAATATGGATATGGAGGAAAAAACTAGCGGTCATGTTCTGATGGAGAGTGATAGTAAACATGTCTAGGAGAAAGTTAACAACAAGAAAATAAAAAACTTGTGATGGGTTAAACGGTATTTGATTCCCCAGTAGGAAAAATTAACAGACAACATTTTTGTTTTAAGTTACTTTTCATTGAGGAATTTATTTATGAGCTTATCTAAAACATAAGGAAGTATACTTAATTGTCATGTTGACTTTCAACTTTTACTAGATTTCTTACACGAACTCATATTTTCTCCAAAAGACGAGTATTTTGGATGACTTGTTCACATTAAGAGAGCTATAATCAACTTCTAGAGAACCACCTAATACACAAAAGAGAACTATATACTTCCCATGTCTTTAGACCTTAACCAAAACTAAATCCAAAAATGTTAGTAAGAGATCAGATAATACCCAACAATGATAATCCTTTATAAAAAAAAATATATTCTTAGTCTCCAAAAAATTTCAAAAAAAACCCAAAGTTCTAAAAAGACAATTCAATAAACATCTATCCATAAAATTCTATAAAGTAAACCAAACTATGATTGAAACCCAATTCTTTGAAAGATTTAATCACATAGTCTCCTAAGATAAATTTTAACATTTTTCTCCAAAATAACATTAGTTACTCTTACAGTCTCATACTGAAAACTAATTAACCAAATCACATATCCTCCATGATTGGATAATCATTTCCATTGATAACCAAAAATCAACTTACTCTTAATTCATAAAATCATCTAACTAAAAAGAATCATTCAAACTAACCAGGGACTTCACGTAGTCCAGTGGTAGGCGATAAATACCAGTTGCACTTTGGGTGTGGGTTTGATTCCCACAGCTTCATCTGACGTGACGGGTTGTCACATGGTCTGAGTGTTGTCCCTTTTCAAAAAATATATAATTTTATAACATTCCTCAAAAAGAGATAAATTCATCAAAAATAACCATAACATAATTTAACAACAAAGGTTATCTGATATCTTCCATTTTGCAACCCAAAATGTATTAACCAGTAATTGCCTCAAATTCAAGGATCATATAAACCCAAATGGTTCTTTATAACTATATCCACAAAAGAAAGGATAATTATTCCTTGAATAAAATTTTCATATATCAAACATCAGGGTTACTATAAAAATTATTCAAATGTAACCCCATCATCAAAAGAGGCTTAATACATCTAAGATTTTACCATCCTAAAATCTACCATAACTCATGAATCCCTTATATGATGACATCTTACTCATTAAACATTATTCATGATCCATTATCCATTCCTTTTCAACTTATTCTAAAATAATTCATTCCTACAAACAAAATCAGGAATCATATCCTAAGATTCCAATAATAAGAAGACATATGTTAAGAAATAATCCCTACCTTTCATTCTTCATTGTCAGTTTCTTCATCCTCAATCGGAATGGCATTAGGTATTGGTAAATGAATATTTGTAATATCTTGGTGACCCCATTCCCGAAACATCTTCTTATGAAATGTTTTTTCATAATGACCATGCACACCACATTTAAAAAATTCAATTGATCCTTCAGAAAGAACTTCTTTCTCTTTCCTAGAGTCAACTAGATGCTTCCTTTTTCCATGGCAGGTTCTTGCTTTATGACCTTCATTTCCACATCTATAGCATCATTATGTCCCTTTGAAACATTTTCCTATGTCTTTATTTCCACATATTTGACACATAGGTATTTGAACATACATACCTTTATGATTATTACCTGAACTTCCATAGGGATTTGATTCTCGCATATACGATGCCTTATAAAAATCACTAAGGTTCAGGTGGTCAATCATGACTCCAGATAGTTGTTTGAGGATAACCACAAGAGTTCTCATTGCAACTCCCATATCATTCAGTTGTTATTTCATAAAACCATCACAGTTTTCTTCAAATCCACTATTACATTGGTGCCTTCTATATCCAACCATTTACTAAAACCAAAAAGATCAGTGTGAGCATATCAGTAAAATCATCAAATAAAAAAGAGGATGATAAACACCAAGATATACTTATCCAAGTTATCTCAAACTCATTATATATTTCAAAAAAAAAAACGATGACTCCATCTAATATACTAACCATTGTGGTTATACACAACTTATCACTTTTTCTTAAACAACACTCTAACCTCTAAAGTTATCTAAACTGACCTTTAATACCAACTATAAGGCCCCATCCTTAAACCTTACTTAATATTGAATTAAATTAATAATTCACATTGAGGATATTTTCAGGTTTAGAGTTTTAGATAATTAGATCATAAATCATGAATTACATTCTACATTTAAACAAAGTGGTTACATAAAATATAGTATTCATTTTCCCCATCAACGGAAACATATTTAAAATAAAACATGGATTCTTTCTTGACACATACTTGACACTATCATCATAACATGCACCTTTCCCTTGACCTGTGAAAAACATTTCAAAAACATGGGATGAGCATAAAAAGCTCAGTAAGGGATATAAAAGTATGAAAATAAAACATTAGTCATTGTATGAAATCATACTTTACTCATAAAACATAAGCATTTTAACATACCTCATCAGATCATGAATAAATCCAAGAAATCATAAGGCATAAAGGTAACATGAGGCATTAATAACATTATTACGTAGGGAGTAACCCTATTGGTTATGTTTGGAATACACATCATAGTATTTTTCCTAAATCTCTTCAGAAAAACCTTAACTTTTAACTCCTTCGCGTTACCCAGTGCATTGGAGAGCTATATCGGGCTCACCTGCCCTTAATTTATCATGGAACCACCCATCTTCATAAAAATGCCCAAGAACCATAACATAATCATAGAACATAACTTATGCATAAAGGAAAGATAACATTCTCACATTGCAATAACAATATAACATTTTATGATATTGAAATAATGATTCCATTATAAAAACCATTTTCAAAACCATTTAAAACATTTAATAAAGTAATTTTTAAATCAATGTTTTCCATACCACATTGAAGCTTTTAACATTTTAAACCATTAATATCAACATAAATAAATCCTTAAAATCATTTTGAAAACATTGATATTAATGAGAAATATTTATAAGAATAAATCATTAAAACATTTAAAACGATATTTTAGATAAAGGGTTTTTAACAAAATGAGATATGCTTGAATACAATAATTGAGAAATACCATTTAATAAAAAGTTTATAATATCATGAGAATAAAGGGATTCATGTTATAATATTCCAAAGGACAGTATATACACTATATAAGAGTGAACTGGTGCATAACAACAAAGAATTCTCAGTAGAAATGTAAAATGAGATGAAATCCATTATAAAGAAGGTATCCTTAAATTAAGGATAAATCAATCTCATAATTATATGTGACAAATATAAATAAACCTAATATAAGTGGATATTAAGTGTAAAATAATCAAAGTACATTCACACATATTCAAAGGATGAAATATTCAATAACTCCATGTTGAACCCAAAGAAATCGAAATTGGGTTAAGAAGTTCTCTTGACAGCCTAACAACGTCACATCAAATTTTAGAAAAAGAGTTGATGAGAGAGATATAGGGTATCTCATCACTTGGACATAAAATTTATGGCAATAAGGATATATAAGAACATATCCCCACATTATAAGATGAAAATTAAAAGACATAACAAAAGAAGTCTTTTAAAAAGAGGAGGATGAAAGGTTCCCTTACCGATTTGGGTAACTTTCAAAACGTACACCCCATGAAAGAAGGACTATAAAACATTGATGTAAATACTCATAAACGAATGTATGTTACAAAAAGAGTATAATAATGGATAGTACATACACCACTCAAAAGGAAATATTGGAAAATGTAGCATGAATCTCACGAAAACACAAAGTGTGATAAAAAGCCCCTTACGAAATTTCGACAGCCTAATGGTGCCAATTAAAACTTCCAAAAATGGATTTATGAGATAAAATAGGGTCTCTCATAATATAAACATAAAAATTACATAATGAGTAATATAAAATAACATCCTCAAACATAAGAAAGATGAGAATAAAATAAATGACATAAAAGAGAGTACTTAAAAAAGAAGAGAGAGGTAGGATCCCTTACCTCGGGTCCGACTTGACTCGATCATTATTTAACCTCCTGAATAATAAACTTGAGTTAATTTATACTTTCTTAAGAAAAATTTTCAAGTTAATTATTACTTTTATAACACTTACTACCATGCTATGAACACTATGTAATTATTTAAGTTAAAAATGGTCGTTTTGTAGATCATTGCTACTTGAGTCAAAAATAAACTCTTTATAATTACAAGTTGTTCATGTGGTAAAATATATATTATATCCAGAATTATATTTATTATATAGATATCATATATATCATAAATATCCATTATATACATGCATTTATTATATTACATATCATTTAGAGGTAATAAATGAAATGCACCGTTCATGGAGACGGTAAGCCGTACGTACGCATGAACGCTACTTCCATTTATATTTCTTATTAAATAGAATTAAAAGATAATGATACATAATAGTATTATAATTCCAGTATGTTATCATATATAATATCATTAAATATATCCTTTATACGTAACACATATGGTATTAGCGAATCAAATCACTTTGAGGGGGCGGTAGTCCGCACTTCCTAAAATGAATATATCACGTTTAACCATAATGGAAACCATAAAGGTATGACATAAATGAAAAATACAGATGTTTAAGTAAAAAATAAACATATTATATATCATATATAAATATAGTGACATCTGAATGGCCACCTTTTAGGGTGTTAAAAGAATATTGAACAATCATCGTTTCGTGAGGCAAAAATTCACCATCCACAGAAATAGTATGTTCTTTAACCATTAGATGTAGGTGTGTGTAAGTGTAGCTCGAATCCTTATTATAAAAACATCCTAGTATATTCAAGATACTGTATTTGTTACAAAATAAATGAATAATAAGAGTTTATGGGGTTGGAGAAGCAAAATAAAACAAAATAACACAAGTGAATACATTACCTTAAAATCGGGTATCTCTCTTTGATTTGAGCTCAAAGGCTTCCTTGGGAAGACTTCTGCCCAATTTAAGGCATCTAGGAGTAATAGAGGGATGTGGAGAGACAAAATGATCAGGGGTTGGCCGAGCCAAAGGCTTGAGAGGTGTGGGTAAGGTGGTAGAGGTGGGGGCCTTTTATAAGAGGAGAGGAGGGGCACTCTTGGAATGTTACAAAAGGTAACTTTATTTTTAGATGATTTTCTGAATTTAAAGCTCTCAAATTGATGTATTTCGAGGATAAGGTGATAAGGGTTCTAAATATACTCATCCAATAGGTTTTTAACAATTTTAAGTTATAGTTTTAATAATATATTTTCATTTTATTTAAATCCTTTATTAATGAGGTAATCGCTACATCATCATAATGTCATAAATAATTTACTTTATTTAATGTATAAAAATTATAAAAAAATATCATGATGTCGAAAATATTTTTAAATTTATAATGAATATTTATAGTAAAAAATATTACTTGTATAACCCCATTTAAATTTTTTTTAGTAAAACAACTCATGCTTGTGACATTTTTATCTTAACATTAAATAAAAAGTTATTTATGTCATTTTCCAACCAAAGTGGCTCCATGGGTTCCCCATGTTGACCCATGGATTTTCTGGGTTGGCCATGACACATCGAATGAAAGTAGGACATGTTTCTAGGTCATTTCATATTATTAAAACATTATTTTTACCTTAAATTACACTAATTACCTCTAACCGCGATTAAAAACATAAAAGTTACTATTCACCAAAAAATTATTTTAATCACATTGAACAAAATTTTACATACTAATGAAAACCATGTATGTCGGATTTTTGAAATTCAAATCACAGAAATGGTGAAGTTTCATTTAAATGAAAAATCAGTTTTTAAACTACCACTTAGTGTTTTAACTATTCATCAAAAATTAAAGTTTTTTAGAAAAATACTAAATATTCACCCTAAGCTATATTTGATATTCCTAATTCAAAAATGATGTATATTTTACAAAATTCAAAACATATAAGTTGCGTTAATTAATTTAATAATTAATTCCTGCTGTCAAAACAAACAGCGTGTTTTTAAGAAACAATATCTATTAAAAGATTGACACTAGTTTAAGTCCAATTTCAAAGTGAAATTAATTCCAATGACCACTATTGGACTAAATGGTAAAAATATATTCTAATTTAACTTTAAAAACAATTCAAAAGATAATCTAATCATATAAATAAATTAGATTAAAAGAGGTTTTGAATTAAAATACAACATTTTCACTATTCATTAAAAAATGAACTTTATCGGAAAAATATCAAAAAATTACACAAAGTAAATTTTGAGGTCCCGATTCTAAAGAATTTTATTTTTTCAAATATAACACATAAAATTGTCAAAAAGTGGATTTAAAAGAGTTTCAACATCAAAAGGCGGTTAATCGACCCTTTAATGTATATTTGAATGTTTACGCTTAAAATTGGATTCATTCGCATTTTTAATCCTATAACATTTATTAGTAAAAATATTTTACAAACATATATAATCATTTTGTAGTTAGTTCTGTTCATTCCCGCCATTACAATGTCTAGGCGGTAACTACCATTTAAAATAATATTATTTTGTTATTAGAGTGCAACGTAAGATTTCCAAGAAACTCATTGTTGCGTATTGGGTATGCCATCAAGCATAGCGTCCCCTTTAAAGTAATATTAATATTTTATTAAAAATATGGATAAATATGATAATGTCATATTCTTTATTTACCTGGGGTGTTACACTATTAATGGATACTGAAAGGAATTTTAATTTATCTCAGTATATTCATGAAAGTCTCTTAGTGTATCCTGAATGGTATCAATATAGGGGAAATATTATTAATAATAATATAGTACACAAAGATTATGTCATGAATTATGAAGAATAACCGAGACACTTCCATTGATGAAGTTCTCAGTATGGTTCCCAACCAACCATATTTAACAACATAATGGAATCTATCAAACCACCATTGGTCACTTTCATTTGAAAGAGATCAGTTGATCCTAGTGGCACGTCCTCATTAACCAATCATGATATCCTTATGACATGAGGCATTATATGATAACTAAATAATAAACACTGAAGTACCTCCCTGACTAACGGTGTCTTCAATGGTTTCATACACATCCAAACATTTCATCATCCTACTACCTTGTAAGTACCAACACATTTCCAAAACCTGTCAGCCCCATGGGTATTTAAATGGAGTAATGAACAATTCAAAAGGTGTTTTCCAAATTTTATTCCTTCTACTTGGAAGTACATTGTTAACCTATTTTAATTGATTCTCTCCACCTTAGGCGTTTCATAGTAATTGTTTATTGAAAATTATAGCTCTTCCCCCGACACACTTTAACAAGTGTTAAACAAATATAGATGAAAAATAGACATTATAAGCCATGGTAGATTAGATTCAAATTTAGATGAACATGTGGAAGTACTCCCTAGTTACATCTTTGTGATCCAAAACATGATTAATAGAATCCAAACCAAACTGACTGATTTTGTCACGATACCCAATTATCTTTACATCATCATCCACCATCAATGGTACAAGTCTAATTTCCTATAAATCCGTGTTCACTCTACCTGAAAGGTGACATGTGGACAAATACTAACATCTCAATGATATAAAGATCCCTAATAAACTCATATAGTTAATTTTTACCCATGTACAAAGTTGATAGGTAATACGTGTATCAATGCATAATTCCCCATGGTTTTATCAACTCATCAACACATCACTTAATACTATCGATATGATTATAAGACCTATAAACCCCTAGTATATAAATAATCCTAAAACAAACTACACAGATTCATATTATCCTGCACAAATATAAAATCAGTTGAAAACCACCCAATTCATCCATCGCTAAAGAAGAAGAAAGGTCACAGGACCCATATGTTTGGACCAAGATGACAAAAAGCTATTTTTGGAAGTTGAAATAAATATTTAACGGATTTTATTTTTTGTCAATGAAAATAAATCACCTCCCATTAAAAAATTGGTGATCACACTCAAAATCATAATCATAAAATCAGGCATCAAAATGCATAAGAAAATCCATCATCATGAGAATAAAGTTTTTGGGAGAAAAGGTTCATCGGACTCACCGTGGTCTCAAAATGGTGTTTCGATCAAAATATGAAGTTGAATTAGATTCTGAATAGATATGATGAAAATATGAATATTATTCTCTCATCTATGTAGTTCTCATAAATCATTTTAAAATCTGTGAAATTTGTGATGCAAGGATAATTAAGGAAACAAGGAGAACATGTGCTTCCAATCATAATATGTTTTGGTTGGAAATAAAGATGTTTTAAGATGGATGAGAAGATATAAGAATTTCTAATTAAAGTGATAGGATATCATGCTGATCCGGAAAACTCTCAAATTCATGTTGAATTCATGCTTACAAGTAGAAGTTTTTGGAAAAATAATTCAAGGTTCTTCGGTCTTAGTTCATCAGTGTGATAACATCAGATTCAAAAATTGTTTAAAGGATGGGAAATTTTATATGAAATGTATTATGATAAAGATGAAGGTTTTTTGTTTGAACAATAAGAGATACGAAAAATATATTGTTAGAAAAATTTTCGTAAGGAAAGTAGTTGTTCCAGAAATATTTTCATTAGACAGAGTGTTCCACCAATCATCATAGTAATCATTACACCGATCATCAAACACAGAGGTGGTAGAAAAAGGTAACCAGTGGCAGAAAAGTTTTTTTGGAAGAATATCAGTATGTGGATATTGTTGAAGCCAATGATAAAGTATATTTTTTTGAATAATGAAAAATAATAGAAGTTACATTTTTGGGACTAATTCATCTACAAAAATCATAGACCGGTCATCCATATAATGATAAAAAAATTAGTTAACTATTTTCATACTGTTGATTGATTTGTATCACTCTGATCAAAAGAAAAAAATCAATTAATTTTTTTTCTTATCAAGGGGTTCAAGAATGAAATAATAACGATGATTTTATTTCAATTGGGTAAAGATTCAATAGGACATGAAGTGATGTCAGATTATCAGATTAGTGTTGATAATGATCTTTCAAAGGAAGACAAAAATTGTTAATTATTCACAACCTAACACCGATAAATTCATTAGAAATAAAATCATCAGGTTGAGGAAAAAGAAAGAAATATAATTTTTTTTGAATAAATTTCAAAAAAAATCAAGGGGATTCAATGTTTTATCGGTTTGACAGATGTGTTTGACAAATAAGATTGTAGCTGCAGTTGAAGTGTTGTTGAGTAAGTTCATGAATATTTAAAAGTTACGACTATTTTCAATTGTTTTATGTTCATTAATTGATACATAGAAACATAATGAATAATTTTTTGTGATCCATAAGTCTTCTTCATGTTGAAAAAATTGGAGCCGCAATCGGAATAGGACAGATGAATGGTCATAAATTCTGAAGTGAGATAAAGTTGTGAGAAGATTTGAGAATGTTCAAGAATTATCAAGAAGATCTAATAAAAACTGAACAATTCAAATATATTTCTAAAATGTACGAAAAATTCATGTTTTTGGAAATATGGTTAAGCTAGAAAACGTTTTTGATTCCCACCTTATCCATTTATGTCGCACATTTATATAGTAGGAAGTTCATTGAACAATAATTAACAAGTATCTTTCACAAGAGAAGAGATAAAGGAATGAAGAATTGAATGTTTTCAGAGAGAATAGGTATATATAGTTAGCATTACTAAGGGAGTTTTTCAGACAGAATAAGGAGGAGGAAGATTATATTAAGGGTTTTCTTAGAAATAATTGGAAAATTAGACGGGTTTTTCTAGACTGGGTGGAAGATGATTAAAAATTTTTCCACAGTATTATAACAAACTTGTATTTCCAGACTAACAAATTGAATTAGATAATTGGATTGTGAATCAGATTGAGTAACAATATGAATTTAAGATAAGTTATTACTTGATGATGGGTAAGATAGTGAAGAATTGTTTTGAGGATTATATTTTTGAAAGTTTCATTGTAGAAAAATAAAATGTTTTCAATGATCTCAAGAATGTTTCTTATCTTGTTAGACAAACAATTATAACAACATTTAATGCTAATTGAATCACATGCACAATTTTATTAACCATATTTCTATAAATTTGTGATAGAATATTATACTTGTTTTATTTATAAAAAATTATTGATTTGAAGTGGATTGTGTGGTATTATATTCTTTCCAAACTATAATAAGGATGTATCTATTCTTATTTAGTAGTGAACGTTGTAGGTTCTTGTGTTCCTGTAGATGTGTGGTTGTTTTTTTTTTCATCGAAGAATGAAATATTTAACAGGAGATGAAGATTGTTTCAAAATTAAGGAAACTTATAAGAAGATATCATTGATTTATTCCTCCCCCCTCTCAGTGATAATTAGATCATGGTTGTGAAATGTCAATTAGTATCATATCCAAGGTTACTTTCGTTTACTCTATGTTGATATTTTTTAAGAGAAGTTGTGATGGAAAATCCCGATTATGTTAATAGTAATGGGATTCCAGTCATCTATGGTATGAACTACCAAATCCTGAAAGATAGAATATTTCCATATCTTATATCTCTTGGGTATGAAGATCTCAAAGATGAAATAGATGGATTTCCTCCTATTAATGAAAATGAACCTCTTACATCTGTTGATAATAAGAATCTTGAGATTGATGGAAGATTTATGAATTCATTACTCACATAAATTTCTATAGTTAGATTCCAAATAGTGAATATTTTTCCAATCTAAAGGTATTAGGGATAATATAAAGAACATTTATGAATGAAATAGAAAATTATATTGTGAAAATTTTCAAATCTGGAGAATGAAGCATGGAGACTTAAAGATGGACGATTATGAATTAGTTAGTGAATTATTTATCTGAATAATTGAGATTTTTATCAATTTTATGTCTCGGGGAAATGTTGTAAGATTTCAGACACATGAGCCTCAACCCATTTAGTGAGGAATCTTTAAGTGAATCCAAAACACCTAGGTTTAAAACCAGGTAGAGGCATATTTTGGGGGGTATTGAAGTAGAATTGTAACAGTACTATACACTGTGCAGGTACTGTTGCAGGACTTTACAATGTACAGGTACTGTAGTAGAACTGTACAATGTGTGGTACTGTAGCAGTTACTGTAGTAGGTATTGTTCGGTATAGTAGCAACTAGAACTATTCACCTTTGGCCACCAGTTTGGGCTTAATGTCCTTAAGGATTTCGTTCCACCCAGGACTTCAGGTCAGAAGGGATTTTGGGCCACCGTTAAGGCCTTAGGGAATATTCAAGGTCATCGGTCCATATATAGTTTCCCCAGAAAGACTACGAAAAAGGAGAAGCCCAAGAAGAGGATTCAGAGCAGGTGCACTAACCAGAGCATAACCAAAAGGAATTTTCAGACTGAGAGGGTATGGCTATGCCATTGTGTCTAGCCTGTTCTTTCACATGAAGCCTATCCAGACGGCCATGAGAAGGTGGAGAGCTACTATCATGATGAAGATATTGGGGAGGGGCAGTTTCTTGTAGATAGTCTGTTGAATTCCTTAAGACCTTCCGGTCATATAATCTCTTAAGCCTACGGGCCATGTAATCCTTGAGCCTACGGGCCTTATAAGGGTTCCCCATCATCCCTTGAAAGGGGGGTTATCAGAAATCAATAAAAATGAATGCCTTCAGGCCATTGGGCTTATAATATTCTTCTATTGTTTAAAATATCATGAGTGTTATTCCTAACCAGTTAAATACCACAATTTCCTAATTTTAAGATAGAGTTCCTGAAATAGTATCTTTGGATGATTTGAATAGTATTATCATTACTTATGAAATTATAAGGGATAAATTTATGAAGGGAAAAATAAAAGTTGATCATTAAATTTATTTAAAGGATTCTACGATAAAAATCATTAGAAGATTCTTGAATAAGAAGCCGCCGATTCTGATTCTAAAAATGAGTTATGTAAAAATGTTGATGAGTTTTTATCCCTGTTTTCTAAAAATTTTAAAAGTGGTAAAGGTAAATATTAAGGGAAACATCCCTTGACATGTTTTGAATTTGGTTTTATTGGGCACTTACTGTCTAACATTCCTCGAAAAAGGATAAAATAAGATAATGATGAGGATTAAAGAAGGGAAAAAATATCACAGAAGAAACATGTTCATAAGGATAAATGTTATTCCAAATTAAATGGTAAAAAATTATCCAAATCGAAAAGGATATTTTTTTTAAAGATGTATAATTTGAAGATAGTGAGGATGAATATGAAAATTCAAATGAGCATGTAGGGGAGAATACATATATTATAATAGTTAACAATGAAGAATATGAAAGTGGATATTCTGAAGAAAAATAAACTCCATTATAATTTCATCTGAAATATGAATTGAAATAATGTATAAGAAAGAATGGAGGAATTGAAAAAGAAATCATAAAAATGAAAAATTAATTTTTCTCCAAACAGAAATATTTTCTTAATGAGAAAGTTAATCTATTAGATGAGATTGATGATTTTAAGAAAACTATTGAGAATGAAAATAATCATAATGAATATCTAGAAGTAAAGTTGAATAAAAAAAGAATAGTTATAACTTTTCTAACAAAAACTTTTTAGTGTTGAGTATAGGGATAAAATTGTAAGAATTATATCTCTAAAACTAGTGGATATTCTTGAATGGTGGATCTCAAGAAGTATCAAAACATATCATTAATGGAAGAGAAGAAAGAAGAATTTGTTTTTGAGAAGTAGAGATCTAGGAAGGTTTTGTATATGGGAAAAAACAAAAAAGTAGAGAATTTAGAATTTTCTAAAAAAATATGATTCTGAAAATTGGTCCACTTCTTCTGGTATCATTAATCCATGAAAGAAATTATAGTGAAAAAAGAAGATTTTGGTTGATAAAATAAAGGTTGGTAGTTTACAAAGATCTGGTGATAAGGAAAAGAATGTTATTTAGAAACATGCTCACAACATCAGATAATAAGGAAGCTACCGAGGAAAAAATTCATTATATGGATACTTATAGTACTGTGGTAGAGTTGGAAATAAGAAAATTATGTAGTGGTTCAATCAATAACATCACTACAATTCCAAAAATTATAAAATGAAATGTTTGAGGGGGATCCAATCCTCTCAAAGGAAAAATTCTATGAATTTTTTTTTATAGAAACCTGAGAAGGTTGGTGTGAATGTTGAAAATTGGTTCCAACCCTAGGAATCTATTTGGAAACGATGTAAAAAAATTAGACATCTATAAAAAATTATTCTTATTTTTTTATCAGTATAGAAAATGTTTTATAAAAATTATTAGAATCTGGATGTGAAGAAAGAGAATGTGTAAGAAAAAGATCCTATAGTAAAAACCTCTCTCAGAGATATAAAATCATAATAACCTTAGATAATGGATAGTGGGTGTTCTTATCATATGACGATAGACAAGAAACTTTTTAAGATTGTGAATATCTTCAATGATAGAATTGTGACATTTGGAAATGATGAATCTCTTAGAATTAAAGGTGTTGAATCAACTGTTATTGGGGGATAAAAGATAAAATACAAGAAATCATTATTTTGTATGGGATGAAATAAAACATTCTATTTTTTTCAATTATTTTTTATGAAGTCAAAAAATCCATTTTTATAAAATATTGGTTTTTTATGATAATATAGGAATATTTAATGATAGTTTCCAGAAGCCAATGTACAAAAGGAAACTTGTTCCAAGATGGTTAGGTTCAAAACTCTTTTCACACAGGTATGGTAGAAGAGAATCAGTTGTGGAATTAAATGTGGGAAAACATGTGTCAAAGAAATAAGATAACTTTATCAAATTGAGATATTGTCTGTGATATTCCTGATATTTCAAGGTTTATAAAATCTATGCATAAGGATGTTGACATTTGTTTAAAATTTCCCACATAACACATTCATTATGATATAAATGGGTTAATGAGGAAATAATAAAGTCATGTAGATATATAATTTATTACATTCATTAATTGGTTTACTCGTATTACTCATGTTATGTATACGAAAAACATTCAGATTCTCAATATTATTTAAAAAGGTTTAGTTAGAAAGATGAGAAGGGATGTGAGTATTCAATGAAGAATTTGAGAACCACTTTTATGGGAATAAAAAATTTAGTTGTTTTAAAGTTATTCTGAGAATCATGAAACATAGCATGATTTCAGTACACCATACACTCCTCTTCAAAATGGTGTTTCTGAATGTAAAAAATTAATGTTTGGTTGAAATGGGTCGAACCTTGTTACTAGAACGTTTTCTCTCTCATTAATGTTGGTGGAAATCCATTATCACTAATTTTTATATTAAAAAATGATGTTTGTACTGGAAAACATCATATATACCTCCATATTAAATATTTTTTGAACAAAATCCATGTTCTAAACACACTTAGAGTATTTGGGAGTCCATGTTTCATAATGAAGAAAGGGGGAAACTTAAGAGAGTTTGATTAAAGAGATGAAGATGTAATTTTTATTGGATATTCAACTAAAGGAAGATGATATAGATGTTTCAATAAATATACAAGAAGGTTAGTTTACTCTATTGATGTGAATGTTATAGAAAACCATTAGAAATTTTATAAAAACTCTAATATATATATAGATGATGAATATGATGAATGAGTTTTTGTAAATAAGTTTTTATAAGGATTTAAAAAATTATAATATTGTGCAATAATATGGATCAAACTCTGTGGTTTCTAGTGATGAGGAATAAAATCGAAAAAATCATCATTTGAGGAGGATGAAAGTGGAACAAAAAAACATAATTGGGTGTCATCATAAAAGGATCAAACAAGCAGAACATAAAAATATATTCTACATACTTCTTTATTTTCAAAAGTTGAAAATAATTATGTGAGTAATGATTCTAAGAATCTAGAATGTGTTTAATCTATGAATGAAGAGTTGGATCATATTGAGAAGAATGATACATAGGAACTCATACTTAATACTAATAACAAAAATATTATTGGTATAAAGTGGGTTTTATAGAACAAGATTAATGAAGACGGTTAAATGATAAAAAAATAGAAGTTAGAATGCAAGGGTTACTAATAGATTGAAGACATTTATTTTGATGATAATTTTCCTCTGGAAGTAAGGTTAGAAAATATCTGAATCAATGTTGATATTCTAGAACAAAAAAGTTAAAAAAAATATTTCAGAAGGATATGATGTCATTATATCTGAATGTATAACTTGATGAGGAAGATTAAATTTAACAAACATGTGGCTTTTTTATTGGGATGGATGAGTGTTATCTTCGAATGTTGAATAAATCCTTGAATGAGATGAAAAAAATGGAATGGTATTCTATATTTTATAAATTCATATGATAATTGATTTCTAATAAATGATGTTTTGATAGTAATATATATATATATAATATAAATTTAAGAGTTTCCCTCATTATGATTGCCTTTGTTGATGACATTATCATTACATGGAATATTGAAAGAACTCGTGCAGTATTTTCTAAAGAGATGAAAAGGTTTCTGGAGACGTCCATTCTAGATGAAACAAAATACTTTATTTGGTTTTAAATATCATAAAAGAAGAAACACAATTTTTTTCTCAACAAAAGTATTCTAAGGAACTTCTTTATAAGCTCGACATGAAATATGTGAAGCCAATTTCCACACCAATATTTTTGGTGATCCACGTTGACTAAAGATAGTGATGGTACAGAGGTTAACTATAAATAGTTTTAGATACTAATTAGAATATTTTTTATATTTGAATTCATTAAGATGATACAATTTTTATACTGTAAACTTATTTTAAGGATTTCAGAGTGGACCAAAATAATCACTTATATTGGATGGAAAAAATAATTCTCAGATATATTAAAGGAACGAAAATTTTTGGAGATAGGTATTACAGCTCAAAAAGTATTTATTTTTATGGGTATTCTTATTTGGATTGGACATGACATGTTCAAAAAAGAATCTACACATCTGGTGGAGTTTCTATTCTTGGGAAAAAACTTCTTAGTTGGTTTTCATAGAAAAAAAAATCAGTATCTCTTAACATAGCTATATTTGTGTATGTTTCAACAACTCTATCTAGTACCCAATTTGTGTGGCTGACGACTCAGTTGGATGGCTTACTTGTTGATGTAAATATACCCTTTCTCTTGGGTGGTGATAATTAATGTTTCATCAACCTTACAAGAAATGTTGTACAAAACTATCATTCCAACCATATTTCCATCAAATACCACTTTATCAAAGAGAATGTGGAGAAGAATGAATTAAAGCTAAAGTAGATTACTACATTAGAACTAGTTACTAACATTTTTAAAAATCACATACTAAAGGAAGATTTTTAAAAACTGAAGTTTAAACTTGGTTTCAAACCACCTTCTTACTAATGTTGAGGTATGTGTTTTTTTCCCATTTCTCATCCTTTCTTTGGATATTGTTGAAAAATGGGGATAATTGTTTCACAAGTCTATCCATTGATATGTGATAAACCCTTTAAAGAATCATGTATATAGGGAGAGTTGTGGGTAAGATTATAAGTCAACATATAAGTGTGAAAACTATTAGAATAGTCTATTATATTGGTTGTAGGAAACTTATTTATATGAAATTTGAAGAAGTAAAGAATGATGTGAAGAAAGATGTGAAAGAAAGTTAAAAATTTTATGTGAGTCATTAATTTTGTACAGAATGGTTTTGCTTTCAAGGATTATTGTTTCCAATAATTAGTTATCTCACATAGTCTTAGAATAATTATTAAGTAATAAATATCTTCAAATTAAAATGTTCAGTGATTTTTGAACATTGGTTGAAAAAAAATCCAAAGGGAGTGATTGTTGGAACCATGTTAGAAAGAAATGTTTTTTATAAGCTAAAAAAAGTTCTTATTGAAAGGGGGGTTTTTTTTGAAAGAAACTAAATCACCCCCATTTTTAAAAGTTTTTGATCAGACTCAAAATAGTAATCAAAAAAATCAAATTAAAACATCCTTAATAAAATCCATCATCTTGAGAATAATTTTTCATGGTGAAAAGCTTATTGAACTTAAATTGGGTCCTGAATGGTGTTTTAATCATAATTATAAATTTAATAAGAGTCTAAATGGCTTTGATGAAAATATGACAATGATTTATGGTCTTAGAGTTCTCATAAATCATAAGTAATATATTAAACTTATGATGAAAACCTTAGGAAGGAATGAGGTAGAATAGGTGGATCCAATTGTATTGTGGTTTGGTTGGAAAATAAAGAAGTCACTAGAAGGATTGAATGATATAATAATTTCTAATGATATTTAAATGGTACTATGACAATATTTAATGTTCACATTGTTAATATTATGTAATACTTAAATGATCTAGTTTTTTGATGAAGCAAGTTGATGTTTTCTGATATTATCTCATTGGTGTGAGAACAAAAGATATATAAATTATCTGATTTCATTGAAGTTTTTTTTGAAATGTAAGAATATAAATAATATGATTTTTATTTTGGACAATAACAATCAAAATACAAATATTTAGAGTGATTTTTTATGGAAATAACAGTATTTTAATAGTGGTTCGTCAGACGTTGTGTGCCCCTAATCATTAGAGTAATCTTGAGATCGATCATAAGATGTCGTGACAATTGAAAAAGGTAATTATAGGAATAAAATTTTTCTAAAGAAGAATTTTAAGTGTATATTTTTTATACAAAATAGAATGAAGATGTTATTGGGACCAATGTAAAAGAAAATAAGTGATGTTTTTTGGGATTGATGCATGTTATAAAATCATAGACTGATCAACCGGTTGAAGATCAATAAAGTAGTCACCCATTTTAGTTAGTTTGAATAGATTTATATCATTTGGTTCAATATAAAATTATTTCCACAAATATTTTATTATATAGTGGGTTAATATTGAATGAAGAATTCTTATTTTCTTTCAATTGGGTCTTGATTCCTCGAGACATGAATTGATGTCAAATTGTCTAGAAGGTGCTAATAAAGATTTATCTAAGGAAGATAGAGACTGATAATCAGGCCTAACCTTACACTGATAATGTAATCAGACAAAAGATCATCATTCTGTGGAGAATGAAGAAAAAAAGAAATTTTTTGAATCGGTTTTAAATTTTTTTCAAGGGGTATTGAAGTATGACGAGTTTGGAAGAAGTTTTTGCTAAATAATTTTGAAACTGATTTTGAAGTGTTTTTAAGGAATTTCATGAAACATTAGATGTTCTAACTATACATTAAATGAATTTATGTTTATCAATTGATACTAAGAAATGAAATGAGGAATATTATTTCCAACATATGTATTGATCTTAATGAGGAAATCACAATACCAATCATAATTATATTTAATAATTTTTATACACTCTAAAGTTGTCTTATGTTGTGAGAAGATTGGATAAAGTTTGATAAGAATCATGATGGGTTAATAAGTGGTGAATAACTCTAATATATATCATGTTTTGGGAAATTTGGACTGTGGGAAAACATTTTAGATTCCCACCAAAACAATTTCTGGTACACCTATAAATTATAAGATGCACATTATACTTTAAGTTGCATGTACTGTTCACAGGTGATGATAGAGTAGGAGAAATTGATGAATGTTTTTAAGGAGAATAGATTTCTAGATTGAGACTTCCAAAGGAAGTTTTCTGTATCGAAGGTGGATGGGAGGATCATATTTAGGGGTTTCTTATATGGAACTAGAAAATTGGGCTGAGATTTCTCGACAGATATAGAAGAACATAAGAATTGTTTGAGCATTATTCTAAAAGATATATATTTCCAAACTGATCAATAGGATTGGAGAATTATATTTGGAATCACAATTAGTATAATTATAATGTTCATAGAAGTTATTTCCTAATTCTAGGTAACAAATTGATGAATTTGTTTATGATTATATTTGTGAATGTTGACAGGGAAACACATTAATATGTTTCGAAGAATATGGTGAAAGTTTCTTAACATGTTATAAAAAATTATATTACATAATTTTATGATACTTGAAGCATAAGAAATATTGTATTGAAAATATTTCTACACAATTTTATGTGAATATAATACTTGTTTTATCCACACAAAATTATTTTTTTCTAGTGGATTGTGTGGTATTGGATTATTTCTAAACCATACCAGGGAAGAAGCTTATCAAATTGAGTAGTGAACCTTGTAAATTATTATGTTCTTATGGATATGTGATTTCTTTGTTTTCATAAATTAAATAAATCCTTAGTAGGAGGTAAATGTTATTTTAAAATCAAGGAAACTTAAGAAAATGATATAACTGATTAACCCCCTCCCACTCCTTGTGATACTTAGATCATGTCTGGGAAATATCATACAGTTCATTGTACTATTTCCCTAACTTGATTAGTACTGTGTGTATCAATGAATACTACCCCAAGGATTCATCAACTCAATAACATGTCACTTGATAATATCTATTGTCCTCTCAACCCTATGCATCAATGTATCGGATATACCATAAAAACAACCATCCTAGAGTTATATTATCCCACATAACATTAAAACAAGTTGAAGACCTCCAATGTCATCCATCACTAAATAAGAAGAAGGGTCTCCTAACCCATTAATCGGTTGTCCATTCCATAGACAAGTCAAAATCTATGAAACTATGAATTACATTGTTCTTACACCCTATAACCGGTATCCAATTTTTTCATGAATTCCATTATTACCCAAATGAAATCTATAAAACTAAGAGTTCCACTCGGAAAAAATGGAACATGAAAGACACCTCTCCTTTAACAATTCACAAGAATTCATCATGGTTTTAATTCCTAAGGATGCTACCTAACCTAGGCTATCCCCATACTCAAGCAGGAGATATTTACCATACGACTAGGTCACACAAGAAAAATTCACTAGGCCCCACTACATATCCTGTAGGTTCAACAAAACCTATGAAAAGAAAACTAGGATCCATGGAAAACGTCAACATTCCCATCTGAAACGTTCAATAATGAAAAATATAACGTTGATGCTGAGATGGGGTTCCATGATAAAAACAACTCATTAAAGTTTTATTTAATCCGTTTTCAATCATTTTCATTTATTTTAAACATTTTTAAGGATCAATTTAATGAACATGTGGTTTTTTTCATAATGAAAATGTAATTTTTACTTCATTTAGTTAACACCACAAGGAACAACTGAATGTTATATAAACATAACCTCCAACATTATTATTCATCTTACATCATATCACATTTTGTACGTAAATTTTTTAAACTCAATATTACCATTATTTATTGGGTCATAAGATTTTACAATTTTTATATTTAAATAAAATGTCAATTCCAATATATAGAGGAAGAAACCATTTAGGTTGAAATTAGAATATTATTAAAAATAATCCTTATATAATTACAACCCAAATGTTGAGAACAGTTACGTTATATATTAAAGAGGCAATTTGTCATGTAAGACTCCATTATATGACTATATGTTAACCCATATAGGCGACTATAGACACTTTTAATATCCACTCGTACATAACATAAACATACCCCCATGGTGTTAAGTACTAAGTCATATAAAAATAAATGAAGCATATGAGGGTACCATAAATTTTGTTGATAGTAAATTTTAAAACACCATAAATGGCTATATATGACAATCATAATGACCCAAGGTTGACTATCTCGGTCCAACCAAGAATGAGATGTATAATCAACCAATTCATTTTATATTTATGGTTTAACATCTTTTTGATTGGAACCATGGTCTAAAGGTACATCAATATCATAAAAGATGGTTTAATTAAATTGTTTACCATTTTTCAATTTATTAGAAACCCATACACTTTCTAGATTGAAACTTATCACCGATTAAATCACAACATGTATATTTCATCTCATCCAATCAATGGTACATCACCCAAAAATGTCCAAATAGGTTGTTTAAATCAAAATTCACTATCATTATATGGAGGGAATAACCTATTATGTCGATGAATACACATTTTTAACCAATAATGTTTCTAAATAATATGAAATA
Organism: Viscum album; assembly: GCA_963277665.1. Classification (NCBI taxonomy): domain Eukaryota; kingdom Viridiplantae; phylum Streptophyta; class Magnoliopsida; order Santalales; family Viscaceae; genus Viscum; species Viscum album. The sequence goes on from OY728144.1 coordinate 304,541,602, forward strand.
ATGCTCTAATAAGAACTAAATATAGGTAAAATGTAGAATTATTACCTAATCCTGACAAGCCACTACATAAGAAAGAAACCACATAAGCATAGTATAAAAGAGATAATGATTAATAATCACCTAACATGTTATAATAATAATCATGATAAAAAAACATTAACATGTAAAACACTAAAGGAACATATCATAATACCAGATATTATAAGAATGAAACCTATGTGTCATCAAATATGCATGAAATATGAATCTCTATGTCCCTATAAATATGAATGATATTTTACTTCCTTTCCATACAGGGACAAGTTTAAAATACCATAATGTCATTAATATATAAGAAAAATTAATTACACTATTAATTCAAGGTGAAATCATAATCAATTATAATAATTTAAAACCCAAAACATCGCATCTCTGGACACTAGGGTTTTCCTAGTGTGTGGGGTGATCACTCCTAGATAAAGCTATTTACCAAGAACTGACACATTTATAGTCTCCTGTATACAAACCCAAATTAATAATATAAAGGAAATAAGAACACATTTGATACCATTTATAACACCCGACCCAGAATCCACTTAAATGGATCCCCGAGATGGTAAACCACTAGGCCTTAAGAATTTCTCCCCATCTGAAAGAAGATGTGAATAATAGTGAGGGTCTTCTGATGTTACATTGGGGAAACTATAACCGAATGATCATTGAATCACATTGGTATAATAAAAACAGCAACAACAACAACAAAAATAAGAATAAGAACAACAGTATTAAAAAATACAAAAAAACAAATAAACAACAACAAAAAACATCAATAATAATAATAATAACAAAAAAAAAGAATAAAAATAATAATAAAATCAACCAATAGTAGAATCCTTTTGAATAAATGACCAAGTAGTGAAAGATAATATTAATAAACTGATAAAGTGTCCAATACCAATATAAAATCATGCATGAATCTATAGATTATGTAACATAATATAAGGTAGTAAATAAAAATTAAGTAATACATAACTGATATAAAATAAAGACAAAATTCTCAAAAGATAATCTCTATAAGCATCCTGAGCTCTGGCTTAGTAATGTGCTACTATGATCCCATGTATAATATAACAACCCAAGCATAATATATAACGTGGAACCTGAAAGCATGAGGTCTTCTCAGGTACCCCAATGCAATAGAGACCCAAACATGGTGTTAGATATACATAGTATGTAACAACCAACAATTTATAAACCTATCTAGTCTATGAGTATATAATAAAATTTTTAAAGACATAATGAATAAATCAGTGAGCCTATATAGAAATTTTAACAATATCAAATGTTGTAGATGAGTTAGCTCTGGTTCTTCAAGGACACCAAGGAGTCACTACCAGGTATTTCCAAAGTTGGATGATCTCTGAATAGGTAACCATATGTATACATATATATGGTTGATATAAATTGTGACGTATATATCCCTATATATGGACATTACTAGTAGCCAAAACTCAAGGCATAACTAAGGTTTCAATGTGTAGTAGTGTGAGTCTCATAGGATTCAAAGGGACAACATTACCATGTATCATGTTTTTTTAGGGATTCCATGTGACGAACCAACCCGGGTTTCCCTCAAAAAATTCACCCAAGTCAATCTGTGGTAAGGCCCTAAATGAATTCATGATCCCCACGAGCTCAAAACTAGTGGAGACTATAAAAAAAAGTAGATAAAGGGAAGGATTTATCCCAATAATAAATAAATAACCAAATAACATAAAGATAAAAAAGCATCCTAAAAAATTATATTTCCAATTAAACATCTTTTATAAAATAATATGAAAATACAACAAAACTAAACATGAAATATCAAATTGAAAAGATAACAACAATAAAAATAACACCACCCTGTGACCCCTAGGATAATAATATGATTCCAAGAAGGAATATTTCCCATAGATATCATAAACAAGATGATATCGACACCAAAATCTGAAAACAAGTAGAAACTATAGGTGTGAGTATTAATACTCTTTAGGCATGCCCGACCAATCTATTCGCAATGTAATTCATTTAAAATAAAAGATTCATTATCTTCTTTCTTTTCTCACCTATCTTATATGTTAAATGATGATGCATGATATTTTTAATAGTTATTTGTTACTCCCTTATTTTGTAATTAATAGCCTAGTTTTTCTAAATAATGCAGCCCAAGTGTTCGATGAAATGACCTCTTAGACTCTGTGAGTAATGTGTCGTATTCAATTTGTGGTTTGACTTGGAAAATGTTTATTGTTTTATGAAATTATGTTTTGGGGTCTCATTAAAGAGGTTTCAAATTGGTTTTATTAGGAATGAAAAGTGTGTTTGGATTTTCAAACTGATTTGGTATGTGACGATGATGCGTGGCCCATTTGGAATTTCAATTGAATCAATTTTGATTTTTAATTTTGGAATGAATTCCTTAATGGTAATTTACAAAATTATTTGTGAAATTTAAATATGGTGATTATTTATCTCTTGAAAAGGTTGATTGAGTTCCTCTAATAATGGTGGTTTATTTTCTAAACTGTTCCTGATGCCCATTTTTCTCCTTTATGAAAATGTTGAAAATATTTATGAGGAAAAACCTCATTGGTTTATTCCCATTATATAGTAATGTTAATGGGGGTAGATTTACTCAATGTTTAATCCTCATGACCGATTTGTTTTGTTTAAAAAGGTATATCCTTGGTATGGAATCCTTGGTAACTTATGAGTTTAAGGATAGAGATGGATCCTTAGTGTGGCTCGTGGTGAGGCATGTTGTTGAATTATTATTAATTATTTATGTGATTGGATTATTAGTTGGAATTGGTTGGATCACCCACTTTATATGACTGACATATTAACTAAGGATATTGAGATAAGTCTCTAATAATTATTGTTGAACTTGTTAGATTATGCACTGGTTGGTGGCCCATAGTAGGTGGATGTATTGACGTTTATTTGTTTGAGATTTACCCTCAGTCTGACTTGAGTTAGGGTGGCCAGGTCTATTTTGGACTATTTGATTTCATCATTAAAAATTCTTCTCGGTATAGGTCTCATGTATTAGTATGTTATTTATTATTCATGATCTCCTTGGTTTACCCATTTATATAGGCACTTATTTTCCTAATGTGAATGATTGTGAATAATTTTTGGTGGTTACCCTTGTATGTTTATTTCCAATTCTATTGTCGTGTGGTTATGGTGTTCACTTCTTTGGTGGAGTGGTATTATAAAAAATGATAGAAATGTTTTCAAGTGTTTATGGAAAAAGGTTTTAGGAAATTTCTAGAACTCTTTATCCCCCTTATAAATTGAAAATCTCATCACTCTCTTTTTTAAAATGCACATGGTTTCTTCTTAATAATAAATCTTTGTTTTAAATCATAGAAATGTAAATGTAAAATGTTTGGATTCTATTGAAAATGTATTAAAATATTTTATTTTTATATTTTATTTCAAACATGAAGTTGATGCATCTTTTATTTTAAAGGATGTGAATTGGGGAAAGATTATTTGGGCATGCCTACTCAGATTTAATACTAATGTGTACAGTTTTCAATTATTTTTATCTTTTAGTAATGATCGTTGATTAGTATTGATGATTGTGGGTGATAGTTGTTACTGGTGTCATAGAGTGACCCTCATGGTCACAAGGAGGTGTTATTACTATTTTCATGTTTTTAGTTTCAGTTTTCTTTTATAGTTTTGTTGCATTTTAAGATTCATGTATAAAAACATTTTATTTAAAAAAATAAATTTTTTTGGGATTCTTTGTTATCATTAAACTGTTATTTGATTATTTATTATTGATGTAATCATTCCCTTTGTCTACTATAATAATGTCCAACACTAGTTTCCATCTCATGGGGATCAAGAACACCCTTTTGGTCTTGACACATATTAGCTTCGGTGACCAGTTTTGGGTCGACCTGGGCTGGTTTGTGACAACATGGTATTAGAGCAGGTCAAATATTTTAAAACCTTGATTTTCAAAGTGCCCTTTTTACATGGGGATGTCAAGGTAGATGTATTAGGACTTTTAGTTCTCGATAAGTTGTAATGGGAAGGACGTCATGCACCGTTTCTTAGTTTAATCCTCAGGTTCCCATGGTATGTCTAGTTGTGTTGGTTTCATTATGACCTTTTGGATAGTTTTGTCCTTGGGATATAAATATTGAGTTGTGTTAGTGTTCTCTGTGAGTTCGGAGGTCGTGGAAATCTATATGGATCTTGGGATATGGTCTTAGAATACCCATTATAGTGGTTGTGTGATTGGCATGTGGCCACCAACAATATGGAACAACCACCAAATGACACTCATTCCCTAAGTGAGTTACATAGAGTTCCTTATGGTTCTTAATTTTAATTGGGATCTATTTCTTTGGAATATTCAAAATTATATTCTATGTTGGAAATGGTTTGATTTCTGAAATATAGAAAATATGTTTCAATTTTATTTCTAATAAAGCATGAAAAAGTGGATTTTCTTTATAATAAACCTTTAGGGTGAAACCTAAATGTTTTAATGGGGTTAAATTTTTTTAACCAGAACATGGAGTTTTTTGGAATTATCTTTTTGGAAATCAAGAATTTATCTGGAAGTTTTGGAAATTTATTTTGAATGGTAATGAATGGATTTTTATCCATGTAGATTTTTATGTAATGATATTTGTTAAACTGTTGAAAAATGTTTTGAATGAAACTTACTGAATTTTTGGAGGGAAATTCTTGATATTTTATGTTTGAACATAATGCAACATATTGAAATGTGGAATATAAAAATAGATTTTGACTAGGTGGTTAGTGATACTTTGAAAGGATTCATGAAGTTTTGAATTAGTTTAACTGTTTTTGTTTTGGAAAATAATAATTGTTTGTTGATCTTTGGTGTACTCCTTGAGCACTCACATGCATAGATTTGTCTGGGAAGTGGATAGATGATGGCGTGGATGAAGAGTGCTCGGGATTAACATGGTTTATGAGAGTCATGTATGGTATGAGTTGATATGTTCTTGGATTTTCAAGAAAATGTGAAATTGAAAGATACTATATGGAATAAAAAATTTTAGGGTGAAAATCCACCGTGTTTTTTTTTTAAATTATTTTTAAGTTATGATTTTTGGTATTTTTCTATGATAATGGTGGTGTTTCATGTTTTTTTTATGTTTTGGATGTTTTGTTTATTTATTTTTATTTTTCATGATTTTGAAGTTATGATTATACTTTGTCTTGAGTTGAAATCTTATTGGTGGTTGTGTCTTCAAGCAGTGTCCCATCGAGCATGTAGAAAATTGTTGGGGAACCATTGATCTGGGTTTCCTCCATGATAGTTTTCATTCTATGTGAGTTTTGGTTCATGAGCTAGTTTTGATAGAGATCTTGTTTTTATTTTGGAATAGTGTCCGCACCCATATATATTTGATAAAAATTAGTGGTGCAGCTGTGGATGATTCCCCATTAGCAAGCATTCTGGTTCATCAACCTAAGTATTTTGTTCTCGGGTTTCAAAAAGTGAATCCGCCTTTTCGAAGGATATCTTATCCCATTTTATAGAGTATAGAGATATTTGGTGTCGATTTAAAGTTCCTTATTGTTATAATGTTTCCTTCTGTCATAGTGGTTGTGTTTGGTGGTATTTATTTCTGTTGTAATATAAGGGGGTGATTTGGATCTCCTAAAAAATCATGTTTCAATGGGAGAGTGTTATCTTTTTGGTAATTTTAATGATTTTTTACATTTTATATGATGGTTTATTCGTTATTTTCATCTTCCAAAACTCTATTTATTTGAAGGTGTATTGTTAAATAAAGATACATTCGTAGTGTTATGATATTATAATTCTGCATGAGGTGTTATATGGCTGCTTGTGGTGCCAAAAGAAGGGGGTTTCAATTTGGGATTAGTAGCTCATAACTATGAGGCAGTGGATTCTTCAGACATTAGAGCTCCAACAAAAGGCCTTGGAGTGAATCTTTTTCATTGAATAAAATATAAAAAAAACTAGGATTAACATATATAAATATTACATCTTTTTAGATAAATACTCAATACATTATAAAAATACATGCCCGTGGACAATAATAGTTTGGTGTCATTGGAAACATGGAAACAAAATATTATATCCTCGTGAAATATATTCAACATCCCACATAAATATCTCCACCTTTAGTACTTCTACATAAAACATTTCTTAATAACATGGGGAAAAGAAACATAAGAAAGAGGTGAGCTTAGATCCCTGGTAAGGTAAATAAAGGAAATGATTAAGAATAACCAGAACAAAAGTGTATAAAAGTTGAGAATAACATTTGAATATCATTCCATATATATTAGAGATCATAATAAAGATTGGCAGTTCATAATTCATGAATCATATAGAAATAAATAACACGAGCCATTAAATCATAACATATGTATAAAACATGGAACTGTGGAAAATACATAATAATATAATATGATTTCCATAGTATCCAAGGCATCACATCCGAAACCATCCTTGTAGATTGTGTACACTCCCATAACATATTGGTAGTCATGGTTCACTCTCATGACCTTCATAGTAGAATGAGTTCACTCCTCTTACCATCTTGGTAGACAAGTTTCACTCCCATGGCCATGATAGAAGTCAAGGTTTACTCCTAATACCATCTGATTCTATCTCATGAGATACAAATATTTACCCAATGCATTAGAGGAAGATATAGTCCCCATCCATCTCATAATAAAATCATACATACATGTTCCACAAAATCATAAACAATAATATCATAACCCAAGAAATTAAATGAGTATCATAAAAATTTATTCATATCATAACATGTGGAAAATATACAGGTTTCATAATCATTTCATCAAAATCATAATCTATGAAAGAGAAATGGATTTCAAAAACATATAACCCATGAAAGAGAAATGGGTTTCATAAATAATATGACATAATACCTAACATATTTATAGAATGAATATGAATGGAAACATTACATCATTTCATAGAAGGGAATTATTAATAACAACATATGTCATCATAGATGCTAAATAATTTTGAAATATCTTTCAAAAAAATTTCTTGAGGAATATATCATTCCATCTTTGAAAAATCCTTATTAATACATAAAAACATTTGGAAATAAATTCTTAGATAACATCTTAAAAACTAATAAATAATACTTGAAATAGTTTGGAAAATATTTTTCTATTAAATATTATAAAATAATATTGAAATCCTTTTAAACAAAAATACAATGGAAAAATATTGAAAACATATAACGAACACTTGGAAATGTTTTTGAAAACAATTTCATGGAAAACACATTGAAATCTTATAAATAATCCTTGAAAAAATTTTAAAAACAAATTTCCTTGAAAACATATAAAATATGTTTGAAAAAAATTAAAACCATTTCCCTATAAAACTTATAAAATAAGCATGAATACATTTTGAAAACCATTTTCCATAAAAACATATCAAAGGATCTTGAAAATGTTTTTAATACCCGTTTCATTGAAAACATATAAAAGGGGATTGAAAATGTTTTGAAAACCATATGCCTTGAAATATATTTTAAAAATGTTTTCTTAAAAATTATCCTTTAACCATTAAAATATAGATTCAATGAATTGATTATGGATAAATCTGTACATGTCATTCAAGGTAAAATAACATTCCTTTTTCATGGTAAAACGGTTATAAAAATTCATCATTTGGAAAGTGATAAGAATATTCCTTTGAAAACATTGTAAAAAGACAAAAATGGAAAACAATTATTTTAATTATAATAGGTTATTAGAAAAATATTATTGGAATCTATTTTTATAAAACATGGGTTTAAAGGAACAAAAATTTCTGAATGAAGTGAGGGTAAACTTGTGATTTCTAAAAAAACACTTTCTTAATTATGTGATGTTACAAAGAGTGGAATAAATGTAACAAATATATGAGTAAATAATTAATAAAAAAGGATAATAAATTTCATAAAATTTTCTTGAGATATGGATCATAAACATTCATCAAATTAATAATAAACATAAATAATTTGTAAAAGTGATGAGATTGTTTTAATAAAGATTTACCACTTGTTAACTTTGAACCATACTACCCTTTTAATAAAATGAAATTAAATAAATATTAAAATATCATGAAAATAATGATATTCATGAAATAATCTTTCAATGTCCTTATATACACCTAATGGGAAAATATAGGTTTATAACATGGCTCATGTCTCAAAGAAGTAAAATTGAGACAAAATTATTTTACAAACTTGATAAATTTAGAAACATAAACCCCATGAAATAAATGTCATATATTAGATATGTAAATACCCTTACATTTAACTATAATAATAATTGATTACATCCATGGGAATTAATACACACCACAAAAAAAGTAGTGGGTGGTGAATAAATCATGTATCTCACAGAAATAAAAAGTGAGATGAAATCCTATGACCTTATTTCATGTATCTCATCATAATCACTCAAACCACCTATATAATAAATTAATAAAATTTGTAAAAAATTTAAATAATCATATTCTTATATATAATACAATATATTTTATTATTATAACCTTATATTAGGTGCTTGTTAACAATATTATGTTAAGGTTTCACTTTGGGTAATATTCTCTTTTTTCTTCACATCTTTCTTAATTTGTTATATCTTTGGTCCTTATAATTATATCATTATTTATTGTAAGTGAATAAATATATAAATATAATTTATTGTAACACCGCTACCTCAGTTACCCAGAGTCAGTGCAATATATTAATACATTGGCATGATTACAAGGAATGAAGTCCCAAAGGACCGATTAGTTTAGCAGTCCTGGAAAATATATTACATACATGAATGTTACATTGCATTTTAAGACATAAAAAACAACATAAATAATCTTTATGAATGCCATTATTCCATTGCATTAACCCTGCATATCGGTCACAATACATTTCTTGGAATCTTGGGAAAAATAAAACATAGAAAGGGGTGAGTTCAAATGCTCAGTAAGGGTAAGCAATACAGCAGAAACTTTCATAAATAAGAATAAATATTTAAGGCAATGTATAACTAAATCAAAAGCCTTTAAAACGTGAACTTCAACATAATATGGAAAAAATAAAATGAATTAATTCTATTTACTTATTCACATGGATATTCTACTAGTCGAATAATAACATGCAACATCAATAACCACTTTCATAATGATGAAATGCATAATGCCAGACTTTCATAACCACCTAGCCAAGGCCTCGTCCCAAGACTACAAATAAGATTTTGTCAAGGCCTTGTGCCAAGACACTAGTTTGTCTCATGAGACCTACCGATGCATCTTGGAGAAATAGCGGGCTCTACCCATCACATATTAAGTCAAATGGATTCCCATATGAAAAGGTTTAAACATAACATAAACATTCGTATTAAAACTAGCATATGAAATGTAAATACTTCATCCATAAACCATGAATGGTATAAAAATAACACATCAACAGCCAATCATATCAAAAAACCTTCAATAAAATATAAAAGTTTTGTATCATAATAAATCAACTTCAAATAAGCTTAAAATCCATCAAACGATGTTGACATATATGAAATCAAAACTATTTGAGAGAATTATCTTTTTTCTGGAAATCATTGAAAATTCACACATTTATAAAGGAAGTAATTTAAAAGAGATTTTTGAATCAAAGTGTCCCATACCACTTTGAAACTTTTGAAAAGAAATATCATTTCAAAAAATTCATGTCCATATAAATAAATCCTTAAAATCATTTTGAAAACATGGACATTAATTAAAAATACTTAGAAAGTTAAATCATTAAAACATTTAAAATTATGATCTTGATAAAGAGTACCTTTCACAAATTCATAATATATTCATTTTGAAATCATTTAAAACACACATAATCATAAAATAAAACATTTAATTTGAAAATATTCTTATAATCTTGTAAGGTAAACTTTAGTGATTTTATAATGGCGGAAAATAACCGCACCCGCCGTATAAGTTTAAAAAGACATTCTTACCTTAAATTTGTTTAAAAGGTTAAAAAGTAAATTATTTCGAAAACGACAGAAAAATTCCTTTCAAAACACATAAGGGTATAAATGAAATTAACCCATTGTCTAGTAAATAGTAAAAATGTTTTTAAATACATTTTTATGGAACATGGATGTGGATGATAAAGAGATCACATTAGATAATTATGTATAAACAACCTTTGATAATAAAGAGATTGTAAAATTAACCCTTACTTGTAATTTTCCTTGGTTGAGGGTAGGTTAGCCTCCTGTATAATGGTGAAATAATTGTTATTAAATTATACAAGAATCATATACATTAATTTGATATCATATATGATCTTTTAACATTTCTTTGTTAATAATATCTTAGATTTATCGTCGTTTCAAGTGTTAACTTACTCATTTTTGTTTATATTTTTTGTTACGTAAGCCATGGTTTTCATGGATAGGTTGTATCTTATTCATATCTATAATGATATGAAGTGTTTAAAAATTATTTTTAAATCATCAAATGATAATTACACTTGAATGGGTACGATGGATAATGAATCTCATCGTGTTTGTGGAGACTGTAGTCCGTATGTACGCACGAGAGACAATATCATTCTTTTGATATTAAAAAAATATTTAATTAGATGGTATATCATATATAAAGAATAATTATAATTTACATGAATCACACATCATTATTTTACCCATCCAAATAATAATTTATTGAATAACAATTACAGCACGACGTGGAGACGGTAAGCCATACGTACGCACGTATGGTGACATGTCATTCAAAGGATGGATAGAATACTGAATATGGTTGTACCATGTTTATAAAAACATCAATTTATATATAATATACTGGATTTATTATTTTAGAATGGTAATAACAAAGATAGATGAAGTGGAAGAAGAAAAGAACTTGAAAAGGGGTGGTGAAATCATTACCACTTCTTCGGGTTCTTCCTTTTGATTTGATCAAAAGGGCTCCATAGGTTAGTTTTATGACAAAATTAAGGCCACTAGGATGATGTGAGGAAAGTTTAGAGAGTATTTGGGTAGGGGTCGGCTGAACCAAAAGGCTTTGAAGGTGTGAATTAATGAGATGGAGGAGTTCGCTTTTATAAGGGGGGTGAGGGGCACCTTTGGAAAAGCTAGATATATTATTTATAATAAATTCATATTCAGGTTATAATGGCTCCAAAGTGGATTTCTTAAAGTTTAATGTTGGTATGGGTCTAAAAACACTCAACCAATAGAATTTAGACAGTTTTGGGTCACTATATTAACCTTATCTTTAATTATTAACTCTTAGTTAATTAGTTTCACTTTCACAATGTCTCTTTGTATTTTTATATTATATGGTTAATAAACATACTATATACATCAACGAGACCCCCAAGTGGTCCATTAATGATACACCTATCATGATATAAGTCTTTTGTCCAATCCTTAGATTTTTAGGAATTTAATATCAATTAATAATATAATATTTCTTTTAAAAACTCTTTTATGTCAATTTTGAAACTATTCAATAATTGATTTTTGTGAAACTGATAACAGAATGATTACTTCGAAAAAAGTCAATTAAATCAATACTATTATTTCATATTAACTTATAAAATTAGTGTAATTCAATAAAATTCTCCAATTATATTTATTTGTGTATTTATAATATCAATTAATTTAATTGTTTTACTATTATGGTAATTACTACATCATTATTGTGTCATAAATAAATTAAATTATTTAATTATAAAAATTATAAATAAAATATCATTATGTATAAAATATTTTTATCTTTCTAATGAATATATAAAATCGAATTTATCATATGTATAACCCTATATAAAAAATGTTTTAGTAAATAAACATTGATTTTAACTCGTTTAACTCTTCTTTGAATTAAATAATAATAAATGTCATAATATAATCCAAGTGGACCTAAATGATAATATTTTATTCATAAGGTTGTTTTTGGTCGAGATACACTTTTTCAATAGTATTAGGATATGTGTTAGGGTAATATTAATATCATTTTTACCCTTAATTACCCTATTTACTTTTAACTATGGTAAATAAAAGTAAGAAGTTACTATTCACCAAAAATTATTTTCATCTCATTGAACTACATATTAATCCACTATATTAATAGTTTCCTTTAGGATTTTCGAAATTCCACTCACAGAAACGGTAAAATTAAGATTTATGAAAAATTCAGTTTTTTAAACTACCACTTAGTGGTTTCACTATTCATCAAAAAAAAGAAAGTTTCCAGAAAAATACCAAAAATTAGACCTAGGATATATTTTATATTATTAATTCAAAAATGATGTTTATTTTACCAAATTCAAAACATATCAGTTTCATTAATTAATTTAAAAATTAATTCTCGTCGTCAAAACAAATAGCGTGTTTTTAAGAGACAATAACTATCAAATGATTGACACTTGTTTATGTCTGGTTTAAATGTAAAATTACATTGAATGAAAAAAATTGTATTAAATGGTAAAAATATATTCTAAATATACTTTAAAACCACTCAAATTAATAACTTATCACTATTAATTATTTCGATTTAAAAAGTGGTTTTTAATTAAAATTTAGTAATTTTCACTATTCATCAAAATATGAAAGTTATCCGAGAAGTACCAAAATTTCACCCTAAGATAATTTCGATATTATGAATCCAAAAATGAAGTCCATTTATAAATATAAAATTTATAAAATTTCAAAAAGTAGGAATTACCATTCATAACGGCTAGTTTGATTAGTTGTGGTGTGTTAGAATCTCGAAGTTGCGTACAATGCATGACATTGAATTATTCAAAGGGAAACATACCGTGGAAGATTGGGGAGTTTCATTGTAAATTTTTTATGTCCCCATTCTAAAGAATAAATTTATTTAGTCAAATTGAATATATAAAAGTTTAAAATATTGGATTAAAAAAAGGGTTTCCCTATTAAAAGTTGGTAAAAGTGCATTTTTTTGAAAAATACTTCTTTTATCTAAAAAAATGAACATGTTGTTACATTATGTCTAAGAAACTAATAATATGGATTATATAAATTTTAAAATTTGGTTAATAGTATTCATAACCTCTTTTGAATGGCTTGTTTGGTAAGTTATGGTGCGCTTGAACTCACTGTTACGTGTAGTGCAAGTTATTGAATTGTTTTGAAGGAGTACATATTATGAAATCGTGGGGTGTTAAATTTATATTCTTTATATTTTTATAATAATAATATATATAATATATAAGTATGGAATTGAGTACACCATTCATTGAGATGGTAAGTCATATATACGCATGAACATCGTTTTCGTTTTAATTATCAAATTGAATTGAAAGAAAGTACATGGGATATATATAAATATATATATAACTAATACAATTTAATTATTATAAAACATATATCATATAACTTCAACAAACCCATCATTAATACATTCCATTTAGTGAGTGAACAAATCACTTCGCTTGGAGAGGGAGATAGTCCACACTTCCTCAAATGAAATTATAGTATTAACACCAAAAGGAGTGTAAAAATATAAATTTTGTAAAAATAAAAAATAATATTAAAGAGATAATAAATATAACATATTACATATATAAATATATTTCCAAAAATAATTTCTACCATGAGTGGTGGTATGGAAAAATAAAAATTTATCGTTTAGTGAGGCGGTAATTCATCGTACACATAAAATGTATATTCGTTACCCATTAGATGGAAGTGTTTGTAAATGTAGGTAGAACCATTATCATAAAAAATACTAGTATATTGATGATATTTGTTTTTTATAAAATAATTCAAAACTTAAAGTGGATGGGTTGATAAAGAAAATAAAATAAAGGAGGTCGATAGAAGACGTTACCTCTTAATCGGGTAACTCCTTTTGATTTGCACAAAAGGGATTCCTTAGAAGACATTATTCAAAAATGGAGGATTAAATGAGTAAATTAAGTATGATAATAATATTATTGAGTATATATTTTATGATATTAGTTGGTTTTATTAGTGTGAGGAAGTGGGAGAGGTGGTGGCCTTTTACAAGGAAGGAAAAGGACTCGCTTGGAGTTTATTAAAACAAATTTAGTATACACATGTTCTTACCAATACATATTCATCAAAACCCAATTAAATCAAAAACATTAATATTTTTGTATTAAATATTTCCATAAAATGGGGTTTTTACAAGTTTATATGTCATTTGGTACCCTATGATTAAGGTTTAGTTCCTAATTAAGCTTAATTTGACATTAATTGTTGTGATTAATTTTAATAACTTTTCTCTAATATTTTTTGTTAGAAATTAAGTTCATATTATGAGAATATATATATTATAATGATTACAATGGTTTATGTAAGTTTTTTAAAATTAAATTCACAAAATCTAAAAAATTAACATTAATGAGAATCCAACAGATGAGACGAAATTATGGGGTTTTAAAGATGACAGAATTTCAAAGTGTATTATGTTTTTATAATCAATTTCAAAGTGAAATTGATTCTAATTACCTAAAATTAATTAATTTATGTATATATTATCTAATTTTACATTAAAAAAATAAAATATAATGTAACATTAATAATTATTTAAACAAAATGGACGTTTTAACTAAAAAGCAGCAGGTTTAACTATTAAACACAAAATGTAGTTTTTTAGAAAAATCCAAAAAATTAACGAAAAGATAAATTCTGAATTAAAAAAATAAAAAATTAAGATTATGTTATCAAATAAATTTTTTATACATGTTTAAAATTCTATTTTTTTTTGAAGGGAATGAAGTATAGTTGACAATATTTTTAAACATATAATGACTCCACCAAATCATATATCTTTTGTTATCAATAAGTTTTATTTATATAAAACCATTATAAAAATATTTAAATGGTTTTTATAAATATTAATATCACTAATATTAATTGATATTTTATAAATATATCAAAAAAAACTTATAATAAAATTATTCTTTGCAAAAATTATGTGTAACGCAGGCCATGTTAGTGTTATGGGTACCACAAGTTAAAGACTGTATTTCGTAAAGAGAAAACCCAGTCTGTGTCATGTAAAACAAGTGTTCAAATTAATATTTTAATATATATATATATAACTATGTATAGTGTCACGTGAAATGAAAATATCAAACAGATAAATTAATTAAAAACACTTATTCAAAAAATCTGAGGGTGTTACATTTTACACCCTTAAAATGAATTTTTCCGTCAAAATTCATCTAGGATATCAATGTTTTAATACACGAATGTATCATTTATAGAAACCCACATCATAAAAATGAATACTAAAACATCTCTGAAACTAGAATTTTGGGACCATAACAGTTACCCAATGTAACATATAACTGGGTTTCCACATAGGAGAACATAGGTTGGGATTAAAGATTAGGATTATAGAAAAAGAATAAATATTTATATGGTGTGATTGAGTTAATAAATCAAAAAGAACTATATGATCAAGGATAATTTGGGGGCCCCAAATTCATAAATATCTGATGATTTAAAACGTCATCGGTTTAACAAAATTAAGTTATTAGGAAAACACATTTTCTCGTAATCATTATACTAACGTTGAGTAATTATTTTGTTGAACCAAAATATAATGAAATATACTTAAATAGTATATTTCTATAAAAAATCAATATTTAGTTGTGATTTTATAAATTTTTAATTCATATATTACTTCATGTAATGGTCATACTTTAATGCCTAAATTTCTAAAATAAACTTTTAACTGATCTTATGGCTCCTAAAAGAATTAAATGTATAACTATTTATCTATAATTATAAATAAAAATAAAAATTAACACTATTGTTTCATCATAATTAATTATTCCTTAAAATTTATTATACATTAACAAGCACATCGCATAGCCTATAGGTAGGCGTGAAACCCTTATCGTCATTTGTCAAGGGTTCAAGACCCGCAACATTACTAGACATGAATTGTTGTCACCCAACATACATGATGTCCTTTTCTAAAACCATACTAATATAATTTCAAAAATATGATGGACATACTTGAAATAAGGTTAATCACTAAATATACTTTTAACCAAGGTTTTCAATAAAATCTCAATAGATAAATACTTCCTCCAAAGTTTAACATAAACATTTCTGGAATAATTAACCTTATAACACGTCTAAAAGTTGAAAATACAAATTTGAAAAAAGGGTCACAAAATCACCTTAACATTGATACCCTATATATAAAAAATAACTAATTCTTTTTCACTTTATAAACATGTGAATACCCTTATCGTTTTTCCCAAGAAACATGGTAGTAACCGTAATTACTATAAATCATTTTGGAAAACATGAAAGATTCCTTATTTCAATGTATATTAGATCTATTAAAAAAATCCATAACATTTTGTAAACTTGATCAATGATAGAATAACCCACCTTTCAATGAGTCCTTACATTGTTATAAGGTAATTAGTACCATCATATTTACTTATTCATTATAACATTATCTCATCAAAAATAACATATTAATGGTTACCTCCCCTTAGTCAAAATATCACCTTGTAATTAAATCACATCACTAGTCCATCAACAACATTCAACATAAACTTTTATATTTCATCATTCATGTAATATAAATTTCTGATTCCATATACATAAAAAATTGATTATTCCACTTCATCCTTATGCCATTAACAATTCTACCTCATCCTATTACACAATACCTATTTCCTTTCACATTTCATATATAGTCTCTTCGTCATCATCAATGTAACCCTCACACCACCTTGTAGGATCCATTCAAGAGACTTCATCTTGGGACATTGAGTTTAATAATAACCATTTACTCCACACATAAAACACATAACATTAAATTTTGTCTTTGGGTGGCCAATATTGTCATCTATTTTTAACAAAGCCATCCTTTTTTTCCTTAAATTCACATTATTTGTGTCCTTATTTTCTAGAGTAAAAAAATCTTATTGTTCCTATAGGACATTTTCATAAGTGATTATTTACACAATATTGAAACAAATGAAACTGAATCTTCTTTCATCAATGGTCCCCATTACTCAAAATCTCAAAAAACTTCTTCTTTCTCTTCCTTGGTGAGTCCGAGAGTTAGTTAAGGTACATGTTGTTAATGATGGCTTGTAACAAATTATTTTTCATGATAAAAAAATCATTAACTCTAGTGATCATACCACTATAATACTCAAGATTAAATAGTCCATCACATTAAACATTATTCCATTTCATTCTGGTTCTCTCCATTGATGAAAAATAGAATCATAGTGTGAGCATTAATTATTATAGAAGTAAACCATATAATCATTATAATATTTACTTATAGGATGTCTAAACCATGACACATTCCATAATCTATGAAACTATTTGTTCATCCTAGATTATTTGTAGAAAAATTATATTCAAATCCTTTATTATGGTTTGTGAAGATTTTTTTAATTTCCAAATCATATCCATTGGGAGTGACAAACCAGGTGTGCAGTAAGGCTCGTTGTCATGTACTATATTACCTCGAGTTAGGCCCAAAACATCTTGTCAGAGTTGTTACCCCTAGTTCCTTCTGTTCAAGAGCCACATCCAGTTTTAGTATCTAGGAAGGAATGTATTACTAGGAATCCAATAACTCTATCCTTCACAAAAATTCCAAGTCATTTTCCTACACGTTAAATCATCCCAATTATTATCCATAGAGACATGCCTAGACATATCCTTAGAAATATACCTAGGGATCTCTGTAATGTTTTATCATCATATTTTCTAAGGTTTGACTAAACCTTTCATTTGATACCAACTATAACAACCCAGACTTAACATTCATGGATATTATATCATTTTAGATGAATAAACAATACATTATGAAAAATAAATTCGTGAGGAATATAATAGTTTAGTATGTTTGGAAGCATGGAAAACAAATCCTCAATCCTAGTGAAATATCTTCAAAAAATACCATAAATATCTCCCACTTTAGTACTTCTACCTATAATGTTTCTTCATAAATTGGGGAAAGAATATTAAAAAAGAGGTGATCTCAGATGCTAATTAAGATAAATATAGAAAATGTTTTAGAATAACATGAACACAAGGGTATGGAACTTGAGAAAATCATTTTACGATCATACACTAAATATTAGATATGATAATATTGATTGGAAGTTCATTATATATGAATCATAAGTAAATAAAGAAAATAATCCATGAAAATCATACCATAGTAATAAAACATGGAATTGTGAAAAACACACAATCATAGAATATTATTTCTATAGTATCAAAGGTAACACTGACAAGACCATCACAGTCGTATGGTTTCACTCCCCATACCATATTGGTAGTCATGGATCACTCTCATGACCATATTAGTAGCATGAATTCACTCCTCAACCCATATTGGTAGTCATTGTTCACTCGCATGACCATCTTTGTTGTCATGTTTTACTCACAATAACATCTTAGTCTATCTCATGAGATATAAATGATACCAAATGAATTTGAGGGATGAATTTATCCAACACATCTCATAATAAAATTATACATACAAGTACCCAAAAATCATAAATATTCATATCATAACCCATGAAATGAAATGGGTATCGTAAACATGAAATCATATCATAACCAATTGAAAAGATACAGGTTTCATAATCATTTCATCAAAATCATAACCTGTAAAAGAGAAATGGATTTCATGAACATATAACCCATCAAAGAAAAATAGGTTTCAAAAAGACCATGATGTTAATAATAACTCATTTATAGAAATAATATCAATGGAATGATTAGATCATTTACTATAAGAAAATGAGTAACAACAACAGATGCCAACTTAGATGGAAAATAATTTTGAAATATATTTCAAAAATTATTCTTTATGAAAATATTATTTCTTCTTTAAAAATGTTTCATTAATAAATAAAAAAAATTTAAAATCATTTTAATAGAATATACCTTGAAAAAATTTAATGAATACTTGATATAGTTTTGAAAACCATTTTCCATAAAAACATATAATATAATATTCAAAAAAATTAAAATATTTTTCTTTTATATCACTTAGAAAACATAGAAGAATTTTGAAAAAAAATATTGAAACAATTTCTTTGAAAATGTATAGTACACTTATAAAAAAGGAGTGAAAACATTTTAAAAATAATTTGTCCTGAAAAAATTTAAAATAATGTTGAAAAAATTTTAAATAAAATTTTTCTTTAAAACATATAATATATTCTTGAAATAATTTTGAATATAATTTTACTTAAAAACATATAAAAGGAGTATGTATATGTTTTGAAAACCATTTTCCTTGAAAACATATTAAAAGATATTGAAAAACTTTTGAAGTGTATTTTCTTGGAAAATATATTTTAAATAAATTTTCTCAAAAATTAACCTCTAAACATTAAAATCAAGCTTTAAATGATTGACGATGGAAAAATACATACATTTATTCTAAGTTAAAAAAACATTCTTTTCACATAGTAAAAAGGTTACAAAAATGACTCATTTAGAATGGGAAAAGAATAATCCATTGAAAACAATGGTATGATAAAAATGGGTTAAATTCATTTTAATTATCATAGAAGATTAGTATAATACTCTTGGAAACCCTTTTATGAAAATATGGTATTAAAGGGACACAAATTTCTGATTGAAGAGTGGGTAATGACATGATTTCTTAAAAAATACATTATTATGAACCAAATAGTATAAAAAATAGTACCAATATATTAATAAATAATGAATAAATGTATGGGAATAAAATTTATTAATGTTATTTGGATATGTATCATAAAATTTCATCAAAGGAAACATAAACATAAATAATCATGAAAAGAGATGAGACTGTTTCAATAAACTCTTACCACTTGGTAACTTTGAACCACAATCCTAGATTAAGAAAATGAAATTAAATGTAGCATAAAATATACTTAGAATATTTATATTAATGATATAACCATTAAATGTTATTATATATACCAAATGGAAAATTATTGGTACCTAACTTGGCATGTGTCTCAATGATGGAAAATTGAGACAAAATTATTTTGCTGATTTGATAACTTTTCAAAATTAATCCCCACGAAATAAATGTCCAAGAATAGATATTTAAATAAAAATAAATTTCACAACAATAATAATTTATTAAATCCATTGTTAGTTATACACACCACACAAAACGAGTGGGTGGTGAATAAATCATGCATCTCATGCAAATAAAAAGTGAGATTAAACCCCCTTACCTTATATATTAAATCTCATATTACTCATTTAACCAGAATTATAATAGATATATATTCATTATAATTCATTTAAATAACCATATTATTATATATAATAGCATATATGATTTCATTATGACCTTATATTATGCACTTGTTAACAATATTATATTAAGGTTTCACGTTGGGTAATATTTTCTTTGTTCTTCCCACGTTTCTTAGTTTGTTATATATTTGTTCCTTATAATAATATCATTATTTACATAATGTATATTATGATATAAATATCATTTATTTTCATTATATTTGTATTATAATAATCTATATAATATAGTATTATGAAATTGAGTACACCGTTCATGGAGACGGTAAACAGTACATATGATGAACAATGTTTCTGTTTTTATTGTCGTATTTAAAAAAATAATAGTAAATTAAATATATTTAGATATATTATAATTAATGTAAAATTATTAGACCATATATATCATATAATTTCACTAAACCCATTCTTTATACATTTAATTTTGTGTGTGAACGAATCTCATCGCTTTGAGGGGGCGGTAGTCCACACTTCCTCAAAAGATATTATCGTATTAACACCAAATAGAATGTAAAACGATATGTGTTAAAAAAGGAATAACTAAGAATAATTAAATAATACATAAAATATATTAAATATATAAATATAGTTTCTATAGTAATTTATACCATGAAGGGTGGTAAGAAAAAATGAACAACCATCGTTTAGTGAGGTAGTAGTTCACTGTAATGTAAATAGTATGTTCGTTACCCATTAGATAGAGGTGTGTGTAAGTGTAGGTTTAAAACATATCATAAAAACATACTATTATATTGAATATACTTTTATATTTCTAAAATCATGGAAAACATAAAGTGGAGGGGGTGTAGAAATAAAATAAAAGAAAGAATCCTGATATAAGACGTTACCTCTTAATAAGCTAACTCTTTTTTGCTTGAACCAAAGGGATTCCTTGGAGGGATTTAGTCAAAAAGGTAGCGCTAAATGAGTGAATTAGGTATTTTGATAAGATTATTGGGTATATATGTTCCTAACTTAATAGGATTTAGATATGTGAGGAAGTGATATAGGTGGTGTCCTTTTAATGGGAAGGAAAATGACTCACTTTGAATTTTTGAAAACAAGTTTGGTGTACAAATGTTCTTACCTAAAAAAAGTCATAAAAACCATCCTAAATAAATAATGGAAGGATTATGGAATAAATATGGATATAAATTTTTTTTATATGTGTTTTAGGTTATTTGGGCCACTATTATTTATTTTTAGTCCCTAACTAAGATTAATTTGACCTTGATCACTATGGTTAATTTTAATCGGTTTTACTAATCTTTTGGTTAAAAAATAAGTTAATCTTATTAGAATCCAAATACTATAATGATTAAAATAATTTATGTTTTTTAGAAACTCAATTTAAATAATAGGACGATTTATGATTAATGTCAATCCCATAGATGGGATGTAATTATGATTTTTTAAAGTAGAAAGAAGTTTAAGAGTTTTATTAAGTTTTTAAATTCAATTTCAAAGATAAATTTATTATAATAATCTAATTTCTATTAATAGATGTATAATTTCTCTAATCTGACTTTAAAAAAAAAATTAAAATTATTTTAACATTAAAAAATATTTAAATTAAACAGGGGTTTTTAACTAAAAAGCATTATTTTCACTATTCATCAAAAAATAAAGTTTCTTAGAAAAATCAATAACATTAACCCTAAGATAATTTTAGAATTATAAATTAAAACATGAAGTTTATTTTATCAAATTAAATTTCTATATGTTTCTATAATTTATTTTATTTTATTTTTCATATGAGGACATGATGTATAGTTCATAGTATTTTTCAACATGTAAGGACTTTATCAAAAATTATATATTTCAATATCAATATGTTTTATTTCTATAAAATGGTTATAAAAAATATTTAAAAAATAGTTATTAAAAATAATATCACTAATTTTTATGTCTACGTTACAATTATATAATTTAAAAATTATAATAAAATGATGCTTCGTGGAAATTGTGTGTAATTTTTTCCAAGGCGGTGTTGAGGGTACCACAAGCCATATCGATATTGCATAAAGATAAAATCAAGTCAATTGATTTTTAATGGTTTGTTTTACTTGGGGTTTTAATATATTTATATATATATCAAGTGTCACATGAAATTAAATAAATAAATAATTTTATTTTATTTGAATTCACATAATCTCGGGGTATTACATTCCGCCCCTTAAAATGAATTTCACCCTTGAAATTAATTTGGGTTATCAAAGGTTTAATAGTTGAAAGTTTAATTAAAATAAACCCACATCGTAAAAATTAATACGAAAGATACCTTAAATAGGAAAATATAGACCATAATAGTTACCCAAAGTAACATATAACTTGTTTTCCAGATAGGAGAACGTAGGTTGGGAGTGAAGATTAGAAATGGAGGAAAACTGTAAATATTTTTAGGGAGTGATTGAGTTCATCAATTAAAAACAAGTGAATGATGAAAGAAAATTTTGGGGACTCAATTTCATAGATCTGTGATGATTTTAAAGTTCATCAGATCAATAAAACTATTGTATTAGGGAAACCCATTTTATATTCATCGATATCCTAACGTTGAGTAATTATTTTATTGACCAAGAATATGATGAAATATAGTTACTTGATATAAATATATAAGAAAAATTTCGTTATTTAGTTGTTATTTTATTTATTTTTAATTCATCCATTACTCCATGTAATGGGAATCAAAAAATTATCATTTTTTTCTTGATGTGCTAAAATAAAATTTTAGTAGATCTTAAGGATTATAAAAGAATGAAATGTATAACTATTTATCTATAACTACTCCTAAAAATAAAAAAGTAACACTATTGTTTCATCATAAATAATTATTCATAAAAAAATAATTGTATATTTACAATGACATCATGTAGGCTACTGTTAGGTGTGAAACCTTTATATTCTTTTGGTTATGGGTTCAAGACATGCTACCTTTCAGGATGTGATTTGTTGTCACTCGACATATATGATGTCCTTTTCTGAAACCATAATAATAAAATTTCAAAATATGATGAAAATCCTTAAAATTATTTGAATTACTAAATAGAATTTTAACTAAGGTTTTCAATACTATCTCTATATATACATATTTCCTTCAATGTTTAACTTAAACTTTTCATGAATGGTTATCCTTATAACCCTTCTGAAAGATGAATATACTAAAAAATATAAAAAGGGTAACAAAATCAGCTTAACATTAAACCCACATATACCAAAAAGATCCACTTTTTTTAAAATTTACAATCATGTGAATACCCTTATCATATATTCCCTTGAAACATGGTAATAGTATTAATTACTATAAATACTTTTGGAAAAATGCATGATTCCTTATTCCAAAGTATATTGGATCTATTCCATAAAATAAAAAAAAAGATTTAAACATCATCAATGATATCGTAACCCACTTGGATAAATGTATAAACTTAATCCCAATGTAATCTATACAGTCTAAGTTACTTATCTATAATAGCATTATTTTAACCTAAATAACATATAAATGGCTACCTTCCCTTAGTAAATATATCACCTTGTCATTAAATCACTTTATGAGTCCATTATAAACCATAATCATAAACATGCATATTTCAAAATTCTTATGACAAAATATTTTATTCCGAACACATAAAAACATTTATTATTCCACTTTACCCTTATTCCATTAACAAGGATACATCATTCTATTACACAATACCTCTTTTCATTCATATTTCATGTGTACTCTCTTCATTATCAGAAATGTAACCATAACTCTCACCACCATCTTAGTTCCATTCAGGATACTTAATCTTGGGACATTTAGTTTCATAAAAACAATTTAGTCCACACATAAAACACTTAACCTTCAATGATGTCTTAAGTAGGCCAATATTCTCATCCATTTCATTAACCGAAATCTTCATTTTTTCCTTTAAGTCAATTGTTTGGGTCTATATTTTCGACAATAAAAACATCATCTTGTTCCTCTAAGACATTAAATTAAGTTTTTATTTCAACACTATTGATAGAAAGAAAATTGAATGTTCTTTATTCCATTGTATCTTTTACCCAAACTCTCAGTGAACTCTTTCTTTATCATCCTTGGTGAATCTGAGATTTTGTTAAGGTACATGTTATTAATCTAGTTCCATGAAAACTGATTAGGGTTGATTAAAAAATCATTCACTCAAGTGATAATCCCACTTGACTTCTCATTAAAAATCATCCATTCCATTCAACATTAATCATGTTCCTTTCGGTTCCTGCTATTTACTAAAACAAGAATCATAGTGTGATCATTACATATCATTAAAGAAAAACAAATAGTCAAAAAATATTTACTTATAGGATGCCTACATCATGACACATTTATTAATCAATGACACACTAGGTGAATCCTTGGTTATTCATAACCAATATATATTTATTTCCTTCATGATGGTTCCTGATGATTTTATTAATTCCCATTGAATATCCCCTATGAGTGTCAAACTTGGTGTGCGGCATGGCCCCTTGTTGGGTAATAGATTACCCCATGTTAGGCCCAAAACATCTTTTCAGAGTTGTTACCCCTAGGTAAATTTGTTCCAAAAACACATCCAATTGTAGTACCCAGATAGGGATGTACTTCTAGTAAACTACTCACTATATCATTTACCAAAATTCCAGGACATTTTCCTAAATGTTAATTCATCTATATAATTATCCTTAGAGACATCCCAATACATATCCATAGAAATATACCAATCGGTCACACTAATGTTTTATCACATGTTTTTATAAATGTCTAATAAACCTTTACATTGATACCAACTATAAAAAACTAGGATTAACATTCACGGATATTATGTTATTTGGATGAATACTTTGTATATTAAAAAAATACAAGCACGAGTACCATAACAGTTTAGTGTCTTTGGAAGTACATAAAAAAAATATTCAATCCCATTGAAATATATTCAATATAACCAATAAAGTTCACCACATTTATTAATTTTTCCTAAAAAATATCTTCATAACTTGTGGAAGGGAAACATAAGAAATGAGTGATCTCAGATGCTCAATAAGGTAAATAATGGAAATACATGAGCATATAAAGAAAAAAATGGTATTGAACATGAGCATAACATTTTAATATAATACCATGCATTTTATAGATCAAAATAAATATTTTAATTTTATCAGTCATTAATAGTAAATAAATAAATAACATAAGCCAAAAAAACATAACATAGGAATAAAAAATGGAAATAGGGACAACACATAAAAAATGTAATATGATTTACATAGTATCTAATGAATAACTACCAATACCATCTTAGTAGTATAAGTTCACTCCCCATACCATATTTGTATTCATGGTTCACTCCTATTTCCATATTAGTAGCATGAGTTCACTCCTCACACCATCTCAGTTGTTGTGGTCCACTCCCATGGTCATCTTCGTAGTCAAGGTTTACTCCCAACACCATCTTAGTCTATATAATGAGATATAAATCTTCACCCAATTCTTTGTAGAGATATATAGGTCATTCCCATCTCATAATGAAATCATAAAAACATGTTCTCAAAAATCATAAACAATCATATCATAACCTGTGAAATGAAATGGATATCATAAACATGTAATCTTATCATAACATGTGGAGAGGATACGACTTTCATAATAATTTAATCCAATGTATAACCCATGAAAGAGAAACAAATTTCAAAAACATATAACCCATGAAAGGGTAATGAGTCTCATAAACACCATGAAATTTATAATAACCCATTTATTTAAAGAATATGAATGAAAAATTTACATCATTTTTTAGAAGGACATGGTTAACATCAATGGATGTCAACATATATGGAAATAAATTCTGAAATGTCTTTAAAAATCCTTTCTTGAGGAACATATCCTTTATTATTTGGAAAGATATTTATAAAACATAAAACCAATTGAAAATAATTTTCATAGAAAATAACTTTAATACTTATAAAGAATACATGAAATCATTTTGAAATTATTTTGAAATTAAAAATTATAAAATAATCCTCGGAACATTTTAAAAACCTTTTTATTTCAAAACACTTTGAAAACTTATACATAATCCTTGAAAATGTTTGGAAAACCATTTCATTTAAAAGACATTTAAAACTTATAAAAAAGTCTTGAAAACAATTGGAAAACAATTTTCCTTGAAAAAATATAAAATAATCTTGAAAAAATTTGAATCCAATTTTCATTGAAATCACTTAAAATATTATTGAAAACATTTTGAAAATCATTTTCTATAAAAACGTATAAAAGCATCTTGAAAAAATTTTGAGAACCATTTTCCTTTATATTTTTTAAAAGAAACTCAAAAACGTTTTGAAAACCATTTTCCATGAAAATATATTTTAGTTTTTAAAAAAAATTATCATTTAAACAATAAAATGAACATTTAAATGATTGAAGGTGGATAAATTTGTACATGTCATATGAGTTAA
The DNA here is from genome assembly GCA_963277665.1 of Viscum album. Taxonomy (NCBI): domain Eukaryota; kingdom Viridiplantae; phylum Streptophyta; class Magnoliopsida; order Santalales; family Viscaceae; genus Viscum; species Viscum album. Next base: position 304,568,425 of record OY728144.1, read on the forward strand.
AAATAATATTAATTTTTTCATGTAAAAAAGGTTTAAAAAAATGACTCGTTTGGGAAGCAACAAAAAGATTCCTTTGAAAAATTTGTTAAAAAAATTTTACAAATTTATTTTAATGATAATAAGTCATTAGTAGAATATTATTGAAAACCCTTTTCGGAAAACGTGTTTTTAATAGAACACAGATTTCTGATCGAATAGAGGTTCAATTTGGGATTTCTTAAAAAACACTTTATTAACTATATTATGTTCCAAAATTTAGAATAAATGGTACCAATATATGAATAAATCATTAATAACCAAAGGATAATAAATTCCAGAAATTATTTTCAGATATGTGTAATAATATTTCATTAAAGGAAGTATAAACATAAAAAATCTCAAAAAGTATTGATATTGTTTCAATAAACTGTTACAAGTTGGTAAATTTGAACCATACTCCCCATGTGAAAAATGAAATGAAATTAATATTAAAATGTAATTAAAATAATGATATTTGAGATATAATCTTTAAAATGTAGTATATACACCTAATGGAAATACCTATAAATTTAAATATAAGAATAACTTATACATAAATTTTTATATATAAACAATATAGAAAAGGTGTGGGTGGTGAATAAAGCTTGTATCTCATGGGAATAAAAAATGAGATGAAATATCTTTACCATATGCCTTGAATCTCATCATACTCATTCAAACCAATAGTATAATAAATATAAATTTATTAAAAAAACATATAAATAACCATATTATCATATCTAATACCATACATTGTTTTATTATTTCCTTATATTATGGTATTTTTAACAATATTATGTTAAGGTTTAACTTTGCGTAATATTCACTTTTTTCAAATGTGTCTTAATTTGTAATATCTTTGGTCCTTAAAATTATATAATGATTTCTAAAATATAAATAATTATATAAATATCATTTATATTCATTATATGTGTTTTATAATAATATATTTAATATATAAATATGAAATGGATTACACCGTTCATGGAGACGGTAAGTCGTACGTACCCATGAATGATGTTTCGGTTTTTATTATCACATGGAAAAAAAAGAAAGAACATGATATATATGTATATAAATATATAAATATATATATATATCATTATTCTAGTAGAATTATTATATTATATATATCATATAATTTCACTAAACCATTTCTTAATACATTCCATGTTGTGTGTGAACGCATCACACCATTTTTAGTGGGTGGTAGTCCACACTACCTCAAATGAAATTATCGTATTAACCCCAAATGGAAATTAAATAATATAAAATAAATAAATTATATTAAATAAATAATAAATATGTTATATGACATATATATAAATATAATTTCTATCATAATGTCCACCATGAGAGGTGGTAAGGAAAAATGAACACTCATCGTTTAGTGAGGTGGTAGTTCGTCGTACACGTAAATAATATTTTTGTTACCAATTAAATGGATGTGGTTCTATGTGTAGGACGAACCATTAGAATAAATTCATCTTATTATATTCATGATATTTATTTTTTAAAAAATCATAAAAAAAAGTGGAGGGGTTAGGGAATGAAAATAAAAGAAATGAGCTTGATAGAAGATGTTACCTCTTAATCAGGTAACTCCTTTTGATTTGCACCATAGGTGTTAATGGGAAATATTTATTTCAATATGAATGATTCAAGGAGTAAATGAGGGTTTTTGGAAGTTTATATGGTATATCTTGGTCGAACATAATAGGTTGCATAGGTGTGAGGAAGTGGGAGAGGTGGTGGCCTTTTATAGGGAAGGAAAATGAATCACTTGGAATTTTTTAAAATAAGTTATGTTTACATATGTTATTACATAATAAAATTCATAAAAATCAACATAAATAAATATTTTAAGGTTTATGGACGAAATATTTCCATAAAAGTGTTTTTTCTAAGTGGATAGGTCAATTGGGCCCCTAAGATTTTGGTTTAGTCCCCAATTAAGCTTAATTTGACCTTAATCGTTGTGATTACCTTTAGTCACATTTACTAATATTTTGTTAGATAAATTAATTGTATGTTATTATAAAATAAATATTATACCAATTAAAATGTTTTATTTTATTTTTTTCTAACATTATTTCAGAAAATATGAAAAATTAAGATTAATGTTAACCCAGCAGACGTGACGAAATTAATGTTTTTAAAGTAGAAAAAAGTTCAATTGTTTATACTATTTTTATATATAATTTCAATATGAAATTGATTATAATAATGGAAATTGTATTAATATAATTATAATTTATATAATTTTACCTTAAAACAAATTAAAAATATATTTTAACATTAGTAATTATTTAAATGAAAAAAAAATTAACAAAAAACAATATTTTAAACTATTCATCAAAAAATGAGGTTTCTCAGAAAAATAATAAAAATCACCTTAAGATAATTTAAGAATTATAAATTAAAAAATTAATTTTATTTTATAAAATTAAATTCCTATGTTTCTCTAAAATTTATTTTATTTGTTTTCATAGAAGGACATGGTGTGTAGTTCATATTATTTTTAAACAAATAAGGATTTTACCAAAAACAAATCTTTCGTTATCAATATTTTTTATTTCTATAAAACCATTATAAAAAATATTTTAAAGGTTGTTATTAATATTCATATCACTATATTTTTTGGATAGGTTATAATTATATCATCTAAAAAATTATAATAAAATCATGAATCTCATAAATTACAGGCAACGTACACCAAGTCAATTTTGCGGGTCATGCAAGACATGTCGGTATTATGTATAGCACAAGCCATATCGGTTCCATGTGAATTGAATGTTTGACTTATTTTTTTATTATATATATATATATATATATAACTAATTTCAGTGTCATGAGAAATGAAAAATATCAAAAAGATAAATTAATTTGAAAAAAAATAATTCACCAAATCTCGGGGTATTACAGGGAATGACAGAGGCGTGGTGAGTTTGGATAAGATCATGCCCCGACCATTTCAGTGAGTAAGTTTATGTGTGTTTGTATTGTGGTTTTCATTTTTCTATTAGGTCCCTCTTATTTAAAAGAGTGTGGTGGTCGTCTTCAACATGAAATGTCAGTGATTGTGCCTTCTTGGATGCATGTTTCTGATCAGTTTTCCATAGAGGGAGAACCCATGTGAATCAAGTGTATTATTGGTTTATATCCATATGATGTTTATGATTCGTGTGTTATTTGTTGGTTGTGGTTCCAGTGTTCCATTCAATGGTTCCCTTCCCTCCCCTCCCATTGTGGTGGGGATTTTTGGTCTGTGTGGGAAAGTTCTCATGTTTGTTTAAGATAGTTCAATTTTTATGTGGGGAGAATCACCATGGGTCTAGATTAAATTTATTATATGAAAACTCATTGTAGGTTATTTAATAATGGTGTGGAGATTGTTCAGGGTTCCCCCTATTGGTGATCAATTTTTTCTCTGGTGATGGTTTAACACTATATTGTCTCATTTAAAGTTATCTAGTTTTGGGTTCTCTTTCAATTTGGGTGAATATTGGTTTTTTAGAGTGTTCCCAATGGTTTGGTTCTAAGTATCAATGTGAATGTTCTAGATTTATTTTTCCCTTTGATTTTTGGGAAAATGATCTGGTTTTTTGTTTATTTTTTGGTGGGAGGCATAAGTTTTATTTGGTCATGTTGAGACTTTCTGGTTTGAAGAGATTGGATTATATGGATGTGAAATCCTTGGGGGTTGATCAGTGAAATATGATTTATTATGGATTTATGTGGGTAGAAAACCTAATGGTGGGGAGAATTGTTACACCCAATTTTTCATTTCAATCATCTGTACTAGTTCATTTGGGGATCACATTTTTTCTATCAAACTACAGGTGTGATGGTGTTTAATGTTTCTAGGTCTATTTGTTTGGTTTAAATTCCATGTCTATTTCTCTATTCATTTGATATTTCATAGTGAAAATATGGGTTTTTGGGCTTGATATTATCTTGTTCATGGTTTTCACACAGTTATAGGAAACCATGTGACATGCTCTAGGTAAATTTGTGGATTAAATATTGATAGAATTTGGAAAGATTATGAATTGCACACAGGTTGTTAAAACATACCGTAAGTGTGGGAGAATGATTAGTATTAAGACGATGGAATTTTCAATAGTTTTTCAATATGGTGGAAACCAAGAGGATAAACCATGCTCGTGACTAGGAGTGTCCAGTGATGTGTGTACATTTGGCGCATGGTTTGTTAAACCATGCGGCCAAACAGTTTGATCTGGCGAAATCTTAAAATATTATGAAAATAATCTATTCTCCAATAGTATTTTTGACCCCATCTACCCCTACCTACATTCGTCTAGTTAGTATGACCGTAAGGGTCCTCTCCCATAATTCTCTAAGGCCCCACCCATCTCCCATGGTGGATGTCAAAGTATTTCCTCATGTTTTTAGTTAGATATTCAAGGAATTTCCCCTCTTCCCTTCTCCATCTTCTTCTTTCATTAATTTTTTTTTGATTTAATCTCATCTGATGGTCATGTTGACCTATACATTCCCCTATTTTTTATTTTGGTATTTTTTTAATTTAAAGATCCTTTTTTTCATTCTTTCTTATGTGTAACCTTTTTGTGTTTTTTGGGCATGCGTTTTTGGTGCATCATGGGTTTGAGGTAGGTTTCTAAAGAACTTGATTTTTTAATTTAAAATTAATTATTTTATTTCTCTTTTCATCTCTTTTATGCGATAAATAATTATTCATGGTCTTTGTAATAATTTTTTGACGATCAAATTTTTGGTTACTCCCTTGTTTTGTAACAAATAGGATTGTTTTTATAAATAATGCACACCAAGTGTTTGATGAAATCCCTAATTGGCCTTTGTGAGAAATGTGTGGTTTTTAAATTTTTTTGTTTTGGAAAATGAGTACTAGTTAATTAAATGATGGTTTGGGGTCTCTTGAAATAGTTTTCTATGTGGTTTTAGTTGGATTCAAATGTGTGTTTGGCTTTTCAAAATGATTTGTCATGTAATAATGATACATGGTCTACTTGGCATTTCAATGGAAATGATTTTGGTTTGTAATTGTGTCATTAATGACTTAATTGGATTTTATAAAATTATTTTGGAAATAGTAAAATTATAATTTTATATCTCTTGAAAAGGTGGATTGATTTCATTTAAAAATATATGTTTTTTTCTGATGTGTGGTTGATGTCCATTTGGCTCATTTTTGAAAAATATTGAAATTGGATTTGATAAAAAACCTCCTTAGATGCTTCCCTCTCTTTGGTCATGTTAATGTGTGGAATTTCCATTTTTTGGAATCCTCATGAACCATTAGTTTTATGTAATAACGGATATCCATGGTATACACTCTTTGGTGACCTATGAGTTTAAGCCAAGATATGGATCCTTAAGGTGGCTCAGGGTGATGCTAGATTTTGAATTATTATACAGACATGTGATTGGAAGCTCAGTTGGCTATGGTTGGATCACACCCTTTAAAATGAGACATGGGAACATGGAATAGTGAGATAATTTTCTAATAATGATTGTAGAACCATCTATATTATGCACTAGATGATGGTCCATAGTAGGTGGATTTATTGGGGATTATTGTTAGGGTATTTCCCCTATGTCTGACCGGAGTTATACTGGCTGGGTTTATTTAGGGATATTTTATTTTGTCATGTGAGGCATGCCTCTAAGGATTTCTGTCATGTATTAGTATGTTCTGTATTATTCATGATCTCCTAGGCTCACCGATGTCTATTGGCACTTAGTTGCTAAGAGTTAATTATTGGGATTCATTATTGATGATTACCCATGTATGTTTATTTACATTTTCAATGTCATATGGTTTTGGTGCTCACTTAATGAGAGGTGTGTAATTATGGAAAAAATAATAAAAATGATTTCTAGTGTATATAGAAAATGGTTTTTGGAAATATCTTTGACTCCTTACCCCCTTATAAAATAAAATTACATCATTCACTTTTGCAAATGCACATGTTTTTTCTCAATAATAATGTGTGGCTTGAAATAGTAGAAAGGGAAATGGACTGTGATTGGATTCCATTAGAAAATATATTAAAGATTAATCTTTTTTATTTCAAACATGATATTGATATTTCTTTTATATTAAAGGAACTCAAATGGGAATCAATTTTATAGGAACCCCTACTGAGTTTTAATAATCCTGTTTATAACTTCCTATTGTTTTTATATTGTGGTGACGATATCATATTGGTCTTGTTCTTGGTTGGAAATAATTGTTCATGGTATCATAGATCAACCCTTAGGGTTACATGGAGGTGTTTTTTTTGGTTTTTTGGTTTTCAGTTTTTGTTTTCTTGTATAGTTTTGTCATATTTTGATATTATTTTATAAATGATTATTATTTGGAAATATATATTTTTTGGGATGATTTCTTATCTTTCCAACTTTTAGTTACATATTTATTATTGGTATAAATAATTACCTTTTTTCACTCTTTTGTTGCTCAAAAGTAGTTGCTAGCCCATGAGAATCGGGAACTCCATTCGGGCCTTGCCACATATTGGATTGGGTGATCAGATCGGGGTAGAAATTGGATGGTTTGTAAAACTCTATTACTAGTATCGCAATTATAATGGACTCCATGCCTGAGGTTCATGATGTATAAGGGGATCCATAAACATGTATCAAAATGTATAAGGGACTACATGCTTTATTATTACAATTAATATGGGACTCCATGCATCATAGACACCATACCAAGGTGTCACACGTATATGGGATGACATGCCCAAGTACTAGAATGTATAGGGGATGCCATACCGTAGCTATTCCATGCCCATGTATAAATGTATAAGGGAATCCAACACAAGGATCATGAGGTATATGGTATTTCTTGCCCGGGTGTCAAATGTATAACGGATTCATTTGAATTTAAAAATTAATCATAGACCATGTAAGTAGTAATACCCAATTTCAATTCATTACAATAATCTAATTAGAACGGTCCACCAGTAAATTTCAAGGACTAAGGGGTATGAAACATCATGTATAAATAACCTAATGATTCATTAAATACAATTTAACATTTATCTTTCTCATAAGGAAGATCAAATCATTCATATTTAATATATTGGATATGACGAAGTGTGGTTACAAGATTTTTAAAAATTCATTCAAATATTCCCATTTTAATGACCCATTTATTATAAGAATAAAATCCAAATCAAAGGTGGGTTATTTATAAAAGTTTTTATGTTGGTTAAAATGAAAAACCTCTTATTTATATTTAATCACCCTATAATTGAGGGATCAATCATCAGACCTAAAATGGTGATCAAATGTACAAGTAATTATAGTTATAAACATATAAAACATCATCCAAAAGGGGTTTTTAATCTCAAAGATGATTCATGGGTCATGGTCATAAAAGAAACACACCTAATGAGGTGGTCTGGGTTAATGTTAAAAACCTTCATTTGTTTGATTAAATGAATTGTGGATTTTCAATTTCAATTTTTTGCTACAAAATTATAAATTTTACATGTTAAGGGTGATGCACGGGAGTTCTGATGCCTGGTACAATGTTGTAGTTTATAACAATGTATACATTATTAGAAAAGATAAACAATAACTACCTCTTTATTATGATGTTTATATAATATAATATCTTTATTTTGTTTTATCTAAATCGATAAAATTCGATGAAATAGATAAAATCTATGAAAATAGGGTGAATTATCTCACCTAAGGAAAGCATAAGAGATAGAGAAGGAAACTGAGAAAGGAAGGAGGAGGAGTAATATAATCACTAGTATACATACAATGTAATGAACAAAACTCGAATTATAGGTTGGATGGTGAAGATATCACCATGGATATTGGAGGCTAGATGATCTCTGTGAGGGGGCTACTATTACATGTGCATGGGAGGATAAAGGAGGGGGTGAAGGCTTTAAAGGAGGAAGAGAAGGTCATTATTTTACCTCTATTAAGTTTCATGGTTTGGTTGCATGGTCTGGAAACCTATACACAAACCATTTGAACCTATTATCCCAAGGGATATGACCCTTGTATGGTATGGCTACATGGTTGACAAACAATGATATTAACCTTGCATAAATACTGGTTAAGTGGCACTAAGTCTGCGGGATATGAGTACATTTTGGGAATTCCATGCCCATTATGTGTGGGTCACCCAATGAAAAATTTCAATAAGAAGAATGACCTTCTAGGCCCCTCTCAGAGTTTAGAATAGCATGATTCTCAATAAATGGGGTTTCATGGTTGAATTTCATGGTTAAACAAACCATGCATCAAATATTTTCCACATTTTTTCCTTCTAAAAACCAGAGATTTTGGATCTATAAACCTCTGAAACACAACTGAACTCCCAGGATAACTCATGAGACTTAAAACACTTAAAAAACAAAACATTTATGTTTTAAAACACATATAATTAGGTTATTAAGTTGAGATTAAAATATGTATCTTCCACTAAATGAGAAAATCATTAAAACTCTAGGATTTTTTTACCTTGTCCAAAACGATGGATGTTACAGAACCTATTAAAGTCTAAGGTTTGAGTCTAAACAAATCAAGAAAAAAAATAGGTAAATAATTAAATGTAAAAAATTATATGAAACCTCATACGGGTTGTCCCTATGTAATAAAATCAATCTATCATGATACATCTAATAAATAAGGTTACATGCATGTGTCATCAACCTATATTCTTGATGTCACTTTCGTTGACCCTCTAGAAAAGAACACTCTCATATAAAGCCATTTAAATGGACATAATTAGTCTATTCCATTCCAATAAAAAGGTCTTAGATATAATCTTTTCTTAAAAATAGAAGGGAAATTTTATTTCCCACATTATTCATTAATGAAATATCATTCATGACGCACCCAATAAAGCAAACATTTCAACAATCATATGTCTTAATTGTTTTCATGAATATATAGAAATACACAACTCATAATATTATATAAAATAGTCTTCAAGTCTATGTATCGTTAAATATATTAGCAGAAAATAACATCTAATGTAACATTTAAATGTGGATTTCATACTAGCGGGGTATGTTCTCATAATCTTGTGCACTAAAAATTACATAGGGAATAAAAATGATATAGTGTGTCTAATCTCTATGATTCATCACTCATGATATCAATTACCATTCTCACCCCATAAAACAAAATTATCTTTAAAAAATATTTATTCAATAATTTTATCATGGAAATTCTAGGTTCACATCATAACAGTTAAATTCTATGAACATTTCGTGTTACAAAAACTATTGGGACATTATAAAATATTATGTCATGCCTAAGTACAATAATGAAATGATAATAAATTTATTAATATTCCTAGTAATGAATATCAGTAATCATAAATTGTATATATAATTTGGTTATGTGGAACCAACTCTTACAAAATCTGATAAAATTATCTTCTTTTAGTAGGGGAAAAATATATGAAGTGTCCTATCCTCATTTCATGGTATATTGTGTTAATATTTCATAACTAATTCTTAATTCTTTGGTTTCCTTCCTTTACAATAGAGTTAGAAGGAATCTTCCAAAATAAGAGAGTCTTTTCTAAAGGATTTTGTTTTATATACATGAAAAATAATTTGATATGTCAAGAACATCGGGGTAATTAATTAGTATTCATCACTAAACTCACTATTGATTAAGGATAAAAATAAATAAGTGTGGTTTTATCATTATTTTATTTTAACATGTTATTATTTTACTCTTATTCAATATAATACATACATATTGAGTAATATTTTTATTTTATTTTTACATGATTTATGTTAATAAAACTCATCATGAAAATGATTTTAATATCATTTACATTTATGGTTGAGAAAATTTAATTTCATTAGAGGGTTCACTTTGATTCTCTATCATTACCTATTGAGTGCCATATTTTCTTTAGAATCTTTATCTATTGAGGTGTTGAAAGAAAAAAATAAATAATGTTAAATAAATATCAAATCTATTTATAAATGACCTGAAATAATTCTTTTGGTTACCTAAGGATCGAAATAAGGCACTCTATATCAAAGATCCAAATATTGAATCTTGTTAGTATATGTAGTTTCTAAATTATATTTTATAGTTATCTTTATGTTTATTGCAACATCAAAGTTGTAATATATATATATATATTGGTGGGTAAAAGGATTCAAACATATGACCCTATAGATGTTATCCTCTTTAGAAACTGATATACCATAGGGGAATTGAAAAATATATAAGTGATATATCAATGTTTCAGAATAAGTAGTATCAAACAAATCTCAATAGAGATACACATAATTTTTACAAAGAGAGAAAATCAAAACACATCCCAAATTACTAATTTTTATTCTTCATTTTTTCAATACTATACTAATTTAGCCAAATATTATTTCCAAGGGTGAACAAATAATACTGTCCATTTACCAATAAAAAATCAAGTGATTAGTTTTTTATTATATTTTAATTTTTATGTTCAATGTTAATGTACAATTCACAACTATATATATATATATATATTAAACATTAACAAACTAAAAATATAAATTTATCAACAATTGTTATCATTAATATTAAGTAATATATTAAAATTTCTTGTAGGGGTATGGGGCAGGAGACAACATATAAGCTATTGTTAAACTCAAAAACTAACCTAGTTTATTATAGGGAACTGATATGGGTTTATTATCTAACCATAGTGCCCTTTATACCAATTTTGATGCAAAATAAATCAAAATTTATATAGGGTTTAATGGCGTGACCACTGAAATTTGTTAGAGGTCTCATGGTGATTTGTTCTGTCACATATTGACCACACCCCTATTCCCCTGAAACATTTTTCAACAGAATATTTCATTTCAAAAATGTGATAATACAAACTAAAAACTCTACTAATTTTACAAGAAAAAATAATAATATGGGTGACATGACAACATAGATAATGAGGTTATTTATAATACAACCACACAAAAAAATTACTGGGTTATAATTTTAGAACATCAAATAAAAACTTGCATTGGACTGGTTAGTGTGTTATTCTATCATGGCTAAAGTCTGAACCAACCCATTTTATATATATATATATATATATATATGGTTTGGTATGTCTTTAAATCCAATAGAAAATTTACCTATGCACTTATGTAATTATTTTTTAATTAATAAATCATAATGTTTGTGATATTTGACTCATTTATTGTGACATTTAAGACTATTATTATTATTATTATGATGTTTCATGATGACCGGTAACATCCTTGAATGGAATATGAGAGATATCATATTTCAATCTCTTGGTGTGTTTGAGTATGTGATTTTGTATTTTATTATGTATTTCTACCCTCCACTAATTTATTTTTATTATTTTTAATATGAAAATAAAAAAAACTATTTTGACCCAATGGTATAAGTATTAAAAATGAATTTTGTTATAATCTCATGAATTGTTTTATATTATATGTTAACATTATAAAAGGTATAATTTTATTATTAATTAAATTATCAATTTCATATAATTAATAAAAAATTTAAGGGAGATCATTGGACCCAATTTAGTTATTCGGGTTTAGGTGGGGGCCTATCCATGTGGGAGGGTGAGACCCACCCCAACTAGTTCTTTGTATTTGTTTATTATTTCATTTCTTTTAAATTTGGTACTAACTCTATATTATTTATCCATTTACATTTGTAATTATTTTAATTATTAAATATTTTAGGGTTTGGGATTAAACTCATCACCCATGACATTTAAAATTATTATTATTCTTTTGGGGGAGATGAGGTTGATTTGGAGCTCTTACTTATGGGGGTATAATGTTGTTATGTTCTTTATAGGTGATGTAATATCAATTTGAAAGTTTCATTAATATGACTGAGCATTTTATTTTCAAATAGAATAATTTATAATAGATCATTATTATAGGATTCACCATTTGAAATTATAGAATTCAAAACCCAATTAGGTAATAGGGGTTCAAATGTAATTGGGTTTTCTAAAAATGAACAACCCATATGGTATTTCATTTAATTATTTGTAGCATGTTGGTTTCACAATTTTTAAACTTATGGGGAATGGATATTTGGAATTCATTGAATAAGATCATGGATTTCATAAGGAGATAATCAATTAATATAAAATTTCTTCTATCATTTTCATGTCATACCCAATAAATGATAATTTAGAGTGATTTGATCATCATAAGAATCATATGTTATAAATTTATTTATTTGATTATTAGAATTTATAGTCAATTTTTAAGGTATTACTCACTAAGTCATTTCCCATATAAAAGCATAAAAACTAGTATTAGGGTTTTGTTTTTGTTTCATGTATGCTGGGCATGATAAGAGTGTTGGGGGAGAGACTGTCATCATAATGGAATGCACCAAAAATTATATGGTTTGGTGGACTGTTACTCCATCGAGAGGTCTATAATTTATCCTCATATCTGATATTTAAAAATATATCTCAAAAAGATCATCTCTTTAATCACTCATAATATCTCATAACCATCACCCAGTGTATTTGTCACACCCCAATTAATATTATCATTCACCCATGATCACACCATCTTGTACACCACCGATATTCATAATCAGTGAAAGCACCTTGATCTATGTTATAACATGATGATTTTAGATAAAATACACCTTCATGGATATCATCAAACACTATCATTTAAAAATCATTTGCCATCATGGACACTTTATTTTAAATTATTGAAACACCGTCTTTGACACATGGGTTACTAAAAAAGTTAGGAATCCTTCCCTATTCTCTCTAGGTGACTAAATCTCTCTTTATTTTTGATTATCCATGGCATGCCTTTTATAAGTGAAACGAATAATTTTTTTACATTTTTTTAATGTGTGACTTCCACTTCTCACTCACACCTCCCATGTTTTCTCCACACTTTATTTAAATACACACCCCTTTTACTTTTTTCCAGTCCACAGTCCGAAAACCACACACCACAACCTTGTTTTCGTGCTGAAAGATATTGTTCAATTAAATGATTTTTTTCAAATTAATCCAAAAAAAATATCCACGTAAATTAAAATTTTTTAAACTCTATCACTATCTCCACCATCACCAACAATGTAATAATAACATCCACTATCATCATCTCCACTAAAATCATCTTTTTAGTATTCTGCTATACCTTCAACGAATATCCATATTAATGAAACTCCATCACTTAATAACGATCGCTGTAGGTTGAAACCATGTATCTATAATGAAATTTATTGTGGGAGATATCATAATCATAGTTGTAAGTTGTTTTAAAACAAAAATAATAATGGTTCATCCAAAGAATACTCTTATATATAATTATGTAATTTATTCACCTTTCCAATATTACAAAAAATTTCTTAGATATATCATTTATCTAAACACAAAGAATACCCCACACACCTAACCCAAAAGATTTATCATTAACTCATCAATCCAACATCTTTTATACTGTTGGTCATCATAATTTGGGCACATCTCCAAATCAATACAGTGTTAGGAAGAATTTGGAAAAAAGACACCATCATAGATCTATTCTCACACAATCATAAATACTTCATCCATTGTTATTAACACATCATTATCACAGATTGAAACACCTCCATCAATACCACAACAACCATTAAATGTAAAACACCCCTTCAATATTATCTCTAGATGAATACATCTCTTTTTATTGCCCTTTTTATATGGAATAGACTATTATAATATAAATCAATATTTCCCCCTATTTCTCCCATGTTCCTACCACATCCTACACTTTCCACATAGAATTTTCCTTCACATCAACAAACTATGTTCCCTTTGATTATTTATATAAACATTACCTCAAAAACTATATTCCATAGCACTTCATTTTTTCACACTACACACCACACCACATGGAAATACTTAATTTTTTTCTTTGTTGCACATCACTAACTCTATTTGATGCATGAATATGGTACCAAATTTTATAATAAATAGAGATAATTATAACTCTTTTAATTGGATTGGTTTGTGTGTTGGTCCATCCATAGGGCCATGAATGTTTTTTTCACAACTTTTTCATTGTATATGTGTGTTGTTTTTTTATTTTATAACTCTAGTAAATACTCTATATTATTCTTCCTTTTATATTTTTACTTTCTTCATTAATAAATATCATGTGGTCTCAACATGGACTCATTATCCAAGAAATTTATTATTATTATTACTATTATTATTATTATGGGGGATATGGTGTTCATTGGGGGCTCCTGCTTGGGGAAATTCAATGGTGTTTGCATTATTTATATCCAATGGAATTTTAATTTGAATTTTTCTTCAATACTTTAGTTTATTTTTATAGGAAAAATAATAATTATACAATGTAAGAATGTAATAGTTTTCTCCCTATGAAATTAGGGAATTAAATCCCTGAGAAAAATACTAATTATTCTAATAATTGTTTTTATCAAAAATAATGTCTCATTGGCAGGTCATTTATAGATTCATGTCATTGTAGTTCCTCATATTTAAGGTGTATCATATAGAATGGATATTTGGAAATCATTTAGTAAATTCAAGGATTTGTGGAAGAGATTCTTAATTAAAATATGTTCTCTATCATCCTTCATGAAACCTACCCAATCGAGAATAATAAATATAGATTCAATGATTAATAGAATCATTTTTAGAAATGTGGGGATTTGATGGTTTTTTCTTATCATCCCTCAGTATGGGATTATTTTATATGTTATTTCCCATGTCAAATATCAATTTCAAGTGTTGGGGATTTGGTTTTGTTTCACATTATCTAAAAATGAAATAATTTAATAATTGGATATTTTCTTTAATCAGTTATTATATAAGAACTGAATTTCATGTGTCTAGATACATAAATGTAGCAAGTTAGGGGGTTTTCTAATATCCTAATCTTTTATGGGATTCTATATCTGTGGGTATTGTTCTAATACATGTTTAATAAAGAAATCATGGTTTTTGGGAAACTATTATAATTCCATATGATGTAACAGATAATTTACGTAAATTCTGGTTCAATACATAAAGGATGAATTTTGATTATTTAAGATTTTTTTGGGATAAATTACTACTCAAATTAATGAAAGACTCATTGAGATGGTGAATAATGTTCTTGATTTATGACCTATTATTCCATAATAAGATTGAGATTTAAATATTCTTAAAGTTCTAAATGTATAATAGGGTGGTGTTTTTTTAATTAAACAATCTACACCTATGAAATAAATAAAAATAAAATATAGTATTGGAACACTCATTAATTATGACGATAAAATGAAAGAAAAGATAATGATCGTAAATTTATTAATAAAATAATACTTCCCTTAAGGTCTAAAATTAAAATAATGAGAACAATTCTAAAGAAATATATTTTTATTCATGTGATTAAATATTTTGGTACTTTATATTCTAGATATTAACTTAAAAAAATTTATACATGATTCAATAAGTATATCAAGAGGAAAAACGATTTCTGAAATCATTTAAAAAAATAAATAAAATGATGGAATATCAAAAGGGTTCAGATGTTGAGAATTAATGAAACATTGTAATATCATATCTTATTATCCTCAACTGAAAGAAAATATGTTTTACAAGAAATCATGAATGTCATATTACAAGAAGAAAAGGAAATAAACTTTTGAAGGAAACATGGAGTGATTATTATGATTATGGTAATGAATCTAATTTTAAATTTAAATATAATTAATCAAACAAAATATAAAATATGTGTTTATTTCTCATTATAAGGATATAAAATACTTCTATTAACTAAACATTGTTACGAATTTTTTTTCTGATGAGCTTAATGATTAATATTTCAAGTTGGACTTGTTTCTCTGAGAATTATAAGGATCAACGTACTCATTCTGGCTGCATTTCACCTCATGTAAAAAAATCAATCACATTAACTGAACTCTTCAGGAAACCTACCTTCTAATTTATTTAGGATTCTGGGTGGTCCATCTCACCAGTGATGGTCTTTTTTATATGTTATCTCTTATTGATTTTTTACTATTATTATACCAGTTTCTATATTTCCTTTTAAAAGTTGATCTATTATAGATTGTGAATATGGTGTTAGAAAACTATTATTTAATTCTTAAAGATAACTATAGTAATTTAATAAAGGAATCAAAAATCAAGAAACAATTTATGATTATGTCATCACTGAAAAGACTGATTTGACTAAAAATGTTTAAAATTAATATCTACAATTGATAAAACTAAATCTTCTTTTTCTTCAAGAGATAATATAATTAATGTTTTTTAGAAGTTTTATCTTGAAATTGTCTAACTATTATGTTTAATAAGGGGGTATTACCTTAAAGAATTCTTGGTAGACAAAATAATGTGAAAGATAAACATGGGACTTAAATAAATGATTAAATTCCTAATAATTAAGAATTTTTTTCCTAGTTAAAATTGAAAAATAATTCTTACATTCACTTGTTTTAACTATCATATTTCCTAACACTATTCTCATGATCATTATTTTAAATTTTTTAAACTTTTTTCTGTCAATCATGAATATATTATTAGAAATATATCTAATTTTATTCCTAGAATTCATGGTAAAAAAATATAATTTGTTAACCTTGTTGATTTATCATTAATGTTACTAGAAATAAAATCATATGGGTAGTGATGAAAATATTTTTTGATATTTATATAGGGAATGATCCAAAAAAATTATATATGGTATATGTATAGTGGCTGCACAAGAAATATGAGTGGATATTTCTCAATTTTTTTATTCCTTGCCAAAAAATGATGGAGATAATTCCACTTTTATAGATAATTATAGATAAAATATTATTAAATATTGAACACTTGTAAATTTAAAGGCAGTTACCATCAATGATATATATATATCTGTGTGTTAAAATACAACATGATTATTGTTTCCCAAATTTATAAATAAAGTTTCATATTTTTTATAATAATGCATGTTCTATTTTTAAGGAAATATTACTTATTATTAAAGCCCATGGGGCATAAAATGCCTATATATTTTATATTCTGTATTTGTAAATAGAGTTTTATTTTTTTTAATAGTCAATATATAGTATTTGGGGTTTTTTCTGGAAAATTATGTATTAAATATAGTTTATGTTGAGTATATTCAGATTTATGTGATTATTCTTTTTTACAATTTTCATTTTGCTACATATTTATATAATATAGCTTGTTGGAATTATCATAATTAATTTTAAATTCACTAAATATCTTATAATAATTCTCTTTATTTTTTTAAATATGATTCATGGAATCTTTTAGTTAGCTATTTTCATATTTGGGTGGAGGCTTTCATAATTTTTTTATTTACTTCCCATTTACATTATATGATACTATTGTAGTATTTATATATATGATGATAGTTGTTATTCCTTACCATTTGAGCATGCTAGTTCAATTTATTCACGCCTGTTTAAGGAAGGTATGTGTTTATTATTTCTAAATTATTTTTATATAGGATGCGATATTTATCCATTATTATTTCAAGTGTTGAAATATTGACTAGTTTCATTCCTTGGTCATGTACTATGAGTTATCATTTATCATTAGAATATATGACATGTATTTGTTTATTTATATTTAATTAATTGAATATATTTATTTTATTCTTTAAAAATCAATTATATATTTTAGATGATTATTTTGATTTAGAGTTGTATTTAAAGATATATGAAGTCTATTTGTTTCATCCATTTCATTAACTTATTTTTTATATGAAAAAATGGTTGAATATTGGGAATAAAAAATTTTAATATGTTTTATATATTTTAATTATATGAAATCTATAAAATTTTATATTTTATTTTTATGGGGTTTTAAATCATCGAAAAGGGGGAGATTATTGGAATATGTTTTAGTAATTTACTTATAACCCAATAAACTCTCATTTAATTTTTGTTTTAATTCTCAAAAAATACTATTTTTTGTTACTATTGTTTTTATTTTGTGGGAAATGTAAGTTAATATTATTATTTATTAAAATTTAATAATGGAATTATAATTTGGGAACTATTATTCATGTTTATCATTTTTTTTGAAAATTTACATAGTATAGAATATTACACATATATAAGTCTTTCATAGATATACAATGGAGTTTGGATGTATGAAATGGAATGTATAATGTTTCTTATGTTTTAGATATCTTCATAAATAAAACATATATGATTGAAAACTTACATCTTTCATGTATAGTGAAGATTTTTCTATGTCAATAACATTATGTATTGAAACTTTTATTAATTCATAATCCTTACATATTATGTGGTGAATTTAAAATATCTTAAGTATTAAATATTTCAAAAAGTAAAATATGTCCTATTTTTAAGCAAATATTTTAATTATTTATGCGATATTATAATTTGTTTCCTATATAAGAATTTATAAAATGAAATAATCTTGTGTATGATAGAAAAAACCATGTAATGAGTTGAATATAAAAAAAATATTTTTCAACTCAAGTAAAAAACCTACATGTTGATATAGAATCATATATTTTGAAAAAGATAATTTTATACATAATACAAAGATTAGTATGTTTCACCACAACTCAGACCTGTACAAAAACATCAAAAATATATCTATTACATTAAATTACGAAGATGGTTTGATGTTGATTTTTAAATAAGATCAAAATTTATTTGGATATTATTAAATGAATATTTATTTCAAGGTATTTTACAACCTAGTTATTATATATTGGATTTTATTGAAAATAAGTGATGTGAAGATTATTAGTTTTTTATTGGAATTTAAAAACTGTCAATGAAGAATTAAAAGTAACAATGGTAGTGGAATTCTTGAAGTGTATGTGATGGTAAAAATATGTATGTATCTTATCATAATATAAATAAGTTTTATGTTTTAAAATTCAATATTATATTTTAAAAACACTATGTTTTTTGTACTATATTCTACCTGGAGTTTATCCATTAAGGTCCCAAAAGTTAAAATTCTATAAATCGGTTGAAGATATTCTTTTTATATTTATCTATATTTAGTACAAACTAATGATATATTGGATTAAAATGTATTTATAAGAGGTTTTTTGAGTTATTTAGTTGATATGATAATTGGATAAGTGCAACAACCTCATGTTGTATATGTAAAAATATGGTTAGGAATAGTTGTGTAGGTGAAATTAATGAAATTGAAAGTACCACGGAATAGAATGAGATAGATAATATTATAATATTCTAGAGATTTAAACAAAGGTGTAAATGACTTCATATATATGTAAGATATGTTGAGAAGTTTATATGATATTTCATTCAAAAAAATGGAAAAACTCATTTCAAATGTAATTTTTCTTCTAGGATACGTGAATTTGTTTTTGGTAAATAAGTTTTTTTTTCTTTACAAATTTGAGGTGAAGAGTTGGACACATTGTGGTGATACTCATTGCAACATTATGTATCAAGAAACAATAAATATGTAGAAAACACACATTGTAAGATATATTTTTAGAGAAGAAGAACCAGTGAAATTTGTGTAGGACCTAGATATTTGGAACCATCATGAAATCCATTTAAGAAAGTATTTTAAAAATTATAGAAGTTTAATATTTAACTATAATTTGGATATGATCTTTTCTATGTTGGGGTATACCATATTTCAATTAATAATTATACATTTCGTAAAAAATGAGTCTTATAGATTCCATGGTGGATGTCTTGGTGGATATGATGCAGGTCTTGGGAAATTGGAAAAGTATTCTGAAAACGGCTAAAACATTTAAGTATCTAATTTGAACATAATATTCATTGTGAAATAACATCATTAAAGATAATTGGAAAATTAGAGAATACTCAAGTCGTATAATATGTTGGTTTTTGTTGATAGAATACCTATATAATTTGGGATATAACATCACAATTATTATAAAACTATTTTTTGGATTTCATGTATGTAAAATAAAAACTAGAAACTAAAAACCACTACACCATGAAAAAGGTATTTTGAGTATCAGGTTATTTGTTCTAAAGTGGAATTACAAAATTAATCCTAGCGAAAGTAGTTTTGAATAATGTTTCAATCTCAAGAAGCACTATGTCATGGTATTTACCATAAAATTCCATTTTATATCATTTTTAGATATGAATAAAAGAATTTTGAGAATAAATAACAAAAAGGTGTTTCAAAATATATAATTTATGACCATATTTGGTGAATTAGGTTTTCTTCAATGGCATGTAATTTATGGAAAAAATCCTACCATCTTTAGTAGAGTTCAAAAAAAGAGATATAATTGGAAATTATCAAAGGGTTGGAGTTGGAAAAAAGTTATATGAAGTTTATGATTGAATATAAATTTAAATCCCCCAAATGAAAAATCAAGGGAGAGGGATGTAATAAAAGTAGGAGAATATTTTATATAATATAGGGTTAAAAATAGAGAAGGAAATTAACTATGTTCTCTAAGAAAAAAGAATTAGAGAGTCCACAATAATATGGTATTACTATATATTTATGTAATAGAATATGTTTTATTATTGAGGAGGTTCTTCATTAAAGATCATTGATATGGATTATCAAGGAAACATTCGATTTTCAATATTAAGGAAGATGAAAAACATTTAAGATAATTCCTATACCAGAATTATTCAAAATATGGATTTTTTTTTTGTGTGAAGTAAGATTGATGATAAGAGACTCAATTCATCTCATTATGAATTTATTATATCTAGAAGTGAAATTAGAGTTGACACATGGGCTTCTTTTTTGAAGAATCAACTATATGTATGATATATAATGAAAATAATATACTAAGAGTGACCTTAATGTCAATAAATCGAGAAGAAACCAACAAGTATACAGATTTATATCTTTTATAGAAGTGCACAAATTAAGAGAATAGAGTGACCTTTGTGAGGTAGTGAGAAACTCTATAGACTATTCAAAATATAGTGAACCTTCTAGAGGATTGAATAAAACTAAAATTATATAGTCAGAGAGCATTGGTCTAGAGTGAAATCACCAAAATGTTTTATTGATAACATTTGGAGATACAGTTGATATTTTTACACTAGGAAAATATTGCTTGTATGCTCTATGGATGTATCCTAGTACAGGTGGTCTAGTAAAATCTATTTACCACTGTATTATTTATATTCTATACACATACATGATATCTAATGTGGAAGAATTTTAAGAATAAAATATTAATTTAGAATTTATTTATATCCCTTCTAACAATGGAACATGATATAAAGGAAAAAGAAGTGGGGAAAATGTTTGTACCAAAATAACACTGTGATTGACCCCCCATGTCATGGTGACATGGGTTAAAAAAAACTTGTATTAGAGACAATAGGTTACATTGTTGGTTAAAATTGACTTATTTTATTTAATAATATTTGAATGATACACTAGATATCAATTCTATTGGAAAAATTATTATATTTAGAAGGAATAATTTTTCTAATTAGATTAATAAGATCATGTCATATTAGGAAATACATGTTGGAATCACTAATTATATATAGTTAATTTCATTTTTTATACATTTACATGGAATTATATATGATATAGATCAAATAAATTGGAAATTTATATTGATCCATGAGATATTTAAAGGATGGTTTAGAAGAATATGTTTCCATGATTATAGTTTAGTATAATACTTTAATGGATATATGGATGAAATTAGTGAATTTGTGAGTAAATTAATCCATGATAAAATTAGAATACCATTTTTCTTGTATATGTGTAGAATTTGAATCAGTTGAAAGTTTTTATTGTAATTCATTTTGATAATTTTTCCATATTCTTATAAGAAAGGGGAAGATGAATCTGAATAAGTAAACTAATAAATTGTTTATTCTTGTCCAGGGGAACAAAATTTATTCCCCATATAGATATGAATCTCATTATACTATAGATATTTTTTATAAATATAATTATATATATAATAATAAATTTATGGAGTTTAATATTAAAAAAGTGATAACCACATCATGTTTGAAATTTGAATTTGTTTTCGAAAAAACATGGGATTCTTCAATGCATTAGTAGTGAACATTAATTCTTAAAGGATGGAGGTGAAATGTACTTCTATAAAAAATAATATTTATAGGAATATAAAAGAAAATAAATTAATTAATATGTGACCTCATTGGACACCATTTCATAAATTAAAATTAAAAATAATAAAAAGGTGACATTAATGAATAACTTATTCTGGATTCAAAATTAATAATGAGAAAAGAGAAACTCAATGAATAGTATATGCCTTAACAAAGGAAGTTGTGTAAATCTAACATTATGATTATACATAATGATATGAATTCGAATTTATATTATTTGTAAGGATGAAATAAATATGAGTTAAATACTAATAATATCGATAGAGAGCTTGATGATATGAATATTAATTAAAACATTGAAGATTATCCTAAGGATACATTAATCAGTAGCAAGATGTATATAAATATGGAATTCAACAAGAATAAAAATATTTTTTTAATACTAATGGAAATGGTTCACATAGAAAAGTGGAACTACAATGATACTATTTTGGAAGATAATAGTGCACTACTAGTGTGTGTGTATTGAATCTGGAAAGGACAAAATAGGAGGAATACATGCTGCAACTACAAATTAGTAAATATATCATTATAAAAGGTATTATTTCATGATGAGATGACATATTTATTATAAACATGTACATATGGTTAGGTAATACATAAAAAAAGTAATGGAGATTATAATATGAGATCTCTTACTTTTTTTATGTGAAGGATACATGAATTAACAAATGATAAATCTATTTCACTAAAATAAATCATAATGAAGGGTAATTTTGAAGTAAAAGGGAAAAACAGGTTGCCTCAAATATATTTATTGAATATTCATATAATCTATCCTGGAAATAAAAAAGCATTCATAGAGAGAAAATAAGAATGAATAGGTTGGTCACATAGTTATCAAAGAGGAAGTAAATTAATTACAATCACATTGTATGATGGATTCGTAACTTATTAAAAAATTGGATATACATACAAATAGATGTTTATCAAGGATAAAATAACCCAAATATGTTTAATTGTAGTCATCAAAGATACATAAGATACATTATTAACTGATTTCAAACATAACACTACAAATTATGGGTGAATGATATTATATTTTTTAATTGTATAGAGATATAATCATAGTGAAGTGTAAAAACATATTTCATAAAAAGAAGAAATATTCACTAGTAATATTATTCAAGAAAATGATATTGATAAAATGATGTGTAAAGTTAAGCATTTCTATTTGATCATTTGGAATTAAATTTACAAAATTAGTGTTCTCTATAGAAATATTTCGAATCAAATCATAATTCTTGTTTTTCTTCAAAAGGTCCACTCATGTTCTTCTAATTGATGATATTAGAGGAACTCCTCAAAACATACAACTATTTTATATTTTTTATTATATGAGTTATTTTGGATTAATTTATATATGTGATCCTTAGGTCAAATGCATTCCAAGAATATAAATTCATTATAAGAGGAGAAATACTTTTATGTGGGTTAATTACCATTAGTAAATGAAATGAAAAATGTGATGTTCGATGTAACCAATATATATTTCACAAAAATAATTTTTTCCAATACGTGGTTTCACCATCATTAAAATATTAAATGGTTCAGAATGTATTTTGGATGAGATACTAAAATAATAACTTTGATGAATTTGAAGATACATGAAACGATAAATATATTTATGTAGTTTAAATAAAAAACATGTCCAAAAAGTGATATCAAGAAGCCCCCATGAAAATCCAAGACATAAATAGTTAAACATGTTGATATAATAAAGTATATATTGTATGGTGGCTTATTTGGAGTGAAACGAGATTATAAAACCCAATAAGAATAAATAATTATGACCATTATGTGGCCATGAGGCTATGAAGGACATTCAAAGTTGAATTATCCTTATTTTATAATGAATAGTCATGTGAATAAATAAATATAATTTATATAAAGTAGTATCACTAGTTTATTATATATAATTGATATCAATTCCTTATACTTGTTGTATGTCCCACAATCATTGCGAATTGTTACTTATATACTAATAGTATAGTGTAAGTTTTATTATGACAATATGAATTTTGCTGTTTAAAGAACATAATTTAAAAATTATTATATGTTAAATGAAAATTACTGAGATACATGGGAAACATTTAAATTATTAACCTAGACTCTTGTTTCCTACACCAAGTTCCAACACAGTAGGATTAGAGGATTTATTGATGAATAAATTACAAATATTAAATAACTCATTGTATTTTTTTGAATGAATTTATATAAAAGTAAAATTAGGATATAGATTATGTTTCAATGATGTCTGGTTGAGGGAATCCCAATATTTATGATGATGTTTACTTTTTGGTTGAATGAACATGATATTTTAAAGTAAATATAAATGGGGATCATAGTGTTTGAAATTATATAATTATTTTAGGTATACCAAATCTTTTATTTATCCAATAAATTTAGTGTAAGATATATATTTACAAATCTATAAGTAAAACTTGTGAAGATACCTCAATATATATTATGGATAAAAGGAGAAAAATGAATGTATAAATTTTGAAAATATGAACCCTTTTAATTCTTTTGATAAAGGGTGTATGGGAAATATAAATAAAGTCTATATTTTTTGAGGATTTGAGATTGAAATTCAAATGTGGATAGATTATACCCATCATTATGGTTTATAGATTTCATGGTACTATTGTCAATAAAAATCCAATGGATGGGATTGTTGAAACCAAGTGGATTTCTGCTTTATTTGTTTACAATCACTGGTGATAAAAAAAAAATTTCATTGATTAGAAGTTAATAACTAGTAGTGGATTACCCGAAGTAAAAATTAAAAAATATTTTTCGAAGTTGATGTCAAAGTGAGGTTTTATAATTATCTTTATGAAATAGAAGTAAAATTTTTCTTCTAGAATTCAATATTTCATTTAAAAAACATTGAAATTGTTAGAAGGTTTTCTCCCAAATGTTAACACTAAAGGTTTTGAAAATTAAAAGTTTGGATGGTGGAATGATATATTTTATGGAGATATATATAAATTTTAAATTTTTAATGATAAGTATGGTTTATATATACCTAGTTAAGTTTTTTCATTTTCCATGTTAATATAAAAAAGAGAAAAGTTTGAGAACTTCACCCTTTAAACCCAAGTGTAATATTAACCATATACATGTGGGTGAAATTTCAAAAAATGAGGATTATTTTACAATACAATGGGATATACAATATTCCGAGATTATAGATAATTAAAAGAAGGAATAAAAGCCTTCTTATATACCTATGATATGTTGAGAAGTTTTTGATATTTTTCATTCTAGAATAATGGATAAGTCCTTCGGATGTATGAATTTTATTTAGGATGCATCATGTTTTTATTTGGTATATGGATATTTTTTCTATACTAATTTGTGTTGATGATTTGCTTATATTGTAGAAATACTCATTATGTATGATAGATCAAGACATTACTTTTCTGGTGAAAAATATGTATTTG
Source organism: Viscum album (assembly GCA_963277665.1). Lineage (NCBI taxonomy): Eukaryota > Viridiplantae > Streptophyta > Magnoliopsida > Santalales > Viscaceae > Viscum > Viscum album. The sequence continues at coordinate 304,594,008 of OY728144.1, forward strand.
TAGATTACATCTTCGAGAGGTTGGATAATTTAATTTCACGAAATAAATTGAGATTTGTAAATTTTAGGAAAGGCGGTTCTCTTGGAATTTTCGTAATAATGGTATTCAGATACAAAAAAATTGGGGAAACTATTTCTGTCCTAAAATAGTATATAGTGTTTCAATATAGATATTTACATTTGGGAATTAATTAGGATTATATATGCCATGGTAGATGTTTTGTGGATCCCAAGAATGTTTTAAAATTAGTAAAGTCTTCATACAAGGATTAATTTGCTAGATTAACTAATCTTATAATAATAGTCTTGGAGGAATCCAATTTTGGAAGGAAAACTAACAATTTGATAATCCACTCACTATGGAAGATCATGTTTTTTTATATAATCACTATATAAAATGGGATAGAACATCATGTGTAACACCCTAAAATTTTAAAATATGATTATAAATTATAATACCTTGTTTGATATCTTAAATTACATACAACACTAAACTAAAATGATTCTCGTCATATTAAAATAGAACATTATGATATATAATTCTAGTAATCAATTTTCATACTAACATTGTATTATTTTATTTTAATGAATAAAATTTCATGATTATTAATTAAATATATAATTTTTTTATAAAACAAATTGACGATAAAATTGGGATATTTATCAAAGTATATTCTTACATGTGTTTTTATTTTAATAAAATTATTTCTTTTAAAGTACATAAATGTATGAATTAATAAATTAACAGTGCATTGATTGTAAATTGATATGAATTTTGATTAACAACACATAATGATTAAAAAGATTATTTTTCCTATAAAATATGTTTTTCTTTATATTTATAATTTTTATTTAAAATGTAAAATCCTTAGTATTTTAAATTTCAAATTGATAAAATTTAATTCATTTTTGATATCAACATATAGAATTTAGCTTAGGGTTATTTTTGGGAATTTTATAAAATGGTTGATTTATGAGCTGATAGTAAAAATATAGATTGTATAAATACTGTTTGTTTTATGAAATTGTCATGATATTATAAGGAGTTAAATGTTTATTAAAAAAACTTTATAGAGATAGAATAAATAATAATAACAAGAATTATTTTAAAAAATATACCATTGAAATTATAATTCTATGTTAGACATTTTGGAAATCCATGAAATGTTTACACTCAAATAAAAACTATTTTTGTTAATTTATATTAATAATTTATTAAAAACAAACCTTTTGTTTTTGGTGTTTTTTGAAAGTTGAATAAATATCATATAATTAAGAATCATATTAATTTAATTTTATGCAACATTAAACATTATATTTCTATAATATAATATTTATTCTTAAAAGGGAATTTTTTCTAAAAATAGTTTTTGTTGCATTTTGAAAACTTATATTAAAAGTAATTTTTATCATCATTAGAAATTGAATCTTATAAAATGGATTTAATATTTGGGATCATAATTTTATACGTTTTTAATGAATTCAATTTAATTTTTAGTCCTAATAAATAGTTATCATGCTAAAAATTTTGTCACCATACTAAGAGTTGAAAGGGTTGATGAGGGGGTTAAACTAAGTGATATGGATTCAAATATCACTAAAATTTGTATAAATTTGATTGGTTTAGTTTATTCTTACATTAAAGTATTTTATCATTTAAACTTAATACATTTTATCCATATTCCTTGAGAATGAGATTTCTTATTTTTAAACGTATTTGATATATACAAGATTGCCTCTCCTCTCGCTTATAAAAGGATACCTACTCTTATCACTTATCCACACCACTTGAACACAATATATCATTATATATCTACCAAAATACATTCCCAACACTCTTTTAAAATACCTAGAGGTTATATTATTCCCAAAAACCCCATCCATGAATCTTTAAGGTGTGTTTCAATGGTGATTATCCAAGGAAGAGGTGTATGTTTTTAGCAAGATTTTTCAAGATTCATTCTTATTAAAAATCAATAAAATATTCTATAACCATATTTAAATCACAAAATAATTATTTTAGATATACTTAAACGTTATTATTTTAATTTTACTACAATTTTATATCTCTTTTCCATGTAATTAATACTAAAAAAGCAGCTCATGCCCACATAAGGACACCCGCCTCCACAAAATGATTTATTTCTTTTTTAATCATCACCTATCATGGATATTTCTACAGATTTATTTAATTAATATATATATATATATATTAAATAATTATAGTTCTGTAATAAAAATCATTTTTACCTTACTTTATATCAATCTATTGAAATATTAAAACATCAATCGCATATACAGGAAAACTACCACCTCTATAAAGGGTTGTAATTCATTTTTAACCATTGACATAAATGTATTATTCTAAAAAACTATTTTATGAGTAAATGTGATATTACGGAGTAATATATTTCCTTAAAATTATCACTTTATGTTAAAAATAACAATCAATAACCAAAAAAAGTAACTCGTTGATAATAATAAATCACCCAGAAAAAAATTGTCCCCAATTTCATCTTAAAAATGTTTTATCAAATAATTTCATGGAATTAAATTATAAATATATTAATAAAAATTTAAAATATATTCTTGTACTGTAAATAATCTGGGTTTGATAAAAGTTTTATTAAATAATGGGGTCTGACAACACATTCACAAAACATATTGGAAATAACTGAAATTTTTAACATCTGATGATGAAAATAAAACTTAAATAACTAATAAAAGTTTAGTAAATATTTTTATAGAATAATATAAAATGATATTGATATGAATAGGGTTATGAAATATTTCATTAGGATAATTATTTTTATTATACAGGTGTTTAAAATGTGTTCGAGCAAGAAAGAATCTATGGTAAGGGTTTCTCACCTAAAACATCATTCTTTCATATATGTCTTGAAGTATAAGCCTATTTACATTATATAGTTTATATGAAACTTGTTTGAAATAATATATAATGATACAATATTTAAATTTTTTATCAATATTTCCATTTCATTTTTGATATTTCATTAGTTTTTTATTCTAATATAATAAAATATCTAAGTGTTCTTAGTCACAATTTTGATTCATTAAGGCATGTTTTATATTACACTAATTATTTTATTTTAAATGGTCAACATAATTCCCCACGAATAAATTTTAATAAAATAATAAATTTAATTCATTATATTTACAAAATCATATATTGTTCTAACTTTCTAGGTTATTTTATTCTAATGGTACAAAATTAATAAGGGTTTATGTTTCAATATCACTATTAAACAAAATTTATTATCATTGGATATTCATTGGTGGTATTATATGTTATTTATATATAAATAAAAACTATTTTCATCTCAAATGGTATTTTTTTGGGTTCAAAAGTATTATTTCCAATTTTCATCCATTTGATACTCATAAATACCAAAATAATATTTTCATTAAAAGTCGACCTTATTTTTCTTTTTTGATCAAGAATATTTCTTTTTTCTACCCATGTTATAAAAATTATTTTTGGATATTTTCATCTACTTTTAAATGATTGATAAAGGTATTTTAATACTAAATTCTCCTTTATTGAAAAAATTATGATATTTTGTTATCATTTTACAAACAGATCATTTTTACTTCATTAATAAAGTAAGAATAGAATTATTTATTAATGTTTATGAAATGAACATATTTTACAATTTTTAGGTCCTTTAAATATTATCAATAATAGGTTACATGTTTCCATATTTTTTTAATGAAAATACAAAGTCCATTATTCAGATAAATTTTCATTTTTTTATTGTTTTAAAAAAAGGGGATATTATTTTCTCAATAATAATTCAAATGGGGTTTCATTTTGTTCATATAAATAATGTGACAGGCCGTAAGACACTCTACTAGGCATGAGTCTATATCACCACATGACCTATTGTATGCCTCATCATATGCCAAAGGTTGTTACTAGTACTGGGGGGCTATGGTGGTACTATTTTAAGACTATACCCCATGTATCATAGTATTAATAACTTTTTAAATAAATAAAATATCAAACACATCCATCACATTAGAGTATTCTTATAAAAATGTATTAGAAACATGTGATTAACAAATGATAATTTTTAATAAAAGAATACAATATTTATCACACACTATGTCGACTAAATATATAAATTGTACATAATAAATGAAATACCGGAATATAATATCGATCACCCACTGAGTTGACCACATATATAGAGGGAACATAAGAATTAAAACAAAAAAAGTGTCTACCACATAACCAAGACATAGCTCACCCCATGCTCTATGTAAATTCTCGAGCTATCTCACTCGATCATTTCTACACACATCCCAACCAAAAGCTATAACAAGTGATTCCTTCCTAAGTACCAAAGTGTAATAGAACCCGAAGAAGGATGTGAGTAAAAACATCAATAATGAACTACCAACATAGACCCATACGTATTTGAATTGTAATTATCTATAAATATTAAATGATTTTAATAATAAATAAAATAAAAATGGTAACATAAATAAATAAATAAATAATTCATCATTAATCCTCGGGTTCATGATATCGATCTATTATACATGCAACATCTAGAACTAGAATTTATCTATGATTGTCATAATATTATGACATCCTACTAATTTGAAAATTAAAACCCTGATAAGTTCATCATGGGTGATCCACAGTATAATGAAAACCCACTAATCCCTAGGGGTGACCTTGGGTGATATAAGTAATCTAGAAATATTGTTTGGCCTATGGGGTATCGCACTTGGAATTCCAAATCATCTGGCTCCAAGATGATCCCAAGACAGTAATCCTAGATGATCAATAAATATCAAGTAAAATTTGTTTAAACCATGATGTATTATCCCTGACCTTCCAATATACTCAGATTAGTTTTAAACCCAATGGGTATCAACCTAGGATTTCCCAAATATCAATCATTTTCATTGAACCATTGAATGTAATTTTGAGTATTCCATTGTCATTATGAATTATGGTCACATCCAAGGAGATCATATATGGAATACAAAATATATTAATATATCTTAGAGGGAAAAACTTTCTCCTATGTCAACTCATCAGGGATGAACATCTTCATAATCCCATATCACACCACAATTTCGGTCTCCCAAGGGAACATCCAATAAAGGTCACTATAACCATTAAAGAATATCATCATCATTATGTGTTAGAGTATTACACCCATGATCATAAATACCTATTTTGAAATTACCTAACATTCGGGTTAACAACCTCTTGGGGAAAGCTAATAGGGTCCCCTTGGTCACATCATGGATAGGGAAATCTTTATGGGTCCACTTATCTACACTCATAAAGAACTTTTATTTTATTTAATTAAAGTAATAGGGGAGGGGCCAAGGCCACGGGAAAGATGAGGGAGAGCTACAAAAGTCTAAAATAGTAATGTCTGAGTTGAGCCCCTTTGAAAAAACTCATAACCTCATAGGGGAAATCAACCAAAGTAGAAAAACACTAAATGGGTTAACTTAGTAAGGCCATGGAGGCAAGATAGTCATGAAATTTGTTACCCTCTCGCCAAATATGGATGATATCCAAGAAATCATTGATGAGACTCATGCACTTACAGATATGATAAAAAATAGTCCAAGGAGTAGTAAAATGAACCAGTAAAAATGACTAGGGGATTTTGGAATCTAAATTAATAGCCACCACATTAATAATGAACCGAATATAAATAACAAGACCGTCAAGAATCAACCACGCCCCAGCTTGGAGGGAATCGCTAGGGAAAAAGTAAACTGAAAAGTCAAGGATGAAACTACCCATCATATCATGAACAAAGAAATGTTGTGAATTATTCCCATACAATAGGAACCATAATAATTAATATTAAGTCTATGATATAGAGGATGTATCAGACCCATTGAACTTGGGGACATACGAAGAGGAGGGAAGCATTGGCCCATTGCGCATGATACTCCTGAGAGATGGGGAATCATTTTTGGAATTAGAGAGATGTAAATGATCTAGAAACATACTCTTGATCATACAGAATATGGCCAATGGTGTGCCTGGGGAATCCGAATATTGACCAGATTTCCTCACCTACCAAATATACCAAATTCTCATGATAAAGATAAGTGCCCACACCTTGTTCTTTAAATAGTTCTCCTTTACTCCATTAAGCCTCATAAAAAAGAATAAATTTCCTAAGGAAGGATTTCATGGTAGGGAAGTGAAATTTCCATAAGCGATCCTTGTCACGTGAGCCCAATTTCTAGAAAAAAACGGGTGTTCCATTGAATCTTCAATAGAATTATCACATTAGTGGAAGTCCAACTCCATTCTGATGCCAAGATGATTAATGTGCTAATTGATATGAATGGATATATTATGGATATTCCATATAGAGATGTACATCTTAGAATATATTTCCTTACACTAGAGGGAATTTGTCAACCTATCTTGGTCAAAAGGGGGAGATTGAAGATAACAAAGATCCTTCCCCGAAAAAAATTATAGATGTTGAACTAGAAAATATTCATCCATTATAGTCTCCATTAAGATATATAATATTGAAAAGTCTACATTAGACATTTTTTAGGATAGACTGAGTGAAATCCAGGTAACACATAGCTTATTTTAAGTTCATATTGGGGGGGTCATACACTTAGGGAAACCCAACACAACTCTATCCCAATTTGAAAACCAAAAACTGATGTCATCTCTTCTGACAATCCATTCGATGTAGCTCTAGAGGTGATCAATATACGATTGGATCATAATCCACATGGGTGAGGGATTTCTGGTCAGGTCCATATTATTATCATACATATTTTTCATTAACCTTAAACACAATAAGTGGAATTCGGAAATATACCACACCAATTTCACATGCATATCTTGCATCTCGTTGGACACCCTTTTAACCATGATATCCCCTTTAGATATGGGTTGTGCCATCCTTGAACAAGATGACTAGTGAAGATTTCCATCTGATTGATCATCCCATATGAAGACCGCAATCATGTCCCCAATTCCATAAATTACTTCATTAGGAAACTTGGTAGAAGAAAGAGTGTTCATAGGTATATAAGTGAGGAAAATATTGACCAAAGTACTGCGACCACTGTGATAAAGGAAGAATATCTTCAAATTGTTAATATGCCTTGTAATTTTTTTTGAATAACTTGTTGAAGTGGTGGATATGAAATCCATAAGGGGATATAGGGTAACCATTGTAGTCTATTGGGAAGCTATGTATGTGCATTACCATAGTTCGTTCCAGGTTTTGAATACACCTTTCGATACACCTAGAGGGGATGTCAATACTAATCTTCTCATGGTGACTCAACAGCCCAATCTACATATAGTACTCCTCAAGGATTTCATTAATGTCATGAAGTGACATATTACCCCCATTGAGAAAAAGAATGGCATCATCTATACACATTTGGTGAGAATCTATATTAAAAATTATATTACACTGATAATGGAGGATGTTTCCAATTTGGAGACATCAGTTTATATATTGACTTATGGAATCCTACATTAAGATGAACAAGATGGGAGTGATTGGGTCACCTTTCCTTAGACCTTGGGAATATTTAAATAATCCACACTATTTTCCCATGAAACAAATAATGAACCACAGGGAGCTGAAGCACCTGGAAAGAAGATATGCGGCCCATGTTGAGAAGCCCATGCATGAGAGGATTTGTAGTATAAAGTTCCATTTAATAATTTCTTAGGCTTTATACCTATCGATCTTAATGACCACTTTAGATCATGTTTGCTCCTGGTTGATATCCGTTAACTTCTCATGAGCCTAGCCAATCTCCCCCTGGATTGATCTGCCTTTAATAAAGCCATGATGTTCTTTAGAAACCAATGAAAGAGGGTCCACTTATCTAAAACACACATCTCGAGTGAACAACCACCACTCAAAGGGAATATCATTCCTGTGAAATGGGAAGCCACATTGAGGCCTCACTAGAAACCTAGAAAAGGCCTTAATGACACCTCTCTAAAGAGGTTCAAGGCCTTTTCTATACAGTAGTCACCTCAAGGTGAGTTTGGACACCTGACCTACTCATCCAACTCATAATGGTCTGCCTACCCATATCATCAAGACTTAGTGGAGTCATAATCCTAAGGCATGGGTCACTCAATTATCCAACAGTCCCTAAGGAATCACACATTTACAAACTCAATGATTTCTATCTTAGATTATCAGAAACTTCATCCTAGAGATCTCTAGGGTATCCTACTACTAGGTTCTCTAAATTACATTCATCAACATTAATAGACAACCCCCATGGGGTTTCAATTTACAATGAAACATATAATATATCTATCCCTCTATCATTGAAAACTATGGAAACCAAGCCAGTGTAAAAGGGTCTAACATGGACATTGGAAGTTTATCTTATTCATATACATTTAAATTAATTCAATTAAAAATAATTAATTATAAATCCAACTACCTTCCAATGTATTTGGAAACAAATATCACATTCCATGTTAAAATTTAAATAAACATTAGGGGTAGGTACATATGAGCACCTACATCATGCATGCTTTTTCCTATTTAACCCTCAGCCTAACCACTCACAAAACAAGCTCTCCCAAGTCATGTTATTGACCATACTACCAACCGGTATACTAACTCAATACATACAACATAAATATTTAATTTCAAACTACTAAATTTTTTTATTTCATTTAAACCAATATATAATAATCTATTAACAACTCACTAAACATAATTACATCACTAAAACTATAGGTAATTTTGTATGGTATGCACCCTATATGAACTTGATCCAACAATATTGAATATATCTATTTATATCATCGACCCAATGAACAATTTTATCCAAAATATGAAAATTTTATTTTGAAACCCACACTATGACATACCTTCACCAAAAAGAATTGTGAAAGCATGAAAAACTTGTCTAGGATTATCCTTTACGTAAGATGGGAAGATTCCCCATCAATCAGAGTGATTTCCACTATGCTCTAATGGAAATCACCAAAACCCGAAAACAAAATCAACCAAATTAGGGAAAAAGGAGTGAAGGAAGTGAAAAGGGAATATATTACGTTGAATCTATAAGAAAGACAACTATGAATAACCCTAAATCTAGGGTAAATGATAGGGGAGGGGTGATAGTTCTCCCCTATGTCACATGTTACATCAACCCAAAACAATAGGGGGTGAGGAGAGAGCCTCTTTTCAATTAAACAAATCGCCAAATATAATTTCTTGTTGTCATAAAATATGACACACCATGAATCACCCTAGACTTGTAGATTCCCCCTAACCCAAACATTCATTGCACAAACCATTTGGTAACTCCATAAAAGGTTTGTTTCTTTAAAACCATAGAAGCCCAATCATCCTTCATTCCTTAAAGGTCTTCCAGAACCCCTAGTTATCACCAAATCATTCAACCCTATACTTATATGAGACCATCCACTAACCCAAAATTCAAATACCTAAATAATTTTTCATTAGTCTATACATGTGTTAATATAATATCCCCACTATAAAACTTCTCATTCAAATGAATTCCAATTGAACATTGAACTAAAAACTGGACCTATTTGAGTCCCCAAAACATGAACAATTCATTGTGTTCTACTTTGGAATTCTAAATGAAATTCTTTTGGAAAACACTAAACATGATGAACACAATTCACCAAAACCTGATCCACCACTTATAGACATCACCTAAGCAACATGATTGTTCTACAAAATGCACATCATTTACAGGACGCCACAGATTCATCAAACTTTTCACCCGAATTATTATGCTTCACATTAAAATTTATAACTCATAATGATCTATTCGGATCCATGGTGCTCCCCACCATCAGAATATCCAACCAAAAACTCTTCCTACATAAGTCTAATGAACATAAAATCCTTTCACACTTGATGCATATAATGTAACATTGGATCAATATTATACCACTAATAGAGAGGAGGGGTTGAATCTGTGTTCACTTTTAATATTAATAGAATGTTTCTTAAATTCGTAATGAACCTATTCTTAATTTTTGAAGACTTTTTTGAGTTATGATCAACCAATATATATATATATCAACCTAACTATTAGTTTGTAAAAAATATAATGATAGATCAATGAACATTATTTACAAGGTTCCATACAAATATATAATCATTTCCTTGTTGTTTATTCACCCCCCCCCCCAACAGGATTATTTTACTAATATTATCATAAATTTAAAGACACATAAATTAATTGGTTTTACACCCCAGTAATTATTCCCCTGAATAGCCTGATATCTATCCCCTAGAAATAAATTATTCTAACAAATTTGGATATACACCCCTACTATCCTAACTATAGACTCCTTCTTCATTACTGGTTATAACCCTAGACAACTATCCATTTTAGTAAATGATTGGACCCCCTCAATCTACGAGATCATTTCATCTTCATTTCTAATCCACTATAGAAAGATCATTACTTCATTTATAAGAAGGTTGGATCAACATTACCTATATATAATATTTATTATCTTCAATAACTCTCTTATGATTCTGATGTCCTTAAAATGTTTTCTTGATATTGGATATTCGTAGATATGATCAAATGAAAATTTTCAAAACAATTTCCAAAAAAAATCCATAGAAATTTTCATATGATGAATATGTCCATTATGACCCTATATCTAATGAATCCAACAAGTTGGTCTCTATATGATGCTTCTCATTACGCTTCAGTCTGACATGACCTATTAGATTCACACCCATCTGATTTACCTAGTATGATTCTTATGTCTTGAATGATGTATCTTCATTCTAGTGCGATTTCTTATTCAACTACTACTTCATCTATTGGATCTTTTTCACAGATCCTACATTCAATTATATCTTCCTCAATAGATTAATAACCTTGTCAACTTCTCCCAATGATATTCTTCTTTGACCGATAGAACTTCGTTCAATAAAATTTCTTCAATAAAGTCAGAATTTGATAAAATATCTCTTGTAAAAAAATCCCCTAACCATTCCACATATACACATGTATAGAAATAGTATGAACTTTATGTTCTCACCATTAAATTGGTTTTTACTTGAGGAAAATCCAAGGAACTCAAATAAATGGTCATTCTTGACTAAAATTCAATAGTTACATTTCTTATGCCTAATTATTTTTCTAGATGCTTGTATACTATTTTAGAACATTATTGATGGTACACCTTTAGGATTATCTATCTAATAGACCTCCATTCAGTTTCCCTTTGTTAAAAAACCTCCATATGTTATGATCAATATTTGAGTGTCTGATGAAATCTCATGTCTCATTCTGTTGGATCATTACTTGCTCTACAGACAATACACATCACATGAAAACTATGAATGATGACTCAAAAATACATTGTTTAATCATATTTTTGATATTAAATTGGGTCCTTACATGATTATAAGATCATTTATCTGATGACATCTTATACCTCATTCCTATATTTTCTTATCTGATGAAACACAAATTCATTACAAAATATGTGATTCCTTCTCTAATTAGAGTGCCTCTAAATTCCATTATTTTTCAAATAAAAAATATCTATATACCGGATTTCTCATGTGTCTATCCTATGGATCATCTTTAACCATTTAAGCATCATAAATTTCTCCATCCAGTTCCCCCACACATATTTACTTTATCCAATATTTTTGATAAATTACCGTATATCAATACTTATAATACATTTCTTATGATAGATATATTGATGACCATCCTTCCGATGGAATGTTTTATAGGTACAATTCAATATTTATAAATCATACCTCTTTTCAGTTACATTTTTCCATATGTCTGATCAGACTATAAAACAGCCTAAAAAATGTCCAATTCGATATCTCTATGTTGACCTTTTTACCACCACATGATCTAGGAATTTTCTAACATTATACTCATCTATTTTACTGATAAAAAAAGGCATAAAAATATGTCTTGGATGATGCTAAATTTAATGATTTTAGGAAAATGAATAATATATTATCATAATATGAATTTGTAATAATGTTTCCAAATATAGTTTATTAAAAATTGTTACACACCTTAAGGGTCATTGAAACACCTCATATGGAAAAATCCATAACTTCCATAAGGTATGTTTCCCACACAACTTTAAAAAAAATCTATCAACATTATCTTAAAATAAAAATTGACACAATGATAATAAAGGAAAACAATACAATTTTCCACAATAATATCCTCATTTATTTCTTGTCAATATCCAGATAAAAATTAATCACATTTGATGTTAATATGATTCCTCAATACATTATTTATGATTTTTAAATTCCCACAATATTACTTCTCCCATTAATGAGAATAAAATAAAATGGGCAGTATAAGGTATATGTAAAATAACATTTATTTATCTTAAAAACTTGATAATTTTCATTGAGGGAAAATAAGAATCACATGAGTTTCTTAATAAATACCCTTTAAATAAAAATCTCTTAGTCTATATGGGTTAACCAAGTGTAGAAAACAAAACATTATAATCATAGTGGTTAATATTGTCCATTAAAAATATTTTATATAATACTCTCCTCACGATTCTTCCCACATCATTATATTATGGGGAATATGAGTATGTTTGTTATGATAAATCCTAGACCCATATTAAGAAATATATCAAAATAGTGAATCTGTATAAAATAAATTACCTCAATATCACAGATTTATTAACATCATTCCATTACATTGAATGTATGATACAAATACCATAGCTTTATATTTTCTGCCCCTCAAGTGTGGTAATCCATTATTCTTTATGGTGTTAACAATTTTACACTATAAACATCTATTCATTATATAAAAGTTTCTACAATACATATCCAACTTCCTTATATACACTTGAATTATGTACAATTTTGTACAAATAAAAACTATAAAAATAATAAATAACCTCAATGTTCCTTATATGTCATGTTTAGACTCAGAATATTTTATCTATCTCAAATTATTATTTTTATTTTTATTTTCACCGGACATAATACATTTCATATCATTTATAGAATTATAAATTTATGTATTAATGATCTCTTCATATTTAATAACCAATTTTCTACCTTTAGTTTGTTATATCGTTTTCATGCTCTCCTCTTGGGATGGTAAGATGGGCATACATGTTTTTTGCAACATGCCCATATGTCTCATACCTCTTGTATTTATTTTTTTCTTTCTAACCCTAAAACTATTGGTTAATGTTTTTAAACCATGTTATCATTTTATAAAACATTTTTATTCCCCTATTATTTTCTGTACTTTTTTGATTCCTCTATATTTATATACATGGATATTTGATTTGGCCTAATAATTAAGAATTCCATCTTTCCCAACTCAAATTTCTTGTATTAATTTCTTTTGCAAAAAATTTATTTTGTTTAGTTTTTTTCTATCTTGATGTTTTTACATTCTTCAATATAATACATTTTTTATCATCATCATATTATTTCTAATTTGTGTCATTCTCTATTAATTTTGACTTCCATTTGATTTATACATCTTTCCTAATAGTGTTTTTATACAAACATGACTATTATATGTGCCTAAAATTTTTAAAATGCTACTAGTGATTCTAAATATTAATCTATCACATTGATAGTATAACTAATATTAATTTTTTATTTGTTTATTTTTACAAACTATAGGAATCTTTGTTTAGGGAGATACTTTCCTCAATATTCCACTCCATCTTAGTTAGAGATGATACCTCACAAGAAATAATTTTTTAACCGTTATTTTTTTTCTAATAGCATATATAATGATATTTTTTTACAATAGAAACAATAACTTAATATGTTACATTTATTCACCAGCTTGAGAATATAAACCTTTAACCTCAACTAAATTTATAAAGTCTTAGCTTATATTTTATAACTAACATTTTTTGTAAGAGACACTGATTTTGTTTCTAAAAAAAATTATTATTTCCCAAAAAAAATTCATTATGAAAATTTACCATCATCAAAAATTTAAATATCTTGAACTTATACAACTTACATTCTTATCCATGTGTTTTTTAATCCCTGTTTTAATCACTCTGTCGTGCTCATGATTCTTAATATATATTCAATTATCTCTCAAGATTAGATAAATTACAATTTCCATGTTCTAATCACATTAAGGTTTATCTCCACATTTTTTATTCACTCACAATTCTAAAAATTTATATCAAAAACTTCATTTTTAAAATTCTTCCTTTTATTTTTGAGGTTTTTATTTGGCTAATGTTGTACATCCAAACTTTCTTTTAGAATCCACTAATGTTATGTAAAATCATCACAATAATCATCATTATATTCTAAAACACTTAACTTTCCTACATGGTATAATAATTTAATCTGATAATCCAAATCATTACTTGATGAATAATCATCCTACTCACTTAAGGTCAAAAAAATTTCATTTTTTGTAATTAAAAACTTGAAATTATTCTACTTATATTCCATATAATTTTTATCTTCTTCTTCTATCATTATTAATTCCTTCTTCTAAAAATTATTTATCATCATGATTCCCCTTTAAAAAATCCATTCAATATTAATTATTCCCTATCCTAGTTCATAAAGATTATTTGTTTCCATACCTCATATGTCACAATAATGTTAATAAGTTTTTCAATAGATAAATATTTATGATATTTTAATTATGAAACTTTGTAATGAAACCATTCTTCAATGTTTCTTATCACTTCCTGAACGATTGCAGAATCTTCCATCTTCTCACCAAAAACTATGATATTACTGAAAATCACATCAATACATTCTTTATTATCAATCATGACATCTTTAAAAATACCTCTCCTAATTTATGTCTTAGCTTCCTTAACTTTCTCATAACCTTCATAACCATTTTTGACCTTATCCCACATTTTTTATACAATGGAAATCCTATTAAATTTGGGTAAATATTTTTTATAAGATTTATCAACATTGAAATGAGATTGTTTAAATCAACATCAAAATTTCTCTTATCAGATGTTGTCATATAAAACTCATAAATGGAAGGAATACCACTATTACAACATCTCAAACATTATGTCCAGTACATAGAAAATATTAAACATCTTATTCTTATAACTATGATAATTTCTACCATTGAATATAATATAACCCCTATTGTTCAATAAATTAAAATTATATATCCTTAAAATATAGTGGGATCTTTCAAAGGGAACCTAGGTTCTGATACAATTTTAATATACCTTGTATATGTATAGAATCTCTGGTATTGGTGAATTAGTGATCACTTTTTTCCTTCATAAGAAGGTCTCATAACTCTATAATGAATCTTTTCATATCCTAAAAAAAATTATACTTATGATCTACATGTATATATAAATCTCAACATATCGTTTTTGTGAAAAATATAAATATTTATCAATGCATGATATTTAAAAGGTGTATACTCCTTTCAATGATAGTACCACGCCCCCCACAACATTGATTATTTTACTAATATTAATATGATTACAAAAACACAAAAAAATAGTTTCATACCCATGTAATCATTCCACTATCAAAACATTTTTCTACACCCCCCCAGAAAAATGATATTCTTCCAACACTGGTAATCCCCTATAATTGTACTTACTATATGCCATTTCCTAATAGCTCATTATATCGACCAGCTAAGAAGCCTTTTATGTAACTGGTTATACCCCCAACATCAATATATTTTCTTGTTATTTTTTAATTATATTCACTTCTTACACAAGCATGTTGTATCACATTTACATATGTATAATCTTCAATATCCTCAATAACATTATTAAGAGTGTGTTGGGCTTGATACTTACTTCACATCTTGGGATGACATAGATATTGTAATTTTTATTTTTTTGGAAATTAATAGGGAACAAATCCATAGAAATGTTCATTTAATGACTCCATATGGTAATACCCTCTATCTGGATACAACATCTAGTTAGTCTCCATCTAATGCATCTCACTATGACTCATTTTGGTGTGATCAATTTGATGCACCTCTGTTCAATGAACTCATTCTAATTGTTCTCTGTTCGATGAAGAAAGTATGGTATGGTGAACTACCTTCTTCAACTTGATCATCATTCATTGGATTATTAATCCAAGATCCTCTTCTTGATTCAATATTCTTAACTAAGTAGGAACTTAGTCAACTTCTCCCACATTACTTCTTCTTTGATTGATAGAAATCGGCCCTAATACACATTCTTCCATCAAGTTCAAACATGATTAGATATCTCAATACAAAAATCAATGAATAATTACACTTCTCCACACATGAATAATAATAGTATCTACTATATGTACTCCCCATTATATATGTGCACACTCTAAAAAATCATTGGAACTGAAATATATTTTTCCTCTTAGATGAAATTTGATATTTGAGTTTCCCATTCCTTTTTATTTTATTGGATAATTATCCACACATTTGTAACATTCAATAAGATTCTTAAATTTTCTTGATGGATCCCCATTTATTTGAATTTACATAAAACTAGTGTTAAATAACTCTTGTAAACTCCCTTAACCTCAACATGATAAAAAAACATTGAATTTTGTTCCCAACATCATCTTATTAAGGATATTACAATATTTATGTAAATAACCTTAGATATACTCTATCCATTATATTTATATTTACATCCTTCATTAGGATATCTATGTATGATTGTACACCCTCCACATTCTTCATCTGATGGTCCTTAATTCAACTTCCCTTTTTTATTGGAAACCTCAATCTGTTAGGTTTTTCATTTGTTTTTATAATAAAATATTGTATCTATCTCCAATGAATATTTATACTAATATTCATCTATCTCTCTTCATATATATCCTCTAAAATATGAATCCACATGCCTCTATATGATCACTATATCATATCATCTAAGGTCAACACATCATTATAGGATCATCCATCCATTGGTAATGTGTACCTCAGTCTAGGGTTCATTCTTTTGAGGAAACTCATCTTTATCTCAAAAATAATATTCCCTTATATTCTGGGAGTGCCTTTACTTTTAATTATCTATTTACAATACAAATAATCATCTCTTTGATCTTTCATGTGTCTGTAGGATGAATATTTCTCAACCATCACAACATCATAGATTTCTCCATATGGTCATCTACTCATATTTTCTCTCTTTGATAGATTTGAGAAACAATCATATATATAAACATATATTACATGTCCATCTAATGGATTGAATGTTGATCGTCTATCCAATAAAATTTTAAATGGTTGTAACACAATATTTTTATCACTGACCTATATCTGATGACTATGTTCTGTCGGTCTAGTCACATTATGAAACATCATAAAAATAGTCTAACTGATAACTCCATCTTGATACTTTTACTACCACTTGATCTCAAAATTCACTAACCTTATACACAACCTTTTATCCAATAAAAAATAAAAATAAAAACTTTTCATCAATCATGATATTCTTCATGATGTTATGAAATTAGAGAATGGATTATTATCATCCCACATTGTAAGGAATTTTTCCTAATATTGTTATGTAAACCCTAAAAACCCATTAAGAAAAGTTTCTACTCCTCATAAAAATATTTCCAAAACCTCATTAGGAAATTTTTATTGTAAAATATTATCAATATTGTCTCTCAAATTTATCATTAATCTCATATTGACATATTGATAACAAAAGAAACCAAATACACAAAGGTACAATATATCCCAACACAATTACCTTCTACATATATGTAACATAAAAAAATTATCTCTAGTCAGACTACTTCCATCTAACTATACTAAAAAAAATTAGACACATACACCAATGATCCCTCTAAATAATGACACACCTTATCTCTACATTTTAACTAATGACCCCCACACACACAATGGCTCTGTTATTCCCTGAACCACACATCATATTCTCATACATCCTAGTAATTTTCATCTTTAAATGACACATTAATTAAATTTCACAACATGATTTACCCAATGAACCCTACAATGAATATACGTTTTCCCCTAATCCATGTTAAAAAGTAGGGTTTAACTCTGTGGAACATGTCCCAAAACTGGTTCACCCCATGAACCATTCCATGAATTATTATTCAACTCAAAACCCTTAGACAGATCATACCAAAATTATCCCAAGACGGATTCCAACTCACCATCTCATCCAACACCCCAGATAAATATCTAATATGGTATTCATCAATAACAAAATTACATCATATATTATAATACATCAATACCCTAGTGTCACCTCGATCATCTAACGATAGGTTTCATTGCATCTGTGGCCCGATCAATGAAATGTCCATTTAAACTAGATCAAAATTATGGTACCAATTATATGGGTATCATTATCATTACTTTAATAAACCAACACCGATAATTTGTGTCCCACATCCATTCTACCATCGAACATAATGACCAGTGTAACAAACTAACTTATGTATGAGCGTTGATAATAAACATTAATTTAGTTCCAATTCTCAGCACATGGGAATGCCTCTATTCGAATCTATTAAAACTCATAAATAATGAGGAATAAAACCTTTAACATTGCTAAGGATCAACCTCATCAGGATTTATTCAAATAAGCACCTGTCACTCCTCCAAATCTACACTAATTTTCATATCAATACCTATGTGGGCTAATTTCTTGATTTTTTTTAATAAAATTGATGAAATTACATTTTTCACCCAACCATGATGGGAAATATCATTTACTCATTCATATCCTAGTCCACTAGGTACATAAGTTCTATATCAACTATCGTAAGTCCTCATATTTAACACGGTTTCTCAACGATTTACTGTTAAAAAATAACAGAATTTTCTAGTACATGCTGACATGATATCTTTCAATGATAATGGGTATATTCTCCCATATCGACCAATCATAAAACTAAAGTCATCCTTAATGGTTTTATCATAAAAAAATTGGGCATAGGTTCCAAAAACACTAATCATTATCACATTAAATCTAGTATCATCAATCCAGCATCCCCATAATGGCTCCTCTCTAAAACTATACACCTCAACTATGACAAGAATAACCACATTTCAATTCACTCTCTAATGTAATAATAAGACTAAAATAATATTCTAATGCATAAAACATGATTAGAAACAAAAACCAGAGTCAGTGATTCTATATAATCAACTATTACTTCATTCCTAAAAAGATTCAATTCTAAAGGCATGTCAATTCAAGGTGCCTAATCCTAAGAAATCGCATGGAATATATTGTTCCTTTATCTAAAACCCCTTTAGTGGTGTTAATATTCATATAATATCCTTTATCACATGTTTCCCTCATAAAATAGTAGGAGATGACTCACTAAAGACTGAGTCTAATATATGGGTCACTATGTGATTTTCCCGCTTAGGAATCATAGCTCATCAGTCATCATTTTTATAAAAAACACATCTCTAAACAATCAATGTAAAATAACCATAAACAAGTGGTTTTTTAGATAGAATTTTATCCCATGATATATGGTAAAACACTATATACACTATTACTAGAACAGTAACTAAAATAATTATGTTATAATAACCCACATGGGGTCTAATGCTAAGGCATCATGTCCTTGTACCGAATAACTCTTAGATACACATCTTCTGTGAGAATTTTTATATTAGATATCTCCCTTGAGTATTTGTTTACACCTCATAGTTGTAAACCTATAATTTACATCAACCAAATGATTATCTGAATCATAGGAACCATTATCACATGGTTTTGTTATGTTTAGTGTCATTCCGAACTATAGGAGAAAACACCATATAAGTTATAACTAACAGATTAAGTAACTGAACCAGTTAAAAAAAGTACCCACTAGGGTATTCTCACTAACATACCATGTTTAATTATCTTATGGTGTCAATTAACCACTTGTGTGCCTGGTACATCACTTGTGTACTCATTATTGAGCATTTATATATAGATCCACATGCCCTTTAGTCAGAAATGAACACTAATAAAATATTTTACAACTGAGTATAATTCCACAAAGATCTTATTTGAGAAAACATCATATGAGATGTTATTGGAAATTTAAACAATAAAACCATATTCATTAGTAATATAATCACATGCAATAAGGACATCATGTCATGTTATTATTATAAAAAAATCAGGATTCACAAGTTCCGTCTTTCATCTATAATCCAAGAACCAAATAAAAAGTAACTATATTTTTTCTAATGGTCTTTGAGCTATAAATATATCATAAGTAATAAATATAAAACATCATTTCCATCACATGAAGTGAAAATAATATAAAATTATAACATCACATATCAAGACCAAGTATCCCATAACAAATAACATGGAATTACAAACATAATTGGTGTTCATGATACAATAACCACATTTATGTCTCAAGATCCAACACATTATTGGTAATGTGTTGATCCAAAAATTTCATTAATTTCTCAGTGTTTTTTATGCAAAATAAAAACTAAATTTTGTTTCACTAATGAATTTTATTTAAGTGGATTTAAGGTTTATATTAATGTAGATTAAATATAATTGATTTGTTCTTTATAATGTATTTAGAACATTTTAGTAGAGTCTCGAATAACTATTCATAACCCTATGCATGAAGTGAATGTTAGGAACATGAACCCTACTTTTGAAAGGATCACTACATTTTGAACCCTTTGTTCCAACTAAACATATGGATTGTGAACCATACCTTTATGAATAACCTTTGATTGGGTTATTTAGTGTATGTTTCATCTACCCAACTTTTGAAATCCACTCAATTTTGAAAACTGTACTTCGAAAGATTAACACTATGCAGTGTAACCCTAAGTTTTACTCATTCATCTATGATATTTGAATTATCGATTATTTTTCCATGATTTATAAAATGGGTTTATCTGGGTAAATATCTAATTGATAATTTTTAAATATTTATTCAAAGGCCATTATTCAATAGATTTAATCATTAATTTTTCCAAAGGAAGATATTATTTTATCTGGGAATTGAAATTATAAATTAAAAATTGATGTGTGTTTTAAAGATTATCATTTATCAGGTGATTGTATATATCTGATTGACCTGAATTAAATTATTCTTATTTTTAAATACCTATAGTTGGATATTATTAATGATGATGACATTTATAGTTATATAATGAGATACAATATTATATATATATGTTTTAATCTGATTATAATTTTGTGTTATTTCTATTATAACCTTGTTGGTATTTTTCTACAGTTATTCAAATATATTTTTAAGAAATATATGGACTAATATTAATGTGGTTTGAATGAATTTTCAAGGTAGTTTTAAAATTTTCAATGATACTATTATTTTTCGGAGTTTATATTAGATTATATTTTCAAATAATTTTTAATATTAATCTTTGAAGATTATTTTCTAATTCAGCTTGTTGTTATGATATTATAGGAGATATTTTTTGAAGCCATTGACTATTTTTATTTTGAATATCTGATAGAGGAGGATCCATTTCAACTGTTGAAATATTTTTATTCATTAAATATATATATTTCCTTGGAAGGATAAGAATATAGAATATGTGAATAATTTGAAAAATTTTATAATAATAATGTGATGTAATAATTTTATTCTAATTTTTTATCTTTAAGAAGAGATAAAAGAATTTTATGTACATCAGAATTCAATATCAGGGAAAATAAGAGGAAATGATAAACATCATTGTTTATTCCATTGTTTTTTTAAAATAAGTATAATTTTCATGACATTGAATAACTATTTTATGATGTGTTCTTTACTAAATATCGTATATATCTTTCAGTTTCTTCCACAACTATGTGCAAAATTTATTTCAAAAATCTATAACTCAACTATTTATACTAATGTTTTTACTACATGTACGTATTCATATTGAAGTTTCATCTTCTCATATTAGGCTATGGATAATGATGTTCCCTATAAAAGAACATGAAAGCCCTATAAAATTCTTGGTGTGAGGTGTCGACTACCTGCACTCGGTTATAGAGGTCCCTAAAAAAGGACATGTATATTGAAAATCACCAAGGTCACATAAATAACATTTTTGGAATGGAATAGAAGATTTTTATACCTTTAACCAATATACATAATCATATTCTACTTAATAATTTATTTAATCTTCACTTATAAATCATCCCTACTAGAGAAATAAAGAATCACTTTAATTCAAGAGGGACATTATAAATTTTTCATGATTTTTAAGAGGAAATAATTCATCTCCTACTATTGTGTCTTAATTATCATTATTCCAATGCCAAATTTAGAATAAGAGGTTAGGATCTAATGGATATATGTCTTTTGGATCTATAAAAACTGATTTAATGAACTATAGGATGAAAAATGTCAAATGATGATCTTAGGGATGTTATATTTTTGATACGTGCTCCTTATTTTAATAATGATAATTATGGATACTGAAAATCCCTCATTATTATTTATTTAATCGATCATGGAATAAAAGTTTATTTAAAAATTTTAAGGATTTATTAAATTCTTAAATAAGAACCAAAGAAGTGGAATGATTCTCTCCAGACTGATTATGCTCTTAATTGAACATCATCGATCTTTATTGTTTTTAGATTAGGAACTGATGAATTTAATCATGTATCTTAGCGTTACACAACATATGAAATGTGTTAAACCATTTAATTTTCCTATTAAAGAACGGGCAATGTTTTAAAATTAAGGTATAATAATTCTAGGATTAAATTTTATAAATTTTGGATGTAGGAAGATGAAAGGATCACTTATATAAATAAGATATTTGTAGAAGTTTTAAATGATGTTTCTAACTTGGGAACTCCAATTCAAGAACCAATTTATTTGTTAGATGTATATAGATTTTTTCCTTCTATGTATAATTGAATATATTATAGTAATCTAAAATTCATGACAATTAAAGATTTAAAGATGGATTAATTGATTGGAACCTATATGATATATATAGATGAGATGAAAGAAGAAACTGAAATTAATATTTATATCAAAAAGAAATATGTTCCACTCAATGTTTTGTTTGATGAATTTTCTAATACATATTCTAATCATTTGGTATTATGTAATGTTTTATCGAATCCTGCAATAAAAATATGTAAGATGTATAACAAGAAGAAGGGGAAAATAAATAAGATTAAAGAGAAATAACCCAAATGCTATAAATTCAAGAAGAATTTATATTTGATACCTAATCTTCCTTTTCATAAATATCAAACTAAATCTAATTATAAAATAAAATGAAATAAATCCCACAATTCAAGTTTGAGTTCTTCTAATGATTTAAGAAGAACATATACAACAAAATATCAATCTGAGTATGAAAATTAAAAGGTAAATATATGACTTGTGTCTAATGCTGATGTGGTATTATCATCTTTCTATCAATTTTATAATTCTGAAATCATTAATCGTATGAAATTAATAAATACTATTTTATTTTATGTGATAAATTTAAATCCTTAAATAATGAGAACAAAAAAAACTTATGAAATCTTATTATGCTATTTTTATTAAAAAATGGATCATTTCATTTCATATTTCATATTTAGGATCTAATTATACTAAAAATTATTATTATTGGAGTGAACATAAAATAAAGGATAGATTAGATACTGCAGATTCTTTAAAACAAGTTTCTGGTATGCCAATAAAGTCTGGTAATTATATAATTAAAATTATTGGTAATTATAAAATTAAAAAAGGGATGATTGATATTGGTAGTGTTGGATAAATTATTAAATTATATAGGAATTATTTTTTTCACAGTTCCAAAAGGATAAAACATGTCTATAGTTAAATATTTTTATTATGGTATTAATATAAATTGTGCTAATCACTATTATTTTAGAAAGCATTATTTTTTAGTGTTAAGAAATTTCATTATTCAAAATCCTAATCTTAATCTAAATTATATTTCTGATAAATATAAACATATTTGTTTACCTAAGTCGTTAGTTTCTAACACAGCTTGACCCAAAATCATATGGGTACCAAAGTGAACATTTATTTGAATTTTTGTGGGTTTGCATTATTGTATTTCAATTCTATACTATAAGGTGGAAATTTTAAAGATATAGATATTTCTTATATATATATTCCATATTTGATTAACATTTTATAATGATTTAATAACTCTAAATTAGTTCATTATTTGAATGAAAATGTCATTAGAGCTGGAACTGTTAAAATCCAAGAATCGTTTTATTTCAATTTTAATATTTGATTTAAATGAAAAAAGTATTATATATATGGGGAGAAGTGCTTGAAAACATATTATATTTCATCTTTTATATTTTATTTAGTTATGTGTGAAATATTAAATATTTTCCTCACTCGATTATATTATGTGATGAAATAATTCCCTGAACTTATTTTTTACATCAAGCATCCTCTTTAATCTTTTATATTGGCATGTGCTAATCTATTGAAAATTATTTTTCTTATAATAATTTGGTTTAATTTAAATTAATTACATGTGATAAAATAATAAATTATTTTAAGTGATAAAATATTATATTTTAAGATAAAAATGTTTTTTTTCATTTATGACATGCATTAAAATTTTAATATTATTTAAAAATTATTTATTTAAAATTATATGAAAATATTTAAATTTAATTTCAGGAATATCTTAAATATCTATTCTCAACATTTGAGGTAGTTTTTCCAAAAAAAAAATTATGTGTTTAAATATATTATTTTTATATTTATATGTAATATAAATATTTAAATTTATCGAATCCTTTTTCACTTTGAAAATAATTTCACATGTTTTTTTGATACATATGTATAATATTTTATCCATTTAAAGGAATCATAGATTAATGGAGAGTTTATAATGATATATTTCATTATAATTTATTTTATATAATTTCTCTCACCTTATTTTCATTATTTACTTAAGAGGGTAGTTTAGTTCATTCAATTTTATGTAAACCTCACAGAATTCTTGATTAAATATCTATAATCTTTCAAAATGACCTATTTGAAAAACTAACTAGTTAATTTGTTTTAAAAAATTATTAAAGTTTGTGATCTATTTTTCAAAATTTACTTTTAAATTTAAGAATCCAAATTTATTAGACTGAATTTTTGGATCAAGATATCAAAACATCGCCTGAATTCCATCAGAGTGAATATAATATATATATATATATATATAAATAATACAAAAAATATCGCCATGAAGATCTCTTAATCACTCTCAATATTTCCAATATTTTTGAAATGTAAAATTCAAATTCTATAGATGATTCCATCTAGACTAGAATGATGATCCAAATCCCTCTAGTTCTAAAAGAAGTATTCGATAAGAAAAATATGTAAATATAGAAGGGATTTATAGTCAAATATCATGTTAAATACTTGTGTGTTGTTAAGGTATGGAAAACTTATTTCAGGATTTAATTTCATATAATTTCTATATGAAGTAGGTAAAAGAATTATATGATAATTTTAATCTTTTTTATACTAGTTAAACCAATCTAATAAGAGATATATCTATTTCTTCAATGGAACTTCCCCTACAAAAGAATATTAAAATAGATTATGAAGATAAAAATGATTTTAATTATAAATAACTATATGTTCAATCACATCGAATGGTTAAATATGGAGTTCCATCAAAAAGGTTAGATAGGTATTCAGAATATATTTTGAAATAATTTATTGGGAACATTATATTTTTCATGATTTAGTAATGGAATTTTTGTTCAATATTCTAAAATTGGATGGAGTGAGGTGGAGGAAAAACATAAAAGTTATAGTAAACCTTATAAAGAACTAAAAAATTATTCTATTCACATAAATAATTTGAATCCCTACAAGTGCAGTATGAAATTATTTTGGAAAATTCAATCTTGAGAAGAAAAAATTGATGTGTATAAACTGGAAAGAGTTGTCCATATTCGGAATATCTATAGTGATTTTAGTTCTATGTCATATTTTTATGAGTTGAAAAGTTATTATTTTGAAATTTTAATTGTACTTTATAAAAAATTTGATATATATATATATATATATTCAAATGAGAATATATATTTTGTCATGTATTTTAGTTGTAATAATTGAAAGAGATAATAGTATAGAATGTGAAATTTCACCCTTTCACACTTCGAATGAGATTTTAACTGGGCCTGATATTCAGTATTTATTAAATCAACTAGGTGAAATGATAGTTCAGTTTCATAATTCTTTATCACTTTTCATAATGAGCACTGAGTATCCCTAATGTTAGTAATAATTGTTTTTGAAATTTATGATTCAAGATGAATGAATGGGATGAGTATGTGAATCAGAATCTTGATCTATTATTAGAAGAATTAAAAACAGTGTAAAGTCACATTTCCATGGCCTCTGAATCCTTATCAGCAAAATCGCATAATCCTTTTTTTAATCCTAAACCTTATCTTACCAAAACCATTTTGTAAAAATATCATTGCAATCATGAATGATTATTACAGTATTTTAGGATTTTATTATGTATCATATTTTTCAACTGATAGTTTAATGTTGTTTTATGTTACAAAACATATTCATTTCTCAGGATACATTTATTTGGCCTAACATAACATTCACAATTATTTATATAAAACATTAATTTTTTTCTATTTCATACCTTCTTTTTGATATCACAAAACGTCGATAAATCTTGTCTAGTACTTATTAGATAAATTTTAATAACCATGGAAAAAATATTTATATTTTCTATTAATCTTATGTTTGGGAATATATGGGAAAAAATATTTTTAAAATATTATACATTAAATTTATATTAATTTTTTTATTAATTTAAGATTTTTTTTAGCGTGTTTTCATTTTTATAATTTCAATAAATTTTTTTATCATAAAAAATGAAGAGATATCTAGACATGTGTTGATAAAAAAAGTCATTAATTTATTATTGATTTTTATTCACAGAAACATCCACATTTGTGTTCCAAATAAAGCTTATTTATATGATGTTTAGGTTTATTTTATTTTATCTTATATATGGGTACAATGTTTTTTGTTATATAATCTAGAAATTTTTGTTAGGTTTTGAATCATTGTTCATGACCCTACGTTTGAAGTGAATTTTTGGATCAGGAACCATACTTTTGTAAGAATCACTACTTTTAGAACCCTATGTTTAGACTAAACATAGGGATTGAGAACTATAATTTTTTATGAACAATAAATATTTGTACCTAACATATGATTCATCATCCCGAATTTTTAAATCGAAGGTTCATTTTCAACCATAATTTTAAATATTATCAATAATGAGTAAATCACTACAATTGCCTCCGTCGTCCATAAGAATTGAATTATGGATTATTTTATGTCATTTCAGTAATTTTTTCAATGGATTAAATATCTCATTATTGATTTTTAAAAAGAGGTTTAAAGGTCCATATTTAGTGGATTCAATCATTTCTATTTTTACGTGAATTTAACATTTTATCTTGGAATATAAATTCAAAATTCAAACATGATTTTTGTTTTAAATATTTCATTTTTGTCTAGATATTTTCAATATTTTCTTGACCAAAAGAAAATTAATCTTCTTGTTAAATAAAAAACGTTTTATCATCTGAATGATGATGATGTCTCTAGTTATCTGATGTGATACACTTTGTAAGAATACATTTTTTATACGAATACTATTTTTTCATGTTGATGTTTCTATATCATTGTTAGTCTTTTGTTCTAGTTAATCAAAGATATTTTTGGGGAACTATATTGAATATGTTTAAATTGAATTTAATAGATTTAAAACTATGTTTTTATTTATAAACACTACTATTATTTTGGAGATTTTTTAAGAGATGAAATATTAAAATATTTTTAATAGTATTAATTGAATATTAATTTTAAAATCGAAATTGTTGTCTGATATTCAAGGAGAGGTTTTTCAAAGATCTTGACTCAGTTTATTTTTAACATCTTAGGAAAATGGAGGCACTACAATAGTTGGAATATTATAATTCTCTATATAAAAAAAATTCTCTAGTATGTTAATAATTAATAGGATGAGAAGAAAGTGAAAAATTATGTTATAATAATGTGATGAAACAATTTTTATTCTGCCGATTGTCTTTTAAGAAAGAGTGAAAACCATTATATATATATCATTATTCTTTCTTAGTGAAAGGAAGATGAAGGAATGTGAGAATTGGTGTATTCCTTTTGTGTTTTTAAATAAGAATAATTCTACATGAAATTAATGAATTTATTTTCTATTGTGTATTTATTGAATATCATCTACATTTTTCAGTTGGTATTTCAACTGTGTATCGATGTTATTTCAATAGTATACATATCATCTTTTTATACTAATGTGTTGGATAATTGTAATCTTTCATGGTGGATTTTTTACTTCTAAAAATAAGTTGTGGATATTTAGTATCACTATAAAAGAGCTCGGAGGACTTATATAATGCTTTCTATAAAATTTCAACTACATGAACATGGTTATAGAGGTCCCTAGAAAAATGGCCTATGTAATAGCAATAACTAAACTCATAGAGATAGCATTGGTTGAGTGGAATAGGGTATTTTTATACACAAATACTATATATCTTTACATTCTATTCTTTAGATTATATTTTTTCTTCTTCTAACATATATTTTAGATTAATGAAAAAAATCTCATTAATTCAAGGGAGATTTTTCAATTTTTTTCAAAATTATTATAATGAAAAAATAGCCCCTTTCTTATGTCAATGTAATAGTTATTCTTAAATAATACACATTCACATGTCTTATCTCCCATACACATGATTTAAAGGAAAAAAATTATAATTTTATATAACTTTGTAATATCATAGGCCATAGGACACGTTTTTTGTGCCTCACCCTAATTCACCACATGACCTCAGGGGTGAATCCTCAAACACTAAATGCTACAAACTATAAGTAGAGGTTGAAGGTGGTATTGTGGGGATAGTATACCCTTGTTTGAAATTATCCATACTAGGGTATATTAGCCATATAGAAAACATAAATCACATAAGAGTATAAAGATATTAAATTATTAGAAACATGTCTTAAAAAAATCAGTACAGATCTTAAAATAATGAAAGGAAAATCATACACCTAGACGATCACATATACAAAGTATTCAAAATTAATTTAATAAAATATTGGACCCACAACATTATGGAAATAAGCCTCATCCAAAAATCAATGTACATTCTATATCTATCCCACATGATTTTTAAAATCCTCAATAAAATCTAGCCCTACATCAACTGAGGGCTGATCGAGTACCAAAATGCAATAGAGGTCTAGGAAGGGTGTGAGGGAAAAACTCGATAGGGAACCACCAATATGGTTCCTTGAATACTAATGATGTAGTGATATGTGTATGGGACATTATATGAATAATACATAAATTATGGAAAATAAATAAAATATAAACCACTATATATCCTCAATATCACGACTCATATTGACTATACATATTTTGACCAGCATTGGAATGTCTCTAAGAACATCACATTACCGTGACAACCAAATAATGAGAATGTCTCAACCCCTAGGAGATCATTTTTGGTAGTATAATATTCCAAGAAAAATTTATTATCCATTTGGGGTGACCCAATGTGATCTTAATAATATAAAAATATTTCTGAACCTAAGGGGTATCACCCTTGGAGTTCTATATTTTCATACTCCAATCCAATCTGTAGGAGGTAATCATTGGAAAGAAATAGTCATCAAAAATCATTATAGAACCAAGGGGTATCACCCATAAGATCATAATATATAAATTCTAATCACTTAACTAAAGGATATTCACCCTTGTAATTTCAAGATATCAATCATTATCACTGAAGCTCATGTGGTAAACCTAATAATTTAGTATTCATCAATCAAAATGGTCATATCCAAGGATATCATCATCATCATCATCGTCAATGTCATTTTATTATTTAAATTAATGTATAAAAAAGGATGCAAGAAACTATAGAAGCCAGTGGGAAAATGATTATGGGGATAGAAGTAGTTAAGACCAATGGTAAAATCTTTCACTGGGTTCCTCCCATATTATGGAAGGGGGTCCATGATTGAGAAATAAGTAATGCCAGTCCTTAGACCTATCAATGAAGCAAGATTATCAGCTACCTCATCACCCTCACTCTAGGTATGGAGGACATTCATGTTATTATGGATATGGCCTCTGAACCTTCTAATAATTTATTATATAGACCAGGGAGTTTTACTAGACCTAGGTTGGTAGTCAAAATGTATAGAAGAGTTGGTTTAAACATTATCCAAGATAATCCTTATAATATTACAATGACAGAGAATTCTATGTATGGTTATAGATTCTTCCTGGAGGGAATACCCAAAGCCAATGTTGGATGCATAATTCAGGATGGATAATCCCTTGTTATCAAGAACCAGTCCTCCTCCTTGAATGAATCCATGCTGCATGATTCTTTGTTATTGAGTTTTATGCCCATGAGGTGAGGATTCCATTGAACGCAGTTTCCTTGAGGGCTACTACGACGTGAAGAGTGGGTGTAGTTACCGCCCATGAGGTGAGGATTCCATTGGATCCCGCCCATTTTTAGTTATAAAACAGACTGTCACCCCTCCCCATGACCCAATTACGATGATTCTAGAGAATCTAAATGTGGGAAAGATTCATGACCTGAAAAAAAGAATAGATCTCACTTTCTGCACCCAAGTATCTTTTATTCATGGCATCCATAAACCTCCCCCAATGGGTATGCTCCTCAATAACCACAAAGTCCAAATTTAAATGCATTCATTCCAACATGGATAAGATGTTCCTCACATTGAGGTCTTTATCCCTCAATGGCCTAGCCATCCTTCTATAGGATTCCCAATTATGCTTACCTTCCCGGTGGGCATCCCATGAGAAGGAGGCCATGATGTTGTCAATGTAAGAGATAACCCATTTTAGTACCTTGATTTCCTAGAGTTCATGGATCAAGATATAGGAAATAATATTTTCACAAAACTAATATGTCCACGGAAAGGGAGGTATGAAATTTTCTATTTTAAAATAAATCATGTGATCTTTCCAGTATTTTGATCAAATCGGTGAATGTGTAGAATTCATGATTACATATGATCACCCAATTACTCCATTGGGAACCCCTTTCTATGTTTTTCTATGAATCTAGTAATAGATCTCACCCACCAGTCCAAAAACCAATTAGATATATAGAACATGATTTTCCAACTATTAATAACATGGCCACTCCAACTTTAGTAATATTCAATTAATTTATTAATAACAGAAACCAATATATTAATAAAAATCCTAAATATAATTGTGGCATCTGCACACATGGTATGAGATATGTAAAAATATCTCATTCTATAATGGAAAGGAGGAATCATACCTTTTATAATGATCCTATTAACTAGGTGGTTCATAACATATTGGATAAGAATTAAGATTCAAGGAGAAAGTTGGTTCCCCAATCTTAGACCTTGATAATCTTTGAAGAATCCATGATTCTTCTCCATGGAAGAAATTGACAACCACGATGAACTAACCCAAAAAGAGATGTGATCTGTTTCCCATTATTTGAACCTTGTATGTGATTGTACCTTGATAATGAGGTTCCACTCAAATATTTAAAATACCTTGTCTATATCAATATTGATAGAAAATAAGGATCCAAAAACATTGATATTAATATCACTAACAACTTCTTGAGACAAATAAATTTCTTCATGAATTGACCAACCCTTAAGAACCCATGATTCTCATCGGATGTCCCCCAAGGGTGGTAAATAAAGAGCCTTATATTGAAAATATTGTCCAACACATAATTGGAAAAATTTCATATGCTTATAGGCTGGTAATAATGAATTGAATAGGAGGAATTGTTTTTGAGGATGTGAATAAGCATGATCAGGAAAGCTACCCATGGGAGGTTTCCACCTATAAGGAAGTCATGCACATCCTTCACTAGGCCACTTCTATTCATGGAAAATGATTCCTTGTAGAATTATGCTGGGAAAAAATATGGGCTTGGATCACACTCATAATTAAGTCTCTACATCACCTCATAATTCTTTAACTCATCTGGATCGACTTCAAAGAAAACATTATCAAGGATGGAGACTACAGGAGGAATCACATCCATGATTACACCATTTTCACTTGAGTAACCGTTCATCGTGATAGAATTTGGGCTTTCCAGGAGATCCTTGAGAAGGGACTCATCCATACCACCAACCACATCACAATCAATGATATAAGAGCCACCATCAAGGTGAATCTTGGGGATGATATATCTTTTATCCTTATTACAAGCATGGAAGAAAGTTGTGTTCTAATCACCTTTATGAATCCATTTTATTATTGATTGTTCACAATCCAATAATTCAATACTAAAAATCATATCATACAATATTTCTTTATTTTTAGAATGTTCTCCAACCAAATCATCATTCTAGGCCTCTTCCAGTCTATGCTCTAGGTGCTCAATGTCCATCTTTACCATGTTCAACTCCTAAAAAAGAGGGGGTTGGTTATTGATCCACAATTAGAGATCATATTTATATTTTATATGATTATTGTGAAACCCAATCCAAACAATCCCCTTTAATGGATTCATCAATGAATTCTCCATAACATGATGAAATACCATAACTCCATCTACATACGATAAAAAGAGATCCACCCACTTTCAACTTGCTTTTTGGATAAGGAGATCGATAATAGTGAAAGTTCTGATATGAAGTGGACTAGATGATAAACTATGTTGTAGGTTAGATGAATATGGAATGATCATTATCCAGAATTTAATAAATCTGACACCCAGATATATGTCCATATTTCTTATTATTACACTAGGTAATATGGTCCCCAATAAAACCCAGGTCCATAATCCCACTATGAACCATGAAATGTTGGAACTCAACACTGGCCTTCCATGGAAATTTTCCTAGCACATTATTTTCAGATGGATTAATAACAAAATTTAAATCACCAGCCACAATCCATCCCATATTCTCTAAATCAAAGGATCTGCGACCTTACCACAATGTTTCCATAGTTTGATCTTTATAACATTCATAGGAAAATATTGTAAAAATAATGTGAGAGTATTACTAAACCTTCTTTGTAATATACTTGTCTGATTCTTAAATCAATTCCACTATGATAAAATAAATCCTAAATAACAATATATGCATGTTTTGTGGGTTTTTATGTAAAGAATATTCAATTTTAATTTCCCAAACAAAGACTGAAATGTTTAGGTCTGTTTCAAGTCTTATAACACAAAAATGAGAGAAAACTTATTCTTATGGACTTCTGTAGAATTGAAATTAGTTTTCACCCAGGCACCTAGACCATGATCATTTCAAATAATTAATGTTGTTGTTAAATAGTTTGACAATTTGATTTTTCCCCTAGACTGTTTGGAACAATTAAGAAGAGATTGAGAGGGAGAACATTCCCAAATAAACCTAGACATGGATCTAGTTTGAACCCCATTATATGATAATGAAGTAGTGATCATTATAAATATTGGGTGTTACTGATTCAAATTAAATACTCCCTTGATTCCTTGGGTGTAACATATAGGGATAGACCATGATACTCATGTTTGGAAGGAGAGTATGAGTGCATACCTTCCAACATGAGGTCTGGAAGTGGTTCAATTAGGCTAGAAATTGTCTGCAATGATTAGGTTGTGGAACAAACTGGGTGAAACGGGACCACCCTAAAATGTGATAATACAAATCAATCCATCAGAAACCATAATACATTGAACTCAAAGGGCTAGTGTCCTAAGCGAGGATAGAACGAAGGGGGGAAGAAAAAATCTCCTTTCCTCAGGATAAACGTTTCTAATAAGCTAAAATAAGGGCATACCAAATGCCATTGAGGGATTCTGGTGGATTGTAAGGGTCCAATTCCCCTATAGGAGGACCTTCACCACCCTCGAGACCTAAAGGGGATTATAGATGTTGTTCGACTTGATTTCTGCGGATGGGGGAACCGAATATGGTAATTAATGAGGAGATATCTATTCCTATCCGATATGGGGTAACCAATATTTTCCTAGATGAGGCGGGGGCATGCTCTCATCCTAAGATAACCTACTTGGAGACACCGTGTGCTTCCTATCATCGCCTCTTAAAAACTAGATAAGGCTTCCCATAAAGATTAAAGAATGAAAATAACCTAAAGAGGGAATGTTATAAAAGTTCATGGAACACATTAAACTATTCTTTCACACAATTATAAATCTGATTCCGGAGAGGATGATATATGATTAAATAATGATGATCCAAGAGACTGCAGATTCATCGAACTGAATGGTTCTTTCATAAAAGCATATAAACCCTCCTAGAGAGTTACCAATAGCTCAAAAAAGGATACAGTCTGGAAATGGACGGGGAGCCTATGGAGATTAACCCACACTACCTCATGATATGAGTCCTAGAAAAAATGTACCTTCTTCACCCATTAAAAATGTTTGAATCACCATCGACCCACATATATGGAGGATTTTCACAAATCCTGCAAAAAAAATATCTTATGAAGACCAATCCAAACAAAATGATTTTTAATTTAGAAAAGAGATCAAATAGGGGATGCCATCTAGCAAGATCCCATGATGTTTGGGAAGACATGACATAGTTACCTTTCATTTTCAAATTGTGCCACTAGCTTCTAGTTGAGACAGTCCAAGGCTTCCGTGAAGGTAGAAGTTAGAACACTCATCACTAGGTAGTCACCTTCTAGTGAGGTGACTGATTGAATCATATAAATATTGGGATGGTAGGGGAATATAATCCCTAGATAGATCAACAAATAACTTCCTTTAACATGGTTCTGAGAGGTGAAACCATATTAGGAGGGTGCGCTTAATTAATCCACAGCAAAGATGAATCTCCAGACATAAAAGGACCTGGGTCAAAGTTCCAAGCATGGAAAGATCTTCCTAATAAGGGGAATCCATTTTCTAAGAAACTTCGAATTGTTATTAAAAGAGGAATGTGATTGGGGGTGTGTTCATTAAAGTAGGAGAAGAGGCCATAGTAGTGTCTCACCCCAAGGAGATCATCCACTAAATCCAATTTATATGATTACATCTTATAGGGAAGTACATCTTATTGTATTAACTAATCAGGGATGGGAATTTAATAAATCTTTTCTCACATGAAAAGGTTATCTTATAAAAGGAATGGCCTATAATATTCACTATAATCATAAATGGATCACATCATCTATCAAAGTTCTAAGTTAACACCTATGATCATCTCTACCCATTTCCCCATGCACACATTCTTACTAGCTTCAACAACCTCACTAGGGAGCCTATTAGGGTACCCTACATAACATTATCTCCAAGACAACCTTTTTGGGACCACTTATCTCAAAAATGCATTTCTTTTAAACATAAATCACTTAGAGGAAAAAATTACCATAAAACATATCAAGCATCATCGGGACCTCACTGACATACTAGGTGAATACGTACCAGTACCTCTCTAATGAGAAGGATCTAGGTCTTATTTGTAACAAATTAATCTTGAGGTCATTCAGAACACACAACCTACTCATATGAATCATCAGGGTAAACCCACATTGGTCATAAAGATGTAATGGGGGAGGAAATCTAACACCATAGTCACCTCACCTAGAAAAAATGCTTTAGGGTATCCAACATGGCAAAACTCAAAGTCATCCAACTCAAATAATAATTAATCTCTACCTAGATGTCTCTAAGGGATCCTACTAATAGGTCCAATACATTCCATTCATGATGTTCATTAAACACCTCCCTTAGGTTATCAATATCTAATAAAATACAAATATATATCTACGAATTTTCTATCAATGTCTTTAGAATAACATCATTTGTAGAGGAGTACAATTTAGCCCTCGGCATTTTGGAATATTCACATGTATTTAACATAATTTAAATAAAATTAAATAAATTTTAAAATAGTAGACTTCCCAAATAGGATTGATGAAATGTATAAAATTCCCAAAACAAAAAGTTATAATCCATATGGATAGGTTCACATGACAACATACCCCATAGTAGTTTTTCCCATTTAACCTTCAGCCAAGTCACTCACTGCCCAACCTCATCCAAGTCTCGTTCGAGCCTATTCCACCACCCAATCTCCTAACATGGTCTATAAACCAGAAATATTTAATTTTAAACAATGGTTATTGATTATTTAATTTATATCAAAATGAAACTGTCGCCAAAGAACTCGTTGAGGACTGTCAACCACCAAAACCTCGAGATATGGGATGTGGTCCACTAATAAGAAGCACATAATCCTATACCTAAAAAATACCAAATTTATATCTATAACCAAATGGTAAATTTTATCCATAATAACAAAAAATAATTATAAAATTAAAACATAGATGTATTATCACTGTAAAAGAGTGTGATAGCGTAAAACATAATCTTGAGTTCTCCTCTACACAATCTAAGCAAATGAATGATTGATCGGTGTGATTTACACCATGATTATGGGGAAATCAAAAAAATACATATACATGATTAGTAATATTGTTGAATAACTAAGGGAATAAATAGAATAAGAAGTTTCTTACCAAGAATAACCACCAAAATCCCCCAAGAACAACTATAAATCAATGGTGAATAAGAGAAGGGTATGGGAAAATCATACACCACTCCCCACACAAGCTCCATCGATCCAAACAGGGGGGAGGGGAGGATCCCCCATTTTCATTAAAACCCTACCCAAATATACATTAATGGCATGAATAGAGGTTTCACATAATGAATCACTCAATGTAGGGGGAATCCCTCTGGTCAATAAAGATTCTGGACATTATCTTGTTGTTCATGTTGTGAATGATATGATGCATCAATTCTACAGTATCCTAACAATTTACCTTCCATTTTCACCCTCACAAACAACTAGTTCATCCCCTAATCCTTGAATCCCCTCTAAATACACCCTTTTCAGTTTTTCAAACCCCCATATTCTTGTTCAAAGTCCCATTCCTCAAAATAAACCATCAACTATATCAGAATTCAATTCTCCAATGAATTTTGTATCCATTCGGAAATGGGGTATTAAAAAATATATATTATCTAAATTCCAAATATAATTTTATAACATAATAATATATTATTTTCAGCAACATAATTGTCAAAATTATTTTACAAATAATTTTTTAAATTCTCTTTGAAGAAATTTGACAATAGTGTTCTAAGTGATTTATAACTTCATTTTTGCATTACATTGCTTGTGTTTTAAGAAATTTAGTTTAATTTTTAACTTCCATTTTTCTCTCTAATTCCCAAAATAGAATCTTTTCGTGAAATTCGATTATTTTTGATGAATTTATGATCTTCTTCAGGTTCATGTTCTTTATTATCATAATTGTATTCTACAAAAGTTCTAGTATTGTCTTTGTCATATACCCATTACACTATAATGTGTAGAAACAAATTTGTCAGAAATCATAATAAGGGTGTTTAGAAGGAAATATATATCATTTATTTACTAAAGAAAATATTGACAAATTCTTATAATTTTGAGTTTTATGTGGATTATTATTCACTACAAACTCAATGTTATGGGGAGATAATGGAATTCCATATTACTTGATTCAAGAAATATTTTTTGTTAATAATGAATGATTAGGATGTATTATATTGATCATTAAATATATGAAGAATACATTGGACATGAATATATGATGGTTGGGTCCCAAATTTATATACTCCCTTGATGTATCAGTTTCTTACATGAGAGAAATTATAAATTGTATTGTTTGGTGAATTCCATCCCATATATAAATGATTTTTTTGTTGCGATTCATTGATGGTATATAAAATTTATTTCCCGAGAGACATTGATGATATATAAAATTTCTTAGTTGATAGGAATTGATGAAGTGAAATATGTCTTGTAAGATTCCATGGAAATAAGATTTAAATATCTCGCATTATTAAATCCATCATTACAAAACAAGTTATTAATTTCCATGTAAGAATTTACATTATTATAATTGGAGATATTTCATGATCAATTTGATGATAATATGGAAAATTTATTTGTAAGGTCCACTATTTTAGACACCTAGAGAGGGGGTGGATCCTGGAATAACATATAAAAACAACATCCCCTTCTGATCATATTTTATTATTAGAAAAAACTATATTCTTCCTCCTTCCCATTACATATTATAAACAAATCATAAAGAATGCACAAGACAAAAAAATATACTTGGTTCAACCTCAAGGGGATAAGGATCATACAATGGGAATGTTCCGATGTACCAAATACACTATAAGAACTTGATTGTTTACAATATTTGGAGTGAACTCACTATCCCTCATGGTTTACAACCAATCACAATTAGAAATCTCACTGCTCCCTTAATTGAAGTGTGTTCGCTACTTCTATAGAATATCCACTCAAAATTTAAAGACATGTATGTCATTTCATTATCTCCAATGAATACATCTTTCACTATACTAAGATTCTCTATTGATGTCCAAATTTTATCCAATGATGAATACCCATTTTCCACTATACACTTGGAAACAACCTTTGGAAATAATTTTCAAGAGCTCTATACTTCACGAAGTTCCCAATTTCATAAACCTCAAACAAGCCTTCATAAATTTCCTTCTTCTTTACAAAGAACACACCATCACAGAGCTCAATACTTCATACAACACACTGATTTGCAGAGCACACTAATTTACAGAGCGCACTACCTCATAGAGGTCAAGCCTTCATAGATCTCAAGCCTTCTAAGAGAACATGTTATCAATGAGCTCCGGTTATCGTAAAACGACTTCCGTAGTGAATCTCATTGAGCCAACGCGGAATAAAAATCATTTACGAAGCTAGATTTTTCATCGCAAAGCCCATTCCATTCACATAGTACACTGTCTCAGAGAACCTCCTTTTCGATTTGAGACCAAAAAGATTTTCTTGAAGAAAGATCTTATCTTCTTAAGGGGTCGAAGACTATTTATAGGTGAATCTATTGTATCAAGAACCCTCCACGGAAATTCAACACCATGTTAGATGAAATTGAAAAGCTCCTAAATTTCTGCAAAATTCTCTCTATATTGGGAAGCACCATGAAAATTTTTGGATCGCAAAGCGCTTCATAATCATAGAGCATTCCATAAATTCATTTATACAATTACTGTAATGCCCCCTCGTAATGCTATTCACCTCTGCATTTCGTGAAGCTCGTCGTAATTGCAATGCTCAACGTCAACATTCATCATGTATTTGTGAAATACAGTTCATGAATCCCATCTTCATGAAACTCATGTCGGTTCACTATTTTGATGAGATATTCAGGGAAATACACTTTTTTTGATGATCACTAAATCACAAATTTTGGACCCCAATAATTTAGAAAACAATAGAAGACACCACCACCTTCTATCTATTAATTTATATCACCTCCATATCATCCATTCATTTTTCTTGATTCATTATCAACATGGATTCTGAAAAACATCTCTGGAACTCAAAATTTCACCATGAAACTCTATTTTTTCAACAAACACAACAAACCAAAAAATGATTCAATGTTACCTTGGGGAATTTTATCCAACAATCTCCCCATATTAGGTTTGTTAAAAACTCTTCTCATAACAAATATCTGCACTTTGGTACCTCATTGAAGCACCTTCATTCATCCACCATCATTATCCTCTATCAATTTAGATAGTGACCGAAGATTCACTCACCACATAATCTAATCCCACATGGGAAATGCTCGACATGAGAAATAAGAGTAGTATGAAAATTTCATCAATGAATCACATTATTCCTAAAACCAATTATTGATACCATTCAAACACCATTCTACTACTTTTATCACGTATCACAACTGTCATGATATCTAATCTTGGATAAATCACTTTAAGTATCTGCATATTTAAAACACTCCCCATATCTCATTACTCCCCCTATCTTGTGATCCACCTATAATATTCTCCCTATATCTTTGACTAAGAATTTTCTCCCCTTTTTAATCATTGTTTATCCCCGTTTAGGAACTCTTTCTCCCTATTTTTCAACAAACTCGACGGTGACTCCTTTGTGATCCATAATAGAGTATGGAAAATATATTATCACATTAGCAAAAAAAACACACCATACATCATGGAGGGTGTTCACATCTACACCTTTTCAGGTTTGGGGGGTCGATTGGACTTCCATAGCTAGTAGATTTATCTCAAACCCTTCCTTTTATAAGGCCATTATCATAATGTCTGCAAAATATAGCTCTATGGGCACATACTCCAAGTTAACAAGCCCTTTCTCCACATTATTTTTGATAAAATGATATTTGATCTCAATGTAAGTTTTCATTGAGCGATGGATTGGATTATTTCTACGATTGATAGTTTTGGAATGAGAATACATCAAATATACACAAGAGGGGGGTGAATTGTGTCTTTTAAAAAAATAATCACGAGATCATGTTCTTTCCTTTATCTTCAATCAGATAGATTAATGTATCAGAAATATGAAATGTATGGACACATGATATATAGTGGTTCAGCGAATAGAAGGCCCATAGTCCACTCCACCAACACTCTACTCCATGACCTTGGTGATTTTCACTATCTATTCCTCATCTCAACAGACCCATCAACAACTGAGTGCAGGAACTTGACACATTTACAATCTAAGGAA
This sequence comes from Viscum album, assembly GCA_963277665.1. Lineage (NCBI taxonomy): Eukaryota > Viridiplantae > Streptophyta > Magnoliopsida > Santalales > Viscaceae > Viscum > Viscum album. The sequence goes on from OY728144.1 coordinate 304,634,683, forward strand.
AAACAAATCCTTCTGGTTCAACCATAGAACCTACACAACTTACAATGAGAAGCTGGCAACTCAAAATAAAAAGTATTATTTCTTTGAAGAATACTCTCCTGATTGTTCTTTACAATTTCAATAGAATGCAATTGATACTAAATGGATCATCGTCTTCCGAAAGAATGATCTTCAAGAAAGATTCATTCTGTGTTGATCCCATTGTAGTAGATATAGAAATATAAATCGCAACATCAGTAGTAGCAGAATCACCATTGATTTTCAATGTCGAATAAGTGAATATTTTTTCCATGTATCTTCTTATTTAACAAACATAGATTTTATCAATCTTCTTAATAAATAGAAATATAGATCGTGATTGACTCTGTTTTTGCCTTTTATTATAAAATATCATATAGTAGATCTTGTATTTTGATAGATGTCTCTGCTCTTGTGTTCTTGATCACTACTTTCAAAAATGTACTTACACATACCTTAAAAACACAGATTAACGAATACTTCCTCTGAAAAAATCAGATCTTCAATCATCACCTTTTTACTAGCATAATTCAAACATTTGAATTGAAAGAGTATTCATAACTCTCCTTGTAATTATCCATGAAAATATCCTTTTAATTCGATCCTTAAATGGATCTAAACTCATCAAAAACGAACTTTAAATTCAGATTCTAATCTCTCTTCAAATCAGCATGATAATCCTCTTGCAGATCATTGAATAATTATATCAACATTAAACATTCTGATGCCAAATGTAATGTTGAGTTGTACAATATGAATCCTCTGAATGTATCATAGATCATAAATTTAAGGTTGATGATATAGCCTTAAAATTTTAGGTTGACAATGTATGGTTGATCACAAACGTAGGGTTGGCCATCCATAATTTTCTCTTCAACATTCAAACATATGATAAATGATCAATACTTTTATAAGCTTCCAAACGAAAGTTACATGATCCATACTTTTCTATGAAACGTACGGTTGTTTACAAAAGTAAGGTTGATGAACCATAATTTTGATAAACAAATGTAACATTTAACACTTACGTGCAATTCTCCTTCCATAATTTTTCCATATCCTAAACGTAGGGTTCTTTCCTAATGTAGGGTTATTTTTCATACTTTGATGATAAAGTGTGGTTGATTAATGATAGTTTTCTAATAACTTGTAAAGTAAATAGTGGGTTCCTTTCTTTATGTTATGTTTCTATGCATATGGTATGAACAGTGATTCCAGAACACACGTAAGTAATTCCCAAATATATACAGCATGTATAGTTTTTTCAGAACACTCTAATGAGAATACATTGACAATTAAATCTTGTTCTTCAAGAACTTAAATATTTCTTCCAGAAATAATAATAATAATAAATTATTGAAATATACATAAAAAATAAAATCATTAGAAAACAATTAAGGGTATTTGTGAGCATAAAAATCTTTAATAAGGGATAGATTATTGTTCTCAACAATCTCCCTCTTTAAATAAAAACATTATGTATTGTTGAAAAGAAAACATGCTCAACAATCACCCCCTTTTTCAAGATCACAAAACCCATAAAATAATAAATCAAATTTAATTTCCAAAATTAATTACATATAGTTTAGAATTTTGATTAGATAAATAAATACTTAATTTTAATAACATTATTTCAAAAATAAATAACATTATGTTATCAATAATCATAAAAAAGGTCTACCCTTTTTTTTCAGAAGTTACAAAAAAAATATTAATCCAAACTTCTCCCTCTTAAAATATTTTAATGTAAAAATTTGTATTTCTCTTTTAATAAAAAGAGTTTTGTATTTAAAGAAAACATTTCTTCAAATTTCTCCCTAAAATGACATTTTAAAAAAATTTAAATGAGTTAAAATAAAATGATTTGTGTATCCAAATTTCTCACCCTTTTGTGATATTAAAAAATTGACAAAATATGGAATATAACACATATTAATGTAGCACTGAACTTAAGTAAATGCTATATGTAAATATTTATGAATTAGTGTATCTGGATTACTAGAATATCTAATTAAAGATAGTAAAACAAACCAACACACAAATATATAATGAAACATATTTTCATTTTAAATATTTAAAATTACAAAATTGATAAATACATGAATCAAGGGTTGGTTGGGGTTTAGATAGGTTCAATCTTGTTTGAACTACTTACTTGATTTCTGATAGTTATTCCCTTAGTCTCCTCAACATCCCATCACAAAGCATAACAGTAAGATTTATATTCTCTTGAGTCATATGAATGTATTCAATTATGAGGACACTAAAAACTCGTATAGTATTTATTCCTTCTCCAAAAACAAAGACAACATCTTGGTTAACTTATCCAAGATAAATCTGATTCCTAGTTCATTTGAGGTTAACTGGTCAACTAAAAACTTTTGATTGTCTAGAATCACGGAAAGAGGAGCACTATTGAATTAAAAATCATGCAACCTGTCATTTATATCAACTAAGATAGTGGTTATTGCCTTAAATTGTCTGATAAAATCTGGTGAAGTATCTAAACCAGTGTCCTCAATGATCCTGACAAATGCCAACTTTGTCTCCATAAATGATTTGAGATCTGAAAAATCTGATTTCATAACAATTTCAGTCATTAATTTTGAACCTTATTCAGTATATCCTTCTTATAAATTTCAACTTCTTTCTTCGAAACTGTACTATTCTTTAGCCTCTGTAATTTTAATTTTTCTGTTTCAAATGCTCTACTTAGACCAGCATTTTCTTTCTTTACTCTCTAAAACTCCCGATATATTTTTTCATGTTACTCGTTTTCTGATTCAGAGGTAAATTGTGCTTGAGTTTTCTTCTCACTATGAAAGTGATGTACTAACAGTAGGTGTAAGTATTCAACATCATCTTTCTCGTTATCTTCTCTAACTGGTTGGTCCACATATTTTTCCTCTGAGTCTTTTGCAGACTCTTATACAAAAAAATCATCTTGAAGAACTATTGTTTGTACATCTGAAGGGTTTTTATCTTGTAAATCAGCAATAACATCTTCATTTTAATGCTCTTGATTAATTTCATTTTCAGCTAATTGAGGACTGTGCACATCTACTCCCAGAACTGCCTCTTTTTCAATTTCAACTTCAGGTTATGGTTCTGTTATTTGAACTTCGATTTTTTTAGATTTAACGTCTGTAACTGCCACATCCTATTCCTGAGTCTCTCCTTTACCTTCTACTTGAATTCTAAATTTAATATGAGTTTCTTCCACTAGTTATGACCTATCAACAACAACTTCCATTGATTGATCAGCAGTATATTATCTTAGAAATCATTAACTCAATAAATCTTGTGAGTTTAAAACATTTGAAATTTTTTCTACATTATTAGTTGCATATTTTTTTACTTGAAGTCCTTCTTGACTTTCTTCCTCTGGCACAGTCTCAACTTCAAAACATATTATTCTGTAAACAGAAATAACTTTGGGTGTAGCTTGATTTTCCTTTGACTTTTCAGGCCGATCCTGAGCTCTCTCTTCTTCTACTTCTTCATCAGCTCCTACTGGAATGATTTTTCCTTTTACTTTACTCCATAAATAACCAACTTTTCTTGAAGTTCTATCATTTAAAACATTATGACGGGGACAGAAAATTCTAGCATCAACTAGTCTCATCATGTCATTCTTGAACAAGAGTTTTGAGATGAATTTTCCAAAAGGGTATAAATTCATTATAACTTCACTTTGATAGTAATAACTCAGGTACCTCACTATATACCTTGGAAAATTTAATATTACATCACTGAGCAGAAGATACCTTATGTACATGTCAAGATATAGTATCATCTCTATCTCGGTCATTCCATGTGTTATCCCACTTTGTACAAATTCCCAAGGATCTTCTGATCTCGTTCCAAATCCTTAATGAACATTTTCCTTATGATAGTAGAGCCAAACATAAATGACATAATGTCATCAAGTTTATGCACAGATTATCCTATATTTTTCAGATTAAAATTAATCACTCCCCAATGAGGGAAGTTAGTTATTTGACTAATTGCAACTGATGAGATTGAAAGATCTATATCCTCTATCTTAGCCATCATGTTGTCATAATCATCTCCCAATCTAAATTGAGGAGATTTAAAGAAATATCGAAGCTCTACTTGATACAAGAATTCTGTATTCTCACTATTGAAGGTCTGTTCAAGATTTTGAAATGATAGGGCTTGTTTTAACATCATGTTCGTCCGAAATAGCCATTCTAAATCAATCACCATTCCTTGTAGAATTTTCCTTCCTTCTGAGCACTGTTTATTGGCATGGATGGTTTCGGCTTCATCATCTCTCTTAGTCTTTTCCATTTCTGTGAAAATCTCTAAAGGTTTTATGGTTAGGGTTTCAAGGGTTTAAAAATTTGGGTTGAAAAGAAGTGGTGTAGTTTCGTTTGTTCGAAAGGGTTTTGTTTGTAAATAAAACAGTTCAGGATTCGAAAGGTTCTGACATCGATGATTCTCAGGTTTTCAATAATCATTACATAGATTTTAAAAACAAATAACAATTGTGTGCGGTGTATATAAACATAAAAACAATTTTAAATTAAAAAAACATATTTAAAATGAATAAAATTAAAATTTTATTTAAAATTATATAAACCTAGCTCCCCCATAATAAAATAAAAACATGCTGTGGGAAGTGTTTTAGTAAAAATATCTGCTAATTGAATTTCAGTACTTACAAATTCCAAAGATATATCATTTTTTAGAACATGATATCTTAAAAAATGATTTCTGATATCAATATTTTTTGTCCTAGAATTATTAATAGGATTTTTTTTAAATATTTATAGCACACATATTATCACATAAAATAGGTGCATTGATAAAATTTAGTCCCAAACCCATAAGAGTGATTTTCATCCACAACACTTGTGCATAGAAACTTCCAGAAAAAACATATTCTGCCTCAGTTGTTGACTGGGAAACTGAATGTTGTTTCTTACTTGACCCTGATACTAAGGATTTCCCTAAAAAGTGACAAGTATCCAAAGTTCTTTTCCTATATAATCTACAACTCCCAAAGTATGCATCTGAATATGAAATTAAATAAAAATCATAAGTTTTTGGATAAAGTAAATATTGAAAAAAATTTCTTTTTAAATATCTAGAAATTATTTTAATAGCAGTTAAAAGGGATTATTCTGGATTTGATTGAAATCTAGAAAAAAGGAATACTGAATACATTATATCTAGCCTACTGGTAGTAAGATATAATAAACTACTAATCATACCTCTATATGACTTGTTGTCAACTGACTTTCCAGTTTCATCCAAATCATGTTTTATATTAGTACTCATAGGAGTTATATATGTCTTGTTGTTATCAAGTCCAAATTTCTTAAGTAAATCAGTAATGTATTTGCATTGATTCAAAACATTTCCAAAATCTTTTAGATAAATTTGAAGTCCTAAAATGAAATTTAATTCTCCCATCATACTCATTTCAAATTCCTTTTTCATTATAGTCGATAACTCATGAAAAAGGGATTTATTAGTTGATCCAAAAATTACATCATCAACATAAATTTGAACCAATAAAATATTAGAATTTTTAGTTTTCTTTAATTGTGTTGGATCTTCCATTCCAATAGTAAAATCATTTTTCAAAAGAAAAGAGCATAATATTTCATACCTCTCTAGGTGATTGTTTAAGGAAATAATGTTCTTTAGTATGTTTAAAAACAGAATCTGGTTTTTGTGAATTTTCAAAACCTAGTGGTTTCTCAACATAAACTTCCTCCATTAAATAACTATTCAAAAAGGAAGACATAATATCAATCTGAAATAATTTAAAATTCATATGTGATGCATAGGATAAAAGGATTCTAATAGCTTCTAACCTAGCTACAGGTGCAAAGGTCTCATCATATTCTATACCTTCTTCCTGATTATATCCTTTTCCTAAAAGTCTTGCATTATTTCTAGATATTATTCCTTTTCCATCTTGTTTATTCTTAAAGACCCACTTTGTTCCCATCACTAGATATTTATGTGGTCTTTCAACTAATTCCCAGACTTCATTTCTCTTGAATTGGTTTACTTCTTCTTGTATTTCTATCATCTAGATTTCATCGTCTAAAGCTTCTTCTATAGTATTCAGTTCTAGTTGGGATGGAAATGTAGAGAAATCTACAAGATTTTCTATATTTATTCTAGTTTTTATTCTTATGTCTAATTCACCTATTGTAGTTTATAAAGAGTGATTATTTAGGGTTCTAGACATTCTAGGTAATAAACATATAGGTTCTTCATTATCATTTTCTTCTGAACTAGACTAAATTTCATTTATATCGTTTTCAAAATCATTTTTCATGTTCCCAAGTCTCATGTTATCATTAGAGTCAGATTCATCCATTTGATCTGTCCTTTTCTCAAAGGGATCAGATTTCATCGAATTTCACATGAACCAATTCTTCAACAATCACTGGTTTCTTATTAAAGACTCGATAAGCTTTGGAGGTAGCAGAATATCCTAAAAAAATGCATTCATCATATTTTGGATCAAAGTTACCAAGACTGTCCTTAGTGTTCAAGGTGTAAACCTTGCATCCAAAAATGTTAAAGTAATTTACTTTAGGTTTTTTTTCATTCCAAATTTCATAGGGTGTCTTTTTCAAAATTGGTCCAATTAGAACTATATTAATTATATAGCAAGTTGTGCTTGTAGATTCTTCCCAAAAAGAGGTAGGAAGACTATATTCATTTAGCATAGTCGTAGTCATTTCCTGAACAGTCCTATTTCTTCTTTCAACAATTTCATTTTGTTAAGGTGTCCTTGGTGCAAAGAAAGTATGTTTAATAATGATTTTTGAGCAAAAGTAATTAAATTATTGATTCTAAAATTCTCCACTGTGATCACTTCTTAATGAAATTATATAAAAACCTTTTTCATTTTCAGTATATTTACAAAAAAATTTAAAGAATGTAAAAGCTTTATTTTTAAATTTCAAAAAAATCCATGTAAATACAGAATAATCATCAACTAAAACACATACATAGAATTTACCAGCCATGATTGCTACCCTTGAAGGTCCAAAATATCCATATAGATAAGTTATAGAGTATTATATAAAACATAATCATTACAATGTCCATGTCTCCTATGTCAGAACCAAGATTCATTCACTTTAGCAGTTAATCAATTTACTTGTTGTTTACACAAAGAATTTAAATCTCAGTTGTATACATTATCAGTTCTTGGTGCTGTAAATTTAAACAGTTTATTTCCAAAAATAGTACAACAATTATTAGAAAAATAAACGTTATAACCATCATCATAGAATTGAGAGATACTTATCATATTGTGTTTAAATCCTTGTACGTAAAGTAAAATGTTCATTTAGACAGCTTCTGGATCTCCAAATGTTCCAATACCAATCATTTTACATTTTTCATTGCCACAAAAAGTGACAAGTCCACCATATTTTTGAGTGAGTGTAGTGAAATTCGATGAGTTTCCACTCATATGACTTGAGCAGCCACTATCCATATACCATATGTCCTTTCTTCTACTGTGAACTGCTTCTGGAAAAGGTATTTAAACAAGTTTATTTGGTACCCATTTTTTATTGGGTCCAGTTGTGTTAGGCAAAAATGATCTGGGAATCCAGACATTCTTTTTTGTTCTAAAATCAACAGAATCAAAAACAATTATTTGAAACAAAGCCTTTCTTAATACCACTTATTTGTGGATTTCTTAAGAAACAGTTTTTATAAATATGTCCCCTTGTTCCACAATAATTACAATTTAATCTTTTTGAGTTTAGAAGTAAATAATTCTTTTATAGCTTAAATTTTCACCTTTACTACCAATTCCAAATCATTCTTTCTTAATAACTATTTTTCCAAAAATTTCATTCAAGCAATTTTCTCCTTTGGTAAAAATAAGGGCTGCACTTTTATATGTTTCTACTTCTGTTTGCAATGTTTTTATTTTACCTTCATGATCTTTATAGTCAATATAAATTGAATTATACTTATTAGTTATTCCCATAAATTTCTTTATAACTGTATCTATTTCATCTGAAATAGCCTTGTGAATGTTCTTTAAAGACTTTTGCTTCGTAAATAGAGAATCATATTTTTCATCAAGCATATTGCAGTAGGCTGCAATTTTTTCATTAGAGTAACTAGATTCCAAACTAGAGTTAGAAGAGTAGTAATATTGTACATCATCTGTTTTGGCCATAAAACAAATGTTGTATTTCAGATTTACTTCTTCCTTCTCCGAGTCAAATTCAGAAGTGCTACTAGAGTCTTCAGATACACTCCATGTAGCTTTCATTACTATCTTGTCCTTGTGATCATAATCATTCCTTTTAAAGAACATCTTCCTCTTGTCTTCCTTTAACTGTGGACATTCAGGACTGATGTGCCCCATTTTCTTTCACTCATAACATCTTACTTCCTTGTCATCCTTTTTGAAGGATTTTCTAAAACCCATCTTATTTTTATATAATTTAATTAATTTTATGGCTAGCTGGGCCAGTTCCACATAAGAATTTGATAAATCATAACTTTATGATTTCACTTTTACACTTTTCTTCATCGTTTTTCTTTGCGATGAGACTTTTAAGGTAGTGTCATCTCTCTTGATAAAAACATTATGCTCATTTTCTTCATCTTTCTTCTCAACTTCATATATCATTAGTGTTCCCATCAGTTCTATCGTGGTTAAATATTTGACATGTGTTGATTGTATTATTGCAGCAGAGATTCCATTCCATTTAGTAGGTTGTACGTTCAATACTTTTAAAGCTTAATCAGTCAGTTTGATTGGGTCTCCCAAAAATGTTATATTACTGACAATCTCTGTCAGCCTTCCTTTCATTTGAGTAATTATTTCACCTTCAACCATTATGAATGTATCAAATTTAAGCTTAACAGTAGCATATATCATTTCCCTGATATTGCTAGTTCCATCATAAGCAACATCAATAGTTTTCCAAATCTCATATATTGTCAGGCATTGAGATACTCTGTTAAATTCATCATGTCCTAGAACACATATAATTGCATTCATAGCCTTTATGTTCTTATCATATTCTTATTTCGTAGCTACACTCTATTTATTAGGTTTTTCCGGAATTTCTTATGGAGTCAGTATCTTAGAATATACGATATATCCAAGGTTTTTCATATGGATAATAATTCGCGACTTACAGCATCCATAGTTCTCTCCATTGAAGTATGGTGCTCTGACTATAGACATTCCCTCTCTTGTATCAGTCATTCGATCTGAATATAATCCTTAATGACTTATATCTTTTTATAGACTTATCAAAATCCCAACCTTGGATACCAATTTTTGGATCGAGATTACATCAAATATACAAAAGGGGGGTGAATTATGTCTTTTCAAAAATCATCGCGAGATCGTGTTCTGTCCATTATCTTTAATCAGATAGATTAATGCACTGAAAATATAAAATGCATGGGCACATGATATATAATGGTTCGGTGAACAGAAGGCTCCTAGTCCACTCCACCAAAGCTCTACTCCACAAGATTGTCCATTTTCACTATCTGGTCCTCATCTCAACAGACCTCTCAATAACTGGGTGTAGGTAGTTGACACCTTTATGATCTAAGGCAAAAAAAAGCCTTCTGGTTCAATCACAAAACATAAATAGCTTACAACGAGAAGCTGGTCACTCAAGATAAAGAGTATTTGATCTTTGAAAATACTCTCCCGATTGTTCTTCACAATTGCAACTGAATGCAATTGTTAGTAAATGGATCGTCATCTTCAGAAAAAATAATCTTCAAGAAAGAGTCGTTATGAGTCAATCCCATTGCAGTAGATATAGAAATATAAATCGAAACGTCACCAGTAGAAGATTTAAAATTGATCTTCAATGTCAAATAATTGAATCTTTTGTAATATATCTTCTTCTTTAACAAAAACATCTTTTATCACTCTTCGTAATCAACAAAAATATAGATCGCGACTGAATCTGTTTTTTCCTTCTCCTCTAAAATATCATACACCAGATCTCATATTTTAATAGATGTATCTGATCTTGTGTTCTTGGTCACTACTTTCAAAACGCACTTACACATACCATAAAAACATAGATGTAACGAATACTACCTCTGCAAAAATCAGATTCACAATCTTCACCTATTTACTCACATAATTAAAACATTTGAATTTACATACTAGTCTTAACTATCCTTGTAATTTTCTATGAAAATCATCTTTTAATTTGATCCTTAAAGGGTTCTGAACTCATCAAAGACATGCTTTAAAATCAACTTTTAATCCAACTTAAAATCAGCCTGATAATCCACATGCAGATCGTTAAATAATAACATCTACATTAAACTTTCGGACGCCAAATGTATGGTTGAGTTATACAATATGCATCCTCTGAACATAATGTAGATCATAAATGTATGTTTGATGATGTATCCTTCAAACGTAATGTTGACAATGTATGGTTGATCACAAACATAGGGTTGGACATCAATGATTTTCTCTTCAACTTTCAAAGGTATGATAAATGATCCATACTTTTATAAGATTCCAAACTAATGGTACATGATCCATACATATCTACAAAACCTAAAGCTGTTTACAAAAGTATGGTTGATGAACCATACTTTTGAGAAGAAAAACGTAACGTTTAACACTTACGTATGGTTCTCCTTCAATTATTTTCTCATATAACAAATGTAGGGTTCTTTCCTAATGTATTGTTCATTTTCGTACTTTGCCGATAACATATGGTCGATTAACTATACTCTTTTGATAACTAGTAAAGTAAACAGTGGGTACCTTTCTTTATGCTACATTTCCATATGTAGCATTTGAACAGTGATTCCAGAACACGCTTAATCAATTCCCAAATATGCAGAGCATGAACAGTGTTTCCAGAACATACTAATGTGAATACTTTAACAATTAAATCTCATTGTTCAGGAAAATAAATATTTCTTCTAGATATAATAAATAAACAAATTCCTGAAATATAATTAAAAAATACAATCATTAGAAAACAATATAGGGTATTTGTGAGCATCAAAATCCTCATAAAAAGATAGCGTATTATTCTAGATAATCTCCCTCTTTAAATAAAAACATTATGTAATTTTGAAAACACTTTATCTATAGATAGTAGTCGAATTGTCACAATGGATTCTAATTAGAGACTTCACATCAACACCGATATTATCATTTTCCTACTTCATCCATGATAATTGTGTGGATGCTTTATTGGTGGCAATATACTTAGCTTCTGTGGTGTTAAATGAAATACAATCATACATTTTCTTATCAAATAAATATATAAACTACCAAGATAGAATTAACATCCCAATGTAGATTTATTGTCTTCTACTCATCCGGGCGAATCTACATATGTATATCCCAAAATCCCTAGCTGAGATTTATTGTTATACATAAAACAAAAATCCGCAGTTGCCTTAATATAATGAAGTATTCCTTTCACTTAAATCATTTTAATTTTCTTGGGATTTCGTTGATATTGTGCTACATGTCATGTGGAGAATATAATATCAGGTCTTTTCACTAGCAGGTGTTGTAAACATCCATTAACTCACTTGTATTCTATTATATTAATTTCCTTTCCATCATCATCTTTTGATAATTTCATCTATGTAGAAACTGGAGTCTTTATCTCCTTGGAATTTTCCATTTCAATTATTCTCAGAACCTCCATGGAATATTTGTATTGTGAAATGAATGTAACACTACATCATTGTGTCACTTGTAAACCATGGAATAGCATCATCTCTCCAATCATTTTCATTTTGAAATAACTTTTCATGATTTTGGAAAACTATCTGCACTGAGATTTATCTGATCCTACAAATATTATGTCATTAAAATAAACTAGTACCGTCATTATTTCATTACTATCATTGTTGAAATAGTGATTTTAGTCAACTCCACCATGCTAAAATCCAAGCTTCTTCAAATACTACACAATCCTTGAGTACCATGCTCTTGGTTATTGTTTCATCACATATAGCTCTTTCTTCAATTGACGAAATTTTTTCTTATCTTCATGAGTGAGAAAACCATGTGGCTACTCAATATATATTTCTTGTTCTATAACCCCATTCAAAAATGATAATTTAACATCCATATGTAAAATATTGATCTTCCGTTGAACTATAATGACCAAGAATATTCTGATTATCACATGCCCTACAATAGGTGAAAATGTTTCTTCATCATTGATACCCTCTTTTTGGGAGTACCCTTTGCTCACCAGTCGTGCTTTGTTTCGAATCACTGCGCTATCTTCATTCATCTGATTTAGAAAGATCCATTTAGTCTCGATGATAATATTTTCTGTTGGCTTCCATACAATCACTCAATTCTGATTCTTCTCAATATTTTCTAGATATTCATTCATATCAGGAACCTAGTTTTCATCTTCAGTAGAATCAGCAAAAAATTTAGGTTCATCTTGAGATAAGAGATATGTCTGATGTAGTGACTTCATTACTATTTTCTGAACAAGAACTATCTGATCACCAATGATACTATGTCTATCATTTTAAGCTCAACTATTTAACATGTTTCATATAAATACATAACTTATTATTTTTCATCATTATTATCATCTTCTGAGTCAGCATCTTCTACTTTGTGCCCCCCCCCCCCCCCCCCGTGTTACATTCCTCTTCATCAATTTCATCAAGAAACTATTCGTTGTGCTATTGAGGAATCTCTTCATTGTCTACAACGGTGACATAATTACACTCAAAAAAATTTCCTACCCTCTTGTTAATGCATTTTTATGATTTTCTTTTTCTTTAGTAGCCAAAGAATATCCCCTCATATCCATGTGACTCAAATTTCTTATTTTTTATTTTTTGAGAATTAATAAATTACCCCCAATGATCCAAACGTATATCAGTGTTGTCTTATTTATGTTCCACATCTCATACAAAGACTTTCATTCCATTAGACACAATAGAACCTTATTAAAAATGTATACCAATGTCAATACTACTTCCTTCCAGAATTTCTCTAGTAGGCCTATTTCTGAAACATCATCTGCTCCATGTTATTGATGATATAATTTCTCCTTTCAACCACTTCATTATGTTGGGGTGTTCTTATGAAATTAACATGATGCCTTATCCCATGTTTCTTGAGATAGTATTGTATCTGCATTTTTTGTGATTTTCGTACCATTGTTTGTACAAAACTACATAATTTTCTACCCACGTATCCTTCCATATTCCCTCTGATAATGTTTTATGAAACTGAACACATGGTACTTATCGGAAATGAAGAATACCCATGCCATGCTGCTATAATATTCAATGAACAGAACATAATATCTCTTTCCATCAATGGATATTGGTGAGATATGTCCATAAACATCATCGTGCACCAATTTTAACAATTTTTTGACTTATTATACTTCTTTTTGTACATATTTTTAATGATCTTCCTCAATTTCCAATAATCCCATGTATGTGTATGATTCCATGATATCTTGGAGAGATCCTTAGATGCATCATAAATTACCAGAACATCTAGGGAAGGTTGGCATATAAGACCAAGCCATTTATATCATAACATGTTTTCCTCCTCTCAAATAAAGAGAATGCATCTTCACCACCACTTACAAGGTAAAGATTTCCCTTTGTCCTTTTTCCAAATAGAATCTTTGTACCATATCTTCATTTGACGATACACATGATGTTAGTAAACCTTATAGAATTACATATGTCACACAGTTGACTAATATTGAGAAAATTGTGACTGAGACCTTCTAGTATTAGTACATCAGCAAGTCTTATTTATTTTCCGCAAAAACTGACCATTCCAAAGACAATTATCTTCAGACCTCCATAATTTCCAATCATGATAACTTCATCTTTTTCATATCTTATACCTATAACCAGATCCTCATTCCCTATCATGTGGGATGTGCAACCACTGTCAAGGATGCATACACCAAAATAGTATGATTCATTAAGGGAAATTTCAGTAGCCACTACTTTATCATCTCTCTTCTTTTTGATCTATGTAATGCCCCGACACCAGTTACCCAGAGTTGGTGCATTATTGCGTAACATTGGCATGATCACAAAAGATCAAGTCTCGAAAGACAGATTAGTTTAGTAGACTTGAAAACACTAGATACATTCATAAATGTCACATTACATCATAATGTGAAAAATCACAATAACATAGTCTCCATAGTCCACACTTCTATCCCCTTCAGACTATCCCTGTAGTTTAGTCATAAAATATTTCTTCACATCCTGGGAAAAATAAAACACTGAAAGGGGTGAGCTCAGATGCTCAGTATGGATAACAATATATCGAAACCTTTCATAAATAAACATAAACATTTAAGGCAATGTATAACTAAAACAAAAGCCTTTTAAACTTGAATGTCAACATAATATGGCAAAAGTAAAATGAGATAATGTCATTTACTAATTCACATGGATATTCTAATGGTCGAATAATAACATGAAATATCAATAACCACATTCATAATGATGTAATGAATAATGCCAGACTATCATAAACACATATCCCAGGCCTCGTGCCAAGACAACAAATAAGATTTTGTCAAGGCCTAGTGCAAAGCCACTAGTTTGTCTCATGAGACCTGCCGATGCATCAAGGAGTTGTAGCGGGCTCCACCCGTCACTTATTAAGTCCAATGCATTCCTCATATGAATAGGTTTAAACATATCATAAAACATAACATAATTTTATCACATAAAACATGCATAAAGAAAACATAACATTTCCACATTTCAATCACAATATATCAATAAAACACATTGATATAATAAAAACACATTCAAAACCATTTTCAATACCAAAATAATGGAAAATTAAAAATTTGTATTTATTTTTAATTTAAAAAAGTTATTTCTTGTAGAGGAAGCCGAAACTCAAATAATGGTCATGGCGGCGAAGAAGACATTTTCGCCGCATACGTACGACAAAAAAACATTCCCTTTTGTCGTCTAGTAAAACGATTCCTATAAAAAAGATTCTTTTTGAATAAATGTAAAAGTCAAAGGGGTTTATACACCTTATAAAAGAAAGTTGTGTATAAAATAAAATATTCCTCAATGAATGGAGATTGGGGTGAAGTCCTTACAATGATCATTTTTTTAAATAAAATAGATCTATTATGTGTATTCACTATAAGTACACATAAATAAAGTACAAATACAAAATAGGACATAATAATATCATGACATAATTTGAAAGTAGGAGATTAACCCAAAGAACAGAAATCGGGTTAAGAAGTTCCCTTACAAAGATCATTTTTTAAAATAAAATAGATCTATTATATGTATTCCCTATAAGTAAACATAAAAAAAGTACAAATACATGATATGACATAATAATATCATGACATAATTTGAAAGTAGGAGATTAACCCAAAGAATAGAAATCGGGTTAAGAAGTTTCCTTACAAAGATCATTTTTTAAATAAAATAGTTTTATTAAGGGTATTTACTATAAGTACACATAAATAAAGCAAAAATACAAGGTATAACATAATAATACCATGACATAATTTGAAAGTACGAGATTAACCCAAAGAATGGAAATTGGGTTAAGAAGTTCCCTTACCTCGTGTCCGACATGAGTCGATCCTTCTTTAACCTCCTGAATAATAAACTAGAGTTAATTTATACTTGCTTAAGAACATTTTTCATGTTCATTATTTCTTTTATTTCACTTATTACCATGTTATTAACATTATGTAATTATTTATGTTAATAACGGCCATTTTGTCGATCTTTGTTACTTGAGTCAAAAATAAACCTCTTATAATTACAAGTTGTTCATGTGATGAAATATCCATTATATCCAGAATTATATTCATGATTTAGATATCATATATATCATATATATCCAGTATATACATTAATTTATAATATTACATAACATTTAGAGGTGAGAAATGAAATGCACCATTCATGGAGACGGTAAGTCGTACGTACGCATGAACGCTACTTTCATTTCTATTTCATATTTAATAGAATGAAATTATAATTATATATAGGTATACTATAATTCCAGTATAATATAATGTATAATACCATTTACTCCATCCTTTATATATCCCACATATGGAATTAATGATTTAAATCACTTTGAGGGGGCGGTAGTCCGCACATCCTAAAATGAAATTATCGCGTTTACCAATAATGGAAATCATAAAGGTATTACATAAAGGAAAAATACAGAATCATAAAGAAAAAAACATAATATATATCATATATAAAAATAGTGTCATCATAATGGCGACCATGATAGGTGTTAAAATAAGATTGAACAATCATCGTTTCGTGAGGCAGAAATTCTCCAACCACAGAAATAGTATGTGCTTTAACCATTAAACGAAGGTGTGTGTAAGTGTAAATCAAATACATCTCATAACAAAATACTAGTATATTGAATATAATGGTTTTGTTACAAAAGAAATTAATAAAAATATTTTAAGGGGTTGGAGAAGCAAAATAAACAAAATAACATAAGAGAAGACATTACCTTAAAATTAGGTAACTCTTTTTGATTTGAACCAAAGGCTTCCTTGGGAAGACTTCTGGTCAAAGTGAGGCTTCTAGGAGTAATATAGGGATGTTGAGAGAGTATTTGGGCATAGTTTTGCCGATCCAAATGGCTTGATGGTGTGAATACGGTGGTAGTGGTGGGGGCCTTTTATAAGAGGAGAGGAGGGGCACTCTTGGAAAGATTGAAATGTTACATTATTATGAAATGATTTTCAGATTTTAAAGGTCCCACAATGATATATTTCGAGTAAAAGGTGATTATGGTTCGAAATATTGTCATAAAATAGGTTTTTGACAATTGTATTCATTAGATTGTTAATTATCTTTTCATTTTATTTAAATCGTTAATTAATGAGGTAATCATTGCATCATCATTCTGTCATAAAAAATTAAATTTATTTAATGTCTAAAAATTATAAAAAAATTACCATGATTTAGGAAATCTCTTTATATTTCCAATTAATATTTATAGTAAAAAAGTTAACTTATATAACCCCATATAATAATTATTTTATTAAAACAACACATGTTTGTGACAATTTAATTTTTACTTTAAATAAAAATTTATTAATGTCATTTTCTTACCCAAGTGGCTCCAAGGGGTCTTCAAGTTGACCCATGGATCTTCTTGGTCGGCCATGACTCATCCAACAAGGGTAGGACAAGTTTAAGGGTATTTTCATATTTTTATAATATCATTTTTACCTTAAATTTCACTAATTACCTTTAATCGCGATTAATTAAACTTAAAACTAACTATTCCCCAAAAAATTATATTAATCCCATTAAACAAAATTTTACTTCCGAATGACAACCATGTATGTCAGATTTTTGAAAATCAAATCATAGAAGTGGTAATGTTTCATTTAAACAAAAAATCAGTTTTTTAACTACCACTTAGTGGTTTCACTATTCATCAAAAATTGAAGTTTTTCAGAACAAGGCCAAAATTTCACCCTAAGCTATAATTTATATTCCGAGTTCAAAAATGAAGTCTATTTTAAAAATTTCAAACATATAAGTTTCATTAAATAATTTTATAATTAATTTCCGCTGTCACAACAAATAGCGTGTTTTTAAGAAACAATATATATCAAAATATTGACAATTTTTATGTCCAATTTCAATGTGAAATTATTTCTAATGACCAACATTGGATAAAATGACAAAAATATATTATAATTATAATTTAAAACCACTTTATATTATAATTTATCACTACAATTTATTTTGATTTAAAAAGTTGTTTTTAAGTATTTTTCACTACTCATAAAAATTGGAAGTTCTCAGAAAAATAATAAAAATTCAACATAGGCTAATTTCGATATTCCGAATCCACAAATGAAGTCCATTTTGAAATATAAAATATATATAATTTCAAAAATTGGGAATTACGATTCATAATGGCTAGTTTTGATTGGTCACGGTACGTTAGAATCTCAAACTTGCGTACAATGCAAGCAATTGCATTATTGAAAGAGAAGGGTATCGTGGAAGCTCGGGGTGTTACATTCTCCCCTCCTTCAATAAATTGCATCCTCGCAATTTGAAAATTTTCATTGAAAATAAAAGGTTGAAAATAGAAAATACCTTTGTGAAAACCCACATCGGAAATAGGGTTAATAAAAATATAACATTAAAAGAAAGAGAGAGAGGTACAAAGGTCACCCAAGATAGCCCATACTAGGATTATTTGAAAATATGGATATGGAGGAAAAACAAACCATCAATGTCTGATGGAGAGTTGTAGAAAACAGGATTAGGAGAAAGTTAATCATAAGAAAATCACAAACTTGTGATTGGTTAAACGGTCATTGAATCCCCATTTGGAAAAGTTAACTGACAACGTTTTTGTTTTAAGTTACCTTTCATAAAGTTGAGGAATTTATTTAAGATATTTACTAAGAACGTAAGTAAATAAACTTTCTTTTCATGTAGGCTTTCACTCTTTAATAAATTTTTACCAGGAACCCATCTTTCACTCCAAATGGTAGCAGAACTCAAAAATATCTTATTTATCCTAATTGTATAAGGTTACAAATAATACCACATACCATTTAGATTAGGAAAAATATTTTGTAATAACCAGGGACTTCCTGTAGGCTAGTGGTAGGTAATAAAGGCATGTCGCACTGTGGTTATGGGTTCGATTCCTGCAGCTTTGTCCGACGTGACGGGTTATCCTCCAACCTGCAAGTTGTCCTTTTCCTAAATGTATAGTATTATAATATTCCAAAAATAATCTTCAGAAATGTTTTAACCTTAAACAATACTATCCAAAGTTCAACTTAATTCATTCTAACCTTTATAGTTATCCAAAATACCTCTATGTAGACTTTCTCTAAAAGGTCTCTAAATTCCAAAATCAATTGTAACATCAGATTCCCCAAACAAATTAATGTTTCTCTTATTGTCACATACTAAAAATATGATTACCTTCATCATATTAAATCCTTAAAGAAAAAAAGTATTGTAGTACAATCCTTATATATATATCACATTATCTTTATAACCAGAATATAATCCCTGAGTCCAAAAGCACCAATACATTAATTATTCCACTTCAACTGTAGTAACAGCTTAAGATTGTCCTTGATCCCTTGGCCTTTTCTGAGGTAAGTTTCCCTGACACTTAGGAAATTCATTTGCATAATGCCACATTTCCCTACAATTGTAGCATTCAACATTGATAGCCTCTTTCATTCCCATGCAATCATGAGCCTGGTGACCTTTTTCTCCATATTTATAAAAAACTCCCATTCATTTTAAGCAAGTATCGGGGTGATTCATCCCACAATTATCACATAATGGAAATTCCTTCTTCCTCTTTTTCCCTTTATCTGTCTCTTGTTCCACCGTTCTCTTCTTCTCTTGCTTTACTTTGTTGTCATAAGACATAGAGAATTCCTTTTCTATCTTGATAGAACATGCAACTATATCTTTGTACGTTGAGAAAGATTGTGATACTAATGCTCGACGGAGAAACGATTTTAACCCATCAAAGAAATGATCAATCTTACTTCTCGGGTTACGTATATAATCTGCAGCATGCCTTGCTAATCGTGTAAAGTTAGCCTCATACTTTGTGACATTGTCATCCTCTTTTTGTCTCAATCTCAGAAATTGCCTTTCCATATCTGCTCGATGGTCACGAGGAAAGTATTTTTCTAATAAAATCACTTTAACTCCCTCCATTCCATATTAGATACTTCTTCATCTTCTTTCGTGTTTTGAATCGGCGACCACCATTGATCAGAATCTCCAGTGAGACGGTAAACTGCCATGACAACCTTCTCCCTTTCCCTAATTCTCAAGGCGTGGAATATTTTCTCTAAGATGTTTATCCATTGCTCAACTACTAATGGATTTTTACCCCCATTAAATGTTGGCGGTTGTTGCCTCAAGAAGAGTTCTAACATTGATCCTCCACGTTGCGGATCAGGGTGCTCCATACGAGTAAGGTTATTATTCATAACCTGAGTGAGTTGTCCTAGTATGGTGATAGGGTGATCAACACCAGTTGTATATCCAGCTCCACAATAATTGTCTTGAGCTGGAGGGAAATCCCTACATAGAGTGCATGCATTGATACAGTTTTCATTCCTCCCACTAGGCGTCATTTCTAAACAATGGCATAAACTAGATTAGTTTATGAATCAAAATACATAATTCCATACTTGTAAAACACTTAATATAAATTGAACGATTTATGGATATAATCCATAATGATAAAAATAAATGTTTTCTTTGAGGAAGTATATACTCATACACCCTTCATAATGGTTTATAAAGAAAATGATAATTATCCCAAGAATATCCTCCGGGAGTGTCGTAACCAAGAGTGCAGCAAGGCCTGTTGTCGTGCACCAGTTCCCGTTCAAGTCTAGCTCAAAGAGGTGTTTTCGGGTTTTACCCCTAGGTACATCTGTTCCATAGCCGCTTCTACCTACTCGTATCCAGACAGAGATGTATTTCTCAGAAAACTCACAAAATCTCTACAACACAATTCTAGGATGTTCTTCTATACTAATCCTCAAAGTCTATCTTATGGATATGTGCTCTAATTAGAGTTTTTCTAAATCTAACTTCCAAGGTTAGTACTAAACGGCCTCTGATACCAACTGTAATTCCCCGACCCCAGTTACCCAGAGTCGGTGCATTATTGCGTAACATTGGTCTGATCACAAAAGATAAAGTCTCGAAAGAACAATTAGTTTAGTATCCTTAGAAACACTAGATACATTCATAAATGTTACATTACATCATAAATTGAAAAATCACAATAACATAGTCTCTATATTCTACACTTCTATTCCCTTCAGACTATCCCTGTAGGTTAGTCATAAAATATTTTTCACATCCTGGGAAAAATAAAACACTGAAATGGGTGAGCTCAGATGCTTAGTAAGGATAAAAATATATCGGAAGTTTTCATAAATAAACATAAACATTTAAGGAAATGTATAACTAAAACAAAAGCCTTTTAATATTCGATTTCAACATAATATGGAAAAAGTAAAACGAGATAATGCCATTTACTTATTCACATGGATATTCAACTGGTCGAATAATCACATGCAATATCAATAACCACTTTCATAATGATGGAATGTATAATGCCAAACTATCATAACCACGTAGCCAAGGCCTCGTGCCAAGACCCCAAATAATATTTTTTCAAGGCCTCGTGCCAAGACACTAGTTTGTCTCATGAGACCTGACGATGCATCGAGGAGCTATAGCGGGCTCCACCCGTCACTTATTAAGTCCAATGCATTCCTCATATGAATAGGTTTAAACATATCTTATACCATAACATAATCATATCACATAAAACATGCATGAAGAAAACATAACATTTTCACATTTCAATCACAAGATATCAATACAACACATTGATATAATAAAAACACTTTCAAAACCATTTTCAATACCAAAATAAAGGAAAATTAAAACTTTGTATTTATTTTTCATTCAAAAAAGGTTATGGCTTTTAGAGTAAGCTGAAACTCAAATAATGGTCATGGTGGCGGAGAATTCATTGTCGTCGCATACGTACGACAAAAAAACATTCCCTTTTGTCGTTTAGTAAAACGCTTCGTATAAAAAAATTTCTTTTGAATAAACGTGAAAGTCAAAGGGGTTTATACACCATATACAAAAAAGTTGTGTATAAAATAAAATATTCCTTAATGAAAAGAGATTGAGACGAATTCCTTACAAAGATCATTTTTTAAATAAAATAGATCTATTTTATGTATTAACTATAATTTCACATAAAGAAAGTACAAATACAAGATAGGACATAATAATATCATGACATAATTTGAAATTAGCAGATTAACCTAATGAATGGAAATCTAGTTAAGAAGTTCCCTTAAAAAGATCATTTTTTAAATAAAATAGATTTATTATGTGTATTCACTATAATTACCCATAAAGAAAGTAAAAATACAAGATTCAACATAATAATATCATGACATAATTTGAAAGTAGGAGATTAACCCAAAGAATGGAAATTGGGTTAAGAAGTTCCCTTACAAAGATCATTTTTTAAATAAAATAGATTTATTAAGTGTATTCACTTTAAGTACACATAAATAATGTAAAAATACAAGATATAACATAATAATATCATGACATAATTTAAAAGTAGGAGAGTAACCCAAAGAATGGAAATTGGGTTAAGAAGTTCCCTTACCTCGTGTCCTGCTTGACTCGATTATTCTTTAACCTCATGAATAATAAACTAGAGTTAATTTATACTTGATTAAGAACCTTTTTCATGTTCATTATTCCTTTTATATCACTTATTACCATATTATGAACATTATGTAATTATTTAAGTTAATAACGGTCATTTTGTCGATCTTTGGTACTTGAGTAAAAAATAAACTTCTTATAATTACAAGTTGTTCATGTGATGAAATATCCATTATATCCAGAATTATATACATGATGTAGATATCATATATATCATATATATCTAGTATATACATGCATTTATAATATTACATAACATTTAGAGATGAGAAATGAAATGCACAGTTCATGGAGACGGTAAGCCGTATGTACGCATGAACGCTACATTCATTTCTATTTCATATTTAATGGAATGAAATTATAATTATATAAAGGTATAATATAATTACAGTATAAAATAATGTATAATACCATTTACTCCATCCTTTATACATCCCACATATGGAATTAACGATTCAAATCACATTGAGGGGGCGGTAGTCCGCACTTCCTAAAATGAAATTATCGCGTTTACCCATAATGGAAATAATAAAGGTATGCCATAAATGAAAAATAAAGAATCATAAGTAAAAAAACATAATATATATCATATATAAAAATATTTTCATCATAATGGCCACCATGATAGGTGTTAAAAGAATATTTAACAATCATCGTTTCGTGAGGTAGAAAATCGCCAACCACAGAAACAGTATGTTCTTTAACAATTAGACAAAGGTGTGTGTAAGTGTAAATCAAATCCTTATCATAAAAAAATCCTAGTATATTGAAGATACAGGTGTTGTTAAAAAATAATGTAATAAAAAGAGTTTAAGGGGTTGGATAATCAAAATAAATCAAAATAACATAAGAGAAGACATTACCTTAAAATCAGGTAACTCTTTTTGATTTGAGCCAAAAGCTTCCTCAGGAAGACTTATACCCAAAGTGAGGCTTCTAGGATTAAGAGAGGGAAGTTGAGAGAGTATTGGGGCATAGTTTGGCCAAGCCAAACAGCTTTATGGTGTGAATAAGGTGGTAGTGGTGGGGGCCTTTTATAAGAGCAAAAAAGGGGTGCTCTTGGAAAGATTGAAATGTTACATTATTATGAAATGCTTATCGGATTATAAAGGTCCCACGATGATATATTTTGAGGATAAGGGGATTAGGGTTCGAAATATTCTCATAAAATAGGTTTTTGACAAGTTTAATCCTTAGATTGTACATTATAATTTCATTTAATTTAAATCGTTAATTAATGAGGTAATCACTGCATCATCATTATGTCATAAAATATTTAATTTATTTAATGCCGACAAATTATAAAAAAATTACCATGATGTAGGAAATATTTTTAGATTTCCAATTAATATTTATAGTAAAACAGTTCACTTATATAACCCCATGTAATAATTGTTTTAGTAATACAACACATGTTTGTGACAATTTAATTTTTACTTTAAATAAAAATTTATTAATGTAATTTTCTTACCCAAGTGGCTATATGGGGTCCCCAAGTTGACCCATGTATTGTCGTGGTCTTCCATGACTCATCCAATAACGGTAGGACAAGTGTATGTGTATTTTCATATTTTTATAATATCATTTTTACCTTAAATTTCACTAATTACCTTTAATCGTGATTAATTAAACTTAAAAGATACTATTCAACAAAAAATTGTTTTAATCCAATTGAACCAAATTTTACTTCCTAATGACAACCATTTATGTCAGATTTTTTAAAATAAAATCACATAAGAGGTAATGTTACATTTAAACAAAAAAATCAGTTTTTTAACTACCACTTTGTGGTTTCACTATTCATCAAAAAATGATGTTTTTCAGAACAATGCCAAAATTTCACCCTAAGCTATAATTAATATTCCGAGTTCAAAAACGATGTTTATTTTACAAAATTCAAAACATATAAGTTGCATTAATTAATTTTAGAATTAATTTCCGTTGTCACAACAAATAGCGTGTTTTTAAGAAATAATATATATCAAAAGATTGACAATTGTTTATGTCCAATATCAAAGTGAAATTAATTATAATGAACACCATTAAATAAAATGGTAAAAATATATTATAATTATACATTAAAACCACTCTATATTATAATTTATCACTAAATTTATTTTGATTAAAAAAGTTGTTTTAAATTATTTTTCACCATTCATAAAAAATTGGATGTTCTCAGAAAAATACCAAAAATTCAACACATGCTAATTTCGATATTCCAAATCCACAAATGAAGTCCATTTTGAAATATAAAATATATATAATTTCAAAAGGTGGGTATTACTATTCATAATGGCTATTTTTATTGGTCGCGATGCGTTAGAATCTCGAACTTGCGTACAATGCAAGCTATTTCATTATTGAAAGAGAAGTGTATCGTGGAAGCTCAGGGTGTTACAATCCATGTCATTGACCTCAAACTTAGTGTAGTTTGAAAATATTAATCATTCTTAGAGTGTGATGGCCCAGCTTCATCCTACAGAGTTGTAAATAGATTTTTCATTTTCATCTCACCGGTTGGTTTGTTGATTTGATTCTTCTGGCTACTATGATTCTTACTTGGCACAATCTTCTCTATGGTTGATGTACAATATCTTGACATTTACCAAATTCCTTTCACTAAAAACAATTTCCCTAAAAGGAGGTTCTATATTATCAAACTCTATTTGGAAACCAAAGAAGTTCGTGTGACCTTAGGTATCTATTGGATATTGAACACACAAACTATGAATGTCCCAACATTACCCAACTATAACATATGATATAGGGTTCATTCCGGAATGTCACTTATACTATCCTAGTTTCCCCTTGGGATCTATGAATATTCTAATTCTACATTGTTACCAAATAGACATTCAATCTTTGAATGGGTTCTAGCAGTTGGATTTCAAATTTCATAGATTTTTTTTTGTTCAATCCCCAGATCATTCTTAACATACAAACATTATTGATTCCTCTTTTATACTGGACCAATATTCTTCACTTCCAATTTATTCATATTTTGGGTGATCTTTTTTGATGAAGTCTTATTGGGAGTCAAGATTTTTTTCCCTGATCTTTAAACTTTTTTCACAGGAAGAAAAATTCTTCTCCATGTTCATCGATACGCTGGACTTGACCTTTAACTTTGTTATTCAAGCCATCTACCTCCCTTTTTTATTCTTAAAACTAAAGCTTATATCCATCAAGAATTTCTTTTCTCTAGCCTGGAAGACATAAGTTATCCAATTTTCATGTACCAACTCAGACTTATTTTCTCCATGCTATTGTGTGTAGAGTTTTTCATCATGTACCACCTTGTAGGATTTCATTATTTTTTTTCTCTTCAAACATTTATCTCTTCAAGATTTTCTTCAAATTCAGCTTCTATGTCGACTCTTATTCAACTACTTCTTATTCATCAACATTGATTACTTCATTTTTGTTGAGATCTACCAACAATTGACACCATATAATTCTCTCCATGATCTTTTTAGATCCCCATATCTTAAACCTCTTCAACCTCAGACCCATCTGAACATTTATATTATTTTGAAATAATATTCATTTTTCATAAAGAAACATCTCTGAAAACATTTCTTGATTTTCATATTAGGTGAAGACTTCTTCCTGGAAATTTTGGATTCGTACTCATCATATTATTTAAACATATTAGGTCACCGTTCCACAAGACATCCAACCTTTTTACATCGAAAATAGGCTAGTGGAAGTTTCCACTTGAACATTCTTTTTCCTCTTTGTAGGTTTGAAGAAAAGAATGGAATCACATCATCTGTCTATTCTTATTCCTAGGAATCTTCAATAGTGAAAATCTACATGGCGTTGAATACTACCTATTTGGACTTCCACTTTTCAAAAACATAATTTTCATCATTTCGAATTTCCTATACGATAAGGGTGCAATGAATATTATCTTGTGTTAGCACATTAATGTATTTTTCTTCCAATATTGAAACCTTCAGATTGAAGCAATGTGGAAGTTTCCTCATGATGCACATCACAATATTTATAACATCAATGACTTCACCAAGACCTCAAATATAATCTACTACAATATTTACCCTATCATGTAATTCATCAAAAGACTCATTTGGGTTCATTCTCAGATCTTCATACTTGTTTCATGGAAAATCTCAGATTTTTCTCTATGAACCTTCAGTCTCCTTCTTATATGTTCAATTTCTTTTTCCACATTTCATGGGATATTTTTTCTGATATCAAATTTTTATATATAGCATTAGACACTGCTCGCCCGAAATCATTGATTCCATTGGCATCAACATCCATTTATCTTCACTCGGGTTTCAATAATGCACCACTATTAAAATCGGTTGTTATAACATGAATTTCTATTGTAAACACATCTATTACCAAAGATAAGAAGAAGTATTTCCTCTAATTCATCCATTGCTGAAAATTATTCCCCTCAAAGATCAGAATTCTATTATGATTGGTTAACTCCATTGACAGAGAAATGTATATATCATCCTTTCTCCTGGATACCAATTGTTAGGTCCACTTGGCTGGATACACTGAGAGGGGTTTGAATCAAGGTATGACAGATAAAAATAATTACCCATTATGATCTTGGTTTGTGGTTAGGAAAAAATCTCTTCTCTCTCCTTCCCATTACATAGTATGAACAAATCATAAAGCATTCACTGGAAAAAAAAATTTACTTGGTTCACCCTCACTGCATTACATCCAAGGAGCACACACTAGAAATGTGATGATGTACCAAATCCACTATAATCACAATATTATTTACAAATATTAGAGTTAAATCACTATCCCTCTTGGTTTACAACCAATCAAAATTTTAAAGCTTACTACTCTCACATCTAATGTGTGTTAACTGCTTATTCCAAAGATCCACTCATAGTTTAAAGACTTGTTGGTCCATAAATTATTTCTCTTGAATACATCCTTCACTGTAGGTAGATGCACTGTTGAAGTCAAAATTTCATCAACTGATGAATACCCATTTTCCACTAATCCCTGGGAAACAACTATTGGAAATACTTTCTCAAATCTCTCTACTACATGAATCTCCCCTTTTCTCAAATCACAAACTAGATTTGTGATGTTCCTACTTCTTCTCAAATCACACAACTTCGAAGAGATCACTGCTTCGTAGAGCACACTGCTTCATATAGAACACAACATCATAGAGTACACTACTTCATAGAGCTCAAGCCTTCTCAAAACTCAATACTTCACAGAGTATAGGTAATCACAGAGTATAAGCCGTTTCAAAGAAACATCCTTCATGAAGCTCACTGATCCAGTGCGGAACAAACCACTTTTGTATAGCTAGATTTTCCACGTGATGCTCATTCCTTTCACGAAGCATGCTACCTCCACAAATCTACTTTTCTCGATTCAAGTGATGAAAATATTTCATGAAAAACTATATTCTCTTATCACAGGGGTCAAAGCCTATTTACAGGAAATTCCAACGACTTGAGAACCCTCCGCTCAAAGTCAGTACCACATCAGCTCAAATCACAAATCTCTAAAATTTCTACAAAAAGTATCTCTATATTTTGAAGTACCATGACAATATTAAAATTTCATACCACATCAAAATTGTGGAGTGTTCTGTCAATTCCTTTGCACTGTCACCATAATGCTCCCTCACAATTCTCTTCACCTATACTATTCACGAAGCTCGATGTAATTATAGAGCTCACCATCAAAATTATTCATGTCTTTTTGAAACAACGTTCATGATGATCATATTTTAGAAACTCATTTATTTTCCATATTGTGATGAGATATTCAACAAAATCCACTTTTAACGATGCTCACTAAATCTCAACTTTTGGACCCCAAAAATTTAGCAAACACCAAAAAAAGTCACCACCTTGTATCTATTATTTTTTACTAACTCTAGATCTTCCATTACTTTTCCATGGTTCTTTTTCAACATTTATTATTAACTCAATCTATGGAACTAAAAAATTCACTATGAAAAAAATGCATTATCAATAACACAACCATCCCAAAAATGATGCAATGATAACTTCAGGAAATTTTGCCTAACATTATTTATTATTCACACTTCAATTTTGTTAATTACCAATGTATTTATGATATATTACATTGTATTATTTCCCTTTATAATAATTTAATCTCATAATTTCTTATATTCACATTTCACTATGTTATAAATAATACTAATAGATATTATATCACTATAATGAAATTATTTTCAGATAATTTTGTTAGATATGTTGAAGGTTATTTATAATATTATAAATATAGGTATAATGGTAGAAATAACCATTTTGTGAAAAAGATAAGAGTTATTTTATGTATTTCTTTCTTAATTATTTAAATATTTAAATACAAAATTTCATTCGGTATGTATGTAACTTAATAATTTTATTGATGTTGAGCTTATAAATGGTCAAAATTGGGTCTCTTTAGTTTTTATCAAAGAGAGTATACAAAGAGAATCTTTTTATCACTAGATACGAGTGTATGGGTTTGGAATATTACAGTTTGTTTCAAATAAGGATTTAGATAAATTTAGAGGTTATGAAGATATCATTTGAGTAAAATTTAAGATTTACATATATCTTATTGGATTAATAAGTTTAATATTGATCATAATTTCATTGGCATAAATACGTTTTTATTTCTTATGTTATTGAATTTTGAGGTGATTAATTATATTTTGTGATATGATAAATTTTAATTAGGATTTAGGTAGAATATATAATTGAGGTATTGATATCCATCTCATTTGCTATATTATTTAAATAATAATTTATTTTATGTTTTTTAGGGATTTGGATGGTAAACCATTAGTAAAACCCCATGGATAGTTCCAAGTATTCTAAACCATCTTATTAATTTGGAAATTTATAGAGTGTGTGGTTTCCAAGAAAAAATGTCTCTATCAGGATATAAACAATTGTACCTAGGATCTAGCATTGATTCACCTAGGAGTAATAACACTAATGGTGTTTGATTATTTATTAATTCAGTATTCACTTGGTGCACAAAAATTGGGTCAAACTATACACCAAATTTGACACTCCTTGGGCATATTCTTCGGTCAATCCACTTACTCTCTGTAAACTATTACTAATGATTTAAATATATTGTTATGTATTTTTTTAGAGTAATTATGTGTAATGGGGATAAATGGTTAATTAATATTATATATATAAGTTTTATAATATGGTTAACCTTGAGGATTGAAGAATAATTTAATGTAATGGTCATTTATTTCATTTTAGGATGGATTAAAATATTCCCTGAAGCATAGATTTTAATTATTGTTTGGGGATATATTTCATGATAATGAAGGTAAATTAATTTTGAAAGTTACAATTAAGTTGATTAAATATTAATTATTTTTGTGTTTCAAATTCATAAAATCACAATTTAAGATGTTTTAAAGATGTTTTATGGAAATTGTTTTATTATTAATAATTTTTTAATGATTAATGTATAACTTTTCACATTAATGTTTATACATATTAGGTTTCATATTTACTTATGATACCCATTTTATGTTTTAATAAATGATTATATTTATGAGGAATAACATACTGCCCATTTTTTGGATCTTATAATATATTTAATGTTAATGTCAGTGATTCGTGCATGATAAATTAATCATGGATATTTTCCATTAATAATGTGATATGAAAAAGGGGGGAAACTAGTCAAAAGATGGCCATAGGATGAAATTGTTCTTTTGAAAATTAAATAAATCATCTATGTTTATTTTTTCATTTTCTATATCTTGATGATAAAATAATTATGTTGATCACGAAAGTGGATGAT
Organism: Viscum album; assembly: GCA_963277665.1. Classification (NCBI taxonomy): domain Eukaryota; kingdom Viridiplantae; phylum Streptophyta; class Magnoliopsida; order Santalales; family Viscaceae; genus Viscum; species Viscum album. The sequence continues at coordinate 304,664,821 of OY728144.1, forward strand.
AAATCTATTGAGTATTATGTGGAAAATATTTCTCAACTATCAAGGTATTATTTTGAATATGCATTCAAATTTATGAGCCTTGTAATTATTTATATTCAGTTTCAAAAAATATTACGTATGAAATATGAAGTCTCATTATAGTCAAAAAAATATTTATCATGACAAAATATATATCATATTTTATTACTATGTCATGATACACTCGTTTTGGTAAGAATAAGTTAAAATTGTAAGGATGCAATTTACTTAAAAGGAGATAAATTTAACTCCTTGCGTTTTCATTAGGAAATTATCCTTTATATAATATTATGTAAAATATAATAAGTTACACACAATAATTAACTAAAAATATTCCTGAAAATTTAAATAAAACATTGTTGTATAGGAATATAGTAATCAATATTGATACTTAAATTTTATCATTTTTAACTGATGAAATTTAGTGTTTACAAACAAAACTATTAATATGATTCGATTGAAATCATTCAATGTTAAATCTAATATTTTACAAAGAATTATTTTTCAGGTGTTGTGTATTTTAATAAACATATTTATTTAAAAATACAAAAACATATTAATTAATAAAGTAACTCTCTATTAATTATAAATTAATATGGAATAATATTATGAATAGATAAAGTCTAAAAGTACTATTTTCTATAAATGTTGTTTTTTATTTGTATTTAATATTTTTATTTAAAATATAAATTCAAAAAAATTATTATAATTTTTTTAAATGATAATATTTTATTGAATATATCTTGTTAAAATTAGATAATGGTGCATTTTTAAGATTTTTTTGAAAAGGTAGATTTTTTATTGAATAACAAAAAAAAAATCGATTTTATAAATATGGTAACCATTATGACCTTTTAAACAAAAAATAATTAGGTCACATTTTATGAAACCCCTTTTATCAGAACAAAATATTTCTAATATGTAATTTCATACATTAAAAATTGAATTTTTAATATAGAAGTCCATGTCTTACATTTTGGAAATATAAGTAATGTTTTTATTCAAACAAAAACTATTTTTGTGCTTCTCATTTAATTATGTATTTATAGGGTTTTATTAGGTTTTGGTTTTATTTTAAAGTAAAATTTTTATCTATTTTTTGAAAAGAATCCAAAATAATTTCATGGGAATCAACATTATACAGGATTTTGGTAGAAAATCATTTTTTATGCTAAAAGTCCATTTTTCTTAAAAATATATTTCCCATGCTTTGTGTTGAATTATTTTATAATAATTTCTATCACATAAATAAATTTAATAATTGAAAATAGATTCTCTATTTTTTATTATAATTTTTAAATTTGTAAATGAGTTTAATTTCTTTTGTATTCATAACAAATAGTTGTTGGGGTAAAATATTTATCACCATAATAAGGTTTTAAAGAGTTAGCTGAGATGTAAAACTAATGGATAAGGCATAGAATATCATTAAAATGTTTAAATTATATTGGAATATATTGGAATCACTTTTATTGAGTGTATAATTTATTATATTAAAATTTTATTAATAAATATAATATAGTCACTCCTCTCACTTATAAAAGGGAACCTCCTATTATCACATCTCTAGATCACTTGAAACCTATGTCTCAAAAAATATCTATCAAAATTACCTTCCCAAGAATATTATACACAACCAAGAGGTCATGTTATTCCCAAAACACCCATATAATAAGCCTTAGGATGTTTTTCAATGAATAATATTCAAGGAATAGGTATATATTATTATTGATATTTTTCATGTTTCATTATTATTAGTCTTCATCCAAATATTCTATAATCATCTTAACATAATGATTTTTTTTAAAAATAATTTTTTCTATGTTTATTGTATTACCATTTTGTATCTTCCTTTCATCTAATGGAAAGTGGAAACGTCGCTCGTGTGTATGTCAGAATTACAACATCCATGAAGGGATATAATTTATTTTTCATCACTATATATCTTAGATATGAATATTGTTGTGTCTAATTAATATATATGAAATTTTTGAAATAATTAGGGTTCTTTAAATATAAATAATTATTTTCCTTCCTTTCATTACATCAAATGAAAAATAAAACATCACTCGTGTGTACGTGGTCATTGATTCAAAAAACTAAGGAATATTGTGAAGTATCAAATATGGAATGGAGGGAGTTCAAATATTTGTTTTTAAAAAAATACATTCCCCGCGACCATCGAGTAGATATGGAAAGGCAATTTCCGAGTCTGAGACAAAAGGAGGATGAGAATGTCCGAAAGTATGAGGCTAACATTACAAGGTTAGCAAGGTATACTGGAGATTATATACGTAACCCAAGAAGTAAGATTGATCGTTTCTTTGATGGGTTAAAACCATTCTCCGTCGAGCATTAGTCTCACAATCCTTCTTGTCGTACGAAGACATTGTCTCATGTTCTATCATGACCGAAAAGGAATTCTCTAAGTCTTATGAATTTAAAGCAAAGCAAGAGAAGAAGAGATCTGATGATCAATCTGGGAATGGAAATAAGCGGAAGAAGGGAAAGGTTGAATATCCATCCTGTGGTAAATGTAGGAAGAAACACCCCAGTACTTGCTTAAAGGGAATGGGAGTCTGTTACAAGTGTGGTGACAAAGCCAACCGACCTCGTGATTGAAAAGGGATGAAGGAAGCTACCAATGTTCAGTGCTACAATTGCAGAGAGATGGAAAATTATGCAAATGAATGTCCTAAGCGTCAGGGGAACTTACCTTAGAAAAGTCCAGGTGATCAAGGCCAAGCTTATGCTATCAGAACTGCTGAGGTAGAAGCTCCGAAACACGTGGAGGCAGGTAATTTATTGGTTTCCTCAAGTTTAGGAAATTCTTTATTTGATTCTGGGTCATCGCATTATTTCATATCTTCCCAGTTTGCTGTGAAAATTAGATATTTCCAATTTGATTTAACAAGGGAGTTGTCAGTTAAAACTCCAAAGGGAAGTATCATTACGACAAAGTTTTGTGAATCAGTCCCCATTAAGGCACATAAATGTTCTTTATCTTTTGATCTCATCATCATACCAATGATTGAGTTTGATATAATCCTCGGTATGGACTGGCTTTCGGACCATGATGCGAAGATTTATTTTAAGAAGAAGGAGGTTATGATTTTTTATGATGATGATAATGAAAACCTTATCTTTAGAGCAGAATCGTCACCACCCAACTCTTATCTAGATCCACCCCCAATAGCTCAACTAAATTCAATTATTGGGGAGGAATAGAATGAAATGAGTATGGGTGAGGAAAGGAATGTTCAAATAGAGGATGTACCTGTTGTGAAAGAATATGTAGATGTGTTTCCAGAATATTTACCTGGACATCCTCTAGAACGAGAAGATGAGTTTTCCATTGATTTAATTCCGGGATCAAGGCCTATATCGATGAACCCTTATAGAATGGCCACTTTAGAATTAGTTGAATTAAAGAAACAACTAGAGGAATTGAGTAATAAGGGATTTATTCGGCCTATGGTTTCTTCATGGGGAGCCCCTGTTCTTTTTTTCAAAAACAAAGATGGATCTATGAGGTTATGTATCGACTACAGGGTGATCAATGCTATAATAATAAAGAACAAGTATCTCCTACCTCCAATTGATGATTTATTTGACCAACCGCATGGAGCTCAAGACTTTTCAAAGATTGACCATCGATCTAGATACCATCCGTTGTGTGTGATGAAGGAAGACATTCCGAAGACAACATTTTGAACCAAGTACGGGCATTACGAGTTTACAGTAATGCCTTTTGGAATGACCACTGCACCCTCTGTATTCATGGATCTGATGAATATAGTTTTCAAGAAATATCTCCATGTATTTGTGGTGTTATTTATTGATGATATTTTGGTATACTCCAAAATCTACGAAGATCATGAAAATCACTTGCGCATTATCCTGAAGACTCTGAGAAGACATGAATTATATGGGATGTTCAGCATGTGTGAATTCTGGCTTCAGGAGATTTCATTTCTTGGCCATATTGTCTCTAAAGATGGAATATCTGTTGATCCTTCTAAGACCAAGGAAATCCAAGAATGTCATGCACCGACGAGTATAACTGAGGTATGTAGTTTTATTGGTTTAGCAGGTTTGTATCGACGTTTTGTCCATAATTTTGCCCGGTTGGCTAACCCATTAACAAAGGTCACACGTAAAGGGGTTAAATTCGTTTGGACAAAAGAGTGTGAAGAATGTTTTGAAGAAACTAAGAGAATATTAGTCAATTATCCTATATTGAATCTACCATCGGGGAATGATGGGTTCGTTATTTATAGTGATGCATCGAAGAAAGGACTTGGTTGTGTCCTTATGCAGAATGATACGGTTATTGCCTATGCATCAAGATAGTTGAAAATTCATGAGAAAAACTATCCTACTCATGATCTCGAGTTAGCAGCTGTGATCTTTGCTTTGAAGATATGAAGGCACTACCTCTATGGTGAAAAATCTGAGATTTATACTAATCACAAGAGTTTGAAGTATATTTTCTCACAAAAAGAACTCAACATGAGGCAAAGGAGATGGCTTGAATTACTCACGGATTATTATTGTACGATACACTACCACCAGGGGAAAGCAAAAAAAGTGGAAGATGCTTTGAGTATAAAATACCATGGAGTTTTGAACAATATGAGAATTGAAAGGGGTCTAATTTTCATGGATCTAGTGGAGATGGACATGGGAATAACCATGGAAGGTGAAACATCAATTCTTTTTCAAATGGTTTCCAAAACATCTTTACTATAAATGATTAAGATTTCTCAGACCGATGATGATGAATTTTAAAAAAAAAGATTAAAGCTGTGAATGATGGGAGATTGAGAGACTTTGTGTATGAAGATGGAATTTTATAATTCGGGAAGAGACTATGTGTTCTCGATATGCCTGATCTAAAAAGGGAATTTCTAGATGTTGCTCATAGTTCCAAGTTCTCTATACACCATGCGAGCACCAAAATGTATAGAGAGTTGAAGGAACATTTTTTTGTGGGACAACATGAAAAGAGAGATTGCTGATTTTCTGTCAAGATGTATGGTTTACCAACAAGTGAAAGCTGGAAGGAAACAGACTAGAGGAGTCATGCCACCTCTTCCCATACCATAGTGTAAATGGGACAATATCACGATGGACTTTATCATGGGACTTCCAAAGACTCCTAGAAGGAACGATGCAATTAGGGTTATTGTTGATCGTCTTACCAAGTCAGCACATTTTCATGCTATAAGAGAAGGTATAACACTGGAATGTCTAGAAATACTATATATTGATGAAGTTTTGAGACTACATGGAGTATCCCTATCGATTGTTTTGGATCGTGATACCTGTTTTACTTCAAGATTCTGGAAAAGTCTTCAGAAATCCTTGGATACTGAACTTCATTTGAGCACTGCCGACCACCCTCAAACTGATGGAAAATCGGAAAGAACTATTTAAACCTTATAAGACATGTTGAGATCATGCTCACTTGACTTTCAGGGTATGTGGGATCAATATTTACCTCTGGTAGAATTTTCCTATAACAATAGCTTCAATTCGATTATTCAGATGGCACCATATGAAGCATTATACGGAAAGAAATGCCGCACACCAACCTATTGGGATGACGTTGGTGAAAGAAAAGTTGTAGGCCCAGAACTGGTGGAGGAAACGATGGAAAAGGTGAAGGTAATCCAAAACCATATCAAGGCAGCTCAAAGTAGTCAGAAGAGCTATACTGATAATCGAAAGAAGGATTTGGAATTTCAAGTCGGTGATCATGTTTTCCTCAAAGTATCTCTATGGATGGGAGTCATACGTTTTGTTAAGAAAGGTAAATTGAGTCCTAGGTACATTGGACCTTTCAAATTTCTAGAACGAATTGGGACTGTAGCTTGCCGATTGGAAATGATGCCAAGTCTCTCCAAAGTTCATGATGTGTTCCACGTATCTCTATTGAGGAAATACATGCCTGACCCAACGCATGTACTCACCTATGAGGAATTTGAACTGGCACCTGATCTATATTATTGCGAAGATCCCGTCATGATTCTTGATACGAGAGAACAAGTACTGAGAAACTAGACGACTCGTCTGGTAAAAGTCTTGTGGAGAAACCATAAGATAGAAGAGGCAACGTGGGAACCTGAGGAACTTATGATGAAGAACCACCTGAGTCTTTTCATGTTGTATTATTCTAGAAATTTTGAGGGTGAAATTATTTAAAGGAGAGGATAATGTAACACCCCAAGCTTTTATGATATTCTTCTCTTTGAATAATGTAATAAGGTGTGTTGTACGGAACATCGAGTTCTAACACACCACAACCAATCAAACTAGCCGTTATGAATAGTAATACCTACTTTTTGAAATTTTATAAATTTTATTTTTAAAAATGGACTTCATTTTTGTATTTGGAATATCAAAATTTTCCTTGGGTGAATTTTTGGTATTTTTGTGAAAAACTTCATTTTTTGATGAATAGAGACACTACTAAGTAGTAGTTAAGAAACCTGAATTTTTCCTAAAACGTAATTTTACCGCTTCTATGATTGGAATTTCAAAAATCCGAGAGCACAGTTAATATCAAGGAGTAAAATGTGGTTCATTGAGATGAAAATAATTTTTGGTGAATAGTAACTTTATACTTTTATTTACCACAATTAAAAGTAAATAGGGTAATTAAGGGTAAAAATGATATTAATATCACCATAACACATGTCCTAATTCTATTGTACAAGTGTATCTCGACCAAAACCAACCTTAGGAATAAAATATTATCATTTAGGTCAACTTGGATTAGATTAGGACATTTATTATTATTTAATTTAAAGAAGAGTTAACAGAGTTAAAATCAATGTTTATTTACTAAAACATTTTTAATACAGGGTTATACATAAAATAAATTCTATTTTAAATATTCATTAGAAATATAAAATGATATCCTACATAATTATATTTTATTTATAATTTTTAGACATTAAATATTTTAATTTATTTATGACACAATGATGATGCAGTAATTACCATAATAGTGAAAAATCAAAATAATTGATATTATAAATACGCAAATAAATATAATTTGAAACTTTTTATGAATTAAACTAATTTTATAGGTTAATATGACATGTTAGGATTGACGTAATTAACTTTTTTCGAAGTAATAATTTTGTTATTATTTTCACAAAAATCAATTATTGAATAGTTTCAAAATTGACATAAAAGAGTTTTTAAAACAAATTATTTATTATTAATTGATATTAAATTCTTAAAAATATATGGATCGGCCAAGAGACTTATATCATGATATATGTATCATTAATGGACCACTTTAGGGTCTATTGGATGTATATAGTATGTTTATTAACTATATAATATAAAAATACAAAGTGACATGGTAAGTGTCAAACTAATTAACTAAGAGTTAAAACTAAAAGATAAGGTTAATATAATGACCCAAACCTATCTAAATTATATTGGTTGAGTGGCTTTCAACCCATCCTCACCTTAACCATTAAATAATACACTTTGGAACCATTAGAAACCAAATATTAATTTATTATAAAATAATATTTCTAACTTTTCCAAAGGTGCCCCTCACCCCTTTTATAAAAGGGAACTCCCCCTTCTCATTAATTCACACCGTCAAAGCCATTTGGTTAGGTCAACCCCTGCCCAAATACTCTCTCAACTTCTCTCACTACAACCTAGAGGAATTAGTTTGATCATAAAGCCAACATAAGGATCCCTTTTGATCAAATCAAAAGGAAGAGCCCGAAGAAGAGGTAATGTTTTCACCACCCTTTTTCAAATTCATTTCTTCTTCAAATTCTTTATTCTTTGTTATTCCCATTATAAAATAATTATTCCAGTATCTCCTATATACTGTAATATTTTTATAAATATGGTACAACCATATTAAGTATTCTATCCATCCTTTTAATGACATGTCACAATACGTGCGTACGTACGACTTTCCATCTCCACGTCGTGGTGTAATTGTTATTCAATATTTTATTATATGGATGGGTATAATAATGATTTTAATTCATGTAAATAATAAATATAACATGATAATGAATCTGTATATATGATATACCATACAATTAAATATTATTTTAATATCAAAATAATGATATTGTCGCTCGTGCATACGTACGGACTACCGTCTCCACAAACGCGATGAGATTCATTCTCCATCGTATCCATCCAAGTATAATTCTCATTTGATGATTAATAATAGTATATAAGAACTTTATATAATTCTGGATATCAATAAGATACAACTTATCCATAACAAACATGACTTATGTAACAAAACATATAAAAGAAAACGAGTAAGTTAACACCTGAAACGACGATAATTCTAAGATATTATTAACAAATAAATGTTAAAAGATCATATATGATATCATATTAATGTATATGATTATTGAATAATTTAATAACAATTATTTCACCATTATTAAGGAGGTTAACCTACCCTCAATCATGTAAAAGTACAAGGTAAGGGTTTATTTTTCAATCTCTTCAATATCTGAGACTGTTTATACGTAATAATCTACTGAGACTTTTTTATCATCCACATCGATGTTTCTTAAAAATGTATTTCAAAACATTTTTAATATTTACTATAATATGGTTTAATTTCATTTATACCATTTTTTGAATTTTTATAAGAGGTTTATAAAGGAATCTTTCCGTCATTTTCCAAATAAGGTGCTTTTTAACTTTTTCGACAGAATTAAGGTAAGAATGTTTTTTTAACTTATACGAAAGGTGCGGCTATTTTACACCATTATAAAATCGTCAAAGATTCCCTTATAAGATTATAAGAATATTTTAAAAGAAAATTTTTTATTTTATATGACTCTTAAATGATTTCAAAATAAAAAGATATATTTCTCTAAAAAGAGTTTTGATTTCATCTATGCCAACATCCTTTGATGGATTTAAAACTTATTTGAAGCTGATTTATTATGAAACAAAACTTCCATATTGTATTGAAGGTTTTGTGATATGTTTGACTATGGATATGTTATTTTTATAACCTTCATGGTTTATGGTGAAAGTATTGACATTTCGTATGCTAGTTTTGATACGAATGTTTAAGTTATGTTTAAAGCTTTTCATATGGGAATGCATTGGTCTTAATACGTGACGGGTGGAGCCCGTTATAGCTCCTCGATGCATCGGTAGGTCTCATGAGACAAACATGTGTCTTGGCACAAGGCCTTGACAAAATCATATTTGTAGTCTTGGCATGAGTCCTTGGCTATGTTGTTATGATAGTCTGGCATTATGCATTCCATCATTATGAAAGTGGTTATTGATATTGCATGTGATAATTCGATTAGTAGAATATCCATGTGAATAAGTAAATGGAAATTATTTCATTTTATTTTTTCCATGCTATGTTGAAGTTCAAGTTTAAAAGGCTTTTGTTTTAGTTATACATTTCCTTAAATGTTTATTCTTATTTATGGAAGTTTCCGCTATATTGTTATCCTTACTGGGCATTTGAGCTCACCCCTTTTCTATGTTTTATTTTTCCCAGGATGTGAAGAAGTAATTTATGAATGACCTGTAAGGATCGTATGAGGCGATAAGAGTGTGGACTATGGAGACTATATTGTTATATTTTTTCACTTATGATGTAATGTAACTTTTATGAATGTATCTAGTGTTTCCAAGGCTACTAAACTAATCGGTTTTTCGAGATTTGATCTTTCTTGTGATCATATCAATGTTATGTAATAATGCACCGAATCTAGGTAACTGGGGTTGGGACGTTACAGTTGATATCAGAGGAAGTTTAGTACAAACCTTGGAATCTAGATTTAGATAAACTCTGATTAGAGCACATAGACCTAATATAGACTTTGAGGATTAGTATAGAAGAACTTCCTAGAATTTTGGTATTATATAGATTCTGTGAGTTTTCTGAGAAATACATCCATGTCTAGATACTAGCACGTAGAGGCGGCTCTGGAACAGATGTACCTAGGGGTAAAACCCGAAAACACCGCTTTGAGCTGGACTCGAACGGGAACTGGTGCACGACAACGGGCCTTGCTGCACTCTTGGTTACAACACTCCTGGGGGATATGCTTAGGATAACTCTCATTTTATTTACAAATCATTATTAAGGGTTTATGAGTATATACTTCCTCAATTAAAATATCCTTATTATTATGGATTATATCCATAAATAGTTACATTTATGTTAAGTGATTTATCAGTATGGAATTATGTATTTTGATTCATAAACTGATCTAGTTTATGACATTATTTAGAAATGGCGCCTAGTAGAAGAAATGGAAACCGTATCAATGTACACACTCCATGTAGGGATTTCCCACCTGTTCAAGATAATTATAGTGGAGCTGGTGATGTAACTGGTGCCGATCAGCTAATCACCATACTAGGACAACTCACTCTGGTTATGAATAATAACCTTACCCGTATGGAGAATCCTGATCCGCAGCATGGAGGATAAATGTTAGATCGCTTCATAAGGAAACATCCACCATTTCTCAATGGGAGTAAAAATCCCTTAGTAGCTGAGCAATGGATAAATTTCCTAGATAAAATATTTCAGGCTTTGGGGAGTAGTGAAAGGGAAAAAGTTATCATGGCAGTTTACCTCCTCACTAGAGATGCTGATCAATGGTGGTCATTGATTCAAAACACGAAGGAAGATAATGAAGTATCAAATATGGAATGGAGGGAGTTCCAAGATCTATTTTTAGAAAAATAATTTCCTCGCGACCATCGAGCAGATATGGAAAGGCAATTTCTGAGTTTGAGACAAAAGGAGGATGAGAATGTCAAAAAGAATGATGCTAACATTACAAGGTTAGCAAGGTATGCTGAACATTATATAGGTAACCCAATAAGTAATATTGATCATTTCTTTAATGGTTTAAAACCATTTCTCCATCGAGCATTAGTATAGCAATCCTTCTAGTCGTACGAAGAAATTGTCTTATGTGCTATCAAGACCGAAAAGGAATTCTCTATGTCTTATGACTTTAAAGCAAAGCAAGAGAAGAAGAGATCTGCTGATCAATCTGGGAATGGAAATAAGGGGAAGAAGGGGAAGGTTGAATATCCATCATGTGGTAAATGTGGGACGAAACACCCTGGTACTTTCTTGAAGGGAATGGGTGTATGTTACAAGTGTGGTGAAAAAGGGCACCAAGCTCATGATTGAAAAGGGAAGAAGGAAGCTACCAATGTTCAATGCTAAAATTTCAGGTAGATGGGACATTATAAAAATGAATGTCCTAAGCATCAGGGGAACTTACCTCAGAAAAGGCCAAGGGATTAAGGCCAAGCTTATTCTATCACAACTGCTGAGGTAGAAGCTCCGAAAGACATTGTGGCGGGTAATTTAATGGTTTCCTCAAGTTTAGGAAAAGCATTATTTGATTCTGGATCATCGCATTGTTTCATATCTTCCCATTTTTCTAAGAAAATTAGATATTTCCAATTTTATTTAACAAGGCGGTTGTCAGTAAAAATTCCAATGGGAAGTACCATTGCGACAATGTTTTGAGAATCACTCCCCATGAAGGCACATAAATGTTCATTATCTGCTAATCTCATCGTCATACCTATGATTGAGTTTGATATAATCCTTAGTATGGACTGTCTTTCGGACCATGATGTGAAGATTTATTGTAAGAAGAAGGAGGTTACGATTTTTGATGATGATGATAAGGAACACCTTATCTTTAGAGTAGAATCGTCACCACCCAATTCTTATCTAGATCCACCCCCAGTAGCTCAACTAAATTCAATTAATGGGGAGGAAGAGAATGAAATGACTATGGGTGAGGAAAGGAATGTTCAAATAGAGGATGTACCTATTGTGAAATAATATGTAGATGTGTTTCCAAAAGATTTACCTGGACATCCTCTAGAACGAGAAGTTGAGTTTTCTATTGATTTAATTCCTGAATCAATTCTTATATCGTAGACCCCTTATAGAATGGCCATTGTAGAATTATTTGAACTAAATAATCAACTTGAGGAATTGAGTAATAATGGATTTATTCACCCTATTGTTTCACCCTAGGGAGCCCCTATTCTTTTTGTTAAAAAGAAAGATTGATCTATGAGGTTATGTATCCACTACAGGGAGATCAATGCTATAACAATAAATAAGAAGTATCCCCTACATCGCATTGATGATTTATTTGACCAACTGCATGGAGCTCAATATTTTTCAAAGATTGGCCTTCGATCTGGATACCATCAGTTGTGTGTGAAGCAGGAAGAAATTCCAAAGACAACATTTCGAACCAGGTACGGGCATTACGAGTTTACAGTAATTCCTTTTGGATTGACTAATTCACCCTATGTATTCATCGATCTGATGAATAGAGTTTTCAAGGAATATCTCGATGAATTTGTGTTTGTATTTATTGATGATATCTTGGTATACTCCAATGGCTACGAAGATCATAAAAATCACTTGCGCATTATCTTGAAGACTCTGAGAAGACATGAATTATATGAGAAGTTTAGCAAGTGTGAATTCTGGCTTAAGGAGATTTCTTTTCTTGGCCATATTGTCTCTAAATATGGAATCTCTATTGATACTTCTAAGACCAAGGAAATCCAAGAATGGCTTGCATCGACGATTATAACTGAGGTACGTAGTTTTATTGGGTTAGCAGGTCATTATCGACGTTTCTTCCAGAATATTACCTGGTTGGCTAACCCATTAACAAATCTCACACGTAAAGGGGTTAAATTTGTTTGGAAAAAAGAGTGTGAAGAATTTTTTGAAGAACTTAATAGAATATTAGTCAATGCTCTTATATTGACTCTACCATCAGGGAATGATGAGTTCTTTATTTATAGTGATGCATCGAAGAAAGGACTTGGTTGTGTCCTTATGCAGAATGATAGGGTTATTGCCTATGTATCACGATAGTTGAAAATTCATGATCAAAACTATCCTACTCATGATCTTGAGTTAGCAGCTGTGATATTTTATTTGAAGATATGAAGTCACTACCTCTATGGTGAAAAATGTATGATTTATACTGATCACAAGAGTTTGAAGTATATTTTCTCACAAAAAGAACTCAACATGAGGCAAAGGAGATGGATTGAATTACTCAAGGATTATGATTGTACGAAATACTACCACTCGGGGAAAGAAAACAAGGTGGCAGATTCTTTGAGTAGAAAAGACCATGAAGTTTTGAACAATATGAGAATTGAAAGGGATCCAATTTTCATGGATCTAGTAAAGATGGACATGGGAATAACCATGGAAGGTGAAACATCAATTCTTTTTCAAATGGTTTCCAACCCGTCTTTAATAGAAAGGATTAAGATTTCTCACACCGATGATGAAGAATTTCAAAAAAAGATTAAAGCTGTGAATGATGGGAGATTGAGAGACTTTGTGTATGAAGATGGAATTTTGAAATTTGGGAAGATACTTTGTGTTCCCAATATATCTGATCTAAAAAGGGAATTGCTGGATGGTGCTCATAGTTACAATTTCCCTATACAACATGGGATCACCAAAATGTATAGATAGTTGAAGGAACATTTTTGGTGGGGCAACAGGAAGAGGGAGATTTCTGATTTTGTGTCAAGATGTATGGTTTTCCAAAAAGTGAAAGCTGGAAGGCAACATCCTGGAGGAGTCATGCAACCGCTTCCCATACGGAAGTGGAAATGGGACAATATCACGATGGACTTTGTCATGGGACTACCAAGGACTCCTAGATAGAACCATGAAATATGGGTTATTATTGATCGTCTTACCAAGTCATCACATTTTCATGCTATAAAAGAAGGTCTACCACTGAAACGTCTAGAAAGACTATATATTGATGAAGTTGTGAGACTTCATGGAGTACCTCTATCGATTGTTTATGATCGTGATCGCCGTATTACTTCAAGATTCTGGAAAATTCTTCAGAAAGCCTTGGATACTGAACTTCATTTAAGCACTGCCGACCACCATCAAAAATATGGAGAATCAGAACGAACTATTCAAACCTTAGAAGACATTTTGAGATCATTTTCCCTTGACTTTCAGGGTATGTGGGATCAATATTTACCTTTGGTAGAATTTTTCTGTAACAATACCTTCCATTCGAGTATTCAGATGGCACCATATGAAGCGTTATATAGAAAGAGATGCTGCACACCAACCTGTTTGGATGACGTTGGTGAAAGAAAACTCATAGACCTAGAAGTGGTGGAGGAAATGATGGAAAAGGTGAAGGTAATCCAAAACCATATCAAGGAAGCTCAAAGAAGGCATAAGAGCTATACTGATAATTGAAGGAAGGATTTGGAATTTCAAGTCGGTGATCATTTTTTCCTGAAGGTATCTCCATGGAAGGGAGTCATACATTTTGGTAAGAAAGGTAAATTGAGTCCCAGGTACATTGGACCTTTCGAAATTCTAGAACGAATTAGGGTTGTAGCTTACCGATAGGCAATGCCGCCAAGTCTCTCCAAATTTCACGATGTCTTCCATGTATCTCTGTTGAGGAAATACTTGCCTGAACCAACACATGTACTCACCTATGAGGAATTAGAACTGGAACCTGATCTATCTTATTGCGAAGATCCCGTCAAGATTCTTGATACGAGAGAACAAGTACTGAGAAACTGGATGAATCGTCTGGTAAAAGTCTTGTGGAGAAAACATAATATAGAAGAGGCAACGTGGGAACCCAAGGAACTTATGATGAAGAACCACCCGAGTCTTTTCATGCGGTAGTATTCTAGAAATTTCAAGGACGAAATTATTTGAATCAGGGGAGAATTTAACACCCCAAGCTTCTACGGTATGCTTCTCTTTGAATAATCCAATAGCGTTTGTTGTACGGGACATCGAGTTCTAACACACCACAACCGATCAAACTATACGTTATGATTAGTAATACCTAATTTTTTAAATTTTTTAAATTTTATTTTTCAAAATGGAATTCATTTTTGGATTCAGAATATCGGAATTATCCTAGGGTGTTTTTTTGGTATTTTTCTGAAAAACTTCATTTTTTTGAATAAAGTGAAACTACTAAGTGGTAGATAAAAACCTGATTTTTTTATAAAACATAATTTTACCGCTTCTGGGATTGGAATTTCGAAAATCCGAGAGACACGGTTAATATCAAGGAGTAAAATGTGGTTCATTGAGATGAAAATAATTTTTGGTGAATAGTAACTTTTTACTTTTATTTACCACAGTTAAAAGTAAATAGTGTAATTAAGGGTAAAAATGATATTAATATTACCCTAAAACATGTACTAATTCTATTGAACAAGTGTATCTTGACCAAAAACAACCTTAGGAATAAAATATTATCATTTAGTTCCACTTGGATTAGATTATGACATTTATTATTATTTAATTCAAAGAAGAGTTAAAAGACATAAAATCAAAGTTTATTTACTAAAACATTTTTTATATAGGGTTATAAATAAAATAAATTCTATTGTAAATATTCATTAGAAATATAACTGATTTTGTACATAATGATATTTTATTTATAATTTTTAGACATTGAATAATTTAATTTATTTATGACACAATGATGATGCAGTAATTATCATAATAGTGAAAAATTAAAATAATTGATATTATAAATACCAAAATAAATATAATGTGAGGCTTTATATGAATTACACTAATTTTATAGGTTAATATGACATGTTAGTATTGACTTAATTAAATTTTTTCTCACTAATAATTCTGTTATTATTTTCACAAAAATCAATTATTGAATAGTGTCAAAATTGACATAAAAGAGTTTTTAAAACAAATATTATATTATTAATTGATATTAAATTAATAAAAATCCATGTTTTGGCCAAGAGACTTATTTCATGATAGGTGTATCATTAATGGACCACTTGGTGGTCCCTTGGATGTATATAGTATGTTTATTAACTATATAATATAAAAATACAAAGTGACATGGTAAGTGTCAAACTAATTAACAAAGAGTTAAAACTTGAAGATAAGGTCAATATAATGACCCAAACCTGTCTAAATTATATTGGTTGAGTGGTTTCGTCCCATACCCACCTTAACCTCTAAATAATACACTTTGGATCCATTTGAAACCGAACATTAATTTATTATAAAATAATACTTCTAGCTTTTTCAAAGGTTCCCCTCACCCCTCTTATAAAAAGGCACTCCCCCTTCTCATTAATTCACACCCTCAAAGCCTTTTAGTTCAGCCAACCCCTATCCAACTACTCTCTCAACTTCTCTCAATATAACCTAGAGGCATTATTTTGCTCATAAAGCCAACCTAAAGATCCATTTTGATCAAATCAAAAGGAAGAACCCGAAGAAGAGGTAATGTTTTCACCACCCTTTTTCAAATTCATTTCTTCTTCAACTTCTTCTTTATTTGTTATTCCCATTATAAAATAATGAATATAGTTTCTCTATATACTGTAATATTATTATAAATATGGTACAACCATATTCAGTAGTCTATCCATCCTTTTAATGACATGTCACCATACGTGCGTACGTACGGCTTACCGTCTCCACGTCGTGGTGTAATTGTTATTCAATATATTATTTTTTGGTTGGTTATAATAATGATTTTTAATTCAAGTATATAATAAATATAACATGATAATGATTCTATATATATGATATACCATCCAATTAAATATTATTTTAATATCAAAAGAATGATATTGTCGCTCGTGCATACGTACGGACTACCATCTCCACGAACGCGATGAGATTCATTCTCCATTGTATCCATCCAAGTCTAATTATCATTTGATGATTAATAATAGAATCTAAGGACATGATATCATTCTGTATATGAATAAGATAAAACCTATCCATAACAAAAATGGATTATGTAACAAAACATATAAAAGAAAACGAGTAAGTTAACACCCGAAATGACAATAATTCTAAGATATTATTAACAAATCATTTTTAAAAGATCATATATGATATCATATTAATGTATATGATTATTGAATAATTTAATAACAATTATTTCACCATTATACAGGAGGTTAACCTACCCTCAACCAAGTAAAAGTACAAGGTAAGGGTTTATTTCGCAATCTCTTCATTATCCGAGGTTGTTTATACGTAATAATCTACTGGGTATTCTTTATCATCCACATCCATGTTTCTTAAAAATGTATTTAAAAATAGTTTTACTATTTACTAGAATATGGGTTAAAGTCATTTATACCCTTGTTTTACTTTTTATAAGAGGTTTATAAAGGAATATTTCCACCGTTTTCCAAAAAAGGTTCTTTTTAACTTTTTTTGACATAATTAAGGTAAGAATGTTTTTTTTAACTTATACTGCGGGTGCGGCTATTTTCCACCGTTATAAATTCATCAACGCTTCCCTTAAAATATTATAATAATATTTTCAAAGAAAGTGTTTTATTTTATATTACTCTTAAATGATTTCAAAATAAAAAGAGTTATTTCTCTAAAAAGAGTTTTGATTTCATCTATGTCAACATCCTTTGATGGATTTTAAGCTTATTTGAAGCTGATTTATTATGAAACAAAACATCCATATTGTATTGAAGGTTTGGTGATATTTTTGACTATGGATATGTTATTTTTATACCCTTCATGGTTTATGGTGAAAGTTTTGACATTTCGTATGATAGTTTTAATACGAATGTTTATGTTATGTTTAAATGTTTTCATATGGGAATGCATTGGACTTAATACATGACAGGTGGAGCCCGATATAGCTCCTCGATGCATCGGTAGGTCTTATGAGACAAACTACTGTCTTGGCACAAGGCCTTGACAAAATATTATTTGTAGTCTTGGCACGAGGCCTTGGGTATGTGGTTATGATAGTCTAGCATTATGCATTCCATCATTATGAAAGTGGTTATTGATATTGCATGTGATAATTCTATTAGTAGAATATCCATGTGAATAAGTAAATGGAAATTATTTCATTTTATTTTTTCCATGCAATGTTCAAGATCAAGTTTAAAAGGCATTTGTTTTAGTTATACATGGGCTTAAATGTTTATTCTAATTTATGAATGTTTTTGCTATATTATTATCCTTACTGGGCATTTGAGGTCACCCCTTTTCTATGTTTTATTTTTCCCAGGATGTGAAGAAGTAATTTATGAATGACGTGCAGGGATAGTATGATGGGATAAGAGTGTGGACTATGGAGACTATATTGTTGTAGTGTTTCACTTATGATGTAATGTAACATTTATGAATGTATCTAGTGTTTCCAAGGCTACTAAACTAACCGGTCTTTCGAGATTTGATATTTCTTGTGATCATGCCAAAGTTATGTAATAATGCACTGACTCTTGGTAACTGGGGTCGGGGCATTAATTTTTTTTTTAGTTTTATATAGATGATTTTTGAATTATGATTTATAATTATTATGTTTTTGAAAAATATTATCATTATGTATTAATTAATACAATTGATATATTTATTGATTGTTAAGTAATATTCATGATGCATAATATTGATCATTAAATTAATAATGAATGCATAGGACATGAGTAACTGATTTATGGGGAAAAATATATCCTCTCAATTAATTATTATGTCTCATGAGATAAACAAGAATAGGTATTACATATTGTATTCTAACCCGTATATTTAAGATTTCATGGATGATAGTGTTTTAAGGTATAAAAGAATTCATGGTAGAGAGTCCTTGATGACATGTAATATTTATTAATTTAATGTCCTTTATGAGATAAATAATATCTTATATTATGATTTGATTGTTATATTTAAATATATGAAATTATTCATTCCATCATTTGAAAAATCAGTTATTATTTTCCTTGTGATGTTTTATATTTTTATCCTTGGATATATTTAATGCTCCAACTATGGATTATATAAAATATTTATTAATTATTATCCCTACTATATTATTTATTCCATATGTATTCATGATAGATTCTATCATACGATATCCATTTTTGGGAATCTAGGAACAATATTTCTTATGTTTATATCTTCCCAAGTTATGATGAATATTAATATATATGATATATCTACGAAGGTATCACATGTGGAAAAAATTAGAGATGTTGATGTATTATTATATAATAAGAAAATATATTTATAATTGTAAAATTTTATCTATGGTGAGAAACATATGGGTTATTATATGTTATGTTTTACTAATTATCTAATGATATAAAGCTAAAATGGGTCTTGGTTTGTATGTTCCATAATAATGTTTTTGATGTTTTTTTATATAATGATGAAATTGAGTCATATTAGTAGGTATCAAAGTCATTATATCAAAATTATTTTTATATCACCAGATTTGTGCGTATGAGTATCAAATATTACATCATGGCCTTTATAAAGGTATTTTTATATAACTTTTATGCATGATCAGAATAGGAAAATTAAAAATGAACCAGACTATATTGGAATGTGTATGTAGAAACAAGTTTCTAAATTTGTTGAAAAATAGATAATTTAAGCATTCTCAAAACCCTTTTAAAGAAGTTTCTTCCTATATAATATGTACACCATGGTATTTAGTATAACACATCCTATTCAGTAAGTTAATGTCCTCAATGTGGGTGTTTTGAGAAGAGATTATTCCACAAAGATTGAAAATATGGATTTCAAGACAATGTTAAATGATTTTTAATTTAATTAAGTATATTTTGGTTATAGAATAAATATCAACAAAATTAATGGATTCCAACGATAGAAATATAATTTTCGATGGTTAAGGGGATAGAGTTTTAATGTAGTTAAAGGAATTTTGAGTCTGAATTTAATATGCAAGTATCCTAACTAAAAAAGGAGGTAGATTTTTAGAATAAATGGCAGATAATATATAATAGAATGGAGAGATAAAATATAATAGGGAAATAAAAGAATTATGTTCTTCAAGAAGGAATAAAAAGAGAGGATATACAACATCGTGTTTTTTTATATCAAAATTAAAGAGGATGGGTTGATTTTGAATAAATTATTTTTTTAAGATCATGGTTGTGGATTATAATAGAGACATAAGATTTTTTTAATAAAGGAAGTTTATATTATAGATTAAACATATTCTAAATATATTCAATAGAAATACTATTTTTTGTTATGGTATGATGTTTGATTGAAATTGAAGACTTAACTATTCTAAAAAGAGGTTTATTATATCTAACAGAAAAATTGGTAAAAACACATTGAACTCGTTAAAGAATAAATACCTAAATGTATAATTCAATTTAGACACACTATAATAGTAGTGACCTTAATGTTAATAAACTATGAAGAGACCTATAATTCTATAAACTAGTATACTCTACAATAGTTTTTAAATGAACATAAGGGAGTGAACTATTTTTTAAACTAGTCAATTGGTATATATTTTGTGAGGATTGAATTAAACTAAGCTTATACATGTAGTGAGTCTTGGTAAATAATGTCTTCAAATAAACATGTAACCAAAAACATTTTAAGATATAGTGTGTTTTGGAACACTAACATAGTTCTAAGTTTACACTTATTATATGTGTCCAATTGTGGTTAATCTAAGTAAAATTTATGTGTCACTAAATTCATTATATTAGGAACATATTCATGATGTCTAATGCAGTTTAATTGAATAAATAAATTGTAATTAAATTCTAAATAGAGTTATTTTGAACAAGTGAATAATGTCCAATGAAAATGAAAAAGGATAAAAAGTTTAAATCTTATAGAACCGTGATCTATACCAAACACTTAGGGATTATTGGGTCTATACAAAATGCTAATGGTCCTTACACCCATCACTACAAAATATTATCCACTTTATAATCCCACCTTAAATATTTAATAGGCCTCCTATATAGTGATGGAATAACCTATTATATATAGCACAACATGGAACTCCTCCTCATCCCGTATGGGGCATAGGTTTTTGTTCCATATCATGACGTATTTAAGAAATAATGTAATGTCTGACATCCAAACATGATGGTGGCTATGCCCATGTATTAAACATTGAGGAGTGATAAACTCTAGTATCCAATATTATCCCCCTCACAATTTCCTTTGTTTTTAAAATCTATCCTCAATCCTCTAGTACTATCTTCAACCCTACCACCCCTCACTACATGATATTTCCTACTCTAAGAAAATACCCTATTTCATTAAAAGGTATCATATATTGGGATAAATCCAAAATGATATAGGTATATATCACTGTATGGGAATCGCCCTCAAAAAATATGTGACTTGATATTTAGTTCCATCATGTTACCTGTTAGTGTTGTTGATTGATTCCTAGTAATTATATAGGAGGGATCTTAACCTCGTGTCTTAAACCGTAGTGAGCAGTAACCTCTTGTATCAAACATGGTACGATTTTTGGAAACTAATTCGGTATTTATGATTGATAGTTTAGGAAAAAAATTCCACACTAGTAAGAAAAATTAGATATATTGACCATTAGAAATGACATGTTGGATTTTGAAATAATATTTAATTTGAGTGCTTTGGATGAGGTTATTTCATGCTTTTTCATTGAAATAAATTCACCAGAAACTAAATGATGTTACTAATTTCAACATGGAAATAATAGATTACATTTACATGTTTATTTATGTATAATATATATATATATATATATTATAGGATGATCTATAGAAAAAACAAGATAGGGATAAAATTAGAATATCCTGAATATTCTCAAATTATTTCAATTCTATATTGCTTTACGACTAAAAAAAGATCATAATAAAAAAGATATAATGAATGTATAGAGAATTAATTAGGTTATTACATGTGTTAATTGAAGATCAAAGATACTCCCCAAGGTCCCTTCATACCTTTTTTTTCTTTGAAGATAATTTTTCTAGAGAAGATTCATATACTATTAGTGATATATTAAATTTTTCACAAAAATAAATGAAAATTTACATAATTTTTATTTGTATTTTATGTAGACAATTATTATACTATGTGTGGGGGATTCCATATAAAATTTTCTTATAGAGAACATAAAAAATACATAGTTACTTAGTTAATACTAAAAGTCAACTACTTTAATTCAGATATATGTGGACACTTATTATACTAAGTTTGGGAGGAAGGACTTATAAAATACTTATATGGGAGATAAGATTAAATGAACTTGTCAATAACACCCTGATATTTTGTGAATTTTTTTTTTCAAAAAAAGTTAACCATTTTTTGGTTGGTAATTTTAATTATGTGCAACACTGAATATTTATTTGGTTATATGAAATCACTAATTTTTTATTTTGATATAAATAAAACCAAACTTACGATTCCACTATGTGAAATGATTCTTCTGGATTGAGATACATGAAACACTATGTTTGAATTTTGTTGTATACAATGTTCAGTTCCTTCGATGAATTAAATGAGACACAAGATATAGTATTACCACACTAAAATGTAATATTAATATTATTATTTAAATATTATTATAGTGACCACCTCTCCATTTTTATGGAACATATTAATAATATTAACTAAATTTACAAAATATTATTTACATATGTAAATAAAAAAATCCTTTGTCACCATTAAACTATTTCCATGATTTTCAAATAAAATTCACTTTTTGGTTAACTGAGAACCGTACATGAAAAGAAAATGTGAGGAAATTTTATTTCAATTAATTTAATGTAGGTTATTGAAAACAATATAACATTGAAATTTTATATAAAAATATTTCAATATATAAAATATATATGCTTCCAAACCACTTGTCACGACTTGTCTGCAGGATAAATTTAAAATTAATTTATGCCAATTTTATAATTAAAAATTGGAAAAATGGATTAAATATTTGTAATTAGAATAATTAATAATTGATAGTAAGGTGATATTAGTTTTTTAATAGAAATATTAATGAAGGTAATTAAAATTAATTACACTGATTATGGTAAAAATGAGCTTAATTAATGACTAAACATAGAAAATAATGCGTACAAATGACCATACACTTATCGAAAAATTATTGCATGGACCTATTTAATAAATTAAACCTATAAGGATCAATACATTTACATTATGATTCCTCTGGGGATAATTATATGTGGGGAGCACTCAAAATCTTTTCCAGAATACCCAATGTGTCCTCTCCCCCACTTATAAAATGAATCATCTCCTCCCAATGTATTTACACACCTCATGACCTTTTAGCTAAGAAAAACCATACCCAAATATCCTCCTAGACTTACTAACATCATAATACAAACCTGAATTCTGGAATTTATCCATCCACATAATCCCTTTTGTGAAAACCAAAAATATTTTCCCAAAGAAATGGCCACACCCTTCAATAAGCACTTTCATTTTATTTCCATCTCCACCCTCTCAAATATTATTATTCTATGCATGTATAATAAAATCAATATCCTCAACATTATTAGATATTTTTATTCTATGTTATTTTCCAATAACTACACACACATTCATCAATTGGGTAATGAACTATGTGTTTTTATGTATGGCGGACTACCGCGTCATGAAATGATGTTGTTTATTTTTCCTTTATAACATATCATGGTAGGTAATTATGATGGAAATAATATTTTTATATGATAAATATGACATTTATAATGTATTCATGATTATTTAATTACAATATAACACATACATTCATTCTTAAATTTTGTTTTAAATGATAACTTTTTGTGGATGTGTGGACTACCGCCGCCACAGGGTGATGTGATTCATTCACACATTACATGGAATGTATTAAGGATGCGTTTAGTGAACATATATGGAATATATTACCAAAAAATTATAATATAATTATGTTATATATATAAATATAATTTACATCAATTTCATTCAATATTCCTTGAAAATAGTAACAACGTTAATGTTTATGTATGACCTACCATATACATGAACAGTGAATTTCATTTTGGATTTATGTATTTTATATATTATTATAAAAAATTATATATTTAATATACATGATATTTATATCATTTATATAGTCTTTTGTATGATTTAATCATGATATTAGTATGTGGACAAAAAATATAACCAATCATGACACCTGCAAAAAACAAAGCATGTATTACCCAAAACGTAATTTTAATAAGCAATGATTGATAAAAATTTAATATAATGTCGTAATAAAAAAATATATAGAATTATATGTAATAATAAAGTTATGTGTGTTATATTTATAATACAATTATATGTATTATATAGGAGGTCTTAATGAGTACGAAGAGAGTCAATACATAAGGTAAGGGTTTTGTCAACTCACCTTCAATATCCGTGAGATACATGCCATGTTCACTACTCGTTTATTCAATGTGGTTTATATAATAACCATGAATGTATTCTTTGACACGTATAATTAAATTTATGGGTATTTAAAAATCCATTTTATGAATCAAATTTCATGGGTTTTATGGTTCAAAATTTACCAATTCAGTAAGGTAATTTTGTCCCATGGTTTTTCGTTGAGACACATGTTTTGTCATGAAGATATATTCTTCTATGAGATGTATATACTTAAATAATTCATGTTATATCATGAATAAAATTATTTCAATAATATTATAAGATTGTTTTAGTGTTATTATCTCATGAGGATTAAGCTTTATAGTAACAAAAGTTGGAATAATTTATTACAATAATATCATCATTTATCAGGATTGTTTATGGATACGCTTTTGTTGATGGAATATTATGATCCATATATAAAGATATATCATGAATTGTATTATAATTTTATTATGAATCTTATTTCTAATTAATTTTACCATTTTCTGGTTTTTGGTACATAAGATAATTTAGAAAATTATTTTATGAAAATTTGATTTTTTCTCCTTTCAGTCGAAAATCAATGTTTTTCAAAACCTTGTTTCCCAAAAAAAATCCAAAAAAGTTTTAATTTTATCCTAGGATGTATAGAATAAATTATAAATGATTTCTTCCCTTTTGAAAATATTTTTCTAAAAGGAATCTTGTTTTTTCTGATCAAGTAACTTTTCTAAACTCTTTACCAAAAGCAATGTTCAGTATGTACATACTTACTCACCATCATGACCATCATTTCCATGAAGCTTACATTGTAATTTTACATGTTTATTTATTAAATAATTTTTTATTTTATATTATTAAATTTAAATGAAATGTTTTTAAATTAAATTGTTTGCAATGATTAATTTTTCAATTTTTTATTTTTAATAGTATTTTAAATTATTTTAGAATCTTTATTTATAAGTTATCAAAATGTTATTTTCAAAGAAAATAATTTTACTTATTTTAATATTTTTTATAAGTTTTAAAATTAATTTTATAAAAAAATTATTCCAAAAATATTTCAATACTTCTATCTATGTTTTCAATTTATTTTCAATAAAATGTTTTCTAAATTATCTTCAAGATACATTTACAAGTTTTCAAGAATATTTTATAAGAAATAGGTTCTCAAAATTCATTTTGTTTTAAAAATAATTTTCTATGTTGGAATGAAAATTTCCTAATTAAATATTTTATATGAAATTTTAGATCATTCCTTATAAGAAAATTATTTTTCTAATGATTTTATTAAATATGTTTTCAATGAAAGGATATTTTCCTTAATAGATGTTCCATGTGATCCATCAAAATATTTATCCATATAAGAAGGAAAAATTTGTTATAATTTATTATTTTCTAGGGATATAATACATGAATACAATTCATACTATTTCATGAATGGATTAAATTATTATTTAATGATTTTTATGACACTCATTTCTCTTCCCCAGGTTATAAGATTTCCAAACATGAAAATTTTCAGGGGTTATGCTTTGATGAAATATTTATGAGACATATAAATTTTTTATGTTTAATGATAAGATGTACTATTTATGATACCAAATTCATTTCATGGTTTATGGTATGATTTTTATTAAACCCTTGTCTTTTTATGGGTCATGATATGATGAAATATGTATTTTCTTATGGAACATGTATGTATGATTTTATTATGTGACAGGTGGGACCTATATCTTCCCCCAATGCATTGGGTAATGATTTAAATATCGTGATATAATTATGGGAAATAAGTCAACATTCTTGATCTACAATTGGAAATAAGTGTGTCCTATTTCAAATTTGGAAACATCTTTGTTCTAAACCACTATATGAAGATGGGGAAACCCAATCCACTATTGTAAGATGGGGAAACTCAATCCACTATTGGATGAAGGTGAAACCTGGTCCTTTATAATGAATGGATTGTAACTAGGGATGGTGGTATATCCCATCCAATAGGTATAGTCCCCATGAGTTTACCAAATATGTCTTGGAAATGATAGTTGACTTATGGGGAATAATTGTTATTTGTAAACTTGATTACATGTTTACAATGTAATGAATGGACATAGTTTCATGTCCATAAGTTTATGTGAGGGCTTGATTTCATACCCTTAACTAAATGAGTGAACCTTTTCTTTATTTACACATGTTCACAAGTTTATAAGCTGATTTTTATGAAAGAAGTATGTGTCTTATGCCTTTGTTATAATGTCATGCCTTATGCTCTTTGACTTCCTCATGATTCATGTCTTATGTACTACCAATGTTTATTCCATGAATCTGGAGTATGATCTTTGATATGTAGTTTTGGATCTTTAAAGTTATAATTATTTTATCATTCCATTATTTTCATGTTATTTTTCTATATCTACCTTTATTACCCATAATGAGAATTCAAGCACACACTTTTCTTATGCTTCTTTTCCCTAGGTTAGGAAGAAAGGTTTTAAGTAGGATTACCAAAAGGGGAAGATATTTATGAGATAATTTTAAGATCCTTCACCAAATTAGATGAATGTTTTATAGTTTCCAAATACACTAAACTATTATGGTTACTAGGAATATTGTTTTTTAATGATCAGAATAGTCATAAAAAATTATGCGATATCCATATATGTTAAGCATGGGTCTTTATACTTGCAATGAAAGGGAACATTTAGTCAACCTTGGGAAACTAGGATGTTAAAAAATTAGTTAGATTACTAGGGACATTTCTAAGGATATACGTTGGGAAATCACTATAAATAAACCGAAGGTGTATTTTATTTAAAATAAGGTGTCATAATTTATAAATCAAATTATTTATTTTCCATGATTATGTGGTTTTACACTATGATAAGAGTTTATCACACTATGATTTCTCGTTTTAGTGAATGGTTGGATATAAAAGGAAATAGGTTAATGTTGAAAATGATAGAAATATTTTCTAATGAGAATTCAAATGGGGTGGTCACTGAGTGAATGCAGTTTTGATCATTCTTAATCAGTACTCAGGGATCATGAATAACATAATATAGCTTAATGGACCCTCAGACTCAACATGGAAGATAAGTAATGTATTTTATAAGAATAATGGTAATATATACCACAAAGGAAAGATTATTCAATTTCCTTTTTTTTCAGGAACGTGGGATTAAGCACCCAAATAAATGTCCTTGAGGAACTGAAAGACATTTTTAAAGTGAAATATAAGGACATAAAGAAAGTAATTGAAATGGGAAAATGAAAATTATACTGAATGTGATGGATGTAAATATTGGAATTCATTAATTATTATGAATATTTGTATTCATTAAATGTTCAAAGAATAGTGATTATGTAAATCTATGTCATAAGTGGAATTATGTAATGTCCATGACCTGGAAGCCACTAAACTAGTGCTCCGAGCCGGGTGGTTACATGACCTTAAACGCACCTCCCCACATGGAAAAGACTGCCGATTATCAGCGGGGGTCTATGTGGTCATGTGGGGAGACTATAACCCCCTTTTATCAGAGTAGGCCGCAACAGAAATAAACCAATAGGAGAAACAATAATCAACAAACAAGTTACATGTATAAAAACCATTTCCATCAATCAAATATGTCATGTCATACTACAAGTGAAAAAGTGGACAAAACCCCACAATAAAGACAACGTACAAAATCCCCAAAATGGTCCCGACTCCAAGTCTGGATCCTCTACCAAGTGCTACTCTTGTCCACTCAACTATCTAGCAAGGACCCTTTCCCTTATCCTGACCTGCAAACATGAAGTCTGCTTGGGTACCCAACGGCGGCCCGAGCAGGTTGTGAGTACAACTCAGTCGGCCACCACCAATGGTGTCTACAAAACATCCAATATGAACAGGTAGTGCATGCAAAAGGAATATGAATGATAATTTCCATGTAGTTAATTAAGGTGTCATTTACAAGTTCAGAGCCAAATCCATTTCTATTTCCATTCAATTCATTAGTTACCAATTATCATCACTTACCATTTCATCACATCTCCATGGGTCAATCACATACATTATGATACATGGGTCTAAGGCCAACAATCACATGAAAAAGGGTAAACACATTTTCATCCTATCTCACTAGGACTAACCCCATCATTGCAACCATAACCTCACCTCAAAGCCCCAGTCTGGGTGGATGCAACCATTAGGAGAATAGACCCTCAGTCCCCTTTCCTAACCCGTGCATTTAGGGTAGAGTTTAGAACCGCAATCTTCACTCAACCTATGGGCGTAGATCCTCATGTCATACCCCCATCTACGAAGCCATGTGCACATGAATGTATATAATTAACCATCAACCATCCAAGCCATTTCCCTTCGGCAAACACTATTCACAACAACCCACATGGGAATCCACATCATGCCTTAACCCATTAACACATTACCATTTCACATCATTTAACAATTTACCCAATTCCCATGTGTTATTCCTATCTCACTAAGCATTGAACATTAAACCCACAACCTATCCCCTTATTGTCTTAAATCTATTTACACATTAACCCATTTAACTCGTTCATCATTTTCATGAATCAACCATTCATTCCATTTCAAATAACCCCTTGGTTATTGAAAAGTCTAGTTGTATCACCTAACTTCTATTCCAAGTTCAACCAATCATGCCAGCATGTTCATCAAGGGATCTACAATTTACTACAACAAGACCACTTGTTTAATAATAATCCAGAAACTCGAGAAAAGCCAACACATCCCATGGATGGCACTAATTATGTAAAGCCTATCCCAACACATCCCACGGGGTCGTGAGGGTTTCCATTTGCCATTTTAAACACCTTTATTACCAAACATGCCAAGGTTATCAAAAACATAACCAAATGAAAGAAAGAACACAACTAAACATGCACAAATACTGAAATAACTATGGGATATCACTTGTAGACGACCTACCTCGAAACCGCGATTCAATGCACTCTCAATCGAGTCCTTAGACCTCGATCCAACCAAACATTGGAGCTTCAACCAAAAACTCACCCAAAAGTTAGTGTTTTAGAGCTTGGGAATGATAGAGAGAGAAGATACAAACCCTAATCCAAAAAGAGAAGCAAGGATGGGATTAGCCTTACCCGGAGCTTCGAGCTGCAACCAACCACACCAAAAATGACTTATAATCAATGGAGATTGGTCTCTTATAGCCTTTGGGAGATTTGGTTCATGACCATGGTGGAGAGTGAGGGAATGAGAGGAAATAACGAGTGGGGTTTTAAAGCCCAGAGTGGCAAACATGTAATTTTTCTCAACCTTAAGTGGTCGCACGATTTGTGCACACGATTTGGAAAATCGTGCGCAAACCGTGCTCATGCCACTGTCCAGAGGAGGAAGTGTCTCATGATTTATCTGCATGGTTTTGAAAACTGGGCGCAAACCGTGCGCATGCTTCTATCTGGAGGAGGAAGGGTCACACGGTTTAGCCTGGGTAGGCTGCACCTGTTGCCTGGCCGTGTGCAGGCTATGCACCCTGGCCTGTCTTGCCAAGATTTCCTTTATTTCGTGCCCTGAGCCCCCAGAACACCCCCAAGTCCTCTCACACTTTCAGGAAACATCCCTTGAAGCTCGAAACAAAGGATTCAACCAAAAGATAACGAAAACATACCTTTCCAAAAACTGGGACCTTACAACCTCTCAACCTTATAATGGCTCGTCCTTGAAACGAGTTTCCAAGCCTCATTGATCCACCAAAGAGAAGATTTCGGGCCACTGAGCCTGCACATCTGATTCCCACTCCCATGTTTCTACCTAAACTTTCTCATACTGCCATAGTACTCACACTAATGGCCCAACCTTTCCTCGCAATACCTTTTCATTACGATCCACCACACGAACTGGATTCTCCTCAAAGGACGAATCAGTCTCATCCTCCAAATCCACAATATCTACCACGTGTGATGTGTCAGGGTGATACCGTTGAAGCTACGACACATTAAACACATCATTCATCCCACCATACTGCTATGGAAGAGCCAATCGGTATACCACTGGTCTGATGCTCTCCACAATTTTAAAAGGATCCACATACCTCGGTTCCAACTTACCCTGCATTCAAATCCATCGGGGACCCATCCTTGGAGACACATGAAGGAATACTTTATCAACCACCCCAAACTCATGTGGTTTACGACTCTGATCTGCATACGAAATCTACCTACTCTGAGGTATAGCCATCTATTTCATGATCAACTTAACTATTTCTGAAGTCTCATGCATGAGACTTGGCCCCAATAACGTGGATTCATCGGCCTCTAGCCAACACAACAGAGATCTATATGGCCTCCCATAGAGTGCCTCAAATGGTTTCATCTGAATCATATCCTGAAAACTATTCTTGTTGGAAAACACAACCAACGATAGGTGTCTCTCCCAAGAACCACCAAATTCAAAGACACGAGCTCTTAATATGTCTCCCAACACTTGGATCGTACATTCCGACTTCCCATACGTCTGCGGGTGGAAAGTCGTACTCAAAAACACATGCGTACCAAGCTCCTTCTGCAAACCTTGCATGAAACGCAATGTCAAATGCATATCCTAGTCCGAAACTATGGTTCACAGAACACCTTGAAAACACACTATTTCCCGAACATATAGCTCACCCAACTGGTCGACTGCATGGGTCTCCTGAATTGGTATGAAATGAGCCACTTTCATTAACTAATCCACAACCACCCATATTGCATCATTCTTTCGGGGTGTCCTTGAAAGACCCATGACAAGATCCATTGTAACATCATCCCACTTCCATTCTGTAATGGGAAATGGATGTAACAAACCACCTGGGCATTGATGTTCGGCCTTCACCTTCTGACAGGTAAGGCACTGTGCCACAAAGCCCACAACTTCCTTCTTTATCCCAGGCCACCAAAACTGCCTCCAGAGATCACTTTACATCATAGTCAAACAATGATGCACTTCCCACTATGATGCATGGAAATCTCATATCAACTCTTCCTGCACACACTTTGGCACAACCAGATGATCGTGAACACAAACAACACCATCCATGCCGACG
Organism: Viscum album; assembly: GCA_963277665.1. NCBI lineage: Eukaryota > Viridiplantae > Streptophyta > Magnoliopsida > Santalales > Viscaceae > Viscum > Viscum album. The sequence continues at coordinate 304,696,150 of OY728144.1, forward strand.
GCCCAGCTAGAAGGTATCTCCCCACCTTTAAGATTTTCCTTCATGATCAAAAACTCATGATCATCATGCTGACCTTCCTTAACATGACTCACAAGAAACAAATCCATCGTTAAGGAAACAAGAATGTCCTGGCCATTCTCCTCCAGCACCTCCAGGTGCATCTTTGCAAACAAAGATATCACCTTCCACCCAGTCCTTGATTCCTGAACCACCTGATTCTGAACCTTCCTGCTCAGAGCATCAACAAAATTGTTTCCCTTTCCCGGTGGGTATACCAACTCAATGTCAAAAGACTAGAGATATTCAACCCATATTCACTACTGAAGATTCAGATCCCGTTGTGAGAATATTTTCTTTAAATTCTTATTGTTGGTATACACTGTAGACCATTCTCCCAACAAATAGTGCCTCCAACACTTCTTGGCATACACTAATGCATCCAACTCCAGGTCATGAGTGGGATAATTCGACTCATGGGGTCTCAAATGCCTTGACCCTTAAGCCACCACCCGCTCATCTTGCATCAACACAGCCCCATGTCTGATTCCGGACAAATCAAAAAACACGATGTACTTCTTACACGACTCAGGTAAGATCAAGATAGGTGCGGTCGTCAGCCGCTTATTCAACTCTTGGAAGGCATTATCACAAGCCTCAGACCACTCGAACCTGATTACTTTCTTGGTCAAGCCCGATATTGGTGCTTTCAAGTAAGAGAAATCCTGAATGAACCTTCGGTAATAGCCGGCCAAACCCAGAAAACTCAGAACATCATAAAAACTCTTGGGCTATTCCCAGGCTACAACTCCCTTCACATTCTCAAGATCCACTAACACACCTAACTCCGAGATTATGTGACCCATAAAATGCACCTCACCTATCTAGAATTGGAACTTTTCCAGCTTGACGTATAGCCAATTCTCTCTTACCGTATCCAAGACGATGTCAAGATATTGGGAATGATCATATTTAGTTTTCGAGTACACTTAGATATTTCCTACAAAGACAAACAAAAACCAATCTAGATAGGGATGAAAGATTTGGTTCATCAAATCCATAAACACCACCAGTGCATTGGTCAAGCCAAAAATCATTACCACAAACTCAAACAACCCATACCGACTTTGGAAAGTTGTCTGCGGTATGTCAGATGACCTCACCCTCATAAAGTGATATCCTGACCTCAGATCAATTTTTGAAAACATAAAGTCACCCCTCAAATGATCAAATATGGCATCAATTCTAAAAAGTGGGTATCGATTTCTCACCGTCATCTGATTTAACCTTATATACTCAAAACACATCCTCAATAACCCATCAAACTTTTTTGAAAAAAGCACAGGAGATCCACAAGGAGACTTAATAGGACGGATAAACCCTTTACGCTCAAACTCCTTAAGCTGAAACCTCAGTTCTTGGAGTTCTACCAGTGCTATTTGGTATGGAGGAATAGAATGTAGCCCCACTCTTGGAAGAAACTCGATCGTGAACTCAATAAACCTCTCAGGGGGTAACCCCGAGAAATCCTCAGGAAACACATCCCGAAACCGATCCACCACCGAAGGGAAAATAGACTGTTCCCCTATTTCATTGTCATTAATCATGAGGCATGCCACTCAAGCTATGAGTCCACTCATCTGTTGAGAAAACAGACCCGCATGCCTTGCTCAAACAACCCATTCACCACGTTGGACATAAGTGTCACCCTTAAGCGACTTGAATGATACTCCGCGACGGTAACAGTCTATGTGCGCCCTATACAACACCAACCAATCCATTCCCAGGATTAGGTCAAACCCTAACATCTCGATAATGAACATGTCCCATAGAAAACGATACCCACCAACTTCTAAGGAACATCCCTTGCACTACATGATATCCTCAACTGGCACCCCCAACGGAGTGTCAATTGACTTAACTCCACACACCCTCTCCAAAGGTAAGCCCAGCACTACCACAAGTTGAGCTGAGACAAAAGACTGTGTGACACCTATGTCAAACAACGCACTAGAAAAAGTAGAAGCTACAAGGATCGTACCTCTAACAGTCGATGGTCTATCCTCGCCATCACTAGGCCCAAACTATACTCCTTGAAGCTGAACTTCCCCTCTACCCTGGGCTCCAGCCTGAGTACTCTATGCTACACTACCCTGTTGGTGTGAGGGATCTTTCCCTGGAGTTCCACGTCCTCCACCCCTTCCAGTACAACCCATGGAGCTCCAACTTCCTGCCTTATATGGGAAAACTGGTCCCCTTCCTGTACCCAGCACTTCCTTTTCACCATCATGCTCGCCCGCCTGCTGAGGGTTCCTGCAGAACCTCTTCACATGCCCCATCCTGCCGCATAAACGAAACTCAACTAGAGGTCGAGTAAACTGACCACGTGTATGCCCCGTCCTACTGCAATGATATCATAATAAATAATTTTCACTCTGATAGGTTGTCCCTATCTTCCAACCACTTTTCACACTTCCTCCATGCTTTGAGCTCTCATGGCATCACTTTCGACCTTCAGTAGCTGCACCGCTCGTATGTCCTACAAACACCACAATCTCACTACCTAAAGCTCCTTTCAATTTTCCTTCTGAGATCAGTGCCTGATCTACTACCTCTGTGAATCTCTTAATGCGAATGATGTTTACTTGAGACCTGATCTCATGTCTCATCCCATCTGGGAAATGTCTTGCTACTGTTGCCTCATCCCCTGCAAACATTGTGACAAAGAGCCTCAAATCATTGAAGAGACTAGCATAGTCCATCACCAATAGTGACCCCTGAGTCAGGCTCATAAACTCTGCAGCCCACTCCTATCTCAAAGTCTCTGGGTAGAAATTCTCCAAAAACGTTTCCTGAATAACCTTCCACGAAATTTCCTCAGCCTGCTCGATTTGAGCCTGAATGTCCCACCAACGCCTTGCCTGGCCTCGCAACATATAAGAGGCCATCTTCACTCGCTTTTCAGCATGGGTCTTTAGATGGTCTAGTATTATCTGGACAGACTCTAACCAGAACTCTGATTCTTCTGGACTACCCTCTCCAGTGAAGGTCGTAGGGTGTTGCAGCTGGAACTCCCTGGTCAGCTCAAACATTCTCGGTGCAACCCACCCTAGGTCCCGATACATCATCTGCATAAGGCGAGCCATGTTCTCCTAGAACTGGTCTTCTCTACCTTCATTGATTACCACATTTTCTTGCTACTCTACTTGAGGAGTGTTCTCAGAAACATCCTCTCATTTCCCAACTGTTAACCAACGTCGTGGTGAAATTTCTCTACAATGCCAAGCATTATATTTAGCACACATACCATAAACTTTCACGACTTCATAAAAATCTATTTACTAGCTACAATGACCTACTTGTTTTATTTCATTCTTCTCATTGCTTCTTGGTTTCATGAAATGCATGATGCACCCTACTTTCCTGCCTCACACACCCATCTTGTGCGTGTCCATAATCACAATGCATGTCACATCTCTCCCTCGGTGCCTACAACAATGCATGAATGTGAATCCTTGTGCCATTAATGCCATGAGCCAAATATCATAAAACATTCACATCAAACCACATGTGCATCACCCAATGGTGAAATATCTTCAACTGTAACATCACACAACCAAGAACAACATTTCCCACCCAGGGTGACATGGGTTTTCCCCCGTACATGGGTTAGCTACTCCCAATCACAAGCTCATTACCAAGCCCCAACACATATTAACCCTTGGCTACCAATCCCAAATAACAAGGCCTCAGAAAAGGAGAAGAAAGAACTCCTATGATACCAATTTGTAACGTCCCCGATCCGGAATCCACTAAACAGGTGCTCCGATCCGGGAGGTTACATGACCTTAAGCATGAATCCCTATACTCCAAAGGCTACCGACTAGCAGCGGGGGTCTATGTGGACATGTGGGGAGACTATACCCCCTTTTTATCAGAGTAAGCCATAACAGAAATAAACCAATAGAGGAAACAATAATCAACAAACAAGGAACATTTATAACAACCATTTCCAACAATCAAATATGTCATGTCATACATCAAGTGAAAAAGTGGACAAAACCCCAAAATAAAGACAACAGCCAAAATCCACAAATGGTCTCGACTCGACATCCGGATCCTCCACCAAGTGAAACCCATGTCCACTTAACTATCTATCAAGGACTCTTTCCCTTATCCTAACATGTAAACATGAAGTCTGCTCAGGTACCAAATGACAGCCCGAGCATGGTGTGAGTACAACTTAGTAGGCCACCACCAACGGTGTCTACAAAACATCCCATATGAATAGGTAGTGAATGGAAAAGGAATATGAATGATAATTACCACGTAGTTAATTAAGGTTCCATTAACAAGTTCAGAGCCAAAGCCATTTCCTTCTCCATTCCATTCATTTGTTACCAATTATCATCATTTACCTTTTCATCACATCTCCATGGGTTAATCACATACATTATGTTACATGGGTCTATGGACAAAAATCACATGAAATAGGGTAAGCACATTGTTATCCTATCTCCCTTGGACTAACCCCCTCATTGCAACCATAACCTCACCTCGAAGCCTCAGTCCGGGTGGATGCAACCGTTAGGAGAATAGACCCTCAGTCCCATTTCCTAACCCATGCATTTAGGGTGGAGTTTATAACCTCAGTCTTCACTCAACCCGTGGGCATAGATCATCATGTCATACCCCACTCTATGAAGCCATGTGCACATTCTTATATAAAATTAACTATCAACCATCCAAACTATTGCCCTTCAGAAAACACTATTCACAACAACCCACATAGAAATCCACATCATGCCTTAACCCATTAACACATTACCATTTCACATCATTTAACAATTTACCCAATTCGCATGTGTTATTCCTATTTCACTATGAATTGAACATTAAAACCATAACCTTTCCTGTTATGGTCTTAAATCTTTTGACACATTAACCAATTTAACCCATTCATAATTTTCATGAATCATCCATTCATTCCATTTGAAATAACCCCTAGGTTATTTCCAAGTCTAGTTGCATCATCTAACTTATATTATATGTTCAAACAATCATGCCAACATGTTCATCAATGGATCTACAATTTACTACAACAAGACCACTTGTTTTATAACAATACCGAAACCCGGGAGAAGCCGATAAATCTCATGGATGGCCCTAATTAGGTCATGCCTATCCCAACAATTCCCACAGGGATCGTGAGGGTTCCCATTTCCCATTTTAAACACCATTATTACCAAACATTCCAGGTTTATACAAAATATAACCAAAGGAAAGCAAGAACACAACTGGACATGCACAAATACCTAAATAACTATGGGATATCACCTGTAGACCACCTACCTCAAAATCGCGGTTGAACGCACTCTTAATCATGTCCTTAGACCTCAATCCAACCAACTATTGGAACTTCTTCCTAAAACACACCCAAAAGGTAGGGTTTTAGAGCTTTAGAATGAGAGGGAGTGAAGACACAATCCCTAATCCAAAAAGAGAATCAAGGATGGGATTAGCCTTACCTGGAGCTTTGATCTGCAACCAACGACACCAAAAATGCATTAGAATCAAAGGATAGAAGTCTCTTGGAGAGTTTGAGCGATTTGGTTCATACCTAGTGAGGAGACGTAGGGAATTAGAGGAAATCCTGAGTGGGGTTTTAAATCCCGGAGTGGAAAACTTGTAATTTTTTCCAACATTAAGTGGCCACACGATTTGTCTGCACGGTTTGGCAAACCATGCGCATACCGTGCACATGCCATTGTCCAAGGGAGGATGTTTCACACAATTTTGGCCACATGGTTTTGCAAACCGTTCTCCTATTTCTATCCGGAGGAGGAAGGGTCGCACGGTTTAGCCTGGGCAAGCTGCACGGGTAGCCTGGTCGTGCGCAGACTGTGCGCCCTAGGCTATCTTGCCCAAATTTCCTTTCTTCCATTCCTTGAGCCCCCGAAACACCTACAAGGCCTCTCACACTTTCAAGAAACATCCCTTGAAGCCCAAAACAAAGGATTCAACGAAAACATAACGAAAACATACCTTTCCAAAAACTGGGACCTTACAAATTATCATGAAGAGAATCAAAACGGTGATACATGTAAGGATCAAATTTCTAATGATGACAAGACTACTGGAGAGATGCGAAAAAATAGGTATTATGTAATATGATGAGGAAGCCTTGTTAATGTATTAAGGATGAAGATTTGTTATCAAAGTATTTATTTATTTGGATTTATGTTTTATGAAATATATAAGAATGGTTTTGTTTATTTTTTTCAATATAGATTTACATGAATATATTGAAGGGTTTCAATGGACAAGAAAAGTGATTTAATGGAAATGAAATATTCATGGGAACACATAATTAAACTAAGGATAAACATTAATTTGTTATTAATTTTGATACAGTGATGTTTGGATAAATATATGTTGGATATGAATAAGTAAATTTGATGGAAATGATTACCTTAGAAGTGATTAAGGATTTTTTTAACTACGTGTTTTATGATATCATGGATGGTGTTTAAATCATTGTTGGATTTGAGAAATATATCCAACATTATTTGTAATAAGGAAACATTCATGTTTTCAATAAGGATTTATGGAAATTTAGGTTATTACCATGTGTCAAGAGAATCCATGATGAAGGTATTCACATTTTTTTTATGAAAAATACAATAGATACTTTATGAAATATTGGGTATATTTGTTACGTTATCTTTAGGAAATTTAGTAACATTATTTATATATTTTTGGACCCTCAAAATTAAGAATCGTTATATGGTTAAGTATTTTTGGAATGGGTTTTTTCAAATTTATATGTGGTTTTGTTGAATAATGTATTATCTCTCCATATGTGGATTAATTCATATTGGATAACATGTGATAATGATTTTTTGGTGATAAATATAGATGTAATGACCTATCATTCTATTTATTATTCTCAGGAATCTTCCTGAACGAAAAAATTACCTTCATTTCATGGAAAAATAGATGATGTGGGAATCAATCAAGGCACAAAAAAGGGAAATATTGTGTTGAAATAATGTAATTTTATTTCCTTATGTTCATAGATATTAAAATAATTCCTCATATTTAAGAAAAGGGCATTGAATTTTTTTTATCCTAATACCTTTTTTGTTGAATCGACGGTCTTATTAGTCATTAGTGATTTATCGTCTTGTGGACCTTAACATTCCATTAATCATTAACTCCATCGTGATAAATGAACCTTATCACTATTTATAATCATTTTTACTTTTATTTGATGTTAAATCCTTACTCCAAACCTATGATCTCATACTTGGAGACATAGTTATGAGTTATTGTGGGTCACTGTTCTGGTTCAAACATTTCATTTTAAAAGATGTTTTTTATTCATTTATATGATGTGGTTTTCAATGGAAGAAATTTTCCAAAATTATATATTTGATGAACCATGTGAATTTAATAAGAGAAGTTCATTTTAAGGGGTTTAGAATATAACACCCAAACATTTTTTGAATTATTTTTCTCAAATTAATTTAATCTTTTTCTGAAATTTTTCATTTCATGTAACACAAAATATATATTTTATTATATGAAATAATTATGTTTTTATTAAATTATACACAACACTGAATTAATCTTACACTACATGAAACAATTATTCTATCTTCAGATACACACAATGCGATCTTTGGCTTATATTATATACAATTCCATCTTTCATTAATAGATTACGTGACATGCAAGACATAGTTTTTTCAAACTAAAATGTCATATTAATGTTATTATTCAACTATTATTACAGTAACCACATAGTCATTGAAATGGAACATATGAATAAGATTAAATAAATTATTAAAATAAGATTTACAAATGTAAATAAATTAAATATTTTGGTTATCAATGAGTTAAAAATTAAATTATTAACTATTTGAAAATATAGAAATTCCTTTTCTAAGAATAATATATTTATATGTACAAACACATTTTATCTCAATATATTTGACAAAACTGGATTTGGGGAATTTTTTAAATAAATATTATATTTTATATTCAATAAAATTTCTTTGACATAAGTAAATTTGATTTTATATGTATAAGATAATAAATAATATGATTTTATGAATAAAATTTTGTATTTTTCTATAATGAAATATTACCATATTTTAATAGAACACCTATTTTAAATATGAATTTTAACTCCATTATAATTTTATTTGAAAAAATAAAAATAATTTTTTATATCATAATATCAAATTTTACTTTGGGTTAATTTTTGATATTTATCTTAAAAACTTCATTTTTGGATGAATAGTGAAAAATATTGAATTTTAATTCAAAACTGCTTTTTTGTCTAATATATTTTTATAGTTAGATTATATTTTAATATAGTTTTAAATGTTAAATTGATAAATTTTGTATAAATTAATACAATTTATTAAATTTTTACAAATTTAAAATTCAAATTGGATAAAAAAACATTTCAAACTTTTAAACATTTATGCTCAAAAAACCTGGTGTCGTGTCACGTTTGAGGAAATAATTTAAATTTAATTTCGACAACATATATGAATTTAAATTTTCCAAATAGATTTAATATTTTTAATAATCACACTTATAATTTATAATAATTTATATTTTTTTTAAGAAAAATATTAATGAAGGTAATTAAAATTAATTATAGTGATCATGGTAAAAACAAGCATACTTAATGTCTCAACTTAGAAAATGAGGTGTAATAATAACCATAAAATTGACTAATAATTATGTTATGACCATATTAAAGAAATTAAACCATTAAGAATCAATAATGGTCTATTTTTAACCATTGTGGAACAAGTTAAACATAGATAACATAAAAATGTATTCAAGAATACCTAATGTGTCCTCTCCCCCACTTATAAAATGTTCCCTCTCCCCCCTTATCTTTACACACCACTTGGAATTTTTTCACAGAAAAACCATACCCAAATATCCTTCCAAATTCCCACAATTTTTACTAGAATCATGACATTTGGAAAAAATCCATCCAAGATATCCCTTTGGTGAAAACCAAAAGGAGTTACCCAAAAAAGAGGTTACACCATTCTACAAACACATTCATTTTATTTATTTCTTCACCCTCTAAAATATTATTATTACAATATTATATAATAACCATAGTTTCCTAATTATAATGATTTGTTTTTAAGCTATTGTTTAGACCTAAACCTTTACCCACTTCCATCAAATGGGTAACGAACTTACCATTTGTGTGTACAGTGGACTACAAACTTATGAAACGATGATGTTAATTTTTTATTTACCACCTATCATGGTTGGGAATTATAATTAATATATTATTTATATATGATATATTTATAATAATTATAATGTATTTATACTTATTTAATTAATATAATACATATACATTCATACTTTCTATTTTTTTAAATATGATAACTTTGTTTGTGGGCGTCTTGTCTAGCGCCTCCTCAAAGAGATGTGATTTGTTCACACAATACATGGAATGTATTGAGGATGGGGTTCAGTGAAATTATATGGAATATGTAACTTAAAAATGAAAATTTTATGATATTATACATATACTTTTATTTATTTTTCTTTTCGTTCATTCAATACTCCATGAAAATGGAAAAAGGTTAATTCTTAAGCACATCCTACTGTCTCCTTGAACGTTTTATTTAAATTTCTATTTATATCATTAATAAATTATTATAAATAAATATGTCTTAATATATATTATTTTTATATAATTTATATCATTATTTATATGATTTAATCTTGATATATGTTAGTTAACAAAAAATATAACAAATCATGTCACATGAAAAAAATATGTTGTTACCCAAAATGTGATTTTGACATGAAATTATTGATAAATTGGTAATATAATGTCATAATAAAATATTATATGGTGTTAAATATAATAATATGGTTCTTTGGTGGATTTATAATTAACTTATTTCTATTATACATGAGGTTTGAACAAGTAAAAGGAGAGTCAATACATAAATTAAGGGTCTTCGCTTCTCAATTTTCATATCTGTGAGATAAATGCCATGTTCACCAACAGTTTATTATATGTGTGGTGTATACTACGTAGGAATGTATTCTATTAAACTTATACTTAATTTTATTGGTAATTAAGTATCTATTTTATTGTCTCTCTTTCATGGGTTTTATGGTTCAAATGTTACCAAAACTGTAAGGTAATTTTATCTGAAGTTACCTTCTTTGAGACACATCTTATGTCATGTACCAATATTATTCTACGAGGTTTATATACTTACATTTGACATGTTATATCAGGAATATTATTATTTTCATTATATTATAATATTTATGTACTATAATTTTCTCATGGGTATTATTTTTTTAAGTTACAAAGTGTTATGAGTTTATTACTACAATATCATCATTTATCGGGATTGTTTGTGATTATGATTCCATTGATAGAATAAAATGATTAATCATTTAATAGATATAATAAATTATTTTATAATATGATTATTAATGATATATCCTTTTAATGGTACAACTTTTTATGCTATCTTACTCATGAAAATTAAGAAAATGTACTATGAAAATCAAATGTTTTTTTCTTTCAGTTAGAAATATGGGTTCTTTCAAGAACATGTTTTCGAAATATGTTTACAAAAGTATTTTCATATTATCCTATGATATTTAAAAATAATTAACCATCCTTTTTAGAAAATGTTTTTAAAATGAATATTCTTGATATTTTTCGATCAAAGCACTTTTCTAAACATTTTTGTTAATGGAATGATCGACATGTTCAAACTTACATGTTGTCATGACCATCGATTCCATGAAGCTTACATTGTATGTTTACGAGTTTATTTTTTAAATATTTTTTACTAATATTAAGGAAATTAATTATTTTTAATATTTTTTTCAATGAAAAATGTTTTCAAAAATGTTTAGGTATATGAGTGTTTTAATCAATTTTCAAAGAATCATTTAAATGTATTCAAAAAAGTTATTTTCAAAGAAATTAATTTAAATTATTTAATTATTTATTTATAATTTTTAAAATACATTTTAATAAAAATGTTTTCAAAATTATTTGAATACATATTTCTATGTTTTCAACTTATTTTCAAAGAAAATGGTTTTCAAAATATCATTAATGCTACTTTATATGTTTTCAATGATATTTAATAAAAATGATGTTTTAAAAATTCCTGATGTTTTAAAAACCATTTTATTTAAGAGGAAATAATATATTCCAAATAAAATGTTTTACATAAAATTGTAAATATTTTTTATAACAAATGTATTTTTGAAATGGTTTTATGAAAGGGATTTTTGATGAAAGGCTATTTTCCTAATGAAATGTTTGATGTGATCATTTAAAATCCTTATCTATATAATATGACATATTGTGTTATATTTTATTATTTATTGGGGATGTGATCCCAGAATACAACTGATATTATTTATTTAATGCTTTATGTTTTCATGGAATGATGTTTTTGACCCCTATTTCTCTTCTATAAGTTATATGAATTTGAAACCTTCTCCTTTTCACGGGTTATACTTTGGTGAAATGATTTTGAGATCTATCTCTTTTCCCAAGGTATTTATATGATTTAGTTTTTATGATACCAAATTATTTTCATGGGTTTTGATATGATGTTTCTAAAATCCATCTCTTTTTATGTTTAATGATTTTATTATGGTTTTATTATCTTGTGGAACTTGTATGTATGATTTTAATATGTGACAAGTGGGACCTATATTTTCTCACGATTGATTAGTAATGATTTATATCTCACGAGATAATGATGGGAAAAAAATTATGAGCTTGATCCACTATGGTAAATATGTGTTTCTTCATCCAAAATGAGAAATAGCTATGTCTTGATCCACTATTAGAAGATAGAAAAACCTAATCCTCTCTAGAAATATGGGAAACCCCGATTAAATAAAGGAAAAGGGGGAAAACAGTCCCTTATAATTAATAGACTATGACTGAGGATGGTGGTGTATCATCCCTAGTAGGTTTAGTACCAATGAAGTACCCTAATATGTATTGGAAATGATACTTGACTTATAAGGAATGGTTTTTATCTGTGAACCTGATTACATGTTTAGAATAATATGTGTGGACCTAGTTTCATGTATGTATGTTTATTTAAGGTCCTTATTTCATGTAATTAACTAAATGAGTGAACCTGTTTCCATTTACACATGCTTACAATGTTATAAGATTATGTTTATTCCAGAAGTCTAGTTATTATGCCTATATAATGTTGTCATTCCTTATTCTCTTTGATTCCTTATGATTCATGTTTTATGAAATGCCAATATTTATTCGCTGGCTTTTTATTATTATATTTTATATGCAAGATATGAAATTTTAATGTTATGATCATGTACTAATAACCTTATGCTCATGTTAATATTATATATCTCCCTTTATTAACCTTAGTATGAATTTAATCTCACAACATTATTTTATTTTCATTACCTATGTTATTACGAAAGGTTTTAAGTTGGAGTACCAGAAGAGGAATATCTCTATGGTAGATATTGATGACATTTCCTGAAATTAGAATAATGTGTTCCCTATTTCAAAAGACACTAAATTATTATGGTCCTATAGAATGTACTTTTTTAATGTGATGAATAATCATAAAAATGATTTAATATCCAAGTATGTTAAGCCTAGGTCATTATACTGTCCTCGTAAACACTAAGTATCAACCACATCCATTCAACTATGAAATTTATAGGCAACATTATGAACAAAAAATAACTATAATTATGTTGGGTGACAGTGGAGTGGACTAAGGGATGTTTTTTATAGCCATAAACTGTAATAATGACATATTGTTCCCATCTATTAGTTTTCATTTAATTTCCACTACTTATATCATTAAAATATAACAATTTAATTTAATGTAACTTGAAGAGGGATATTTTAATTTGATGAAATATTTAAAGGAATAAATTTACCCACTATTGATTTTGTATCTATTGTATTACTGGTATAACACTAATAACCCAAATGAACAACCTAATTCATGAGACATTTCTTAAAAGTATCTTAATAGTAAACTTCTTGTAATATTTTTCTCGATCCTCTATCAATTATTATAACATTTAAAATAAAATTATGAACATTCAAACCCCCACTATCATCATAAAATTATGATCATAATAGATAATTATAGATAGTGTGAAAGATTATGGTTGATCCCATGATTAACATAAAATATGATAATTTAACAAAAATCCATCATGGAATCATGTCTCACATTATTCCAAGGTGCACTTATGGATGGGACAAGACATGGTCAAAACTACCACACCAAGTACATACTCTGTAGTTCATAAATATATCAATATCCAAATTGCACTAAAGAATCATATACTTTACACATGATGACCTTATATAACATCATATGTAATAAATTGAGAAACCGTTATCAAAACACTTGTTAGATATTTTCAAAACTCCTTTTGAAGAATCTATCAATCATTTTCAACCCATGTTATTCATTTATAACAACTTGGGTACAATGTATATGAATCCTCTATCGTGTATCCTCTAGAATAATTTTTTATTGGCTCTCAATGTATCAAACAAATTTATCCTCGTTCATACTACCATAGAGTTATTGAAGAATATAATTTTTTCTAACATATCATAATTTATCATATGTTTTAATGACTACAAAACAACTTTTATTTTACTAATAACTTTATATTGAGTGATTTGAGGTCATTTAATTGGTATGTTAATAAGTTATTCATATACCTGGAGATTACTTTTCTTATTGTTCAAAATCAATTTTAATGTTTTTACCCAAGTATTGATGTCAATGAAAGTTAGCAATGATGGTTATATAGAACCATTTCATGCTTACACTGACAACATAATACATAGGTTGAAAATATTATGCTTACACAAACAAAATGTTTCTTATATTGTGGAATTTTATGGTTACACAAGATATATTACTGGTTATTCTATAAACTTTTATGGATAAACATGGATAAATAATGACTAAACAGAATAGTCTTTATATAGGATCATGTCTATGCACAATTACCCTTACGCAAAGAGTCTTGTCTACACAGAATGAACCCTACAAAAATGACATTTATAATTATAGATTTTATAAAGGTATTTATTATCAATAATATTTTTTATACAAAATACCAATGATTATTTTTTCTTATAAAATTATGGGTTGGAAAATTATGGTTTGGGTGATTGTTAAAGGATATCATTTAATAGAGTTTCTTCCTCCAAAATATTACACTATTTCTATTAAATTTAATGTATATTTAAAAATATTGAGGATATATAGGTTTTCACTAACCTATCTATTCAGGAAAAATAAATATAAATTTTCCCACATAACAAGTGAAATAGAGCATGAGTTTCTATGTTTCATAAAATATTGAATTGATTTGTGGGTCGATGTATTTTAAAATTCAATCTCAAATATTCAATCTATACTTCTATAATGATCAAAACGATTTTGATTGTTTAAAAGAATGAAATAGAATTGTACAAGTTTTTGGATACATGATTTCAATATTTTATTTATAGAAAACGAACTATCATTAAAACTGCATTAAAATACGTCACTTCTTGTAAAGAATATCAATCATCTATCAGTTTCTTCTTGAACTGGTTTTTGAACTAAAACTCATCTCTATATATATATTTTCTTTTCAGTTTTTAGAGAATACACCTTATACTATGTATGGTAGGTTTCTGTGTATAAGGCATGTAAATAAAAAACCCAAAATATTATATGGTAAATTTTACTAGGTGATTGCTACTTGAAATAAACTGGGAAACCTTTGGATTATGGTTGGTTTATTGAAAATCACCAAGCATGGAGGGAGTGTAGGTTCTGGGGACAACGGAAGTGCGTTTGTGGGTGTACCCAACATTAATTTTAGCGTTAACAATAATCAATTATACATCCATCATGATAATAAAATTCTAGATCTTCGTAATAAAATGAATAACGAAAAGGAAAGAGGGGATTCATGAAACCATAAACAGGATCATCATATGTTTGTTGAAATTAATTCAATTAATTAACAAGAATTACCTTGATGTAATTATTTCTTTATAGATGTTTTTGGCCCTGATCTGATGTGATACATTGTTGCGTCATAGAATCCATGTGTAGGATTCCTCTAGAAGTGATCCACATATGCTCCATGTATCTCTAGACATCGCTGAAGGGATCTATGGGGGCTAGTGCGAAAGATCCTTAACTTGTGATGTCCACCTTCGATCGCCTTGATCAGATAGAGGTGGATCTCTCTCTCGTAGCTTGAGAGTGTTCTCGGTGGAAAAATAATTCTCCCTTGGCTTGAGAGCTTTTCGAAATATATTTTTCACCACCATAAAAAATGGCTAGGCTAATGATAAATATATAATTTGGATTTTTAATTACATAGAAAAATAAAATGAATTAATTAAGGGAAAGTATTTTTTCATTTCATTTAATTCTGAATAATACCCAATTTCTAATAATAACAGTTGACTATTATTATTACCTGACATGCACCCAATGAATTACACCTAATATTATTTAATTAACTAAATAATATTTATTTCTCATAAATTCCCAGAAAAACATACAGAGCGCGTAACTTTAATTTTCCATTTTTCTTTTCTTCCTCCACCATATTAATTAGACCTTCAATAATGGCTATTTATTTCTAAACTAAATTTCACTACATTACCCACAAATAAATATATTATTTAACCCACATTATATTTTCTCGAATAATTAGTTTCGATATAAATGCAATCAGTCATCCATAAATAATTATTAAACCACCATTGGGAATAATCCTTATTTAACTAGTTAAATTAATATTTAACCGATATACTTGGAAACACATAGTGTGTGATCCTCTAGGCCTCTTTCTCAATTGAATTATCAAGAGCCTTCCTAATGTCAAAGTATATCATCTAGCAACACGCCAAGGCCCCATAGAGAAAGAAGTTAACGTAGCAATGACATGTCACCTCCGAAGAACGCTTAACCTGTAATATAATCTTTTTGTCTCAATATCTCGAATCAAGCGGGTTGCATGATAGTGACATCAACCCATGTACTTGACTACTCTTTCTTTGACTTTCCAGAATTGAACATGCCTGTTCCTCACCTTGGGCATGGTTTTATATAGGCTATATCAATTCCATCAAAGGGCCTGATATATCTACTTCTATTATGTAACAGAAGGTACAAAACCTTTCTCACATTATCTATTAATGTAGTATCACTCATGATGCACCCAACATACCCTACCTCGCTAAAAACAGTGTGTCGTCACATTTTTCGTCAATACATCTAAGTGCATGAGTTGTAAAACCCATTAATAATAATTTTAATGTTTAAGAACAAATACATATATCCATAGATAGGAACATCCAATGACCCAATGAAATGTGGGTATCCTACTGCTGGGTCTCACTCTACTAATATCCTCCTGGATATTACCAAGAGTGCACACCATGATAAGGTGTCTCAATGTTTTATTATTCTTCACCCCTAATGGACTCTATTATTTGTGTCCCTCAAAAACATCAATCGGCCATAGAACATATATTCAAGAATAGCTTCATGGAACATTCGGGTTCTCATCATAGAAGGGATCCACTATGACCCTTTAACGAAACAATTATCAATAGGACATTATCACATGCATTGTCATGCAGAAGAACAATCAAGATGTGATAAGGTATTTATGAATAAATAAAGTACAAATTAATAGGTTCTAGGCCACCAATTCCAATAGACTCCCACTTGGACTAGAGGCAATTTCTAAAAACTTTAACATGCTCGCTCTCACATGATATTCATGCTTCTTCTGATATATGCCTTTAGTCATGGGATCTGACACGTTCTCTTCCGTGGACACTCTGCTCACTGTAACATCACCCCTTTGATATAAATATCTCAAGAGGTGAAACTTTCGAAGTATGTACTTTGTTCGTTGATGTGACCTTGGTTCTTTTATAAGAGTCACCACTGCAGTATTATCACAATACAATGTGATAGGATCTTTACTTCTAGGCTCCACATAAAGATCATAGACAAACTTATGAATCCAGAAAGCTTCCTTCGCTGCATCAGAAGCCGCTATATATTCAGACTCCACTGTAGAATCAGTGACAACTTGTTTCTTTGAAATCTTACATCTCACATATCCTCCATTGAGACAAAAAACATATCCGGATTTCAACTTCAAATCATTCTGATCTATTTGAAAACTAGCATCAGCAATCCCTCTGATGACAAGCTCCTCATATCCTCCATACACCAAGAACATATCCTTATTTCTTATCAGATACTTAAGGATAGACTTAATAGCAGTCCAATGTTGTTCTCCTGGATCTTCTTGATATCTACCTACCATGCTCAGTGCATAGGAAACATCAAGCATGGTACATAACATGGCATACATCATGGATCCTATAGCTGAAGCATATGGGATATTACTAATTCTATCTTCCACTTTTTGTGTTTGGGGACAGATTTTATTATAAATATGTAGGCCATGTGACATTGGATCCAATCCCCTCTTGTATTGTTCCATAATAAATATCTTTAGTACCTGGTTAATGTATGTACCCTAACTTAGTCCAAGAAGTCTCATGGATCTATCACAAAAGATCTTGATCCCAAGAATGTATTCTACTTCATCTGTATCCTTCATGGAGAAACACTTTTTCAACCAGTACTCAACTGAATGTAAAAATGGTACATCATTTACAATAATCAATATGTCGTCAACATATACTGCTAATATAATGATCAAATTCCCCTTAAACTTCTTATAAACACATGGCCCACATTCGTTTTTAATGAAACAAAATTACATTATGGTTCATCAAATAGAATTCTCCATGACCTGGATGATTTCATTAATCCATAAATGGAATTCTGCAAATTGAAAACCTTTTTGGCTTCACCTAGTGCTGTAAACCCTTCTGGTTGTGTCATATAGACATTTTCTTGATGTTTCCCATTACGGAATGATGTTTTGACATCCATTTTTCAAATCTCATAGTAATGGTAAGTTGTTATGGTATGTATGATTATTATGGATTTAAACATGGCATCTGGTGAGAAGGTTTCATCATATTCAATTCCTTGATGTTGTCTGAATCCTTTAGCAACTAGCCTTTCTTTATAGGTGCTAAATTGACCTTCCATGTCCATTTTTCTCTTTAATACTCATTTTCTTCCAACAGGCTTTACATCAAATGGCTCATCGACTAGAACCCTGACATGGTTCTAATACATTGAATCCATCTCAAAATTAATAGCATCAATCCATTTTACAGCATCTGATCTTTCTACTACTTATTTGTAGGAGAAAGGTTTATCATTGTCTAATAATAACGATTCACCATCCTCGGGGACTAGGAAACTAAATCAATTTAGTTCCCATACATCTCTCGAGCACTTACACAGTACTTGTGTTTCTAGAACCTCTTCCATGAGGACTTTTGGAACTTGTTCATGTTCCAACAATTGTGTATCCTTAGAATCGGCTTCATCAAAGTCAATCTTTCCCCCACTATCCTTTTTGAGGATGTGCTCTCTCTCAAGAAAGATGGCTTGTCTCACGACATTCACTTTCTTTTCTAAAGGGTTATATAGGTAATATCCTTTTGTTTCCTTAGGATATCCTATAAAGATACATTTTGTGCCCTGGGGTACTAGTTTGTTTCTTGAGAAGGCCTTAACAATTGCCTCACATCCCCATACACGTGTGTCAGACAAAATGGGTTTCTTTCCATTCCATTACTCAGAGGGAATTCCATTTTCCGCCTAGTTTGGTACTCGATTTAATGTGTATGCTACAGTATGTAATGCATATCCCCAAAAGGATAATGGAAGATTTGCATGACTCGTCATTGACCTCACCATGTCCAACAAGGTGTGTTTCCCCCTTTCACTAACACCATTCCACTATAGTGTATATGGAGGGGTGAGCTGATATAGAATCCTAGACTCCCATAGAATATCGATGAACTCTAAGTTCAGATATTCTCTGCCTCGATCCGATTGAAGGTTCTTTATCTTCTTACCAAGCTGATTCTCTACTTCAATCATAAAATCCATAAATTTCTCTTAGGCTTATAACTTATACCTCATTAAGTAGACATATCCATATATACTCAAATAATCAGTAAAAGTAATGAAGTATGAATACCCACCTCAAGATTCTACTGGAAATGGTCTACACACCTCCATGTGTACCAATTCGAGAAGCTTTATGGCCCATTCACCATGTCCACCAAAAGGTGGATTGCTCATTTTTTCCTGTAATCAAGTTTGATATCTATAAAGTGTTTTTAGCTTAGTAGATTCTAAATATCCATCTTGTCAGTCCTTTGTCATGAACTTCTCATTTACATGACCGAGAAGGTGATTCCACAACTGGTTGATGTGTAAGTCATGTGAGTATATTTTTTTATCGATTGCCCACACTTGGTTATCAATATTTAATACATACAAACCATTATTTAAATTAAACAAACCATAATATACCTTGTTCTTATAGAAGATAAAACCCTTATTTCCAGGCCAAAACATAAATCCTTTCATATCCAAACAAGATACAGAAATTATGTTCTTGGTAACACTAGGCACATTATAAAAGTTATGTAAAACCAAAATCATCCTAGTCGGGAATGAGAGGTGGTAATCACCAATGGAAAATGCAGTCATCCTTGTACTATTGGCAGATCGAAGATTCACATCTCCTATAGAAATATTTCTAAATCTACTTGGTTCCTGCATTTTAATAAACATGTGAGCCCCATAAGTTGTATCTAATACCCAATGTGTAGAAATGAAATTATTAAACTTGATAAAGAACACACCATTTGCATCCCCATTCTTGTGGGTGCAGTTCCTCTTCTAGTGGCCTTTATTTACACATGAAAAACATACCACCTCACATTCCTTTCCCTACTCTGGATCTTCCCCTTCTTGGAGGGACGGTGCTTAGGGACTTCAGACCGTTTATAAGTATTTGGACCCTTTTCCTTGTCCTTACTTTTCTTATTGATCATAATAACTCTGGGTTTGTCAAGCCCCATGACCTTATATACCTAGAGAATTAAGGATAGATGTGCTGATAGACTCTTCTTATTATTTATCATGTTGTAGTTGAAAATGAATCTAGAGAATTTCTTGGGCAGTGATGATTGGATGAGATCTGCACCCAACTTGTCTAAGAAATTAATCTCTAAGATGTCCAAGCATTTAGTGTAGCTAATGAGGTTGACTACATGAGGCCCATCTAGTTCAGACTCTCCAATATTAGTTGTAAAAAATAATTGGATATCTCATATCGCTCGTGTCTCGCCTTCGCTTGATAGATATCGTTAAGGCAAGGCATCTTGCTATACGGGTCCATGTATTCATGTTGCTTCAGGAGCTCATTAGACATGGATGACTGCATGAAACACTGGATATCGGTGGCATCGTCCATGTGTTTCATATAGATAGATAGTTCTTCATCACTAGCCTCTTTTCCAAGTGTGACTAGAATAGTCTCTTCCAGCACATACAACTACCTATCGTGGTGAATGATGACGCGTAAACACCTATGCCACTCATGGAAATTGGTGCTGGTGAGAAGTATTTCCCTCTCGAGTAAATTTATCAATGATATGTTTGAAGTCATTTTTATTTTTGTTTCTAAAAATTATGATGAGAAAATGTTTAGTACTTAAATTATGATAAAACTGAGACAAATAAATAAATTAATACTTATTAGTCTCCCATTATTTTATCAAAATCAAATATCCCAAACCATTAACTTGAGAATATTCTATTTCCTGAATATTCTAGTGGAAAGGATCCATATTTTTCATTGCATTACCCCTTCTAGGGTTGGTCAAGAAACATGACGGGTTTAAGGTAGGCACTCTAAAGGCCAACTCCATTAACTCACAGATCCATGATCTGCTTAGTGGACTACCCAATCCTTAAATCCTTTTATTTTTGGATTTACTCAACCTTTTCCTCTTGGTCACACCAATTCCTGCTATGACAGTCAAACCATGATGCGAACCAATTCAATTCAACCCAAAACCTTGAATTTAGAATTCCCCAAAAATTGAAATCACTCCAACTAGGGTTGTTCAAGCACATTGAACTATGGTTTGATTCTAAACAATATTATGGATGGCTATACCGACTTAATATTTCATTGAGGGATTTTATCCTTATATTGAAATTTCCATTTTATTATATTTGATTACATGCTTGTTAATATTATGTTGGATATATTAATGTTATTAATAATGTATAAGATAATATTTACGCATAATCTGGTATTATTTTAGTTCCATATTTGCATGCTTGTTTAATTCATTAATTGTGTGATCATGACTAGACACCCACAATAAATAAACCAAGCAACTGAAAGAAATAAAATAAATGACATGATCATGAGATTTTTCTATTGGTTAGTTTATCTAATAGTTTGATAAACTAACCCAAGACCTAGGGGAGAAACACCGTGAACCTTTCGGGTTTGTGTTTTTATCTTTCCACTTGTCCACCTTTGTGTCTCTATGGATTGGTTTCACCTTGGCTCTAGACATGAGCTGCGTCCACTAGCTTAGGAGCTCAATCCATTACATATGAATTTATCTCACATGTAGGTGAGGGGTAAAAAGGTGTTTTTACATAAAACAAACCTGGGGCGTGCAGGCCCAACATATTATTGATGAGAAGGCTCATAGGGAAAAAAATTTAATTTAAATAAATAAATTTAAAGAAACCATTCACATAAAAAGGTCTGGGTCTAGCTCATGATCATCCATACATGCAACGATATTTACACATAAATAAAACTAGCATTCAATTCATTAATCATTATTTTTTAAGATAAATCATACTCAAATCAATTAATTTTCATTAAATAATCAATCCTTTTATCTTAAACCCTTTTTTTAATTTCCTTGAGATTATCATCCATCATAATTTTAAACAAATAAATTCATTTAATATTATCTTTTAACATAATTTTTACCTTTGAGGCAACCTGGTGAATTCTCATTCATAACTACCCAATGAGTAGAAATGAACATTATGTAGATTTTAAATTAAAAACACATATATAAAACACCTATCAGGTGTTGTGCCTTAGCTTTACGCCTGCACTATGGTACACCTCTCAAGGGTGTGTATAATATAATAATAAATTTTAATAAATCGTCATAATTTGGATGAGTACACGGTGTGTAGTTCCGACTACATGACATGTACTTTTGTTCACCATCCATCTGATGTACACGCCTGAGGACATAGTGTGTAGATGTAATTTGGAAATTTTTGGAGTACACGACATATTCAGTGGGACACACACCATGTAGTATCTATGTTACACAGTTTCCAGTATAGAAATCTATGTACATGGTACACGGTCCAACCCTATCCCGAAGGGACTACACACTGTGTTCAGTAGACCACAAGACATGTAATATGGAAACTGTGTGCCACCTGTACCTGGTCAACACACGGTGTCATTTATAGCTTATGAATACTCCAACACACGACCTAATTTGGTGGACCAGTCTGATGCATTGAACCTATACTACATGGAATGTACTTCTGAATACACACCGTGTATTCTGGTGTTGTACGGCCAAGAACAATTGGCACCTCCGGATGAGATCCTCTATTTTATTTTAATCAAAATTAAATGAAAAATTCATTTCTATAGGTTGAATGTGAAACCTGAGAGGTGGAAGAGATCTCGAGATTCTTATTTTAAAAATGATTAACTTTAATTGAACCAACTAAATTATTAAATGTGCAGATCACCAAAGATAAACATAAATAATTATAACCAAGGATAAAACCTCGATATGATACCACATGTAGGTTTCAGGTGCGATGGGAGCATGTTGGTGGATGTACCCAACTTTAATTTTAGCATTAACAACGATCAATCCAAGATCCCTAACAATAATAAAATGCCAGATCTTCAGAATAGAACAAAGAACAAAAAAAAGAGGGGAGTCCCAGAACTATAAATAGGATCATCATATGTTGGTTGTAATTAATTTAGTTAATTGACAAGAATTACCTTGATAGAATTCTTTCTTTGTTTATGTTTCTATCCATGATATGATGTGATCTGTCATTGTGTCATAGAGTCCTTGTGTATGATTCCTCTAGCAGAGATCCATATGTCATCCAAGTATATTTGGACATCACCGAAGGGATCTTCGGGTGCTAGCGCAGAAGTGCCTTCACTTGCGATGTCCTCCTTCGACAGCCTTGATCCGGTAGAGGTGGATATCTCTCTCATAGCTTGAGAGTGATCGTAGTGGAAAAAGAATTCTCTCTTGGCTTGAGAGCTTTTCAAAATCCATTCTGAACAACCAAAACAAATGGATAGGCTAATGCGAAATATATAATTGGGATTTTTAATTATATAGAATAATAAAATGAATTAATTACCCGAAAGTATTTATTCATTTTATTTAATTCTTAATAATACCCCATGTCTAATAATAATAGTTGAATATTATTATTACCGGACATGTGCCCAGTGAATTACAGCAAATATTATTTAATTAAATAAATAATATTTATTTCTCATAAATTCCTAGAAAACAAATACACGGTGTTTATATTTAATATACACGACGTGTAATTTTATTTTTCCATTTTTAATTATTTACTCCACCACATTTATTAGACCTTGAGTAATGGATATTTATATCTAAAATAAATATCACTACATTACTCGCTAATAAATATATTATTTCACCTATGATATATTCTCTCGAATAACTAGTGTCAAAATAAATGCGATCATGAATCCTTAAATAATTATCAATCCATAGTAGATAATAATATTTATTTAACTTGTTAATTTAATATTTAACTGAGATACTTAGCCACACTTAGTGTGTGGCCCTCTAGGCCTCTTTCTCTATGGCCGTTGACAGAGCATGCCTAAAGTCCAAGGTTAGCGTCTAGCAACACACCAAGGCACCCATAGATAGAGAATATAATGTTGCAATAGCGTGTCACCTCCAATTAATTTAATCTATGTATTATAATCCCTTTTTCTGGATATCTTGAATCAAGTGGGTTGCATGCTAGTGATATCAACCCATGTGCACAATTATTTTTTATTTGACTTTACAGAATTGAACTTTCCCATTCGTCACAATGGCCATGGATTTATTTAGGCTATATAAATTCCATCAAAGGTCTTGAGATATCTACTTCTGTTATAGAATAGAAGGGGAAAATCCTTTCTCACATTATCTATTAATGTAGTATCACTCATGATGCACCCATCGTATCCTACCTTGCTGTGAATAGTATGTCATCATAGTTTTCATCAATAAATCTAAGTGTGTCAATTGTAATACCCATTAATAATAATCTTAATGTTTAAGGAAAAATACACACATCGGTATATAGGAACATCCAATGACACTATGAAATGTGGATTTCCTATTGGCGGGTCTCGTTCGCATAGTATCCTCCTGGATTTTACCATGGGTGTGCACTATGAGAAGGAACCTCAAATTTTTATGAGTCCTCGCCCCTAATGGCCTTTATTATTTGTGTCCATCAAATTACATCATCCATCCATAGAACATATATTCAAGAATAGCGTTATGGAACATCTGGGTTCTCATCATAATAGGGATCCACTATGACCCTTTAATTCAATAGCTATCCTTAGGAAATTATCACATGCATTGTCATGCATAAGAACAATCAAGATGTAATAAAGTATTTATTAATGAATAAAGTAAAAATTAGTTGGTTGTAGGCCACCAAATCCAACAGAAAGAGTGTTGGTAGAGTGGACTAGAGGAACATTATCTGCCAAACAACTTTATATTATTGTTTTACTATTTTTTATTTCTATTTCCATTTATTATCTAATATAAATGATTAAAGATATATTCAAATTGATATTATCTCGGGGGTTTATTATAATAATATTTTTAAATTAAATTCACCCTTTATTGAGTCCTTATGAAACTAATCTGGGAATATAATTGGTATTAGTGGTAGGGAATTTTAATGTTCTCGTCAACTATTAGTTATGGTCTAAAGAACTGTCCATTTTCTTACAATGGTTGAAATTAAAGGAGAAATATTTTTGTTAAGAGATCCATATTACAATAAAAAGAATTTTGGATAATGGAAGGCTAGAATTGTTATATATCAGAAAAATATTTCCAAGAAGATCGAGGATTTTGGAAAGTTTGGTAATAAAAAATATTGAAAATAAAAGGTAAATAAATAGGTAGGCATTGAATGGGGGTTTGCAAAGGCAAGAGTGTATCAATCCTCGAGTGTCATTATTAATCGATGTTGTGCAAAAATCATGAACCATGAAAGACCACATCATGAAGGTTTCCATGATCACCCTCTTTAGGAGAATATCAAAAACATGGTCAGCTTCCTGAAATGTATGAGAGACAAAGAAATCCACATGTTCCACCTTGGAGAGATGCTCAATCTGTTATAGTAGAATCCTCCATGGGAAATTCTTATTCCTTGTGTTCATCGCCCTAATCATAACATCAGAGTCTGATTTGATCTATAAGTTGTTCCCTCATTGGTTGAAAACATGTCAAATGGAATGGATCATTGTCGATAGTTAATCTTTGAAGGTAGTTCTAATTCCAATATTGTCATAAAATTATCATTTGACAAATCCAAAGTAATTTTAGAGAAATAATTTCACATCCTAATAGTCCTGGAATGTTGTTGGTTATACCATTATCATTGAACTTATTCTGTGCTCCAAGAGGCAGAATCCATCACATAGATTTGTGGATGAGAAGCATTTTTTGTATGCCTGAAACTCCAAGGAGCCCGAAAAAATCATGGTCTTTAAATATATTCATCAATACCATATTCTAGATTTTGGAATCCTCATGCACCTCTTTATGAATTTACAAAAGAACAGCATAAAAATATGGCTCCCTCCTATATAATTATCTTGTGTTACATCACTTCCAAATAGAAGAAAGGACTAATAAAGCAATGACTATAAAGAGGTTCTAAATATTGGTGTTGTTTCCATCATTGCCAATATATTCCACTATGTCACCAATTTTTCAACCTACATGAAATTAAAGTTTGGAGATTTTGGAAATAAATCCCTACAACTCCCCCAACAAAATCCTAGTTAATGAAAATATTTGGGATATTTTTCTATGCTCGAAGAAAAATAGGACAAGCTGAAATAATGATTTTTCTAGCCTTTTTCATCTGATCATGTGTTGGAAGAATATTCCTCTAATGTCTTTCTAGTAATGTAAATCTAGAGGGCCTTATGAATCGATCATTGAAATGAGACATCCATGATGGAATTCAGGTTGAATCATTACATTCAGTCATATAAAAATCCTTATTATTGAATATCCCAATGTTATTAGGCTTCCAAACAAGTGTATTGACATCCATGAATGGGTAATTTTTAATTCCCAATGCAATATCTACCAGGATATCAAAGATGATTTGGTGTTTGATGAACTTAGTGATTGTTTTCTGCATTGTGTCATAGGTTACATCCATCCGATCTTTAATAGGTCAATCAGCCAACAGTCACTCCAGTAGTTGAGAGCATATTATATTCTAACTACCCAGTTATTGTCATTCATGAAGTTGTGGAAGGAAATATTTATTCATGAAGACAATAAAGAAACTTGATAGGATGAGTAGTCATCAAAAAATCTCATCTTGAACATTCTAATACAAAAATCACATGAGGGGTCATATATAGTTAATAATCTCCAAGGGAAATTACCAATTAGGTTGTCATTGAATATCTCATGGTCTTTCATGCCAATTCATCCCATCTTAATACGTTTGATGCACTCATTCCATGAAATAGTAACAAGATTTCTTTCGTGTATAGATCCAATCCAGATAATGATTCTAATCATTCCTTTCATCTACGTAATGAGAGACATGGGCCACATGTAGATAGAAAATTAATAAATAAAATAATATTTAATGACTGAGTTCATCAGGAATTCCATCCTTTCTTGTGACATGGATCTTCCATTCCATTTAGAATGTATGTTTGCAATTACATAGTTGATTCCTGTTAGAAACTGGCTTTTCAAACTCCAAGGTAGTTGAATGGAATGGTTCCCTTTTTCTCCCAAAACCAACTAGTGATCCCATTTTGTGTTCCCATAGATAAGAAATTTCCAAAGATTGTGAAATACTAGCCCCAACTAATATACTACCATGCCACTTACTCAAAGTGTTTATAGATGACCTGGACGGATGATATCGTTATCTTTGATTCTTTCCCAAACAAGAGGATTGCATCTGTATATATGTGGTGTAGTAGAACAAGCTCATTCCTCCTTTATTTTCTTTTCTTGTATAGACCAACTTGAGAAAGGTCATTAATACACCTTCTATTTTAATCCTCATCAAGGGAATAAAGGATCACTAATAGTGGATCCCCTTTAATAACTCCTTTACTACATTAGATGTATCCTCTAGGTGTTTCATTGATTAAAATGGATAGCCTTGTAGGTGACATGATACAGGTTATTAATTTTAAAAAAGTGTCTAGAAAACAATATCTCTTGATAATGATGAGCATAAAACTCCTCTTCAGGATGTCAAATTCCATATAAATGTAAATCTTGAGTGCAAAGTTCCCTTTACATCTTCTTTTTCTTCATGATATTAAAAAAATAGGATTTAAAAAGAAAATTATGGATACATATCCTATGAATGAATAGATACTCATTTAGGGTGATAATATCTCTGAGGAGTTCCCCCATCCAAGATACCATAATTTTGCTGATTACATTAAGGATGGTTTTTTCAAGGGGAATATGTTTTAAACCCTTTATATCAACCACATATTTTTTGGGATCAGAGAAATGGAATTCAAATTAATTCCATAGGGAAGATGAGTATAAGAAAATAAATCATTTACAACACATAAAAGATCAAACAATATAATATTCCAATATACCATTAAAAAGATGTTAGTGAAGCCATCCAGTCCTAGAGAACTATCCATCTTAAGATAAACAAGACTCATTGACATCACCCATGCGTGGTTCCCTGATAAGGTTGTTTTTTTCTATTGATCAATGCAGGGAGAGATATTTCTAATCCTCATTAAAGTGTTTTCCAACCCATTATCCATATAAATATCACAAACATAATCAACCAATACCTTCTAGAAATCATTTTCATAGTTATAAAATTGCTTTTTTAAACTGATAATATTGTTCCCAGCCTTAACCCTTTTCTTCCTGTGAATCTTATGATGATTTTTTATTTTATGTACCCTTATTTAATCCATTTTACATTAAAGTGGATTCTTTACAACATTTCCTTGATATTGATAAGTTTATCCAATTTCACATGAGCATGTAACTCCTCCCTATGAGGATGATTCTGGTCCTAATATCAATTCTTGATGGTTGTGATATGAATTTCATCATTATGGTTATCGATATCAATTCTTGAGACGTACCTCTTTTTCCCACTCCCTTAGATTTATATTTTCATTTTTTAGTCTTCCACTAAGCCTGTGTAGTGTGTTACATAATGTTTCCTACTTTTATTACTCCAAAATTATTTTCCTACACCCTAGAATCATGGTCCATTCATTATTAAAGTGAAAGGGAAAAAGTGTGACTCATACCACGGTAAGAAATTCAAAAATTATAGGATAATGATTCGACTAGTTTGTATGAATATTGTATCCCAAAATTCCACTTGTAACACTCCTATCATCCATGTGAATAAAGATTCTTTCAATCTTGTAATCTTTCAGTCCATTTAAAGTGCACCTCCTCCAACTAAAATTCACTCTAACAATCGGGACCTAAAAAAAGATACAATAGTTAATGAAAACTAAAAAATCATTAGATGTAGTTCAATTGAGATATAATATATTTTTTTCTTCTAGTTTGAGAACTATGTTGAAAACACCCATAGTAACCCATTTATAAGACACATCCTCAGAAATATCCTCAAGATCCTTCCAAAATTCCCTTCTCTTGACATAATATGTAGAATCATAAACAAAAGAGACTTTAATCGGGTGAGATTGATTGTTTCAGGTATGCATGATACATTGATTCCCTTAAATTAATTTATCAATATGTATGATTTAATGCATAATCACCCATTAATGATCAATATTATTATGGTGTGAATTATTAGAGATAATGTGATATCCCAAAGTGCCCCATATGAATGTATTTTAACATTCAAATAGAATTTTTAGTTCCAAAATTCATATAAGATCTGGTTTAATGGTCAAGATAAAATTCCTAAGGGATTTGTCTCTTAGGGGATTCCCTAGACCATAGTAATTACAATAAAAGAGCTTATTCATTTTAGGGTGTTTCCTCTAGTTGAAGGTCATCCATCCTAGGCCAAGTTGGCATGGACTTTCCCTTTACCTTTTCTTACTTTTTTCATTCCCTCTTTGGGGCTAGATTTCAATTCTGATTTACCGTTCCGATTAACAATGTGTAAAAGGAGTTGAGTTTCATCATCCTTATCTACCCAAATATTTCCACTAATGGGTGTTAACATGTTCACAAATGGAATGGGGGTAGGTGCTTCAATACTAGGATGCAGTCTCTTGGAAATTGTGGATGAGGGGAATTATAAAAAAGTTCCCTCCATGTCACAAATACCCAGAAGTTAATTGAAATGGGACACATAATGTTTAGACTGTGAATAAAACTCCAGTTGAACCCTAGAGTAACCATATACAGGAAGATCCCCGGATTATATCTGATGATTCTGATCAACCTATTCATGAGGTTTTCCCTTACGTTGAGTGACATTTTCCTATGAATTAATTTTTGTGACGATATCTATATCATGGTCATAGTTATTCTACATCACCTATTCATTATTGGGATTGGATTTCTCCTATAGGACCTCCTCCCTAACTGGAGTTTGCTGAATGGGTGAAACTCTCACCTAAAGAACACCAATAGAATGAATCTCCCCTAAAGCACTATTAGGTGGTCCTCCAAGAATGAGGGTGTCCATATTACCCTCTATTTTTCTATCATTTCCACAGAATCCACTGGAATAAAGATAAGGCACATTTTCATCACTGTTCAAGTTGTCATGGTTTCCCTCCAGAGTGGTAGCATCCGCATCAGGATTTGATGCCAAATTGCCTAATTCTATCTCACCCTACTCAAGTGCCATTCCCTCTATAATTCTTTCAATTTTGTGACATGAAAATTCCATCATTGTCAATTTTTTGATCACTAGTGGGAGAAAATAGGATAATTTTTATTTCGATTGGTCTTCATATATTCATCCCCTGGCGTGTTCACTCCAGAGGACCTAGGGATTTCAGTTCCCTTTCATGTTTGTTCCATTCCATTCCTCTGAAAATTTGTGACATAGTGTCCCTTGATATTAATGATGGTAGATTACTTATCCTAGCTTTACTAAAAAAAATTATGTCCAAAGAGCATAAAACTTGTAAAAAACATTGGTTTTCTCTCATACTAAATCTATATTTTGATTTTATCATCCCAGATTGTTAACAGAACCTCCTCCATAAGTGTACCAGACATATCAACCTCAACTAGAATACGATCATAATGACCAAAACAGAGGTTATCATTCAGTCTTTCCATCCTAATTGGATTTCCAATCAAAGATGAAATATCCCAAAGGATGCATGGGTGAAAATATAACAAGTTCAGTTTTCATATTCGAATCCACATACGTTTGTGAGTATTCCTTACCATGTTATGGTAAAAGTTCAAATCCCACTCTTGAATTCGAAGGAGTCTAGGATTTAGAGAAAGTGAACGAAATCAATATGCCATTCTCCTTCACTCCTCATAGGGGAGAAATATGATAGAAACCATGCATCATCACTATCATTTTATAATCATTGAATCCCCAAATATCAATAGTTGTTTTCATAAGATCATAAAATTTACACATTTTATAACCTTTCTGAAGGACAAATCTTGGAATCATGGAGTGCCAAAAAAATTGCACATTCTCCCCCATGACTTCATGATTTGTAGAAACATGATAAATTATTCCTTTTTTATGATCCTTACATGAGGAGGGATATCGATGTCAGTGAACGTAGGATTAGTAATAGATTTCACCACTTCCATAATGTTTTTTTTCAGTATCTTAACTCTTTCGGGAGCATCACCCACTCCATTAGACATGCATGTGTTATGTTGTATCAATTTCTTAGACCAACATGTTTTTCCTGTAATTAGGTACTTCGTTCGACTACTTCATTCAACTTCTCGAATCCATCAGGGTCACCAGCTTTAGGGATTTACCCATATTTCCATAGTTCCACCCTCACCTCAGATCCCCATATAAATATAATATTGTTTTAAAATTTAATTTTAAATCTATAAATCCTTAAACAATTATTATATGTGGACAATAATTATGGCTTTCTTCTAAAAAATAATATTGAAATTAGAATTCAATAGAAACAACTGCTATAATATGTATCCTTGGTCCAGATGAATTTAATCGAGTCTTAGGATTCACTACTACAAATGAGATCTAGGAAACTATTCTTTACATCATATTAAAGGATTTATAATTTCTTAAAACTAAGGTAAACTATTTCTAAAAAAATAACATTTTAAGAATTAGAAATAGTTAATACATAATTCAAATAAATGGTAGACTCACTAAATCATCAATGATGCTGATGTATTGAGAACTCATGTTACTAAATTAGATAAATAATTGAATTTAATCATATTTTTTACCATAAAAAGATTAAATTAGCTTATATAATAAGAGAATACATACAAGTAATGGACTTTAAAATAAAAGACATTATTGACACTATTATGATGTGTGAGGGAAAAAAAGTAAGAAATGATTTATGAACACAATCCAATTGTGAAGTAAAATATATATTTAAATGTTTTTACATTAATATATGAGTGGAAACTCAATGAAAAATAATTATCTTACTCATCCAATAAAGAAGAGTCAATGTGATTAGATTCCGATGAAGAACGTACTCAATTTGTATGAAAATTCAAATTGTTTTATAATAAGAGAAGATCATTCAAAAATACTTCAATAAGTAAATTGTTTTTTTGGAAACTCTAATTATGTAATATGTTATGAATGTAATAAGAAAATTATATCAATATGGAATTTCCTTATTTGAATGAAAATAATAAATCTGAAAAGAATTTCCTAAAAACATAATTATAAGAAGAAGGATAAAAAAAATATTAAGGCCTCATGGAGTTCTTCTAAAGTCTTTAATGGGAAATATTCATTAGATTAAGAGGCTAAATATTAAATAAATATTTGAACATGTTCTATAACACATAAAATGATGGGTTACATCAAATATATTATTCATTTAAAAATGAATCAATTTCCCTAAAAAATTAATTTAATTCATACTATTATATTCCATAATATGAGTATGATTCTATCTATTAGAAGAACAAGAAAATAAATAAAACATATAATATTTTGATTACTGAAAATATTGTTCAATCCATAAATATTTTAAAATTAAAATCAAACCTAGATGAATCTATATTTTTTGTGTATGAAAATGAAATAAAGGTATAAATAGATGATGTTAAAGATTAAAAAGATGTTTCAAGTGACTATACTAGGGGTATTACCATAATAAATTCATTGTTAAAGAATATATTATAAAGGTAAACAAGACATAATTATTAATTGACAATAACCTAATAAATATAATAATTACTTTGTTAGTAGTCCTAAAAACCCAGGGTTAATATTACATGAATTCACTATTAAATAACTGGAAATTATGATGAAAATTGTTTCTGGATATATCCCCAATTTTGTGGTGTGGGAAAGGATTTTATATTTTCAAACATATATAATATTAGTGATTGAAATTATGGAAATTACAGACTTTATGGAATGTATAGACCGATTTTGGTTTCAAAATCATTAATTTATGACACCTCTAGAACCAAGTGAATTTGGTTACCAAAAAATATTTTGGACTACCTTAAATTATAGTGAAAATGCATTGGAATATCAGAAAAAATGTTATATAGATAGTGGTTATTCAAAGAATATGGAAGGAAACTTCTCTAACTCACACTCAATATCCAATATTGATGTAGGATATGTCACTTTTTGTGACAATTATAGTGGAAAAGTCATTAGCATTGGATATTTTGGACACCCGGGTTTTAACCTCATCAACAAGGTTATTTATGTTCAATGGTTAAATCATAGTATGATAATTGTGTCTCATCCTTATGATAAATTGTATTCAATTAATTTTTTTAAACAGTACAAGTTCTTTTTTAAAATAAAAATTACAAAAGCTAAGAGTTTCAATAAATAAAAAGGTTTTCACTCTATATGTCCATTCATTATATAAATAAAAATTAAACTTATTAAATATTAAAATTAATTATTCTTGGATCTGAAATAGAATCCGTAGAAATAGTAATGTAAATACATTGAGAAAATTGTTTATGAGAAATTTTATTCTTGATTTACCTCAACATAAATTGGGAAAAATAGTGATATGTATAAACAAAAAAATGTAATATTTGAATCCAATAAAAGAGGATGATACATATAAAACATTATAACATAGTCATAAGTATTGTTTTTCTCTATCTATAATTACAATATTAAGTGATAAAAATTTATTTTTCGGTTCATGATTTATCAAGTTTTACATGGGTTTATTTATTAATGATTGAATGTGAAACTTGTTCTATTTTTCAATGTTTTGAAAACTTATTTAATATTAAACAAATTAAAAAATTACTTATTTAATAATTTATCATGGGGAATAATTTGAATACCATGATTTAAATTCTTTCTTTTCAAAACATGTAATTAAACATAAATTTTGTACTATTAGAATACCTCAGTATAATGGGGTTGTTGAAAGGAGAAATACGACCTTGAAAAAAATTTCATTGACAATGTTGTACAAATATATCATGCCTACTCACTTTATATAAAGAACAATTAAAAATAATTTCATGTAATCAATAGAGTATTAAAAAGGAATATTATAAAGAATATATATTATGAGTTATTGAATAATTGAAAACTAAATTTGGGATAATTTAATGTTTTTGTATATAATTTATACATCCTATAAACCAAGGATAATCCTAGAAAGGTTTTTCCAAAATATAATTAAGGAATCATCCTAGGTTATTTAGAGACCTCCTATTTTTATAATGGTTTAAATACATGGTCATGAATATTTAAGGAATCGAATCATCTTAAATTTGATGAAATTAATACTTTTGTTCAAAAAAATATTCAAATTGATAACATAAGTGATTCAATGAATAACATGAGAATTTAACCACTCATTGAAAAAAATATTATGATTACATAAAACATGGTCAGGTAGATTCCAATACCAAAAGAAAAGAAACCGATGAATTTGGTAATGTACTTCCTATAAAGCCTAAGATCATTAAAAACCATCTCTTTTAAACATTTATAGAAAGATTTGATGAGTATTTTAGGGCTAGAATGAGTACATGTAATATTGATGAATTTTATATATTTTAATCTTATCTAGAACCAAAAACTATAGAATAATCATTGAATAATGAAATTGGGTTTTAATGGTGCAAGAAGGATATAATAGTTCGGGAGGAACACTGTGTGAGAATTATTTGATAGAATCTAGGATTATTTATTCATTGGAAATAAATAGGTTTCATAGAAATAAGTTATATTATTAGAAATAATCATTAATAATAAGGCTAAGTTATTATCCACTTTTTTTAATCAACAAGCTAGAATATATTATGAAGACACTTTTTCAACATTTCTTGGTTAAAAGTAATTAATATTTTCCTAGCTTATACATCTACAATGAATTTAAAATTATTCAAAATGGATATTGAATCTTTATTTTTGAATTTATTTATTATGTATGAGTCTAATGGTTAACAACTTATAGGTTTTTATAATCATAATCTTTCAAATTCTGTCATTAAAATTATTAATTATTTTCATAGTTTTAATCACTAACCTATAGACTTGTATAAAGGGTTATGTTCATTTCATTTATCGTGTGGATTGTTTGTGGGCTTGGGAGACCCAATTATATTTAATAAAACTTAATAAAACTTTATTATTTTAGTTAAAATATATGTTCATGATGTAATGTTTTTCTCCATAAATTTTAAATTATTTAAATGATTTGAAAAACACATGGAAAATGAATTATAAATAATCTTTATGGGTGAGTTGAAAATTTTCCATTGGTTTAAGATTTATCAAAAATATTTTTGGAAATGTTATAAACCAATTTAAATACATACATGATATATAAAAAATAATTTGACTTAAAACTGTATGATTTATTAAACACTTATGATCCCCAATATAAAACTAGAGGTGGATGAAGGTTGAAAACTAGGGTATTGGAAGAATTGTAGAGGAATAATTGGGATTTATCATTATATAATAGTAAGTAAAGTATATATTATGTGTTTATATTTTATTTATGATTGATCTAAAAATAATCCAAATGAATCACAATTAAAAACTACTAATATAATTTTGAGATATTTAAAAGGAAATGTTTCACTTTCTTTAATTTTTATAAAAATCCATGGATTTGATTTAAATTAATATTTACATAAGGATTTTAGAGGTTGTTGGTTAGATGAAATAGTACTTTTTGTACTTCCCATTTCTTTGAGAAATTCAGAATTTTTTTAAAAAATTAAGAATAAACACTCAATTGCATTATTAATTTCCAAAGATGAAACATTTCATCTGGTAGTTGTTCTGAACATGTGTTTTGGATGAAACAACCATTGATTTATTTTTAATTAATTTTAGTTCGATATAAATAAAATTTGATAATACTTCTTCAATCAACCTTTATAAAAATATGATAATTCATTTGGGGATCAAACATATTAATTCTATACATCATTTCGTAAGGAATCATGAAAAAAAAGATAACATCACTATAGATTTTATTTTTAAAAATTATAAATTAAAAGATAGTTTTGTAAACCTCTATATATTTACTGATTTGATTTATCTAAATTGAAATAGTATTTTTTGAGTTTAAATAATAATATTTATTTTTATAATTTAATTAGTTACCAAAATATGTTAATTGCTATTATTTTATACTTATGAAATTTTTTATATATCTTTATGTAATATTTTTAAATTATATTAAATTTATTTATTTACTTTCTTAGTAATTTACTAACTCGTTACCCCTTCAATAAAATAATATTTATACAATAATTTTAGAATTTTAATATAAACTATGTCTCAATAGATACTTTATTGTAGAAACAACTAGAACATTATCATTATCTCATTCACTCCAATACATTGAAAATTATTTTCTACCCTGAAAAACATTCAACCACTATGTGTTGTGATTTTTCTTTTCCCCATTAAAGGATGATATTCATTAATCCCTTAGTTATATAATGATGAGTTTTTTTACCAAACTAGGTAATAAAAAGTCTATTTATAGGTATCACTATAAATAAAGGTATAGTAAAGGATTTAGATCCTGAAATGAATTTTCTAGTAATGTTTATTCAAATTGGTTTTTACTGAGAGTATGAGATTTTCAGTAATTACAATTTCATTACATTTTAAGGATGTACTTAATATTTAAATAGAAGAAGATATATATTACAAGTCATTTGTTAAGTTATATGAATTGGTATTCTCAAATGTCAATAAAGATTATTTTCATCCCCTATAACCATATTATATCAAATATCAAATTTAAAAAGGTTGATTATATTGTTGAATCATGTGGAATGAAAGAACATCATAACCCTATCTTTTATGTTGAAATTATAATGAAATTTAATGTATGTGTAATTGTATTTTAAGAAAACCTCATTATCATCAATAATCATGAAAAATAAGAATATGTTATTTAGTATAAAATAATTGAAAATGATAAGGGGGAGAATCATGAAAGATTTTATGATGTTTAAGCTTCTATCGAGGGGGAGAAACCCGTAGTAGGATCTCAAGTTCATTCCCAATCCAAGACTATAGTGGATAGAAAGTCTCATCAATTGATTATATTAACTCTGAATCCTTAGATCTTTTTTATGATGAACATGGTATTATATATCCTTATTTTAATGAATTCATAATGTTTCATAATAAATTTTGAATTTTGAATCTCTAGACATTAATGATCAAGTAAGTGTAAGTGGTAAAGAGAATATTGTAAATGTTTAGTCTAAAGAAGATGAGGCCAATGTTGAAGATGAATTTTTTATTCATGTTCATAAATAAAAATATTTTGATGGGAATCCATTGAATTCCATAGAAGATATAGTGTATCATTTAAATCAAGAGACAAGAAAAAAAAATTTGTTGTTTTATGAGAAGAGGTGAAAGAATCATATGTTACCTCTATTAAAGTGTCTCTTGAGAGAAAAAAATAATTAAAAATGATAAAAATCCTTATATGAATGATAATAAATTAAATAAAGATGTTAAATTAGTTAATAAAAATATGACTGATTCTAGTTTTGAATAAAAAATTCAAAAAGTTACTACTGAATTATTTAACCTGTTTTAGAATTTAAAGGTAGATATAGTTGAGCTTAAGGTTAAGATTGAATATCCAAATGATGAATTGAAAACACTACATGACATTTCAATATCCAAAACCAGTTCCTTTAGTCTAATAGAGATGTTAGTTGTATAAAATTAAATGATAATTAGTATTTAACCTATTTAGATCGGTAGTTTTATAAAACTGTTGAAGGAAGTGATGTCTTTAAAGGATAAGTTGAAATAATTGAATAAATTTCTATTTATAAATTATAATTATATGGAATGAAATCGGATCTTGAAATCCTAAAGGAGTAATCTATTCCAAAAATAGATATTCATATGTGGAATAAATTTAATATTTATTCATTTGAATTCATCAAAAACGGTCTATCTTTTCAATAAGATCTATCATATTATAACTCAAGGATCATGAGTATGTTATTAGGTACTTTGGAAATATTTCATTATATATAAGTATAATCAAGGCATGGGTCTAATACTTATAGTTTGATATAATAACTATAGAAAATCTTCATGAATTTTATAGATGATTTTCTTTAGATATTGTGGGTTCCAAGATATAAAGAATGTGTGTTATCATGATATTAAGGGAGTGATAAGTAATATCGAATGACATTTTTAGATGTTTTTTTAAATAATCATAAGAATAACATGAATAACATTAATAGTATAATAGTTTTAAAATAAAAAACTATATTTTGTGATTCTCACCCTAAATCAAAAAAGGATTAAAGAGATTTATATAGAGTAAATGAGTTTTTATTTACTCAAGATAATCCTTATATTTCTTTACATGTTCTTTCATATACATAGTTATAATACATAAAAAATAAGTTAAAATATTATGTGTCTCAATATGATCGTATGTGTTTTTCTGATAGAGTGACTTATGTTGACATGAGATAGAGCATCATGATTTTTCTTTCCATCAAAGACTGTGTAATACAATAGAAATTGGAGAACCAGACTAGTCCATTATTTGGAATCATATATAGAAGTTCCATTGGAAGAAAAATTCTAAAAATATATCATATATTCAAATAATATTTTTAGGCTTAATGTTCTACTCAATCATTTCATGAGTAATCCAAGAAGGAACCTTCTTGAATGGAAGTTTCGGGTATTTATAGGGATTCTTCTAGAATATTCTATTGTCCTTTTGAACCATACTCCCATATATTACATATATCTCTTCACTTCCACTGTAAAATTGACCAGATCATTGATCCAAAGTATGATATATTTTTAGTGGGTTTTTATTTTTCTCTTATTACATATTTTGATTCTAATCTCATGGGAATTTTGATAATATTTCTTCAATTAAATATAGTGATTTTATATTTCATTTCATTCAATGATTTCGGTCATCTGATTTATCTCCATTCAATTAAAAAATAATTCTTTATTTTATAGATTTTATTTTAGAAATTTAATATTTTAATGTGAAAATTTCAAAATGCGTTTTCTTTTAAATTTTAATTTTTTTGAATCCCTTAAATGATGAGAATATTATGAAAAAGACCAAATTGTATTTTAACTAAAACTTGTCTATAAAATACCAAAATGGGGAGAATCAGGATCACATACTTTAACCACATTAAATATTATTTATACCATATTTATATATATTTTG
Organism: Viscum album; assembly: GCA_963277665.1. Lineage (NCBI taxonomy): Eukaryota > Viridiplantae > Streptophyta > Magnoliopsida > Santalales > Viscaceae > Viscum > Viscum album. The sequence continues at coordinate 304,735,411 of OY728144.1, forward strand.
AAAATTTCATATTTTAATTATATTGTATTTATGAATATTAAAATAGGGGAGATTATTGTAAATACAAATTTTCTTCCCACCTATAAAATTTTATATAATGTTTTAAGAATAAAAAATACTTTTATTTTACTAATGGGTTTATCTTGATTAACATTATGTCATTTATGTATTATTTTAATATTATATTTCCTCTCTTATGGATTATTTTTAATTATTTTTCAAAATCAAGGTCATTGTTTTTGAACGAGTATTGATTTAAATGAAATTGTAGAATGATGGTCAGATAGAATGATTTCATGGTTATGTAGACAGAAAAATACTTACATAGAAAACATCATGCTTACATGGAAACATGATTCTTACATAGTGGTGTTTCATGGTTACACAGGTCAAACCAATGGTTATGTTAGACAGTTTGATGGGTACAAAGTGGAGGATTTTTTTATATATAATTTACTTTGTGTGAGATGGTTTCTTCACAGAATAAACCTTACACAAGGAGTCATGTCTATATAAAATGCCCCTAAAAAGTGATTTTTATGTTAATAAATATTAGCAATATATTTTTTATTGTTCAATGTTTGATGGAAAATACGATATTTTACCATATTGATGTTTGTATTAGTAAAAGAATGAATGTGGTATTTTTTGAAGACTATCCTTTATAAAAATATTTATATCTAAAAATGATATTTTTTCTATTTAATATAATGAACTATTAAAATAGAGATGAACTGGATGTTTTCACCAATATATCAGTTCCCTAAATATTAGTAACAATTTTCTCACATTTTAAATGAAATAATATGTGAGATTCATACATTCAAAAAATATAAAACATAGATATGTGCTTAAGAATTTTTGAAATCTATATCAAAATATAATATATTATTCCTTTAGAAGCACTTATTTTTAAATTTTATTGAGGGAAGAAAAAAATTATACAATTCATAAATCTATATGATATTATTATTAGATATATATATATAACTAACTAACTTCAATGTTGTGTTCAATGATACTTTTTCCCAAAATAAGATCGATCATCTTTTAATTACTTCTTATAACTATGTATTGAAATGGAAATTATTTCTACACATATTTTCTTTAAATTTGTACGTGAAAAATAATTTCATTAAATGTGGTTAGCGATTTTGAATAAAACATGAAAATAGGACACTAACAAAATCTATTAAAAATTTTACTAAGTGACAACTGCTTCCAATCAACTACGAAGCCCCTATAAAAAATGGTTTGTTTAGTGAAAATCTATAATAATTAAGTTATATTTTTGGTAGTGTGGACTATGGGATATTTATAACCTAAACCACAATGAATTCCTATGTTTACATATTTTTATTTACTTTAAATTTGTTTTGAGTAAATAATAAAAAAGTTTATATAAATTTTTGATTCATTTTTTATGGAGAGGTTTCATTTTGTAAAGAATTTTAGAAATCAGTCCCACCCTTTTGATCCTTTGTAAGAAAACCCTATTGATTTTAATTATAAAAAAATTTAATTTATTATTAATATTTATGATTATATTATATGAATTCATATTCCCAATAATACTTTTACTTAATTTTTAAATCTAAAATGAAATATTTTTTTTCTTGCTGAATTATTTTGAGTTAATTACATTATTTCATTTTAAAGTAGTAATCATAAATTTGATAAAATTAATATGATTAAATGTAAATAATTTTTATATAATCATATAAAATATTGTTTCTATGATTTTTTGGAATTTTTTTAAAAATAATTAGGTTGAATATTGAAAAATACTGATTTTTATAAAAATGTAATTTCGTTTCAAGTATTAACAAATTATACTTATATTTTGGGTTTATTTTAATGTGAAATTAATACTAATTAATTTAAAAAATGCAATTAATTTTATATTAATAAAAAATTAATTTATTTTAATATAAATTCATTTTAAACACAGGAACATATTTCTCTAAAAAAGCTATTTTCGTTCCGTTTAACAGGTGTATATTAAAATTAATTTCCACCACTACAAAAAAATTGATTATAAAAAAATGGATTCAATATTTATTACCATGGGAAAATAATTTATTAATTACCTCAATTTATTTTATGTTGATAATGAATAGTTAACATTGTAAATATAACATCCGTGGTATATAGTAAAACAAGTTAATAGATATAAAAAAATTTATAAGGTTCCAAAATATTATAATAATTCTTTTCTGATTGGTGGATTTAAACCCTTATCACCTTAGAATCTGACATGAAATTTTTTAGTTCCACATGATAATGAAACTGACTTAATAATAATTTAATGCATTAAATAATTAACATAGTTACACTCCCCTAACTTATACACGGAACCGAATCTCCTATCATATTAACAAACATTAAGCACACTATCTCTTCCAAAACCTAAAAAAATACATTCATAAATTTCTTCCCTAGTTTTTATATTTTATGTTCTATCCCGAAGGCCAACCCATAAGGACTAAGATGTAAGAAAAAAGAGTATTTCCAAAGAATAGGTGTAACTCTTTACTGAGTTCTTTTCTGGATTATTTATTCTTATACCTCATGAAAACTTATGAAAACAATTATTATATAAAAAATCATCGTAAACAAAATATATAAATGATTTTATGTTTATTTTACCACCCTTTTCCATATCATTTCCATCCTATGTGAAATGAAAACATTAATCATGCATACATTTGGACTACCCCCTCCATAAATTGATTTATTTAATTTTGCTTCATTGAATCACATGGATGTCTAGAGAAATAGAATTTATGAATATTTAAGATTTTATGAAATTACTATGACTCGTGTAAGATAATATATTACTTAGCTTCTTATCCATCCCACTTGTTGGAAAATGATAATGTCACCTGCGTATGTGTATACTACCACCTCTATGAAGTGATTCGAATCATTTTTCATTTCCACATTACATGAATGGTAATAATGATATAAATAATTAATAAAAATTAAATTTATAAAATATTTATTATTAAATAAAAGTAATATTTTTTCTTATATATTTATTCCACCCACTTGAATAAGGAAAACGTTGTCATGCATACTTATGGACTACCAACTCCATGAAATAGTGTGCTTCATTTTTCATGTCCACCAAATAATGATGGTCAAGAAAGTATATTTAATTTATAAACATAATTATCATAACAATTTTATGATTTTTAGTGATAATAGAACCATGAAACCTTTGATATGGTCAACACACTAAAGTTATTTTGATGTTATAAGCTGAACCCCACCAAAAACATCAATCATGAACCTAAAAAATTTAGTAACTGCATAATACATGATAATAAATAATTTAAAAGGTAAATTTTCAAGGGAATAAATCTGAAAAAGGTTCTTAATTGGTATGAAAATTAATACAATCCCATTATTTTGAAAAGTAAAGGATACATATAGAGAATAACGGGGCCATGTAAAGATTTTTTATTTAAAATACAGATTTAAAATTTTTAAACGCCTTTTTTTAAATTTCCATGTTATTAAAATTAGTTTATATAAGTTTTTTCATAACATAAATATTTTATAATGGTATTTTATTATACCTTTTTCATTTAATAGAAATGATTAAAAGGAATATTTTATAATGTTTTCTATATAAGTCTCTTTTGAATATATTTTATGAAATTTAAAATGAATGTATTTTGACATTGACTACATGATATAATTTTCCTAGAGTTATATATATTATTCATTATCAACTTCCCCTACAAGCATATATGTAAGTTTTAGTAATTTCCTTTTATATATTTCTATGAATTTTTATTTTTCAATTGTTTTATTAGATAAATGGGTATTTATCCTAATTATAATGCGACAAAAAAAGTAATTTTTATTATAAGATATAATAGAAACATTCATGTGTTTTATAAAGAAAATTAAAGATATATGTGTTTTATTAGGAAGTGGTTCATTGAAATTTTATTTGATAATGAATGAGGTCAACATAGGTTTGAGATTAGGTGGGCCTGTTATAGCTATCTATTGCATTTGGTAATAATTATAGAGTTAAATAAAAATATATTACACCTAAGAGAAATGTTATAATTTACCATGATTGTTTTTATTTAGTAATGAATTTTTATGGGTGAATTTAGAAATAATTTCCAATAATACCTACATTGGATTTCTATTATTTCATTGGGTTTTAATGGAAATACTTGGATTTAATAAGTTAAGGGAATGAAATATTAATTTAATTAATATTTTTATCATCTAAATATAGGAAGGTTTTTTTACTATGTTACCAGGTTTTATTATGTAGGATTCATGATTTTGAATATTTTACTTTATTCATTAAATAATCAAATTAAAATAATTGATCGTTGAAGAATATTTTAGTAGTCTGTAATGATTATTTTTAAGTTGATGTTTTTTAGGTAGAATGGAAAATTCTATGATAACCCATAATATTATAAACCTTATTTTATGATTTTTTATATAAAGGTACACTTAATACACCCTCATAAGAACATTAGGCCTAGTTTATTTGGGTAATTAAGTAAATAAAATAAAAAATTGAAAAATGAGTATAACAAAATTATTTAAAAACTTCATAACATATGCATATATTTTATGGACCATCTAAAACTACATGGGATAACCTTTATATGTTCATATGTAAGGTGTATTCTATATATCCTAGCAGGGGAATAAAAAAATCAAAGATTCTGGTAATGATGTTTTTGTGATCCTAGTGATATATAAAGGAGATATAAAATGTTTTAGAATCATAATCATTAATAATGAGTCGTGATATAACCTCATAACATAAAGGAAACATTGTAATGTGGAAAAAACATATAACATGATATAATAATAAGTCAAGGCTAACTTCCAAGATAACATCGCATGGTGGAAAAAATTAATAATTGCATAGGTTTACACCCTAATCCTATACATAAATTATCATGATCTGAAATCATTACCCAATTCACTACCAGGATGTACAATTCTAGGCACATCAATTATATTATTATCATTTACATACTTAATTATTCCACATAGATCATATAATAGAGGGACATATTTCATTAGTGTCAAGGGAACTTCTCTAAAGTGAGGATTATGTATCATGTTCTTATGATAGTGGATATTATCATTTGTCCAGTTTAGTATGTGTTTCTATTATGATTATAGTATTGGTGGTGGTATATCTAGAGTTGGATTTGGTCCTACTAAGGAGGTTTATAGTGAATGATTTTGGGAATTTTTTTCTTGGAATTATGCCTTTCTATGAATTTGAATAATGTAGTGGGATTCTCTTATAATTATTTCATGTTTTGTGGTTTTTTTGATTTCATCCAGATGATAATATTTTGAGGATGGATTTTTGAATCCTTATAGTGGATATATCCCCATCGTTCTCACCCATGCTCTACCATCCTAGTCCAATACGCATGACCCCATCCCATCTAGGTGAATTAGTTTTATCATGGTGGTTTGAGAATATCATGGTGGGTGTTGTGGTTTTTTAGTCTTCTTCAGCCTTAGTTTTTATCATTTGGTTCAGTTTTCCATTAAATAGTGTCTATTCCTAGATATTGAATTTTTCATTCAAGATTTTGGTTCTGGATATCTCTAGTCATGGTTTCTCAATGGTTCTTAGTTGAGAACAATTTCATTGTATTATTGAGGGGTTTCTTCGATAGTATTTATTATTGAATATGGTTGATACCAATAACTATGGTGATAAATTAATATGTTACTAACATATAACTCAATGTGGTGTGATGAAATAGGTTTTAAAAGATTGGATATTTTTCAGTGTGATGTTTGGTTCTGTTTTCTATTGCGCATTATTTATTCTAGGATAATGAATTTTTATTTCAAGATTTTGGTTCTGGTTATATCTGGTGGTAGTTTTTCTATAATTCTTGGCCTGCATCTAGTTCCTAGTGGAGTCTCTGGTTTTTTCGATAGTATTTCTTCTTGACCAAGGTTAATTCTGATCATTATGGTGATTGATGAAGATATTCCTGAAGTACAACACAAGCTAGTCTAAAAACATATCTTTTTGAAGATTGTAATTTTTTTGGTTTTATTTTTGCAGACATGTATTTATGTTTTGAAAAAAAATTAGTTTTTGTGTTGTATTTGGTTTACTACTGCTGGGTTTTAATGGTTCTCACATAACTATATAAAATTGATCAATTTGAAAAAAAATAATTTTAGAAAAGGAATGTATTTCACCAATATTAATATCATGATTAAGGAGTTATAGATACATAAATGGAAGTTCCTAATCAATAAATTATTAGTACATATAACAGAACACCATTGAGTAGAAATGTGGTGGGTATTCCCTTCATAATTTACTAGCATGAAAAATAATTGGAAACTTTTAGCAGCATAATGATAATACATAAAAAAAATTATAGAATTGATTTGTTAGGGTAAAATGTGTATATCATCACTTTTAAATAATAATTAAATTAATAAGGATGTTTTAAAACGTATACCAAATTAAAAAAATTGAAATACATGTCTTAATATTAATAAGGTTCTTGAATAAAGGGTGTAGGAAAGGATCCCTTACCTTGAGAGAGTTCTTTTTACAGCATGATATGGGCTTCTTAAGAGATGTGGGGAACCTTGGTAGGAATCTAGAGATGAGAATTCATAGTTATTTATTAATCAAAGGGGTTTGAGTAAATATTAATGATAGTTTTGTGGGTTTATATAGTGAAATAGTGGAGAATTATTTATTGATTTGCAAGCCTAGGTTTTTTTACTGTATATGATAATGTAATCAAAACAAAAAACCATCCCATTATTTTCCCATGGTTTATAATGTTGTTTAGTGCATTTAATAATTTTATAAGTTTAATAACTGATAAAATTATTATAATACTATTTTTTATATAGACGTGAGTTATGTTTACAAAGAATAGATTTTAAAGCCTTAAAATATAATATATGTTTTTGAGGATTCATAAAGGGTTTATAAAAATAATAAAATAACGTCAAAAAACGTTTCTTTAAAGGTGAAACATAAATTTAGTTATGGATACTAGATATATTATTTAATAGATTGATTCTTTTTTTGTTTATTGTTTTATAATACAAAATATAAATTTATACCGTATTTAATTTTCAACCTAAAATTCAATAGTATCAAAAAACAATAAAAACATAACAATCTAAAAATTTTAATTTTTCAAATTCAGAATTAATATTTCTGTTATCCAAATAATTACCTCTGTATGATAATTTACACTTTTAAATCTAAAATCCACATTTTTTCAAAAAGACGGGTTTTTTGACAATAATAGTTTTCTAACACTTAAAATTTTTTATTTATTTACTTCATAAAACTATATAATAATTTACATTTAATAAGTAATTTTTAATAATAATATTTTTTTAAAATATCATTTTTTTCAAAAATTATTTAATTTATAAAAATTATTTTCATGATTGAATCTATATATTTCCCAGAAATAAAATGTGTGTATCATTCTGCCAAAAATACAATTAAAACTCTTGATAGAAAGTAATATTAAAAATGAATAAATTACATTATAGTTTTATTAAAAGAAAAATATAAAAATTCTTACTGTTATGGTCTATATACATAGACCATCCTTGCACAAGTGATTTCCCTAATGGTAAGGTCGTTGATGATGAAATTTTCGTGGAGTGGTTTGATGAATACAGTCTCGGTTATTATATGATTGAGCTAAAACTTCTCCCAAAAAAAATTTCCCTCATAAATTAGTTATAGAAATTTTACTTGGGATTATTCAAGGAAAAAATCACATATATTTTATCTCCCTCAAACACTATGAAAAATGGCATTCATGGGTACTATACTACTAGTTGAGGCCATCACATCCTTCATCTATGTCAATTGGACTTTATTATAAACATTAATATGATAATTTTAATGGTAACTATATAATGGCTATATTAACAAAAAATATGTTGCTAAATGGTATTTTAAAATCAACATACTAAAACTATTATAAATAACCAAAGTAGTGCATCTGTTTTATATCACTATATTACATGATAATGATTTAATTTATTTAAGAAGGGAATTTTATTAATAAATGTTTAGTTCATTATATTATTACCCCTTATAAATTTCACCAAATAAATTTTAATTTCTTTCACTAATAGAAATGAGGTTACTTTTTTTTCATCACCTATTATGATTCCATGTCACTTCATCAATATTTTTTTCTGCAACTACACATTAACCAAGTTATTTGCCTGGTTCTGTAAAACATTATCTCTATGAACTAATGTATTCACTGGATAATCCTCATATAGAATATAATTCTCCAATGGTACCACCATTAGATTTAGTATGTTTTAGGATTCTAGTATTTAATTTTTCAATTGGTAGACATGGAACACATTATGTACATTGGATAGGTTTGGATAGTGTTCTAGTTGATAGGATACCACTCTATTGTGATCAAGGATCTCAAATGGGTCAATGTACTTAGAAATAATAATTCCCTTCTTCCCAAACCTCGTGAATTTCTTATATGGAAATATATAAAAGATCAATTTTTCTCTAACCACGAAATCTAGATCCCATCAATGGTTTTTTGTTTTGATTTTATATCAACTTAGAGTATTTTTTATATGACGTTTAATGATTTGAACATTCTCTAAAATATCATAGGAAATATTATGTCCCTTAATATTCTACTCTGTAACTTTATCCCAGCATGTTGGAGTCCAATACCTATTCCCATATAGAGACTAATATGGTGCCATTTGATTGCTAGAATAGAAACTAGTTTTATATCATAAAACTACGAGGGAGGGTGTTGATCCAAGAATACATGGAAAACTATTTAACAAGATATCAAAATGACCTATAAATTTTGAATGGTACATTAAGAAAGACCTTTCATTTTAGGTTGATAAGAAGTGTTAAATCTCAATTATTTATCCAATGCTTAATTAAGGCTTCTCCATGACCTTGAAATAAACCATAGGTCTTTATCAGTTACAATATATACAGGAACTCCACAGAGTCTTATCTCTTACCTTATATATATATATAAATATATATATATATCATGGAAATGTGGACAAGGGAGGAATCACCCTTGACTGAAATTAAATGTGTTGCCTTGTTAATTCTTTCAAATACCACCCAGATGGTGTAATAACCTATCTCGGGGAGTCCTACAAAAAAATTCAATGTGTTGGTTTATTTCCATACTTGTATGGGTTATGATTTCATCATATCTTTGGACATATATCTTATGTCCGTGAAATGTTGTCATACCAAGCATGGAGATAAAAACTACAAAATATCTATGTTCAAGTTATTCAACTAGAATTGTTCATATATTTATACATATAATTACTTCCTTGATAAATTGAGAAGGATCAGTTACACGCATCATCTAAAATCCCCCTTTTTAGCTCTAGTTTTCATGGGGAACATATCCATGTTACAAAATTTATAACTTTGTCATAAAAAAAGTTTAACTTTAGAGTATTTTTTTCATTCTTTGGTATAAACTCATCATCATTCTAGGATTCTTTGTTCATCTCAAGAATGTATTTTTAGAAGTTATTTGAGCAAGGTAGGATTAAGACCCTCTTATTGTTCCCATGTCTATAATAATTATTTCTAAAAATATTTGATCCCTTGAAATCCAAATCAATGATAGAGTTGCATGATTTTTTCTTCTCAGAGTATATTCCATATTTGTTTCCTTCCATGATGGTAATTCTTTGAACAATTACAAAACATGGTCATATTTAACCACATTCATTGGTTTTTATTAATCTTATTTTGTGTTAATGTATATTTGAAGGTTTTATGACCCGTATATATGTAAACATCACTCTGTATAGATAATTTTTCCTAATAATTAATTAAAATATCACTGTAACAAATTCTATATCATGTTTGGGTGGTTCTACTCCTATAAAACTAATTGGAAAGAGGAATAATATATCATTTTTTTCATCTTTCATTTGTACACCTCCCATGCCCTTTTTAAACGCATCACTTTAAATGGAAAATCCATCCCCATGGGTGGGTAATTTGGGAATATGATCAGTAATAATGATTTTTACACTATTTAAATATAACTTCACTTTAATCTATATAGAAAAAAGGACACCCTTCTATGTTATCATGGTTATTGGGATTGAAAATCAAGAAAATTTTCTCTCAGATCGACTATAATTCCAATAAAATACAAGAAAACGTATGATTTTTTGTCAAGGATGGTAGAAGTATCATTCCTTCAATTGCCTTGGTGTTTAAAGGATGCATAGATATCCACTTTTGAATGATAACATTCCCCAATTAAACTACATGTTCTAACAAAAATGTACATTGTTTGTAATATTCACATAACTTTTCCTTCCATATGGTTTTCAGTATGTTATTAAAATTATCCTAATTTTCCTCCATGATTTTTGAGTAGATGAGAATATTATCTATAAATACTATAATAATTTTTTAGGTATCCCTAAAAGACACTATTCATCATGTCCATTAATATTTATGGATAATTAATGAGTCCAAATGGAAAAATTATGAAATCATTGTGCATGTACCTTCTACAAAAATAAGTCTTGGGGATATCCCCCATCTTGACCATTACATGGTAATATCCTTAACAAAGATATACCTTTCAGAATTATTGTTCTCTACATATCTGATTCAACAAGTCAACAATCCATAGTAGATGGTAATTATTCATTATCTTCATCTTGTTGATCTTATGATAATAAATTTATAGGTACATTGACCCATCATTATTCTTTATGTAGAGGAGTAGTGAAACACATGGTGAAGAACTTGGGTGAATAAACCCTTTATCCAGATTCTCCTATAATTATTTCAATATATTATAAATTTAAACAACAACCATTCTATATGGAGTCTTGGATATTGGAAAAGAACTGGGTATGATCTCGATTGAGAATTTATCCTCATAGTTTGGGTGAATACCACGGAATTAATTTGGAAAAAAATAATTGAATTCCATTAAAATGGGAATTTCATCAATGCTAATATTTTTTTTAATCCCAGTCATTTGATATATATACAATTACTAAAAAGGAAAAAATATCCATACATAAGAATATAGTACCAAAAAATATGAATCTGCATCCTTTAACTTGTATGGAATTAGAGAGTGATTTTCGATACAAAGGGTGATTTCCATATCTCGATAATTTTTATGTGATCTAGATAAGTAAAATCAATCCATACCTATAAAATAATGTATTTCCTCTAAGTGATTTATTACAATGTTTTCTCTGAAATTTAGCCAGAAAATTTGGACAGAGAGTTATTTATATACATGGGATTAACCAATTGACCCCTTAACCACCATCATCGATATCATATTTTAAATTTTTTGAGGTTGTGTTTGAATAGTTCTACTAAACATTAATGGTACTAAATAATTCATAGAACCATGATAAAAATGTTCATTCAACATTTATGAATGAATAACTAATATACATGTCACCACTAAATTTTCAATATCCACCTATGACGTTCTGATTACATAATTTCTCACCTTCTATATATCCATTTGGGTTTTTTCCATTGGTTATCATTGAAAATCTTTTACATAGATAATTGACTAACATAGTGTCCTTATTCATTGATGTGGAATCATTGGACATGAGGTATAAGGTTGAATAGAGTGTTCCATTTCTCTATCATATTGGTGTGTTTCTCTAATTATAAATCACTACATGGTGACCTTCCTCCCCACACCTAAAGCATTTCCTTGTACCATATAGTAAATTTTCAGGATTCTTCTTCCCACAGATCCAAAAAGTGGGATGTTGGGATTTATTTCCCCCTAGAGACTTCTTTGTCGCACCACCAGAGTTAAAGCCCAATATACGATTCTTATCTGTGTACATATGATACCCTTTATTTTCAATTATATTTTTCATGAATTTGAGGGAACATCATGAAATTTCCTCATTTATGTTAATGTGTCAAATTACTAAGTGATTTTATAGAGTATGTTTTTTCCCACCAAAATAAGTGGTCAACTTTACTTTTAAGGGTAATAAAAATGTTTAAGGTGTATCATGAAAGTATTTTGAAATTTTTCCTCATATGCCCAGATCAATTCCTCATCCTTTTACATGAGTCTATAATTCCCTGTGAATTTTCAAACGGAAAGAGTTTGAAGAATTTAAAAAAAATTATTTTTCAAAACTACTTCAACTCCATCACTTCATCTTTTTCTTTAGGCTAGGATTTTTTTATCAACATCAACCATTGATCAGCTTCCCCCACTATATAATAAACAGATGACACAAACTTATATTTCATATAGCATTGAAGAATAGAGAAAATATTTTCAATGTATTTGATCTATAAATATTTTATTAAAGGATCAAAATTTCAATAAATTTCAGAGGAAATTATCACATAAAGTTATAAATTTCAACATTATATCTCTTAAATGTATTTGGACTTCCCTCTATATTTTTTTTCAGTAAAAAAATTTTAATCTAAAAATTATTATAAAAAATATTGAAATTCATTCTCCCATATAGTTAGGAATCTCATTTTTTATGTGATAACATTTCCCAATACATTGGTTTTTGGATTAGTTTCTCCTATTTGTATCCATTGACTAAAAAAATTGGTGAAACATGGGATTATTTATCTTAATCTATTAAAAACATAAATAGGAAATGATGAAAATTAAATGGATAAATCATAAATGTAATTTATCTTTCACATATGAATTCCATGGTTTTTACCTAAGTCATTTAATTTCTAACATAAACTCATAGGGTTGTTTTTGTTATATTAATAGTGGTTCATAAAGAGATTCTAAATTTACCAAATAATAACCCTTCAGAGTATAAAAATATGTCTGTACTAAGTAATGTTGTTGTTCACTAGGTGATGATAAACTCCAACTCAATGGAACCGTTTATCTATTATTACCCCTAGATGCCTCTATGCTATAGCTAGATCTCTTTGTATTATCCCAAAAGGGATGTAATTTCTTTAAACCAGTTAATATATATTTTACTAAAATTTAGAAATATTTCCATAGGTTTTTAATTATCCTTAAAGATTTAAATAGAGTTTTCGAATACTAATCTCAATAATAACTAGGCTTTTCTCTCATTCTAACTATGACAAAACATATTTTAATACACTTTATTTCATTATTTATTACATAAAGGTACACAGAATATAAACCCATAAGGTTGTGAGGCCTAGAATGTTTAGGTAATTATGTAAATAATAAAACATATTGAAGAAGGAGTACAACAACATTATTTAAAAACATTAGGATATGTTGATATTATAAAACTATATAAGATAACTTGGGGACATATATAAGATAGTGGAGTGTTATATAGCCTGGTAGGGGAATAAAAATAATATCATAAGAAAAATCTGTGTATGTGAGACAAGTGTCATGTCTCTGTAACATACAATGGGTCAGAATGATTATCTAGAACAATGAGTCATGATATAACATGATGACATAAGGGTAACATGGTAATTTTGAAACATCATAAAACATGGCATAAGAATAAGACAAGGATAACATCCAAGACAACGCCACATAGTGGAAAAAGTATCATACTGGATTAAGTTTACTCCCTAATCACTTAACAATATATCATGGGACTAAAACATTTCCAAATGCATTGGAGGAATGTATAATTTTTTTTCACATATGTCACATTCATATCATGTATATGACTAAGTGTTCCACATAGATCATACAACATAAGGATTTTTTCATCACTATTAATCCCATTATTTATTAGTGTGAGAAAAATAAATGGAATTTCCCAATCCAATAAGGAAAGGAAAATCTAGGTGAACACCCTTGAGTAGATATAGTGAAAGGGTATTAACTACATGACTGTTTTTTATGAATAATTACATAGAAATTTAAGAATCATAATAGAAATAATTAAAGATTCATAAAATGGATTAATGAGAGTGAAAGGGGTATATCATCACCTGAAATTCATAAGGGAAATACAAGGGAAATGTGTAAATATATACCAATATGAAAAATTGTAAATAAAAGGCATGATATTAAGAAAGTTTAGAATAATATGGAGACAATCCCTTACCTTGGGAGGGTGTTAATTAAAGATTAAGAGGGGATTATTAAGATCTTGGGGAACTATGAGAGCACTATTGACGGGGGGAATTAATTTGGTTATAAAATGGTTTTGAGTGAAGAGGATTGTGATTTTGGGTGGTTTATATAGAAAATGAGGGGAGAATTTTTTATTAATTTCCAAACATAGGTTTAGGTAACATAAAAACCCCGGTCAACCAAACTAGTCACCTAAGTCAGCCCATCGTGAGGTTGGGTAAAACAATGATAAAAAAGCACACGTATATAAGAATAAAAATACATACAACTTGAGTGAAAGGAAAAAAACAATGGGAGATAAAACTGAGCCTAACAGGATATACCAAAAAAATTACATGTCCAGAAAACAAGTCTCAATGTTACTAAACATCACCTTTGAACTATCCCAAAGTTAAAGAACAATGTAAAGAGAAACTTGAATGATAAAAAATACACTTCCATTTACATGAATCTAATAAAAAAAGGTATATAGATTCCTATAGTAAAAATTGGGATTTAATATATAGAGCCCAGTAGGATACCACCAAGACATTGACAGACGTTATATTAATTAGAATGTAAAATTTCATGTTTTAAAACAAAATATTTTCACAATACGTTTTGTATATAAAAAATTTGAAATTATTTTTCAAATAGTACTTGAGTTTTTAAAAATATCATGCAATTTTTCTGAATCCATGAAGAAGCATGTAAACACACCGATATATAAATATACATGTCATCCAACATCCATGAAATAAACTATCATGTAATAAAAAACTAAAAACAAAATTGAACTTTCCAGTTGGGATCTATCCTACAAAGACATACGTATTAGACACTCACATGCCAAAAAATGAATATTACGGGATCCAACTAACATTAAGGCCTTCTATTGACTATCAACATAGAATAAGTTCTCTCCAAGTGGTTTTATACACACTAACGCTACTCGTGTCTTTATCTTGATGAACCTAATTTTCCCGTTGTGAAATTTTATTAAATTCCGTTTTTAAAAAAATATTCTTAAATTTAAATAAGACAACTTCAATGAAAACCCAATAAACTTATGGGTTTAAAAATCCATTATCTAGTTAAAATCAAGGAAATTCTGTTTTCAAAGAAAACTCCCTTTTTCAAACATGACCCCATACCTTTTTCAATTTCAACACATGAAATTCCATTTTAAATCTCATGAAATAAATATGAAAAACAATCTATTAAATAAATTAGAATATTTGAATAGATCCACCTACCCCAAGAGCATAGAAAACATAATAGTATTTGGCAATATGGATTTGAAAACCTAATATTTTAATTATAATACAAGGAAAAACTAGAGACTAAAACTAATGGATAAGAAAAAATGATCCAATTAACAATTCTAACAAAAAATAGTTCCTCAACCAAAACAAATTGAGAAATCGAGAGGAAGGCTTAATCTGGGAGTTTAATAACCTAAACCTTCTAATCAATCAATCAATGAATAAATCCGGATGGAAGGGAGACACCAAAAATCACATAAGGTAGGAGCTCTAGCTAGGAGGAGAAGGATACAAAATAAAATTAAGCCTCAGAAACCCACACGACACCCTAAAAAGTCAAACATAAGGAATTACATCGATCATAATCTTTTACATGTTCTTGATCTCTTTTACTTTATGTTAATATGAAAAACATATTTCCTTTTCCATTAATAACTATATTTTCACATTACGTGATTTGTAAATTCTCACATTGTGAATTCAACTCAAATGATAAGTTCAGATAACACTACATGTCATGAAACTATATTACACATGGTGAAAATACCAAGAGAATAAATGAAAAGTTGAGGGGAAATATTAATGTCCAAAAAAACCATGACATAACAACTATAGGAATCCTCTTAAATCATGGTAAAAAATAATCCCCTATAAAAATGGAGAATTCGATAATATAGGTGAGAACATATGTGAAGGAAAGGTAATAAGGTGTTACAATCTCTCCACTATTAATGATTTTTGTCCCCAGAAAAATTTCATTATTTGGGACTACAAAAAATAATGCCACTACTTCCTCATTAATGAATCCCGCTCTCACATCTCATGGAGATTTTGTAGGTACTAACATAGTACCCAGGAAAGGGGTCATTTTATTATATAATACCTTATCATATAAATCCATAATATGAAATGGATTCTTAACCAAAGTGGTATCAAGATCAAGAACAAAATTCTCCCATCTAATATCATGGGAAGGATATTGTATATACCTCCTGAAATGGGAAACACGAAACATGTCATGTATAGAATTCATGCCAAATAGTAAAAACAACTAACAGTATATTGTCCGAAGTAGCTCAATGATCTGAAAGGGGATTAAAAACCATAGTACCATCTTACACTTCTTAGATAATCGACGATGTCCCAAGTGAGGTGGTACTTTTAGAATGTCTCCATCACTAATATCAAACACCAACAGTCGACGTCGATGGTTCTCCTAAAAGTCTTAACAACATTGTTCCATGATTAAGCAACACTAGATATATTGTACCACCTCTTCCATCTCCTGAACAAAAAATCAACCCAACCAAGGACCAGTCTACAATCTATTCCCAACACAAGGGTGATTGATATGGATGCCCATATAAATCCTCATAAGGTTCCATCACGATATAAAACTGCTAACTTTTTGTAGGAAAACTTTACCAAAGGAAAATGTATATCCCAAGATAAACTTAAAACAAGAGCATAATCCCATTGAATATCCTCATGAACAAGGATAGAACTCTATGTCATTCCATCCTTCTATGGACAATGATGTGTAAAAAAACATCTGGGAACCCATAGACACCTCCAATGCTTTATAGAATCTAGATGTGAACCCTGAGTCCCTTTCATAAACAACGTTAGTGGGAATCATATGAAGTGTCAAAATCACTCAAACATATAATTCCCCATGTTTTTAAACATTTTTTGATTCCTTCAATTTTGATAAATGCACTAATTAGTGATTCATTCAACAATCAGACAAATCCAATCCTTTCCACAAGGATTTTGTGGTATTGAAATGAGTAAATATCTAGAAATAATACCCCAATTCCATACTTGAATTTTTAAATGCCATAAAAATCAGATGGTCTCTAGTGTTCTATTGTAACTCATTGATAACTGATGCAATACAAAACATAATATTCAACTAAACGACTCATTACCGACCACCAATACTGATGTATCAAATAGTGGATCATCTTCATAGTCATAGGTTGTATAGAATAAAACACCGGTGTCTACTGTTTATAAACTCATGTATCCTAGAAAACAAAATAACTATCCTTATATAGAAGCATAAAGATCTGTTGGGAGACCGAGATAACTCAAACGAGGTCTCCCCACTATTTATGATTTCTTCTATGTGTCTGATATCAGTGTATTTAATCTTATCATATCAAAATCTATCATTGAAACAAGTTTCAACCATTATCATATCCAAAAACACATTTCCACCAACCTCTTCTACTTCAAAATTCATCTCAGCAAAAAAATCACCAGAGACCACCGTTCAACAGATTCCTTTATGGTATTTTGGTACTTTTCTACTGAACACATTGGAAACAAAATTTTCTTTTTAGAGGGTAGACATGATATCTAAATCAATTATTTCAAGATACTCAAACCATCATATTTTTTTAAGTTTATATCACTTTGAGTGAAAATATACATCAATATTTTATAATCATAATGTATCGTAAACTGATATCCAAAGAGATAGTGACATCACATTTTGAGTGCATGCATAACAACTACTAACTAAATATCATGTGTTGGGTAGTTTTTCTTAGGATGAGATAACTATCATGAGATATAAGCCAAAACCTATTTCCCCTACATCAAGACATATCCCAAACCTAGTATAGAAGCATCACAACCTGAACATTGTTCTGAATGATTCAAGATTGGTACTGAAGTGAAAAAATCATCATCCCATAAAAATATATCTACCACTTGTCATTCCATTCAAATTTGAACAACCCATATGGGTCAAAGCTGTCATCAAAGATGTTAACTTTGAGAAGTCTTGAAAAAAGAGTCCATAGTAACCTGCCAAACCCAAAACTCTTTTGATCTAAAACATGTTTCTGGGATTATCCCAAGATAAAATGACCTGCAGCTTTTCTGGACCAACAAAGATGCCCCTCTTAGATATCACATTCCCAACAAACTTTACTTATTAGATCTAAAACTCACACATGGAAAGCATAGCATACAAACAATGTTGCCTCAAGGTTCAATGAATGACATCAAAATTTTATCTGTAATCCTTGGATAACTTGTAGTACACCATGATATCTTCTATAAACACAAAAAAGAATCTAAGACATATGAAAGTATCATTTCATCAAATAGATGAATAACATAGAAGCATTAGTAAGTCTGAATGTCATAACCAGAAACATGAAATTCCCATAGAGACTATGAAATGCTATTTTGGTTATATACTTTTCTCAGACTCTCAAATTATGGTACCTCGACCACAAGTCAATCTTATAAAACCAATGATCCCGTCTCAAATAATTAAAGAGATCATCAATTCTGGGTAAATGATACTTTTTCTTAACTATCACCCAATTCAACTTTAGATTGTCAATACAATGTCTAAGGATCCCATATTACTTCTTATAAAAGAGTTATGGTGAGTCCCATAGAGATATGGTTGGAAGAATAAATAATTTCACGTAAATTTCCTCATGATAGTTTTCAAGTTCCACCATTTCAATAAGTTCAATTTTATGTGATGGGATAGAAATGGGCATCGTTGCAGGTATTAGATTAATAGAAAACTCAACATATCTCTGTGGCGTAAAGCTATAAAAATAATCCAGAAATACCTCAAGGTAAACACAGACAATAATAGGTAGTTGACCACCGAATCACGGTTCAATTGGATCAAGAAACATTTCTAAAAACTGGAATGATATTAAACTAGCATAAGGTAAAATTGAACCTTCCCTTCCTGTTCTAGATTGTAAATCACCTTGTAAAACATGAGTGACTATATTATAAGATAATAACTATACCCAATGGATATAATAGTCTATATGGTCATTTACTATAATCATCTATTTAATTCTGATGATCAAGTTACTGATGTCATGATCAAGCACTAAGAAGTCCAAAACCCCCTCAAATTTTCAATCACCACTCAACACATGGTACATTTGAAACAATATTTATATATCTTTCCAAAAGGTGTAAAAAGATCCAAAAATAATTGAATAAGATCTAAAAACAAACCCAAAACTCTAAACATATATAACGATTTAAAAGAATGAGTAGCACCAGTTTTAAAGAAAGCTATTACCATTAGAGTCTAAATAAACTCCATACCTATAACAGTAGTTGGACCTGCTTTAGATTCGTATAGTGTACACTCTGCTTCATAAATCCATCTATACTTAGCCACCTGGTTATTTTCTTTGGTCTAATAATGAGACCCACCACCCTTGTAAGTATCAACATGAACCTGTGACCCCTTGGTGAAAGTGGATCCCATCTTACTGCCTTGGGACATCTTATCATTGAAAGGATTCATATAGCCAGATCACCCAAAATGATGACATGTTCTAGGAGACTCTATAAACTAAGTCATAGTATGAGAATGCCTCCCGAACTAGTAGGAAATAACATATTGCATCCCTAGAGATGCCCATGAAACTAGTCCTGTATAAATCTGACCACTCTTGTACTTTCTTTTCTGACTAGAAGAAGCGCCATGCCTAACTGCTACACCCACCAATTCTCCACCCAATACTATCATTAAAACCATTTTTTATCATCCAATTATATGTTATCCACTACCTCCACAAATATTGTAAGGAACATAAGGACAACCATTGACCAAACATTGGCCCCAAACCCCATCTCTAACCTCTGATCCTTTAGGTAATCATTTGTAAAAATATCCAATGCAAGATGCCTCAATTAATCAAAGTGGGTGGAGTACTATAGAAATCTATTCACCAAATTCTATATTTTTAGAAACTCCTAAGTATTTTCTTCACATAAATTCTTAGGATAATGTTTTTGATTAAGTATATTCTTGAAATAATCTCATGTAAGAACTTCATGCAACATATCTTTCACAATAGAATCAAACAATATTCTTTGCTGTCACTTGAGTATATACTTGGAAAACCCCACATATAAATATTCAAGAGTCTTCAAGATGTGTATGATCCTATCAAAACATTCAATCCAATCATATAAATCTTGTGCTATTTTTTCATAATAGAAGACAGGTGGATGCACTGTTATAAATTTCGAGCAATGATCCACTACCCATCTTGAGGTCACTACACCTACTGACCTTAGAGTTTGAATGGTACTGATTACATCCTTGACCAAAGAAGACTCCACTAGAGGATCTGTATGTAGAACCAGCCTCGCAGCTTCCCCTATTGTATTTGGAAGTGCTCTTCGAGGATGCATTTCCTTTTAAACAATATTATAACCAGTTAATCATGAGTTACTACAAATACCATTGAAAAAAATAAGAATCTAAAAAATGATTTAAAAAATAATAAATTAAAGCATTTATGAATTTTATCACTAAAGAGTAACACCTTTAGAAAACAATGATCCCATTTAAGTAATCTTTCCACTTGGTTTATTCAAATTTTCCGATACATACTAAATCCACACAAATTTTGTATAGGTTAATTTATTCTAATTTCCGTAACAATTTATTCAAATAAACATAAATAATATGTCTTGGACTTAATAAATATTTTCTATCCACGAATGGAAACTCGGATTCAGTCACGAGAGTGAGTTGTCCTAGTCTCTCTTCCTTACCTACTGTCTGAATTCTAACGATCCTAATACTGTCTAAACAAGGCATAGAACTAACTCCGTGAGTTCTAAAACACTTCAGGTTGAGTGAACCCATTGGTACGAAATTTTAACATACCAACCCAGGTCAACCAGACCAGTTACCCAAGTCAACACATCATGGGGCCGGGTAATACAAAGATAACATAACTTTTCTCATATATATGAAAAAAGTACAACCAGACTACAACGTTTAAACGAATGAATATAAAACATATCCAAATAGGATAAACCATAAAAAATTAAATTCTATATAACAAGTTTCCATGTGACCAAAAAACTCATCTGAACTATCGAAAAACAATAAACTATGTAAAGAGAAGCTTGTATACTTCAGAATGCTCTTCCCTTTACCTGAATCCTATAAAATATGGTCTACCACATCCAATATGAAAAAGTAGGGTGTGAGAAATAGATCCTATTAAGATACCACCATGATATCTATACATGTTTAAATAACAGGAATGCATAAGTACAAGAATTAAAACAAAATAATTTTACAAGCAGTTTTATAAATACACATTTTGAAACCCTTTTTCAAACATTTTTTTTGTTTTCCAAAATTGATTTCCCTTTTTCCATTGAAAGGAACAAGTATTCAATGATATGAAAAAATAAATATAAAACCGGGAGGACATCCATGAAATAATATATCATGATATAAATCACTAGAAACAACATTTCACTTACAAGTCAGGAACTTCACAATTAGACAATATATACTAGACACTCATATGACTAATATGGAATATGGTTGGATCCAACTATAATTGAGGCCTTACATAGACCATCGATATACAATAGGGTAAATTCTAGTGGTTTCACACACACTAAGGCTACCTGTGTCACTATATAGACATACCCAATGTTCTTATTTTGAAATATTTTTCAATTTCTATTTTAAAAGAATCCTCCATTTTTTATAAAACAATTTCAAATACAATTGAATCTGCTTCGGGGTTTAAAAATAAATTTCCCATTTTAAAACAAGGAAATTCCATTTTAAAATAAAAAAACTAATTTAAAACGGGAATACATTCCCATTTAAATTTCAATATAGGCAATTCAACTTTAAATATCAAGATATGAATATGAACAACATACAATTCAAAAAATTAAAACAATTAAACAGATCTACCTACCTCGAGAGCATAGAAAGCCTAACATCCTTTGATTATGGGGATTAGAAACCACAAGACCCGCCTTCAGGATACATGGCATGACTAATTAAAGAGAGAGATTGATAAAAACCAAAATCTGATTATGAATTACTACAAAAAATGATTCCAAAACCACAAACAAGTAAGAAACTGAGAGGAAGTCGTACTCAGGGAGATGAAGAACCAACACTATTGACCAATTTTGGAACGAATTGGTCCGAATGGGAGGCATACACCCAAAATAACCTAGGGTAAGAGATACGACTAAGGGGATTAGGCTTAAAAAAAATTTAAACCCTCAACCGACTCCATGACACACTAAAAACTAAAAATTAGGGAATTAAATGACATATTAACTTTTACACATTATGAATCCCTTTAATTTTAAGATACTCTAGAAACACATGACATTTTTAATTAAAAATATGATTTTAACATTAAAAAATGTGTAAAAAATAAATGATTTTTAAATTATCACAATGTGAAGTCAACTCACATGATGGATCTGTCTGATATTACACGTCTTGAAACACTGTTACACTTCGTATAACTTCCCATCAAACCATATAAATGTCAATGGAAAATATGAGAATATTAAATATCGTTGAATTGACAATTACATGTAACCTCCCAATTCAAGGTCAAAATTACTCACCCAATGAGAATGGGAACGAAAATGAGAGATCAAAACATACCCTGCAGAATGGCAATGGGGGTATTATAGTTTCAAACTCTATAAGATAAATTAATAAAAACTACAAACCAACTGATTGTTTTTTATCATGGTTTCATCCAAATTGGATTAGTTTTCATTAATTTTAAATTTAGTAACCTATATCATTGAAATAATTCTTTTATGGATGTGGATGTGAGTCATGTCTATAATCAATTTTCTTTTTAAAATTGTAAAATATAATATAGGTTTTGGTGGATTCATCAACAGATTTAAATAATAACTAAATAACATAAAATTAAAATCTTTTAATGGATAATTTTTTATTCCTTGGGTACTATTTTTAGTATTAATGACATATTTTTTTGGCTTTTATGATGTCTTAATACACAATATATATTTATACTTTATTTAATTTTGACAGAAAAAATTGATTGTCTAAGACCATTATGAAAAAAATAATTGTTCTATAATTTGGATGTGATGATTTCAAAAATTATATTTAATTGATCCAAAAAAATATCTATTTATTATAATTTACACTTTTAAATAAAATCCCATATTAATTTTAAAATACTTGTTTTTTGAGAATAACAGTTTTATGACCATTATACTATTTCATTTTTACGTTGTGAAATTTTATTATCATTTATAATTTAAAAATATTATTTAATCGTAATAATTTAATTAATTAATTTATTTATTAATTAAAAAGAGTGTCTAATTGGAAACTATATATTTCAAAAAAATAAAATTTGATTTTCATTGTATCCAAAATCCTTTTAAATTCATTATCTAATATAATATTAAAATGGGATATAAATAATCTTTGTTATATTTAAATGAAATTATAAAAATTTATATTTTTAGGATCTATATACATATCCCTTTATTAAACCTGTGACTTACCTAAGTTTAAGGTGTGTGATGGTGAAAATTTCATAGGCTAGTTCGGTGAACATGGTTTTGGTTATGATTTTGCTGAGTTTGAAATACTCAGATAAATGATTTTTATCAGGTTTTAGTTGTTGAATATTTTTTTGTGTTTGGTCAAGATAAAATGAAAAAGATGATATATGCCTTGTAATATCAAATATTATGGATTCAAAGGGAATGATCTTACAAGTCGAGACCATCAATTTTTTCATCATTGTCAATGTGACTTTGTTATAATCTTTAATGTACTAATCATAATGGCCACTATATAATATTATCAATTATTATGCTTATTAATAGTATTTTAAATCCAAAATAATATAAATATCAAAAATAAATAAATTATTTCATTTTTTTAAAAACTACGTTACATTATATATAATTTATTCCTTCAAGAAGGAAAATTCATTTATAAATGTTTGGTTCGTTATAAATATCATTACAAGTTTTTATGAATTTTGAAAAGAAATACCATGTTTCTACTCTTTATATATACCTTAATACAATTTTTTTCTCATCCCACATTTCAATTTTTTCTCACAGGGCTTAAGTTTGTGTATGGATTTGGGAAGGATAATGGTGACACATAATTAATGAAGAAAATGTGTCAAGAATGAAATAGAAGTGTAAAAATATGGACCTATTTTATCTGAAAAAATGTACATCTGGAACAAAAATAATCTACTTTATATAATGGTTTTTACAATTCTATAAAACATTAATAATAAAATATATGTAAGAATTTGAATCCCTTGTTATAGATTATGTAATTATGGGTTAATTATGTATCACGGTGTAATAAGTTGAATCAAAGTAAATCTTTAGTTAACATTAGAAGTTATTTTCATGTTAAAATACATTTTTAAAATATTGTAATTTATATTTATGTTATAATGAGATAATTGACAAATATTTTCCTGTTAATTCATCTAATCTATATCTATTTGGAATGGTATTTTATAGAGGAAACATGGAGAATTAAGTGATTGTAAATAGGGGACTAATATCCTTTTGAATTAGCAACCATGAATGGTAAATGTTTAAATTGAGTAGTATGTGGATATGTAAAATAAATAGAAAAGGAAAATAATTGTTGGAACCCATATAGTAAAGTGAATAAATTTCTTATAGAGGAACATTTTTATACTAGTATATTTCATAAAACAAAACCCTTTAACTTTTATTGAATCTTCATACCAAGTGATAGATGGGGGTGGGTCAATGATTTGAGAAATATATTCTAACTATTGGGATGTTCATATGATCATATGGAAACCATCACAATTTATCCTTTCAAAGGTGAAACTAATTAGTGGTGGTATCTGAATAGTAATACTAAAGAGAAATCTAATATTGATTCTAGGGAGTGGATAACATTTCAAAACAATTCCACTGAGAAATATCTTTCTAAAGTTGTTTAACTTAGAATGTAAATAAAATTATTAGAATTAAAAGTAAAAGAGGATATCTCAGTTACAACATATAAAAACCAATTTACTAGATTAACTAGGTATGAACCACATTTTATTCTAGACCATAATAATAAAATTGATCCAATTTACTTATTGTTGAAAAAATGTTTGAATTTTTTTTGGTTTCTCATGAGTTCAAAATTAAAGAGGTAGTGTATAGGGTAATAATTTTAGATAGGACTAAAAAAATACCCCAATAGAGGGGGATAATTATAGATTAAAAAACTATATATTTTTTCCCTATCAAAAGTTTATAATATCATAATTATGAATATCTAGTTGGTCTAAAATAAATGTAACAGTAATATGAACCACTAATAAACATAGGGAAATAAAATAAATTTAAAAATTTTATAGAGTAATTTATATTATTGAAATACCAAAAAAAATTAAATGGAATAAAAAATAATCAAAACTATAAACTACCAATGAAATACATATCACAATAACAATTAAAACAATACTATACTAAATAAATCGATGTAAAACAAATTCACTATAAAATTTATCAACTAAATAAAGATATTAAAAATATCACTTTTAAACCAAAGAGAAGGTTATATATAAATTTAATATGAGGTATCCTAAATATTAAACCTATTGAAAGTTATCCTCTTATCAGAATTTTTAAGCTAGAATCTATGTTCCAAACTCTAGAATCCCTCAATTAGCCTAATCAGAATTTATACTTTCTACTACAATCGATAGCTCGATTTACCACACTACTTAACTAGTAGCTCGGTGGTTATACTACAAAAAATAGGCAACTCAGTATCCCACTACTCAAATTGTATCTTATTTTACCCTGTAATTAAATAATTTCGAGATAAATCAGTTTAAAAAAGAAATTCGTGATGATTTTACAATGAAAGCATCACAAGAGTAAGATATATAAGAAACATTCATAAATAAAAGCAATCAAAAAATCAATAATCTATATGAAGTTGAAGGCTTCAAAAATTTTGGATCTTACATTTTCTTATGAATTGGTTTTTCAATTCATTTATATTCTCTTGATCTATGAGTTTTATCTCTATTTACAAGAAAAAAAATTAATAATCAAATTCCACAAAACATAAGGTTAGTTGCAACGATATCTACAGCAGCTCATTTGTAGCGACTCGGGTTTTTGGCCCTGTCAGACTTTGGAATATTTCTACGAATAATTCCAGAGCTAGGCGCGAAGACGGCGTGCGATTACGAGGTCCGGTGTGCCCGAAATTAATTTTATAAAAATATTAAGTATTTTTATACTATACACGTGGTTGGGGTGTGATATCTCCTAAACGGTAGCTCAGAACGGGAATCTGATGGCATGGTTGCGTCCGGAACGTGCCTTTTACCCTAGGTGGGGTGTAAACATTGCGGGTGCGCGCCTGCGGTGAGAAACGCCTTCAGGGGCGTTTCCGTAAATAAGTAGAGAAGTTAGTGTGCGAGCGTCGGCTCAAATAACCTCTGAACGGAGTCTCGGATGGAAAATCCGAGTCCGTTATTGCGTTCAGAACGACGCGATTACCCTAGGGATGACCTTACTTTTGTTCGCATCGGGCGTCGGGTCCGAGCCGGGCTTGGCGCCGGCGGGCGGCTGATATAAATATCAGCGCCCCCCCCCCCCC
The DNA here is from genome assembly GCA_963277665.1 of Viscum album. NCBI lineage: Eukaryota > Viridiplantae > Streptophyta > Magnoliopsida > Santalales > Viscaceae > Viscum > Viscum album. The sequence goes on from OY728144.1 coordinate 304,762,266, forward strand.
TTATCGTTCCTCTCGACGTTCTTCGTCGTTCTTCACCACCGCTCTGCCGAATCTAGCAAACGAAGCACCCATGAGCTCGGAATTCGAAGGCGGACGTTTCAGGAGTGCGCAGCGGAAGCTCTGGAGCGCGGATTTAAGGCAGAACGTCGGCGTTTCGCCCGCAAGGTAGGCGGTTTGAGTTTTACGATCCTGGATCCCATTTTTGTGTTGTTTTCCTTCAAATTTTCATAAGGGTTGTATAGTTCGGGTCCAGAGCTTTCCAAAACATGTTTCGGATATGAATTTGGAGCACATGGGTGCTCCCGGTGGCTCCCAGAATTTTTCCGATGAAAACCCGGTTTTCCGGCAACGACGGGCGGCGGCCATGGCGGAATTTGGCGACGGCGCGGCGGCGGTTTCCGGTGCCGGCGGCGGCGGCGCGGCGGAATCCGGCGGAGGCGCGGTGGTTTCCAGCGAGGCTGGCGGTGGTCCGGCCAGGATTTTCCGGGGGTTCTTTAAACCCCAGTAACTCGCAAACCGTAACTCCGATTTGCGAGCCGTTTGCGGCGACGCACTCCTTGCATTGATACGGACCTTTTGAACTCATTTTCAGGTTTTAAGGGTTCGGGATCATGGCCCGGGAGTTAGAAACGTTGAATAAAATTATATTATCTTATTATTTTACGACTTCGGGGCGTTGTAATTTCTACCCGTAGCGTCCGATTGACATGCCGTCAGCGGCGTTGAGACCCTAATGGTACGACGGACTTTTTGAGATGGATTCCAGGTGTTGGGACTGTGAACGGGGTGCGGGCCCCACGAGGCCGGGTTTTGGTGTTTGCAGAGAAACGCAGCTTTTGCACAAGGAGTCCGATTTTGGCGGATGAATAGTCGATCCTCTGTGTTTTTCCGAGGGGATCGCAATGGTGCGATCCGTTCGATGAGTTTCGTAATCCAGGCGTGGGCCCCACCCGAGACGGCCTTCGATGAATAGTACCTTTTTCACTGAGTGTCCGTTTTGGACGAGCGAGTAGTCGATTCTGCTTGTTTTTTCGAGGGGATCGTCGTGGTATGGTCTGCTTGATGAGTTTCGGGGTCGTTGTGTGGGCCCTGCACGAGCTAGCTACGGTGAATATTGACTTTTTCACCGGTGCTCCATTTCGGGCTAGTAAACAACCTATCATGCTTGTTTTTCCGCGTGGAACGCGATGGTGGCCTCAGTTTTGGCTTACGAGGTGTGCGGTGTGGCGTTGTTGTGGGTCGCTCGGGTTAGCGACGTTTAGACCAGCAGTGGTTGAGAGTTCTCCCTTGGTTCGTTCCTACGAGGGATCATGTGGCATCACAACCTTCGTATGGGTTTGTGATCCTCTCGATGGGATGTTTTAACTGTTAGAGTTGTTGCATCCCTCCGGTGGCCCGGAGTGGATCCTCTAGCATCATTACCCTGGATCGGGTTCTTGGTATCGCTGTGACCGCTTATTCACGGGCGGCGATCCCCTATGTAGCAGGATAACCCCATAGGGTTTGTGGCATCATCGGGAATATGATCCCCTATTCGGTGGGTCTTTCCCAGTAGGGTTGTGGTATCGTCGGGTATATGATCCCCTACTCAGCATGATGTTTATAGTAGGGTTGCGGTATCGTTGGTTATACGATCCCCTACTCAGCGCTTGGTGTCGGTAGGGTTACAGTATCGTTGGTTATGCGATCCCCTACTCAGTGCGTGGTTTCGGTAGGGTTCCGTCATCGTCGGTTCGATCCCATACATCTCAGGTTGTACTAGATAGGGTTCTGGTATCGTCGTGACCATCTTTATATGGATGATGATCCTCTATCTGAGTATGGAGCTTCTCTCGATCACTAGATCGGGTTGTGGTATCCCCTAGCGGATCCTGGGTGTGATCCCCTATCTGTGAGAACTACGTATGCCAGATCGGGTCATGGTATCCCCCAGCGGACCCTGGGAGTGATCCCCTATCTGTGAGCTACGTATACCGGAGTGGGTCTTGGTAACCCCTAGCAGACCCTAGCGGTGATCCTCTATCCGAGAAGATTGGTGGTTATGTTGTTTCAGCGATGTTTCATCAGTGATGTTATCCGACGAGAGTGGTCTCTCGGGTGAGCATCTGAGATGTTTGTTTGGGACCCGATGGAGTGTATCTCTCGGATGAGTGTCATCTGGTATGACTGTGTTCGTGTGGTGTACTCTCCTGGTTGGGATAGTTGCTAGTGATGAGGTCGGTACCTCTTGTGGCTTGTGGTTTGAGCTGAATATATCTGGATTGTTCAAGGTGTATGTATGGGTATACACCTGAGCTGAGCTGAGATGACTATTTGTGTTTAGCCGAGGTTGGTCACGAGATGGAGTTTCTCTCTCGTTTGGGTTCCCTCTAGCTGGGTTGAGCGGACTGTTGCCTTTCAGTTTCTCCCTTGGGTTTTGGGTTTTTGGGGTGCCTACTGAGTATGTTTATACTCACCCCTGCACGGGCTTTGACTGAACATGTTTGTGTCTTGTGCAGACCACATGCCTTTTGACGGAGTCCCAGGAGGACCCAGAGTAGGAGGATCTTAGTGAGTGAGTTGACCGGGGTGTCTACCGGAGCAGTGCCGAGGGATCATTCCAGCGGGTGTTTGTGGTAGCGTTCCCCATCTTCACAGCAAGTTGGACACGCTTTTGTTGTTTTCTTTTGGTGGGCCATGTTTTTTCCTTTGTACTTCTGTTGTACTCTAGTTGTGGAATCGTGTATGCATGCTTTTACTTTTCAGTTTCTATATCACTGAACTGTTGCATGGAGGTGTGTGTGGGTGCGTGTGTACAGGTACATTAGGCTAATGCCTCCCATGTTTGTGATAGCCTACTCGGCGTAGGTCGCTAGCCCCTGGCCTATTGGAGGCGGGCTTGGGGAGTCGCGGCTCGAGCCCTATTGGGTCGGGTCGTGACAGAGTGGTATCAGAGGAGGTTCCACCTTTGGGATCTCAGAGCATAGCTGGTCTAGCTGTGAGTTTGGTTTGGGTTCCATAGCGGCAGTGTTAGGATGTTTCGAGTTCGGCTTTCAGGCCAGAGACTCCAGTGTTGGTGCGGCGGCCGACGTATCCATACACCAGGACTCTGATATCCTACCTTTCTACTGGGGACATTCGTACACTGGTCGCCGAAACATAATGGTACATGCATCATATAGGACTCGGTGTTTGGGTTTTTCTTGTCCATCGTGAGTCATCTCTCCAGATATACTCTTTGAATGTGGTGTGTCTTGTATGTATTTCAGGATGCCTCCACGACGATAGCCAGCGAGGGTTCCGCAGTAGGATTGTGCTGAAGACCCGCCCCGTGTAGAGGCTGTGGAGCAGGGCGCAGGCTCTGAGGTTGAACTCCTGGTGGTCTGCCAGTTGAGCCACCAGCTGTCGAGTAGCTGGTTGTGCAAGCAGTGCAGGAAGAGGTTGCGTGCAGTCTGAGTGCGCTGCACGAGTTCCAGAGGCAGCGACCTCTGAGGTTCCGGGGTGATCCAGACCCCCAGGTAGCTGATGACGGGCTTGAGGCAGTCACCCGGGTATTTCGCCTTGTGAGGACACCTCCAGATCAGATGGTGGTCCTACCGGCGAGCCTTCTGCATGGTTATGTCGAGCGATGGTAGAGTTTGGTGACGTAGTCCCATGACGAGGAGACACTCACGTGGGCTGAGTTTGAGCGGCTCTTCAGGGAGGAGTTCTATCTGGTGATGCTGAGGTCATTGCAGATCCAGAAGCTTCTACAGCTTCGACAGGAGAGCATGACTGTGTCGGAGTACTCAGCGAGGTATACAGACCTGTCGCGCTACTCCCTGGATATGGTTCGAGACCTGTTCTTTAGGGCTCGGACCTTCGAGCAGGGCTTACGCAGGGACATCCGAGCAGGTGTGGTTTCCTTGTGTCTGCCCACCTATGTTGGAGTATTGGAGTGAGCGTTAGTGGTGGAGAGTTTTCTGGATGATCAGATTCCCCCTGTTAGTTCTAGGAACTCGAGGGCTGAGACACTTTCAGTCGGATCAGCATCTGGTAGACGACGATAGACTCAGGGGTCAGGACATGGTCGACGTTTCAGGAGGCGACCCCAAGATGGAGGATCTGAGCCTCAGGGCTCACAGGGCTCGCATGCTAGTTTTGGTCAGCCTCAAGAGAGTTGGTGTTACGCTTGCGATGTTCGGGGACGTCTTTCTAGTGATTGTTCGACCCGACGTGCTGTTGAGAGGGAGCTGGTCGATGGACCGCCTTGGCAGAGGCAGCGTCTCGAGCAAGGAGGTCCGCAGGGTGGCGGACGTGGCGGGGAGCTGGTGCAGTGGGAGGCGGTGGTAGGCAGTACCAGTTGCCACCACCCCCACCCCCAGGTGGTCCACGCCAAGCTCAGGGATCTGGTGGTTGAGGGCGAGGAAAACTGCATGCCCTGGAGGCAGTCAACCCAGAGGCACCGCGGATGGATAGAGGTACGCCTAGTGTCTTTTCTACTTACTGCAGTAGTTTGATAGACAATGTTTAGCAGTACTCTTTCCTTTTGTGGCTTGCTCGAGTTTTGTTTAGGGCGTTGGTAAGACCCGGTGTGGGAGTTGTTCTGCATGCTTCGAATGAGTGAGGTAGATGGATCCTTCCCCCACCGAGACGCGTTTTGTGATGTGATTAAAACTATGCGGGCGAGTCAGTGTCGCCCAATACGGATAGTATTGAGGTGTGGTGGATGAGTCCCTCTAACTTATGCGTTCGGGAATGGGTGTTTGTTGGTGAGCTCGCTGGTGTGTGAGACCCAGTTGAGAGTCCAGTCACATTCCCTATGCTTAAGGCTTTTCGGGGACGAAAATTTCTAAGGGGGGGGGGATGTAGTGACTCGGATTTTTGGCCCTGTCAGAATTTGGAATATTTCTACGAATAATTCCAGAGCTAGGCGCGAAGACGGCGTGCGATTCTGAGGTCCGGTGTGCCCGGAATTAATTTTATAAAAATATTAAGTATTTTTATACTATGCACGTGGCCGGGGTGTGATATCTCCTAAACAGTAGCTCATAATGGGAATCTGATGGCACAGTTGCATCCAGAACATGCCTTTTACCGTAGGCGGGGTGTAAAATTCGCGGGCGCGGGCCTGCGGTGAGAAACGCCACCAGGGGCGTTTCCGTAAATAAGTAGCGAAGTTAGTGTGCGAGCGTCAGCTCGAATAACTTCTGAACGGAGTCTCAGATGGAAAATCTGAGTCCGCCGTTGCATTCAGAACGGCGCGTTTACCCTGGGGGTGACCTTACTTTTGTTTTCATCGGGCGTCGGGTCCGAGGCGGGTTTGGCGCCGACGGGTGGCTGATATAAATATCACCCCCCCTTATTGTTCCTCTAAACGTTCTTCGTCGTTCTTCACCGCCGCTCTGCCGAATCGAGCAAACTAAGCGCGAATGAGCTCGGAATTCGACGGTAGACGTTCCAGGAGCGCGCAGCGGAAGTTCTGGAGCGCGGATCTAAGGCAGAACGTCGGTGTTTCGCCTGCGAGGTAGACAGTTTGAGTTTTACAATCCTGGATCCCTTTTTTGTTTTGTTGTCCTTCAAATTTATGTAAAGGTTGTATAGTTCGGGTCCCGAGATTTCCAAAACATGTTTCAGATCTGAATTTGGAGCACAGGGGTGCTCCCGGTGGCTCCCGGAAGTTTTCCGGCGAAAACCCGGTTTTCGGGCGACGACGGGCGGTGGCCAAGGCAGAATCCGGCGACGGCACGGCGGTTTCCAGTAGCGGTGGCTGCGGCGCGGCGGAATCCGGCGACGGCACGGTGGTTTCCGGCGAGGCTGGCAGTGGTCCGGCCAGGATTTTCTGGGGGTTCTTTAAACCCCCGTAACTCGCAAACTGTAACTCCGATTTGCGAGCTGTTTGTGGCGATGCGCTCCTTGCGTCGAGACGGACCTTTTGAACTCACTTTGTGGGTTTAAGGGTTCGGGATCTTGTCCCGGGAGTTAAAACGTCGTATAAAATAATATTATTTTATTATTTTTCGACTTCGGGCCGTCGTAACTTCTACACGGAGCGTCTGATTGGCGGGTCGTCTGTGGCATTGAGACCCTGATGGTACGACGGACTTTTTGAGATGGTTTCCGGGTGTTGGGACTGTGAACGGGCTGCAGGCCCCACGAGGCCGGGTTTTGGTGTTTGCGGAGAAACACCGCTTTTGCACCTGGAGTCCGATTTTGGCGGATGAATAGTCGATCCTGTGTGTTTTTCCGAGGGGATCGCAATGGTGCGATCCGTTCTATGAGTTTTGGAATCTAGGTGTGGGCCCCACCCGAGCTGGCCTTTGGTGAATAGAACCTTTTTCACTGGGTGTCCGTTTTGGACGAGCGAGTAGTCGATTCCGCTTGTTTTTCTGAGGGGATCGTCATGGTATTGTCCGATCGATGAGTTTCAGGATCGTTGTGTGGGCCCCGCATGGGCTAGCTATGGTGAATAGTGCCTTTTTCACCGGTGCTCTGTTTTGGGCAAGTAAAAAGCCTATCCTGCGTGTTTTTCCGTGTGGAACGCGATGGTGGCTTCAGTTTTGGCCTAGGAGGTGCATAGTGTGGTGTTGTGGAGGGTCGCTCAGGTTAGCGACGTTTGGACCAACAGTGGTTTAGGGTTCTCCCTTGGTTCGTTCCTACGAGGGTTCGTGTGGCATCACAACCTTCGTATGGGTTTGTGATCCTCTCGATGGTATGTTTTAACTGTTAGAGTTGTGGCATCCCTCTGGTGGGCCCGGAGCGAATCCTCTAGCATCTTTACCCTAGATCGGGTTCTTGGTATCGCTGTGACCGCTTATTCACGGGCGGTGATCCCCTATCTAGTAGGTTAACCCTGTAGGGTTTGTGGCATCATCGGGAATATGATCCCCTACGTGGTGGGTCTTTCCCAGTAGGGTTGTGGCATCGTCGGGTATACGATCCCCTACTCAACATGATGTTTATAGTAGGGTTGCAGTATCGTTGGTTATACGACCCCCTACTTAGCGCTTGGTGTCAGTAGGGTTGCGGTATCGTTGGTTATGTGATCCCCTACTCAGCGCTGGTTTCAGTAGGGTTGCGGCATCGTCGGTTCGATCCCCTACATCGCGAGTTGTACAAGATAGGGTTCCGGTATCGTCGTGACCATCTTTATATGGACGATGATCCTCTATCTGAGTGTGGAGCTTCTGTCTAGCGCAGATCGGGTTGTGGTATCCCCCAGCGGATCCTGGGTGTGATCCCCTATCTGTGAGAACTACGTATGCTAGATCGGGTCGTGGTATCCCCCAGCGGACCCTAGGAGTGATCCCATATCTGTGAGCTACGTATACCGGAGTGGGTCTTGGTATCCCCTAGCGGACCCTAGCGGCGATCCCCTATTCGAGGAGTTTGGTGGTTATGTTGTTTCAGTGATGTTTCCTCAGTGATGTTATCCGACGAGCGTGGTCTCTCGGGTGAGCATCTGAGATGTTTGTTTGGGACCCAATGGAGTTTATCTCTCGGATGAGTGTCATCTGTTATGATAGTGTTCGTGTGGTGTACTCTCCTGGTTGGGACAGTTGCTGGTGATGAGGTCGGTACCTCTTGTTGCTTGTGGCGTGAGCTGAGTATATCTGGATTGTTCAAGGTTTATGTATGGGCATACACCTGAGCTGAGCTGAGGTGACTATTTGTGTTTAGCCGAGGATGGTCACGAGATAGAGTTTCTATCTCGTTTGGGTTCCCTCTGGCTGGGTTGAGCGGACTGTTGCTTTTCAGTTGCTCCCTTGTGTTTTTGGTTTTGGGGGTGCCTACTGAGTATGATTATACTCACCCCTGTACAGGCTTTTCCCGCACATGTTTGTGTCTTGTGCAGACCACATGCCTTTTGACGGAGTCCCAGGAGGACCCGGAGCAGGCAGAGCTTAGTGAGCGAGTTGACCGGGGTGTCTACCGGAGCTGTGCCGAGGGATCTTTCCGGCGGGTGTTTGTGGCAGCGTTCCCCATCTTCAGAGCAGGTTGGATGCGCTTTTTTTGTTTTCTTTTGGTGGGCCATGTTTTGACCTTTGTACTTATGTTGTACTCTAGTTGTGGGATAGTGTATGCTTGCTTTTACTTTTCAGTTTCTATATCTCTTCACTGTTGCATGGAGGTGTGTGTGGGTGGTGTGTACAGGTACCTTAGGCTAATGCCTCCCATGTGTGTGATAGCCTACTTGGCGCTGGTCACCAGCCCCTGGCCTATTGGAGGCCGGCCTGGGGAGTCGCGGGTCGAGCCCCGTTGGTTCGGGTCGTGACATCATTATTCATCTTCTAAAAGAAATTGGATTCTTTACATATTTATAGATATGTTGGGTTCACACCATTAATGATATTTTAATAAAAACAGTAATCTTTATGTATTACATAATTCTTTATATTATTTTATTTTCATAAATTAGTTGGATATGTATTTTATTAAACAAAAATTTATTATTAAATAAATAAATTATTTTATATAATAGGGAAACAACAATAGTAGAATAATAAAATTATATACGGTCAATTATAGAATAAAATGTTTCATGGTTTTCAAAACTGGTGAATTTATGTCAATAAATCAACACATAATTCAATGTGAAAGGAAAGTTGAAATAAATTCTATTTATTTCAATATCAACATGTAGAAGAAGCAGTCAAATTCAAAAAATATTGAAAGTAATCAATCAATTAAATCTAATGGTAAGAATTTAAATATTCCCTATTATGATATGTTTGGTGAACATCGATCATGTAAATTTCTTATGGGATCTGAAAAATGTTTTTGATGTGGTAAGATGGGACATTTGGATCATTTAAATAAATAAAATAGGAATCATAATTGAAATAAAATTTATTAAAAACTAGAAGTAAGTTTTTTTTTACTTTAATGATATGGATAATTATGAATTTTTATGTTTATAGAAAAATATATAGGAAAACTATCATCAAAATTTTAAGTATAAGGGTGTTGAAAGATCTCTTTCTACTGCCTTGATAGTTGTTGGAACCTCAATTTAATTACTATCATCTACATTGCTTCCTTTTGAAAATTATTATGGTGTCTTGTTTGATTAAAGGCCTACACATTCTTTTATTTAATGGATTTTTTATTTCCAATATTTATACCACCTTATGAAATGATGAATGGACTTTTACAAAAACACATGGTTGAAGTATTAAATCAAATGAGATTTATGGGAACCATTCTATCATCATATATGGAAAATTCTTTTAAGTAAATTTAGATGTCTAACCCATAGTATATTCTTTTTATTCTTGGTATAGAGTTTAATTTACTTTATCATTCTATGATGGATTATAGATATGAATAAATCTTATTCAATCCTTGGAGTGAGTTTAAATTTGTATATAAGAATTAGTTTATACCTTTTAGCCATACCAGTCACACCGTGCTTCGGATTGAGGTGTGGTTGATTCGAACACATCATAGATGCTCAATAAGTGTAAAAAGAGATATCAACGACCATATAAAGATTAAATAAGTATTAGTAATTCACCCTCATTGTCCTATTTGTTTACATTCTTCCATCAGGTACGCTTCCCACTCGTTTCTAAAGACATTTATATCATCTTTTGAATAGGAGTTTTTGCGACAGTCAGAGTAGTACTGAAAAAATATAAATACACAAAGGATTAATAATTATTTTAAATAAAGTAGTAATTATTTTCAAAAATACCTCTTCAGGGATGCCTGTTTGTTCATGAAATAAGATCTCTTTCATAAATTTACAAACATAATAACCGCATTCCTTGTCATTTGTTTGTTTCGGACACTGCAGAAACATCGAGAAAAATAAGTAATCTGTTTTGATATGTATTTGGATAGTGAAATATAATAATATATACCCAGATAATTCTCCATTTGTAGATCTTGTGGTCATTGTCTTCATTATGCCATGGATTTATTCCAGCCTTTAGAAGATATTCATACACCACCCTATCATAACAAAATAATCATTAAAAGATAATATAAATTATATAACTAGATATTTAGTTCTAAAATGTTAGATCTATTGTATTACAAATTGACAATCACCATCATGTGTGGTCGGTTAGTTGGATATCCATGCAGTGAATCCAGAAAATAAATCGTTGGAGTATCCAAATTGACTGCAATGAGCATCGAATGTTCCCTAAAAACACAAAAAGAAATAAGTACTGATAGAAATGAAAATATAATTGATATGATTAAAATGTAGAGTTTTACCCTTGCATTGTTGGTATTAAAAATAGCTTGTTAGTCGTAATTATTCTTTGAAACATTCTAAGAAGATTTGACATCAATTCAGCCTGAACATTTGAATCTACTTCTCTTCGTTGTGTAGAAATGGTGTGAGGACTAACGAGTCCAAATTTGTATTAATGGGAATATCCCTTCAATTGTTTTTCATATATACTCCTGTGAAAAATATGAGATGTATTTATCCATAATTATCAATGTATATCAACTTCTGTAAAATCAAATCATTAAAACATACCTCATGTATACATTTATAACTGAGGCGCCTAGCCAGTCGTATGTGATGATCTCAGAAACAGCGTCTGCACTAACAAAATCTAATGTTTCCTCTCCGTACATAACTTTTTCTCAAACAATTGTATGACTCTTTCCGTCTTTCATTTTTGTATCCACATGATCTTGCAATGCTATTAAATGTGGATATAGAACGGGCGGGGTGAACGCGCTCTCAGTAGATCGTTTTGATCGGTTGGTTGATGCAATGTTGGAGCCTCTCTTTCGTTTTAACTTCTCCATTTTATCCTTCTGTAAAAAAAATTCATCGGTTCAGCCATTTTATAATTTAATGTTAAAGGTTCTGCTTGAAAAATGAACTGAAAATGAATACCTCCTACTCGACATGTTTTTTTACAAGATTCGACAGCCATGCAACGAATGTTCCAACAACTTTTTCCACAGTATGAATGTCGTCATCGTCATTTGGCATGGGTATCTCGGCGCTCGGCTCATGAGCTACGTTAATCGACACTTTGACATGACCACTTGGAAGTGGTCTGGAGTGTAGTGTGTCATTCTGCATCTTGAACACCATAGCCCTCGCTATAAGGCGATGGGTGGGAGTTGAAAGATATAAATTACAGTCATTTTCACCCTGTAGAATATCATTACATGAAACGTATCCGTGTCTATGTGATTCACATCTCACAAAAACGAATATTATAACATTGATTACCTCGGTTAAGTCAGGTCTTTGAGGGGAATGGCTCGCCTCAAAGATGGTGAGGGGTGGATCTTCTCACGGGGGTTGTTCCTGAGTTGTTTGTTCTCTTCGCCTATACTTCATCAAACTCTTTAGCATCTCTCCCTGAGTTTGGATTAGTTATTCAAGGGTATCTACTTTATCTCTCATTACATGCAATTCTTTAGTTTGTTCATCCTCTTCTTTTTTTTTCTTAAAATATGCCCGGGGTGACACCCCAAAACCCACACCTCTGACGCGGCCATACTGTTCTGCCTGTTTCAAGGCCGTTGAAAGTATTTCTGCATCTGGTGCGAGTTTTGTTGATTCCTGTGACTATGTCAAATAGAAAATATAAAAAAATAAGTAGGCATTGTTATGTAATAGTGATTTAAAGCAAAACAAGTTTATATTATGTCATACTTACACATGTTTCCCACACTTTTTGTCTGTTTTCATCTATCAGTTTCCCCTCTTTATTAATAAGAGCCTCCTTCCATAGCACATGGCGTGGAATGGAAGTGACTTGAGATTTTGCTTCATCAATCTGCATATAAACAGAGAAACATGGTTAAAGTGTTGTTTTATGTCATATAAAATTATTACAGTACTTTTAAAATACATACCAATTGTTTTTCAATTGAAGTGTACCCCAACCTTGCTTTACGGTAGGGGTACACTGGTTTTGCTGCCCGTTCCTTATTTTCAACACTCAGTTGCTGTTTCGTAAATAAAAACCTATCAATCAACGTGATGAATACAAGAAATGTTACACAACATGTAACCAAACACAATGTACCTGAAAATTCTGTTCCTCATGATGGTTGCAAAACGCATCCCACGTTCCTTGGGATATCAAGCGAGCATAAAGAGGAGGCGGGTGCGGCTTGAATTTCCCTTCGGCATCTTTCAGATCATGTTTCGTTAAAATGGTACAAAAGCCTCTATAAATCCTTCTTGCCAGTCTTAAAACACATTCTTTGTGCGAAACATATACTATAAATGCACTCTGCAAGAGATGATGAATGGTTAGTCAATATTCCAGTATTTTATTTTATTTTAATAAATTAAATAGATGATATCATAATGTTACCGTAATCTCTTCCCACATTAATGTTTTCAACCCGCTGACAACATGGTGCCACGACTCTACGTCAATCGGCACGCGTTGTCGAGTGACGATTCCAACGTAGCTACTAAACATGGCTGTGTTGGGATTTACATGATGTCCTCGATTATCCATCCCACCTCATATTTGATGCCTTTTTCTTTTTTCCTTTAGGATTTTTGCTAAAACTGTCAAACTACAGCACACCTGTTTTTTTTTATCGCTGGGGTTTCATCGCCTACCATTTCCTCAGTTTCTGCATCATCATTATGTATCTCCGAAGCACTTGCATCGGCACTGACACCAGCTGCAACAGGTTAAGAGACCTGTTGTACGTCAGCAGTGGGACCAGCTGCAACAGGTTGAGAGACCTGTTGTCTTTCATTGGGTGCATCAGTAGGTGAAGAAGTCATTATCTGCAGAACTGGTTTAAAATTTAATTTAGATCACATAAAAGAAGCAATGAATAGATAATAACATAATGTAACACAATCTATATTACAATAAAAATCAATAACCTTATTATTGAACTCTCTTTTTTTTTAAAGGCTGAAGGGATTTGACCCCTCTATAAACTATCCATATCCCTTCATTGTGGTCTCCTCTTACATACAAAACATCGTCTACATTGGGACCACTACGAAATGATTGCGAAGTCCCAATGAAAGGGTCATCTTCCGTTGAATTTTTATCTGACCCTTCAGCTGTTTTGGTCGATAACAGAACAATTGACCAATTTCAGTTTGCGGGATCTGGAACATAAAATACTTGCACTTCCTGTGATGCCATTATAAATGGTTTGTCTATCTCCCCTTCCTTACTGAAATGAACTTTCACGAATCCCAAATCATCTATTTTAACAGCACTCTTGTTATCAACCCACTTGCATTGAAATATCGGAACTCGAAATTTCGTATAATCCAACTCCCATATTTGTTTGATGATGCCAAAGTATGACATATTCGCATAAATTGGATTTCTGTCCTTAGCACCGGAAACATGCATCTCTTCAGCCACAAGTGTAACCCCACTATTCTGCATGGTACTATCTTCATCATGTTTATTAGTTTAAAAAGTATAACCATTAACTACATAAGCATTGTAAGACAATGCATACACACTTGGTCCTCTGGCTAGCCATCGATGTCGTTCCGAAATTGACTCAGGATTTCCATCCGACTTCTTAAAAATATGATCTCGAAACCATCCTATAAACTGTCGATTATGTGTATCTGATATCCATTTTTCAGCCCTTGATGGATTCAAACGCCTAATAATTTCCTTGTGGATTTCAACATATGGGTCAACGTCGAAACTATTATGCAAAACATAAAGGTGGGCCTGCTCCCGATCTGTAATATTGATTGTGACAACCTTTCATCCAGAAATTCCTTCACCCTCAAGTAGTCCAGTGTGACGATATTTCGGTAAGCCAATGCTTTCCACACCAGACAAGTATTCGGTACCGAATTCAACGGCTTCCTCAACAATATATCTCTCTGCAACACAACCCTCTGGACGACTTCGATTTTTGACATAGCCTTTCAAAATCTTCATATATCGTTCAATGGGGTACATCTATCTGTAATGTATGGGACCACATAGTCGAATCTCTCTCACCAAGTGGACCATCAAATGAACCATCATATCAAAAAATGATGGCGGGAAGAACATTTATAATTCACATAATATGATGGCAATTTCTTTTTCCATAGCTGGCAATTTTGCCGGGTCTATAACTTTGCTACATATAGCTTTGAACAAGAAACACAGTTTCGTTAATGTATGGCGGATATTCCTGGGAAAAATGCAACGTAAAGCAATTGGAATGAGATTTTGCATCAAAACATGATATTCATGTGATTTCTGACCTTTTAACTTCAAGTCGCTCATTGACACAAGGTTACTGATATTTGACGAATACCCCTCTGGAACCTTTACATCATTCAAGAAGTTGCAAAACTGATATCTCTCCTTCCTGGAAAGAGTGTAAGCAGCAGGAGGAAGAAAGGTTCGTTTTTCACCCTCCACTGGTGCCAACTCTTCTCGTATTCCCATCTCAACCATGTCAAACATAGCCTTAATATCATCTTTTTTTTTTGCCAGATGTATTTAGCAACATGCCGATAACACTGTCAAATACATTTTTTCAACATGCATAACATCAATAAAATGTCTTACATACCGACAATTCCAGTATTGTAATTCAAAAAAAACTGATCTTTTTTTCCAACCGATTTTCGTAAGTTTTTTCGAAGTCGGTTTACCAAAAGTAGTGTCCGCATTATTAACTTTCTCAAATAATTGAACGCATATTAGTGGATACGGTGTTGTACGTTCTTATGAACATCCATCGATTGATGTCTTCCAAGAACGGTACTTATGTTGTCGCGATATAAATCTGCGATGTCATAGAAACACGGTTTTCGATGAATGTTTCAACCTAATTGATTGTGTACCTTCTTCGCAAACAGGACAGCCTTGAGTTCCTTTAATGCTATATCCTGAAAAATTTCCATAAGCAGGGAAGTCATTTATCATCCAGTACAACATGACTCTCAATGTGAAATCTTCCTTTCTGTAAGCATCTTACAATGTAACACCTGAATCCCACAATAATTTCAAATCTTCGATCAATGGAGGGGGCAGAGGAAGCGGAGGAGGAGGAGGCAGTGGAAGAGGAGGAGGAGGCCGCGGTGGAGGAGGAGGAGGCCGCGGTGGAGGAGGAGGCACCGGCGGCAGCGCAGAGGTAGAGCGGAGGCAGGGCGGAGGTAGCAGAGGCAGCAGAGGAGGAGGATGAGGCCGGTGGAGGAGGAGGAGGAGGAGTAGGAGCAAAGGAGGAGGCAGTGGCTGCGTCGGAGGAGGCGGCGGCGGCGGCCGCAGAGGAACCGATGTGACCGCGGCGTGACTGCGGCGTGACCGCGGCGTGACCGCGGCGTGACCGCGGCATGACCACGGCGTGACCGCGGAGGAGGAGGCGGCCGCGGAGGCACCAGCGGCACCGGCGGAGGAGGAGGATGCATCGGCGGAGGAGGAGGAGGCCGCGGTGGAGGAGGAGGCACCGACGGCAGCGCAGAGGCAGGGCGGAGGTAGGGAGGAGGCAGTGGAGGCAGCGGAGGAGGAGGAGGATGAGGCCGGTGGAGGAGGAGGAGGAGGAGCAGGAGCATAGGAGGAGGAGGCGGCCGCAGAGGAGAAGGAGGAGGCGGCGGCCGTGGAGGCACCGGCGTGACTGCGGTGTGACCGTGGCATGACCGCGGCGTGACTGCGGAGGAGGAGGAGACGTGGAGGCACCGGCGGCACCAGTGGAGGAGGAGGAGGCATCGGCGGAGGAGGAGGAGGCCGCTGTGGAGGAGGAAGCACCGGAGGCACCGACGGTAGTGCGGAGGCAGGGCGGAGGCAGCGAAGGCGGTGGAGGAGGAGGAGGATGAGGCCGGTGGAGGGGAGGAGGAGCAGGAGCAGAGGAGGCGGCGGCGGCTGCGGCGGAGGCAGCGAAGGAGGAGGAGGAGGCCGCGGTGGAGGAGGAGGAGGCCGCGGTGGAGGAGGAGGATGAGGCCGATGGAGGAGGAGGAGGAGGAGTAGGAGTAGAGGAGGAGGAGGCGGTGACGGCGGAGGAGGAGGAGGCGGTGACTGTGGAGGCACCGTCGTGACCGCGTCGTGACCGCGGCGGGCCCGCGGCGTGACCACGGCTTGAACGCGGCGTGACGGCGGAGGAGGAGGAGGCCGCGGAGGCACCAGCGGCACCGACGGAGGAGGAGGAGGCATCGGCGGAGGCAGCAGAGGAGGAGGAGGATGAGGCCGGTGGATGAGGAGGAGGAGGAGCAGCAGCAGATGAGGAGGAGGCGACGGCCGCGGCGGAGGAGGAGGAGGCAGCGGCCGCAGAGGTCCCTACTCTAGGTGGATATATGTGGATACTTTCCTTGACTGGTCTCTGTATGAAAGAATTCTAAAAGGCTCCCTCACCTTCCAATGATATATTATTTCTAGAAAATTGTTTTGTGGGAGAAAGAATTAATCATATATAGTTGATGTCACTTTTAGATCATATGATTCCTTACTCATCAAGATAAATAGACAAGAACCAAAACCTAAGAGGCCTCAGGCCTATCCAAATCTCTAGAAGTAATGACTTCCCAGTGCTTATTGGAAAACTATGGAAGTGTCGACTTCCCACATGCACATCCCCCCTCCCCATATCTCCCCCAGCAGACTCCTGCACATCCCCCCTCCATCCAACCACTACACCCCCCCCCCCACTTGCACAACCCCCCTTCCCCACCCCCTCCTTCACACCCCCCACTTGTACACCCCCCAACCTCACCCACAAATAGAATCCCACCTACCTAGACCCCCCAACTAGAACACTCTCTTCCCCACCACCCACTTGAACAACCCCCCCTCCCACTTGCATATCCCACCCACCCCCACCTGCACAGCCCACCCCCACCCCCAACCTGTACACCCCCACCTCACACCCAATAAACCCCCCATTATACACCCCACCTACACATATTCACCCACTGGACATCTCCCCCACCTAAACACCCCCACCTAGACACCCCCCACCCACTACACCCCCGCAGCACCTGCACCCCCCACTTCAAATAAAATTGATTCACACAATTCATGATAGTTTAAATATAGAAAAAAAACAAAAAAACAATGAAAATTACAAATATTGGGCATATCATACCGCACAATGGAGGAGGAGGAGGCCGTGGAGGATGAGGAGTCCGCGGAGGCACCGGCGGAGGAGGAGGAGGCCGCGGTGGAGGAGGAGGCAGCGGTGGAGGAGGAGGCACCAGCGGCAGCGGCGCGGAGGTAGGGCTGAGGCAGGGAGGAGGCAGCAGAGGCACCAGATGAGGAGGAGGATGGGGCCGGTGGAGGTGGTGGAGGAGCAGAAGCAGAGGAGGAGGAGGCGGCGGCAGCGGCGCAGACGAGGGCTTCCGCAAGAGCTTGATTGTGTGCGGGGATGAGGAAGAGGTCCCGCGGGTTTTTAACAAATCCGATGGACCCATTATCAGTGCTAGTAAAAAGAGCTGATAAAGGGTGTATTTATCATCACTGAAATGAAAAGCGCTGATAAATACAACCTTTATCATCGCTTTGTTAGCGCTGATAAATAATCCCTTTATCAGCGCTAAAAACGCGCTGATAAAGGGGCGGGCCTTTATCAGCGCTAGTTTTAGTGCTGATAAAGGGGGCGCAGGCCTTGCCCAGTTTTGTGGTAGTGTGTGAATTATTATTCTTATATATATTCCTATATAAATGATTTTTTTGTGGATTTTTTATTATTTTAATTATGTTATTCTTAATTGGGATGTTGATTTCACTTTTCAAAAAGTTCATGATGCTAGGAAAATTTCAAAAAAACCTAATCAGATTTATATATTGGATCTAATTGAATTTAAAAATCAGTTAAAAGATGTTCTTAACAATGTTTCCTTCCAAAACTAAAACTTCACCTTGTGTTTCTTTTGTATTGTTTTTTAAAAATAAATATAGATCTATGATGAATTTCTTATTAAATAGAACTCAAAAAATATTAATATTAAGAAAGTGTATCCATTTATATATATCGATTAATTATTTTCTTATCTCCATGGGGCTCTATATTATACCAAGATTGACCTCTGATCACCTTGTCTAAAAGTTAAGTAAGAGGATGTTTTGAAGATAGTGTTTCATACTAGGTATAAAAATTATGAGTTTGTATTTAGGTATTTTTGGTTGATAAATGTTCTTGCTATATTTATGGATCATTTGAAAAGAGTTTTACAAGATTATTTGGATAAATTTTTCTTTTTATTATAAATGAAATTATGGGTTATTCTATAAATTATGAAGAAAATGAGAAGATTCAATGAATTATTATTCATAATTTAAAAGAAAACAAATCTATATTCAAATTATCAAAATTGAGATTTTTGGTCAAAATAGATTTCATTCATTAAGAATATTTGTTATAATGATGGAATAATTGTTGAACATTTGAAAAATAAAGTGGTGGAAAAATTCAATAAAACCTAAATATGTCACAGATATTAAACGTTATCAATATTAGCAGTATACTATTGATGGTTTATTGAAACCATTAATCAGTTTTTTTTTAATAACTAACCAATTTTAATCAAAATGGAATTAAACTAATTCGGGAAAAGAAATGCTATGAATGTTTTCATGAATTGAAAATATTATTTCTTAGTGTTAAAGTATTGTCCTTTCCATTTAAAAATGGGGAGTTTATTATTTATAGTGATTCTTATTTTATAGTTTTGGTTGTATCTTGATGTAAAAATATCGAGTTCTTGAATATGAATCATGCCATGTGAAACTTCATGAGTTGACTTACACAAAATATTATTTTTCGCATTAAACAGTTTTTTTCATTAAAAAAATAATGGAATGTTTCCTATGGGGTTTAATTTTAAATATATACATACCATAAATGTATGAAGTATATAATCTATGAAGAAGATTTTATCATGGGAAAATAAGATCATTAAAACTATTAAAGGATTATGATTTCATAATTCCTTATCATTCTAGTAAAACGAATAAGGAATATGATGATTTAAGTTAAAAGGATAATAAAACATTAATAATGTTAATTTTTTAGAATCATCCTTTAGTTAATGATTTAATTAATGTTTTACTTCAAAATTATATATGCAAAAACTCGTTCCCCTTTTGATCTGGTGTTAATATGGTAAAAGTTTTAAAATACAGTTAAACATGTTTAAATGGTATATCATTTCCTTCACTAACTAATTGAATTAATTTAGAAATATAAATTTCCTAAAATTAATGTCAAAAAAATGTATTATTATACTTGTAATGAGGTTATGTGTTTTGAGTGATTTTTAGTTAAAAAATTAATTACATAATGTAGATCATAAATCACCATTCTCTATTCATCATGGTAATACCAAGATGTATAATGAAATTTGGTAGAATTATTTGTGGGAAGGAATGAAGAAATATATTCTTGGTTTCACCATGAAATATTTTACTTGTTAATAGGTTATGGATGAATAGAAACTACAAAATGGGATGCAAAATTTATTTTTAGTTCAAGAATATATATTTTAGAATATATCCACGAATTTCATTGGGTGATTACCAAATACATCTTGATACAATAATTTGATTTAAATAATTATTGGCTATTCAAAATAATCTATCCATTTTATTCATACTCATTATAGAATATATTTGGAACAAATTTTTATACATTATCATTAATACATAGTTAAATTACATGGAGTAACTATCCCTATTACATTTTATCGTGATCCTAGATGTACATCAAATTTTTTAAAAGGACAAGAAATGTTTCTTGGTACTGAGCTAAATTTTACTACAATATTTCTTTCTCAATCAAATGGATATTCCCAAAAATTATTCAGATATTAGAGGATATGATTTTGGATTTCTTTATGATTTTCCAAAGTTTTTGTGATCAATATATTCATTGGTGTAATTTTCTTAAAATAATAGTTCTCATTATAATATACAAATGACTCTATTTGAGGAATTATATGGAAATAAAAAAAACTCTAGCATATTGGTATGAAGTCAGTGAGAGACAGATATTTGGAAAATAATTGGAATTTGAGATGGTTAAGAATATAATGTTAATTCAACACCATATGAGAGTAGTTCAGTGTATAAAGAATACATGTGTAGAAAACGAGAGGAAAGATATACCATTTGAGGTTGAAGATCATGCATTTTTTAATGTATATCTATGGGAAATTATTTTCTATTTTGGAAGGAATGGAAAATGAATTCTGTAGTTTTTTTCTCAATATAAAATTTTTATTGAATTTTTTATTCGTTTCAATCTAAGTAGTGTTTTCATCGAGTTTATCTTTGGTAAATTATGTATTTCATGTTTCAATGTGGGTAATATATATAAATAATGAATCACATATTTTGATCATTGAATTAGAATATTTTGAAGATAAAATTTCTTTTGAGGAAATTGTTATTCAGAGGGAAGGTACTATGAAATATGTTGATTCACCAGGTTAGTGTTTTATGTAAGAGCTATATGATGGAGTAAGAAATATGAGAATAAGAAAAATCTATGAGGAAAAAATACATTGACTTGGTCATGTAATGAAAAACAATTATGAGGATGAAATTTCATTAGGGGTGGAATAATATTAATATACATTTAATGTTAATAAAAAATATTTTGTTTAAATTAATATAAATGATTATACATTTTGGAGTCATATTCAATATAGAAATTTTAAGTAATAATTAAATTGATGAAGAAAATGTTTTATTCAATTTTAATTTTTTACCATGAATTATATAATATCATTTAATATTAAATTTATAAATATAATTTTGTAAAATAAAATTCAATTTTAATCTCATTATATGAAATATATTTCTAGGTGAAATTTTGGTATTTTTTTGAAAGGATGACTTTTTAAAGAATACTGAAAAGTGCATATTTTTATTAAATCTGTCATTTATTTTCAGTTATTTACAAAATCCAAATTTATTTCATAGATTCCTAAATTAAAATTATCCCCTTCGATTAAAAATAGTTTAATTAATTCCATAGTAATTATAATTATAGTTTATTTTGGAATAAAATAAATTTTTTTCTTAAAAAGTAAATAATCTAATAAATTATTTTTTGTTCTGTTTTGCATGATTATATTAAACTTCATTCCATCCACTTCAACAAATTTAATATTTAAAAATGTTTTTTTATTTTTAATTAAGAGGTGAAATTTTAGTAATGATTTATATTTCATTTTAAGTCATAATACATAATAATCATGGTTACAATTAGTTACCATGGTAAAGGGTAAGACATGTTTATTAAGGTATAAACTAAGGGATGAAATTAAAAAATATTACCTTAGTTCTTACCGTATGAGATTATTTCAACCCCAATCACCTTGATTTAGAAATTTAATTTTTTCAGTGAAACTTTATCATAACAATGTAGTAATATTATTTTAAAACATTGTATAATTACAATAGTGAAACTACCCTAACTGAAAAAAAGGGTCCTCCTATCCTCACTCATTCCAAAATATTTAGATCATTACCTAAACCATGATATTCTAGAATCCCTTCCCAATGTTATTACCCACATCCTATAGGTTCTTATATCTCATCAATACAACCCTATAATGCATAATGTGTATGAAAAAGGAATACTTCCACAGAATATGTATCACTATGTACTGAGTTATTTCATGTTCCTTTTCTGCTCCACCTACTTAGAACATATCATAAACATGATTATATTTTATAATTAATATATATGATATATTTTAAATTTATTATGTTTATAATATGACCCTTTTTATCCACCTTTCATTTTATAGGAAATGAAAATATCATTTGTGCTTACGTGTGGACCATCACCACCATGAAGTGATGTGTTTATTTTTCCATCGCCATCTAACAAAACTGGTTATCATAATGGAATAAATGAATGTATAATATTATAATTATTTTATTATTATTTTTTATATATAATATTTTTCTTACCAACATTCCTTTTTTGTTCATTAGAAAATGATAATATCTCTTGTGTGTACATGTCGACCAGCACACCCATGGAACGATGTGATTCATTATTAATTTATTCCATAAAATAAAAATCACAAGTAAGTATCTAATGTATAAATATGAATTTTATTAAATTTTATTTATTATAATAAATTAAAATATTGTTTCCTTTATATATTTTAAACAATATAGAAAAATGAAAAAGTCATTCATGTATAATAACAAACTATCGTATCAAGGAAATCATGTGCTTAATTTTTAACTACCTCCTTACATGGATGGTTATAAAATTGTTTTTAATGTTTAAAAATAATAATTATATCATGGTCAATATTACAGATATAATTGATTCATGACCCTTTTGACCATGATGAACTCACTAGTGTTATTTTTAAGTTATAAACCGAATTGCCCTAAATGTTTCCAATGTGATCTTAACCGATTTAGTAATTATATAAAAATTGGTAATAAATTAAATAAAAGGGATTATTTATCTGGTCAGAGGTCATAACGACCCTCAAAATTAGATTTAATAACCTACATTAGGACAATTTTGCAGGGTTGATCCAGAAAGAAGGTTGGTGAGTGAATTATAAGGTTTTAAACAAAATAAACTCCACTGTTGTTAGCAGTGGAGGGAGTGAACATCTTCTTAATTTTTATTATTTTTATTTTTTAATGATGTAGTGAAAAAAGATGAGGTCACAAGATTTTTTCACAATGTAAATAAATCTTATAATACAAAGCTGGAAACAAAATTAAGAAATATAGCAAACTAATATTAAGTAGCAAAGACAAAGGAGCTAAGATCAACAATTTTCTCAGGAATTCAAAACTTGAAGGTTAAAAAGA
This sequence comes from Viscum album, assembly GCA_963277665.1. NCBI lineage: Eukaryota > Viridiplantae > Streptophyta > Magnoliopsida > Santalales > Viscaceae > Viscum > Viscum album. Next base: position 304,784,948 of record OY728144.1, read on the forward strand.
TAACTCTCCACTGAATGTAACTGAATTACACCATATAAATTGGTTGATATATCTTCCTCTCCAGAATACACATCAAACAGAGGTATTAATTTTAGGGTTCTCCACTCTAAAGATCATTGTCTGTTAAACATCTGAAACCGAATTCAGGTGAAATTAAACTCTCCACAAAACTCCATCTATAATGACAGTAACTTTTCATCAAAATGATTATCAAGTTCAATATCTCCAATTTATGTTACAAACTACGAAATTTTTTACAGAAAGGAGTGAACAATTTAATTTAACTTCAAAACTGATCTCACCGATTTATTTTGATGTCAATCAAAGGGGAAGTAAAAATATTAACGAGTAAACCAATAAATCATAAAGCTCCAAAGATTGAAAATAATCTTATGTTCAAAATGAAATATAGAATTGAATACAGATAAAAATAGAGTCCAAGGATTAAATAAAGTAGGGGGAAGAACTCCCTATGTAATGCTCTTCCTTTGGGCTCCTTGGTTTCCATCTTAACACCAGTGCTGCTCCTCAGAGTCTGCACTCAGATGGATGCGATCATGGAATGAGTTAGCCTCTCTAATCTACTCTCCAAAAGATCATCTCTTAAAAATGAGTATCGCCCATAATATTATGTTGTTACTCTTCTTTTAATTCTATTGTCTTCTAATGCACGTCACCGAATGTTTGTCACCGACTTTAAATTCCCTTCTCATGTGCACCACAAACGTGCGTTTTTTTGTGGCTCACACGTCACATTAGTTTTTCTCATGTAACTAACTCCCACAGAGTTAGTTGTGTCCATCTGGCCAGGATAAAATCTCCTGTATGAACTTTTATAAAATAAAACACACAAAATAGTTAAAAACATGAACTAAATAAATAAATATTTATTATCAAAGTCATCATTTTATTAAAAACCTTACAAAATTTAATAATGTTATTATTTATTACGTTATTTATATATTTTATTATTATTAATTTAAATTAAAATTATAAAAATTATTAATACTTTGAAAATAAATTTTTACTAATTTAAATTAAATAGTTAACTTTAATACAAATTATTATTAACTATTTATTTACAAGTTTTATTATAGTCATTTAATAAGAAAAAAATTATAATTAATTTATTCTAATAAAATTTAATAAGTTTAACTAATTGATTTAGTTTAGTTAATGTTTTTTAATTGTAATTAAATATAAATATTCTGCATTAAAAAACTAATTCTTATTAAAATTTTATAATTATCATTTAATATTTCAGTTTTAAATTTTGATTAGTTTTTTTAACTTCCTTATTCAACCCCGAAAATCTACACAAATAGGGGGAGGGTCTCTAGCTTCTTCGAGAAGCTTTCAATGCAGTCAACAAGTGGTGGGATCCTGCTCACCCAATGCAATATCATGGGGTATGTTCTTCTTCTCCATCGACTTCCCAAAATAGCTCCACTATAGCAACATCCTCCCAGCACAACGACGATATTGATTTCAGCAAGTGGTGACCCTCCTCTGACCACCTACAGTGATGATATAAAAAAAATGTTTTCTCAATGAAACATCACAAAAGCGACAGAATATTCTTCTAGTGGAGCAAGATCCTCCTCACGGCGACTGGTATTGAAGACTCTTCCGGGCGCAAAGAGATCCCCATTGTGAGGGTTGGGTTAATTCAGTCTAATTTTCTCCAGGCGGTCGGTTCCAGAAAGTGGTGACACACACTTCCAATCGTAGTAGTTTGATTCCACAGTGGAGGCTTCGATTTGGATTCTATGGTTGAATCTTTTTTTGGTTTTGAATCTGAATTTAGAATGTTTTTATTAATTGGGTCATGTTTGGAGACTTGGTGCGTGTCAAAAATGCTGAAGGGTTATGGTGAAATATTTGGGATGCGGCATTGGATAAATGGATTGAAACGATGGTGGAAGGAACAATAGATGTAGAGAAGATGTGGTGGAAAGAGTTGCGGTATTGAGGCGACTTTCTACGGAACTGGTTTGTGAAGGAAGATGAGAAATGGTGGAATCTGTGTCTGAAGATGTGAGACCAATAGCTGTATCGGTAGCGGGCAGAGGATCGGATCAGCATCATGGAAATGATGCAAGGGAGACCATCGGTAGCAGGAAAGAGGACGCTAAAGAGGAGAAACCGATTTAAGGAAAGCAGTTTCTAAGACATCAAGAGAACTATGTGTTAAATAGAACGGTGAGTGAGGGTTGGATCGATGAGTCATGACTCACTAATAGAAAAATGGTAGCATAGAAGAAACGATGTGAGAATATGTCGGTGTAAAGAAAAGTGGATAGCATGGGAGGATGAGATGTTATCGGTCTCAGAGATAGGAAGAAGGGTGGAGGGTGAGAAATTAATGAACTATCAGTGAGTGTGTGAAGACTATCAGCATGAGGAAAATAATCAGTGAGTCACTAACTAACTAATAGAAGAAATAGAAGGAGGGGGTATATGAGACAGATCCGGAATTGGGGTATCGGTGTCATAATGCATTGGTGACACTATTAGTTAAAACAATTATTGGTGAGTGCATGAGACACCGATAAAAGAAGAAAAATAATTGTGCGTCGTGACAAATAATAACACACTGATAGAATAAAAATCAAAAAACGAGTCACTGATGATTAAAATGATAATTACCAATCGGCACGACGTGAAACTGATGATGATTTGGGATATCGGTGAGTCATTAACTCACCGATAGTTGAAAATAAAATCATAACTCACCAATGAAATGAGGGACTGAAACTGTTACAAAGTGATCAGTGAGTCATGAATCACAAATAGTTATAATAAAACATCAGTTTGAAAGGGGATCAGTGAGTCGCAACATCAGTGTTACGCAACATCAGTGTGTCGACTAACCGATAGAACAAATTAAAATGCTAATAATACAAAATAATTTAAAACAATAATAAAATGAATAAAACGAAAATTAATTTATGAATAAAGAAAAATTAACTAATTTTTTAAAGACTAATTAATTAAGTATAACTAAAATCTGACTAAATTATTTAATAGACTATAAATTAAAGTAACATAATTATTATCAAAGAACATAAATATTAAGATTAGTTAATATATATATAAATAAATGAAAAATATATACAAAATAACTAACTTAAAAAAAAAATAAATAATTAAAATTATCTAAAGATTTTGAACAACTAATATAATTAGTTTAAAGACAAAATGAAAATATAAAATTAAGAACGTGTTATATTATTAAACATTTACTTAAATTGTTAACTTATTTATTAAATAGGATAATAAGTCTAGTTAATAAATAACGTTAATTTATTTTATTAAATCTAAATTATAGAGTAATGTTTTATATTTATAACTAATTTAGATTAATGAAAATAACAAAATAACGATTGATTAAATAATAAATATTTAAAAATTATTAAAAATTTTACCAGATTAAGATTATTAATCTCTAAAGTAATTTAATAAAATTATAATATTTCAAATGACTAAATAAAAATACTAAAACACATATCTGATTATAAAAAAAGGATTAATTTAGATATTAGGTGTTAAAAATAGAAAAGTGACATTATTTATTAAAAAGTGTAAAAATAAGTAATTAATTTGTTAAAAATTAAATTAAAGATGTGGGAAAACTTTGTAAAAATAGAGCTACATCAAATTCCCTCACAGTTAAGAATTGTTTGTCCTAAAAAATTCCCATGTTTTGTCATATTTGAAAAATAGAAACATATCCAGCCATTTCAAAATAGAGGACTGCAAATTGATTTAGGTTTAAGAAAAGAAATCTTCAAATCAAGTCTTTCCTAGATAAAATACTCAATTGTAATTACGAAAGCATAGACCATCCATCAATGAAGATGTCATGCCTCATATGTGAACCTACTTAATGATTTATTTCAATATAGGATAATATTATAAAACCAAAAATGACAAGGGGTAAAATATAAATGGAATTATGATCTTAAACGAGGAACATTGTACTTTGATTTTTCACCTAGGTTAAAAAAATAAACATATTTTTTTTGAATCACCTTATTGATACAACCTAAATGATTTCAATATAAATCAATTTTCCCCTTATTAATCTGTATTCTATCATTCCCCTCACCTTAATGAACTCTTTTTTGACCCTAGACACTTTTTAAAAATTTTCCCAAGCCATGTATCATGTATTATGCACTGTGAAATCCACTTATTCATGGAGTACAGAGGGCTTATAGTAAACAAAAATGCACCCAGCATCTAAGGTCTCAAACATTTACCATGCAATCCCGTATGCTCAAATTAATTCAGTTTCAAAAGTATTATATAAAAAATCATTTATATTGTCACACTAAGGTAATTACTTAAATAATTAATAGAAAAAAATGAATCCCTGGGATCAAGATCAAACTTCCAGTTCCATGGGCTACGATCATAATTCCACTAACAGGTTACCCATATCACTCTAAAAAAATAGACCCTAAACCATATTTCCATAAAACCACTAAGAAAGACCACCCAATAATTATCCATCTTCAATAATTTCAGACTCAAATAAATACTTAAGTACCAAAGAAAAACTGCCCATAGGCAAGAATCGTTTGAAAAACAGTGAACACCTATAATTATGAGAGATTTTTAAAAACTTTTAACCATTTTAACAAGAAGATTTAAGTTGCAGTGGGAATTGATGGGCTTTCAATTAAGCATAGTTAATCATAGTAATGAATTTTCCCCCTCCCCCACACTTAAAATCCATCTTTGTCCCCAAAGATGACTTCCAAATTGAAGAAGAACAAATAAACAATTAAAGGTTCAAAATAGATTTTCAATAGAGCAGATAGATGACATGTATAAAGGGTATATTTGAAGGTCAAAAATGATTGTTTTCCACAAATAATTATCTTACAATAGGTTCACAAGAAATTACATGAATTAATATTTATTTCCAATGAATAATTTTTCAATACAACTCAAAAGTAATATGTGATGTGTAAGTGCGCTATTAATTGGGGTGAAAGAAAGTATTGGAAAATTAATCCAGTTGGGTATTCAACACAGTGGACAAAGTTCAAGCTAAGAACCCCAACCCAATGTAGATTCAAAAGAACATCAACATACACCCCCCACACTTACTTTAAAGTAGTGAGTGGTTTTAAAAACAATGAAATTCGGTTTTCAGTATTGAAGTACATACACAATTTTTTTTATTTACTCAGTTACATACAACAAACTTTGAATCCAAAACAAGTAGAATTTTATCCATATATAGATTTTTCGTAAAATTTCTATAGCAAGACATGCTGAAAAATTATCTAATTCATGTAGAATTTTCATAAAACAATAGAACACCTAGACAACATAATTGTTTTTTTGAAAGCATTAAGGAGTAGAAAAATGAAACAAAATTTAACATTAAGGTACTTCCCCGATTTAATTTTTTTTAAATCAATATTCCAACAGGGGAATTCAACTCCACCATGAAACCAAAGCAACATCCTAAAAATTAGAGCATAAAACCCAAGTATAGATAACCAGCAAAGACAGAACAAATATAAGAAGAAGCACAAAAGTACTTTATTCAACACAAAAAACAATATAGAAACAAAAGTAAACATAAAAGAATAACTATTTGTTGACTCCCTTGCAAAACTGAGTTTAAAGTCTTCAGTTAGACATTATTTAATTGCAATTTTTTTCATTTATTATCAAAAAAATATGGGTTGCCTCCCGAGTTGCACTAGATTTATAGTCCCCAACTGGACTCACCTAACAACTAACTGAAGTCACTAGGTGGATGTGGTTTCCTTAATAGGAACCACCACATATGTTTGGCCCATTTTTTTAATAGAAAATGAAATTTGTGGGCACCAAAACATAATTCGATTAAAACCAATTTCACATTAGCTTCATAAATCCCTAAAAACACCCATTATCAGTTATGGACATGGTTCTCTCAACTTCCATAATTGTTTCATATTTGAAAATATCAACATTTTTAAGAAGTGGAAGAAATGTATTAGGTTCTCTAAAGGGTATGACAATGTCCTCACATCTATCTTCTTCAACTTAAACACTAACATATTCACATTAAAGGGTGAAAATGGGTAAATTATGATTAACAGGTTCCAAAGGAGATTCAATAGAATGTGAAAGAGAATTATGAAAATTCTAACTCAATTGTGATTCCCCCAATAGACTACTAAAAGTATCACAAGAAGGCTCAACACCATTTATAGTTCAGGATGGAAGTGTAGACAAGGAAGATAATTTACTTGACTAGTAACATAATCATGTTTAATGATATTGTAAATCTCTTCCAAAAGTTCCTCATCAGTGAATGAACACTCCAAATATACTGCTTATAAAAAATAAATTCTACCTAATTCAAGTTTGTGCCCAACCTCTTTCTCATGTTCAAATTCAAAAGGCTCAATTCCAAAAACAAGGTATGTAGTGTGTTCCAAAAAAATTCAAATCAGGGGTAGTAATGTTTAATTCAGCATCAATAAATTCAATTCTTAGATTGTTCAAATTTAAACATTTACCCACATGTATAACATAACAGTTTTCAATTTCAGTACACTCAGTTTCAATCTAACAATCAATATAAGAATAAGGAGATAAAATCTCATCATATATTATTTCTTCAAACATCATTCCCTCATCCTCTAAATCATCCAATATCATTTCATAAATATATGGGTTTGGAGTTTTAAAACATGGAAGAGATGTTTTCAATTGAGGTTCAAAAATTTCAGATTCTGTATTTTCCAACTTAAGGTTCTCGTCCAGATTATACCCAATATCAAGTTCAAAATCATTGTTCGCATATTCAGAAAAGATAGGTGATGAGTTTTTAACATTTAAATTTTCATTCTTAAATATCTCTATTACACAGGTGACTTCCTTTTGAAAAATCCTAAAACAGTAATTTTTCTCAAGTGTAGGAATTATGAAGAGAACTAGGAATTTCTTTTCAATCTATTTCAATTCATCCACAAAATTTTATAACTCAACATAATTAAAATTCATTTGGAAATATTGAATGTTATTCTATTGATTCAGTGAGCTGGTTATTTCTATATTTAGTTCAACAGAATCAGAATTTTCAAAGTGAACGTTTTGTTTCCCAGTTTCACAGTCACTTTCTTCTTCAATTTGATTTTCAAATCATTATAAATATATTTTTTTTTCATTTTCTTCGAATTTATCTTGTTCTTTAACCCTTTTTTGTAAATCTAAGAGCATGTTTTCTAATATTTTCTTTCTCTTATCTTCCTCTTGAGTGCATATAATTTGAATTTCATGGGTTTTATTAAACCAAGAGTTCCAAAAATCCTCCCCAGTATCCAATTAGGTTTTAATAAATTCAAATTTATCTTGGAATTCAGCATTAGATTAAATTTTTTCATCTTCATGAATGAAAGAAATATTTTGTGGCTGATTAGATATACTTTGATAGGCAGTGTGTCCCGAATAGTCACAACATACACAATGAGGCCCAAATTGATTCCAGTTCTCATGAAAATCCATTTTATTTAGTAGAAGAGATTAAACACACAACAACTCACAATGAAGTATATTTTTAATGTTAAAAAAACAATAATGAAGCTCACAGTTTTTTTAGCAGTTTTTTTAAACGTTTTTTCATTGGGTTTTTTTGTTTTTATTGAATTTTTTTTTTACTTTTTATTATAACCTTAGACTCTCAGTGAATGCATTCCCCGACAATGGCTCCAAATTTTTATGTGGTCGAAGGTTGTCACGAACCTCAAAATTAAATTTAAAAACCTATACTAGCACAGTGGTACAGGGTGGATCCACCGAGAAGGAAGGTGAGTGAATTCTAAGGTTTTAAACAAAATAAACTCAACTTTTATCAGAAGTGGAGGGAGTGAACATCTTCTTACTTTTTTTATTTTTTTATTTTTTAATGATGTCGTGAAACAAGATGAGGTAACGAGATTATTTTTACAAAATAAATAATTCTTATACTATAAAGATGAGAAAAAAACTAATGAAATATAGAAAATTAACATTAAACAACAAAGAAAATGGATCTATGATCAATAATTTTCTTAGAAATTACAAACATGATGGTTAAAAGGATAACTCTCCACTAAATTTAATTAAATCACACCTTAGAAATTAGTTGATATATCTTCCTTTCTAGAAGATACATCAAACAGATTTATGAATTTTAGAGTTCGCCACTTTATAGATCATCATCTGTTAAAAATTTGAAAAAGAATACAATAGAAATTAAATGCGCTATAAAACACCAACTGTAATGACTTTAACGCTTAAACAAACTGATTATCAAGTTTAGTATCTCCAATTAATCTTGAAACTATGAAATTCTTTACAGAAAGGTGTGAACAATTTATTTTAACATCATAACTAATCTCACCGATTAATTCTGATGCCAATCAAAGAGGAAGTGAAAAAATTAATGGATAAACCAAAAAATATTAAAGCTCCCAAGATAGAAAATAAACTTATGTTCATAATGAAATATAGAATTGAAAAAATGATAATTGAGTAAAAGTATTAAAGAAAAGAGGAGGAAGAACTCCCTAGGTGATGCTCTGTCTTCAGGTTCCTTAATCTCCAGCTTGACTCTGGTGCTGCTCCATGGAGTCTGATCTCAGATGGATGTGATTGTGGAATGACTCACAGTCTGTAATCTACACTCCAAAAGGTTGTCTCTTAAAAAAGATTCCCTCTATAACATTCTACATCTACTTATATTTTAATTACACAATCATCACCTCCATGTCACCGCACGTTTGTCTCCAACTTTAAATACCCTTCTCATTTGCACCGCACATGTGCATTTTTTTCGCGACAAACACGTCATGTTAGTTTTTCTCCTGTAATTAACTCTCATTGAGTTAGTTGCATGCACCTGGATAATATAAAGTCTCCTAAATGAACCTTCATAAAATAAAACACACAAAATAGTTAAAAACACAAAGAAAATAAATAAATATTTATAATCAAAGTCATAATTTTATTAAAAACCATACAAGATTTAATAATGTCATTATTTATTAATTTATTTATTTATTTTAATACTATTAATGTTAATTAAAATTATTTAAATTTATTATTATTTTTAAAACCACTTTTTATTAATTTAAATTAATTAGTTATGTTTATCACAAATTATTACTAATTATTTATTTACATGTTTTATTATAGTAATTTATTAAGAAAAATAAAATTATAATTAATTTATTCTAAAAAATTAATATGTTTAACTAATTGATTTAGTTATATTAAAGTTTTATTAATGTTAAATAAATATAAATATTCTATATTAAAAATCATATATTTATAAAATGTTTATAATTATCATTTTAATATATCAAATTTAAAATTAGTTTAGTTTTTTTAACTTCTTCCCCCCTCCCAAAATCAGAACAAATAGGGGGAGGGTCTCCAGCTTCTTCAAGAAGCTTCCAAGGAGGTCCATGGGTGGTTGGATCCTCCCCACATGGTGCAGCGGCATGGGGTATGTTCTTCTTCTCTATCGGCTTCCTGAAACAGCTCCACTGGGGCATAATCCTCCCAGCACGGTGCCGATCTAGATTTCAGCAAGTGGTGGCCCTCCTCCAACCACCTACAGTGATGATAGTAATAAAATTCTTCTCAATGACACATCACAACAGCGATAGAGGATTCATCCAGTATCTCAAGCTCCTCCTTGCGGTGATTGGTGTGGAATACTCTTCCGGGTGCAAGGAGATCCCTACAGTGAGGGGATGGTTACTTCGGTCTCATTTTCTCCAGGCCGCAGGTTCTAGAAAGCAGTGACACACACATCCATTTGTAGAAGCATGATTCCATAGAGGCAGCTTCAATTTTGATTCTATGGTTGAACCTTTGGTTGGTTTTGAATATGATTTTAGAATGTTTTTTTAAATAGGGTATTATTTGGAGATCTAGTACGTGTCAAAAATGATTAGGGGTTGTGGTAAAATATTTGGGAAGCGATGTTGGAAATAAGAATTCAAATGATTGTGGAAGGAAGAATAGCTGTAGAGAAGATGTGGTGGAAAGAGTTGTGTTATTGAGAATACTTTATGTTGAATCGATTCGTGAAGTATGATGAGAAATAGTGGAATCAGGTTGCTGATGTGATACTAATAATCATATCGGTAGCGGGTAGAAGATCAGATTAGCAACATAGAAATAAAGTAGGGGAGACCATCGGTATTAGGAAAGAAGGCACTAAAGAAGAGAAATTGATTCAAGGTAGGGAATCAGTGATACATCAAGAGATAGATGGGGAAAATATAACGGTGAGTGAGGGTTGGATCGGGGAGTCATGAATCCCCCATAGAAGAATGATATCAGAGGAGAAACGGCGTGAGAATGTGTCAGTGTGATAAAAAGTGGAGAGAAGGGGAGGTTGGGATGTTGTCGGTCTCATAGATAGGAAGAAGCGTGGATGGTGAAAAATTAATGAACTAACTGTGGGTACATGAAGACTATCGGTAGGAGGCAAATAATCAGTGAGTCATTGACTCACCGATAGAGAAATGGTAGGAGGGGGTATATGAGACTAATTGAGAATTGGGGTATCGGTGTCTCAAGGAATCGGTGATACCATTAGTTAAAAAATTTATCGGTGAGTACATGACACACTAATAAAAGAAGAAAAAGAATGATGCATCAAGATAAATAATAAGACACCGATAGAAGAAAAATAAAAAAAGAGTCACTGATAATTAAAATGATAATAAAAAATTGGCATAACATGAAACTGATGATGATTTTGGATATCGATGAGTCATTGACTCCCCAATAGTTGAAAATAAAATCATAACTCACCGATGAAATGAGAGGCTAAAACTGATGCAAAGTGATCGGTGAGTCATGACTCACCGATAGTTATATAAAAAACATTGGTGTGATAAGGGATCAGTGAGTCGCAACATCGGTGTGACACGATAGTGGGGCGTCGACTCACTAATAGAAAAAATTGAAACATTAACAATAAAAAATAATTTAAAACAATAATAAAATGAATAAAATGTTAATTTATTAAAGAAAAAAAATTAACAACTTTTTTAAAGACTAATTAATTAACAGTAAATAACATATGACTAAATTATTTAATAGAATATAAATAAAAGTAACAGAATTATTATCAAAGATAATAAATATTAAGATTAGTTAACTATGTGTCTAAATAAATGAAAAACACATACTAAATAACTACCTGCATAAAAAAATTAATATAATTAAAATTATCTAAATATTTTTAACGACTAATTTAATTTGTTAAACGACAAAATGAAAACATAAAATTAAGAACACATTATTTTGTTAAACTTTTACTATAATTTATAACTTATCTATTAAAGAGAATAATTAGACTAGTTATTAAATAATGTTAATTTATTTTAATAAATATAAATTAAAGAAAAAAGTTTTAAATTAAAAACTCAATTATATTAATGAAAATAACAAAAGAATGATTGATCAAATAATAAACATTTAAAAATTTAAAAATGATAACCAGTTTAAGATTATTAATCTATAAAGTAATTTAATTAAATTAGAATTTTTAAAATGACTTAACAAAAAGACTAAAAACACATATTTAATTACAAAAATTATTAATTTATATATTAACTGTTAAGAATAAAAATGTGCCATTATTTATTAAAAAGTGTAAAAAAGGAAATTAATTAGTAAAAAATTAAATAAAAAAGTATCAAAACTACGTAAAAATATACCAAAATCAATGATCAAAAGTGATTAAACTTGAAAATGGTTCTTAAGGAATTATAAAATTAATATATTTTATTAATAATGATATTAAATGATGTATGTAGCTAGTTTGGAGATGAGGTAATGGGTTTTTCTCTAAAAGATAGATTTAAATGTAATAAATTTTTTCTTCCATGTCCAAGTTATCTAAATTTTTTTGTATGTTTTGTATAATCATAAATAATTGATAAATTTATTCCAATAAACGTTAAATTTCTTTAAAAGTGTTTAAAAAGAATATTTACAAATGTTTTATGTATGGGTTACTTTTCAGCCTTTTTTCACCTAAGTGAAAAATAATGTTATTTTAACATTGACCAGATAACCACATTTTCTTACCATTATAGTTATTATTAGTTAAAAATTCTAATATAAAAGTATCAATGGTTTTTCACTGAATATAATATTCTTATTGTTCAGAAAAGCTTTAGATTATAATTTTTTAACATGTAAAGGATATTTCCAATGATTTTTTAAGATAATTGATATTAGATTTCTTATGGGAACTAATGAAAAATTAAATTGGGTTTATAATTTATACAAAAGAATTTATGTTTCCTTATCATTATTTTATTATTTATAATTTATATGATAATAGGTGAACTTAATATAGCACAAATAATTGTTGAACCGAATATAGCTTTCAATTGCATTGGGTAATGATGATAACGCTAAAAGGAAATAAGTTCCTCCAAATATATATATTAGAATTAATCAGGCTTTTTTTCCATTATAGGTATTTTTATATGGTTGATTTTGTGGATAATTTCCCAAGATAACTTTATGGGTTTTCATTTCTTCTTATGGATTATAAAAGATATATCTATATTTCATAAGGTAAGATAATGAAATCACGATTAAATGAATGTTTATAAGACTCTAAAGGTGAATAGTTTATTTTTATAATTTTTCGTTTTCTCCCAAGTATCATTAATGATTATTATATTTCCCTTATGATTTATTTTAATGATTTTCTATATTTTTTTGGATTTCCATATGATTTCATGAGTTTTTAGTGATTATTTTGATATTATTAATTATTATGAAAAATGAAATTTTTATTATGGGTTTTCTTTAATTTTCAAAAGGTCTAATTGATTTTTTTTCTTTTTATATCCCTTGATAATTTTTTTTTCTCATCACAAATTTTATAAAAAAAAATTCACAAGGCTTAATGATATATATGAATTATAGAAATTCAAATAATGACACATAATAAATGAATAAAAAGTATATTGAATGGAATTGTAGTGAAAATATAGAAATCCTCATTTTGAAAAAAATTTATACTGTTTGGAAATATATACTACATTAGATAATGATCTTCTTAATTATCTAAAAATCTAAAAATAATTTTTTTTGAATGTTATAATGTGAAACCTGTGTTATGAATTATGTTGTTATTGATTAATCATAATACATGGTTTTATAGTTTTATCATATAAATTTTTTAGATAATTGTAATAGTGTGGATGATGTTAGAAGAAACTGTTATGATTTTCAAATTTGTGGATTTGTTATCATGAGATAATTTATGATGATTTACATATTTAATCATTTAATACATTTATATTCAGAATGGTTTTTGAAAGACGAAATATGACTAATGATGTCAGAAGTCAAAAAGAGAATGAAGTCACTATGAATCAGTATACTATAATTTTTAGAGCTAGTAAATATAATTTTATGGATATGTTTACTCAATTAACATTGTCTATAAAGGGTGGATAAATGAATGAGTGAAACAAAATTTTTTTGTAGTGGAATAGTTCTATTGTGTAACTTTCCCTGAAATAAAATCTTCTGGATTTTATTGGATCATTATACCATGTGGTAGATGAATGATAAGTCAATTAATATAAGGATTATTCAATGTTTTTATGTTTATATTATTAAAAGGTAACAATCTTAATTTATCAGTTTGAAGGTGAATATTGTTACTGGTGGTTTCTGATTAATAAATCCAAGGAGAAATATTATATTAATATAATGTAGTGGATAATATTAAATGATATTTTACTAAATTTTTCAACATAGAATTGGATGAAATTTATTATAATTATATCAAAATAAGGAGTAATAAATTATTTTCTAGAATTAAAAATCAACTAGATTTTCCAGGTATGTGTTAAATTTTATTTTGTACCGTGATAAGAAGTCATCTAAGTGGGGAGAAATGGGGAATAATTAATTAAATTAATCAAAAGGTAAGAAAAAATATTTCACCTTATGATAAAAATGGTAAAAATATTTCTAGTGAATGTATTATATGATTTGGAAAGTGTTACCAGTGTGGTTTTATGAGAGATCTGACTTATTTTATTAATGAAAGGTGAAATGGTAGTTGTGAAACCAATTATTATAATACAATAGTAAATATTTTTGTTGTAATGATATGTGACATTGTGAAAGTTTCTGTTTGAAGAAAAAAATAAAATACATTGGTCATCATGCTCATAAGTAGAAGGGTATGGAAATATCATTTTCTACTACCATGATAAATATTATTCTATTCACTAGAGTAGTATCAGTTATATAGTATTTTTCCAGTTAATACATGTATATTGTTTGATTTCGGTCCTAAAAATTCATTTTATTATAGTACATTTTCTAGTAAAATGGAATTACCCCCTAAAAAAACTATGCAACAAATTTGTGTAAAATTTCCATCAAGATGTATTATAGAAAAAAAATTATTTATGTTAACATTTCTATCATTATAAGTGGAATCACTTTTTCAACATATCATATTATTTCACCATTATTTTTTTGATGTTATTATTGGTATATATTTGTTATAAGTAATTAATTATAGGAGAGGTTATAGAGAAAAATATTTAATAATTAATCCTTAGATTGAGTTTCAATTTATATTTCAAAATGAGTTTATACCATTGAAAATATATCAAAAATATGAGAAATTGTTTAATGATGGGGGTGAAAATAATTATAGACATATCATTTTAATAAATGGAATTATTCAACATAGTTATGTACCTGTGGTAAATGAATTTTTTGATTCCTTTCTTGATTATTTTATTATTTTTATTCCTTACCAAGTAGATGAAATTACTATCCACTATGTTCTCGATGCTGAAGGATTTCAAAATCCCCTTATCAAATTGATCCAATGGAGATAATTAAAATAAAAAACTACCTATAAGAATTCAATGATATGGGTTTTATGCATCCTAAAACTTCAACTAAGGGTGAAATTGATATTATGATTAAAAATAAATATCATTCTTTGAGGATTTTTATTGATTATATAGTATTGAGTAACAATATTACTAAGAAAAAATTATTAATTTCCATATATTTATGGCTTGTTTACTCAACTATATAATTCTCAGTATTTTTAAAAGATTAACCTTAGATTTGGATACCCTTAGTTGATAGTGAAAGAATAAGATATTCTAAGGTTAGTGTTTCATACTTTATATGGTAATTATGATTTTGTGGTTAAGACTTATAGGTTTATGAATGTATCAACTATATTTATGTATATTTTGAATCGATTTTTCTATGAGTATTTGGATAAATTTATGGTTGTTTTTATTTATGAAATTATTAATTATTCTATAATTTATTAGGAACATGATAATCATATAAGTATTTTTCTATAGACTTTTAAAAAAATAATGGAATGTTTAAAAATATTTATTTTTGGTCACAATAGATTTCTCTATTTGGGAATATTCATTATAAGATGAAAAATTTATCAATCCTTCTAAAACTAAAGTGGTGGAAGTGTTTCCAAGACTTAAAAATTTCACTAATATTTTTCATTTCCAATGATTATTAGGCTACTACTTATGTGTTTTTGAAAAACAATTTTAGTTTTATAGCCCACTGACCAATCTTACTTGCAATAGAGATAAATTAAATCAGATAATGGAATGTTATTAATGATTTTAGGAATTGAAATGAAGATCGGATAATATAATAGTGTCAGTCATTCCATTTATAAATGATAATTTAATAACATTCCTTGATTTTTATTTGATGGTGGATTATTTTGTCTTAATAAAAAATGATCATGTAATTTCATACACATCAAATTAGTTGAAACTCCATGTGTAGAATTATTAAACATATGATCTTGAGCTTTCAACCATGTTTTTTTTTGAAAATTTAGAGGCTTCTTCTATTTATGATTAATTGGGATATATATACTCTATATAAAATCTATAAGTATATATCCACCCAAAAAGTATTGAACGTGAGGTAGAGAAGATGTTCAAAAATAATAAAGTATTATGATTTCATAATTCACTATCTTCTAGGTTAATACAATATGGTATATCACTATTTCAGTTGAACGGATAATTAATCATTAACTATGTTATATTTAGAAAATGATAAAGGGTTATTAGAAAATATATATTTGGTTAAAGATGGTACATTTATAGACATTAATGTGTAGAAATAAGGTAATATTATACTTGGAAAAAGGGTATGTGTTTTGTGTGATTTTTAGTTCAAAAAATATTTTTTGAATGAAACTCGTAGATTTTCATTTTCCATTCATCCTGGTAATACCGTGATGTATATATGAATTTTATATTATTACTAGTGTGAAAAAATAAATAACTATATAATTTATTTTACCATGTAATTTATTACTTATCAATACGTTAAGGTATAATTAAAACTACCATAGAGAAAGATTAAGGTGTTTTTAGTTACAAAACTAAAATGGGAAAATATATCCATGGATTTCATTGTTTGAATAAAAAATACATATTAAGGTAATAATAAGATTTGGTTTATTGTTGATCATTTTACTAAATCTTGGAACATTACTCCTATTAGAGATAATATGTATTTAGAGTAACATTCTATACATTATATTAATGAGATAGTCTTATTAAATGGATTCCCATTCACTATTTTATCTGATCAAAATACTATGTTTACTTCAAATATTTGGAATGGAAATCAAAATTATTTAGGAACTAAGTTAAATATCAGAATAACATTTCATCCTTAATATGATATGAGGTTTGAGTAAACAATTTAGACATTGTATGATATGTTCTTGTCCAAATCTATTTTTGAAAAAGGAACATGGGATCCATATATTTAATTTCATGAATTTTATTATAATAAAATTGTTCATTCCAACGTACAGATGACTCCATTTGATGAATTATATAGAAAATAAGGTTGAACTCAAAATTTTTGGGATAAAGATGGCAAGTGAAATATTTTAGGATCATAATTTGTAGAAGGGATGTCTGAGGAGGTAATTATAATTCAACATCATAAAAGGGTAACATGAAGCATGCTTGAGGGTAATAAAGATATCTAGAAGAAATAAATTTTTTTTCTTAATGTATCTTTTTAGAAGAGTTGTGTATTTTGGATGGAAAGTAAAATAATGTTAATTTTTTAATTCTTTATATGAAATTATATAGAAGTATGGATCAGTTTTTAACCAATTAGCCTTACCTCATTGTTTAACTCAGGCACATGATTTGTTTCATGATTCATTATAGAGGAAATATAAGCATGATCAATCTCATGTTTTTATACCTAAAGTAGTTTATTTAGAAAATAATATTTTTATGAGGAAAGGATAGTTCAAATTTTAGATCATATAGAGAATGTAATATTTGATAAATTTATTCACCCATCTAAGGTTTTATAGATTAACCATATGATTAAAGAAGCAACATGGGAATTAGAAAAATCTAAGAGGTAAATATATACTCACTTATTTATGTAATAGATATGATTGTGCGGGAATAATTTATTTTAGCAGAAAGAATATAAAAACCAAGTAAAGTAAATAATATAAATCAATTTCATGTCCTATTTATATTCATGGTTATATTTTATGGATTCATGCCCATTGTAATAATTCTATAGGATGTTTTAATTAAAGAATAAATAGTTATTTTATAACTGAATTGTTTCAAGAAAATTATATGGATTTATTTAATAGTTAGAATTAAAAATTTAAAAAATGTAATTTTATGAAATGAAAAAAATGACTTCGGAATATTAAATATTTTTTAAGGTGTGTTAATTGGATTTTAATGAAAATATTGATTTTTCGTTGAATAATGATAATTAATGATTTTTATATAAATTTTCATTTATATTAAATAATTTAAGAATTATCATTATATTTTGGATTGATTTTAAATTAAGATTACCTCTATTTTATTTATAATAATCTAATTCACTAAATAGGATTCATAATTATACATTAATTTTTTATATTGTTTTTCATCCTTAAAAATGCATTTTTTTTAAATCCATTTTTCGTCACATTTTTTTGTGAAAATATTAAAATTAATTTTTAAAACATATTAAATTTTATTATTTAAAAGTTTATTTCATATTCTGAATCATTATATTAAAATTTATTAATATTTTAAATTTCATTTTTTTCATAATGAATGGTTACCATGGTAAAAATTAGTTAATATGGTAAAGGGTAAACTAGATTAATTAATGTGAAAAATAAGTGAATAGTTCAACCAATATTATCTTAATAATTATTGGATTATATTATTTTTACCCATATCATATAAACATTTAAAATTGAATTTTTTAGTTCCACATGACCATGATAGTTACATAATATTATTTTACATCTTTGAAAAATTACAAGGGTGTCACTCCCCTTACTTATAAAAATCAACCTCCTCTCTTCACATATTCACAAAAATTGAACACTATTGAATAGAAACTTTATACACAAATCCCTTTATAGCTTCCTTTCTCGCATTCTATAGGTTTTTCTATTGTTAAAAGTCTCACCTAGAGGGAATAAAGTGTAAGCTAATTGAGTTTTTTTATGAAATGGTATAACTCTTGATGGATTAATTTCATGTTTTTTTATTCCTATAACTCAATAATACCTATCTTAAACATGATTATATAACAAAAATTGTATATTAAATAATATAAAACTTTTATATTTGTATTAATAAACCTTTTTAATCTTTTTTCCATCACGTGGTAAATGAAAATATCACTCGTGCGTAAGTGTGGACTACCACCTCTATGAAGCAATGTATTTATTTTTCCATAACAACCACACACTTTTGGTTATAAAGATTTAATTAATAAATATATAATAATTATATTAAATAATTGTTATCCTTAAAATATAATTAATTATTTACCTTCTCACTCATTTAATTTTTGGAAAATGCTAACTTCGCTTGGGCCAATGTGTGAACTACCACCTCTATGAAGCGATGTGATTCATTTTTCATTTTCTGAAAATATAGATGATCACAATGATCAAACTAATTAATAAATATGAAATATAAAAAATAGTTATTAATATTGAAAATTAAAATGTTATCTATATTTCTTTTTCATTTATTAAAAAAACAAAATATCGATTGTTTGTAAGTTTGGACAATCTCCTCCAGAAAACAATGTGATTAATTTTTCATGACCACATTACATAAAATGTTATATATTTTTATTAAATATGTAAACATAAATATTATAAAATTTATTAATTATTTAAATAATGGAACCATGACCCCTGTGACCACAATCGACGCACTTATGTTATTTTTAGGTTATAAACTCAATAGCCCTAAAAGCATCCAACATGAACATTAATAATGTAGTAGATATATAAGTCATGGTAATAAATAAGATAAAATCTATTATGTTATGTTAATAAAAAAATAGTTATAAATAAAATAAAAAATCTATATAGTTTTATAATTCAAAAATGTAAACAATGTTTGTGGTGAGTTAAGAGATGAGGTGATGTATTTTTCTTTAGAACATAGTTTTCAATATTGTTAATTCGTTTTTTCTTCATTTTTTGGTTCCTTAAAAATCTATATAGATATTTTCTCTAAAAATTAATGTTTCATTCCTTTTATTTTCATTATAAATGATTAAAACTAATTATTTAATATTCATTTTTTTCAGGAAATGTGTGACTCTTTTTTGAAAAAAAGTGAAAAAGAATGTTTTTTTAACTTTTACCACATGATCGCATATTCCCAACTTCATAACCATTATTTTAAATCTATATTACTTTAAGAATATATATATATATATATTAATAATATCATATTAATTTTTTTCTAAGAATTTTTCTTTTTCTTTTTTTTCAAAAGAAAATGATATTTTTTAATTATTATGAGATAACTGAATATGGGTTTTATAATGGGATATAACAAGAAAATTTATTGGTTTCATGAGGAAAATTAAGGATTTTATATTATATTATCATGATCTAGTTCTTGTACATTTTTTATAATAATGGGTGTTCCTAATATATCTCTAATAATTGGTGATCCTGATATAGCTCCCAACTACATTGGGTTTCAATGATGAACTTAATGGGAAAAAATTTAATCCTATGATATTTGTTGGGATTAACCATGATGATTTTCCATTTTAAGGATGATTTTAATGATAATTTCCTAATATACCTACACATGTTTCCAATGATTTCTATGGGTTTTAATGGAAATATTTTGATATCATAAGGTAATAGAATGAAATCATATGTAAAATATTATTTATGATTCACTAATAATGAATCGATTTTTTAGGAGTTCGCAATTTTTCCCATGTATCCTTCAGGATTTTGAAATTTCGTTTTTTTATTTCATACAAAAAAATTTATTAAAAATTTGGATTTGATATTGATTTCATGTGTATGTATTCATTAATTTGAGCTAAAATTTTATTATCTAAATATGAAAATATCTTTAGGTGTTTCATGAATTTTCAAAATTAATAACACATTTAATTTTGTTTTATATCAATCAACATTACTTATTTATCTCATCCCACATTTTAAAATTATTTTTATTGGGATTAATTATGTGTAGGTATTCTAATATGGTAAATGGTGACATGTTATGAATGAAGAAAAAGTTTCATCAATGAAACAATTTTGTAAAAATAAAAACCAATTTAATAGAGAAAATTTATATTTTTTGGAAATGTAAACTATTCTATGTAATAGTTTTATTAATAATCTAACACATTAAATCTAAAATATCCTAAAAATTTATAAAATTTAAATCCTTATTATAAATAATGTATTGTGGGAAAATTATTATCAGGGGTGTTACAATTGTTATTAGATTAAAGGTTTAGATAAAATTAGATGTTAGAATGCAGTTAAAAGACACTTTTTAAATATTTTATTTTTTATATATATTATGATGATGTAATTTTATCATATTTCAATGTTTCTTTATATAATTTATGTCTATTTAGAATAATTTTCAATGGATAACACATGATGAATGAGATATGAAAGTAGCATGAGGAGAATATACTTCTGAATTAGAAACCAAGAATGATTATAGTTCGAACTGAGTAGTTTATGTTTTTTTTCTAAATTAACTTAGGGTAAGAATAGTGGGACACATGAAGGCGAGATATTTAATTCTATAGAGAGGGAAAATTATATAATGGAATATTTCATCAAGAAAAATTTTCAAAATTCTGGTGGATAATTATAACCACTGATAGGTAAATGATATGTTAATTCTTAGGAAAATATTTTTTAAGTTTAAGGATTTTTAGATCTTCAGGAGGTAACTCTCACAGTATTTCATTTTGACGGTTAAATTGATTAGTAGTGGTGTACGATTAATGTAACCAAGGAGAAATATTATATTGATACCATGAATTAGAAAAAATTAAATTATATTTTCCTCATTAAATATCTTTATAAATTTGTCCAGATTAATATTGAAAGACAATTTATTGATGTAAAGGAAATAGACGAGGACTTATTAGTGGCCTATGATAGAAATTTTCCTAGATTTTCTAGGTATGATTTACATATTTTTATAGACAATGACATTAAAATTGATTGTTTTTTCTCAGTAGCAAATCCATGTTTTGAAATGGAGTTGCTGCCTCATTAGTATTAATGTTATGTGGGAATTTTTCAATATATTGTGAGGGTAAGAATAGAGATTTTTGGTGTTTATATCAATAAATAGAAGAATTTATCTTGATGGAATGTACGGGGGATGATTCCATTACATAAATATAAATGAAAAAGAATTAATATTTTATATTGTGATATATGCGGTAAAAATCATTCATGTCGATATCTTTTGAAATATATAAAGCATTACATGTGTTGTAAGATATGAAATTTGGATCATATTTAATAATAATATATCCTTAGTAATGTTAATACCAATTATAATAAGACAAATAACAATGATTCCATAATTGAAATGAGATAGGATATTATGCAGTTTCTTGTCCAAAAAATTCACAGGATGTAGATCATAAATATTATAACCAATAGGTTGTGCCAATATTATTTTATACTACCTAAAAAAATACAGGACAGTAATATGAATTAGTACTATGTAATTTTACTATTTTTTAAATTATTCAATGGTCATGTTTCATTCGAGATCTTTGAATTCTTCTATCATAACTATGCATGCTTTTAAAATGGAATCCGAAAATGAAGATAAAACTATTGGTACAGACTCATACTAGAATTATAAAAGGAACATAGATTTATGGTTACATTTATATGATCCTATAAGAAATGTTTCTTTAAAAATATATATATTTCTTTCCCATGATAGAGTTTAATGTTATTCATGGAATATATTGGCTATCAATTAATCATGGTAAGATAGATTAGAGAGCTAAATAAATAATATTCCATCCCAAAAGTGAGTTTTAATTTTTATATAAGAATGTTTTCATAATTTTATAACATATAATGAAGATGTAAAATTACTTAATGATGGGGTTAAATGTTATCATTAAAATTTTATTAAAATAAATATATTTATTCATCTTTGGGTAACACCGTGAGTTTTATGAGAATTATTATTTTTAATTTCTTTGATTTCTTTTGTTGTACACTTCTCCAAAATTATCTTAGGCTATGCGCAACACCGTATTAGCCTGTAGTATACGCAGCACTATTCTTGGCTTCTGATACACAAAATTTCAAGTTCTTTCAAATAAAAATAATTTTACACAACACCAAGTATAGATTTTGATCAATGTATAACATAACTATATTTTTAGTATGTTATACGCAACACCAAAGGAAGATTTCCCTACACGTAACCCTGACTTGACTTGCATTACACGCAAGATCGACCTTCCCCAATAGCGTGTTTTGTACGCAAGACTGAGATTCGCTAAACAATGATATATTGTTATAATATAATTATTAACTAGCCATTATGAATTGAATTAACCACATTTTGAATTTTATAACATTATAATTCATCTTACACATTTTCTAGAATGAGGTATGAGAAAAAATCAATTTTTCGGATAAAAGAAGTATTTTTCAAAAAAATGAAGTTTTGCTACCTTTTGATGGAGAATCAATTTTAAATATAATTTTTGACAAGTTTATAAGTTAAATTTAACAAAATAAACTTCTTTTTTTGAATCAGGATAAAAAATTTACATTGGATAAAGTTTTGAGATTTTCTGACAAGGTTCTTATTTTGATAAATATTAAAAACAGGCTAAATTTTACTTAAAAAAACTTTTTTCATCGAGATAATTTATATGGTTAAATTATAATAATAAAATGACTTAAAGTATAAATAGAATATATATTTTTACCATTTAATATAATGTTTTTCATTAGCATTAATTTTAAATTGAATTTATAAGAAAAAACATTTCAATCTTTGACACTGTTTTAACTTGTAAAACTCGTTTTCTTAACAATGAGATTAATTTTAAATTAATTACTGCAAATTCTGTGTGTTAAATTTTAAAAATGGATTCCATATTTTTATTCACTGGGTCTAAATTATGTTAATAGGTTACTTTTTTTTGATATTATGAATAGTAACTATGGTAATTTTTATTTACTAGAGTTAAAGGTAAATCAGGTAATTAATTGTAAAAATACGATTATAAAATTACCCTACGACCTTATAAAATTCTATTGGATGTATAAAAGTAGACCCATATCATTTAAGGGTCGGAATAGATTCATTTCATTGAATTTTTACCATGAAAATGATATAATTATTAATAAACCCAACGAAAGTGACAACATGTCACTCTCTTATATCTTATAAGTGTAATAATTTTAATTTAGTGATAAAACTCATAAAACATCTAATATAAATAGTATCAATGAATACAATAAAATTATATACATCCCGAGAATTTATTTTGAATTTTTGGGATTAAATAATTATCCTTAATGATGACACTTTATCACAAAACTTCTAATATAAATAGTATCCATGACTATAATAAAATTATATACATCCAGAGAATTTATTATGAATTTTTTGGGATTAAATAATTATCCTTAATGATGACACAATAGTGATGTAGAAATTGTTTTATTAACTGAAATATCAAATAAATTGTTTTAAAAATATTAAAATAAATATTATATGAACTAATTAATGTTCTACACAAATGTTTTAGATTAATATTATATTTTATGAATCTATTAAATATTTTTGTTCGAATATATCCTATATGTAGATTTTATTTAAATTCAAATAAACGAATAGTGTCAAAATTGACACTATTGTTATTTTATAAAAATAAAATATTGTAAAATTGTTTGAAAATAACTAAAATATTTAAAAATTATAAATTGAAATTTATATGGTCTAAAATTTTATAAAGTATCCAATTATGGACAATTCACAATACATAACTAATTATTTATAACTATTTCAAATTTAGAATATTATTACCAAAAATAAAATTAAATATATTAAATAAAAATAAATCAAGTTGATAAGGTTTAAAATAAATTACCAACATGTATAAATTTTATTTATTGATTAGATTACAACCCTATCTTTTCTTATATTCTGTTTTTCTTCATTTGTTGAGGTTTTTATGTGGGGTTTGAGTTTATTATAAATTAATATTTTAGAGGTTTCCAAAAGTGACCCTCTCCTCTCTTATAAAATGGATCCTCCTCCCTCTCCTCCACACACCAGTTTGAGTATTCACAATCAAAAAAACACTGCCCATTTCTCTTATACACTTCCCTAGAAAAATACTAGAGCTCCTAGTCTTCTTCAAAAGCCAACTTTAGTCCCTTAATAGGATGTTTAGAAAAGGCGCGTCGAAGAAGAGTAATATATTTTACCGATTCTTTCAAATTAATTTTTTCTTATACTTCCTCTTATTTTGTTGTTTCATAATAAATTAATAACATAATATCACTCATATACTGATATGTTATGATAAATATCAAGAAAACCTATTTCACCGTCTATCCATCCTATGGAAAACGAAATCACAGCCCGTGCATACGTACAGAATACCATCTCCACGCCATGGTGTAATATGTTTTTCCACCACCACCTTACTTGGATGGGTATAATGGTGTAAAGAATAACTATATATGATTATTATAACATGATACTAATTCTGGGATATTATATCATCCACTATAATTCCATTCAATAATTATGGGAGCGATATCATCGCTTGTGCGTACGTACGAATTACCGTCTCCACGACTTGATGAGATTAATTTTCAAAGTTAACCATTCATGAATGATTATTGTAGACACCGAAAAAGTCCGTAACTCCCGGAGGAAGTTTCAAAGTGATGAAGCAAAGTCATATTCGGAAACAAAGGCCCAATCCGGAGGCCCGGGAAGTGGTGTGCGAAATAAAGGAGGATCCGCGCGAAATAATGTTGTGCACGCAAAGTATCCCCAGGATTTGCGGAATCGTGCCGATGAGGCGCGCAATAATTGTGCGCCCCAGTTCTTCGCGGCGTGATTTTGCGCCCCGACGGATCCCGACGTGGAAGATTTCACGCGCCGCCTGTATTCTGCGCTGGCCGACGCCTGTAAATAGGCGGAGACCCCAAACGGTTTGGGGGTTGAGGAATTCGGATCGTCTCTCATGCACACAATTCGACACCCCTGGTGCGCAATATGACTTTAAAGTAATTTCCCTTTTCTCGAAAACCTTTCCCCGGGGTTTGCCTTTGCGCGCAACTCCACCGGCTTAAGTGAATTTTCCCCATCCTCCAGGTTCCTTCCTTGCGCGCAATCCGTGTCCAGTACGCGCAATTCCCTTCCGTGCGCGCAATACCCTGCGCGCAATTCCCTCTCCGCGCGCAATTCCCTAGCTTCAATTGTGCGCCATCCTGGTATTTGGCACACAAATCTTCTCTTTGCACGCAAAACCCAGGACCCTTCTCCTTGATTCCCCTTGGCTGCCTCTCTGCACCGGCACCTGATGTCTCCCCTACAGGGCATGCGCGCCATGCGATGTTTTCCCGTACAGCCTTCTATACTCGTGCGAAGTAACCTCAAGGTCCCTTGGGTGGTGTTTTCCATTGCGTTTCTTTGCCTTATGCTTCTCCGCATAGGCACGCTAACGGCTATTGCTTGTTCACATAGCCACGCTAACGTGGACCCCTCAATGGTTCACCATGTGACCCCCCTTCAATACGGCCTTACCGATGCCTTCCATCCCACAAGGGGTAGAGGGTGTTGGGCATGTAGGCCCTAGGGGTGTGGAGTGAACCCACCTCGTCCAAGCTGCAGGACGTTAAACTGCTGAGCACCTCGTCCTTAACACATGACATTAAACTGTGGTCCGACCCCGTTCTTCGCATGCAGGGTCCCCCCAGCTCGGGCATTCTTTACGCCCACTCGTCTCCACGGGAATGGACATTTCCTCGCATGGAATGAGATCCTCCTTTTCAGAGTTTCATTTGCCCGCAGAGGAAGGGATGCCTCAGAGCGTAATCCCCTAGCCTCTCAATGGAAGGTTGCACCCGTGCATCTCCGTACCTCCCCATGCTGAATCTAGTGGAGTCTCTTTCCCACTGTGATTTGTCGCACCACGGGCCTCCACCCTGGGGTAAGCCCCGACACCAAGGACCACTAACCATGCGTAAGCCCCTGTTTTCGCCTTGGGATGCTCAACACGTAAGCCCCATTCTTCTTATCACGGATGCACCCTCTGCGACGTGATCGTCTGGTCCCTCATGCCTCTTTATTCTCACACCGAGCATGACTCACGTGGCCTTAAAGTGCACATCGACCATGACATCCTCTATGGGCCGCCTCAGAGCGTAAGCCCCATCCCAGTGAACTATGTGGACTTTGATCTATGCTAACACATGGTACGTAGGAAGCCTCCACGAGGATCAGGCCCACCACCCGGTCATCCCGACCTCTCCACGTCGGTTCCCTGACCACCATGGGTCACATCAGAGTGTAAGCCCCAAATCCCTCATCCCACATTACGTTAAACTGTATTCCCTCGTCCTGCATGACGTTAAACTGTATCTCGTCCCACATGACGTTAAACTATATTCCCCCTCTTGGGCCGCCTCAGATCGTAAGCCCCATGTCTCAATCCACCATCCATCCTGATCCTTAACCGGGACGCCACATTCCGG
Organism: Viscum album; assembly: GCA_963277665.1. Lineage (NCBI taxonomy): Eukaryota > Viridiplantae > Streptophyta > Magnoliopsida > Santalales > Viscaceae > Viscum > Viscum album. The sequence goes on from OY728144.1 coordinate 304,812,093, forward strand.
TGAGATCATGCCACCCCATCCCACTCCATGACATCTGGGAAGCCTCCCACGTGCTGGTCCCAACATCGGTGTTCCCCCTAGGGGTCCTTCAACCCGATCTGTCTCCGCAAGATGTTAAACTCGCGACATACCCTGTGTTAAACATGGTAAGCTGAGGAAAAACTAATATGGTACACATCCCTTGCGTTTGATGTGGGATGCCTCAAGATTTCACACCCTCGAGAAGCCTTGTGATAAGGGACAGAAGACAGACGTGCCAACAACACCCCAACATGACCATTCTCCTCACCGAAGGGTGCTGCCCCGATGAGACCCCTTGGAGCGTCTCGACAGAAGTAGCATAATTAACTGGCGTCCATGTATATATGGCACCAGGAATGAGCATCACGAACCCGTATTAAATCTATGAGGGAGACCTGGACTAGCTGACGAGTTCTGAGGAGGAATCCACAGAAGGAAGAACCAACATCCCATCATCCTCGGTTTCGATGAAGGAGCAGACGTCCCTGAACAAGGAACGGATGTCGCCCGCCTTTGGAAAGAGGGAATGCGGGGTAACAAGCAGCGCGTCCTCCCAACAGAAAGATCTGTGTGCCCCGATGAGAGCATCGGAGCAACAAAAATGGTGAACCCGACGTGAAGCTCTTCTTCTCAATATGGGGAATGGTAGCGGTCGGGGTGTCAGAAGATTAGCATGTCACCAGGTCCGGGTAACCCTCACCGGGACGTGAAATCCACCAGGGGTCGAGGTCGTCAGAACGTTGACCACTCCGTTCTGCGACGTTGTCATCGTGGATCCCTCTCGACGGCCACAGAAGACGGAATGGCGTTGGGCTATTGGTTGGTGATCTCTTTTCATGTTGATACTAATGTGTTCATCTCCCTTCTTTCAGGAATCAGATCACTACATCCGGGACTCGATCGCCACCTGCCCATCGGTGCAGATGCAGGGGCAGTACCGACGCGGCCACCCCGCGCGGTCCCTCCCTTTCCACGGTCTCTCTAAATCCGACCGCCGTCATTGCTGGGCACTCACGCCCCCTCTCCCCGTCAGAAATCATCCAACAGAGGGTGATCAATGACATGGCCCGTTTGGATCTAGGGGCGCGCCGACCGTGCAGGGAGTCGCCGCTCCCCACTCTGACGTTCAACCGCTTCGGGAGTCTATCCCCGAAGCGCCTTGACACATCCATCCCCTAAGCCAATGAGGTGGGGGATGTCCGGGTCCACCCGATCGGAGACCCGTCCCAGGGGTTAACGGCAAGAACCCCCACCGGGTAGCTTCGATGCCGCCGGCCGACTCCCTAAGTCGAGGAGAAGGCAATCTTCATGCCCATACCACCGACTCCGACCCATCTGACCCGAAGCCAACGTCGGGCGCGAGCGGAAGAGAATTCCCGTCCTGGGCCACCAACGTCAGCAACCACTGTGGCTCGAGCCACTACTGACTCCTGTTACCATACCCCCGCACATGTTGCGCAGGGTAAGCCACATGCCCGACTGGGATCGAAACCCCGATCGCCATGCAGGCAATTTGGGTCGAATATCCCGGTCACAGGAACTAGCAATGGCCACCGCGGACCAATCTGCGGTAGTTCCACCCACCATGAAGGCTCATTTTGTGCCACTGATCTGGAGAGCCAAAGGCTTCTTCGCGACGGCTATGCTCTGGGTACGACTCTTTCCATCGCCCACTGCATCGGGTATGAGGTCACTCCCCCTACTACCGGCCACGAGTATGGAGTCGTTGCGTATCCAGTCGCTCACTCACATGGAGGTCCTCCCCGTGTCCCTTTCGACATCTGTCCCCGTGCGTCCCACACCCCGACCTTCAGTCCCCTCTGCCCTAGATCTATTTCGGCTAGCGGACTCCTTGACGGAAATCATCCTTACCCTATGGAGATACCTAGGGACAGGAAGGCCGGGCGTCGTCGCCGTAAGAGGAATGTCAGGGGAGTCCATACGGAAATTAGACCAGTCCGTTTCCCGGATTCTGAGGTGGAGTACGACTCGACGATGGATCCTTCTCCCCAACCCTTCGAGTCGAGGGCATGGATGAGGACGCGGCGCGTCAGTCTCGTACTCCCTAAATGCGAGATCCGTATGATTCCCTCTGCCCTCCGAAGGTATATCCAGGAGGATGAGGACTTGGCATACCCCTAGGGGTCAAACCCACAGTTACCACTGGCCTCTCTGAAAGCACCTTCCGCCCATGTCAAGGAGGGTGGGGAACTTTTCTGGGGACCTACGGAAGAGTCGCGAGGCAGCCCCACCTCGGCAAGTATCGACACTGTGAAAGGAGGCACATTCGCCGGCCCATCCAATCGTGACGTGGCATCCAGGGCACTACAACCCTTGGAGGATGACTCAGGGATCGGCGGCCAATCGTCCTGTTCGCCGTATTCCCCTCCGGCCAGCCCATCGGCCAGGCGGCCTGCCTTGGCGCCATTGCCAGTTCCACGATTATCCCCGGTGGACGAGTAGGGGAAGCAAGGTCTGGACCCCGAACCAGAGTCATGGAGGTTCTGGACCGTCCTTGCAGTGGGCCATATGCCTGAGATGTTTTGGCCGATCGCAGGATCATATTTTGTTGTGCCAGAGTCACTCACCCCAGGAGAGTTTGAATGCTTCCTCAAGACCCTTCGGGTGACTCACTCTCGTCTTCGACATCAGCTAGCGCCTTATCCCGGGAGCCAAGCACATCTCGAGGATATCAGTGAGTAGTGTCATCGGGTCGAACTAGCAGTGCTCCCTGCGGTTCGGCACCCAGAGTCACTAGGCCACCACGGGTCCCTCCAAAAACAATGCGTCCAGAGTTTTCAAGTACTCCGAAAAGTTATTGAGGAAGCCACCCCCACGTGCACATCCGTGGATGGGGGCAGTACGCTGCCCCTCTTTTCTGTGCGATCCGCCGACAGCCCAATTCACTGGGCGGCACTGAGGGAATGTCGCCAAGGGCAATGGAGTTCAACATGGACGACCTTTCAGATGAGGGAAACAGTAGGGAGCCCCTTGACGGGGACTCACCACCTGAGGACAAGCCGCTACTGGACCCATCTGGGAGGATTACTCACCAACAGAGGAGCCTCATAGGTCTCCCTGTACCCACGGAGGCACTGACACTGATCTGAAACATCAGCAAGGGAAAAGATCCCATCGGGTCTTCCAAACTCGCCGACCCATCTGCCTTGGTGCAGAAGGTAGAGGAAGATCTTGAGAAGTCCATGCTATAACAAAAACTTGCTGAGAAAAATAAGCTGGTTGATGAGCTCTTGGATGAACGCATTGCAGAGCGGCGACCTGACTACGGTAACCCTAGACCAGGACAGCAGGGGCAGGAGCATCTACCCCATGTCGAGATTCCCTCGAGAAACCGCGACCATGTTGTGTTCGCCGACAGCGGAGACACTGGAACCCATGGCAAGAGGGCGCGATACGTTTCACCGAACCCTCTCGAGCGACGGGACCACCTGGGGGACCCTGCTTGGTTTCCTCCCGCTGCCCCGAGAGTCGCTCCGCCAGCCGCCCAGCGAGCTGCTGAGCTTGACTACCGTATCGAAGAGCCTGGGAACACGCTTGTTGTTTGATATCCCCGTCAGGACAGGAATCTGCATCCGGATGATCCAATGGAAGTACTCATCGCCCACTTGGAGGCCCTGGAAACTCGGTAGGTGGTAATCCCACCGGACGACAAGCCATACCCAGCATGGGTGGATGATATGTCGGCCCGCCGGGATTTGGGAACCCAACTTTCGACCCCTTTAACGGGACCGGAGACCCGCCACAACACTTGGCCCACTTCAACTTGAGGTGCATGCCTATGTTAGGGACTCCAGTGCAGTAGGAGGCTGCCAAGCTCCGTTGCTTCGTTTAGACATTGGAAGGGCCAACATTCGTCTAGTACAGCCATCTCCCTGTAGGATCTGTGACTAGCTGGGAGGACCTTCGCCGGAAAATCCTCTACCAGTTCAGTTCCACAATCCGGAAGACAAACATTGCAGACCTCTTCATGTGAAAACAAAGTCCCAATGAGCGAGTCGTGGACTTCGTTGCCCAGTGGAAGGGGCTCACGTAATCCATTGACATGCCACTAACTCAGGAGAAATTACTAATGATGTGTGTAGGGAACATCAAGGCAGAGTTTGTTCCTTCTCTGATCACACAGAATTACCCTGGAGGGTTCCGAGACTTCTCAAACAAGGCTCAACGCCTCGAAGAATCCCTGCAACAGGCCGGTCAGGCACACCAGCTGCCTCCTATAATCTCTACAAGGAGAGCCTCCAGGGACGAGCCCACTACTATAGCCCAGATAGAGGCCCCCAGATAGCTAGAGATGCTACCCGTAAGGCCAGCTCAGTAGCCTCATAGGTGTCCACCACCACGGGCACAGCCTCCGGCCCAGCAGCGACCGCCTCAAAATCGGCAGGCGCCTCCATGTAACGCACTGCCACCACCTAGGCGAGATAATCCGGCTCTGCCTCCTCAGCCTGCTCCTCTGGCCCTTGGTCATGGTCAGCCCCCAAGATCCCCCTTTCCAGACAAAAGGAATCATACATAATCGTTTGGCAAGGCCCAGGTCCCCGGTTATTTCCGTAGCGCCTTAGAGCAGAGGATTGTGCGGCTGCCTGAGTGTCGGAAGCCAGAAGAGGCATGTCTCATTGATCACCCTAACTAATTCCCTTATCACCGGATCCTGGGACACACCATCCAACGATGATATGTGTTCAAGGACTGACTCCAAGACCAGATTGACCACCACATAGTTAGGTTGGGCCAAGCCCCGGCACAGGTGGCTGGTGTCTTCATGAGATCAGATGGCAGTAGTGACAATGGGGATGAGTGGGAATAGGTTTCCGACTGTGGGTCCCGAAAGTATAATGACCGGATGGCCTGTAGGAAGGTTGCCTGTGCCCATGGCATCATTCGTGCCTGCCTATGTCAGCAAGAACCCTTGGATTCTGCAAGCGCCGCTTTGGCATCGTCGTCCATGCCAACCTCTTCCCAAAAGAGCAAGCAGCCGCGCAAGAAGAATGAACGCGCCCTGCCATTGCCGTCATCTTCCTACACGCTTGACGATTTCATGCCCCCAAAAATGGGGATCCCTCCGAGACCTCGTCTGGTAGTGGATGACTCCTTGAGTGAAAGCCTAGGGTACTCTTCGGTTAACACTGTAGAGTTTGTAAATCCCTTTTTGACTCCCGACGATGAGGAATTCTAGGTTGACCTCCCCAATGTCCCCAACCGTTTCCAAAATCGGTAGAGTCGTGGCTACGTGAATCACCAGGGCATGACAGTCGTCACCTCTAGTCTGGTCGTGCACTCTACCGAGACCAGGCAGCAAGCCTGGTGCAGAGACGAGCACTCGCGGCTCCCTCACCCGGTGTCAACAGGTTTGCTTCCACTACTGTTTGTGTTGCTGGATCGGGCGGAACAACCTCGTCTATGTCGCAACATGCCCTGCCCTGCCATCGGCTGACTACAGACTTCCGGTCCTAACACGACAGCCACCTCCCGGGCATTGGCTGGTGAACAGTGGGACGTGCCTAGTACCAGTCAGTCATCGTCCTGCCAGCAGGGCCCGTCATGCCCCCAATCGTAGAGCGACCTCTTGCCAGCAAAAGCTCGCGTTTGGCTTGAAAGTATGATGTCCTGAAGCACCTGGCCAGAATTCCGGTAAGTCTTCCCATCCTTGAGGCCCTTCACCTGTCGTCTGAAATGCGTGAGGCGCTCACCTAGGCTCTAAGGAGCCCCCTCCAGTTTGAAACGGAGGTAGCAGCCGCAGAAGCCTTCCACACCGAAGTGATGGTGGACGCTTAATGTCAGGCGGTTATCTCGTTTTCCGGTGAAGATGAAGACTTTCCCATACAGGGGCACATCCACCCACTATACATCACCGGCCGGTTAAATGGAATGGAAGTACGTCACTGTCTTGTCGACACGGGTTCCGGGATTAACCTGACCCCAACTCGGTCACTATGGAAACTGGGGTTGTCTGAGGATGATTTAACTCCCTCCGACCTTAGGATCCAGGGGTATGACAGGACCGAGAAAACTCCACTCAGCAAGATTCATCTGAAGACCTAGTTCAGCGGCCTAATTGCCGATACCGAGTTCATGGTTGTCTCTTAGGACACCGCCTACAACGCATTGATGGGAAGGTCGTGGCTCCACCTTCACGCACCGGTCCCCTCATCATATCACCAGTGCCTCAAAAACTCCCTTAAGGGTCGAGTGGGCCTGCTCCAAGGAGATGCGTCTCCATTTTCCTCTTATAGCCCGTTAACTGGACGCTGACTATTACAAGAGCAAGGACAAGCAGATCTTGGTAAGTGAGGTCGAGCCCGCCACTATCACGAGTGATCCCTGGGCAGGTTTGGCTGACGCATATGTCTTCCCAATCCATCGGTTGGAGGCCATGACCCCCGATATGGGAGAGTACTTTGTTGTCTCCGGTACTAGAGTAAGGCATATTTCCGGGTCTAAGTGATGGCGAGAAATCACCTCGTACTCTTACACCAAACAGGCTTAGGTGATCCCCGAGTTTCCTACCACTGTACGATATCGGGACGTTGGGATCATGGCTATGAAAGTACGTCACACATGTCTGTTTTTCCGGGCCAGAATTGACCGACTCAAGCCAACGCGTCACCAATTATTTTATGTCGTAAATCATGGACCCTTGGGCCGAAGGCCAGATGGGATTGGATCAACCGCCTTCGTCGCCATGGTCTCCACGGTGCATGAGTCTCCCGTCGTGACGACCTCTGCCGCCCAAGACAGCGCCAGCTCCCCATTAGGGTCTAGTAGCCCCGAAACAGCTCCCCCCATGGACGATCCTTCCACAAGCGGAGAGGAGGACATGGAAGATTCTCTTCCTGCCTTTGAGGAGGGCATCTCCTCCACGGTCGATGAGTTGGTGCAGGTGAACCTCGGTAGCGAGGAAAACAAGAGACCCATATTGGTCAGCACCACTATACCCCCTGAGGAATGACAACAGTACATAGACTTCCTTAGACAGCACCGTGATGTGTTTTCCTGGAGTTATGATGAGATATCGGGACTAGATCCCCAGGTAGTCGTCCACCGCCTTGGCCTCCCAGCAAACCATCGCGGGTTCAAGCAGCCTCGCAGAAAAATGCACCCCTCTTATGGTGCCATGGTTGAGGCCGAAGTTGATAAGCTCATCAAGGCCAGATTCTTCAAGGAAGTCCAGTACCCCAGGTGGCTAGCCAACATTGTGCCAGTCAGGAAGAAGAACAGGCAGATCAGGGTCTGCATCGACTTTTGCGATCTCAATCGCCACTGTCCGAATGATGACTTTCCCCTTCCCATGACAGAGTTGTTGATTGATGCAACGACTGGGTTCCAAGCCCTCTCCTTTATGGATGGGTACTCCGGGTACAACGTTATCCGGATGGCCCCTGAGGATGAAGAGTTAACTGCCTTCAGGGCCCCCCATGGTACTTTATGCTACCGGTTTATGCCCTTCGTCCTGAAGAATACAGGTGTCACTTATCAACGGGCTATGCATCGCATATTCAAGCCGATACTCGGGACACTGGCGGAGTGCTACGTAGACGACCTGGTTGTTAAATCTCATCAGCTCTAGGACCATCTCAAAGAACTTGAGAAAGTGTTTGGCTTCCACTGTTCTCCCCACTTGAAGATGAACCCGTCGAAGTGTGCCTTCAGGGTCACCTCCGGAATGTTTCTTGGATTCATTGTTAGGTATTGAGGCATCGAGATTGACCCATAAAAGATCATGGCCATCAATCAGATGCCTCCCCCGAGTAGTATTTGGGAGCTTTGAGGTATCCAAGGCCACATACCCTATATAAGATGACTCATTGTGAATCTGGCTGGCAACTGTAAGCCCTTTTCTTGGCTCATGAAGAAAGGTGCCGCCTATGGCTGGGACGAAGAGTGTTAGATCTCTTTTGAGAAAATCAAGAAGTATCTCCTTCAACCTATGGTCTTGATGACACCCATTCCCGGAAAGCTTCTGGTCCTTTACGTGACCGCCCTGGAGAAATCCCTCTGCGCCCTTCTTGCCCAGAATAACAGAGTGGGAATAGAGAATAGCCTCTACTACCTCAGTCGCATGCTCCTCGACGTGGAAATTAGATATTCTCCCAGCGATAAGAGCTGCCTGGCGCTCGTATTTTCCGTACATAAATAGTGGCACTACTTGCAGCACCACGAGGTACAGCTGGTCTCTCGGGTAGACCTGCTGAAATACATCCTGAACCGACCTATGTTGACCGGCCGATTGATGTGCTGGGCAGTGATCCTCCAACAGTTCGACATTAGGTTCGTACCTCAGAAGGCCGTCAAAGGACAGGTGTTGGAAGACTTCTTAGCTACCCACCCAAACTCTATGGACCAACCACTAGATCTAGGATTTCCTGATGTGGCAATCCTCTCAGTCTATCACGCCATCCCATGATGGAAGATGCACTTTGATGACGCCTACCGAAGCCCCACCGGTAGAAGGCTCAACGATCCTAGTCTTAATAGAGTGGGCCTGGGTATCGTCTTTATCACCCCGGAGCAAGCTGTTCTACCATATTCATTCTTGTTGTCAGAAAGTTGCACCAACAATGAGGTGGAATATCATGCCCTCATCAATGGCCTCGAGTTGGCTCTGGAGGTTGACAAACCCCATTTGTATGTAAAAGGGGAATCTGAGCTAGTCATCAAGCAGGTCAATGGTGACTATACTGTCAGGAAGCCAGAACTCTTGCCGTTTTTGGAGTGTAACCTCCATCTAATGGCTATGTTCCCCTCCCAGCCAGATGTCATTCATGTTCCCCGGTCACAGAACAGTTGAGCAGATGCTTTGGCCTGTCTGGCCGCATCACTTGCGGAGCCCGAATAGGATGACCTAATCATCCACATGGAACACCAATGAGTCATTCCTCCTGTTATTCCAGAGGGCGATCGTGGCCCGTGAGTGAACCATCTCACCGCTGGCGCCCCTACGTCAGGACCCTCGGGCGTTTCAGGCATGGTAATCAAGACAGTTCCTAACTGGAGGATGCCCTTGGTTGAATATCTCCTGCACAGTAATCTTTCGACGGACCGAGCCGAGCGAGAACGAATCTGGCACCGCATGCCGCATTTCACCCTTCAAAGTGGTCCCAGCATTGAGAAGCTCCTTTATAGGTGAGGGTTTGATGGTGTTCTCCTACGTTGTCTTCAAGGAGTCAAGATCCCACATGTCTTGCAAGAAGTTCACGCTGGTTCTTTTGGCGCCCACCAGGGCGGGTCGCAGTAGTCTCACCAGATTCAGAGGTTGGGATACTTCTGGCCCTCCATGATCCACGATTGCATCGAGTATGCCAAGAGGTGTCATGCATTCCATGTTCATGCTAACTTTTTGCATCGGCCACCAGAGCCTCTCCATACTACCAATTATTCTTGGCCCTTTGCAGTCTGGTGGTTGGATGTCATAGGGCCTTACCCGCCGGTGACGGCCCACCAGTGCCGGTTCATCTTAACAGCTATGGATTTCTTCTCGAAGTGGACAGAGGCAATCCCACTCAGGGAAGTAAAGGCATGTTCTATCGCGGACTTCGTGAGCTCCAATATCATCTATCAGTTTGGATTACCTCACGCTATCCTCGCAGATAACAGAACCAACTTCCGAGCGGCCGAGCTGAAGAAATTGTATGCAAAGTACAACATTCGCTCTAACAATACCTACCGCTATCATGCACAGGAGAATGGACAGATTGAGGCGTTTAACAAAACCCTTTCTAAGATTCCGCAAAAAATGGTTGGTCAGAACAAGAAAAGTTGGCCGGAGAAGCTCACCAACACCCTCTGGGCTTATAGGACGACGACTCGTAACTCCACCCAGGTGACTCCGTATACCCTGGTATACGGATCTGAGGCCGTCCTGCCCATCAAGATCCAGCTGACCTCATTGCGCATGGCGGTCAACGAACAGAATGCGCCGGATAGAGTTTCCAAAATCCATCTAGCCGAATTGGATGCATTGGACGAAAGTAGGCTTCGCACTTTACATAACTTGGAAAGGCATCACAGCAGGATGGCTCGAGCTTTCAACAAAAAGGTTTGCCTCTGCTCCTTCCTGCAAGGTGACCCGGTGCTGGTTCTCAGAGCACCAATGATTCCTGGAAGGAAACCACCCAAGTTGGATCCCAAGTGGGAGGGGCCTTTTATTTTCCCTAAGGTCTATCCCAATGGCGCGTAATCCCTGGTGACTATGGATGGTGAGCATGTCACTCCTCCCACCAACGCCAGGTTCCTCAAACGGTATTTTGCCTAAGCGTCAGGGTCCATGTTCTAAGACCTAAAACTAAGATACTTCTATGGTCCAGCATGACCTTAAACTGCATTTTTTCCTACATTTGGGCTCCATGGTCCTGCATGACCGTAAACTCTATTGGCCCGCACGACCTTAAATTGCACTTGGTCCGAGTTCTAACACCTAAAATTAAGATCCATATTTCGTCCTACATGACGTTAAACTGTGTTTCTGGAATTACGTGTAGCATGATTCTCATTCTAATGAGATACGTAGGAATGCCTAGACACTTCATCTTGGGTCCAGCCCTAGGTCATTTTTTTCTAGGTCCGAGTTCTGAGACCTAAAACTAAGATCCTTCTATGGTCCAACATGACCGTAAAACTGCATTTTGCCCTACATTTTGGCTCTATGGTCCTGCATGACCTTAAACTGTATTGTCCCGCACGACCTTAAATTGCACTTGGTCCGAGTTCTAACAGCTAAAATTAAGATCCGTATTTCTTCCTACATGACGTTAAACTGTGTTTCTAGAACTACGTGTGGCTTGATTCTCATCCTAATGAGGTACGTAGGAATACCTAGACACTTCGCCTTGGGTCTAGCGCCAAGACATTTTTTTTCAGGGTCCGAGTTCTAAGACCTAAAACTAAGATCCTTCTATGGTCCAGCATGACCTTAAACTGCATTTTGCCCTAAATTTGGGCTCTATGGTCCTGCATGACCTTAAACTATATGGTCCCGCACAACCTTAAATTGCACATGGTCCAAGTTCTAAGACCTAAAACTAAGATTCGTATTATGTCCTACATGACGTTAAAATGTGTTTCTAGAACTATGTATGGCTTGATTCTCATCCTAATGAGATACGTAGGAATGCCCAGAAACTTCGTCTTGGGTCTAGCCCCAGGTCATTTTTTTCAGGGTCCGAGTTCTAAGACCTAAAACTAAAATCCTTCTTTGGTCCATCATGACCTTAAACTGAATTTTTCCATTCATTTGGGCTCTATGGTTCTGCATGACCTTAAACTGTATTGTCCTGCACGACCTTAAATTGGACTTGGTCCGAGTTCTAAGACCTAAAACTAAAATCCGTATTTCATCCTACATGACATTAAACTGTGTTTCTAGAACAATGTGTGGCTTGATTCTCATCCTAATGAGATACGTAGGAATGCTCAGACACTTCATCTTGGGTCCATCCCCAGGTCATTTTTTTCAGGGTCCGAGTTTCGAGACCTAAAACTATGATCCTTCTATGGTCCATCATGACCTTAAACCGCATTTTCCCCTACATTTGGGCTCTATGGTCCTGCATGAACTTAAACTGTATGGTCCCGCACGACCTTAAATTTTACTTGGTCTGAGTTCTAAGACCTAAAACTAAGATCGGTATTTCGTCCTACATGACGTTAAACTGTGTTTCTAGAACTACGTGTGTCTTGATTCTCATACTAATGAGATACGTAGGAACGCCCAGACACATCGTCTTGGGTCCAGCCCCATGTCATTTTTTTCAGGGTCCGAGTTCAAGACCTAAAACTAAGATCCTTCTATGGTCCAACATGACCTTAAACTGCATTTTTCCCTACATTTGGGCTCTATGGTCCTGCATGACCTTAAATTGTATGGTCCCACGCGACCTTAAATTTCACATGGTCCGAGTTCTAAGACCTAAAACTAAGATCCGTATTTCATCCTACATGACGTTAAACTGTGCTTCTATAACTATGTGTGGCTTGATTCTCATCCTAATGAGATACATAGGAACGCCCAGACACTTCGTCTTGGGTCCATTCCAGGTCATTTTTTTCAGTGTCCGAGTTCTAAGACCTAAAACTAAGATCCTTCTATGGTCCAACATGACCTTAAACTTCATTTTTCCCTACATTTGGGCTCTATGGTCCTGCATGACCTTAAACTGTATGGTCCCGCACGTCCTTAATTGGCACCTGGTCCGATTTCTAAGACCTAAAACTAAGATCCGTATTACGTCCTACATGACGTTAAACTGTGCTTTCTAGAACTACGTCTAGCTTGATTCTCATCTTAATGGGAAACGTAGGAATGCCCAGACCTTTCGTCTTTGGGTCCAGCTTGAGGTCCGCTATCGTGTCTGTCTCGCCTTTGGGACCTTGACCACAGGATCGTGTAGCGTGGTATTGTATTATTTCCTAATTCATGTCGGGGTTGTAATAGCTTCACCACGTGCAACCTGTCCTCAGGATTAACCCTCCTATTTCATGTTCCACATGACATTAAACGACGCCTTTCTAGAACTACGTATGGCTTGATTCCCATCCTTATGGGATATATAGGACCGCCTGAACTCTTAGATTTCAGGTCCAACCCCATATCATAGAAGATCCCATGATCTTTTGGTTTCTAGGGTGTTTGGCATTACGTCCCCTTTTCCCAGGGATCAGCCATCTTTTGGCCGCTCTCAGAATGAGCCCTTTGACCCTTTCTAGTGGTCTGCTAATGTGTTCAGAGTACTCTTGTAGAGGTCTTGGAGTGTCAGATTCGACTTAGGAAAGTTCCACCCACTTACAAAGCTTCGTGTTCCCCTTCATTCGGGCCACCATCATCCTTCACACTCAGAGGGACCCCCAAGAACGGCCTGGATACAACGCCCAAGGGCTCTCTAACCATCACGGGCCAACGCCCCTGAGGGTTTCAGACAACAAATTGATACAAATCCCATGTTGCGAATATGGTCAGTGGTTGATGCTCATTTGTTTGTCCACATCGCTAATACGATAGGATGATGTGTTGCGAACGTGTTCAACAACTATCCTCAGTCATCACGCCATCTTTCCTGGGCCTTGAATGTTGGTTGCATGATTCACATTACGTTCCGCCCCACCGTGTCAAGGTGGAATCTTGAAACTCCTTGTACTAACCCTCAGTACACCCCGACACGTAAGACAGACCAAGCTGCGTAACGGTTTCTCTCGGGGCTCCCGTAATCTGAGCGCTAGAGTATGTGATTGAGTTTCTTCTTTGAAAGATGCATGCAGTTTGACCCTCATCCCCATGGGAAATGAGGAGTCACCTGAACATTGCGTTTCGGGCGCAGTGCAGCTGGGAACTAGCATCTCCAATCCCCCTCCTGATGGTTGGACCCTCATCGGCCCCTTTGGCCCGAGGCTCCTCTCTCGGAGTCGCATGCAGTGATGGTATCGCATCGTGCATATTCCCCTCGGTCCAAGCCATACGACCTTAAACTGTGTTGTCGGTCCAAGCCATACGAACATTAACTGTGCTGTCGGTCCAAGCCATGGGACCTTAAACTGTACTGCCGGTCCAATCCATACGACCTTAAACTGTGCTGCCGGTCCAAGCCATACGTCCTTAAACTGTGATGTCGGTCCAAGCCATACGACCTTAAACTGTGCTGTCAGTCCAAGCCATACGACCTTAAACTGTGCTTCCAGTCCAAGCCATATGACCTTCAACTGTGCTGTCGGTCCAAGCCATACGACCATAAACTGTGCTGTCGGTCCAAGCCATACAACCTTAAACGGTGTTGTCGGTCCAAGCCATACGACCATAAAATGTGCTGCTAGTCCAACCCATACGACCTTAAACTGTGCTGGTGGTCCAAGCCATACGAACTTAAACTGTTTTGCCGGTCCAAGCCATAATACCTTAAACTGTGATGTCGGTCCAAGCCATACGACCTTAAACTGTGCTGCCGGTCCAATCCATACGACCTTAAACTATGCTGTCGGTCCAAGCCATACGACCTTAAATTGTGCTGTCGGTCCAAGCCATACAACCTTAAACTGTGATGTCGGTCCAAACCATATGACCTTAAACTGTGCTATTGGTCCAACCATGAGACCTTAAACTGTGATGATATCATCCTGGCCGCACGACTAAAAATGGCATGGCGTTGTGGTGACTTCCCCATGGGGGACACCACGCCAGGTATTGGTCGATTACCATGCCACTTGTTAATGCCTGTTATGGCTTGATTATTGTGGAGACGCCAGGAATTTCTACCCTAGGCCAGTCGCCCCACAAAAGAAAAACCATTTACCTTCAAGAACAAACAAGATATATCAAATGACGCTTCGTTTGGTGCGAGGGCTAGACCCGCACAACTCCTTCGCGCAGGCGCCCCATCGCACCATGCTTCCTTTCAAGAACTACGTATGGCTTGATTCTCATACATGTGATATATGTATGAGTGCCTGGTAACTTCCCCATAGGCCCAGTCTAACTTTTCGCGCTTGGTCCCTCGGCCTAAACGCGTCCCTAGGAGCACATAGGAAGCAGGGTTTTGCCCCATTCACGTTGGGTTTTGCAATCGCTTTACCATGTGTCTCCCATTCCCCTTCTCCTTCGGTCCGAGTTCTAAGACCTAAAACTAAGATCCTTTCTTTGGCTTACTACGACTCGCTCTCTCTTGTGGGATTTTACGGCGTGGTATGGGATTATGTCCTCATTCACGTCAGGTTACTCGTCGTGTCGTGCCTATCCCCAGATGAGATGTGTCCCTCATCCTGCATGACGTTAAACTTTATTTCATCCAACATTACATTAAACTGTGATTCTAGAACTACATGTGGCTTGATTCTCATCTTAATGAGATACGTAGGAATGCCCAGACACTTCGTCTTGGGTCCAGCCCTAGGGATTACCAAACCTCGTCCCTCCTTATTGTAGGCCCCTCGGCCTGGCTTCATGGGAAGTGGTGTAATCATGACATCTACCCCGAATAAGTTCGAGATTCACCATAATTAATAATGGGAAGCGGAAGTTCCCTCGCTAGAGAGGTCCTGCTTGGAAATGGGGACAACCCGTGATCAGGTTGGTACGTCGGCCTAGTGCACCTCCACCACAGTGACACAATTTCGGGAGTGCTGGACTCTGTTCGAACAAACCACCACTCCACCATCCATGGTTTGTATGCCCCTTTATTCGGATCCTCAATTCCTTTCATGTTTGACAAGACCCCCTAATATAATGGATGATAGACCTATGGTCCGCCTGCTATCCTGGGCCAACGTTCCAGAGGACTGGTCATGTTTGATGGGACCCCCTAACAGTATGGATGATAGACCATGGTCCGCCTATTGTAGCAATATGGATGATAGACCTATGGTCCACCTGCTGTTCTGGGACAACATTCTAGAAAACGGACCGACGATATTTGAGTTAGGCCCCATGTTGCGAACATGGTCAGTAGTCATCCCTCATTTATTCTCCCCATTCAAGGAGAACACGATATGGATGATGTGTTTCTGCCACGGTTGACAGTTATCCTCCATCGTTGCACCCCATTGTGTTCCGAATTTGGACAGTGTGATTCACCATTCCTCTCCATCTCCCTATATTCCGATGGATTTCAATGCCCCCGGTATTTCCCTGCTCGTGTGTTAGAGCACATTGAGAAGTCGATGCATCAATCTGTCTAGGGTCTCCTCAGAAATCCAGGGCCAGTTTCGGGTGCTTGAAGCTTGGTCAATTCCCCATAGTTAGACGGAATGATGGCATGAGCATCCATTGCTTCTAGCGTTGGGCGCGACCCACAGGAGCCTAGGGATGAGTTTCTCTTCATTTCATAACTATGGTTGAGCATATTAAACTCAGGGTACAAATGAATGGATTTGGATATGTATTGGATTGAGATGACGATCAGTACAAGCAAGAAGGTCATGAGATGGCCAAAACAAAGCCCATAGGGATCAGCGTGCTGAAGCGATCTTTCCAGCGCTGCTACCCATTCGCTGGTAGCCTCCAGGACCGCTTCTTGCTCCTTGAAGACTCTCTCCTCATCAGCCACCACAGAGCATAGCTCGCCAACCCTAGCTTGTGCCTGCGCCTGCTCGGTTCAAAGTACGGTCATCTGGTGACTCGCCTCCATCAGTAGTTCCTCCGCGTCAGCCAGCTGGGCCATCAGCTGCTCCACAAGCTCGGAGCATGTTGCAATGAAGGCCTCCTTATCTTTCGCCTGCCCTTCGAGGTGCCGGACATCACGATCCACCCTCAGCAACGCTTGGGCACTCGTCGATCCTTCCCAGCACTGGGAAACGTCGGTTCACTATCTTCTCTCGCGTATCTTTTCGGCCATGTAATCACGGACCGTCAGATGAAGGCGCTGAGCGTCAGCCCCTCTAGCGCACATGAAGCGCAGCCAGGTCAGGATTGATCGCATCTGCCTCAGCCAATCTGACTGGGGCTACTTGGGAAAGCGCTGGATACACTTCCACCCTTTTCATCGTGCCATCCGGCTCTCCTCGGCTACCTCTGAGTCTGAGTCATCTATCTCCTCAGGGTCAGCGGGTCAGTAGGTAGGGAAGATAACCACCAGATCGGCAGCAGGATCTGCCCCAGGGATGTCGTCGTGAGGAATAGAATCCTCGATGTCCGAGAGACCTTCTTCTCTCACCCCAGCAGCGACGATGCCTCCATCATCTTTAGAACTCGCCTCAGGAATAGCGCCGCTGATGTCCGCTGCCCCCTTCTCATCAATTTTCGGGTCCGACTCAGTGTAGGGAGCATGTTATGGATGAGGTGGTATGTCCGCCACTGGTCCACTCACGGACAGCCCGAGCTCCGCAGCCTGATGAGCCTCCAATGTTGAGATCATTGCGCAAGGCATACACTGGTCAGTCGGGATATTTTGACACCAAGCGCCTGTAGTGAAGCGTGAGACTTACAGGAATTCAGAGCGTTGGTCTCCAGTGTTCCAGCCGCTTCAGGAGCCTCCCTAAGGGGAGACACCTCTGCTCTTGTTAGTTCAATGATGGGTGTCAGATTCCCATAATGTCCCACCGGTTCCACTCCTCCCTCCTCTGGTGGGGACGCTCGTCCAACACTCAGCCACTCCTGAGTAAGGCATGGAAATGGTTTAGAAGTTGAAAATGAGAATGGATGAATAAAGGAAAATGAATGAAGAGAGAGAAAGACCTTGAGTATCTCGGTTATGTCGAGATCAGAGCCGACAATCTCACCGCTCTCTCG
Source organism: Viscum album (assembly GCA_963277665.1). Classification (NCBI taxonomy): domain Eukaryota; kingdom Viridiplantae; phylum Streptophyta; class Magnoliopsida; order Santalales; family Viscaceae; genus Viscum; species Viscum album. The sequence goes on from OY728144.1 coordinate 304,829,341, forward strand.
GAGACTCCCTTGGTAGGTCGCCCCTTGCGACCCCTTACCTTTGGGTTCTCCTTCTTCGTCTTCTCCTTCGCCTTCACCTTCTCCAGTTTCCTCCTCCCCCTCTGACTCCTCATCATGGTCGCCTTCTCCTGGTGGCATCGCTTCCGGATCATGCTTTTGGACGAGCATAACATTCACTAGGAAAGGTGTCTCCGCACGCCGACCCCTTTGGCGTGCGTATGGGTCTATGGCCATTAGAAAAGCATGTCGCCGATGGAAGTTTACTCGGTCGGAAATTCAAACGAGCCCGACCACTGGCAGATGGATCCCGTTTTGCATTATCTTCTTCCAGATGGCTTCAATGCTCAGTGATTGCCACAGGGTCATCTAGGCCGACCACAATGCCAGAAGAATTACATCTTGGGAAGGTTCCAGCAGGTATCTTATATGTTCCCGGGCAGTTCCCTGGCCGCCTCATGTGACCCCCACGGGTAACGAGGGCGCGGTGTCACTATGTGATGTTCCCGCTACTGAAGTCCCAGCCTGCACAGGCCTCGCTACCTAACGCACCCTTGGTTCCCCCCTTCTGTGTGCACCTTGTCTTCTTTCCCGTCGCCCTGTTTTTCTGCGAGTAACCCCGAGTTGCCGGACTCTCTTGTGTAAAAGCCCCTCAGGGTACACGATGGTCCAGTGTTCAGCATACTCGGTTGCTAGGACGACATCGACCCCGGTGGGAGGATGAGTGACGACATCACCAGAGCCTAAGGTGATAAACATCAACCACATCTGGCGTAGGATGCAGGGATTATTCTCCTGCCAGACAGCTGTGAATACCTTCTTCAGCATTTGTTGGAGGCACCCAAACTGCCTGGCGAATCAGGATGGAACGTAAGGCTCACAGATCACCTTCCCGTCGATCCGAGCCACCAGCACCCCACCCCGAATGCTCTGGAAATATTCCTGCTGTTCCAGAGAGCCTCACCTGTTGTCCACCATCTAGATGACCGGGGTGGGGAACGGGTTGAAGATGAAGTTTGCATGGTTTCCAATGCGGATTCTCATGCCCTCCTCATTGAGTGTCAATGATGCCACCCCTACCATGTTTAGCAAGGACAGTCGCAGACCATTGCCTGGAGGACGGATGGTGTTTGGGAAGGTGTACCCACCGAGATGAGCCGCTACCCAGCCATGGAAGATCTGGAAGGGACCACATACTCTACGAGGTGACCCCCCTCGGGAGACACATCCCAGGATGGCGTACATCTTGGCCAGTATGGGGACGCCCAAGTTGAACCGTTTGTTGGCAGCCATGGTACCCGTCATTACCAGTGTTGCTGGATGGATGCCCATCCTCGCATCCCGCACTGATAGGAGCCACCCGCTCAGGAAGGTGGCAAGGAACCCGGCATACCGGACGTTCCGGTCTTGGGACTCGATGACACGATAGCCCCATGATTGGTATTGCCCCGCCTCCAGGGTCCTCCAGTATGACCCGTCCCTGCTCCTCTGAGCCGCAATCGTTTACCCCATCCCAACATCTTGGTGGCCAGATCCTTCTCATGGAACAGGCTGAACCAGCCCTTATAGGAAATGTCCTTCAGGAAGTCCTTGACCCCCAGCCTCTCTTTGGACAGCTCCAACAGGTGCCACGTCAGCATAGGCATCCGCGACCTGTCTTCCCAGGTATTCTGTGGAGGAACAAACTTGTATTATTGGTAGCCCTCTAGTGGGATACCTCTGATGCAGTGAACGTCCCAGAGACTGATGCTGACTTCCCAATGGTGAAGGTGGAATGTGTTGTTGTCAGGAGACCACCGGGTGAATAGCTCCGCTCTGAGTTCAGGTTGACGGTGGAAGTGGAACTACGATGTCCATTCCGCCTCGAACAGGCCGATATACCGCGGTTCATCCGCGAACTGGTCACATGTATGGTGAACCTAGAATGCCCAGTCCCATTCTCTGGTGAATTTTCCCTTGGACCACAGGTCCCAATCCTTCATCCAGCCCTTCGTGTCATCCGTGACGCTCTGACGGAACATTCTCACGTAGAGGGATGTAGAACTCTCTACGACAGGCTTGTCCCCCGTAATGGTCCTAGTCCTCGGGTTCAGGACATATACGTCCATATGTATGGTTTCCCTGGAATGATGATCGTTGTTTATGATGTTGTAGCGAGGAAGCTCGTCCTCCCGGGTCACCCATGATCGCGGTGTGTCCACCTCAAAGCCCGGTAGGGGCACCTCCTCCAGGATGCCAGTGTTCCTGAGTGGGAGGTTGTCAGACAGGGGATACGTCTTCTGGGTCGGGGTCAGTAGATTGAACAAGGTCAGGTTGTTGGAGACAATCACCTTGGTGCCATAAACCTCTTCATTTTCCTCTATCTCACCCCTACGAGCGTCGTCTTCCCCCTCATCAACGCAGTTTGTGGCCATCTTGAATTTTTTGGGAGTTGCGCGAAATCAGGATGCAGTGTGCGGAATCAGAGAGGGATGTGTGAAATCTGATGGAGTTGTGCGAAATCCTAGAGATGGGTGTGCAATCGTCATGCTAAGCATGGAATATCCCGAGCAGGCGCAAAAACACGGCCAAAATTCGGAAGGAATTCCGCACTGCCAGAGCGTTTTTACGCGCAGCCGCGGAAGCGATTTCACACATGAGAGCGATAAGCCTATCAGGCGGAAAAAGCTGAAGTATGGATTTGGGACCCAATGCCCCTTTTTATAGGCGAGGCCAGAGTTGCAGACCACGCAAAAAGAGGATTCCGCATTTGTCCATCGTTTTGCGCGCCCCTTTGGTATTTTGCGCGCAACTTGCCCAGGAGACTCAGCACATCTGCGTTTTGGCATTTCCCTCTGAATCTGATCGTTGCGACCTCTCGCTGATCCCATTCCGAGGGGGGGGGGGGGGCATTTGTGGATGCCAAAAAAGTCTATAACTCCAAGAGGAAGTTTCTAAATGACTAAGCGAAGTCATATTCGGAATCAAAGGCCCGATCTGGAGGCCCGGGAAGTGGTGCGCGAAATAAAGGATGATCCACATGAAATAATGTTGTGCGTGTGAAGTATCCCCAGGATTCGCGGAATCGAGTCGATGTGGCGTGCAATAATTGCGCACCCCGGTTCTTTGCGATGTGATTTTGCGCGCCAACGGATCCTGGCGTGGAAGATTTCATGCGCCGCCTGTATTCTGTGCCGGCTGACGCCTATAAATAGGCGGCGACCCCGAACGGTTTGGGGGTTGTGGAATTCGGATCGTCTCTTGTGCAGGAAATTCGACCCCCCCTCGGCGCGCAATATTAATTTTATGTAATTTCCATTTTCACGCAAACCTTTCCTCGGGATTCGCCTTTGCACACAACCCCACCAGCTTAAGGGAATTTTCCCCATCCTCCGGGTTCCTTCCTTGCGCACAGTTCGTGTCTAGTGCGCGCAATTCCCTTCTGTGTGCGCAATACCCTGCGCGCAATTCCATCTCCACACGCAATTCCCTGGCTTCAATTGCGCGTCATCCTGGTATTTTGCGCGCAAATCTTCTCTTTGCACCCAAAACCTAGGACCCTTCGCCTTGACGCCCCTTGTGTGCCTCTCTTCGCCGGCACCTGATGTCTCCCCTGCCGGGCATGCGCGCCATGCGTTGTTTTCCCGTACAGCCTTCCAGGCTCGTGCGAAGTAACCTAAAGGTCCCTTGGGCGGTGTTTCCCATTGCGTTTCTTTTCCTTATGCTTCTCCGCATAGGCACGCTAACAGCTATTGCTTCTTTGCATAGCCATGCTAACATGGACCCCTAAATGGTTCGCCATGCGACCCCCCTTCAATATGGCTTCGTCGATGCCTTCCCTCCCACAAGGGGTATAGGGCGTTGGGCATGTAAGCCCTAGGGGCGTGGAGCGAACCCACCTCATCCAAGCTATAGGACGTTAAACTGTTGAGCACCTCGTCCTTAACACATGACGTTAAACTGTGGTCCGACCCCGTGCTTCGCACGCAAGGTCCCCGCTGCTCGGGCATTCTTTACGCCCACTCATCTCCACGGGAATGCACTCTTCCTCGCATGGAATGAGATCCTCCTTTTCGGAGTGGCTTTTTCCCATGGGGGAAGGGCTGCCTCAGAGCATAATCCCCTAGCTTCTCAATGGAAGGTTGCACCTGTGAATCTCTGTACCTCCCCCTGCCGAAGCCAGTGGAGTCTCTTTCCCACTATGCTTTATCGCACCACGAGACTCCACCCTAGAGTAAGCCCCGACACCAAGGGCCGATAACCACGCATAAGCCCCTGTTTCATCCTTGGGCCACTCAACGCGTAAGCCCCATTCCACTTCTCACGGACGCACCCTCTTCGACGTGATCGTCTTGTCCCTGCTGCCTCTTGTTTCTCACACCGAGCATGACTCACGTGGTTTTAAAGCATGCATCGACCATGACATCCTCTATGGGCTGCCTCACACCGTAAGTCCCATCCCAGCGAACTACATGGACATTGATCCGTGCTAACGCAGGTATGTAGGTAGCCTCCACGAGGTTGAAGCCCACCACCCAGTTGTCCCGACCTCTCCACATCGGTTCCCTGACCACCATGGGTCACCTCAGAGCGTAAGCCCCAAATCCCTCATCCTGTATGATGTTAAACTGTATGCCCTCGTCCCGCATGATGTTAAACTGTATATCGTCCCGCATGACGTTAAACTGTATTCCCCCTCTTGGGCTGCCTCAGAGCGTAAGCCCCATGTCTCAATCCACCATCCATCCTGATCCTTACCCGGGCCGCCACATTCCGGTGAGATCATGCCTCCCCATCCCACTCCATGACATCTGGGAAGCCGCCCACGTGCTGGCCCCAACATCGGTCTTCCCCCTAGGGGTTCTTCAACCCGATCCATCTCCGCAAGACGTTAAACTCGTGACATACCCCGTGTTAAACATGGGAAGATGAGGAAAACCTCAGATGGTACACATCCCCCGCGTTTGATGTGGGATGCCTCGGGCTTCTGTACCCTCGAGAAGCCCTGTGATAAGGGACAGAAGACAGACGTGCCAATGACACCCCAACGTGACCATTCTCCTCACCGAAGGTTGCTGCCCTGACGAGACCCCTTGGAGCATCTCGACAGAAGCAACGCAATTAACTGGCATCCATGTAGATATGGCACCGGGAATGAGCTTCACGAACCCATCTTAAATCTATGAGGGAGACCTAGACTAGGTGACGAGTTCTGAGTAGGAATCCAAAGAAAGAAGAACCAACATCCCATCATTCCGGTTTCGATCAAGGAGCAGACGTCCTTGAATAAGGAATGGATGTCGCCCGCCTTTGGAAAGAAGGAATGTGGGGTAACAAGCAGCGCGTCCTCCCAACGGACGGATGCGCGCGCCCCGACTAAAGCATCAGAGCAACAATTATAAAGTATATATAATAAATAATAATGAAATATATGAAATATTAATGATACTATATTTATGTATATTTTATTTACTTACTTCCATTCAATTTAATAAGGAAACGAAAATACCGTTCAGGCGTACGTACGACCTACCGTCTCCATGAATGGTGTATTTCTTTCCATTTATCGATCTATTATATATATGTATATTCTAAATATATATTGTATATAAATCATTTTTTACATTCTGGAATTAAGTAATCGTGATCTATGTAATGATATGAATAATTAAAATTCATTCATGGACAATATATGAAATGATTTTACCCGAAACGCTTCTTTAACATGGAATTGACAAATGAACGGGTAATATAAAGTCATAATTAAATCATATATGATATCATAAATATTATCATTATTCTGTTAAAAGTTAATAATATTTTTAAACCCACTATACAGGAGTCTCAGACACATACGGATGAAATTTCACATTAGGTAAGGGATAATTATTCCAATCTCGTTCCAATCCGAGATTGTTTATTCGTAAGTATTTAATGGGGTTATATTTTTCATCCTTTCCATAAAAATGTTTTTCATAAAGTGATTAATATTCTTCCATGTATGTTTAAATTCATGTTTACCCCTCTTTGACTTTTACTTTTTGTTATTGAAGGAATATTTATTTTGTTTACCATACAAGGTACTTTTTGACTTTTTTTGGTAAAAGTACGAGGAGAATGTTTTTTTTACCTTATACGGCATGAACAAATTTTTATGGTTTCATAAAACCTTTTCATCATGAAGCTTAATCTACAATATTTCTTGATTATTTTCAATAAAATACTTTTCATTTAAAATTGCATGGCATTTTGTGAAAGGAAAATGATTTTCAAGAAGAAAGGATGTTTTCCTCAAGAATTAATTTCAAGTGTTTTATCAAAACTATTTTCCATTTATGATGACATTATTTATCATGTTAATGATTCAAGTATAATGTATCTATTATTTAAAAGGTTTCATTTTTATTATGATGAATTGATATCCATTTTTTATATGGATTATGTCACGATGGGATGATGTTTATGAAACCCATTTAATTATTTGGATTATGATAAATGATTTATGATTGTTTTGTGGAACACATAAGAATGATTTCAATATAAGATGGGTGGTACCTATATCTACCTCCAATGCATTGGGTAAATATTTATATCTCATGACATAAACATGGCTAGAAGGGTAAGTAAAATCCTGTTCAGTAATATAGGGCTAGAATGGCAAGTAAACCCATTTTAGTAATGGACTTTGTCCACTATGAAGGTCTTGGCAGCAATGGCTTGGATACTATGGAAATCATAACATGTGATTAATGTTTTTACACAATTACAAGTTTTTTTCCCATGTTATTTATCATGATTAATGTTCCTTTATGATCTATTCCTTATGCACTGCCAAGATTTATGTCATTACTCATGATTATGATGTTTTATGTTCATGTTCTTACGTTCATATGTTTAGGGATTGTTTTATGTTCTCCATGATTACCCTTACAGAGCATTTAATATCACCCTTTTTATGTTTTATTTTCCCCAGGGTATAAATAATGGTTTTAGGTAAGAAAACCAAAGGGGTTGATCTTTATGGGTTATGTTGAAGATCATTCACCATGATTTGAAGATTATGTTCTGAGTTTCCAAAGACACTAAACTAATACGGTCTTTGGGAATCTTTTTTTGTCATTAATTAAGTATTATTCAAAAGTAATGTAATTTCTATGTATGTCAAGCTTTGGGTCTCTACAGTTGGTATCAGAGTGATGGTTTAGCTAACTTTTGGAAACTAGGATGCGAAAAAATTAGTGAGATCCCTATAGATATTTTGAAGGTATGTCTAGGGATGCCCCTAAGGTTACGTATAAGTATAGGTGATAACCCTAGAAATACTATAATGATCATTAATAACCTAGTATTAAACCTAAGATGATAGAGATTGAATGTACTCCCCCTGATTAAGTTGTTTTTCATAGTGTGATTTTTTCCTCTCACGCTATTCTTTTTGGGTTTTAGAAAATCGATGGAAACCAGAAGATTAATGTTAATGAGGAATATGATGGACAATGGAATGATATTATTCATGATCAAGAAAATGAAACAGGATTTTAAAGAAAAAACATCATCATTAGGCCCAGTCAGAAATCTCATAATATGATCAATAATCTCAACATTAGTACATTTCCTAACTCAACTAATAAGAGACAGATGGAGTTTCATGATGATCATAGAGGACAGAAAGTTCAATTTTCCTCATGTAAATCATGTGGGAAGAGACATCAAGGAGAATGTTTCAAAGGAACTGGAATATGATTTGGGTGTGGAGAAGAAGGTCACAAAGCTAGTAATTGAAAAGGAAAGGGATCAGTTAACACTATGGACAAGGATAATGGTATTCCTAAGACATCAACAACAATTAAATGTTTTAAATTTGGAATGTACGAGAATTATGAAAACTAATACATTAAGGGAAAATCTCATGAATAGATCTGCATGGTCGTATGGGTATTATTTATGTTGATGATGATGAAGAGACTACAGATGATATATGAGATGAAATAAGTGTTGTGGAATAAAATGATGAAGCTTATTCAATGGTTTAAGAAGGTAGTGTAAGGATTGTATGTTTATAAATAATAATGTATTGTACTATGGAATAAATAAAAATATATGGATTGTTACAGTATTGTTTTTTCTTGAGTATTTGAAAGTATATGTTTAATGGTACATGTAACCCTAAAGGGTGATGAAATATTTTTGGAAAGAAGATGATATGTACATAATGACGGGATAAGGAGAAAATAATATGTTTGACAGTATTAATGATCTCATGACTGATATAAGGACAAAGTGACATCATGGTTTGAGTATTTAGATCTTTTAGGACATTGGTATATGGAAAGAGTTAACTTTTGACAGCATTCACGTTTTTACAAAGGTTCTATGGTAACTCATGTTTCAATAGAATACATGATTGAGGTATTTAGATGTTTGGAATGTGACAAAAAAGATATATTTTATGATATATGGGTGATAAATGATGGTATTCACATACTTGGTAGATGACCATTCTAGTAATCATTTAATATATACTATGAGATTGGATAGAAGTATTTTGGATAAGCCTAATGATTGGAATGGATTATTTTGGACATCAGGTAGTATTGTTTAAGGCTAGAACATTTTTTCGATATTATTTCTGGAATTTTATAATGGTGATGTTTTAGAAAAAGGAAAACATGTAGGACGGATGAAAACATGTTGATTCGGACAAGGTTGTGGGAATCGAACCCACAATCGAAGTGCGACATGCCTTTATCACCTACCACTGGCCTACAGGAAGTCCCTGGTTAGTAGAAACTAGTCTTATTTTATTAAGAGGTCTGATAGATGAAGTATAAATCCATTTTTGGAACCATATTTGATTAATGTCACCACAAGATGGACATATGTATACAGCTTTTACTAACCTTATATTTGAGATAGATGGAACGACCAATCATTCTATCGCATGATCTGTTAACACTTCACGGAAGACAAATTCAACTTCATTTCATTAATAGATGAAGTGGAAATTATTCATGGCACAAATAATAGTGAGATTGTACCAAAATCATGTATGTATTTCTTTTAATTCAAAAATTCTGCAACATTAGGGAAATGATCTTGAAAAAAAAATGTTGTCCTAGTGACCTCATATTTGATGAATCAGATGGTACCTTAGATCATCACAAATTTATGGCTTTGTGATTGTTGTCACTTTCATATCCTTGTTCTCTACCACTCTTCATCCAAACTTGATGGTTAGATTTCTCTTCCATATCCATATTTTCACCCATATTCTCTTTTGTGGAAACTTAGTGATGAGTTACTTTGGGTATCCGTTATGTTTTTAACATTCGTTTTTAAAATTATGATTTAGTATTCCTTTTTATGATGTTGCTTTCTAAGAAAAAAACTTTCAAGTAGTAAACCATTTATGACATTGACGAATTTTGATGGCGAAATTCATTTTAAGGGGGGTATAATTTAACCCCCCGGGATTTTATGAGAATAATTCTTTTTAATTTCATTGATTTCTTTTGTTGTACGTTTCACCAATATTATCTTGCACTATACGCAACACTGTATTAGCTTGTAGTGTATGCAACACTATTCTTCCCTTGTGATGCACACAATTCCAAGTTCTTTCGAATAAAATTCATTTTACACAACACCAAGTATAGATTTTGATCAACGTATAACTGAAATATATTTTGAGTATGTTATACGCAACACCAAAGGAATCTTCCCTACATGCAACCCTGACTTGACTTGTATTACACGGAAGAGAGACCTTCAACAATAGCGTGTGTTGTACGCAATACTGAGTTTCACTAAACAATGATATATTGTTATAATATTATTATGATCTATCCATTATGAATATTATTAACTGAGTTTTGAATTTTATAACATTATAATTCATCTTACAAATTTTCTGGAATAAGGTATGAAAATACAATCAATTTTTTGGATAAAAGAAATTTTTTAAAAAAATGCACTTTTCCCGCCTTTTGATGGAGCACCAATTTTAAATATAATTTTTGAAAAGTTTATAAGTTCAATTTTACAAAAGAAACATCCCATTTTTAATCAAGATATATAGATTTACATTGGATAACGTTTTGATATTTTTCTGACAACGTTCTTATTTTAATGAATAGTAAAAACACGCTATATTTTACTTAAAAACATCTTTTTTCATATTGATAATTTATATGGTTAAATTTTAATAGAAAACTGATTTAAAGTACAAATAGAATATTTTTTACCATTTAACATAATTTACATCATTAACATTAATTTTACATTGAATTCATAGGTAAAAACATTTCAATCTTTGACAATGTTTTAAATTTTAAGACCCATTTTCTTAACAACGGGATTAATTTAAAATTAATTACTGCAACTTATGTGTTTTGATTTTTGAAAAATGGATTCTATATTTGGATTCATTGGGTCCAAATTATTTTAATAGGTTAATTTTTTTTGATATTATGAATAATAACTTCGGTAATTTTTATTTACTACAGTTAAATGTAAATCAGTTAATTAAGGGTAAAAATACGATTATAAAATTAACCTAAGACCAGAAAAAATTCTATTGGATGAATAAAAGTATAACCATATCATTTATGGGTCGGAATAGATTCATTTAATGGACTTTTGACCATGAAAATGATATAATTATTATTAAAACCCATGAAAGTGACAAGATGTCACTCTCTTATATCATATAAGTGTAATAATTTTAGTTTAGTGATAAAACTCATAAAACATTAAATATAAATAGTCTCCAGAAAACAAATAAAATTACATACATCATGATAATTTATTTATAATTTTTAGGGATGAGATAATTATCATTAATGATGACACAATAGTGATGTAGAAATTATTTTATTTATTGAAATATCAAAAAAATGGTTTTAAAAATATTATATGAACTAATTAATGTTATCCAAAAATTTTCTAGATGAATATGACATGTTATGAATCTATTAAATATTTTGGTTCAAATATATCCTCTGTGTATATTTTATTTAAATTCAAATAAATGAATAGTGTCAAAATTGACACTATTCTTATTTTATAAAAGTAACATATTATAAAATTGTTTAAAAATCACAAAAATGATTAAAAATTAAAAATTTAAATTTATATGGTCTAAAATGTCATAACGTATCCAATTATTAACAATTCACAATAAATAAGTAATTATTTATAACAATTTCAAATTTAGAATATTATTACCACAAATAAAAATAAATAGATTAAATAAGGATAAATCAAGTTGATATGGTTTAAAATAAATTACCAACCTGTCTAAATCTTATTGTTTGATGATATTAAAAACCTAAATCATCTAATATTTGGATTTGAGTCATTTTTTGGAGGTTTTGAAGTGGGGTTTGAGTTTATTATAAATTAATATTTTAGAGGTTTCCAAAAGTGCCCCTCTCCTCTCCTATAAAAGGGCACCTCCTCTCTCTCCTCCACACACCACATTGAGCCTTAAATCTCCAACAATCCCTGACCAGTTTTCTTCTCCACTTCCCTAGAAACATACTAGAGGTCCTGGTCTTCTTCAAATACAAACTGTAGTTTCTTAAGAGGAGGTTTCGAAGAGGTGCGTCGAAGAAAATGTAACATCCTATACTGATTCTTTCAAAGTCATTTTTTCTTATACTTCCTCTTATTTTGTTGTTTAATAATAAATTAATAACATAATTATCACTCATATACTGATATGTTATTATAAATATGTACCAATCCTATTTCACCTTCTATCCATCCTATTGAAAATGAAATCACCACGCGTGCGTATGTACGAAATACCGTCTTAACGCTGTGGTGTGATCTATATTTCCACCATCATCATACAAGGATGGGTATAATGGTGTAAAGAATAAATATATGTGATTATTATAAAATTATACTAATTTGAAATATTATATCATCCTCTCTAATTCCATTCAATAATTATGGGAACGATATCATCGTTCGTGCGTACGTACAGATTACCGTCTCCACAATGTAATGAGATTCATTTTCCATGTTAACCATTAAAGAATGATTATAATGTATATATAATAAATAATCATGAAATATATGAAATATTAATGATATTTTATTTAACGATATTTTATTTACTTACTTCCATTCAATTTAATAAGGAAATGAAAACAACGTCCATGCGTACATACGACCTATCGTCTCCATGAACAATGTATTTTTTTTCCATTTATCGATCTATTATATATATGTATATTCTGAATATATATTATATATAAATCATGTTTTACATTATAGAAGTATGTAATCATGATCTAAGTAATTATATGAATAATTAAAAGTGAAAACATGGACGTTAAATGAAATGATTTTACCCAAAATGCTTCTTTATCATGGAATTGACAAGTTAACTGGAAATATAAAGTTATAAGTGAATCATATATGATATCATAAATATTATTATGGTTCTATTAAAAGTTAATAATTTGTTTAAACCCACTATACAGGAGTCTCGGACACATAAAGAAAAAAATGGACATAAGGTAAGGGATAATTATTCTAATCAAATTCTTATCCCAGATTGTTTATTCGTAAGAATTTACGGGGGTTATATTTTTCATCCTTGTCCACAAAAATGTTTCTCATAAAGTGTTTAATATTACTCCAGGTATTTTTAACGTCGTTTTTACCCCTCTTTTACTTTATCTTTTTTAATGGAATGAATCTTTCTTTTGTTTACCATACGAGGTACTTTTTGACTTTTTTCAGTAAAAGAGTAAGGAGAATGTTTTTTTAACTTATACAGAATGAATGGATTTTTATGGTTTCATAACGCCTTTTCATCATGAATCTTACTCTAAAATATTTAATAATTATTTTCAATAAAATCCTTTTCTTTTAAAATTGCATGGCATTTTGTGAAAAGAAATGATTTTGAAGAAAAAGGATGTTTTCCTCATGATTTCATCTCAAGTGTTTTATCAAACCTATTTCCCATTTAAGATAAAATTATATAGATTTCTTATTTTCAAGTATAATGTCTCTATTATATACATGGTTTTATTTTTATTATGATGAAATTATATCCATTTGTTATATAGATTTTTTCATGATGGGATGATGTTTATCAAAACAATTTTATTATTTGGGTTATGATGAATGATTTATGATTGTTTTGTGGAACATGTAAGAATTATTTCAATATGAGATTAGTGGGACCTAAATATACCTCAAATTCATTGGGTAATGATTTATATCTCATGAGATAAACATGGATTGAATGACATGTAAAATCCGGTTCACTAATACAGGGTTGGAACGACAAGTAAACCCGGTTCAGTAATGGACATTATCCACTATGATGGTCTTGGAAGAAATTCCTTTGCAACTATGGAAATCATAACATGGGCTTAATGGTTTGCCACAATTCAATGTTTTTTTCCCATTTAATTTACCATGATTAATGTTCCTTTATGATCTATGACTTATGCACTGCCAAGATTTATGTCATTACTAATGATTTTGATGTTTTATGTTCATGTTCGTGCGTTCAAATGTTTGGGGATTGATTTATGTTCTCCATGTTTACCCTTACTGAGAATTTGCACTCACCCTTTTTATGTTTTATTTTCCCTAGGATATAAAGAAAGGTTTTATGTAAGAAAACCAAATGGGAAGATCTTTATGGGATATGTTGAAGATATTTCACAATGATTAAAAGATTATGTTCTGAGTTTCCAAAGACACTAAACTAATACGGGATTTGGGAATCTGTTTTTTTCATGTATTAAGTATTCTGAAAAAGTAATGTAATGTCTATGTACTTCAAGATTTGGGGCTCTACCCATAGTGATTTTATTATGGTAAAAGAATTTTATGATGTTTTTTCTATTAATTTACTTGGTGTTATTACTTATCAAAAGGTTCGATTTACTATTGGATTAGTTCCTGATGATATGATAATTTCATAAAATCCTTTTCAAATTGATCCATTGGAGCTAATGAAATTAATAATGTAATTACTATAAATTTTTAATAGGGGTCTCATCAATCATATAACTCCACTACGGGGTGCCACTATTTTTTATAAATAAGAAATATGGTTCATTGAGTATTTTTATTTATTATAAAGTACTCAATAAAATAAATTTAATGAAATTATATATTTCCTCATAGGGATTATTTGTTTGATTAGATTTTGGGTTCTTAGTATATTTATACGATTGACCTTAGATATGGACACCGTCATCTAAAATTGATTGAAGGGTGTGCTCTAAGGATAGTGTTTCATACTAGGTATACGAATTATGAGTCTGTGGTTATTTCATTTAGGTTTCTCAATAAACCTTATGTAGTCTTTTATATTATGAATAATGTTTTCCATTAGTTTTTTTATAATAGTTTTCTTAATTTTACTAATTAAATTCTCATTTATTATATATGTTATGTCGAAAAAGATAAATATCATATGATTCATTTGATAAATTAAATGAAAAAATTTGTAGCTAATGTTTATGAAATGTGATTTTTGTTTATTGAATATTTTATTACCTTGGAATATTATTTATAAATTTGGAATATTTATTGATCATTATAATACTAAAGGGGTTTAAGACTAACAAAATCCTCAAAATTTCATTAAGATTCAATGTTTTCTTGGATATGTATGTTAATAAAATAAACATATTATTAAAAATTATACTTATTTTTTCCCACTATACTAGTTGGACAAAAAGGATATTAAATTAATTTGGAAAATGGAATTTCATGATTTTATTAGTAATTGAAAATAAATTTGGTTAACATTGTAATATTATACATATTTTCTAGAATTGAGGAGTTTATTATTTATAGTGATTCCTTATTGAATGTACTTGGTTGTGTATTTATGATAAATGTAATAGTAACTACATGTACATCATACAAATTGAAACTACATGAGATGAATAATCTATATCATGTTTATGATAATACATCGATAGTTTTTTTTTAATTTGGATGAATCTTTCATATGTTGTAAAATTTGAAATATGTACTGATCATAAAATATTAAATTATATATTCACTCAAGAAGAGTTTAACATCAGGTCGAGTAGATGGTTCAAATGGATAACGTATTATGACAACATAATTCACTATCACCCATATAAAGATAACATGGTTGATAAATATTTTATTCAAAGTTATAATGTATCATTAACTATATAATATTTGGAATATAATCCTTTATATTGTAATTTAATAAATGTTGGACAATGAATTTTGCATTCTAAAACAACTTATTTTTTTTAGTTGTTAGTGTAGTCATATTTATTGGATATAACTATGAATGATCCAAAAGAAGATCATGGTTTTCAAAGAAAGATAAAATTATTTCTTGAAGTTGAATTGACTGAGTTTAATTTTGAAAAATATGATATTATTGAACTTGGTAAGAGGTTATGTGTTTGGGGTGATTTTTAGTTGAAAAGGAATTATTAAGTGAAGCTCAAATCTCTCTATTTTCAATTCATCTTGTTATTACAATGATGTATATAGAAACTTGTATTTATTATTAAAGGGAAGGAATGAAGAAAGAAATCACATATTTTCCTATTAAATTTTTGAATTATCAATATGTTAAGGCTAAATTAAAACCATCAAAGGGGATGCATTAATCGTTGTCAATACATGAATTTAAATGGGAAAATAAATATGTGGATTTCATGGTGGTATTACCAAATAATTTTTGAGGTAATAATTGCATTTTTGTTTTTTTGGCACAATCATCACATTTTCTTCATATTCAATGTGGAATGTCTTTGGTTTATCTTTATAGACTTTATCATAAAGAGATATTTAGATTAATAGATTAACTTTATCTATTAATTTTGGATCATGATCCAATAATTACAGAAAAATCATGGAGATAAATTTATAAGTCAATGGGTACTGAGTTAAATATCTGCACAACTTTTCATCATCAACACAATAGATATTTCATGAAAATAATTCAAATGATAAAGGATATTAATTAGGATTTATCCCTAGTTTAGAAATGAATTTGGGGTCAACATATTTAATTGGTGTTATTTTTTATAATAAATGATTTCATTCCAGTATACAGATGTATCTCTTTGAGTTGTTATATTTAAAGCAGTGTCAAACCCTAATATATTAGGTTCAATTTGGTGAGAGAAAGATATTGAGATTAGAATTTGTATATGAGATATTTGATAAGGTATGTATGATTCCACAAAATATAAGGTAATCACAGAGAATGAATATAAATTTTGTAGATAACCCCAAAATAAATATATCCCATTTGTGGTAAGTGATAATGCTTATCTTAAAGAATCTCTTTGAAAATGAGTTATTCGATTTGGAGGAAAAGGATATTTTGGACTGAAATGAATTGGGCTCTATGATATTATAGATAATTTTGGATCATTTTCATACTATGTGGCTTTACTACAAATTTTATATTGGGTGCATAATGTGTTTCATTTTTTGTTTTTAAATAAATATATTCATGAAGAATACCTTATTTTGATCCCTAAAGTAGTTTAGTGGGAATAAAATATTTATTATGAAGAAAATATAGTTTAAATTATTGAACATATAAAATAAGTACTATTAAATAAGTTGATTCATTAGGTTAAGGTTTTATATTAGAACCATATTATGGAAGAATTAATACGGGGAACCTAAAAATCTATATGGTAACAATACCCTCACTTTTTTAGTACTGAATGAATTTATGAAGATGGAGTTTGTTTAAGTGTTGAGGAATCCAAACCCATTTAATTTTAATAATAAATCAATTCTATGTGTTATTAATATTCATAATTAGATTTTATGAATTCATTTTCAATATAATAATTTCATGTAATTTTGTAATCAGAAAAAAATAGTTTTATTCGAAATGAGTTGTTTTACATGAATTATAAGACTAATTTAAAAAGATAAAATTTTAAATTTAATAAATTTAATTTAAATAAATCATATAAAAATTTGATACCAGAATATCAAATATAGTTTCGAGTGATTTTTTTTGGATTTTTTGTGAGAAGATTTATTTTTCGGTGAATAGTGAAAATTAACATTTATTATAAAAACTATCATTTCACCTCAATTATTTACAAATTATAACTCTGTTTTTTATTTTATTTGAAGTAAAATTATTTATATTTGATTAAAAAATCCAATTACCTCTATTTGAATCCTAATTTTAGTTTAATATTTTATAAATTCATTTTTAATATTCAAAACAAATTTTTCTATAATATTATTTTTCTTTATGTTTTGTATGGTTATATTAGAAGAAATCTATTCCAATTTAACAAATTGAATCTTAAAATATGGATTTAATATTTTTAATTAGGATTCTGAAATTTATTAAGGAGGTGGAGTTCATTTTTCATCATAATGAATACTTACCAATGTAAAAATTTGATATTATACTAAATTGTAAAACAAGATAGTAAAGGTAAAAACATTGTGATAAGGTTAGAAAATATTTTCTCAATTATTATTAAATGATAGTATTTTTAACCTTATCTAATTATATTTGAATTATAATTGTTTTAGTTCTACGTTACCAAGAGAGTGAATTGATGTTATTTTAAAACAATAAATAATTATAAGAATGTCATTCCCCTCAGTTATAATAAGGCATTGCCTCTCCTCAATTATTCAAAACAAATTGGGTAGTGTAAAATGGAATCTATCTACACAGAAATATTAGTGTATTCCTTCCAAGTATATTAGAGTTTTTTGGTCTTCAAAATTTCATCCTATAAATACTAATGTGTAAACAAAAAGAGTTTTTCTAAAGAAGAGGTATAACTCTTAACAATGTTCTCTAATGGTTATTTCTACTTATACCTCCTTAAAACCAACCATAAAAATGTTGATATAGTAATATAATTATAAAAAATTATACTTAAATTTAATTATGTTTATGGAACAACCCTTTTTCATTTCATTTCCATCATAGAGAAAAAGAAAACATTGTTCATGTGTATGTGTGGACTACCACCTGCATGAAGAGTTGTATTTTATTTCCCATCACCGTCTCAAATGATTGGTTATAAAGTGGTAATTAATGAAAAAATAATTTATTTCGAAATTATTATTAATCTTGAAATATAATATAATACATAATTTCTTACAATTTCAATTTTTTGTAAAATGGTAACGTCGTTCATGCGTATGTGTGAACTACCACCTCCACATAGCGGTGCGATTCATTATTCATTTCTACCTTTCATATATTGTCATAAAGAAGTAAATAATAAATAAATTTTTCATGTAAAATAGATTTACGATTTTTAAAAAATAAAATATCATATAATTTATTTCATTTATACCCATTATAAAAAATAAAGCATTGTGTATGCATACATACATACAACAAACTAATTGAAATTATATGATTTATTTTTTTATAAACTTCTTACATGGATGGATATAATATTATACTAAATGTATAAAAAAGATTATTATAACTGTTTTCAGATTATATAGAAAATTTAACCCTGACCACTTTGACCATGGTCAAATCGTAGATGTTATTTTTATGTTATGTGTCAAACGACCACAAAAACATCAAATGTATAGTTAAATAATTTCATAAGTATATAAGACATAGTAATAAATGAAATAAAAGGGATTATGATGTGGAAATAAAACATTAAAATGTTATTAATAAACTATAAAATTAATATAATTTTATTGTTCAATAAATTAAAGGATGTACATGGTGGGTTAGGAGGTGAGGAAATGGATTTTTCTTTCAAATATAGTTTTGAATGTTTTAAAAATTGTTTCTACCATAGACATGTTATTTAAATTATTTTATAATGGTTTTATCTAAAATAAGATATTTTGTATAGTTGTGTTTTATTATAATTTTATTTATTCAAAAATTATTAAAAGTAATATTTTAAAATGCCTTCCATATGATTCACTTTTGACTCTTTTTTTTCCAAATAGAAAAATATTCTTTAAAAACATTTCACACATGTACACCTTTTTCCACCATTATAGATATCATTAATTATTAATATTACTCAATGGGTATGTAAGGTTTTTCAAATAAAATCTTATTCTCAAGGTTTTAGGTATTGTTTTTAATTTTTTTTAAATTAAATGATATTTTTTCATTTTATATTGATAATTAAAATTTTGTTTATCTTAGGGTCTCTAATGAATAAATTTATCGATTTTATGATAGAAAAGATTAATTTTTTGTTATTTTTGATGATATCGTTCATAGAAATTATATATAATAATGATTGAGCTCAATATATATCTTATAATGGGTGAACCCAATATTGTAACCAAATTCCATGGGAAATTATGATGTAGTGAAGGAGAAATACGTTATTTTAAGAGAGCTGTTGGAATTATCCACGATTTTTTCCATTACAAGTTTTCTTATAAGCCTGATTTTATGGATAACATCCCATGATACATTAATGGATTTGAATTATTCCTATGGGGTTGTACGGATATATTTTGATTTCATTCTATATGGTAATAAACTCATAATTAAAGGAAGGTTTATAATATTCTAATAGTGATTGTTTTGTTTTTACCAGTACTAATGTTTTCCTATGTAATTTTCCTGATAATGAATTTTTACATTATCCATTCTCATAAAATGTTTTATGAAACTATTGTTCTTTGAAGTTGATTTTATGATTATGTACTTATTATTTAGAACTCAATTTTTAATATATAAAAAATAAAATGTTGCTTTGTGTTTTCCTAATTTTTTAAAAGTTCTAAGAATTTTTTGTTCAATTTATATCCCTTAGTGAGATTTTTTTCTCATACCATGTTTTGATTATTTTTTGTAGGTATTAAGAAGACTTAAGGATTACAACAAGGTTAATGTTGAAACATCCTAAATAATGAAAATTTTCTATGAATAAAATTAGAGTGTAAACATAAAAACCAATTTTCATAGAAAAAATGTACATTATGATTTTATTTATTATTGATTCTATTAAAGTTATATTATCATTCATAATTTCCACCTGAGATACTAATATATCATAGTTACGGGGAAAATTTCAGACAATATTTATATTATTTTGGTCATTACAAGAATACATCATGAATAAATGAGTCTTTTTTATTTTTTATAGAGATCCTCAACAAACATTTTTTTAAGACAAGTAAGTCAACCATATTTTGTTACACATATGTTCTAATTTTATATAATTTTTTTTCTAATTCTAAAAATACAAGGTCTTGGGTTAAGGATTATTTTTATCTTATACTACTAGAAAATGACTTATTCAATCCATATAACCCATCAAACAATATACTTCTTCGTGAATAATATATGTAAAACAAAAAACCCAATGTGAGTGATGGATCACAAAATCAAAATACCTAGGTGATGGATCTATCATAAAAAGGAAATCATAAGGATTATCAATATATCATTAGGTTAATGATATATCACAAATAATAAACATAAGGTAAACGATACAAAATTGAACATTCATTATCAAATGTGATTGACATGTCACTAATTTCACAACAAATGTAAAAAATTTACCACTATCAATATACATGTAGTTAACCACATATTATAGTCATTATGATTGATATGTCACTATATCCATTAGTCCCACCATCTAAATTTCATACTATGATTCCTAATTCTCTAATTTAGGACACCTAATACCCATATGCTAATCATTGTAATTTCCCAAAATCACATGAATACATTAAAATTACCCAACTCACAATAGTGATGATGTAGATGAAACTAGTCATATTTTAGTCTTATATCCTGTATATATGACCACTTATATGAACTAATATATGATTTGTCATTATTATTTAATTAACAATGATGTCCTAAAACTCTCAAAACCATATTTTGGCTCACGAAAACCCGTCACCATACAATTCACTAAGTATATAATCACTTCCTCCTATGCTATAAATGACTAAGTGTTCAACACATAAGGATTATAAGACCTATCAATATCAATATAGACCATAACCATTTCTTGAGAAGTAAGGAAAACAACTTGGTTCCATTTTATTTCATTCTCAAATACCTACCAATTTATGAAAAACATTTATTCAATACAATAAAAAAGGACAATTTCACCCCTTGTCATCACTCTATGTAGTAATCATACAACAAAAATGACCCCCTTGATTAAATGACCCATTAGATATTGATAAAAACATACAGGTTTATATCCCACACCAATCAATCCTTACATATAGGCAGTACATCTATTAGTGGTTAATTGTTAAATACAAAATACCTAAGGATGCACTAAGAGTCTAACCAACTCCCTATCCATACCTCACATAGAGAAACCCACCTACGAGTCCATATTGGACCACTCACAATTTCTAACCCATTATTACAATCCAAATATTATATATAGAAGTACAACAATATGAAAAATTATACCCAACCTACATCAAAAAAATTCCCTTTAGAAATATCAGTTTACTTTGTACCAAGTTATTATCACACGCCACCATCGACCAGAAGCCCACAAATGATACAAAAAAATTGTAATTAATTTTTTAAACATAGAATTAATTTATAATATTAATTTATGGATTTTATTTTAGGCTAATTTTGATCATAACCGTTTTGATGACACACCCTCACAAAGACCTTAATAATTTATTTGTGGTTCACTCCCAACACACTCTACTTTCCACTAGTGAAAAATTATCTAATATATGACATTAATTAATAAATTAATAGCATCCTAATATTATAAGAAATAAAAAATTTGGGGAAATGACTTACTTAAAATAAAAGGTCTCAAAATTAAATAAATTATACTCACAAAAACGTTATCTATCTATTTTTTTACAAAGCTTCATCATGGTGGGATGATTTTACAATGATCTTCTTAAGTAATATCTCAAATACCTTGATATTTTCAAACCAAATTCAAGGCAATGAAAGTGGATTAACATGAGTATATGAATGGAGATAAACCAAAACAAAACCACTTATGTAATTCCTTTAAATCCATCAAACATTAAAGGGATAAAGGGAAGTGAGATTATGAGAATATGGATAAATCCTCCTTATCTTTACTTTATTACGAAGAATTCCCTAGATTAGGGTGTGTAAAAGGGAATTAATATAATGATAATTTCAACCATTAAAAAAATAGTATACTACAAGGTACTTGGTGTACCCAAAATGGCCAATCGATGGCCCTATCCAGGGACACCTACTATAGAACCCCCATTGAGTACTTGATTCCATATAACTAGGTACCTAATTTCTCACTAAAAGCACTAAGCACAACCTTTTAATATACTTATCCCAAAACCATTCTTGATGTTCTTTACAACTAAATATACTTCAAAAAAGATTAATTTTAAAATTTATATCATTTTCAGAAGTTCTACCTCCCAATCGAACTAGAAAATTAGAAATATTTTTGGGTTTACTTTCATTGAAACCAAAATTATCTCTGAATTAACTAACACATAATAATATAGTTCACTACATAAAAATTTTACATTTATTATTCTGAAAACATTTTTTAATGGTGTATTTAATTTAAAAGGATTATCATATTTTTTAAGATATATGGATTAATTGGAAACTATATGGATAAATTTCATAAACTATTGATATTTTATTATTGTAAAAATTTATGTAATTTTATTTCCAACTACATATTTCAAACTAATCATTTGAGAATTTATTGGAATGATATAGGTAAACCAAAAAAATTTTAAAAGGATAAATATTATAATGGGATTAATCTATTGGGGAATGGTTTAAATATGATACAATGTGAGAACAAATTTTGTGATGATTACATGAGAAAATTTTAATTTATTATTTCCTTGGATGGCTCATATTCTCCAAGTGTGAAAATAATGTAGACATGTTCGAACTCATATAGAACTTAATTGATGATAGTTCTTAATTTTCAAGGAGAGTTTTTTTATTAGAAGAATGATTATTATTCTTAGATCAAGAAGTGTGTTGAGGAGGAATTTGAGCATCATGTTGTTTATAGGTGTATTAAAATAAATTATTTATTTTTTCTGAATTGGGAAAAAATCATATAAGTTGTGTTTTATATGAAAATATTTTTTAATGAAAGATGATGGGAAAGGTGAATGGTGAATTGAATTTGGTTTATATTATCTAGTTAAAAGGATAATTTTAATGTCTGAATAATGGTTTAAATTTTCTAATGACCATGTTATGTGTAATGGTATGGATGTAAGAGCTTCTTTAATGTTACAAAAATTCAGGAACTCCACTCGTGATGTTCATTAGTTGGTAGGGAATTCTATGAAGTTGATTACAGAAATGGGTAGTGAATCAGAATCCCTTGATATAACATGAAATAAAAAATATTCATAAATTATTTAGTGAAATTGGGAGATTGAATAAGACAAATCTCAAAACCCTATATCATATCTAATTATATGAGCATATCAAAGGGTATATCATTCATGGTTCCAAACGAATAGAAAACTCATTTTTCCTTTATCATAAGGGTTGATATATGAAACCATGAAACATTATATGATAGAAATTAACAATAAATTTTTAACTATAAATGTTTAAATTTCCTCCAATGATATATATCATTATTGTGAGATGAAAATCATTAGAACATCAATGCATTTATTTATTGAATGGGTGAATGGAAGAGTCTTTACTCAGGTATTTTACAATGAATGAGTTAATTCATGGGGTCAAGGAGAGCCTATGTGTTCTTATATAAATGAGGCATAGAGACATGGATTTTTCAAGAGAAACATGGTATGGTTTTTGATAATTATATCTAAAACCTAATGCACGCTTCCATTTTTTACTTATATTCATAGAGTCCATAACATGTCATAGGTGACGAAAGGGTATCACTAACGTTTTTATTTATTTGGTTTAACCCATGGATAAACCCTAGATAAGGTATTATAATGGATTAATCTTAGTTATATTTATCAACTATAGATGCTAAAGAAAAAAAAACAAATGTGGTTATGGAATCTACTGAGAAAGTTACATGTTACAACAGTTTATTCATTTTTTTTATTTCATGGTTTGGGGTGTAATTCTTTGTGATCTTGGGACTAAGGTTTTATAACTGATAATACCACCTTAACTATGTATTACATAGTCTCAAGAAAACATTTAGTGGTATCAGGTAATTTCCAAATTTATTAATTATTTAAACATTGTTTTAAAATTAAGATAACTAATATTGTATTGATATTTTATTCTACATAGATAATAAAGATAATAATTTTGAACGATCACATGTCTTGTGATAGAAGACATCACATGTTTTGAATGAAACATATAAAACAATATGTGATATAATGGATTGTTACTCAGTTCAAACCCTTGTATTTAGATTATTATAATTTAATGTGATGAAAATAAAATCAATGTATTTGTATTATGATATTTGTGATATCATAATAGCCGACATAGTGGAACCAAAGAGTTAATGTTAAATTTTAAACATTGTAATCCAGTGTTAGGTTACTCTAATAAGATAATAGCCATATATGATAAACATTACATAGGCCCGTGGAATATTTTAGATGCTCCGGGTGCCCTAAATATTATCTCATATAGGCCCCCAGATGATGGGTTTAATTTTACATTGATAATTAATAAGCAATGGTATCAAAATGCCCCATTTTTGATATTATGAAAGGATTATTAGTGTTATTCAATGATCCAAAATCATAGATTAAAGCACATGAAATAAAATTTATGGCGATAAAAATGTTTTAGAACCATGGGTTTATAAATTTTATGATATGATTTATGTGATATATATTAAAAATGATATAGTGATAAAAACATTCTTTCTTAAAATTCAATTATGATTTGAATTTTAATATTTAGAAATTTTGTAAAAATTATTAGAAAATTTATTTAGGGATATTAATTTATTTTATAAAGGAGTTTGTAAATTAAATATTTATAAAATGTTTATAATTAATTAATTATTTTTTTTAACATTATTTAAATAAATATTTTATAGTATTAACGTATAATTCTTAAAATACATTTTCCAAATTATATGGCATGCAATACAACTTAGAAGTATATTGAATACTGTAACACCCTGAGTTTCTATGATTTTTTTTATTTGTTTCCAAAAAAAGTAAATTTCATTGATATCTTTCCTTTCACACAACACCAAGTTAACTTTTCATTATACGCAACACCATCTTATCTTGTGTTATAAGAAACACTAAGATTATATGAAACAAAATTTTATTATTATAATTATTTAAACAAGAAAATTATAACCTTTCCATTATAATTTTGTGTTTAAATAACTTTAACTGAAATACTAAAATATAGTTTATGCATAATTATTTATTTGGTGACCAATTAATGTTTAATCAAAATATAACCCTTTAAAAAATAAAAATGTTTTTCAGAAAAATATTTAAATCGTACAAGTGTGTTTAATATAAATAAATTAAAAAATGAAACATTTCAGAATATATTAAATAAATATATATTCAATATAATTCTTAAAATTTATCCTATGTGTTTTCTTGACATGATAAAAAATCTAGTTTTACTCTTAAAAACTCTATTTTTCTTTGAAATATTTTTCTCTTCTTTTAATGGTTCACTAGTTTTAAAACAATATTTTGAAAATTTTATAAATTCGATTTAAAAAAATAAAATTAATTTTTGAAATATTAATTTCAATATTTTCTTTTATTGGATTTTTGGTAATTTTATGATATGTTACATGTTTTTTTGAATAGTTAAAATACTAAATTATAATTGAAAGCTTAATTTCCATATAAATAATGTATAATGTTAAATTATATTTTAAATTAAATTTAAAGTAAAATTAGATCAATTATAAACCAATTTATCCAAATTATGACATTTTAATCATTTTCATAATAAATATTTGTATAAAAACATTTTAGAAGTTCGGAAAATTTCACTATAAAAAAACCCGCTTTCTCATCCCATCTCTGAGATTAATTTTAAATTAATTTAACCACTCCTGTGTTTTTAATTTTGAAAAATGGATTAAATATTTAAAATAAAATTTTATAAATTTATTAAATATCTTCCTTTAATTTTATAAAATATTAATAGTATGCTTAGTAATTTTATTACCAAGGTTAAGGGTAAATCCTGTAATTAAGGGTAAAAATAATGTTATAAATTTTATAAATTATGATAATAATTTCCCCAATTTTATTTTATGAGTTATTCTAGACTAAAATAATTCTTGGCCTGAATTTCTTACCTCTTGGTCCCACTTGGATGACTTTATTTTCCTTATTGTATTTTATTTTAAGAAAAGTCAAAGATATCCCACTAATGTTTTTAATACGTATAACGTTTATAATATGTGGTCATATGAAAGATATATTTTAACATAACTAGTATTTTTACATATTAAATAATTATATTCACCACGGAAGTTCATTTTTAATCTTATATAATTAATTGATAGATTAAATTCTTAACAATAGTGATATTGTAATTGTTTTACGCATACAAATATCAAATAAATGATATTGTAAATATCAAAATATATATAATTTGATATAATTTATTTCATACACGAACTTTATAGAATACATTGACATTTAACTAATGTATTAAATTTATTTTTTCAAAGATATATTTTTGTAATTATTTTTTTAAAATAAAAGTAATGAAGAGTGTCAAAATTTACATTAATGATATTTTAAAATAAATTATATTTTATTAAATGATATAAAAATCCAAAAAACATTAACTTTAGCAAAATTATTTTTATAAGGTGTAAAATTTCATATATGATCATTTTTTGTTAGTTTTTAATTTTATAGTCACTATATTAACCCACAAAGTGTTAAAACCCATGTTGTCATGGTAAGAATTAATGGTGTTAAATAATGGTTAAAACAAAAATATATGGATTATAAAATTGTACAATCATGTATAATTTTAGTTTTATTAATTTATTTCAACTAATAATCCTCATATATTCTAAATAAATCATTTTTATCCATTTTTAACAGAAATTTAATTTATAGTAATTTAATATTTTGAGAAATTCCAATAGTGCCCCTCCCCTCTCTTGTAAAATTGAACATCTCCTTCACTTTTCATCACACTAAAAATCCTATTTTTTTAATAATTCCACAATTAAAATATCCTAAAAACATCCCTCAATTAATCCTAGAATTATTACTAGGGTCAAAAATCAATCCAAATATATTCTTTGGTGCGAAAAAAAGAGATACTCAAAGAAGAGATAACGTTCGTCAATGATTTTTTTGTTTTCTTTATTCCTTAGACCCAAAAAATAATTTTAATATCATTTTTTAAAAAAATATAAATACTTATATGTTTTTATGTTAATGGAAAGACATAAATATTCACACAATTCTATAAAATTGGATACATAATCATTATTTGTGTGTACAACAGATGACTATCTTGCAAATCGATGTCGTTCGTTATCAAATTACAACATTTTAGGGTTAGTAATAATGATGGATTTAGAGTTAATATATGATATATATTATTTTTATGATGTTATTATATAATGAAATGTCCTTAAAACATTACATAATATTAAATTAAGTTAATAATTCACATTGAGGATCTTTTCAGGTTTATAGTTTTAGAGATTTAAGAAATAACTATTTCATCCCAAAAGATTACAAAGTAGACACTTCTACACAGTTTCCATTTAAATATAAATAAATAATCTTGAAAAAAAAGAGTCATGTTTATTTCCAGGGTTTAGACAGCATGACTTTTCCTTTATCCCATCCTTGACATTATTCATCTTTAAGTCCTGTGAAAACATTTCAAAACATGGGATGAGAATAAAAAGCTATGTAATGGTTAGAAAACAAAGAATGATAACATTTGTTCATAAATACATACAAAACATGAAATATTTTACTTACCACATCAGATCATAAGATTTTATGAATAACACATAGAAATCATAAATCATAAAGGTTACTTGTGGCATCCATAACATACATATATTGTAGCGATCACAACTACATCGAGAGTTACTTTGGAATACCCATCCCAGTATATTCCCTTAATATCTTAGGAGAAACATTCATGTTTACCTCAGTCACGTTACCCAATGCATTGGAGAGCTATCGTGGTCTCACCCGCCCTTGGTTGATCATAGAACCACCCGTATACATAAATAATTCCCAAGAACCATTACTTGATCATAACACATAACATAAGCATAAAAGAAATATAACATTTCCACATGGAAATAACAAAATTTCATTTCAAGTTATTGAAATAATAAATCCATTCTAAAAACAATTAATACCAAAATAAGTAAAAAGAGTATATGGTATTTATTTTTCCTTTCAAAAACATCACATCTTGTTAAGTAATCCAAATATCAAATAATACTCGAAGCGGTGGAAAGGTTATTGTCACCACTTACGTTAAAAAAACATTCCTTTTGTCATTTAGTAAATGCTTCATATAAAAAGATTCTCGTTGAATGAAATGAAAAGTCAATGGGGTTTATACACCGTATAAAATAAATTCGTGTATAAAACTAAATACGCCTCAACAAAAAGATATTGAGACGCAGTCCCTTACCTCGTGTCCGACTTGAATCGATCGTTCTTTAATCTCCTGAATAATAAACTAATGTTAATTTTTACTTTATTAATAACATTTCCTAAGTTTATTTTTCCTTTTATATCACTTATTTCCATGATATAAACATTATGTAATCATTTAAGTTAATAACGTTCATTTTGTCGATATTTGGTACTTGAGTAAAAAATGAACACCTTATATTTACAAGTTGTCCATGTGTTCAATATTACATTATGTCCAGAATGATATTCATTTTTAGATATCATATATATCATATATATATCCAGTATAAATATATATTTATAATAGTACATATCATTTTGAGGTAAGAAATGAAATGCACTGTTCATGGAGAGGGTAAGCTGTACGTACCCATGAACACTACTTTCATTCCAATTTCTTATTTTAATGGAATTAAAACATAATTATACATATTAATAATATAATATATGTATAATATCATATATAATATCATTAACTCCAACTTTTATACATCCCACATATGGCATTAAGGAGTCATATCACTTTGAAGGTGCAGTAGTCTGCACTTCCTCAAATGAAATTATCACGTTTACCGATAATACAAAACATAAAGGTATGATACAAAATAAATATACAAAAGAATGAAGAAAACATAAAAATAATAAATATCATATATAAATATAGTTTTATCTTAATGGCCACCCTGATAGGCGGTAGGAGATAATCGAACAATCATCGTCTTGTGAGGTGTTAGCTTGCCATCCACAGAAATAGTATGTTATTCACCCATTAGATAGAGGTGTGTGTAAGTGTAGTTCTAATAATTCTCAATAAAAGAACCTAGTATATTGTGGATACCGGTTTTTTTATAAAAAAGGAATAAATATATTTTAGAGTTTGGATAAGTAAAATAAAAGAAAAGAAGTTAAGAGAAACTGTTACCATTAATTTGGGAAACCTCCTTTGGTTTGAACCAAAAGGACTTATTGAAGTGCCTTCTTCCTTAGGTAAGGCTTCTAGGTGGAGGGGAGGGATTTAGGGAGATTAATGGGGTAGATTTTGGATGATCCTAAAGACTTGATAGGTGTGTGGAATTGGTTATA
This sequence comes from Viscum album, assembly GCA_963277665.1. Lineage (NCBI taxonomy): Eukaryota > Viridiplantae > Streptophyta > Magnoliopsida > Santalales > Viscaceae > Viscum > Viscum album. Next base: position 304,858,993 of record OY728144.1, read on the forward strand.
ATTTAGGGCTGTTTATAAGGGGGGAGGGGCTCTTTAAGGAAGTGTGATAATATTATTTTATTATATAATGATATTTGGTTTCTAAAGGTCCAAAAATAACTAGAGTCAATGATACGATGACTCATGGTCTAAATAAAACCATCCAATAAGAGTTGGACATGTTTTTGATGTTATTTTATTATTTATAATCTTATTTATTTAAACAATTTATTAATGAGGTAAACACTACATCATTATTTTGTCATAAATAATTTAATTTATTCGATATCTAAAAATTATAAGACAAATACCATAATTTAGGAAATAATTTTATATTTACAATGATAATTTATAGTCCAAAATATTACTTTTATAACACCATATAAAGATTAATTCACTAAAAACGTTTTGTTTATGTCATTTTTGCCATTACATTAAATTAATTAATCTAATGTGTCATTATCATTCATAAGTGGATCCATGGGGTCCCAAAATATATCAAAGGATGCCCATGTTTGGAAATTACTCATCTAATAAGTTTAGGACAAGTTTTAAGGTAATTTTGAATTATTACAATATTCTTTTTACCTTGAATTACCCTATTTACCTTTAACCGCGGAAAATAAAAGTCAATAGTTAATATTCACAAAAAATTATTTTCATCTTATTGAACAAAATTATACTTACTGAAAACAGCCATATATGTAGGATTTTTTAAATTCAATTCACAGAAGTGGTAAAATTTCTTTTAAATGAAAAAGTCAGTTTTTTAACTACTACTAAGTGGTTTCACTATTCATCCAAAATTGATGTTTTTCAAAAAAATACCAAAAAATCAGCCTAAGCTATATTTGATATTCCGAATACAAAAATGATGTCTATTTTTCTAAATTCAAAACATAGAAGTGGAATTAATTAATTTAAAATTAATTCCCATTGTTAAAACAAATTGCGTGTTTTTAATAAACAATAGCAATCAAAAGATTGACACTTATTTATGTCCACATTCAAAGTAAAATTAATTCCAATGGCCAAAATTGGATTAAATGGTAAAAATATATTATAATTACACATTAAAAAAAATTAAAAATATAATCTAACCATATAAATAATTTATATTAAAACAACGTTTTGAATTAAAACAAAATATTTTCACTATTCGATAAAAATTGAACATTAGCAGAAAAGTTCCAAATATTTACATAAAGTAAATTTTGATGTCCACATTTTAAATAATGATTTTTTTTATGGTCAAATAGAATGTATTAAAGTGAAAAAAACAATATTAAAAGAGGGGTTTCCCTTAAAAGGTGGTAAATCGACCTTTTAATGTAAATTTTGCATAAAATTATATTCATTCACATTTTAAGCCTCTAAATTTATATTGGCTAAATGTAAATATATTTAACAAACATGTTTACTAATATTGTATTTAGTTTTGTTCATTCCATCCAATACAATATCAAGGAGTTAACTACTATTTAAAATAATAATATTATATTATTAGTGTGCAACGTAAGAATTCAATGAAACTCGTTGTTGTGTATCAGGTTCGATATCGAACATAACAAACCCTTTAATGTAAAATTAATATTTAATTCACAAATATTAATAAATATGAAATATGTATTATTCTTTATTTACCTGGGATGTTACATCCTTTCCCCTTTTGGGAATTGCATCCTCATAATTTTAATTATCAAAATAAGTCGGGGTATTTATCCCTCATCGAATTTTTAGAATCCCACGTTGCATCTTCAAACATATGGTTTTTCCACAAAACCTTTACCTAGTGAATTACCTTATTCCGAAACACTTTCTCTCTACAATCAAGAATCTGGACTGGTTGTTCCTTATAAGAGAGATTCTCTTACAACTGAACTACCTATGGGCTCAAAACATGAGATGGATCTGGCATATACTTTATCAACATCGAAACCTGAAAAACATTATATACCTAGGATAAACATGGAGGTAAAGCCACTCTGTATGCAACTGATCCAAATTTCTCCAGAATTTTACAAGGTCCAATGAACCTTGGACTCAACTTTCCCTTCTTACTAAAACGCATCACACTTTTCCATGGAGAAACTTTGAGAAATACATGATCACCTACCTCAAAAGAATGATCCATCCTTCGGTTATCTGCATAACTTTTCTGTCTGCTCTGAGCTATTATCATGTGCTTCTGAATCAACTAAACTTTCTCTGCCATCTCTTCAACTAATTCTGGTCCCATCGGCTTCCTTTCACCTACTTCATCCCAAAAGTTATAGTTTGACAATGATTTCCATATAATGCTTCAATTGGAGCCATATGTATACTGGAATGAAAACTATTATTATATGAAAATTCAACCAAAGAAATATGTTTGTCCCATTTTTCCTGATAATCCATCGAGGCAGCACGTAACATATTTTCCAATGTCTAAATTGTTCGTTCTTATTTCCCATCTGATTGAGGATGAAAAGTTGCACTAAAATTTAATTCAGTACCCAACGACTTCTGAAGGCTTTTCCAAAAGTTAGAAGTAAACCTTGGATCACGATAAGATACAATGGAAAGGGGAACTCCATGCAACCTAACTATATAATTAACATACAACCGAGAAATTTTATCTATAGAAAATGTATCTCAAATATTAATTAAATGAGCATATTTAGTTAATCGATCAACAATAACCTAGATTTCATTATTACCTCGAGATGTATTTGGTAATCTCACAAAAACATACATTGATATATTTTCCCATTTCCACTTTGGCACCGGTAAAGTCTGAAACATCAGTTTTGGTAACTTCCTATATACTTTAACCTGCTGAAAAGTTAAACACTTCATAGTAAAATCAACAATATCTCATTTCATTCCATCCCACTAGTAATACTCCTGAAGATCTTTCTGCAACTTAGTAAATACCGGATGAACTGAAAACGGGGAACTATGAGCTTCACATAACAACTCATTCTTCAGCTGTGAATCACAAGGAACAAATAAGCTCTTTCCAAATCTCAAAACACAATCATTAGAAATGTTAAATTCAAGAAATATACCCTTCTAAACCAACTCTAACTTTTTCTGATTGAGATGATCTCACTGACACCTTATACAAAACAGAATATTTTTCTGCACCAACAACTTATATGCCAATGTTTATCAAATCAAAAACCAAAGGATCGTGTTCCAGATGTAACATGGTTAATGATGTATTAATTTTTCTACTCAAAGAATCATCCACATTATTAGGTTTTCTTGAATGGTAAGGGATTATGAAATCATAATCCTTGTTTAATTCCACCCATATCCTCTATCTCATGTTCAATTCTTTTTTAGTAAATATATATTTTAAACTTTTGTGGTCAGTATATATTTCACATTTTACTCCATACAAATGATACCTCCATATTTTTAAAGCAATAATAAAAGCTGCTAATTCCAAATCATGTGTAGGGTATTTTAACTCATCAGGTTTCAACTGACGTGAAGCATAAGCAATTACCTGATCATTCTGCAAAAGGACACATCGAATTCCTTTCAACAAAGCATCACTATAGATAACCATTTCACCATTTATAAAAGACAGTTCCAAAACTCGAGCAGTGACCAATATTCTTTTCAATTATTTAAAATAATCATCACATTATTTTTTCTAGATAAACATAACACCTTTTCTAGTTAACTTTGTCATTGGACGATATAACCATGCAAAAGTTTCAACAAACCTCCAGTAATAGCCTACCAAACCAAGAAATCTATGAATCTCAGCTTTATTTGTGGGTCTTGGCCATTCTTCAAAAACATTGGTTTTAGCAGGATGAATCGTTATGCAATTTTTTGAAACAATGTGACCAAGGAAATAAAATTTTTGCAACCAAAACTCACAGTTGATGAATTTCCTATATAGTTTCTTTTCTTTTAATGTTTCAAATTCTACCCTTAAATGAATTTTATGTTCCTATTTACCTTTGGATTAAACCAAAATATCATCAATGAATACAACCACAAAATTATCCAAAAATAAATGGAAAATTATATTCATATGATCCATGAATACAGCAGGTGAATTTTAAAAAAAAAAGGCATAACTACAAATTCATAATGGCCATGTCTTGTAAAAAATACTGTGTTTGGAATGTCTTCTTCCTTTAATTTAAACTAATGGTACCCCGACCTCAAATCAGTCTTCAAATAATACTGAGCTCCCTAGAGATGATAAAAAAAATCATCGATATGAGGCAAAGGATACTTATTCTTAACAATGATGTTATTCAATGATCTATAATCAATGAAAAGTCTCACTGAGCTATCTTTCTTTTTAGAAAACAAGACAGGATCACCCCATGGTGATGATCTAGGTTGAATGAAACTTTTATCTAATAACTCATGCAATTGTTTCTTTAACTCTAAAAGTTCAATTTAAGCCATTTGATATGGGGGTTCTGAAATTGTCTTAGCATCAGAAACTAAGTCAATAATAAAGTCAACCTCTTGATTAGGTATAATACCAGGAAAATCATCAGGAAAAATCTCAAGGTACTCATTAACCACTAAGACATCATAAATCTAAATAGTTCAATTGTTTTTAACAATATGTGCAGGGTAAAATTCATTTCTATATTTTACTAGTTTCTCAGCTTCATGATATATTATCAAAATAAAGGGTTCATTCTTGTATGAAATCTAAAAATATTTTTGAAAATTAACCAATTTAGCTCTGTATTAAATCTTTGCATGATATATAGAAAGCTAATCCATACCCCAAATAACTTCAAACTCTACTAGAGGCTAAATAATAAACTTTGAATGTAGATTCTTTCCGCACACAAGGACATGAATGTTCTTATGTTTTCTTTTTGTCTCAACATTTCCTCCAGGTGTTTTTACCATAAGTTCTGTATTCATATCTTGAGATGGAATTCCCAATCTACTAGAAAACGTATCAGAAATGATTGAGTGTGTAGACCCTGAATCTAACAACACATTGGCATAATCTGGACAAAAAAATAGTGTAACTGATACAACATCATTTGATTGCCCTACATCTGATGAAGTAGTTGGAAATAAATTCACCACCTCGTTCGTCTTGTAGTCTGGCTGCTTTACATCGGTTGAGTTATGTTTTTGACACTCATTTGCATAATGACCCATTTCATTGCACTTAACATTTTACTGACTATAAATCAGATTTTTTCTTACCAATACCCTGATCATTTTTAGTGCAATTACGAGCCTTATGTCCCATTTTACAACATCGGTAACATTTAGAAGAATTAAAAAGACATTCCCCAACATCATTTTTACCACATTGTTCAGAAACTGTAATCTTAAGCTTCTTACCATCAGACTTTTTTGAATAGTTCTTTCCTTTCGCCTGCCACCTCGACCTCTTATTTTGTTGTTTTTCAAAGAACACCTGATCATCATCAAACTCTATTTCCACCTTCTCTACACAACAAACAAGTTTTTTATAACTTTTGAACTCACAAGAAGCTAAATCCATTAAATAATTTGTCTTTAATCCTGAGTAAAAATGGTAGATTTTACTTTCAAGATCTCATATGAAATTTGGAGCATACCTTGCCAGTCAAGTGAATTTTTCTTCATAAGCAGCCACTGAGCCATCCTCCTGCCTCTATTCCAGGAATTGTTTTTCCATTCTAAGATGAACAACCTTAGGAAATATATCTCATTAAACATACCTTTGAGTTCATCCTAATTGAGAGCATCAATCTCCTCATTATCCCTGATATTTTTCACCATTGACCACCACTGATCAGCTTCACCATCAAAATCATAAACAGCGAGACTAACCTTTTGATGTTCTTTAACAACCCATGACATCAAAAATCATTTCATGTGCTTTAATACACCGTTCTACTAGCGCTGGTCTAGATGATTCTCTTAATGAAAGGGGATGTTGCCTCATGAAATGATCCACTACTGACATGTTCCTATGTGGTTGATCTGGCTGATCTTGTACATGGATACCAACACCATTTATATACTGAGTCAACTGTGCCATCACTGTAAAAAACTGTTTAGTTCCAATTCTGACTATATCAGGTTGCTTATTTGGAAGGTTTTATTCCTCCTGATGTTTTCCAAAAATAGTTTCCAAGCTTCCTCTGTGGAAAACCATTCTAAACATAGAAATATCTTAGGCGAAGCAACATGGTAATCTGTAAATTATATATGATATCAATATTTACATAAATTACTTTAAGGATATTAATTTAACAATACCCTACCTCCTAAAGTCATCTGAACTGACCTTTGATACCAACTATAATGACCCGAGCTTAAAACATTACATAATATTGAATTAAGTTAATAATTCACGTTGAGGATCTTTTCAGGTTTAGTGTTTTAGAGAATTATGACATAACTATTACATCTCAAAAGATAACAAAGTAGACACTTCTACACAGTTTCCATTTTTTTATAAAATAAAAACTCTTGAAAAAAGAGTCATGTCTAGTTTTAGGTTTTAGACAGCATGACATTTTCTTGATCCCATCCTTGACCCTATTCATCTTTAAGTCCTGTGAAAACATTTCAAAACATGGGATGGGCATAAAAAGCTCATTAAGGTTTATAAAACAAATAAATAAAACATTTATTCATAAATACATACAAAATTTGAACTCTTTTCCTTACCTCATGAAATCATATGATTTTATGAATAACACATAGAAATCATTAATCATAAAGGTGACTTGTGGCATCCATAACATACTTATATTGTAGCTAACACAGCTACATAGGGACATACATTGGAATACCCAACAAAGTGTATGCCCTAAATATCTTAGGAGAAACATTCATGTTTACCTCTGTCACGTTACACAATGCATTGGAGAGCTATATTGGGACCACCCGCCCTAGATTTATCACGGAACCACCTGTATACATAAATAATGTCCAAGAACCATAATATGACCATAACACATAACATAAGCATAAATGAAAGATAAAATTTCCACATTACAGTAACAAAATATCATTTCAAGATATTGAAATAATAAATCCATTTTCAAAATCATTTTAAATACCAAAAGATGTAGAAAGATTATATGGTATTTATTTTTCCTTTTAAAGACATTTCTGCTTGTTAAGGAAGCCAAAGATTAAATAAAACTCACGGTGGCGGAAAGGTTGTTGTCACCGGTTACATTAAAAAAACATTTCTTTTTGTCATTTATTAAAACACTACAAATAAAAAGATTCCGGTTGAATCAAATTAAAATTACAAGGGTTTTATACACCGTACAAAATAAAGTAGTGTATAAAACTAAATATGCCTCAATGAAAGGAGATTGAGACGAAGTACCTTACCTCGTGTCCGACATGACTCGATCATTATTTATTCTCTTGAATAATAAACTAAAGTTAATTTTGACTTGCTTAAGAACCTTTTTCAAGTTTATTATTCTTTTTTTATCACTTATATCCATGTTATAAACAATATGTAATCATTTAAGTTAATAATGTTCATTTTGTAGATATTTGGTACTTGAGTCAAAAATGAATACCTTATATTTAAAAGTTGTCCATGTGGTCAATATTCCATTATATCCAGAATTACATTCATTATTTAGATATCATATGTATCATATATATCCAGTATAAATATATATTTATAACAGTACATATCATTTTGAGGTAAGAAATGAAATGCACCGTTCATGGAGATGGTAAGTCGTACGTACGTATGAACGCTAATTTCATTTCTATTTCTTATTTGAATGGAATTAAATCATAATGATACATAGGTATATTATAATTCCTGTATAATATCATATATGATACAGTTAACTCCATCCTTTATACATCTCAAATATGGAATTAACGAGTCATATAACTTTGAGGGGGCAGTAGTCCGCACATTCTCAAATGAAATTATCTTGATTACCCATAATAGAATCCATAAAGGTATGAATTAAAAGAAAAATATAGAGGCATAAAGAAAACGAAAAAATAATATATATCATATATAAATATAGTGTCATCTTAATGGCCACCATGATATGCGGTAGGAGATAATCGAACAATCATCATCTCGTGAGGCGTTAGTTTTCAATCCACAGAAACAATATGTTCTTAACCCATTAGATGGAGGTGTGTGTAAGTGTAGTTAGAATAAATCTCATAACAACATACTTGTATATTGAGGATACTAGTGTTGTTATAAAATAAAGGAATAAATAGAGGATAGGGGTTGGAGATGTAAAATAAAAGAAAATAAGTTAAGAGAAACTATTACCTTTAATTTGGGGAACTTCTTTTGGTTGGAACCAAAACGACTTCTTGAAGTGACTTTTTCCAAAGTTTAGGATTTTAGGAGGAGGAGAGGAATGTAGGGAGATTAATTCTTCAGAGTTTCTACTAGCCTAAAGGGTTGATAGGTGTGTGGAATTGGTTACAAGTGAGGGCTTTTTATAAGGGGGGGAGGGGATCTTTAGGAAAGTGTTTTAATATTATTTTATTATATAATGATATTCGGTTTCTAAAGGTATAAAAATCATTAGAGTTTAAGATAAGATGACTCATGGTTGAAGGAAAATCATCCAATAAGAATTGGACAAATTTTGGATGTTATTTTAATAGTTATAATCTTATTTATTTAAATTATTTATTATTGAGGTAAACACTGCATCATTATTGTGTCATAAATACATTAATTTATTAGATATCTAAAAATTATAAAAAAATACCATGATTTAGGAAATATTTTTATCTTTCCAATTAATATTTATAGTCAAAAATATTATTTATATAACACCATATAAAAATCAATTTACTAAAATATGTTTGTTTATGTTATTTTTGCATTTATTTTAAACTAATTAATCTAAAGTGTCATTATCATCCATAAGTGGCTCCATGGGGTCTCCAAATAGACCCAAGGATGCCCATGGTCGGCCATTACTCATAAAATATGGTTAGGAAAAGTTTTAAGGTAATTTTGAATTATTACAATATTTTTTTACCTTGAATTATCATATTTACCTTTAACCACAGTAAATAAAACTCAAAAGTTACAATTCACCAAAAATTATTTTAATCTTATTGAACAATATTTTACTTACTAATAACAACCATGTATGTCGGATTTTTGAAATTCAATTCATAGAAGTGGTAAATTATCATTTAAATGAAAAAGGAAGTTTTTTTAACTACTACTTAGTGGTTTCACTATTCATCAGTAATTGATGTTTTCCAGAAAATACCAAAAATTCCGCCAAAGCTATATTTTATATTATGAATTTAAAAATGATTACTATTTTTCAAAATTCAAAACATATGTGGAATTAATTAATTAAAAATTAATTGATGTTTATAAAAAATCATGTTTTTAAGAAATAATAACTATCAAAAAGATTGACACTTGTTTATGTCCACTTTCCAGGTGAAATTAATTCCAATAACCATAATTGGATTAAATGGTAAATATATATTCTAATTACACTTTAAAAAAAATTAATAATATATTCTTACCATATAAAAAAATTGGATAAAAATGCAGTTTTGAATTAAAACACAATATTTTGACCATTCGTTAAAAAATGATCATTATCGGAAAAATTCCAATAATTTACACAAAATAAATTTTTATACCCCCATTCTAAAGAAGGAATTTATTTGTTCAAATATAATTTATTAAGGTGACCAAAACAATATTTAAATAGGTTTCTCCATTAAAAGGTGGTAAATCGACCTTTTAATGTAAATTATGCCTAAAATTAGATTCATTCATATTTTAAGCCTCTAACTTTTTATTGGATTAATGTAATTACATTTAACAAAAATGTATAGTCATATTGTAGTTATTTTTATTCATTACCCCCAATACAATAGCTGGGAGTTAAATACTATTTAAAATAATAATATTAATTTATTAGTGTGCAACATACGATTTCAAAGAAACTCGTTGTTGTGTATCAGGTATGCTATAGAACATATCAACACCTTTAAAGTAAAAATAATATTAAATTCACCAATATTAATAAATATGAAATATTTATTATTATTTATTTAGCTTGGATGTTACATATTATGATTTTATTTTTTTTATATCATACATAATTTCATGCTTTTAATTTTGTGGGAGTATGATGACGTCGTTCGTGTGTACATCGGTCTACTACCTTGCGAAGCTATAAGATTAATTCATGCTTTTTATGGAATGCATTAAGAATGGGTTAAATAAATATTTTTAATATATATCAAATAAAAATTATTCTTGAATAATTATATATCATATAATTTTCATTCGTTAATTTGATGAGAAAATTAAAATATCGTTTATGGGAACATACGGCCTACCGGCTCCATGAACAATGTATTTTATTTTTTACCTATGAATTTTATGAATCATCATAAATAAATATTTATATAATATATTATATTTTTTATATCATTTATATCATTCCTGTTATAAATAACACATTATATAATTAATAGTACCCAGAATAATATGTCAAAACATTTACGAAAAACAAAGAGTTTATTACCCAAAAGATAACATTAACATGTAATTGTAAACAAATTAGTAATATAAAGTCATAATTAAATCATATATGGTATTATATCTATGAAAATGGTTATTTGGAAGAATTATAATCTATTAATATTTACTATACAATATTTTCTAATATGAACAAATAGATTGATGACTTAAGCTACGGGATCTGGGTCTCACTCTTATTTATGTGGGGCACATGCCTTATTCAATACTTATTCCTTTTTTGTTGTATATATATTGTCCATTAATGTATATTATCAATCATACCCTAAAAATTATGTAATTTACATATCCATCTATGTTTCCTTATTTCACGGGGATTACAATTTTATAGATTAAAACGTGGTAAGGGTTTATTTAATAATCTCATCATAATTCACGATTGTTTATATTTAAGTTTCTGATGGGAAATATTTCTCTTCCATATCCATATTGTAACACTCGAGACTTTTATGAGAAATATTATGTTTTTATGTTATATAAATTGTCGAAGGAATATTTCACTACACACAACACTAGCTTGGCTTGCTTTACACGCAATCGCGACCATCCTCGATAGCTTGCGTTGTACGCAATACCGAGTCTCACAAAACAACGATTTGCTATTAAAATATAATTAAAACTAGCCGTTATGAATATTAATAACCACTATTTGAAATTTTGTAAATTTTATTTTTCAAAATGGACTTTGTTTTTGGATTCGGAATATCGAAATTAGCCTAGGGTAAAATTTTGGTATTTTTCTAGAAACGTTCAATTTTTGATGAATAGTGAAAACACTAGGATACTATTTAAAAACCGACTTTTTATTTAAATAATTAGTTATTTTATTTAAATTTATTTTAGGTAAAAAATGATACATAATACCTATATATTTTCAATGTAATTCATTGGAGTAATTTTATAATAATTTTAGATATACAAAAAGTTTATTGAACTTTTCATTGTCTTTTACCCACTTTATAGGAGAATTTGCAAATTTATATAAAACATAAATTTACCACTTCTTTGAGTGGAATTTCAGTAATCCAAGAGACACAGTTGATGTTAGTAAGTAAAATGTGGTTCAATGAGATGAAAATAATTTTTGGTGAATAGTGACTGTTTACTTTTATTTACCACGGTTAAAAGTAAATAGGGTAATTAAGGGTAAAAATGATATTATTATTACCCAAACACATGTACTAATTATATTGGATAAGTGTAGTTCGACCAAAAACATCATTAGGAATAACATATGGCCATTTAGGCCCACTTGGATTAGATTAGGACATTTATTATTAATTTATTTAAAGAAGGGTTAAAATAGTTAAAATCAAAGTTTAATAAGTAAATAATTTTTAATAAAAGGTTATAAATAAGATAAATTCGACTATAAATATTACATAGAAAGATAAAACAATTTTCTACATAATGGTAGTTTATTTGTAATTTTTAGACATTAAATAATTTAATTTAGTTATGACACAAAGATGATGCAGTGATTATCTTATTAATGAAATATTGACATAATTGATGTTTTAAATACCCAAATAAAGGAATGTTGAGACTTTTTATTAATTCCACTAATTTTATAGGTTAATATGACATGTTAGTATTGTTTTAATTAACGTTTTTTTAACTAATAATTCATTTATAATTTTCACAAAAATCAATTACTAAATAGTGTCAAAATTGACATAAAATTGATTTTAAAACAAAATATTATATTATAAATTGTTATTTTATTCCTAAAAATATATGGTTCGGCCAAATGACTTAGATAAGGTTATATATATTAATAATAAACAAATTGGGGTTCGTTTGGCTTGTTATATTATGTTTATTAACCTTATAGTGTAAGAACACAAAAAGACACGGTAAAAGTAAAATTATCTAACTTAAAGTTAAATCTAAATGATAAGGTTAAAATAGTAAACTAAACTTATCCAAATTCTATTGTATGAGAGGATTTAGACCCATACCCACCTTAGCTTCGAAATAAATCATTTTGGAGCTATTTAAAACCGAATATGGCTTTATAATAAAATAATATTTTTTGTTTTTCCAAAGGTGCCCCTCTCCTACTTTATAAAAGGGAACCTCCTCCCTCTCTTCCCCACACCTCTTTGAGCCTTCAATATCGGCCAGACTCTGCCAATTTCTCCTCTCAACTTCCCTATAAACATTCTAGAGGTCGTGGTCTTCTTCAAAGACCAATTTTAGTGCCCTAAAAGGAGGTCTCAAAGGAGCGCTTCAAAGAAGAGGTAATGTCTGTTACCGATTCATTCAAATTTATTTCTTCTTACACTTCTTCTTATTTAGTTGTTTCATTATGAATTAATAACATCAGTATCACTCATATAATTACATTTTATTATAAGTATGAAACAACCATATTTCACCATCTATCCATCCTACGGAAAATGAAATCACCGCGCGTGTGTACGTACAGAATACCGTCTCTACGCCGTGGTGTAATCTATTTTCCTTACTTGTATGGGTATAATGGTGTAAAGATTGAATATATATGATTATTTTATGTGATATTGATTCTGAAATAGTATACATACACTCCAATACAATTCCACGATCATGGGAACGATATTATCGCTCGTGCGTACGTACGGAATACCGTCTCCATGATGTGATGCGACTCGTTATACATTATTTTCATTGCATAATGTTACATAAATGAATTGAGTGAATGAATATGATATATATTACAGTAATACCATTCTGGAAATGAGGTATCTATAACCTAAAAATAAGAATATGAATTTATTCGACAAAACACGCATAAGAACAAAGAGTAATAAACACCAGAATAACAAGTAACAATGAAATATTACTAATAATAAGCTATGAATATGACGATATATGATATCTTAACAGTGCATATGATTCTGGAATAAGTCAATTACATTATTTAAATCATTATACAGGAGGTTTGGACACTTACGAAGAAAATCATACCTAAGGTAAGGGAAAATATCACAATCTCATTTTTATCTGAGATTGTTTATACTTTGGAATTTAATGGGGTGTATTTTATCATACACATCCATGCTTCCTCAATATTTAATATTATTTCCATCCACCTACAATTTTTTAAATACAATTTTACCCTTCGGTGAGTTTTTAGTAAAAGATATGAAAGGAATCTTTTGTCTTTTTTCGTACGAGGTACTTTTTGACTTTTTCGAAAAATGTAAGAGAATAATGTATTTTTACCTTATACGGCATGAGTGGATTTTTAAAACATTATTTCCAAGAAGTTTCCTTTACAAGTTTTCAATTTTATTTTTAATCAACTTCTTTTAGTTCAGAATTGTATGACATGTTATGAAAGGAAACGTGTTTTTTAAGTAGAAAGGATATTTTCCTCAAGAATGGAGTTCAAGTGTTTTATGAAAATTATTTTCCATCTATGATAATAAAGGCTTCTATTTCTATCCGTATTATTACATTGATTTGATTATGTTGTGAGGGAATTATTTTTATGAATTCATTTATCTTATAGGAATTGTTTTATGATGTCAAAATGTTTAAGATTCCCATTTTTATTACATGGGTTATGCTATGATGTATGGTTAATGATTTTGTGGAACACATAAGAATGGTGTCATTATGAGATGGATGGGACCTATATCTCCCTCCAATGCATTGGGTAAAGATTTTATATATCATGAGATAGACATGGCTGGAACATCAGGTTAAACCGGTTTAGTGAAACAGGACTAAAACGAGGAATGAACTCGGTTCAGAAATGGACTTTGTACACTAACATAGTCTTGGAAATGAGGCTTGACTAATAAGAAATGATTCTCTATCATTATGTGTGTATGCCACAAAGCATCATGTTTTATGATATGATTATTTTGATTACATTTCACTACCATGATTTATCCCATGTTATGAAATTATGATATATTTTGCAGGGTAAGATTTCCAAAATGTTATGTTCTTATGAATATGATGTGATTGATATTTCTTTTGTTTACCCTTACTGAGCATTTGAGCTCACCCTTTTGTATGTTTTCTTTCCCCAGATCAGGAATAACGTTATTAAGTAAGATATGCCAAAAGTGACTATAGATATGATAAAATAAATGGGAGACAGTGTAGACGCTTTATGAACCAGTTGTTTATGTTTCCCAGTTTCTAAAGACACTATACCTATATGGTCCTTTCATGGTTTTGTAATATGTTGTAATAAGTGTACTTCAATTTTTGAGTACTAACAATGTATGTAATGTATGGGTCGTTATGGTTGGTATCAGAGGAAAGGTATAGTCCACCTTTGGAAACTAGGATGTGAAAGCCTTAGTAAGAATCATAAGGATAAGTCTATGCATAGAAAAAAATATTAGTGTTTTAGAAATGGCCATGAATAACCTAGGATAAGACCTTAAGTGTGAAATTTTATTCTTGATAATGTGGTTTTCCTATTACAATTAGTGTTGCTCAAACGATTCTTCTGGGTTTTAGTCAATGGTTGGAACCCGAAGGAACCGTGTTAATGCGGAATGCGACGAGAAATGCAATGATTGTCCCCCTGAGAAACCAAACGTTATGAAAGCTGGAATGAAAAATCTTGTATCCATGCTCACACAAATTTCTCAACCTATGAATCATGCAGGACTTCCAAACGAGAAACGGAAGGAGCAAAATTTTGTTAAATCCTTCATGAGACAACGTCCATGTTCATTTTGCCGGTCTACTGATCCATTAGTTGCTGAACAATGAATCATTAATACTGAAAAGATATTTTCAGTTCATCAATGTTCTGAACATGATAAAGTCATCTTAGCAGTGTATCGTTTGGAAGGTGATGCTGATCAATGGTGGAATCTTATCAAGAATACAATGCCAAGAGATGAAATTGAGTCCATTGAATGGGACGAGTTCAAGAACATATTTTTCAATAAGTACTTCCCTCGTATTCTCCGAAAAATGATGGATAAGGAGTTTCTTGAACTAAATAAAAAGGGTGATGAATTTGTTGGTACCTACGAAGCAAATTTTACAAGACATGCAAGGTATTCTTCTGGTATTATTATCCAACCTGAGAGTAAGATCGATCGATTTTTTAGTGGCTTAAAACCAAGTCTTTGAAGGGCGTTAGCCATAAGGGACTTCAATAGCTACGAGGAAATCATTCGATGTGCTCTCAAAGTTGAGATGAAGATTGGAGTAACCCATCAGTCACATGGGTTTGATAAGAAGAGGAAAATGGAATTAAATGGAAAATATAAAGATCACACTGAAAAGAAGATGAGTTTTCCACTATGCTCAATGTGTGGAAAGAAACATGGAGGGAGTTGTCTTAAAGGGACAATTAAATGTTTCAAATGTGGAAAGGAAGGTCATCAGGCATTTGAATGCTGTAATGATGAGAAGAAGATGTCTAGTGATGCGATCAAAGAAAAGGCTGCACAGAGTGCACCTCTTACACTTCAATGTTACAAGTGAAAGGAAATGGGGAAATATACCAATCAATGCCCTAATCCAAGGGTTGTTGATGATGATCGACGTCAACAAACTCTTAAGGCTGAATGCAAAGGAAAGTCACATGCAATTTCTATCAGTGATGTGGAGTACGATAACGAAGTGGTGAAAGGTACACTTACCATCCACTCTAAAGTAGAAAATGTTTTATTTGATTCTGGATCAACCCACTCTTTTATTTCTGAAGAATTTTCTAAGGGTATCGCCATATTAACTCAAAATTTAGATGTTGAGTTAGCTGTGACAACCCCTAATGGCACAATAGTCGCATCAAAAGATTATAATTCTTCTCCAATTGAAGTTTGTGGAAAAGTGCTTCCTGCAAATCTTGTGATCCTTCCTATAGTAGAATTTGATGCGATTCATGGCATGGATTGGCTTTCTTTATATGTAGATCATATCAATTTCCAAATAATGGAAGTCACATTTCATATTCCAGATAAATCTATGATCGTCTATCGATGCAAGGATGAACATAACCTTCCAGTGGAAATTTATTCCATCTTATGGGTCTTGATTCCACTAAATGAAGGTTATTTATCTCAAATGGTTGGTGAGAAACTCACGATTAAGAATATTCCCATTTTACGGGAGTTTGATGATGTCTTTCTGGAGGAATTTTCGGGTCTTCCACCAAATCGTGAAGTATAGTTTTCAATAGAACTCGTACTGGGTGCTTTAACTATTTAAAAGACACCTTATAGAATGACCCCAATTGAGTTGCAGGAATTGAAGAAGCAACTCCAAAAGAATCTTGATAAGGGGTTCATACTCCCTATTGCATCACCTTGGGGAGAACATGTTCTGTTTGTTATGAAGAAAGATGGATCATTGAGACTTTGCATTGATTATCGGGAACTTAACAAGATCACTATCAAGAACAAATATCCTCCCCTGTGCAATTATGACTTATTTGACCAACTACACAGAGCTCAATACTTTTCCAAGATTGATCTTCGTTCAGGGTATCATCAATTAAAGGTCAAAATGGAGGATATACCAAAGATGGCTTTCCGTACAAGGTATGGACACTATGAATTTATAGTGACTCCATTTGGTCTTACTAATGCCCCTTCTATCTTCATGGATCTAATTAATAGAGTCTTTAGAGACTATCATGATCAGTTTGTGGAAGTCATTATAGACGATATTCTTGTCTATTCAAAGAGCAAGGAAGAACATGAAGATCACTTGAGAATTATATTGATGACCCTGAGAAAGGAGAAGATTTATGCCAAATTTACCAAGTGTGAATTTTGGCTTCAAAAAGTTTCATTTTTGGGTCACATAATAACAAGAGGGGATATCTGTGGATCCAGCTAAAATAGAGGTTATCGAAATATGGTGGAGACCAACAATAGAAACTGAGATCCGAAGTTTTCTTGGTTTGGCGGGATATTATCGACGTTTTGGGAAATATTTCTCATGATTATCTAATCCACTCACCAAGTTGACTCGGAAAGGTGTTAAGTTTGATTGGATGTAGGAATGTGAATAGAATTTCTAGGAGTTGAAAAGAAGGTTATCCAGTGCACCTGTGCTCACACTGCCTTGTAGTAGAGAAAGGTTTGTGATCTACAGTGATGCATCCAAGAAGGGATTGGGGTGTGTTCGTATGAAAAATGATATGGTGATAGCTTATGCCTCATGATAGTTGAAAATCCATGAGCAAAATTACCCAACTCATGATTTGGAGTTTGCTGCGGTAATCTTTGAATTAAATATTTTGAGGCATTATCTTTATGGATAAAGGTGTGACATTTATACTGATCATAAAAGTTTAAAGAATATTTTCACAAAAAAGGAGCTGAATATGCGCCAAAGAAGCTGGTTGGAGCTGATTAAGGATTACGACTGCTCAATTCATTACCACCCTGGGAAAGCAAACAAGGTGGCAGATGCATTAAGTCGAAAAGACCATGCCAGCTTATCTATGATGAGGATCACAAAAGATCCAATATTTATGGATTTACAAAGGATGGATCTTGGAATTATAATGGAAGGGGAAAATCTTGTATTTCTCAAATGAATGTTCAACCATCTATACATGTGATGATTAAAGAGGCACAGAAAGAAGATGTAGAGTTACAATAGAAGGTGAAAAATGTTCCTGAATTCAACCTTGATTGTGATGGGCTAATAATGTTTAGGAATTGGGTTTCTGTTCCTCCCATCCCAGAATTAAAGAAGGAGCTGCAGGATGAGGCTCATAGTTCTTCATTATCTATTCATCCTGGAAGCACGAAGATGTATAGGGACCTAAAAGAGTACATCTGGTGGGATGGCATGAAAAGAGATGTTGCTGAATATGTCTATCGATGCTTGGTTTGTCAGCAAGTTAAAGCTGAGAGATAGAATTCTAAGGGGATGTTACATCCATTAACCATACCCGAATGGAAATGGGAAAACATCACTATGGACTTTGTCACAGGACTTCCTAAAACATAAAAAGGAAATAATGCTATCTGTGTCATTGTTGATCGGCTTACAAAGTCTGAACACTTCATTGCTATTAGAGAGGATTTCTCTCTAGATCACCTTGCATGATATATGTAAAGGAAGTGGTAAGATTTCATGGAGTAACACTTTCTATTATATCTGATCGGGATCCGAGGTTTACCTCAAATTTCTGGCGAAGTCTTCACCATACTCTGGATACAGAGTAGAGTTTCAGTACTGCTTATCATCCTCAGACAGACGGTCAGTCTGAGAGGACAATTCAAACACTAGAAGATATATTGAGAGCTTGATCTATGGATTCCAAAGGTGGTTGGGATCAACACCTAACTTTGATGGAATTTTATTATAATAATAGCTTTCACTCCAGTATTCAAATGGCTCCTTATGAAGATCTCTATGGAAAGAAAAGCAGGAATCCAACTTGCTGGGATGAAGTTGGGGAAAGAAACCTATTAGGACCTGATCTTGTTGATGAGAGGGCAGAAAATGTCCGATCTATTCAACAACACATTAGAGCAGCATAGAGTCGACAAAAAAGTTATGCCGAAAACGGAAGAAAAGACTTAGTGTTTGAAGTGGGTGATAAATTATTCTTAAGTATATCTCCTTGGAAGAGAGTAATGAGATTTGGAAAGAAGGGAAAGTTGAGGCCTAGATATATCGGTCCTGTTGAAATACTGGATTGTGTTCGGAAGGTAGCTTACCGATTGGCGCTTCCACCAAATCTCTCTCAAGTTCAAAGTGTGTTCCATGTATCTCTCCTGATAATTTACATACCTGATCCTTCACATGTACTCAGCTCAGAAGTTGTACCTCTAGAACAAGATCTTTCTTATTAAGAACAGCCAAGAGAGATTCTCGATCATAGTGAAAAAGTCCTACGGAACAAGACCACTCTCTTGGTAAAAGTTTTATGGAGGAACCAAAAATTAGAATAAGCTACATGGGATCTTGAGGCTATGATGAGGGAGAGGTATCCTCATCTATTTGTTACAAGTGACGAATTTCGAGGGTGAAATTCATTTTAAGGGGGGTAGAATGTAACACCTGAGAGTTTTATAAGAAATATTTTGTTTTTAGGTTATATAAATTATAAAAAAAATCTTTCACTACACACAACACTATCTTGGATTTCTTTACATGCAATAGCGACCATCCTAGATAGCTTGTGTATTATGCAATATCGAGTCTCACTAAACAACGATATGCTATTAAAATATTATTAAAACTAGCCGTTAAGAATAGTAATAACCACTTTTTGAAATTTTGTAAATTTTATTTTTCAAAATGGACTTCTTTTTTGGATTCGGAATATCGAAATTAGCCTAGGGTGAAATTTTGGTATTTTTCTGGAAACTATCAATTTTTGATGAATAGTGAAAGCACTGGGTTACTATTTAAAAACCGAATTTTTATTTAAATAATTATTTATTTTATTTAAATTTATTTTAGGTCAAAATTGATACATAATACCTATATAAGTTCAATGTAATTCATTGGATTAATTTTATAATAATTTTAGATATATAAAAATTTTATTGAACTTTTCACCGTCTTTTACCCACCTCCTAGGAGAATTTTCAAATTTACATAAAACTTAATTTTACCCCTTCTATGAGTGGAATTTCAAAAATCCTTGAGACACGGTTGATGTTAGTAAGTAAAATGTGGTTCAATGAGATGAAAATAATTTTTGGCGAATAGTAAATATTTTACATTTATTTACCACGGTTAAAAGTAAATTGGGTAATTAAGGGTAAAAATGATATTATTATTACCCTAACACATGTCTTACTTATATTATATAAGTTTAATTCAACAAAAAACAACCTCAATAATAAAATATTACCATTTAGGCCCACATGGATTAGATTAGGACATTTATTATTAATTTATTAAAAGAAAGGTTAAAATAGTTAAAATCAAAGTTTAATAAGTAAATAATTTTTAATATAGGTTTATACATAAGATAAATTAGACTATAAATTTTTTTTAGAAATATAAAATGATTTCCTACATAATCGTATTTTATTTTTAATTTTGAGACATTATACAATTTAAATTATTTATGACACAAAGATGATGCAGTAATTATCTTATTAATGAAATATTGACATAATTGATGTTATAAATACCCAAATAAATGTAATTTGAGACTTTTTATGAATTACACTAATTTTATAGGTTAATATGGCATGTTATTATTGATTTAATTAACTTTTTTTTGAACTAATCATTCTGTTTTGATTTTTACAAAAATCAATTACTAAATAGTGTCAAAATTGACATAAAATAGTTTTTTTTAAATATTATGTTATTAATTGTTATTTTATTCCTAAAAATCTGAGGTTCACCCAAATGACATAGATAAGGTCATATATATTAATAATAAACAACTTGGGGTCCGTTTGGCTTGTTATAGTATGTTTTTTAACCTTATAGTGTAAGAACACAAAAAGACACAGTAAAAGTAAAATTATCTATCTTAAAGTTAAATCTAAATGATAAGGTTAAAATAGTAAACTGAAATTGTAAAAATTATATTGGATGAGATTATTTCGAACCATACTCACCTTAGCTTCGAAATAAATCAATTTAGATCTATTTAAAACCGAATATTGCTATATGATAAAATAATATTTTTAGTTTTTTCAAAGGTGCCCCTCTCCTCCCTTATAAAAGGGCACCTCCTCCCTCTCTTCCTCACACCACATTGAGACATCAATCTCGGCAAACCCCTACCAATTTATCCTCTCCACTTCCCTAGAAACTTCTTAGAGCTCCAGGTCTTCTTAAAAGACCAATTTTAATTCCCTAAAAGGAGGTCTCAAAGAAGCGCTTCAAAGAAGAGGTAATGTCTGTTACCGATTATTTCAACTTTATTTCTTCTTCCACTTATTCTCCTTTAGTTGTTTCATTATGAATTAATAACATAAGTATCACTCATATAATGATATGTTATATTATGTATGAAACAACCCTATTTCACCATATATCCATCCAACGAAAAATGAAATCACCGCACATGCGTACGTACGGAATACCGTCTCCATGCCGTGGTGTAATCTATTTTCCTTACTTGGATGGGTATAATGGTGTAATGAATGAATATAAATGATTATATTAAAGTGATATTTATTATGAAATAGTATACATACACTCCAATACAATTCCACGATCATGGGAATGATATCATCGCTCGTGCGTACATACGGAATACCGTCTCCATGATGTGATGCGACTCGTTCTACATGATTTTCATTGCATAATGATTACATAATTGAATTGAGTGAATAAAAATAATATATATTACACTAATAACATTCTGGAAATGAGGTATCTATAAACTAAAAAGAAGAATAAGAATTTATTCGACAAAACACGCATAAGAACAAAAAGTAATAAACACCCGAATAACAAGTAGCAATGAAATATTACTAATAATAAGCTAAGAATATGACAATATATGATATCATAACAATGAGTATGATTCTGGAATAAGTCAATGATATTATTTAAATCATTATATAGGAGGTCTGGTCACTTACGAAGAAAATCAGACCTAAGGTAAGGGAAAATATCACAATCTCATTTTTATCCGAGATTATTTATACTTTGGAATTTACTGGGGTGTATTTTATCATCCACATCCATGCTTCCTCAATATGTAATATTATTTTCATCCACCTAAAATTTTTTAAATCCAATTTTACCCTTCGGTGAGTTTTTAGTAAAAGATATTAAAGGAATCTTGTTTCTTTTTTCGTACGAGGTACTTTTTGACTTTTCCGACAAAAGTACAAGAAGAATGTTTTCTTAACTTATACGGCATGAATGGATTTTTAAAACATTATTTGCAAAAAGCCTCCTTTACATGTTTTCAAGTTTAATTTTAATCAACTTCTTTTAGTTTAGAATTGTATGACATGTTAATAAAGGAAAAGTGTTTTTGAAGTAGAAAGGATATTTTCCTCAAGAATGGAGTTCAAGTGTTTTATCAAAATTATTTTCCATCTAAGATAATAAAGGGTTCTGTTTCTATCCCTATTATTACATTGATTTGATTATGTTGTGATGGAATTATTTTTATGAATTCCTTTATCTTATATGAATTGTTTTATGATGTCATGATGTTTAAGATTCCCATTTTCATTACATGGGTTATGTTATGATGTACGGTTTATGATTTTGTGGCACACATAATAATGGTATCAATATGAGATGGGTGGGACCTATATCTCCCTCCAATGCATTGGGTAATGATTTTATATCTCCTGAGATAGACATGGCTAGAACGGTAGGTTAAACCGGTTCAGTTAAACAGGACTGAAACGGGGAATGAACCCGGTTCAGAAATTGACTTTGTCTACTATGATAGTCTTGGAAATGAGTCTTGACTAATAAGAAATGATTCTCTATGATTATGTGTTTATTCCACAAAACTTCATGTTTTATGTTATGATTATTGTGATTACATTTAACTACCATGATTTATCCCATGTTATGAAATTATGATCTCTTTTGTAGGGTAAGATTTCCATAATGTTATGTTCTTATGAATATGATGTGATAGATATTTCTTTTGTTTACCCTTACTGAGCGTTTGAGCTCACACTTTTGCATGTTTTCTTTCCCCAGGTCAGGAAGAAGGTTATTAAGTAAGATATGCCAAAAGGGACTATAGATATGATGAAATAAATGGGAGGTAGTATAGATGCTTTATGAACCAGTTGTATATGTTTCCTAGTTTCTAAAGACACTATACCTATACGGTCCTTTCATGGTTTTGTTATATGTTGTAATAAGTGTACATCAATTTTGAAGTACTAAAAATGTTTGTAAAGTATGGTTCGTTATACATATTTTATAAAAAATCATATTTTTCGATTATTAAATTATTTTTTGAATTCATATTTATAATTTTTTTTTGAGTTTTTACAAAAAAAGGAAATTTATTAACATTTTCAAAAATGATATTTTAGGATTTTTCTTACAAAATTTTTAAAGGAAGGTTTTTTTCAAATTATATAGTTTGAAAAGATTTTTTTTCCAGTATGACACATTAATTTATTGATGTTTCCATTACAGAATAAAAAGGTTATTTTTAAATAAAAATGTTTTCTTTTATAATATTTAGGATCATTAATAAGTAATTATTTTGAAATAAAAATGATATTCTTTATTTGAGAATAATTTCAAATCATCTTCCGAAATCATTTTACATCTAAGATACCATTATTTGATGTTAATTATTTTTTTGGGATATAATTAAATGATACTATACTTATTATTTTTATGGTTGGTTTTTGTTTATGGTTTCATGATATTTATGAAACTCATTTATTTTCCATTATTTATGTTATGACGAGGTATTTATGAAACGGATTTATCTACATTCCTTATGATATATTGAATAACATATATTTTTTTGGTACAAGTTTGTATGATTTTCTTTCTATAATGTAATGGGTAAATATGGATAACTAATGAGGTAAATATATTATGTCTGAACCTAATTTCATGTGAACAATTCAATGTTTGGTCCAGTATTTCATGTCCATAAGATTATGTATTGACCTAGTTTAATGCCCATTCATTTTATTCTTGGGTCGGGTTTCATGTCTTTTACTTAATGTGGGAACCAATTTCAATTTATACATGTTCAAAATGTTATAAGTTTATGTGAATGACACAATGTCATGTTTCAAGACAATATTATGCTCTTATGGATTATGTTGTTTGATTATTTTATGATTCCTGTCTTATGAACTTATATGATTTATTCCATGACTCAAGATTATGACCATTTATTTATAGGTTATAATTTTAATGTTTTATGTTCATGTTTTTATTCTCTTATGCTAATGTTATGATTGATATATATCTTGTTACCATTACTAAGAATCTGGTCTAACAATTTTTTTTATTTTAATGAGGATATAAAGAAATGTATTAACTATAATGTGTAAAAAATGGTTGAATTTATTGATCAATAAGTGGGAGACGATGTATATTGTTTATGAATCAGTTGTTCATGTTTCCATGTTTTTAAATGCACTAAACTAATATGGTGTTTGGATGTGTGTTTGTGTGATGTGTTATATATTCTAAAAAAATTATGTAATTTCTATGTACATTAATCATGGGTCATTGTAATTATATAGAAAATATAATTCTAATTTATAAAAAATTATAAAATATCAAAGAAGGAAAAATGAATAAAATATTTATATTAAAAATTTTGATTTTTTTATAATTATGTAATTTGAATTAATAAAATTAAAGGCATTAATTTGGAAACTAATTAAACCATATAAAATGTATTTTTATAATTGATTTTTTAAGGAAACAATAATACTAAATATGAGATATTTAGATTATATAAATTGAATACATAATAAAATGAGTATATAGATTATTATATTTCATAAGTTATCATATATTTAAAATGAATGCCATATAGATGATAATATTAAGGATTTTATACTGGGAATATATATAACATGTTTATATTTATTTAAATATATTATATCCATAGTTTATGTGTAAATTTCAATGTGTATAATTATATTTATTTATGAATGTTTCATAAATAGTTTCTCTAATATTTAAATTTTGAAATTTTGTATCAATTTATTATATTATATTATTCAAATTCATATATATAATTTTTATTTTAAAGACCCAAAACTTCTTATACATAGATATTACATCTTATTAGAAAAATATTAATTACATAAAATAATGACCCATTGTAGAATCATTTTGGTCTTTTGACTTTGGAAACATATACACATAAATAAATCATCCATAAATGATCTATGTAATCTCCCATTATGTTTATCATAATGAAAACCCTTATTAGACATATCATACATAATATCTTTATTCATATCCTAAGGAAAAGAAACAAAATAATGGGTGAGGTAAAATTCTCAGTAATGTTAAACAAGGGAGATATCCATATAACATATTCTTATTTTTATGAGAAAATGAGTATAACATATGAAGAACATTCCATGTATATCACACATCATAAACATTATTCCTGGAATAAATATTGGTAGTTCATAAGACATGAATCATAATGGAATCATATAGCATGATCCCTGAAACATAAACATATCATAAGATATATATTTATGGACAATAAATATGAAAAGAAAATAATATATTAAGGATTCCCAACAATACATTTATAACATGTTGGTATTGAGATAACCACCCATGTACCTACATTGGGCATGGTATAAGCTCGTGTTCTCTATCTTTTGGTCTTGGGATAACCTCATGTGTACTCTCATTTGAGCTATGGATAACCTACCATGTACCCTTTGAAATTATATAACATTAACCATTTACCAATGAATTTTAGGGATATATAAGTCCCACCTATCACATAATCCAAACATCCATGTTCCATTATATCATAATGCATTTTTCATTACATATTCTTTTGAAAAGAAATTGGGTTCATAACCATCTCATCATCATAATCATAAATCATCTAGAGAAATAACTAGGATTTTACAATTTTATAATATCCCCAGTTAATAATAAGTTTCATCAATGTATATAATCTTATATTAAATATTATTTTGAAATATCTCTTGGAATGTTTCTTGAGGACAATAAATAGTTCATCTTGAATTTTTTTTTCAAAAATTAGTGTTCACATAAAATGTGAAAATAATTTAATTTTAAAACTAAATTTGAATCCAATATAAGAATAATAGAATAAATTATGTACAAGATGTCAGGAAAAGTTTTTCATCTTGTACACATTTAGACAAAGATTCTTTATACGTTTTTGGTAAAATCCAAATGGGCGATGTTTGGAAAACAACATAAATATTCCTTTCAAATAATTTTCTAGAAATTCAAAAATGGGTAAAAAAATTAACAAATCTTTCATATAATGTTAAAAAATTGAATACATTTTTATAAACCATGGTATTAGAAAAAAAAGGTTTTCTACCGAAGAGAGAAAAAATGCGATTTTTATTAAAAACATTATTTTGAACTATTGAGTACATAGAGAGACACAAATAAAAATAACACATGCATTGTAATTATATTAATATAGGATATTAGAATTCATTATTATTTTTTGGATATATATCCTCATATTTCATCATTGGATGCACAATCAATAAAAACCTCCATAAACAATTTCAGTAAAACATAAAATCATTACCACTTTCATAACATTTGTATTGTAATAACCATGAAATAATAACAAAAAATAAATATTTTACCATGAAATGAGTTTTATTTGTTATATAACATGTTATATATTCAATATATACACCTCAAAAAAAGAAGGTAGGTGCATAACATAACTAATGTACTAAAGAAGACACTTTGGGGAAAAATACCTTTAAGTATCAACTTGCTTCATACATGTTCAAACCTCCTGTACAATAAATTTATGTTTATAGTATATATATCAAAAATCCATACTTATATATATATATAAATCATACCATATATGATTTTTTACCTTTTATAACCCATTTACTAATAATTTCTTTTTGAATTCACGTTTCAAGCAATAACTGCGTTGTTTTTCATATATGATTTTTTTATTTTAAACTCTATTATATAGATCATAGTTACAAATTATATATAATTTTAACCACGATATAAATATTATAATTGTTTATTACACATATTTTTCTCATAATCAGTAAAATTTAAAGATAGAAGATTAAATACAAAATTCATAGAGACGATTGGTTGTATGTACGCATAATGGATGATTCAATTTTACTGATTTCATTAATGAAATAAAGGTAATTAAAATAGTAAATTTATGTAATAATTTTTATGTCATATATATAACATATTTTTATAAAAACTATCTTTATTACCATCTATGTAAAGCCTGAATGAATCACATTGCCTTGTGAGGGAGTGGTTCGCAGTACAGAGAAGAAATGTTATCGTATTACCACAGAATGGTAAGTAAGAAGGTATATATGATATAATAATTTTATAAGTATAATAATATAATAAATTTATTATTTAAAAAACTTATTCCATCATTATATCCATATGTCATAGATTGTGATGGAAAAAAAATAACATTGGTTCGTGATGGAGTAGTTCATTATACACATGACTGATTATTTTGTATCCCTTTTGATTGAACTAGAGATGGTTGTAGGTCATTAAATTATTATAAAAACATTTAATTATATGGTAGATACTTATTTTATTATATCATAATGATTTTATAACAATTTAATGGGGTCTATGATGAAATAAATTAAAATGGTCAGTTAGGGATGTCACCTCTTCTTCAGACATCTTCCTATGGTTTGCACCAAAACTATTCCTAAGATGGATTTCAAACCAAACTAAGGATTATAAGATATGGTTATGGAATTATGTAATTTCTTTTATATTTATTTGATTTTACAATATTTTTTTGAAGTGTGATGTGGAGAAGAGAGTGGTGGCCTTTTATAGGTATGGTGAGTGACACAACTATATGTTTTGAAAATAAATTGTGTACCTATGTTTTCTACATAACAAAAGACTCAAAAAATGTAAATTATAAAACAAAATTATAGTTTATAAGGTATATAAATTGAAATAAAGTGGTTTTGAACAAGTTTCAAGGTCATTTCACTCCATATCATTCTCTTTTAACCCCCAGTAAACTCGTTCTAGCCTTAACCATGATAATTAATTTTCTGTTTTAAATATTAATTATGGTCAAAAATTATGATGAATATGTTATATAATATAAATTATAATGATACCAAATAATTAATCCATATTTTAAAATTCTATAAATATATGTGTTAACTTTTATGTTATAATTAATCTCACAGATGCGAGGAAAAAGTGATTTTGCAATGATAATGGTTTCAAATGTTTGAAACATTTTTATATCAAACATAAATATGAAATTAATAGAAATGAATTAAATATATTATTAGTTATATAATTCAAATAAATTTACTTCTAAAACCATATTAATAAATATACCTTATAAATTCTTAAATTAAAATGAAATTTTCAATAAAAACCAAAACATTTCACTATTTATGGAAAAATTAATCATTTCAAAAAAATTTATAAAAGTCACCCTATGATATTTTTGAAATGATTATTTAAAAGAGGAGGTTTATTTTTTCAAATTCATTTTTCTAAAGGTGTAAAATTTTAATTTCATAAGTTTTTCACAAAAATAAATAAAAATCACTTTTGGAGAAAAAAGTGATTTCAAATAATATGAAAGCTTTACCAAAAGCTAAGATATAATTTATAAAAATATTTTATTTATCTGAAAAATTTACTTTTAATTTTAAATTTTTTATTATTGTTCTTACATCCAATTTTAATTTCATTGTTATAATAGTGTTGTTTAAATAATTATATCAATAGTATAATGAGGTTTATTAAAACTCAAAGTTGTGTGTAATACATGATATCAATGAAATTAAATTTAATCAAAAAATATTTCATTAAATATAATGGTGTTAGAGCCATATTGTGATTTTTACTATTTTTTACATTAATTTATAAAACTTCCTATAAATTTTTATACATTTATTTAAATTGTTATAGGTTTTTCATGATAAATGGTTTAAATTTCTTCTACCTTAACTTTCTTAGGTATTGAGCTATAAATATGAATCAATTAGTTAATTATGATTTATATATATTAGGTGTTTGAATTATTTTAGAATAGAGATCTATCATGAGTAATGTATCATTCCATAGAGGGACTTGAGATCATACTACTCACTGACAAGGAGGTTTATACCTTTAATTGAAAAATGGGGATCTAATATATATGGTTTTAGGCTTAATAATGTATGTATTTTTTATTTCATAAAAAATTTACATAAAATGATTTCATTGATTTTGTTAATGGGATGCATTTGGATATATATGAATATATTATTTGTTTATTCTTGTAAGTAACAAATGTTTTGTGTTATCTAGAGAGTTAGAAATAAATATGGTTTTAATATATATATATTTTGGATGGAATAAAATTACAAACTAAATAATTATAATCATGCATACATGTAAATGGAATACATGAGATGTGATTGTGAGGTTAAATATCATTCAAAATACTGAGGGTTTGAATCTTTTTAATGTGAGAACATTCTAATTCCCTGATCATTTAAATTATTAGGTTCTATTGAAGTAGTATTCTCTTGAATTAGAGTGTATAATCAACGAAAGTAATGAGATGATACTAAGAGTTATGTTCCCAATTTTTTGTGTTTGAGTTAGGTTATACTAAATTGGGAATCTCTTAAGAATGAAACCACAAGAATTATATTGAGTTTATTTATATGATGGCTAAGGAAAAAAGTTATTCATTCAGACATCCATGTGTAAAATATGATATAATCGACATGAGGGAATTATAAAATAACTATATGGTGAGATGATAACCAAATTAGACTCGTTAGATCGTGAAATATATATCTTTGAACACTAATGGATATTGTAAAGACCAATGTTTTTTTGAACTGTTTATTGAGAAGAAATTTTATTTCTTTACTTTTAGATTCTCATGGGTTATAAACATGTATTTTATCCATATTATATGGCCTAATATAATTTTATGACCATTAATTTGGACCCTAAATAGGGTATTTATCCTAGGAAAGGCATTCAGTGAAAATCATATCAGTTTTGAATTTTCTTAGAATGATTAATATTTAATATTTAATTAATTAAATATTAATTTATTCCCATGATTGTTTTTGGATATATCATTTTAATTTAGAATCATATTTATATTATATATCTTCATTTGAGTTAAAAATGGGTGGTTTTCCTTGGCAATGTAAAAACTAATGTCGAGCATCAGTTACCATTTTCCTTTTCTTTTTATTCCTTTTATTTTTATCTTTTCATTCTCCTCCAACATCTGGATTCTCTCATACCCCACTCGAGTCCTCCTATGTCATTAAACTAAGAGATATGTTGGATATGGTGAGATATAGTGATATGGAGGAAGATAAGTTTTGTTATGGCGCTCGGGAGGAGCTAGATGGTTATACACCAATGGTGGTATGTGAATATGGGAGAAGATTCAGTGAGTTTCTCTTAAATGTTGGTTGTTTTTTTGTTTATACCATAATTTATTGTATATTTAACACTCTCAATTTTCCATAACCTATTATCAATACTAAGGTACCCTAGTGGGGTTGTCCAGGATTAACTGGGAGACAAATAGAGTTTCATGTTGATTTCATGGGTTTATGTTTGGGAAATCCAAAATACACAATGTGTGGTTATATAAAAACACATCATGATCACTTCTTATTCAAGGAATATGAATTTCAATAAAAAAATTACATGTACTACCATTACAATTTTTGTAGTTTTACTAAACCATGTAGTTGAGTATATGGTCAGAAAAACCTTGTAGGGGAACTTTGACATGTAGACTACACAAACATACCCCTTGTGGTATACATGACGTGTATGAATCCATAACCAGAAATAAACACATTTCTTGGAAATTTTAGGTACACCAGAAGGTTACCCAAATAGGATACATTCCATTTACATGATTTACATTACATGTACTTTGGTTTTACACACCAATTCCGTCTAATGTACATACATAGGTGGGGTTTTGAGAGCACACACTGTATAGTAAAGTATACACAATGTGTACTTATTTCCGGTTACCCATTTTAGGGTTTTGGATAATTTTACATGTGGTAGTACTAATTTTATGTAATTGTATTCCATTACGACATTATTTTTGTAAATCATGACGATAGAGCCTATGTGGTATATTGAGGACACCCAAATGGTGTTTTGGGGTGAGTGATCTATGATGGATATTTTATTCATCCATTAAATATTTTATACGATCTCTAGAGTGAGATAAGGTATGAGACCCACCTATGGGTCATATGAAATTATTATTGGATTTTAAATGGGTTCATAATCTCCCTATATAGTTTTAATTTGGATAGACCATTGTTAATGGGACATAGGTTAGTCTCAATGAGACTATTTGGTTTGGTGTTTTGACCAACCTAGAGTGAGACCTCAATATGTGGTGGTCCATGATCCATCTCCCTTGATCAATGATTGTATATATTTTACCATAAATTTGGATCCCTTATAGATATAAAATTATAGCACATGAGGCTGTGAGATAATAGAGATAGAGTTTATAGTATGTCATAACCTGAGAGGATAGTTGTTCCTAAGGATTGAATGTATAATGTATCAACTAACTTAGAGTTTCCAATGACCCTATGTAGTATTCCTTGACTCTCTTACTCATTATTATGATCCTATATAGGATTCCTTCTATAGTTTACTATTTCTAAGGATCCCAATAGGAATTACATCCCTTACATGTTGACATATAAGATCCTATGTTGTATGCCTCTACAATGTTTTAAACTAAGATACCTAGTGGGGGCCCCAATTTTTGACCAACCTCGAGCTAGTTAATTATGGGTTTGGGTAGATATGGTAGTGGGTTCCCCCTTATAACCAATACATAACTTTTATTTTTGGGGCCCATGGCTGTAGTGATCAGTTTCAATATTCATCCAACCTCACCCCTTATCATATATTCATTCAGTTCCCATTGATGCAGCTATGATTCCAGATGTGCTTCTTAAAACTTATCTCATGGGGGGGGGGTGGATGCAATGTTATTAAATTATAGGTATTCCTAGAGATACTACCTAGGATTTGTATATTGAGACAATATTTTTCGTTAGTTATTTTATGATCCCATGGGTGATATATTTATTATTGTTATCAAAAGACTTGGTCGGTCTCATGGGTTAAATAAAATTATATTATTCAATGGAAGATACATCTATTTATGATATGGAATACCTTGGATGGGATTAGAGGGACAATTAGATAATTTTACACCTTCATAGATACTTGGATTCCTTATACGGAATGACTTGTAAAATATCAGATGGTAGATGGATTATTTAGGTCTAGAATGTTACTTGGGTTCCTCATACAAGATTCCATGGATAGGCTAGTAGGTCTTGAGATCATATAAATTCATGGATGACACTCAGGTTCATAATGTGGAATGCCTTCTGTGGGCTCATATGTTAAATTAAAATACAATTTTCTATGATTTGAACTTGGGATCCTTATATGGAATTCCATGGATGGGCTCACAGGTAAAATTGAATATTCTTATTATTTTCTGCTAAATGAATCTTTTACATGCTCTTTTTACACAGGGATGGCATGGTCACTTTCCTCATGTCCCTACATGAACGTACATATATATAATAGATGACGTTGAGGCGTAGGGTTGTATGATTGAGTAGAGACCCTTCTGTGAGTTTCTTTTGATCATGTTGGAGTAGCTAGAGAGATTCATGTAGATTGTGTATGTGGTTTGGCTCAGATTAAGATGCAAATCCATGTACTTTAAATTTTATTCATCTTATTTACTCTTGTATATGTGATCATCCTAGTGGGTGATCAATGTTGTATGTATGACATGGTCATAAGGGCCTTTATTTAAAACCTTTTATTATTATAGCCTTGTTGAATTTATTGCCTCCAAACCCTCATTATTTAATGTTATGCAAGTTGTTTTGTTATTTCTGTTGGTTTCCTATACTCATATGAGGTCATAGTCTCTCTATAGACATTTATTGGGCTCTCGATACTAGTTGGAATCCTCTCGCATATGGGGAGGTGCACTTGAGCCCTTATAGTGAACAAACCTGGGGCACCATTTTAGTGTAATTTGGGTTTGATAATTACTGATTTGATGACTTTAAATATGATCATAAATTTTATGGGATCACATTTATTAGAATTATTTGTTAGATAAATTTGAAACATAATACTCATGATAAAATATTTTTTTTGATGAATAACATCATCATCATTAAACCTAACGTTGGGATTAATCCATGAAAAGGATAAGTGTAACATAAGAAACTCAATGGACCAATGACTTAAGAAAGTCTCTTATATAAGAGAAATACAATTTTATATGTAAAAATCTTCTAGAATAAATTAACTATTTAATTTCTTAAAAAGGTTAATCTAGTTTTATATGATAAGTATAGATTGAACACTAATGTTTTTCTAAAGGGTTGTTCTATCTATAGAATTCATTCTGTTATAATATTTATATATATTTTTATAGTTTTTATAAGTTGAACAAAATTTTATGAGATAATCTTAAAGTTTTAGTTATAGATGAACTGGTCATATGATTTCTAGTATGTGGTGTTGTGTTGACAGTATAAGTAGGTAAAAGTTCAAACTAGAAGAATAAAAAAAAATAGAGTCCAACAATTTTTCTTTAATTCTCTATCAAAGTTCACTAAAACCTATATATATTATTATGGAAACACAGTTTTCCCATAAGATTATATTTTCTAAAACATCTGAAGGGGTTTATAAACTCAATGGTATTCTCATGTAAGGAACCGATGTTGTAGATATCAATTCATCAGTTTTAATTTGTATATTATATGAAGTTTATTCTTTATATGTGTTATAAATATACATAGGTTCAAAATCAAGGGAATAATTTATATAACATATATTATTTATTCAAGTAATTACGAATAGATTTGGTGCATCGAATATTTGAGTGTAAGGGGATTTATCAGGATCAGAATGATCTTTCTAAAGGAATTGTATTTTTATCTCATTTATCAAATATTATAAGAGAATTTGTGAACTAAATAAACTTTTATGAATTACATGACATCATGCATTCGATAAACATGTTTTATGACACATCATATTTCATAACATGTTTTGAGAAGAATATAAGCATAAAGTTTTCATCCAAATGTTTGTTAAAAAGTGAGGGTTTGGATCGCAACACCATCAATAGAATATTTTAAAAAATAATTTTATTTTCAATAAAATTATCCAAACATATAGATTTACATATATTATATATATATATATAATTGTTCCCTTTTTAAATATTTAATCTAAGAAGAAATAAGTATTATTTTTTTTAATACAAAGTTTTTTCTTCATTTCATGATATTCTATGAAGAATATAGATTCTAATATGGTAGTGGGGATATGATTTTGACATATATAAGTTCAAATATATCATATAAATATTAAAATAGTCAAATTCAAATTTAATTTCACCAAATATCTAGATTTGTTTTTGGTTAATCTGGTATAAGGGAAATAATTAGAGTAACATTTATTAATAATATTGTATTTGATATCACATATTATTGAAAATGAATTTAGGATGTTTTGGTAGAGATTGAATGTAATGCATTACATTTGTTACTATTATATTTCAAGGAAATTTTTTTATTGAATACTTTATAAATATGATAATTATATAAATCTTATAACGTGTTTTTATATTTTAGACATTGTAAAAGTAGATTTTGTTAAGTTATGGTGTTTAAAGATGTTC
Organism: Viscum album; assembly: GCA_963277665.1. Lineage (NCBI taxonomy): Eukaryota > Viridiplantae > Streptophyta > Magnoliopsida > Santalales > Viscaceae > Viscum > Viscum album. The sequence goes on from OY728144.1 coordinate 304,893,852, forward strand.
ATGTAGTTTCATGTTAAAAACATGATTTATCTGTCTCACTATTATTTAAAATGGGATTCTTTATATATGTTACTCACTAAAGATTTTAGTTTCATATATTTACTAGATATCCACATTTATACTTTGAAGGAATTATATAGTGATTTAATGAGGATAAAAAATGTTTAAATGTGTAGTGATGATAGGCCAATATGTAAGTCTATCATATGTGATATTATAAGAAAATTATTTTTTAATGTGTAATAATCATCTTTTCATAAGTTTATAATGTTAGATCTCTAAAAGGAGAAAAACTGCTGACCTTGTTTCCAATTACTGCATAGATATGCGGTAATAATGATATAGTGTAATCTCACCAAATGATATAGGTCGGTGCCACATGCGTAAGAACCTTAGAAGTTTATTCACTGTAAGATGTGGATGATCCCATATCTGTGATACCATTGGAAGAGGAATTTTCAACTAATTAGGCATGTTTCTGGGGTTGAAATACATAACAATTTAAATGGTTCCACCATTTATCTCAGTGGAGGAATATTTTATCCTAGGAAGATTAGATGGAGATAGTTACTGGAAGCATCAAAAGATTATTATCATCAAGAGTATGTTTTATAACATATAAGAAATGTAATTAAATCATTATATTATTGTGACATTGATAACATTATAAGTTTCCACTTATTTATTTAAATAAATCTGATTAAGCATTCCCTGATTCATAAGGGTGAAAACATAAACTATGTAAGCCATTCGGTTGTTATTTACATTTCATATCGTTCTTAGTTCATTGCTTCTAATAGTCTTTATTTCATTCTATCAATGTTTTATAATGTGGTTTGGTGACATTAGTGTGATAATTATCCATTTTCTATGCATTGTATAAGGGTTTCATTATAGATATTTTTCTTTTAAACTTCATCTTATGAGGAAGTAACTTTCAATCATTTAATTGGAGTGTAGACATCGACCCATCATGTGGTCTGAGAGCTCAAGGTTAGAGTGTTTCCAAATGATTGGACTTTGGGGAAGGTTTTATAGAGATGTATTCATTATATGTATTATAAAATTATCTATGTAGGACAATATCAGAATGAAAATATTGACCACTTATTTTACCTTGAGTATAAGTAGTGGGACATCACTGCTTCTAGTTGTATGGGTTCTATTAAGAGGAAGGTTAAGTTACATAATTTAAATGGAACAAATTTTGGGTTCCAGAAAATGTAGATAGAGTATTTAATTTTTAAAAATTACCTTTATCTTATGTTGTATAGACATAATCATGAATCCATGAAAATGGGACAAATATAATGGATTGATAAAAAAGCACTCAAGAAAATGGGAATGTCACTTTCTCAGAAAATAGAAATCAAAATCTTGGAAATGAAAATCAAATAATAGCTAATTAAGACTTTATGTAATATATAAGATAGTGTTGGGAGGTGAAATCAATTTCAGTTAATAATAATTTTATCCATCTATATTACATTCACGATAATTTCATGCACTATATGATGGGATGGACATGAGGAATAGTCCTTGACATTAGGTATTTTCCTATGGATTAGGACCATTAGAAGTTTTCATATAATTATAGGATTATAGTGTATCAATAAATCTCCATATGTTAAGAGAAGGTATAAGGGTAACCAGGTAGGTAATAAAGATTAGGCAGTTGCACTTAGTGATTCATGATTTCAAGGGACCAGGTATTATAAGTTTACCATGTACTACATAGTCTATAATTTGGTTATATCATGTGTCAAATTTGTGATTTATAGGGTGATTAGGCGACATATTAGTTGCATGTATGAGATATTGAGTAATTACTAGTACATAATAATTTTTAACTCTTGTAACATCCTGTATTTAAAATAGTAATGGAAAATGTAATAGTATCATTTATACTATGCATATAAGACACATCATCTTAAGCATGTTAAAATCATATCTCATTTCTTACTTTTATGTAATTATATTTCCTGAAATGTTTGTGATATTAACTGTGTATTCAATCAATGATGGATTATTGCTGTGAGTAGGATAAGGAGTCTAACTATTTCTATTACACATAATCATAGGGGAATTTCATTGGTTTATTTTTTCTGTTGTATGATAACATATACATTTTTGGTGGATTAATGTGTGATGGTTCAGTGATATTATCAAATTAATGGGTTACATTTCATTCAACACAATTAGGATTATATCATGTGGTTCATCACTCGATGGTATCATAGCTATAATAACATATTCATAGAATCAGATAAAAGAAATATTGAGATTGTTAAATTTTATTGAACAAAATTTTGATTCTGAAAAATACAGCTTGTGGGCCATCTATTTTATTAGTAATGGATTTTATATTAAATATAAAACATATAGAGAATATGAAAACAGAAGAATGATAATGTAAGGATGGGAAATAATTGGCTTTGGTGAGGCTGTCTTTGGCATTGAACATTTCCTGCAATATTTAGGACATTAAAACCACAGCTAATGTGATGTAATCATTGGTGGATATCTATAAGAAACCGATGTCACTAAATAAAAATTTAATGTTGTGATAGTTATTTGACTAAAGGTTATTTAAAGTAAGAATTTATAAATATCATGTGAACGACATTGATAGGATCATTGGTTAGCTCAAATAAGTGAATTTTACTTTCATATACGATATATGGGTACTACTCTTGTTGTATTTACTTCTCAAAAGATGGAATAATATAGTAACTACAATTATAAATTCTAGAAAAAAATAGTGTTTCTGTTTGAGGATATCTAAAACCAAATACTGATTAATAATCATAAGTTGATGAGAGTGTATGTATTTACCAGTAGTGCACTTAGTAATAAAAGAACAGAATAATCACCTCAAATAAATAAAAAGACTATTGGAATAACCACTTAGATGGTAAATCTCAAAAAAAAAAAAGAATCAAATCAAGTCAAATGGTCCATTTAATTATTGCTAAGACTGGGGGAAGAAGTAAAATATTTAAAGGAATTGAAAATTTACAATGAGAAATCCAGGAAAACATAAACCTCTGATAGATCAAATTTCATTAGTTATCCAAAATGGGTAAACGTTTTTCCATTATGATTGAATACACTGGTAGAATATTGGGTTAATGAAACATTATCATCATTTTATTCAACTAGTGATCAAATATTCATATCAAACTATGTAGCAGGGAAGTTTGGTAAATTCGATTTTGTTGATGATGAATCCTTATATACTTTTATAAAATGAGAATTCATTATTTTGATGAAAATGGCAGATTCTTGGAACTTTTTTTTGTAAAACGTTTTATTTTTACATGTTGTCAATATATTCTTGGTGATGGAGGTGATGATTTTAGAAGGATTATTATGGATTTACGATTTGGGAAAATTTCATGATAATATGGAAAATAATATATGGTGTTTCTTTTTAAAGAGTGTGGACGGAAAACATCAATGTAACAAACATAAATTTGATGATTGATGTTTTAGTTTTTGAATAATTCTTAAAATGTTTTATTGTACATTGATATAGTATATGTGACATGTTTAATCTATATTTTAGTTACTTGAGAAGGTATAGTTATTGTTTGAGGAGGCCCTTAGTTAATGTATAGAATGTATGTAATTTACTGACTGAGACAAATGTGTCATCAATCCACAAACTGTTGAATCAAACTGTTGATTAGTTTATTATACAAATGATATGAGGATTGTTTATATGGTTAATCAATAAAATTTCATGTGATTAATTGATATTGTTGGTCCAAAACATCCATATGGTCAATGCCTCATTGTAAGGAATGTGCTTACCAATTTATCATGTATAGACTACTAAGTGGGAATCTGAGTTTCCATATTCTGCAGAATTTGAATCATATGACTGTGATTCGAATTTTTTCATGGTATTAAGAATATTATACACTTGATATAATCATGAAAAAATATTATTAGAGTCAAATCATCCAACTAGAGGCGATTCTTTGAGATTTAATTAGTTTAAGTGAAGAAGAAGTTGAATAATAATAAATCTTATTTTTTTAGATGAATGAAAATATTTGGTGTATAACTCTTTAGGTCATGAACCAACCCTTGTCAACCTGAAAATGGTCACCCTAAATGACCCATGACAGGAGCCTAAATTAATTATTGATCCTCCATGGATGGAAAATAGTTCTAGGTATTGAAGATAACATAACTGGGATCAATTTAGCTCACAAAATATAAAATAAATAAAATTAAAAACAACAAAAAAATAACCACTGGTAGTGGAAAGAGACAATAAAAAACAAAACATAAGTACATGTGGCCTCTTGGTCACCACCATCCAGAAGACCAACCCACACATGGATGAATCCGAACAAACCTAATCTAGAATTGAGGAAAAAAAATATCTTGGGTCTACTGTTGCCTTGTGGAACAATTAGTGTACGAGAATAAAATAATTTTATAGGTAACCCACACTTGGGTGATTATGAACAAACCTAATCCATAACCAAAGACAAAATATATATAGTGGGTATATGAAGGCCTAGTAGAACAAGTAGGGTATGAGCATAAACTAGCTTTATAGGTAAGCACCACATAATGCATACATGTTCATTACTGAAATATTCCCTAAATGAATGTTTGAAAATATTGATAGACAAGAGGTTTTGAAAATTAAATTACCAAACATTGGTTTCCAAAAAATACCCATAAAAAAATTCAAGGATTTACATTTTAAAATAGTCTTCTATTTCGAACCATAGTTTTAAATCCAAGACCTTGAATAAAATAAAACATAGATAATGAATACAAAATGAAAAAACAAAGTGCCCATAATATACAATAGATTATATCTAAGTAATTATGAAAAATAGGAAGAAAAAAAGTCTATGAATTGAATTATAATTAGAATATGTAACCAAACTGCTATAAGATAATGCAGAAACATACAGATAAATAATCATCATTTCCTAAACATATCTAAAATAAACCTATGTATGTGTTATGTTCGAACCCACATGTTGGTATATGGTGGAAATCCATAGTCCATGTCCAACAAAGATTCTATTAACTATCCTCAATAGTGGAAAATCCCGCCTAGTATATCCTCTATCTAGGAGGCTTTAATCTTTCTAATCATTATTAAAAATCAATAGTCTCTCGACCCACTAGATGATGTACTAGGATCACATGATTGAAGTATAAAGGAATATTTTCTGGTTATCATATGCTTGGAATTAAATATAAATCATCTTTTCCATTATCCATGCCTTTCCTAATCCATGAAACCATCTTTGTGAATACCCTCCCCAAAGGAGGACAACTATAGTGGTTCCTAACACATAGAAAAACTTTCTCAAGTGCCCACCTGGGCAACACATCATATGAGTTCAAATCAAATTTCCAAAACATCAAAAGGTACCAATCAGACTTAGCATTTTCAACTCGAAAACCATTTATAATGAAAAAAACAATCCTTAAAAAAACATATCCAAAACCAAGGAGATAAAAATTATTCATCCTCAGAATATTCTAAATGGTCCTTTCAAATCAATAGTTTATCAAATAATTTTTTGAGGTTCAAAATGGGCCATGTTTTAGAAAAAAAATTAAAAACACATTAAAAACACATAAAAACCAAAAATCATTTCAAAAACATTTTGAGTTTTCATGAAATCCATTTAGAAGAAATACTGTAAAGATAACGAAATAAAAAGTGTGTATTTTTAAAAAAAATAGAGCTATCAAGATAGGATTATTTAAGGATTTTATATTTATATGAATTTGTGAATCTATATGTGAACTCCATGCACATAAAGAAATTAAAATATTCATTAGGATATACATAAAAAAATAAATAATTCCTGATATTCTGATCAATAAATAATAAATAATTGTGCACCAATGGAAAAGGGTTAAAAAAACCACTAAAACATAAATGAAGCACACAAATCCATCTAACCACAATTACATGCACATCACTAAATTTCATAATGGCCCAAAAAAGGTCAAACACAATTTATGAATACCTTAATTCATTTTTAAAACTAATTTCCAATTTATCCAACACCGTACATATATATATTTATAGTAATACATAATTAAATCCTTTATAAAACCCATTTTCCAAATAATACGATCATTTTGAGGCATAATGAATCGTACCAACACATCAAAATAAATAAGAACAAAATTTTGAAACTAACATTGAAACATCATGCATTTAAATACATGTTTCAGAATGTAAATGGATGAAAACACCTACCACAATGACATGTGGATGTCATGAAACTTTTAACAAAGGAATAATAATCTCCAAGAGAGAAACCACACACTATAACATGAAAAGAATCATTCCAAATAATAAAATACTAACCATAGGGTTTAGTAATGAAGGATCCAAAAAAATATAGATTCAATTAACAAGATGAATAAGGTATAATAGGTTGAACAAGACTTACCTAAGGATAATTCTACCCATATATTGAAGGAGAAGCCCATAAATCCATTGAGTAATAGAGGAGGAATCCATCCCAGGCTCCCAAGGGGCAACACAAATTATTGGGGAAGAATAATGGTGTATTTGGGATAAAACTAAAAGTGGAAATTTGTAATTTACCATTTTTAAACGACCTAGGAAAGTCACATAGTTAGTAAGAATGGTTTACAAAAATTTAATCCAGCCATGAAAACCCAACTAGAAGAATAAAAAACATATAGAGGATACCCACACATTTTGAGAAACCCAACCCCAACCCTAAAAACATCTATATAAAATGAAATACTCCCTTGCAATCTTACCACATAGTTTCTATTAACTATGTGTAATCCATGTGCCATGTATCGAACACCACCAAAAAGAAAAATGTTCCAGCATGAGGTAATGAAAAAAAATTACAAAAAAAAGATGGGATGTGATAATTTTCCGCACCAAAAGAATCCAATATATAGTCACTAGCTAAATGAGAACAAAAATCATAACCCAGAATCAAAAAAATCTGATGAAATCATAAAAAACTATGTAATCTTTCTACTCCATAAGTAAAACATGACAACTAATTAGATGAAAACAATGAGATATTTGGTGGGTATCCACAACCTCTAAGATACCTACTAAAAATGATGATGACATTGAACCCCCAGCTTGAGGGAGAACCCATCAAAATAAGTTGAACCTAAAAATCAATCCAAACCATGATTCATCATTTCCGTAAGACAGAAATGTCTCCAAAAAAGAACCACCCAAAACTAATATCATCCCACAAAAAGACTAACCACACAAATATTCACATCCAAAGGGAATAACTATAATGATTTCAAGAAACAATCCTACCAAGATCTTTTAAGAAAGAATAATTTTTTTAAAAAAGAACTATAACAAGGAAAAAAATAAATTTTTCCCTATCCAACATGATAGAATAAAACTAGGCAAACAACCCCAACACTGAGAAATTACTGACAATGTAAAAAATATTCACTTCATGGAAAATGAATGGAACTCTAGTTTATCGAATCATCTTCTTCGCTGAAGTCCATAGATAACCACCTATAACTAAAAATTCATCTTCTGGTGATACAATTTATATAACTTCTCCAACTAAAAAAATGAGACACTGTCAATAAGTCATCATAGGATTTTGAAAATACTTCTTATAAATAAAAACTAACCACACTATAAGCACATGAATGGGAGACCAAATGAATGAGAAGTGGTAACTGGAAAATGAGACTCCTTAGGAATCAGTTCCTCTTGTTCACACTTCTCACCTGATGGGAAGCCATTAGGTGTTCAGAATGAATCTAGATAGAATCTTGAAATGGTATATCCTATAGGAACTAGATCAGATAAAAATTCATCATCCACTTGCTACCAAAATAGAACACTCTAGAATGAGATAAATAATTCCTTAATATTATGATGATGACCCCATATAAATTAAGATATTTTACTAGATTAATTTATTCTAACTCTAGATAATAATAAAATAAATATTTGAAATGATCAACATAGGACTTCAATATCTATTGACCTTGTTGATCACCCAAATTCTTATTCACTCTCCTCACCTTCACATATTCAGATATAAACCACTAGATGAAATGTTTCTTAAAATAATTCTAATATATCCTAATATTCAATTTTTATAAGATGACCAACTTCTACTGATCGAATCCTTATCCATCAAACCAATCCATAAATGATTTCACCATCATAGAATTGGGAGTTCCTAGTGACCTATAAATACATTAAATTATATCAATCCATTCCATAGAATATATTGTAACTTGATCAACCTGAAAGATAGGGAATAATGAAGAATATATTCACTCTTCCACTCATATATGAGTCTGTTCAGGGTCATGTACTGAAAGAGACTTGCTAAAAACCTTTTAGACCTTTATGGGAAGAAAAATAAATATAACATTAAAACAAAAAATCAAATCAATATCAAAACAAACCTCAATCAAAACTCAATCCAAAGAACATTCCAAACCTAAGACCCCGTGATCATAAACCATGAATCACAAAACAGAAACCAAATATCCACAATAAAACACACAATTTCAATTTTTAAAACTATTTCTATCACTCTGAATACCATTTTCAAAAACCATTTTCTTTTCAAAATCCATGCACACAAACAAAAATTAGACAAATTACATAACTTACAAAAAAATATACCAACTGTGAATCTGTTTTCATGCACTAATTGGACACATGGATTAGTGGAAAATGCATTAAGCATCCACCAACCATTGAAATCATATTGAACCATTAACTTTGGCTCCAATGGTTGTATACAAAATATAATATCATCATCTAACAATAATCACATCCATTATCATTCCCAAATAGTAAAAGAACTCTTCAATCCAAAAAATCACCAATAACATAAACCAAAAATCAAAATAAAATACTAAAAGCCTATCTAACCTTGGTAACTAAAGTCAAATCATATTCATTCTCAATCAAGAATCAATCCATATAAAATATACTAATTCTCAACATTCTTATGCCTATTATACATGACATGCCAAATAAAACAATCTATAATAATAAAATTTTATTACAAACCAACCTAGTTCAACCCTGAACCAGAAACCTGATCTGGCCTATGACAAAGCGTGAGAGATGTTCTGGATCATTATAGACTAGTAAATAATATCAAGCATCGATGATAACATAATTATGAAAACATTTACCCATAAAATAAAAATAAATAAACATAAAATGTAAGAATAAAATTACCAAAGCTATCAAAAATAAGCAAAAAAACTATACATGCCTCAATGTGAACAATTCATCACCACTATCAACAAGTATGACTTTCACTAAAACAAATAAAAAAACCTAATCCAGGACCTAATCATGAAAAATAGCTTAGGTCAACCAATTCTGAGTGGAAATATTATGGTGTGAGCATGAAATGGCTTAATAGGTAAGCACCCCATAATCCATACATGTATTTTTCAGAAATAGTACATAAATTAAATTATGATAATACTAATAGAAAATAATGTTTTTATTATTTAATGAACCAAACATATAAATCTAGAAAAAACCCTTTCGAAAAAAATATGGATTTCCATTTAAAAAAAAACTCCCATTTCAAATCCAGGCTTGGAATCCAAGTCTTTGATAATTATACAACATGGATAATGCATACAAAACTAGGAAACAGTTTCATGTGTAGATAATAGTATATATAAAAGAAATACTAAAACAACATAAAAACACTATTTTAATATGGTACTTATAAATAGAATAAGTAAAAAAAGTATTGTAAGATAAAATGGTAATATAAATATATGAAATCCAGGGAATTTTCTAAACATAAATAGAAAAAAACCATAGAAGTAATTAGTTCAGAACTAACTTATGGCATAAAGTGTAACTTAATAGTTAATAACAAATCTGGATACTATAAACTAGATTCACTAGCGGAAATGCCAACTTGTCCTGACTTCTATGTAGGTGTTATAATTTGTCTGATGGGTACTAGAAAGTAATCGTCACTCAATCCTCAAGACGACACACATGGATTACATGGAGACAGTACAAAGGAAGTTGAGGAGGTAATAACACAGTTGGAATTAAAAATAACCCAAATATTCTCTTTTTTATACCACAAACACCCCTTAATAGAATCTATGAAAAGACCCTCCCCAAATGAGAACAATAATATGGGTTCTCATCATATAAAAAATCATTTTCATGTCCCAATCTGGCCTACACATCATATGAGTTAAAGAAAATTTCTAGATAATCACAAGTTACCAATTATGCCTTGATATTTACACATCCAAACCCATTTCCAATGAAAACACATTTCTTACTAAAACTATTTCCAAAACAATGGTGAACAAATCATTCATGCTCTGTATATGTCAAATGAGTCTTTCAAATCAAGTGGTTACCAAATCATTCTTCAAGGTTTCAAACATGAAAATTTTAAAAATCAATGTTTGATGAAAGCATTTTAAATAATTTGGGAACCACAATTACATTTTAAAACATAAGTATTTTTAGAGAAATATATTTGGAAGAAAGAGTGAAAATAGAAAGAGATAACATGTTAGTGTTTTAAAAAAACTTATTATTGAGATGAGAAATTTTAAGGTCTTTTCATTTATATTCATGGGAATATCTATATGTTCACTCTATTCACATGTATATATTACCATATTTTACAACATATACATACACAACAATACAAATTCTCAATTTGCAAATCTAGAAAGCATAATTAATGTCATGCCAAATCACAAGGGATCAAACACAAGCACTAAATAATAAATAAATCACTAAAATTCCAAACAAAAATACATATAAATCACTCAACTTTACCATGTTCTAAAAAATGTCAAACAAAATTTTAGAATACCCCAATTAATTTTTAGAAAAACATGGATTTTTATCAAACACCCTAGATATATACATAATTATGTAAATCCTCTTAAAATACATTTTCATAAAATTATCAACATAGAAAGGAATAATAAATCATATCAATTCCTCAAAATCATGAAAAACACAAATTCAAAACTAATTTGGATACATAAATCATTTAAATATATTACTTGAAAAGTAAATGGATGACGAAACCAAACTCAAATACATGTGAATGCAGCAAAACACTAGGAGAAGGAACAGGAATCCCAAAGTGACAAACAACACAACCTAATATCAAAATAATAAACCAAAAAAGTCCAAATATAACCCTATGTTTCATCTTAGAAGGAACCATGATAAGAAAGAACCAAAAAATAAGAAGAATGATGAAAAAAGAGAAAAATACTTACCTAAGGAGAAATCCCCCCAAATATTGAAGGACAAACACCCAAATCAAAGTAGAAAGAGAAGATGAAGCCACCAAAGGCTCCCAATTTTTTCACACAAAAAATAAGGGGAGGTTAGGAGTGGTTTATTGTTAAAAACAAGGAATGTGAATGTGGTAATTTATTATTTTTAATTGTACTAGGAAAGCCTCAGGGTTAGGATACACAGTTCAACAAATAGTTTACCAATCTTGTACACCCCCTGGTAGGATAAACACCTAATACAGTTTTTCTACATGGTTTTAGAAACATTTCACTAACGTCGAAATAAGTTCATTCAAAATGATAAACTCCCTCACATACATTCCACATGATTTATACTATTGATTCTCAAGCCATACATTATATATCAGACCCCACCAAAAAGGTGAACAATTACTCTTTTCATCTCATTGTTTGGGACAAACCATGTGAAGACCATGCAAGAAAACCCATGAAATAACAAAATTGACTACAAACAACCTTTTAATCCACAGGCCACATGGTTTCTCACTAAACTGTGCAAACTATTTGTGAACAAGGAAAAAAATAGGAAACCCCCTAAACTCAAAAACATCCCTCGAGAACAAAAACATAACATCAACCAAAAGATCAAACACTACGAATTGAATAAAAAATAAAACCATGTTCAATGTGTAACACTTTAAACCAAAATATGAAATGAATTTAAAAATATTAGACTAAATTATAGTGTTTGAGGTGAAGTGTAATTTTAGGAAAGCCATGAGCATAAGTCTTTAAAGTGTTGAGTATAAGAAAATGAAGATTAATAATGTTTTGTGATGAAATCCAAACCACAAGAAGGATGTTTTCATGGAAGTGGTGCATGATGACATGAATGAAGAGATTTAAAATGAGTTTAAAGAACAAGATTTCATATAGAATTAAAATATGTAATATATACTGAGTCATCATGTGATTTAAATAATCATTTTAATGGGAAATAAATTAGTTTTAATAATAAAATAAATTATGTATATTGCTAACTGAATTAAAATAAAATATCACACTTACTTCCATATATCATAGAGTTTACATATTTTGATTTTAGGGAATATAATTAACATGATAAAAAGTGATTATAAATATATATAATAAATTGAAGAATATATATAGGAATTATAATTGAGAATTCACATACATTTTGTGAAAATTATGAGGGACCTATACTCCTTTGTATCAAGGATATAAGATCCAAAGTTATTATCTATTGGAGAATATAGAGATCATATGCACAATTGAGTATTTTTGTAGGCTGAAGAAGGTCCAAATCACACAATATATAGAGGATATATCAATAATAACACTAATGGTTATGTTTTTGGTTTCTAACATGTGAAAAATATATGATCCATCTTCTCATGGAGGTGGATCAGTATCCTGTAGTGCAAAGAACACCATGATCCAAAGGTGATTCTTTATTGGATATTTTGTTAAATAATTGTTGTATTTTCTAGTATACATTTGAATTTATGATTATAATAATGGAATATTTTTTTAGATGGCTTTTGAATTTATTGTAGAATCCATTTTGGGGGTATGACCAACCTGAAATGTAGTTGGCCTTTCAACATACCCTTATCAATACTATGTGTTTCTCTCATTCTTATTTTACCTCACATTATGATGAGTTTATGATAAATTATTGAGTAGATTTATAACCTTATCAAGTATAATTGGTTGACATAAATGTTAATAACTAATAAAAATAAAATATATCACTGATTCACCCCACACACACTCAGTGATTCAATAAAATCTGAAGATAACAATTAGTATCAATGAAAAGTTCTCTATATTGATCTAAAAGAAGATTGTAAAAAAAATTGAACTTATTCTTTTTAAAATAGCTTATAAATACCTAATATTTAATGAAAAAATAACATTTTTATATTAATAGGGTGATACCCTATCACATTTCACTCATCAGAGTGGTTAGAGATACTTCTATAGAAGGATTTACACCCATTGTTGAAGATGATACAACGAATAAATATGAATAAGAAGACATTATCAGTGAGCTTAACCATGAAGAGATGATGGATGAAAGAGAAAATTAACTTGGAGAGACACAATAAATTTTTAGTATTGTTTGCAATTAGATGAGTTTTTTTATAAATCTTAATTAATTTTGATGAGACTAAAGGTTGATGTTCCCAAGTTAGTGTGAATATGGATTTATATAGGCAATAAAAGTATATACATAATATTTCCAATGTTAACTTTATTATCTCTAATATTGGTTGTTAAAAACACAAGGAGGAATATACTTTGACCATGAATATTCATGGAATACACTCATCCCCATAAAAGGAAGAATGGAGGTTAATAAGGATACTTCCCCTAAGAAAAAAGAGGTTCATATTGCAGTAAGAGAATATTATAGAAATTTTGGATTGATTGATTATCAAAATAGAATATCTAATTTCAATGTTTTTGGTTGGTGTGATAGAATTCATGAACACAAATCCTTCATTTTCTGGTTTAATATAACATTTATAAGAAATAGTAAAGAACTAGATGGGATTTTGGGGGATCAAATGATAATATAAACTCAAATAACGGAAGTTAAACCCAAGACTTCACCAAATAGTTCAATACAAAACAAATATTTTGGTTTAAAAGAATTACATGGATGATATTATAGGATAAACCAACTAATATTGACCCTAAATCAATCCTAACATGACTCTAAGCTAATTTATGATAACTATAGGCTGGAAACTACTCTCTGGGAATCCTAAAAAATCAGAAGGAAATGATTTCTCTATAATATTAGATCAAGAATATAAATTCAGTTGATAGAATACATAAATAGTTTGTATAAAAAAAAACCATCAAGATAAATATTCCACAAGTATACAAGTATAAGTATCAAAATAATAAATCTACTCGATTCATTACATAACCATCAAAGAAATAATCACAAGATCACATTGTAATTAGTTGATCTCATACTCCATCAGTCACTTATTAGTCCCAATATTCCTCTAATAATGAGTATCTACCACTTATAAGTGATGAGTTCACTTTTCTTTGACTTGGTAGATGAAATTATAAAAACACACAAATACAAGTGTAGCAGGTGAGAAGCACTAGCATTGTAGTATCCCACAGAGTATTCCATAGGCAATCCATATAATTAAACCCAATATGAAAAATCTTAAATAATACATGGAATGGTAATCATTTCACAATTTAGAATAGAAATTATTTTCATATCAATTAAATAGAGAGTATAAACTAGGGTCAAAAGTGTATTTCTATAAAAATAGGCATAAATTGGAATTTTTATAGAAATAGGAATGAGTAAATCAATTTATAAACAATGGAATATAAATAACATTTATAATCATAACACTATGGAAAAAATTCATAGGTATAGTTAATTTAAGGCTTAAGATTCAACACATTCTCAATGAAATATGGATATATGATTACACACATCTGTATATATCATTCATAAGGGGAACAAAAATCCTTACAATAGAATGAAACTTATTCCCTCAAAAATATTATTCATTGTTTTTATTTTTAATCCTTTACTAGGTAGAGGTAATACATACATAGTATGTATATCCAAGGATACCCACCTAACTTTTGAGGATCCCATGTTCTTTAAAAAAATAAATCATATTTGGGGCTATAATTATATTCAATAAATCTAAATTTATTTTAATATATCATTTATATCATCCCTATGTTCACATTTCGAAACATGCCACTTAATTTCAAACACCAGCATCAATTATTTTTCATTTAAACTAATTAATTTCTTATAAACTAATTTCATTTTGAACCATAAATAATTATATGGATCCTTTTCTTAAGGAATCATAAAAAAAGTGAATCTTAAAATCATTAATTTCAAGTCAATATATTTTTTTAGAAGTCAATCTTTATTTGAGATTCCATATCCAAGAGGATCAACACAAATACCCACCATGTCATTTATAAAAAAATTATTATGAAACTCAAATCATGATTATAAAATCCTATTGAAATCTTATTCATAATAACCACGCTTCAAATTTTTCACTTTATAATAATGGAAATTTAAAAAAAGTACGTCAAACACGATATGAACATGTACCAAGATGGGATCTACAAATATAGAGGAAATACAGTCTTGAATAAACCAAGAATAATTATATAACCACAAATGATTAAATAATGATTTGGATACATCAATAACACAAGGATGAACTTCTCTAAAAAAAGGATAGTGGAGGATAGCATAATACAAAATAAAATTGAGATTATGATTATTGGAAGAGACCTGAACATTTCATAACACAACAAAAAAAATCAAACTTTTGGCCCCTGTAAATTATCAAATAATATCTGAAATCTAAGAATCAATATAAAAAACCATAGGTCAACATGAAAGATAAAAAGTTTAAAAACCCAAGGACTAAACCTAAGTATATCTATCGAGATATTAAAATACTCAACACCATAAATTTCTTATTCCCCTAGAAAGCTTATCAATAAGAATGTTCTATTAATATATGAGGCCAAAAATCTCTCATCAATGTCTCACATTCCCACATATCATAAGAATAAAAACCATTTTTCCACACAACTTGATCTAGCGGTGTAACGTCCTGACCTGGAAGCCACTAAACCATTGCTCTGAGCCTGTTCACCATAAGGCCTCAAGCATGCCTCCCCGTATGCTAGAGGCTGCCAACTAGCAGTGAGGGCCTACGGTGTGATAGTGGGGAGACTATGCCCTCATACAAAATTAAGCAAAGAGCTGAAATGACCAAGTATCATACACAATGAAAAGTAAACAGAGTGCGGAAGTAGTAAACAACTGAAATTGAACAAGCCGTAATAGTTAAATGTTGTAAAATCCATAACAGCTATGCAATATAATAGAACACTGGTCTCCCACCAGGCCGACCATACAAATACATGTACAAAAGAAACTGAAAGTAAAAGTAAAGGGCTCTACTACTAACTCCATGCTAATCCACGTACCCAATCTCCAGACACCGTCGAACTACAGCATCCCGATTAGTAGAACCACTTGAGTTGATCAGCTTGATCATGCAACACTAGTCCTCAACCCTATCCACTATGCAACCTCTGCTCAACCTGAAAAGAAGACATAAGGTCTACATGTACACCGAGGTGCACATGTAGGGGTGAGAAATAATCTCAGTAGGGAACCCCGAAAAGAAAACTACAATTGTGATGCTAAAAGTGTATGCAAGAACTATGTGATCAGCCTAGATGGGCCACAACAAATGGAAGTAAACCAAACGTGCTACCACAGTTGAACTCAGGGTATGAAATCCCTATCAATAGGGCAAGTGCCACCATGGATGCCCATATATATATATATACGTTAACATGTATAGTCTCATACCCATAAGCATATACATAAATATGAATATTCATGATGAAGTTATTCAGATAACAAGAAACAACATCAGCAGTCGATCCATGGGACCATAATCCCAATCTTTAGGACATCCTATTTAAGAGAATTGAGCTAGACGTAGTGAAACTGAAGCCGTATATCAAATAAGTCTATCTCTGGGTCCGTAATCTCATAAACATGTACCTGCTTTGGGCAATGCCATAGATATGCCTCTGAACTAGCTAAACAAAGACAAGATATCCTCTAGTTCAACCAATCAATCACAAGGAAGAAGATAACACAACAGGTAACCCTCTGGAAATTACTCGCAGCCAACCCCTCTGTTCATATCCATGATGTACCAATAACCCTCTAAGTAGTGCACTAAGCCTATCCCTCTATGGTTTGGTCATACAAATTTATAAGACTCTCTGGGGAAGCTCGCTCGGTCAATTCCCCTTATAGTCTAGGGTTGTCAGGGAATCTCTAAGGAAGATCATGTGGTCTAACCCTCTTATATCCCCAAGGTCTATAAACTCTCTAAGGAAGCTCACTCTGTCAATTCCTCCTATAGTATCAGGTCTATCATAGACTCTCTTAGGAAGCTCACTCGATCAATTATTCCTCTTGCCTGGAATGGTTAAAGAAAATTCAAACAAGTAAAGACCCTCTGAGGAAGCTCACTCGGTCTACCCTCATGTAGTCTATAATATCCAAGAATCTTTGGTAATCTCACTCAGTCTATCCCCTATAGTCTATAATGTCCAAGAATCTCTTAGAAGCTCAGTTGGTCTATCCCCTGTAGTTTATAATGTCAAAGACTCTCTGGGAAGGTAACTCGGTCTATCCATTATAGTCTATAGAATCAGGTTCTCGTGGTCTTGTTCCAATAAGTGCATAAAAATTATATAAGAACAAATTAAACCTATAGAGCTACATGGATGACCAATCTACAGAAACAAGAATGTCAAGAATAACAATATATAATACGGTCACAAGGCATGGAAAATAGGTATAATGGCCAAAGGATAACAAGACCCAATGGTCTTAAATAGAAAAGGTCATGGGGAAAACATACAAGCACAAAAATTATCCTCAAACATGATCAAATTACCTCTATGCAAGTATAAATGAAAGGCAAGAAACAACAGGGTCATAAAGGTAAAAACGCAATACCTCATTCATATGTATTTATGGATTTTCACATAAAACACAAAGACATCTAAAGGTAAGGAACAAACCACCTAATCAAGAACACAAGGAATAGTAGGCATCCCAACAAACAATAAATACACCTCGCTTTAGGCTCACCAGCCACCAACCAGGAAGCACTTTTGGTAAACACTAAAACATTATAAAAAAAGTCAGATATAAACAAAAAATGAGGGTGGATCGAACGCCCAAAAAAACCAATACATCAAAAGCCCAAAGGGATTACCAGTTTGTCACAGGTTCTAGGTGAAACCCGATCACTATCTCTACCCAACCAAACATAAAAAATCAGGGTTGTTCAAAGAACAAGCACCCAATGGGTCCCTCATGTCAAACACTGAGGAAGAATCACACTCGGGATTGTCCAGGTAAATACGAGTGAAGAAATCCTATGCGGGATCCGTTTCTAAGAGTATGGGAGAAATCATACACGGAATCCTCAAAGGAAGGAAAAAATATACACTCCATAACATGGATCCTATAAATGGAAAAACAGGATAGGGATCCTATAAGGAACACCTAAGGTCAGTCCACAAGTAAAGGCATCCCTCAGGGGATCCTTAGAAGTATCCAGCCTCACATACTCATAGGCCAAAAAGGAATGTCTCACAAGGGGAATGTCCTCTAAAGCATAGGTTATTGGAGAAGGATCATATCTCATCTTCTATTAAAGGTCTCAACTAAGTTGGTCTGAAATCCCAACCTATCATCCATGCCAAGTCTCACTCTTAGGTGTTAACTGAACTTGATAACTAAAGGAAGAACCCCTTCGTTTAGATAAAAACCCCCAAAACATTTCTTATTTGACAACTAAATTTTAAAAGGATTCCACCAGTGCGATCTACACGTATATATTCTTAGAACCGACTACTCACATGCCCAATTCTGACTTTTAGAGCCCAAGATATCTCAGAATTACTAAATTGAAGTAGTGTCTGGCCAGAGTACATGGCCAGAGCACAATGGGCATGCCTGTGTAATAGTACACGGCATGTAATTTACTGTACATGGCATGTACTATTCACAAAAAGTTACGTAATGTTCGTTTTCACCTGAACACATGCCCATAAAACTCTACATGGTGTGTACTTAAAGTACACGATGTGTACTCCTTAAAAACCACTACTCCATGTTCTATTTCACACAGCCAACCACACAGATACCCACTACACGGCGTGTAATCAGATTACATGGCGTGTACTTACGAAAAAGTTGTCTTCCCAGAATGGGATGAACACACTGTGTGTTCCCATAGAACACACGCCATGTATACTTGGTTTTCCAATGGGAAATCCCTAAAAATGCCTGATTCGTAGGTTTTCTCCCCCAAAACAATAGATCGTGCCCCATGGGAATACAAGAAAGAAATAAAAGGATTTAAAGACTCAAATAGAAATGTTTATCAGGGATCTATGGTGAAAACATAAATGGCCCAACCTTCGAGCGGAAACCACCGAAGCATCGATTGATTTCACGGCTCACGGTTGCTGCTCACCGACTCAACACGTCGAGAGCTTCGAATCGATACCAATATCACCTTCCTTATCTCCCATTTTATCGATATCAAAATTCTCTCACAGTTCACGGATGAGGAGGAGAGACATAGGATATGTGCGCATGGAGGAGGAGGAGGAAAGAAGAGAGAAGAAAAGAAAATGAAAGAAGAAAAGAAAAGGAAGAAAGAGGGGCCCGGCCTGGCCCCGGTGCCCGACATGAGTTTATGACTTCCCTAGGATAAACTCCCTATTACGAACTCAACGGAGTAGATGTAATCTCAATCCGATGATCCATATAAAATTTATTTCCAAACGAACCTACATGAATAATTTAATATTTAATTTAATAATATTAAATATTAAATATTCTTCCAAAATTCGAACAGCTCAGATTTCCTCCAAACTCTGTCCTAGGGTAAACTCCCTATTCCAGGACCAAAAAAGTTTTCAGAAAAATTATCCAAGATTTGATGGTAAGGGAAAATGACAATTTTACCCCTCACGATCATCCCATAGAAAAAATCCAAATTTCCGCTCAAGAAGACTGTCTGGAGAAACACATGTTCTTACAAACTCCCCACCATAAACCTCATCATCCCCGAGAAGCCCAGAAAAAGAGCCAGAAAAAGGACCAGTAGCCATGCCCCCAACCCGAGCATCTGCACAACCATGCTACCTGGACCGTCCAATGACCATCCTTGGAGTTAACAACCACCTTCTTCACTGAAGATATTCATCTTCAACCAACTGGTACTCCCCACCATAGGAATACCCCTGTAATTGTCTTAAAAGAATATTCTGAGGTCAAAATCTCATGGAAAACACCGATGTTTAACCTAAACAAAGAAAACCACCCTCAAAAGGCAAAAGCTTCACTCTCCACCATATGGATTTCCTTAGAATACTCCGATAGCACAACCATAATAGGTTCCATTTGCCACACAGATGAACATTAAGAATGAAAAAAAGAGCTCGATGCAGGGTCAAAGCTCTCTCAGCAGACTCAAGATGAATCAAGATATCACATGATCATCTCCTATAGGATTATACTAAGATTTAACCAAATGCATTTCCAACTCACTCCGAGCCACACTAACATCTTGACAAAACCCGACCAGGATTCTAGCACGGGTTAACCATTTCATGGTAACCCAAAATTTCATATAGTCACCTCTCCCACAACAAAATCAGAATCACTGGTCGACCAAACTAGGAACCCAAACATTCTTGCTCGTCAAGACCATTCACAAAAATAAACACCGCCAAAAGGCATTGTAAAACACTGTCTAATCATCTCACCCAGGTTTCCCTAAAACAGAACAGACATAGATTGATAAGGGTTCAAGTCAAAATCAAATGTCTTTAGGTCTTGCACCAAGCCCTATAGAAAAAGCCTCACAACTGGGTCACAAGGTCTAACCACATAGCCCAAAATATCTAAAACCAATCAAGAGATGGGAAAGATCACAACGACCCCAGATGGTAAAAAAAAACACAACCTTCAAGGGCCTTGATCCTCTCTGAGCATCCTCAAAAGGACTGACTCCTTGGAGGTCACAAACAAAATGGAAGAGACAAGCTGATCTAACACCCATTGGGTATCTGTATACAACAATACCATATGGAGGTACAGTTCACAAGAAAAGACTTAGTATCTATCGACATCATTCTCAATGATCTGACTAGATAACCACAGACCCGGGAAACAACACCCAACAAGGTGTTAATGAAAAAGGCATCATGTGCCACATAGACCAACTAGGGTCACTGTACCACCAGTGCAAAATGACTGAGTCATCATCCCCATCAAAAACACCTTAACGTAGATCCACATAACCTTCCATCAGAGTAAAAAGTATGTGTAAGTAGTCCAAAAGGTCTCAGTCAGTAAAAACACACACTAGCAGGCCTATATGCTGTGAATCCTACGTTACTAGTATGATGCATGATACTCATCTTACCATTGCGATACAAGAGTCAAAATCTATCCCTGGAATCTTACCAAAGTCCAAGAGCCATAGATCCATATAAAATCAAAACACCACACAACATGTGAGTCGCTCAAGGCGAAAATCATATACACTCGTAACATCGCAAAATTAGAACAACAATCCCAAACCCTGGAAACCAGGACTTCTTACCGGAACAAAAGTTCGCGACACACCAACCTGATATCCATCACAAGTTCCGACACATTCCTAATACTCTGTATACCATATCTATAATAGTAAAGACAAAGAAGAAAAACTCCTCTGATACTACATTGTATCGTCCCGACTTGGAAACCACTAAACTGATGCTCCGAGTCGGTTCGCCACAAGGCCTCAAGCGTGGCTCCCCGTATGCCATAGGCTACCGAATAGTAGCGAGGGACTATGGTGTGATAGTGGGGAGACTATTCCCTCATACTAGGGTAATAAAAAAGTGGAAATAACTTTGTTTCATACTCATATAATAGTAATCATAGTGCAGATGTAGTAAACAACTGAAATAGAACAAGCTGTAATAGTAAAATGTTGTAAAAGCCCGAAGAACTATGAAATAAAATATGACACTAGTCACTGACCAGGATGACCATAAAAATACAAGTACAAAAGAAACTGAATGTAAAATTACAGGTCTCTAAAACTAACTCTGAGCCAATCCACATACCCGATCTCCAGACAATGTCGAACTGCAGCAGCCTGATCAGTAGAACCACTCGAGCAGATCCGCTCGATCATTAAAACACTGGGCCTCATCCCTCTCCACTGTGAAAACTGTGCTCAACCTGAAAATAATACATATGGTCTACACTTACACCGAGGTGTACATGAATGGGTGAGAAATAATCTTATTAGGGCACCCCAACAAGCAAACTACAACTATGCTGCTAAAAGTGTATGCAACAACAATATGCTCAGCCTAGCTAGGACACAACAAAAGGAAGTTAACCAAATGTGCTACCATAGTTAAACTCAGGGTATGAAATCCCTATCAACTAGCAAAGTGCCTCCAGGTATATCCATATCTATATACATACACATGTATAGTCCCATACCTATATACATATACATAAATATTAATATTCATGATGAAGTGATTCAGATAACAAGAAACAACATCATTAGTCGATCCTTGGGACCATAAGCCTGATCTCTAGGACATCCTATTCAAGTTCATTGAGCTGTAAGTAGTGCCACTCAAGCCTTAGATAAAATAATTCGATCTATGGGTTTGTAATCTCATCGACATGTACCTGTTTCAGCCAACACTAGAGATATTCCTCTGAACAATCTAACCAAAGACAAGTTATCCTCTAGTTAAACCAATCAATCACAAGCAAGAAGACAACACAACATGTAATGCTCTAGTATGTACTCTCATCCGACCCCTCTGTTCCTATCCAATAAGAAACAACAACACTATAGGTAGTGAACTCAGCCTAACCCTCTCGGTTTTGGTCATACGAAATTATAAGACTCTCTAGGGAAGATCACTCTGTCAATTCCCCTTATAGTATAGGGTAGTCCGAGACTCTCTGATGAAGATCATGCTGTCTAACTCTCATATATCCCCAAGGTCTAGAAACTCTCAAAGGAACCTGACTCATTCAATTCCTCATATCGTCTCTGGTCTGTCACAGACTCTCTGAGTAAGCTCGCTCGGTCAATTCCTCCTCTAGCCTGGAATGGTTTAAGGAAATTCAAAAAAGTTAAGACCCTCTAAGGAATCTCACTCGGTCTACCCTTCTATAGTCTATAATATCCAAGACTCTCTGTGAGGCTCACTCGGTCTATCCCTTATAGTGTATAATGTCCAAGACTCTCTGGGAAGATGACTCGGTCTATCCCCTATAGTTTATAATGTCCTAGACTCTCTGGGAAGCTCTCTCGGTCTATCCCATAGAGTATATAGCACCAGGTTCTCATGGTCATGTGCCAGTCAGTGCATAATAATTCTATAAGGCCAAAGTACACCTATAGATCTACTTGGATAACCAGTCTGTAGAAATAAGCATGTCATGAATATCAATCCATCCTACGGTCACAAGGCATGGAAAAAAGTTATAACGACCAAAGGTCAACAAGAACCAAAGGTTGTAAACAAAACAAGGCATGGAAAAAACATCCATTCACAAAAATTATCCTAAAAAAGGATCAAATTAATTATACAAAAGCATACAAGAAAAGTAGGAAAACAATAGGGTCAAAAAGGTAAACACACAATACGCCGTTCACGGGTATTAGTGAAATTTGCACATAAAACTCAAATACTTCGAAAGGTAAGGCTCAAACCACCTACTCAAGAACATAAGGAATAGTAAGAATCCCAACAAACAAGAAAGATGCCTCATGTCAGGCTCACCATCCACCAACTAGGAAGTACTTCTGGTAAACTCAACTGCATCAGCAAAACCAAGTCAGATATAAACAAACAATGTGGGTGGCCCGAACGCCCAACCCAACAATACAACCAAAACCAAAATGGATTACCAGTTTTGCACGGGTTCTTGGTGACACCTTATCACCATCTCTACCAAACCCGACATCACAACTCAGTGTCGTTCAAACAACAATCACCGACTGGGTCCCTCAATTAAATCACCGAGGAAGCATCATACTCCAGATTCTATAGGTAAACACGAGTTAAGGAATCCTATACAGGATCCGTAGTAAAGAGTAAGGGAGGAATCATACACTTAATCCCCAAAGGAAGGAAAATATAGGCATTCCATAACATGGGTCCTATCAATGGAAAAATAGGAGATGGATCATACAAGGAAATCCCAAGGTTATTCCACAATTAAAGGCATCCCTCAGAGGATCCTTAGAAGTATCTGGTCTCACAGACTCACAGGCCAAAAGGGAACGTCTCACAAGGGGAAAGTCCTCTAAAGTGTATGTTACGGGAGATAGATCATAACTCATCCCTTATTAAAGGTCTGAACTAAGTCAGTCCGAACACCAAAACTATCATCCATGCCAAGTCTCACTCTTAGGTGTCAACTGAACTTGATAACTGGAGGAATAACCCCTCCATTTAGATGAAAACTGCCAAACCATTATTTATATTACCTATAAATGTTAAAATTATTCCACCATTACTATATATGTGGGAAAATGCTCAGAATATACTACTCACACATCCAATTCTGACTTTTAGAGCTCAAGATATCTCAAAATTGCTAAATTGAAGTAGTACATGGCCAGAGTACATGGCCAAAGCATAATGGGTCTGCCTGTGTAACAGTACACCACGTGTACATTACTGTACAAGGCATGTACTATTCAAAAAAATTTACGCCATGTTGATTTGCACCAAAACACATGCCCATGTACCACTGTGCGGTTTCTACTTAAAGTACACAACATGTACTCCTTAAAAACTACTATTCCATGTTCTAGTTCACACAGCCTGCCACACGGCTACCCACTACACGGCGTGTACTCAAAGAACATGGTGTGTGCTTAATAAAACATCATCTTCCGCGAATGGGAAGAACACCTGGCATGTTCCCCTAGAACACACGCCATGTATACTGGGTTTTCCGATGGGAAATCCAAAAGGATACCCGATTCTCCCTTTTCGCCCCTGAAACAATAGATCGAGCCCCATGGGAATACAGGAAAGAAATATATGGCTTTAACAAATTATTTTTTTAACAGGGATCTATAGAGAAAACATAAATGGACCTACCTTCGGGAGGAAACCGAAGAAGCTTAGGTTGATTTCACGGCTCACGGTTGTTGCACGTCGACTCAGCGCGTCGAGAGTTCGAATTGGTACCACTCTCACCTATCTTCTATACCATTTTCTAGATCTCCAAATTCTCCCATAGGTAATGTCCGAGGAGGAGAAGCATAGGAGACATGTTCAAGGAGTAGGAGGAAATAAGAGAGAAGAAAAGAAAAGGAAATAATAAAAGAAAAGGAAGAAAAAGGGGCCCAGGCCGGCCCCGATGCCCGACAAGAGTTTATGTTGTCCCTGGCCTAAACTCCCCATTCTAAACTCAACGACGAAGAAAAAATGTCAATACGATGCTCCGTTTTTATGGTATTTCCAAACTATCATATGAGAATAATTTAATATTTAATTTAATAATATTAAATATTAAATAATCCTCCAAAATTCAAACAGCTCAGATTTCCTCCAAACTTCTGTCCTAGGGTAAACTCTCTATTCTGGGACCAGCGGAGTTGTCAGAAATTTTATCCAATATTTGATGTTAGTTGAAAATGAAACTTTTACCACTCATTAGCATCCAACAACAAAAATTCAAATTTCTGCTCAAAACGACTATTTAGAGAAACACATGTTCTTACAAGGGGTATAAAATATCATCAAAGATCCTTCATCTAAGAATCAATAATCTAAACAAGTTTCTTATCCATGGATATGTCGACCTCTTTATCAATTTCCTCCTAATTAAAAATATGATATATTTTAGAAATATATTTTTAAAACACCACCAAGTTAAGAATAACATTGATTGATTTCATATGAGATGGTAAATCCATATAGTAAGTCACCTTCTCAAACTACTCAACTACCTCAAATGGTCCCAGGTATCTCAGTTCCAACTCCCCTTATTTTTGAAGCATTTGGCGACCCAACTATAGTGATACTCTCAAAATCACCAGGTCAGTGACCTAGAAATACAAAGTACATTGATGATGATCTGTATGGGTTTTATATATTCTCTGAGTTGTCACCATCCTATGAAAAAACATCTATATATTCTTCATCATATAATAGACTAAACTAGGTCCCACAAGGGATGATTCACTAATCAATAAACAATAGAGTAGAGCTTTACATGGCCATCAATACACGAAATCAAAGTGTTCTATGTTAATGTAATAATGGTATATTTTATTGTATGAAATGTTAACCATCCTAAAAATGAAACCCCAAGATCCTCTAGATATAATGACATAATAATGAAGCATGTCCTCTAAAATCTATATAGTTCATTTAGTTTCAACATCATTCTGAGGATGGTACACCATGCTCAACCTGAATGGGGATCCCATCCACTCTAGGAGGACTCTTTAAAAATGGTATGTTGATCGAGGATCCCTATTATAAACTATGGTATTTTAAATACTATGAAATTTACCAATATTTGGCACATATACATTTCCCATGTTGTAAAACTTAGTCATTTAGTGAATGGGAATAATGTAATACAATTTATTTAATAAGTAAATCACTCCACAAATAGAATTATTTCCTTGCGGATTATGTGACCACACAAAAAAAAATCCATAGACATCTCATCCCACTTCCAATACAACATAAGAAGGGGCTGAGACAAACTAGAAGGCTTATAATTATCGACATTAACCTATTAATAGATATAATAATGAGAAGCAAAACTAGGGATGTATTGTACCATACCTAGAAACCAAAATTGATTTTTAAAATCATAAATCATCTTCATCATGTCTAAGTTAATAAACCACTATGAAAGAGGGAAAACTCATCACAACCATCATCACGAGCGATATAATGGAATAATAGTTCCCGAGTAAAAGGATACCTTCTCAATATAGATAATATTCATCGATAATCTACTCACCCTATAAGTAATATCTAATGCCACAGAACTCATAATCAATCTATATTTCCTATATAGTATTATCATAAAGTGAGTATTCCAATTGAATGTTTGCTAAAATTGCATAGGTCCCATCTTATAAAACTTCTAAATTCAAGCGATAAAATAGATTCATGATATTGTTTTCCTTTAAATATTCATTCACAATATGATATGATAGTTTTTTACTAAACAAATCTATGACAATGTTCCCCATTCCAAGGGTGTAAAAAATTTCAAAGTCAAAAGACTGTATGGTTTTAACCCATAACCTCTATGGAATATTAGATTATTTTTTGAGAATATATAACTCTTGACCTTGTGATCAGAGTAAACTGTAAACCTTTATACAATAAGGAAATTATACCAACTATTAATATCGTGAATAAAACATTCTATTTTTAGATTAATAATGGGATAGATCTTATCATGAGTTTGAGGATAATGTGAACCTTGAGCCACCATTCAACCACCCTTCATGAGAATGAAACTCAAACATGATTCTAAAGAATGAAAAAGACTATATATCCCATCTTAGCTTATAAAAGATTTGAAAATTCATATGAAGGTAAAAAATGATTTAACACATCAAATAAATTATGAAATTTTGAATCCTATACAAAATTAACGTCTTTATAAGTGATAATATTCAATGGGGAATTCAAAAATGATAAATCTATTATGAACTACTGGGGACACACTTCAAAATAAAATATTCTCTCAATATCAAATACATTAAATGGTTCCCCCCATGACATGAAAGTGTTCACCTATTTAGGATCAACTGAGAAACCCTTATCTTTGACTATGTTCCCTATGAACTTCACCTCATCAATCCATAATTATCACTTATATAGTTTGGAATAACAACATTGAATATTCAAGATGTCTAATGATACTCTCAAATTATGCACATAATCCTCCTCAGTTTTAGAGTAAACCATGATGTCAACCATTAATACCACAATAAAACAATCAAAATAATAGTGGAATGTCATGTTCATCAAATCCATAAACACTAAAAGAAATTTTTTTTAGATAAAATGGAATAACATGATGCTCTTAGGGACCATAACTTCACCTAAAATAGATATTCATTATATCAGAAGCATTGATTCAATGACGGTGGAAACCAGACTATATATCAAACTATGAGAACAACTTCATCCTTTTCATCCATCTGAAGAAATAATCATTCTTGGGAAACTAATACTTGTTATTTACTATAACTCAATTGATCTTCTAGTAATAAACACACATGTGATGGATTCCATCATCCTTCTTTGAAAAAAGAACTCATTATTTCTAATGAGGCACATTGGGTCATTTTATTCATTTAGAAATCATATCATACATCTAATCCTATCTCCCCTTAAATTTAGTTAGTTCCATATGTTCAAAAGATATGGATATGGAATATGTACCTAGTACCAAATCGATGGAGTAATCCACCTCACTCACTAATGGAAAACCAAAAATTACAATGGAAAGACATCAAGAAACTCAATAGATACTAGAGGAAGATCACTATACAAATATTAATTCTCCAATTAAAAATCATACATAGATATAATACTAACCAGATCAAAAAGAGTAGGCAAGTCTCATCTTGGCCTCTTAACCCATACTCCGTAAAAAAACAAGAAAGTAACCATTTTGGTAAGTATCAGTGTCCAATATAAGATAATAGTCATTACATGATTTGTGATCCACTAAATATTCTATCCCAAGAGTGAAATATGAGGGATTCATATAAAGAAAAAAATTGTCTCGAAAAAGACTGATTTTTGACAAAGTTAATGTATAAAAATGGAATCGAGGACCCTTCTTTCAATTTATCCTGAGAGGCATAGAAATTTACCTAACATAATGATTGATCAACATATGAAGATTCAAAAATTCCACAATGCAGGTTTATATGAAGTCATGGGAGGTGATAATATCAAATAAAGATGTCACTAATGATAAAGCAATGGTAATGGTACTTCTCACTGTCATTGGGATTTCATCATTTCCAAATATAAAATTTTATATTTCTTCATTTGAAAATAATATAGTGGGAACACAGTTTTTCATGATTCATATGACTATGATGAATATACTCTCAGCATTGGTGATATTGTACCATAATTCAGAGCACTAAAAAGATATAAAAAATATTCAACTAACATGAGCATCCATAAAAACTAAAAGTCTTTAGTCCCTCTATGTAAGAACATTTCAAGTTCCCAACATTTAAACATTGGAAACATGTTATTGGTCCTCAATAAAATTCTTTAGATGGTTTAGTGAGATACTACTATTGAGGACCACCACTACCATTTCAACCATGAAACTCATTTAACTCTTACTTTCCATTAATGGAACCACTAATTCTTCCACTCTGAGTGGTAGAAAGTATATTAAATTTTGATTCAGTAGCTAGGAAAATTTAATACATCAAATACATATCCAAAACATTAACATAAGATGAAATCTTCAAATGAATACTTGAGACCTGATATCTAAATGAATACAAATATGAAATAACTACAATATTTTCTTCTCATTCAAAACCACCACATGCGATAACTGATAATGTTCAGAAAAATTACCGGCATAATGAATCACTATACTATAACCTTAATAATGTTTTAGGAACTCTATGTACTTAGAAAAAACCATAGACTATGGATTTTATTTCCCTATGAAGTGATCCTTAATGTGTTTTTATTCCATTATATAATAATTCTTTATTAAAACTATTATATCATTCCATATTATAATAGGATCATAGATCTTGAAGAACAAACAATTCCTATTTATGTAATATGGATTTTCAAATAACAAGAAGATTCATTAAATATTCCCAACCAATCCATTGCATCTTGGGAATGATTCATTCCTTAGAAATATGGGGGTTTCTAAGGAAGAAACTCATCAGAATGATCTATTTTATCATATCTTTGTGGTTATACCTCTCTATGCTAAATGGAAATAGGTGTCTACTTATACTATATCTTGGAATCATACCCAAAAATCTATAAAATAGTCTACTAAATAGAAGGGTTCACTTCCTTTGGTTCATTAGAAACTATATCTTCATATCTATTCGTACATATTCCTAGGGGAATGATAATACACAAAATTAATAGATAACAAATATAAATCTATCAAATAACTCTAAAACACTATCTATATTAATTATAATTCAATATGGTAACAAGAATTTCAAGTCCTAGTTTTGTAAAAATTCTAGAATTAGATCAAATATTTCCCTGAATACATTTTTCCCAGCATTATAGGGTAACTCAATAATCGCCACTATGACTGCTAGCCAAGACCACAATAATAAACTAAGCCTTATGTCCCAATAATTTTTCCTCTTGTCTTCCAATATATCCTAAATTTCATATGGACATACACGAACATAAATGAAATCCTTTGATATAAATTTTTCATAAAACAATACAATTCTCCTTGGATTTAATATTAACACTGTTTAAATGGAATTCACGATCCTCATGTGATGGAGAATAGAAATACGACATCAAGAACAATTTAAAGGGAATAATATATCCATAATAATATTTCCAAAAGGAAAATTCAGTAGATATAATATGTATTAAAACACAATACTATTACACATATCATTACATTATTTTGAATATAAACATCTATTAATTACAACCCAATGATCTTGAGGACTAATGCCTTTGGATGATTGTGCTCATAATATATATAAGTAAGGAAAAAATAGAACATATTTATTTATTGTACATAATGAACTCCTAAATACTTTGTTGGTCCTATGAATATATGGGATAAACCAGGGAATAGATTGATAAAAGGCTTGTGAAAAAAACATAAAAAGTAATTAAACTTGATAAGTAAGAATAAAATGTGATTTAAATGTATAACAATATTTTATAAAATAGAAGTCCCATGAGTAATCAAATTGAATAAAAATGTAAAGAACGTGGTATAATAATATAATGACATCATAGTAAAATGTTCGAACAACATAAAACATGTCATAAGATTAAGTCAAGGGTAACTACTGAGACAATTCCACATGGTCGAAGAACTCCTCTAATGGATTACATTCACTCCCAAATCCCATACATAATGTATCATGAGATAAAAACATTACATAATAAATTTGAGGTTTATATAATTATACACCCACCAATCACATATATTTTTTGTACATTCAAATGTGTACTGTATAAGGATTCCATTATAAGGCATAAAAATAATAAATACACCTGGTAAGAAAATGGGTTGCATAATCTTACCTCATATCATAATCAAAATATATTTCATAAAGAAGGAATTTGAGAAGTGATTATAAGGAATGTATTACCATGTAAAATTAATTGAGAGTGAGATAGGTATATATATTAGATACATATATGTAATTTATAATCATTCCATAACATTATAATTTATTTTCATTAATGAATATAATTACATTAAAAATATTAAAAACATTATTGAGGAAAATAACATCTCTAATTTGAGAATCACTTATGAAAAAAATAAGAATTTAAATACATTTATAAAAAAATTATTTAAAAATAATCATAGATACATATAAATTAATAATAATTAAATATAGTTTTCATTATGGTGGATAATTCTATCCATTTCGTGTATGTAAAATAATCATTATATTCACACTATTGTAAAATGGTTAAAAAGTCCCTCATTTGGAAAATGAAAAGAAGATTCCTTCTAAATTATTTTTAAAATGTAAAATATGGGTAAATATTTCTTTAATATATCATTTTAAAAACATTAAAATCATTTTAAAAATATTATTAGAAGACTAGAATGTGGAAGAAAAGGATCTTCGACCAAATAGAGATAAAGTCATTTTCTCTTTAACACATATTGTCGGTAAAATTAAGTACCAATGTGAGGTAAAATGGTAAAATTGCTTAAAATTTCATCAATAACTAGATGAGAGGAAAATAAATTGGTTTTTAATAGGAAATATTCAAATAATTTCCAAAACTTATAATTGAATAATAAAATATCCCGATTAAAATATGATTGAAACATAAACCCTTACTGTTGAGGTAACTATTGAACCATAACACCCATGAATGAAGTAGATGAATTGTAACATAAACAACCATGAATTGTAAATGTTTAATTAAATAGTATATAAAAGGTGAATATTTACACCATAATAAATAAATTAGTTGTATAAAATAACATGTGTCTCAAAAAATGATTCTTCAAGATAAAACACTAACCTAGAGCTTGAATCATCATGTCTATTACATATCATACTTAATAAAAAACCAATATTACTTATTTAACTGATTAATAAACTTTTTAAGTTTATTAATATTTTTATTTTATTTTTTATCAATTCATATTAAATTACCTTACCAATTAATATTACATTTTTTATTTTTAATATAAGAAACTCCTATGTCAAAAATACTATTGGTAAGTTTAGTAAGGAAAAAAATATTAGTATTTAATCATATAAAGAATTTTAATAATTAAAAAATTATAATTTTTAAACCTAAATAATAATTTTAAAAATATACATGAGAATTTATTATGAAAAATAAACTATATTACTATCGTGAAGATGGTTAGTTGTATTTATGCATTAGTAACGTTTCCGTTTTTTTACGATATTGATAGAAAGAAGGTATGTTTTATTTTATCCTTATAGAATTATAATTATATCATAAATAAAATATTATTTATTTAAATACCATTACCTATACCAACCATATGATGCGGTAACAAAAATGAATCACATCACTTCATGTGGGGGTATTCTGTCGTACACATGAATGACATTGTCATTTATTCAATGGATGATACGGTAAGAAAGTGTGTGATATATTATTTTAATATAATTATTAATATGTCATTAAAGTAATATATAAATAGAAAATTAATCCTTATTACCTTCTATGTAATGTGTAAATGAAAAATTACTTGCAATTCTCCGTGACGTGGTAGTCTTCCGTATATGCGTGTGTTGTTATCATATTTCCTATAGAAAGGAATGTAAGAAGGAATATGTGATATTATAGTTCTAGAAGTATAATTATATCATTAATATAGTTTTGTGTGTGTGTGTCTATATATATAATACACCATCACATCCATCTGTGAGATTCATTGATGAAAAATAAATTATCTCAGTTCGTGAGGCAGTAGTCTACCTTACACAAAATGAACAGTTTCATTCCCATTTGATGGAGGAGGGCATGGTTTTATATCATTAAATAAAAAATAAAAAATATAATTATATGTAATTTAATGAATTTATTATGTCATAATTGTATAATAATATATAAAGGATGTGGAATAATATATAATAAGAAAATACATAGTTAAGGGAATACATCCTTTTCAGGGAACTTATTTAGATTTAAACCAAAATCCTTTATAGGTTATATTTTTTTATCAACCCCATGATTTTAAAATTAATATTGGGAACTAGGTATGTTATTTGTGTATGTATTAATTTTATAAATGAATTTTTTATGTGTGATGTTTAAGGGAGAGTTTGTGTCCTTTTATAAGTGGGGGAGAGGACACATTTGGAATTCTTGGAAAGAAAGAATCACACCCTTGTTTTCCACACAAAAAAAGAATAAAAAATGTTCTATTATTTTTCACTATGATTGATAAGTTCTAAATATGTCTATATAAGAGTAATTATAATTTTTTTTGTTATTTTTAACCCTTATCATTTTTGTTTAACTCTCAGTAAACCCGTTTTTAACTTAACCATGGTAAAGAATATTCATGGTTCACACTATTAATTATGGACACTATTAAGTTTACC
Source organism: Viscum album (assembly GCA_963277665.1). Lineage (NCBI taxonomy): Eukaryota > Viridiplantae > Streptophyta > Magnoliopsida > Santalales > Viscaceae > Viscum > Viscum album. The sequence continues at coordinate 304,927,652 of OY728144.1, forward strand.
TAATTTGATAGTATATACACTGATTATTTCTAATATGTAATCAGTTTTTACATATTAAAGACACCAAAGTGCAAGGATTTAATTTAAAATTAATCCTTCAAACAAGCAAATTTTTTTTCCATGAAATTCATTTTATTCAAGCATAAGATGATCTAAAAATAACTATATGACAAGTATTAATAATTAAATAATTTTAATTAACATTAATAGATATATAATATATATTACATATAAATATTTCCTTATTATGGGATATTTTAATTAAAGAAAATGGATAAATATTATGCACTTTAAAAACGTTTTAAAAAAATGTATTTTATGCCTAAGAATAATATTATACTTAATTTAGTATAAAGATTATAAAAAATTAATTAATTGAATTTAATATAAATAAATAATATTTATGTTAATTTTAATTCACATTATTATAATAGTGGGGCTTTTAAATTACATCATTTATTAAATAGAGGTGGAAATTTTATAAAAAATGTTATTTTTCAATATTCATTGAAATTTTAATATTTTTTTGGAAAAACAGAAATATTTCACCCTAAGATAATATCAATTTTATAATTTAAAAAAAATTCCATTTTTTCAAATATATTTTAAAAATGTGAAAATTAATTATATTAGTTTCTAACAAAAAATACTCAAAACATTTTTTATGAAGAACCCATATTTTCGATCAATAAAATGACTTTTCATAATATATTTGGGTTTTTTAAACAAAGTATTTCATATTCAATACTAGATATAAAATATCTTTTATTTGGAATATTGGGGTCCGAAATTATACCCCAATTTAATAAATTCCATTGAAACAATTCTAACTTGTATTCAGTAATAACTATTTGGACATTTGAAAATTTCATTATGAAAAAATCCAACTTCATAAAAAGGGTATTTAAACATTTCCTCAAAAAGAGGAAATGTAAAATAAAAAGGTCACCACATAAATATGTTTTAAAATAGTATTACATTAGAATAATTTGGAGATATTTAAATTTATGATAATCATTAATAAATATGGTGAGTGGTTGAGATCATTGATCATAAGAAATTGAATGATCATGATAAAGTCAATATCCAAAAACCATAAATATTTAATGAATTAACAAATCTATGATTTAATGAATATTAATGTAATATTATACCATTTTGTTTTAATATAATTACCATTTTGTGAGGGATTCTATAACTATTAATATAGATAACACTTGAAAATATACTTCCATTGTTTGATTTTATTTCATATACACAATTCCATCCTTTGATTGTGCTTCGAACACTTTCCACTTAACCTATTGCTATAAGGAATTAATATCCAATATGAATTTCTTATTCTTTAATAAAAAAACTTTACATTATTACAGATCATAAGATACAAAAAAGAGATGTAAGTTATTCCTCTTATTAGTATAAAAACCAAAATTGTTAGAACTGAGTAATATAATCCCCAAAATGATTATGAATATATTAATATCCATAATTAAAAAATGAAACAAAGGACTAACATAAAGAATTCCATAAATAAATAAACTTATTTTACAAATAACATATATAACCTCAACATAAAATAAGGTTTCAATCTCAATCGTTATCTCATACGCTTTCAACATACATCTCCAAATACATGATAACATTATTCCCAAATAAAACTACACATTAAACCTAGAGAATACATATATACATATTAAACAAATAAAATGTTTCCCAAATTATCATTAATCTCCTCAAAATCATAAAAATTAAAAAATATTTGATCTTATAATATTTTTCCCTAAATAAACTTTATATTTATACACTAAACCATTTAAGTATAAAACATTATACTAACCATTACATCACGTAGGTAAGTGGTGGGTGATGCACCATAATCATTTATTGGTTGTTGGTTAAAGTATTGTGGCCTTTATCGATATAATGATTTATTTCTCAACATATGGGTTTTTATTTTTCTAAAACGAAATTAATATATTTCCTAAATCATTCCCAAAAGTATTCCTAAAATAATCAAAATAACATTAATCTTAAAAGATAATATAATCCTAGAAGGTTATTAATTCCTATAAACTAATGTTAATGGAATTATTAATTAAATAATATATCTAATAAACCAATTTGAAAACAACGATTAAAATTACTATAAATGTATCCAATAAAATAATCTTAATAATCTTAGACATCCATAAATTGAAACCTTAAAAGGGGTATTCATGATATTAAACATATTATCAGCCCTATAATTATCAACCCAATACACTGTTGGTTTAAACTAGGACATCCATGACTTTTATATATTCAATTCATTCATTATGGTTTATAAAGAGTTTGTGAATTTTAAAAACATTTCCCCCGGGAGTGTCAAACCAGGTTTACAGTAAGGCCAATTTTCACATACTAGTTATTGGTCATGTCAAGACCAATGTACCATTTTTGATTTATTACCCCTAGGTATGCCTATTCTTGAACAATGTCCACTTAGAGTATCCATATAGGGATGTAGTTTCTTAAAAACCACTCTCTTTATAATTCATTGTGAATATAGGATATTTTTATTTACATATTATTATCCTTAGACTTATCCATAGGGTTCTCAAAAATGTTTTCTCATCCTAATTCTAAAGGATTTCTAAAAACATTTATGATTACAACGATAGATACCTAGTCCTTTTATATGAATCATTTCATAATTTTATGCATAGAAATTAATTAATTACAACCCAAATATCACGAGGCTTATCATATTTAGAAGACACCATTCATAATACATCAATGTGAGGATAAAATATAAATATTTTTTTTTATTCTCTACAATGTGATCCTAAATCATTTTTATCTACTAAAAATAAATGGTATAATCTAGCTAATACATAAAAAAAGTGGTTATCTAAAAATCATAGTAAGTAAATAAACATGACATGTAAGTATAACATGTGAGTCAAAGGTAGAAAATGATATCATAAAATATATGTAATATGAGTATTCACATATAAGTATAACATAATGAAAATGGAATCAAAATATCATCGAATCATAGGAAATTTGGAAGTAATATACAATAATGAATAATCATAAGTCTGTTCTAACAATCAACAGAACATCACAAGGTGGAAAGAGACCCATAATGGATTAGGTTCACTCTATAATCTCATACAGGATGTCTACTGAGACTAAAACATTACCCAATACATCATAGGGATATATAATTATGGTCTCACCCATAATAATCATTTCATGTGCATGAATATTTTATCAATATAAGTAATCAATAATAAGTAAGAACTATTAGAATTACCCACGTCAATAAAATTTGTTTCATAATCATACTACATATTAGAATAAATGAGATTTCCTAAATAAGGAATTTGAGAAGAGACATTAAGGAATATATTACCCTACAAAATAATGTAGAGTGAGATAGATATATACAAAATTTAAATATAAAATAGATGTAAAATAATTCTATAATATTATAGTCTTTTTTCTGATGAATAAAAATAATATAAAAAACAAATAAAAATAGTCTTGACGAAAATAATTTTTAATCGTTGAAAATCAATTCTAGAAACTCGATGAATTTCCATAATATTATATAAAAAAATTTATTAAAAAGAACAATAGATACATACAAACTAATCTTTAGAGAATTTAATGATAATGGTGGTGGGTAATTTTTTACATCTTATATAATTTTGATAAACATTCATTTCACATTCATGTAAAATTGTTAAAAATTACCTCATTCATAAAACAAAATGAATATTCCTTTAAAAGTGTTTTATAAAAATTCAAACATCGGAAAAATTGTATTTATTTTATCATCTATAGAAAACTAAAATAAAATAAAAATATTTTTAGAAAATTTGGATATGGAAGAAAAGGAGTTTCGACTGAAGATATAAATGAATATGAATTTTCCTAAAAAACAATTATCAATAAAATTAAGCACCAAAGAGATAGGAAATGGAAACATTACATTGAAAATTCATGAATTACCATAGAATAAGAAAATATATTGGGTTTTATTGGATGATGATAAAATAATTTATTGTAATGGAAATTTAAGCATAAATAATCCTGTTTAAAATTAGATTGAAACATATACCCTTACCACTTTCGTAACATTTAAATCATAACACCCATGAATGAAGTAGATGCACTGTAACATAAAATTCCATGAATTATAAGTAATTAATTACATAATATTTAATGGGGTAGTATATACACAATATAAATAAAATTTCATGTATAAAAGGACATGTATCTCACAAAAATATGTTTTGAGAAGGAAATCTTACCTCGATCTCAAATCAACACTTGTATTCCTTATCATCTAGAGTAATAAAATTATTTTAATAATATTAATTCTTTTGAAACTTTTTCATGTTCATTATTCAATTTTTTTTAGTTTTTATCATTTTATGTTCAATTACCTAACCAATTAGTATCACGTCAAATGTTTTAATGATAAATGTCTCAAAAGTCCAAAATCATTTGGGTAAGTTGACTAAGTCAAAGAGATTATCATTTAATAAAAAAAATAATTTTAATAATGAAATAATTATAATTTTTATATATAATCTTTAATTTTTAAAACAACCATGAAATATGTTCATGAATAATGAACTACCTTACAATCATGTAGATTGTTGGCAATATGTTCAGGAATAATGAACTACATCACTGGTGCTAAATACACCTGGTATAGAAGGAACTACAAGAGAGTAGTTGAGAGCAAATTGGATAGGGCTTTCACCAATGTCTCTGCTCTTGATAAATGGAATACCATCTCTATCTTTAGTTTACTTATGTTGAACACTAATCATCACCCAATTTTTGTCAGTTTCCTCACAAAAATTATAAAACTATCTTTCCCATCAGATTTAACAATCCATGATCTACAAAGTCTAATTGTGACTCATTCATTAAAAACATTAGGGATTCTATGAATCATTATAGAGATGAATTTACTTCTAATATTAAATTAAAACATCTTAAACATTCCCTTAAAGATTTGTTTAAGTCTAAAATTAAACAAATTTAAACTGGTATTTCCCTCCTAGTAAATGAGCTAGATCACATTCAAAACAACACTACTAGATCTGATTTCATAGTTGACCCCCAAACCTGAAATCAGTACTTCTCTAAAACTAAACTCCCTTATCACCCTCAAAGATGACATGAGAAAACTAAATTTTAAAACAAAATGGCTATATGATGGTGATAAAAACACTAAATTTTATAATTCCCTTCAGCGAATTTAGAAAATTAGCAGGCCTCTTACCTTCCATGTTCATAATGACATTATTATTGACACAGAAGAGGCCATTGCCAATCATATTGTATCATATTTTCATAAAACATTCAATGGAACGGAGGTCAAAAAAGATCTTATGATCGATATCATCCCATCAATGGTTGATTCTATGGATAATGCTTTTCTTTTAAGCACTCCCCTTGACCATGAAATAAAAGACACGGTTTTTAGTCTAAAGCTTGATATTGCTCCTGGTCCTGATGACTTTAAAAACGCTTTTTTCAACAACATTGGGATATCTTACACCTAGATGTTTGTAAACTTGTTATATCATTCTTCTCTGATGGTGTCCTCCCCCATGGTCTAAATTCAAAATTCCTTACATTAATTCCTAAAGTGGAGAAAGCTTCAGAGATCCATCTTTTTAGACCTATTTCCCTTATCAATACTCTCTACAAAATCATAACCAAGATTGTTGCTAGTAGGATTTCCCCTATATGCAACAAAATTGTATCATGGAACAAATTTGGTTTTATTAATTGCATAACCATTCAAGACTACATTTTCCTTGCTTCTAAATGCACCAATATCCTTAATCGAAATGCAAGAGGTGGAAATATTTCCATTGAACTAGTTTTAGAAAATCCTTTGACACCATTGACTGGAGATTCATTTTAAAAGTTCAACAAAGATTTGGATTCAAAGATACCATTATTTTGAGAATAAAAACTCTATTTAACTCTTCCTTCATTTCCATCTTGATCAATGGATCCCCAATGGGTATTTTAAATGCACTGAGGGTGTCAGAAAAGGAGATCCCCTTTCAGCTATTCTGTTTGTTATTGCAGAAGACTAGCTCAGTAGATTACTTACCCCGACATGTCGAGAAAAGTAAACTCAAGACCATACATGCTTCTATGAACATGAATGTCCCTACCCATCTTTTATATGTCGATGACATTATATTTTCCTAAATGGGGAAAAAGGAATATTCTGGTTTTAAAAACTACTCTGACTCATTATAAGGAGGTCTCTGGTCAAGCTATCTACGGGAATAAATCCATTGTCTTTTTTGGAAAAATTTATCCCCACACCGAAAGGTCTCCATCAGAAAAAAATTATGAATTAATGAGGGATACCTCCCATTCAACTACCTAGGTGTTCCTATCTTTTGGGGAAGGCCAAAATCCCTTTATTTTTCCTCTATTATTGATCAAATCACTAAACAACTCTCCATCTGGAAAGGAAAATCCATCTCCATGGCTGGTAGAATTTGTCTTGTTAGATCCACCATTGCCTCTAAAATGGTTTACTATTTTATGGTTTATAAATGTCCTGTCAACACCCTTAAAAAACTCAATTTCTATTTAAAAAATTTTGTTTGGACCGGGAGTACACTTGAATGAAATCATGTCACCAAGCTATGGGAGACCTGCTGTAAGCCATTAAAAAAAGGTGGTCCTGAAATAAAAAATCATAGACTCTTTAATGATGCTTTCCAATACAAACTCACAAGGAGGTTAATTCATACCAACTTAGATGCTTTGGATTTCCTTAAAATGAAATTTCTTTATAAACTAAAAAAAGGAAACATAAATTACATCACTTCCTCGATCTGGCCCTCTATCAAATACATATACTTCAACATTATGATGAACTCTCAATGGATGGTCAGTACTAAATCTTCCATGAATTTTCAGCTTGATAATTAGACTGGCACACCCCTAATCTCTATGCATTCTTCTAATGAAACAATTTAAAACACCACCCGCACCATTAAAGATTTTATTCACTCCCACAATAGTGATATCCCTGGTAACATTACACATGTCATTGATAGTTATACATTCTCCAATACTGATGATTTTCTTATCTAGGAACCTTCTAATAATGGAATCATTTACCCAAAAAATTCTTATGATCATAATTTCATAAACACTGAATCCAACATTGAGTGGTTAGCCCAATTTAACAAACCAAGGATCAATCCCTCAAGATTTACTCTTATTTGGATAATTTATAATTAAATAATTCGTACTGAATTTTGCATACAATCTCTTGGTATTCAACTATGCTCTAAATGTCAATTTTATATCCAACAGAGGGAAGATGCGAATCATCTCTTTTTGTCTTGTGTTATAGCTTCTGCTCTTAGGAATTTTATTTTTGACATATTTGGATGCAAATGGATCCTCTATGATATTATTGGATCACAATTAAATAGATGTGTTTAGTAAGAGGAATCTCAGCAAATCAAGAATATCTTCCTCTCTTCCATTGTTGAGCTTCTTCATGTGATCTGGTATGATAGAAACAATAGGATTCATAATAATTATTCACCAAATCATAATACAGGTAAAGCCCGGATCCTCCTTGCGACACGTGAGACTGCCGCAATTCAAAAGGATCAATACAATAATACTACTAGGGACTTTGAGATTCTTTAGAGACTTTTCATTTAAGGCATCTTCAGACAACCCAAACGCACCATTGAAATATTCTGGCAGGTCCCGCTTCCAGGATGGATCAAGGTGAACATTGATGGAACCTCCAAAGGAAACCCATGCCCTATCAGTTACGGAGTGATCTTCAGAGACCATCTTGGTATATGCCATGGATTCATTTTCACTGGTTGTGGCACTGTCTCATCATTAGATGCTCAAATGATGGGTGTGATCCACGCTGTCAACTATGCACTTCAAAAGGAATGGGGGATGATTTGGATTGAAAGTGATTATACCACCATAGTTCAAGAAATATAGAAGGGGATGACTCATCTAGCATGTCCACTCACTACTCGCTGGATGAAGTACCTCGAAACTCTTCTGCATATCAACTTTATCGCCACTTATGCTTTTAGAGAAGAAAACAAGGTTGCTGATGCACTTTCAAACGTGGGAGTTAACCAGGAGATGACATGGCTTGATGCACTCCCTCTTGATCTTTTTCATCTTTATAAAAATGACTGTAGGAAACTCCCATCCTTCAGACTCTTGTAACTTCTTATTTTATATTCAATAAATTGTGCCTCGGTCTTTGACCAAACCACTACCTTTAAAAAAAATTAATCACATCATTTCATGATCTGGTAGTCTGTCATAGAGACATATGATGTTATCATTTATTCAATCGATAGAACGTTAAGAAATTTTATACTGTATTTTTTCCAAAATATTTAATATTTCATTAATATCATATATAAAAATAAAATTAATACTTATAACATTATATTTAAAGAATATGTGAATAATTAATTTCATTTCTTTTCTAGGTTATTGTCTGCCATACACACGAGCAACGTTATCATCTTCCCTATATAATGGAATCTAAAAAATTTATTTTTGATATTATAATTGAAGAAGTAAATTTATAAAAAAATATAATATTTAAACATTAAAAATATAACTATATCTATATGTGATAAGTTTTGATAGAAAACAAAGTATGTAAGTTCACGAAGCAATAATCTTCCATAAACACAATTAACAGTATCATTTCCCATTTAAGGGAAGTGGATATAGTATTAAGTCATTAAATTAATATAATAACATCTTAGTATATTAGTTATACTAATTTTAAAATATTATAATGTTTTAATAATATTTTATAGAGGTGGAAGGATAAGTTAAAAAAATAAAACACTCAGTTAAGGATGGTACCTCCTCTACAGAAAACTTTATGTTTTCACCAAAGCCCTTACTAAGATGGATTTTTGCTCTAAAAATGATTATAAGATGAGGGTATAGAAGTATTTAAGTGAATTTAGAAGGTATTTTCCCAACCAATAATATTTTAAGTGTTAATAGAATAGAAGAGTGGGAAGACTATTAGAAGTGGGGGAGATGACAAATTTAGAATTATTGAAAATAAAGAATTACACCCTTGTTTTCCACAATACTCAAGGCTCAAAAATTGTCTATTTTATAACTTTAAAAGGTTTTGAGATCTATATATCTCAAAAAATATAACTATTAATATTTTATTTTTATAATACCTTATATTTTTAGTTTAACCCCCCAAGAAACTCATTTTTACCTTAATTAAGTTAAATAAATTTTTATTATTTCCACTATTTGTTATGGTCAAATATTAATTGGAACATTTTAGAAAATAAAAATTATTATGATACAAAATCTCGAAACACTTTTACAAAATACAAATCACATTATTTGTATAATTTAATTTAAAATTAAACCCACAGATGTGTCAAGAAAACATTTTTTCAAGAAATGATTGTTTCTCAAGAATAAGATGATGATATGATAACTATATGAAAATTAATAATAATTGAATGCATTTAAATTAATATATATAATATATATACATAATATATATGCATTTAATATATATTGATTCCAAATAAGGTCTTATTTAATTAATTAAAATAGATAAATATTATGCACTTTAAAAAAATTCTCATAAAAATATGTTTTAAGCCTATGAATAAACTTATACTAAAATAAATTATAAATATTCTTTAAATGTGATTATTTCAATTTAATTAAACTAAATAATATTTATGTAAATTTAAATTCAAATTATTTTTAATAATAGTATTTTTGAATTATTTTATTTATAACAAAGAAATGAAAATTTTTAAAAAAGGTATTTTTCACTATTCAATGGAAAATTAATATCGTTCAAAAAAATTCCAAAACATTTCCCCCTAATTTAATATTGATATTATGATTTCAAAAGTGAATTCAATTTTAAAAAATAAATTTTCTATAAGTTGAAGAAATTAATTATATTATTTTCTCACAGAAAGCAGTAACAACCATTTTTTAAGAAAACATATTTTTGATGAATAAAATAAATTTTCATAAAATGGAGTGAATATTAAATTAGAATATGTAAATAAATTTATATTTATTAGGTAATTTATATATACTTTATAAATTATTTAGTCATATGCATACCCACAAATTTAACGGCTTGGTTAAAAAGTGATATTTAAATAATAGTATTTAAATAATATATCATTGATCCTTTAAAAATAGTGTTGCATGTTGAATATTATATTAAAATTATATTTATCTTATAATATTAAGATGTTATAATATGTAAACTGGTGGAATTGAAAAATAATCATCAAGAGAAATCTACTACAAATAGACATGTAAAAGTCCCAAAATGGTTCCTCAAATCCTATCACCTCAAAATAATCAAATACATAATCACAATATCTCATTGTAATTTTTTTTATCATACTCCACTCGTCACCACAACCTCCAATAATCCCACTAATGATGAATATCCACAACCTATAGGTAGTCCTTTTCCTTTTCCTAATCTTGGAATAACTATGTTTGCAAACACCAAAAGGAAAACTTAGGTTGAGAGAAACACAAGCCTATTATGATCCCACCATATATTTCATATTCAATCCATATCATATAAACAAAATATACACAATTTTAAATAATTCTGGAATATTAGAATTCTAACAATTCATAATAAAAATTCATTTCAGGTCCATTCAATAGAGAGTATAAAACATGTACAAAATTGAATTTCCATAAAAAAAAAGCATAAATATACATTTCCATCAAAATAGATATGTTTAAAAAAAATTAAAAACAATAAAATATATAAATCATTTCAAAATATAGAACCATGGTATCAAGGCTTATGTATAGTTAACATAAAAATCAAGATTCCACACATTATTTGTAAAAATGACTCTATGTGCACATACATACCTAGATCTCAATACTATAGGGATTAGAAATCCTTCCTAAAGATTGAATTGCCTACCATTAATAAGTATCATATTCATTTTCATCATCAATATATTTTAGGGTAGTGCTAATACATGAATAGGGTATATATCCAAGGCCATCTTCCTTATTATGTAGGATCATGTTTTCTTCAATTAATTCAATACTACATGGGTCTATCATTAGTTTTAATCATTCTCGAGTCATTTTAATAAATAATTTCAATCCACCCCAAGTTCATGTTTTAAAACATGAATTTTAATTTCAAAAACCAACATTAATTATTTTATCAAAATCCAGTCATTTCAAAAAAATTCATTTCATCTCAAATAGTAAATTTTCCCACATCTTGTTTTCTCAAGGAACCATCATCAAAGTCAATATTCAAATCCTTCGTTTCAATTGAAATTAATTTTTCAGAAGTACCACTTTACTTGAAAATCCTCACACAAGATATTTAACACACACACAAACACCAATCCCTTTGGAAATAATTTTTAAATAAACTTAAATCAAGCTTTGGAAATCATTTATAATTACAATTCAAAATAAATAGGAATCAAAGGATTCAATTCATAGGAATCGCCTTGTGCACCCACCAACCTCAAACACGGTATCGAAAGCACCAAAATGAGATAAAAAAAATGGACAACTAAAATGGGTTATAATGAAGTAATAATAATCCTAGAATAACAAATAACCTAAAAATGATTTGGATCCATAAAAAACATAATTATCCAGTACTATTGAAGAAGGTGATAGTGGAGGAAAATAGAATTCACAATAAAATCAATATTGTACTTACTGGAAGAGATTCAACACATAAACTAGAACATTAATCCTTGAAGTTCCATGGTTAGAAGGTAAAAACATACCCAATGGAGTCTAAAAGTTAAAAAGGTCAAAACTGATTTAATGGAGGAGGATTGATAATTGAAATTTATATTTAGGTTGATATAATTTAATTAAATCTTATCCTATTTATTCCCATAATGTTGTCACTAGATATTACCTGGCTCCCACTGGCTAGCTTGAGGCACCAGACATAAGTCCTATTGAACGAAGAATCACACCAGCTGGTTGACGGTTCAAAGAGAATGCTTCTCCATAGGAAATATCATTAATTGGCCTATGTGATTTAAATATGAATCCCTTACTACCATTATTCCAACTTAATGTTGGTAGATATCACTAGCTATTCAGTGCACCTCATGTAGCCATTTTTTCTACAATCATAATTCCACTCCTTTAATAAAAGTCCCAAACACACCCTGATACCTTGAATCATATATTTTTTGGTTTGTGTAAAAAAAATTCTAATTACTTATGTATAGTATTGTAATGTATCCATTAGTTTGCCTCCAAAAATGATTTCACACAAAATGAAGTTGATATTTTATATTAATTATATGAATGATATATTTAATTAATTTTGAAATTTTTTGAGAAGAATGTTTTTTATCTAATTGATTTAAAAGATTTAAATACAGTAATGATCGAATAAAATATTTCTATACCTATGTAATGTTATCACAATTTCCATTTTTTTAATTTTTCTTCTATGGATTCATAATATAGAGATTCATCTACCACATCATCAATATCCCCTATCTAGATAGTGATAATTAGAATATTAATATATCTAAGACCTCATGTTGTTATTACCTCATTTCTATGTATTGAAGTGTTTCGACAGCAACCCTTAATTAATTAGGAAAATCCTTGACCATGTATTGTGATTCAAAAATTATCAATGGTTCTCATTACAATTCTTTTCACATGTTGATGATCATTGAGTACTCACCACACAACCCAAATTTTTAAATCGAATGTATAGAAGAATTTGGGGGAGGTAGAATTGATCATTATCCAAGTAAATTGAAATAAATATAAAAAAAACACAACCGTATTTTTAATTTAAATTTGTAAATAATAATTGAAACCAAAAAAGAAGAAGAATGAGTGGCCCTTTATTCAATTTAGCATTAAAACTCTATAATCACAAAATAGTTCTAGCCTCCATATTTCAAAATCACCCATATAAAATACCCCACCATAGATAGGGAAGTTTATATTATTCATTATAGGGAAGACATCTCAATAAACAAAGAAAATAAATGAAATAGAAAGATGGGAAATAATTCTTTAGATGGCCATCATCCAATTATTCCCCTCCCCAAGTGATCTTTTTTCCAATACCCCTTGTTATCTTAATTATATGCATAGACTATGGCCTTGGGGCATCATAATTGGATAATAAATTATTTTAGGTCAATATCAGGGTTGATCGATGGTCTCTATGTCAAAAATACGGTGTCATACCTTAATTCTCATTTAATCTTATTAATTTGAGAATATCATGCCTTTTACATCATGAATATAGTTCGTGACGTGTAATATATGGTGGAAAAACTCTTCACATACTATTTCATGTATTTAATTCACTTACATTAATCTTTCAAAGACTATGTTGGGAATGACATTCATGATGTTAATATGTGTTTCACGTCATTTTTTTCATCTTCATCCTTATTCCTCATTCTAATGATTTGGACATGGTCCTTGACATCTTTAATATTCAAATTTCATGTCATTCTGATTTTCATCTTTGTGTGATGTGTCTTCATCTTAATTAAATAATTATTTTATTTGTTTTCAAATTTTTTATGGTATCATTCCATAATAAAATAAAATAAAATAAATACCATAATGTTTAATAATTTAATATTTTATGGTTAATATTTATTTTATTTAAATAAACATGAAACATATTTCTCTGTAACACCTCAAACAAAAAACAAAACACAATCTGAACCCCTTAAATGTATAAAAAATTATAAACACCTGAAAATATATAAGAATAACTAGTGATCAATATGAAATACAATAAGAGTCATAATAAACCTAGGAATTTACTTGAAAGTAGGTGTCGATATTATATATATAGAATAGAAGGTCAGGAATTTGAGAATGTCATGCCTATAGTTCCAAGAGATATTATTTATATTCTGAAATGGATTGACAGTTTTTAATAAAAATGGGAGTATTTTTGAAACATTAATTATTTCAAGATGATGTGTTAGAAGTCTAAACAAGTTGAGTGGGTCATGAAATAATTCTTAGTGATTAATCTAGACGAGTTAAATATGTCTATTAAAATAAATAATTAATTGATAAATTGCTAATACAATGGATAACATCTGGTTTCATATGAAGAAGTTGGAATTCCTGAGAATCCTCTAATAAATGATTATTTCAAGGGTTAATAAAAATAATTTGAATTGGTAGTTTTGATTGGTAATATGTCAAAATATTATATGAAAATATTTAATGATTAGGAAAATATTTGAAAAAGTTTATGCAATAATTAGGAAATGAAGTTACATTAGCTTCTGAGGTGATACAAAATGGTTTCCCAGGAATAAAAAGTTCATGGGAAAAAGGTGATCAAGAAACCAACATTGGTTGTCAACAATAAGTGAAGTGATGAGGGTGTGAGAAAAGAATATTGAAGGTTGAGATAATAATCTCATCCCAAGTGTTTTATTATAGGAATAAATAATTTCCTTCATTATTCCTTATTACTCTTGATTATTTTTTCTATGATATAGGAAATTCATGAAAAAGAATGAATATTGTTCACATTGGACAATAAATATGGTATTATTCATTGGATAATTTATCTTCCATGAAGTAAAGGAATGTATACATCCCATGACGGGGGAAATAAAGATATATCAATCAATTTATAAGAAGCTCTAAATTATATTTAAATTATATAAATGTTGAACAAACCAATGAAATATGGAATTATTTGTATGAAACTCATGCTCACAACATTTGGTAACAATAATATGAACATATTAAGTGGGCGTGTTATTCATTAAAATAATAATATAAAGGGGGGTTATTGTTTTATAATGTGAATGATTTTGATCGTTTATTGATTTAAATATAGCTTATTCATTGTGTCTTTCTAAATTTTAATGATTTCTACATTAAATGAGATTCTGAGTATAATATCACATGGTTGGTTATTATAGATTACATTGAATACCTTGTTTATATACCTCTTATTTCTACACCTATTTTTTCTTATGAAGAAATAGAGTGGGATAGATAAAATATATTTTCCATGAAAAATCATATGATGTCTTCCTCCCCTCATAAGTAGACCAAGATTTTACCTAATGCTGTAGAAGATGTTTACACGATGATGTGAGTATAAACACATTAAACAATTTCATTTTATTTTAAATAAGTAGGATAAAAAATGGGAACACAAATTGACTTTGTTAATGTGTGGTAATAATGATGATAATTAAAAATTGTTAGATTATCTTTCCAAAATAGTTTTAGTTTCACTTATTATCAATATGTAAATATGTTTTTTTATGATAGAGGTGATGATTATTTGAGTATTGATAGGGATTCATTACTTGGCATAGAATTTCATCCTTTATAAAGCTTCAATGACAATTAATTGAGTGACTTTATACCATGATAAAAAGGAAAAATATATGTGGTACTGCTTCGTGAGTTCCATTATTGGACAATATCAATAAAGAATGCTTAAAATGTTACAATTGGGGTAATGATCTTAAAAAATCATGAAAAGTGTCAATATAGTTATATACATAGTTTGTAAATTTTTTTAAGTGTGTTTGAGTTACATGTTACATGATGTAGATTATTTTAGGATGACTTGGGTTAAAGTGGAGCACGTCTGGAATTTCCAAACTGAGAGAAATGTGACATCAATCCACTAACCATAAAATCACTTAGTGGATTCATTGCTCATAAAGCCAATCTAAATAATTTTTATTTGGTTAAAAAATTCTTTTTCATTTATTATATTGAAATTTTATATTCATGAGTAGTTGTATTTTTTATGCCTCATGATATGTATCATGCTATTGATGTTTTTACGTATAGTATGATTCGTGAGAATATGAGTTTCTAGATTCTGATGAAATTAAATCAGATGATTAATATATTAAATTATTCATGAGATTAAGCCTCATTAGCACCTAAGATAATCATAAATCATTATTTTATGAATAAATTCATAATAATAGTGGTGAAGTTTTTATATTCAAATATTTTTGGAAAATAAGGAGATGAATATGAAGAATACATGTTATTGATCAGAACAAAAGAAATTTGGTTCCTAAATCTTTTAACCATCACATGACTTGAATGCAATTATTTCATTCTAAAAAAATATATTTGATCTATGGATGAAAATTAGCAACTTCATCACTATAATTGATTTAAGTGTTGAGTTAAAACCTTTTAATCCTAAAATGTTGACTTCATCAGAATTCTTCTAAGCTAGACATAAGTCATTAAATATGGAACATAATATATCTTCATGAAATTATTTAAAATTGGAGTATTTCGAGGTGTCTAAATAGATGAATAAATTTGTGAGAATTAATCCACATTTTATGACGGAGGTCCATATTGTAGTGGTCCGTGATTCCAGGTATGTTGAAATTTCATGTTATGCCCCTAAATTCTAATGTAAGAACATTATATCCCATAGCATGTATTAAATGAAACAAAAATCACATAGGGGTATATAGTATACCAATACATTATAATATATTTACTATTTTAAATAAATTATATATATTCTATACATTTCAATGCATTCAGAAAAATATTTTCTTATGTCTCACACAAGAGATAATTTCTTTGATAGCTTATGTTACATGCAAGACCAAGTTTTACTGAACAACAATATATTATTGATATGTTATTATTCAATATAATTGAATATAAACTAGTCATTAAATTAAAGGTTAGTAATATTATTAACTATATTATAAAAAGATATGTTTTACACAAATATAAAATAAACTAATTGGTTACAAATTATATGGAAATGAATATAAGAACCAATTGAATATAATGGGAATCATTTTATAGAAATCTATTTTGTTCTCCCATGGTTGTTTTCTAAAAATAAATAAAAATAATTAAAATTAATGAGTGGTATTAATTTACTATATATATTTATTATATATTAAATTAAATATTTTGACATTCATTCAATGTATTTGATTGATATAATATAATAACAAGCCCAGTATCGCACATAAAAATATAAATATTTTAATAACATTATTTTATAGCCTCTTAATAGTGACATTATTTAAAATAATAATTTTGAAACATTATAAATTTAATATAAAAAAGAATGGCTCATTTTTTCAAAACGAAACACAAAACTATCTTAGGGTGAATTTTTGATATTTTTCTTTAAAGTTTCATTTTGTGATGAATAGTGAAAATACTAAATTATAATTCAAAACTACTTTTTCTTTTAATTTATTTATAAGGTTAAATTAAATTTTAGATTATTTTTAATGAATAATTAGATCAATTTTATATCAATTTATCCAATTTAGTTCATTGGAATCAATTCTACATTGATCTTCGATATAAAAACATAGAGAACTTTTGAACATTATTACTTTAAAACCCCATTTGTTATCTAGTATGCAGGATTACATATAATTTAATTTATACAAATTATATGAATTTAATTTATATAAATTGATTAAATATTTT
Organism: Viscum album; assembly: GCA_963277665.1. Classification (NCBI taxonomy): domain Eukaryota; kingdom Viridiplantae; phylum Streptophyta; class Magnoliopsida; order Santalales; family Viscaceae; genus Viscum; species Viscum album. The sequence continues at coordinate 304,945,211 of OY728144.1, forward strand.
TAATTTAACCAATTTATAATTTATTATAATTTCAACTTAGATTTTGACCAAAAATTAGAGTGAACGTGATTGAAATTAATTACAGCGGTTGAGAGAAAAATTAGCTTAATAAATGACTAAACATTAAACATAAGGACCAAGTCGAAGAGCCTTTTTATAGACATATTTTGACCCTTTACTTCAATTTATATAATTTGGTTCATTATTGGATCCACTTTACTTGGGAGAACATGGGTGGAATTCAATTTCCAAAAATTTAAAAGAGTGTCACTCCTCCTCCAATATAAAAAGGTGCTCACGCATCCCACTTCCTCACAAATCTAAAGAAACTATGGATTGAACAATATACGACAACATAGATACTAAAAATACATATCCTTATATTATAATCCTCACCTTTCGAATAAATTCAAGGATTCATTTTTCTATAAACCAAAGGAGTTACCCAAATTAAAGGCAACACCCTTCCTCAAGATCTTTTATTTTATATTCATTATCCACTCCTTAAACGATTATTATTCCATTATTAAATAATAAATATGTATAATAAATATACTGAGATGTTTTTATATTTTGGTATTGACCTATTCTTACGAACACATCTATATAATGGGTAAAGAACTTACTATTAATGTGTACGGTGAACTACCCCTCATGATATGATGATTGTTCATTCTTCCTTTACCACCTATCATGGTGGTAATTTTGATGGAAATGATATTTTAATATGTTATAAATGATATTAATAATTTATTTAATATTTTTTAATTTATATATAACACATAAAATTATGATTTCAATTTTTTTGGGAATATGATAACATCGTTTATGGAAGTGTGGACTACAATCTCCTCAAAGTGATTTCATTTATTCGCGCTATGCATAGAATGTATAAAGGAAGATTTTAATAGAACTATGTGACATATATTACATATATATGATACTGGAATTATAATATACATATATTTCATTTTTATTTCATTCTTTTAAATATGAAAAATGAAATGGATGTAGTATTCATTCATATGCATGGTCTACCATCTCCATGAATAGTACATTTCATTTATTATCTAAAAACATTATAGATTATTAAAAATACATAAATAATGAGTATATATGATAATTATATCATGTTTTAAAATCTTTATATGATGAAATAATGATCTATGTAATAGGACCAACAAGTAATAAGTCAAAATAAACTCGACAAACAACGCAATTAACACCCAAAATAGTGAAAATAATGAATGATTGATAACAAAGGTGTAATAAGATATTATAATAAGATAATATATGATATTAAAAATATGATTATGGTTCTATTATAAGTTATAGACATGTTTAAAACCCTTATACATAAGTTTAAAGGATTTTCACCCAAAACGAAACAAAAGGAATTACATTCTTGTCTCACTTTTCTTTCCATGAGGGATACACTATTAATAAAAATTAATTATTTTGTGTGGTGTAACTAATTCCTCATTTCATATACTATATAATATGTTCATTTATATTCATTTTAATTTTAGTTTTAATTATTTCATCTAATAGTATTTGAACATAAAATCCCCAAGTGGTAAATAAATTTCATAAGTCAATTCCTTTTTATTGAGTTATATTACTTCATCATTCTCTTTAATATTATATGATTATGTGCATACTGAATTTTTAATATATCTTTATGTATTTAAAATTTTATTATATGTAATTAAAGTTTATACACATAATATATTCATTGATTAATTCTCACATTAATAGTGTCCTTTCAAGGTCTTACTTCAAAATTAGATTTTATATGGGATTGATTAAACATTAATTTAAATTAGAGGAAATTATTTGATCATCGTTTAATAAACCCTTTGATTTTACTCTAATCAGGTTTTTCATGAAAGTTTTTTTGTAATTGTCTCACTTTCCCACTCTTTGGTACTTAACATGTTTTATAATTTTTTAGAAAACCAGATTTTATATCTCTCTTTAGAAGAAGTAAATATGTCCTTATAAAACCCAATTTTTATAAAAATGTTCTCAAATTTTTTTTAACCTTTCCAAAATAATTTATTAAATACCTTTTTTCCCCTTTTGACATTTAAAATTGTTTCCAAAGGAATTTTTTTTTGTTTTTCAAACATGGTACTTTTCTAATCTATTTACAATGACAAATAAATTATTATTTCACATTATACAAAATGTATAGATTTAACCACATTTATTTCTATAATTCATTATTTTTGAAGTAAAAATGATCATTTTTAAAGAAATATTTGTTAAATGTGATTTTCTAAGGGGAGCATTTTCAAAAAAGAAATCAAGAAAAAAAATATTTTCCTTAAAAATGATTCTAAAAGAACATTTTAATGTATTTACATTCATTAACGTCAACAACACTCTATTTTTACACCACATGATATTTTTTTTATTTTTACCATCCTTATTATTGTTTTGAATGGTTTATGATTTTTTGACCAATGTTTCTATTGACATTCACTTACTTGATTCCTTTGTTAGTATCCTAGAAATATTCAATTAATATTATCATTAAGCACTTAATTTCACCTAGTTATTCATATAAATAATCATGGATATGTTTATTGCCTAAAACATATAAATTGTTTACATACAGTGTTAGCTTTTAATGTTATGTGATCAACTAGGGAAATATTGATAAATATGTATCATTCATTCAAGATAGATGTTTTGAAAGTCATGTTGTTCATTAATTAAATAAAATAATCGATATATATATGGAATTATTATGACATTAAATAAATTATTTGGTGAATGGTTAATGCAATCCCCATGATGAATCGGTAGTATAATGAGACAAAATTATTTGGCGAAAAAACATTCGATTTTTTTACAATGAGAGTAGACGAGTTTCAACCCCTAAACATAAACCATCTTGTAATTGGTCTTGATGGTAGTGGTTCTTATTACAAATAAAATATGATCAATAATAATGTTTTCCCTTTATTTAAATTTAATATATTATTATTTTCAATGATATTGTTGTGTCGACATATCTATAGATTCTTTTCATTATTAGTTTACTGATTAAATGGCATGTGTTTTCAATTTCACGCCCTTCCATATTGATTATTCCATATTTAGTTATTTGAATGGAATTTGTTTCCATTTATTTACCTTTTCATATTTTTAATTCACTTAATTATATTTTTATTGATTAAATGGAATGTGTTTTTAGTTATTACCTATCAATATTGACTATTCTCCTCGATTAATTATTGATTCGGTTGTACTTACCCTTACTGTGCATCTAAACTCACCCATATTTTGTTTAATTTTATGAGGAATCCATGAATTTTAATATGAAAATATATTAAAGGATATTATATATGTAATAAATTTATCCTCAAAATTAAAAAATTATATTGCAATTAGTGTATTCATTTGTAATAAAAGACTCATGTATGTATCTGGTTAACCAAGACTACTAAATTAATCAGTCCTTCAGGCTAAATTTCCTTGTAATAATTCAAATGTAATAGTAGTAGACACCATCTCTATGATTAAAAGGGTCTAGTTTCTAAAGTTTGTATCAAAGGAAATTTATTTGAAACCTTGGGAAATAGATTTATGGAAATCTAGATTATGGAACATAACTGTAAGATGTAATTTGATGATAATTATAGAATAACATCCTCAATTTTCAGTTAGATATAGATTATATAGTTCTCCTATAAATACAACCCATTATAGATAATACAATTGTACATTGTTCTCGACTACATGTACATAGTGGTAACAACTGTGACATGGTGTATCAGGCTTGACTCGATTGTAACACGGTATACCGCAATGGGCCTTACTACACACCTCATTTGACACTCCAAGGTGATATGGTTCGGATAATTCAAATTTTTTCTAAAAACCACTATTAAGGATTTTAATATATAATGAAAATTAATAACATCTATTAAACCTGAGTTATCTTATATTGAAAATAATGTGTCAATATTTAGACATCAGAAAAATGAGTACATAGTATTTTCAATATGATAACTGATCCTCAGACTATGGTTTTTAGGAAATTCCATACACTATATGGTATAATATATACAACTGAAGGACATATGTGGAAATAAATGGATGATGTATTTTTGTGTTGTTGTATTATTTTAAACCCTAGTTTAATGGATATTTGGGGATTAAATTCCACAGATATCCATCATAAATTTTGGGAAGATGAAAGGAATAATATTAATGTGGTTTATAAAAAGGACAACATATATGAATGGTGGTACCCATATTTTCCAGAAAATCTAAGAAACTAGAACCCATGACTAAAGGGAGATATGGGTTTAACACCAACCACTTACTTACACACAATCCTGGTTAAAAATTTTATCATTTTTAATTAAACAATTTTATGAATAAATGTTAATGTTGGTCTAGTAGTGTTACTTTTTCGGTTTCGAGATTAGTGTCTTCACCATATTTGTTTTGGAGAATATTTAGGAAAAATAGTTATACTTTTCACTATTTTATGAGCCTTATGATATGTTTTAAGTCTATTTTAGTGATTTAATCGTCAAAGTAAAATTTTGGATATCCATTTCAAGGAATAAATGTTGAATTATTATTTGATCAATGCACAAAAAAATGAAATTTTCATATTAAATTTAATCCTATAAAGTATGTATATATCATTATATAATTGGTCAATAAATTAATTCCTCAACAATAATAAAATTATTTATAAATAAAATGTTTTATTAATACCGTAATTTTTGTTGAATAGATGGTCTTCTAAATCCTCAAATATTTTTTGATTTGAGGCCTTCAAATTTTTATTGATCATTCACATTTTTTTTGATTCATGACCTCAAAACAACCTATAAATATTTATTTTTTCCATCGATATACATATCCCAACATTCCACTAATGTTCTCTTAATTAGAGACCTAATTATATGATAGCCCAGATGACCATTGTACTTCTGATTATATATTTTCTAGAGGATATTTTTGAATTCTTCCCAAGATATGGGATTAAAATATAAGAAATATCATACAATATATTACCAAGATCAATTTTAAATAGTGAGAAGAAAATTTAATAAAGGTAGGGAGAATGTAATACATATAAATCCTAAAGTAAGTAGATTATATTTAATAGCATGTATGAAACACAACAACAAGTGTTTATAAGAATATAACATCTAGAGACATTGAAATATATTTATTATTTCAAATAAATTATATATATTTTATGTATTTAAATTAATTTAATTAAAACTTATATTTTATTACAAGGAAGAGAAAATTTCTTTGATAGATTATGTTACACACAAGACTAAGTTTAACCAAACAATAATATATTATTAAAATATTAATATTTAATATAGTAGGATACAACCTAGGCATTAAATTAGGGGTTATTAATGGTATTATCTAACATATGAAAATATATGGTTTATAAAAATATAAAATTAATTCAATGGTTACAAATTAATTAAAATTGGTTATAAGAACCAATTGAATATAATGGAAGTGTTTTCACATGAAAATATTTTTATGCTCCCAAAGGTGATTTATCCTAATAAATTAAATTAATTACAATTTGTTATTGGTTTTAATGTAATATATATATATATATATGTGTATATATTATATTCAATAATATATTTTTACATTCATTCAATGTATTTTTTAGGCATAACATAACAACAAACATAATATCACACAAAAAAACCTACGTTTTTATTAAAGTTGTTTTACAACCATTTAATTGAAAACCTATATTAAATTTGAATTTTGGAAATTTTATAGATTTTATATTAAAAAATAAACTTAATTTATGAAAACAAAACATTAAAATATTCTTAGTGGAAATTGTTTTTATTTTTTAGTGAAGTTTCATTTTTAAATGAATAGTGAAAATACTGAATTTTAATACAAAAATTCTTTTTCTTCAAATTTATTTATAAGGTCAAATTATATATTTTATTGTCTTTAAAGTTTATTTGGATCAATGTTATATCAATTAATATAATTTAGGCAATTTTAATTTATTTCAAATTAAAATTTGATATAAAAACATATAAATATTGTGAACATTATTACTTTAAAAACCCTCTTTGTCATCCCATCTACGTGATTAACTTTCAATTAATTTATACCACTTATGTGATTGGAATTTTTAAAAATTGATTCCAGAGTTTTATTAATTATAATTGAAAATTTATAATAAGGTCAACATATTTTTTCCAAAAATATTAGGGAATGTTATTAAAATTAGTCATAGTGATTGAGAGAAAATTTAGATTAATGAAGGACTAAACCTTAAACTTGAGACCCAAAACAACCTAGAAACCTAACCAAAAGATTTTTTTTGGAAATATTTATACCCTATACTAGATTGTATCAAATTAAATTCTTTATTTTATTCAATTTATAGGGTAAAAACATGGGTGGAATTCCCTTTCCAAAAATGTACAAGAGTTCCACTCCTCCTCCACTTTAAAAAGAATGCACCCCTCCCAGATCCCTATAAATCTTAAGTGAAATTGGATAGACAAAAATCTTACAAAAAATGTCCTAAAAATCCCTCCAATTATCCTATAAACCTCACCATATATATAAATCCATCCAAGGGATCCTTTTTGTATAAACCAATGATGTTACCCAAATAAGAGGTAACACCCTTCGTCAAACTCTTTTATATTACTCTCATTCCCCACTCTCTAAAACAAGATTTTTCAATGATTAAATAATAAACTCCATATTATTAATATACTGATATGTTTTTATATTACGGTTTAAACCTACACATGCACTCACTTCTATCTAATGGGTAATGAACATACCGTTTCTGTGTACAGTGAACTACTGCCTCACGAAACGATGATTGTCTGTTCCTCCATTATCACGGCTCATGGTGGGAATTATGATGGAAATACTATTTTTATGTGTAATATATGATATTATTAATTACATTATACTTCTATAATTATTATATAACACATAACATTATTCTTTTCTTTTTTCAGAAATATGATAACATCATTTGTGGAAGTGTGGACTACTCCCTCCTCAAAGCGATATGATTCATTCACGCTATACATTGAATGTATAAAGGATTTTTTTACTAAACATATGTGACATATATGAACTAGATATGATAATGTAATTATAATATACATATATATCATTTAATTTTCATTATTTTAAATATGATAAAAGAAATTGATGTAGCATTCATCTGTATGTATGGCATAATGTCGCCGTAAAAGGTACATATTATTTCTTATCTAAAAATATTAAACATTATTATAAATACATATATACTTAATATATATTTTATAACAAAATCATGGTTTAAATTATATATATTATAAAATCATGATCTATATAATAGGAATAACAAGTGACAAGTCAAATCTTACTCGACAAACTAGGCAATTAACACATGAAATAGTAAAAATAATGAAATTTAACAAACAACCAGGTAAAAAGTTATTATAAGAAGATAATATATGATATTATAAACATTAATATGGTATTATATTAGGTTATTGACATGTTTAAAACCCTTATACATGAGGTTAAACTAAATTCAACTAAATTGAAACACAATGTAATGGATTCTTGTCTCGCTTTTCTTTTCATGAGACATACACAATTAACACCGCTAACATCATTTTTGTGGTTTAACTCCTGCCTAATTTGATATAATATATCATGAGATCATTTATCTTCATTCTTTTTATAGTTTTAATTATTTCATATAAGGATATTTGAACTTAAAATTAGAAAGTGTAAATAAATTTAACTACTCAATTCCTTTTAATTGAGTTAAATTACTTCTTAATTATTATTAATATTATATGATTATATATATAAAGTATTTTTAGTATTTATTTACATACTTATAGTTATATTATATGGATTTAAATTTGACACATATAATCAATTCATTGATTGAGTCTCACTTCAATTTTATCATCTTTTGAAGGGTTTAATTTACAATCCCATTTAATTCGGAATTGTTTACTATTGAATTTCCGTTAGAGGAAATTTTTTTATCATCATTTAATAAACTCTTTAATTATATTATCTTATGGTTTTTAATGACATTTTTCAAGTAATTGTACCGTTTTTTTATTATTTGGTACTTAAACTATTTCATAAAATGTGTTTTTTTATGAAAACCCAATTTCTTTACACTATTTAGATAGAGAACTTATCATTATCTAAAAACCTAGTTTCCTAAAACGGTTTTCAAAAAAAAACATTACACAATTAAAAATTGATTTATTAAATACATTTTTACCTCTTTTAAATTTTAAATATTTTTTCAAAGGAATATTTTTTTCGTGTTCTATACAAGGAATATTTCTAAGACAATTACCATGAAAAAGTTATTTTCCTTTTACCTTATATGGAATATACAGATTAACCCACTGTCATCTCTCTGAAGCTTACATTGTATATTTAAATAGGTAATTTTTAAAGAAATAGGTTTCAAATTTTAGCTTATATGAAAATGATTTAGAAAAAAACAAAATTTAAAGCATATTATCCTCATGTTTCTTTAAATATGCTTTTATTAAATTTCATTTCATGAATGAAAAAAATTGTTTAACTTTACACGACTTGGGATATTTAGTAATAATATCGTGCTTATTATTTATTTTTATGGTTTATGATTTCTTTGGACAAGGTTAGTATTGAAATTCACTTCCTCAATTCCTTTGCTAGTCCCCTTGAAATATCCAACTCTCAGTTGTCATTGAACATTGAATTTACCCTAGTTATCCATACAGTTTATCAGGGATATGTTCATTGAATAAATAATATACATTTTTTACATTGGTTTTTACTTTGAATGTAAAATTATGTACTAGGTAAATACTGATAAATCCATATCTTTCATTCAATACACATATTTGACAGGGTGTGTTGTTCATTAATTAAACCCAATGCTTGATATATATATAGAATTATTTGGACATGAAATACACGAGTTGGGGACTGATTAATGAAAGCCCCATAATGAATCAGTCATCTCATGGTATGGAATTAGATGGAGACAAAACCTTTTGAGTTAGTAAGTAGTGTATTCATTTTTAATAAAATAAACATGTATGTATTTGGTTTACCAAGAATACTAAACTGATCAGTCCTTCAAGATGAATTTCCTTATAATCATGAATATGTAATGGAAGTAGACACCTGATATGGGCTTATAGGGGTTGGGTAACTACATTTAAAATGAGGTTAAATAATATTATTTCATCGATAATGAGTATAAGTAATAAATCATAGTCCTTAAAGTAATTTAATGGAATATTTTAATACAGATTAAATGAATTTAAATGATGAAAATAATTGGGGATATTTTTGATAGATTTATTTAAAAAGACCACACCACATCTAGGATTCCCTGTAGTTTTATATTTATAGTATAGAAAATAATATTTATGTGATATTAAGTGATTAAAAATTTTTACATAAAAGAGAAGAATGTTTATGGAAATAAAACCAAGAGCTTGCATTCATTGTGTGCTAATTCTTAGAGAACATTAACGCTTAGTATGAAGGATAGATAAAGAGATGAATTAAAGATATTTTCAAGAATTGGGATATTTATTAAGCACACAACTGTTTTTGAAGGATGATAATAGTATATAATTTACTAGATCTACTGGAATAATTGAGACTAGAATAACTGTTGATGTTCATAATTGAGTATATTTGTAGAAATACTAATCCATACACTCATATAGGAATACAAACATCTAGTGTTTAAAATAACACCTTGAGATGACGTTCATTGTTTATTGGATATTTTGTGGAAGAATTGGTTTATCTTATAATGGAATCTGAAAGTAATTGAGATCATAGTGGACTATATATTTTATATGAATATTAATTATAATAGATAATCCATAGTGGGGGTATAGAAAACACGACAAGGAGTACTTATTTTAACCAATCGTTGTAAATATTGTGTGGTTATTTAATTATTTATATTAAATTACATGAAGGTGATTCCATAATAAGTCATTAGGTGTATTAAGAACCTTAACTATTTCAAAAATTTAGATTAAAAGATAATCAACTCATAAAAGTAAAATATATCACTAATTCAACCTATCCCCCCCTCATAGTGATCAAATCTAATCAGGTTATAACAAAAATAATGGTTGTTTATCACATCCTTGGTTATTAGAAAAATATTATTTCTTTTGGGTAACATAATAAATAAGGCTATAGGACAATTTTTGAAGATGGGGCATAGAATTCAACATAATGGTCCATGATATTATTAAAACTAGTAAATTATGGGACTTTTTAGCTGATTGTAAATTTAAATATAATTAGAGTTTTGATAAGATTAAATTTAAAGATCCATAAGTTTGGAACTATTGGTTCTATCACCTTAGTGATAAAAAATATAAGTTATAAAGGATAAGGAAATACTAAGTCATGATCACAATGATTAATCATTGTTGTATACTCCCTCAAAAATATTTATATCTAATTCCAACATAGGGGCCGACTAAGTTCTTTCCCATGAGGTAATGTTACAGTCAAAAAGTAACTAATTATATTAAATTTTTTTATATTTTTTATTAAGTTTAAATAAAATAAATTATGTTTTGAAAATTGATAATGAAATCTAAAAATGAAACAATAAAATTAAATTAAAAATATATTGAAAACAGATATAATAATGTTAAACAGAAAGGGGATCCTCCCAGGAGAACACCTTGAGTGAACATTCATCATATCTTTATTTGTTCCAAATATAATTAATGAACATAATATATGGAACATCTTTTGAATATATGTTATAATGAACAATCTTATAGAGAACACATTACCACCTCCTTGATTGGGGGAGAGTTTTGTATAAATAATAAGGTAAGCCTCAGGTGGTAAGTGGAGACACAAAGTCACCTTTCCCACTAAGATACCCCTCATCCTAAATATAAGAAAATAAGAAACATAAAAAATTATATCTCATAAACTTATTTTCAACATTATATTGATCCTCCGTGAACTTCCTTGGGTTAGATACTTATGATCAGGAGTATTAGGGATTACAGTGAAGAAGAACCGGGTAGAAACACAAAAACAAAAATATGAGAGAATAATATGAAGATAAACACTATCATATAATAATAATGAAAAATACTATTAAAAATGAAATGAAACTAAAAAATAAATAAAGTTTCCAAATAATGCTACCCCTTTGTCTCCAACACTTTTGAATGAATATGATGTATATTTTTATAGGCAAAGGAGAAAATTTCCTGATTTAATTTTTTCCACCGAAGGTTTATGCATGGTATCTACAATAAATTTTAGTTTTCAAAATACAACTATTCTTGAAAGTTGTTAATATTATTTATCTTAATTTATCCTAAAAATGTGATAATTAGTATCCACTTAATATAGGTATTATGGATAACCTACTCCAAAAATATAATTATTGATATGTTACTCTTCATAGTCCAAATATCCACCTTTCTATGCATTAATGACAATGAAGAATGCTGAACCAGGTGGGGACACAGTTAAAGAAGTGTTTCCATAGGGGTTCTGTAGATATTTGTTGAATTGGAGATTATTTGGTAAGGCACTTTATGATATATGGTCCCTACAAGAAAATTATCCATATATGTACACAGATTTCGAGGCTGGACTTGTGAGATGGTTTTGAACATTTAAATGGTGGATCGAGATTTGGGCCATGTCGAATTAAATGAATCCCATGATTTATGAAATCCTAAAAATAAATTATTTCACAATTTGGAAGAGTTAAGAAAATATTATTTTTAAATACAAAAAAAATTAAACCATTAAAATACAAAATAGTCCATGTATACAATTAAGCTCAAAATACCACTAAACACATAAAATGGGAAAAATTAACATAAAATAACAAATTAGTTGGATTAAAACATTGAAATTAATAGTAAAATAACAGAAAATATTTTATCTTTAAATTCCCTTAAACATAAATATTGCACCCAGGGCAATCATAATATATCATGGTCAGAACAAACTTCCCAAAGTATAAATGGCAACCTAACTCAATTATCACATCAAGAAAAATATCATGCCTAATAGATGGATACAAATTCCATAACTCCTCAAAAATTATAAAAAACTATACAATATAATGTTAATCCTCACATGAATGTTTTACCTACCTCCCAAGACAATTATTTATCTCTTCACTCAAGGATTGTTTGGTAGAGTTATTTCATTTTTAAGAACATGTATGATATCCATAAGCTAACTGTCCTCTTAAAATACCCACCTTATATATTTAAAAAAAATTTGTCAACCATGAGGTATTTCGCATGGGTTTTTATTAGGTTTAGGGTTCGTAGGTTTTAAATTTAAAAACATCTGAGGCAGAATGAATAGGGTTAATCCCTAAAGTGAATTAAATGTATCAAAATAGTTTTTCTCAATAATGGTGTGCTCCTCAATCAGCTCAAAAATGAACCACCCAAAAAAACCTCTTTATCATCATGGGTATTTCACACTCATAATATTAGATTTAATGATAAATTTCATCCCTATTTTCCCCCATTTGTTGCATTGTTTTAGCTTGAATTCAGATCTAGTTTTCTCTTAGAAATTATTTTTTTGAGTAAAAGATATGAATATTTTGATTTTAAAATATTGGTGAACACCCATCCTAACATTGTAATGATATTGGATCCACCCATACATATTTCCATCATGAAATTTATTCCATAATAACTATAATAAATATGGAAAACCTTTTTACATATTTCAACTCAAATATATTTTTCAGGAAAGCATAATACAACTCATTTTCTCCCTTACCACACTTGAGTTTTATAATAATCATGAATTTATCATCTAGAGAATGTTTTAAAGGGACATATGGATTCTAATTGGGCTTCCAAAAAAGATATTTCGTGGATAATAGGTTAGAGAGATTGATAGATGAAAATGTAGGCCAAAATTTTAAGTTTGTATAAAAATAACATTCAAAATAGTGCCTCAATCATACTTGACCCATTACCATAACTCTAACTACTTTGAAAAGGATAAAAATATAATGTCATGAATAATAAAATATATCTTAAGGCTCTTAAAAAAATTAATTAATGAATATTTATAAATATTTTTGAAACCTCTCAGGTTGATAAATATATTCAATTTTGATAGTACATGTGCACATGAGTATCATAGTAAATCATTCTTCATGAAATGAAACGATTAGAAATCATCTATTTCCTATAAAATTTAAATCAATTAATATACCAAAAATACAAATATGGTTTTTTGTTTTTCAAAGTATTCAATTCAACTCAAAAATACTAAAAGCGCACCAGAAAAATAAAGTATGAACAATTTAGAAAAAAGACATGAAAAAAAATATAAGCACACACAAAATTAGTAAAAACATATTGAATCCCACCCCCTACACATATTAAATTTAATACCCACATTTAAGTTCAAATTAAATCAAGAAATTTTTACACATAGAATTATAATTGGGTAGTTCCTAATATAAATAAAAGAAAAAACACAACCTGATTTATTTTTCGGTGGAATCATCGAGTTAAGATACTGAATGCAACCACTTTAAAACTAAAAGAAAGAAAGAAATAAACAAAAAAATAATAATTTGTAGAAAGTTATATGGGATATTAAAGGGATAATTATTGGTCTATACCCACAAGAGGGTCTTTGGTTTTGACTTCCCCTAGTCAAGTAGTTGTAGTTATTATCCACAATCATAATGTAGGTGTGTTTTCATTAAGATGTGCCAAAACACATGAAATTTACCAATATACATGATTAAAAACCAATAACGGGGATCCCCAAATAAGATAATAAAATTATCAACCCCCAAGAAATAATAAAAATAGAAATTAATGTCTAGAGTGGATGGGAAAATAAGATAATATTTCTCCATGTTGACTTTCATGTTTTCCTCCTCAATATGGTATTCACGTTTATGTAAAGTAGTTTGTCTAATCACCACCAATTTCTCCTTCAAATATTTTTATTTGAAAATTAAAAAACTTTGATGATTCTATATGATATTCTATGATTACTTCATACTCATTTAATTAAATCGCCTTTTTATATATACTAGAAACTATTCCAAATAGTTTTTGTGATTGAGAATAAAAAATATTTTGTGGTCAGGAAATTGAATTTTGATAAGCATGTTTCTTATAAAAGTCTTAATTTAATTATATTAATTATAAGATATTTTTAATAATTTATTTATGAATGAACTCAAATACATGTTAAATGTGAAAACATTTCATGAAAAACACATCAAAATTTAGTTTTTTTAAATTAAGGATAAGTTTGTTTTATTTAATTAATAATTTTCATTGTTTCAAGGAAATTTGATGTTTTTATGGAAAGTAATATTTTTAAAAAACTCAATAATATATTATGGATGGGAAAATTTGACTCCAATTGATCATGATTTAAGTCGTTCATTGATCTATCTCTAGCAGTTTTCATAATAAATCTCCATTTGTATAAATTTTTAACATGTAAGTCAAGATAGAGTCTATAAAAAATAGTAAATTTTGATAAATATGAAATATGTTTCTATAACACTTTGAATATTTTAAATATCATAGTAACATTTGAATTATTTTATTAATTCATATATTATAATTTTTTTTTAATTTATATTTATATATGATCATTAGAACATTACCTAATAGTATTAACCTTATATATACTATTTTTGAAAATGGTTTCTAAGAAATATAATTGGGAGGAGGAATTTTAATAGAGAATAGAATGAAACATAATTTCACAACCATGTCTTACAAACTACATTTCCCACACTTTCGTTTCATATATTTTTTTCCCAAGTTGTAACTATTCTTATTTTACACCCAACCAATGTCATTTCACTATTCATATGTATAATGAATATTTTTTTATAATTACTTACCACAAATAAATTAATTCTACTAATAAGGATTTTATCACAAAAATAAATAGAAACTGTATTACTTATGGATATTAAAATACCAATAATAGTATTGGTATCCTAAATAATATATTCACTATGATTGGAGTGAATCATTGAATAAAATTATCCAATAATTCATCTCTTTTTTCCTTAATAAATTGTTAGTATGAAATAATCTCATTTCCAAATTAGGATTATAAAAAAATATTATCCTTGCCTATCTTATATAACACTAACCATATTTATGTAAATCAATTATATCTGTTTTTAATTTTATTTTCCATGATACCAAAGATAAAAAAATATAAATGGATTGCCTTTATAAATGAATTGATACATCTTTAGAATGGAACATTAGCATCAATTACCACATTGCCTATTCGAATAACCAAACAGGTTACAAAGAGTATGTTTTATCATTGATTCTCATGTATATAAATTTCTCTAAAAATTTAAAATGAGATCACATAAACAATCAATATAACTAAATAATGAAATGGTAAAAAGGATTTTTTTCAAAATCAAGAATAAAAATTCTTTGTTAACATTTTATCACCTTTTACTAAACTATTTTATAATTTAAACACAAAAAATTATAAACTAAGAACTTCCTATATATGGATTAATATATTTCATTTTATTTAACCATGATACCATAGATTATGGATGAAATTTTTATCATCAAACAATGATATCAACCAGTGAAACTAAATATAAAACCAATAAAATTTAGTTTTATTATAAGAGATCAATTTATCCTTACTATTCAATGATTCCTCTAATAAGAAACTATAATAAAAAATATTTGATATCTATTTAGGGTGTATCATATTTATAGTTTTTCACTATCAATCCTACTAAAATTTTGTATCATAAAATTTCAACACACAAATTCCCTATTTTATTGAATGTTTAGTTTTAAATTTAGAATAAAAAAAGATAATTATAACATTTGATATCATTAAAATAAATTTTTTTTATGGTATCAACCCATCTATATATTAAATTATTCACATTCAATGTACATAATATATCAAGTGATAATTCTATATCTACCAACAAAAAATCCACACACAAATACTTGAAAATCATGAAATTAAAAAAATAAATAAAGGTGTGGTGATTTGTGACCACGATGTTATCATCCCAATAGATATGATATTTTTTAATATATTTGAAAAACCATTGAAAATATAAACAAACCAGACTATAGTTTTCTAATATTTCTATCTCTACAAAATAAATAGGATTATAACTTCATCGTTGTTCAGAAAATCATGTGGAAATCACTATCAAAACACAACCATGAATGATAAACCACACAAATAAATATTAAATAGATATATATATATATACATAATAAAAATCATGGAAAGTCCCAATTTATTAATATCCCTGAACGGATATATAATTATTTATACCTTAATATCATAGAAAAAATCATATTAACAATATATATTTTTCGTTATATTATTCATTTACAAAATACTCATACAATACCAGAAATACCATTTATAATTTTAATTACTTTTATAACATGTTGTGTATTTTTTAAAAAATAACCAAAAATACAAAAAATATTTGTTTTTATATGTTAGTTTTTCATTAAATATTATTTTAGATGTTTTTGAGGTACATACATCATTTTTTATTCTATTATGTGGAATAGATGCACAACCCAAAATTCAATACAGAAATCAACATCCAAACAAATTTTTATTTTTAATGAAAATTATCTTAGAAGATACCTATTAATACATATATTTTTTTATGTCATTTATAAATTGAAACTAAATCCCTACATAGAAAACATAACTAAAAAAACATTATCTCAAAATTATAGTGTAAAGCATAATAACATAACTAAAATGATTTATATTTTTGAAATGGATGAGATATAAATATGAAATTTCATTAATCATATTTTTATAAAACTAAAAAATAAGAATACAATAAACGCATAGATTTATCTCTTAAAAAACGTCATATATAAATTATATCTCCGCCATTTCGAAATTATAAATCATTTCAGTTATGTTACTATGCTTTACACTATATGATAATAACATCAAGATAATTAATAGGATAATTAATGGTACACCTACCTTATAGCTGAGAATAAAAATGATTAACTCCCACTTTCATCTTCAATTATTGAATTTAATCTATAAGCAGTGATTGGTTAAAAACATTCACCAAATTATCCACATTTAGAACCAACACTATCAGTAGGAATCTATTTTATAAATTCCCTTTTATGAAATGGATCTTCATATAAATATCTATTTATCGAGAATTCTAAATTATAATTGAAAATTATTTAATGGTATAATGGTTATCACATACCACTAAAAAAATAACATCACCTCTAATTTGAAATAACCTATTTTTATCTTCATCCACAAAAATAGAATTATTTAATTGGTGAAAATTTCAAATTTCACTTTTTTTTCTAAATGAAACATATTTTAAATTATTGTTCCTCTATGTAACATGTAATTTTCTAATTAACAAAACTCCACCTATATTTAATTTTATAAAAACAATCCATCGTAGTATACATTAGAATGACTGAATATAATTGTATTAATATTTTTATTACATATCATATTATTCATTTCATATCCATTATCATTTCATATAATACAATTCAACATAGTGAAGTTAGAATCCTTTACTATACTTTGATACATTGAATATAATCTAAAAGAATTGAAAACATCTTGTCTCAATGATATTAAAATTATAAAATCATTTCATTTTATTAAACTACATTGCATAAACCTCTTATATGTTTGTACATTACATCATCATTCCTACTGTATTTTGGGGTTCAAACCATCTCGGAATCCTTCATCAAAATATTCTTCCATAACTCAGACGAATACATTTGTTAATATATATTCATTAGATATTTATCTTAAGAAAATTGAATTCTTTTGATGTAATTTATATCTATTAATATCAAAATCTAATATTTATTTTCATTTGAATAAATATTAACTTCCAAACACCATCTACATTTTTTTAAATTATAATATAATAAACATTAATGAGGATAGAGGGAGAAACCATCTTTATTTCAATGTGGTATAGGTTGTTATAAACTATTACATTCATTGAATACAGTTAAAAAAATAATAATAATAAAATCAAATATCATATTATCATAATTAATTGTAAACCATATAATACATTATTCACCTATAAAAAATCCATTATCATCACCAAGAAAAAATATTTTCAGATTCTCAATTTTTACCACCTCCTCATGTTCATCATTAACAAAGGAAAACATATAAATCATTTGAAAATACTATATCTATATTGAAAAATGATATAGGAATGATAATTATGATATCAATCATAAAAACTAGTGTAAATTTCCCTTCAATATCAATGAATTTAACCTAAGAATATCCTTAGGATAAAAGGCATTCAATTTTTCTCATCACTTCTCTATTTTTCATCTACATGTTATAAAACACCCACTATTATAAAATATTATTATTTTTTATCTTTGGAACCAACTACCATGTTTTTTTATATTATCAATGTAATCCCATTCTAGTTTCATTTAATAAATCCATTCTTAATGACTTGATTCATTATCCACACTCTACATCTCTTCTTGTAATGTCAATGAGGCATGAGAGGTTTTCCTCAATGATCACATAGTTTTTACCAATTTCCCATGATCTCCAATGATGTTATGGACCTCTACTGACTTCCTTGACTGTGGATAAATGTTATTTATTTTATAATTTTAGAATCACTATTTTCCCTTGCAATGAAAATTGAATATATCTAATATTATTTTTGGAGACATGTATTGCGACTATGAAAAATTTCTAGGCCTCGAGAGGCCTGTTATTGATATTATATAAATATTAAATATATAATATCATGATAGTAGATTTATTTTGAAATAATTCATAAAAACCAAACGGTTCTTCATATAGTGAATCTAAGGTTTTATTTGAGTCCCTAATGTGGGTTTTACCATATTAGTGAGATAACCATAGAGGGAATTAGATCTTTGATGACGGTAGTCTTGAGTGGATTAATAAATTAATTAATATAATTAAATTAGTTTTATTTTTATTTTTCCAAGACCTATTGCTCCTCTTATAAATACCCAATTATGGATAAATATAAGGGTTAGTTGCATCACCTTATAGATTTTAGAGATAGATTATGGAGAAACTTTTTATGGAGGTAAGGATATATAGGAATAGATCAACATTGCTTGGATCGTCTAAGACAATGAAATTTGAGCATCATGAAAACAATGACAATGTAGATTTTTTATTCACTAATTATCAATCTTAACCAAAGGAAAGGATTTTTTACCATGTTTTATTTCATTATCTGACTATCCCATGATGAAAACAAATCATATCAACCAACTTAATGATTTTTTAGTATATTTTTTTATGGGTGTAGATTTATTTGAACTCAGATTTGGAGAAATTATAATTTATTGTTTATTTTTCTTTTCATTTTTTATTTCAACATAAATGAATCTATGAAAACCAGAATAATAGCATCGTTTCATTATTATTTTTTATTTCATGAAACTCTCCTTTATTACTTTAACTTTTTATTTATGATATTTTCTTTTCCAGATGTTTGAAAAATAACTGATATTAAATCATTTCATAACCATTATTGTGTGATGTGGATTGATAAAGTGGGTGTGATTTGAGATTGAGGCTACAACAAATGTTTGATGAAGATGGAATATGACCATATGTGGATTGGTATTGGTTTTTAGGTTCCCCCTTTTGTTGTTTAATGTGTTATTTGTATTGTGGTGCGATGAGAACTAACTATCGAAAGCTGAAAATCATCCATAAAAAGTAAGGTATGAACAATAAAAATTATCCCTGATAATTAGTGGGATTAATGTCTAGATCAATCAATGGAGGTACAGGTAATGATGAATTGAATATTTTGCAATTCCTATGAAATTTTTGACTGGATGACGTTTAGTCTGATGTACAAATGTCATGTAGCCTCCCCTTGAACGGTCATATGGTTTCTAAATAGATTAAAATATCACAAACCATTTAGAACATGTAAAATAACATGTGAAACAGTGATGGTGGTGTGACATTTATCATAGAAGATATGTGGGAATAAAAATAACCTGCTACATAAAAATGGGAAGATACATAGGCATGGTTTTGTACATAGACATGGCCAAAGTACCATGGGAATAGCTAGAGTAAATAGGCAGAATCAGAGGTACATGGGCATGGGCTAAAGAGCACAAGAAGAACTAGGATAGATGTGAAATGTCATGTACTAATATTACATGTTGTATAATTTTCCTAGGTAAGTGTGACCCCTTTTATTTCTTAGCATTGACTAGGTTCCATTGGTTGTGATTTCATAGTCGATTACTACAAGGGTACAATGTGTAAATATATCATTAGTATATTATTGTGATATCCACTATAGGTTTTTTCTTTGATAGAGTTTGTGACAAACCTCGTTGAGGACCAAGGCGGGATTCCATATCTTATATGAGTCCTTAGGTAGGGTTTGTGTTGTTCTAATGACTACCACACATTGGGATTCAATCCTTTATCTAATAGATCAGTCATATAGGGTTTGTGGAATAATAAATTATTCCTTATTAGTTTCCATATTTAGATGTCAAAATCTAGGGATTTTATATAAGTAATTCATTATAGAGATCCAATGAGTGTGGCCACTTGAATGAGAAGAAATAAGTGATAGCATGGCTCATGGAGTGGATTATCCATGTTGAGTATTACCTTGAAGCCTCAAGAAAAATCTAATAGATGGAATTTGATGATAAATATTTTAGACATGGAGTCTGTTATGATTATATCTTTGTTATTGGTTATTATTATGTTTCATAAATTTATTTACATACTTTTTTATTGATGATCCGGCTACTCTTAAGGCTTTATGTTTAATGATTTTGGGGTATCCTACTAGGAATTATTATACATACCCAAGAGTGGAATCTTGCCGCAAATTTCAGATCTTATAAAGATGATTGGCCTTTTAAGGGTTTCCTTGGAAGACCAAGACAATGAAGATCAATGTTTGGGAATGATATATTGAGGCTCATATTGGTATTTTATTTGAGATAAGTTCCCTTTTTGAGTTAGTAGAAATTAATACAGTTTTTAGTGGGATTGTATCTAGACCCTTTTCTCTTTACATAAATTGTGGTAATATGAAGTTGTGATTAAAATGTATAAATATATTGGTATCAGTTGTATTTATTATCCTTTCAGTATTGAATTGTCTTGAATATGTAAGTGTGTATGTGTGATCGTATTTAGGCTAATACCACCCATGTGTAATTTATGCCTACTCAGAATTGGTTTCCAACCCCTATCCTATTGAAGATGATTTTGGTTTTTTCATACTCATATTACCATTTAGTAGAGATGTTCCAAAGAGTTGGCTAATGAGATAATCGGTCAGTTTTAAAGTGTTTTGATTTCATCTATCAAGCTAGAGACTCCAGTGTTGGTGAAGTAGTTTGCGTATATATTCACCATGACTTAGATATATTACTTTTACACATTGAACATGCATGTACTTGTTATGGGGAAAACATTAGTACATGCATCCTAAAGGAATGGTTTGTTGTTTTTATGTAATTGTTTAGTTATATACCCATATATATTCGTTGATCATAGTTTTTTCTTTTGATTAATTCAGGATACCTCTGTGATATTTTCTCGACAGGATGTCAGAACATAATCACAAGGATGATCAAAAAAGTGAATCAGATTTAGAATAGGTTCTAGTATAGGATGTGGTGCCTCCATGTGGTTTTTTTGTTTTTCAACAACCAACTAAGAAACTGATTCTATCAGTAGTACAGAATGAGGTTGTGCGCTAGCTAATAATACTCCTTGAGTTTCAAAGGTAGTGAACTTCTAGGATTCTGGGTGATCCAGAACCCTAGGATAATAGTACATCATAGTGCTATTCACTCGCTTTTTAACCTTATTAGTACATATATAGATCACATGGTGGTCGTAGCATTGATTCTTCTTTAGGGACCTACTATGCGATGGTGGATTCAGGTGACTCATTCACATGATGATGTATCTCTCTCCTTGTCATAAATTGAGAAGATATTCATGAAAGAGTTTTATCTTTCCATGTTGGGAACATTTTTCATCAATGTGGTTTGTTCACTATCATAGAGTATCATGGTAGTGGAGTACTATTCATCATAGTTCACTCACCTATTATGATACTCTCTAAATAAGTGTGATGTATTTTATTCTAAGCACAAATCATTGAGTGGGGGATATGAAAAGATACAAGGACTACATTAATATCTATATGAGTTCCAAACTATTATTGATAGCTCAAGTGGCCATTAGTGGTGGAGATATTTCTAGGAGAGAAGTCACAGACATATAGTACTTGTAGCAAACATACAGAAGCTGATACATCAACAACATATAGCTGATAAAAATAATAGGGATGGGATAATGTGAGGAACATCATGAGACAAGCCTAGGATATAGAATTATAAGTTCAGAATTCATAAAATTTTTATAGTCATCCAAGATATATTCTATGTTTCTAATGTGATAGTCGGAGAAAATTCACTCAGGTTTGTCCATCCCGCCAAAACAATGATAGTTAGATGGTCGATTGACTACCCAAATAGTGACTGGGGAATGTGTATGGATAGCCTCATGATGGAATATGTAGTTGTGGAATGGGTATAGTAACTTCATTTGGAATATAATTTGAACTATTTCCACAACCACCCCTATGTGGTCCATTACAGGATAATGTATGAGGTGTTTCGGGATGAAGATAGTTGTACGAAGTGGGGGCATATGACTAAGAGGGTGGATAATTATAGGTCTGACATGTGTATTATCCACTTTTGATGTGTTACTAAGAGAAATAAGTGATATCAAATCTATTCATTCCACTTATATATTTTGATACATAGAGATTTTGGTTAGGCCCATGGCTCAACCATAATGCATGGATCTCATTGTAGTAGTGACGAGGCCTTACAACAACATCAAATGTAAAAAAAACTTTATCCATAGTTCATGCCTCAATTTACTATTATAGGACAAGAATACTGTGTATCTATGATTATGGTAATAGGTTTTCCTTTTGGGTGATAAGTAAAACTATTCATACTAAGATGAGATCACATGTATGATCATACATGTGATTACTCACCAGTTGGATAATATTACCACTAGATATGTGTATGCTTTGTGATTTTAGTTCCATGCAGTACTGGAGGAGTATGTTGATGTATTTCCTAAAAAATTTATAGGATTACCTCTTCAATTTTATATATACTTCCCCATTTACATGAATAAAATTATTACATTGTTATTTTTGCTAGCATACGAGATGGATCCCATAGAGCATTGAGAGATAAAGGTGAACTTCATGACCTATAGTGGAAGGGATTTTCTAGATCCACTATGTCACCCAAGGATTCCCTAGTATTTATCTCAATGAATGTATATAATATATTGAGTTTGTTTTTGGATTACTATCTCTTGAATAAGGTGTACATTGATATTAAGAATCCACTACCGAAGACCGATGAACTCCTGGATCATTTCATAGAGGTGAGATGGTTGTCGAAATTTACATCAGATCAGCATATCACTAGATTTTAGTATGATATGTTGATATACCAAAGATTAAATTATTATTTCTGTACATTCACATTTATTACTTGGTGAGGTCTTTTGGTGTGATTAATTCCCTAGATGTGTTCATGGGCATCATGAACTTGATCATTCTTCCATTCTTATATCAATTTGTAGTGGTCTTAATCGATGAAATTATAGTATACATGGTATTCTAGGATGATCATGTGGGAAACTTGACTATGGGCATGCAAATACTCTAAGAACACTATATATATGGGAATCTCTATAAGTATTGTTTCTGGATTTACGAGGTCCAAATTTTGGGACATTAAATCTTAGTATAGGGTGTAGAAATAGACCTAGTAAAGGCTGAGGTTGTGTTAGATTAGGATCCCCCCAAGAGTGAAATTGAGGTATGGGGGTTTCTTTTATTGGAAATATATTATAGGATATTTTTGTATAATTTAATGAGGATAACGTCACATTTTTATTTCTTAAGACAAAATTAAAATCCATTCATGTGGATAGAGAGGTTTCAAATAACTTTTTATGAGTTTATTCAGAGGATGAAAAGTAGTCCCATGTTCTTATTTATAGCATAGGGTGTCGAGTACATAGTGTTCTATGATTCCTTAAGGAAAAGACATGGTCATGTTTTGATTCAGAGGAAACTAGTGATTTATTATGGGTCCCGATAGTTGAGACAACACAAGTAGAACAAAAAAACTATTATCTACAGATGACAGTGGTAGTCTTCATCATGAAGACATGGTGAGACTCTCTTATGGTTGTGTGGTTTATCATCTATTCTAAATATAAGACTCTCAATTATATATTACCTTATAATGATCTTTAGTTGACATAATGTAGACATCTATGGATAATCTCGGATTATGACTTCATGATAATAAATACTCAAGGGAACGAGAATGTAGTAGATGATTCAATTATCATGAGATCATATATTCATATATTAACCTCTTATTTTGAGTAGTTAGACTCATTTTAGTTTCTTTAGATGATATTGATGGTCCAACTTACCTAAAATCTATGCTTTTCACCCCACTATATTGTCATGTGTTTTTACAAACAATGAAATTTTATAGAAATTGTAATGATTACTTTCATATTAATGAGAGGGGTGGAATGGTCATTTTTCCATATTATATGTTCTTGTATAATTTTTATGATAGCTCCGTTGGTCAAGGAATACATATTTTTCATAATAAATGAGTTTTTTGGATTCATGCCCTTCAAATATTCATAAGGTCATTAATATTTAAAAAATATTTACTTAAATATTAATTTGTTCACATTAGTTCAATGAAATATAACTTATGAATGGAGTGTCAAATTGTGATTTTTCTTCTTCTCTATTTATCCCATGATGGGGTTCCAAGGAGAAGCACAAACTCATGTAGTTTGTTGGATCTAGGCATGGTCCCCTATTCATTGTAATTTATTTTAATTAATTTTTTAGGTATACTTTTCATTTATTATCCTATAAATGGATTCTCACAAACACATTATTGGATTCCCATTTATGCAATTGAGAGAGAAAAGGGGGGAATGATATATAGACATATATATAGAAAGATAGATATATAGATAAGTAGATAGAATGAGTGATAGGAAGGGAGTTTTTTCTATAGATCTGAGGAGGATATGGATCATCATGTGGCAATCTTGGAGCATGAATATAGGCAAAGATTCAGCAGACTTCACTCAATGGCTGGATAATTTTATATTTTTTTTAAAAAAACCAATATATATACATATTTCTAGTTTTAGAGACCATTTATGAGTGCTTAATATTCATTAAGTGCCAATATATATATTCTGGGGAGAAAATGGGATTTCTGGATGATTTGAGGGGTTTCCCATTTAGAAATCCTATTCGGATGGAATGTAGTTCAAGATTACACTCCATGTGTTCTTGGTATTTACAGAAGATGATGTTTTCAAAAATTACAAACTATGTATCTGGTAAAAAAATGTGTTTTTTACATAGATTTTTTAGCATGTATCAGGCCAGACAGATTGTGTAGGGGTACATGTCTATGTAATTTACATAGGAAGACCCCAGGTAGACTTCACACTATGTATAATTACCCAACCACGAAGAATAGATGGCCATTCCATGTATGGATCAAAAGAAGGTACATCATGTTGAGTGCATTGCATGAACATTCTATACAAGTTAGTTTCATTATAAACATGTTGTGTATATGGTTTTTAAATACCATTTCATACTAGATTACATTCCCAAGTGAATATTTTAGGGTACACATCATGTAATATGGTATACCTGTTATATAATCTTCCCTTTATTCCCATTTTTAGGGTTTCTCATATATTGAAACACCAAAAAAAGAATTGAAAACATTATTAATCCATTTTTATGATTTCCCAGGTAAATCATGATATTACTACCCTTGATGTTACATGAGGAATCCTCGATGGTGTTTTTGGCATTTTACTAAGTAGATAGGTTCTCCATCAAGTATCTAAATCCAAATTTCTCCCATGAGTGAGACAACTGATGACGCATAATTGAGGCTAATGTTAATGGTTGACATACTTGGAATGATATAACCAATTTACTCTCTATATGTTACATTGAACCCATCCCTAGTTAGTGGGATGGGGGTTTGACCTATTGATGATGAAGGGTTGGGTGTTTAGAAAAACGTAGAATGCTATTATTCTACGAATGAAGATACCCAATGGGAGGCCTCCGCTTATGTTAGGACAAATGATCCTATATTTAATTCCTCTTTCCTTGTACCATTTCTAAGGATTTACTATGGATTTATTTTTTATCATTTCCACATGTTTCGTGGCTAGGTTGAGCATATTTCATTAGTATTCAATTATGATAGAGGATTGATAAGTTTATCATTGTGGTGGTCTACTGAGACTATTTCTCACCTCTATATGTGATCCACTGTGTGTGTGAAAAACAGATGCCTATATTCCATTTTGATCATAGATTTCATAATGGATTGGACTACGTCCCATGGTTTTCTAATCGGGAATAGCCACCAGTGTGGATTGTTTTGATTAGGAAAAGTAGCTTGACATTCTATTGGAGACTATATATTTAGTCAAGATTAGAGTTAGTTGGATATCCCTATACAATTGTTTTAGTTTCCATTATTTACTCCTAGGTGTATGGTCAGCCCAATTGGTGGAAAGTAATGTATGTATGAAATATATGTTTAGGCTCTAATAGTATTTTATTTATTATTATATCATGCTTATAATTTAGTTTATTTTATGCTTCCACACATTGTTTATTTACTTATTTAGATTATATATTTTTATATACACTATTTTTTACATGGATATGTGGGAATATTCTATCCATTGAGGCACCTTATTCTCTTGATTCTAATCACAATATTATGGCATATTTATAGGAACTATTGAGGCTTTCTGGTCAACTGTATCAGAGAAACAGTTTAGTGGAATCGAAATTAGGATGTTATAGAGATGTATGAAACTTTTTACTTTCCTATTTTGTTACTATTTGGGATATGGTATATAAAAGTATTAAGAATGTTTTTGAACCAGGGATGAATATTTGAATGGTTCTTCCAGAACACCTATTTTGGTATGAATCCATGATTTCTATGGATATGGGATTTCTATTCATTACATGTGATGTTATAGTATTATATGATTTTCTCTATGTGGGACACGCATGTTGTGTATGGTGATGATGTGTTATAGGTTTTATATCGATTTTCTCACTGAATAGAGGCCATTTATGGGTTTATGTCTCTTGAACCATTGGCATGAGGCCAATTATCAGTTTGGACTCCTATCTGGATAATGCATGAGGCATCTCATGTATCATATTTGGCACCCACGTTCTATATTTTATACTCCTTCTAGTGTGTGATTATTATTGATGACATTTTCCAATTTTTTATGCTCTAAAAAAAAACCGGAATTTTTTTTCAATATATAATCTTGGTGTAATTATAGTCATTAGGGGTGACAGAAATATATATTTTCTTTTGATTTAAGTCTATGTAGATCAAAGGTGAGATGTTTGATGGTGAGGTTAATGACCTAGTCCTCTTGCATAGGATCTGAAGTGACCATAGTAGGATGATAAGGAATATGATTCCCATGTATTGAATCCATTTTAGGGTGTTGATACTTTGGTTCAGTTATTTAATGTTTCAGTAACCACTTATAGATTCTTTTCCTGAATAGCTTGGAATTAAATTCTGCATAACCAAACATTGCAAGTGATATCTGACACATATAGTTGAGGATATGTTGTGAGATTAATGTTTCCCCACTTTTGTCAACCTTTCTAGTTAATTATTTTATTTATGTAGATCTAATTGGGTCTCTTCATAAGATTGTAACAGATATCTAAACTTTTATAGTGAATAGGTCAATGAGGGGGTATTACCATTTTTGGTAACCTGGGAGGGTCAGTTAATTATCTTTTTTATATTCATATCATGATACTATTAGTGGATTTACCTTCTGTGGATTCCTGGAGAGGATCAAGGCCTAGGTAGGCCGGTGATTAATAACCTTTTACCAGTGTAGATTGATGTTCTATTTACCTATTTTATAGACATATATTTAGAAGGCACGTTATATGCCATATTATAGGAGGGGGAGGGGATGATTCCATACGAGATGTGACCTTGTTGAGACATTTGACTTTAGGGATGATTTTTAGGCCTTTATGACATGGTAATGATACATGATTAGCATGGATATGTGGGTGACCTTGAGACCCATAGTTTTGACTTTGACCATTATAGGACAATGTTTTATTTGATCAAGGGAAACTTGTAACTGAGTTTGTATTATGTTCATTGATGTTATTTTATGTAGTGAGTTAAGTTATATGTTAGTTTTAGACTGATGAACTATTAGAATAGGGGTTTTATAATATAAGATTGATGATACCTTTGGTTTCTAAGAAGGAATGTATGGTACTTTTGTTTCAATATTGGCTTCAACAGGAAGGATATTTTGTGTTCCTAGTCTTCTTAATAAGTTGTTTCACATTTGATGCTTAAAATTCATAAAATACTGGTATGTGATAGGAAATAATGGAATAAAATGTGAAATAAGAGAGTTTGTTTTTTTTTTTGAAAACGAGTTCCAAGAGATATTATGTCAAGTTAAGACTATGATTTTATCTAGAGTGGTTAGCTTGGAAAGTGTAAAAGTCTTATGGGAGTGAGATTTGGGTGATGAATGAGTGGAATGGGTTTATATAACCAATGTGTTGTGTGAAATAAAAATGGCTCATGTTATTTTTCTATGGTATCGTTTCAGTCTTATATTTGTGAGTGTCAATGTGAATTTCAAGGACTGATGGTTTTATATACATGGTGGGGGAATAATTTCATTCAGATATGATAAAATGAGGTATTTCCCTCCATGGAAGAGGATTCATTAAGAATAAATTGGCTTCTAGAAGGCAGTTTACCCGTTGTAGGGACTAGATATACATAGGCAAGGGATGTGGTGTCATGATTTTTTAATGGCTATTATATACTTGTGAGATAGGAGCATGGATCAGGAGAGCTATACAAATAAAGATGTGGTATCATAGAAAACTCTTAGTTTATAGGAGATCATACCATATCTTAACATCTTATGGAGTACATTGAGAGAGATTTAGTTATATACTAATCTTCATTTATTTTAAAACCAATTTTCATATTTGAAATATTAAATCCATATCATATGTGCTCAAGGATTATTATAAGGCAATCCATTTGGTCGGTATTATTAAACCGATCACTATTGAACATATCTCATTATTTGAGAGTTGTGAACACTATGAGACTAGTCACCAGATGATCAACTTTTCATAGTTGTGTTGATACTCATCATGAGCTAATGAATGTGTTGACCTCAATTTCTTCTCTTGCATGATAAGAGTTATGTGGGGATATTGTAATGACCCGTTTTTTTCAAGACTATGAAATTAAGAATAAATATTAATTTTTCATTCAAATGATCATGAGGTGTGAAAAGGTTATTTTTCATTGTATATGATCTTAAATAATTTACCTAGACACTATTTCGGTCCTAAAATATGGTTTTTACAAAAGGACATGAGTTTTATTGGATTCTGAGTTGTTCTTATTTTGATGGAATAATTAATACATAATATATATTTAATGAAATATTAATTTACTTTCATATGATTCTATAGATATCTCTTAATAACTGAGTATAAAATATAGTTTCATTCATAACCACTAAGTCCAAAATGTGTGTGTGTGGGGGGGGGGGTTCTTAGGTCATGAATAAACTCATGTTTGTCACATTGGCTTGTCTAGGGCCCTTTTTTCATTTTCCATTATTTTTATTCCTTTTGTTTTTCTTGTTTTAATTTCATATCCTCCCCTTAGATTATTAAATAATCCCTATAGAATTCCCCTTCTCACAAATAAGAGATAAAAAAGGGAGATATAGGGGGAGAGATAGAGGGAGAGGAAGGGTGGTGTTGATGTAAAGATCAGGAGGAGCAGGATCACCATAAAGTTATCATGGACTATTTATACGAATTATGATTTGGAGGTTTCCCCTTAAAGGTAGTATGTTTTAATTTTTTCCAATAAAATCCCACATAATTACATATTTTAGTTCTAAACCCCAATTAAGTCTTCTTAAGAACCCTTATGGGTCGATCTATAGCCTATGGGGAAAAATAGGGATTTGGACCAATTTTAGGGGTTTTTTCATAAATTATGATCACATGTCATGTATATTAGGAATACAAATCGTGTGTTTTTTCCATTCTAGGAAGAATATATTTTTAAAATTACACATCATGTATAAGGTATACACATTGTGTACTAATACTTAGCCATGTAGCTGAGTACCCTGTTGGAAAAACCATGAAGGCGTGCATGGTCATGTAAAAAACATGTTTAGACATGAGGTGGGCTACAAAATGTGTACACATATGTGTCTAGGAAAAATACATGTTTAATCCATGTGAGGTACATGATAATTTATCCAATTTTGGGTGAACTTCATGTACATTCAATACACACCATGAATATTCTATACATTTCAGGTACATGGATTTTACACTCCATGTCTCGGTGGAATACATTCCCATAGAGAGATTCGGGGGTATACTCTATGTACTTGGGTATACACATTATGTGCTCCATTTATCCCCTTTCGAGGACTTCTCATATCATTACACCCTATAGACATAATTGGACACTTTAGAACTCTATTTGATAATGTTTTTACATATGCATAGTTATTACTACCCTTGAGTACATTTTAGGAATCTAAGGACCTATTTCAGGTGATTGAATAAATAGAGAGGTTCTCCCTCTATAAAATGAATCCAAATATCTCACAATATTGAGACATGATATGAAACCCAGATGATGGAAATATAAATGGTTTGTATACTTTTCATTATACACTATATATCCTCTCTTTGTGTAATCGTGAATTGGAACCTAGTTATCGGAAGTGGGTTGTGACCTGTTGAGGTAGATGTGTTGAGTTTTCGGACAAACCTAGAATGAAACCGGACTATGGTACTGGATAACCTAATGGATTCCTTGGCTTATGTTAGGATAATGGTTCCTTTTTGGATTCCTCTTCCTTTGTATAATTTCTTAGGATCGCTGGTAGGATAACTCCTCATATGTATAGTTTTTAATGATTCTTTATCTTTCCTAATTCTTTCTATAGATCCCATGAAGGATTTCTATCTACAATTACTATTTATGAGGATCCCCTACTAGATTCTTCTACATATGTTTTGAACTATATGATTCTATGTAGGATTACATCATTCAAACTTTCTAAAGATCCCAAGTTGGATGCGTTTGTATATGTGTTGACGTATAATATCCCAATTGGGATATCGTTTCTTATGTGTGGACTTTGAGGATCCTGATTAGGATTCTACTCTTGTGTTATGACCTTAGGGACACGATGAGTTCCCTAGTGGCTGAAAAAACCAAATCTAGTACATTGGTTTTGGGTAGATATGGTAGAATGTTTCACCTTATAAATTGTATTGAACATGTAAGATGAGGGGATGTGGTAGTATTGGTTGGTTCAGTCATTTGGCCACCTTCACTCTTTATTGATGCATTCATATTTTTACCATTAATATAGCTATGATTACCAAAGGTGATTCTGGGTATGTGTCCAACGTGCCTAATGTGATGTGGTATATTATATGTATTACATAATTAAATACCTATCATCCAACTTATATTACTTTTCATTATTTTTTATATTACTTGGATGCTCATATTTACTTTCTATGATTTGGTTGTTGAGCCAACATATTTATTAGGATTCCAAAACATACATCCTATTATCCATATTATGAGATATAATCAAGGATGATAATAAAATCCTATGTAACGTGGATGAATAAAAACTCCTAGATCAATTACATGACATCGGTGTTGGCCATGGATCTCCACATAATTGTTGCACTCAAGGATGATTTTTCTCCCCCAAGTGATCCTTGGATGCTCCCTATGGTCATTTGGATTCACCATTTTATTAATGAACACACCCAACCTAACTATGAGTGTGATTTGGAAACCTTTATATGAATAGATACTAATAATGTAATTAGATATAGAGATAATTCCTTTTATATATCGAATAGGGGTCATCCCCCATAGGGTTTATTTGAGTTCCATTATCAGGACTGCATACAAACCAGGACCTAGTGCTTATATATTCGGTTGGATTTACATGTAATTAGTGGTATAACAACGATCTCGGTACCATATTTATTGTATGAATATATATTACCTAAAATCCTTTATCTTAGTGATTACATGTGAGTATGGGTGATACCAGGGCTAGGACATGTATCCCCCTACGGTGATGTAGCTTACTTAGAGAGATTACCATCACCAGACAATGTACATGTTGCTAATAAGGATTATGTACCCAAGGATTGACTAATTATACATGTAATGAGTGGCATGAAATACAGATCAATGACATATTCAAGGGATTCCCATAAAATTAGGTTTACAAATCCAATGATTAATTGTGTTATGGTTCGTGTTATTTTTTCAACTTATATATATATATATTAATGAATATATATATTTATGGATGTATTTATATAAACACATGCAAATATATATATATTTTTTATTTTTTATTTTTTCTAGTTTATTTGGATCATGGAAACAATAATCAACTATATTTTTATTTTCTGTTTCATTTCTAGTTTTTTCTCATTTAGGTAGATCATATTTCATGATAATTCAATAATGAAATCCTATTTATGTGATCATAATTGGGGTTTAAAAGTGATATTATTTTCTTAAACCTCCATGTTTACATCAATGTGTATGAATAAAATATATATGTTTGTCATATTTATCATAGATGGAATGATTGATAAGGTTGAGGCCAAGGGTTTCATGATTGATCAAAGATGGTCTTATAGATTCTTTTGATATAGATGGAGAAACTCTAAGGCATATTGAAGAAACTGTATGTGATCTATTTTATAGTTACTAATAGATCCTTCTAATTTTATTTCAATTTAATTTTTTTAATCCTATATGTATGGTCATCCATGTGGGTGTCTATAGTTATATGTATGACCTAGATGTTCATACTCTTATAGAAAATCATTTATTATTACAAAATGATTATATTTTAGTTTATTTACTACTTACCAACTCATTTTATTTACTCATTTTATTAGTTTATATAGTTATGTTCTCTATTTTATACTCTGATATGATGGAATAGTTTCTCCTTGGACACACTATAAGACCTTGATTCTAGTCAGAAGCCTTTAGAAGCTGGAAAGGCATGCATGATTCCTTGTGGAAAACTGGCTTATAGAACCTATTTAACAGCTTCTATGCCTGTACATTACACCTAACTCTTCAACAATATGTTAGAATTATTTATCATGAATATAAATACTATGATACCTTTTGTGCTTAGATATCCATTGGATGTACTTTTGAATGAATTTTTTATAGAGGGAATCACACCATCCTTTTTCAAATGATGGATAATGGTACAAGTAAAATTACATGAGGATATTATGAGGGAGTTTCACACATCTAATTAGTGGTATATCTAATTGTGGAATGGATGTAAAAATTCCATATATTTCAGTTATGGTGTCCAGGACTGAAGACATGGGTAGAAATATTTCCTTCCTGATACATCCCTAGTTTGTAGATTAAGTCTAAGAACATTGTCCCATTATGTTTAGCTCAAGTCCTTGAAGATATATAGTGGATGTGGGCTGGTATAACTATGTAAATAATAATGGGGATACCAAATTTGTATAAGGGATATGATTTCATCTGAAATATCATAGAAAACTCACTAATATATCCTACTTTCTATCTATATTAGAATAGAGTTTAATATAGATCATGAGATGTATTTATGTGCATGAGATAGTTTTTCATTAGACTTTGGTCCTAGTTTGGATGATTAACTACCCTTAGTCTGGTTTTCATACAAAATGGTTACCATTCCACAATTTTAATGGCACCATTTATGAATTTTAAATGGAAACCATACAAGTCACCATTATTTTGGACTAATGTAGGTGAATTAGTAATCATTTACCCAATGTTGGTATATGTGATGAAAAATAAATTAATGATCATATATAAGTATATGGGGACCATAAATATACATAATAAGCCTTATACAGACTTATGACATGGACCGTTTTAATTCTTCGAGAGATTCTATGAGTTCTTGAGGGTCTCACCATGATTTGCATTATAATGATTTGGATGGGATAACATGCTATCTCAAACATTAAAATTTTTTTTCCAGATATTTCATAGTGTTGGAAAGGATCCTTAATGATTATCCCTACCATTGCATTTATATTGGGTACATGAAACCTTCCTCATTTCATATCTAAGGAGATATGATCATGTCTCATAGCATGTTATCAAGTGTGGGAGAGCTAGACATTGAGGATGGAGCTTCATTTGTAGAGTACCCATTGGGGATCAATGATTAGTGGGGGAAGATATTCCATGGGTTATTGATTACATTAATTTTTTTTGTGGCTACACAAAAATATTTTGGAGAGCCCTTGATAGTTGGATAACATGATGAAATCTTAGTACCCACATCATTTAGAGTTGGCTTCTTGCATCTTGGAAAAAACAGCCCTCAGGTGGAGAGAATGTAATGACTCTGATTTTACAATTTAATGTTATTGAATATAGAAAAATATTATGGTTACCATATATAATATTATTTTAATTTAAAACCAGAACCTTCTATTTTATTGTGTAATCAATATGAAACAGTAAGCTTAAATGACATTCACAATATATTATATAACTTTTAACAGTATTAACTAGCCATTGAACTAGAAGGTACAAAAAGAATTTACTAAATCATTATATATGTATATAGTGATAGAGAGATAGATATTTTTCCTAATTAGTAAATATTTATTAATAAATGTTTAGTAAATAATCAATCCTACATTTTTTAATTTTATTTTTTTCATCAAAAAATTATATTCATATATTGTATTATTTATCATTTTAATTTTTTTAATTATAAGTAATTTAAAAAAATAGATATTTTATTTTATAAAAATAAAATCATTTTTAACATTATAATTTCAATATTATCATAGATTGAAATTTTGGGGTTTTTATGAAAATAGTGTTGTTACAGTGAATATTGAAAAATAATACTTTTTGTAAAACTGTTTTGTACTTTCCATTTAAATTTTGTATTAAGATTTGAATATTATATAAAATTAACACAAGTATTATTTAGTCATATTTAAAATAATTAATTAAAATTTATTAATATTTATTCTTACTTCTTGTATATTTTTATTTTAATGGTTTAAAACACAATTTTCTGACAGATATTTTTAATTGCATAATGTTCCTCCATTTAAATTAATTAAATTAACCACTAATAAGTTAATATTTAAATGATAAATATATATTTTATATCTAACTATTTTATTTTTAATATATATCCTAATGATTACAAGTCATACAGTTCATATATGATCATCTTATGTATGAAAAATGAATTACTTGAAAAATCATTTTTCATCATGATTTGTGGGATTACTATTAAATTAAATCACACTATATATTTGAAATAGATTTCATAAAATGGATTAAATATTTGGTATAATTATATATAATATTATATTATAATTTTAAATTATTTTTCTTTTAATGATTTGTAAAAATACTAAAAAAATTTACGGCGATTAAAATTTAAATATGGCTTTTCATCTTACATGCACTTGTGTTAAAATTAACTTTCCATAAACATAGAATTTTTATTTTATATATAAGATTGAATATTAATAATAAATGAGTTGAAAATATTTAATAAGGATCACTTATAGTCTTAAAATATATATTACCTATGTTAATAAAAGATAATTACCATTATGGATTATTAAATGGTAAAAGTATGTAAACATAGAGGAAAAGCAATAACATTTTTATAAAAAAAAAGTAGAGGTGTTACTCGACCTTAACACCATTATAATAAATTATTTATCTATATTGGTGTCACTTGGGTTGAGAGTGAATTTCAAATACCTACTTGATATACTACTTCATTTCATCATTTTATTGGTCTTGGGACTTTTTGTTGAGGTTCAGGATGAGTATTAGTTTAATATTTTTGAGGTTTGAAAATTTTGGTGGGTTTTGAGCTGGTGCACAGGCACCTGATGTTTAGCGGCAACTGTTCGTTTGGGCAAGATGACTGTACAGTTTTCCAATATTTACAATAAATAAAATTTTATAAAAATAAAATAAGGTAAAAGTTTAAACCATAAAAATACTATTATTATTGTGTATATATTACTATTATTATTATTATTAAGATTGTTTTTAATATTATTACTATTTATATTATTATTATTATTATTATTAAATTTATATTAATATCTTTCTTATTTAAAATGAAAATAATAAAATTATTATTTTTAGTATTATTGTCATTATTTTTATTATTATAGAGGGTTGACTTTTTATATCTATCTCTTTTTTCCCTAGTTGTAACCCCATATCCCCTACCTTTAGCCCTTCTACGTCTCTTTTCTTCTTCCTATCCCTCCCCCACGGTGCAAATCGTTCCCTACATAGCACCCTTCCATCGATGGCCCTTCCTCCAGAAACCTCCATCAGTAGTCACACCTCCCTCCAATGATTCACCCTAGATCAACTGGACCCACTCCCTCATGTAGCTCCCTTACGCAACCCACTGATCACACCACTCTTCTCCCCTTTGGCGACCAACCCCTGCCAGTGTCTCCCTCTCTGGTGAGCTTCACCTCTCTGGTGGCTAAACCCTCTCCTCATTCATTTTGTTTGTCTTTAAATTTTCTAGGTTTTTCTTGTTCGACTAAACCCTAATGGGTAGATTTTTTGTGGGGTTTGTGTTTACTTTTATTTTAGTGTTGTGCGAAGGATGTCATGGAACTCATTGGTCCATGTTCTGGTAACTACCACTAAAGGAAAGGTAGTTTGGGTCAATACGCTCTACCGCCATCGATTTGCGGTATATTTCTAATCCCATG
Organism: Viscum album; assembly: GCA_963277665.1. Taxonomy (NCBI): domain Eukaryota; kingdom Viridiplantae; phylum Streptophyta; class Magnoliopsida; order Santalales; family Viscaceae; genus Viscum; species Viscum album. The sequence goes on from OY728144.1 coordinate 304,982,412, forward strand.
ATTTTTTTCTCACCATCCAAATACTCTTGGTTATAATTATAAGGTGTGTTCGTGTTGGTAAAATTTTCTAAAAATGGGTTTTGAAGTGGTTATTTATAAATGGACCAATGAGTGTGCACCTAGTATGTTTGATAAAATACTAATCAAGTTTAATAGGATGAATTTGTTGGTTGGTGTTATGTTTTACCTTTGAAACGATGTGTTCTTAAATTTATTCAATTATGACTCGGGTGTTAGTAATGAATTGGAAATTATTTAGGTAAATGTATTTGAGGTGTGTAATGATTAAAGGAATGTTTGGCACTATACGTGTAAAAGAGATGTTTTGTGTTGAATTTGGAAAAAATGAACTTTGGAAAATGTGTGTTCCTAGTTGAGAGCTTAAGGTGTTTTGAAGAATGGTACAAATTTTTATATGTTGTGAACGATCTTTTGGTATTGTGTATTTAAAAGATATTTCTTTATGTTGAATTTGTTAAATAATTCTCTTTTGAAAATTTGTCTGTCTGTTTAGAAACTTAAGGTGTTTTTTGAAATGATTTCAATGTTTATATGTTGTGAAGGACTGTTTGTAACTACTTACTTTAAAAATAGTGTTTAACTCTAAAACTATTTTTCATAAATGTTTCATTGTTTTTTTATTCATATATCTATCCATTTGTTTGGATTAATTTTATTTTAGGTATTAATGGTGTTTTTGATTCATAGGGATTTAATATAAGAGGTTCTGGTCAGTTTCTACGGTGTACATGCATATTCATAGGTATGGATATGTATACTTATATTTATCTTCTTCCTACATGTTCCCTCCTGGTATGGGGACTACATGAATAGGTTTAAGGATATATATATATATATATATATCTATGTGTGTGTGTTTATATATATAACTATGTGCGTGCGAGCGGGTTGTTGCTTGAGTTAGGAATCATTGTCTTGGCCATCCATTGAGGTATGTTTTCCCATGCACATGCCTTTTTAATTTAAGAATCATTGGTTTTATTCTTTTTGATCCTTCTATGACTAGTAAATATTGATATGTGATTATAGGTATAAATGTATGGCATGAAAATGGTAGTTTTAAGCCTTGTTTTGTGTTATATATACTTATTATGGTAAATTAGAGCACGCCAAATGTTTATTTTGAAAACCTCCATTGGTATGACAATGGTAGTTTTAAGATTTGTTTTGGTAATGGTTGGTTTTGTGTAAAATTTAAGGGACCATTTGGACACTTTATGAAAATGATGGAAAAACGTTATTATGAAAACCTCTGTTGGGTGTTCTCATGAATTGTTGCGAATAATTCATGGGATTTCATCACCATGGAATCCTCGAGATATTTATAGGGTTTACTCGATTAGAATCCTTTTTAATCTATTTGTTTTATGTAATGAGATTATTCCTTGGGAGACTCAAGGTGAGGATTGTTGTGAATTATTATTATTAATATATTTTTTGATTGGATGATCGGTTGGAATCAGTTTTCTCACCCCCATTATATACAGGAGACATGGGAACCTAGCACATTGAGGGAATTATCTGAGAACATTTACTACACAGGTAGTTGACGTATTGACCAGTGGCCCATAGTAAGTGGTTATATCTGGGTTTATTTCTATGGGCGTGGAACCCTTGGTGTGTCCTGAGTTAGGGGGGTCAGGTTTCTGTGTGTTTTGATTTCATCGTGTGTGGTAATTTACCAGGGATAGGGTCTCATGTATTAGTTTGTTCTGGATTATTCTTGATCTCATGGGTCCACCTATGTCTATTATCTTTTAGTTTATTGTAGTAATGAATGTGGTACTTGAAAATATATTTTAATTTCCCGTGTTATATGAATATTGTGGTTCTTTCTTGTGTAGTGTTTACTTTGATGTGATGTGTTCCTCTCTAAAATCTCATGAAAAGGGTTTGAAAGTCAATGTTTTTTATGATCTTTCATTCCATCAAATACGAAAGAATCACTTCTATTTTTTAAAATTTTAAAATCACACTAATATAATGAACTTGGTTTTGTGAATGAATAATGGAAATGGGTTATATTTTTTTGAGTAAAATTACTAGAAAAGAATACTTCAATATATTGTAGCTCGAAATTAAAAATTGATGTTTTTTATTTTAAAGTAAGTGTATTTTGAATAGTATTTCAGTCTAGACCACTGTGTTTTAATACTACAACCTGTAGTAATATTTTTTTAGCACGTGGTGTTACTTCTTGCTCATATTCAGTTTTCGTATTGCGATGTTGGGTTGAGGTCGGTTTTGACCAGTAGGGTAACATGGAGGTATGTACAATTTTATTTTCTCCCCATTGCTAGTTTTAATTTCCTTTGTATAGTTTTTATTTATTTATTTTCATTTCACTTATGAGCCAATCATTCACGCCCATTTAATTTTTATGGTTGAAACTAGTATCTAGCTCATGGAGACCGGGAACTCCCTTCGGGCCATACTACGGTCTGGCTTGGGAGACCGGTTTATGGTCAACCCAGGTTGGATTAGGATAAAATGGTATCAGAGATGTTCTTTTTATTAGGGGGGTCTGGTAGATGGATATTATACTATTGGGACTCGAGAGGTGGGTATTTAAAGGATTCTATGATCTATTTCTTGTACTTACCCTTGGGTTTCCAGGGGTAGTTCGGGGTTTGATTATTTTGTATTTTTTTGGATTAAGGAATATCAATGGAGGTGATCTAATGTTATTTCATGATCCCACATGGAGTAGTGACCCATATAGAGTCTGATTACATGGTTGAAGAACATACTAGTTTTTGATGATCACAAGGTACATGGACCACTACCATGTCTCTCGGTTATGCGTAATTGCTAATTCCTCGTCTCGGTGGTTCATTGTGAGTTGTGTTCCATTTTTCTCCAGATGGTGTATGTGTGCTTTTGAAATTGAATGTGTAATTTGAAATGAAATTTTTTTCCTCTAAAATGGTTTTAAATATGTAATGTGAGTTCCAAAATTGGAATTGTTTTGGAATTAAATGTTGGTATATAATAGTGTTTTTATGAGGAAAGGAAGGATGTGATCCTTGGTATTCCTTATGGAGGATCACATTTGTGTGGGTGTTTATAGAAAGTGTGTGGGGTACTATATCGTGGAAAATGTGGATGGAAATGGATAGAAACACATGTGATGATTCATAAGATTCCATGGGTGAGTTTTGAAACATAAGTGGTTTGGAAATTAGTTTTTCATTAAGGAGTAGATTTTTTGCTTGTGAAAAGTTGCTTTTGTATTTGGAAAATGGCTTTGCGATATGGCAGTTCTGAGAATTTAAATGAAACATTTTGATTTTGAAAGAGGATTTCGGTTTTTTTATATTTATTTGGCTTCTAGGTCAATTGTATAATCTCAGGGTTCTTTTTTTTGTGTGTTTTGGATTGATTTCAATTTTAGTTTTGTGTTCGCCGTGTTATTTAGAGTATTCCACCTAGAAAGGTCCCCCAAGGTTTCTGATGATTCATGCTCCATTTTCTGTTCTACTTGGATGTTTCTTATCTTTTGCGGTGTTATAGGTCAGTTATAGGTTGTTATATACCTTAAATATGGATAGTTTGTCTTTAGGGTGTTGGGAAATATTGAGGCTATCATGGTTCTTGCTGTTTTGGAGTTGTTAGAGGGTCCAGTTTGGGACTAGTAGAGGATGGATGTCTCATTGTCATTGGAATTTAGGGTGAAATGGAAAATTTACAAGGCCACCTTATTCCAAGGGTTATAACTGAGGAGATGAAGTTAAGGAAGGTAGTGGAGTGGCAGGATGTTTGGTAGGTCCATCAGTCATTAAAAGAATATGCAGACAACATTGAAGAGTAGGTTCCTATTTTTTGAGTTCTCACCCATAGATTATGGAAAAGGTGTTGTCGTCCAGTGAAACCTTTTTTGATAGGTTTTTGTATAGGTCATTCATAGCAGGGTTGGTTCTTGGGGTTTAGTTAATGGTGGTCACCATTCATTAGGGTTCCCCATATGATGAGGAGTGCATGATAGAGGAACCTATCAATAAGAAGTTGTCCTTGTTGGTTATAACATCTATTTCATCAAACCACTTTCTAGTGTGCCATCAGTATGAACTGTTCAGACATTTCAAGACATACTACTGCATCCCTCCAAAGTGTTTCCATTGTTGCAGCTATCCTGGGTACCTAGAGAAGTTTTTCAAGAAGTGTAACCTGAAGAAGATGTTATGACTGAAGTATGTTCATGCCTGACTGTGAGGCAAGAGATTATTTCAATATTAGATCCCCAACCCTAGGTTTTGGGGTGAAGCTCCTGCATAGTTAGGACTTTCCAGGGGTGTGATGCCTCAGTCCAGGTTTTGTGTTCCATGTTAGGATTATAACATTTAAATAATTTTCATTCTTTTTTATGATATTATGGTTTTTCTATCATTTTAATTATATCAGTTCCTTATGATATTATAAAGAACTTTCTCTATTGTAATCCAATCAATCCTGTTTTTCTGAACATTGTTTTCTTAATTGTGTGTTTTTTCTAAAGTGTGTTTGGACCTTGTATGGGTTAATCTCATTTTAGCTATACTCATTTGGATATGTTTGGGTGTTTTGAGATGGTTGGAAGATGTTTTGGCTTCTCTATCTACTTTTTATTTCTTTTTATGGGTTCGATAGTGTAGTTGTTCACCCTTGTGTGGAGAGTATTCAGTTCATGTAGGAGATCTCCCTTGTTCTAGCACTAAGGTTTACTAGGATTCCTTAAAAAAGGCCTCTTGTTTAAATCCTAGTGGTAGAGTTAATCCATTTTCATTAAGGAAGTTTATTGAGTTTGGGATAAGATTTCCTTAGTGTTTGGTTACAGTAATGGTTCTGTTTGTGTAGGTTTGGGTTGGGAGTTCCCGTTTTAGCCAATCCCTGGGGCGGTGGGTTGGGATTTTAATGTTTTTGTGTTAGTGGAATTTTTGTGGTGGGGAGAAACCTCCCATGTTCCCCTCCCCCAAAAATCATGGGCTTCGGTTTCTTCTTGTATCATTTAGGTGTGAACTATGGAGAGAAATCTCATCATTGTGTTAATAGTTTTCCTTAGTTTTAATCTAGCATGAACATAATTTTTTATCTGCATCTGGTTTGGTGACTTTTGGGGGTAGAAAGTGTATATGGTGGGGATAATTTTCACACCCTAACCTTGGATACTCTTTCATTTTATCCTCTTATTGGTCTCGGGCCTTTTCGTTGTGGATTGGGTTGAGCCCTAGAAAAAAAATCAGGTTTGGTAATTTTAGTGGGTTTCAGGATGGTACACAGGAAACAAAAGGTTAGCGGTAACTGTGCAGTCAGCTTAGATGACCGTTTAGTTTCCCTATACACAAAATAAATATAATTTTATGAAAATTAAATAAGTTAAATGATTAAAAAATTATAATAATATTATTATTTTATATATAATAATATTATTATTATTATTAATATTTTTATTAATATTATTACTATTAAAATTATTATTATATATATTATTATTAAATATTTATTAATATAATTATTATTTAGAATGAAATGAATAAAATTATTATTTTTAGTATTATTATTGTTGTTATTATTATTATTAAGAGGATTATCTTTTTCTATATCTATATTTACCCTAGTCGTTTCCCCCATTTCCCATACCCTTACCCATCATGCATCGACCCTATTTCTACTTCGACTCTCGCACGGTGTGACCCGCCTCATGCATGACTCCCTTCACCGATGACCCTTCCCCTGGAGACCTCCATTGGTTGTCGCACCTCCATGCAACGGTGCACCCCATCTTGTGCGACACCCCTCCCTTACATGGCTCCCTATTTACACCACTCTTCTCCTCTCCTACGACCAACCCCAACTGACTGTCTCCCTCTCCTGTGAGCTGCACCTCTTCAGTGGCCACACCCTCTCCTTCTTTACTTTGATTGTATTTCAATTTTTGGGGGTTTACCTATTTGAAAGAACCCAAATGGGTAAATTTTTTTGTGGTATTTGTTTTTCCTTAGAATTTATGGTTCTATAAAGGATGTCTTAAGACCCATTGATTCGTTTTCCTGTAACAGTCGTCGAAGGCTAGGTGGTTCGGGTCGATTAGCTCCATCATCGTTGATTTGGGGTATGATTCCAAACTTGTGAATTGTTTCAAACCATCATAATAATCTTATTTATTTTTCTATGGTGTGTTATTATTGGTAAAAATTGTTAAAATGGTTTTTGAATTGGTTCTTTATAAATGGTCCAATGTTTGTGCACATATTAATTTTGATAAAATATTATTCTAGTTTAATAGGTAGAATTGGTGGGTTTGTGTGATTTTTTCCCTTTGAAACACTTTTTTTAAAATTGATTAAATTATCACTCGGGTTTTAGTAATGATTTGGAAATGTTTTTTTGTTAAATATATTTAGGGTGTGTAAAAAATAATGTCCCATTTTGCATTATGAATTTAAAATATATGTTTTGTGTTGAATTTGGAACTGAATGTTCTTTGGTAAATGTGTGTGTCTGATTGGAAACATAAGATTTTTTTTTGCAGAATGGTTTCAATGTTTATATGTTGTTATAGAAAATTTGGACTTATTCATTTAAGATAGATGTTTTGTGTATAATTTTGAAAAGAATACGCGTCGGAAAATGTGCATGTTAAGTTGGAAGCTTAAGGTGGTTTGCAAAATGGTTTCAATGATTATTTGTTGTGGTGACCCATTTGGCGCAGCTTACATTAAGAATATTTTTTTTCCAATAAATATTTATTCTTAAATGATTCGTTGGTTTTTGAATAATAACTTGATTCCTTTGTTTTGTTTAATTTTATTTTAGTAATTTATGGTGTTTTTGAGTCTAGATGATTTATTTTAGGCAGTTGTGGTCGGTTTCGAAGGCCCGCACGCATATTCCCATGTATAGATATATATAAATTTATATATCCTCTGTGTGTGTGTTCCCTCATGGAACAGGGAACATATGAATCTATTTAAGGATATATATATATATATGTAATTGTGCGCATGTAAAAGAGTTATTTCTTGAGTTAGAAAGATTTTGCTTGGTCATACATTATGGTAGGTTTTTCTCATGCAGTTGCATTTTTAATTTAAGAATCATTAGTTTTATGCTTTTCACACCTTCTATGAATAATAAATATTTATATGTGATATTTTTTCTCAATGTTTGGTATGAAAATAGTAGTTTTATTCATTTTTTTGTGAAATCTAGACTTGTTTTTCTAAATTAGTGAACAAAAAAATTTCGATGAAATTCCCAGTTGGCTTTTTTGAGTAGATTCTGATATTTAAAGTGTGATTTTCCTTTTTTAATAACATTGTATCATGTGAAATGATGATTTTTGGTTTCATTAAAGTGTTTTTCATATGGTTTTATGTCAAAAGAAGACCGTATTTAGGTTTTGAAATCAGTTTGATATGTGATGATGAATTATGGCATGATTGGAACTTTCATAAAAAGTCGATCTAGTTTGAAAGTGAGTTGGAAATATTTTTATGTTGTTATATAAATGTATTTATATAGAAATTGGGTTTTTGAATCCTCTTCTTGAAATATGGATTTCATTTTTGTTAAAGGTTGGTTTTTTGAAATGATTAAGGGATCATTTGTCCAATTTACGAAAATGATGAAAAATTATTAATATGAAAATATCAATTGGATGTTCTCATGCCATGTCTCAAATAATGGATGGGATTTCCCCACTGTATAATCACTAAGATCCATTACCAGGGTTAATTAGTTGTAACCCTTTATAATCTATATGATTTAAGTCATGAGATTTGTCCTTGGGGAGACTCAGGTTGAGGCATGTTGTAAATTATTATTATTATATATTTGGGAATGGATGATCGGTTGGAACTGGTTGGATAACCCCCATTATATACATGAGACATGAGAAAGTTTCATATTGGGAGAATTATGTGAGAATTTTTGTTGCACTGGTAGTAGACATACAAACAAGTGGCCTATAGAAGTTGTTTATATTTGGATTTATTACTATTGGGTTGGGCTCCTCAGTCTATCTTACGATTGGGTGTTCGATCATTTGGGAGTTTTGATTTCATCATGTGTGGCATTCTACTGGGGATGGGTTCTCCTGTATTAGTTTTTTTAGATTATTCTTGATCTCATGGGTTCACCTATGTATAATAGCTATTAGTTTTTGTATTAATGAATGTGGTACTTGTATGTATATTTTCATTTCCTTTATTATATGAATATTATTGTTTTTTCTTGTTTAGTGTTTACTTATAAATGATGTGTTAGTATCTAAAAGCGTGTGAACATGGTTTTAAATTCAATGTGTTTTATGATATTTCATTCCATAAAAAAACATCACTTCTAATTTTAAGAACATTTAACACCACACTAATAAAATAAACTTTGTTTGGGAAATGAATATGGGAAATGAGTTGTATGTTTTGAGTAAAATAAGTAGAAAATCATAAATTGATATATTGTATTCCAAACATGAAAATTGATGTTTTTTATGTATTTTCATTGGGAATAGTTTATCAGGATAGTCAATTGATTTTTAATAATCTTGCCTATAGTTTACATTTATTTTTAGATTTGGGTGTTGCTTCTTTCTCGAATTTGGTTATCGTAGTGAAACATTGTTTTGAGGTCAGTAGTGAACTGTTGGGTTCCATGGAGGTATGTAAAATTTTATTTTTTCATTGTTTCTAGTTTTCATTTACTTTGTTATGTTTTTTCATATTTATTTATCTTTCACTTATGGGAAAAATCATTCCCACCTATTTAATTTAGATGCCCGAAAATAGTTGTCACCCCATGGGGATCGAGAACTCCCTTTGAGGCATGTCATAAGCCATCTCAAGTTACCCATTTAGGTTTAGCCTGGGATGGTTTATGATAGTATATTTCTATTATTTAATAGTTTTTATTATTTACAAATATTTCACTCCACAATTATAAAAATGAACTCACTCCCCTCACTTATTCACACCTATCAATGATTTGGTATCGAAAAAACCTAGAAAAATATACCTATAATAACCATATAATCATTCTATACCAACTGGTATTCCTATAATACTATCCTTATATTCCTTAACAAGAGATCCAAAGGTTGTTCTTCCAAATCTGTGTTACATTCTTCACTACATTACTTATTTTTTACATCTACATTTTCCAACATAAACTTTTTATTAATTATTAAAAATATAATAAAACTAGTATATACCTTATATTGTTTTTGTATTATATTGATTTCATAATATTTAGCCATCTCATCCTCAATAAAATGGAAAAAAATGTCATTTCTAGTGTGTACATTGGGCTGTTGTCTCGCGAACTGATGTAATTGTTTTCCATCACTGACTGACATGGATTTTCATAATAATAAAAATAATGAATATATATGATAAAAATTAATGGATTTTAATTCTATAAAATTAATATATCACCCACTTCATTACCCTTTCACCCATAATTTAATTATATTAATTTTTGTGAAAATGTACGACCTACTATCTCACCGAATTGATGTGAATAATTTTCCATGAAAGAATTTTAAGAATTGTCTTAAAAGTATATACAATGAATAAATATTATATATATAACATTAATATCGATATTTAATTTTTTGGATCTATATCCTTTGAAAAATAACTATATCTTTCTTAATACTACATTATTGAGAAAATGAAGCAGTTATCACCTAAGACAATGGTAAGAATGAAATGTTATTAAAAAATGGGTGATAAGATGTAATAATAAGATCTTAATTGATTCCATATATAATGTCCCTAAATGAGTATCTTGAATTGAAATAGAAGTCCTAAGATAATAAAAATAAGGTATTTATTTGTGTGAATGATTATTTATGGTTAACACGTGTTATATTTCTTAAGATGTAAGGTTGGTCCATGCATATTTCATTTAATTATCCACAACATAACATAATTAAAATTCAGAACAAGTATCTTATACCCCTAACTGGATATGTTTTTGATCAATTATGAGGTTATCTATATTTTTTAATATTTATCTTCGATCTCGATGTCAAAAAATAAGGAATAAGAAGAAGGATATAACCAATACATCCTTCCATAAAAGATATGGTCATTATGAATTAACAGTAATATAATTTAGACTTTCTAAATATCATCCTATCATCATGGATATAATGAATATATTTTTTAGGGGTTACCTTGATCATCTTATGGTACAATTTATAGATGATATTATCATATATTCAAGGCTCAAGGAAGAACATTCAGAACAGTTGAGAATTGTGTTGAAGTCCCTGATTAATGAGATGTTTTATGATAAATTTTACATGTCTATATATTCACCTCAGGTAGTTATATTATTGTTTCATATAATCTCATTTGATGGTATACCAGTGGATCCTACAATGGTGGAAGTTATAAATAAATGTCCTAGAACAACCATGGAAACAGAATCCAGTGATTTCATTATTTGTATGGATAATTATGATAATTTTTGAGATATTTTCCAAGGTTATCTAATATACTAACCAATTTGACTTCGAATGGGGTTATGACATGGTGGACAGATGTATTTTAGGGAGTTTTAAATAACTGACGTGAATGTTGGTTATCACACATGTTCATACACTTCCCTAAAATGGAGAAGGATTTTTTTTATAGTTATGCATCAAATAAGGAATGAGGATGCTTCCTCATGAACAAAATATATGGTGTTATCTTATGAATCATAACAATTAAATGTCCATTAGAAAAATGAGCTAACACATGATTTGGAGTTGGTAGTAGTAATTTTATCATTGAAAATATAAAGGCATTATCATTATTGGGAAAGGCATGACATATAAAATGATTATAGAATTTTGAATTATATATTTACATTGAAAGATTTAAATATTCACTAGATATTATTTATATATTTGATCAATGATTGTTATTTCTAAAAAAATTAAAAACCTTGGAAGGAATATAATGTGATTGATAATATGAGATTGAAAGACCATGAATGTTTATCCATGGCTATAATTGAAATAAGTCATATATCCTGACCTGAAGTCAACCATTTAAAACACCTGAGCTCCTCGAAGTTGATAAAAAAAATTCATCTATACATAGCATGGGTTATCAATTTTTAATTGTCAACTGTTTCAGTTTCCGATATTACACACATAGCCTAAGGATACTCTCTGATTTTTTCGAGAAAAGTATTGGTGAACCCCAAAGAGAAGTGCTGGGTCAAATAAAATTCGTAGCTTCCAAATATTCCAACTACCTCTGGAGCTCTTTCAACTCAATAATATCCAGTCAGTAAGGATGAATGGATACTAATGCATCTCTTGGTACTAGCTCAATAGTGAATTCCACCTCTCTAAATGGAGGTAATCCAGAGAAGTCATTTGAAAAAGTGTCCCAAAAACGTTCAACCACTGTAGGAAAATCTACCTGACATGTTCGCTGATCATCCAGATATAAACTTTCAATATAGAATGTCATTTCTCCCAACCCACGATGCTCGGGTCCATCTCATCTCGTCTGTACATCAATTCACCCTTATGTAAAAACTCTCCACCCCTTGGTTATGTGAAACTCACCATGCGGTGATAGAAATCAAGAAGGGATAAAAAAGAAACCCACCAGTACATTCTGAGAATGACATAAAATCCCATCATATCTAAGACATTGTGGTTCTATAGATTGTGACACCCATCAATATCAAGGGGTACTCCTTGAACAGATGCACACCTATAATTATAATCCCTAATAGAGTGTATAGCATCAAAACATCAAAAGTAGTAGAAACGCAGTGCCCAAGGATTTCCACTTAGAAAAGATATATAAAACTATGCGTTGCACTATTATCAAAAAGTGCAGAAGATAAAATAGAGGTGAATAGAATAGTACCTCTAACAGTAGAATGTCTGGGATCCGGCTCATGTTGGGTCTGTTTCAATGCATATGATTAACATGCACCACGACCTTGTGACACAGCTTTGTTACCCTGAGCTGACCCATTCTACTATCGTTGAGATCCTACGGTCTAGCTACCATGGCCCAAACCAACTCCTCAGCCTTAATGGCCTAACATATTCATGTTACCTCATTGGTGAGAAGTTGATGACCCCATTCCTATACATTGAGATGGTACAGACCCTCTCTCACTAGATGCTAGTGTAAACGTCCTGCAGAACAATTTTAAATTCCCCGTCTTGTTGCAAGCTCAACATTCGACCAGTTCCATCAGGCACTGAGGTTTATTATACCAAATCCTGCTACACTGGTATCACCTCACCGGGATACCGAATGAAAGTTTCTAACTTCTCATATCCCCTCAAGAAAGCTCCATATGAAGCTTATTTTTTTCCATTTGAGAAAGTACCAGATCTTGGTGCCGAACCGCCCTGGCTCTCACCCCCATCTTCTTGTGGGTTGCACTCGGTAACCAGTTCCTAATTCAAAATATCATTGACAGAAGGAAATATGATGACATTCACCTATGATTGGATGTCAAACCTAAGACTATCCTCAAATAAACAAACATTCGATACATCATCACCCATCAAAATAGGTATGAATAGCTGAAGCATAGTAATCCGGTTAGAGTAGTCCATAATTGACAGTTTTCCCTCCTCCAGGTGCATAAAATCCTAGTCTCAGTCATCCCTCAGCATCTCGAGAAAATAATAATCATAGAAGGCTGTCGGAATGTATCCCCATTTAATATCCCAATGATGCCCCACTTGAGTGTAAACATCCCTACATCTCTTGGAAGAATCACTCATCATATAAATCATGAGCTTGACCCCCCTCTCATGAGGTGTTTGAAAGCTCAAAGATAGTCAGTACTGATTCCATCCATGATTCTGAATCCTGTGGTACCCCATACCTTAAAAAGTTAGCTAGAAGCTATTTCTGGAATATACACGTACGCTCTTCCATGTATGTGTAATCCTATAGTGCTCCCTGGAAGGTCTGCATAAACCTCACAAAACCTTCATGGAACTGTACGTCTGCACCCAAGTCTGGTATAATGGCTGGTGCCGCAGCTGGAACTACTAGAGGGTCCATCGGTAGCCCATGGCCCACCATTTCTAGTGTATTGTCATCGCCTCTCTCCTGGAGTACATTTCGTGGTCATCACTGTGGCATGACTCTAGAAAGTCTATCACACACGCCTCAGTACCTACATAACAAAAAAAGAAAATTGTTTCTCATAATTACAATAATGTAATAGATTAAGGTAAATAATAAAGTTTTTCAAAATATTAGTACATGGCATGTATTACCCCTTACATGGTGTGTCCTCCTAGGCCTTTACATGGGTGTGAATTTTGGTCTGACATGGACATGTAACTACTCATGTACACAGAGTGTTCCCCAAGAGATACAACATGTAATTGAGTTTACTTCTTTCCCAGGTACTTCTACAGAGAGATAACTACACGGTTCTGTCAGCGTAAGACTATATAGCATGTTCACCATCAACATGGCATGTACTGCTATGTTTTCATCCACCAAGGTCTTTAGTCACATAGTTGGATACACTTTCGACTTACACATGGCATTTACACCGATTACACTGTGTTTCCTGCACAAAGATCAAAAATTCATGTTCCCTTCCCACATGACAAGTAACACGGTCAAGGGTTACAGGGCAAGTACACATGGTACACGACATGTTATTCTTAAAACTTGGAACACAATCTCCACAGAATAGGAATAATAAATGGAATGTTATGCAATACAACATGCCTTGTATACTTGGTTTTTTTGGGCAAAAACTTCAGATTAGACAGAAAACCCCTGTTCTGTAGAAAACCCAACCAGTGGGATGTCAAATTCCAATCCATGAGGGCCCATACTCCCCAAAAATCAATTTTTTCAACCAAGAATATCATATCATAGTAAAATTATAGATAAAATGTCAAATCATGATCCATCAAATTCCAGTCGAAGAGGGAACATACACCTCAGGACCCAAAGGATGACATCCATTCACTCCAAAACATATCACGTACTAATACACCTATCACAATAGTATGCTTAGCTATAACATCATCTATCACAAAATCATTTGATAACTAATGCATCCTATTTGGCTTGAAATAATGCATGACATGTGATTATAATAAGTGTCTATTTGAAGAATGAGATGAAATACACTCATCTCATTAGTTTGAAACTAGAATAGAACCCAAAGTTTCATCAATAGCTATAACATAAATCAAGTGTTTCACTCTACGGTTGTTGGCGCCAAAAATGTGGCCCGAAAGGAAGGAACGAAAAAGATAGCTGGCGCACTGCCTCGCGAAGCACAGCCGCGAAGCCCCGCCGTGAAGCGTCCCAACCTTGGAGGGCCCACGAAGCTCCAGAGGCAGTAATCCTCTGCGAACCGGTTTGACGTTCGCGAGCTGCCGTGAAGCTCCAGAGGCGGTAATCCTCCGTGAACCGGTTTGACGTTCGCGAGCCGCCGCGAAGCTCCAGAGGCGGTAATCCTCCGCGAACCCGTTTGACGTTCGTGAGCCGCCGTGAAGCCCCGAAGGCGGCGCGCGAGCCCTGCTTCGCGGCGCCCCTTCCCTATAAATACTCGACTCCCCCTGAGTCCCGGAGACGAACAATCCGACCTTTCGGCTTCTCCTCTCCCGAATCGCGAAGCACGCTTTGCCCCGGGAATCATGAGCTCCGCGAGGTATTTCTACTTCGCGAGACGACTCTGATTTGTTTCGTTTTGAGCCCCTCTTCCGAGAGGGATGCCCTTCGCGAAGCTCAAGGGCGTTCGCAAAGGAAGGGGATTCCCAAGGGAACCCGGGCAGCCGCGGAGCACTTGTGCTTCGCGAAACACCCAACCCATACGAGTAATCCCTATGCTAAGGTAGGATCGCTCCACTTCGCGAAGTACATTGCTTGGCAGGACCCTGCTTCGCGAACCACTCCTTCTCCGCGAGGCAGTTCTCCGCGAACACTGTTCCACTTCGCGAAGCACTTCCTATTCCCACCTATGCCCTATGCTAAGGCCAAGGCACCCCACTTCGCAAAGCACACTCCTCTGCTTAGCGATTCCTCTCTCTGTGCGACCCTCCAGGTTTGCACGATGTGATTTCAATGTCCCATGGACAACATCTCCTGTAGCGTTGCTTCGCCTAATGCTTCTTCGCATAGGCACGCTAACGGCTATTGCTTCTTCGCATAGCCACGCTAACGTGGACCCCTCGATGGTTCCTCCCACGACCCCCCTTTACCATGGCCTTACCGGCACCTTCCCTTCCCTAAGGACCAGAGGGTACCGGTTATGTAAGCCCTAGGGGTGTGGAGTGAACCCACCTCGTCCGAGCTGCAGGACGTTAAACTGCCAAGCACCACGTCCTCAACACATGACGTTAAACTGTGGCCCAACCTCGTCTCCCTCACGAAGGGTCCCCAACTCGAACATTTTTTACACCACTCGTCTCCACGGGAATGGAACTCTTCCGCACATGGAATGAGATCCTCCTTGTTGGAGTGGTGTATGTTCGCAGGGGAAGGGTCGCCTCAGAGCGTAAGCCCCTAACCTTTGGTACGGATGATTGCACCCGTGCATCTCAGTACTTCCCCACTACCAAGGTCAGTGGAGGACGTGATAGGGAACGAGGTACCTCCCGTCGTCGGACCAAGGTCCATCTTCCCCGCGCTTAGCGGCACCTGGGCCTCCATCCTGGAGTAAGTCCCAACACCATGGGCCACCCAACGCGTAAGCCCCTCTTCGTTTCTCACGGACGCACCCTTCGCGACGTGATCGTCAGGTCCGTGCAACCTCTTGTTTCTCACACCGAGCATGACTCATGTGGGCTTAGAGTGAGCACCGGCCCTGACAAATCCATCCGAACTATGAGGTCTTTGATCCATGTCAAGGCATGGTACGTAGGAAGCCTCCTTGAGGTTCAATCCCACCCGTCATTCATCCACGTCAGGGTTCACTATCGTCCCACATGACATTAAACTGTATTCCCCGAACTACGAGGACTTTGATATGTGTCAAGGCATGGTACGTAGGAAACCTCCACGAGGTTCAAGCCCACCAATAGTGGACCAAGGTCTACTTTCACGTCGGTTTACCGGTGAAACCCAAGTGAACTACGAGGACTTTGATCCATTTCAAGGCATGGTACGTAGGAAGCCTCCACGAGGTTCAAGACCACCCGTCATTTCACGTCGGGTCTCACCCCCCGTCCAGCACGACGTTAAACTGCACTCCGGTCCAGTGGTAAGCCATTGCGACCCATCCATCCCAACGAACTACGGGGACTTTGATCCGTGTCAAGGCATGGTACGTAAGAAGCCTCCATGAGGTTCAATCCCACCAATAGTTGACCAAGGTCTACTTTCACGTCGGTTAACCGACACACCCACCTGTCGTCTCTTCACGTCGGGTCCCATCTTCGTCCAGCATGACGTTAAACTACCTTCCCTTTTAAACAACGAGGTCTTTGATCCATGTCAAGGCATGGTACGTAGGAAGCCTCCACGAGGTTCAAGCCCACCAATAGTGGACCCAGGTCTACTTTCACGTCGGTTCACCGACACACCCACCCATCGTCTCTTCACGCCGGGTCCCATCTTCGTCCGGCATGACGTTAAACTACCTTCCATTTTGAACTACGAGGTCTTTGATCCATGTCAAGGCATGGTAAGTAGGAAACCTCCACGAGGTTCAAGCCCACTGACAAGCTCACCCGTCGCTCATTCACGTCGGGTCCCATTCCAGTCCAGCGGTAAGCCGTTGAGACCACCTGAACTACGGGGACTTTTATCCGTGTTAAGGCATGGTACGTAGGAAGCCTCCACGAGGTTCAAGCCCACCCATAACCCAATTCACGTTGTGTTCTACCACGTCCAGCATGACGTTAAACTACACTTTGGTCCGGTGGTAAGCCATTGCGACCCAACCATTTGAACTACGAGGACTTTGATCCATGTCAAGGCATGGTACGTAGGAATCCTCCCAAAGG
The DNA here is from genome assembly GCA_963277665.1 of Viscum album. Taxonomy (NCBI): domain Eukaryota; kingdom Viridiplantae; phylum Streptophyta; class Magnoliopsida; order Santalales; family Viscaceae; genus Viscum; species Viscum album. Next base: position 304,999,369 of record OY728144.1, read on the forward strand.
TTCAAGCCCAACTCCCCTCAGACCAAGGTCCATCTTCATGTCAGTACGCTGACGATGCCCATCGGACCAAGGTCCAGCTTCACATCGGTTTACCGGCACCATCCCGAACTACGCGGACTTTGATTCCCTGCCACGGGGATACATAGGAAGCCTCGTCAAGGCTCAAGCCCAACTTCACTATCACCCCCCCTGCGATGGTCCCATTTCACTCTCATCCGTCTCCGCTAGACGTTAAGCTCGCGGCATACCCTGTGTTGAACACGGGAAGCTGAGGAAAACCTCAGATACATGTCTATGACATGTGATTCCCCACGCTCGATGTGGGATGCCTCGGGCTTCCACGCCCTCGAGAAGCCTTGTGGTCAAGGATAACAGACAGACATGCCAGGTACCCCAACATCCAGACACGCTACTGATGCCTCAACGTGACTACTCCCCTGATCGAAGGTTGCTGCCCTGACTGGACCCTTTGGAATGTCCCGACAGAAGCAGTGTAATTAACCGGCGTCCATGGAAACATGGCACTGGGAAGAGATTCACGAACTACGTATTAAATCTATGAGGGAGACCCGGACTAGGTGATGAGTTATGAGGAGGAATCCACGGAAGGAAGAACGGACATCCCATCATCCCGTTTCGATCAAGGAGCAGACGTACCTGAACAAGGAACGAATGCCGCCCGCCTTTGGAAAGCGGGAAGGCGGGGCAACAAAGCCGCGCGTCCCCCCCCTGACGGACGGATGTGCGCGCGCCCCGGCGAAAGCGTCAGAAACAGAAATGGTGAACCCGACGTGAATCTCTTCTCCTCAGCATGGAGATTAGTAGCGTTCGAGACACCAGTACATTGACGTGTCACCGGATTCAGATATCTGTTGCCTGGTCCCGCCAAGCAAATGGCGGACCTGTCATGAAACTCACCGGCAGTCGGGGTAGTAGAACGTGGGGCACTCCGCTCTGCAGCGTGTTGGTGTGGATCCTTCTCACAGAAATGGAGGATGGAAGAACGATGGGGAACTGGCTGTCAATCCTTTTCCTCTCAGCACTGATGAGTTGATCACTTCGCTTGCCAGGAACCAGGTTGCTATTTCAGAGATGCGGTCACCATCCGCTCCTCGCCCGCGCAGGGGCAGGGGAAACACCACGACGGCCACTCCACATGGCGCCACCACCGCCACGATGGCTACCACATCACGGAATACGGGACGTCCACGTCCCCTTTCCCCATCATAGGTCATCCAACGAAGGGTGATCAACAGCCTCGTGCGCAGGTACGAGGTGGAAGGGGTCATCCCGACCAAGGATATGGCCCGCTTGGACCTGGAGGCCTCCAGGCCCCGCCGTCAACGCCACACTAATAGGCCGCGCAGGGAGCCCCTGCTCCCCACCCAGACATTCAACTGTTTCGGGAGCCTATCTCCGGAACGCCTGGACGACTCTTCGCCTTACGCTGAAGAGGCAGGCGCTGTCCGGCTCAGTCCGCTCAGGGCCCCGACCCAGGGCCCCCAGGCGAGAGCTCTCGTCCGGCCACGTCAGCGCCGTCGTCCGGCCCCGCAAGAAGAGCAGGCAGACTACGTCCCTGCACCACCTACACCGGCCCGCCTGACCCGACGTCAACGCCAGGCCCGGGCTGAAGACGCTCGCCTAGCCGCGTCCACGTCGACAGCTACAGTGGCCCGAGCCACCTCTGATGTACATTATGAAGCCCCCGTGTACATTGAGCAGGGGCACCCCTTCGCCCAACCAGGATCGAGACCCCAACCGCCCCACGGACAGGCTGGGTTGACTCTCTGGGTTGCAGGCCCAAGTAGTGATCGCCGCGAGCTAACCCGCGGTGATGCCACCACGTACGGAGGTCCTCCCCGTACCACTACTCCACAGAGTGTGGGCCTTCCCCGCTCTGAGGTTCGTCATGGAGGCATGCCTCGTGCTTCCCCCATCCTGCAGGAAGACCTGCCCCGTGGCAGTGATGCTCAGCGCAGAAACAATTCCCGCACCCGCTGTACAGGGTATGGAGTCCATCCTTCTGAAGGCACCATCCATCCGGTCCTTCTTCAACGTGGGGGTCCCCCCTACGTCCTCTCTGCGACTGGCGAAGGTCCTCCTCGCCCCAGCAACTCAAGGAGCGAAGGTTAGCCTCGCTCCACTCGCATCGACCATGGAGGCCTTCCCCATGCTCCTGCCAGTTCCAACAGAGGCCCCGCCCACATGGGTACTGTTCATGGAGGACCTCCCCATGTACCCTTCGACATTTTCCCTGGTGCCCCTCGCACCCCGGCTGTCTCGAGTGGGGGCCCTCTCCGCCACGACGCCAGCGCCGCCCCAAGGATGCCTGATAGGGGTCAACCCTGTCCCGAAGAGCCACCCAGGGGAAGAAGAGCGGGTCATCGCTACCACAAGAAGAATCCTGGGAAGGCCCAGGCGGAGATCAAACCCGCCCACTTCTCCGATTCGGAAGCGGAATGCGATTCAGCGATGGAACCTTCTCCCAGCTCCTCTGTATCAAGGACTGGGGCAGGAACCAGACGCGTCAGCCTCATTCTCCCAGAATTTGAGGTCTACCGGATTCCCGTCTCTCTCCGCAGGTACATCCAGGAGGAAGAGATTCTGAGAACTTCGCAGGTTTCGACCGCGCGGTCACCGCCATCGTCACCCGAAGCGCCCTCTACCTCTACTCGGGATCACGAGGAGCTGTTTTGGGGGTCAACAGTGGTAGAGCCACGACATGACCGGACACCGGTAACGACGATTCCCGTTCTCGAAGCAGTGGCTGTTAGCCCGTCCTATCGTGACATTGTGGTCAGGTCACCTCGCTCTTCAGAGGAAGGCCCAGAATTCAGTGGCCAGTCTGGTCGCTCGCCGTATTCTCCACCGCCGAGTTTGCTATCCCAAAGGTCTGCCTCGGTACCGCTACCGGTCCCTCAGCCACCCCCGGTTGATGAGTGGGGTAATGTAGGGCCGAACCCCGAGGACGAACCCAGGAGCTTCTGGAGTATTCTTGCAGCGGACTACTTCCCAGAGAAGTTCTGGCCCACGGCGGCGCTGAATTTCTGCGTACCCGAGTCGCTTACCCCTGAAGAAGTGGGATGCTTTTGTCGAACCCTGTGGGCGACGCACTTCCGCCTCCGCTGTGAACGGGTAGTGTACCCCAGGAGTCGAGAGCACTTCGAGGAGATTGGCAAACAGTGACGCCTGGTTGATGCAGCGGCGCTCCTTGTGGCCCAGCACCGCGAGTCGCCTGGTCACCAGAGTTCCATCCAACGAAAATGAGTTCAGAGTTTCAAGGCACTCCGAAAAATCGTCAGGGAAGCCACCCCCAATGTGCAAGTCCGTGGCTGTGGACACTATGATGCCCTTCTGTTCGATCATATTCGACGACAACCCGATTCGCTATGCGACATCGAGGACATGCCATCGAGAGGAATCGCGGTCCACATGGCTGACATTGTGGACAGGGAAGACGAACTGGAACTCCTTGATGGAGACTTCCCCCCAGAGGGTGCACCGCCACTACTTGACCCATCAGGGAGAGTCACCTGTCAGCATAGGAACCTGCTAGGCCTGCCCGTACCCACCGAGTCGCTGGTACTCAGTCGAAACACCGGCAAAGGTAAAGAGAACGTCGGAACCGTCAAGCCCTCCGACCCGTCCGTCTCTGTGCAGAAAACAGACGAGGACCCTGAGAAGGCCGCGTTACGCCAGCAGCTTGCTGAGCAGAAGAGGCTGGTTGACGAACTATTGGCTGAGCGCGCCGTAGAGCGGCGACCCGACTATGGTAATCCCAGGCCGGGGCCGCAGGGGCAGGAACAATTTCCCCCCGGTGAGATGCCTCCGGGCAACCCTGATCATGCTACTGCCGCGGACAGGGCGGAAGCCGGAACGTACGGCAAGAGGGCGCGATACCTCTCGCCAAACCCCCCTGAGCGACGGGGCAATCTGAAGAATCCAACTCGGGTTCCCCCAGTCGCCCAGCAGGTCGTCCAGCCAGTTGACCCGCGAGCGGCCAAAGCCGTCTACCGTGTTGAAGAACCTTGCAATGCGCTTGTGGTTAGGGATCCCCGTCAAGATAGGGACCCCCACCCGGAGGACCTTATTGCGGCACTCACAGCCCGCCTCGAGGCGTTGGAAACACGGCAGGTGGCGGTCCCACCGGATGGCAAGCCTTATCCCGCGTGGGTGGATGATATGCACGCGCCTCCGGGTTTTGGGAACCCCACTTTCTCGCCGTTTAACGGGACAGGGGACCCACCCCAGCACTTGGCTCATTTCTCTTTCAGGTGTGGCCCCATGCTGGGGACCCCGGCTCAGCAAGAAGCCGCTACGCTCCGATGTTTTGTACAGACATTGGAAGGTCTGGCATTCGTCTGGTACAGCCAGCTCCCTATCGGATCAGTGACCGGTTGGGAGGATCTTCGTCGGCAGTTCTTATACCAGTTCAGCTCCACCACGCGAAAGACCAGCATTGCAGACCTCTTCAAGTGCAAACAGAGGCCTGATTAGCGGGTTGCAGACTTCATCGCCCGGTGGAAAGGACTTACGTATTCCCTCGATATGCCACTGACTCAGGAGAAATTACTGACGATGTGTGTGGGGAACGTCAAGACAGAGCTGGTACCCTCCTTGATTACCCAGAACTACCCTGGAGGGTTCATAGATTTCTCGGATAAGGCCCAGCGCCTCGAGGAGGCCCTGCAACAGGCTAGTCAGGCACGTTTGCTGCCCCCTATGATCCCAGCCAGGAGGGCCGCCAGGGCTGAACCCGCCGTCGTGGCTCAAATAGAAGCCCCGAGGCAGCTGGAATTGCTACCGGCGGCACCACCCCCGCAACCCCGCAGAGGTCCTCCACCTCAAGCGCAGGCTCCTGCCCAGCAGCGACCGCCTCAGAACCGACAGGTTCCCCCGCGCAATGCGCCACCGCCACCTAGGCGAGACAACCAGGCGCCGCCTCCTCGGCAGGCCCCTCCGGTCCCTCGACAGAACCAGGCCCCCAGGGCTCCTTACCCGGAAAGAATGTACCATACCTATTCGTTCAACGAAAATCAGGTCCCTGGCTACTTCCGAAGTTCTCTAGAGCAAGGGATTGTGTGTCTGCCTGAGTGCAGGAGGCTGGCAGAGGCGCATCTCACCGATCACCCCAACTACTGCCCTTATCATCGAATCCTAGGGCACACCCTCAAGCGATTCTATGTGTTTAAAGACTGGCTTTAGGACCAGGTCAACAACAACATAGTCAAGTTGGGCCCAGCGCCAGCGCAAGTGGCAGGCGTTTTTGCGGGATCAGAAATCGGCAGCGACAGTGAAGGTGAGTGGCAGCAGGTCCCTAGCCGTGGGTCCCAGAAATACGACAACTGGATGGCTCGAAAAACCGTCGTCCGTGCCCAGGGTATCATCCAGGCACGCCTAAAGCAGTCGGAACCTTCAGAAGAAGTAGCCGGTGCCTCAGCATCGTCTTCACAGTCGACCTCTGCCCAAAAGGGCAAGCAGCGGCGACGCAAGAAGAAGCAACGTGCACCGCCAGTGCCGTCGTCATCCCGCACTCTCGGAGACTTTATGCCTCCCAAAATGGGCATTCCTCCCAGAATCCGCACAACGGTGGATGACTCTTCGAGCGACAGTCAAGGGTATTCTTCGGTTAACACCGTGGAGCTGGTAAAGCCCTATATGACCCCCGACGAGGGGGAACCCCAGGCAGACCTCCCCAACGTTTCCAGCCGACGTCAGCGTCTGCGGAATCGAAATCGCGCCGGTCATCGAGGTACGTCAGCGGGCACTTGTGACCAAGCCGTGCACGCTACCGAGACCAGGCAGCAGGCTCAGCGCAGATCTCAGCACGCGCAGACCCATCCATCACCCTCGGCTCTACCTCCACCGCTGTTCGTGCTGCTGGATCGGGGGGAGTCGCCTCGTTCGTATCACAGCCAGTCTTGCCCGGCGACAGGCCAACCTCTGATGTCCGATCCTAGCCTGGCGACTACTCTTCAGGCTTCTACTGGTAGGAAGCAAGATGTACCCAGTACTAGTTACTCGCCAGTTCAGCCAGCCGGACCCGCTGTGCATCCAAATGCCGAACGACCTCCTGTAAGCAGAGGTTCGCGTTTGGCACGAAAGTACGATGTTCTGAAGCATCTGGCCGGCATCCCGGTGAGGCTTTCTATCCTCGAGGCCCTTCGCCTGTCATCGGAAATGCGTGAGGCACTTGCCGAGGCCCTAAGGATCCCCCTCCAGTTCGAGACGGAAGTGGCAGCTGCGGAAGCCTTCCATACCGAGACGATTGAAAACGCCGAATACCAGGCGGTCATCTCATTCTCCGGTGAAGATGAAGACCCTCCTATACAGGGGCACATTCACCCACTGTATATCACTGAACACTTCAATGGTGTGGAAGTCTGCCGATGCCTCGTTGATACGGGTTCTGGAATCAACCTAATTCCGACCCGGACGCTGCGAAAGCTGGGTCTGTCCGAAGGTGATTTAACTCCCTCTGACCTCAGGATCCAGGGGTACGATAGGACAGAGAAACCCCAGTCGGCAAGATCCGCCTGAAGACCCAGTTCGGTGGCTTAATTGCCAGCACCGAGTTCATGGTTGTTTCTCAGGACACCGCCTACAACGCATTGATGGGTAGGCCATGGCTCCATCTGTATGCAGCGGTCCCCTCGTCGTATCACCAGTGCCTTAAGTTCTCTCTCAACGGTCGAGTAGGCGTGCTCCAAGGAGACGCGTCCCCTTTCGCTTCTTGTGAGGCCCGCTATCTGGATGCGGGTTATTACAAAAGCAAGGACAAGCAAATCCTGATAAGCGAGGATGAGCCCGCCCCGATCGCAAGTGATACCTGGGCAAGCATGGACGACGCCTACATCCTCCCGATCCACCGGTTGGAGGCCACGACCCCCGACATGGGACAATGTTTTGTTGTTTCGGGTACGCAGGGAAGGAATGTTCCCGTGTCCAAGCGACGACGGAAAATCACCTCGTACTCCTACATCAACCAGGCTCGGGTCATCCCGGAACCTCCTACCCCTGTACGGTACCGGGACGTCAAGCTGATGACAACGGCGGTGCGCCATACGTGTCTATTTCGCCGGGCTGGAATTAACCGACTCAGGCCGACACGTCACCACTTCTTTGATATCATCAAGCGTGGCCCCTTAGGCCGAAGGCCAGATGGGATCAGATCAAATGCATTAATTGCTATGGTCTCAACGACAAGTGAGTCTCCTGATTTGATGACCGCTGCTGCCCAAGCCGGCACCCGTTGCCCATCGGGTTTTGAGAGCCCAGAAGCATCTTCTGTCGCAAGAAGTCCCCCCATGGCTGGGGAGGAAGACTTGGAGGATTCGCCCCCAGCCTTTGAAGAAGGCGTCTCTACCACGGTTGATGAACTGGTACAGGTGAACCTTGGTAGCGAGGCAGATCCAAGACCCACATTGATCAGTGCGGCCATGTCCCACGAGGAGCGGCAGCAGTATGTAGACTTCCTCAAACAGCACCGCGATGTGTTTTCCTGGAGTTACGATGAGATGCCAGGGCTGGATCCCCAAGTGGTCGTCCACCGTCTGGGCCTCCCAGCAAAACATCGTGGGTTCTAGCAGCCTCCCAGGAAAATGCACCCTTCTCATGGTGCTATGGTTGAGGCCGAAGTTGATAGGCTTATCAACGCCAACATCATTAAGGAGGTCCAGTACCTCAAATGGCTCGCCAACATTGTTCCGGTCAGGAAGAAGAATGGGCAGATCAGAGTCTGCATCGACTTCCGCGATCTCAATCGCCACTGCCCAAAGGATGACTTCCCACTCCCAGTGACGGAGCTGTTGATTGACGCCACGGCCGGGTTCCAAGCCCTCTCTTTCATGGATGGGTATTCCGGGTATAACCAGATCTGGATGGCCCCCAAAGACGAGGAGTCCACTGCCTTCAAGGCTCCCCAGGGTACCTTTTTCTTTCGGGTAATGCCATTCGGTTTGAAAAATGCAGGTGCCACTTATCAGAGGGCCATGCATCGCATATTCAAACCGATCCTCGGGACATTGGTGGAATGCTACATGGATGACCTTGTAGTCAAATCACGCCAGCGCCAGGACCATCTCAAAGACCTTGAGAAAGTGTTCGGTTTCCTCTGTTCCCGTCACCTGAAGATGAACCCGCTGAAGTGTGCCTTCGGAGTCACCTCCGGGAAGTTTCTGGGCTTCGTTGTCAGATACCGAGGTATCGAGATCGACCCGGAGAAGATCAAGGCCATCAGCCAAATGCCTCCCCCGAACAACATTCGGGAGCTTCGAGGCCTGCAAGGCCACTTAGCCTATATACGCCGATTCATTGAGAATTTGGTTGGCAAGTGTAAGCCCTTTTCCCGACTCATGAAGAAAGACGCTGCCTACGAATGGGATGAGGAGTGTCGGGCCGCCTTCGAGGAAATCAAGCAGTATCTGCTCCAACCTCCGGTCTTGATGCCACCCGTCTCCGGAAAGCCGCTGGTCCTTTATGTGACCGCCCTGGAGAGATCCCTCGGTGCGCTGCTCGCCTAGAAGAATAACGAGGGTACTGAGAACAGTATCTACTATATCAGCCGCATGCTTCTCGATACGGAGGTTAGATACTCCCCTATCGAAAAGAACAACCTTGCGCTCGTCTTCGCTGTGCAGAAGTTGCGGCACTACCTGCAACACCACGAGGTACAATTGATCTCTCAGGTAGATCCGCTGAAGTACATCCTGAACCGCCCCATGCTGACTGGCCGACTAGCACGGTGGGCGGTGATTCTCCAGCAATTTGATATCAGGTTCGTGCCTCAGAAGGCAGTTAAGGGACAAGCGTTGGCAGACTTTTTAGCTGCCCATCCAACCTCTGTGGATCAATCCCTGGACCTGGATTTCCCCGACGAGACGATCCTCTCAGTCGATCATGCTTCCCCATGTTGGCAAATGCATTTCGACGGCGCCTCCCGGAGCCCCACCGGTAGAAGGCTCAACGACCCCAAGCTCAACAGAGTGGGTCTGGGCATTGTTTTCATTACCCCGGCGCAAGCCGTCCTGCCGTACTCGTTCCTGTTGTCAAAGGTTGTACAAACAATGAGTCAGAGTACCAGGCTCTCATTACCGGCCTCGAGTTGGCCCTTGAGATCCATGTTCCCCATCTACATGTGATGGGAGATTCCGAGCTGGTGATCAAACAGGTTAATGGCGACTACGTCGTCAGGAAGCCAGAGCTTGCACCGTTACAGGAGTACACCCTCCTCCTAATGGCACAGTTCTCTCCCCGGCCAGAGGTTACCCATGTCCCAAGATCACAGAACGGACAAGCGGACGCCCTGACTGGCTTAGCCGCGTCGCTCGCAGAACCCGAGCAAGATGATTTGGTCATACACGTGTCCCACCGAAGAGTCATTGCTCCCGTCACCCAAGAGGACCGTGATAGCCTGCGGGTAAGTTATCTCACCGCCGGACCCTCCATATCGGGAGTCCCGGGTTCGTCAGACGCAGTGGTTGAAACCACCCCCGACTGGAGAGCACCTTTTGTCGAGTACCTCCAAAATGGTCAGCTCCCGGACGACCGGGCCGAACGCGAGTGAATCCGACGCCGCGCACTGCAATTTACCCTCCAGAGCGGCCCCAGTCTTGAGCAGATCCTCTATAAGAGGAGTTTCGATGGTGTCCTCCTCCGTAGCATCCAAGGAGTAGAGATACCTCAAGTTATGCAAGAGGTTCACGCCGGTTCCTGTGGCGCCCATCAAGCTGGGCCGAAGCTGTCCCAGCAAATCCGGAGGTTAGGGTACTTCTGGCCCTCCATGATCCACGATTGTATTGGATACGCCAAGAGATGCCACGCGTGCCAAGTACACGCCAACTTCTTGCATCGGCCGCCAGAACCCCTCCACCCCACCAAGTACTCTTGGCCATTTGCGGTATGGGGACTTGATGTAGTGGGACCGTATCCGCCGGCAACAGCCCGCCAGTGTAGGTTCATCCTGACTGCTACAGATTTCTTCTCCAAGTGGGCAGAAGCAGTTCCGCTCAAAGAGGTCAAGGCCCGTTCCATCGTTGACTTTGTGAGCTCCAACATTATCCACCGGTTTGGAGTCCCTCACGCTGTCCTCACCAACAACGGCACCAACTTTCGGGCAGCTGAATTGAAGAAATTGTATGCTAAGTACGACATCCGGTCGAACCATACCTCCCGCTACCACGCGTAGGCGAATGGGTAGATTGAGGCATTCAACAAGACCCTCTCTAACATTTTGCAGATGATGGGTGGTCAGATCAAGAAGAGTTGGCTGGACAAGCTCCCCAACGCCCTCTGGGCTTACCGGACGACGACTCGCAACTCTACCCAGGTGACCCCATATTCCCTAGTGTATGGAGCTAAGGTCATCCTACCCATTGAGATCCAGCTGCCGTCGCTACGCACTGCAGTTTATGATCACCAGACATCAGATGAGGTAGCCGAGATCCGTCTAGCTGAATTAGAGGCACTGGACGAGAACCGGCTTCGTGCCCTGAACAATCTGGAAAGGCATCATGACAAGATAGCGAGAGCCTTTGACAAGAAGGTTCGTCTCCGCTCTTTTCTGCAGGGTGACCTGGTTTTGGCCCTTCGAGCACCAATGATTCCCGGTTGGAAACCACCCATGTTAGAACCCAAATGGGAAGGGCCTTATATCATCCATAAGGTTTACCCCAACGGAGTATACTCCTTGGTGACCACAGATAGAGAGCGTGTAACTCGTCCCACCAATGCCAAATTTCTCAAGCGATACTTTGCCTAGGGCAAAAAAGTGGTCCTGCATGACCCTAAACTGCGAGAGGGTCCTGCACGACCCTAAACTGCGACTTGGTCCCGCATGACCTTAAACTGCCTCTCCGTCCTCACTGCAAGACGTTAAACTGCAAGCCAGTCAGTTCTTCATGACCGAGGCTCAGCCTCAGCCCCCTCGGCCTCCTTAGGCCCCTGGCCCCGTCTCCACCGGGGTCTGGCCCCAGGCCCCCTCGTTTCTCTCCGACTTACCCTCTTACTGGATCGTGCGGTACGGTGTAGGACTACGTCCTCACGTTGGGATCATGTACCATACTGTACACATCCCCGAATGAGATGCCCCTCGCCCCGCATGACGTTAAACTGCATGTCAAGAACTACGTACGGCTTGATTCCCATCTTCATGGGATACGTAGGAACGCTCGGACGCCTCGTCTTGAGCCCAGCCCCGAGCTTTTCTCTTCCGCTATTCCCCCTGGGGATAGTCTCCTTGGAGGATCTTTGTGTAGCAGGGAGTAGGCATTCTTGGCCCCGCTCATGCAACCCCACTCGCGTGAAGATTGTAAAGGTCGTACCATGCACCCACTCCTGTTCTTCTACCCTCCCACATCCTCACCGCATGACGCTAAACTGCATGGCCTTCAAGAACTATGTATGGCTTGATTCTCATCCTTATGAGATATGTAGGAATGCCCGGACATTTCGTCCGTTGGCCCAGCCCAAAAGCCAAAATCTTCCCCTCGGGTCAAGACATGGCAGGGTGCACACTTTTTCCCCGACCCACGTCGAGCAAGCCTCGACCCGGCTGCACATTCCCCCTGGAGGTGTTTGCCCCTTTCATGGATGAGCGCAACTGAGCTTCACCCGCTCCTTGACTGGGATTCTGTCCCAAGGTGACAAACTTCCCCCAGGTGGTGCTAGCGATTCGGGCCACGGCCCAGGATTCTTCATAAGGGTGTACGGTGTGATGTAGGACTGCGTCCTCATTCACGTCGGGATCATGTACCGTGTCGTGCAACTCCCTTCACGAGGCCCAGCCTCAGGCCCCTTGGCCTCCTCGGGTCCCCGACCCCCGTCCTCAGGTAAGACGTTAAACTACAAACCAGTCAGGCCTTCATGACCGAGGCTCAGCCCCAGGCCCCTTGGCCTTTCCGGGCCGCGGCCCAGGACCTATCTTATAGGATTGTATGGTGTGACGAAGTACTACGTCCTCATTCACGACGGCTTCTTTACCATGCCATACACCTCCCTTGTTTAGGGGTATATTACCCCCCTCCTCGTCCAGTATGACGTTAAACTGCATTTCAAGAACTACGTGTGGCTTGATTCCCATCCTAATGGGATACGTAGGACCACCTGGATGTCCAAGATCCGGGTCCAGCCCCATATCTTGGGAATCCCCATCCCATCTTGGCCCCTTGGCCTATCCTTCCTCCATGAGGGGACCATATGGTGTGGTGTGAGATCATGTCCTCATTCACGACGATCACGTAATGACTACGCCATGCTCCCCCCCTACTGAGCTGTTTCATCGATCCTTTTTCTTCGGCGGTTCACCAATGTTCTTAAGAGTACTCTGGTTTATTACCTGGAATTCCAAGCTTTACTCGGACACGTCCGCACCCGCTTTCCAGGCTTTGCGTATCCCTGCATCAGGGCTTTCATCATCTTTCACACCCAGAGGGACCCCCATGAACGGCCTGGATACTACACCCAAGGGCGCTCCTACCGATATGGGCCAACGCCCCCCAGGGTTTCAGACAACAAATAGATAAAATCCCGCGTTGCGAATATGGTCAGCGGTCGATGCTCGTTTGTTGTTCCCACCTCAGGCTAACGCGATACAGACGCTGTATTTCCGTCATGGATAACAGTTTTCCTCTGTCGCCACGCCAACCCATTAAGCCCAAATGCCGGGTACACAATTCACACCCTTCATCACTTCATCATGTCCAAGTAGAGTCTCGGGACTCTTGGTACTTTTTCCCCGTGCACGTCTGCGCGTTCGAGGAACAAGCTACATCAAAGGTGTCCTTCGAAACTCTCTGCTGACTCCCCTTTGATGGACGCCCTAAGTATTGCAATGAGGATACCCCCTTGTTTCCCACACCGAGTTTAGCGATTGGGTTAACATCTGTGCTTACTCGGGAGTTGTCACCATCCACGGTCCGAGCTCTAAGACCATAAACTAAGACTCTCATCTGGAACTACGTTCAAGACCCCTTGTCTTCGGACCCAGCCTGAGTTCAGAAAATTTACCTCTCTAATCCTGCCTTCAGGACCCTGATCACAGGGCTGCGTGGCGCAGTGTAGGACTACGTCCTCATTCACGTCGGGTTTGCAACAACTGCACCACGCACGCCCCCATTCTGAGGTTCAGTCCTCCTGTTCCCTATCCTTCATGACGTTAAAAGGCACCCTTCAGAACTACGTATGGCTTGATTCCCATCCTAATGGGATACGTAGGACCACCTAGATGTCCAAAGTTCGGGTCCAGCCCCATTTCCCGGTCACCCTCAATGTTGAGTCCCTTGACTCCTTTCAGTGGTTCACCCATGTATTAAGAGCACTCTAGTCTAGGACCAAGAGTGTCTGATTCAACTTGATCAAGTTCCTTCCACTTGTCAAGCTTCGTGTTCCCCTCTATTCGGGCTTTCATCATCTTTCACACCCGGAGGGACTCCCAAGAACGGCCTGGATACTACGCCCAAGGGCTCTCCTACCGATACGGGCCAACGCCCTCCAGGGTTTCGGACAACAAATCGATAAAATCTCGCGTTGCGAATATGGTCAGCGGTCGATGCTCGTTTTGTTAGTCCTCATTTCAGGCTAACGCGACAGGATGCTGTGTTGCGAACATTGTCAGCAGTAATCCTCTGTCGTCACGCCAGCTCCTTCAGTCCTTGAATGTTGGTTGCATGATTCACACATTTCCACCCCATCATGTCCAGGTGGAATATCGACACTTTTGGCACTATCCCTCAGTGCACCTTTGCATGTTAGGTGGACAAAGCTGCAATCTGGCGCCCTATGGGGCTCCCATGGTCCGAGCTCTAAGACCATAAACTAAGATCCATAAGGGACTGCGTTCAACCTGATTCCCATCCTCATGGGACACGTAGGACTGCCCAGACGCCCTGTCTCTGGGTACAACCCATTCAGGAAGCCAGTATCTCTCCCTGTTTCACCTCTGTGTAGGCCCCTCGGCCTAAGGTTTCCCTCTCCAGATGGCGTACAATCTGATGTGGGATCATGTCTCCGTCAATTTTGTTTTATAACACTGCGCACATTTCTCGCCTAGCATCATCTCTGCTACGTCCGCGCAGCTTGACGATAAAATGCATGCTTGGTCCTATCATACGACCCTAAACTGTGACATTATCGTCCTGGCCGCACGACGAAAAACGGCACCGCATTGTGGTGACCTCGCTGTAGAGGACATCACGCTGGGTATTGGTCACATGCCATGCCATTTGTCAACACCCATCACAGCTTGATTCTTGTGGCGACATCACGACCTACTGTTCTAGGCCTGTCGCTTCACAAAAAAAAAACCATTCACCTTATAGAACAAACAAGATACATAAAATTCCACTTCTTTAGTGCAAGGGCTATGCCCACACTTCCCTTTTCCTCTGGCACTGGTACCTTACCGTGCCACCTTCTAGAACTACGTATGGCTTGTTATCATCCTTATGAGATATGTAGGAGCGCCCGGGTACTTCCCCGCGGGCCCAGCCTAACCCTTGTGTTCGGTCCTTTGACTCGAGCATTTCCCCAGAGAACGCATGGTAAGCAGGACTATGTCCTTATTCACGTCAGGTTTTGATGCCATGCGTCCCCTGATCCCCTTTTCCCATCCATGGTCCGAATTCTATGACCCTAAACTAAGATCACCCCAAGGGAAAGGAATCTGCTCCCTCTCTCTAATACGTTTCGTTGTCGTATTCAGATGTGTTTTGACAAAAAGACCGAAGCATGGGATTTTCACAGGGACATTCCCCTCATCTCATGACAAAGCTTCGTGAGCCCGCTATTTGGATCCTCATCCTCTTCCACATCCAAAAGGACCCTCAGACGACGTGGATGCTAAGCTTAAGGGCTCTCCATGAATGCTGGACCTAAGGGCCCTTCAATCGTTTCGGGCCAACGTCCCTACGGATATTTGACAACATTTGCGACATGGTCCCGTGTTTCGAACATGGTCAACGGTTGACCCTCATTTGTTTGTCCCCATTTTAGGCTAACGCGATAGGATGCTGTGTTGCGAATATGGTCAGCAGTAATCCTCTATCGCCACGCCGCCATCATCGTGATCCGAATCTCGAGCGTCATGATTCACATATTTCCACTCCCTCATGTTCAAGTGGAACTCCATCATACTCGGCTCTTTCTCTTCGCGCATCTAGGTGTGCGGAATGATCGTGTTAGTGTCATCGGGCCGGTAGTCCCCGAGCATCCCTTTGCCCTAACCTGCCCCTCTCTGCGTCGGGAAATTCCCACCAATACTGCTTGTTTCCCACACCGAGCACGACTCACGTGGGATTAGTAGTTTTGGCTGGATGTGTACCAACACGGTCAGGCTGCTCCTCGTCCAGTACGACGATAAACTGCGCTTCCAGAACTATGTGCGGCTTGATTCCCATCATCACGTGGGATACGTAGAGATACCCAGGCATTTCACCTAGGGTTCAGCCTCTGGAATCACGAAATCTTGTTCCTCTCCATTTCCAGCCCTCGCCAGAGGCCCTGTCTGGAAGAAAGAATGATCCGTGATCGGGCCGATGCACCCATCTGGCGTACTCCTACCACGGTGGTGCAACTACCAAGGTGTTGGATTCTGTTTGAACAAACCACTACTCCATGTTCCACGCTTTGCGTGTCCCTTATTCGGACCCTCGTCCTCTTTCATGTCTGAAGGAACCCCCTAACGGCCTGGTCTTATGCCGCATCGGCTCACCTACCGTCCTGGGCCAACGTTCCGGAAGACTGGTCATGTCTGGAAGGACCCCCTAACAGTATGGATGTCTGACCTATGGTCCACCAACTGTCCTGGGCCAACGTCCTGAAAGATTGATCGACAACAAATTTATAAAATCCCGCGTTGCGAATATGGTCAGTGGTCGATGCTCATTTGTTGTCCCCATTTCAGGCTAACGCAGTAAGGATACCGTTTGTCCGCCACGGTTAGCGGTTGTCCTTTATTGTCACGCCATCCCCACAGTGTTCCGAATTTGGGCATCGTGATTCACACTTCCCATTCTCATCTGTTTGAACCGATTTCAGCGCCCCTGGTGTTGCCCCGTTCGTGCATAAGAGCGCGTTGGAGAAACGGTAATTTGGCTATCCTGGAAGTTCCTCCTCCGAGCAAGCCTTCCCCATCATTTGGGAATCTGGACTGGTTTGAGGGAGTTTTCGCCAAACGTCCCGCATAAATTGTAGGGATGTAACAAGGCAATTCAACAGTGGAAATCGTGCGTGCCACGGAACTCAAAACAAAGGAGAAAGAAAGACTTGAAGCACAAAAGTGTTAATAAAAGTTTCTTTCGGGTTCGCTACAATACTCGGGGGTTGACTTCCCCCATGGACGGGTTGACTCCGTCAAAAGAGCGTTGCAGCTTCGCCACCCGTTGACTTGCGGCGTCCAAAGCCTGTTGCCACTGATTCAACTCCCGCTCCTCTTCAGCAGCGGCAGGGCGTAATCCATCAACCCTGGCCCTGGCCCTTTCTACCTCGGCCCGGATGGCAGCCATCCTTCCATAGGTTTACCCCATATGTTCCTCAGCCTCCGCTAGCTGGGCCTTCAATTGTGAGACCAGCTCAGACTGCGCATCGAGAGTGGCTGAAACCTCGTTGGCCCGGATCTGCATCTGTTGGACCTCGCCATCAGCCTCCTGGAGCTTCCTAATGCTGGTCGCCTTCCTCCGCTGCCATCCCACGCTCAGCCCACGATCATGCTCCTGGATCTTCTCAGTCATGAGGTCTCGGATGAGCGTGTGAGGGCGTTGGGCATCCACTCCTCCGGCACACATTTCGTGCAACCGCGAGCGGAGCCTATCCGTTTCGGCCATCCATTGCGCTTGGGGAGTGTCCCTAATAAAGCGCGTGATCAGCTTCCACGACCGGCGGCGGACTATGATGTTGTCTTCCTCATCAGAGGCCGTTTCGTCCCAATCCGCGCGGTCGGCAGGCTCGTACGCAGGATATGCCTGCAAGAATTCCTCAACGGGTTCTGCATCTGGTGTTGAGTCTGGTACGACACCTGACGCCGGCGCAGGCACGAAAGGACTGGGACTGACCGGTTGATCCTCTTCCTCAGAGTCCACCTCGATGACTTCAGGTATGGCCCTGCTGGTGGTCCCTCCAATGATGGTGTGCGCCGCAGCTTGAGGAGGTGAAGGGACTATCGTCACCATCCCCGAAATGCCCCTGTGAGGGATGCCTCCAGACATCCCGAGAAGCCTCACTGCAGCAGCCCACCGCAGTCGGAGAACTGTATGACAGAAAGAGACATAAACGTTAGTTGGCATGGCCCACATGTGGCAACGAGGAGACCGGTGGAGGAGACTTACGAAGATCGACTTCCGAGCGCTGCTCCTGGGCCGGTACTGATGGGACTCCGAGACGAGGCCCCCCGTATACTATTGGAAGGTCTGGAGATTTCAGAGGAGCCACCTCAGACCCCCTGGTCCCACCAGACGCAGAACTGGACGCAGCCATAGGCGCGGGTTCTGAAGGTCCCGCATCGTCACCCGCCAAGGAGCAAGAACGAGGCCTACAAACAAGTTCCTCCTGCATGGCTCAAACATTGGTGAGAAGTTCATAGGGATTCAAGAACAGATCGTAAGAAGAGAAGTTCGGAATGCTACCTCAAGAGCCTCCGCGAAGTCGTCGGACTCTGAGCTTCGGTCCCCGACCTCGCCCTCCTCCAGCGGGCTCCCTCCTCCAGCCTCATCCTCCCGAGAAGAGTCCCCTGATTCCTCCGGCAAGGGGAAGCGCTCCCTCAGATCGGCAGCCGATAACTGTGGGGGCACCGTTTGATTCAACAGTACCCTCACCCGGTCTGTCATTGGGCGAGGAACACCACTAGAGTGGACGTAATCCTCCAGCTCGTTCAAGTATTGCTCCGCCTCCGCCGGAGACACCATGAATCCAGCCCGAACTGGGCCTATGCCCGGCAGTTTCATCCCGAGGCGATTCAGGTGGGCCCACATCTCGGGTGGGCTGAGGAATTTCCGGTTGACATCCCAAATGTCCCAAGCTTCCGGAAAGACGGCATCTTCTGCCATGTCGATGTGACGCAGCCGCTTCCCCGGAGCCTGAGCGGATATCCGACGGAATCCCCTCGGTGGCCGCCCCTCTGGATGGCCCTGCTCTCTCGGAACCACCGGATCCGCCGCTATTGCCATACCCTCAGCCGGTGCAGGTCTCTCTGCCATGGAAGCCCCGCTGCCGCGGCGGCCCTAGCTGCCCTCCGACCCCGACCTCAAGATAAAGGAGGCCCACCGTCACCAACCCGGATCGTTGGCTGCTTCAGCATCTCCCCGGGATAAGCGGCCTCCCAGCTGATGGCGTACTCCTTCACTAAGCCGAAGGCAGCGGTGGACGGAGGCAATGCGATATGCATCTTTCCATCCTCACGTGTGAACATGAGCCACATATGCCTCATCACACACGGGTGCTCCTCGTGATGCACCTCCCAGTATACCTGCGGGGTCAGCCGCTGGAGGCACCGGAACTGCCTCACAAAACGGTGCGGGGTGTACGGTTCACATATTGGCTCACGATCTTTCCGAGCCACCAAAACTCCACCTCGGAAGGCCAGGAGGTAAGCCCAATGTTCTTCCGTTCCCCGTTCATCATCAGTAAGCCTCCCCGTCGGCAATGGGAAGCGATGAAAATTGAACTCGTCCGCCCTCCACACCCTATTCAGCACCATCGGAACGACCAGTTTAAATGGGAATCTCCCAACTGCGTTCAGAATGGAGGGGCGAAAGTCTGATCCCGGCGGCGAAATGGGGTTTGGATACTCGTAAATCCCCCTGATATGCACCGCGATCCACCCATACATGAGGTGGAAGGGCCCATATATTCTTGGAGGCTTCTTGCCCTCACTAATATGCCGTAGCATTCTATATAGTTTGGAGAGCATCGGGATCCCCAGGTTGATCCGCTACCCCATGGCCAACATCGATGCCATGATGAACGAGCTGGGCCGTACCCCCAGGCTTGTATCTCTCACTGGTAGGATCCACCCACAGATGAGAGCCGCGATGAACGCCGCCAGCCTGAATATTTGCTGTTGTTCGGTGCTAACACTGAAACCCCAAGTCTTCCATTGGTTTTCCTCCAAGACCCGCCAGTACGAGTGTCCCTTGCCCCGCTGGGCTGCCCTCGGACAAGTTCGAGGCCTTGGAGGGAACTCTCGATCTTCTGGGAAGTTCAGGAAGCATTTGAACCATCTTCTGAAGTGGACATCCCTCACTGCTTCCTTGTCCTCTCCAGGGACAAGCGCCATCAGCGCTGACGCCAGCCGTGGCATTTGCTCAGCATCTCCCCACACGCTGGCAACGGGGAGGAACTCGTCATACATGGCCCCCAAGATCGGGACCCCAGAAACCTGGTAGACATCCCACAGGCTGATGCCCACCTCCCCGTGATGCAGGTGAAAAGTGTTGGTTCTGGACGACCATCTACTCAACAGTTCCGACATCAGTTGATTTGGTTGGTAAATGTGGAACTGGGAGGCCCATGCCGCCTCATACAATCCCACTCTCCTCAGCTCGGCCTAGAACTCCTCGCATGAGGCGCCTACCCAGTAGGCCCAGGCCCAGTCATCGGTGAAGTTGCCGCCCTGGCGCAGGTCCCACTCATCGGACCATCCCTTCTTTGGATCCTGCAGAGCCGCCTTCAGCATGGTGCGGTAGAGAGGAGGGGACGTCTCCGGTTGCAGTGGCCTCCCGTCAATGTCGTCCATATGATTGTAGAGGCAATCAGTGGTGACGGGTGTGAAATCCTCCTGTGCATGACCATCGGCCGCCCTGAACCATTGGTGCTGGCATGGTGTGCTCCTGAACCAGCAAGCTGGTTCATCCCTTCTTGCCTCAGGGATGAAGACGTCATCCCTCAGCCCGAAGCCGTACAACGACAGTTTCTTGCACTGCGGGTAATCCTTCTGAACTTCCGACAGCAGGTCTGTCAAGGAAGTGTGGTCCGAGTGGCTCTGAACCATTTCCCCCAAGCCTGGACGGTTGGCCATCTCATCTCGACGGGAAGCATCTGCGAGGACCCCCAAGACAGCTTCTTGATGGGACATTTTAACTCTGGCCCTCAGAAAAAAAAAATCTTTCGGATGGATCGCGAAGCTCGATCGTGAAGCTCGAATGCGAAGCCGGATCACGAAGGGCGGTCACAAGTTCAAACCGCGAAGTCCGGCCAAGGCAGACATGCAAAGGTTCCCTTGGCGCGGACGCGGAGTCGGGGACTCGCGGTTCGCCGCGAAGCTCTATTCGCGGAGTGCTGTCGCGGAGTACGCGGAGCGTCGCGAAATCGAGAGCACAAAAGGACAAGGAAGGCACGTAAAGACAAAAGAGGGCGGACCCCCTATTTATAGGCGACGACCCCGGAGCATCGCGGCGCGCCTCACCCGCGCGAAGCATCGTGGAGCGTCCGTATCCGCGGCCCCGGCGAGCATCGCGGCCCCCCTTCTCGATGACGCATCACGACCCACCGACAGTTTTGGCGATTATCCCTCAGACTTCGACCCTTCGCCCTCCGCGGCTCCAAGTCTGAGGGGGGGCATTTGTTGGCGCCAAAAATGTGGCCCGAAAGGAAGGAATGAAAAAGACATCTGGCGCGCTGCCTCGCGAAGCACAGCTGCGACGCCCCGCCGCGAAGCCCCGCCGCGAAGCGTCCCAACCTTGGAGGCCCCGCGAAGCTCCAGAGGCGGTAATCCTCTGCGAACCGGTTTGACGTTCGCGAGCCTCCGCGAAGCTCCAGAGGCGGTAATCCTCCGCGAACCGGTTTGACGTTCGCGAGCCACCGCGAAGCTCCAGAGGCGGTAATCCTCTGCGAACCCGTTAGACGTTCGCGAGCCGCCGCGAAGCCTCGAAGGCGGCGCGCGAGCCCTGCTTCGCGGCGCCCCTTCCCTATAAATACTCGACTCCCCCTGAGTCCCGGAGACGGACAATCCGACCTTTCGGCTTCTCCTCTCCCGAATCGCGAAGCACGCTTTTCCCCGGGAATCATGAGCTCCGCGAGGTATTTCTACTTCGCGAGACGACTCTGATTTGTTTCGTTTTGAGCCCCTATTCCGAGAGGGATGCCCTTCGCGAAGCTCAAGGGCATTCGCAAAGGAAGGGGATTTCCAAGGGAACCCGGGCAGCCGCGGAGCACTTGTGCTTCGCGAAACACCCAACCCATACGAGTAATCCCTATGCTGAGGCAGGATCGCTCCACTTCGCGAAGTACATTGCTTGGCAGGACCCTGCTTCGCGAACCACTCCTTCTTTGCGAGGAAGTTCTCCGCGAACACTGTTCCACTTCGAGAAGCACTTCCTACTCCCACCTATGCCCCATGATAAGGCCAAGGCACCCCACTTCGCAAAGCACACTCCTCTGCTTAGCGATTCCTCTCTCCGTGCGACCCTCCAGGTTTGCACGATGTGATTTCAAAGTCCCATGGACAACACCTCCCGTAGCGTTGCTTCGCCTAATGCTTCTTCGCATAGGCATGCTAAAGGCTATTGCTTCTTCGCATAGCCATGCTAACATGGACCCCTCGATGGTTCCTCCCACGACCCCCCTTTACCATGGCCTTACCGGCACCTTCCCTTCCCCAAGGACCAGAGGGTACCGGTTATGTAAGCCCTAGGGGTGTGGAGTGAACCCACCTCGTCCGAGCTGCAGGACGTTAAACTGCCAAGCACCACGTCCTCAACACATGACGTTAAACTGTGGCCCAACCTCGTCTCCCTCACGAAGGGTCCCCAACTCGAACATTTTTTACACCACTCGTCTCCACGGGAATGGAACTCTTCTGCACATGGAATGAGATCCTCCTTGTCGGAGTGGTGTATGTTCGCAGGGGAAGGGTCGCCTCAGAGCGTAAGCCCCTAACCTTTGGTACGGATGATTGCACCCATGCATCTCGGTACTTCCCCACTACCAAGGTCAGTGGAGGACGTGATAGGGAACGAGGTACCTCCCGTCGTCGGACCAAGGTCCATCTTCCCCGCGCTTAGCGGAACCTGGGCCTCCATCCTGGAGTAAGTCCCAACACCATGGGCCGCCCAACGCGTAAGCCCCTCTTCGCTTCTCATGGGCGCACCCTTCGCGACGTGATCGTCAGGTCCGTGCAACCTCTTGTTTCTCACACCGAGCATGACTCACGTGGGCTTAGAGTGAGCATCGGCCTGACAAAGCCATCTGAACTAAGAGGTCCTTGATCCATGTCAAGGCATGGTACGTAGGAAGCCTCCATGAGGTTCAAGCCCACCCTTCGTTCATCCACGTCAGGGTTCACTATCGTCCCGCATGACGTTAAACTGTATTCCCCGAACTACGAGGACTTTGATCCGTGTCAAGGCATGGTACGTAGGAAGCCTCCACGAGTTTCAAGCCCACCAATAGTGGACCAAGGTCTACTTTCACGTCGGTTTACCGGCGAAACCCAAGTGAACTACGAGGAATTTGATCCATGTCAAGGCATGGTACGTAGGAAGCCTCCACGAGGTTCAGGACCACCCGTCATTTCACGTCGGGTCTCACCCCCGTCCAGCACGACGTTAAACTGCACTCCGGTCCAGTGGTAATCCATTGCGACCCATCCATCCCAACGAACTACGGGGACTTTGATCCGTGTCAAGGCATGGTACGTAGGAAGCCTCCATGAGGTTCAAGCCCACCAATAGTGGACCAAGGTCTACTTTCACGTCGGTTCATCGACACACCCACCCGTCGTCTCTTCACGCCGGGTCCCATCTTCGTCCGGCATGACGTTAAACTACCTTCCCTTTTGAACTACGAGGTCTTTGATCCATGTCAAGGCATGGTACGTAGGAAGCCTCCATGAGGTTCAAGCCCACCAATAGTGGACCAAGGTCTACTTTCACGTCGGTTCACCGACACACCCACCCGTCTTCTCTTCACGCCGGGTCCCATCTTCGTCCGGCATGACGTTAAACTACCTTCCCTTTTGAACTACGAGGTCTTTGATCCATGTCAAGGCATGGTACGTAGGAAACCTCCACGAGGTTCAAGCCCACCGACAAGCTCACCCGTCGCTCATTCACGTCGGGTCCCATTATCGTCCAGCGGTAAGCCGTTGAGACCACCTGAACTACGGGGACTTTGATCTGTGTTAAGGCATGGTACGTAGGAAGCCTCCATGAGGTTCAAGCCCACCCATCACCCAATTCACGTCGTGTTCTACCACGTCCAGCATGACGTTAAACTACACTTTGGTCCGGTGGTAAGCCATTGAGACCCAACCATTTGAACTACGAGGACTTTGATCCATGTCATGGCATAGTACGTAGGAATCCTCCCAAAGGTTCAAGCCCAACTCTCCTCGGACCAAGGTCCATCTTCATGTCAGTACGCTGACGATGCCCGTCGGACCAAGGTCCAGCTTCACATCGGTTTACCGGCACCATCCCGAACTACGCGGACTTTGATTCTCTGCCACGGGGATACGTAGGAAGCCTCGTCAAGGCTCAAGCCCAACTTCACTATCACCCCCCCTGCGATGGTCCCATTTCACTCTCATCCGTCTCCGCTAGACATTAAACTCGCGGCATACCCTGTGTTGAACACGGGAAGCTGAGGAAAACCTCAGATACGTGTCTATGACATGTGATTCCCCACGCTCGATGTGGTATGCCTCGGGCTTCCACGCCCTCGAGAAGCCTTGTGGTCAAGGATAACAGACAGACATGCTAGGTACCCCAGCATCCAGACACGCTACCGATGCCTCAACGTGACTACTCCCCTGACCGAAGGTTGCTGCCCTGACTGGACCCTTTGGAATGTCCCGACAAAAGCAGTGTAATTAACCGGCGTCCATGGAAACATGGCACTGGGAAGAGTTTCACGAACTACATATTAAATCTATGAGGGAGACCCGGACTAGGTGACGAGTTCTGAGGAGGAATCCACGGAAGGAAGAACCGACATCCCATCATCCCGTTTCGATCAAGGGGCAGACGTACCTAAACAAGGAACGAATGCCACCCGCCTTTGGAAAGCGGGAATGCGGGGCAACAAAGCCGCACGTCCCCCCCCCCCCTGACGGACGGATGCGCGCGCGCCCCAGCGAAAGCGTCGGAAACAACGGTAATATAAAATCAATTGAAATAGTTCAAAATCTAAAAATCACAAGTCAATTCAAGGCATCTTAGATTTTCCTTATACGCGGGGTAGCTTATCCTGGGAAAAACTAATTACCAAATTCATATTATTTCATATACCTATCTATAGGCTCCAAATACTAAGAAAAGAATAATATAAAATCCTATGATACCACTTTGTAACATCCCTAGTATGGATTCCACTAAATGGTGCCCCATACCTGGTGGGCTAGATGACCTCATGCACATTCCCCCAAACGCTAGTGTTTTCTGACATGCAGCGAGGGCCTAGGGTGTGATAGTGGGGAAACAATTCCCTCATTAGTAGAGTGTAACATAGTTGAATAAATATTAAAAAATAGAATAAGTAGTAAGCAGCATGAAACTGATGTAAACAAAGAAAGAATGCAAGATAATGATAACCATAAGTCATATAATAACAAATGGTGAAACATATAACATGTTCTATGAAAACAGAGAAAACATGATACACTGCAATCAAGTAAAGCACAATACCAAATTATGGTAAAAACAAAATGAAACTCAGTAGAATCAAAAGACATTTTTTTGTCCCATGCTATCATGATCCTAAGAAAACATGATGTACTTTTATAGGGATCATTTCCCCTATTGACACCTATAGTAATATAGTTGGTTTAGGCCCAAAAACATGCACCAAACATGGTTTGAGAACTAAATCCCAGTAGGAAACCACTAAAGGTTGGTGCCAATCTTTCAGTGAGTATATGAAACAACTGTGTGCAGTAGTGAAAAGAAATAAACTAGAAAAAACTCAAAAGTAAACAATACTACAAGTATTGGAATTAATTTACATTCATTTCATGTTGTTTAATAAATTCCAAATCATCTAATTATATAAGTATCAAGATCATTCCTAAGACTTTCAATCCTCTATTTAAAGTAAATAGAATAGATACCTCAACAGGATAATTAAAAAAGAAGTGTATACCAAATCCAAGCTTGTGATTTGGCTTCAAAAAGGCGTCGTTAGTCACTCCATTTCAATATGTCTCATGGCCATGCCCAATGTATAATCATTTCAGTATATTTTATTCAGGGACAAGACTGATGTATCAGCATTTCAGAATATTTTAATAAGGGGAAAGCCTGGTGTATCATCATTTAATCATGTATTAGGGTCAACCATAGAGTATCAGCATTTCAGAATAGGAAACAACACTTGTAAATTACACTATTACATGGTTTTCAATAATCAAATCATGTGGGAAAAAAAATATAACAAGACTAACATCTGAATTAAACTATAACATGGCTTTAACAATAATATTCACAAGGAAACATTAATTCAATCAATCTCATTTTAAAAAAACCCCTCAAATTGGAACAAAGGCAATCCCATCGGCATCCTAGGCCAAACTGATAAAAAATGGTCATCCGCGGGAAAACTCACTTACGAGGTGGCCCTTAATCAAAAAATGTAAGCCTAAATATGCTTCAATTAATTTAATCAAGCACCTAAATGACATTGCGTATTAACATGGTCAAATTATCAATCAAGAAACACCCAAAACATGGGTTTGTAGCACAACGACACATAAAAACAACTTTACTTTAAGAAATTAGCATGAGATCTCTAACCTCGGTGTTGAATAACTGATATAATCCAACATCAGCCCTTGAATCAGCCTAGAATTTTGTATATCCAAAAAATATGTAAATAATTCAACCTTAAATAACTCTATCAAGAGACAAAATCACCATGAATGGATCTAGAAGAAGAAATCACTTACCAGTTGGGTTCTAATGTGACCGACGACACTTGAATCGGGTCCCAGATGATGAAATGGGAGAAGGAAATGATCTCATGGCTCTGTGTTATTCACTCGGCGGGTATTCTGTCCAGAAGAAGAGAAAACAAGGCTATAGACCATTTTAAACCTAAAATTAGGAGTACATGGCATGTAATTTCATATATACGACATGTATATCAGTTTACTATTCATAAATTCGCCGAGCTACATTACACGTCCTACACCGACCATGCTGACATGGATACACGGTGTGTACTAGATAGTAAATGACATGTAGTGGATTTTTCTTCTCTCCCTGGACTACAATTTCACACACCATGTATCCCCATACTACAAATCTAGAATAAACGGAATGTACATAGGATTACACTGTGTGTACTACTAAAACATAACATTTTTTCCAGTTTTCCTTGTTTTCACAAAAAGAAATCAAAGGAAAAGAAAAAGAAGATAATCATACCTCTAAAATAAGAACCAGATTCTTACATCCACCCCAACAACCTCCCTCATACATGTTAGATAACTTGAGACTTAAAACATGATAACATTGAAAAATATAAGACATGTGCTATAATAGGATAGAACAAAGACTAAAAATATGAATGAATTATAGGAAAAACAAAAATTTTGAACCAAATACATTTCATGTGGACCACCCAGGTCACACGAAAACACCAGGACATGTCACCCAAATATCATGATTCTCCTTTGGTATACTATTAGAATCATGTGAATTCCTCTAAACATGCCACCGAATGTCTCATGGCGCCTCTTGAGCATGCTCCCCAAGTCTCATGAAGCCATCTAGTCCTATCTTCGAGACCTTGTGGAGCCCTTATGACATGTATATATAATCATATGGAAGAATTGGTACATGAAAAATGAGTCTCGTGATAACACTAGTGTATTCAAAATAGCTCTCACAACGTCCTCAAGGCATGCCAGCCAGATCTCGCGACATCCTCCAATCATGTTAGCTAGCTTTTGTGGCGCCCTCCAAACATGTCAGCCTGGATCATGAATCACCCTCCAGACATATCACACTGAATTTCACAATTACCTCTGAGCATTTCATCCAGAGTTTGTGACGACACGAGGGTATGTCAAGTTGATCATGTGATTCCCTATAAGAATGTCATCCAAGATCATGTGATGGATTCTACGACGAGCTAGTCGGGTCTTGAAATGTCCTCTAGAAAAGTCATATTTAGTCATGTGATGACCATCAAACATGTCAACAAGATTATGTGATTTCCCTTGGTCATGTTAACTAGATAATGTGATTATATTTAGACATGGAAGAAAGATATCCTTTGACTTGTCAAGTAGAAAATCAAGGCTTGTTTAGTAGACAATCAATGCATGTTAGGCAAACAAGTAATTTAGGTTAATATCACATCCCAGAACATGATAACCTTTTCGATATTCCATAAGTGGAAATCTCAATGTGTAAGACCCAATTCATTGAACTATGATTACTCGTATTCATTATATGATCGGGATATGAAGGATTCATTCTTAAGGATCATGCTCAATAATTAACATCCTGAGGGTTGTCCCAGCATATAATTTCTACATCCAAAAGTAGTGAGATTCATTATTTTCCATCCCCTGTTTCCCACACTAAGCATAGTTCATATGGAATTCAGAAATTGCAATGATCTAATCATTCACAAAGGAATCATAATTGTTTATGCCCCAATATAACGAACTATGAGAACTCAAATTCCTCCTATATCTTGGATACATATAACACCTTCCTAAGGCTTGATAAGTATATCAAACCTCCAAAGGTAAACCTTAATATGTAATCCTCGATTAAACTAAAATAAGATAACTATGATTCCTGCAATAACCAGGATACATAATCTACATTCCTAATACTTGAGCTCAAAAAGGCATCCAATTAGGTGTATGTACAGTAATGTCTCTTCCATTTAAACCATAGGTAACCAATCATTCCTAAGGGATGTTCTTTATATCTCATCCATCAGTAGACTAACGAGACAACTGAACTACGATTACTATGATTCCTATTATAACTAGGATATGTAGTGTTCCTTCTTAAGGCCCAAGCTCTATATAAAAATTCCCAATGGCTTCCCTAATACACAAGTCACACATCCATATAAAGTGAGACTGATTAATTGTTATATATTGATTCACAAACTGATCATGGATTATGTGGTCTTAAAGAGTTTAAATGGTCATATCATTCACATAATGAATCTCTACTAGCCAAGGAAACCTTACTGTGTAAGCCCCGATGAGTTCAATGATTTTATTACCTTTATATAAGGATATCTACAATGGATTCAATCCTAAGGTCATGAAAAAACTATGATAACTCTGATTCCTACAATAATTGGGATATGTAGGACATCGCTTTGAGACTCGGGTATGAATACTCGATGCCTAATTTCCCACACATACGTCATTTCCTCATTATGTTAAACTATACCTTCTTATACAAACTACATTGGTTTTGATTCCTTTATTTAACAGGATATGTAGGATGACTCATAATTGCTCAATACCCTCCTCAGAATATTAATTGACTCTATAAATTGCAGAAAATTTCAAAATACCTGGTCATGCAGCTTTAGCATATAAGTAGCTACTCAATACTAATAAATTGATGAAGAACCTCAGATATATAATATGGATTCACTAATTTGATCCCATTATTTTACATATAAAAGGGTTTAATATACGGTCATTTAGTTATGGTAACTAATCCTGTATTAGGATTATGATGAAATTTAAAAACATATCTTAATTCAAAAAGATTTTCCAGGAGTATGAAAAAATTCCCCCCAAAAGTGTGTCATCAGCCTGAACTCCCTTCCTCGCAACCAATTTGAGTTGATAACAATAATTTGGTTTGAAACTCAAATTGAACACCTACCTTAAGAATGTATGTATATACCTAGTTATGGATGTTGGAACTATTGAGAGTTTTTGTTAATAATGAAAATGGTGATGTGAAGTCACTGATTTTGTAAGAAATTGAACTCCTCACAATCAACATTCTAGCCAAATAGAATTTATATTGGTCATCACATTTTCCGTTGAATCAAAAATTATTAACCCAACATTAATCACCAAAATATGATAATGATTGGTTATTCATCTTCAGGCCATTTTTAATTACATATTTAATGCAAAAAAAAAATAATGACCCCGGTGTAGAACCATCAAAAGAAAGGATGGTCAGTTTTTCGTCTGTTAGCACGCATTGTTGGAATATCCTACACAAAAAAAATATAATAAAAATAAAATAAATCTAATAGATAATCCTTTATAATTGGGGTTCTCATGAAATAATTCCATCCTCATATTTACAATTCTAGGAGGGTAAAATTGGTAAATAAGTAATAAAAGGACAATTGTGTTAACACACGTATCTAATTGAGAACACATAATCCCTATAATATTTAACTGATTAGTGACCTCGTTCCTTATTTTTTCATGACTACATATACTCATATGATCAACAACATCCAAATCAAAGATAATTTATTCATACAACAAATATTCTAAAAAATCATCCATAGATTAAACCCTTGTGGGTTAAAAAAACCTCACCTTACCAATAGCTTCAACATCAGGTGGTGAACACTACTGTCTAATAATTTTATAGATGTTGTACAATCCATACCCCCAAAGATACCTGTGAGGATCTAAATTTTCTAAAATTGATGAGCTTGTATTTTCCAGGGAAAGTTGCAGTGAAGCCAGTGTCCCTTGTTTCCACAACAAACCACATTGAGAGCTTATCCCCGTATCCAAACAATCAGCACATTTAATATCAAATGAAGGTGGACCATGGAGTCAACTGCATCTCAATTCTAGTTCTGGTTCCACTAAGGTGGGACCTTGTCAATCACATTTTCCAGCACTATCCCAATAGTACCCATTAGTTAACTGCTGAGGGTACCACCTGACACACTTCCACCTCTAATACCCATGAACAGGAAACAAGAAAGAAACATCGGCTGAGGAAGGATCTATATAACTCTGACTGGGATCATATCCCCACTCATGATGATGATGTATGTCAGTATAATCTAATGGTAACTAAAGAGTAGGCTCATATCCTTGCTCTATCGGAAAAAGTCTGCGGGCATATTCATATAGCAAGCATGGAGGATGTGCATATACCTACCCCCATGGATTAAGTCAATTGACATATTCTGGTGGAACAAGGTGGATAAAAGTGGTCTCATATCCCTTATTCAATAAATTATATATGCCAGTATATAGTGGGGATGAAAAATCTGAAGGATTATCTCACTATGAAAACTTTTCTAAAACTCAATCACATATTAGAAATAGCTAATGAACTCCGCTGAAATATTCTGGAACTAGTATAGATACATCGATATGTCTATAATCTTATTCCTATATCTAGGGAATCTCAACACTCGAATCATTATGAATAGGTGGTTCCTCTATTTCATGTACACATTTTTTCTCCCAGATAAAAGGATTATCAACATATTTCGATAATTGAGGAGGTGTTGTACCAGTCTCATATTCCCATTCCCACTACGGCTCACTAGGTGTGAGCAACACATGCCTCAAGAAACGAGAACATGCCTATAAAAAAATTGGAAAACTATTCCAAAGGCCCCCCCCCCCAATCTAGCTGGGGAACACCATGTGAGAGGTGAAAATTCCTTAGGATAAGATTATATTCTTATAAAATAATATAAGAGGAATACTACAAAGGCTTCTGATCAGGCTCATATCCTCATTCTAGCCACAACTTACCATGTGATAATGTAACATTCCTTGACAAAGGCTCATATTCCTGTTAGTTATTCTTCCTAGAATATTCTATAATATCAAATAATCCAATTTCATTTTCTTACATCCACCGAATTATAACTTCACCAACTATATTTCAAGGAAATATAGGAGGAGGATCATATCCCTTCTCGAATTCCAAAATTTTTTTGTAATATTTTGAGAGGTAATTTATATTTAGACCAGGGTTATATTCATATTCAAACTAGGGCTCAAGGGATCACCATGGGAAAATAGAACATGTCGCATGGCAGTGTCATATAACTCCCACAAAAATACCAATGTATTATTCTAAAGTCTCAGGATCATTCTCAAACATCCTTTTTAACTAAGCCCCAGTAAGTGAGAATAGAACATGTTTCAATACATGCTCATATTATTATCAATAAGGATAAATCTCATTTTATTATTATAGAATATTCTTATGAGTGGGACTACACTTCCACATCTCTAGATGGTTATAAATATGTTCTTAAAACTTCTGTACAACATGCTCATATCTCTAGACAACTACAAAAGGAATACCAGAATATTTTGACCCCGATAAAAAATGAGGCACATATATGTAGCACCCTTGGTTTCTGGTAAGTAACCTTTTATTTAATTTTTTATGTATATAAATTATATGGGTGAATTTTGGAATAGTTTTTAGTTTTTTAATTGTTTTTTGAGGCTTAAGGGAAGGCTTACTGGTGGAAAATGGGTTTTCAAAACTGTGCAACAATATAAGAGAAATCATGTGGATTGGGCAGTTTGAGGAAGTGGATTCGGCATAGATGGAACATGATTTTGGAGACCGTATGAGGAGACCATGTGAAAGTTCATCTCAAAGGCAGTATCTAACATACGGTTAGCACACAGTTTGTCTAACAATGTGACTAAACCATGTGTGGCTCAAAACCACTTCCTTAAAAAGTAGATCTAACACTTTTTTTTCCATTAAGTGTCTCAGTTTACCTTCTATGTGACCCTAAATCGGTATTTACCCTCCCCAATGGTCAAGAAAGGTTCTCCCATCAATTAGGAGGTGATCCTAAGGCTTCACATGGTGATTAGAAGCTGGATCCTTATGGTAAATGCTCATTCTTTATCATTATTTAGGTTTTTCTTAGATCTACTTCGACCCTCTTCTTAGTTTCATATATTTATGCATTTTTTGGGTAGATATATGATTTTGGATGTCAAATATGTTTATATCTGTTCTTGTTTTTTATATGGGAAGAGATATACGGTGGGTTCATGAATATTTATCCCAATGGTGTTGGATTTCTTCATCCGTTTAAATTTTTCACCAAAACACTCGAGGTGGGTGGCTTCACTCTCAACTACACATGCTAGAATTGGTTGGATATGTTTCAAATTAATTGATTTTCCTGAAATTTAATATTAAAGTGTTGTGGAAATCATGATATAAATCCTCTTTAGTGATGATTTGTGGTTTTGGTGAAATTATGAAATTATAGAAAATTGTTATGTAATGTGATTTAGTTTCATTATTTTAAGTGTTGATTTTAAAATATGGATTGGTGGAATTTGTGAAATTATTTTTTGGAAAATGGGTTATCAATAAATTGTAATTTTACTTAAATGATTTTGTCATTTTGTTTTTGGAAATGGAATTGTGCATACTTGTGTGTGTATTCATACTGTATTTATTAGGCTTGCTTGAAATATGACCTTGTGCTCGATGACAAATGTGTACTGGAACATGGGACATAATTATCATGTGACGACATTGTAGATCAACAAGAGACCACACATGTGTATGGAACTTTCAAAACTAATCATGCATGATAGGTGGTGTGAATATGTGAAGTGGATTAGTTAAGCCACGTTGAACTTATGGATTGGTTTTGAAGCATGGATTGGTCATTTTCTTGAAAATAGCTTGCTGGAAAACTATCGATATAACACATTTTTAGATTGAGTTATAAACTTTTTTATAATTTTTTATATTTAGTTATAAAATATTTTGGAAATTGTGTTTATATAAATTGTTTGTATATATATGATACTAAATCTTCTATCATAGTGGAGTGAGTAGGGAAGTCATTGGGGAAACCATACTATGTTTTAGTACTCACCCCTACTTTGGAAGTCTACTGTTTTTTCATATGTCATCTACTAAGTCATGGGAAAATGTAAAGTATCACATGTTTATCACTACTTCATGATACGTGGGATGTTCAATGATGTGGGATCATGGATCATGTGGAGCGTGGAGTCTTGTGGCCATCTTGGAGTTTTATTAGTTTATCGTCCATGGTTACATTGATGTTGTGGTATTCCATTGTGGAACTTAATTTAAGTATGATTTTGATATAAGAAATTCTGAGTTATATTCCATGGTTATCATGAAACATATAGTGGTACGTTTGGTTATATTTTTTTGGTATGTTTTTTTATTCATAAAGGGTAAATCATCCTCCACATGTATTAAAACTCACAAGACATTATTTCAAGCCTTTGAAATATTGGGGATGTCTCTTAAGGCCTAGTAGCATCCTCCCACCTTCTCAATCCAATGAGGAGAATGATGGATGTTACAAATAGTGTCATTTTTTTGTCTAAAATCCTAATTGAGATAAATGGTATCAACCTGTTATTTTCTTTATAGAACAAGTTGTCATCTGTTTTCTTGGTTTCAGAGCTGAATTCATTATTATATGTTCATTAGGTTGGAATATTATAAAGGAGAAGGATTGTCATGACATGAAATGTTAATAAAATAAAAAATATGTATCTAGCCTTTTTATGCTGAACTTCAATTTACTAGGAATTTGGGAAAATAATTCTTTCACAAACACATATAAGATATTGTAATCTCATGGTCATGGTTTTTGCCAATGAGATAATCATGATAAGCTTTTATGGAATTAATTCCCACTAGTATTTCATATTTAATTTTTAGTAATTTTATATGATTTGATGCACTGTTTTGATTTTTGAAAAAAAATTCATTTTTTTAAATATGAATGACATTGAAGAGAGCATAGTTACTGTATTTTGAAAATGGTTTGATTTTCAAAATCAAGTTAAATGTTTTCAAAAGTTGTTGAAAATGAAAAAGGGTTGTTTTTGTAAATCAATGTTGTGATATTTTATGTGTTATAATTTGAAATGATACATCTTCAGTTGATTGAGAGTGATACTGTATTATTTGGTGGTTTGTTTATAAATTTTATCTTGGTAGGAATCTTCAAAACCAACCAGAAGAAGTTGTGGAGAATGTGGTCTATCTTGAGCCACAGGTGCACCAATTTATATTTCAGAGTATCATCGAAGCATATCAAGAGGTGGAAATATGGAACTGGAGGGATGTGTCAAGACAAGTGGATCATTCAGTCTAGTTCTAGAAATTGAATCCCCTCATCTTACAGGGTGATTCTGAACCAACAAAGGATGAGCTGTGGTTGAATTGGAGGAATCGTATCATTTATTTCATCGGCACACCCATGAAGATAAAAGTAACACTAGAGATGTATATGCTTGAGGATCTTGCATGCTCGTGGTGGGATCTAGCGATGAAGGCTCGGGTAGATTAAGGCCTTATTTGGGAGGATTTTTGGAATTGTTCAATAAATAATATTATCCTCAAACGTTAAACATTAAAAGGATGATAGACTTATTCAACCTAAAGTTGGAGAATCTATCTGTCAGCGAGTATGAAGCTATATTCATGGATTTTGTGAATTTGTCACCTGAGGTTAATGATAGAGTGTTATTAAAGGGAAACAACTTTGAATAAGGGTTGAGATATTAGATTCACTCGAAGAAAGCTATGCTTTGTGTTACAAAATATACAGAGATGGTGAATAGAGAGAAAATGGATGAATGGGACATCTCAAGAGCTATTAGAGGATAAAGTATCATTATTCCCATGGGAAATGGTGAGAACACTAATTATGGGAGAAAGAGAAATAGGGATTTCTACTTCTAGGGTGGGATCAGAAATCAGAATCACAATGTTGGATCAGTGATTGTTCCTCTTTGACCCATGATAATGGAAGGATGTTTCTTATGTGGTTCCTTCAACCAACTAAAGTGATAGTGCACAAAACTACCAAGATGATTCCATAGTTTCAACAAGATGTGACATCTTAAGTTTTATTTTCATAGTTCTCCAAGGTTGGGTGCTCGAGACACTTCTTAGGAGTCACAAGAGTCATATCATACAATGGGGTGAGGAAATAATAATCAATCTCATCAGTAGAAAAAATCTATCCATGGTGATTCTGGGGATACCATAACTCATCAGAAAGGAAAATATAAATAAGGAAACAAGGATCTGAGTGATGTGATGAAGAAATTATATAGAATTAAGAATATGATTATAGATGATCAGGCTGGACCATTGACGATGAGAGGTATTCTTCTTTTTAATTCTACCCTTATGAAACTTTTTATTAATTCCAGTACATCACATTCCTTTATTTCTTCTCATGTTGTTTATTTTCTATGTTTAAAACTTGAGATGATTCCATCAATGATAAAACTTCAAACTCCTCTTGGTTAAAGAGAATGTCGAGCCTTTCTGTGTTGGACATGTTCTATAACTATTAATGGAGGTAAGCTAAAATTGGAATTCTTAGTGTTGGAGATAGATTTATATGATCTAATTATGGGTATTGTTTTTTTTACAGTGTTCAAGGCTCATATCAACTGTTATAGAATGAAATTTAGTTTCACAAATAAAAATGACATTGAGAATCTCTTCAGATGAGAAAGGGTTGTAAAGACAGATGAAATGGTCTCAATGGAACCAGTAGTGGAAAAAATATCTTACCAATTGGCTTCATTGACCTTGGAATCAATGGAAGAGATCAAGGGTAACCATTTTCTAGTACTCATGTATCAATTTCCAAATGTTTTCCAAAACATTTCTCAGGTTTCCACCCATAAGAGAATTGGATTTTATGATTGATATCCTCCCAAGAACTAGTCCTACATCACTTCCCTTTTATTGAATGGAACCAAAAAAATTAATGGAGATGAAAGTATAGTTAGAATAGATATAATGAAAGGATTGGATTCATCCATGAACGTTTCTATGGGATGAACCGTTCTTATTCATGAAGAAAGCTGACGGAAATCTATGTCTATGTGTGGATTATCGTAATATTGACCAAGTTAAGATTAAAAATCTATATCCACTTCCTTGAATTGTTGACCTATTTGATCAATTGAGGGGAGCTCTTTGGTTCTCTAAAATTTACTTGTGATCAGGATATCACCAATTGCGAGTTCCAAAGGAGGATATTCTGAATACCTCTTTCAAAAGTAGATATGACCATTATGAATATGTGGTAATTCCTTTCAGTCATACAAATTCACATGTTGTATTTACAGAATTTCTAAATAAGATATTTCATGGATATCTAGATTTTTGTTCTGGTGTTTTTGGATGACATACTTCTGTATTCAAGGAAAAGACATGAACATGAGCCACACTTGGTGATAGTTTTGGGAATCCTGAGAGATCATTTCTTGTATTCCAGACAATAAATGTCTGATTTTTGGATACAAGAATTGCACTTTCCTGGCCACTTAAGTTCTAACAAAGTAGTTTTTGTTGATCCAAAAAAGATAGAAGTTGTTATCTATTGGAAACCCCCAAAAAATTTATTTGAGATAAAATGTTTTCTTGTTGATAGTGCTTATTAATAATGATTTTTTCATGACTTCTCATGAATAGAATCACCTTTTATTGATTTTACGAAGAATAATGTTCCATTCCAATGGATTAAGGAATACTATAAGTCCTTAGAAGAGATGAATATTCATCATACATCAGCACCTATACTGATATTTCCAGAATCATGATAGGGGTATGTGGTGTATTTTGAATCTTCAAGATCAGGGTCATGATGCATTCTCATGCAAGGAGACCATGTTGTTTCTTATGGATAAAATAAGTTGATATTTCATTAGATGAATTAACTAACACATGATTTGGAGTTAGTTATAGTAGTCCATGCCTTGAAGACCTTGCATTGTTGTCTCTTTGGGAAAAAACATAAGGTATTCACATATCATAATAGATTCAAACATATTTTCAAACAATGATATTTGAATTTGAGGAAAAAAAGACGGATGGAATAACTCTAGATGTTTGAATTTGATTTGACGTATACATCGAGATAAGAAAATATGAAGGAAAATGCATTAAGCCAAAAGTTATATGCTTTGTTAGAAAAGGGCGATTCAGATAAGTGGCAGTTGATGTCGTTCCTAGCAGATATGCTTGTGGAATGTGAAGACCGAGGTTATGTTTTGGTTCTCTAATGAGTTTCTATGGTTTTGGATCTGCTAAATATAGTAAAGGAGGCACAGTTAGCTGATGATGAATGTGTTAAAATAAGTTCAAAAATCAATGGTAAGGAGACCATTGAGAATAGGAGGCTAAATGGGAGTTCATTGTTGTGGTTTAGGAATCCTATGGTTGTACCAATGGATTTTGAGGAGAAATGTAACACCCCGAGCTTCCACGATACGCTTCTCATTCAATAATGCAATAGCTTGCATTGTATGCACCTTCGAGTTCTAAAACACCGCGACTAATCAAAGTAGCCGTTATGAATAGTAATAACCACTTTTTAAAATTATAGAAATTTTATATTTCAAAATGGACTTCATTTTTGGATTTGGAATATCGAAATTAGCCTATGTTGAATTTTTGGTATTTTTCTGAGAACTTCTAATTTTTTATGAATAGTGAAAAATACTTAATACAACGTTTTAATCAAAATAATTTATTGAGATAAATTATACTATTTAGTGGGTTGAAGGTATAATTAGAATATATTTTTACCATTTTATCCAATGGTGGTCATTAGAATTAATTTAACATTGAAATTGGACATAAACAATTGCCAATCTTTTGATATAAATTGTTTCTTAAAAACACGCTATTTGTCGTAACAGCGAGAATTAATTATAAAATTAATTAATGGAACTTATATGTTTGGAATTTTGTAAAATAGACATCATTTTTGAATTCGGAATATCAATTATAGATTAGGGTGAAATTTTGGCATTATTCTAAAAGAACTTCAATTTTTGATGAATAGTGAAACCACTAAGTGGTAGTTAAATAACTGATTTTTCGTTTAAATGAAATATTACCACTTCTGTGATTTGATTTTCAATAATCCAACATACATGGTTGTAATTAAGAAGTAAAATGTGGTTCAATGAGATTAAAATAATTTTTTGGTGAATAGTAACATTTAAGTTCTTAATCGCGATTAGAGGTAATTAGTGTAGTTTAAGGTACAAATAATGTTTTAATAATATGAGATGAGCTTGACACTTTTCCTACTCCTATTGGATGAGTCCTGTATGACCAAGACAACCCATGGGTCAACTTGGGGACCCCATGGAGCCACTTTAGTTGGAAAATGACATTAATATATATTTATTTAATGTTAAAATTAAATTGACACAAACATGAGTTATTTTACTAAAACAGTTTTTAAGTGGGGTTGCACAAGTCCCAATTTCGACAATAAATATTCATTAGAAAGCTAAAAAGATTTCCTACATCATAGTATTTGTTTTATAATTTTTAGACATTATATAAATTAAATTATTTATGACATCATTATGATGCCGCGATGACCTCATTATTTAACGATTTTAATAAAATGAAAAGATAATGTAAACTCCAAGGCTTAAACTTTTCCAAAGACTATTGGATGGGTATATTTCGAACCCTTACCACCTTAGACATGAATTATATAAGTTTGGGACCTTTAGAATCCTAAAATAATTGTGTAATAATGTAACATTTCAATCTTTCCAAAAGAGCCCCTCCTCTCCACATATAAAAGGCCCCCACCTCTCCCACCTTATTCACACCTTCAATCCATTTGGCTCGGCCAACCTCTGCACAAGTACTCTCCCAAATTCCCCCTATTACTCCTAGAAGCCTCACATTGGGCAAAAATCTTCCCAAGAAAGCCTTTGGCTCAAATCAAAAAGAGTTACCCGATTTTGAGGTAATGTCTTCTCTAATGTTGTTTTGTTTTATTTTTCTTCTCCACCCCCCTAAACTCTTTTTATTAATTTATTTTGTAACAAAAACAGTATACTAAATATACTAGGATGTTTTTATAAGAAGTATTTGAGCTACACTTACACACACCTACATCTAATGGTTAAAGAACATACGGTTTCTGTGGATGGTGAATTTCTGCCTCACGAAACGATGATTGTTCAACACTCATATAACACCTTCAAAGGTGGCCATTAAGATGTCAATATATTTATATATGATATATAATGTGTTTATGTTTTACCTATGCTTCTTGATTTTTCATTTATGGAATACTTTATGATTTCCATGATGGGTAAAACGCGATAATTTCATTTTAGAAAGTGCGGACTACCGCCCCCTCAAAGTGATTTGAATCGTTAATGCCATATGTGGGATGTATAAGGGATGGATTAAATGGTATTATACACTATATTATAATGTATTCATATTATAAATTTATATCATTATTATTTCATTCCATTAAATACGAAATAGAAATGAAATTAGCGTTCATGCGTACGTACGGCTTACCGTCTCCATGAACGGTGCATTTCATTTGTTACCTCTAAATGTTACGTGACATTATGAATGAATGTATATACTGGATATATATCATATATATAATATCTACATCATGAATATAATTCTGGATATAATGGATATTTCACCACATGAACAACTTGAAATTATAGGAAGTTTATTTTTGACTCAAGTACCAAAGATCGACAAAACGACCGTTATTAACGTAAATAATTACATAATGTTCATATCATTGTAATATGTGATATAAAAAGGATAATGAAATTGAAAATGGTTCTTAATAAGTTATATATTAACTCTAGTTTATTATTCAGGAGGTTAAAGAACGGTTGAGTAAAGTCAGACACGAGGTAAGGGAACTTCTTAACCTAATTTCTATTATTTGGGTTAATCTCATACTTTCAAATTATGTCATGATATGATTATGTCCTATCTTGTAATTGTACATTATTTATGTGTACTTATAGTGAATACACATTATAGATGTACATTATTTTAAAAATGATCTTTGTAAGGGTCTTCGTCTCAATCTCATTTCATTGAGGCATATTTTTTTTATACACAACTTTCTTTTATATGGTGTATAAACCCCCATTGACTTTTAAGTTTATTCAAAAGGTTTTCTTTTATAATTATGTGATTTTTAAATTATTTCA
This sequence comes from Viscum album, assembly GCA_963277665.1. Lineage (NCBI taxonomy): Eukaryota > Viridiplantae > Streptophyta > Magnoliopsida > Santalales > Viscaceae > Viscum > Viscum album. Next base: position 305,039,303 of record OY728144.1, read on the forward strand.
AAAAAAGAGATATTTCTCTCAAATATATGGAATTCCAGTGCAAATGTATACGTATTTAATGCAAGCTTAAAAATGTTTTTAGAAAACCCGACTCTCGATTGTGGTAGATAGGAAGGGATTGGGAGTGGACCCATCATGGCCTGTTATTAGTCGAGAAGTCTCAGAATTAGTTATTTTGTTTTCAGAAGCTTTCATAATGTTTTCAGAAAAACACTGGAGTATATTTTATCAATTTTAAACATAAGTATCTTCTATAAAATTGCATCGGTAGTTCTCATGAGACAACTAGACGTGGAATTGGCCGAGGCCCTTTCCCAATTTGATTTATGGTTTTGGCCGAGGCCTTAATCATTTTAGACGTCTTGGCCGAGGCCTTGACAAAATGTTTCAGAATGTCTGGCATTATACATTCCCTTATTATGAAAGTGGTTATTGATATTTCATGTGATTATTCGACCAGTAGAATATCAATGTGAAGAAGTGAATGGCATTATCTCATTTTACTTTTGCCATATTATGTTGATGTTCAAGTTTAAAAGGCTTTTGTTTTAGTTATACACTGCCCTAAATTTTTATGTTTATTTATGAAAGCTTCCACAATATTGTTATCCTTACTGAGCATCTGAGCTCACCCCTTTCAATGTTTTAATATTTTACAGGATGTGAAGAAGTATTTTATGAATGACCTGCAGGGATAGTCCGAAGAGGATAGAATTGTGGACTATGGAGACTATGTTATTATAGTTTTTCACTTTGTGATGTAATGTTACATTTATGAATGTATCTAGTGTTTCCAAGGCTACTAAACTAATCGGTCTTTCGAGACTTGATCTTTTGTGATCATGCCAATGTTAAGAAGTAATGCACCGGCTCTAGGTAGCTGGGGTCGGGGCGTTACAGTTGGTATCAGAGGCAGTTCAGTACTAACCTTGGAAGCTAAATTTAGATAAACTCTGATTAGAGCACAAAGCCCAAAGATAGAATTTGAGGATTAGTATAGAAGAACTTCCTAGAATTTTGTTATTGTAGAGATTTTTTGAGTTTTCGAGCAATACATCCCTGTCTGGATATGAGCAAGTAGAGGCGGCTCTGGCACAGATGTACCTAGGGGTAAAACCCGAAAACACCTCTTTGAGCTAGACTCGAACGGGAACTGGTGCACGACAACGGGCCTTGCTGCAATCTTGGTTACGACACTCTAGGGGGATATGCTTTGGATAATTATCATTTTCCTTATAAACCACTATAAAGGGTTATGAGTATATACTTACTCAAAGAAAACATTTTTATGGATTATATCCATAAATAGTTCAATTTATGTTCAGTATCTTATAAGTATGGAATTATGTATTTTGATTCATAAACTAATCTAGTTTATGGAATTGTATAGAAATGGCGCCCAGTAGAAGGAATGTGAACTCCATCAATACATATGATCCAAAGACTAAGAAGGATCATATCTTTCATGGTATTAAGCCAACATTTAGAATGGAAATATTCTCCCATGTGTTATCAACATATGAAGAAATAGTATCATGTGTTAATAAGATAGGTAGAGAATTCTCTGAGTCTTATGGATTTGAAGGGATGAAAGAGAAGAAAAGGATGGAAGAGAGAATGATGGATAAAGGGACGAGGGAAAAGAAGAATTTTCTAATATGTGATAACTATGGGAAGAAAAACCTTGGAATTTGCCTGAAGGGAATGGGAGTTTGTTATAAGTGTGGAGAAAAAGGACACCGAGTGCGTGACTGCAAGGGTAAGAAAAAGGTTTCAAATGTACAATTCTTCATCTGCAAGGAGTGGGGACACTACGCAAACCAATGTTCAAATCATCAGAGTATGCCCCAAATGATGTTATTGGATAATAATCAAGTTATGATACTACCACAGATGAGGAGGAATGATTAGAGTTCTTATGTTGTTATTAAAGAATTTTGTAATTTGAGTGTTGTATCAATGATGTACTTGTTATAATAATTTTGGAGTATATAAGGATTGTACTGCAGTACTATTTCATCTAGGACTTGAGATTGTGTGGAACCAAGAGAAGTGACTCTACAGTAGGTTAAATTTTTGGAAAATATATGGTTGAGAGAAAGATAAACCATAATATGGTTCTGATACCAAGATAGTGATTTTGGAATAAGACATGATTGATTCGGAAAAATTATGTTGGATATTCTTAACATCCTTGAAACTGAGTAATGATTTGTATACATTTTTGGATAGAAGGAGTATATCTAGTTTTCTATAAGTAATAAGGGATCATGAATGTAATCAATAAGGATTTATGGTAATACAATATGTTGCAGTGTTTTAAAAGAATACATGATGAAGGTGTTCACATGTTGTTACGCAGAAAAAAAGGAGCTTCATTATGTTTACCTTCCTCATAAAATCTGGACTGTGAGTTGGACAAAAGTATTTTGGATAACTATAAAGGTTGGAATGGATTATATTTTACATTGGATACTATTGTTAAGGTTATTTTTGGATATTTATAAAATGGAAAACACGCAGACTGAGTGAAAACCAATCGCGTCGGATAAAGCTGTGGGAATCGAACCCACAACCATAGTGCGATTGGGATTAATCGCCTACCACTGGACTACGTGATGTCCCTGGTTTTTACAAAATAGTTTTTCTAATCTAAATGGTATGTGTTAAAATTTGGAACCTTATACAATTAGGATAAGTATAATATTTTTGAGTTCTATTATCTTTTTGAGTGAAAGATGAGTTGAAGGTTGAAACTCTAATTGTCAAACATAAATATATATATACCTATCTCTTATTCAATGAATAAATTAATTCATAAACTTTAATAAAGGGATATTAAATCAAAAAAATGTGTTATCCTAATACCTTATGTCTTGTTTAACTGATGATATTTTAAATCAACATAGATTGAAGGCTTTGAGGCCCTCAATTTGACAGTTGATTGTGAATGATGACCTCAATCACTCCCTACAAATATTTACGTTTTTCCTCCAATTATATGTCTATAATTTCCATCAATGTTCTCCTTATCGAGATCATAATTTGGTGGTGACTTTCTTATTTCCATTTCCCTCTTATTAAGACTAAATTTTATTAACCTTATTTCCGATGTGGGTTTTCCACAAAGGTATTTTCTATTTTCAACCTTTTATTTTCAAATAAAAATTTCAAATTGCGAGGACGCAATTTATTGAAGGAGGGGAGAATGTAACACCCCGAGCTTCCACGATATGCTTCTTATTCAATAATGCAATAGCTTGCATTGTACGCAACTTCAAGTTCTAAAACACCGCGACTAATCAAAGTAGACGTTATGAATAGTAATAACCACTTTTTAAAATTATAGAAATTTTATATTTCAAAATGGACTTCATTTTGGGATTCGGAATATCGAAATTAGCCTATGTTGAATTTTTGGTATTTTTCTGAGAACTTCTAATTTTTTATAAATAGTGAAAAATACTTAAAACAACTTTTTAATCAAAATAATTTATTGTGATAAATTATACTATTTAGTGGTTTTATGGTATAATTATAATATATTTTTACCATTTTATCCAATGGGGGTCATTAGAATTAATTTAACATTGAAATTGGACATAAACAATTGCTAATCTTTTGATATAAATTGTTTCTTAAAAACACGCTATTTGTCCTAACAGCGGGAATTAATTATAAAATTAATTAATTCAACTTATATGTTTGGAATTTTGTAAAATATAAATCATTTTTGAATTCGGAATATCAATTATAGCTTAGGGTGAAATTTTGGCATTATTCTGAAAAACTTCAATTTTTGATGAATAGTGAAACCACTAAGTGGTAGTTAAATAACTGATTTTTCGTTTAAATGAAATATTACCACTTCTGTGATTTGATTTTCAAAAATCCGAAATACATGGTTGTCATTAAGAAGTAAAATGTGGTTCAGTGAGATTAAAATAATTTTTTGGTGAATAGTAACTTTTAAGTTCTTAATCGCGATTAGAGGTAATTAGTGTAGTTTAAGGTACAAATAATGTTTTAATAATATGAGATGAGCTTGAAACTTGTCCTACTCCTATTGGATGAGTCATGGCCGACCAATAAAACCCATGGGTCAACTTGGGGACCCCATGGAGCCACTTTAGTTGGAAAATGACATTAATATATATTTATTTAATGTTAAAATTAAATTGACACAAACATGAGTTATTTTACTAAAACAGTTTTTAAGTGGGGTTACACAAGTCCAAATTTTGACTATAAATATTAATTATAAATATAAAAATATTTCCTACATCATAGTATTTTTTTTATAATTTTTAGACGTTAAATAAAGTAAATTATTTATGACATCATTATGATGCAGCGATGACCTCATTATTTAACGATTTTAATCAAATGAAACGATAATGTAAAATCCAAGGCTTAAACTTGTCCAAAGACTATTGGATGGATATATTTCTAACCCTTATCACCTTATCCATGAATTATATAAGTGTGGGATCTTTATAATCCGAAAGGCATTGTGTAATAATGTAACATTTAAATCTTTCCAAAAGAGCCCCTCCTCTCCACTTATAAAAGGCCTCCACCTCTCCCACCTTATTCACACCTTCAAGCAATTTGGCTCGGCCAACCTCTGCCCAAATACTCTCCCAAATTCCCCCTATTACTCCTAGAAGCCTCACTTTGGGCAGAACTCTTCCCAAGGAAGCCTTTGGATCAAATCAAAAAGAGTTACCCGATTTTGAGGTAATGTCTTCTCTAATGTTGGTTTGATTTATTTTTCTTCTCCAACCTCCTAAACACTTTTTATTCATTTCTTTTGTAACAAAACCAGTATACTAAATATACTAGGATGTTGTTATAAGAAGGATTCGAGCTAAACTTACACACACCTACATCTAATGGTTAAAGAACATACGGTTTCTGTGGATGGCGAATTTCTGGCTCACGAAACGATGATTGTTCAACACTCATATAACAACTTCAAAGGTGGCCATTAAGATGTAACTATATTTATATATGATATATAATGTCTTTATGTTTTACTTATTCTTCTTAATTTCTCATTTATGGCATACTTTATTATTTCCATTATGGGTAAAACACGATAATTTCATTTTAGAAAGTGCGGACTACCGCCCCCTCAAAGTGATTTGAATCGTTAATGCCATATGTGGGATGTATAAAGGATGGATTAAATGGTATTATACACTATATTATACTTTATTTATATTATAACTTTATATCATTATGATTTCATTCCATTAAATACGAAATAGAAATGAAAGTAGCGTTCATGCGTACGTACGGCTTACCGTCTCCATGAACGGTGCATTTCATTTCTTACCTCTAAATGTTACGTTACATTATGAATGAAAGTATATACTGGATATATATCATATATATAATATCTACATCAGGAATATAATTCTGGATATAATGGATATTTCACCACATGAACAACTTGAAATTATAGGAAGTTTATTTTTGAGTCAAGTACCAAAGATCGACAAAACGACCGTTATTAACTTAAATAATTACATAATGTTCATATAATTGTAATAAGTGATATAAAAAGGATAATGAAATTGAAAATGGTTCTTAATAAGTTATATATTAACTCTAGTTTATTATTCAGGAGGTTAAAGAACGGTTGAGTCAAGTCAGACACGAGGTAAGGGAACTTCTTAACCCAATTTCTATTCATTGGGTTAATCTCCTACTTTCAAATTATGTCATGATATTATTATGTCCTATCTTGTAATTGTACATTATTTATGTGTACTTATAGTGAATACACATTATATATGTACTTTATTTTCAAAATGATCTTTGTAAGGGTCTTCGTCTCAATCTCATTTCATTGAGGCATATTTTGTTTTATACACAACTTTCTTTTATACGGTGTATAAACCCCCATTGACTTTTACGTTTATTCAAAAGCTTTTATTTTATAATTATGTGATTTTTAAATTATTTCAAAAAAAGAGATATTTCTCTCAAATATATGGAATTCCAGTGCAAATTTATACATATTTAACGCAAGCTTAAAAATGTTTTTAGAAAACCCGACACTCGAGTGTGGTAGACAGGAAGGGATTGGGAGTGGACCCATCATGGCCTGTTATTAGTCGAGCAGTCTCAGAATTAGTTATTTTGTTTTCAGAAGCTTGCATAATGTTTTCAAAAAAACACTGGAGTATATTTTATCAATTTTAAACATAATTATCTTCTATAAAATTTCATCGGTAGGTCTCATGAGACAACTAGACGTGGAATTGGCCGAGGCCCTTTCCCAATTTGATTTATGGTTTTGGCCGAGGCCTTAATCATTTTAGACGTCTTGGCCGAGGCCTTGAATTTTTTTTTCAGAATGATTGGCATTATACATTCCCTCATTATGAAAGTGGTTATTGATATTGCATGTGATTATTCGACCAGTAGAATATCCATGTGAAGAAGTGAATGACATTATCTCATTTTACTTTTGCCATATTATGTTGATGTTCAAGTTTAAAATGCTTTTGTTTTAGTTATACATTGCCTTAAATTTTTATGTTTGTTTATGGAAGCTTCCGCAATATAGTTATCCTTACTGAGAATCTGAGCTCACCCCTTTCAATGTTTTAATATTTTACAGGATGTGAAGAAGTATTTTATGAATGACCTGCAGGGATAGTCCTAAGAGGATAGAAGTGTGGACTATGGAGACTATGTTATTATAGTTTTTCACTTTGTGATGTAATGTAACATTTATGAATGTATCTAGTGTTTCCAAGGCTACAAAACTAATCGGTCTTTTGAGACTTGATCTTTTGTGATCATGCCAATGTTACGAAGTAATGCACCGGCTCTGGGTAGCTGGGGTCGGGGCGTTACAAGAAACTTTTTCATGCTTACCATCATTAGATATGGGTGGTTGATCCGAGAATACAGAAAATGAATAAATATTTGGAAGCATAGTTCTGGTGGAACTTTATGAAATATAAGGTGGATGAGTCTCTTTCAAATTTCCTAACTTGTCAACAATTTAAGTCAGACCATCAGTAACCAACATATATGTATCCATATTTAACGATACCTATGTGTATGTGGGATTATATATCTATTTTTTTGTTACATGTCTCCCAAGAAGGGATCATAAACACGAATCCATATGGTTGACAGTGGATTGAATCACCAATTAAGCTCATTTCATCCATATTCATGAAACTAATACGATGGAGGATATATCCAAAATCTATATCCAAATAGTTCTAAGGAGACATGGTATAATGGTTTTTATAGTGTTAGACCTAGATCTAGGGTTCACAACTCATTTTTTAAAATCCATTCATAAATACCTCAAAACTCAGTTGACTATGATTATGAAGTATCATCCTCATATGGATGGGTAATCCAAAAGGATAATACAAATTTTGTAAGACATATTGTGGGATTTTGTAATGGGTTTTTGTGGCACAAAGGAAGATCACATACAAATAGTGGAGTTCTAATATAATAATAGTTAACAGGCCTTGATAATTTTGGCATCTTTTGAAGCATTGTACGTGTGTCCTTGTCATTCTTCATTGTGTTGGATGGAAATAGGCGATACTTCACTAGTTGGGTCAATCCATGACCAAAAAATAATGTAAAATATCTAATTGATTCAAAAAAGAATGGATTTGGATCAGATTTTTTAAAAATATTATGTAGATCAGCATCGAAGACCATTCACTACCAAAAAAATATTTTTTCACGGCACCAACCATTATCAGCGGTAAAGAAAAAGCGCCAATAAAGGGGGTACCATTATCAGCTCTTAAAAATGCACTGATAATGGTACCCCTTTATCAGCACTTTTTTACCATTGATAAAGGGCCCCCTTTATAAGCGTTTTTTTAGTAGCGCTGATAAAGGGGGCATTTTTCTGTGCTTTTTTTAAAAGCACTGATAAAGGGTCAACTTCAAAAAATATTAAATAAAAATAATATATAAATATATAAATATATAAATATGGTTATATTGATATAAATATAATATATAATAATTAAACATATTTTAGATAAGTATAAATATATATTTACACTTAGTATACATAATATATAAGAAATTTAGTGAAAATGGCTTATCAAAAAATTAAAAAAATATTCTCAATTAATAATTTTCTAATTATTATGGAGTAATAGTCATTTAATAACATTTTGGAGACTAATAAAATTAAAATAATAATAAAAAAAGTTCCAAAATATGTTTAAAACGCAACTCAAACTTCAAACGACCATAACTTTTGATCAGGTGTCCGTTTGAGATCTACCAGATATCAAATCGAATCCTGAGATGATCTATTAACAATTTTGACCTCAATTTACCATGTTAAATGTTTTTAGATGCCAATATAGGCCTATAAGGCGTCCAAAACTGAGTTTTTAGTCGGGATACCCCGAGTTTTTAACATTTTGTAGATTTTCAGCCTTGTTTAAGGAGGTATTTTTGCCTTTTTTGGTGGGGACTGAATTTATTCCAAGGTATTACATTAATATTGATAATATTTCATTTAAATATTGTCATTTTTTATAATTCACTACTATTTATAATCATATATAAGAATATATGTAGATATTTTTTATATACTCACACATACAAATTTAATTTATTAAATAAATAATTAAACATATTTACATAAAAAAATATATTAAATTTATCTAAATAATAACTAATATCCATTTTATTTAAAATACCAATATATGAATATTTATATAACTATATATTAATATAACTTTATATATATCAATATAACTATAAATATATATATTAATATAACTATATATATATTAATTTAACTATATAAATATATATAAATTAATATAACTATAAATATTTATATTAATATAACTATATATATATATATATTAATATAAATATATATAATAATATAAATATATATTACTATATGAATAAATATAACTATATATTTATATATCATAAATTCGAGAACAAATCAATATAGGGGAGTGTCAAAGGCTTCAGGCGCGTTGGTGGGAGGTCTTGATATCAAATCCAGGTGGAGGTAGGGGCGCGCGCGCAAGAGTGAATTAAAGGGGATAACGCTGATAAAGGTGGGATATAGCGCTGATAAAGGGTGGAGGCGGTGCATGCGGGCGCAGGAGGTGCAGGAAAGCACTGATAAAGGGGGGCTAAAGTGCTGTAAAAATCCCCCTAGAGATTGGAAGTATTTTTTTTAATTTTTTTAGTTTTATCAGTTCTAAAAAAGCACTGATAAAAGGGGTATTTTATCATTGTTAAAAAAAATCGCTGATAAAGGACCCCATTATCAGCCCATTTTTTAGCACTGATAAAAGGCCCATTTTATGAGCTCTTTTTTTTAGAGCTGATAAAAGGGGTCTTTATCAGTGCTTTTTGGAGCCCTGATAAAGTGGACCCCCTTTATCTTCCTCATCCTTAACAATGATTTTCTAGAGCTATTAAAGGCCATTTTTAGCGATGATAAAAGGGGTATTTGTAGTAGTGATTGTTTTTCATGGTGAGTGATCATATGTTCTTAAGGATTTTTCCAAGGCTTGGTCATCAACATTTTGGGAAGTAGGGAATGTTATCTCCTTGCTCAATAGGCCATTTCAAGATACTGGAATGGGTTGGTGAGATGGAATATCAGTTGCAATTTCCACCATGGTTCAGTGTGACGCATAATGTGTTCCATGTGTCACAACAAAAAAAATATCAGGTTGGTCCTAACTATGTGATCAGATGGGATCACATTTACCACAGGCCGAATGCTACATTTGTACATATCTTTTTGTGTATTGTGGATAATAAAGATAAAGTATTGTATGGAAAAAATAATCTATCATGTATGTGTTTGTAGCAATATGGTCATGTACAAGAAGAGACTTGGGAATGTGAGAAGGAAATGAAAGAGAAATGGCCTGAAATCTTTCAGGGTAATGGTGGTTTTTGAATTTCTATGTACGGATAAACCAATGGTGTGGAGAAAGTAGCCCCCTAGTTTCTAGTAAGTAACATTTTATTTATGTTTTTAAGAATATAAAGTACATGGGAGATGTTTGGAAGAGTTTGGAGTTTTTAATGGGTTTTTGGGTCTAAAGGGAAGGCACGCATGTGGCACATGATTTTTCCAAACTATGCAACAACATAGGAGAAACTATGTGGTTTGGGTAGTTTAAGGAAGTCACTTTGGCATATTTGGAACAAAGTTTTAGAGATCATGTTAGGAGACTATTTTGAGGTTCATCTTTATTGCAGTATCTAATGTACGGTTAGTGCATGGTTTTGCTAACTGTGCGACTAAACCATACACTGGTCAAAACAACCTCCTTATAAAGTGGATCTAACATGTTTTCCCTTTAAGTGTTTTGTTTTCCCTCTTATATGCCACTAACTCAGAATGTTTCTTCTCTAGAGGTTAATGAAGGGTCTCCCATTGATCTGAAGGTGATTTGTAGGCTACACATGGTGATTAGAATCTGGTTCCTCCCAGTAAATGTTCGTTCATCATCGTTATAAACATATTTATTTGATCTACTTAGCCCCTATTCTCAGTTTCTTAGAACTACACCAATTTTGGGTTGATATAAGGTTTTGGATTCCAAATATTTTTATAATTTGACTTGGTTGTCATAGGGTAAGAGATCTATGGTGGGTTCATGAAGATTTAACTCCGTTTTGTAGGCATTATTCATTTGTTTATCTTTTTCACCCAAACTCTCTATGTATGTGGATTTAATCTTGAATCCTCTTGCTATAATTGATTGTCTTAGTTTCAAATTAATTTATTTTCATGAAATTGATCAGGAATGTGTTGTGCCAAGAAGGGTATAAATCCTCTTTAGTGATGATTTATGTTTTCTGGTAAACTAATGAAATTGTATAAATTTTTTTGTAAAGTTATTTAGTTTCTTAATTTTAACATGGGGATTTTAAAATATGGATTGAATGGATTTGTGAAATGGTTTATTAGAAATGGGTTTTCAATAAAATATCATTTTATTAAAATGATTTTTGAATATTGTTTTTGGAAGTGGTGTTGGTCATTCTTATGTGTGTATTCAGATTTCATTTATGAGGAATGGTTGAAATATGAACTTGTTCTCGATGAACAATGTGTAATAGAACATGGGACCTGAATATCATGTGATTACATTGAAGATTGATGAGATACCACTCATGATTATGGAATTTTCATAATGAAGCATGCATGGTTGGTGGTGTTAATATGTAATGTGTATTGGTTAATCCAAGTGAAACTAGTATAATTGTATTAAACCATGAATTAGTCATTTTCATGAAAATAGATTGCTTGAAAATTATAGATATAGAACTTATTTATATTGAGTTATAAACTATTTTCATAGTTTTTTATATTTAGTTATAAATTGTTTTGAAAATTGTGTTTATATAAATTGTATTTATAAAAATTATTCTAACTCTTATATCCTAGTGGTGTGAGTAGGGAATTCATTAGGGGAAAACCTACTATGTTTTAGAAATCACCCCTGCTTTTATAGCTATCATCTATTAGGACATTGGAAAATGTAAAGTATCAAATTTTTAGAACTACTTTGTGATACTTTGGCTGGTTGGTTGTGTTGGATCCTGGAGCTTGTGCATCACGGAGGCCTGTGGCCCTCTTGGAGTTTTATTAGTTTATCTTCTGTTGTTTACTTTAATGGTGGGATCTTCTATTGTGGAACTTTATTTTAGAATGATTTTGATATAAAAAATGTTTAGTTATCTTCCATGGTTATCATGCATCATATATTGGTATTTTTGGTTATGTTTTGTGGGTCAGTTGTTTTATTCATAAAGGGTAAATCATCCCCCACATCTATTGAAACCCTTTAGCATTTATTTCCAGCCTTTGACATCTTGGGGATGTCGCATAAGGCCCAGTAGCATCCTACCTCCTTCTAAATCCAATTAGGAGAAGGAGAGATGTTACAATATACATAATATTCATAATTCCAATTTCCTTGAAATCATTTAAGACACAATCTCAAACCCCAAATCGCTTATCAACTCTTCAATTGACTTAGAGGATGATCATTACCATGTTAGTCACCCTCTTAGTATTATGTAGATGGATTAGAATAAATCTAATTCTGTAATCAACCGTATTCAATCACCCCATTGTGATATCTCTCATGGATATGGAAATCCTCCCCTTTACAAGACATCTCTGTATATATAGGCGTTCAAAACTTAGACACATTCTTAGATTGGTACTAGAATCATCAGGGTCAATTGTATATAGTTCCCCATAAACTTCTAGTATCACTGTATTCTAGTTTGTAGGTTTCCCAAAGAAGTACCTTTGGTGGTTTTAACAGATGGAGTCATGTATGTCCGATGAAGGAGAATTCAGCAATGATATATGGAGAGAGTTATCTGGAAACAACCTCCCCAACATGTTTTGGACCCTCACCACTTTTGACTATGAGGCTACTCAATAGAAACTGGAGGCCAGACATCTCCCCTATCTCGGATATGAGGGTCACCTTTAGGCTATCAAGATACTCTATTTTCAGCTTGACCTAGCTACTATGACCATGACAAGGGATCCATAACTGAAAAGGAATAGTTCAAATATGCGACATGATTACTTCCATTGTATCAAAACTCTTAAGAAGCTCATCTATGAATCGTTGTCATGCATCCATATTCGAGGATGGGGAATTTATTTTGTGTTACACTTCACCACACACCTAGAACAATAGAACCCTTTATATACGATGATTTATAAATTTATAGCCTTCAGAGAAATAAATACACCACGTATTTCATGAGCTAGTTGTTTAGTAAAACAAAATCACCATGCTTTAAAGATGCCCATACATTACGAAAGGATGGAGAGCATAGTCGATAGATTATTGAACTGGGTCCCTCAATGAAATTGGAATGAATTTAAGATAGGAAATCTGAAGATGCGATCTACTCCACATGTTCTAATAGAAACTGGCTCTAGTCATGAGATTCCATTATTCCCAACTCCTATATGAGCATAGCTGGGCTGAATCAAATGATCCATAGTAGCAGATTCCATAGCAACTGTCTAGAAGTGAACCTGACCAACCAGGTTGGGGGAATATCTACTACCACATCCAACCCTCTGATTATCAATTCTTGATATGTTTTAGGACATATCTACAATAACTAAAAACAAACCCCAGCCCACTGGGATGGGAACATTCCTATTTCAATCACCATCAATATGTTCATCATCCCTTAAGAGAGTCATGGGGAAATCAACGATGATTTGGGATCAAACCCAACTTGCGGGTATTGGGGAATTTATATCACAACACCTATCTTAGGAGTCATGAAATACTCAATTAAAAGAAACTAATACTCAACAAGATGATCTATAAATGCCAATTGTTGCCTCGAATAACCCCCAACCATTAGGGATGGGGGAATTTTGATCATTTTCATCACCCTAGATAGAATTAGTCTTCTTTAGGATGGGTGGTAAAAATAAACAGTCATCATTCCATCCATTCCTTCTACCATAAGATAAAACTCTACAATTAAGGTCCCAATAGGCAATCATGACAAGAAACTCAATTAAGATCACTACATATTGGTTGAGATGGGAGGAGCATATGGTAAAGCAAATCAAACCCCACCAGTTTTGAAACCCAAAATGGACTAATATGTACAAGGTCTTGAGAAATGACCTTTGATGAATCATGTATAGAATAATCTAGTTGTATTGAAAGCAATGTGAAAACCACCATTTCTCAATAAAACTCTTTAAATGTCATCATTTCTAACATGATAGATATTTTGGTTCAAGAAAACAATACAGAGGGACACAACACAGTCAATATACCTCAAGAGTAGGTTGATCTTGAATCCCCAACCAAGGTTGTAAGAACCTGAAACAAGAGCAGGATTTGAATCCTAGGACATCTGAATCTCAATTTTCTACCTCTATGAACAAACAATTCTATGGAAAAAGGGAAATTTGTGGACAAATCCCAATCACCTTCAAGATGAGTCGAAGTTTCTTCAACATAGGAACAATAATCCCAATATGAGAATAAGATAAATACTCTCCGAAAACTCAATGAGGATCTACTCAGGGTAAATATTTCCATAGGGAATCATCTTCAAACTGATGAATATATTCCTCCTCTCATAAATCTGTAAAGAGGTGATATTACAGTAATAATGTCATCTGACCATCAAAATGACTTCAGATCCAGGCCTACATTCTACATAAATGAGGAAGTCAAAATGATCATGACTTACCTCCATTGCGGCAACAACAACTCCCTCAATAGGGAGATCATTCATTCTTAGGAAGAATTCAAAATCAGCATGAGAGGAAGGTGTGGACACCGCATAGGCCCCCACCAACTACATGTATATGGTATATGGATCAAAAAGTAGTACCTTGAGATATTACTAATGTCATAGAGTCCCTATCTAATAAATTAGAATCTATAAAAGGGTGAAGCTCACCTGTGCGACTTGAGAGGAATTCATATCTCGAGTGGTTGGATGATACTTTACCCCAACCCAATTTTGGAAATCCTGACTTCTATAAATTTGACGATGTTGTAAACACTAAAATACATCTCAAACACTTCTTAAACCATTGCGGTTTAGTGATGGTCTCTCGAGATCAACTGGATGTGACAAAGATGAGGTGTTTTGTACAAACTATGATAGGTGATGCCTTTGATTGGTACATTAGTCTTCCAGCATGATTCATTGTAGGATGGAAAGACATATGTCATCAATTATTTTATCAGTTAAACTTCATGATGAAGAAAATGAAAATATTCAAACTAAATACCTACAAACAATATGAAAATAATATTGTGTATAACTTCATAGCCATATGGAATGGTTTAACCTATTCACATATATTCCCTCTCTTACATGAGAAATTTCTGGATATTTGTGCTGAAAATATCTAGAATGTGCTATCAACACATCAGACCCTAATTAAGTATTCAGGTGGGTTCTATGAGTTCTAATAAACAACACAATTATTGGAATATGAAAATCAGAGAACCCGGTCTATATCTCGACTCATTCCTTCAACACAGGGGAAAAGCCTTTGAAAAGCAGAAACTACACCTATCATAGGGGAAAAGTCTCAACTCATTCCATCGACAATAGTTTTCTTCCAAGACAATAGGTTGGTCCCAAACTTCCCAACACCTCCCATCGAGTGGAAACAACAAAAAAATTTCCCTTGCGAGGAATCATAGAGATTTCAAGGTCACCCTAGGTTTTAGGAATGGATCAATAAATACTAATATTTCTGAAATGAACATGTCCCATGTTACTTCCTTGCATCCATAGTCAATAACATTCTCAAGATTCTATATCCCATGAATTACAATGAGGTTAACTACACCAACCATCTTGAATACATCCCTTTCCATAGATGTATAGGTCATTATATCATTGATTAACTAATATTAAAAATTTCTTTCAAGGCATGGTCGATTCTAGATTGGTGTTGTTAGATAAATCCTCAGAGTGGGTGGTCTGCGTAACCATTTCATAGTAAGAAGAAGATTTTTATTAGAAAAAATTTCTATACAGGCATAATTATACTTTTAACAACTTGATGACTTGAAAAATAGTTTACTAATCTAATTCTAACTTGAGAGAGCTGTTGTGAATAACCGCAACTAATCCTCTACTCGAAGATGAAACATAATATATACCTCCTGAAGGTGGACACAACTATCAGAATCAGAAGGAAATTGACTATGATGAGTCAAATTCGACTCCAATAAAATCTACTCTAAAAGATTTCATACCTAAAACATTCGAAGCATGGGAAGTACCCCAGAAAATAGAACCCACATTGGATGAAGAGTTCAAATTTGGTTATGTTAGTTTGATACACATGTAAGAACCCTTCTTCAATGATGAAAACACCTTAGAATATGTTTTTTCCATAAAATAATTAAGAACAGGAGTCCCCATATGTAGGAAATAAGGTTACAGGTAATAGTGAGGGCATGGTCGGACCCAATATTTTAGTCAAATCACTACAAAGTAATTATATGTAGTCGAGACCCATGGAAAAATGATTCAATAAACCCAAAAGAGACATGTAGGTGTCCCACAACCCTCCGACTACCTCACACATCTAGTTGTATAATATGACCACCTATTAGAGTGTGATTATCTTATTATCCCAAACAATTCAGATGGTCAGCACAACCTACATCACTGGTAGAAGATAACTCCTCAACCTCTACATCAGCACCAGGCCCGTCCAACTCAAATTCCTCATCTCTCAATCCACATATCAAGGAGAAACACCAACTTAAGAAGTACCAACATTTGGAAAAAAAATATGGCATTATGAAGTAGTTGGGGGTTTCCCCTACCAAACTGACAATCCTGGATGCACTCAGAATATCAAAAAACCTCAGTTAGTCACTTGTTTAATCCCTATATATCTCATAGGAATTCAAGAAAAAAAATCATTACATTCGATTTTTGTCGAATGTAGATGATGTTAGTAGAATTATGCGTCCCCATCTATTTCAGTAATCAAGATTAAGAATATTTCATCTGATGGTAAATTAGGACCCTTTATGTTTTGAGAATAATCAATAAGATCAGCATACTTAGGGATTTGATTTATAATGGTTTTGGTATCAACCACATCCCTGTTTGAAACATATTATGTTTGGGATTTGGTGATGGGGCCTATCTCCCACTGAGAAGACCATTTAAGGGTATGATAAGTGTGATAAAAAACTTGTAAAAAATATTAAACTCAAATCTTACATTGGGGATCTCATATCTGATACTGAGATTATGGTTATCTATCAAGACAACACAAACAATATTCTACTCGAAAGTCCCTAGCTCCATAGCTATGTGGTGGTACCTTTAACTTTTCATCAGTTTTGGAAATAACCCATTGATTGAAATTTTTGCATACTACATGGAGATAGTTCCCCCTTGAAGACTTACAAAGACACATATTATAATGAAATATTCTAAAGAATGGAAGGTAAAAAATCAATGTTTGATGATGTTATAAAGGTTGCATCCCCCAATAGAGTGGGGAATACCCCTATATATACCTAGCGTATGCTTGATAGTGAC
This sequence comes from Viscum album, assembly GCA_963277665.1. Lineage (NCBI taxonomy): Eukaryota > Viridiplantae > Streptophyta > Magnoliopsida > Santalales > Viscaceae > Viscum > Viscum album. The sequence goes on from OY728144.1 coordinate 305,056,412, forward strand.
TATGTGATCCCCGTAAATGTAGTTTAGGTGATATAACTAGTCCAAGATTCCCAAGCCCCCTATCCCCAGTGACAGTGTAAAATACAATAGTCTTTAGTATCTATCTACAATGACCCAAGCAATAGGGGATGATAATGTATCTTCTTATGGAATATCTCACCTAGATATTGACAGAGATGCCCCCATATTTCTGCCTCTATTTGAGAATGCATCCATAGACTCATATGTGAAATAATAGGAATATAGAATTAGGAATTACCCTCCAACATTCAAGGAATGTGTCTCCACCACCATCGATGAGATCTAGAAGGTTCATCTGGGAACAAAATAATACTCAAATACTACATTGATTAGTGACGCCATGCCCCTCAAAGAGAATGGGATGTATATTTCATTTCTAAAGAAGCTCTAGTATTTGTTCACTTGGAACAATACATAAATTATCGGAATAAATACATATGTGTCTATACACCATATCAGCTTACCTGATGACAACTAAGTCTTCAATAAGGCATCTTGGTGGATGGAACCCTCTCATTCCACCAATGTAGAGGCAAAAGTTGATAAATTTATGAAATAAATATTTTTATGAGAAGTAAAATACCCATGACAGCTCACCAACATTGTCTCTATCATGAAAAGGAATGGGAATATTAGGGTCTACATATATTAAATAGACCATAAATGACATTTCCTAAAGGATATCTTCCCATTAAAAATCATAGAACTCTTGATTGATGAAACTACTGGAATCCATTCCCATTCCTTCATGGATGGGTTTTCAGGGTACAATTAGATAATGTTATCCCTTGATGATAAAGAAACCACTGACTTCAGAGGGCCCCATGGGATCGTTTTCATTCAATTCATTACCTTAGGATTAAATAATGTTTGTTCCACTTATTAATGTTCCATACATCATATAATTAAGACATTATTCTAAAGAATATCCAAAATGTAAAGTAGGAGACCCTGTAGTCAATTGATGAAAACATTGTGATCACTTCATAGATCTTCAAAAAGACTTCGACAAGCTACAAAAACATAGAATGAAGATGAATCCATTGAAATGAACTTTTGGGGTAACATTAGGAATGTTCAATATATTTTTCATATTCCACTATGGAATTAAGGTCAAACTAGAAAATACTAGTACCATTTTAGCAATGTCATCCCCAGAAATATCAATGAACTGATGGGACTCTAAGGTAACCTTTATTACATTATGTTCTTTATATCCAACTTGACCAGAAAATCTATCCCTTCCACCAGGCTTATGAAGAATGGAATCACCTACCAATAATACAGGGGCTTCCAATCCTTTGAAAGCATCAAGTAGTATATATGGAACTTACCAGTTCTGATCCCTTAAGTGGAAGTGAGGCCACTCATTTTATATGTGGCTATCATGGAATGCTCATTGGGAACCATTGTTGTATATAAAAATTATGTGGGTAGTGGTAACAGACTCTATTACCACATCTGAATAATTCTATGTACTCTAACCCAATACTCAGATGTCGAGAAGAACCCCATCACACTCATCTTTGTAGTTAAGAAGCTGAGGCATTACCTGCAGCACCAAGATGTCAATATGGTCACTCATATTGATCCCCTAATGTACATCTTTGGTTGTCCTATGTTGATTGGGAACTTGGCCTGATAGGAAGTCATTCTACTACAATATGATATCTAGTTCCTGACATAGAAATTGGTGAAATGGAAATCCCTGAATTATTTTCTCATGGACTATTCTTCTATAGGGAATACCCCACTAGACACTGATCTCCAAGATGGGGATTTCTTCTATGACCATGGAACTCCCTGAACATGATATGTGTATTTTGATAGAACCTCTTGATGTTTAATCTGAAAAATCATGGAAAACAATAAACTTGTTTGGGAAGTCATAGGGATTGAATTTTTCTCTCAAAACAAAGATTTATTTTCACACGCTTTCTCACTATCTAAATGATACAAGAATAATGAGATCAAATACCAATCCATCATCACTAGGTTTGAACTATCCTTACAGCTAGATATAGACTATGTGAATATCAAAGTTGATTCAAAGATAGTGATAAAGAAGAATAAGGATGAATATACCATCGAAAAGGGAAAATAGACCTTCTCACTCAATATTTTATGGGGCTTATGGAGGATTTACCTTTTGAATCCAAGTTTCAACTTGTTCCCCAATCAAAGTATGCTTGTGTAGATGCATTGGATAATGGAGTCACAATCCTAGCCGACCCTGATTAAGAGGAGGAAATATTCCATATCACAAACTAAAGAATGGTATTATCGATCATCATTAGAAATATGGAAGAAATAAATCATTTCAAAACCACCGTAGAGTAAGATGAACTGATATACACCCCTAGATCGATGTATCCCATAATTGGACATCTCCAAAATGGATCCCTCTTGATATAACGAGATTAAAGGGGATAGATTCAGCACCATGTGAAGTAATTTATGCTACATGGTGATCCAAATGACCACAAGGCCCTAAACAATAGTAGATTTGATGGAATCCTCCTCAAATGCATAGAAGAAAGATAGATTCAAACCATCCTAGAATAAGTCCATGAAGGATCCAGAGGTGCTCATCATTTTGGGACCAGGCTCTCCCACCCAATTAAGAGGATGAATTAACACTAGAAGACAATGATGTGGGACTATGTGAAAATCACTAGGAAATTACATGCATGCTAGATTCATGAATACATCTTCGATCAGCCCCCAAAAGTTCTATATAAAACTAAATATTCCAAGTCATTTTTCATTTGATGAATGAATGTTGTGGGGCCATATCCCACATGCATAGATTAGAAGTTCAAGTATATTCTTACAAATGTCGACATATTTACCAAATGGGATATTGAAAAATACCTAAAGGAAGTAGGGATGAAGAATATCATTAACATTATAATGTCCCATATCATCAATAGGTCTAGAGTCCCTCACAAAATATTTATGTACAACAACATAAACCTTTGTTTTACAGAGTTTAAGAAACTATACCATGAGTACAAGATCAAGTCCAATCGATCATCTCAATATCATGAAGTGGAAAATGGATATATAGAGGCCTTCAATTTGACAGTTTCAAATATAGTCTAGAAGATTGTGAACAAGGATGAAAAGTCCACGTCAGAAAATCCCCTCACTGCTTTTTGGTCCCACCTGACCACCATGCATACTTCTATACAAGAAATAACATACTCATTCATATATGATACCTAGTAAATGTTAACCATATATGAATAGTTTCATTTTCTCTGAATAGACATTTGTGACAACTCTCAGATGATGAGGAATCATAAAAGAGGATTAATGAATTTTGGTGGATCAGAGAGAACAGGTTGCATACAATGCAGAAACTTGAAGTCCATTAGAATAGGATCGCATGAAACTTTAATAAAAGGGATCACCTCTATTCATTCCTCCAAGTGGAACTAGTGTTGGATCTTAGGACTCTAATTATACGAGGTAAGAATCCTTTGAATCTATAACCCAAATGAGAAGGGCCTTACATTATACATAAGGTCTATCATAATAAAGATTAATAACTATACAAAATGGATGGGGAATGTGTCAATCCCCCATCCCCCACCAATGTGAGGGTTATAAAGAAATACCTTGCATATTTACCATAAATTACCACTCTTCCTCATTTCCCGGTGTTAAATTGCACAAGATCATCCTCGTCACATGAAGTTAAACTATACGAAATTCATCCTGAAATAAAGACATAAAAATATACAGAGTCATCCTAGTAGAAAGACATTAAACATAATATAATCTTACATACATAACACATGATGTTAAACATTACAGAGCTCATCCTTACCTCATGACATTAAACTGTACATCAGATGTCCTCGCCACAAGATGATAAAAAATATTGGAATCACTTTATCACTGATAATTCATTACACATGATATAGATCTATCCGAAAGAGGGATGAAATTACCCCATACCCATGTGAGAACCAGGTTCACATAGGGATTGTCATCATCTAGGAACTATGTGTGGTTGATTCATGCCATCACAGGATATGTAGTGTCGCATGAACCTCTATTGCTGGGCACATCCATATTGTAACTTCAATTTCATTGCGGGAGACCTACGTACATACCCCATGAAGATAAAATTAAAGGCTAATGTCCTTACAACATTAAATTAAAATACCCATGTAACAATCCATGTTTTCAACCCGACTAAAAACTGAATGATTCTTAGCTTTTTCATTTAACGGATTTGATGAATTTAAAACTAAGATTTGGAATGATATTTTGATGGTTGGAACACTTAAAAGGGTTTTTTTGGACTTGGGTGAAGGCCTAAGGTGTTTATCAGAGGTCATTGTGAGTTTTGGGAGTGCCTAACCCAGAAAAACGTGGTTTTGAAAGTATTTATAAGGCACACACTTTGTCCGAAACTATGAGGACCCCTATAGGAAACCATGAAGCCCTGTACAAATGGGGCAGTGGTGGTGTGTACATGATGGGAACGGTTTTTCAATCCATGAACCTACCCTATACACTTTGTGGCATTGGATTGTAGCTAATCACTGTTCATCGCGTAGTTGTTGAATGGGTTTCAAACCACATTTCCATCTGATGTGGAGTGTCCCAGGAGCCGAGTAGAGGGAGAACAGTTTGATAAATTGTGTTCTGAGACCTTGTTTTAAAAATAAAAATAATTTTTTCAAAATAATATAAATATTAAACAACTAAATCCTCACTCTCCCTTAATCCTTAATATGAGACACACCACTCCTAGGGGGTTCCCCTTCAACACGTGATGACCCCCTCTCCGGGATCCCTATCTGGTTGTTGTTTTCTTCTGATTTTTCATGTTATCCAACAAGGTTAGCCTCATACTTTCCTATCGTTATTTTTTCGAGTATGTTTAGTTTTATTCATCACCAAGTGAGGTTCGTCCAAACCCTGGGGTTAGGGATACTTGTATTTTTGGTTCCCTATATAGTATTAGGGCATGTGAATTCTCTCTTAGGGTGTTTTCGTGCATGTTATTGGAACCACGACTGAAGGATAGGTAGTTCAGTGTCTTTCGGATCAATTTCACCATTTGAGGTATGGTTTTATGCCCGGTATTTGGTTTCTACCTTAATATATTCCATCCTTTGGGTGTTTTAAGGTCCCTAGTGTTTTTTCATGTAGTTTGTTGGACCCTATCGTGTGATTTAGAGTTGCTGGAGTCTAAGGTGACTTTCCTGTGTATGAATAGGTATATATATATATATGTGTGTGTGTGTAGGTTCCCCTGTTATGTGTATATTAATCGAGGGAAGTGAATATATTTGTATGAGGCTAGGTGTTCTTATGTATATATATGAAAATTTATATTTAGGTGAGTGGAGGTGATTATATCCATATAAGCGTATATGTAAGGTTCCCCAGGAAAATGTTCATTGCTATGTGGATGTTTGAATAGGGGATGGGTGTCCTTATATATATATATATATGTGTGTGTGTGTGTGTGTGTGAAGGTGCATATGCTCGAAGGGGGTAGTAGTAGCTCCTAGTTAGAAAGTGTTATGATCTAATGTTTTTGGCTTGATTCCACCCTACGGTACCACCATATTTCCTTTTCCCTTTGATTTATTTTATGAATTAATTAGTTTATTATTAAACTATTCTTAGATTCAATTAAGGATATATAGTTTCTTATATTAAATCATTCATTTCAGAATGTTAAAGATTATCTTAAAATATATAAATTATTTTTTTGATAACAAGGTTATGTTTTCATAATAAAACCACTCCAATGGAGGTGTGCTGAATTAAAGCTAAAAAGTAGATGTTAGACAATTATGATTTCTTGGTTCATTGCATTAATTCTTTCTTATGCTTTTACATTGGTTAGTAATGGAATATTTAGGGATTTTTTTGTTTTACAAGTTGAATGAACGGGTTTTTCTATAGAAGTTACCATGTATGAATCTTCCCTTATTCTATTGACACCACTCTTTTCACTTGGGCATTTTATATGTGTTTTCTATGTTATACTGAGTTAAATGGTTGGGTTTGATTAAATGTAAAGGGGTATAATGGCTTGAGGAAGATAATAGTATTCTTTAAGGAAAATGAGCATGATCCTTTCTTGGTACACGTGCCTTCAGTCAATTTATCATGTTTAGGAAAATTGATTCAGAAAACATTGAGTCGGATGAGTCACACTAACAGACATGATTTGTTTTAAATGGATTAAATGAAATTAGACAATGTATAGATTGTAACGTAAGAGGTTATTCCTTATGTGATGGTTTTTAAAGGAACTTCCTAGTGTATTAGATTACTAATATGTTATGTCTATTTGAAATGCATAAGAGGTATTTCTTTATACATTAAATTATAATTGTGAAAATGATTGTAAATGTTAATCGATGGGAGGAATCATTACCCCATGCTAGTTTTATATAAATGATTATGTATCGGATGAATTATTACCCCATTCTAGTTCAATGTAAATGATTACGGATGTGATGAATTCATAACCCATTCCAACAATATAAATGATTATGGATGGTTGGAATTCTTACCCCATGCTTCCAATATAAATAATTATGAATGGGAGGCATTCATACCCCATACCAGCTCTCTATAAATGATTATGGATGGGAGGAATTATTAACCCATGCTAGATATATAAATGAAAATTTATGGGAGGCATTCTTACCCCATTCTAGTATTATATAAACACTTATGTGTGGGAGAAATTCCTACCCCATTCCAGTTATCTTGTATCTATGGGTGGGTGGAATTCATACCCCCACTCTATTTATGATATATATATGTGTGTGTGGTTACATGTACATACTATTAATCTTATTATGATCCAAAGCTGTTATAGCTATCAGGTGTCCCTTAGGAACCTGGACGGGTGTTAATTATTTATGTAGTTTCGTTTACTAAATTTTTCATACCTGTACATTTTCTATTTTATATTCCACAGGATTGGGCTATACAACATGGGTGATATCCTATTAAAATTTCAACTCAAACCATACTCAAGTTCCCTTGGTACCTAATTAGACCTTATATTTTCATGACCTTGGTTGATTTTCAATTTACTTGTACCTAGGAGTTATGAGCAAAGGACCATGCTGGAGCTTGGGGTGCTCATAGAGGTCGCCCTTGGGGATTTTAGGCCTTTTCATTATTTTTTTCTATAATTAAATTAATGTTTTACTACTTAGTAATTTTAGATATGTATCACTAACATGGAATTCATTTATCTACTGTATAAACTGGCATTGGCCTGTTTTTCTAAATTTGTATCCTATGATTTCTGTTGTTTTGTATTTTCATTATACTACTTCCATTTTGTATTGTAATTTACCATGTAATACCAATTTTCACTTATGATATGAGAGTAATATATACCCACTATATCCTTTTAAGACCCTCATTACTAGTTAGTCGCCTTTGGCATATGGGGAGATGCACTTGAGGCCATATGACCCACCAGTATAGCTAACTGTTTGGGGATAAGCTAGGTCGAGATGTTAAAAAGTGGTATCAAAGATTTTTTTTTTCATTTTCCTTTCTATTCTAGGTTGGTAAATAAGATATTTTGATTGTTTCTGTGCTTGTTTAATAGCCATTATTGGGACCAATCACCCCACATATAGAAAATGACCAAGTATCCAAGGATGAGAATTATTGTTTTTGATGTTTTTTGTTATAGTTGATATGATTTAACCTTGTCTGGTTGGTGTACTGTATATTGTATATGATTTATGGAATTTAAGTTATTTTTACACTTGAACTATATGGAATTATTTGTTATTTCATGCGTCATACCAAGCACATAGAAATTCACATTCCATTCATAGTTTCATGCCATGTAGTTGCATTTATTTATTTCTTGCTAATTTGACTATCTTCCTCACTTGTTATGCCCTAATTTTACTTTTTTACCAAGATTTTCATTTTTATATTACATGATACCTACTTATTTAGAATTATTTTCTTGTAAAACATTATTTTATGCTTAATATAATGTGTTTCTGTGTTTGTTTCTATTGGTATCTTGCTTAAATTATGTTTATATATGTAAATGTTTGCATGGGATAAATATGTGATTTGCAGTTAAAAGGGAGCCAGTTTTTCAATTAAAAGGTGTATGTGTGCCACATAATTTGGAAAAGTTGACCGGTATACTCAAACCATCTTTTTAATTTTGTTAACATGTAAGGCAACAAAAGTTTAGATGTTAATGTAATTTGGTTACAATCAAAGGGATCCAAATACCATACTGCAAAGTGCATGGGTGCTTTATAGGTTAGTAGGTGGCCACTATTATGACAAGAACATGGTATGTGAGCATGTTAAAATCTGAAATGGATTGTTTTTTTGATTATTGAGAGACAATTTTTAATCCATGAAGTGTTAGGGTGCTTCATGAACCGGGAAATGACATCCCGTATAAAGTGTAATGGTGTGATGTGTTTTGAAATAGTGAGAAATGAAAAGTTCTATTTAATATTGATCCAAAATCACAGGTTTACCTTTTACAATGTGCAAATGGACACATCTAGGTTAGTTAGGACATGTAACTAATGGTAATTACCCATTTGGGTTTTTAAAAACTATTTTAATTGAGAAGATTTTATTGGGTTTCTCTCCAGAGAACCGAGGTTGGCTCAATGGGACCCTTATAGGTAACATTTTGGTTAAAAAAGACTTTTTATTATAAATTTCATGATAAATATGTAATTTATGTTTAATTTAAATGCTTTTAAAAGAATCTTTGATACAACATTCTTATTTTTCCATGAGATAATTAGATAAATCATGTACCTTGTGTTTTGTTTTAAAATGGTACTTTATGTTTTGAGATGAAATCTTTGAAGATTAAATATTAAATGAGAATAAATTCAAAGGGAATTCAAATGGAAATTGTAGTTGTTTCCTCTATATAAAACCCTCATGTATGGGTAATTTTGATCTTCTCTTTGAGTTGCCCTCGAATGGAACCATAGGTGTTTTCCGTAGGCTTTCTCTTATTTTGAAATGTATTAAATGTTGGGATCGTGAGATTGTGAATTTTTTTGGCATGACAAAATGCTTGGGTCGATTCTTGCTCTCGGTAAGGGTCTATTCATGGTTATTATCACCCTTAAGGTTTAAAATCCTTACTAGTGTAGTGTGTTCTCTACAGTTTCTGGTCATTTGGGTACTGTTGTCCCTCACAGGACTCTTTGTTTCAAATGAAACTTGTGTTTTGATGGGTGGTCATAGTGTGATTGACTTTTTTTTTCAAGATTGAGCATCAGGTAATTCTCATTTTCAGCTAGTTATACATACCTTGGGAATGTTCTTTTTCTTTTTCTAACTCATTATATTCCTCAGTGATGGAGGAATTGGCACATCATTGTCCAAGTTAATGGTTGTATATGGAAATACGGTGTTGGGATGAGTCTCTTGTGATTTGGAGTATGGTCCTCTATTTTTACCATATTAGAGTGGCCCAGTAGTAATGAATTGATATAACCATAATGCTCGAGATGGATTTTGGAAGACTCAGCTGTTTTTACATTCTGGTTATATTATTTTGACCTTCTTCTTATGTGTTGATGTTGTTATCATGTATTGGAGGAGTGACACACATTCATTTGTGGTTTTTTATATAGTGCACTTTTGATCATCTAGTTTTCCTTCCTCTTTTGACTAGGACACTCTTAAGGTGTGGAGTGTCATGTTGAATCTGTTAAATGTGATTTTTCATGTACAAGAGGAACATCTAATGAATAAAAATGGGAAATGGTCATTTTTTCATGAAAACATTTGAGGCTTGCAGGTTTTAAATATGTTACAGTGCTTGATCGACAACATGATATTATTATGGTTGGCGGTGTATGTGAACCTGAGAAATCACCATTTCTCTCAGATATAATTTGGTAAGTAATCATAAACAATCATAGAATACCTCATGTGATAAATTCCAGTGATCATATAATGACGTGTCAGCAGGTGAAGTTGGGCTGCAGGAAGTCAACCAATGGTTGTTCGACCTCTCTTCAATCCAGTAATTAGGTATGATTGAATGGAAACCACAAAAATCCTATTAGTGTATTCTTCAAAGTGTCATACATTTCCCTTATCTTGACATCATCCACGATGCACTAAGATATCATCGATCTTACACCATGATAAATATTTAAAAGCTATTGAGCTTTTTGGGTGTTTCTCTTTCAGTATTGCTCATTGAATGCGTGGTTCATTTATGGCCATAGGATGTCACTAGGAGTTGGGTATGAAATTCATGAAAATTGTGATGAAAAATTATAGGTTTGTTCTAGGAAGTTAGGTGGTTCTATTGAAATACGCCGACCATATAAGCTGGGAATTTTGAGAATGGAAAGTCAACAAGAGTGACTTGAATAGTTATCCCTCATCCCAAGGTGTATGATTGGTGAAGGACCGTCTCTAGCACATCATCAGGTGGAGGTTAGTGATGTTTTTATTGGTCATTTCTTATCATGAAAAAATTGCTCAACATGGGATTTATGTTCGATAGGTATCAATCATTTAAATTTTTTCATGAATCATATATGAGGAGTCATTTGAATGTTTAGAGGTATGATTGTATGAATATTACAATGGTAGAAGGTGTCACGACTTGGAACTGGCCACATAACATTAAATCCTAAGGTATTAAGTGCCTTTGTTCAAAGTATTAATGTGAAAATGATAGGATTATGTCACTAAGTAACAGGATTGGTTAAGAGTCATTTCAATTTTCCAGTTGGAGAATGAGTGTTGGCTCGAGTTTTAAATGGATTAAGTTCTACTTGCTTAATTGGGTGCTTAAGGGTGTGTTGGGCATTTAGGAATGCAACGTGACCATTTGAATGTATCATTATGACCTTTGTATGTTAGATTATGTTTACATTGTTCTAAAATGATTCCTAGGGATTATATCTTTTAAGGTGGGAAGGTCATAACAATTCATGTTTTGAACCGGATGAAAAACCGAAGGAGTTTGAAATTTTTAATTCACTGGATGGGATGATTTTAAAACCATGATTTGGAATAATGTTCCCATGTTTGGAACACTTTTAAGGGTTGTTTTTTGACATGGGGGAAGTCTTGAGGTGTTTCCTTAATGTCTTAGTGAGTTTTGGGAGCACCTAACTTGAAAAAACATTGTTTTGAAAGGCAATAGAGGGTGCATGGTTTTTCTAAAATAATGTGGCCCACTGTAGGAAACTGTGCGGCCTTGTTCAAAGGGAGTAGTGGCACTGCATATGGGTTTCCCATAGTTTCCAATATTTTATGCCTAACTCACATGCACAGTGGAATTATATAGTAGTTTATAACTTTTCACCATAGGGTTGGTGCACAGTTTCCAAACTGTGCATCCATCATATGCAGAGTGTCCCAGGTGCCCAGTATAGGGAACACAATTTCCTAAACTGTGCACCGATAACCTATTTTAAATATAAAATAAAATTAATAAAAAAAATAAAATAACTAAAACCTCAGTCTACCATCCACCCTATGCGATGCACCCCTCAAATGGGGGTTCCCCTTCGACCCGCAATGACCCCCTCACCCAACTCCCTCTTTGGTTGTCATTTTCTTCTAATTCTTCTTGTGATCAACCATGTTAGGCATCTTCCATCCCTCCCATTATTATTTTTGGCTGTTTTCAGTCCATTCATCACCTAATGAGGTTTGTAAAAACCCTATGGTTAGGGATAATTGTATTTTGGATTCTTCTACAGTATTAGGGAATATGAATTATATATTGGGGTATATTCATGCATGTTCTATCAACCACCACTGAAGGTGAGGTAGTTCAGGGTGTTTTAGTTCACTGCTTCCATACGAGGTAAGGTTTTATGCCCACAATTTGGTTTCGACCTTATTATATGGAATCTTTTTGGCGTTTTAAGGTTCCTTGTATTTTTTTGTGTAGTGGTTTGGACCCTACCATGTGATTTAGAGTCACTTATGTCTAAGGTTACTTTTTTATGTATTCATAGTTACGTATATCTATATATATATGTGCGTGTGTGTGTGTAGGTTCCCTCATTATGTGAATATTAATCCATGGAAGTCAATATATATGTATGGGGCTAGGTGCGCCTATGCATAAATATTAAAATTCTTATGTAAGTTGGTGGAGGTTATTATATACATATAATAATATATGTAAGGATCCTCTTGAACATGTTTATGTCCATACGGATGTGTGCATAGGGGCTTTGTGTGTTTATATATATTTAATGGTGTGTATGGTCGAAGGGGGTAGTAGTAGATCCTTGTCAGAAAGCATCAAGAACCGAAGTGTTCAACTTTGTCCCGCCCCGAGGTAGGGTAATATTTACTTTTACTTTTGATTTATGTAATAAATTAATTAGTTTTTTATTGCACTATTCTTAGATTTAATTAATTCAGAGTGGGTTCATAAATGAAATGCTTCCTTTAAGAAAGTTAAAAAAATGCTTAAAAGAGATAATTTATTTTTTTGATAACAAATTCATGTTTCCATAATAAAAACCCTCCAACAGAGGTTTGGTGCCTTCAATATAAAAAGTAGGGGTTAGAATTTTATGCTTGACAAGTTCATTTCATTGATGCGTTATTATGCTTCATAATTGGTTATTAATGGCATGTTTAGGGATTTTTCCAATCTTGTAAATTTAATGAACTACCTTGTCTATGGATGTTACTATGTAGGAATATTCCCTAATTACAATAAAACCTATCCTTTGCACTTGGGCCTTTGAAATGTGGTTTCCATATTACAACAAGTTAAATTGGTGGGTTTATGTAAATTGAAAGGTGTGGAATAGATTATGAAATATAGAAGTATTCATTAAGGTAAAAGTGCATGATCCTTTATTTTGAGACATTCATTAATTCAATTTACCATGTTTAGGAATGTTTATTGAGATAACCTTAAGTGGGATGACTCAAACTAAAAGACATGCTTGGTGCTGAATGTATTAAATGAAATTGGAAAATGTCTAGCTTATCAAATAAGAGATTTTTCCTTACGTGGTGGTTAGGATATATCTTGTGTATTAGATTATTTATATGATATATCTATTTGAATTGCATAATAGGTATTTCCTTATGCATTATATTATAAATATGATGATGATTATAAGTGTTTTTGTGTGGGAGGCATCTTTATCCCATGCCAGTTCTATATAAATGATTATGGATGGGAGGCACTCTTACGCTATGTCATTTATATATAAATGATTATGTATGGGAGTCATTCTTACCCCATTCCAAATCCCTATAAATGATTATGGATAAGAGGCATTATTACCACATTACATCCATATAAAAGTTTATTGATGAGAGGAATTGTTACCCCTTGCCCTCTATATAAATGATTATGGATGGGAGGCACTCTTACCTCATTCCAGTTCTCTATAAATGAGTATGGGTGGGAGGAATTCTTACCCCATGATATCTATATAAATGATTATGAATGGGAGGCATTATTACCCCGTGCCAGTAATATATAAATGTCTATGGTTGGGAGTCATTCTTACCCCATTCTATTTATCATCTATTTATCGGTAGGAGGAATTCCTACCCCATGACTTTTTTGATCTATGTGTGTTTGTGATGACATGATACGAATATTATTCTAACAACAAGTCAAAGTAGGTATATCCATCACATATCCCTTAGGAACCTAGATGATTGTTATTTATATATACAGTTCGGTTTACTAAATTCTCTATACCTACACATTTTCTAATTTATATTCCGATGGATCAGTCTAGAAACCATGTTTTTTGGCCTACTGAATATTTCATCTCACACCCTTCTTGGGTATCCTGGGTACCTAAAAAAGACTATTATTTTTAGGACCTAGGTTGATTGTTTGTTGGTTGTACCTGGGAGATAAGAGAAAATGACTGAGATGGAGGCTGGGATGCTCATGGACATTGACCTTGGGGCTTTGCTATCTCTTACTTATTTTGGTATTATATTAAAAATCATGATGTACTTTTAACTTCTTTCACATATGTATCATTACCATGACATGCATTCATATACTGTATAAATTGAAATTGGCCACTTTTTCTAAATTGTTATCATATATCTTCTTTTTTTGTCGTTGCTTTATATTTCTTTTGATGTTGATTTTTTACCACTAAAACCTCTATGCACTTCAGATTAGAGGGTATAGTCTCCCCACTATCACCTATTGAGACCCTTGATACTATTCAGTAGCCTCTAGAATATGGGGACATGTTCATGAGGCCATGTGACCCACCGGTCCAACTACTGGTTTAGGGGTACGCTGAGTCAGGACATTACAACACATGTTTCTATAACTACATATGTCTTGATTATCATTTTCAATGTGATATGTAGGGATTCATTGATCTTATATCCTGGTCCAACCACCAAATGATAAAATTTTCTTCTATCTTATCCTTAATGGACTCTGCATTGTGAGAGGATCCCTTTCAATTCCTAGTTTCTCAGAATAATCATAGCTCACATGAGCTTTGAAATTTTAGTAAAGGCATCCTCAAATGAACAATAAATAACAACTTATGGTAGTTTTTTCATGGTCCTAAATGGAAGAACATAAATGGATAACCATGATTCCTCTACGCATGAATTTAAACTACACATATGATGTCCCTTTCACAATATAAAATTACACATTCCTGTATACCTCACATGAGAGGACCACAATTGTTGGTGATTGGTCTCCTACCACACCTACATTCAAGAACTATATGTGTCTTGATTCCTGAAATAACATTATATGTAGTGATGCCCAAATATCCATCCTTAAGTAAACTCCCAAAAAAATAAGAATAAAAATTCCCCCTCCATATGTATATGTTAGACTTGCATAGGAAAATAATTCTCCCAGAACTACATGTGGCTTCATTCGCATTACCATGGGATACGTAATGATGCCCATATTTCCTTCCTTGGGACTAGCTGTAATACACATTTTCATATTAGGAATACAATTTCATTACCATATTAAGATAAACTATACAGTTCCTCAAGAAATACATGCATCTTGATTTCTATCATTATAGGGTATGTAGTGACACAAATATTTACAATCCAAGGCCAAAAAATAAAAATAAATGGAAACAATGGCCACCTATGTGTACAGTCAGAACTCCATATAGAGATTCCCATTAAATACCCTTGTGTGCCTTGATTCCTATCATTATGGGATATTTAGTGATGCCCTAATCTCCATTCATGGTCCTAGGTAGAACAACTGATAAAAAATTCACCCCAAAGGCATAGGAGCTAAGCCATACAAGACTATTTTTTCTATGTATGAGTTATATCTATGCATGGTCTTCTTGTTCATGTAATATATCCTACATAATTTTTCATGTTGTTTCCCACATCCTTATCACACGACATTAGACATCAAGGAAACAAATACATATTTACCACATAACAATAAACTGCCTGAAAAAAGTTCTTACTGTATGATGATAAACTGCAAGGAAAAATTTCTTACCGCAAGACAATAAACTGCATGGAAAATTTCCATACCATATAAAATTTAACTACACTAAAGAATGTATATCCCTACAACAAAACCTTAAAAAATGTAGACCATCATCCATAATCATACCTTATGAAAGGACCACAAGTGCCTTACCCTAGTCAGCTAGAGTGCGGGGTCCGTCCACTATCTTTTATGCATCTCAATTTATAAATCACACATCATCTATTTTTACCTCAATTTTCAACAAACCACTCATATCACATAGAAAGGAAAAATTTTTGATCTCTCTTATTGACCATGATATGGATTTATAAGGGCTTAGACCCACCAACCAGATAAATCATGGATCTATAACGAGGGATTTATAATCTTCATGAGCCTGAAGTCACCATGGAAGAACTCAACACCTAAGGGTGTTTTGGTCCATCCATGATATGATTGTCTCATATCATTACTCGTGACCTGATAACCTCATGTCAATGTTTACAACTTTTCATCACACACTTAGAAGGATGTTGGGAGTACTCTTGACCCACGGCATCCTAATTAGGCTCTTGTGTAATATCCCTCATATTAGTTCCATTATTGTCGTGACCATAAAATACCTACACATTGGTCAAATATGTATTAAGATAAACTCTAGCCTACAGTGGTCAGAAGTGAATGACCATAAACAGCAAGCAAAATAGACTCAAAACTTGTCAAGTTCATAACCCGCAAAGGGAGGAATGAGAAAAAGTCAAGTCTTCAATCACTAAACTCTTCATATCAAAATATTCAGAAAACGTTTATGGTGAAAATAAATAGGGAATATAGCACATTTAGAATTATCTTTATACAAATTTAATACCAAGTAATTTCAACGGACCCACCTGGTTTATTAAAAAGATAGAGTAATGATTTCTCTAATGTCCATTCCTTGAGAAAATCTTCTCTAGGTAGTGACAAACTTTAGGGTGATTGAACCCTTCTTGAATTCTACAATATGAATAAAACAATCTTTATGATTTTATTTCCTTGGATCACTGTAATCTTCCATGGCCCATGAAAAAGGTTAGCTGGCATCAAGGGATCCTTTTTTTGACTATTCATGTATTCATATGGCTATTTCATATGTTCCAATGGTCATCAAACAAATGAATCACTGTGTAAAAACTAATTTCTGATAGTATCACTATGGAAGAACTCAGCATCTTAGTGTGTTCAAGACCATTCTCAGAATGATTATCCCAGACCATCATCATGACCTGATCACTTTGAACCATGATTTATAATCCATAAAACCAAACTATTAAATTGTGTTTGACATCATTGACATTACATAACCATTTTTTATACCCTTGCTCAAAGAAGCAATGTGAAACTCTATTTTTAAACAATTAATTCCCCACATCATGTGAATTAAATCCACCGGGTTTAAGGATAGAGATTCATAATTAAGTGTTAGAATACCCTAGGGTTCCAAAACCCTTCTTGTTAGCATTCCTCCCATAGTCGTCCTCATCATCTGGACATTTGATTCTTCAAAAATATTTCATGGCCCTCATAATGGAGTGGAAATCATCTTTTCATGATAATTATATCAAAATTTAATGGCATTGACCTACCAACTATAGGAATATCCTTCTCCTAATAAAAGGAGCATAAACCATCATGATCCCTAGAAAAATGGTTGTAGAACCTGGAATCTTAGGGTGTTATGGATCATCCATGGAATGTCTTTCACATTACATATTCAATAGCTCAGTATTTTGGGTTATGAATTATATCATCCATATTATAACTATCAAGGTGAACCTAACATCTCAATTATTTATCCCTTGGGAAAATATTACCCTCATAAATTTTCCATGACCCTTGTAAAATAGTGGAAACGCCTCGTTTGATGATTCTATCAAAATATAATTGATTTTACCTACCAACCAGAGGCATCTTTTCCTTTAAGGAAAGAAGCTCTAATCCTAGCGAGACACCGCAAAACCACAAAAAACACAACACCCAAGGGTGTTTTGGGTAATTCCAGGATTGTTTTCACCATATTCCATGATCATTGATCAAGTACTATAATTAAAACCTTAAAATAAACAGACTCCAAAGGTCCAAGATAAAATAACCTAAACTATACCAATATAATGTCGGAGCTAAAAGACCATAAAATACAATGGTAGAAGTTATGAGATAAAAAGCCCTAATCTACCATTATACATGTTTTGAGCTAAAATTCAATAAACTACAACAATAATTAATGTCATGATTGGTGGGAATTCATGATCAATTATCAAGAAAAAACTATTATAATTATAACATTCATTGTCCAAACATTCTTGTTTACTTGAAATTATGCAAAGTATTGGTATCACTATTAATTCAAATAACATCAGAATAATGAAATGTCACGCACATCATGAATGAAAGACAAACATGATAGAAATTTTAAAAGTTATGAAAATTCATTCATTGGTATCATACAAGAGGAGGAATCCCCATATTTCATAGTCTCTCCAATAGTAAAATAAAAAATGCAGCTCAATGATCAATCTATAATAATATTGGATTAGATGAGCTAGCCAAGTTGTCAAGATCCTAGATATAAGAATCAATAGAATGTTGAATTGATCCTATAAATGACACTTTTTCATCTTCCCTAGGATGGAGGGTCTCGAGTAATGTATTCAATTCCTTAACTCTTTTTTAAGTGGCTAATAATGAGGATGATGACTCTAATAGGCCAAACATTAGGTGATCTATTATTACATCATATATCTATATATGTATGGTCTACGCATCCATCTAGGATGGAAAATTAGATATAAACTATCAGCTCTTCTCTAGTGAATCTAATGACTCCTTCATCTATTTAGAAAGGGGATCCATGTCATCAAGATTTTGCAAGACCATATCATTGGTGGAAAAATCATTTCGAATCAGAATAACTTTTCTCATAATTTCATACAGTTGTTGGTGATCAAATACATCCAACCCAAGTCATTTAATTTTTTATAAAGGCATTCCTATTTGTCACAAAATGTTATTAGAGCAATATTAGTGATAAAATAATGAATCTGATGCTAGATCGACCCTCACTATGTCTAATAATTTGTGACCCATGGAGTGGGTATGAAAATAGGAGGAATAACTGGTTGAGTTGATAAGGGAGAAGGGAGGGAAGCCTCATATATTCTTCCCTAAATAGGGGAATTGCTCATTGATTGCTATGGAAGACTAATTTCCTTGACATATTCTATTACACTATCAGGATGGTTATCACCAGGATGAGGGAGCTTCCTCGATATCTTACCCATTTTCTGAATCAACATCATCCATGTTATAGAAAGATTTTTCAGTGAGGAAAATGGTTTGTCAACATTATTGGAGACAAGGATTTTCTTCGTTGGAAATGGATTTTGGTTTGTGTTTATTGATAATAAATTTTTTTTGATCAATTATTTTGATGGACAAGTGAACTTACAGCACAGTTTGATAACAACATTTATGTTTGAATTATTTGATAGTGTTTTCCAATTTTTTTGTGTCAAAAAATTAGAGAATACAGAAAGGTATTTTTGGTAAAGAATGATGTGCACAAGATTGAAGGTGAAGATGTTTTTTGGGAACAAGGTATGTTTGGGTAATGTCTCATAAAAATATGGAAAAGGAAAGAATCACATGAAATATTGTTAATTTTTTCATAAGAAAATCTTGTGCCCAATGCGACGTCAAAAGAGAGTTGTGTACAAGGGTTGTTTTGGGATTATAAATTCAAAATATGGAAATGTAATGGGCTTCACAAAAGGCTATTACATGCTGAATGTGATTCTAATTTCTGGATTATGTTCATGGGGGTTTACCCACAAGGATACTACACATAGGGTCATGCTAGACTATAAATAAGAATCTACCCCCATTCAAGAAAAAATAACTTTTTGAACGAAGATCGAGTGTCTTTTCCACACGAAAGAGTTGCATACATAAGACTTACACATAATAAATATTAAACGCCAAATGTTCCTTATGTCTATAGAGTTCAATTGAATCTTTTAGTGTGGTCGATTGAATGAGAAGGTTTGAATGAAAGATATTTTTCATTTCAACCCTATATCTTTCATGCAATAATAGGTGTTGGGAACAATAGATATATTGAGCTTTATTTATGATTTGAATATATGATTGTTTAGATCAGTAATTTTAAAGTGCATCAACTCAGGTATATGGTACAAGAAGAGTCACTTGATATATAGGATAAAATACCTCTTTTCCAATTTATTAAAGAGACCTTAAAGTTGATAAACTGAGTAAGAAATATCTAAAAGTAGTGTGCATATGGCGGTCAACGAAAGTGTTCTGAGGGACACAATGTATTCTCTGTAAAATCTTGTAAAGGTAATGTTCCTGGAACAGTGATTATTCTAGAACATATGTATTCAAAAAATAGTGAATATTAATGGATTTATGTAAAACGAACACACATTCAACATATGCTCCATGGACTAGCCCTTTATGGTGAACCAGTTAAAGTTTTTGTGTGGTCTCTTTTAATGTGATTGTTTGTTTTTTTATATTTCCATTCAGACATGTTTAATAGGTTCTTATTAATTTGGTAATAAGATCCAACACTTTTGAAGAAACATTTGACACCCTGATTCACCCCTCACTTCTCAGGGTGTTCTAGGGTCCTTCAAGTCATATCATAGCCTATAGATGTTAGGGTTAAATCTGTTTGTCTTCGTGGAGAATTTAGTAAATATCAGGGGAGTTCCCCTATTTTATGGAAGAAAATATTAGATATAGAATAATAGGATGAGGTATCATCTGATATCCCTTAGGATATAAGTCCTCTTTTCTACTGCTAAGGGGATTCAGGTCACCGATGTGATGGGATTTTCTATAACTGAAACTGATAGGAAAATTCATGACATTGATGCAAAGAAAATCATGCACTGAAACTCTATCTAATCAAATATCTCTAAATATTACGAGCTATACTTCAGCCATATCTATGTGGGAAAATCCATAAGATATATATAAAGGAGATAAGAATGTGAAGGATGACTAACTTCATGATTTTCACAATAGGTTTTTTGATCTAAATATGTATCCTGATGAAAATGAAAATACATTTTTTAGTCAAATTAATAATGTTGTATGATCAATTCAAGGGCCTTGTGAAGAAATCAAATATATTAAAATTGAAAATAAAATCATGATAATAATTACATTTCATTACAATCCAAAAGTTTAATCAAATAAAGAAAGGGATATTTCAAAACATTCTTTGGAGAATATTCTGAGTAGTTTTGTAGAATATAAAATTAGAGTCAAACTATAGGAAGAAAAAAGGCAATGTTGCAAGATGATGGAATTCAAATCCATGGAAAAAAGGAAATTTTTAGAGATTTTGTTAATAAAGGTACTGATAAAGAAAAAATTATTTCTCTCTTTTCTAATAAATTAAAGAGAGTGAAAGGGAGATTTGAAGGAAAGAAACCCTTTCCATGTTTTTGTTGAGGTAGATTCAGAAGCATCAGAAAAGTATTTATCTAAAGGGAGAATTGAAATATAGAAATAAATTATAGAGAAATCGTTTTTTTGTAATGATGAAGATAATGACAATGATTTTTTAGGGAAGAACAACCAGAGTATAAATCTAGAACCCAATCATCTATGATGGATACATTTAAAAATTCATACCATCAAAAGATAAATATATAAATAACCAGTTGATTACTGATATTGATTTCAATTTGAAGCATGAGGATGACCTTGTTATGCTTAAGAATGAATGTAATAGAAGTAAAATGTGGAGGGAAGTTGTCAAATATTCATCAAAATATGATGATCATATTGAAGATTAAATTTACCAATTGGGAAAATATGTAAACGAATATTCAACAACCATTAAAAGCATAGAATGTGTAGAAGAACTAAATTTTAGAATTGAAGAATGGGAAAAGGCCATCAATGACCTTACATCCAGACTAGTGGAGAAGCCCAAGACTGATGAGTCTATTAAATAATTTGTAGTTATTATCAGAAGTAAACATGAATGTGCATAAAATTCAAAAGAAAAAATGATGAAAATACAGTTTAGAAGATTCTCAGATACTGAGCTAGTAGAGAGATCGAAGAGTGGATCTGATGGAGTTGAAATTTTTTCGAATGATCAAAGATCTACATGCATTGGAAATAGTGGAATTTATTATGATGCCAAAACATCAAATAATGGAAATAAAATGGTCCAAAATAATGGTAAGCTAAAAATTGGACATATCGTAAAGTCACTTGAAGTCCTAATAAATAAATCCTCAAATAAAACAAAAATGATAACTGAAAACTATCCTCAAGTTTCCAAAAATGATCCGTAGTCAAAATATTTTCCTAAATATGGGTACATGAATAGAAATACACATGAAAATATATTTCCTCTTATGAAATATCAATTTTTTGGCTATTTGGGTCAAACCATGTCATACTGTGAATAGGAAAGGAGCTACTTGAAGAGGGAAAAGCTAGGAAGTCAATAAAGGAGGACAGATTCCTATCCTTCATATTATATAAGAAATAGTTTCTATGGATACATTTTTAATTTTTATAACCATGTTCATAAGGATATTTATTGTAGGTTGAGGAAAGGATGGAACACTACATATAGAACTCAAAGACAAGTCAATCCTTTCCAACTAAATGATGTTTATCTTGAAAATAGGTTTTCTCCTCTAGAAGAAGCGTATGAGTATGATGAACCCATGAACATTTAAAAGATATTTGAAAGGACATATTTATACTTCCCTGAATATAATATTTCATGGATGGAAAAGAAGAATATTGAGAAATATAATCTTATTGAAGTCACTCTCAAAGCATCAACGAATAGAAGCATCTTGATTCTAGATAGAGTATACTCATCCCATGTGATAGGAAATGTAGATTTATTTAAAAATTTCAAGGAATTTTTTTATAGAAAATTCAGGTTTGGAAATGATGTTTCTTTGAAGATCAAAGTCACTGGGAGGAAAAAACTAGTGAGCGATGAGCTATATGAAACTTAAGTTATTTATGTGGGAAGTCTTTGTCAATATTTTCTTATTGTGAGTAAACTCTGTGACTTAATACATAGAGTGATATTCAATCAAAAGGGGTCCACTATAAATAGAAAGATATGGAATTCAATCTTGAAAGGTTGTCGAACAGATGACAACTTATACCAGGTTACTAGTAGAGAGAATATTTGCTACGTAACTATTGAAAAAAATGTCATCTAGCACAAGAGGTTGGGGAAAATTAATAAACAACACTTGGAAAAGATATACATGTTGAATATAGTCATGGATATACCCAATCTGATTCATGTATGAGAAAAGACTTGTGATGATTTCATATAAGGGACGTTTGTCTAAAATTAATATCAGCCAACAAATAAAAGGGCATAATATCTTCTTCATCTCATCCATAAAGGTGTATATGGTATAATAATTTTTTTTTGGAAAATATGGTGAAATGTATTTTTTTCATTTCATTGATTATTTTAGTATATTTTTCTGTGTTATGGTTATACATAAGAAATGACAAGTGCATAATTTCATGAAAACATATCACTCGATATTCAAGAATGATACTGGATGAACAATAAAAGTTTTGTAGTCTGAAAATGTAGGGGAATACACATCCACTGAATTTCAAAATTCCCTAGAGAAACATGGAATATAATATGAGGTTGCTTCTATGAGAAATATATAGAAAAATCAATTTTTTGAGAACATGAATCGAATTGTAAACTATATGAATAGAGTTATGCTGATTGAGATTTGTATCTATCTTCATTACTAGAAATATGTTGTTCAAGATGTAGTGTATACTCAAAATCAAACATGGATTTATATGGGATAAGCAAAGACACTATATGAGTTGGGGAATGATAGTAAGCCCTATTTGAAGTATTTTTGTGTTTTCAGAAGTAAATATTTTATCCAAGACAAATAATATAATCAAGGGAATTATGGTGAAGTTATAGATGAAGGAATATTCCTATGATAATTAATAAAGATAAAATCTAAAAAATTCAATAATCATCTTCGATGAATTGTGGAAAGTAGTTATGTGGTGATTATTGAAGATAAGACCACAAATTACAAAAGGGGGTCTTATGCTGATATGATAGTATTGGACATGGAATAAAATTTAAATGATGAAGTAGAAAAGGGATTGAAAACAATTTAGAGGTCACAAAATGACGATGATTCAAAAGAATAATCAGATGAATAAATGATGTATGAAGAAACATCATTTGATCCTTAGATGAGAAATAGAAGAGTAGAATTCGATCAGTCCAATATCATCGGGGATTGCACAACACAGACAAGGTGAATAAGGAATGATACACATTCTACCTTCCTATAAATTGTGTAAGAAACCTCATTTTATGAAGCTGTAAAGGATGAATCATTTTTGGAATTTATGAATTAAAAACTGTATAAGATTGATATGAACCAGACATGGGATCTTGCTACAAGACCTAAAAATTAAAATGTTATTTGAAAAAAATCTATCCTTAAGAATAAATTTGATGAGAATGGAAATGTGATTAGAAAAAAGTAATTTTTAATGTGTAAAGGATATGAAAAGATTTAAGGAGGTAATATTTAAGAGACATTTTATCTGTTGGTGAGACTAGAGTCGATCAGGTTTTTTGTTGTTATGGATATTCAAAGAGGATATAAAGTCTATCAGATGTATGCCAAAACAACATTATTAAAAATGTGTTCGTGAAGATGAAGTCCACATTGAACAAAAAGTGGGTTTTCCGATTTTTAATGATGAAATAAATGTTTATAGATTAAATAAGGCTCTTTTTGGCCAAAATCAAGAAACTCAAGCATGGTATTATCATCTGGATTCTTATCTAAAGAATCATGAATTTAAGGGAAGAAATGTCGACCATAATCTCTATATGAAGCATTTAATGGAAGATCAATTTTTATTAATGGTATACATGGATGATATTATATTTAGTTGAATGAGGTAGAGATCAGTGGAATAATTTTCCCATCATAAGAAATCATAATTTGAAAATTCTATGATTGGTGAACTCACATACTTCTGGGGTCTATATGTGTTACAAAATAAGGATCACACGTTCATGTCTCTGGAAAAGTATGCAAGATAATTGCTAATGAAATTCAATATGCATGACTCTAAACCAATTTTAAATTTGATTTCAGTTGGAACTAATCTTTGAAAAAATGAGGCTGATACTTCTATAGATCCAACCAAATACAAGTGAACCATTGGAATCTTATTTTACTTAACTACAACATGAACATATATTGTATTTACGACACTCTAAGGAGACCACTTTTAAAGTAATCTGAAGGAAAAATATATGGTGATAGTTAAATGAATCGCGAGGAAAATTCAAGGTACTCGCAATTATGGGTTATGTTTTGCTATAGGAAGAGATAATTATCTATCAACATTTTTTGATGCTGAGTAGTTTTGAGAGGTGGTAAATATAATGTTCAATAGTGTTGGATAAATATTTATTGGAATGAAATTTGTGGTATGGTTGAGTAAGAAATAATAAATTACTTCTTATAGTACTACTTAATAAGAGAGTATCTCTACTACAAAGTCTTCCACACATCTATTATGGATGAAGTAGCAAGTGAATGATATTAGTGATGAGGTGAAACAACCAATGGTAATTCACTATGATAACAAGAGTGTTTTTGATCTTATAAATAATCTTATTCATCATTATCATATAAAACATATTGAAATCAGACATCACTTCCTCAGGTAAAGAGTTATACAAAGTGTGATTAAAATGGATAATGTGGGAAGTGATGACCAAGTGGATAAAATTTTTACAAATCCATTTGCAACACATGTGTTCCAGAAACATCGGTTGAACTTTGATGTTCAGTTACATCCCAGTTCATGAGGAGGTTATGAATACCCCCCTCTACCCAGTTATGTTAACTATTTTAATCTATCTAAGAATGTGATGTAGGTTTATGGGGAAGATAAAATCTAGGGGAAGTTTTTTTTGATATATACAAGTCAAAATTAGGAACTTTGGGTTTATTTCCAAAAGGGTATAATGAAGAAATTAAATGGGGAGAATGTGAATGTCATCAGGTTGTTTGACAAAGAATGCAATGCTTATATGACATGATGAGAATTCGGTGATATGAGGAAACCGAAAAAATATGAATCCTCAATAGTTTATCAGGGCTCTTTACCTTCTGAAATGACTATTGTAGATACCAATTGTGATAGGTGCTTTATTGAATTTATCTGTAGATTTACAACAAACCCAAAGGGGGAGATTGCTGGAACCAAGGTTGATCTTTTCTATAAATGGAGTTTGTTTTGGGTTTGTTTATAATCCACATTGGGTTGATCATGGAGTTTTTAAGAAAAGTGATCTTGTAATTCATGTTGAAAATAGTGTTGAAGGTGGCATCTTTACCCAATGTTTACCAATTTTTTGGGTCAAAAAATGGAGAATAGAGAAAGTTGTTTTTGAAAAAGGAAGTTGTGTGACATATTGAATGTTTATCTGATTGTTGTGCACAAGGTTTGTTTCAAGAATGTCTCATCGATATATGGGAACATAAACAATCACATGAAAGATTATTTTTTTACAAGGAAAATACTTATGCACCCAATGAGACGTCAAAAGTGAGTTGCACATAAGAGTTGTTTCAATTTTATTTCTCCAAAATATGGAAAAGGCATGGGATGTGTGGAAGTATCTTACATACTGAATTTGATGTCCGTTTCAGTATTATGCATATAGAGATTGACCCTGAAGCGTCTAATGCATTAATTCATCCCGTATTATAAATAGCAGGCTACCTCCATTCGAGAAAAAAACCTTTTCAATGAATATCTTTTATCTTTGTCACGTGAAATAGTTGTACACAGAAGACTTATGCATAGTAAATCTTATAATAATTATTTTCCTTATGTATATAAAGGCCAAGTTAATCTCTTGGTGTGGTTTCATGAATGATAAGGGTTGCATGAAATACATTTTTTATGATAACCCTATAGATTGAGTACTTGAACGGGTGTTGAGAGAAAGAGCTATATTGGACTTCATTCAAGGTTTTATAATTTAGTTTTTCATATTAGTGATTTCAGAGTTCATCAGCTTAAGTATATAGTGAAATAATAATCTCATTCTAGATATGGATACATACTTCAATGATAATCTGTTTAAGATACCTTCGAGTCGATAAACTAAGTAAGTCTTCTTTAAAAGTAGTGAGCTCAGGGAGTCAATGGAATTGTTCTGAGGAATGCAATGTGCCATCTGTTGAGTCAATAAGGTATTCCTTATGACTTTTCCATTCCTTCTTGTTTTGAAAATCACAAACACCTTATCTTTAAGGAAAATTTCTTTCTTAAGGAAAATTGCTTTTATAAGGAAAATTGCTTTCTTAAGGAAAATCGCTTTTATAAGAAAAATTATCCTTATCATATTTTCATTCATATTTTTCTTAAGTATGAGTTTCGGATTCATTTTCTCGGAATCATTGAAACTTTGATATAAAGCATTCTGTTTTAGGGTTCGAATTCTCGACAAGAACTATAATGAAGTTTCATTCCGAATTCCGGATATGAACTCTAACTAAGTTCTATTCCAGATTCAGGATACGAATTCTGAAGAAGAATTCTCATTACAAATTCTAATGAAGAAATCCCATTCCGAATTATCATTACGAATTCAGAAGAAAAATTATCATTACGAATTCCAATGAAGAATTCTCATTACGAATTCCAATGAAGAATTCCCATTACGAATTCTAATGAAGAAATCTCATTCTGAATTCTCATTACGAATTCTGATAAAGAATTCTCATTATGAATTCTGATGATGAATTCTCATTACGAATTCTAATGATGAATTCTCATTACGAATTCTGATGATGAATTCTCATTACGAATTCTGATGATGAATTCTGATTACGAATTCTGATGATGAATTCTCATTACGATTTCTGATGACGAATTCCTATTACGAATTCTCATTCCGAATTCACCTATTAAATAGAATCTGATTATCATTGTTTTATACACTCTGAATTTATTCATTCCGAACCTTTACTCCGAAGTTTCTATTCCGAACCTTTATGTTAGAGTTTAAAACGATGTCGTACATTCAGTTAAACTCACTTTGTTATAAAACGATGTCGTCCATTTTGTTATAAACTAACCGTTGTCTAAGTGACACGTGTACAGGTCCCTCCGATCTTTAAGGAAAATATGACTGTTGGAGAGGAGACGACCTTACCTATAAATAGGAGCTCATTTGAAAGAGCTCGATGCTGATTACTGAAAAGGTGATTACATGCTGTTGAAGTGATTTCTAGATAGAGAGTATCTTATTAACTCTCAAAGCTTCATGCGACTCCAAATGTTGTTGATTACATTCGAGGGCCTCCGGGGATAGGAAGACAGAGGTGCCGACTACCTTAAAGATCGAGGGATTTCTTGCTGAGAAAGGCAGAGGTTTCCAACTACCTTGAAGTTGAGGGCTTGCGGGGATAGCAAGACAGAGACTCCGATCTTCGTATCGAGGGATTACCCTGGTGTGGGTAAGACAGATTTGCTTGAAAGTATAAATCAAGGGACCTTTATCCAAGGTTGTTGGATACCCTTCACTTTGGGTTAAAAGACTATTATCTTGTTACTAGTAGTTTTACTACTTGTTTTTTTTTCCGCTGTAATTTGTATCTTAAGGAAATTATAACATTCTTATACTTCCTTACTTACTCTGATTCATTTAGATTCTATACGCTTTAAGGTAGAATCTCATATTGTAACTTTTGTTAAGATTCAAATTCCGGAACCATATTTCCGGAACCTACTTTTGGAATCTCTTTCCAAGTTCAGTTCGGTGTTAGAGGTGTTGTGAATACTTAGTTTAACTTTGTTAAACATAGCCCTTTCCTTTTCTTAAGGAAACTATAGTTTCTTAACTAACTTTAAAGGTTCCAAAGGAATTTTTTAAAGTATACAATTCACCCCCCTCTTGTATATTGAGCATCTCATATTATATTTCGATCCTACAATTGGTATCAGAGGTTGGAAACCTCTTAATCTATACCAATATTACATTTGGTATCAGAGGAGGTTACTGAAATACTTGTACTCACATACAAGTTTTTCATGCTCACTTTTCTATTCCGAACTTTGTCATTCTGGATTATCCATTCCGAACTTTTTCCGAACTTTGTTATTACGAATCTTTGCTACTAACAAGTTTGTGTGCAAAGTTTTTTTTAGTATGGCAGGAATTAATGTTGGATCTATTGACAATCTGAATCCTACAAGGCCACCAATTTTCGATGGTAATGACTATGAATACTGGAGAGATCGTATGAAGACTTTTGTTATCAATACTGGAGTAGACAACTTTGTTATGCTTACTGGTGATTATAAAATTCCTGACAAGGAAGTCAGATCTTTCACTAACCAGGAAAAGCAAGAATATCAACTCAACTATAAGGTACGCAATACTTTACTATGTTCAATGACTAGAAATATATATAGCCAAATTTCTTCTTGTGAAGCAACTAATTGTATATGGAAGAAGTTAGAGGTTACACACTTTGGGACTTCTAAGGTGATTGAGACTAGAGGAGCTATGCTTAGAGCTGAATATCATGGCTTCAATTTTCCTTATGGAGAACCTATCTGTAAAGTACAACAATGATTTATGACTATCGTCAACATTCTACAATCTATGGGAGAGAAAGGCTTAGATGATGAAGCTCTTGTGGACAAGATAATTGACATTATGCCCAATGAGTGGGAATCCAAGAGAACAGCTATAGATGAGAACAGGAAGGTCACTCAAATTACTCTTGATGAGCTTTTTGGAACTCTTCTACAACATGAAACTAGAATGAAGAGAGATGCTGACAACATCAAGAAGAAGAATGGAAATGGTACTGTTGC
The DNA here is from genome assembly GCA_963277665.1 of Viscum album. Classification (NCBI taxonomy): domain Eukaryota; kingdom Viridiplantae; phylum Streptophyta; class Magnoliopsida; order Santalales; family Viscaceae; genus Viscum; species Viscum album. The sequence continues at coordinate 305,085,894 of OY728144.1, forward strand.
TTTTACTACAACTTCAAATCATATTAAAGCTAAGACTCCTGAGAGAGTAACTAGATCCAAGTCTAAGAAAGTTATTTTCCAATCCGAATCTAGTGAGAGTGAAGTCTCTGAAAATGAATTAGCCAATCTTGCTCGAAGTATGAACAAGATAGCTGGACAGAGAAATTTTCAATCCAAGTATAAGAAGAAGGATAGGAAAGATAAGAAAGATGGAGAAGTTACTTGTTATGAATGTAAAAGAGCTGGACATATTAGACCAGATTTCCCTATGCTCAAAAAGAAAGAAAGGAAGGAAAGGCATTCAGACAGGAACAGAAAGAAGTATTATAAAGCCAAAGCTAAGAATGTTCTGAAAGCTAATGACACCTGGAGTGCTAGTGGTGGTGACTCTTCAGATGAATCTTCTGAATATGAATCTTCAGGACAGAAGAATCTTGGACTTATAGCGAGATTACCTATTGATAATCTTTGTCTTATGGATAAGGTACGAAATGCTGAATCATTGACCAATGTTTCTTTAAATCCTAATGATAGTAAGTATTATAACTCTTCTGATGAAGAATCATCTTCTGATGAGGAAAATACTTTACCTACTTATGAAGAAGTCTCTAGGTTTGCTGAACTTCTTGAGATTGAGAATTCTAAACTCAATAAGAAACTTGTCAAGGAAAACTCTAGGAATTCTATTCTTACTAAAGAGATATCGGATCTTTCTAAAGATCTTGATAAGAAAAATGCTGATTTTGAAAATATTTCAAAAAATCTTGAGGAAGTTCTGAGAAGAATAAACTTTCTAAAGAGTTAGAAAATGTAATTTCTAAGAAAAATGTTTTCGAGCCTAACTCTAGTTCTAAAACTAATGATTTTGAGGATAAAAACTTGGTTGTAAAACTCAAGTCTGAAATTTTTTCCTTAAAGAAATGTTTATCAAACTTTACCCATGGTAAGGAAAATTTTGATAAGATGTATTCTCAAATACGACCTTTAAGAAATAAATCCGGATTTGGTTATACCCATGCAAAACCTATTTTCAGTAACAATTATTTTGTTCCTAAAAGTGCCCCATTTTGTACTAAGTGTCAATGTGGTGGTCACTGGGCAAAGAATTGTTCCTTAAATAAAACCCAATCCTTAGGTTTTCATAAAGCTTACTTTTCCAAAAAGATGTGGATACCTAAAATTTTATTGTCTGGAAATCTCGGATCCAAGCAAGTTTGGATTCCGAAAATCTAACTTTGTTCTTAATTTCAGGAAAATAAAAAAAATTCCGGCAAAAATATTTGGTACATGGATGGTGGATGTTCCCGGCACATGACTGGTAACAAAAGCTTTTTTGAAAAGATTATCAAAACGAAAGGAGGAAAGGTAACTTTCGGAGACAATGCTAAGGGAGAAATTGTTGGTATTGGTAATATTGTTCTTTTAGGTAAAACCTTAATTTCAAATGTTCTTTTTGTTAATGGTATTAAGCACAACCTCATTAGCATAAGTCAGTTATGTGATGAAGGTTTCCTTGTGAATTTTAGGAATGATAAATGTTTAGTAGACAATTCCAAGAAAGAATTTATTCTCTCAGCCAACAGGAAAGAGAATGTTTACACCTTAAACTTAGAAGACCTCAGGAGCCAAGATTTACCTTGCGTAAGTGCAATGGAATATCATTCTTGGTTATGGAATAGAAGATTAGGACACTGTAATCTTAGGAACCTATGTAAACTCTCTAAGAAGAAACTTGTTAAGGATCTACCGGAGCTTAGATTTGATTCTTCTAAAGTTTGTGATCCTTGTCAATATGGCAAGCAACATAAATCTAGTTTTAAGTCAATCGGTGAAGTCTCAACAACCGATGCATTACAGTTAGTGCACATGGATCTTTTTGGTCCAACACAAACTGGAAGCATTGGAGGCAAATACTATGTGTTTGTTCTAGTTGATGATTACACTAGATTTACTTGGGTCTATTTTCGAGCAAAGAAATCTGAAGCTTTTTCTTATTTCAAAAGTTTTAGAGCTCAAGTTAAAAATGAGAAAAACCTTCCATTGAAAACTATTCATAGTGATCATGGAGGCGAATTTCAAAATTCTGATTTTGAAACTTTTTGTAGTAAGAAAGGTATTACTCACAATTTTTCAGCACCTAGAACTCCTCAACAGAATGGTGTAGTTGAAAGAAGAAATATAATTCTTCAAGAGATAACTAGAACCATGTTGAGTGAATATTCTATTGCTAGACATTTCTGGGCTGAAGCTATAAGTACTGCTTGTTATACTATAAATCGAGTTTTGATTAGACCTTTTCTTAATGAAACTCCTTATGAGTTATGGAATGGTAGAAAACCTAGACTTTACTACTTCAAGGTTTTTGGTTGCAAAGTATTCATTTTGAATACTAAAGATAACTTACATAAATTCGCACCAAAGTCTAATGAAGGAATTTTCTTAGGATATTCCACAACCTCTAAGGCTTATATAGTTTTTAATAAAAACACTTGTACTGTTGAGGAAACAGTACATGTAAAATTTGATGAGTCAGATCCTTTTGTTTTTAAACCATCCCAACTTACATCTTCGGATGTGTTTTCAAAACTAATTATCAACCTTTGATAGAAGAACCTTCTGATAAGGAAATTGTTCTAGAAGATACTTCTGAAACATTTACCCCAGAAGACTTTCTACCCTATGTTGATGAACAGGTTTTACAAAACCCAAATAAGGTGTTTCTTAAGAATCATCCCAGTGATAGTATCATTGGTGATGTAAATCAACCTGTAAGGACTAGAAGTTACTTAGGAAATGAAGTAGAACATCTAGCATTTCTTTCCCAATTAGAACCTAAAAGCACTGATGAAGCTTTAGGTGATGATGATTGGATCAAAGCAATGCAAGATTAACTAAATGAATTCGAAAGGAATAAAGTCTGGACCTTGGTTGAAAGACCTAAGGAAACTTCTGTTATTGGAGTAAAATGGGTTTTCATAAATAAATGTGATGAAGATGGAGTCATTGTTAGAAATAAACCTAGACTTGTTGCTAAAGGTTATAATCAAAAAGAAGGAATAGACTATGAAGAAACCTATGCTCCAGTAGATAGACTTGAATCTATCCGTATTCTACTTGCCTTTGCAGCATTCTTTAATTTCAAACTTTTTCAAATGGATGTGAAATGTTCTTTTCTTAACGGTTATGTTCAAGAGGAAGTATTTGTTGAACAACCTCCTGGCTTTGAAGATACAAAACATCCTGATCATGTGTTTAGACTTACCAAAGCTTTGTATGGCCTTAAACAAGCCCCACGAGCATGGTATGATAGACTTACTGGATTTTTGCTTCAAAATAACTATGTTAAGGGAAATGCAGATCCAAACCTTTTTATAAAGAAAGATAAGAAAAATGTCTTGATTGTTCAAATTTATGTTGATGACATTATATTTGGTTCAACTCAGCAATCTTTGACTGACTCTTTTGCTAGTCTAATGAAATCTGAGTTTGAAATGAGTATGATGGGTGAGTTAACATTTTTCCTTGGTTTTCAAATCTCTCAAAAACCAGAAGGAACATACATATCTCAACATAAGTATATTAAAGATCTTCTTAAAAATTATGGTTATGACAACACTAAAAGTATAAGTATTCCCATTGGTACCTCAAACTCTTTAGATCTTGATGAAGCTGGGAAACCAGTAGATCAAACATCTTTTAGAGGTATGATTGGAAGTTTACTTTACTTAACAGCTAGTCGATCAGACTTAATGTTTTCAGTATGCTTATGTGCAAGATATGAATCCAATCCTAAGGAATCTCACTTAAAGGCAGTTAAAAGAATTTTTCGCTACCTTAAGGGAACTATGGATCTAGGATTATTCTATACTTCTGGAAATGATTTTTTTCTAAAAAGATTTTCTGATGCTGACTTTGGTGGATGTAGAATGGATAGAAAAAGTACATCCGGAACTTGTCATTTCTTAGGAGATTCATTAGTTTCTTGGTCCTGCAAGAAGCAACATTCTGAAGCACTCTCCACTGCTGAAGCTGAATATGTAGCAGCTGGAAGTTGTTGTGCACAAGTGTTGTGGATGCCACACACACTCACAGACTATGGCTTGAGTTTTACTAAAACTCAAATTTTGTGTGATAACACAAGTGCCATTGCCTTATGTTAAAACCCTGCACATCACTCCCGTGCAAAACACATAGATATTAGGCATCGCATTCTTAGGGATCACACACTTAAAGGAGATATTATTCTTCAGTTTATCAGAACGCAAGATCAACTTGCTGATATATTCACAAAATCATTGCCTTCTGATAGATTTGAATATATTAAACAGAAGTTAGGAATGATAACCGTAAGATAATCTTTCTTAATTAACTTTCTGATGAAAAAATCTCCTTACAGTAATAAACTCCTTTTCATAAGGGGAGTACATATGATTGTTTGTTTAACAAAGTTTTTCAAAATTTGTTTTCAAACTTTTCGGAACGAAGATTTCCGGAATAAAAATTTCCGGAATGAAAATTTTCCAGAATGGATATTTTCGTACAGAATACTTCTGGAATGGAAGTATTCGTATTGAAATTTCCGGAATGAAAAACTTTCGTACTGGTATTTTTATAACGGAACTTTCGTACTGAATCTTCCATAATAAGTTTTTCGTATTTACTTTTTCATAATAAGTTTTTAGTATTTACTTTTTCGTATTTACTTTTTCGTATTGAGTTTTTCGTATCTACCTTTTCGTATTGAGGTTTTCGTATTTAGTTTTTCGTATTAAGTTTTTCGTAGTCATCTTTTTATTACCCATTACGAATAACTTTCCTAAGCTAATCCGAAAGGTATGATTTCCTTACTCAAGTTTTCATAATCATATTTTACTTTCTGGAAGATTCTTATATTTTGGTTTCGGTTTATAGTTTTCTTAATTCCTTACTATAATAAAAACCTCAAAAAGGTCGGATTCAAGTTTTCAACCGTCAGATTTGATCTCAGTTTATTCTAAACCGTTAGATCAACAGTGGAAGGTGAACGGTCATCCCATTGCCTATATAATGGGGACCCAATTTCAAGTCCCACATCGGTTTCAAGCTTTCGCGTGCTGAAGCTCTGACTCTCCGATTTAAGGCCGTTTCGAACCACAGTTTTCTCCGCTCCGAACTTCAGTCTTCTCCATTCCGAATTTCCCAGAGAACTTCAGATCCGAATGTCTGCAGAGATAGCATCTCAAGAAATGTCTTCAACCAAGCCTATATCTCAGTGGTTAGTATACAGAGAAAGGTTAGTTCATATGACTTTCATCAGCAACTACGATTCTGTCATCTCATAGAACATCAAGTTAAATGGCTGGGAGGATGTTGCGGTATCTAAAACAGGGAACCAAGATGAAGTGTACTCAGATTTTCTTGTTGAATTTTATGAGTCAGTTGCTTTCTTCGAGGAAGATAATAGAGAAAAATTTTTGTTCAAATCGTATGGCAAGACATATAAGCTTTCTTACACCAAGGCTGCAAGATTGGTAGGGTTATCTTATGAAGGTGAAGCTGAGTATATTTCTCACGTATTGCTGGACTCCAAGGGTAGCTTCAACAAGGAAAAAGCCTTAGAAACTCTCGGATTGGATGATGACAAGGCTCCGAAAATTGCAAGCCTATCTACAAACTTCTGGATTCTGGAGTTATGGGTGCAAGGACTTATCGTACCGAGAAAAGGTGATAAGGATAGCTTGAAGAAGAGTGAGATATATATCTTAGATTTCCTGATAAATCTAAGGAAGTTTAACTTGATGAAGCATATTCTTCTTAATATTGAAAATTTGAAGAAGGGGAATCTGAGAGCTCAGATCGTAATGTACCCAGCAATATTATCAAAGCTCATAGTTCGGTGCCTAGAATCTTTCATGGTAGCTTGCAGTTCTAAGCTGAGAGTTTGCAAGATCATGCTTCTTAGTGATGGAACGCTTAAAAGAATGAATATATCTTTTGACAAGAAGTCTGGGAAGTTTATTGATCTATCTCCACAAGAAGAAGTAGCTCCGAAATCTGCTGATCCAGAATCATCCAAGCCAGTAAGGATGAGAAAGCTGAAAGAAGTGGAAGAGCAAGGAGAAAATACCAAGTCTAAGAAAGTCCACTCCGCACCTCCAAAGCCTAAGAAGAAGAAGACCTATCCTGATGAGGTTGTTACAAAGTGGAGAGCTGACAAAGAGAAGAGGAAAGAAGGGGATCCGCAGTTCGGATTGGACCCTACGGAAGCTAAAGCTTTGAAGGAGAAAGCTGCTGATGAGCTTGAGAAACAAGCTAAGGAAATGAAGCTTAAGAAGAAAATGTCAGAAGCTGAGGCAGTCCAAGCGTTGTTGAAGTTTAATGAAATGGTTTCAGCAACAATTCCAGTTCCGAGAACTTTCTCCCTGGAATCTCTACCTGAGACTCCAGGATAAAATCTTGTTGCTCCGGAAGAGGCTGTTGCCACAAATACTGAGGAAGTAGAGCAAGTGGAACAAGTTGAAGAGGCTGCTGAAGGAAGTGGTGAGACAGGAGATGTGCTAAAACAGGTAGATGAGTACAAGGGAACTCCTTCGGAACACTTATCACTCCGGACTTCAGAAGCTGAATCTTCGAAGTTAGTTACTCCTGCGATGGAAGAAGAGAAAGGAGAAGAAGAAGTTGCCTATCATGGAGAAGAAGAACAACTTTTACATGATATTTCTCAGATGGGAAACGTAGAGGTTGGTGTTCAAGAAGTTTCTGATGAGGAAGATTTGGTTGTTCAAGTTTCTGACAGTGAAAAGAAAACTCCGGAACAGGATTCTATTCTGAAAAAAGATAAGGGGAAGAAAATTTTTGCTCATACTCCGAGTTCAGAAAAGAGGATGAGAAAGGAAGTTGGCAGTTCTTCTAAGAGGAAGTTGGAGCTTATTGAGGAAGAAAACTCTTCGAGCAAGATTTCAGATTCGGAATCATCTTCGTTGGGGTACGATTTTGTTGTTCAGTCTTTGAAGAAGTTGGTGGGAACCATTCCGACCTTCTCAAGCATTGATTCACGATGCCAGATGCTCCAACATGCGTTGAATCAGAAAACCGACTCCGTATCGATGGTTTTGGATAAGTGTGTTGAGATTGAAGCTCAGTTCAAAACATTCTTTGTTGGTTACGAAGCTCAAAAAAGATCTTTTAAGAGGATGACAAGCTGGTCGAAGAAAAATGTGGAAGATATGAGGTTGCTTGATGAGTTTCAAGATAATGTTAAGGATGCCTTTGAAACCGAAGACAAGAAGATTAATGAGCTGACTGCATCCTTCGAAGAGAAATTGACAGAGGAAAAGAACTTTCGGATTCAGGAAGTGAGAGATCTGAATGGAAAGATCAATTCCGTTAATCAAAGTTGGAAATTTGAAAGGGATTATCGGATCGAGTTTGAAGAAAGGATGAAGGCTCAGGAAGAGAAGATGAAAGCTCAGGAAGAAAAGTTGAAGGCTCAGGAAGAAACAATTGAAGCTCAGTCCGCAAGAATAGTCATCTTAGAGAAGCAAGCAGAAGAAGATCACAAAGACTTAAAGAAGATCAAGACGATTCTTAAGGGGCTAATGTCGAAGGAGAAAGATCCGAAATAACCAATCCGATCTTTTTATTGTTTTTTTTTGTTGTCGAGATTCTAATTTTAATGAAAGTCGTACTTGTTGTTTCTATTGTTGTCATTACTAATTTTTTCAGGTAATTTGAATAAGTTTTTCCATTCCCTCCAATTATTTTTGAAAATCACAAAGGGGGAGAAGGAAAAGATCCTTAAGAAAAAGAAGAACTCTAATAAGAGTTTATCAAAGGGGGAGAAAGAAAAATACCCAAGGAAAAAGAACTCTAATAAGAGTTTGTTTAAGGGGGGGTTTTTCTTAAAGAAGACCTTCTTATGAAACATCACTCCGGAAATATGAATACGATCGTTAGAGTTTCAAAGCCTAAGGGGGAGTTAGTCGTATTCATCTATATCCTTAAACCAAGGGAGATAAGATTTAATGTGTTTCTTTCTTCTTGGAATAGCTTTTTCGTAAGGATGTTTTTACTTTCCAAAAAGGGGGAGATTGTTGAGTCAATAAGGTTTTCCTTATGACTTTTCCATTCCTTCTTGTTTTGAAAATCACAAACACCTTATCTTTAAGGAAAATTGCTTTCTTAAGGAAAATTGCTTTTATAAGGAAAATTTCTTTCTTAAGGAAAATCGCTTTTATAAGAAAAATTATCCTTATCATATTTTCATTCATATTTTTCTTAAGTATGAGTTTCAGATTCATTTTCTCGGAATCATTGAAACTTTGATATAATGCATTCTGTTTTAGGGTTCGGATTCTGGACAAGAACTATAAGGAAGTTTCATTCCGAATTCCGGATATGAACTCTGACTAAGTTCTATTCCAGATTCAGGATACGAATTCTGAAGAAGAATTCTCATTATGAATTCTAATGAAAAAATCCCATTCCGAATTCTCATTACGAATTCAGAAGAAAAATTCTCATTATGAATTCCAATGAAGAATTCTCATTACGAATTCCAATGAAGAATTCCCATTACGAATTCTAATGAAGAAATCTCATTCCGAAATCTCATTACGAATTCTTATAAAGAATTCTCATTACGAATTCTGATGATGAATTCTCATTACGAATTCTGATGATGAATTCTCATTAAGAATTCTGATGATGAATTCTCATTACGAATTCTGATGATGAATTCTCATTACGAATTCTGATGATGAATTCTCATTACGAATTCTGATGATGAATTCTCATTACGATTTCTGATGACGAATTCCTATTCCGAATTCTCATTCCGAATTCACCTATTAAACAGAATCTGATTATCATTGTTTTATACACTCTGAATTTATTCATTCCGAACCTTCACTCCGAAGTTTCTATTCCGAACCTTTATGTTAGAGTTTAAAACGATGTCGTACATTCAGTTACACTCAATTTGTTATAAAACGATGTCGTCCATTTTGTTATAAACTAACCGTTGTCTATGTGACACGTGTACAGGTCTCTCCGATCTTTAAGGAAAATATGACCGTTGGAGAGGAGACGACCTTACCTATAAATAGGAGCTCATTTGAAAGAGCTCGATGCTGATTGCTGAAAAAGTGCTTACATACTGTTGAAGTGATTTCTAGAGAGAGAGTCTCTTATTAACTCTCAAAGCTTCGTGCGACTCCGAATGTTGGTGATTACATTCGAGGGCTTCCGGGGATAGGAAGACAGAGGTGCTGACTACATTAAAGATCGAGGGCTTTCTTGCTGAGAAAGATAGAGGTTGCCAACTACCTTGAAGTTGAGGGCTTGCGGGGATAGCAAGACAAAGACTCCGATCTTCGTATCGAGGGCTTACCCTGGTGTGGGTAAGACAGACTTGCTTGAAAGTATAAATCAAGGGACCTTTATCCAAGGTTGTTGGATACCCTTCACTTTGGGTTAAAAGACTATTATCTTGTTACTAGTAGTTTTACTACTTGTTTTTTTTCCGCTGTAATTTGTATCTTAAGGAAAGTATAACTTTCTTATACTTCCTTACTTACTCTGATTCATTTAGATTCTATACGCTTTAAGGTAGAATCTCATATTGTAACTTTTGTTAAGTTTCAAATTCCGGAACCATATTCCTGGAACCTACTTTTGGAATCTCTTTCCAAGTTCATTTCGGTGTTAGAGGTGTTGTGAATACTTAGTTTAACTTTGTTAAACTTAGCCCTTTCCTTTTCTTAAGGAAACTATAGTTTCTTAACTAACTTTAAAGGTTCCAAAGGAATTTTTTAAAGTATTCAATTCACCCCCCTCTTGTATATTGAGCATCTCATTTTATATTTCGATCCTACACCATCCATAAAATCATAAAAAGGTATTTCTCTTAGAACAATGTGACTATTTATAATATTATGTATCCCACGACTAGTGAATATTACTATCATTAGGAATGACCAACAGACTGTCAACTTATTCTCCATAGACTAGCCCTTAGTGGTGAACCATGTAAAATTGTTGTGTGATCACTTTGCATGTGATTTTTAGATTTCTCCTATTTCCTTTCAAATAGGTGTAACAATTTCCTACCAAAGTGGCAACAAGATCCATAAATTTTGAGAAACAAGTTGACACCATGATTCACCCCTCCTCTCTCAGGGTATTCTGGGGTCCTTCACACATGATGAACCAGTAATCTTAGCACACCACCAAGGTAGGCTACTATAAAAGACTAGGAATAATCCCGAGCAATAATGGTAAGAGAAACAATATATGGAATAATTATACCAGTATCAATATCTTCATGAGACAACATCATTCAAAATTGGAATATTTTCTTGAGGTGTCTCTCTCCTCACATATCAGTTGAAGGATGAGGGGATACCCTTTGGGTGTAATTGAACTAACAATAAAACCAATAAGGTTTATATGGCTTTAAGATGATCTTCTTGTTCATCATGGCTACAATAACCCCATACCAAACTAAGATCTTGTATGACCATTCCTTGAGAGAGTCACTTCCATTATTAATAATTGGACTAGTTGTCTTAGGATAAGGGGTGAAATCAAAGATATATGATCAAATAAACACATCAGTAACCACTATAGATCAAAGTGACAAAGCCCAGACCCCAAATATGTTCATCAGCCTGGGGTGAGCTAAGGCACTAGGGATCCGGGTGGCATTGTAGTATTCATGGAAATTGAAATCCTCTCTTATATATCCAAATAGAAACTAGAAAGAACCATTGAACCTATAAGGGATGTTTCCATACTAAATATATCGAAAGATTTGGTAAAGGTGTGAAAGGGTCAGCACCACCATATTAATGCATTGTCCCTCTGATATTTACACTACCATCATTAGCATACTAAACCATCTTCCTAAATAGTGGTCCCTAGATATGAAGACCAACCTATTTTGGAACATAGACATGAAGCCTTCTGGCCTATGGCTTAGATAGACCTTCAATATCACTCGATATCCCCATGAAGTATGATCCCTAGAATCCAAAATTTTTCTATACGAACCCTCATTGTCACGAACATGATGGTAAGGGAACCTCTGGGGGCATATGGCAGTTAGCCTAGCTCTATTATGATAAAGGAAAATGTTTACTTGATCTTTCAAAGAGATAAGAGAGGGAATAATCCAATCCATTCAGAACATTTCCTTCATGATGATGAGTATATCCTCACTAGGATTGAAGTTTGAAAATGGTCATCCCAGACATCTATGGAAAGAAGGAATTTATCATACATCTCTTTGAGAGAGGGTATACCACGCAATTGATATATTTCCTAGAGGCTGATTTCTACCTTTCCAGGGGACAATTGGAATGAGTTGTTACAAATACACCAACGAATGACAAATTATATGATAAGTTCATACTAGAGATAAATGATAAATTAGGAAATCCATGATGCTTTATAAAGATAGACAACATATAACCGGTCAGAAAAATCTAAGCACCTTTCTATACATTAGAATGGCCACACATATTCATCAGAAATGTTACCACTAGAACAATCATCCCATTTTGAGCTCTATCCTCAACCTAAGTTGTTCATAAGAAGGAAAAATATACTTGAGTATCTATGAGAAATGGTATAATGAGTGAAATCACAGTCATCTAGACCCAAGGGAGATTTTTCCCACATATAAGACAACCCCTAGGATCGAGTTGTGTCCAGTCAACCTTCATTGAAATTGTTGTTTGAATATAATCACGATATGTGGACACCCAACAAGACGGTAGATTGAATTCCAAAAGAGGAATGACAATTTCCTCCAGCAATCCAAACCCATCTAGATGAAGTCAGGGTGATAAAGGATAATTCTAGTGCATGAATTGAATAATTCATTTTTGAACCACGTTTTCATAACACATGTTATCGAGTGTCAAAATTGATGTTTCTAGTAATCATGGCTCTTTGATTAGTCATATTATAGGAATTATGAAGAGACTAAAAATCCTCTAAACAAAATTTCATGGTGTTTTTCATGTAGGTAAATTAAAATCTTATTTAAATAAATGCATAAACTAGTAGCATCATGCGCATAACATGAATCGTCAAATAGATTTATAGATCTCATAAAGGGATCATGAATTTCCTAAATCCTAATGATCTAATTGATCACATAAAACAGCAAGTAATCACACAACCATGTGAACCGTCAAGATACTCATGATCACATGACCTTGACATGGTCACACAAGCCACATAATAGTAAAAGTATCATGAAATCAAGATAGATGATCCCGCAAACCCATAAAGAAAATAATACATCCCCACATCCAATGTTCAAATGATTATTGAAGATCTATTCATGGTTGATGAGAAAGGGTTCTAGGTAAAAGAATGTCTTGGAAAATAGGTCTCACAAAACAGTGTCACGGTAAGGTCTCATGATGGGTTCTTGTTATAAGGTCATGAAATGAGGTTACAAAATAAGAGTAGGGTTCAAGTACTATGAGAATAGAATAACTGGTGAATGAATACCACTTCATTCCCCTGTTTATAGTTCATTTCATGGAATACCAAACATCACACAATACACCGATTGGTGAAAGTTCTATAGACTCTATAAGCAATTTACTTTCTGAAGAACTGAGCCTTATCCCTTCAGAAATCTCTCCAGGGGGGGGGGGGTAATTTTTTGACACTCTCCAAATGCTAATTATAAAATTAAAAAGGGATGAAATATATGAATATGGGTATTATTTGCCCAAAAATAAAAGTAAGAAGAAGTTTCCCATGATCTCACTGACCGTGTGAGCCCCAGGAGACATGTGATCACATGACCTAGGGAAGATCAGACAGACGGTCATTCTTAGTTCATAACATATAAAAAGTCCCCTATATTCCCTTTTATAAGACTTTTTTTGTTTTAGAGGTCCCCCAAACACTCTTTGATCATGTTGAGGAAGCTAGACAATCACCCCCAGGTCACGAAAATTTTCTATCATCAAGAATCTAAAAAACAATCTAAAAAATCATAGAAAAATATGGGGAAATAATGAGAAGGTGGAAGCCTCTTTCGATCATAAATATCACATGATGAATCACCGATAGATATATTTATTATATTCGACAATAGTCATAAAACCTATCAAGACCCCCCACCTTTGTAAAATAATAATTGTATAAAATGGGAAATATATGATCCTTTTATGGTCATAAAAACAAATGAATGAAACCCAGGCAATTCGCTAGGCACCGCAATCCCATGGTGACATGTCCACCTCATTGCACGAGAGCCCACTGGCATGACACCCTCTCCACATAGAATTATTTGGATTATCTAATCATTCGTGTTCTCCCTCTCTGGCTCAGAAAAATAATCATGGGATTTTATCCATAACATTATCATGCATCTCCATATAAACATACATTGGTCATACGATGCATCACTAATGGGGAAAGTGATTTTCTTCAACAATACTCAATAAAAATCATGATTCCCCAGATTCCTTGTAAAATAAAAAAGAAAAGGGGGGGGGGGGAATTTGTGAGCCTATTGTGGTCATAAAAATAATGAGATAAACCACCATATTCTCTCAATACCGTTTGAAAATCTTTCAAGACCTCACAAAATTCCTTCAGCATTACATCTTGTTCAAATGAAAGACTCCTGGTAAAGTGATCCACGTTTCACAAAAGGTCCCAAGAAATTCACCAAAGATCACATGATGGATTTTCAATGAGCTCCTTAATATCAGAAAGGCCATTAGACATATTATCCAGGTAATGTGAAAGTCCCTTGGCATGATAATATGACATAGAAATAACCCATTAATTGGATATAATAAAATAAATGGGGAACTTAATGGATGGTCTTATAGTCACTGAAAATCACATGACACCACTGTGATGACCTATAATTGGATATCGTGAAATGCATGACACAAAATCCGTCCACATACTCCAACCAAGATTATCGCAATACGCACTCCGTAATGTGGCACATAATTGGGGGGTAGAGGCTTATAAATCCCCCACCCCAGCATAAAAAATGTAATTTTCTTTACAACCACTCACTAACACAACCACACATCCGAGTAGATTTCATGGAGTGACTGATCTCACAACCAAGAGTGTTTTCCATAAGGTAAGATCAAAAGAACAACTGGAGAAATCATGCCTTATGCATAGGTACTTCACATGATCACTAATAGATCACTCAAATGACTTCTTTTAGGACCTCTGAAGAGTGTCCCACAGACATTCTAGATCACATAAGATGTAAAAAAAGATAACACATACTAAATCTAAGTCATGTGATATAAATTTTATGTAATAAATACAAAAAAGATGAGAGACTTGTGTGAATAACATACATGATGATCCTCATGTTCTTCTCATGAACCACCCAGGCCACGCGAAAACACCAGGTCATGTCACTCAAATATCACGATTCTTCTTTAGTATACTATTTGGATCATTTGATGTATTGAGAACATGTAAGATCAAGTCACATGGTTCCCCCTTGGAATACTTTTTAAGTATACTAAATCCCTTCTTGAATTTCATCCAAACCTTGTATTTCCCCTAAGATATGTCTCATGAATCATATAGAGGTATCAATACATGTAAAATGAGTCTCATTATAGCACCAGGTCATCTCATCTGGCTCTTGCAATGTCCTATGGAAATGCCAATCAGATCACGTGACATCCTACATAAATAGCAACTAGCTTTCACAGCACCCTCAAGACATATCAACCTATATCATGCATCACCCTCTATTCATACCGCATTGACTCTTGTGAAACACTATTAGAGTTTCAGCCTACTTTTGTGATGACACTGTGGAATGTCAACTTGATCATGTGAGGACCTCTAAGCATGTTAGATGATATCATTTGATGACTTCTAGAACAATCCAGTCATGTCTTTCAGTGTCCTCTGGAAAATTCATCCTTGGTCAAGTGAAAACTTTCAAACATGCCATCCAAATTATGTGATGTCCCTCAGACAAGTCAATTGGATCATGTGATTTCCTTTGGACATTTCAAGCTGAAATCATACGATATGTAATGCATAAAAACAAGGCATATCATGATAACAATCAATGCATGCCAAGAAAATAATTATGCCAGGACAATCAGAAATCCCAGGACTTAATAACCTTGTGTAGCTTCTATAATAAGAAAGATCAGTGTGTAAGCCCCGATTCATAGAAATAAAATGACTCTGAGTTCAATAATAACTGGGACATGATGGATTCCTTATTAATTCTCAAGCTCTAGAATAATCATCTAAAGGATAGTTACAACATGTAAGTCCTATATCAAAAAGTAGTGATACTATCCATTTTCCATCCATTGTTTCCCACCCTGACCATATCTCTTGTGATCTTAGTAAATTTCAATGATCAAATCATTCACAATGGTAAGCCTCATTGTGTAATTCCAAACATAATATATTATGAGAAATATAATTCCTGCTATAGCGAGGATACATAGGATGAAATCTTTTGGTCTGAGATCCATATAAAACCACCAATGGTAAACATTGTTGTGTAAGCCCTAATCAAAGTGAACTAAAATATATCATATTCATGAAAAAACCAGGATACTTAAAAATCCTTCCAAAGATATGATATCTCATGGGAATCCACATAGGTGTAAGTCACTTCATGTCTCTGATATTTCAATCATCGGGACCCTATCATTCACATGGGTTGATCCTTATATCTCATCCACCAATGAACTGAGGATCCAACTAATGTATGATAACTCTGATTCATACTATATCCAAGATATGTAGTACACCTTATTAATTAATGATATCCATATTAAACATCCCAAGGACCATCCCAAAACATAAGCCCCACATCCATATACAATGAGACTGGTTACTTATTTTCACTTTTTTATCACACTGATCATGGATCATGTGGGATTAGGGAGTTTCAATGGTAATATCATTTTCATCATGAATCTCCACCAGAGAGGGAAACCTTAGTGTGTAAGACACAATGAGTGGCACGACATGGTTACCTTTATATATGGGAATCTACCATGGGGCCATTATCAAGGGTGTGAATGAACATTCATAACTCTGATTCTTACCATAATTAGGATACATATAAAATATCCTCGATACATGAGCATGAATACATCCAAAGTGACAACATATATGTCCTTTACGTATGATGTTAAACTACATGGGATTTAACATACTACATGGATTTTTATTCCTATAATGAACATGATATGTAGGATGACACAAAATGTCTCAATCCCCAAATCAGAATATTAATTACCTATCTGTAGGACATTTCTTGGTTATATGGCTTGGGCATATAAGAAGCTAGTCATTACTATGAAATTTATTAATAACTTAGGATATATAAATATTTACTCCCTAATGAATTCCCCTTTTTTTTATTATAAAATAATTAAAACTATATTTATTCTATTAGGTTAACTGCTCCCATATCAGAATTAGAAATATATTCAGAAACATATTTTAAATATATATGAGAGTCTCAGAGTAGGCATTAATTCCCCCTAAAAGGGTGTTATGAGCCCAACCTCCTATACTTTTGTCCAAATAGACGTCGTGAGCCTCATTGGGACTGAAATTTCAATTGACCACCTACCTTTGGAAAGTAGTTCTATACCAATTTATGGATGTGGGAACCATTGAAATTTTTAATGAAGAATGATAATGGTGACCTAAAAATATTGATTGTGTAAGAAATAAAACCCCTCATAATCAACCATAAAGACAAAAAAAATTCACCTCAGTCTTCACCTTTTCCATCAAAACATGTAGCATCATACTATATGGGTTTTGATCCTTGTCTACTAAATATGGTATACAAGAATCCTCTGTGAGTTTCATCCCATGCATAATAAAATCATCATGATCCTTCCTAACGATTCACAAACCTAGGTATGTCTCAAGGGATGTTATTATCCATAAATATAAGGCCCACCTTTTTGTGTCATCCTAATCCATTAGTAAACCATTGAGGTGTGACATAATCCATCCTATGGACACACCTCCAAGATCCACCTAAAGGTGAGTTCTGATCGACCATCCTTGGTTCGTCTCAAGGGATGTTATGATCCATCCATCCCTAGTCCTCCTCTATGGGGAGTCCTGATCTATCATAAAACCTTTTAGGTGTGACAATATCTCTTCTAGGGAAACACCTCCCTAATCCTCCTCAAGAAGAATTATGATCTGCCATCTAGAATCTATCTGAAGTGATGTTTTGATCCAACAATCTCATATATTCCTATATATGGTATCCTAATCTATTTTTAAACCTTTTAGGTGTGAAAACTCCCCTCATATGGACACACCACCCAAATTTTCCACATGGTAATTATGATCAACCATCCTTCTTCTTTATCAAGGGGCATTCTGATTCTTCCATCATAGTTTCCTCTCCATGGGGTGACTTGATCCATTAGTAAACATTTCATGTTTAACATCATACTACCTAGTGACACATAACCTTCATCTTCTTTAAGGGTAATAATGATAAACCATCCTAGGTCTATATTAAGGTACATTCTGATTCATCCCATCATGTCCCCACAAGAAGATAAACTTGTGAAAATAATTTCCTTATAAAATAGTTAAATCAGTCCCATAATGTCCACACAATATGCTAAAATGACACACATAATTTTCTTGAAAGATGTTAAATATGTGTCCATCATGTACCTATAAGAAGTTAAACATGTGCCCACCATATCCCTGTAAGTCCTTAAACATGCTTCCATCATTTTCCCACAAGATGTTAAAGAAGATCCCATCATGTTCCATAAAGATGTTAAACCTACTCCCATTATGTCCCCATAAGACATTAGCCATGTTCCCATATCTAGAATACAATAAAATAATGAACTGACCCATCTTAAGGGACATTATGATCATAGTGTGGAATTTTCCCTCTTGGGGATGCACCTTCTCGATCTTCCCCCATCAGGTGTTATGATCAACCTTTTCCCAACTTGACGGGATTTTAAAGTCACGACATGACTCCAAATACATACCACATGAAAAAATGGTTTTCCTAATGTGAAATACCTATAAGATATGTGATCACGATGTTAGATACCTCATAAAAAACATACGATGCCTAAGGTGTTGGGGAGGGATAGCTCCATGTGATGTTTTGTTTGTCTTGCTACACCTTCGGGTCATGTAATGTCTTATGTCAATGATGTCTATATTTTTTCCTCTTCTTCCCTTAAAAGGGGGTTTATATTTAAAATTAAAAAAAATAAAGGCCTATGAGCCGTTGGATTTAAGATGCCTAAGGTGAAAGCCTTGTAAGATATTCACCCATGATGTTAGCCACCTCATGAAAAACATGGGATTTCTAAGGTAAAAATCCTTGGAAGAATCTCTCCCCTTGATTCATTACCTCAGGATCAACAAGAGATTCCTTGGGTTTTATGCCTAATTTTCCTCATTGAGATACCCTCCTAAGAGTATAATTTATATGTAAAAATGCTCCTAGAATCCGGACATTCCCATCAATTCCCATCAATTCCAATCATGACTATTCTCTTAACCGAAGGTTGTTCCCCAATCAAGTAAAAATTACAATTTATTGACATAAGTATTGTAATTAACTAGAATCCACAACGATATGGAAGCAGGAATGAGTTCCATGAACAAGACATAACTCTATGAGGGAGACATGGATTATGAAATGATTTCCATAGAGGAATCCATTGAAGTATAAACTAACATCCCATTATCCCATTTCAATCAGGGATTAGGCATCACCATATAATGTGATGAAATCCTCCCACCATTGGAAAGCAGGATTGCGGGTCAATAGAGACGCGAATCATGCGCAAGCCCTGATAAAAGCATCGAAAATATTGGTTAAAAAAATAACATGTGGAATGATGTATATGATTATGGTTTTGTAATATATTTATAATTATCCTATATTTATCATATTGATGTTTTTAAGGAGTTTGATGAATTTCTATACATGAAGTAAGAGATTTCTAGTGTCTCTTTTAATTACTGGAGACATATGATATATTAAACACTCACCAATATTATGTGGTGCATATACATCCCAATTGATAAGTAATATCTTTAATATCATTTTAATGATATTTAAAGTTATATTTTATGTTATTATTTAATGTCACTTATGATTAAAACATTTATAGATTGTTAATTTATTTTCTTCTCACATGTATTTCAATGTGACTCATGCCATATTCATTACTTATTTCTTTAATGTCATTTATATAATAATAATTAATGACTTAAATGAATCTTATCAGAAATTTTATTGGTTATAAATATCCTTATGTGGTCTTTTATTTTATGTGTATTATTATTCGAATGTTTCCAAACTGGTAAAGGATATATATGAAAATATCATTTTTCATCATGATTTTTTTATTGTCCTTCTGATGATGAAATATTATGATATATCTCTCAAGAAACTCATGTATTATCATATCCTATGGTTATTATTGGATAACTCATGTTTTTATTTTATTTTAATCTCTTGAAGAACTAAATACTCTAAAATAATTTTTTTAAGAAGAATAGGCATTATTTCTCTCTTCGATTAAAAATGTGTTTTTTCTATATATGTTTTATCAAAAATAATGTTTTAAAGAAACTTTTTACAATTCTCCAATCAATATTTAATGATATTTTTCCCATGTTTTACTTTTTAATAAATGTTTTAAAATTAATCTTCTTGTTCTTTAATTAATGTGGTAGTTTACACTTTTTAACAAAAATAATCAATGAATGTTTGTTTTGACATCTAAATAATAAATGGAATTTTTCACCATCATGAACAAAAAAATTATTTAATGATTTGGTAACATGTTTTAAATGTTTACTTTTAATGAAAATTTCTTCCTTAATATTTTGATGTTTTTTATTTTAAAGAATTTATTGCAAAATAGAAAGGTTATTTTTCTCAAAAATGATTTAAGGATCTCTTAATTGAATTTTTATTCCTAAAAAACAACATATATTTGGGTTACTTATTTTTTCATGTATTTTGGTCCAATTTTAACATCCTTATTATTTATTTTTATGGTTTATGATTATCATTATGATGAAACTATTCTTATGAAACCAATTTCATTCCCACCAATTACACAATGTTGAAATTTAAATGAAACCAATTTATATTTTATGGGTTATGTTGTGCTAAAATATTTATGAAACCCTTTCCTTTTATAGGGATAAGATAGTGAATGGTCTATGATTTAGTCGAATTCATATGTTTTGTTTTCATTATGTGAAGTGTGGGACCTATATCGCCCTCAAATTCATTGGGTAATGATTAATTTTTTTTGAGTTCAAAGGTTTCATGAGAGGTTATCCCAAGAACAAAAAAGGGAAAACATGAGGTTATCCCATTATTGAAATAAGAGGGCACGCAATAGGTTATCTCATTCCTAAGGCAGGGTGTAATTAATTATATTTAAATGATTAGTCTATAATTGTCAACATTAAATATATTTCGATGAGAATGAATTTCTGAAGCATAGAATGACTTCCCTAAAAAATGAGTTATTATTTCCAAATAATTAATCAATACGTTGGTATTTAGTATGACCATTATAAATTTATTTCATTATTATTTTAAAAATATTCCTAAAATATAATTTAAAATGATTAGGCTATAATTTTCAACATTAAATAATAATATATATTTATATTGTATCACAATTATCATAATGCTCGGTGTTGCGTGTTAAGAATGCAATCAAGAATAGTATTATTTTAACTAAATTTTTGTTGTTTGAAAACTTTGGGTAATTCAATTTTTTAAAATGTAATTTCATATTAGTTGATCCATTAATGTTTCTCAAGGTATTTTTATTGACATCAACCAATGGAAAGTAAAATTAATGATATTTTGTTTAACATCCTATATTTATAGTACCCCATCCAGGTTTAGTGGTTTCTTTATATTTTATATAATTTTATATCAGGTACTACTATATTATAATTTTAGTTCAATTTTATTTTTCAATAGATATTTATAAGAGTATATAGTCATATATATCTTTAAATTATTTGATATTATTTTCCATATGTGAATAATGTTTATTATTTTTATTTAATTCGTTTACTCATTTTGATCATGTTATATTTATTATGTGTTTTAATTATTTCTAAGTGATTTTTTAACTACTTATGATTCATTATTAATCAGTGAGAATAAAATTTTGTCCAAATGAAATATAATACGTAATATAAGTATACATAAAAAAATTAATTATTAACTACAATTTTAAATTTAATTATAGTAAATATTTAAGGAATAAAATCATTGTTTAAAATATTATTTCGAATATATTAAATAAAAAGCATTTAGCATGGATTGAAATATAACATGTCAATGTGAATGAAATCATAAGATTTTTTTATTCTTCTTTTTATAAAAACAATTGTACATAATGTGCTTTAAATTATTTTACATCATTTTATAATGAGATTTAGAATATTTATAATCACATTAGTTATATTTTCTCATGTTATTCTAATTATATATATATATAATATTATAACTATTATATTAAATTAAATAATTAAATAAATTGTTTTTAAATATTTTTACAATAAACAACTTCATAAATACTTTCATCAATACATATTTCAATTAAATAGTTATATTCAATTTTAATAATTTATATGGATTAAAAATAACAATACATCCACCCTAGTGATAAATTTAACATTGATTTTGAAAATATATGTATTGAAATGATTTATAATTTATGGACATTAAACTACTACTTTGTTTGGTTTTAGTAGTTATTTGTTTGAGTTTAATGATAAAACACAAAATTTATAGTAGTCTATTGGTGTATTAAAAAATGATTTACTTGTAAAATCCTAATGGTGTTGTGCTATGAGTAGAAGGGTAAATTTGTAATATTGAAAATAAAATTCAATTCTAGAATATTTTTTTCCAATTTTTGTTTTCTTAGGATACAATAGTTTATTTCATTTCATTATAGAATATATATCACATATTCTTATTGAAAAAGATATTCTATATGATAATTAAAATGAAGTTATGGGAATCATTTTTTATATATTTTATAATATAAACATTAATAACCTTGAAATAGTTTAGTTTTAAAGATAATGGGTGTCACGAACCAACCCAAATTAACCTAACCCATCACTTGACTTGGTTCTCTAAAGGGATTAAAGAACATTCCTGACCACCATATATTGGTTATAATGATCATTATATCATATAATTCCAGGTGAGAATAGTTTTATCATAAAAATAAAAATAAAAAACACATAGATTATTATCAGAAATCCAAAATTACACATACTAAAAATGGACTTCCACACTGACACATATTGAAACAAGAATAAACATAGTAACATGGATCTGGTGGATTCCTTAATATATTTCTAAAAAATAAATGAGATTGCATCCCGTAGGTTTGAATAATTTATTATCATGGGAGACTAGATACAAACATAACTCTCATGTTACATTTAAAAACATGAAAAAAATTCGAATTTCCAACACAAACATTTTTATTTAATTAAGTATATCCATTAAATCAATCAAATTTAAATTAATGTTATACTAGGTAAAAGTAAACCTAAAAATGGGGACAAAAAATTTTGTGTATGGGAAACAATTCAATGGTAGATATCAAAAAATAATCCAAAAATGAATAATATAGAAGTGTTAAAAAAATATTATATTACTTATTACTTATATAATCACACTGTAAAATATCCATCAATTAGAAAAAAATAAAAAAAATCACATTGAGAAAAAATAAAAAGTTTCATAATGATAGAATATGTAAGTTTAGGTATCATAATCTCAATGTTAAGGCCTCGTTCTATAACATCAAAAACAACATCTATAGAATATTCAAAAGGCCCATGAAATGTTTTATCATTAGTCCTAACCATACATTGACATATCTTCTAAATAAGATCCTTACACATTTAATTACTGTGTATAATGGTTTCATCATACGAATGAAATGAATAAAAACACAATACACAATCAACATAAGCATTATTATTGAAAAAATTTCATATGAAATTTCATTATTTTCCCAAATAAATAAATTTTTTATCCTAATAATAATATATATAAATAAATATGGTGGATTTTTTGATTATTTTATATCCATGGTGAATCATTAGTTTATATAATTAATGGTAACAATGTTAAAAAAACCTTAATAAAGATAATATAAAGGTAAGAAGAAATATAATATTATATTTAAACAACATAAATATAACAATTCTCACAATAATGAGAATACAATTTTCATTGAAAATAAATGGAATAATTTAGAGGAATATTTATACAAAAAAATGTTTATGATGGAGGAAAAATTATGTCAAACATCCAATGTTAAAAAAATAAATCTTTTCTATCTTTTGTAACAAGTGAAAAATGACTTATATAGAGCACATTAAAAAAATAAATTAAAAAATTAAAATAGAAATATAAAGTGAAATATATTTTTCCTTATGATATAATTAAAGTATATGAAAAATATAATTGATATAAAATATTTAATCTGGATGTGGAAGATAAATAATCATGAAAAAAGAGAAATATTGTTTGTTTTTCATAGAAAATTATTTCAATTTATTTAAATGCCAAATAGACATAAAAGGGAAAGAATAATTTAATACCAATGAAATATCTTTACTGTAAAAAAATATTTTATTTTATAGAGGTTCTTATAATCCCCTTAATAGAAATTTAAACATAAAAAATCTTGAATTAGAATTAAGTTGTAAAATAAACCCTTATCTCAGACTTCATATTGTTTAGAAAGACTATAATATATTGTGTAATAAATTTATAATTATTATTAATATATATCAAAAGCACAATTTTAATTATCTTAAAAAATAAAATTCAACAACAATGTATTCGTACATATTAATAATAATTTGAATTTAAAATAAATATTTTGTGTTTAACCGTTTCATTTTCCATTCATGTTTTTAGTTGAATGTGTTAGTCCTTTACACTAAGTCATGGATTCATCATATCTATAATAATAAAAAATTTATAAATATAAAATTTGTAAAATACATATATAAATAGAACCAACCATTAATAGTTTTCATCAAAAATGGTATACACCATTTCATGTAGACTACAATCTATACAAACAAATCAGTATCATTTTCTTTTTTCAAATAGATGGAAAGAAATTATTGTAGATAAAGTTTTAATTTTACAAAATAATAATCATGGTATAAATATAATGTTTATTTAATAAATCCATCAATATCACCATCCACGTGTGGTGGAAATAATAAATCACATCTTCCCATGGATGTTGTGTACTACACATATAGGTAACTGACGTTATCAATTTTCAACGGATGGAAGGTCCTGAATGTTAAAAATATTTTAGTATTTGGAGTCATAAAAATTTCCAATATATCATCTATATTCATTAATTCAATATTTTGACCATCCATCTAATGTATTGAAGAATACAAACATACATCACTTCATGGAAGTTGTATTCTAGATATACGAAATAGTAATGCTTTAATTTCCCATAGGATGGAAAGGGAGATGAAATAAATTTTACCTTAATATTAATAAAATTTTGATATATTGGATACATAGACGATATTATATCATCATTGATATTATATGTTTTAACAACGTATAAGAATAAATAGATACAAAAAAATTATTAATTATAATACCCTTTCCATGGAAAAAATTCATTGACTTACACCATCAACCTTATTAGTTTGGAATTTGTGTGATATCTAGACCTCCTGGATATTGGGAAGGATGATATAATGGTAATTTAAAAGGGAATGTATGATTTAGAGTTCTCAATTATTATGAATATGTGAGGAGATGAGGTTCCATTTCATAAGTGAGGGGAGTTGGACACTTGTAATTATTCATAATGATTAATTATTATTTGGATCTCTCTATTTGTTTAGAGAAAAAAATCAATTTAGTTTCTACAATGATCAAGGTTTGGATCCAATCACCCAATATGATATAAAATTATATTTTTTTGTTTTAACATTATTCTGTGAAACCATTTTTAACAGGGTAACTTTTCAAAATGACTAATAATGTAATTAAACTCATCTCTAAATTTGAACCTCCCTATTCCAAATATTGAATTAAATTTTCATGATATAATTTTTAAAATTGGATAAAATAATATAAAATATAACTGTTCAAAATGAAATAAAAATACATTCCTAAATAAAACGTATTTTATGAATATAAATTAACTTATACAAAAATTAATTATATTTATAATTAATATAGAAATGATTAGATTATGAATAATTATTGGGATCATAAGTTACATAGAGAACTAAAAAAATAAGGTTACATTTAATGTATATTATTTTATTAAAATAAATGAAATTTTATAAGAAATAAAAAAATTTATCTACCCCCCCCCAAAAAAAACTTTCATTTATGAAAATCTTAAATAATTAACAATAATATATTTTTGGACATATGTACTCAAAAATTAATTTGATTTTTTTAAATCAATTTTTATTGCTATTAATTTTTTTAAATATACACATGAACTATTTCTATTGTAATGATAAAATAATCTGATATGAATTGGTGGAAATTATAGGGATGTAGAGTAAACTTGTTATTGAACAATATTTGTTTTCATATTATCCCCTCCCAAAATAATTTTTATCTTGAAATTGTTTTATTTTATATTGATAAAAAATGTGGATATTACTTTATTATACCATCTTTGAACTCCCACACTACATCATCTTATTTATTATTTATCCAAAAATAATTCATCGACCAATATGTCTGATTATATAAAATTTTCTCCACAAAGTGATGAATTTATAAATGAAATTCTTTATAAGTCAGTTAATGTTCAAACAGAATTTCCAAATATTTGAGCTCATGATTTGGATCTGATATGAATTTATAGAGTAAATAAATATGGAATAAATTAAATATTTTAGAGATATTCTGTGGCATAGAAAATCAATTTGATACAAATCATAATCTCTATAAAATTTTAAAAATGGTTGATGTACATAGGTATTAACATCCCCTTTCTATTAAATAATATAAATTCTATCCCTAGTGATAACATTTGGAAAACATGATCCCCAACTTATAATTATAGATATTTCCATTCTTTGTTAGTATATATCTTTAACCTATATTTAGATTCCGTGATTTTATATTGAATTGAACAAAATTTCAATTTATTAAATTCAAAAAGATCATGTCTTACTAGATTCGTTGCATAAACATCTTCCCACCGAGTTAGTGTATTCCATATCTTCAGGTAAAGTTATTTATCTAGAACCATCTAGATGTTTTAATAAAAAGATACTATTGTATGGAAATTACAAGTGAGGTAGATAATTATCCCACAAATCTTGAAATAAAAATGAGAAAAATCACATCAGGTTTTCTATTATTTTAATAATTTTTTTAGAGTACCCATCAATTTAGGGACAATAGGTGGTGGTAAACTTTATCATAGTATTGAGATCATATTAAAGACTCCTCAAAAATTTCTATGTGAATCAGAGATCATGATTAAATAAAATTTAAAGAGGAATACCATGAAGTTCCATAACATATTTAATACAAATCCCAAAAAGAAGATCAAGGGGCAGATCATCCAATGCATTAAGGATACATGATGACTTGGTATAGTGATCCATAATAACCCATATAGAATCATTCTTCGATAGTGTCTTATTAAGTATAGAAACAATGTTCATTGTAATATATTAATATTATAATATTAGAATATAAAGGTATTTCATTAATCCATTACTATAATTCCTTTCAAAAATTAATAGCTTTCACAATAAGAAACTGGACACATAGATTATAATTTCACAATTTACACCATCTTTGTATAATATTTCTCATAAATCAAAGATAATATGTGTCCCACCTGGTTATAGAGTGATATATCTTCTATGTGATTCATTTAGCTGCTCGATTTTCATCATAGATGTATAAGATGAAATTAAACTCTTCATAAACAACATCAACCCATCTTAATATATAATTCCTGATAATTAACCATCATTCCCTACATTAATTATCCATCATATATACATCTTACTACCTAAATTATATATATATATATATATATTCATGTGTTTTCATATGTGTTTTAGTTGAATAGTAATTGATTATGGAATTCCTGCCTAATATTAATGTTTAATGTATTATCAATCGAGGACCATAATTTGGAATAATCTGAAGGAAAGCATGATATTTTAGGATTATAAGGCACTTTGCACTGTGATAGAGATCATCATGACATGAAAACGAAATTAAAATGAAACAATATTTAATATTAAATCTAAATGTATCAAGATCTAAATTTAATTTAGTTTTCCCTTGATGTTGGATGATCACTGGTTGTTTTTTAGGCTCAAAACTAACGAACTAGATCAAAACGAGGCTTCCTAAACTAGAAATTAGAAATTCACATCATGTATTATGTCCATGGAATGTAATATATTCAAGGGATGCAATAATTACATAGCATTAATGAAATATCATCATACAAGGACTTATATAACTTTTCTTGTAATAACAGATTAGAAATTTCATGAAAAATGAATAATGTTTCCCCTTTCCTAAGAATTACCATATTTAAATTTACTAAATTTATATTTATAATATATTTATTTGTATATTCCAATATCAGTGGTGTCATGTACTCAATTTATCAGTCATCTTATCTTCCTTCTTAAGGTTGTAGTATAGTGATTCATCACAACCCTTAGCAGTTCTTATCATTTTCTTTTCCTTATATTATGTCAATTATGAGATTATATGTATTTTAAATATTATTGGTATGTATGTATCTTGCATGTCCCAAAATATAGATATTACCACTATAAAATAAAGGAAATTATTATAGATTCTAACTCAATATCATGAGTTATATAGTTATGTTCATGTTTCGTAAATTTCCTTGTTACACAATTAACATCTCCCTCAGTTTTTTTATAGAAGGAAACTTTTTAGTTACCCTATGAATAACTATATCATACAAACCCTTTTTTTCACAATAGTAAAGTAAAAAATAGTTTTAATAAAAATATTATTTTTAAACATTAAAACAGACATCACATTCTATTAACTAGGTTAATTTTACCCCTTACATGTCAACATGGCTATTGGGTTTCCCAATCAATAAAATTTCTTAATAAAAAATAAATAGTAACCTTTAAAACATGAAAACTACATATCTCAGCCATATTCATTGATTTCGAAAATTATTTGACTATAGTTATCTTTAAAGGATCATCTAATATTACATATTTTGATATAATGTTGACCTAAAAATAATCCTCCTATAGCCAAATTTATAACATAATAAGTTTCCCATATAATTTCCTTTCCCTAAGAGTATCATATACTGTTCAATGATTATTATTATTTCATTCATGGATTTTAGTTTATATCATGGTATCATCAATGAATACCACCACAAAGATATCACGATAAACACTAAATAAAAAATTCATAATATCCAAACATCTGAATGTTAATTATTCAATCAGAAGGAAATCACCATAAAATCATATTTTCCGTAACTCATGCATAATTGCATCTTCATTATATCATCTAAAATTACACTTAATTGATGAAAACTATATATAAGATTGATCTTTCAAGAATATTGGGATCCATGATGTTGGTAAAATATATCATCAATGCCTATAAAAGGATTCTTATTCATTATTAATGTGGTGTAGATATCTATATAATCAATTAATATACTCATTGACCCATCATTATATTTCAAAAATAGTAAATATGATTCCAATGGTGAAACATGAAGACATATAAACACAATATTACAATACCCTTGTATATGTTTCATAAAATATACAAATTCCACTAGTTTTATTCTATAGGAAGACTTATATATAGGTTTTTCCTTAGTGATAATATCAATATAAAAATTAACGGCATTATAAAATGGATTTTCAAGTTTTTATTATAGAAATATATCAATTTATTCCTTTACAAGTGAAACATCATCAATACTAATATTTAGTTACCCATTAAAGGATAGACATTTATCTTCCTCTTTTCCTATAATTCTAATAATGTTATCTTTGGGAGGTGGATCCAAAAAATATTCTGATAATGTTGATTATCACATAAAAACTAAGGAATATTTTCCCCATTCAAAAATTATAATACCCTTATCATAATAATAAATTGAAATATTATTCTTTTAAATATAATACATAAAGAGTATTAAGTTAGATTAAATCATTGGTAAGTTAAAAAAG
The DNA here is from genome assembly GCA_963277665.1 of Viscum album. Taxonomy (NCBI): domain Eukaryota; kingdom Viridiplantae; phylum Streptophyta; class Magnoliopsida; order Santalales; family Viscaceae; genus Viscum; species Viscum album. The sequence goes on from OY728144.1 coordinate 305,115,201, forward strand.
TGTATAATTAGATAATATTTATTCATCGAAATCAGATTGCTTGATAAATCCTAGTTTCCATAAGATTCACATTAGGTATATTGATTTCAAACACTTTACTCATAGTTTTTCAGGATATTTTAATTATCTTGACAGAGAATAATGATATAATATACTGCATAAATATGAAATCAAACGAATAGATTAGTAAATTTTAGTTTATGATCAAAATTTCTATTATTAAATAATTTTAGACATGAACCTCATCCTTAATGATAATATAATATTTAACATTCTTACTATGACTTTTCTAAAGTAAATTCATATCATTCGTTGGGGATTCATTGAAATATTTATTTATCTCAATACAGTTGAACCACTAGACATTGATAGTTTCATTCATGCCCATGAAATAATGAGACTGATGGCCATCCTCTTAAGTAATAAGGAAAAACCACATTCCCATAAAGCATGACCTATGAGGATTCTTTTCACAACTATTACGCGGTTTAAATTATTTAATTTTGTTCTTCCCTTTTGACATATTTATTTTTACAATGTGTTCAAATTTCTCAATAATTTTCTTGATTTACATAGAAATATAATACATGTAGAATATTGAGTATATTTTGATCATGCATGGTATTGTATCATATTATATTTAAATGGTTAGAGAGATTAATTCTTTATATGATCTATTTTTCATCATACCAAATGAGTGATTAATCATACGTCATGAATTATATATAAAATATATTGAAAGAGTTTATAACTTGAAAAAGTTTATTTTATATTCAATAACCTTTCCATAACCATTTTTATTTATTTTTAGAAAATTATAGTGATCCCTAAAATATATTTTAAAATAATAATACAGTCAATAGTGCTCATAATCATTGATCTTAGAGCGAATTAAGATATACTATAAAAATTCGATTATTTAAATGTGAATGGTATAACATAACCATTAAATTTTTGGTATGATAATGAATAATTTAAATATAGATAATATATAAAATAATTATATTTTTCAAATATTTTAATTAATTCCTGATAAATAATTAAACATTTTTTATTATTTATTATTTCATTATTCAAAAATATATTATCGTCCAATTTTTTTATTAACTCATTTGTGTGAAAATTATATTTAATATGTAAAAAAATTATAAAGTGTATGTGATGAAATTAAAAACATTTTAAATCAAATTTTCAATATTATATTAGGTTTTAGTTTTTATATTTTTCTAATATGGTTTATTTTTATGTGAGTCGTAAAAAATACTTATTTTTATAAAAGTGTCATTTTAATAATTAAATAAAGTAATATAATAGGTAATTTATGGTCTATATTTATTCTAAATTAATATAAGTATAATTTAAATGGAAATTATCTAATTAGTTTCATTGGAATCATTATTATTCTTGATTTAGTTATAAGTTCATTTTTTTCCTTAAAATGTATTTTTTCTAAAAACTATTTTCTGTTTCATTTTACATATTTATATTAAAAATTATTTTCCCCCAATTAAATATTTTATCTAGAAAAATGAAATAATTTTTTGGATTTAGTATTTTTTAAATAGGTAAATATATCACCTTTTGCATTTTTAGTTGTAACTATGGTAATAATTTATCACCTTGTTAAGAGTAAAATTGATAAATAAGGGTTCAGAAATTCATGTATGTAATTAAAATCAGTCAAATATATGAATTTATCCAAATATATGAGTGTTATTGGACCAAATATATGTTTATAGAGTTAAATATTGTATTTTAAAACATTAATATTAATTTTAGAACCCATACATGACTTTTATAAACAAAAATTATATTTTTTCAAATTTAAAATTATAACTATGTATTTTTATTTAATGGTGTGGTTGGAAGGTTCTATTCAGATTTATATTGTTATACATTATTAAAATATTAATCTTTATTATATAACCAATCTTTTTTTTGAAATAATATTTTCAATTGATTTCAATGTTAAATGATTTTCGCCCTTATATCAATTATTTTATTGAAAACTATTTTTCATGGATTTTGTAATATAAAATTAAAATTTATTTATTACATATATATAAAATATTAATGAAAAAATTTATTCCAATTTTGGAATCCTAACTTCTATATTTTCCAATAAGTCGTCTTTTTTATTTAAATAATTGTGTTATCATCGTAAAACGTTTGTCTACAAATAATAATGATAAAATGGGAAAAAATGTTTTTTAAATATAAGGCCTATAATATCTAAAAAAATTGTCTACTGTTACTTATTATGATAATTTAAACCCCAACTCATCATAGAAATTAATTTTTGGTTCCATGGTGGCACTTTACATTATTTTGGTTCTTATTATATTTAAATAATTTATGAAATTTCAAGCATCTTCTTTCCGTCACTTATTAATGGGAACCATTTATCCTCACTTACTCACACCTATTATAAAATCTATATCATCAAATACCTACCATATTACCTTACATTATTCTTATTTATTTTCTTATAGATTCTGGTTTTCCACAAAAAAGTATCATAGGAAGTATTATGGTGTAAGTAAAAGGAGGCCTCTTAAAGAAGAGGTTATCATCATACCTCAATTGTTGCAAGTTTATTTTATAAATAATTCAAATAAATGTGTTTTATCTTCTATAACAGAAATTATCTAATTAAATTTATATACATTTATGTTATTATGATTATGGGAAAACCATTTTCCACCTATTTTCCATCAAATGGGAAATTAAAGTATCTCTTGTTCGTATATGCGGATTACCAACTCCATGAACTGATGATCTTGGATTTCCATGACCACCTCATTGGAATAGTTATTATGATGGTTTTAAAATATATATTATATTCATTAAATAATAATGAACGATTAATTATATTATATTACTTACATTCTTACACTTCCACACATTAAAAAATGATAATTTTCATCATGTGTACGGGTGGAATACAACCTCCACGTAGCAATGTAATTAGTTTTTCATGTCCTAAATTCATGTATTATTCTAAAAATGTATTTAATTTAAAAATATGACAATAATTACATGATTAATTATATTAATATTATGGTATAATGACACTATAAACCTTAGTCAACCTAAAGAATTGTTTTTGGGATTATGAATCAAACATCCTCAAAACATCTTACATGGGCTTAGAGAATTTTTGTAACTATATATGAAATTCTAAGAAATTAAAAAATAGATATTATTATAAGGTTATATAAGATAATATTTTTCTTAATTAGGTAATTAATTAATATAAATTTATTATACGTGATTAAATGAACATACCTGGAATGTTGAGAGATGTGGTAAGGGATTTATCAGTTCAATTTCCTATCATTGATAATTATCTCTTATTAAATGTATTTGTTTCATTTATATAGTGTATAAATATCCTTATGGGTTTATTTTATCATGAATTTACTAATATTTAATTTTTTTACAAATCCTTATTAAATTATATTATTCAATTTCATTTTTTTAAAAAAATTAAATGTGTTAAGTGATTTTCTATAAATATTTGTTTTAAAATTATATTATCAAAATCATTCTATAATATGTAATTCTTATTTAATATGTTCTAATAGTGTTATTTAAATATTTTAAAAGGATATTTTTATCTACACTTGAATATTTAGAAATTTCTTATGGAGGAAACTATTATTATTTTTTGAAATGGGTCACATTTGACTATTTTTTACCAAAGTTAAAATAAATAAATTTTAACATTTTTTGTATGAATGGATTCTCCCGCCATCATTATTATAAAATAAACTTCAATTTCCATGTTTTTAGGCATTTTCATTTTAATAATTTATCGAAATAATGGGATAATTATTCATATTTTAATGAGAAAATATAATTTTGTTTTATTAGGTCTTCAAAAAAGCTTTCAAGGGTTTTATGATAATATAGTGATATTTTAGAAAAACATTATTAATGATATATTACATGAGTATTATAGATATTTCAGATTAAGACCAGTATTTCTCTTGATGAATGGTGATAACTATATAGTGGTATAATTCATTGTGTAGTGAAAAGTCTTTGGTGAAAAAATGAGAGAGATAACTAGGGTGGTTGTTGGTATGGAATACACTAGGATTTAGTTATTCTAACATGGGTTAAAAAGAATGAACAAATGTTATATATATGATTATCCAAGATTTCAATAGTATTCTTATAAGAAAATGTTGTTGTCAATATTTTTATTTAAAAGGTTTGAATATTTATCAACTTTTAATGGTGAATAGTTTTTTTAATTTATGTTTCAATGATTTATTTATGGTTTTACATGGATTTCTAATGGGTTTTAATGGTTTTCAATGTTATAAATGTCTTAGTTTCACACATGGATATGTTTTATTTGGGTGGACAAATTTATATTATTTTTTATTAGTCTTATTGAAGTCCTTCATTTTTATATACCATAAATTTCTTGTTTTCACGTACAATGTTTTCAATATATTTTCATAGAATATAAATATTTATATAATGTATTATGAGTTCTGTATTTTCACTATATTAAATCTTCATAAAATATGAATATGTGTTTTGAATAAAATGTGAGTTAAATTTTATGAACACATTTTTTATGAAAAAAATTGAACATATTTTTTAGTGTTCCCTATGTAATGTAATGTTTATCCAAATTATAAAAACCTATATAACCTATAATTTCATCTTGATTTTTAGAAATTGTAACCTTTATTATAAATAATGTAATTATGGATTTTTAATTTCATGGGTCTTTATATAAGGTATCATATAAAAGTTGTAGTTAACATTAGAGGTTGGGATGACTTATATGAGGATATTTTATGATATTGGGATACCATCAAGTATTAACATGTTTAAGGTTGCTCATAATATTAATGTAATAAATAATATAAAATACAATGACTTACTATACCATTATATTTACACTTCTGGTCATTGGAGAGGGTTGGGGCTCTCCATGGGAATCCATATAGGTTTTTGTGGGGTTGGAGCTGTAATATTTTTATATCAACTAGTTTACGATGTGAACCAAATTCACCTCAGAAGATGGAGGTTCATAGCTAGTGCAGATGGCTATTTTTGTAGATTGTGTGTGAAGGTATAATAAATATGTGAAAGAAATTCACACCATGAAATGAATTCATGATTTGTAATTAAATCAGTATTATCCGGAATTTTGTTTTGGGAATTCCCATAAAATTCACATCATGAATTGAGTTTATAACACGAATGTGGTGCGAGCCATATTTTAAATCTTTTTTTGTCTAATCCTTTTCATTTGGACATATCCCTCATCTATATTTTTTAGAGGAACTATTGGTTAATTTAAAGTATCTTCCCACCCTCCCTCCCTCTCATTAATTTTTTTGTTTTAGTATATTCCCATTGGATATTGATAGTATGTTATTATTTTTTTCTTGATGGTTTTCTATTTTCATCTCTTGGAGATCCGCTGTAGTGGTGAGTTTTTTGTTTGGGGTTCTATTTGGGCTGAATTTTAGTTTTCCTTTTGGAAATTATAGGTTTTTACATGTGTTCTATCTGTGATTTTCATTTGTAATCATTTCTTCTTCACTATATGGTGAATAGATAGTTTGGAAATTTTATTTGAGGTGGGTAATCCCTCATTTCACTATTTTTTTATCATGTGGGTTGGGATAAATATTTTTTATCTATGGGGATGGTATGTGGAGTCTTATTCAAGATAAATTAATTAGTTCATTTAATTTAAGGATAAAGTGGTTTGATTCAAATGTTTTAACATCATTGGTATTATTATCTTGATATTGAGAAATAATAAACTTAACACCCCACTTAAAATAAAAGTTTTTGGGAGCCTATGGTTTCACTATAGTTATTATGATATGTAAACTATGTTTCATGCTATTTTTATATCACTCCAAAAATGAAATTGTAAAAATAGTTCTATTTGGAGAATAAAATGATTGATCCTAGATTATGGCTTGTATGATAATTCCTTACATAAATAAGTGGAATATCATAAAAAATACCTTGATTAATCTATAAAAGTATATGTGATTTTTTTGAGGTGTGAATGTGATTTGTAGTGCTAGTTTGTGGTTTCAATGTGGTATGGGATGATGTGGTTCATGTGGAGTTGTTCTATTGGGTGGAGATGTATAGTTACAATGTGCAGTTAATGAGTTTGTTGGTCCATGTTATAGGGTTGATAAGTTTTTTGTGTCATGTTATGGAGTGGAGATGAGATGAGTTTGTTTTCAATACTATAGGGTAGTAGTGATATATGGTGGTATATGATGTGGCTATAAGACAGTGGTGATGTGTGCTTTGTCGAATTGGAATGATTAATGTGTTGTTTGTTCTCTGATGTGATGTGTTCTTCCAAGTGCTCAGGTACTGTTGAATAAATTGATAATAATGTTTTAAATTCCTTGGGTTGGATTGGTTTATGAAATCGAAATGGATAATGAATGAGATAATATTGTATTATGTGGTTAAATCTAGTTATTGATACAAATGAAAAGAATGGGATGTTTTAATGAAGTTAGAATGGATTTAAATTGAAAAGTGGCTTGTAGCTTGTGTTTGTTATGTGGATTCCACATTTTGAGGTGGTAGGGGAAGTAAGAATATTGTGGGTCAGGTAGTTATATGTTTTGAACCCATAGTTTGGTATTTTGTGTGTGGATATATATATATATACACCTTTTTTCATTGTTATTTCTATAAAACCCCCACTAGCACCGATCACTATGTAACAACACCTTTAATCCTATATGGAGGGTGTTTTACCAACATCCCAGTGATGAGGATTGATGGCTAGTTACCCACTCATTCCATCTATCTATTCGAAGTTTTTATATATGCACATTCTGTTATATCTGGAGGTATGATTGTGAAGTTGGTGATGGAATATATGTTTTTGGTGGAGAAGTTATGTGATTGTGTTATGTGGTACTGGACTATGTTTCTTTAGGCAATATGGGGCGTGACCGTGTAATGGGGAGGTGGCCCACGTTTTTTCAAGCCTGATGTGATGTGATCATGCATTGGGATAGTTGCCCAAGATTTTATAGGCATGATGTGATGCGATTTCACTGTGCAGCAGTGGTATATGTTATACGGAAGAGATGTGAGTGCCAAGATGTATTATAATGGGGTGTGAGAGAGAAAAATTAGTGGGAACGCAGTGTTGGGTACTCTTTATCGATATTATTATTATTATATTATATATGGATTGTTTTATTTGGTGAGTGTGCCCTAGTGAGGATGAGTTTCAATAGTTGAACTGTTTTATTATTATTGGTTTTGATGTTTTTATGTGGTATTTGTATGTTTCATTCACATGTGAATGAGAGAATTTTTTTACACTACTAAGTATAATTTTATTCCCATCATGTATATAAAAACTAATTTTTTTAGTTTATTATATAATTATACGGACCATTCTGGATATTCTTATCTCAGACCCTTTGACTATTGTTATGTCACTACTTTAAGTTCACTTTTGGGTATTTATATTGAGATAAATTTATATTCCTTTTTTATTTATAAATATTTATGGAATTTTTGGGTTTCTCATTCAAATTATGTATAAGACCCCACCCTTAAATCTTACTAAATATTTAATTAAATGAACAATTCACATTGAGGATCTTTTCAAGTTTAGTTATTTAGAGAATTAGGACATAACTATTACATCTCAAAAGATTACAAAGTAGAAACTTATACTAAGTTTCCATAAAATAAAAACTCTTAAAAAGAAACATGTCTACTTCCATGTTTTAGGTAGAATGAATTTCCCTTGATCCCATCCTTGACCCTATTCCACATTAAGTCTTGTGAAAAACATTTCAAAAACCTGGGATGAGCATAAAAAAGATCAGTAAGGGATTCAAAAAGAATGAAAACAGTTAGTTTTTCAAAAGAATAAGTAAACCATGTATACTATATCAAAGTAATACTTTTCACCTTTTCGAAGTAGTAAAAACTTTTCACTGAATAAAAGTTCGTTACTTACCCTTTTGTAACCAAAAGATTACCATAAAACCCATATAAATATCACATAACATATAAAGGTAACCTGGGACATAAACATACTTAAGTGGAATAACCATACGGTCGATTTCCACACATACTTAATGGAAAAACCATACAGCCGACTTCCACACATACTTAATGGAATAGCCATATGGCCGACATCCATACCTGATGCATTGGAGGTTATAACGTAACCACCAGTCCTGGTATTCACGGCACCACCCGTCATAATGTCCAAGTACCATTATAAAATCATAAGACATTAAACAAATATAACGGAAAGAAAACATTTCCACATTTCGATCAAAATATATCACTTAAATATATCGACATAAAAAATCCTTTATAAAAACCATTTTCAATACCAACATACATAAAAGATGATATGGTATTTATTTCATTTTAAAAAACATTACGGCTTGTTGAGGAAGCCGAAGATCAAATAATACTCGCGGTAGCAGAAAAGGTCTTTGTCACCGCGTACGTTAAAAGAAACATTACTTTTTGGTGTTTAGTAAAATGCTTCTTATAAAAAGATTCATGTTGAATAAAATTAAAATTCAATGGGGTTTATACACCGTATAAAAGAATGTTGAGTGTAAAACTAAATATGCCTCAATGAAAGGAGATTGTGACGAAGTCCCATACAAAGTCGGTATCCTTATATTAAGGATAAATCAATTATATGATTATGTGTGACAAATACAAATACACAAAATATAAGTGGATATTAAGTGTAAAAAAATCAGAGGTCATTCACAATAATCATGGAAAAAAACCAATGACATAGATATTTAACCCAATGAAATGAGATTGAGTTATGATTTCCGAAACAAGTCCGTCTAAATGACATAAGAATATATCAATAAGATGATTATGTGTAGAAATAGTATATATACACAAAGGTTTGTGGAAACTACAACATAGATATTCCACACATAATCTTGGCATTATAAAATCAAGAATTAGAGGTTTAACCCAATGAATTGAACGTGGGTTAAGAAGTTCCCTTACAGAAATTCGACAGCCTAACGACGTCACTTCAAAACTTATAAAATGAGTTGTTGAGAGATAAAAAGGGTATCTCATCACTTGGACATAAAATTTACATTAATAAGGATATATAAGATCATATCCCATCATAATATTATGTGAATTAAAATACATAACAAAATAAGTCTTTTAAAAAGAGGAGGGTGAAAGGTTCCCTTACCGACTTGGGTAACTTTCGAAACATACACCCCATTGAAGAAGGGTAATACAATGAATATGTAAGTACCCATAAATGAAATTATATTACAGAAAGTGTATAATAATGGGAATTACATACACCACTCAAAGTAAATGGTGGCAAATGTAGCATAAATCTCACGGGAATAAAAGTGAGATGAAAAATTCCTTACAAAAACTCGGCAGCCTAACGGCGCCACTTAAAACTTCCAAAAATGAATTGATGAGATCAAATAGAGTATCCCATCATATTAAAATAAAAATTACAGCAAGAGTAATATAAAAGAACATCCCCCATAATAACAAAGAGGAGCTTAAAAGAAGTGACATAAATGAGAGTACTTAAAAAAGAGAGAGATGTTAGATCTCTTACGAAAATTCGGCAGCCTAACGACGCCACTCAAAACTTCCAAAATTGATTGAGGAGAGAAAATAGGGACTCTCACCATATGAACATAAAACGTATAGTAGGAGTAATATAAAATAACATCCCAATCATAATAAAGATGATCTTAAAATGAATGACATAAAATAGTGTACTTAAAAAGAAAGAGAGGAGTAGGATCCCTTACCACGTGTCCGACATGACTCGGTCGTTCTTTAATCTCCTGAATAATAAAATTTGGTCAATTTATAATTTCATAAAGACCTCCTTTAAATATTATTATTCAGTTCATATCACATATTATAATTTTATAATAATATATTAATAAAGTGAGTTCGTATCAGACGTATTTGTCGATGTTCATTACATGAGTAAAAAATGACTTTGTTGGAAAAGAATTTTCCATGTAGTTATAGGTACGTCATCTCCGGAATAGTATTTATGTTTTAAATATCATATATATCCAGTATATATTTGTTTTATACTATTCCATATGATTTGGAGATAAAAAATTAAAAGCACCATTCATGGAGACGGTAGGTCGTACGTACGCATGAATGCTACTTTCATTTTCTTGACATATTAATGGAATTAAAAAAAATGATAGATATATATATTATAATTCTAGAATGATACCCATAATTTATATGTAATATATTAAATATATATCCATTTTATAAATGTACTTATAATAGTACATACCATTTGGAGATAAGAAATGAAATGTACCGTTCATGGAGAGGTAAGCCGTACGTACGCATGAACGCTACTTTCATTTCTTTTTTTTGGTATTCAATTGAATGAAATAATACAGATATAAAGGTATATTATAATTATAGTAGGATAACATATGTAATACTATTAATTCTATCTTTTATACGTCCCACATATGGCATTAACGAATCTGATCACTTTGAGGGGGTGGTAGTCCGGACTTCCTAAAATGAAGATATCCCGTTTACCCATAATGAAAACCATAAAGGTATGCCATAAATGAAAATTACAGAAGCTTAAGGAAAACATTATCATATTATATATCTAATATAAATATAGTGACATCTTAATGGCAACCTTTGAAGGTGTTAAAAGAATGTTGAACAATCATCGTTTCGGGAGGCAGAAATTCACCATCCACGGAAATAGTATGTTCTTTAACCAATAGATGTAGGTGTGTGTAACTGTAGCTCGAATACTTCTTATAACAAAATCCTAGTATATTTAAGATACTGTATTTTTTACAAAATAAATTAATAAAAAGAGTTTAGGGGGTTGGAGAAGCAAAATAAAACAAAAGGACACAAGTGATGACATTACCTTTAAATCGGGTAACTTCCTTTGATTTGAGCTCAAAGGCTTCCTTGGAAAGGCTTCAGCCCAACGTGAGGCTTCAAGGAGTTATAGAGGGATGTGTAGAGATGAAATGTCTAGGGTTTGGCCGAGCCAAATGTAACATCCCAGGTATATAAAGAATAAAGAATTTTCATATTTATTAATATTTACGAATTAAATATTAATTTTGTTTTAAAGGGGTTGCTATGTTCGATAGCGTACCCGATACGCAACGATGAGTTTCATTGAAACTTACGTAGCACACTAGTAATAAAATAATATTATTTTAAATGTTAGTTAACAAGTAGCCGTTGTACTGGAGGGAATGGATAGAAATAACTAAAATATGATTAGATATGTTTTTAAATGTTTATACATTCACCCAATAAAAGATAAAGGCTTAAAATACGGAAAGAGTTCAATTTTAGGCATATATATTCTAATTTTCACTAAATGTTCACTTTTCACCTTTTAATGGTGAATCGTCATTAAATATAGTTTTGATCACTCTTATACATTCTTTTGGACCAAATAAAACTCTTATTAAGAATCGGGACATAAAATTTTACTTTGTGTAATTTTTTTGGTATTTTTCCGATAAAGTTCATTTTTTAATGAATAGTGTAAAATGTTGTGTTTTAATTCAAAACCACTTTTTAATCTAATTTATTTATATGATTAGATTATCTTTTGATTTGGTTTTAAAGTGAAATTAGAAAATATTTTTACCATTAAATCCAATAGTGGTCATTGGAATTAATTTCACTTTGAAATCAGACTTAAACTAGTGTCAATCTTTTGATACTTATTGTTTTATATAAACACGCTATTTGCTATGACAGCGGAAATTAATTATTAAATTAAATAATGTGACTAATATGTTTTTAATTTTGTAAAACGGACTTCATTTTTGAATTCGGAATATCAAATATAGCTTAGGATGAATTTTTGGGATTTTTCTGAAAAACTTCAATTTTTGATGAATAGTGAAACCACTAAGTGGTAATCAAGCAAACTAATTTTTCAGTTAAATGAAAGTTTACCACTAATGTGTATTGAATTTTGAAAATCCGACACACATGGTTGTCATTAGTATGTAAAATGTGGTTCAATGAGATTATAATAATTTTTTGGTGAATAGTAACTTATTAAGTTCTTAATCACGATTAGTGGTAATTAGGGTAGTTTAAGGTATAAATAATGCTTTAATAATAGGAAATGACCTATACACATGTCCCAACATTATTGGTTGTGTCATGGCCGACCAAGACAAGCCATGGGTCGACATGGGGACTCCATGGATCCACTTTTGTTGGGAAATGACATAAATTACTTTTTATTTAATGTTAAAGTGAAAATGACACAAACATAATATGTTCTACGAAAACAATTTTTAAGTGGGGTTATACAAGTCCAAAATTTGATTATAAATAGTAATTGGAAAGATAAAAAGATTTACTATATCATAGTATTTTTTTTATAATTTTTATACATTAAATAAATTAAATTATTTATGACATAATAACGATGCAGCGATGACATCATTAATGGATGATTTAAATAAAATGGAAATATAATGAAAAATATAAAACCTACACATGGCCAAAACCAATTGGATGAGTGGATTTCGAACCTTTATCACCTTATACACGAATTATATCAATGTGGGACCTTTTAAAACCGAAACACATTTTCAAATAAAGTAATTTTTCTTTACTTTCCAAAAGTGCCCCTCCTCTCCTCTTATAAAAGGCCCCCACCTCTACCCCATTTCACACACTTATCAAGCCTTTGGCTTGGCCAAACCCTGCCCATTTGCTCTCTCCAAATCCCTCTCCTCATCCTAGAGGATTACCTTTGGGCAGAATCCTTTCAAAGGAAGCCTTTAGGATCAAATCAAAAGAGAGTTACACTTTTAAAGGTAATTCATTCTCTCTTGTTCATTTGTTTTATTTTGCTTCTCCAACCCTCTAAACTCTTTTTATTTACTTCTTTTGTAAAAACACCAGTATCTTAAATATACTAGGATGTTGTTATAATATTTATTTGAGCTACACTCTCACACATCTACATCAAATGGTTAAAGAACATATGGTTTCCGTGGATGGCGAAATTCTGCCTCCCGAAACGATGATTGTTCAATACTCATTTAACACCTTCAAGGGTGGCCATTATGATGTCACTATTTTTATATATAATATATAATATGTTTATGTTTTCTTTAAGCTTCTGTATTTTTCATTTTTGGCATACCTTTATGGTTTCCATTATGGGTAAACACGATATCATCATTTAAAGAAGTGCGGACTACCGCCCCCTAAAAGTGATGTGATTCATTAATGCCATATGTGGGACGTGTAAAGGATGGATTTAAAGTTATTATATATGATGTTATAATGGAATTATAATATACCTCTATATCATTATTATTTTCTTTCCATTAAAGTATGAGATAGAAATGAAAGTAGCGTTCATGCGTACGTACGGCTTACCGTCTCCATGAACGGTGCATTTAATTTCTTATCCCCAAATGTAATGTACTATTAAAATTACATGTATATAATGTATATATATAATTAATGATATATCTAAATGATTAATATAATTCTGGAATTAAAATATACATACCTATCATTTAGTTTTAATTCCACTAATATGACAAAGAAATGAAAGTAGCGTTCATGCGTACGTACGGCTTACCGTCTCCATGAACGGTGCATTTCATTTCTTACCTCTAATTGATTATGTAATATTATAAATACATGTATATGCTGGATATATATGATATATATGCTATCCAAATCAGGATTTTCATTCTGGATATAAAGAAATTTTGACCACACGAACAACATGTAATTGTAAGAAGTCCACTTTCGACTTAAGAACCAAATATTGACAAAACAAACATTATTAACTCAAATGGTTACATAATGTTTATAACATGGAAATAAGTGATATAAAAGGAATAATTAACTTTAAAAATGTTCTTAATCAAGTATAAATTAACTCACGTTTATTATTCAGGACGTTAAAGAACGATCGAGTCAAGTCGGACCCGAGGTAAGGGAACTTCTTAACCCAATTTCCATTCTTTGGGTTAATCTCCTACTTTCAAATTATGTCATGATATTATTATGTCCTATCTTGTATTTGTACATTATTTATGTGTAATTATAGTGAATACAAATAATAGATCTATTTTATTTTAAAAAAATGATCTTTGTAAAGGACTTCGTCTCAATCTCCTTTCGTTGAGGCATATTTTATTTTATACACAACTTTCTTTTATACGGTGTATAAACCCCTTTGACTTTTACGTTTATTCAAAAGGAATCTTTTTTATATGAAGCGTTTACTAAACGACAAAAGGGAATGTTTTTGTCGTACGTATGCGGCGACAACTACTTCTCTGCCGTCGTGACCGTTATTTGAGTTTCGGCTTCCTATACAAGCCATACCTTTTTTTTATGAAAAATAAACACCATGTTTTACATTTCTTTTATTTTGGTATTGAAAATGGTTTTCATAATGTTTTTATATCAATGTGTTTTATTGATATCTCGTGATAGAAATGTGGAAATTTTATGTTTCCTTTATGCATGTTTTATGTGATATGATTATGTTATGGTTCTTGGGCATTATTATGAAGACGGGTGGTTCCGTGATAAACTAAGGGCGGGTGAGCCCGTTATAGCTCTCCAATGCATTGGGTAACACGAAGGAGTGAAACGTTAAGGTTTCTCCGAAGAGATTTTAGGTAATATACTGTGATGGGTATTCCAAACGTAACCAAGAGGGTTACTCCCTACGTAAGAATGTTATGAATGACTCAAGTTACCTTTATGTCTTATAATTTCTATGATTTAATCATGATTTGATGAGGTATGTTAAAGTGATTATGTTTTATGGGTAAATTATGATTTCATTCTTATGTATATATGAACTCATGTTTCCTTCCCATGTTTTTATAACCCATACTGAGTTTTTATGCTCATCCCAAGTTTTTGAAATGTTTTTCACAGGTCAAGGGAAAGGTACATGATAAGATGATAGGGTCAAGGATGTGTCAAAAAGAATCCATGTTTTATTTCAAATTTGTTTCCATTGATGGGAATGAAGAATACTATCTTTATGTAACCACTTTGTTTATATGTGGATTTTAATGCAAGTTTTATGATCTAATTCTCTAAAACTCTAAACCCGAAAAGATCCTCAATGTGTAATCTTGTAATAACTCAATATTAAGTAAGGTTTAAGGCTGGGGCCTTATAGTTGGTATCAGAGGTCGGTTTAGACAACTTTAGGAGTTAGAAAAGTGTTAAATTATAATATGATTGAAATGATATAGTATTTACGGATTACCATGTTGCTTCGCCTAAGATATTTCTGTGTTCAGAATGGTTTTCCGCAGAGGAAACAAAGAAGATATGTTGGGACGACATCAGGAGGAAGACAACCATCCAAATCAGCATCCAGAAATGGTCGGAATTGGAACTGAACAGTTTGTTGCAGTAATGGCGCAGTTGACTCCAGCGATAAATGGCGGTGGTATCCATTCACGAGATCAGCCAGAACAACCGCAGAGGAACATGTCAGTGGTGGAACATTTCATGAGGCAACATCCACCATCATTCAGAGGATCATCTGACCCTGTGCTAGCTGAAGGGTGGATTAAAGCACTGGAGAAGATTTTTGATGTCATGGGGTGTTCAGACAATCAAAAGGTTAGTCTTGCTATTTACCGTTTGGAGGGAGAAGGAGATCAGTGGTGGTCTATGGTTAAAAATATCAGGGATGCCAATGAGATTGATGCTCTTGACTGGGATGAATTCAAAGGTATGTTTCTTGAGAAGTTTTTCCTAAGGCTGTTCGACTTAGGATGGAAACGCAATTCTTGGAATTGAGGCAAGAGGAAGACTCAGTGGCTGCCTATGAAGAAAGGTTCACTCGTTTGGCAAGGTATGCTCCAAATTTTATCCGGGACCTTGATAGTAAAATCAATCGTTTTTACTCAGGATTAAAGCCAAAGTATCGAAGGGCATTAGCTTCTTGTGAGTTTAAAAGTTATGAAAAGCTTGTTCGATGTGCTGAGAAGGTGGAAATGGAGTTTGTCGATGACCATGTTTTCTATAACAACCAGCAGAAGAAGAGACCGAGGTGGCAGGAGAAAGCTAAGAATTCTTCAAAAAAGTCTGATGGTAAGAGAACTAAGTTTCCAGTTTGTGATAAATGTGGCAAAAGGCATGCTGGGGAATGTCTTCTGAATTCTAGAAAGTGCTACCGATGTGGTAAGATGGGACATAAGGCTCGTGATTGCACTGAAAAGGATCAGGGAGAAGGTAAGAACAAATTTGATTTACAGTTAGTGAAATGTTATAAGTGCAATGAGATGGGTCACTATGCAAATGAGTGTCCGACAAAGAGCTTGAGTGATGGGAAGCAGTTAGACTACAAGCAGAAAGGGGTGGTGGAATCCTTTGCAACTACTTCAGCAGATGTTGGGCCATCGAATGAAGTGGTGTCAGATCCAGGGAGCTCAGTATTTTTCGAAGATTGACTTGAGGTCAGGGTACCATCAGTTGAAAGTAAAAGAAGCAGACGTTTCGAAGACTGCGTTCCGTACTAGATATGGCCATTATGAATTTGAAGTTATGACTTTTGGGTTAACCAATGCACCTGCTGTATTCATGGACCTTATGAATAAAATTTTCCATGAGTTCTTGGATAAGTTTGTGTTTGTGTTTTGAGGTTTGTGAAGAGGTAATGTGTGCCTTTTGATTCACAGTTGAAGAATGAGTTGTTATGTGAGGCTCATAGTTCCCTGTTTTCAGTTCATCCTGGCGGTACTAAGATGTACAGAGATCTGCGGGAGTATTACTGGTGGGATGGAATGAAAAGAGATATTGCTGATTTTTCTGTGAAGTGTTTGACTTGTCAGCAGGTTAAAGCAGAGCGGCAGCTACCGAAAGGGATGCTTCAACCTTTACCAGTGCCAGAGTGGAAATGGGAGAATATATCCATGGACTTTGTTGTTGGATTACCGAAGACATCTCGAGGTAATAATGCAATCTGGGTTATTGTTGATCGCTTGACCAAATCTGCTCATTTCCTTGCTATACGAGATACTTTCTCTCTTGATCAACATTCTTGTTTGTATCTTAAAGAGATAGTCAGGTTACATGGAGTTCCTCTCTCCATTGTAACAGATCGTGATCCAAGGTTTACTTCTAACTTTTGGAAAGGCCTTCAGAAGTCGTTGGGTACTGAATTAAATTTTAGTACATCTTTTCATCCTCAATCAGATGGGTAGTCAGAACGAACAATTCAGACATTGGAGGATATGCTACGATCCTGTTCTGTGGATTATCAGGGAAGTTGGGACCAACATCTTTCTTTGGTTGAATTTTCATATAATAACAGTTTCCATTCCAGTATACAGATGGCACCATTTCAGGCATTATATGGGAAGCGGTGTCGAACTCCAGCTTTCTGGGATGAAGTGGGTGAAAGGAAGTTGATGGGACCAGAATTGGTAGAAGAGATGGCAGAAAAAGTTCAGCTGATTCAGAAACACATGAGAACAGCTCAGAGCAGGCAGAAGAGTTATGCGGATAACCGGAGGAAGGATCTATCTTTCGAGGTAGGTGATCATGTTTTTCTCAAGGTTTCTCCTTGGAAAAGTGTGATGAGATTTGGTAAGATAGGAAAGTTGAGTCCAAGGTTCATTGGACCATACGAAATTCTGGAGAGAGTTGGATCAGTTGCATACCGAGTGGCTTTACCTCTGAGTTTATCTCAGGTACACAATGTTTTCCACATTTCGATGTTGAGAAAGTATGTGCCAGATCCATCTCATGTTTTGAGTCCAGAGGTAGTTCAGCTGGAAGAGAACCTATCTTATGAGGAACAACCGGTCCAGATTCTTGACCACAGGGAACAGGTGTTACGGAATAAGTTGATTCATCAGGTAAAGGTTTTGTGGAAAAACCATGTGATTGAAGAGGCAACGTGGGAATCTGAAAATGCTATGAGGGATAAATACCCCCACTTATTTTGATAAGTGAATAAAATTGCGAGGACGCAATTCCCAAAAGGGGGGAAGGATGTAACATCCCAGGTATATAAAGAATAAAGAATTTTCATATTTATTAATATTTACGAATTAAATATTAATTTTGTTTTAAAGGGGTTGCTATGTTCGATAGCGTACCCGATACGCAACGATGAGTTTCATTGAAACTTACGTAGTACACTAGTAATAAAATAATATTATTTTAAATGTTAGTTAACAAGTAGTCGTCGTACTGGAGGGAATGGATAGAAATAACTAAAATATGATTAGATGTGTTTTTAAATGTTTATACATTTACCCAATAAAATATAAAGGCTTAAAATACGAAAAGAGTTCAATTTTAGGCATATATATTCTAATTTTCACTAAAGGTTCACTTTTCACCTTTTAATGGTGAATCGTCATTAAATATAGTTTTGATCACTCTTATACATTATTTTGGACCAAATAAAACTCTTATTAAGAATCGGGACATCAAATTTTACTTTGTGTAATTTTTTTGGTATTTTTCCGATAAAGTTCATTTTTTAATGAATAGTGTAAAATGTTGTGTTTTAATTCAAAACCTCTTTTTAATCTAATTTATTTATATGATTAGATTATATTTTGATTTGGTTTTAAAGTGAAATTAGAAAATATTTTTACCATTAAATCCAATAGTGGTCATTGGAATTAATTTCACTTTGAAATCAGACTTAAACTAGTGTCAATCTTTTGATA
Source organism: Viscum album (assembly GCA_963277665.1). Taxonomy (NCBI): domain Eukaryota; kingdom Viridiplantae; phylum Streptophyta; class Magnoliopsida; order Santalales; family Viscaceae; genus Viscum; species Viscum album. The sequence goes on from OY728144.1 coordinate 305,133,959, forward strand.
CTTATTGTTTTATATAAACACGCTATTTGCTATGACAGCGGGAATTAATTATTAAATTAAATAATGTGACTAATATGTTTTTAATATTGTAAAACGGACTTCATTTTTGAATTCGGAATATCAAATATAGCTTAGGATGAATTTTTGGGATTTTTCTGAAAAACATCAATTTTTGATGAATAGTGAAACCACTAAGTGGTAATCAAGCAAACTGATTTTTCAGTTAAATGAAAGTTTACCACTAATGTGTATTGAATTTTGAAAATACGACATACATGGTTGTCATTAGTATGTAAAATTTGGTTCAATGAGATTATAATAATTTTTTGGTGAATAGTAACTTATTAAGTTCTTAATCACGATTAGTGGTAATTAGGGTAGTTTAAGGTATAAATAATGCTTTAATAATAGGAAATGACCTAGACACATGTCCAACCCTTATTGGTTGTGTCATGGCCGACCGAGAAAAGCCATGGGTCGACTTGGGGACCCCATGGATCCACTTTTGTTGGGAAATGACATAAATTACTTTTTATTTAATGTTAAAGTGAAAATGACACAAACATAATATGTTCTACGAAAACAATTTTAAGTGGGGTTATACAAGTCCAAAATTTGATTATAAATAGTCATTGGAAAGCTAAAAATATTTCCTATATCATAGTATTTGTTTTATAATTTTTAGACATTAAATAAATTAAATTATTTATGACATAATAATGATGCAGCGATGACATCATTAATTGATGATTTAAATAAAATGGAAAGATAATGAAAAATGTAAAACCTACACATGGCCAAAACCAATTGGATGAGGGATTTCGAACCCTTATCACCTTATCCACGAATTATATCAATGTGGGACCTTTTAAAACCGAAACACATTTTCAAATAAAGTAATTTTTCTTTACTTTCCAAAAGTGCCCCTCCTCTCCTCTTATAAAAGGCCCCCACCTCTACCCCATTTCACACACTTCTCAAGCCTTTGGCTCGGCCAACCCCTGCCCATTTGCTCTCTCCACATACCTCTCCTCATCCTAGAGGATTTCATTTGGGCAGAATCCTTTCAAAGGAATCCTTTAGGCTCAAATCAAAAGGGAGTTACACTTTTAAAGGTAATTCATTCTCTCTTGTTCATTTGTTTTATTTTGCTTCTCCAACCCTATTAACTCTTTTTATTTACTTCTTTTGTAACAACACCAGTATCTTCAATATACTAGGATGTTGTTATAATATTTATTTGAGCTACACTCTCACAAAACTACATCAAATGGTTAAAGAACATATGGTTTCCGTGGATGGCGAAATTCTGCCTCCCGAAACGATGATTGTTCAATACTCATTTAACACCTTCAAGGGTGGCCATTATGATGTCACTATTTTTATATATGATATATAATATGTTTATGTTTTATTTAAGCTTCTGTATTTTTCATTTTTGGCATACCTTTATGGTTTCCATTATGGGTAAACACGATATCATCATTTAAGGAAGTGCGGACTACCACCCCCTAAAAGTGATGTGATTCATTAATGCCATATGTGGGACGTGTAAAGGATGGATTTAAAGTTATTATATATGATGTCATACTGGAATTATAATATACCTCTATATCATTATTATTTTCTTTCCATTAAATTATGAGATAGAAATTAAAGTAGCGTTCATGCGTACGTACGGCTTACCGTCTCCATGAACGGTGCATTTCATTTCTTATCCCCAAATGTAATGTACTATTAAAATTACATGTATATAATGTATATATATAATTAATTATATATCTAAATGATTAATATAATTCTGGAATTAAAATATACATACCTCTCATTTAGTTTTAATTCCACTAATATGACAAAGAAATGAAAGTAGCGTTCATGCGTACGTACGGCTTACCGTCTCCATGAACGGTGCATTTCATTTCTTACCTCCAAATGGTTATGTAATATTATAAATACATGATTATGCTGGATATATATGATATATATGATATCCAAATCAGGAATTTCATTCTGGATATAAAGAACTTTTGACCACACGAACAACATGTAATTGTAAGAAGTCCACTTTCGACTTAAGAACCAAATATTGACAAAACAAACATTATTAACTCAAATGGTTACATAATGTTTATAACATGGAAATAAGTGATATAAAAGGAATAATTAACTTTAAAAAGGTTCTTAATCAAGTATAAATTAACTCACGTTTATTATTCATGACGTTAAAGAATGATCGAGTCAAGTCGGACCCGAGGTAAGGGAACTTCTTAACCCAATTTCCATTCTTTGGGTTAATCTCCTACTTTCAAATTATGTCATGATATTATTATGTCCTATCTTGTATTTGTACATTATTTATGTGTAATTATAGTTAATACACATAATAGATCTATTTTATTTTAAAAAAATTATCTTTGTAAGGGACTTCGTCTCAATCTCCTTTCGTTGAGGCATATTTTATTTTATACACAACTTTCTTTTATACGGTGTATATACCCCTTTGACTATTACGTTTATTAAAAATAAATATTTTTTATACGAAGCGTTTACTAAACGACAAAAGGGAATGATTTTGTCGTACATATGCGGCGACAACGAATTCTCCGCCGTCGTAAACGTTATTTGAGTTTCGGCTTCCTATACAAGCCATACCGTTTTTTTAAGAAAAATAAACACCATGTTTTACTTTTCTTTTATTTTGGTATTGAAAATGGTTTTCATAATGTTTTTATATCAATGTGTTTTATTGATATCTCGTGATTGAAATGTGGAAATTTTATGTTTCCTTTATGCATGTTTTATGTGATATGATTATGTTATGGTTCTTGGGAATTATTATGAAGACGGGTGGTTCCGTGATAAACTAAGGGCAGGTGAGCCCGTTACAGCTCTCCAATGCATTGGGTAACACGGAGGAGTGAAACGTTAAGGTTTCTCCGAAGAGATTTTAGGGAATATACTGTGATGGGTATTCCAAACGTAACCAAGAGGGTTACTCCCTACGTAAGAATGTTATGAATGCCTCAAGTTACCTTTATGTCTTATGATTTCTATGATTTATTCATGATTTGATGAGTTATGTTAAAGTGATTATGTTTTATGGGTAAATTATGATTTCATTCTTATGTATATATGAACTCATGTTTCCTTCCCATGTTTTTATAACCCATACTGAGTTTTTATGCTCATCCCAAGTTTTTGAAATGTTTTTCACAGGTCAAGGGAAAGGTACATGATAAGATGATAGGGTCAAGGATGTGTCAAAAAGAATCCATGTTTTATTTCAAATGTGTTTCCATTGATGGGAATGAAGAATACTATCTTTATGTAACCACTTTGTTTATATGTGGATTGTAATGCAAGTTTTATGATCTAATTCTCTAAAACTCTAAACCCGAAAAGATCCTCAATGTGTAATCTTGTAATAAATCAAGATTAAGTAAGGTTTAAGGCTGGGGCCTTATACCAAAGGCTTTAGAGGTGTGGGTAAGGAGGTAGAGGTGGGGGACTTTTATAAGAGGAGAGGAGGGGCACTCTTGGAAAGTAAAGAAATGTTAATTTATTTTAGAATGAGTTTCAGATTTTAATTGTCCCACATTGATTTTTTTCTAGTATAAGGTGATAAGGGTTCTAAATCCACCCATACAATAGGTTTTGGACATTTTTGGGTCTTAGATATTACATTATCTTTCAATTTTATTTAAATCGTTAAATAATGAGGTCATCGCTGCATCATCATTATGTCATAAATACATTAATTTATTTATTGTCTAAAAATTATAAAAAAAAACTATGATGTGGGAAATATTTTTAGCTTTCCAATGGCTATTTATAGTCAAAAATCCGACTTTCGTAACACCATGTAAAAATTGTTTTAGTAAAACATTTCATGTTTGTGTCATTTTTACTTTAACATTAAATAAAAAGGTATTTATGTCATTTTCCAACCAAAGTGGCTCCATGGGGTCCCCAAGTTGACCCGTGGATTTTCGTGGTCGGCCATGACACATACAATGAGTTTAGGACATGTGTCTAGGTAATTTCATTTTATTAAAACATTATTCTTACCTTAAACTACACTAATTACCTTTAATCGCGATTAAAAACTTAATAAGTTACTATTCACCAAAAAATTATTTTAATCCCATTGAACCACATTTTATTTCTTAATGACAACCATGTATGTCAGATTTTTGAAATTCAAAACAGAAAGGTGGCAAAATTTCATTTAAACGGAAAATTAGTTTTTATAAGTACCATTTATTGGTTTCACTATTCATCAAAAAATTGATGTTTTTCAGAAAATTACCAAAAATTCACCCTAAGCTATATTTGATATTCTGAATTAAAAAATGATGTTTATTTTAAAAAATTCATAACATATAAGTTTAACTAATTAATTTAATAATTAATTCCCATTGTCAAAACTGATATCGTGTTTTTATGAAACAAAATGTATCAAAAGATTGACACTAGTTTAAGTCCGATTTCAAAGTGAAATTAATTCCAATGACCACTATTGGATTAAATGGTAAAAATATATTCTAGTTTAATTTTAAAACCAATTCAAAAGATAATATAAAAATATAAATAAATTAGATTAAAAAGTGGTTTTGAATTAAAATACAACATTTTTCACTATTCATTAAACATTGAACTTTTTTGGAAAAATACCACAAATTTACACAAAGTAAATTTTGATGTCACGATTCTAAAGAAGAATTTTATTTTATCAAATATAACACATAAAATTGTCAAAAAGTGGATTTAAAAGAGGTTCGCCATAAAAGGCGGTTAATCGACCTTTTAAAGAATATTAGAATGTATACGCTTAAAATAGGAATCATTCGCATTTTTAATCCTCTAACATTTATTGTAAAAAGTCAAAATATTTGACAAACATATATAATAATTTTTTAGTTAGTTCTGTTCATTCCCGCCATTATAATGGCTAGGCGTTAACTACTATTTTAAATAATATTATTTTATTATTAGAGTGCAATGTAAGATTCCCAAGAAACTCGTTGTTGCATGTTGGGTACGCCATCGAGCATAGCGTCCCCTTTAAAGTCATATTAATATTTTATTCAAAAATATGGATAAATGTGAAAATTTCATACTCTTTATTTACCTGGGGTGTTACATCCTTCCCCCTTTTGGGAATTGCGTCCTCGTAATTTTAAAATTGGGCCTGGAAACATCATTGAAAATCCCACATCGGAACAAGAGTCAGTAAAACAATCACTTTAAAATAAAGAAATATAAGTACAAATGTCACCCGAGTTAACCCATACTAGGATTCCAAGTATGAAAATATGGACATGGAGGAAAAAAATAAAGGTTCATGTTCTGATGGAGAGTGATAGTAAACATGTCTAGGAGAAAGTTAACAATAAGAGAATCACAAACTTGTGATGGGTTAAAGGGTATTCGATTCCTCAGTAGGAAAAGTTAACAGAAAACATTGTTTTTTTATTTTAATCTTCATTGAGGAATTTATTTTTGATCTTAAGGAACTATACTTACTTTTCATGTTGACTTTCAACTTTCACTAGATTTCTTACACAAACTCATACTTTCCCCAAAAGACGAGTATTTAGGAAGACTTATTCACATTAAGAGTACTATAATCAACTTCTAGAGAATCACCTAATACACAAAAGAGAACTATATACTTCCCATATCTTTAGTCCTTAACCAAAACCAAAACCAAAAACATTAGTACAATATCAGATAATACCCAAAAATGATAATCCTTTAAAAACACAAATCTATTCTTAGTCTCCAAAATTTATCAAACAATACCCAAAGTTCAACAAAGACCATTCAATAAAAAAATTGTCCATAAAATACTTAAAAGTAAACCAAACTAATATTGAAACCCAAATATTTGAAGGATTTAGTGGCATAGTCTTCCAAAGTACAAATTAACACTTATCTCCAAATAACATCAATTACTCTTAAAGTCTCGTATTGAAAAGTAATTAACCTAATCACATATCCTTCATGATAGGTTAATCATTTCCATATATAACCCAAAATAAACATGCTCTTGATTCCTAAAATCATATAACTAAAACTAATTAGTCAAACGAACCAGGGAATTCATGTAGTCCAGTGCTAGGCGATAAATACCAGTCGCACTTTGGTTGTGGGTTCGATTCCCGCAGCTTTGTCCGACGCGACGGGTTGTCACACGGTCTGCGTGTTGTCATTTTTCCAAAACAATATAATTTTGAAACATTCCCCAAAACAAGATAAAATCTTCAAAAATGATCATGACATATTTTAACCTCATGTTTATCTCATGCCTTCCATTTTCCAGCATATCATATAATAACCCATAATTACCTCAAAAGTAAGGATCATATAAACTCTAATGGTTACTGTTATAATTATTACCTGAACTTCCACATCGATTGGTCATCTCGTACATGATGCATTACAGAACATACCAAGGTTCAAGTGGTTGATCATGACTCCTTGATAGTTGGTTTAGAACAACCACGAGTTTCCTCATTGAATCCCCCATTTTATCTAGTATCTTAATCAGAGAACCACCACAGTTTCCTTCAAACATGTTGTCTCTTTAGTGCCTGCTAGATCCATCCATTCAATAAAAACAGAAATGTCAGTGTGAGTATATCAACAAAACCATCATGTACTAATGAGGAAGATAGAAACTAATATATACTTACTCATTCAACTTATCTAAAACTAGGACTCTTTCTGAAATCCTAACCATTATGTTAATGTCACTTATGCTTAGAGGATACCCTAACCTCTAAAGTTATCTAAACCGACCTTTGATACCAACTATAAGACCCCAGCCTTAAACCTTACTTAATATTGAATTAAATTAATAATTCACATTGATGATCTTTTCAGGTATAGAGTTTTAGAGAATTAGGACATAACTATTACATCTCAAAAGATTACAAAGTAGAAACATCTACTTAGTTTCCATAAAATAAAAAATATTAAAAATAAACATGTCTAGTTCCATGTTTTAGGTAGAATGACATTCCCTTGATCCCATCCTCGACCATATTCCACGTTAATTCCTGTGAAAAACATTTCAAAAACCTGGAATGAGCATAAAAAAGCTCAGTAAGGGATACACAAAGAATGAAAACTATCAGTTTTTTAAAACAACAAGTTAACCATGTATACTTTATCAAAGTAATACTTTTCATCTTTTCGAAGTAGTAAAAACTCTTCACTGAATAAAAGTTCGTTACTTACCCTTCTGTAACCAAAATATTACCATAAAACCCATATAAAGATCACATAACATATAAAGGTAACTTGGGACATAAACATACTTAAGTGGAATAACCATACGGATGACTTCCACACATACTTAATGGAATACCCATACGGCCGACTTCCATACCCAATGCATTGGAGGTTATAACGTAACCACCCGTCCTGGTATTCACGACACCACCCGTCATAATGTCCAAGTACCTTTATAAAATCATAAGACATTAAACAAATATAATGGAAAGAAAAAATTTCCACATTTCGATCACAATATATCACTTAAATATATCGACATAACAAATCCTTTATAAAAACCATTTTCAATACCAACATACATAAACGAGTATATGGTATTTATTTCATTTTAAAAAACATTACAGCTTGTTGAGGAAGCCAAAGACCAAATAATACACACGGCGGCAGAAAAGGTCGTTGTCACCGAGTACGTTAAAAGAAACATTACTTTTTCTCATTTAGTAAAACGCTTCATATAAAAAGATTCCTTTTGAATAAAATTAAAAGTCATAGGGGTTTATACACCGTATAAAAGAAAGTTGTGTGTAAAACTAAATATGCCTCAATGAAAGGAGATTGAGATTAAGTCCCTTACAAAGTCGTTATCCATAGATTAAGGATAAATCAATTATATGATTATGTGTGAAAAATACGAATACACAAAATATAAGTGGATATTAAGTGTAAAACAATCAGAGGTCATTCACACATAATCATGGAAAAAACAAAACCAATGACATAGATATTTAACCCAATGAAATGAGATTGAGTTATGATTTCCGATACAAGTTCGTCTAAATGACATAAGAATTTATCAATGAGATGATTATGTGTAGAAATAGTATATCCACCAAAAGGTTTGTGGAAACTACAACATAGAGATTCCACACATAATCTTGGAATAATAAAATCAAGAATTATAGGTTTAACCCAAAGAATTTAAAGTGGGTTAAGATGTTCCCTTACAGAAATTCGACAGCCTAACGGCATCACTTCAAAACTTATAAAATGAGTTGATGAGAGACAAAAAGGGTATATCATCACTTGGACATAAAATTTACACAAATAAGGATATAGAAGAACATATCCCAACATAATAGTATGTGAATTAAAATACATAACAAAATAAGTCTTTTAAAAAGAGGAGGGTGAAAGGTTCCCTTACCGACTTGGGTAACTTTCGAAACGTACACCCCATTGAAGAAGGGTAATACAATGAATATGTAAGTAACCATAAATGAAATTATATTACACAAATATTATAATAATGGTAAGTACATACACCACTCAAAGTAAATGGTGGCAAATGTAGCATAAATATCACGAGAATAAAAGTGAGATGAAAAAATTCCTTACGAAAACTCGGCAGCCTAACGGCGCCACTTAAAACATCCAAAAATGGATTGATGAGATCAAATAGAGTATCACATCATATTAAAATTAAATGTACATCAAGATGAATATAAATGAACATCCCCCATCATAACAAATAGGATCTTAAAAGAAGTGACATAAATGAGAGTACTTAAAAAAGAGAGAGAGGTAAGATCTCTTACGAAAATTCGGCAGCCTAACGGCGCCACTCAAAACTTCCAAAATGGATTGATGAGAGAAAATAGGGTCCCTCACCATATGAACATAAAACGAACAGTCGGAGTAATATAAAAGCACATCCCAATCATAATAAATATGATCTTAAAATGAATGACATAAAAGAGTGTACTTAAAAAGAAAGAGAGGAGTAGAATCCCTTACCACGTGTCCGACATGACTCGGTCGTTCTTTAATCTCATGAATAATAAAATTTGGTCAATTTATAATTTCTTAAGGACAAACTTTAAATATTATTATTCAGTTCATATCACATATTATAATGTCATAATAATTGGTTGATAAAGTGAGTTCGTATCAGACGTTTTTGTCGATGTTCAGTACATGAGTAAAAATTGACCTTGTTGGAAAAGAATTTTCCATGTAGTTATAGGTACATCATCTCCAGAATAGTATTTATGTTTTAAATATCATATATATCCATTATATATTCGTTTTATACTATTCCATAGCATTTGGAGATAAAAAATTAAAAGCACCGTTCATGGAGACGGTAGGCCGTACGTACGCATGAACGCTACTTTCGTTTTTTTGACATATTAATGGAATTAAAACAAAATGAGAGACATATATATAATAATTACAGAATGATACCCATAATTTAGATTTAATATATTACATATATATCCATTATATATATGTACTTATAATAGTACATAACATTTGGAGATAAGAAATGAAATGTACCGTTCATGGAGACGGTAAGCCATACGTACGCATGAACGCTACTTTCATTTATTTTTTATTGTATTCAATTGAGAGAAATAATAAAGATATAAAGATATATTATAATTCCAGTAGGATAACATATGTAATACCATTAATTATATCCTTTATACGTCCCACATATGGCATTAACGAATCAAATCACTTTGAGGGGGCGGTAGTCCGCACTTCCTAAAATGAAGATATCGCGTTTACCCATAATGGAAAACATAAAGGTATTCGATAAATGAAAAATAAAGAAGATTAAGGAAAACCTAAACATATTATATATCATATATAAATATAGTGACATCTGTATGGTTACCTTTTATGGTGTTAAAAGAATGTTGAACAATCATCGTTTCGGGAGGCAGAAATTCGCCATCCACGGAAACATTATGTTCTTTAACCATTAGATGTAGGTGTGTGTAAGTGTAGCATGAATACTTCTTATAAAAACATCTTAGTATATTTAAGATACTGTATTTGTTACAAAATAAATGAATAAAAAGATTTTATGGAGTTGGAGAAGCAAAATAAAACAAAAGGACACAAGTGAAGACAGTACCTTTAAATCGGGTAACTTCCTTTGATTTGAGCTCAAAGGCTTCCTTGGAAAGGCTTCTTCCCATAGTGAGGCTTCAAAGAGTTAGAGAGGGATGTGTAGCGATGAAAGGGGTAGGGTTTGGCCGAGCCAAAGGCTTGAGAGGTGTGGGTATGGAGGTAGAGGTGGGGGCCTTTTAAAAGATGAGAGGAGGGGAACTCTTGGAAAGTAATGAAATGTTAATTTATTTTAGAATGATTTTCGGATTTTAATGGTCCCACATTGATTTTTTTAGAGGCTAAAGTGATAAGGGTTCTAAATACACCCATCCAATAGGTTTTTGACATGTTTAGGTCTTAGATATTACATTATCTTTCAATTTTATTTAAATCGTTAAATAATGAGGTCATCGCTGCATCATCATTATGTCATAACTAATTTAATTTATTTATTGTCTAAAAATTATAAAAAAATACTATGATGTAGGAAATCTTTTTAGATTTCCAATTACTATTTATAGTCAAAAATATGACTTGTATAACACCATGTAAAAATTGTTTTAGTAAAACATCTCATGTTTGTGTCATTTTTTACTTTAACATTAAATAAAAAGGTATTTATGTCATTTTCCAACCAAAGTGGCTCCATGGGGTCCCCAAGTTAACCCATGGATTGTCTTGGTCGGCCCTGACACATACAATGAGGGTAGGACATGTGTCTAGGTCATTTCGTTTAATTAAAACATTATTCATACCTTAAACTACACTAATTACCTCTAATCACGAATAAAAACTTAATAAGTTAACAATCACCAAAAAAATATTTTAATCCCATTGAACCACATTTTACTTATTAATGACAACCTTTTATGTCGGATTTTTGAAATTCGAAACACAAAGGTGGAAAATTTCATTTAAACGGAAAATCAGTTTTTATAAGTACCACTTAGTGGTTTCACTATTCATCAAAAAATTGATGTTTTTTAGAAAATTACCAAAAATTCACCCTAAGCTATATTTGATATTCCGAATTCAAAAATGATGTCTATTTTAAAAAATTCAAAACATATAATTTGCATTAATTAATTTAATAACTAATTCCCATTGTCAAAACAAATTGAGTGTTTTTATGAAACAAAATGTATCAAAAGATTGACACTAGTTTAAGTTCGATCTCAAAGTGAAATTAATTCCAACGACCACTATTGGATTAAATGGTAAAAATTTATTCTAGTTTCACTATAAAACCAATTCAAAAGTTAATCTAATCATATAAATAAATTAGATTAAAAAGTGGTTTTGAATTAAAATACAACATTTTTCACTATTCATTAAAAATAGAACTTTTTCAGAAAAATACCAAAAATTTACACAAAGTAAATTTTGATGTCCCGATTCTAAAAAAGAATTTTATTTTGTCAAATATAACACATAAACTTGTCAAAAGTGGATTTAAATGTGGTTCTCCATCAAAAGGTGGTTAATCGACCTTTTAAAGAATATTAGAATGTTTACGGTTAAAATAGGGTTCATTCGCATTTTTAATCCTCTAACATTTATTGTAAAAAGTCAAAATATTTGACAAACATATATAATCATTTTTTAGATAGTTCTGTTCATTCCCTCCATTAGAACGGCTAGGTGTTTTCTACTATTTAAAATAATATTATTTTATTATTAGAGTGCAATGTAAGATTCCCAAGAAACTCGTTGTTGTGTGTTGGGTATGCCATCGAGCATAGCGTCCCTTTTAATGTCATATTATTATTTTATTCAAAAATATGGAAAAATGTGAAAATTTCATACTCTTTATTTATATGGGGTGTTACATCCTTCCCCCCTTTTGGGAATTGCGTCCTCGCAATTTTAAAATTGGGTTTGGAAACATAATTGAAAATCCCACATCGGAACAAGAGTCAGTAAAAAAATCACTTTAAAATAATGAAATATAAGTACAAAGGTCACCTGAGTTAACCCATACTACGATTCCAAGTATGAAAATATGGACATGGAGGAAAAAAAAGGGGTCATGTTCTGAAGGAGAGTGATAGTAAACATGTCTAGGAGAAAGTTAACCATAAGAGAATCACAAACTTGTGATGGGTTAAACGGTATTCGATTCCTCAGTAGGAAAAGTTAACAGACAACAATATTGTTTTATGTTACTCTTTATTGAGGAATTTATTTTTGATCTTAAGGAACTATACTTACTTGTCATGTTGACTTTCATCTTTTACTAGATTTCTTACACAAACTCATACTTTCACCAAAAGACGAGTATTTAGGAAGACTTATTCACATTAAGAGTACTATAATAAACTTCTAGAGAATCACGTAATCCAGAAAAGAGAACTATATACTTCCCATATCTTTAGTCCTTAACCAAAACCAAAACCAAAAAGGTTAGTACAATATCACATAATACCCAAAAAGGATAATCCTTTTTTAAAACAAATCTATTCTTAATCTCCAAAATTTATCAAACAATACCCAAAGTTCAACAAAGACCATTCAATAAACAAATTGTCCATAAAATACTTCAAAGTAATCCAAAATAATATTGAAACCAAAATATTTGAAGGATTTAGTCGCATAGTCTTCCAAGGTAAAAATTAACACTTATCTCCAAATAACATCAATTACTCTTAAAGTCTCGTATTGAAAAGTAATTAACCTAATCGCATATCGTCAATGATAGGTTATCATTTCCATAGATAACCCAAAATAAAATTACTCTTGATTCCTAAATTCATCTAACTAAAAAGAATTAGTCATACTAACCAGGGACTTCATGTAGTCCAGTGGTAGGCGATAAATACTAGTCGCACTTTGGTTGTGGGTTCGATTCCCGCAGCATTGTCTGACGCGACGGGTTGTCTCACGGTCTGTGTGTTGTCCTTTTTCCAAAACAATATAATTTTAAAACAATCCGCAAAACGAGATAAAATATTCAAAAATGATCATAACATATTTTAACCTCAAGTTTATCTCATGCCTTTCATTTTCCAACATATCATATAATAACCCTTAATTACCTCAAAAGTAAGGATCATATAAACTCTAATGGTTACCATTATAATTATTACCTGAACTTCCACATCGATTGGCCATCTCATACATGATGCATTACAGAACATACAAAGGAACAAGTGGTTGATCAGGACTCATTGATAGTTGGTTTAGAATAACCACGAGTTTCCTCATTGAATCCCCCATTTTATCTAGTACCTTAATCAGAGAACCACCACAGTTTCCTTCAAACCTGTTGTCTCTTTGGTGCCTGCTAGATCCATCCATTCAATAAAAATAGAAATTTCAGTGTGAGTATATCAACAAAACCATCATGTACTAATGAGGATGATAAAAACTATTATATACTTACTCATTCACGTTATCTAAAACTAGGACTCTTTCTGAAATTCTAACCATTATTGTAATGTCACTTATGCTTAGAGGATACCCTAACCTCTAAAGTTATCTAAACCGACCTTTGATACCAACTATAAGACCCCATCCTTAAACCTTACTTAATATTGAATTAAATGAATAATTCACATTGAGGATCTTTTCAGGTTTATAGTTTTAGAGAATTAGGACATAACTATTATATCTCAAAAGATTACAAAGTAGAAACTTCTACTAAGTTTCCATAAAATAAAAACTCTTAAAAATAAACATGTCTAGTTCCATGTTTTACGTAGCATGACTTTACCTTGATCCCATCCTTGACCCTATTCCACGTTAAGTCCTGTGAAAAACATTTCAAAAACGTGGGATGAGCATAAAAAAGCTCAGTAAGGGATACATAAAGAATGAAAACTGTTAGTTTTTCAAAAAAACAGGTAAACCATGTATACTTTATCAAAGTAATACTTTTATCCTTTTCGAAGTAGTAAAAAATATTCACTGAATAAAAGTTCATTACTTACCCTTCTTTAACCAAAAGATTACCATAAACCCCATATAAAGATCACATAACATATAAAGGTAACATGGGACACAAACATACTTAAGTGGAATAACCATACGGCCACCTTCCACACATACTTAATGGAATATCCATACGGCCGACATCCATACCCAATGCATTGGAGGTTATAACGTAACCACCCATCCTGGTATTCATGGCACCACCCGTCATAATGTCCAAGTACCATTATAAAATAATAAGACATTAAACAAATATACTGGAAAGAAAACATTTCCACATTTCGATCACAATATATCACTTAAATATATCGACATAACAAATCCTTTATAAAAACCATTTTCGATACCAACATACATAAAAGAGTATATGGTATTTATTTAATTTTAAAAAACATTACGGCTTGTTGAGGAATCCAAAGAACAAATAATACTCACGACGGCGGAAAAGGTTGTTGTCACCGCGTACGTTAAAAAAACATTCCTTTGTGTCATTTAGTAAAACACTTCATATAAAAAGATTACTTTTGATTAAAATTAAAAGTCAAAGGGGTTTATACACCGTATAAAAGAAAGTTGTGTGTAAAACTAAATATTCCTCAATGAAAGGAGATTGAGACGAAGTCCCTTACAATGTCGGTATCCTTAGATTAAGGATAAATCAATTATATGATTATGTGTGAAAAATACGAATACAAAAAATATAAGTGGATATTATGTGTAAAACAATCAGAGGTCATTCAAACATAATCATGGAAAAAACAAAACCAATGACATAGATATTTAACCCAATGAAATGAGATTGAGTTATGATTTCTGATACAAGTCCGTCTAAATGACATAAGAATTTATCAATGAGATGATTATGTGTAGAAATAGTATATCCACACAAAGGTTTGTGGAAACTACAACATAGAGATTCTAGACATAATCTTGGAATAATAAAAACAAGAATTATAGGTTTAACCCAAAGAATTGAAAGTGGGTTAAGAAGTTCCCTTACAGAAATTCGACAGCCTAACGACATCACTTCAAAAATTATAAAATGAGTTGATGAGAGATAAAAAGGGTATATCATCACTTGGACATAAAATTTACATTAATAAGGATATAGAAGAACATATCCCAACATAATAGTATGTGAATTAAAAGACATAACAAAATAAGTCTTTTAAAAAGAGGAGGGTGAAAGGATCCCTTACCGACTTGGGTAACTTTCGAAACGTACACCCCATTGAAGAAGGGTAATACAATGAATATGTAAGTACCCATAAATGAAATTATATTACACAAAGTGAATAATAATGGGAAGTACATACACCACTCAAAGGAAATGGTGGAAAATGTAACATAAATCTCATGGGAATAAAAGTGAGATGGAAAATTCCTTACGAAAACTCGGCAGCCTAACGGTGCCACTTAATACTTCAAAAAATTGATTTATGAGATCAAATAGAGTATCCCATCATATTAAAAATAAAATGTACATAAATAAGAATATAAAAGAAAATCCCCAATCATAACAAAGAGGATCTTAAAAGAAGTGACATATATGAGAGTACTTAAAAAAGAGAGAGAGGTTAGATCTCTTATGAAAATTCAGCAGCATAACGGCGCCATTCAAAACTTCCAAAATGGATTGATGAGAGAAAATAGGGTCTCTCACCATATGAACATAAAACCTACAGTAAGAGTAATATAAATGAACATCCCAATCATCATAAAGATGATCTTAAAATGAATGACATAAAATAGTGTACTTAAAAAGAAAGAGAGAAGTAGGATCCCTTATCAGGTGTCCGACATGACTCGGTCGTTCTTTAATCGCCTGAATAATAAAATTTGGTCAATTTATAATTTATTAAGTACCTCATTTAAATATTATTATTCAGTTCATATCACATATTATAATGTTATAATAATTGGTTAATAAAGGGAGTTCGTATCAGACGTTTTTGTCGATGTTCAGTACATGAGTAAAAAATGACCTTGTTGGAAAAGAATTTTCCATGTAGTTATAGGTACATCATCTACAGAATAGTATTTATGTTTTAAATATCATATATATCCAGTATATATTCGTTTTATAATATTCCATAGCATTTGGAGATAAAAAATTAAAAGCATCGTTCATGGAGACGGTAGGCCGTACGTACGCATGAATGCTACTTTCGTTTTTTTGACATATTAATGGAATTAAAACAAAATGAGAGAGATATATATAATAATTCCAGAATGATACCCATAATTTAGATGTAATATATTAAATATATATCCATTATATATATGTACTTATAATAGTACATAACATTTGGAGATAAGAAATGAAATGTACCGTTTATGGAGACGGTAAGCCGTACGTACGGATGAACGCTACTTTCATTTCTTTTTTATTGTATTCAATTGAATGAAATAATAAATATATAAAGGTATATTATAAATCCATTAGGATAACATATGTAATATCATTAATTATATCCTTTAAACATCCCACATATGGCATTAACGAATCAAATCACTTTGAGGGGGCGGTAGTCCGCACTTCCTAAAATGAAGATATCGTGTTTTCCCATAATGGAAACCATAAATGTATGCCATAAATGAAAAATACATAAGCCTAAGGAAAACATAAACATATTATATATCATATATAAATATAGTGACATCTTAAATTCCACCTTTGAAGGTGTTAAAATAATGTTGAACAATCATCGTTTCGGGAGGCAGAAATTCACCATCCACGGAAACAGTATGTTCTTTAACCATTATATGTAGGTGTGTGTAAGTGTAGCTCGAATACATCTTATAAAAAATTCCTAGTATATTTAAGATACTGTATTTGTTACAAAATAAATGAATAAAACGAGTTTAGGGGGTTGGAGAAGCAAAATAAAACAAAAGGACACAAGTGAAGACATTACGTTTAAATCGGGTAACTTCCTTTGATTTGAGCTCAAAGGCTTCCTTGAAAGGCTTCTGCCCAAAGTTAGTCTTCCGAGAGTTAGATAGGGATGTGTATAGATGAAATTGGTAGGGTTTGGATGAGACAAAGGCTTGAGAGGTGTGGGTAAGGAGGTAGAGGCGGGGGCCTTTTATAAGAGGAGAGGAGGGGCACTCTTGGAATGTAAAGAAATGTTAATTTATTTTAGAATGATTTTCGGATTTTAATGGTCCCACATTGATTTTTTTCTAGGATAAGGTGATTAGTGTTCTAAATCCACCCATCAAATAGGTTTTTTACATGTGTAGGTCTTATATATTACATTATATTTCAATTTTATTTAAATCGTTAAATAATGACGTCATCACTGCATCATCATTATGTCATAAATAATTTTATTTAATTATTGTATAAAAATAATAAAAAAAACTACTATGATTTAGGAAATCTTTTTAGATTTCCAATAACTATTTATAGTCAAAATGATGACTTGTATAACACCATGTAAAAATTGTTTTAATAAAACATCTCATGTTTGTGTCATTTTTAATTTAACATTAAATAAAAAGGTATTTATGTCATTTTCCAAACAATGTGTATCCATGGGCTCCCCAAGTTGACCCATGGATTGTCTTGGTCTTCATGACACATACAATGAGGGTAGGACATGTGTATAGGTCATTTAATTTTATTAAAACATTATTTTTACCTTATACTACACTAATTACCTCTAATCACGATTAAAATCTTAATAAGTTAATATTCACCAAAAAAATTATTTTAATCCCATTGAACCAAATTTTACTTCTTAATGAAAACCATGTATGTCGGATTTTTGAAATTCAAAACACAAGGGTGGATAAATTTCATTTAAACAGAAAATCAGTTTTTATAAGTACCACTTAGTGGTTTCACTATTTATCAAAAAATTGATGTTTTTCAGAAAATTACCAAAAATTCACCCTAAGCTATATTTGATATTCCGAATTCAAAAATGATATCTATTTTACAAAATTCAAAAAATATAAGTTTCATTAAATAATTTAATAATTAATTCCCGTTGTCAAAACAAATAGCTTGTTTTTATAAAACAAAATGTATCAAAAGATTGACACTAGTTTAAGTCTGATTTCAAAGTGAAATTAATTCCAACGACCACTATTGGATTAAATGGTAAAAATATATTATAGTTTAACTTTAAAACCAATTCAAAAGATAATCTAATCATATAAATAAATTAGATTAAAAAGTGGTTTTGAATTAAAATACAACATTTTTCACTATTCATTAAAAATTGAACTTTTTCGGAAAAATACTAAATATTTACACAAAGTAAATTTTGATGTCCCGATTATAAAGAATAATTCTATTTGGTCAAATATAACACATAAAATTGTCAAAAGTGGATTTAAAAGAGGTTCGCAATCAAAAGGTGGTTAATCAACCTTTTAAAGAATATTAGAATGTTTACGCTTAAAATAAGATTCATTCGCATTTTTAATCCTCTAACATTTTTTGTAAAAAGTCAAAATATTTGACAAACATATATAATCATTTTTAGTTAGTTCTGTTCATTTCCTCCATTACAACGGCTAGGCGTTAACTACTATTTAAACTAATATTATTTTATTATTAGAGTGCAATATAAGATTCCCAAGAAACTCGTTGTTGCGTGTTGGTTACGCCATCGAGAATAGCATCCCCTTTAAAGTCATATTAATATTTTATTCACAAATATGGATAAATGTGAAAATGTCATACTCTTTATTTACCTGGGGTGTTATATCCTTCCCCCCTTTTGGGAATTGCGTCCTTGCAATTTTAAAATTGGGCTTGGAAACTTCATTGAAAATCCCACATCGGAACAAGAGTCAGTAAAACAATCACTTTAAAATAAATAAATATAAGTACAAAGGTCACCCGAGTTAACCCATAATAGGATTACAAGTATGAAAATATGGACATGGAGGAAAAAAAGGGTCATGTTCTGATGGAGAGTGATAGTAAACATGTATAGGAGAAAGTTAACCATAAGAGAATCACAAACTTGTGATGGGTTAAACGGTATTCGATTCCCCAGTAGGAAAAGTTAACAGACAACAATTTTGTTTTATGTTACTCTTCATTGAGGAATTTATTTTTGATCTTAAGGAACTATACTCACTTGTCATGTTTACTTTCAACTTTTACTAGATTTCTTACACAAACTCATACTTTACCCAAAAGACGAGTATTTAGGAAGACTTATTCACATTAAGAGTACTATAATAAACTTCTAGAGAATCACCTAATCCACAAAAGAGAACTATATACTTCCCATATCTTTAGTCCTTAACCAAAACCAAAACCAAAAAGGTTAGTACAATATCAGATAATACCCAAAAAGGATAATCCTTTTGTTAAAAAAAATCTCTTCTTAATATCAAAAATTTATCAAACAATACCCAAAGTTCAACAAAGACCATTCAATAAACAAATTGTCCATAATATACTTCAACTTAAACCAAACTAATATTGAAAACCAAATATTTGAAGTATTTAGTCGCATAGTCTTCCAAGTTACAAATTAACACTTATCTCCAAATAACAACAATTACTCTTAAAGTCTCGTATTGAAACGTAATTAACCTAATCACATATCCTCCATGATAGGTTAATAATTTCCATAGATAACCCAAAATAAAATTTCTCCTGATTCCTAAAATCATCTAACTAAAAAGAATTAGTCAAACTAAACAGGGAATTCATGTAGTCCAGTGGTAGGTGATAAATACCAGTCGCACTTTCGTTGTGGGTTCGATTCCCACAGCTTTGTCCGACGCAATGGGTTTTCACACGGTCTGTGTGTGGTCCTTTTTCCAAAACAATATAATTTTAAAACATTCCCCAAAACGAGATAAAATCTTCAAAAAAGATCATAACATATTTTATCCTCAAGTTTATCTCATGCCTTTCATTTTCTAGAATATCATATAATAACCCATAATTACCTCAAAAGTAAGGATCATATAAACTCTAATGGTTACCATTATAATTATTACCTGAACTTCCACACAGATTGGTTATCTCATTCATGATGCACTACAGAACATACCAAGGTTCAAGTGGTTGATCATGACTCCTTGATAGTTGGTTTAGAACAACCACGAGTTTCCTCATTTAATCCCCCATTTTATCTAGTATCATAATCAGAGAACCACCACAGTTTCCTTCAAACCTGTTGTCTCTTTGGTGCCTGGTAGATCCATCCATTAAATAAAAATAGAAATGTCAGTGTGAGTATATCAACAAAACCATCATGTACTAATGAGGAAGATAAAAACTAATATATACATACTCACTCACTTTATCTAAAACTAGGACTCTTTCTGAAATCCTAACCATTATGGTAATGTCACTTATGCTTAGAGGATACCCTAACCTCTAAAGTTATCTAAACCGACCTTTGTTACCAACTATAAGACCCCAGCCTTAAACCTTATTTAATATTGAATTAAATGAAAAATTCACATTGAGGATTTTTTCAGGTTTAGAGTTTTCGTGTATTAGGACATAACTATTACATCTCAAAAGATTACAAAGTAGAAACTTCTACTAGGTTTCCATAAAATAAAAACTCTTAAAAATAAACATGTCTAGTTCCATGTTTTAGGTAGCATGACTTTCCATTGATCCCATCCTTGACCCTATTCCACGTTAAGTCCTGTGAAAAACATTTCAAAAACCTGGGATGAGCATAAAAAAGCTCAGTAAGGGATACACAAATAAGGAAAACTGCTAGTTTTTTAAAACAACAAGTAAACCATGTATACTTTATCAAAGTAATACTTTTCACCTTTTCGAAGTAGTAAAAACTCTTCACTGAATTAAAGTTCATTACTTACCCATCTGTAACCAAAAGATTACCATAAAACCCATATAAAGATCACATAACATATAAAGGTAACTTGGGACATAAACATACTTAAGTGGAATAACCATACAGTGGACTTCCACACATACTTAATGGAATAGCCATACGGCCGACTTCCATACCCAATGCATTGGAGGTTATAACGTAACCACCCATCCTGGTATTCACAACACCACCCGTCATAATGTCCAAGTACCATTATAAAATCATAAGGCATTAAACAAATATAATGGAAAGAAAAAATTTCCATATTTCGATCATAATATATCACTTAAATATATCGACATAACAAATCCTTTATAAAAACCATTTTCAATACCAACATACATAAAAGAGTATATGGTATTTATTTCATTTTAAAAAACATTACAGGTTGTTGAGGAAGCCAAAGACCAAATAATACTTGCGGTGGCGAAAAAGGTCATTGTCACCGCGTACGTTAAAAGAAACATTCCTTTTTGTCATTTAGTAAAAGGATTCATATAAAAAGATTCCTTTTGAATAAAATTAAAATTCAGTGGGGTTTATACCCCGTATAAAAGAAAGTTGTGTATAAAACTAAATATGCCACAATGAAAGGAGATTGAGATGAAGTCGCTTACAAAGTCGGTATCCTTAGATTAAGGATAAATCAATTATATGATTATGTGTGACAAATACTAATACACCAAATATATGTGGATATTAAGTGTAAAACAATCAGAGGTCATTCACACATTATCATGAAAAAAACAAAACCAATGACATATATATTTAACTCAATGAAATGAGATTGAGTTATGATTTCCGATACAAGTCCGTCTAAATGACATAAGAATTTATCAATGAGATGATTATGTGTAGAAATAGTATATCCACACAAAGGTTTGTGGAAACTACAACATAGATATTCCACACATAATCTTGTCATAATAAAATCAAGAATTTGAGGTTTAACCCAATGAATTGAAAGTGGGTTAAGAAGTTCCCTTATAGAAATTTGACAGCCTAACAGCGTCACTTCAAAACTTATAAAATGAGTTGATGAGAGATAAAAAGGGTATCTCATCACTTGGACATAAAATTTAAATTAATAAGGATATATAAGAACGTATCCCAACATAATAGTATGTGAATTAAAAGACATAACAAAATAAGTCTTTTATAAAGAGGAGGGTGAAAGGTTCCCTTACTGACTTGGGTATCATTTGAAATGTACACCCCATTGAATAAGGGTCATACAATGAATATGTAAGTACCCATAAATGAAATTATATTACACAAAGATTATAATAATGGGAAGTAAATACACCACTCAAAGTAAATGGTGGAAAATTTAGCATAAATATCATGGGAATAAAAGTGAGATGAAAAATTTCTTACGAAAACTCGACAGCCTAACAGCGCCACTTAAAACATCCAAAAATGGATTGATGAGATCAAATAGAGTATCCAATAATATTATAATAAAATTTACAGAATGTTGAATATAAAATAACATTCCCCATCATAAAAAAGAGGAGATTAAAAGAACATAAATGTGAGTACTTAAAAAAAAGAGAGATGTTAGATCACTTATGAAAATTCGGCAGCCTAACGACGCCACTCAAAACTTCCAAAATGGATTGATGAGAGAAAATAGGGCCTCTCACCAGATGAAAATAAAAATTATAGTAGGAGTAATATAAAATAACAACCCAATCATAATAAATATGATCTTAAAATTAATGACATAAAATAGTGTACTTAAAAATAAAGAGAGGAGTAGGATCCCTTACCTCGTGTCCGACATGACTCAGTCGTTCTTTAATCTCATGAATAATAAAATTTGGTCAATTTATAATTGCTTAAGGACCTACTTTAAATATTATTATTCAGTTAATATCACATATTATAATGTTATAATAATTGGTTAACAATGTAGGTTCGTATCAGACGTTTTTGTTGATGTTCAGTACATGAGTAAAAATTGACCTTGTTGGAAAAGAATTTTCCATGTAGTTATAGGTACATAATGTCCAGAATAGTATTTATGTTTTAAATGTCATATATATCCAGTATATATTCTTTTTATACTATTCCATAGAATTTGGAGATAAAAAATTAAAAGCATCGTTCATGGAGACGGTAGGCCGTACGTACGCATGAACGCTGCTTTCATTTTTTTGACATATTAATGGAATTAAAACAAAATGAGAGATATATATATTATAATTCCAGAATGATACCCATCAAATAGATGTAATATATTAAATATATATCCATTATATATATGTACTTATAATAGTACATAACATTTGGAGATAAGAAATGAAATGTACCGTTCATGGAGACGGTAAGCCGTACATACGCATGATCACTACTTTAATTTCTTTTTTTTGTATTAAATTTAATGAAATAATAAAGATATAAAGGTATATTATAATTCCAGTAGGATAACATATGTAATACCATTAATTATATCCATTATACATCCCACATATGGCATTAACGAATTAAATCACTTTGAGGGGGCGGTAGTCCGCACTTCCTAAAATGAAGATATCAGGCTTACCCATAATGGAAACCATAAAGGTATGCCATAAATGAAAAATAAAGAATCTTAAGGAAGACATAAACATTTTATATATCATATATAAATATAGTGACATCTTAATGGCCACCTTTGAAGGTGTTAAAAGAATGTTGATCAATCATCGTTTCGGGAGGCTGAAATTCGCCATCCACGGAAACAGTATGTTCTTTAACCATTAGATGTAGGTGTGTGTAAGTGTAGCTCGAATCCATATTATAAAAACATCCTAGTATATTTAATATACAGGATTTGTTACAAAATAAATTAATAAAAAGAGGTTAGGGGGTTGGAGAAGCAAAATAAAACAAAAGGACACAAGTGAAGACGTTACCTTTAAATCGGGTAACTTCCTTTGATTTGATCTCAAAGGCTTCCAAGGAAAGGATTCTAACCAATGTGAGGATTCAATGAGTTATGGAGGGATGTGGAGAGATGAAAAGGGCAGGGTTTGGCCGATACAAATGCTTGAGAGGTGTGGGAAAGGAGGTAGATGTGGTGGCCTTTTATAAGAGGAGAGGAGGGGCACTCTTGGAAAGTAAAGAAATGTTAATTTATTTTAGAATTAATTTCGGATTTTAATGGTCCCACATTGATGTGTTTATAGGATAAGGTGATAAGGGTTCTATATACACCCATCCAATAGGTTTTTTACATGTGTAGGTCTTAAATATTACATTATCTTTCAATTTTATTTAAATTGTTAAATAATGAGGTCATCGATGCATCATCATGATGTCATAAATAATTTAATTTATTTAATGTCTAAAAATTATAAAAAAATACTATGATATATGAAATCTTTTTATATTTCCAATGACTATTTATAGTAAAAAATATGACTTGTATAAAACCATGTAAATATTGTTTTAGTAATACATCTCATTTTTGTGTCATTTTTACTTTAACATTAAATAAAAAGGTATTTATGTCATTTTCCAACCAAAGTGGCTCCATGGGGTTCCCAAGTTGACCCATGGATTTTCTTGGTCGTTCATGACAAATCCAATGAGGGTAGTACATGTGTCTAGGTCATTTCATTTTATTAAAACATTATTCTTACCTTAAACTACACTAATTACCTCTAATCGTGATTAAAAACTTAATAAGTTACTATTCACCAAAAAATTATTTTAATCCAATTGAACCACATTTTACTTATTAATGACAACTATGTATGTCGGATTTTTGAAATTCAAAACACAGAGGTGGAAAAATTTCATTTTAACGGAAAATCAGTTTTTATAAGTACCACTTAGTGGTTTCACTATTCATCAAAAAATTGATGTTTTTCAGAAAATTACCAAAAATTCACCCTAAGCTATATTTGATATTCCGAATTAAAAAATGATGTATATTTTAAAAAATTCAAAACATTTAAGTTTCATTAATTAATTTAATAATTAATTCCCGTTGTCAAAACAAATAGCGTGTTTTTATGAAACAAAATGTATCAAAAGATTGACACTAATTTAAGTCTGATTTCAAAGTGAAATTAATTCCAATGACCACTATTGGATTAAATGGTAAAAATATATTCTAGTTTCACTTTAAAACCAATTCAAAAGATAATATAATCATATAAATAAATTATATTTAAAAGAGGTTTTGAATTAAAATACAACATTTTTCACTATTCATTAAAAATTGAACTTTTTCGGAAAAATACCAAAAATTAACACAAAGTAAATTTTGATGTCCCGATTCTAAAGAAGAATTTTATTTTGTCAAATATAACATATAAAATTTTCAAATGGTGGATTTAAAAGAGGTTCTCCCTCAAAAGGTGGTTAATCGACCTCTTAAAGAATATTAGAATGTTTATGCTTAAAATTGGATTCATTCGCATTTTTAATCCTCTAAAATTTATTGTAAAAAGTCAAAATATTTGACAAACATATATAATCATTTTTTAGTTATTTCTGTTCATTACCTCCATTACAACGTCTAGGCGTTAACTACTATTTAAACTAATATTATTTTATTATTAGAGTGCAACGTAAGATTCCCAAGAAACTCGTTGTTGCGTGTTGGGTAAGACATCAAGCATATCATCCCCTTTAAAGTCATATTAATATTTTATTCACAAATATTGATAAATGTGAAAATGTCATACTCATTATTTACCTGGGGTGTTACATTATGTCATTAAGTTGCTTATGTTTTATCCATCACATATACTGATATTGTTTTATTATAGATGTAAAGGCCTCCCATTCATAGTTTTTTTTACCCTCAGTGAAAGTCATCGAATTAAGGCCAACTAGAGGTGGGACATAGGGGTAATCATATCTATTCCTTTATTTATGTATCATTTTTGGGAGTGTTCATGATATATACACTTATTTTGTTTTATCTAGTCTGTGATTTAGATTATTAAGGGTATTTTGGGTGACATAAATGATAATACAAACACTGGGTTTCGTAAATACCTTTCAAAAAATTATATATGAAGTGTAATGATTTAACATTTTCTAGAAATATGATTATGGATATTCTAATCCTTTAGGATTAGTATGATAATTGTTGTTGAGGTAAATATGGTAAACAGGGATAAATGGTTATAAAATTTTGGGAGTATTATATGATTAATGTAAAATGAGACAGTTTTGTCTAAGATGGGAATTTATTTGGGGAATAATATTTGAATTAGCTTTTAGAATGATATATAAAAATATTTATTTATAGTGATTTTGGTTTTTTTAGAATTATTATAAAATTGTAGATAATATATTATTAGAGAACATACATTTTTATGTAAATTTAGGAATGACTAATGTTATTTGGCGAAAAAAGTTGAGTTTATCATTGAATAATATATGAGAAAATCGTTCTAATTTTTTGGTTTTGGAACTTGTTCAGGAATATTTTAATGTTCTTTAAGGTGATTTATTTATGGAATAACTGGTATCAAAAATTGTGTGTCATTATTGTAGAATTAGATATTTATGTCTTATTTTATCATATGATGGTCTATTCATAATTAATATTATATTATCATGTGTAAACTATATTTTTCTTGGATAATATAATGGTAGGATAAATATGTTTTTATCCAATTATGGACCTTGTAATCCATTCAAAGTAAATTTTAGTGTTATAGGTGTAAAAAAATTATATTGAGTATTCATTTCATTGAGAAAATTATGAGTTTAATATGGAAATTTTGTAACAAATTCTAAGTGCTGGATTTTTTCTTATTGAATGGAATGGAATTATGTAAGTATATTTTATTATGTTATCAATTTAAATGATAAATCAATCCATCAAATCTAGTCAATGGTTCATGAGATAAAAATGTTATCTAATTAACATAATTTCTAATGAGTTGGTGGTCTTTTTTAGGCCCTTATAGATTTATGGTTGTGAGGTTATTAACATTATTATGATCATGTTCTCTATCACACTCTATTATCCTTTTAAAATTTATTTTCGCCTCTATATCTGAATTTTCACGTACCACTACCATTCTTATTATCTAGGAACCCAGTTATGTGTTATATTAGGTAATTTTTATTTTTCCAACATCCGCTATTCAATATATGTTTTTTATTCCTTTATACAATATATTTTTTTAAAAAAATATTTTAAAATATTGATCCCTTGGTTATTGATATAAAAAAAGAAACCAACTATTTTAGAGAGGGGATAGAATATTACACCTCGAATATTTAGTTTAAAATAATTATAAAAATGATATCTATTTGAACATGAAAAAATAGAGCTTTAATCAGACTGTGATATACTATAAAAATTATATTATTTATATATGATTGTTATAAACTAATTGTTAAATTTGGGATAATAATATTAATAAATACATTATAAAAAACATGTATTATGGTTTTATATAATTAATATTTGATGATTAATTAATAAAAAATAAACACTCATTTTTACGTAAATTATTTTTATTCCTCAAAATTATGCCTTATTCAAAACTGATTATTATTACCTTTTTTGGACATTAAAAAAATATTCAATGTTTTGGAAATTTTATTTTTGGAAATGAATATCATTTTTGAAATCATATTTCTAATATTTTCATTGGTATAAAGGTTGTGATTTTTCAAAGAGACAATTTCTTTTCGGAATAGTGAAGAATACTGATTTTTTAAAAATATTTATTTCTTTTGATTAAAAAATCTAATTTTAGAGTGTAATTATTTATTGAATTTTATAATAATTCAACATAAGTATAATTTTATTATAATTCATATAATTACTTATAGTGTGATCCATATTATACTTAATTTCATTATATGTTCATTTTTTCCTTAAAAAACATTTCTCTTATGTTTTTACTTACTTTTAATAAATTTATATAAATATTGATATCTGAAACTTATATAAATTTAATACTGAAAAATTTATTCCATATTTGTATTAATTTGGTTATATTTTTTAAATAAAACTTTTTTATTTTATATCATTATTATTAGGAATCATGGTAATGATATTCCACCTCATTAAGGATAAAATAGGTCAAACAAGGCTAAACCTATCGTGTAAGGCTATAATATCACTATAAAACATTACTTTATCCTAATGGATGAACATTTTTCAATAAAATATATCATTATGGAGTTAAATAATATATTTTCAATCATTATTTTGAATTTTGGATTTAATTCTGCTCATTTATGAACATAAATTATATTTCTTCCAAATAAAACAATTATTGGGTCTTTGAATTTAATGGTATGTTTGGAAGTTGAAATTAATTAATGTAACTATTGAATGGTCTAAGAAAATCTTATTATTGAACTAATACACACATGGAAATAAATTATTATATTATTTCAATGTAAAATTATTTTCATGATTAAAAAGTTTATTTTCATACAAATGGGGTTTTCATACATTTTATATTGTTATGTAAACTTTCATTTCAATAACCTACAAAAACTGAATCAAACAAAATTATTCCATATTTGGAGGTACTGTGATAAATGTTTTTAGAGAGATCCTTTTATTTTTTGGACTCATTATTATGTTGTCATGGTAAAAAATTTAGTTATCATAGTTCAGGCTGAAATGGGTTTATGGTTGTTTAACGATGATATAACAATTAAAATATCTATAAATAAAATAATAATTTTAATTTATGAGTTTATATTTAGACTATAATATATTATAAATTATTTTTTGGTTCTTTGGAGCCACTTTTCATGACTATGATATATATTATATTTATTTTCACCAATTAATTCTAATTGTTTCATTTTCCTCACATATAAAAGGAGGACACCTCCCTTCTCTTAATAAAAGCTTTTTAAGTATTCATTTTAATAAAAACCATACCCCAATACCATCCAATATTAATTCCATTTTCCTTGATAATTGTTCCCCTAGGACCATGCTATTAAGGCTTAATGTATGTACCAATAAAGGCCTCTCAATGAAGTGGTAATAATCATACCTGACACATTGAATGATTATTTAGTCTTCTAAATTATGTAAATATTATTATATACAACAAAATACACAAATAGAAACAAAATAACGATATTGTTTGAATAATGTTTGATAAATATTTTCCATCTCTTTTTCAAAAAATCTGAAATGAAAGTATCACTCTTGTGTATGTCTATACCACCTCTTCCATGAAGCAATGAGTTTTTTTTCACAGCCACATCAACATAAAATTTATTTATATAATAAATGGTGATATATAAAATTAATGACATATTTATGATTTATTAAATATACGATATTACATTCCTTTTTACCCTTCCACCTGTTACAGAATGAAAATATTGCTCGGGCTTGATTTTGGAATACCACCACCATGAGGAGATATTATAATTTTTTCATGGAAACCATTCATGTATGATTATAAAATTTTATTTTATATGAAAACATTATAATTTCTTAATTGTTATTATTTTGGATAATATTGGACAATATCAACTTTGTCCTTTGTCAACCACTCAAAATTGTTTTAGAGATTATGAATATAATATCTTCAAAACATCCAACATGATCATAATAGATTTAGTAACTATATATTATATTCAAATATATTAAACTAAAAATATTTTGATAATTAAATAAAGTTTAAATTTTCATTATGAAAGTAATAAATTATTATAAATTCTTTATATAGGTGTTAAAGGGTGTATTTTGAATGATGGGATTTGGGGTGTGGTATTTTCATTCCAAATTTATTTTATTGAGACTTATACTTTCTCACCAATTGATTTTATTAAAATTTATTATTATCATCCATATGGATTAATTTTTTATTTTATTAATTAATATTCATGTGGTTTAAGAATCCTTTTCAAATTTTATTCTTTAATTTTCATTTGATTCAAATGTTTGTAAAGTGGTAATCAGTTTTATTTAAAATAGTGTTCTAATTTTCAATTAACAAAATAATTATATTCTGTGAAATTACTCTTAAAATGATTCTAAAATTTTCTAAAATTATATTAAAAGAAATTTTTTTTTCTATCCATTACTCTTTAATTTATTTAAAAAAGTAATCATTTAAATGTTTTAAGAAAGGGTAACTTTTGACTAATTTTATAAAACTCAAAATATCACTTTTAATGTATATGATAAGAACATATTTTCCATCAATGATGGTTTTAAAAATTAAATTCAATTACCATTTTGTTGTTTAATTTTTTATTTTAAACTATTTTTATAATAATGGTAATATTCTCCCAATTTTTATTATAAAATTAAAAGTGAATTTATAATGTATTCAAATGAGTCTTCCAACAATTATATGATGAAAAAGAAAATTACAAAAAAAACCTACTATAATTGAAATTATATATGATTTTGGGTCAGCATGATATATCTCATAATGATAGTTAAGTATATCACCCTTATATTTTATGATATATTTATCTTTACATAAATTTAATTTATGCGATGACATGAGATGGAAACAGACTCGAGTATAAATGAATAAAAATATAGTTTATTACATTATCCAAATAATTAAAATTGATTAGTAAATATGAATAAATATATTTTCAATGAAAATATGTATAAATTATTTGGTTATAGAAAAATATATTGAAAAATAAGAAATCAATTTTTATTAATGTAATTTTATTTTTTAAAAATAAAATATTTCTCATAAATCGTTTTATTTCATTATATGAGAAAATAATATATTTAATTTCTCACATTTTTGAAAAATATATTTTAAAAAATGAACATAATTTTTGAAATCATCATGAAAAAATTAAATTAGATTTAATTTTTTGCAATATTATGAATTTATTTATTATTCTTTTAATAGTGACAAATGCTGATTTTTATTGAAAACATTATTTTTTATTACATCTTTTAAAATTTTACATTTAGTTTTATAATATTTTTAAATGTAAAAATAATTCATTTATATTTTTTATAATCCATCTATGTTCATTATTATTATTTTTGTGTTTTATTTTTGTATAACAAATTTCATACTTAATAAAACATATTCTCTCAAAGGCTACTTTTCATCGTGTTTTGTTCGTTTAATTTCAAATTAAATTATAAAAATTCTGGGATTTGAAAATTTAAAAATATATTACATATTTAGAATCATCATATCAAAATTTATTATTGATTAAAATTTAGTTTTTGGAAATAATGAATTGTAAAAATAGTAATGATTTGTCATCTAGGTTAAGGACAAAACGAGGTTACCATGGGGCTGATCCAAGAGATAATAATAAGTATAAATGTTAAATATGTCTAAATAATATTTAGTTTCCTTATTTATGCATAATCTTATCCAATCTTTAATTATCTAGATAATTTAAATCATAATCTTGGGTAGGACATTATTATATTTTAATCGTTTATGAAATTCCATTAATTTTCTCTCTCCCACTTATAAAAGGACAGCAATACTTTCTATTATATATGTCACTTTGATCCATCTATGTCGACCAATACAATCCTAATTCTCTTATAAATATCCATATACAAGAATTATTGGTTCTAGTAGTCTATAAATTTCAACACAATGGCCCTTAAAAATGTTCTAAAGGTGGCCAACTAAAGGCGACCAATCATCCTAACAAGTATTATTCAAAAGAATTCTTCTTTTACCTCTTATAAATATATGATACTCATCATAAAATAATAATCTCAATATCTATAGTATATTTAAAAGTTATTATGATTATGTGACCACCATTATTCACAAACTTTTCTATAAAATGGTTATTGAAAGTATTGCTTATCTGTACGTATGGACTACCTCCTCTACGTAGCTATACAATTCATTTTCCATAAAAAATATTCATGGATAGATATAATGTTTGTTATAATAAATATATATAATATTTATTATATAATTATTCTTTTTTTAATTAGAATATCATATTTATCTTTTTACCATCTCATCCATTATAAAATGATACTGTCACTCCAGTATTTGTGTAAACTACCACCTCTACAAAGTGATGTAATTAGTTTTTCAATTTGAATTAAATAGATGTAATTGAAGAAGTATTTTTGTATATATAAGTCAACTATGATATAATTATTGTTTTTTATTGATAAAATAATTTTCTTTCTTTCTCCTCATGTTTTTAGTTGGAAATGATTACAGCGTTCATGCATGCGTCTGACCTATCCTCCTCGTGAACTGTTTAGATCATTTTCTATCACTAAATTTTAGGAATGAATCTATATATTTATATTATAAATATAAATTAAATTTAAATAATAAAAAATTTACATGATGAAACCATGATCAATGTACATGAATCCAAACTTCCAAACTGCAAATTTTATAAAAAATAAACAGTTAACACACTGATGCAATGATTTTATTAAATAATTATTAATAAATGGGTGTATAAATGTTATATGTGGATCATATATTATATAATAAATTTTTAAATTATTCTAATATTATATTATAATAAATTTAAATTTTTATATGTGTGGTTAGAGTTCTTTTGAAGCAACTTGAAAATAAGGTAAGGGAATTTTCTCTCACTTTTTTTCATATGATTCAAGTAATGTAATAAACACATGTTCATTTTATATGTTGTATATAATTTCCATGAATGTATTTTATTATTAATTTCCAGAAAATTATTTTTATTTATAAATATATATAAGGTTCTCTCTTTCATGAGGTGTCGATTCAAAACATATCAACGTGGTAAGGTTTTCTGGTCTCAAATTGTCATCCTAAGGACATATATTATATTATAAACCTATATTAGTTTTCAACATTTATATAAATATCTTTTGACTTGTTATATATTTAATATACTTTTTATCTTTATAATAAAATTTTTAGATGATTTTATTCTCCTGTGGGGCTTATAATTCAGATGTTATAAATGTAGTATGGGATTTATGTTACAATCCAAATGTTTATCAAGATTATTTATTATGAAGTTTACAACTAAGAAATTTTATAACCAATCTATCATGTGTCAAATAAATTTTAATACCCTTTATTTATTTACATAGATTATGGTATTCCTTTAATTTTTCACCTTTTATTACTCGAGATGTTGAAAGAATATTCCTAATAAAAATCTTACTATTTTTTACTACAATGTAAAAACATCTTTTACTAATATAACCATGTTTCGTAAAATAGAGTTATGACTTTTTACTAATATTAACTAACTTATTAAATTAATTATTATCCATGTTTTATTTTTTTTAAGTGGTTTAAATTTAATCTTCTTTTCTTTTCATGAATGATCCAATTTTTCATTTTTAAAATAATGTGAATGGAATATTTATTTTAACATACATGGCATAAACAAAATTTCCCAAATAATTATATATAAATATTTTGAATCTTAATTCACATGTTTTCATTGATATTTTCATATTAAATTTTTTCTATAATATTTTTGATATTATTATATTTTAAATAAGTGATTAAAAATGACAAGGATATTTTCCCCAATAAATATTCAAAGTGATATTTTAAATAAATTTTCATCTAAATGAAAACCCTTGATATTAAATATGATTTACCTGGAATATAATCAAATAATACCATCATTATTCATTCTAATAATGTTTTATGATTATGATTATGAGTTTTTTATAAAACTCGTTTATTCTAAATTGATTATAAAATGATGAATTTTTGAAATGTTTATGAATACCACTTCATATACACAGGTTATGATTTATAATAAATGTTTTATTATATTATCAAATATATATGATATAATTAACATTATATGATCTGTGGGACCCAAATTATATATCCCCATAATTAAATTTTTAAAGATGGATATCTCTTGAGATAATAAAGACCAAAACGGGGAGTGAACCTAGTTCAGTAATTTATAATGTCCCAAAGGATAGTCAACGTAGTGAAACATGACGAAGGATATTATGTAATTAGTAGTGAATTTAATCCACTGTGATAGTCTTGGTAGTGATCCCAAAAAAATGAAATAATTTTCTAAACTATTTTGTTTTCAAAAAACTTATGCCTTTTGCCAATGTTATGCCCAAATGAATTAAGTTCTTTGATTCATTTATGATTCATGTCTTATAAACATACTTTCATTATTACATGACTCAATATTATCATCCATAATATAATTTTTATGGTTTTTAAATGTTAATCTCGTGTTCTAATGGGCTTATGCATAGGTTATTTTTAATTGACCATTAATATCTCAATTTTTCCCCATAATTATCATATGTGTTAACCATTTATTATGATTCCAATTCCCATGTTATAAAGTATGGTTTTGAGTAGTGTATATTATTGAAGAGTACTATATGGAAGGATCTCTATGGTATATTTTGAACATAATTCATGAAAGATGAATGTTTTGTAAATAGTATACAAAGACACTAATCCCTTATGATTATATCATGGATCATATTGTCATATAATGAATATTAATATAATAATATGTAATATATTTGTATAAAAAGTATGTTTTGATATAGTTTTCACCAAATAATGGTTTATTTTCTAATAAGATATTTGGATTTGGGAACAATTTTGAAAACATTTGGGATACGTTTATAAATAGGAAAACATCTGAAATATTTAGTAAGTATGATATTATGTGGTTTCATATAAATAAATTGATATTTAGATACTATAAGTGGGTGTGGTTTTACTATAGATGAAAATAGAGGTAATAATCCTAGAGTAAGTTGGTTGAGTATATCATGTCCATCATTCTGATTCATAGTGAGTGTTCCCTTATTACACGCATATATTGAGACTCCCAAGGGAAATGCTTCGGTTAGCTTAGATTTTCATTATGAACCATTATAATGGATTTGAATAGATGATTACCATACATGACCTAGTTTAAATCTTTGTTATCATAGAATTAAAATAATGTGTCATGATTTAGTCATTCTATAAATTATTTCCATGATTATAATATTTTACACTATGATTAGTTTTTCTCATGTATTTATTTTTTAGTTTAGTAAATGTATATAACCCTAATGAACTATGTTAATTATAAATGTTATAGATAATAAAAATTATTTTCCTCTTTAGAAAACTAATTTTATGCGATTAGGAATGATTCTTTTTTAAATTACAGAAAATTCTAGTTATATAAATCATGATAATATTCTAAACATGGAGAGTAATTAACAACATTATTTTGATTACTTCATGAGGAAACAATCATAGTCTTGTATTGGGTTTTTTGATCAAATGGTTTAGGAGAAATGGACTAGTATCATTAAGATGATATTTTCCATTCTAT
The DNA here is from genome assembly GCA_963277665.1 of Viscum album. NCBI lineage: Eukaryota > Viridiplantae > Streptophyta > Magnoliopsida > Santalales > Viscaceae > Viscum > Viscum album. The sequence goes on from OY728144.1 coordinate 305,169,127, forward strand.
AGTGTATATACCATGAAAATAAAAAAAATATTTATAATTTTGGAATGTGAAAGAGATCAATAGGAAACTAAAATTCGGTATATAAGACAATAAATATAAATATACTCTATGATGTGGGATTATTTCAGGAGATTAATTTTCAATAATTACATTCCTAACATTCTTATTATAAAAATAGTGAATTAATTTCCTTTGATAAATTAGTATGATAATGAATCCTACCTTCCTACTTCGAAAATATTCATTACTTCTAAGGTATACTTTTGGTATTCTTATCATCCTTAATGTAAGTTTTATCAATTTTTTATTGTAATTAAACCAATTCTATTAAGTACGTTAGCCATTAAAGACTATAATTTCTATGAATAAATAATATGTTCTATAAATGTGGAAATGGATATTTCTATTACCCATCAAAATTATAGGTTTTATATTAAGGGAAAGATATAATTAAAAGGAAATAATCATAGTAAAAACCATGGAGGGAAGAAGATGATATTTTTTTTATGGTCTAAGTGTGGATGTAAACAAGGGAAAAATTATATTAAGGGGACTTGTAAATGTTATATGTTTGTAAATAAGGGTCTTCAACCAATCAAATATCGAATTTATGGGAAGAATAAGTTCTATAATTACAAATAAAAAGAACCACATAATGAACCACCGATATTATAGTGTTTTAAATTGATGTAGTATAGGAATTATAATAACCAATTCCTAAATATTTTTTTTATTGATGATTAATGATTTCATAAAAATCATAAATCTAATAACAAATGGAATTATAAAGATATCAATATTATTTATGTAGGTTATGGTAATGATGTTCTTAAAGGCAAAATTACCATCCACTCAAGAACGACTAATTACTTATTTGGTTTTAGATCTAGAAACTGATTATATTTAAAAAAAATTCTAAGGTATCATAATACCTCAAAAATTATTCGGTGTTGAATTAGTAGTCAAATCCCATAATTGTATGATTATTTTATATCAATTATATGATTCTTAATATATTGTTGTTTGTGGGAATGTGCTTCTATAAAATCAATTTTTCTCTCTTTTGGTTTATTTGATGTTATCCTAGGAATGGATTGGCTATATTTACATAAATCTAACATCAATTTTTGAGTAATGGAAGTCACAATTGATATTTAAGACGAACTATTGATTTTATATTGGTTTGATGATACATATGAATTTATTATTACTATATAGTGTGATGACATATTTAGAAAAAACTTATGATTTCAAAATGGGTGATTATATCATATGGTTGGGGAGAATCTCAACATCAAAAGTATTCTTAATGTGTTTGAGTATTTTAAAATTTTTTTGAAGTGTTTATTAGTATTTATTTGACTCATTATTTGGTTTTTAGTATAACCCATACATGGTGCCACAACTATTTGCAAAACTCCATATAGAATGGACCCTATTGATTTGAAGGAATTAAAGAAGAAACACCAAGAGAATAAATACATGAGATACATTTGGACAATTGTGTAATAATGGGGTGAACATATTTTATTGGTTATAAATAATGATAGATCAATGTGACTCTATATTGATAATCAAGTACTTTACATGATCACTTTCAAGAATTAGTATTTTCTTCCCCTATATTAATGATTTGTTTTGGGAAATTAAGAGGATCTCAATATTTTCCCAAGATTAATCATATATATGGATAATATTACTTAAGGGTAATAAGTGATGATATACCAAAGAATAACATTGGTGTGGGTAGTGCAAAATATGAATTTATAGTGATTCCAATTGGCCTGACTAATTCCTCCACTAATTTCAGGGATCTAATGAATAGAATCTTTATCAATTTTCTTGATTAGTTGGTGGTAGTCTTTTGTGATTATATTTTTATATAATATAAAATCATGTAATAGTTTGAATATTACATGATATTTATAAATAATACCATATAAAATATTTAGTTTTATTTAAAATTACCTAGTGTGAATATTCTTATAAAATATTTCATTATGTGGTCATATAATGTTAAGAGTGGTTATATTAGTGGATCTTTCAATGACAGAGATTGTTGAAAATTTGTTTATATTGACAACTATGACCAATTTATTCAGTTTTATAGGTTTTCAAAATATTATTGACACTTTGTGCAGAAGTTTTTATGAATATCTAATCTACAGACCATGTTAACTCTAAAGGGAGAAATGTTGAGGTATTCAAATGAATGTGAGGAAAATTTTATGGAACTAAATACTAGGGTGGTTGGCCACTTGTTATTACACTATAATTTAGTGGAGAAGGGTTTGTGATCTATAGCGATGAATAAAATAATAGACTAGGATGTTTCCTCATGTATAATTATATGGTGATAAGTTATGCCTTGTGAAATTTTACAGTTCATGTGAAAAAATACATATCCATTGGTTTGAAGTTAGTTGATGTAACTTTTTAATTATATATATGGAGTATTTATCTTTTTATATAAATATTTTGTATATATACTGATCAAAAAATTATATAATATATATTCACTTACAAATAGTTGAATGTTTAATAAAGAAGATGGTTTGAGGTGATTAATGATTATGATTTCCCACATAATTACCACCATGGGTATGAAAACTAGCTGGATGATTATCATACTCCAAAGTATTATACTAGTTTATCTATGATGATGATCAAAAAATATCTATTATTTATGTATTTTCTATGGATAGATGATGAAAAAATATTATAAGAGGGGAAATATTATCTTTCTCAAATGGGTGTTTAGACATCTAACCATGTTAATATTAAATAGGGGAAGAAAGAATATATAGTGCTACCAAATAGAGTGATAAATTTCCATATGATCAACATTGATATTTATGGAATGATATTTTTTAGGAACCATGTATTTGACCTTCCCATACCATATTTGATATAGTATTTGATGTATTATGTACATAGTTCATCATTATATATTTATCCTGAAATTACATATGTGTATAAAGAACTAAAAGAGAATTTATGGTAGGAAAAAATGAATAGATGTATTAAATAATATGTATCTTGGTTAATTTTATGTCATCATGTTAATCCTTAGATACTAATATCTAAGGGATGTTTCAACCATTATGTATAGTAGAATTGAAATTGGAAAACATCACCCTAGAATTTTTCATAAGACACTTCAAAAAAAACACAATCCATAATTATATTTCAGTTATAGTCGATTACCATATGATATCAATATAGTTCATTGCAATAAAATAATATATATATCTTCATCTTCTTTCTAGAATATACATTAAGAAATCTAAATAGATGAATTGAGTACCACATTCTATTGCATATAATTGAGATTTGTGGTTTACATTGATGTTCTTATAAATAATTCATCATGTTCTAGATTCAATGTTTTGTTTCAGTTGAACTTATGATCATTGGATAGACGGTTAGTATGAGATAACTATTTAAATCATTTATAATATTCAGAGGACTAATTCCATTTATTTTAATGGTTTTTAAGATCATCACATTCATCTAATAATGTATATTTACAATATTATATTTCACTCGAGCATTCATATTGCACCATATGAATCCTTCAGTTGAAAAAAATATAGAACTCTCATGTTTTATGATAATTATATATATATAAGCTATTTTTTTTCATGTGGTATTTATGAAAATGGGAAAAAAATTAAGATCCATTTAGTATCACATCAAGGCATCTTAGAGTCACCAAATAAGTTAAGATAATAATCATTAGTGAAATATAGAATTCAAATTTGACGTGAAATAATTCCTATGAACATCTATATGAAAGATGGTTATGAGTTTTCAGAATAAGGTAATGTTGATCCCTAAGTATATTGGCCCCTTTGATATTAATGATAGATTTGGGATTATATCTTATCACTTGATGCGTCCCCAAAACATTTGTTAAGTTCAATATATCTTCCATGTATCTATCATGAGGAAGTTCATACATAATCCTTTACATTTACGAATCATAGAGGTTGTACCGATTGAGAATGATCTTTTATATGAATAAAAATTGGTATAAATATTATATCATAGAGATAATTATACCTTAGAGTACACATCACATTGATGAGTTCATAGATGTTACCAACTATGATGAGAAACACTAAGTGATATGATGATATACATAAATATAGCTTTGTAGTTAGATAAGATACTATGATGGGACATGTAGTATATAGAATACTGGGTGAGATTACTCATAAGAAAATTATGATTCCTATAATGATGTTAAGAATTAGTAATCTCCATGATTCGAAATTATGAGAATAAACCCGCTAGTTGTAATTTTTCAATTTTTGATATCATTATATAGTATTATCTATGATCATATGTAATGGTACTTAGACTTTAAGATTACCATTAAATAATTTAATGACTCTTTCACTTAAATGTTTTGATTAATACTGTGACACTGTATATTCACATTGAGGAAGGGCGCATTGGGGGCATCACGATTTAATATCATTAATGTTAAATTCATAGAATAAATTTTTCCCTCCATCATAATAGAATTTGATTTCTCATTCCATTGATTGGAATAAAATATTCAAATTAAATTCCACGATCATGGTGAAATGACATGATTACTTCATATTGTAAAATAATGACGTATCGAGTATATAGGTTGGTGACACGGATGTGTAACCCATTTGACGAGATATTTAAACAAAGAGATTATATTACACAGTGAGATTTTTTATATATATTTAATCATTATGATAATAATTTATTTCTTATGGGTTCCTTGAACCATTTCTATATAGTAATCTTGGTCCTCTGCAAGCCCACCTAATTACAATAAGAATAAATTTTAGAGGGTTACGCACTATGTTTTTCCATTTTTCTCGATTAAATTCAATATTAATTTTATTAATTTATGAATTATTATTTTAAAGTCTAAGGGATAATTTAATTAATGTTTTATTAATTTTAAATGTTTACTGGGTAATGAAATACAGAAATTAAATATTTATTCTGGAATTCAATAAATATTATAGGAGTTTGAATGGGCAATGACTGATTCTATTGAAAAAAATTAATTAACAAGATGGTTTCATGATATTTTTTTTAAAGGTTTACCTGATCCAAATAATAATAATAATAATAATAATAATATCTATAATGAGTGTTATTAAGGATTATTATATTGTTTAATGGCTGGCAATGGGTGTCCAAACCCGACCCAACCCGATGGACCCGACTCGACCCGGTTCGGTGGGGTCAAGTTGGGTTGGGTTACATTCATAATATGGATGGGTTGGGTCAGGTTGGGTTAAACCGTACGTAGTGTTGGGTTGGGTCTTGGGTTGAGGGGTTTATGACCTGACCCGACCCAAGAGACCCATCCGCCCATCACTACTGCCTTACTTCCCATCCATCCACCCGAATTGATCCCACCTTATTACCCTAATAACAATACTCACTTTCAACTCCCTACCCCGAACCTCCTCCCTATCTCAAGCTATTAGGATGCCATCATTTTGTATAAGATTCCCTAATGAGACCTCAAATAATCATCTTTTGGCCACTTCACCAATGTTGTTGTTGCCCCTCCTGAGTCCCTCCTCCCAATACCACATCTTGCTATGCCACTTTGACTACACAATTTGTGTCAACATCTTCATCCACCAGTGCTATCACTGACACCTCTCTAGAGTCCCTCCATCTCTACCACTTATTTTTGGAACATTCGTGCCAACACTATCGCCGTCTATATCGCCCACCTATGTCGTTGCACTGATGTTCCATTGCCTCCTCGGATTCTTGCCTCCCCCTATCTCTAGGGAATCCATTCTGATGAGGAAGATAACCTAGTATATTGTTGAGGGAATTCATTAGGAGAAAATTAAATTTTGGTATCTACGTCAGGTTTGGATTTCTAGCATAAAATATGATTTCTTGATCGATTAGTGTTTTTTTTCTTGTTGAATGTTATTTTTTATTGCGTTCACCAAAAAATTGATTGATTTTATGATTCTAAACATGGTGTATCTTGAAATAATTTTTTTTATGTTTTTTTATTTATATTTTATGAATCTTTACATCTATGCGATCTATTTATAAAATTTCATTTATCTTTCTTGTTTTCTTTTAGAAAATGCTTTCTTGATAAGAATGATCAATTGTTCACACCTTATTGGTGATCGTTCTTCTTGAATGGATTGCTCGATCATCATTTCATTTGATCACTAATTCTTCTTTTTTGGTTAATCTTAGGCCCAATTTAATAGTGAAAATTCATTCCTTTTATGAAATTTATACTAAAGTGGTTTATGATAACCAAGTTTCAGGATTTACAAATGAGACGTCACCCGAGTGAGATCACTGGGATATGATATTTTCCCATAACCCATCTGACTCGTACAAACCCAATCCAATATGATATGGTTTGGGTTGGGTCGTCTGCAACCCCAAAAACAATACAGAACTGACCTGACCTAACCCATCTTATATTTATTAATTTGGGTCCAGAAACAACCCTGACAAGAACCAACCCGACTCGACCAATGGACACCCCAATATGGAAGGAAATTATATAATTATCATAACATAAAACATAGATCTATAAATAGATCATTCTATCTATTTTTTATTTCATCAAAAATCAAAACATGAGTATCATTTCACACAAAAATGTGCTCCCTTGATTCCTCCATAATGTCTTTCTCTTTGGAAGGAGAGACTCTAGATAGATCCTTTCAAGATAAATGTACATGCATTCAATGTGAAAAAATCAAGACAATTGACTCACAAGACTAGTACCCGAAAAATGATTGGTGTTTCTCAAAGATAAAAGGATAATTGGTGGATCACAGATAAAGTTATTCTATCTTTGGATAATAAAATATCAGTGATGGCAATATGAAAATGTCTTTTTAGATGATCAACATCTACATTGAAGACAAAATACTCATATTTGGTATTCATTTCTTTCGATACTGAATAAATTAATAAAATATTTGATGTGCATGATTCTATATATAGGTTTTGGGAAACAAAAATTTAAAATAGATTCTAATATATCACCCCCACCACAATTCTATATTGTTACTAAACCTTAAATGTATGTGATACAATTTTTAAACATTTTGTTAAATTATTTTATGTTTTAACATATTTTCATGTATATCAACATCAAAAATGAAACTCTAATGATTATTTTTTAAGAATAGAATCTAGGATTGTGGGTTTTTGGATATTATAGAATTGAATTTGATAAAATGGATTACATATTTGGAATCATTTTGTCCAATTTTTTTAATGAGGACACTCGTTTTTTCCTAATGAATAGTAAAAAATTTAAAAAATTTACACCGCGATTAACATTAAAATAATTTTACCAAGGGATAAACTAAGATATAAGGGTGTGTTTTCAAAAGTAACATGTAAAAATACTATTTTATAGCCATATTATGAACTAATAATATCAAACCGTAGAATCACTATCCATTTGGTAGAATTTTTATTTAGTATGACATTGTTTTATTTTATTATTTTACGAAATTCCATGTGATTCATCTCCCTTACTTATAAAAGGACATGCTGACATTCCATTCATTACACCACATTAGCCTAGATTAATCTTCCAAACCCTACACAATTTACTTCTCAGCCTCCCTATCCATTAATTAATACTAATTTACCTTCTAAAAAAATTACAATGGTCTTTAATAATGGTTTTAAATAAACCCATCCAATGGATAAGTAATTTTCCAACCCAACTTCCTTCAAATAATTTCTTATTTTACCTCCTATAAATATATGAAATTCACTATAAATAATTAACTCCAGTATCCAAAATATATTAAAAATTATTATTATTATGTAACAATAATTACATACCCTAATCTATATCAAATGGGAAGTAAAATTGTTTCTTATGTGTACGTGTGGACTATCACCTCCATGTAATGATTAAATTAATTTTCCATAAAATCCTTCATTTAATGCAATTATGATTGGTATAATGTTTATATGTGATATTTATGATACATTTATGCATCTATAATTATAATATCAAGTAAAAATTCAATCCTTTTAATCTTTTGTAAAATTTTAACTTCACTCATATGTACATGTGGACCACCACCTACATGAGGCAATGTGATTTATTTTTCACTTTTGATCCTAATTGATGGAAAAAAGATATATTCAATATATGTATATATATATATATATATATTATATGATATCATTATGGTCTTATAATTATTAAATAGTATTTATCTTTCTCTCATTCTTTTCGTTAGAAAATCAATACATCATTAATGTGTACATGTGGCCAATAATCTCAATAAATGGTGTAAATAATTTTAAATTCTCTGTATTTTACAAATAATTAAAATTATATATGTTATAAACATATATTACACTAAAATAATTACAATGTGCTTTTACCCAAGTGGTAAAGGCTCCATCTTGGCATCCAAAATACCTGGGATCAAATCCGGGTAGGGACGAATTTATAGGTGTACTATAACACTGTTGTAGTAGGACAATTTTGTAGTGGAGGGAATGTAGCAGCGATGACACTATAGCGGTGGAGGTACTATAGTAGGAAAAGTAGCGGCGGTAGTGCTATATCGGGTATTATAGAAGCCCAGGTACAGTAGATGTATTATTCACCAGAGGGCCCTTTGGGTCAACAAAATGGGCTTTTTGGCCTTGTAGTTGGGATTTCATGCCCCTAGGCATTTGGGATATGTAATGGGCCCCCCTTTACCCAATCATAAAATAGGTCTTTGATTTAATAATAAAATTGAGGCTTCATCCATAATATTTTAAAAAACTCACTACACTAATATTGTGGATAAAATTTTGGAAATGATTTAACCATGATCAAAGCACATTGACCAGAACTGCTGAACTAAAATTTCCATGAAAATAGAAAATGCTAACACAAAAAATGACAATTATAATATGTAATTATTAATTTATGGGTGTTGAAATGTTATAAGTGGATCATATAAGATATTATAAATCTTTAAATTATAAACTTATAAAAATATATTTAATATTATGTCATTATACCTTTGGATAGATCACTTTCTATGAAAGTCAACCGTGAGGTAAGACAACATCATATATGAATTTTAATTCCATAATACACGTGCCATAATCACCACATGGTAATTTGTTTGTGTATATAAAGCCTATGAATTTTTTTTTATGTTTTATTCCAAAAAAATTATTTTTATTTAAAAATTCATATATTCATATCTCTTCCTAGAGGTTTTGATTCAAAAGTTATCAAAGTGGTAATGTTTTACTGTCTCGAATTTATTATTTTGTACATATGTTATGTTATGAACCTATCTTATTTTATAAGGTCTATATAAAACAAATTTAAAATTTCATATAATTAATATAATTATGATAATGATATTTACTGTTTCGTTTGATGGTATTCTATCATGGGGCCATTGATTCCAACATTACAAAAGTAGTAAGCAATTTATTTACAATGTCATTACCTATCATTATTGTTTATGATTTAGGTTCCAATGATAATATTTTATGACCTATAACTCTATATTCCTTTTAAAGTTATGCTCTAATAGTTATTTCAGTATATTTCAGGGTTTCTATTAATTTTCCTCACTTTTTGTTCACAAGACACTGAAAGAATTTTTTAATTGGAAAAGAGACAATTTTTTACTATTTTTTCAAACATACTATTTCTTCCATATACATAACCTATAAAATATATTCAATCATTTTTTCACTAATATCTAAATATTTTTGAAAGTAATTTTTCCATGATTTCATTTTTATTAATTTTCAAAATGGAATTTTCATTACATTTTTTACATGAGGTACTTTTGACTTATTACCAAAAAATTTAAATAGGATCATTATTTTAACATAAAGTGCATTAATTTAATTTATTATCATCTTTAATACTCAATGATTTGAAATATACATAAAAATTATAAATTTTTCTCTTCAAATACAAATTTTTGCATAATAATTTTGTAATATATATATATATATTAATTATGTTATTCCAAAATGAAAAGTCCATTTTCCTCAAGAAAAACATTATGTTATATTTAAAAATATCATTCATCTATGATGATATCCTTTGATGATACATATGATTTAATAAGGATATAATACGACAACAACATAAATATTATTTCTCTAGATGATTTATGATTATTATGAGACAAGGTTTATAAAACACATTTATTTTCTATAGGTAATTCTATGATGAATTATTTAAATTTTTATGAAACATGTTTCTTTACAATGGAATATTATATACAATGGTTATTTTATGATTTTTTGGAACACATATTAATGGATTTTGATTATGTTATAGGTGGTTTAGAAATTATATATCCTTTTAATTCATTTGGTAATGATTGATATCTCATGAGATAATAGTCCCTAGAATGGGGAGTAAACCTAGATCATTATGAAGATCTAGTGACTAGAATAGTCTTGGGAGAGAACCTTGACTAAGGTTATGATTGAATAGAATGTGAACCTAATCCAAAATGATAGTCTTGGGTGTGATTTTGGATTGGGTAAATTAATTTTTATGCATACGTGTATTTGAAAAACATATTTATTCAGAAATTTAATTTCACTCGTGTATCATGTTCATTGATTACATTACGATCCATTTTTAATGAAATATCATTATTTATTCCATTAATCATGATTATGATCTCTAATATTCTAGGTATGGATTTGAAATATTATTCTCATGTTCCCATACCTTTTTATCATTATATGTTGAAGTTATCATTGACATATTCAATGTTTACCCATGAGGAGCATCTGATCTCTACCTTTCTAGTGATTCCTTTCCCCAAGTTATAAATAATGATTCTATGTATAATATGTCTCATAAGGGTGATATTTATGAAGAACATAGTGGAAAATTATGTAGATATCTTAAGAAAATGTTGACTATGTATCCTTGTTTCCAAATTCAAAAAATATAAACAATTAAATCATGGATGGTAATCTTCTATATTGATATATTCTTCTAAAAATATATAATTAATTTGTTTGAAAAAATTATTTTCATTATAGTGAGATGGATATACATCTATAACTAATTAGGTAATGATTTTTCATTCATAGTGAGAAATATGGAAGATAACTATGTAAGTTAATCCAGGGGAATTAACAAGGATTTAGTTATTCTCACATTGGTTAAAAACGAGTAAACACTTCTTATAAATATGCTACTCCAAGATACCTATATTATGCTTCCATGGAAAGGGTTATTATAGAAATATTTTTATTTTAAAAGGTAAAAATGTTTGGTGAACTACTAAATGTAAAATATTTTATTCAATAAAATGTATTCATGATTCACTCATGGTGTTCAAACACCATCTAATTTGATTTAACAGTTTTCATTAAGAAATATTTTGTTGTCATGAGGGTATGTTTTCTTTAAGATAAATTATATATTATCCTGAGGGTATTTTTTATTTATGTTCTCAATGTATTATTGCCAAAATGTATTCATTATCAAGGGTTTTATTGTTTTACACTAAGCATATTGGATTCGTATATATTTATATCCCTAACTAAGCATGTTTTTTTCATTCCATGTTTTCAAAAAAAATCAAAAGATATAATGATGAATCAATATAATATCATGAAAAATCATTATACTAAAGTGACTCATCATAAAATATAAAATAATTTTTGAATTAATCATTTGTTTTAATGTAATAATCATGCTTTTTAGGAAAAAAGTTTTCAGTGTTTCATTATTTCCTATGTAACAAATGTTTTTCGAAATTCTCAAAAAATATAAACATAATAGATCATTGAAGTGTAATAATGTGTAGAAATTGATAAAAAACATTTAATTATTGGCGGTTAATGTCACGTGTCATTTTTGTTAGTACTAGAAGAAATCATCTATTATGTTTATATATTAGGATGATTATTATGATGATTTATTTAGAGGTTTAGATACAATCATGGACTATTGATTATATGATTTTTCATATTATTAAGGGAATAAATGCCATTTTAATATTTCTATGATTAAAATTTAAGATGTTTATAGGTAATTTGGGAGACATATATGGTAACAAAACACTTGGGTTTAGTATGTGTTTTATTGAATTGGTTATTTTAGGTGGAATGGTTTTATATTTTTGAAGAAAAATTTAAAATATATTGATAACCTATAGAATCAATATTACAGTTGATTTTGAGGTAAATATTCATATTTAGGATAAAATGTTATTACCTTTTGGGGGAATTATATTAATAAGTGAAAGGGAAATACTTTTCTTAGTATGATATTCTCTTTTAGGAATACATGATAAATTATCTTTTAGAGGAATAGATGATTTTATGACATTATGGTCATTAAAGATAATTATTTAGAAATTTTTCCTATTTTGAGGATTGATGATTAGAGAAAATGTTTAATTTACAATGTGAATTTTTGATATATTAATGTTATTTGGAGACAAATATTTTATTTACCTTGGAAAAATATATGAGTAATTATTTCTTAGTTTTCAATGTTTAAAATGGTCAAGCTTATTTTAGAGATTTATTAGGATAATTATTTGTGTTATGATTTAATTTGACCGTTGTGTACCATTTTCAAGGATTTTTAGATTAATGTTCTATTTCATTGTATGTATTTTTATTCATGTTTATATTACCTTAATTTGTTTTATCATTTTCGGGTTTTAATAAATAAATATAGGAAGAATAAATTTTGATCCTTTTCTGGACCATTAGATATATTAATTTTAAATTTTAGTGCATTGGGCATGAAAAAATATTATGGAATATTATTTTATTAGAATAATAGATGTTATTTATGTTGAATTTAATCTAGGAGAAATAAATTAAGAAAATGTTCCTTTTTAATTAAAAGGAAATTGAGTAAGTATATTTTTTAGTTTTGTTTATCTTAATTATAATAGAATTCATAAAGTATAGGAAATGGATATTTAAATAAAAACTTTTGTGTTTCCTTTATTTCTAATAAATTGATGGTCTTCTTTTATAAATTTATGATTTCCATTTTTTGGTCATTGACTATCTCATAATCCTATTGTCTGTTACACTATATAATTTGATTGATGTTTTTAACTCAACCATGCCTATATTTATACATCTATTTTTATTTTCCTTACTTGGGAACCCATTTATATGTAATTTTATGTAACCATTATGTTTACCATGTTAACATTTCAAAGTATATTCTATTATTCCTATGTATTATATTCATATTAATCAAAAGTGTTTTCAAATATTAAACCCTTCATTACTGAGAAAAAAATATTGTGAGGACAGAATTTTTATATTGGTAGTATAATATGATACCCTAAAATTTTAATTTAAAATTAGAATAAACTCAATATATATATTATCATAAAACATATAGATTTAAGAGAAATGCAATTTTATAATGAAATTATTATTATTTAAATGTTTCCATTCTAACCTAGCTATTATATTGGTAATATTACTCAGAATAACCAAATTATGAAAAATATTTATAAAGAGATTATATAGTAAAATATATTGATATCTAAATTATAAATAACCTCATAATTTTTATTAATTTCATTTTGTGTATCAAAATAATGTTTTCTTCAAAAATGTTTTCAATAACAGTTTTTACATAAATATTATAAATATTTTCTTCAAATTTTTTAGATATTTAATGTTAGTTATGTAATATAATTTTTGAAATCAGTTTTTATATATATTTTATTTTAATAATTTAATTTCATTTTTAAATCATAATTCCATTATTAACTTTGGTATAATATATTTTTTCTGAAAATATTTATTTTTAAATAAATTGTGATTTATTTTTTAAATTATCATTTTGTTATTTATGCAAAGTAATATAAAAGACTCACTATGTTATATGTTTCATATTAATATAACAAAAGAATCCTAAAATTATAAATAATATAATTAATTATATCTGTTTCAAAATTATACTTTATTTTGGTTTAAGTTTTTTTATGATTCAAAATAATTTTTTCTAAAATATGTTTTTTATTTTTTTATAAAGAATTATATAAAAATTTAATTATGAAATTTATAGCTATATAATATTGAAAAATATGTTCCCTTTTTGAAATAATAAGTTAAATTTTTTTAAAGATAACTCTTTTATTATTGGTCATTATGAGCCTTTAAGATGTTAATGATTTTCCACCATTATAATGGTCAAACAAGTAAAATAGTGGTTAAACTATGGAGTAATGATCTAAAATATCTATAATGATTTACTTTATACTATTGGATGAGTTTTTGAAGCATTTATATTATTATAAAGTCAAATAAATTATTTTTCAATAATGTTTTAAATAAGCGAACCCATGTATCACTTTTATAAACATAAATTGTATTTTATCCAAATTGGAAAACAATTTTTGGGTCTTTGAATTTGTTGGTATAGTTGGTAGTGAAATATTTATTTCTTACAATTAAATATAATAAAATACTTATTTATTTTTTTATTTAACAAAAAATTCATGGATATAAATTTTTACTTGATTTCGATTTCAAATTATTTTTACGAAAAAATTAGTTATTTTCCAAAAAACTATTTTCAGGAGTTTTGAGTTAATATATTTAAAGTAATTTTGTCCAACAATAAAAATTGACTTCAATAAAATGGATTAAATTTTTTTTATCATCATATTCTTCTTTGCATATATTTCCCCATTAATTATTTGTCAAATAATTATGTCATCAAGGTAAAAAAGTTATGTTATCACATTTTTGGGCAAAATTGTTTAAAAGATGATTAACTAAAAAATAAGGCTTAAAATGTTTCCCAAACATGAATAAATGTAATCTAATGAGTTTATTTAAACCATATGAATGATTATATCTTAATATAGGGTTTCATGGTTATATATTTCAATATTATGACATATATTATATTTAAATCATTTAAATAACTATATGTGTGTGATTTCATTAACTTGTAGTAGGGAACCATATATCATCTCTTCATCACACCTTTGTAACACACTATTTCACCAAATAGTATCCGTTATACATCTATATATTTATCCCCTTCATCTTAGAGCTTATAAAATTACAATAATACCATCTCAAAAAGGTATATGATTTCAGCCAAAGGATGAATCTTAAAGAAGAGGTGGGTATCTTACCTGTTGGACTCCTCATGTATTAATCATGTTTTAATGATCACAAGTCCTATTACTATTAATCAATCCCAATATTAATTACACATATTTCTAATGCTCTTCAAGTCTTATGATGTTAATTAATCTATTTATTATTTACAAGTCTTATGCATGATCACAATCTCACTTATATTATCAAGCCTTTATATTAATGATTCATGTTCTCTTACCCTCTACTGGCTAAATTTAATTCATATTCTATATATTACTATCCAAGCCTAAATACTGATATTTGTCTAAGTATAGAGACACTGTGATGTTTGAAACATTAAGGCAGACTGTGTACAAGACACAGTCAGAGTGACCCAGACACCATGAAGGACAAACTGTGAAGGACACACCGTGAAGGACACATCGTGAAGGACACACCGTGAAGGACAAACCGTGATGGACAAACTGTGACTGAAACACCGTGAGCTACTCACCGTGACCGAGACACCGTGAAGAACTTACCGTCAATCACTTACTGTGAAGAACTTACCGTGAAGCACATACCGTGAACCACATACCGTGAAAACTATACCGTGAAGAGGACACCGTTTACATAATCACTGTGACACCATTTCTTAACTTTTTGTCAATATTATTTAAATAATACTAACGTTCATATTTGATGTTTTAATGCAATTAAAGATATTTAATGATAGTTTTTGGCATGTCAGGAAACTGTATCTCGTACCTATGAAAAGGGAATCATTCCTACAACTATAATGAGTGGAATATAAGGAATATTGAGATGCAGTACACGTACAAGTGTAAGCAGTGGTGTGAAAGTGTGACGATACAACAAGAAGAACTTACAAACACCCAAGAGCATTGTGCTGAACAAAAAGAACAATACTGAGCAAGAAGAAGATTTCAATACTTTTAAAGAACTCTCATGAGTGCAATCCAACACCACTAAAGAACACACGACGAATCAAGAGATCATTTTCACTCCTGTAGAACAAAAGCTGAACTACAACACTATGTTTTTAACAGAAAAACCAGAGAAGGACTAAGAAGCAATTCTGTTGAATCCAATGAGTCCAGAGCTGCATTGCTAATAACTAGAGATTTTTAAACTCTTATCTATTCTATCTACGTGATTTGTTTATTTACATTCGAGCAGTGTGGTGTACTCTGTATATCACACACACACACACTATCTCCTACACTGAACAGAAGGATATCAAAATCCTCACTCTAAAATTCTTAACTCTTGTTTACCCACTTCAACTATGGAAGAGGCCCTTGTGTGGCCTGATATCTATTTTGTTTCCCATGAAGAACAGTGGTATAGGTCCCTATGTGGCCTGGACAGTTGTGTAAACTGTTGTTAACACCGATCCAGGGTGTGGATTAAATTTATATAAATTTGAGAGGACTAAGACTCGGCTTGAGACTTAACCACTTGTTACATATACTGTGCATCTTTAGTTTCTGTTTAAAGTATAATACCTATAACTTTTATACTTTGCTGCTATTACATTAAAATACCAAGCTATTTTAATTCTACTTTGATAGGTAAATTAGCAAGTGTTTACACTTATTGTAAATCAGTAGGTTAGTTTCAAAAGTTAGTTTGATCTTATGGTTAAATTAACTGATACCTAATCAATATTTGAGAATCTAAGTGAAAATTTAAAATCTGTATAAATTCACTACAGTTATACTTATTTTAAAAATTGGAGGATTTTATATAGACAATATTTTAATAGAAATTTTAATTTGAACTCAATTCACCCCCTCTTGATTATCCACTCTGACCAACATTACCCAACTCCTTCAAAGATTGTTTATTATTCTACATCAATTAAATATATTTTATAGATACTAACATAATTAATCATGTATTATGATATGTTATTATTATTAATATTGTACAAATGTTTTCCACCTTATTTCTATTAAATTGGAAATTAATGTATTGATTTTGATTACCTATGGACTACCACCACCATGAAGTTATGTGTTTCATTTTTCATAACAACCTAAAAAGGAACATTATTGTGCTTGATTAAACAATTATTTATAATATTTGTGACATAATTGATAATCATGAAAAAAATTTATTACTTAAAATCATTCCCTTGCACTTATTAAAAATGATAATATTGCTCATGTGAATATATGGACTGCCACCTACATGATGTGATCTAATCAATTTTTCATGTATACCATTCATAGATTATTCAAAAGTAATATTAAATTAATATTAAAAATACATATTTCATTATTAATATAATACTTATGATTGGATAAATTCCTCTTACAACCTAGTCATCCTACCAATGATGTTTTGGGTAATATAGACCAATTGTCCTCAAAATGTCTGACATGAACTTAATCGATTTAGAAACAATATAATTCATTGTAATACAAGAAATAATGAATAATATGGCAATGTAATAAACTAGAAAAAGGTTATTAATCATATAAATAAATAAAATATGTTTATTATGCATGAGTTAAATGACAAACATGGGATGTTAGGAGATAAGGTATGGGATTTCTCATTTAAAATTTCTTTTATTGCGACAAATGCCTTTTTATCCATATGTTTTAATTTTTGTATAGCATGAACTACCCTATTGATTTATTTTATCATTCATTTACATAATTTCAAGTGTTCTAAAAATCCTTTAAAAATAAGATTCTTCAATTTTCTTTTGATTCAAATGTTACCAAAGTGATTTGATATTTTTATTAAAACCTTATTTTAGAATTATATTATGAAAATATTTTAATTACATGTACATGTTCATTATATTGATTCAAAAATATTATTTAATAATATGTGAAGTAAATTTTTATTAATTTTTTAATCTTTATAATGGTTTTAATAAGTAATATTTTAAATGTTTTTGAAATGTGTCATTTTTCACTATTTTTACCCAAATAATAAAGAATGATTTTCATCGTAAATATCATTAATTTATTTTTTACCATAGTTATTTTAGAATATAAATTTAATTAACATTATTTTATGAAACTTTTCATTTTAATTAATTTCAATAAGAATGGGATAACTCATTTTTTTAATGTGAAAATGTTATATTCTTTGCTTATGGGATTAGATGTGTTTTTAATGGATATATGATGAAAAATAAATGGAAGAAAAATGTTTTGTTCATGATATGTTACTTCAGTAATATAGTTAATGATGGTTGTGCCCAATATAGTTCATGACCCTGAAAGAGCTTTATATTTCCCTCTAATTCATTGAGTTTTGGATTGTATTCTAAATGAAAAAAATGAAGAAGATAACTAGGTAATAAAATAATATAGAAATAAATGATATTTAGTTATACAAAAATTGGTTAAAATGAGTGAAATTAGTATATTAATAAGATATTCTATGATAAATTTACTTTTCTTGGAAAAATAATTTCGTTATAGAAATATTCTTATTTCAAAAGGTTATGAGCATTTTAGATATTTTGAAGGTGAGGAATTTAATTTTCAAAGAACTTTTTTCATGATTCTTTCATAGATTTCATATGGTGGGTAATGCGAAATAAATTTTTTTTTATTTTTTTTTTATTTTCTCATCTGGTAATGTTTTAATTAAATTTTCAATGTTTTATAATGAAAATGTAATCATAATCCTATGTTTTCATGTTTTTTAGTAGACTAACATTATTCAATTATTTTTATAATCCTTACATAGTTATTTTCCTCATCTATTGTTTTCAAGTGTTTCTTATATGATGTAAGTTAGTGTAGAAAATAAAAAAATTTAAATTTATTCACAATGGGGAAGACTCAAAAATGATTAAGATGTTTTTTCAAAAATAAATATTTTAATATTAAGAATCATACTTTTTTTATAAATATAGTGAAACTATGTTTTAGTGTTATCAAATTAAGGTAATGTATTCCCCAATTATAAAAAATACTAAACCATAATTATCCTTAAAATTTGATAATGTGAATCTATTTCTATAAATCATATAATTAGGGATTTTTAATCCCATGAATCAATATAGATTCCTGAACATGTCATTTCATGTATCTTGATGAAATTATTTTTTGAAAAATAAGCCCATAAAATTCTTTCATTCTATACCCTTTATCTCTTCTGATTCTATAGTTTTTTGGATTAATGACCCAAATTGATCAACATCTCGATATAGAAAATAAAATTCCATGATAACATCCTTTGTTTTACTACTTCACTATGTGAGAAATAACTTATCAAAGGAATTGATCCATTTTTCATCTACTAATGGATTAGTTTTGTAATGGAATAATAGTGGTTTTATTTAGTTAAAGTTGTCCGACATTATAGTACCATATTTGGGATCAGCAAGTTTCTCTATATATGTGATATTATTAGTCATGACATAAACCATAAATACCATTATAGTTCTAGTACACTATTCTTCAGCACCTACATCATTTATTTTTTGACTATTTCATTGAGGAAATCCTAATGTATGTTATGGGGTTTGTTATAATTTACTTTTACTTTTTTATGCATCATTTATAGAAAAATCATATACTAAATTATCTTCTAAATTTAGTTCTCATACAAATATATGTTGTCCGCTTTAAGCCAAGACAACATGTTCCTCAAGGCTTAAAGCGGATGATATCATTATCATGGGATGGACTAGGTCATTACAAATGGTATGAGAGATAGTGTACATTTGATGTGATAGCGAGGAAATTGGGCCCTTCTTGGGGTGTGGATTGTGGAAAACCCACCTTGAAGTATGAGGAACATGAAGCACCCCTTTATAATGTGGTGTAAATAACTCTCCCATCATGATGCCTTTTCATAAGGGATGCCTGAGGGCCAAAGCCCAAGGAAAGAAAGACAGTGCAGGATAGGCCCAAAGTGGACAATATCATGATCATGGGATGGATTAGTCTGTCGTATCTGGTGAAAGGAAAACATAAAAAAGGGTGAGATAATATGTTCTGTAAGGTATATAATAGAACAAAAAGTCTCATATAATAAATAAGACATGAATAATATGGAAGATATAAAAATAATCAAATAACATATATAAAAAATATAATGAAAGGTGAATAAATATGTGCATGGCATAGAAACATTAATCATCACACTGATATAAAATATGATGTTTTATAATAATAGAATACATAATATAGGACATCATAATTGTACCATTAATGTCAATTGATAAGACATGATACTAAAATAGGTAAGGCAACTACCAAATACCCAAGATTATTTATCTCATTAGACTTATCAATGAATTGAGGAGATATATAATAGAGGGATCTACCCATTCACATATTATTTTCTGTACATATTCTATTATAATGAAATGAATAACAATACAATACATAATAAACATAGAAATTCATAGTAAAAAACAAGCAAACAAAATTCACGTATGTTCCCAACAAAATAAATTAAATAACATGATCACATAACATCCATAGAAATTAGGTTGATCATATAATCTGATTATATCCATGAATAAGCATAAAAATAATTTAAATATTATAACATAGATGAATAACACAATTAAAAATACATTATAAAACCAAGATGTGATATCATATTCATTAAACGAATTTTATAACAAAAATTTGTTAGAAAAGAGGGAATAATATTTTCATTGATAAACTATCAAATCATATAGTGAAATATTGGTAACAAATAACAACTATTAATAGTTGGAAATATTTTCATGTAGAAAACAGTAAGAAATATTTTTTTTACATTTATATAAACTAAAAAAATTAATTTTATGATACATGATAAAAATATTCCATTTAAAAAAATGACTTAAAATTTAAAATTAAATTTTTATGACCTTATGAAATCATTATGTATCTTAATAACATACATTTTGTAAAATAAAAAATAGAGATATAGAAGAGTATGTTTTCTGACCAATATAATGGGATTATGTTCGGGATTTCATATAATATATCATTCTCTAATTTTTACTACCAATACTCTATAGGAATTTTGGGATTATGGTAACTCATATATACTAGTGGTTTTCTAAAACCATTAAAATAAATAAAATTCAACACTCTATACAGAAAAATGTTATACTATTAGAATAGAGTATTATATACTAATGATTTATAAAATACTTTTTTATAGTGATTAAAGATAAACTACATACCCTCTCCTCCCCCTCTCCAAAAATGAACCCTAATTTTCCCTAACCATAGTGACAACCACCGCTATCTTTTCCCATGGATATCCCCAAATATTCATTTATTTTCTAATTTATTTCTTCTTTAACAAAAAATTTACTAGTTCCATATCCATCATCTCCTCTATAGAGCATCTTTTTCAATATTATTTATGTTTCAAAAGGTAAAGAATATTCTATTAGGCCAGGATTTTTATATATTCAATGAATGATGTTTAAATGCTGTTATATATCAATTATAGTATTTTATAAGACATATGACTATTATATATATATATTATTAATTTACTTATTTTTTACTTTTACAGAAATATAATATAATTTTATTTTTTTGTAATATATATTAACCGAATACATAATTAATTATTATATAATTTTTTTATGATCATATGTTACATGTTATGATATATATTATTTAAATATTTTAAAATCATAATTGAATGAATTTTTTTGGCATATTTAATTTCAATCTAATATTTTATATTATATATTACCCATGCCATTACTTATACTTGTATGTCATAATTACTCGTATACATTTATTGTAGACTATTTTATATCATATTTTTTTTGATACCTACACATATGGATTGTTGAATCTCATATTGAAATTTCTATTTGGATTTTCCTATTCAAAATGATGATCATACATGTGCTTCTAAATCATAACTTGACTCTATTATGGATGTATCCCTAATAAAAACATATGTATTAAAGAAAATACTTTTTATATCAACGGATACATTGATTTTATTATTGAGTAAATGTTCGGTATTGTAAATAAATGTGTATTTATTTGGATATATGTCATTTTCTAATCAATAATATCGTTTTAAATCAAATTGATTCTTAAATACTTTTTTTTAATTGGATTATGTAATAGTTATTTCATATTCCATTTCTTATACTATGGTTGGTTCATTAATAGTATGTATCAGTTATTTTATATGTTATATCTCATATTATTATTTTAGATATATAATAGTATTCTTTTATGAGTTTCAAATTAAAATTTGTATTTTAATTATCATGTTGGAAATTCTTCATGGGCATGTTATAAAAATTTATGTATTAGTTTAATTTTTAATGTTTTATTGATAATATATATATCAATGATAATATTTTTCATGTTAGTTTGGAAATTTTGATTTTATTGAATAAGTTAAGAGAAATGGGTAGGATATATATGTGGGGATAAATGATTCGTCTTTTAAACGCACTAGTATTCAATATAAATATGTCATTTTTTTCCATATAAATTAGTAAAATAATTATTTAATTAGTCTATAAGATTTTTTATGTTAGTTTTTAAGGGGTTATAAAATTATTAGTTATATTTTTTATTTAAATTATTGAATGAGAAATATTTTTTTATTAATATTTTTAATTTAATATGGTGTAAAAATCTTTAATATTTACTTATTTAATGAATGAATGTATATTAAATAGTCACTTGTTAACTCAACTATATATAATTGTATGTACTAGTTTTATCTTATTCCATAAATTAAAAAATATATTTTCTACAATGAAAATTTTAAATATGGTTTAATATTTCTATTAATATTAATTGTTTACCATGAAATAGAATGAATAAAAGAGGAATGTATCATTTAATTGGATTTTTAATGAGTGTCATATTAATTTTGATTTTTTTAGATTCATCATTTAACAATACATAGGTTTGTTGTCTTATAAACCTACCATGTTTTAATTGTGGTTGAGAACCATGGTTATAAGATGATGATGTTAGTTAATATATAAAAAACTGGATTTCAAAAAAAATTATATTTGGTATCACAATGGTAAGATGATAAAGTATTATATTTTTCATGAACAAAAAAAAATTTGTTAAATGTAATTTTATATTTGATCTTTTACCATTTGTGAATAATAATTATAAATATTGTATGAAATTTTAGTAAGATAATGATATAAATATATATGAGGATGGTATGAAATTTTTTTAGGGAGTGAAATAATAAATGGATAATTTTAAGAGTATAGTATATAAGGAATTTACTAAAATGAAAAAATGGATTTTAATAATTCAATTATATCATGGAAAAATGATTTATGGAATTTATAATATTTCCATTGAGTATATTAATATTTTTTTAATGACAGACTTACTGATAATGTGTATATACTATCAAATAATTATAATTCGTTGATGTTAATTAACCAGTTTAGATTTTTAAGTACAAGAAATACGATTTCAAAAAATAATGAAAAAATTTCTAACATAAAATAGTAGGTCTAATAGGATATAAAAAATGTGGTATGTCTCGATGGAATCCAAATGCATATGGAACACCATCAAATGTTTCATAGAATGATATATGACATAATACATTGGTTCCAAGGATCCAAGATATATTCGTGTCAGCTGAAATATAAAAAATTATGTGACTGGATTATGTTAAGAGAATTTATTAGAATGATGAGTTGCTTTATCCTGGAGATAGATTAGCATTCACGATATTTGATTCGTAACATCCAGATTTTGTAGTTGAGGTGTGTAATGATAGGATGGGTCCTTCATGTGATTCTTTTCATCAGTTTGGCTAGATGATTATGTCACACAACTTGTGGCCAATTTTTATCTGATTATTATCATCATTTATGGATGTGTATGAAAAAGGAATTCAGTTTCTTTTGAATACTCATATGTATACCTTCTGATAATTATAATGAATTAGATGTATTCTTGAAACTTTTAATAAAAGAATTGATCCATCTTTGGGATATAGGTGTGAGAACATTCAGGGATACTTCAAAAAATATATTTGAGGTGTGTGATATTCTACTATATACTATAAATGATTTCCCTACATATGATATGATTTAAAGATGGGGAACAATAGAAAAAATATCATATCATATCTGTATAAAGAATACATGACCTAAAATACATAAATAAAATCATAGTTTCTATTTGATGGAGAATCGATAATTAATTCAAATGGATAATCAATACAGGGTGAATCATTACCATATTTATAATACTATTTAAAATAAATATCAACATCACTGTATGTTAGGAAATAATGTGAATAATGAATTAAATGATATATTATTTTCATTATGGATAGGTTAGATAAGATCTAAAAAAGTAAATAATATTATCAAAAAATCTACTTACAATTGGGAAAAGTGTTGTATATTTTCTTAGTTGGAATATTGGTCAACCAATGTTTATGCCATTGTTTGTACATAATTAAAATTTAGAAAAATATATGTTAAATAATAATTTAAATTCTTTTAAATATCAAGGGGATATCCAATGATATCTTACAATCTCAGTGTGTCTTGTTAGATTTGGGTATTAGACCAAAACTTCTTCTTTGGTGTTTTGGTGAAAATAAATGGAATTTTCCATTTGATTCTTATGAGATGAAACAATCAATGTATGATAAATTCCTATAAGTATCATTTAATATAAATGATCTTGATTGTTATTCATGAAACATATCTAAATGAGTAAAAAAAAGATAGTTAATCCTAAAACCCCTAAAAACTAATTATTATCTCATCCTTATTCATGAATTTATTACAAGAGAAATAAATAATTTATTATCCAATAATATAAGGTTTATGGTGATGGTATTGTCAATTTTTTTTGATGCATTTTTTATAAAATGTTATCTATGTCTTTCGTGATAATAATAGAAGAAGATGAAATATTAATTTTGTATGAGTTAGATAATTTTTTCCTCCTCTGTTTTCACATGGATACTACATCTAATAGTGCATCATCAGATTGAAATGCTTCTTAGGGGGAAAATTTTAATTTTTGGATTAATCATATTGGAATAAATATATTCATAAGTAAGTATGATGTTCGAAATAGTAATCATCTTAATGGTTCCATTATGAGAGCTTATTTTTCTCAATTGATTTTTCATTAGTAAATTTGTATGATTTGAGAAAAGTATGTAATCGGAAAATATAAAATGAACATGAGTAGTAATGGTAAATTGATCCCTCAGTTCCATCTCTTACCCATATAAGGTAATTCCTTTGTTAAATTCTTTTACAAATTTTTGACTTAAAGATCAAGATATGGATCATCATACAATCTTTTTTAATTTTTATATTTTTGATGATTATATCATGTTAGAAATTTTAATGTGTATATTTTATCTCAAACTAATTAATTTCATGCATATAATAAACTTATATTATTTTTTATATAGGGAATATAAAAACTTTTACATAATGGTTTTCAGTCTTGGAATTTTTTTAAAAGATAGACATTATATTCCCAAGAATCTCATGCCTCGTTGAAATAAAATCTATGGCTATTTCATTAATCAAAATAAAATATATATATATTCATTTAATTTTAGTATTCATATTTTTTTTTCATGCACTAATTTTACTAGTTTTTTCTATCTATCATATATTAATAGTGTTGTCTTTTGACACCAATTCATTTGTTTGTTAATAGAAATCATTAATAATCAATGAATAAAAATATTTTACAAATGATCAAGTGGTCACCATGAGAACACAACATGATGTAGATATATTAACTGTAACAATGGAGTATTATTCCATTGCATCAGATTGTATTTATCGATATGAAAATGTGTCTTTTTATGTATTTTTGTGACAAAATATTGTTATTTGATTACTATTCACATGGTCAATTCCTTATGATGAAATGAAAATGGTTTGATTAAATTATGTGACATGGTAAATTTAATTATTACTATATATTTAGAGTAATTTCCAGAATCAATTCTTTGATATCAACGAACCATACGTTTCAGAATCAATGAAAAAATATAAATGATTTTTTTGAATGTCTATCTCAGACACAATTATGGTTTCATTATTGATGTAAGATAAAGAACTGTAATTTATGGTAGTGTTCAAGAAATTGATAGAATTAATTTTACCATTGGTGTTGACTAAAATATTTCATTTGATTGCTCAATTTTTCCAATTTTAAGTATTTATATTGAACATGAAGTGGTGGTAGGTAATGTATAGAGGAACCCACATATATTTGAAGTTAACTTAGTTGATCTTGACAACAATTAATATGATTTCACAATTTTATTTATATTATTTTGGTTTCAATTTTTAATGATTTGTTTTTTTGTTTTTTCATTACATTTAATGTGATTTCTTTCAATTCAAACAAGTGGGATTTAAAAAAAAATTTATATAAGGGAAAATTTATGTTAATTAAGAGTGACTAAAAAGTTACGTAAAGGTAAAATAAATTTATTTAAGGATAAATACATGTTAAGTAGGTGTAAATCATTGTTAATTAAGTTTAAAACTATGATATGTTAGGGTAATCAAAAGTAAATTACCAGTAAAAAATGTTATGTTAGCATAAAACAAATTTATGTAAGGATAAAAAACATTTATGTGTAACCCAATCTGATTTAATGTTAAATTGATGTTATATAAGGATACTCTAATTTTATGTAAGGTTAATCTATCACGACCCTTATTGAGAGCCATTAAAATAGTGGATCAAGATGGTTGGCGACAAGGCCGCATGAGCTCCTCCCCATATGCTAGATGATTCCAACTACCTGTGAGGGTTTATAAGTGGTACAGCAGGGAGATTATACCCTCTAGATATGTACTAAATATAGTGGATAAAAAATTTAATACAAGGTGGGGGGAGTAAATAATAACAAAATAATAATAATTATAGGTAACCTGATATGTGCCGATAAGATCATATAGACATGAACCTGAGGAGTTACAAATACAAGGTAGAAAACAGACAAGATAGAAATTTAAAAAGGATAGGATTCCAAATCATAAATAAAATAACTAGAGGACCATATCTTATAGGAATCTTGAGTACAAGCTCTCACCCTACTCAATGACAAGTCCTAGACCCTATTGAAGCAAAGGGGAACAATCTAGGGTTATAACCTGCAATAAAGATATCTTTATAGATCCTAATTGTTCGCCTCAATTGGGTGTGAGTAAAACTCATAAGTCCACCACTAGAAGTGCCTAATTATTATCCATTCAATGTGTATAGGATTAAGCAGTGTGCATGTATACACAAAAACAAAGCTGTAATGTAAATACAACCAATTATGTTCTTAGGCTCCTCATGGGACACCTGGCTGACTATGCCTGCTTCGATATAATATAGAAAATATGAACATGTGCCATCATATATATATATATATATATATATTTGTATTTGTATGTATGTATAGATATATATATATATACATGTACATTTATATATATATATATATGTGTGTGTGTGTGTGTGTGTGTGTGTGTGATTTCAGGTGAGGACCTAAGGCATATACCTTTAGTGTCCATATATTTGATATTAATCATATGTAGAATTAATATTTAAATAAAGGGAATCAGTCCATGAATCTAAAACTAGGGGTGTGGACTGTCATGTCCAACAATTTTAACTAAAATATAAGGAACACCAACTCTAATAAATGGGAATTCCATGTCCATGATTTCTTAAATAATAAGGATTTTCATTCCATTAATTCTCATAAGTAATTATGATGATCTCCATGTCATATGAATCCATAAATATTAAAATTGAAGGTGATTTACAATAAATTCATAAGTTTTAAAATGAAATTCCATGTCCAATGAATTCATAAATAATAAGGAACAACATGTCCAATAATGAGTAAATCCATGACTGATAACATCTAACAATTATAAGTAACAACATGCCTGTAACCTCAATAATTAAATTATTAAGGGAATTATTCCCAACATCACACAACAATTAATAAATCCATAAATTTAGTATACATTATGTTATCATATTTGTAGATCTTCATATAAATCCTAGTATCACTCAAGGAATAACATGTAAGAAGACATGCTATATGAAACAACTAATCATAGTCCATGGAAAATTTTCATGGCAATTTCAAATACAATAATTCCTTTGATTATTTCATTCATGAGTTCCCAACTCATACCTCAATGTATTCAATTTCACATAGCCATTATTTAAATACATGGGGAATATTCCCATGACAATGGTAAGAATTATCAAACGGTCATGTATGATATTCATTACCTTTCACCACTCAACAGTGACATTAAGTTAATCAATTTATTAGAGATAAGCCAACAAATGTTAGGAGTGTTTTTGGTTATATAATAAGCATAGTAACTTATTACATTTAATATGAAACATCATAAAGGATGGTATAAATTTGGGTAGAGAACCTCGAACAATTTCTAGAGATTTAAAGAACATCAAGGCCATAGCCTAGGCATTAAATTTAGAGAAGTTCATAATTAAAGAGAAATTTGCGGAAGGTCTAATGTGTGGCACAACAGTATAATTTTATAAATGAAGGGGATATTAGATAAAATAAATAGAACATCTACCATATACTATGGTTGATTCATTCGTTCATTATTATCATTTGATTCGGGCTTGAAGAAAAGAATTTAGATAAATTGATGAATTCTGTAAAAATGTGGCATATGTGATCTTATGAATATAATGCCTAAAATGATGAGAATATTTGGGAACATGAGAAAGATTGTGAACTAATTGAGGGTGATCCAATATGACTGACAGAGTCTGATAACATGTTTTTAAGGAGGTCACACAAGTCTTAGATCTAGCAGAGAAGGAATGATCATATGTAATCTTCTTCTACTATGCATCGAGAAAAGGGGAAAGAAACAAGGTTTAATAGTTTTTTTGGTAAAAAGGGTTAAAATCACCATGTCCATAGTATCTACAGTGTAAAAGTGGGTTTAAAAAAATTCCTTATTTACACCATAATTTTCCAACTTACAGAGTAAATCCATATGCCCAACTTATGAGGTTATCCTGAGTGAAATTTAAGACATAAATTTTCTTTTTACATTGTAAAATTAAATTTTTATCGCATAAATTTCATCTTCATGATAAAATAAAATGCATATCCATTCAACATTCTAAAAAACTACTCCTAAAAAAGACTTTATCTTAAAACATCCCCACCTTAGAACTTCTCATCCTCGAGAAGCCATGAGGGAAAACAAAAATATCACCCGACTCACTTTCGATTGATATTTCAGTTCAAATGACGATGTTTTGTTTCTAAACTCCAAATATGTCTCGAAGTATCACTTTTAAATAAAATTACCCTAGCCACTAAAAATGGTGAAAGAAATCCAAACTACTGATGAAATGCTAACACAGAGCTTACCTGAGCATATCCAACCCACGACATGATCACATTGTTATCCCTTTTATCAATTGGCCTATGTATCTACCATAATTATGTTTTATGTTTTAATGGCCAACTATGAACCGTATCACATCCTACATTTTAATTTCATGATAAAAAATTTCCATAATATCAGAGATACACTCTAAGGATATTTCTATATTTATATCAAATGATTGAATTCCAATTGACCCAACTTAGCCAGGTCGTGCTGGAATTTCCTTGAAAATCTCTCACCATCCTTTAAACTTCACCAATCTCATCTCAATATCAGGCCTAATGTGTTTCATTACCAACCACATCTAAAATTTTAGGTAATTCATGTTAAATAGCCACCAACTGACTACTCTTGAAAACTGTTGACATTAATAACCGACATGTCACCAAAACATGATTCCGAAGATTTTATCACATGTCATAATGATATCATTCTCGACAACCTCACTGAAGCCTCTTCCTAACATCTAATTACATCTACGAGGCAAAACATCCCCTATCCAAAGTTATATCCATTCTATTGCACAAACATCAACACATACCCAATCCCAAAACATTTGTATTGTTAGAAGCCATCTCGAGCATGTCACCCATAGTCATACCTAAACCTCGAAGAACAAGCCTTACATTGTTCAATTTATCCAACATCAAATGAGATCCAAAATGACTATCAAAATTCCCGTAAAATGTACCATGGCCCTTCTCCTAAGAGGGTAAGTCAGCAATTATAGACATTTAGCTCCCTATCATATAGCTTTTGTTGTTTTAAATGTAAATATAATGCAAATATAGTCATTTAACTGATTAATTATAGAATTAGAGATTTATTTTTTAATAATGGGAAAATTATTATTTTTCTGTTAAAATGTTAAATTTTATGTCTAAATACCATTTGTTTGAGACTTTAATATTTTATTCTATTCTCTAACTATGATTCAAAATATTAATTATTTGTTTGTCATTTCATTCTTTTGTTTATTGAATTTTATTATTTTATTGCATAGTTTAGGTAAGAAATTAAATAATTAATGTTTGAATTCTTAGTTTAATTTTTCATGTATTGTTGAAATTTTAATTTTATGTATTAAATTATTTTAGTTTTATTTTTTATTCTTGTATTTATTTATTTCTTTTAAATAATTTATTTATTTTTATTTTTATTGGAAATGAAATGCATTCACTATAGTACCCATAAAAGAAAAAATATCATGTGGGCGAAAAGATATCCCTGTAATATATTTAGGCATGATGTTATATAATTTTCTACTATGTAATATAATTTTATGCCAGTGGTGGATGAGTTAGTAAGCTAATTGGACGTCCGGGTACATAAAAAAACTCTTTAAGATAAATGCTGACTCACACAATTATAAAAAATGGTCGGAGAAGGGGAACTACACTGTTAGAATGAAAAATAAAAACACACATATAGAAAGTCAGGAAGACTCAAACCAGAGACCTACGTACACCCCACATAACTGTTTTCCACTAGGCTAGGTCATGGGGGCTTTTCAATGGAACCAATGCTCAAGGTAAGGGTGTAATTCTGGCCCAGCAGACCTAGAGGCCCGACCCAAAAAAGACCTCGTCGGGATGATTCAGGCTCAGGTCGGGCCTGTGCCAATCCAATAAGGCTTGCGGGCATGACCAGACCGACCTGACGAAACCCGTCTCACAGACCCGTGCCAAGCTCGCCTGCTGTAAAAAAAATTAACGGGAAACTATTGGTAGAGAGATTCTATCTCCCTACTACATGATTCTAATGTTGTGCCTGGACAATATATATATATATATATATATATATATAGGATATATGTATATATATCATTATATATTAATAAAAAAATAATATATATATATAATAATGTATATATATATACATATAATTATTATATTATATAATTATAATTTGTGTTTATATATATATATACCACGATATATAATTATATATATACAATGTATATATATAAACAAATATATTAATAATATATATCAACTATTTGTGGCTTTTAAAAATCCATTAATAACATATATATATATATTTGATTTAATATAATATATATATAAACAAATCTATAAATATATATATCTATTTATATAAATGGTTTAATATTATATATATATATATATAACAACTTGTTGTATATTAATAACAAATAACACTTACCTAATGATGTGTTTGTATGTCCCCCAACTTCATTAACTTTTTTAACTGTGTTGCAAATTTCATATATTATATATACTATACTTATATAAATCATTATATAAAAAAAATTAACCCATCCACTATGGCGCACCCCCAACCCCTAATTGTTATTTTTTCAATTTTATAATATTATATATATTCTAATATATATATATATATATATATATTCATTTATATATATATATATATCAATCATTTAACACGATATATATATATAATATAACTTATTATATATTAATAAAAAATATAACAACTCACTCATTGATGATTGCGCACACCCCCTAACCTCATTATTTTTTTAAATATGATGAAACTTGCATATTATATATATCTATATATATAAGAAAATATATTAATAATATAGATATATCAATGATATGATATAATATATATATAGACACACAAATCCATTAATAATATAAATATATAAATCTATTAATAATATATTTATATTAAGTGTGACTTTTAAGAATCCATTAATAATATATATATAAATGATTAAATAATATATATATATATAAATAAATAAATAATTCTATTAATAATATATATATCAATAATTTAATATTATACCACCAAATCTATTTTTTTTTTATTTTCTAAAAGTCGCTTTTTGGTTAGTGGTAACCACACAATTCAGAAATCAAAAACACCAAAAATCGAAACATCAAGAACAAAAACAACAACATACATAAACCCAGTGCACAGATTCAAAAAACCAGGAGGCACCAGAGTCAGCTTCCATCAACCCATCATAGCCATCTTCACCTCACCAGGGTCATTCACAACCAAAGACGTCGGGCCATTGAGAATAAAAAAAAATGATCATCAAAATTCAAATTTCAAATAGCAACCATCATACTGCCAAAAAGCCTATGGCTGCCCAACCAAACCGCGACATCCAAACATGAAAAATACAAAGATCATGCATCGAACCCAACACCATCACATCTTCTTGGGACATGAAAAACTCAAGTGTCATCTCCTCGAGTCGCTCCCACTGACAATCAACCACATCCTTGACAGCTCTACTGTCAGCGAGCACCCACCGACGAATATACCTCTACAGCATCAGAACACTACCACATTTCTCATACCATCTCATCATCATCAAAACATCTTGCATAGAGACGAAAAAACAGATCCTTCGACGATGGCCACTACCTCTGCACGCATCGTAGTCATCGGTACCATCACAAATAAAATGTCGGCGTCGTCGCCGTCGAGAACCACAACTGAACACAATACCATAGTAATCTCGATAAAGAAAACACAGAAAAATCCATCCGAATGACACCAAAAAATGTAGAAAATCACAACTGAAAGCAGGAAGACAACGTCAAACTAGACATCACTACAACTGAAGAATAAGAACACCAAACCGGAAAGAAAAAAACCAACTCTGGTGATGGAAATGCACTGAAACCGCTTCCTGTCCCCCTCCAACACCATCCTAAGACATCATAAAACCCACATTGTGCCCGACCAAGATGGTTTCGTGCGCTATCGGTTAAACAGAAAGGGAAGAGGATGAGAAGAACCTCGAACGCCCCCACCGGTGCCGACCTAATCCACCTAAAGAACCAACACAAAGAACCAAATTGGAGGTATGATGTGGGGGGAAAGGCAGTAAGAGGGGGGTAAGAGGTGAATGAAGACCCACTGGTGAATAGCATCAGGAATGGAGGGGAGGAGGATAGGCGAAATAGAAGAAAGAGCAAGGTGGACTGAGGCGAGAAGCGCCTTCACTACTAAAAAGAATCACAAAATCCGGAGGAGGCTGAGAACGTCGAGATGACTAGGGGGAGGTGAAATGGATAGGGGAGGGAAGATTGGAGGGGGAGACGATGTTGAGGTGGCACAGAGGCCTCCCCCTCTGAATTTCTGTAGGACAATACCCTAGCTCGGAATGATGGGAGAGCGAGGACGCATAGAGGCTTCAATGTGAGTTCATTTAATATTATATATACACATTAACTTATTATATATTAACAAAAAAATAACACACTCACAACAAGATATTTGTGCACATCCCCAACCTCCTTAAATTTTTTTATGTATTTTGTGACATGCCTATATTATATATAAATCTTTGTAGAAAAAAATAACATTCCCATTGCGGCGCACCCCCCAACCCCAAATTATTTTTATACAATTTTCTAATTTTAAATATATATCAGTCATTTAACATTATATATATAATAACTTATTATATATTAAAAAAAATACTACTCACCCAATTAGTTTCGCACACCTCCAGACCTGATTAATTTATTTTAAATATGATAAAAGATGAATATATTATATAAACTATATATAAATATATAAATCTATTTAGAAGAAAAAACAACTCATCTACCACTACATACCCCCACCTTTTATTTTTTATGTACACATAATATATTTATTATCATATATATAAATCTATTTATAAAAAAATAACATTTCATCCCAAACTAAAATGTCAATAAAATAGAAAATAAACGTTTTTACAAAAATAATGTTTAATGTTTAATAAAAATTCACGTAAACACATGTGTTTAAAAAAACTAAAAATCATTTAAAAATGTTTTATATTAAACAATCGTTTAAAAATAATTTTCATAAATAAGTTAAAGAAAATAAATTTAAAAATAATTAAATATTTGATAAAAAATGTTTAAATAACAATGATTTAAACTCACTCAATGCTGCGCACACCCCAATCCCACATTATTTTTTTCATCAATTTTCACATAATATATATAAATTCAAACTAATATATAAATCTATGTACAAAAAATAACATATCCAGCCACTGTAAATTGTTAATAAAAAAATTTTATACATAAAACATGTTAAACGTTTAAAAAAAATGTAAAAATGTGCGTTAAAAACATTTTAAATTAAATGTCTAAAAAAATATAGAAAACGTTTTAAACAAATGTTAAAAAATATATTTCAAAATGGTTTAAATTAAAAAAAATTAAATAGACTTCTAAAAAAATGTTATAAAAAAAACATTTAAAATAATTGGATTAAAACAAATAATAAAAAAACATTTTATATTAAAATCTGAAAAATTGTTGAATTAATAAAATTACATATAAAAAGCATGTGTTTAAAAACATTTAAAAAACATATTAAAATATTCATTTAAAATTAAAATTTAAAACAATTTTTAAACATGTATTAAAACAGGGTTTAAATAAAAACATAAAAAAACAATAAAAAAATTTATAAATATTTTTAAAAAATAAATGTATATAAATGTTTTAAA
This sequence comes from Viscum album, assembly GCA_963277665.1. NCBI lineage: Eukaryota > Viridiplantae > Streptophyta > Magnoliopsida > Santalales > Viscaceae > Viscum > Viscum album. The sequence continues at coordinate 305,204,127 of OY728144.1, forward strand.
TAAATGTTAAAAAGCTTTTAAAAAAATTCTTTAAACTCACTCATTGCTGCTCACCCCCAACCACTCATTAATTATTTTTACAATTTCAACATTATATATATAGATTCACATATATAAAACTATTTAGATAATAAATAACATATCCAACCACTCTAAAATTTTAATAAAAAATAAAATAAATGTTTTTACAAAAAACATGTTAAACCATTAAAAAAATACATCTATAAAAATGTGTTTAAGAATAAATGTAAACAAAGTTTTAAAAAAATGACAAATAAATAATTAAATAAATAAATTTAAAAAAATTAAAATAAACATTTATTTTGAAAATTCTATAATCTCATAATGAGTAGTCTCAAAAAATCCCGACTCGATCTGAAAAAGCCCTACCTGACCTGATTGAACATGAATAGTCGTTAGCAGCATGATTTTTTGTAGATTCCGGATGAAATTACACCCTTAGATGAAGGTTCTCATATACCCATAGATAGAAGCCAAATAGTTTCCATATGTGAGCTCTGATTAACCGCACTACTGCTGAAGATGTGCTATGTCATCCGAAACCAACAAGTGAGGATAAAATAGAACTATCCCCACCCAGTGAAAGAATCAAAGCTTTCTGAATTAATGAAATACAGTTAGGAGATCTATAGTTTGATCTCCTCTATATTGAATTCGATTTGGTGAAGCCCAGAATTCCAGAAATCAATGGGAAATCATAGTTTGTGCTTTTGAAGGTCATTTATGCTCATTTTTAGATCTGATTTAGAATATGTATGATCAATATTAGGTTTAAGAAGATTGAACCAGATGAAATAATGTGAAATTTTGATCTATGGATCTCCACTCGATCAAAGAAAATTCCCTATGACCATAGACAAACTTCATGGAGATCAATCCAGCATGACACAGATATCCCTTCACGATGGATGATGTAGAAGATACCCAATGATTCTACCACTAATATGTTGAACTTCATCAAGAATTTGATGAATCTAATATATTCAAAGCCATCAGGTCTGTTAAATTTTGAGGAAGGTGGTCACCAATATTTAGATGCATCGTGAAGAATGCGTACCAGTACCGAGAATATTTTGGGTTCGACGAATCCATATCTAGGATAGTAGATCATGATAGGATATAGGTGTGTGTCATTCATTGATGTTGGTACTGTCAGCTAAATATTTGAAGAAGGGATCACTGAATTAGGGATCAAATCCATGCACTCTAGTGTTTTTCTTTTTCTGGTCTGGGTTTATTGAAGACATCGATTTCCTTCTGTAATTGTAAACTGACTAAGTCCAATGAAGATGATGAACTTTGAATTTTGTGGAAGCTGAATCCTCCGAGGTTGAAGAAGATGTTGTGTTGTGTTGCTGCTAGATTTTTGTTTATAGTTTCGAAAGATGAACATGGTAAAGATTAAGTTCCCAAATTCATCAAATGTTGTCTTTAGTGTTTTCACACATGATCCATCGCCTCATAAAATAAATCCAAACTATCACTGAATGAGTCTTCGAGACGTTATCCAAAAAACATAATAAATTTGGGGGATGAATCTAGCCTAAACCATCTCTATAAAGAGGAGAATCAGTTATGAATTTTAACATATGAAAGTAGGTCATTTGTGAGGTTATCTGATGGTGAAGACAATAGTCTGTCAGTTTGAGCAGCAGAGGTGTTTTGAAATCTAGTGTTACAAAGGGAGGATAACAAATTGAGACATGTTGTCATTTTTTGGAAACATGAGTCATTAAATTGTGATGACTACTGGAGAAATAATTAATTTTTCAAGTAGCACGAGGAGTTGTTGCAGATACCTATTCAAGTAATGGAAATGCGAGAAAAAGCATTTCGGAGGAGAGTATTCCAGTTGTGACAGACAAGTCAACATAACAACGAAATGAGGTGGAGTAAGTCAGAGATCACAATAAAAAATAGCCATGGTTGTCGACATCTTCACCAAAGGCCACAATCTAATGGAAGATTAGTTTTGGCCATAATATGACGACAGATCAACTTGTCGGCATCTTCACCAAATGCCTTTCAGGAGGTTTTCCAGACTATCTTAGTAACAAGATGGGTATTCACAATATTAGTGACCCATATTGAGAGAGAGTGTGTATGGTCTTGCTCTATTTCATCTTTTTTTGTGGGACTCTTAGTCCAAGATGGGAATTTCCAACTTGAGAGGGAGTGTTGAACCCCATTCTAATATAATGGGTATATTTGGGTCCCACATCTAAATATCCCACATTGTAATTTATTTTACCAATCTAAAAAATAATGTCTCATCTTCTCATTGAGGTAAATGGAATTTTCCTCCTAAACTTTTCTTCTACACTTTCTATGACTGAAGAGTTGTTTTTTTGTCTGCCAAACAAAATTTTCCCGAGCCTGTGTTACTATCATCTTTAATACTTATTTTTTAAATATTTTTTAACTATTCATTCATAAATTAAGATGTGTGTTTTTTATGGTAGTTTCTTTCTCTCTTTTGGTTTCATTTGAGGTTTAAAAAAATAAGGATCCCCTTAAAAAATTCCCTTCTTTTTAGGTTCGACACCACATGCACTACTATACAGTAGTAAGTAGGTGTTATAAATAATTAAATTTGGATGTATTCAATAACTTATTTGTCATGTTTTTGATGCCATTATTGTGGAAGGACTTCATGCGACCAATATTGAAATGATTAAAAAACATGTTCATGAAATCTATTTTTTCTTCATGTTTTTAGAGTATTTTGTGCAGACATTTTTAAAAATTTCTTGTTTTATTAGAAAAAGATCATCAAATGATATGATGTAGTTTTATATACTCAAAATAGTGAAACATTTGAGTGCCTTATAAAATAAAAACAAAATTAAAACGGAAAATTTAGGAGAGAGAGTTAATGTTGTTCACAAAGAGAATAGTTTTCAAAATAAACTAAATAATGAAGAAAATGAGAGGTCTAGAATGAGGGAATTTATCTCCCTCACATGTCAAATATATCGTATTCTATTAGATTATCACCTATATTCTTAAATTATGAGCTTAAACAATCATATATCTCATTTTAATATTGTACAACCATGACCTTTGATAGGGTTCAATGAAAATGAATTATGAATGAGGGTTTTTTCCTTTTTCTTTGAAATACTATAAACTATTTTTGAGACTAAATGAAAACATTATTGAAAACATGGATCATGTTTATAACACATTTGTGAAGGTATATTATCCCCAAAGTCTTGCGAGAGAGTTGTGAACCAATATTACTAGTTTTTATCAAGAGGATGGAGAAGCATTTCACGATTCTTGGGACAAATTAAGAAACCTACATAGGTAGTGTCCCAATCACCAGCTTTAATCCCATGCACTCATGGACACCTTTTATGAAGTATTTTCCTTTTCTAGTCAAGAATCTTGTATATCATTTTTCTGGAGAAAAAATCCAATGACAAAAATCAGGAAAATTTGTAGAAAGTTTACAAATTCCTTGCCTTAAATTATCAACATTAAACTTATATGAGGAATAAGGTTAATTGAATTAGAAACAACCCTGTTTCAATGGTATATGTTAATTCCCAACTAGCTAAAAATAAAGATCAACTTCAATATTTAATGTAGCAAATTTTCATTAATGTTTTAATAAAGAGGTATATCAAAACCATTACCCAACTAATAGAGAGAAGTGTGCTCAACATGGGATGTTTGAGCACACTGAGAATTTTTGTCCAAATATTGATATTCCATCCCAACAACAATAAAACGTAAATTTTACAAATTATGGTACCAAAGATATCCGTTTTCCAAAAATTAAAATCAAGGCTATAAGAACCATCCAAATTTATTCTGGAAAGGACAAGGTATGATAAGAAATTTTTTCCCCTAGTTACTCAAATTAATCTTGAAAAAATTAGAAACCCAATTGAGGGGTGAGTCATCCAATTCCCAAGTGAATTATGAGGGCATAAATGCTTGGATCAAATTATTGATCTAACTCAGAGGCTAAGATTGATTCTCAAAAAGCACAACATGAAACTAATAAAGCTATAATTAGTGATAAATTAAATAACATGGAATTACAAATTGGAAAATTGGTAAGAGACATGGAATCTATATATTTGGGTAAATTCCATCACAATCGATGTAAACCATAGGGAAAATTTCATGGCTGTTGTTACACGAACTAAAAGAAACACTTGAGAAGAAGCTGGAATAGATTTTGGAAGTGCCTAATGTGAAAATATGAATGGTTCTAGAATTCAAAATCTATAGAATTTGCAATATGGAAGTGAGATGAAAAGTCTAGAAAATGAGGAAAGTCACTTTGTAACACCTGAAAAAAAAATCTGATTTTTTTTTCTGAACCTAAAATATAAAGGGAAGGAGAATGTTATTTATGAAATAAGAAAAATGAATTCTATTCTTACGAACTATTCCACAACCATTCCTTTCTATGAAAAATTAAAACCCAAGAGTAACAACATGGGGGGAAGTCATAAGTTATTTGGTCTTTTAACCAAGTTCCAAGTGAATATTCAATTCATCTATGATTTAATTCAAATTCTATCACATTTTAAATCTCTTACGAAAATTAGTAAAAATAAGAAAAATTTGTAACTGTTCACTACATTCAATGTCACTGAATAGTGGAGTGTTGTTCTACATATGAAAATCCCTCCGAAGCTTAAGGATTATAATAGATTTGTCATTCCTCAGAGCTAAGGAAATAATTGTATATTAAAATGTCTATGTTATTTAGGTGGCAGTAATAATCTACATCAATTTTCACTATTTAAATAGTTTATATTAGGAGATCTTGATCCCACCATTGTCATAATATAGTTTTATAGCCACTCATTCACACATTTTATAGGAAGGGTACATAATGAGCTGGTTGGAGTTGGTACATTATTTATGTCTGTTGACTTTTTAGTGTTAGACATGGAGTGTGACTTGGTGGTTACCATCATCCTTGATGGAACATTATTGTATTTTTGGAGCTATTATAGATGATTCTAATGGCTAAATAATCTTTAAATTTGTAGAGAAACATGAAGATTTCAATGTGTTTAATAATGTTAATATACTGACTTTTACTAGAAAAAAATTCTAGGATAGAATCTTTTGAGGCTAAAAAACACTTGAAAATACAGAAGAACTTGAAAATGATCATTCACACACTACTACAAAATAGGTCTTTAATATCGCTAAAATGACCTTAATTAACGCTATAGAAACACCGACTACAAGAGATAGATTAAAAGCCTGAGTCTTTCATCAGCGCTGATAAAGGGGAATACTACAGTGTGCTGCTATAACACACTTCCCCATAAGTGTAGTGTTCTATAACAGCACACCACTATAGCAAAAAAAACCATGAAATCATCAAAATAAAATATGAATATATAATTTAAATGAAGAGAAAAAATTCTAGGCTCATTTTCTCGATTTTGGTGATGTGATGCATGTTTTAATTAAAATGACACTTATATATTGAAATAAAAAAATTTGAGTCATATAGGTCACACCATGAATTAAATTTATGTGTGACAGATTCTTACATGTCTTAAATTATTTATGGATCATTTTATTAAAATATAAAAATAATCCAAATGTGGTTACTCTCTTTTAAGTATGTCACTTGTATTGTTTTACTAAAATGTAATTTTAAACTGAAAACACAATCATTGACTCATACCGGTCATATTTTGTGTCATTTTTACATGATATAGATTTCTACACATCAAAAATGACTTATAAATTAATGTCCCAAATTATAAAGGCAATCTGAGCGCATTTTCTTGGTTTTTGGTGAGTGGAATTTTTTGAACTAAAATATTGATTTTTAACTACTAACAGAAAAAATGAGAAATACTATACACATCATTTATCATATTTATGTGAACGTGATTCCTACACATCAAAAATGACATAGGGTTCATTTTCCTAAAGTATCAAAACAATCGGAATGTGTTTGCTCATTTTTGAGTAGGTGAGTTATTCTTTTTACTAAAGTTGATGTTAATTTTAAATAAAAATAAACACTTTGATTTATATCAGTCACAAAATCCATCAGATTGAGGTGATGATAATTCATAAACTTCTCAAATGGATCATGGATTGTTGTCATAACATATCAAAATAATTAGAATGTGTTTACTCAGTTTTGAGTACGCCACTTGTCTTTTTCACTAAAATGTCAATCTAAATTAGAAACATGCACTTCGACTCATAATAATCACATCATGTATTGGATTGACATGGGGTTGATTCCTAAACGTCAAAAATGACTTATAAATCAGTGAACAAAATTATCAAGAAAATCTGATCATGTTTGCTCAATTTTTAGTGAGTAGGATTTTTGGAACTAAACTTTTGATTTTAAAATAATAATAGAAAGATTGAGTCATACCAGGCACACTATTTATCTGATTGAGGTGTGTCGGATTCCTACACATCAAAAATGACTTATGAATTGTTTCATAATGTTTCAATACAATAGGAATGTTTTTTTTCCAGTTTTTAGTAGGTCAGTTGTCCTTTTTATTAAAATTGATTTCATTTTTAAATAAAAAGATGCACATGGAGTCATACAGGTATCATCGTTCATCTGTTGAGGTACAATTGATTCCTACACAACTCAAATGACATATGGATAGTTTTCCTAATGTATCAAAACAATATGAATTATTTTTCTTGGGTTTGAGTTAGTCACTGGATTTTTTATTAAAATTTAATTTTAAACTGGAAACACGCTCTTTGACCTATAAAGTTCACATCATATCTCGGATTGATTTGAGAACAATTCTAACATGTCATAAAGGACTTGTGAATCAATGTACTAAATTATCAAGGCAATTTGAGTGAATTTTATTTATTTTCAGTGAGTGACATTTTTTGAAAAAAATTGTCAATTTTAAACTGATAATAGACACATTGAGTCATAACAGTAATATCGTTTGTCAAATTGTGATGTGACCGATTCCTACACTTCTAAAATGACCTATTAATCATTTCCCTAAAGTATCAAAATAATCAAAATATTTTTACTTAGTTTTGAGTATGTCGCTTGTATTTTTTACTAAAATTCATGTCAATTTTAAATAAAATGAACCACTTAGAGTAATATCGATCACACAATGTGTCAGATTGAGGAGTGACTGATTCCTACACATCCCAAAGTCTTAAAACAATCCTAACTATCAATGTTGCCTCGTTTCCATTGTCTATCTATATAGAACTACCAACACTGCATTTTGACTCGATGTTCTTAGTTGAAAAACCTTTCTCATTGTTGAAATTCATAAGATTAGAGGCACTCAAAAACAAGAAAGGTTTCTTGGATAATAATATTGAATCAATATTAAGTGTTTGGAATTCGACACAAAATACTTTGAAAATAGAAATTTCATTGGTTGAAATAATTATTTTATCTATTCTTTGGCTTATTGTTGATAGTTGAAAGAAAAATATGACTTCCAAAAACATATGTGAAGAAAACTACAAAAGTTTTAGATTAAAATGATAAAGAAATTAACATAAAAATTATAGATAAAATGTTGACAAAATTAATTAAATATGTACTATGAATTCATCTTTTTCTGATGGTTGTATGCATTCTTGACGCATTTCTTTGTTTTCATTATCTCAATAGCAGGCTCGAACATATAAATCCACTTTTATAAGAAAAAAATTATTATATGAGTAATATGGAAAATAATTAAATAAAACATAAATAAAATACAATACATTAATTCTACGGATAATGATTTTATTGTGAAAACATTGTCAACCACATGGATATACTGACGGTAAATCAGGAATGATGATATAAAAAAATGAAAATATATCTCACCAAAAAATTATTCAATGAGCATGGAGGATGAGGATAATTTCTTACACTATGGTTTGTGTTATACACTAAATTTATTCAAATGTGAAGGTTATGGAAAAAAATCATCCCCATCAACTCATCTCTCGAACATTTATCATTGCATTTTATTGTTTAACAGATATCCTCTATCTCTTGTGGACATGAACCAATGCTGCTTGAAATACTCTATAAATTAGTAATCCATGTGAGGAATGATGCTCAAATTAGTAAAAGTAATGTAAATGTAATGGTGGATAAGTCTCAAGGTAACAAAATGTAATAATAACTATTTTAGTGATGGAGTTGATGATAATGACAATTTTACTTTATTATGTTATTTAGAAGGGGAAACGTCTTCATTTGTGATAATTATACCATTTTCACTAGTTATTAACTCAACTCCTCCATTTCCACTAACTCCTTCCAGAGAAAAGCTCGACACAAAAAGAGAAATGAAAGAGTGAAGAGCGAGAAATAAATTGAGAGGGTGGAGACAAAAGAATCGGAATACGCATCTGTAGTGTTGTGAATCTTAGGGGTCTTTGGTGGTTACAGTGTAATTTTACCTAACGAGTGTGTTACAGGAATTATTTTATTTGATTTTATGTAGAGGCATAGTTAATGGTGAATTACTTTCATTTTTATCATCGAATTAATCAACATAAATCCGAATAAAACTTTAATAAGATAAATGGTTGATGATTTATTTATAATGTTTTTTTGATAGAACATGGTTTTCTAATAGGTTTTATTTTATTAAAAAAATTATAGGGTTTTATATGACATGGAAAATATGTTTATGGATCTGTGTACATCGTTCACACTTACCTCAATAGGAAATAAATCTGTATAACATTCATTCCTTCCACCATAAAAAATTATAAAATGGAGGTCACCCCTCATTTGAGATATATATAAATAAAGAGAATCTACCTACATTATAAATATATATGTTATATATATGAATTATATTAGTAACTTAATTTGAATATAATTATTTATATGTATATTATTTATCATATTTAAATTTATTTAAATATACAATATATTATTCGATATATATATATATATAACAATATTTTTTTCTACTGAAACAAAAAAAAACTATTAATAATAATTTTTAAATCATATTAATTATAATTAATTATAATCCTGGGTAATTGTGTTTAAAATATAATTATTTAAATTATGGAATGTTTAATTATTTAAAAAAATGTATATATAGTTACCTAATTTTATTATTTTGAATGTAACATGAGTTTACAATATTTTATTAGTTACTTAAGTATAAATTATTTAACTGTTAATTAAATGTATATATAAACCTAAAAGGTATATATAGACATAAAATGATGAATACCAAAAAATAATTTCTAATATATAGAATTTTATAATTTCTATTTTATTCATTGGTACAATGATGTAGCCACCTAATGATTCTAGGGAGTTAATCTAATATACATTGACCCATCACTAAGATTTTAGGGAGGTCTATAAAGAAGTTGGCATAAAGAAAAAAACACAACACAATTCTGAGAAAGATACGCAACCCTTATAATAGAATATCACAACATTGTAAAATAAATACAACAACATACTAATTTTTAAAATATATATCCGTTGAAAATAAATAAATATGGAATCACCCTTACTAAGATTTCTCTTAAAATAAAACTCCACTCTTCTGAGAAAATAAAATTTTAAGGTAAAAACCTTACACTAGAATATTAAAACAAAATTTAAACAATGAAATCACCTTATATAAATAAGATAAAATTAGCTTCAGTTGCTGCTGAGCACAATCATCAGACTGAGAATCGGTTTATAAATCAATTTTCCCATTCATTTAAGGTATATATATCAAAAACATCCACTGTTTACAAATAGGTATAAATATTTATTTAATAGGTTTATCTGTAGACTAGAGGTAATTAACTAAGATTTCAAAACATCGTCAAAATTAATCTTGCGGTGCTAGGTGAAGTATAAATGTAGGCATAGAAGAAAATTGATTCAAAACAACAATTTAAAAGGACCAAAACAGGATATTCAAAATAGTAGTCAAGAAAACAATGGATCGTAAACAAAATAAAAAGTGTATACAACAACCAAAGTACTAATACAGAAATAAAATCTGAACATAAAAAGGAAAATTGGAAACTCTCGGATCAAGATCTCGAAATAAGAAATACAGATAGAAAATTACATCTTACAACGAAAACAAAGACTAAACTCGATAGGTTGAAGAAAATTTGAGATGTTGGGATCCAGATCTCAATGTTTTCTTCAGAAACCCTAACTGAAATTGAACACATGATGTTAGGTGATGTATGATCAACCAGATGCAGTGGGTTTGTGTGATTCGAGTGGATTTATTTGATTCAAGCTTCAATTCACTGAGGAGTGCCGATACTGGGTGGCTTCCGTGGAAAACTTATGACATAATGATAGGTTCGCAATAAGTTCGGGATTTTTAATTATATTGGGACACTTTTATCAATGGTTATTATTTAAGCGCTCATAAAAGACATATTTATCAGTGCTAAAAAAAGCACCGATAAATATTTCTTTGATTAACCTTTTTTACATAAGGGCTGGTGAAGGATTTATAATTATAAATACAAAAATCGGAATATATATATATATATATACTTAACCAATATTTATAAATATAATTATAGTAAATATATTCCTTATTTAAATATATTTATTATAATATTTTAATTTTTTAAATATATAATTATTTATTTATAATTATATAAATATTTTTAAAAAATAATATTACTATCATTATATATATATAATAAATATATATAAATAAATATATATAAATAAATAAATATATATGTATATGTAATATATATATATATATAATAAATATTTATAAATATAAATATAGTAAATATATTCATTTTTTATGTAAATTTATTATTAATTTAATAATTATTTAAATATATATAATTATATAAGTACCTCTAAAAAATATTTATTTACTTGTAATTTTAAATATATAATTATATAAATATTTTCTATAGGTTTTTAAATATTTGTATTTATAAATATATATTTATAAATAATTTTTTATAAATAATTTTTAACATTATTAATGAATATATAATTTTAAGTACATGCATGTTAAAAATGAGTGAAATGGAATAAATTAAAAATTAGTAAACTATAATAATATTGAAAAAACTGATATGTTGTGTGTATTTGAATTGTGTATAAAAAGTCATTATTTATGTATATGTTAAATCAATATAACACACATTTTATCAATATTAAATTAGAAAATCAAACGACATTCAATTATATGTCCTTTACTCTATGTAATTAGTCAGTATTTTTATTTCTTATTAATTTTTAATTATAAACCATTATTCACTAAATATATGACTATTTAATTTAAAGTGAATAAATTTTTTGTTATATAAATCATATTTATATATGTTAATATATATCTATATATTTAATATTTACTATTTATTAACATTATCAATAATCATATAATTAATAAAATGTTTAATTCTCTTTTAAACATACCTATATTTAATTATAATTTGTTTATTTTTCATTTTTCATATCTATATATTTAATACACGCTATTTATTAGTTTTAATAATTTATATATAGTATAATAAATTTATTCATTTTTATCAATAAATATTTAATTAATAAAATTTGTAATAATTTTTTAATAAAGTCATTTTTTATTTTTTATATATCTAATTATTTAAATTTCATTATTCGTACCATTATCAGTGCTAAAATACACTGATAAATTACTCCTTTATGAGCGCTAAAAATATAGCGATGATAAAGGGCACCCTTTATCAGTGATAAAAATAAAGAACTAATAAAGGGTTAAATTCATCAACACTTTCTTTAGCACTAATAAAGAAGTCATTTATCAGCACTTTTTAATATGGATTATAAAGATGTCATTTATTAGTGCTTTTTTATAGCGCTGAAAAAACCTGCTCTGTAAAATTTCGGTTTTGTAGTAGTGAATCTGTTTAAAGTGAGAATTTGGAATATTTTCTAGATTTTGACAACAATCTTGTTTCTGCTGTCAAAAGACAAGTTGAAGATGTATCTTTTGTTTCTAAACATAAATAATACTTGAGATAAAATTAGGTTGATTCTATTGTAACAAACACTACTGACCTATTTTATTTTGTATATGGATAATTGATAAAGAAATTATATAATTTATCATTGGTTAATATGTTGAAATATGATCTTGAAACTTATGAAGGTGGGCTATGCACTTTGGGAATGAGTGAGAGAATGTTTAAAAAGTGGTATGAAATTCAAAATCATTCGACTTTTCAAAATCTAAATATGAATCATGTTCACGGTCATAGACCTCCCTAGATCAAGTGTCTTCAATCATATAAAAAATCACCCACTATGGAGCTAAAAGCACTCCAAACACACATGAAAAAGTAATTCCCAGGTGAAAATTTGACACTGCTTATTATTATTTTCGTTGATCTAAAATATAATCAATGGAAAAATTGATGTTTGTTTTGATGAAATTCAAAAACGACGATAGGCTGGTCCATAGCTGATATAAATGAGGTTATCTCTTCATTTTGCATTCGTAAAATCCCTATAGAACTAGACCACAAACCAATAGTAGAGTGTCAAATGAGACTGGACCTAAATATGAAAGAATTTATGAGAGAAGTGGTAATAAAACTACTGAAAAATAGTACTATATACCCCTTCATTGACAATACTTGGGTCTGTCCGGTCAATGTTGTCCCAAAAAGGGATGTTTTACTGTATTGAAAAATGAAAAAATTTAAAAAATCATGTGAAAATTGAAACCAAATCGATGGTCTATATAGATTATAGAATACTCAATTAAACCATTAGAAAGGATCTTTTTTAATTCATTTCTTACATAAAATGATTTCTAGGCCTATTAAAAGTGATCTTTTTTGTTTTCAAGATTAATATTCTCATTACAACCAGACCCTTGTATCCCCAGAAGATCAAAATAAAAATACATTCACAAGGCCCTTTTGGGACATGTTCCTATAGGTGAATGCATTTGAGATTTTGTGGTGCACCCACTACCTTTCAAGGATGTATGATAGTTATAATTTCATTCACAAAAAATAAGACTAATGATTTATTATTGGATGACTTATTCATTATTGGTAGCACATTTGAGAGATATCTAATGAATTTGTAATCAGATTTCGAGTGATTATTATAGACCAATTTAGTTCTAAATGGGGAGAAATTATAGTTTATGGTAACATAATGTATCATTCTAGGTCATAAGGTGTCAAATAAGGGTTTAGATGGTGATATGGAAAAAATGACATTGTTCAATAATTTACACCTCTTGAATGTGTTAAGGGTGTTAGAAGATTCGTTAGGCATGTCGGTTTTTAACAGAGATTTACAACTGCATTTTAAAAAAAATATCATGTTCTCATTAGTAGTAAGAAATTCACACATTCTATTTGATAAAAATTATCCAGAATCATTTAATTTTCATAAAGAAAAAATCACTTTATACGACATCATAACTTCACATAATTTGAAATTACCGTTTGAAATAATGTTTCCTATAAGTGATATGGTCGTAAAACATCTCTAATGACATAAGAGAGAAAAGTAGTTACATTTCATTTATTATACTAGATGACACTTAGTGGAACCACACGAAAAATGAGGAGTTGTTAACTAATATTTTTTTATTGAGAAATTTAGTCAGTACCTTTTACGATCCAAAGTCATAATATTTACAGCCCATTCTACTGTAAATTATATTCTTTCAATGAATAAGGCATAACCTCAACTCATTCGGTGGATTATCTTGTTTAAGGAGTTTGATATTGATATTCAAGACAAAAGGGATTTGAAAATGTATTCGCAGATCACCTTTCTAGATTTTCAAGTACCCCGTGTGATGATCCAATTGAGATTAATTCATCCTTTCCTGATTTGAAGTTACTCACTATATCTATTAAGTAATTTTATTTGTATAAAAAATTTGTTAATTTTCCTAAGGAAAGTGTAATTCCTAAATATTTTTGAAACAATCAGTGGAAGAAGTTAATTTTTGAACATAATTACTATTTATGGGATGATCCTTTACTACTTAAGAGATGCGATGATGTGATTTTGAGAAGGTGTGTCCCTAAAGAAGAAATGTTGTCATTAATGGAGTGTTATCACTCCTCACCCCGAGGAGGAAATCATGGTGGAGAAAGGACATGACAAAAATCCATCCATGATGGTTTTTATTGAACTACATTGTTTAATGATTCTATGTGTTTTCTAGTGGGTTGTGATAGGTTTCAAAGGATAGGGAATTCTGGAAGGAAGAAGGAGCATCCTAAAAAATTTATTTTATAGGTTGATATTTTTTGACATTTGGGGATTATATTTTATAGGGAAACACTCATAATATCATGGGAATTAGTAAATCTTATATTGGTATAGATTATGTCTCAAAATGGGTTGAGGCTCTACCACTGTCCAAAAATAAAGCTAATAGTGTGATAAAATTCTTTTAAAAGAATATTTTACAAGGTTTTGGGTTCCTAGAGCTTTTATTTCAGATAATGGATCCTATTTTAAGAATTTAAAAATTAAATCATTAATGGAGAAATATGTTTGTTCCAATAAAATTGGAACAACATAATATCCAAAATATTGTGGATAGGTAGAAATTTCAATTATGGAGCTAAACAGATTTTATAGAAAAATGTCTATAAGTCTAGGAATGATTGGTCCATCAAATTAGATGAGGCATTATGGGCCTACATAACTAATTTAAGAACCCAAATAGGTATGTCTCCAATCGGTCTATTATTTGGGAAATTATTTCATTTACCTTTCGAGATGGAATAAAATATTATTAGGATGAGAAGGATTTAATCATCGATTTCAAGACCGATAGAGAGAGGAGGATGCTTGAGTTGAGTAAGTTGGATGAGATCAGGAATGTGACTTATAATAATTCTAGAATTTTTAAAGGAAGGGATATGCATTTTTATTATTCAATCATCCATAATAAGAAATTTAACAATGGATGGAAAATTCATTTATTCAATTCCTTAAACTTTTTTATGGGAAATTTAAATCCAGATGTTTTGGACCCTTCATTATCCTTATATTTTTAGTAAATGGGACTGTTGAGATTGTAGGAGACGAAAAAATTCCATTCCTAGGTAATGGTTAGAGGATTAAGTACTATTTTTAAGGGAATATGACAGGCTTGTCTACCATCATTATGTGAAACTAATTTTATACATAAATATAACTATTGATATTAAATTTAGTTCTTGATGGGATTCAACCCATGAAAAGTCTCTGTATTTTTGTTTTGTTTTCTTAAAAAAATGTCTTAATGCTCTGTATGTTTCTCTCTGTTTCTAATGGTTTTAAATTTTTAGTATTTATGGTCATTTTTTCTTGAGGAAGGTAGTTTTTGAGGTTATAAAAGAAGAGTATATTTCCCTTTTTTCTCAAGTCAATAAATGTAACATTTTGGTGCCTTGTTGTATAAGATTACCTAAACTCAACCTCTAGTTTGATTTCAAAATATGCTTAATCATTTGAATTCTTATGTTAATCATATTCTGTATGTAGAAATCGAAGTAAAAAACTAAATAATTTCACTTGATATTAAGGGGAAATAAATATACTTTGATAAACATAGATGGGAATGAATTTTTTAAATCAGGGAAATTCTTGTTTTAATATTTGAATCTATTTACTTATCATATTTATTTCTAATGTGATACTGGTTTTTGTGTAGCTGAAAATAGTTCCTTAGTGTTTCTAAAGTTTTTTAGAGTATGAAATTAAGTGTGGGGGAGAGGTTACCCCTAGGTGTTTGCGTTTAATTGGAATTTATTTTTTTATTGAGTGATTATCATTTAATTTTCTATTCTATTTAAAATTATTAAATAATCATTTTAAAACTTATTGACATCCTCTTTATTGTGTTAGTATTTTTTAAAATATTTTTTATGGAAAAAATATTGATTAATTTATTTTTTGTATCATTTACATGTTATTGGAATTACTGAATTTAAAATTTCATCAAACATTCAAAGCCTAATTTTTTTAATCCACCAATTTTATAAAAAATTGGTACTACCACAAATGAAACACATGACACAACAAACAAATTGCAAATAAACCACCATCTCGAGGACCTGACCCAGTGACCACGCCCCAAACCCCAACCTACCCTTACCACCCTAGCATAGTTTAGGGGGGAAATTTTTGTCTGCCATTAAATTCATCTTTGAGGGAAAAGTTTAATTTTTAGTGTGGGGATAGGGTATTCATAAATAAGCTAATTTATGATTTAATTCAAATTCCATCAGAATCCCTTCAAAACTTTCAAATTGTTATTTTATCATGATTTTATTTAAATTTGTAGTGGATCAATATTTTCTTGATTTTTATTATTGTGATTCCACCTTCAGGTTATAAAATTCTATTACTCAATATATTTAATTGATCACTTCCATTTTTATTTTTCTTTTAAAAATCGGTTTCAGTAAAATTTTGGTGGAATATTTTAAAATTTTAGTTATGTTAAAAAATTTTAGTTGGAATTAAACTCATATGATATGAATTCAAGTGTACTAGGAATTGAATATCCAATTTTTGGTTGTGGCACAAATTTTTTTCTTTTTCATTCATTAATTCCAGGAGCTAATATATTGGTTATTTATTCTTCTTGTAATTATTAAATATGTCCATCTAAACATATTATCTATTTATTATTCTTTATAATTATGCGAGTTGAATGACTTGGTTGTAAAGATAAGTCTATAATTCCCATTGGATTCAAATTGATGATTTTGAATACTTTTAAAAAAATTCAACCATAATCTCTTTTGTAAAATATGAAGTCATTTTTCATTGATTTTGTTTGATTTTAATGGGGTAATTATTATTTTAAACTTATGAGTGTTTATGAAGGAAATTTTATTTGAAAACTGATTCATTCTGGAATTCCATTTTATCAATTTTGAAATATATTTCCCTCCAATGAAATTGACTAAGTAATTGCTTGAGGTGAGGAATGGTTTGATGTGGAATTAAATTCACATGTTTTTTCACAACGATTTTGTTTTTTTTAATGTATATATAATTCTAAAATATGTATTTAATCAATTAATTATATTATTAGATATTTATTTTCAATTATTTAGTAAATTATTATTTTCTATATTAAAATGATAAATATTTTGTGTAAATAACGTTTGTTTGAGATTTTTTTATT
This sequence comes from Viscum album, assembly GCA_963277665.1. NCBI lineage: Eukaryota > Viridiplantae > Streptophyta > Magnoliopsida > Santalales > Viscaceae > Viscum > Viscum album. Next base: position 305,221,268 of record OY728144.1, read on the forward strand.
TTATTCTATTCTCTAACATTGAATAAAAATTTTAATTTTTTTTTCACATTTTTTATCATGTGTTAATTGTATATTATTACTTCATAAAATAGTTAAAGTAATTAAATTATTAAATTTTATGTTTTTTGTTTAATTTACGTTGTATTGTGTTGTGTTTAAATTTAAATTTGATGAATGAAATAATTTTTTATTGTATTTCTTTGTTTATATTAAATTATTATTATTATTTATTTTTTTCTGTGAAATAAATCCACTATCGTATGCACAGAAGAAAACATTTCATGTCAATACAAAATAACATTCTCCATCTGTGGATTTTTTGAATATCTATGTAGGATATTTTGATGTCATTTTGCATAATTTTCTATGGAATAAAATAATTTGATGTCAATGAAGGATATGTTAGTAAGCTAATTTAATGTCATACCATATAAGAGATCTACAGTTATATAATTCCATGCTTGAAGTTCTCTTATTTCCAAATAATGAAGTCAAACCAGTTTCCTAGCATGAGCTCCGATGATCCCCACCACTAGTAAAGACATGATAGGTCATCCTATGCCATTGAGCCATGGTAACCACGATTCAACCCTTCCTTATGGAAAAATAAAAGATTTCTGAACAAAATTGATCTAGATATGAGATCCTGTGAGTGATCTCCTCCATGTTGATCAAATCTTGTGTCTCTATCATCTTTAATACTGCTCTATTTCCCTTATTTTTCAACTGTTCATCCATAAATTCAAGCTGTGTGATTTTCATGTTATTTCATTTGTTAATTTTTTTTTGATTTGATGTTTCAAAAATTCTAGATCCCCATAAAAAAATTCGGTTCCATGTGAATTCAATACCTCTCACATTGGTATATTTTATTAATTAAGAGTTATACATATTTAAATTTTAATGTATTAAATGAAGTACGTGTAACTCACCACATAAGAAGCATCCTTATATATGTAAAAAAGAAGTGAACACATAATTACCACAACCTATTCCCCTTCTATCTCAATATATAATAACTAGAATTAATTTGAACCTACTCAATCCCCAATCACTAATGTATCATCATCCATCACCCATTCTCACTTATTCAGAATGGTTCTTATAAATGTTTCTAAAATTAAAATAATAACAAGAGTTATCACCCTCAATTAAACAATGGGGTACTCCCCATAAGTTGGATTAACATAAATAACTCCTCGATCATGACCCCAAGGAGTCCTTTCATCTAGCCAGAAAACATAGGTATTTAACTTTCCATGATTATAGTCGATGCTCTATCAGTGACTCAAGATGATGTGAAGATATTGAATATGATCATATCTAAAGTACGAGTATAGTTATATTTCATCAAAATATGTGTATCACTATCTTCATTCCATTACAACGTCAAACCAAGTTATACATGACTTTAACCAACCCTTGAAACCATAACTCCTAATAATGTGCATCATGGTCCACCCGTGGGTCAACCATATCATGTTACAAGGTTAGTTTTCAAAGTAGACCTATTGTATCAGAACATTGATTATACCTAATGATTCAGGTCTCCACTCCTTCATGAATCATGTTAAAATCCATTTTTCCCTATTCCACACTCTTAATATCACCATTTTTCTATATTTCCCATTTATCAAGTAAAACTGGCATGAATTTTTGTCTTCATACACAATGGGTTCACATCCCATATCACACAGTTCAAAACCTAAATCCTCCTACGAGTTATCTACCTACAAGTGCATGCTGACTGTGCTATCTATCATGTTAGTCTTAGAATTATAATATATCACATTAACTCTTAATAATCAAGTACCTCACATATGATAATATTTATTCCATGGCCATCAGTCACATGACATCTTTTTCCAAAATTAATGTTTCAACATAAAAATCTCTAATCAACAGACTCAGACACCTGAATAGTCCTTCCCATCAAAGGCATTCTGAACACCTAGAACATAACATGATTTTCAAAAAAACTATAGGAACCATCATTTTTATAACACAAAACTAGAGCACCCTTTTTGTATTATCCACATAATGATCATAAAACAAAGATTGTCACCTTCCTGGAATTCATAAACATGGTCCAGCCTCTCTCATTGGTTTATCATGAACAAAACTGCCATAATATATTTAGGATATGAGCTAAAACCAACGATATATAGGTCTTACACCTCTCCCCACTAATTAATTCTCAAAATAAGGCCACTAGGTCTATCCACCTAGCTCAATGGTCTCTCACACGACAACCATGTCCCAATTATGGGCCTCTATTACACATTATCTTACACACCTAATAAATATCACTAAATTGATAAAACTAGCAGTATTTAAGGATATAATATACCTAATGGGTCAAAACCCATCAAAATATGTGCAATGACATCATTTTACCTATATCAGGATACCATTTCATAATTCTATCTATGAATCCTCATAGGGAGTGCTCCTTAGAGGGTCACAATATCAATGTTAAAGGGTAAAGGGATGATACTAATCGAGTATCCATAAATGGAAATACTCTCTTGATTTTTATCTTACCTGACAACGAACTGCCTACCATGGGGTGTCCTTTAATTATCTAAGAAATCTACCCAAATCAACCGATTAAGAAACAACACATAGCATGCCTAAAGAGCTATACTAAAAAATATACCAACATCTTATTCCCAAGGATGTTTCAAAAAAAATTAATACCTAGTTACGGTATAAAGCATCGACTCTAAAACTAGGTTAGTACAAAAAAACTCACTATTCTCTATGGACTAACCTCTTGATTTATGAAAAAAAGTATTAAAACCAACTGAGAGTCATGGGAAACATCCACATTCCCGTTCAAGATATCACTCATGGAAAAAGTAAAGCTAACGTTTAAATGAGTGATCAAGATGTTAAAACCATTAAATGTTTTTGTTCAATACATTTTACATCTTCAAATTTATTTTTAGATTATAAAGGCTTAGATATAAAATTCATCTACCAGTTGGTAAAAGATTTCACATATTGTTCTTATCCCTGTTCTATAGATGACATCATGTAGCATTAGGAAGATTGTCTAACAATTTCCTTTTACATCATCATATTTTTGTCCACATTATCTCACAACTGGCTTAGTAAAAGAATGTTTAAATTCCAAGATATATAAGAAAACACCAATTTGGTTTTAATAGGCTAGTTATATAACTAAAGCCTCAAATCTATGAATTTTAAATCAAGTGTAGTGTTATTTTAATAAATTTAAATGGATTGGTCATGTAAGATTCCATCATAAATTAATATAAAACATTGTATATGTGGTTGTTAACATGTTAAATAACCGTCATATATAATCAAGTATACCAATGGTGTTATGTAATATGGTATATAAGGTAAAGGTAATCTATGAGTGTCTCATCATGTTAAACAATGATTATTTATATGGTAACTGATTCCCAGTTTGTTTAGTCAACACTCTATAAATTACAATGGCTATCCCATTTATATAACACCCATTATAGTCAACTTATTAAAATTTTAACACAACCATAACGGGTTTATATCATAATAAAATAATTCTATGACTAAACTACGCCTGGAGAGTCATGCATAATTAGTTATAAGAGTCACTATTTCTATGTTATGATGTTACAATCTTTTATATTTTTCAATTTGAAACCCCTTTAACAGACATAAATCACTATGAAATTTGATTTCAATTTATTATAACAAAGTATTTTCATTGAAATGTAATGTTTCCACACATGTTAATTCAATACTTATTTTGAAACCGTTTCATTTATTTTATGCCTTTGAAGATGATTGGATAGAATTCCAGCATCATGCTATGATGGAAAACAACGATTTTTTTGATGTTGATTTTTTTTATTTAACCATTCTTATACCATAACTATAACTAATAATGTTATTAAATCAACACTAAATATAGTTAATCATGGGATGTTACATCATAAGATAAATATACAAATAGACATGGAAATAATCAGCCATGATTGGTATATAGATAATCATAATGATACATCCTATAAATATGGTATGCAATAAAGCATGCTAAATAATTACCTGTTTAGGGAATATAGATAAACAGAAAACAAAATCACACAAGGCTCATATAACAAGTATCATGAAGTCAAGCGATGAAATCTACATGGTATGACATATACATTGCATGTGAATCTTTATATGCCTACAATGATGCAAGAACACACCCTCTATTCTTCCCTTATATGGAAAGAGGTAAATCTATTGAATCAGTAAGCAAAAGGAATACACGATCTCTCATGGTGAAATATTAATTAACTATAATAGAGAAAAATATGAAAAACATTCCATTCCAAGGAACATGATATTTTCCTTGTTTGTGGATTTTATAAACCCAAACAAGAGCTATTTACCCAGTTCCTACACATTCTTATTTTCCTTTAATCGATCCAAAAATAGTAAGGTAAGGGAAAATGATATCTGATACCACTTTTTTGCATCCTGACCAGGGATACACTAAATCAATGATCATGATGGTTGGCGAGATGGCCTCAAGCACTCCTCTCTGTATGCTAGAGGTTTCCAAATAGTAGTGAGTGTCTAAAGATGGTATGGTTGGGAGATTATACCCTCTAGTTCATTACTAAATAAAAAATAACCATAAATAAAAGAATTTTAGTGGAAGATAATAATAATTGAAAATTAATAATAATAGCTAACATGATAAAGACTAATAAGATCATCCTTGCGTGAACACGATGAGTTATAAATACAAGGATGACAACATACAACAAATAAAAACAAAAAGGATATACTGGAAAATAAAAAACCAACTCCAGCAAGAATACTATGTCCATGCTTGACCCCTAGTTCAATTAAAATTCCTAGCCCATAGTAAATAAAAGGGAAAAAATGCAGGGTCCTAATTTGAAACTAAGATATCTTTCAGGGTACCAATCAGTGGTCCAATCATGGTGTGAGTAAAATAAAATAGGCCACCACTAATGTTCTTTAATTATTATCCATTCTGTGTGTAGAAAATGAATCATTGTGTGGGTATACCCAAAAGTAATGATTTAAAGTAAATACTACCAATGTCGATCACATTTTCTGATGGGACACATGGATGATTGTCCCTGCTTCGGCCTCAGTCTAAAAATATGAACATGTTCCATCATATATATACATGTAAATGTATATATATATATACATATATGAGTTCAGGTGAGGACCCAAGGCATATACTAAATGGATCCATATATATATTGATGATCATAAGGAGGTTTTATATTTGAATATGGTGTATCACTCCATGCAACTAAAACTAGGGGTGTTAAACATCATGTCCAACAATTTAAACAAAAATACAAGTAACACCATGTATAATAAATTTGAATACCATGTCTAAAATTTCATAAATAATAAGAAAACTCATGTCCACTAATTTTCAAATAAAATTATGAGGATTACCATGTCCTATATATTTATAAATTATAAAATAGAATTACACGTCAAATGAAATCATAAATAATAAAATGGAACACCATGTCTAATGAATTTCTAAATAATATAAAATTTTATGTCCAATAGTAAGTAACTCCATGTCTGATAACATCCATTAATGATAAGTAATAATATATCAATTTAACTCAATAAATAAACGACTAGGAGTGTCATGTCCAACATCACTTAACCACTCATAAATCACCCAATTTAATATACTTTATGAGTCAATCATTGAAATTATTATTCGGAATCCTAATATCTCTCAGAGAAAAAGTTAGAAGACACACTTCATTATACAACTAATCATAGGATACAGGAAAACTCCAGGTTAATTTTCAATCCAAGCATGCCTTTAACTATTTCATTCATGAGTACCCAATTCCTATGATAATATATATAATTTCAATTAGCCATTATATACATAAATAAGGAAAATTCCCAAGAATTATGTAAGAATTATCAAAATGTAATGTAAGCTACCCATTACATTTTACCACTCAACAACTATAATAGGTCATTCAATTTACTAGAGGTAAGACAACACAACATATGAAGGTGTTTTGTTACATAACAAGCATAATCACATAGAATATTTAAAATAAAACACTCAAAAAGGTGGTTTAAATTGGGTTAGACAACATCCAACCATGCCTAGATATTTAAATAACACCAAGTCCATAGCACAAGAATTTAAGTTAGGGTATTTCATAATTTTTGACAAAAGCATAGAATGTCTAATGTGTTACAAAATAGAGGAATTTTATAAATTATTATAATTTTAGGGAATAGTAATAGTCCACATACCTTATATAAAGGAAGAATAACTCATCCATTATCATCATTTCTTTCAGGTTAGAATGAGAGAAATCGAATAAATAGACAAACACCCTAAAAATAAGTCATATAATCTCGCATGAATATAACATAAAAATAGAGAGAAAAATAGAGAGAAAAAAAGATAAACCGTAGACTCACTAATTGTGATCTAACATGATTAATGAAATTTGTTTATGTGTTGATACAAATGATATCACACAATACCTAGAGGAGGAGGAGAATAGAATCTCATCTATTTTCCACTGGTCTTGTGCAATGAGATGTGGAATAAGATATAAGGTTACAAAAGATTTTAGAAAAAAGTGATAAATTGAAACTGCCCATAGTATTTATGATTTAAAAGTGGATTTTATGGTTCCTATTTCCTATTATGAAAAAACATACCAACATACTACGTATATCAATTTACCCAACTTTTGAGATCGACTTTATAAAAATCTAACAAATAAATTTCTTATTCTATGTTGTAAATTTAATTTTTATGAAATAAATTCCATATGCAGGATGAAATCTTCTATAGAACCATTCACCAGTCTAAACCAACAAATGATAATGAAAAATATGACATCTTTTATAAACTAATGTTGAATAAGGGTAAAACAAATTCATGTAAGGGTAAACTAATGTTATTTAAGGGTAAAATAATGTTATGTAAGGGTAAATGTATGTTATGTAAGGGTTAAAAAATGATATGTAGAGGTGTAAAGAATATTTAGTATGTGTGATAAAATCTATTTAAGGGTAAAATACTGTCAGGTATGGGTAAAAAAATTTAAATAAGGTAAACCAAATTTATGTAATGGTAAACCAAAGCTAAGAAAGGGTAGAACAAATTTATTTAAGTGTAAAACAATGTTATTTAAGGATAAATAATGGTTATGTAAGGGTAAAATAATGTTATGTAATGGTGAAACATTGCTATTTAAGACTAATACAAAGTTATGTAAGTGTAAAAAATTTATATTAATGAAAAAAGTCATGTAATGGAAAATAAATGTTATGTAAGGGTACAACAAAAGCTATGTAATCCTAAAACAAAGTTACCAATTTATATAAGTGAAAAATAAATTTATTTGATGGTATAAGGAGTTATTTAATATTAAAATAAGTTAAATTAGGGTATCCAAAGTTATATAAAGGTACAAAATTCTATATAATGGTAACCCAAAGTTAGGTAAGGGTAAATTAATGTTTTTAATGTTAAAAAATAGTTATGTAATTGTAAACAAATTATGTAAGTGTAAAACCATGATAATTGTGTGTAAAAAATTGTTATATAAGGGTATATCATTGTTATGTAATGTTAAAACAATATTATGCAAGTGTAAAATAGGTTTTTATGATGTCGTTGATTTGTGGAACCGAAGACTATAACATGTTTTGCATATACAATAGGATGTTATTATATCATTGATGTGTGGTTTTACTTCTAATTTTTATGCATAATATTTCTTAATTGTATTTAAATATGAAAATTTCCTTCTCATGTATAAAAAAACATACGGATTTAGTTTGACATAAGAGATTGTCTGAAAAAAAATAATGACTATAGAATCTTGGGATTCCCCCTCTAGTTTCCAACAAAAGTATTTTTATGAAAATATTTTCCTTGTATATTAAATTTAATGTCATATTCTTAATCATTATGAATTTTTTTTTGATATATTAATTTGATTTTTTTTCAAATAATTTATCCTATTATAATGGGTAACCACTGTAACACCCCAAAATTATAAAGCAAGAACATTGTAAGGGCTCAGATCCATGTCGATCAACCATATGTGTGTTTTCTATCATCAAAGTTATCAGAGGAGTATCAGAGGGATTTTAGAGAATTTCAGTTGTTAAAAACATGATGTAGGGAGGATACATATCCTTTAACTTAATTTCATGGAATGAAATTTGGTTTCTCATCTTGTCCTAGAATGATTCATGACATGTAGACTTTTACTTGGTGTGAAAGAGGGAATCACAACATGAAATACTTCAGCGTATGAAAAATAAAATAAAATCGAGCTATGATGAATTTTTCAGCAAAAACCGACCCGAGGCATTACACGACGTGAAAGGGGATTTCAAATCATGTAATCCCCCAATGTTTTATGTTTTTAAAACATATCTACCAATTAAGTTGTCAAACCCTACGACTGCAACTCCAATATCTCTCGACTCCGAGCAACCTGATGACCCCCCTCTTCAATGTTTGGGGAATCTTTCATCCCAGATCAATTACCCTCTTCCCTTTTTCAATCCGTCTTTGATATAAGGTATGATCTACTATCTTTATATTGGTTTCTCCAAGAAGTGTCCTCTATTTTATCTTTTCCATGTGATGTTACATGATCTCCATGTTTCTAACAGAGTTTTCTTGGTGGTTCGTAGGTGTGGTTGTGATACGACATCCTCGAGTTGATGTATTTATTGTAGGAGAGGTGATCATGATCCGTTTCTTTGATATGTTCTGGTGTAAAGAATTTAAATGAAATTTTGGGGTACAGGGTTTTATTATTCTCTATTTATTTACGTGTAATTTTAGATTTTTTTATGATTTATCCCCCTGGATCGCAATGAAATTGATCTAATTAAATACTTGAACCTAATTAAAGAATTGGTATCAATCGCATATCTATGTTGTTGCTTTGTTCCATGATAACTGTTTGCCTTTTGATTTTCTAGATAGTGTGATATCTATTCCTTTATTGGTCTTCCATGTTGTTCTTGATGGAAATTGGTAAAGAATGTAAAACTCGAATTATTTGATAATTAATTGGCTAATTTGTTAATGATACATGTTTTATAAATAAAATTGTTATTGTAATTTTATGTTAATCAAATTAATGAATATCTTCATGTTTAATTGAATTGTTTTTTGAACCTAAATCATGTTGATTCTTGTTGATTAAATAATTAAAGGCGTGTTAAATAAAATGTTTCAATTAATTTGTGACTGCTTGTCATTTAGGTTTCATGTAGTTGGAACACGTGAATAATGAATCAGTTAATAAAATATACAATAAGAAACATTTGTGTGATAAAGAAAATGCCTTTTTAGGTCCTGAGTTTCTCACTTGATTGTAAAGGCCAATTTCCTTATGCTTTGGTGTTGTGAGATATCATTGTGTGTAAAGGCTGAATGCCTTTCTTTGGGGTTGAGATCCCACTTCTATGTTTTTTCCTCTTTATTGTGATGTGCTCTGGATACGAGACCTATGGTATGTGCTGTAGGGTGACCTGGATATGATATGAGCATGGGATGGCTAGGCATAGAGTGATGTTGTGGTATGTGGGGTAGGGAGGCCTAGTTGATGTGGAAGTGGTTAACATATATAGGGGCGAGATTCACTGGTTTATACATGTGGGGTTAGGGAGGACACCAAAGATGATTGAACGGGTTGAATCTGGTCTTACTCTTTGATATAGAAATTGGGGACTTGTTGAATATGTTGGTTTTTATTACTCTCAATCTAAGGGAGGAAAATACGCATGGGGTATGCCATGTGATTTTCGTGTTTATCTTCTTTCGGCTGTATGGGTATACACACTAGGTATATGTAGAAATGTCTCAATGGGCATTTTATCTACTAATTTTTTGAGCCCATTCCATTTGGTTTCTTAGAATTTTTTCCAATAATACATGTAATTATGGAAAGTAGTGATGATTGTTAAATAAATGAATAAATGTATAACCCATGGGGTTGGATCTTGATGGGATGTAATGCTGAATTTATAATTATGAGAAATCGTGGACTTAGATTGGTTATTCTTGGAGGGAATGAAACTTTTTTGTGATACTAATCAAATGTAATATGGAAAATGATAACAATTAATTAATGGTTGAATAATTTATTAACATAAATTTCAACTGATAAAAATGGATAATGTAACTTAATGTAGCTCTTTAAATGGTTGTGTGATTATAGGATATCGAGTCTTTTCAATTGATATTGGGAGTCTGATAGATGTTAGATGGAGTTGAGCATAAGACTAGGTTATTATCATAGAGTGGTTATGTGTTATATTATATCATGTATTTTTTTGTGTTTCTATATACTAATACACCCTATCGGTTAGATAAAATGACACCCCAAGGGTTCTGAGACGTGGGTGTGTTTTCCCCAACATCACAGTGGGAGTATGGATGGCTGAATACCCCCTTTATCCACACTCTCTTCTCTTGCTAGTTAATTGTGTTGGTATACAAAAAATATATTTTTCCCCATATATTTCTAAAGAGGGATGTAATGTCTTGTGGTTATTTCACACACATACGTTCTGGATATAGTTTCCTAAGGACAATAATGTGTATACCTTGTGATGGCTTGAGGATCCTTAAATGGTGTGTGGGATGTAATGGATTGAGGTATAATACCCCTTGTATGATACATGTTATATGGGATGTGGTGGATCCCAAAAACTAGCTGGTTACTTTGGTTATGTGGATGTGGTGGTGTGATGCACTGGGTGCATGTTGAGGAATGATGTGCATGTTGTGGTGCTTTTCCTATGTGTCTCTAGGCTAGCCTTTTGGAGAGATATGCTCAGGACGTGTGACGTTGGGGAAAAGCTTAAACCTAGTGGGGAAGTGGTAGCGGGGTACCCTTGATACTCTTTATTATATTATATGCTATTATATGCAATACTTGGTGAGATTATCCATTCTGGGGATGAGAACTTAGTATACCTATTTAGGTAACTAGTTAGTTTCACTTATTGTTCATTGTGCTTTAGCATTCTTTCTTTACTTTTTTCACAAGAGGATCAGGGGAGGATCCTACTGATTATACTATTATAATTACTCTACGTATATATAAACTATTAATTTGGTCAGTCGGAGAAAGATGATGATCATGCTGGTTACAACTAGCTTGTCGGTTGTTAGATCTGTTTGGACTTCGTAGTCACTACCGTCATTACTTTTCTTTTGGTACTTATAGTTTTTTCCTTTCAGTTGTATTAGTTATTTAATGAAATTACATTAATTTACTTGGTTTTCATTTATATTTTAGTCTGATCATGAGTTGGTTGGTTTAAATATTATCTATCTCTTATCTATGTGTTATTTATAGGGCAATTCCTCTCATCTATGTGTTTATTATACCATCGGTGTTATTCTCCAACCTGGGGCCTACTGAAGGTTGGAATCAGGGGCCACTATCTCTCTTATCCCATTGCTATCCTAGGAGGGGTACACTTTTTGGGGATTGGGTCATGGAAGAATGGTATCAGAGCTCTGGTTGAAGGATAAGATGGAGTTTGGAGTCAGTCACATGTGTGGTTTCATGGGTTTGTAGGGAAATGATGTCAGCTAAGATAAGAAAGAATTGTAAACACATGAGACCAGTTGAGACATGGTCATTTAGGGCCCCCTATTATATGATGGAAAAATCAATATTATTAAGGCATCTACTACCAGCTAGGGTTGATACCACGGAAAAGATCATGTATTATTATTATTTTCGAATGTGTTTGAATGGGTAGACCTTAGAACAGGTAAAACTACAATTATTAAAAGAAATAAATTAATTAATGCTAATGTATTCCATATTTTATGTTTAGGTTCTCTATATTTTTTTCTAGTTTTGGCTCCCATTCAACGTCCTCATCAGGTTCTCACAGAAGATGTTCTGCAGGTTGCGTCTACAGATCACCGTAGAGTAGAGGTTGACGAAGACGCCACATAGAGGAGGAATCTTTTTGGAGTTTCTGTGCTAGAATCTTCAGAGGAATGATTGATCCATTTTATATGTTGTCATAGAAGAATAGTTGGAGGGGGTTGAGATATCCTTCAGTTTGATTTTTTCTACGAGGATCACTGGGTATCGTTGGCTATGATGATGCTGCATGGGGCAGCGAGGTAGTGGTGGTTCTTGTTCATCAGAGATCTCGATGAGTATGCATTCTCATTGGAGGAGTTCCAAGACCAGTTCAGAGCTAAAATTATTTCTTCAACCATGAAGGTGAATAGATTTCATGGGCTCTTACACTTCATAATGGGAGATATCTAGTGTGTGAGAGTTTGGAAACCATTTCAAGAGCCTTTTACGATATTCTTTGGACATATTTAGAAATTAGGAGTCCAGAGAAAAGCATTTATAGGAGGCTTTGCATCCATAGATCTAGTGCCAGGTCACCCAATTTATACTCAATACATATCCTGAGGTGCTGGAAAGAGAATAGGTCATTGAGAGGACGTTATCCAAAATTGAATATCTATGACAAGAGATTCATCGGGATTCCTCACAAAGCAAAAATGTTTTCTGGGGTTCTTGGAATTTAGGGATGAAGAGCATTCAGTTAGCCGATGGTAGGTCCCATCCCTCATCATCTCGTTTCTCTATGGTAGAATCTCTCAGGACCATGCCATGGTATTAGATACATGTTTTTCTTTTGTATGCTGAGGTCATAGTGGCGAGAGTGACCGAACATTCTGAGTAGTTAGCATGCACTAGGTATTCTCCTCTAGGTTCTTATGTTGAGGTAGTTTCATCCAATGAAACAATAGCAGGTTGCACCAATTTTGGATTAGTAGAGAGAATATGGGATATGTAGAGGATAACCCATGGACACGCCCAATCCTCTTATAGAATAGTGAATCCATGGACGTGGTCGTCAGTAGGTTTAGAGAGGCCATAGAGTAGGCCTTGGTCAGCTTCATACATTAATGATGCCAGCTCTAGGAGAGCCATACAGCATTCGAGGTGCACTTTTCTTGTTTTTTACTTGGGTGAATGCATTGTTTGATTCATGAGGGACACAATCCTACATATAACATTCCCTATTCCATGCTTTGGGACTCAACGTAGTGAGGCTTCTAGTTCCCTTAGTGTTGACTATGCCAGTTAAAGGTTGAGCTGACTTGTTTGAGGTATGTAGAGTCAACAAGCTAGTGTTGGGGAAACACCACTCTTAGAGAGATTTCCTTTGATAATGGATAAAACCATATGATTTCACCATATACATGGATTAGTTTTATTTTTTGGAGGCTATTGTTGATTTCGTCATGAGTCAGTTTGTGTTCTTTGATGTAGATGGATAACCAGTAGTGTTCTTTGGTGAGTGAGACCCTCAGATGATTTAGATGCACGTTCTTTTCTTTTTATCCTTGATGGATCAGCTGATGATGAGTTATTTAGAGGTTTAATAGTTGTTTCCTAGGGTTGTATAATAGTACCCCTATGTCATTCCATAATTGGTTGTAACATTTCCCCCTTGATGAGAGATCGAGTTCAGGATCGAACTATAGCCAGGATTATCTCCTATCTCGATGTATTCATATAGGATGACACATTTTGAGTTGTGAGAGATGCATATATAGCTCTATGGTCTGTTTTACTGTGGTTTTTTTTGTTGAGTGTGTCGCTATGGGGTGCACCGACATTGTTCAAAAATAAGGATGACCATAGTTTTTGGATATGTATTGATTATCATTACCTGAACTATGTGAATGTGAAGAACCACTATCCCATTCTATGGATGGATGATTTATTCGATCAACTGATGGGTGAAAGTTAGTTTTTAATGATCGATTTATGGTCAAGATATCATCATATGCGAGTGATGGATGATGATATTTCTAATACTGCTTTCCATTTTCATCATGTGAATTATGAGTTCATTGTAATTCTATTTTATTTGATTAATTCTCCAATAATTTTCATGGGGTTGATGAAAACTGTGTTCCATGAGATCATGGATACTTTCTTGGTGATTTCCATCGATGACATACTTGTGTACTCAGCATCTGAGGAAGAGAATTTAGGGCATATGCATGGTGTTTGGGGTATTCTCTGCCGGGATGAGTTGGTATGGAAGTTGTCGAAGTGTGAGTTTTAGGTTTGAGAAGTCCTTTTCGTGGGTCATGTTGTGTCCCACCAGGGAGTAGTTGTTGATCTATTGAAGGTAGAAATAATTTTCTCTTGGGAATCCCCCAAGAATGTATTAGAGGTGTGAATATTATGTGGTATTACAGGGTACTACAGATGGTTCATAACAGATTTCTCTTAGGTTTTGACTCCTCTAATAGCATTAAATAGAAACTATTTGGCGTTATTATATATTGATTAGTGTCATGCATCTTTTTATTATCTGAAGGAGAATTTGGTATGTTCTCTAGTTCTGTGTCTTCCAATAGAAGGAGTTCAGTTCAAGGTTTTCTGTGCTGTTTTTCATCTTGGGTTGGGCTGAGTTCTGATGTAGTAAAGATCAGTTGTTTCTTATGGGTCTTAGTAGTTGCATCCCCATGTGTGTAACTATTTCATCCATGATCTCAAGTTCATGGCGGTGGTGTTTTCCTTGAAGTTCTGGATACACTACCTAATTATGAATAACTTTATGGTCTTCACCAATCATAAAAACATGATGTATGTTTTCTCCCAATATTACTTGAACTAGCATAAACATCTGTGTATGGAGTTATTATAGAATTAAAACTTTGAGATTTAGTATACACCTGATAATAGAAATTTTGTGGGTAACACGTTGAGCAGGAAGTCACAGAGTGATGCTGAGCCTGAATTAGGTGATTTTTTAAGAGTAATGGAATAGATTTCATCATTACAACTGGATATGGGATAAGACCAGGGTAGAAGTTGTATTTTTTAGATAATGGAACACTCATCTCTGGTGCAGGAGGTGGAGGAGTCTCAGTTGGGGGATCTTGAGGTGGAGGTCTAGAGAGACCGAGTTGATTCTGGTGAGGCACTTGATGGTTGGGCTGATGATGACAAACACTAAGTGTTATTTTAGGGAAGTCTTTTCATTACTTTGGTGTTGCATGAGGTGGTTATAAAAGATTTCCATAGATATCACTTTGTAGTATTTTCTGGCGTGATGAATATGTAGTGATCCTTAAGAAGTCAGTTTGGGTGTCCTGGGATGAAGCATGCAATTGTGGAGTTTTTGTCACAATGTTTGGTCGACCAGAAGGTGAATTATGAGCACCATGTTCTCAGTGGTTTCTCCATCCATTAGATGTTCCTCAGTGGAAGTGAGAAGACATATCAATGGACTTTTTACCAGTTTACCTCCTACTTATGGATTCATTAACACTCTATGGGTGGTAGTGGATTTTTTGGGGAAATCAGTCCACTTTATAGTGATGAAGGAGTTGAGCTTAGTGGAGGTTTTTTTGAGGTAGTATCTGGAGGAGATAGTGAGCCTCCATGGAGTCCCGAGGAGGATCATTTATGACTGAGATTAAAATTTTACCTCTAGGGTTTGGAGAGGTCTCCAGTATGCTTTTGGTTCTCAGATATTATTTATCACTTATTTTCATCCATAGATAAATGGTCAAAAAGAGTGGACCATCTGGAAACTTGAAGACATACTGCACTCTTATGTCCTAGATTTTGGAGGTTCATGGATGAGGAACCCGCCCTTAGTAGAGTTATCTAACAACAATAGTTTTCACTCCACCATTGGTATGAAATTGTTTTAAGCCTTGTATGAATGACCTTTCCTTTCTCAATTATATTGGAATGGGGTTATAGATTCATCAATTTTGGGGTAGGAATTAGTATAGAATACGACACAGATGGTTCATGTGATTCGTGTGAGCTTGAAGTCAGCACAATATCAACATAAATCCTATGTTGATCAATGGAGGAGACCTATGGAGTTTGGTGTTGGGGATCATATATTTTTTAAGGTATCTCCCTGTCAAGGTTAGTGAATGTTTGGTCACGAGAGTAAGCTTTCTCCCCGGTTTTTTGGTCTTTTGATGTGTTGGATGGTTTTGGATTCGTGGCATATTAGGTATCAATTCCCATATATATGAGCTAGATACATGATTTTTTTCACATGTCACAGCTCTGTTGTTATCTTCATGACAACAATCATCTCATTTATTGTGGCAAGATCGATGATGATGATGATACGACCTTTGAGGATCCACCTATAGAGATCTAGGACCACCAGGAGAATGTGTTGTGTGTGATTTCTATCACCTTGGTTCTTGTCTTGTGGTGGCATGGTGGTGTGGAGGATAGTACCTGGGAATGTGAGTCACTGATATGCGCTCCATACCCTGTTATTTATTATTATTAGCTCTTCCCTTATAATGTTGTACATTTGGTGGTTGTAGACCCTTTCTGTTTATGAGTTTAATTTCTCTTATTTCTTGTTATTGCTTTCTCTCTTTTGAGAGGTATATCCCCCGATGGAGTTTTTAGGAGCAGGTCATGGTGGTTTCATGGTTTTATTCTTGTTCTTCTAGTGAGGTGGTGATCTCCTATGGTGGAACAAGCATTGAGAGGTATCTCATGGGGTGGCTTTGAAATGAACCTTTCTATTATTTTGGGTTGGTTTTGGATATTTTAGGATGATAATGTCTTGAGAGGTATCTAATGTAAGGTTTGGGATCCACATGGAAAAAACCGTTGTGGGTTTTCAAAGATCAAAGTGGCCAGGGATGTCTCGAATAGAGTTTGGAGATGTTTTGTTATTAGAAATTGGATGTAGGGAGGTTTCACATCATGTAACTTAATTTCAAAATGTGATGTTTGGTTTCATTTTTTATCCTAGAAAGATACAAAACATGCAAACATTTACCAAGTGTTAACGTGGGACTCATGGCGTAAAATACTTCAGGTGTGAAAAATAAAATAAAATTGAGAGGCGTTGTGTTTTTCAGTGAAAACCGACCGTGAGGCATTGGATGATGTGAAAGGGGATTTGGCATTGTGTAATCCCCCAATGATGTATGTTTTTAAACATTTTAGCTACTCGGTTGGTTAAAACCTATGGTTACAACTCCCCTCTCTCTCGACTCTAGGTGATCCGACGAACCCCTCTTCAATGATTGTGGATTCCATCACCCCAGATCGGTTCCCCACTTCCCTCCTTCAATATGTCTTCGATATAAGGTATGATATAGCACTGTTCTTTCCATTTCTCTGATATATTTCCTCCCATTTCTATTTTCCATGTGACGAAGGGTGATCTACATGTTTCTAATGGAATTTTCTTGGTTGTTGGTTGGTGCGGTTGTGCCGCAGAGTCCTCAAGAAGATAAAGTTGTTGCAGGAGAGGTGATCATGACCAGTTTCTTTGATCTTTTATCATGTCAATATAGTCAATAACCTTTTGAGGCAGGGGATTCAATGCTTATCGTTTTATTTATGTGAAATCGTAGAGTTATAATTATTTATCCCCTTAGATCATAACGAAATTGATCTTATCAAATACATGAACCATATTAGATAATTGGTATTGATCACATAATGATGTTGTTTATTTGTGTCATGATAACGGGTTGCCTCTTGATTTCATAGATAGTCTGATATATTGGTATATCATAGTTTATTATTTTGTTCATGATGAAAATTGGTAAATAATGTAAATCTATAATTAATTGATAATTAATTGGATAAATGGTTAATGAGTCACGGTTAATATATGTGATTTTTGTTGTAATTTTATATTAATCAAATTGATGAAAATATTTCTGTTTAATTAAATTGGTTGTTTAACCTGAATCATTTTTATGATTTTTGATAAACTAGTTAAAGGCATGTTAAATTAATTTTTTTAATTAATTGTTAATAGCTTGTTGTTTAGGTTTCCCATAGTTTGAACCTGTGAATAATGAATCAGTTAAATCAAGATGGAATAATAACCAATTTTTTGAAAAAGATAATGCCATTGTAGGGCCTGATTTCCCCACATGATTGTAAATTCCATGTTCCTTATTCTTTGGAACCAAGAGAGATCATTGTGTATAAAGTTTTAATGCATTTATTTGGGGCCAAGACCCCATTGTTATGTTTCTTCCCACAGCTTATGATGTTTATTGGATATGAGACTTGTAGTATATAGGGAAGGGAGGGTCGGATGTGATGTGATCTTGGGATGGATGAGCCTAGTTGGTTGTTGAGGTACATGAGGCAAGGAGGCCCAGTTAATGTGGTAGCAGTTAAATAATATATTGGTGAGATGTATTAGTTTATTCATGTTGTGTCGGGGAGGAGACTGAAAATGACGTAACAAGTTTAATATGGGCTTACTCGTTGATATGGAAGTTGGGTTCTTATTGAATATGTTTGTTTTTATCTGTTTTAAATTCCCCACTTATTGAGGTATATGGTTTTTCTTACTCTCCTTCCAAGGGAGGTGAAGAAACGTGGGGTATTCAATGTTCTTTCTGTGTTTATCTTCTTGTGGTTGGATGGATCTTTTCTCCTATTATAGGTGGAAAAGACTCGACAGGTAGTTCGTCTACTAACTATGTTGAGACCCTTCTATTTGGTTTCATAGAATGTTTTCCAATAACACCTATAATAATTAAAAGTGGTGATGATTGTAAAATAAATGAATAAATTTTTAACCCATGGGGTTGGAGGTTGCTGGGATGCAATGATGAGGTTATAATTCTAAGAAACCATAGACTCAGTTTGGTTATACCTGGAGGGAATGGGACTTTGTTATGATACTAATGAAATGTAATGTGTAAAATGATAATGTCTAAATAGAGCTTATGAAATTAATTTACATAAATTGAAACTGATAAAAGGGGATAATGTAACGTAATTTATCTATTTAAATGGTTGTGTGTTTATTGGATATCTAGTCTTAGGAGTGGAAACCTGGAGTCCAAGAGATGGTAGCTTTAGTTGAGTCTAATACTATGTTATTACAATAGTTTGGTTGTGAAATATATTATATCATGTACATTTTTTGTTTCTATAAGATAATCCACCCTATCACTTAGGGAAACTAACATCCAAGATACTTGGATCCATAGGGGGGTGTTTCCCCAACATCCCGATGGGAGGAAGAATGGATGACTACCCCATTTAACCCCACTCTCCACTCTTGATTGTTAATTTTGTTGGTATGAACGATGGTTAGTTTCCCACATATATGTGTGTAAAGGGCTGTAATGATATGTTGTTATTTTACACACATATTTTATGGATTTTTTCCCAAGGACTACTCTAGGTATAACGTTTATAGGTGGTGATGGATTCAGGATCGTTACTATGTGTATGGGCTGTATTGGATTTAGGTAAAATACCTTATGTATGACACACGTTATGTGGGTTGTTTTGGCTCTCGGTAGACACCTAGTTACTTTGATTATTTTGATGTGGTGGTGTGATGCACATGATGCATGTTGACGCATGAGGTGAAAGTTATAGTGCTTCTCCCTGGATTTAGGTATAAAATATTTTTAGGTTAGTTGGAGCAGGTTGGAGATCGGGATGGTTACTACTATCTCTTAGTTTGTTGGAGTTGTTTGAGCATTGTGTTCACTATTGTGTTTACTTTTCTTTTTGTACATTCTATTTTTCCCTTTCAGGTGTAGTAGTTATTGCAGAACATTAAATTTATGTACATTGGTTTATTTTATATTATAGTCTGAGCAGGAGTTGTTTGGTGTCTATCTTATCTCTATCTTCTGCATGGGTTTTCTTTGAGGGTAATGCCTCTCATCTTTATGTTTATTATACCCTCAGTGCTAGTCTCCAACCCAGGTATAACAATCCCGCTCTTTATTAAACACATACACAAGATATGTTACATAAAATGTTACTTAATACGACATATAGGATCGATAGGTCTAGGGTCTTTTGGGATTAGGAACATTACATAACAACTTACAACATAAACCACAACATTTTATTGACAACTTCTTTTACATGACCACATCATTACATCATACATAACATTGTATGGGATAACCTGAGAACATACATAATAAAAAGGTGAGATATAATTCCCAGTAATGGAGTAAAAAAGTCATAACACGAAGAATACATTATATGTTAGGTGATAGGCATATCGATCAAGCATTAGATGAACATGAACATAAAGTTATGATATGACATGATTATCATAACATGGAAATGTGGAAACAACACTTAACATGTAATTAACATGAGGAAAAGATCATTTCACATGGATAATGACTAAATCCACATTTTACATGAATTATAATGATTAAAAACCCATTTCACTTGACGTATCATGATACTAAACTTTACCAAATTCATTGGAGAACTATCATGGCACACCCTTTTTAATCATTTTGATTTCATGCATAAGTGTGCCACATGGATCATACAACATGGAATCATTTATCATCATCATTTATTCCATGATAAGGGAATGTGGAATATATATATAAAACTCTATAATAAATAAGTAAATGTGCATAAAGGTTAATAACTTTTAGAGATAAATTGGTACAGTATTCACTACACAATGACTTTTTTTTTGGAAAATTGCTGTTCAATTTCAATAGCATAGGAGTTCATAAAAATGGTTGATGAGAGAGAAAGAGGAATATAATCATATTTAAATTAAATGTATAGTAAGGGAATAATATAGATACAATTACCAACATTTATAATGGAATTTATATTAATAACACAAAATAATTGCTTGAATGTTAATGGCTAGAGAGAAATTCCTTACGGAATTTCGGCATGGTAACGAGTGTTAACGGGAGGCATTAATTAGAGAGAAATAAGTCTCTAATAATTAACATTTATTAGGTATGTATGGGGGATGTGAAATATCATACCGTTACATTTTTAATTGAAACAAATGGCATAACAATAAAATGAAATTTTGACAAAATTGAGAACGGAATAAATCCCCTTCTTGGAAGTGTGATCCCAAAGGCTTGAGAGGGGATTGAGAGAGTATTATTGGGAAATTAGAGAACCATGGGAGGATTATAGAGAGATAATGGAAGAGGTTGGTATAGATCCAAATTATATTAGTGAAGAGGAAGCTGGAGCTTGGGTGGGTTTATATATGAAAAGAGAGGAAATTCTTTATTATTTCAGTTTTGGACACCTCACATTAAAATAATCGAAACCCCAAACCAAACCATGGTTTTTTCAAATGGGTTTTTCCAAAGGTGAGAAGGAAAAAATATTTTATATGGAAAATTTCCTAAATTCTTAAAATATTAGGCTTTCTTATGTGGGGGTGAGTCACACTCTCAAGGAAATCAAATTAAAATGTTAAAATGTTTTATAAGTCTTAGAGGGTCCACTAAAGCTTCATAAAATAAGTAAAACAAACCTAAGATCACATTATTATAGTGATAAAACATATATTAGACGAAAAACTCATTTATATAACTTTATTACATCAATATTGGGTCATTATGATGTCATAAAACACTATATATATATTTAAACGGTATTTAATTTTTACCCAAAAAATCAACTGTATTATAAAATTATGAAAAATTCACCGTTGGAAAATTTCAGATCCTTGATTCCAAAAATAATATTCATTTCCTCTAAATAATTTTATAAATATGTGAATTTTTACTTTTAAAATAAAAACCGAAAATTATCGAATGTTTATGTGTTTTGAAAAAAACAGCTTTCAAAACATAGTAAAAATTATAATTGTATTCATAAAAATTATATGATAATTTCTATTAAATAAAAATTAATTTAGTAATAATAATATGTTATTAAAATATTATTTAATTCCAAAAATCTATTATTCCATCAAAATATATTTCTTAATTGAATATTAACTAAAAATACTATTTGTGCTTAAAAAATTATTTCCAAAGTAACAAGGAATGTATATTATTAATTCTATAAAAAATTATGTACATAACCGTAGTGATAGGTTTTTTTAAATAACCCGTTATATTACCTGCATATGAACTATGGTTATGGTGTGATATTGTGATAGACTCATGGGGTGGTTCGCATAACATCACTCAGGTGGTAATCTCTATCAACTAACACTTCTCCTGTGGGCGGTTCTGTTTGAGATTAATGCGTTGAAGCTCATCTTGAGATTGGTCAAGACTGAAGCCCATTTACAATTCCTCCATTAAAATCTCCAAAAAATGGGCATCATATAGAGAAAATATATGGGATAAGGTTATTTCTTCCTTTGTTTGAGTAAATTGGATTTTTTAAATCCCTATATTTATATTAATCATGTGATCACTGTCCAATGGATATATTAGAAATGGTAAAAATTATTAACAGTATTTTGAATTACAAAGTCACAATACCAATGAATTACATATGATATATAACCATTTTACAAAACAATAAATTTAATTATATCAGGAATAATTTTCATTAATAGCTGTTTGGGTTGTTACAATCTTCCCCCATTAAGAAATGTTTCCCCTCAAATTTCATTTTACCACACTAAAACAGATGTGGGTAACTTTTCTCCAATACTTCCTCTGATTCCCACATTGCTTCTTCAATCCTGTGGTTTCTCCAGAATATCCTGAGGAGGGGCATTGTATTATTTCGTATAAATTTTTCCCTATAATCTATGATTTTCACAGACTTCTCTTCATAGGATATGTCATTCTCCAATGGTACCACCTATGGATTGAGTACATGAGATGGTTCAGGTATGTACTTCCTCAAGAGTGATACATGGAACATATCATGTACTTGATATGGGTTCAGTGGGAGTTCTAGTTGATAGGACACAGCTCTAATGTGATCAAGGATCTCAAAAGGGATAATATACCTTGGACTAAGATTTCCATTATTCCCAAATCTCATAACTTTCTTCCTTGGTAATATGCAGAGGAATACCATGTCTCTAACATCAAACTCTAAGTATCGTCGCAGATTATAAGCATATCTATTTTAATGACTATGATCATCTTGAATGTGTTGTAGGATGGTCTTAACCTTATACACTATTTCATTGACCATTTCTGGACTTTGGAGTTTCTTCTCCCCAACATCATCCCAACATGCAATTGTTCTGCACCTCTTCCCATATAGAGCTTCATAAGGATCCATTTGGATGCATGAGTGAAAACTGCTATTTTAAGATAACTCAACTAGAAGAAGATGTTGATACCATCCTCCTTTTAAGTCTATTCAAAATGCTCTCAACATATCCTCAACTGTTTGGATAGTCTGCTCAGATTGGACATCAGTTTGAGGATGATAAGTCGTTCTGAAGTTACACTCAGAATTCAAAGCATGTTGAAGACTCTTCCAAAACAAAAAGGTGAATCTTGGATCTTAATTGGATACAATAGATTGTTGTACTCAATTCAAACTTACCACTTCTCTGATATATATATATATATGTGTGTGTGTGTGCTAGCTGATCTAATGAGAAATCCTCTTGAATTACAATGAACTCTGTAGTATTTGTAAGACGATCCACAACAACCCAAATAAAATTGTTTCCTTTTGATGTCTTCGAAATTACAATGACAATGTAAATGGTGATGTTCTCCCATTTCTATGCTGGTATGGGTAATTGTTTAATCATCCCCTTATACTTCATCCTCTCAGCCTTCACTTACTGACACACCATGCACTTTGATATATACTCAATGATCTCTTTCTTCATGTTATCCCTCATATAATTCTCTCAGAGATCTCGGTAAATCATTGATTTTCCAGGGTGAATGGATAAATTTGAACTATTTTCATCATACAAAAGTTATTTCTTCGATATGGTTTTAATGGAACATATAGTCTTGTCCCAAATCTCACAATTCCTTCTTCATTAACATTGAACTCCGATGGTTTCACTTTTCTGATAGTTTCCACATTCTTCTAAATTCCCACACAATCCTTTTGAGAATCCTTTAACTATTACAAAAGAGATAGTTGAGAAATAATTTGTGAAAGGAATTTTGATGTTACCTTCTTTATGATTAACACGCCCATATTCATCAAATATAATAATATTGGATCCATTTAAATTCTCATCAATGATAAAATCGATGGGCCCTATCTACTTTGAGAATTCATCACCTTGTTGGATTTCCCAGGGTGGTAATGGATTGAGAAGTCATGGTCTATCATCTGCTCTATCCATGTTCATTGGAGCATGTTCAACTCTTTCTGTGTGAATATATATATGAGTCTCTTTTTATCCGTATATATTTCACACTTCTCCCCAAATAGGTAATGTTAGAACATTATTTAAATGAATATTAATGTGCTCAACATTAGATCATGTGTAAGACTACCTTGAGGCATAGGCAATGAATTTTTCATTTTTGACTAAAATTCTATCAAATGGAGCCTTATAAAATATTCAATAAGAACATCCCCACAAACATCAACATGTGATACAATACATATACAAGTTTTTCCCAAACGATTTAACATCATTTCTACTGGGGATTGAATATTCTTAGAAAACATAAGAGATGTACTAATAGGACATGAATTGAATTACATTACAACATAAACTACTTTCAAGTAGTGGTTACATGTAATTCATTCATGATTATCCATCTTAGCGTAGTACTTCTCATGATCACTTGATCATGGAAATTGTAGATGCTCATCATGTTTCTCAGAACTTGCAATAGAGCATCATCTTCGATAATGCCTGACTTCTCGACATTTATAACATAGAACCATGTAATATTCCTTATATAGAGATTTTTTTCCATCCATCACATTATATTTTATTTCATGGAAGTTTGATACTTTTTTCAATACATTTCTACACTTAATGCATCTCCTATTCCCTTTGTGAAATTTCCCTTGGTACCTCTTTCCTCATTTTTTTCACAAAGGAAATTGGGTATTCTTTCCCTTATCACCTTTATCAGATGGAATTTCATGAGATTTCATCTTCCACTTCCTTTAATTCCTTGGTTATTCAAAAAAGTACCAATTGTTAATCGTGATTTTTGATAGTTGGTTTGGAAGAATCACGATATGTCCTACTTTAGCACCCATTTGATTGGGAATATCACTAGGAAATTCAAGATGTTTCCCTTCACATCGATTGAAATCCATATTTCTAATATTATAGACCATTGTTTGGAATAACAAGAATGTTATAGGTAACACATAAAGGGTAATCCAAAGACAAATATGGGTGACTTATAAATTTATAGGCTTCAATCTATGTTATCTATGATATAATTCCCAAGATATATTCTTAGGGGAATTATTTTCCATAATAATGGTTCATAATACCCTCATGAATTTACCAAATAATATCCATCATGAGTGTCATAACCGTGAGTGTAGCAAGGCCCATTTTCGTGCACTAGTTCCCATTCGAGTCTAGCACAATGCGTTGTTTTTGAGATTTACCCCTAGATACATCTGTGTCAGATCCACCTCTACCTGATCGTATCCAGAAAATGATATTTTTTTTTTTGACAAACCAATTACTCAATACTAACCAAAATTTAGGTATTTTTTTATTATACTTAGTCTTATACCTAAGGCCTTCACTAGGGTTTTCTAATCCTAATTCCAAAAAACACTAAACATATCCCATAATACCACCTATAACAAACCTTATCATTATTACACAGATAAACATGGTTTATAACATAAAATTTCACTTAATACCACATAAAGGATTGAGAGGAATGGTGTATTTGGGTCTTATGTACATTACATAAAAACATAAAACAAAAACTGAAACAACTTATTGAAAACCTATTTTACATGACCACATCATTCCTTCATACTAGCATTGCATGGGATAACCTGAGTGCATGAATACTAAACGGGTGTGCTATAAATCCCAGTAAGGGAGTAATAATTTCATAACATGAATAATACATTACACTTTAGGCAATAGTCATATCAATGTATCATAAGAGAAACATGAACATAAAGGCATGATATAGCATGATTTTCATAACATGGAAATGTGGGAACAACACTTAATGGTATTAAAATGAGCCAAGGATCATTGCACATAGAGAATGATTAAACCCTCATTGAAGTTGAAATATCATGAGAAAAAAGCCATTTCACTTAACATATCATGATACTAATATTTACCCATTGCATTGGAGTGCTATTAGGGCGCACCTATCTTAATCATTTCATTCCATGCATAAGTGTGCCACATGGATCATATAATAGGGAATCATTCAATATCATCATTTATTCCATGATAAATAAATGTGTAATAAATACATGTAACTCTATAATAAATAAGTAAATTTTCATACAGGTGAATTTCCTTGATAGATAAATAAGCATGGTATTCACAACAAAATGACTTTGGCTTGGAAAATAACAGTGCAATTTCGGCTGAATAACAGCGTGACATAAGAGTTCATAAAAATGGTTGATGAGAGATAAAGGGGTAACTCGTAATATTTAAAATAAATTGACTATAAGGGGTTCATATAAATACATGTACCAACATTTTTAATGGAATTTAGATTCATAAAACAAAATAATTACTAGAATGTTAATAAGTAGAGAGAAATCCCTTTCAGAATTTCAACATGGTATCAGGTGTGCATGAGAGGAATTAATGAGGGAGAAATAAGTCTCTCATAATTAAAAAATGAGTAGTGAATTATGGTGGAGGTTATAAATAATACCCCAATATTTTTAATTGAAAACAAAATGGTTTAACAATAAAAATTAATTTGGGAAAAAATTGAAAATGGAAGAAATACTTTAATTGGAAGTGTGATCCCAAAGGCTAGGTAGGGGGTTGAGAGAGGCTTATTTTGAGCTTGGGGCACCTTGGGAGGATTCTAGAGAGAGTATTTAAGAGGTTAGTATAGCTGAAAATTCATTGAGTGACGAGGAAGTGTTATATTGGGTGGGTTTATATTGGAAAAGAAAAGGAATTATTTATTATTTAGGTTTTAGACACCACACATTAAAATAATCAAAACCACAAACCAAACCATGTTCTTTTCCCATGGGGGTTTTCCAAGGGGAATTGAAAAATTATTTTCTAAGTACAGTGTCTGAAATTTGAAAAATATTAGGCTTTATTATGTTGTGATGAGTCACACTCTCAAGGAAATAAATTTAAAAAGTTAAAATTTTTATAAGTCTTTGAGGGTCCACTAAAGCATTGTAAAATAAATAAAACAGACCTAAAGTAAAATTATTTTAATGGTAAAACATATATTTCCCAAACATATCATTTATATTATTTTATTACATCACTAGTGGGTCATTAAGATGTCAGAAAACACATTATATATTTAAATTATATTTAACTTTTACTAAAAAAATTGATTGTCTCAGAAAATTATTAAAAATTCACCGTTGGATAATTTCGATGCCCTGATTTGAAAAATAATATACAATTTATCTCAATAATTTTATAAATGTGTTAATTATTTCTTTTTAAATAAAAGCTGACAATTATAAGAAATTCATGGGGTTTGACAAAAAATGGCTTTCAAACATTAATAAAAATACAATTGTATTCATAAATATTATATGATAATTAATATTAAATAAAATGTATTTTAGTAATAATAATATTTTATTAAAATAATATTTAATTCAAAAAATACATTAATTCATAAAAATAGATTTCTTAATTGAAAATTAACTAAAAATTCTATTTGCGCTTTAAAAAAACTATATATAAAGTTACATTGAATGTATATTATTTATTATATACAAAAATAATGTAGAAAACTATAGTTCTATGGTATTTATACATAAACCCTTTTAACACCCGTATAAGATGTAATGGTAAGGTGTGTGATGGTGAGAAACTATTGGGGTGGCTCAGATAACATCCCTCGAGTGGTAATTTCTATCAACTTCCACTTCTCCTGTAGGCAGTTCTATTCAAGAATAACATGTTGAAGCTCGACTTGGGCATGGTCAATAGAGAATTCCAATAATGCCACCTCCTTTCCGAACTCCGAAAAATGGGATTCGTACTGAGAAATTATAAATGATGAGTCCATCACTTCCTTTGTCTGAGTAAATTGGATTTGTTAAAACCTTATATTTATTTTAATCATGTAATAAGTATTCAAAGGATATATTAACAATGGTAAAAATTACTAACGGTATTTTTAAATCCTAAATCATAAAACAAAATAAGTACATATGCTATATAATCATTTTACATAATAATATATTTAATTAGATCAAGAAGAATTTTCATTAATAGAAGTTTGGGTCATTACACTGGGGCCTACATGATGTGGGACTCCGAGGTCACTATCTCTCTTCTCCCATTTTTGGCCTTGGAGGGGTACACATTGTGTGGAGAGGGTCATGAAAAACATTGTTTTTGATAATGAGAATAAAATGTAACACCAAGAACATAACAGAATATAATTTCATATGATATATAATATATTTTATATTTTAAATAGATTAAATCTATTATTTATACTGCAATGCACAAAAAAATGATTTTAGCTTTATTTTCATGCAATGAGTTTCTTTGATGGCTTGTGTTACATGCAGGACCAAATCTTACCGAATCTTACTGAATACTATTAATATTATTATTTAAAATGATGTTTATCTCTCAATAATTCAATTGAAGGTATGAATAGAACTAAATAACTTATAAACATATATAGTTTAATTCATTTATTACTAATTAATTAGAAAATAATATAGAAACTAAATGAATATAAAGGGAATGATCTTATAAAAAACTATTTTTATTCTCCAAAGGCATTTTACTTAATTAATTAAATTAATTAATATTAGTGAATGATATTAATTAAATATTTATTTTATATATTTAATAAAATATTTTCTATATTCATCCAATATATTTTATAGGCTTAAGATAAGAATATACCAAATTTTATGCATAAAAACCTATATTATTATAAATTTGTTTTTACCACATTTTATTGGAAACCTATTTTAAATCCAAATTTTTGAACATTTATTTATATTACATTTAAAAATAATCTTAATATTTGAAATTGAAACCTCAAAATTATTTTATAGATATTTTTTTGTATTTTTATGAAATATTTCTTTTGTTGATGAATAATGAAAAATATAGAATTTAAATTCAAAATTGCTTTTTTGTATAATATTTTTATAAAGTTAAATTATATTTTAAATTATTTTTAAAGTCACATTATATAAATTAATAAAATTTATTTTATTTTAATCAATTTCACTTTAAATTGGATATAAATGCATAGAAAACTATTAAACATTTCTACTTTAAAAACCTACATTGTCACCCTGCCTGCAGGATTAATTTTAATTTAATTTCGTCCAATTCTGTGATTGAACATTATAAAAATTTATTCCATATTTTTAATAATTGTAATATTTAATTTATAATAAGTTCAACTTAGTTTTTGACCAATAATAATGGAGAAATTGATTAAAATTATTTACAACAATTAAGAGGGAAAATATCATAACTTTGGACTAAACCTTAAACATAAGTCCCAAAATGACCTAGAAACTTATCCAGATAAAGTTTTATGGAAATATTTCTTTCCATTACGAAATTATATCTAATTTGGACCATTATTAGTGACACATTTATAGGAAAAAATGTTGGTGTAATTCTCTTTTCAAAAATTTACAAGAGTGCCACACCTCCTCCACTATAAAAAGGCACTCACCCCTCCAAATTCGTCAAACCTCTAAATCCATTTGTATAAACCAAACACTTCTAAACTAATCTCAAGAAATCCCTCAAATAATCCTATAATACACCATTTTGGAAGAAATCCATCCATGGAAGCCCATTGGTTCAAACCAAAAGGAGTTACCGAAAGAATATGTAACATCCTTCCTCAAGATCATGCTTTATTTTCAATATGCACCCCATAAAATATTCTTATTAAATTTTTAAATAATTACACTAGTTTACTAAATATACTGAGTGTTTTTTATTATAAATTGTTTTCCTAAAATTACACACACTTCCATCTAATGTGTAATTAACTTTAAGTTTATGTGTTTGGAGAACTGGCACCTCACAAAATGATGTCATTCATTTTTTCCCATTAACATATCTTGTGAGATTAAATTATGATAAATAAATTATTTATATATGATATACATGTTATTTATATTATATTTATGGTTCTATAATTGTTTTTTAACAAATAACTTTGTGCACTCCATTTTGTGGGAATGCGATAACATCAGTTGTGGAAGTGTGGACTACTACCGCCTCAAAACAATGTGATTCATTCACACTATACATGGAATGTATAAAGAATGGTTTTAATTAAAAATATGTAACATAAATGAAATATATATGATATTTATTACACAACTAACATTCTAGAAATTTAATATATCATTTTATTTATTACCCTTTTTACACACTAAAATGTGATAACGTCGTTCATGGACATGTGGACTATCGCCTCCCCTACACAATGTGATTCCTTTTACATAAACATAATTCTATATATAATTATATATGAATAAATAACATTTTATTTATGATATAATAACCATTCTGGAAATATATATTGTTACTTGACTTTTTTCAAGATCGATCACTAAAAAATGAGAATGTTACTCATGTGTACGTACGACCTACCGTCTCCATGATTTTAAAGATGGATCATTTTTTATAATTATATATAATGAAGGGATTTAAAAGTATAATTTATGTATAAATATTATAATTATTTCATGATTAATATTCTGGATATGTTTATATAATGACCCTTTGACCATAATTGACCAACCAAAGTCATTTTTGAAACATAAACTAAATATGGTCAGAACACCCGATGTAAACATAATTGTTTTAGTAGTTGTTTATAAAATTTTAGTAACTGAAATAAAAGTTACGATAAACAAGAAAAAGGTTCTGAATAAAGTAAATAGTTAACATAATTTTATTATTCAGGAATGTAAAGGCATGCATGATAAGTCTGACTCATGGTAATTGTTTTTTTCTCAATTTACATTCCACTGAAAATTATATGTTTTTTAAACCAATACACTTTTATATGGTGTATATACTTATATTTGACATGTTATAAAATGAATATCCTTATTATCATGATATTATAAATTTCACACAATAAAATTCCTTCAAGGGGATTATGATTCAAATGTTTCATAGTGGTATGAGACACTTTGGAATGTTTAAAAATTATTTTCCTCAAGAATGTAATGATGATATTTAAATGGTATTTCCTTTGATAATTTTCATCAAACCTTATTTTTATATATCCTCTATAGAGTAATTATTGATAAATATGTATATTTTATTCAATATGAATACATTTTGATAAATCATATGGTTTTTGAATTAAATCGATTATTTAATACATATGGAATGATTTGGATATAAAATACATGGGTTTGGGTCTATTTAATGAAAGACATAAGAGTTAGGGACAGATTAATAAAAGACCCTTGGTGTACGAGTAATCTCATTGGATGAATTATTTGGCCAAATAAGAATAGTTTAAACTATCTTGTCTTCATAGTAATGGTATCATGTGTCCAGGAAACATGACGTCCTATAATTAATAATTTAATTTATTGTGAATTCACTTATTACTATTATGCATGAAATTATTGTTTTTAATTATCTATAGATTCATTTCATTCCCAGTTTATTGATTTAATGGAATGTGTGTTCAGTTCCTTACATTACGTTATTGATTATTCTTTATCCATTTATTTAAATGGCTTGTGTTCTCAGTTATTGACCTTGTCGTGATGATTTATTCTTATTCATTCATTATTTCTTTAGTTATAATTATCCTTACTATGAATTTTATCTCACTCTTATTATAATTGTTTTCCCCCAGTTATGAAGAAGAAATATTTGAAAAATATTTCCAGGATGCTATTAATTTCATTTCATTATATATTATGTTTTTCTTTTCTATATTCAAATGGAATTTGGGTAATATGTATATAATATGGTTTTCAAAAACTACTAAACGGTTCATACAGTGGGATTTGAAGCATGTATCTATGACATTGTGATAATTTAATACACCGAATCTAGGATTTCTAGGTCTCTTCATTACAGTTGGAATCAGAGAATGTTTAGAAGTAGCCTTTCAAACTAGATTTAAAAAATATTGATTAAGGAACATAACCCTATGATAGACATCGATTATAAGTTTAGAAGAATATCATATAATTTTGGTAAGGTATATATTATTCGGGTATTAAATTCAAAACATATCTGACTTGATATATATGTGGATGTGGTTCTGGAATAGATGTACCTTGGGGTAACAAATCCAACATGGTATGGTGGTCCTGAATTTGTGTAACCTGGTATATGACAATAGGCCTTACTACACACCTGGTTTGACACTCCTGTGGGATACACTTAGGATAACTCACATTTTCATGAAAAACCATTATGATGGATTTGAAAGTAAGGATATCCCCAAAGAAACCGTGTTTATTATAATGATTTTACTTATGGAAAACATTTTTAACTCACCATTAGTTTTTCACTAGTTTTGGGATTATACATTATGATACATAATGTTATGATCTAATATGGTTTATTCCATTATTTAGAAATGGAACATGGAAGGAATAATTATTTTATTTATCATGGAAAAGATAAAGATTTCCCAGATGAGGAAACCAATACACGTAGTATTGTAACTGCGAATGTTATGGAAATATTAGGGCATCTTAATTAGGTTGTGATACATAAAATTTCATGTATGGAGTAACCTCTTCCACAAAAATATTCAGGGATATTGTATCACATTATGTGATAGATTCCCCCATCATTTAGAGGTACAACTGACCCAATGGTGCTGATAAATGGATTATGTCTTTGAGGAAGATATTCATGGCCTTGGGATGTGGTGAATAAGAAAAGGATACACTTATAGTATATTTTCAGAATGGTGGTGTAGATCAATGTTGTTTTTTGATTCAGAATACTAGGGAGGAATAAGAAATTGAATTCAAGGACTGAGGAACTTTTAAGGATAAATTTTTGGATAAATACTTCCCTCATAAGAAAAAATATGATATTAAGTTAAATATTCATAGTTTAAATAAAAATTAGTAAGAGAATGTTGCGGGGTATTATTCTACCCTCACCAGGTTAGTAATGTATGCTATTGCTTTCATATGAAACATAAAATTCAGGATTGATCATTTGTTTAAGGACTTAATCCAAGTATTCAAAGCGAGTTGGTGTCTCAAACCATTTCTACCTATGGTGAAATAGTTTTATGTGCTATCAAAATAGGGAAAGAATCCTATATGTCTTATAGATTCAAATGGAAGCAATAGAAGAAGAGAAAGGAAGGGAAAATGAAAGATAAATAGAACAAGGGAAATAATTATTTTACAACATGTTATAAATATGGGATAAATCACCCTAGTAAATTCTTGAAATGATTGGGTGTTTGTTTTAAGTGCGGAGAAAAGGGTCACTAGGAAAAATAATGAAAATGGAAAAAGTAAAACACTGTTATTCAATGTTGAAACTTAAATGATATAGGAAACTACACAAATGAAATCCCCAAGCATCAAGAGATTATACCTCAAAAGAGGCTATGGGGTCAAGGTAAAGAATATGTTATTGACATAACTGAAGTGGAAAAATTAATGTACTTTTGTATTTGGATCTAAGAGATATGTTTTAAATGTATTTTATTTATAATGTTTTCATCATTTGATTTATGAAATATATAAGGATTTTAACTAAGTACTTTTTCATAAAGGATTTTACATCATATGTTGAATGGTACTGGGAAAGGTTATTTAGTAATAAGTAAATATTTTTGTAAAATACATGGTTGATATGTTCATAATGTTAAGACAATGATATTTTGATAAAGAGAATATTATTTTGGAAAATGTAAATCAAATAAGTTTTGAATACCTTGTAACTAAGTAATGATTTACTGAGAAAGTGGTTTATTTTAAAATTTATGGAGTTTACATCAATTTTGGATTTAACGAATATATCTAATAATCTATATTATAATTAAAGAATATGAATCTAGAATTTTTTCACCATGTTTTTATTATAATTACTGTTATTACTATATTCCCATGTTTGGTATGTGATGATTAAAATATACTAAATGTTATTTGATTAGTTCATTTTAGAAATTCAGCATCCTTACTTCTGAAGTGTTGGATCATAATATTTTGGAAATGTTTTCCATTAATGAAATTGTTAAAGATGATATTGGATACGGTTTTAGAGGTTAATATATTACATCGCCATATGATAACAATTGTGCTAAAAATAAAGCATAAATAGTTCAAGGAGAAAAAAGGATAATATTTTGATTATAAAATAGAAATATATAATTTATTATATTCTTATAAAATGAAAAAATTCCTCAACTATAGGAAAAAATAGTCATGAAACAAATTTTTTTTCCTATTATCATCATTTTGGAATATATCAA
Organism: Viscum album; assembly: GCA_963277665.1. NCBI lineage: Eukaryota > Viridiplantae > Streptophyta > Magnoliopsida > Santalales > Viscaceae > Viscum > Viscum album. The sequence goes on from OY728144.1 coordinate 305,255,649, forward strand.
AGAACGTTTCAAAAAAAATGGTTAAGGAATTATTTTCAACAACTTTTAGCTGAACATGTTCTCTATCACTATCCATTAGGGCTTGATTGTAATATTTTTCTTTCATGTCCATGTTTATATTTCCCACTTATCTTCTAATACTATGGAACCCAGTTACGTTACCATTTTACATTACTTTCTATATTACTAAGAAGATATGTTATTAACCCAATTAATAAAGTGGGTTCTTAGAAAAAATTTTAATTCCAAATATCAATCCATTGATTACCGAGAACAACTTTAAATTGAGAGGATTAAATTTTATTAATATGGGGAGAATGTAACACTATGAAATTCTAATGTAAGAACATTGAATTTGATAGTGTGTATGAAATGAAACAAAAAGTGTGTAAGGGAATATAATATCATAATACTTAAAAAAATATTTAATATTTTAAATATATAAAATCAATTATATATATTTTAATTCACACAACATTTATTTTAGACTTGATTGCACACAATGAGTTTCTTCGATGACTTGTGTTTCACAGAAGACCGAATCATACTGAATACTATTAATATTATTATGTAAATTGAAGATTTTCTCTTATTAATTAAATTGATGTTATTAATAGGATTAAATAACTCATTAAAATATATAATGTAATTAATTGGTTACCAATTAATTATAAATGAATATAGAAACCAAATGAATATAATGGGAAATGATCTTATAAAAAACTATTTTTATGCTCAAAAGGAATTTAATCTTAATAAATTAAATTAATTACTATTACTGAATGATATTAATTCAATAAAAATGTTATTAATTTAATCAATTATTTTTTTATTCATTCAATAGATTTTATATGCATAATATGAGAACAATGACAATTTTATGCATAAAACCTTATATTTTTATAAAGGCCTGTTTACAACCTTTTAATGAAGAACCTATTTTAAATATAATTTATCTGGCCCTTATTATTTATATTTGTAAAAATAAAAATAATATTTTAAATACAAACATCAAATTTGGTTAGGGTATTTTTTTGGTATTTTTCAAAAATATTTCATTTTTAATGAATAGTGAAAAATACTGATTTTAAATTCAGAACTTCTATTTTCATCTAATTAATTTATAAGGATTATATTCTAAATTGGTTTCAAAGTAAAATTATATCAATCATATATATATTAGTCTATTTTTTTCAATTTTAATCAATTTTACTTTGAAATTGGATATGAAAACGTAGCCCACTTTTGAATATTTATACATTAAAAATATGCATTATCGTCCCATCTGCGGGATTAATTTTAAATAAATTTCTTCCATGTGTGTGATTGGAATTTAGAAAAATGGATTTAGTGTTTTTAATAATTATAAAATATAATTTTAAAAATTTTAACTTACATTTTACCAAAAATATTAGTGAAAGTGATTAAAATTAATTACAACGATTAAGAGGAAAATTGGATTCAAAAGAGACTAAAACTTAAACATAAGGCTCAAATGACCTATAAATATTTCTAAAAGACACTGTATGACAATAATTATACTATATCATCCCTTTTAATTATTTGTTACCATTATTTTTTTCCACTTTAAATGGATTAAATGTGGGTGGAATTATATTTCCAAAAATTTACAGGAATGCCTCTCCTCCTCCACCATTAAAAGGCACTCACCTATCCCACTTCTTGAGACCTACAAAGCCCTTTGGATTTCATAAAATCTACTAAAATAAACTCCTAAAATATCTCCCCTAATAATATAATCCTTTATATAGTAATAAATACATCCACGGAATACCATTGGTGCAACCAAAAGGAGTTACCCAAAGAAGAGGTAACATCCTTCCTCAAGATATATTGTATTATTTTAATGCTACAGACCATAAAATATTGTTATCTCATTATTAAATAATACCATATGTATCCTTAATATACTTATATGTTTTTATTCCAATGTTTATAACTAAACTTACACACACTTCCATATAAATGGTAATAAACTTATTGTTTATGTGTACGTTGAACTAACGCCTCACGAAACGATGCCATTCATTTTTCCCTTACCACCACTCATGGATGGGAATTATGTTGGAAAAATTATTTATATTATATATATATATAATATAATATCTTTATTCTTCTAAAATTTTTTAATAGCACATAACTTTATCCACTCCATTTTGGGGGGAAATGATAACATCGTTTATGGAAGCGTAGACTACCGCCTCCTCAAAGCGATGTTATTCTTTCACATTGAACATTGAATGTATAAAGTATTGTTTGAATTATAAAATAATAAAAAAACATAAATCTTAAGATATTAATTAAATTATTACTTTTTTGAAACATAATATATCAATTTCTTTATTACTATTTTCATACATTAAAAAGTGATAACGTCGGTTGTGGATGTGTGGACTACCGACTCCCTGACATGATGTGATGAATTTTAAATAACAAGAATTATATATATAAGTATATATGATAAAAAACATTGTATTTATGATATAATTATAATTTTGTAAATATATAGTGTTAGTTAACTACTTTCTATAATGATCACTGAAAAATGGGAACATTACTCATGTGTATGTATGACCTACCATCTCAATGATTGAAACACCGGTTCATTTTTCATAACCATATTTCATGATTGGTTTCAAATGTATAATTTATGTATAAATATGAGAATTATTTCATGATTATTATTATGGATATGTTTATATAATGAAACTTTTATCATAGATTACCCACCAAAGTCATTTTCGACACATAAACTGAATATGTTTAAAACACCCAATGTAAACATAATTGTTTAAGTAGTTGTTTAAAATATTTTAATAAGGTAAATAAAAATTATTATAAAATTAATTTTTTTTGAAGAAAATAAATAATTATCATAAGTTTATTATTCAAGAATATAAAGACACAAGTCACAAGCCAATCTCAAGGTAATATATTTCGTCTCAATTTATATTCCATTGAAGATTATTTTTTATTATGCACTAATTAAATTTTATATGGAATAAATTATTACGATTGACATGTTATATGATGAATATAATTATTATCATGATATTATAAGTTTCATTTAATGATATTCCTTCACGGGAAATATGATTCAACTGTTTCAAAGTGGCATGTGACACTTTGGAATATTTAATGATTATTTTACACAAAGATTTTTTAATGATTATTCAATGGTATTTAATTTTATTAAAATCAACAAACCATGTTGTTACATATCCTCCACTTAGAAGTTATTGATAAATCCATATCTTCTATCCAATACGAATACATTTTTATAAGACACATTGCTTTTGAATTAAATCGATTATTCAATAAATGAGGAATGATTTGGACATGAACTACATAGATTAGGGACCATTTGATGAAATACCTATGGGTTGAGGACTGGTTAATGAACACCCCTTGAAGAATAATTAGTCTCATGAGATGAATCATGTGGCCAAATCAAAATAGATTAACCTCCCTTCTCTTGACGGTAATGGAATCATCTTCTTTGGAAACATGATGTCCAATAATTAAGCATTGCCTTGATAGAGAATTCACTTATTATTATTATCCATGAGAATATTGTGTTGAAATATATATGGATTCATTTCATTCTCATTTTATTGATTTAATGTCATGTGTTTTCAGTTTCTTGCCATTCCATATTGATTTTTCCTTATCTAGTTATTTAAAAGACGTGTGTTCTCAATTATTCACCTTGACATCTTGATTTATTATTAATGATTCATTATTGCTTATATATTAATCACCCTTACTAAAAATTTGTGATCACCATTATTATATTTCCTTTCCCTAGGTTATGAAGAAGAAATAGTTGAATACAATTTCAAGGATGATATTCATTTCATCTTATTATGTACAATTTTTATTTTCTATTTCCAAATGTAATATGGGTATCGTGTATGTAACCATGTTTTAAAAAAATACTAAAATATTCATTCCCTTGAGATTTTAATCTAGTATATATGTCAATGTAATAAATTAATGCACCAGATCCAGGATATTTTGGGTTGGGTTACTATAACAACCTTGAACAATATTTCTAAGGTCCTACAAGTAATATTCAAAGCACCTATCATACCAGTTTACCCACAAACCCATCAGAAGAAATCCTATCTAGTGCACATTTACCTTGTCCACAAGACCCTCCAATGATGTTCACATAGGAATCCACATAATCATGATATTTGAGCTCACATTCTCGTATAACATTTCCATATCCTATAATGTATCATCTACACTTATATCGTTCTCTTACCATGTCTATGTTGATTGTAGTTCCCACTCCTTTCCATCCAAGATATGATGATCACAGTCCTTCAAATATTACCCCTCAACATATAGATAATCTAGAAAATGAATTGGAATATGTATGTCCTTCATAAGATACAGATATAGAATTAACAACAATTAAATATGATCCTTTTGATGAACATGGTTCACATATATATTTATAATTACATTAAATTATATGGAAACATTTTTTACCAATTTTAATGTGTATTAATTAAAATATTTTGTTTTATATTATTTATTGGTCTCCTAATAGGTCATGCTATCTCTACCATATGTTAGAATCCTGGAACCATCAAACATAAATCATGGCATATTAAAATGAAAATAACTAAATGATTGGTAACAAATAATGCCATTGTGGAGGTTTTATAGAGATATTAGATATATAACATGATATCATATCAATTCATCCATCCTCATAGAGGCATATCAAAAACAAAATCATAGGTAATTCATGAGAAGAGATATATGAATTTTTAAAAAATTTAAATATATGTTATTATTTTATTTAAATGAATTAACATGTTTTTTCATAACTATGATTTAGCATTTCTGATGATAAATCTTCAAAGGTGAAACTATTTATGGAAATTTTTACTTGTGGTTATCATATATAAATAAGAAATTTGTTTGTTGGAATATTAAATTTGGTACTAAGAAAGAGTATTTACCATTCCCAAATAACATTCCAATAACACAATATCCTAAAATTTTCATTTACTGTAAGATCAATATATTTAAGGTATTCATTAACATTATTAAATTATATTGAAAAAATTGTTATAATTATTATTTAATTTTAATATCAAGAATCATGATAATGAGAAAAATAGAATGAGGGTGTTACGAAGTACATGCACAATTTGGGGTGAACTACAATTTAAAATCATGAGAGACACCTGGTACATTGTATGAACAACTGAGTTTTACCAGGCACTAGAATCTGAATGAAACCAAATATTTATTAAATTAAAATATATGTAAGTTAATTTAATTAAATTCAATAGAATTAAAACATATATAAACCACTAAACTATAATTTACCTAATTTCATAATACCTACTAAAACCAAATAGAAGAAATCATAATTGAACCCAAAAAAATAATATAATATAATATAATCAGTTGTTTCTAATTAAAATAAAAATATAATTTATTGGACCAAAAAAATAGACCAAACTAATATTGAACCATACTAAATAGATTTAAATAAATTAAAAAAAAACAGGGGATAAAAAATATATTAATATTATCCAAAAAAATACATAGTTAAAATAAGTTGAATAAATTGGCATGAACCAAATATAACTAATCTATGTTAAACCAATCTGACACAAATTATCCAAAAACAAATAGAATCAGACATACTTAATATATATTTATGTGAATTTAATTAAAGTGAAATAATGTAAACTATATTGATTTAAAAAAATAATAAAAAATTAGTCGACTATAATCATTATGAAGTGAAAAAAGGTCAGTAAGCTAAATCATACATAGTGGATGTTAAGAAAAATTCATTGAATAGATCTAAACCATACCAAAATCGATGAAAATATATTTTTTACAAATGAATTAAACAATAAAAATCTATATAGATACTACTCAATTAGGATTGATATATATTAAATTGATTCAAATAAAATCATTTTTAATTTAATAGAAGTGAAAACAACTAAAAAATTCACAACTATACCAAATTAAACAATATCGAATTGAATTAGATTTAACTAAGGATAAAAAACAACATAAAATAACCATTAATAAAACAAATGAATATATTTATACCATTTTTAATTCATTAGGATATAAAAGTTTAATTTCCTCCTAGAAATTGTCACATTAAACCAAAATAACTCAAACATAGTCAAATTAATATGAATTAAAATAAAATAAATAAATCTATATTTATTATCCAATCCAACCTGACTCAATACAAAATGCAATAAAACTAACTTCAATATATTTTTTACAATTTAATCAAAATTCATTGAATTTTTTTTGAATATGTCTTTGTTTTAATCTATATAATATTAATTGAAATGAGTTAGTTTTTTTATCAATGTCCTATTATTTAATAAATTATCCATATAGTAATGTATGATCCCATCATTTTCAAAGTGCCTCACACATATATTTTTTATTTTATCCTCATTTGTTTGTTATTATATTTTATTCAATCCATTTTGGTTGAGTCTCATTCGGAGATGGAGACACTTTATTAGGAAAATTGACCTATATTTCAAGGATGTATGTTTGTTTGAATTAGTGGACTCTAGGTATAAATGTGTTAATTAGGAATATGATGGTTTTCTATACTTTTGGAATGTTTTGGAGGTGGTTTGGGATATTTTTGAAGAAGTTATGATTAAATATATCTTTGGGGAATTTACACTCCATGCAAATGGATTAAATAAAGTATAACAACTACTAGGATGATTACATGAAAAGGATAAATTCCATGTACTAGTTCTTGTAATGATGTGGTTATATGTCGCTAACCCACATTACATGATGTGTAATGTTCGAGAAAGGTTTAACTCACTCTAGGATACCGTTTTTTCATCATAACTCTTTAATGAGAAATACAAGATGTTAAATAGAGATGTATATAATATATTTATCATAATTAACAATTTTATGTTGCATCATACGCCTGTTTTTTAATTCCATTGTTTTTGTAGTCTTTCCTCTCAAGCATTAGGAATCTCCCAGCAGATCTGGAGTGATTTCACCAACTCTGGACAACACGGTTTGGTGTTTAATCCTTTGTTTGTCCATTTTCTTTGGTCTTATTATCTTTACATCATTCTTCAATTAAAGTAGTGTTTTATTTTTTATCTCTGCAATGTAATTTTGTTGATCACGAATCCACATGACTAAGGTTACCTCTTGTGATCTTCCTAACATCCATTTTTTGTAGGATGTTCCTATTGGAAGAGTTTCTTAATCACCAGATAAATTTAGGGGGTCTAAATCATAAACCTATGACCTCTTTAATTTTTAAGTATATACATTATTGTGATTGTGACTATGTAACATGAAATATAATTATTTTATTGATGAATAATGGAATATCATGAATTGTATTATTGGTTGGGTTCCTTTGGATTCAATTGATGTTGCGACCTAGCCTATGGCTACCCATTAGGTGGGAGAACAGTGAATAAAAAATGAATTTTTTAATGGGAGGTTTCTTGATATAAAATCAAAATGTTAATACCCTAAGGGATATTATATGACTGTTGATAAATTGATATATATATATATATATATATATATATATGGAAGTTTAATTGAAAAAATGTTAATTTTCGTAATTAACCAATGAGACTTGTGATATGATATTGTGATATCGTTTCTATTAGGACTTTTTAAGGTGATAATGAGATTACAATATAGAGGGATTTTTTCTATTTTATGCTTAAATTATTATATATAGAACTATTCCCAGAGATATTTGAATGATTATATATCAGGATTGGCCTAGTGATACATGTTCTAATGCTTATATAGTGCGCTTCGCCTAGTGATACATGCTAAAATTCTTATATAATAGGCTTAACCCCCAATAAATGATGAAATTCTTATATTGTAGGATTGGACCAATGATAAATGATAAAATTATTATATATTAGTCTTGGACTATTTAATGCTGAAATGCATATATATAGGGATTTTCTCGGAGGCTAAAATTATTATACATAGGGTTTCCCTATTATTTTATTATTCCAGTATTTATGGTTATGATTGGAATTATTGTGATATAATATTAGAGACATTGTGGCATAGTTTTGAAGTATGATTATTGAATTATTATATTAAATTAATAATTAATACACATGTTTATCACTTTATTTCATGAACTTATAATGAAACTGGTTTTGTTTACACATGGTTGTGTCAAACTACTGAGTTTTACACACACCTTATTCATGATTCCATTATTACCATAGAAGATTACATGAATGTAGTTTTTGATAAGGGTAAGAGACCTTGTTTCTGATTATTTTCTTACTAGATGGGCTAGAGTTTGGAGATAGAACACAGAAGGAATTATGGATTACAATATTTCAATATTATTTGTTAAATTGTATTCTTTTATTGAATTGTTTTGAGTTATAAATTTAGATATATCTCATCTTATCATTAGATGATTTAATGTTATTGGATTATTGGTTTCTATATTACTTTCCAGTTGTTTGATATATGGTTTCTACTGTTATCCATTACTATGATATTTATTATTATTTTATTTTTATGCTTCGATGTTACTCTATACTAGGAGGTATAGTCTCCCCATATATTCATAAAAACCTACTTCTAGTGAGTAGCCTTGGAAATACATGGAGGCGTGCTTGAGGTCATATAACCAACCTGATTTGTCCATGTGAGAGGATAAATGATCGGGGGATGTTACAATGTGGTATAAAAAGTTTGGGTTTTATTTTATAGTACTTTATTATTTGTGAAAAGGTAGAAACAATACTATTATTGGTCAGAGAGGAATGTCAAGTGGGGTGGGGGGGGGGTGGAATTGACTTCCTACTTAAAATTTCTTCTAAAATATTTATATAAAAGATCCACCAAATTTTGAAACAGCCTAGTTAATTAAGGCAGTAGGGATATAAATTTCTAATAGGTCAACGTGTTTCTTAAAGGGGGAGTAGTCCTCACTTGAATTCATGTAAAACACCTATTTAACCCTTGAAAAAAGTTTACTGAATTAAACACATACACACACTCACCAAAACTGACTATCAAAATGATAGAAAAACACTTTTATGGTTTAGAAATTATAAGCAATAGAAAGTAGATAAAACATAGTAAAAAAAAATAAAGAGCGTAGTTGAGTTAAACAAGAGGTTCAGTCTCAATACAAGACTTAATCCTCTCCACATGGTGATAAACTTCCACCAAGAAGTTTATATTAACAATAAACATGACACACAACCTGTATCGGGCTTTACAACAGTTTCCACAAACTATCCTAGGTTCACACCCTCTACCACAGTTCTTCGTGGGAAAAACAAACAATACAATCCACACACAGTCTCTTCCACAGTTATATATGGGAAATGTGATTTAAGTGAAGTTTGATGTGAGGATATTCAGTATCCTCCAGTTCAAGAATATGAGAAAGTGTCTATAGCAGACAGACACAGACTTCTGAGAAATGTAGATTTAAGGAACACAATTAGATCTACGATTATATGTTTGAGTTTATAATTCTCTATTTGTTTGTAGTTCAACTCTCGACTCATTTGAGTGAATAATTTTCTATTCAAGTTAGTCTCTGGAAGTTGTCTCCAAAACAAAGTGTCGAAACTCCAGGTTATAGATTTTAGTAATTCAGTGTTCTGCTTCTTGTGTAGATTGATATTTGATGAGACACATAAGGATGCCTTGAAATTGTTCTCATGAAGTGATCTTCTTGAAGTTCTTGGGTTCACATTGAATGTTCTTGAATGTTTCTTCCATGTTCAATATTATGTTCTTTCTCATGAATTTATCTTTCTTAACATCTGGACTTGGGCTTATCACTCGTCTACATTTTCTTCCTCAGTCTTCTATTTTATATTTGAGGCATGACAATAAGAATAAGTATATCACATTCGATCTTTCTCGTACCTCATATTGTCCTTAGATACGGTATCTTTATATGTCTTTAATCAGAATTAATTAATGTTATAAGCATTGAATTTGTGAAATATTACCGTTAGAATAATCTTAAGAATTTTACGAAGTATGGAGTAAAAGAGTATGGTATACCGGTAACGGTAGCCTTCACAACTGTAGGCTTCCACAATAAGTGCACATTGACAGCATTCATCGGTAACATTTCCAATGGTAACCATCCATCAATAACTCTCCATCGGTAACCTTCCATTGGTATCCTTCAGTGGTAACCTTCCCAATAGTAGACTTGCATCAGTGACCTTTTCAATATGATGTTTTGGGGCTTGGAAGTGAGCATATTCATGCGAGTAGCTAACCCATGTATGGGGGAAAATACAAGTTTCCATGTATGTGATTGTTGTTTATTATATTATCTTATTGAAGTTGATTTTATTTCACCATGTGTGATTCACATGTTCTGTGCTTTTATTGTTTATTTAGATTTACACTCATGGAATGGTATGGGGAGAGATGAGTATTCAGGAATCATGATAGAAACATTGGGATATATCTGAACTTTAATTTTATGTGCTAGAAATATATTTATTTCATGTGATATATACATTCTTGTATGAACTGTAAAATGATATTCCTTTTATAACTGATAAATGTAATGAATAAATGTTACGTCACGCTGAAACACTTTTAGGAAATGTTTTAGCGTGACCTAGAGCAGTGGTTCTTTGTTTTTTTCACATGTTTTGGTTAACCTTGTTGTTATAGCTAATGTTCAAAGGAGTGTGTTTATATTGTAAATAAATTCCTTATAATCATCTTGAAGTTGTGAATCAAGAGAGTGGGAATCTGAATGCTCCTAACATAGATGAGTTGAATCTTCCTATATCTCTTTAGGATCATGTGGATTATCAGCTTCATGAAATATTCATGAGGGTCATACAGTCTATGTAAAGGTAGAATGTTCAAACAGTTCGGTTGATGTATGAGATGACATGAGTGTTTCTGCTATAGTATCAAACTATGTTTACTAAGAAAGGATCCCCCCAAAAAATAAAATTTCTATATTGAGTCAATCTAGAAAATCATCAAGAACGTTGATAAAACCGCATATAAGAGGATGAAGCTTGCTTCCTATACGCTTAATCAATCTTCCAAGTGATGGTGGATATGCTAGAGAAAAATGGGATGAAATAGGAGTTATCCTAAAATTATACCGAGGTGATATTATTGATTCACTTCTACAAAAAACATTAATGAATGATAAGGATCATGAGTTCATGCATCTAAAATAAGAAGGCATGTTTGCGATAGACTATTCTAGATTGTTCACCATCCAATAATTCTTTCAACTATCTTTAGAAGTTGATGAGATCTATTGTTTGAGATGTTTTCATAATGGTATTCACTATGATATCAGGTCGTAGGTGAAAATCATTCCTTTGAGTATCTTTTTAGATGTGATGAGTCATTAACTCGACATAAAGGGGAATCTGAGAGAGGCCTCGAGTAGCCTCCAAGACATTTTAGTAGGGAAAACTAGGAGAACTTATTTTGGGGAAAGAAGCACCATTTTCTTCCTAGGAAACGTTGTCTGTATAAGTTAGCATAGTATTAAGCTGTATCAGGACAGTTTTACATTATAGCTCTATCAGTGTGGCATGTAGGGCCACAAGTGGCCTCAGTATAAATACCCTAATTTGGTGTGTCCTTTATGTGGTCAGATGGAAAATCCTTAAAATATTTGTCGGAACATTACATAGAAGAGTAGTGTCAAGGGATCGGGATTGGTACCTGAGTTAGGTATAGACACAACTACCCTTAGAAAAAAGTGTTTGACGTTCCAGTAGATATTATGGGAAAGGTTTGGGATGTTTTTCCTCAGTGAATTAGTGATAATACCAAGTATAGTGAATAAAACAGGGGAGTGGTATTAGAAAACAAGGTATAGGGGGAAGTGACATTCATGCTATAGAGACTACTCCAACTATTGTGGATATAGAACCATCTAACCTCAGAGTTATAATTCTTGTATCATCTACACTTTATTTCATTTTATTTAATATAGGAGTATCAAATTCATTTTATCTACTCTTTCTAAAATGTTTTCGGATTTTTTTGGATATATTGGATGGTGTTTTGACCATTGACACACCATTTGATGTGCGCTCAGAGAATATATATTATTTCAGGGTCTGTTCTATAGAGATCAATGATTATTGTTTCTAATGGAAACCATTTGTGTTGAAAGTTACATGTTTCAATTTGATTATATTTATGGATTTCTTAGTCCTATACTAGGTTAATATTGACTATTAATAGAGGATAGTTACCATTACATAGTTAGAAGGATAATGTTATTCTCTCCAGGGTTAGTGGGATCTCCAGGATGATCATACAATACCAATTAAGAGTATCTTGGATTGTATCACATCCCTGATACAAGTCTTGTTCTAGATTATGGAGGAATACAACATGATTATTTTCCACTACTGGTATACTATTTTTGTATATCTTTCTTGATGAGTTCTACAACACTCTCTCTGAGACGGAGATCAATTCATAATCCTGTTGGTGCTGGGAGCAGATCTAGTTTCTATCCCTCTATATAAGATGACCTTAATAGAGCTTTGGGAGATTAATGTTTAGTTGGGACATATTGCAGATAATAGTTTCATACATCCAAGTACATCTCCAGGGGGCTCTCATGTTATTTTCACTAGGAAGGATAATTGGACTCAATGCATATGTGTAGATTATTGGAGATTGAATGAGATAATAGTCAAGAACCATTATCCCCTTCCATGCATCAATGATCTATTTGAACATTTAAGAAGTTCTATTATCTTATCCAAGATCTATTTGAGATTTGGATACCACCATTTGAGGTTGATTCCATAAGACATAACTCACACTAAATTTAGGAGAAGGTGTGGATTTTATGAGGTCATAGTGATGTTGTTTGGTTTGACGAACACACAAAAAATATTCATGGCCTTGATGAATCAGATATTTCATCCTTTTATGGATCATTTTGCGGTCGTTTTTTTATAATATCATTGTGTAATCCTTCCCAGAAGACAATAATTACCAACACCTTGACATCACCTTGAGTACATTGAGAGATAATTGGAATTATTCCAAGCTAACCATATTTAGTTTCTATAATTATAATGTGTAATTTTTAGGCCATGTAATCTCAAAGGTAGGAGTGTTAGTGGAACCAAATAAAGTTATCAGAATGTATATTTAGAGAATACCAAGAATGTATTTAATATTTAAATTTTTATTGGTTTAGAATGTTATTACTAGTATTTTATCTAGGACATCTCCCATCTAGAAACACCAATTCCTAGGTTGGCCAAGAAGTGGGTGAATTTTGTTTGCTTAGATTCTTGTGAGGGATATTTTTAGGAGTTAAATAGAAGGCTGACCTCAGTATCTATCTTTACTTTACCCTTGCTGGATAAATCTTACATTGTGTATTATGACGCACCCCATGATGGAAATGGAGAAATTCTGATATATGGGGAAGAACTAGTTTATTATTGATCTAGATATTTTAGATTTCATGAGAGGAATTACCCTACTCGTCAACTAGTGTTAGCATTGGCGGTACATTCCCTAAGACAATGAAGGTTTTATCTTTTGGGAAAGTGGTTCGTGATGTATAAAAACCAAAAGAGCCTTAGGTACAAATTTTTTTAGCAGGATCTGACCCTTAGGTAGAAGAGGTGAGTCGAGTATTTGAAATTTTTAGACTTTGAGTTAGATTATACACAAGTAAAGGGAAACATCGTTTCTGAATCCTTGAGCGGGAAGAAATATATAGAGGTAGCATGGAATTATTTCAATGAGCGGTGAATCATGATTCTCTTTGAAGTCATGAATTTATATGTTTAGGAGTCACATGGATGAGTAGCTATGTCTTCATAATATATTATACCTATGATTTTAGACCAGATTAATACAAGGAATTTATCTGATTTAGAGGACGTATTTCTGAGAGGAAGCATATATGTTGGGTAGACACCATCAGGTTGGTCTCTTGGAAGTAGTAATTATCTCCATTTTCATGGATGAGAATGGGTTCTTACTGTTTTACGTGAGGAACTGATGTGAGTGTTTAAGGATACTATATGATCTTTCAATCTTATTTTTTAAATAAGGTATTGTGATCTCTATAGAAAGTATTGGTGGTCAGTAATGAAGAGGGAGGCAGTGGTCATTTTGGTGAGATTCTTCCCCTTTCCATAAGTGAAAATGATCATTATAGGCCAGCTGATATTTTTCATCCTCTACACATTTTGAAGATGAAATGTGATGAAGTCACTATTAAGTTTACTACATGATTACCCATGACAACCTATAATAATGATTTAGTATGGTAGATCGTGGATTGACTAACAAAGGTAGCCCACTTCTTGCCTATTATGGTGACGTTCACTATTGATGATATAGGTAGTTTTTACCGATGCGAGATAGTTTGGATGCACAATGTTATGAGGAGTATCATTTTATATAGAGATATACATTTTTTGTCATAGTTTTTGAAGGTTTTTCAAAGGGATCTAGAATCACAGGTTCTGTTGAGAAAAACCTATCATCCTTTAATTGATGATTAATCTATATAAACTATTCACATGCTGGAGGATAAGTTACAATACTGGATTTTTTATTTTAGTGGTTCATGGGAGAAATATATGGAACCCATGAAGTTTTAATATAATAACAGCTTCTAGGAATTTTTCTAGATGGATCATTATAAGGGATTGTATGTGAGGTCATGACGTCCTCCTCTTTATTGGTTGGAGGAAAGCGAGTTAGTGTTTTTTGGGCCTAGTATCATGAAAGAGATGTATGAGAAGGTTCATTTGATCAGGAGGTGGTTGGTAGTCACACATATATGGATGAAATCAAACACTGATCATCAGATACAACATATAATGTTTGATGTTGGTAATTACCTTTTTTTCAGGTGTTACCTAGGTTGGAGAAACATCGTATATGTAAATAGTGTAAGCTAGAACCAAGGTTTTTTGGGCCATTTGAGATAGTAGAAAGGGTCAATCTAATGGTGTACCAATTATCCATTCCACAACACTATAGTTCCAGGAACGATGTGTTTCGAATGTTGTAGTTTCATATATGTTTTCATGAACCTTCTAATTTGGTAGATGTTGAGGCCATCAACCATTGTTCTAATAATTTCTTTGAGGAGAATCCGATATAGATTACAAACTATAGTGATAATTATATTTGGGGTAGTACCATAACTCTATTTTTTTAATAGATCTTCTTTTTTTTCAGGTACATACCACCTTGAGTTCTTCATTAAATATAATTTTTTTACATGTATTTGAACTACGTTGGTTGAGTCCAGTTCGGAGACACATAACCTTTTTAGTGAAAATGACATAATGTCTTGGTATTTAGGTTTTTTTGAATTAATGGTGTTTGGGTATAAACATCTTAAATTGGAATATTGGGGTTTTCTATATGTTTGGAAGTCTTTATAGTTGTTTTGGGTGCTTTGATAGAAGTTGGGTTGAAATCTATTTGCAAGGAAATTACATGTCGTGTTTATGGATTACATGATGTATAACTACCACTAAGATAATGCCACGAAAAGTTTATAGAATGTGAAATGGTTCATAGAATGAATTGGTTACAAACCATGAACCCACATTACACAACGTTTAATGTTCTAGAAGGGGTTAATTTACTCCAAGAGACACATTTTTTAGTGTAACTATTAAATATGAAATATATGACCTGAAATAGGGTTATATGTTATTTATTTCATGAGATCAATGGTTTTATGTATCATTAAACACATGTTTTCTCATTAAACATTTTGTTCATACCGTACTCTCAAGACCTGGGAGACTCAAAATGGATATGAAACAATTTCACCACCCACATACGTCATTATTTGGTGTTTGACCCATGGTAGGTCTCTTTTCATTGTAAATTTTATTTCCTCATTCTTCTGCTAGAGAAGTGTTTTATTTCGATCTCTATTGTGGAATATGGTTGATGTTGAATCCATGTGATCTAGGTTCCCTCTTGAAATATTTCCCCCCTATGTTTTTTATTCTAGTTTCTATTGGAAGTGTTTTTTAATCACAGGATAAAGGTAGGCGTCTAATGATTAACCCTATGAACTATTTAATTATGAATTGTATTCAATACTGTGATTGTGATAATGAAACATTCCCTGTAATTAATTTATTTATTAATTATATTAAATCATGAATTGGATTATTTTTTAGGTCCATTTGAATTTGATTGATGTTGTAACCTAGTTTATTGCTATCTATTATGTGTGAAAACCTTGGATAAATAATGAATTAGATAATGGTTTAATGTTTTTTAGAGTGAAATTATATTGTTAGAGATTACATGATATTGGATCACTTTGGTAATATCATATAAAAATTTGATATGGATATTGATAAGATGATATATATGTATATATAAGTGTAATTGAAAGAAAAATTATAATTTTTATAATTAACCATTTGGGATTATAATGTGTTATTATGATATTCTTACTGTTATGACATATTGAGGTGATGAATAAATGATCATATAGTGGGATGTTCCCTATTTGATGTTGAAATTATTATACATAGGTCCATGCCTGGTGAGCTAAAATTATAATATATCAATTTTGGAATAGAGATACATGTTGAAATGCTAATATAGTGGTCTTGGCCAAGTGATACATGTTGAAATTTTTATATAGAAAACTCTACCCACTGATACATGTTGAAATGCTTATATAGAAGGCATGGCCTACTGATAATTGATAAAATTCTTTTATAGATGGATTGGTTTAGTTGATTCTTAAATGCAAATATATAGGGATTTTCCTAGAAGATGAAATGCTTATACATAGGGTTTTCACTGTTGATTGATTATTTCATGGTTTATGGTTATCATTTGTATTGTTGTGCTATATTACCAGAGAAATTACGACATGGTGTTGAAGTAGGATGATTGATGTATTGTATTAATTGATTAATTAATACTCATATTTATTAACTTATTTCTTGGACTTATTATTATAATGGTTTTTTAGAAATAAGTGTATCATATTACTGAGTTTTTTTATAACTTATTCATGATGTTGTTTGTTACTCAATCAAAATACATGGATGCAGGTTTGAATAATGGAAGTGGTTCATGTTGGGGATTTGTTTCTTATTAGATGATATGATGTTTAGATATTTTAATTCCATGGGGTTTCGTACATGGTTCCATTGAGATTATTTGTGTCTGTTTATTCTTTTATTTTATTGTTTTGAGTTTGAAATTTAGATACATTACATCCTATAATTACATGATTCATCATTATTTGTTTATTTGTTTCTACATTACTTTACAATAACATGATATATGGTTTAAACTATTATTCATTACTGTGATATATATTATTATTTAATTTTTATATTGTATTTTAAATCTATATTAGGGGGTATATTATACCCTATAAATTCATCACACCCCCACTACTTGTTGGAAGCCTCTAGGAAATGGAGAGATGTACTTGAGATCAAATAACCCACCTAGTTTTTCCACATGAGAGAGTGATAGATCAAGGGGTGTTACAAGTAAGACATAAAATTTTAAATAAAAAAAATCATCATCAAATGTCATATAACTAAATATTTTGTTTGTCTTGTAGGATGAAAAATGATGGAAGTGTTGTAAATTAATAAACACAAAAAAATTTACATCATATTTCAATTTTTTCAAAATTTGATAACTAATTCATAATGAATATCATATTTATATTTTGATAATTGTACTTTTGAGTATGTGGATGAGAATGAAGATGAAAATTTCAAGTCAAATGGTCATTTGAGATTGGTATTAGATGAAAAAACCATCGTAGATCCTAATCTCAAATTTTGAAAAGCATTATCCCCACTGTTATTGGTTATTTTCTAAGACCTCTAAAATCACTCAAATAACTGACATAAAAAATTATCATGCAAAATCCATTACGGCACTAAAAATAACTATTAATGGTAATGAAAGAGGTAATGTGTTCACCAATTAGTTGTGTGAAATATCTGAGATATTTATATAAATCACTTCAATTAAAAGATTCTACAGTTTTTGATACATGAGTATCAATGATTCAGTATTAATATAATGCATTGAGTGATGGAAGTGGTGGTCCTTCTAGCGGTTGAGGGGATGAAACCCCTTTGGATGATAATGATGCTGGAGATGAAAGTGAATGTGATGATTTCAGTCATGCGAGTGATGAATATTATGGAATTAGTGGTAAAGGTGGAGATATTTATCCACTCGATTTTTTAATTCATAGTAATGATATATTTGTGTTGATTTGTTGTAATGACTAAAATTGATAGTGTAGATTTTATATTTATCTTATAGTATTGTGAATTGTTTGAAATTTTTTGATATATTTATCAGTTGATTAAATTCTAAATAGATAATATATGTGATACATAGAATGTCTATTAAGATTAATATTTTTTATAAGTTGGTTTATTGATTACTTCGTGTTTTTGGGTATCTTATGGGTTTATCTGAGGATAATAATATATAAAAATGGTTTCTTTTAATGATTATTATAGAAGTATTCCAATATATCAGAAATAACTATTCATATTCGAAATACCACATGGCCTATACAAATGGCTTCAATGAAAACCATTGGTATGGACATATATCGATGGAATAAGTCCAAAATACTAATAGAAACATTGGTATATCCTAAAAAACCATTCTATATCCACTAAAAATGTGTTAAAACAATTTTTATATGGTATTTTTCTTTTAGTTAAAAGATAAAAAATTGAATAAATACTTGAAAACCCTAGAAATAATCATAGGTGAAATAAATATATAGGGTATTAGATAGAAAGATCATATAATTCTCGCAATGGATATATATTCATAAACAATACTGAATAAGAATTACATGATGAAAAAACCCCTTAGCTCAGTCTTTTTATATGAAATACATAAAACTATTATAGAAATAAATAATTCACATAAATAAATATTAAATAATTTTCAATGGATATTCTTTAAATATCATTATAATCCATATAATAATCAAATAGTTTCAGTGTATTTGGAATCATGAATTTATGAATAATTGGTACATAATTGATCTATATCACTTCCCATTATGTTCTTTAGAACATCCACTTTTCTTATATATATCATATTTATATGCATTCTTAATAACCTAAAGAAGGAAAACATAAGAAAGAGTGATCTAAGATAATCTATAATGGTAAACATAATAGATTTCTTCCAATGATTATAAGTGATCATAAAATAACCATAATATTATGAGTACATTATCATAACTTATAATAATACTTATTAATCGGTCAAATATCATTAATCATAATGATAGGAATAAGTCATTATCACAATAATAGACAAAAGTGTGTGGAATCATCAATTATCATTCATGAGCCTTTATAATGCATCATAAGAATAAAACATAAGTTTTTCACATTCATATAAGAATATATAATAACTTATATAGTTATGGTTCACTTTCAAGGCTATCATTGTAGACAAAATACCATTTCGGTAATGCTTACCCCATCATTTCACATGTTCTGTTGGGTGTAGATTCCATCTAGTTATCTTTGTCATCTTACAGAAGATTGTTAACCTTTTCACCTCTTGGAAGGTTATCAGCTATGTCAGCATTACCCAAAACATTGGAAGGAAATAATTGAATATCTTATCATTAAAAGCTATATCGGGCCTACCTATTAGATAATCAAAATCAATGCATATGAATTCCAAAATATCATAAAACATTCATCATTTCATCATATCATAGGACATCAAAAGGGAATATGTTTCATAATCATTTCATCATCATAAGGATAAACTATATAGTTATATAATAATGATGATAAATTTTTATTATCTTATTATTAAATAAGGAAAAATATAAATTTTTGTGTGCATACATGAAAATTAATTTTAAAAAATAATCAATATTTTATGAATAAATGAAGTTTTCAATTTTATAATCCCCTATATAAAATCATAAAATGTAAAAAATATCAAGGAACAAACATTCTATGAAATTTCAAATGAATAAAAGTATTGGAAGTATCAATGTATGTATATGTCATGTTCGTATTAGTAGTCATTCATATGGTGTATTTTAAAACATAAATTCAATTCACATTTTCTGTGTAATGTTACCAGTACCTCATTGTGAAAATGAAAAGAATAATCCAAAAAAAACATTATATAAATTTTAGTATGTGTAAAAATGACTTTAATAAATATTTGGAGAATATTAAAAATATTCTTAAAAACATTTTAATAAAAATATGGACACGGTAGAAAAAGATTCCCAACTGAAGAGAGAAATAAAGTTGTTTTTTATTTAAAAATTTATTTCGTTGTCTTGAGTACATGAAATGAGGAATATTAATAGAAAAAAAAAATCTCTATAAATAGATATATTTATGTAAAAATTATTATTTTATAAAGATAAAACAAATAAATTCATTATCTTAAATTTAATCAACAATAATCTTGGTAAAAAATGATCTAATAACATAAAATAATTATTTCTATGAAAAAATTTCAGTCGTAATTACCATGAATGAAATATAATAAAATGAAGAATTATTTTAAATGTAAATATTTATATTCATGATAAATATATAAAATAATTTATTATATACATCTTATAGAATAATTTATTTGTATAACATAACATATGTTGCAAAGATGACAATTTGAGTTGCTAAACTCTTACCACTTTGGGGCATTCAAATAAAATCCCGTTAGATGAAATAATATGATATTTAATTTTAAAATACATGAATTAATAAATTTAAAAAATATCACATGTAAATATATTAATATATACACCCCCATAAACATAAACAGTGGCATAACATCAAATATGTATCAACGAATCAAAATTTAGATGAAGAACCTTTACCTTATCTCTAACATGACATGTAATAAGTATAACATCATGTATAATAAATTTTCATTCAATATATATTTAAAAAAGATTCATATTCAAAATTATAATTCCATATATGATTAACCTCTATCATTTCAACACCCATTTTTTAACAATTCACTATTAAAGTCATCACTTTGGGTGTTAATTGCTTCATTTCTCATATATGATTTCATTCAACAGTTACGGTCCTTGTTCATTGATAATGGTTCCATAATATCCATAATATTTAACATTTAATAAGTATAATAATTATTTAATAGTTACTCTTTTATAACCATTCATATAAATTAGTGACAAAAAATAAATTACATTAGTCTATAGAGATAATATTATGTACATACACCCGAGTGATGAATAAACTTTTTGTGTGGATGGATTGAAAGAAATTTAAATGATAAATAAACATCACATAATCATTATTATATCATAAATATCATATATATTAATCTAATATTTTCTTATTAAAATCCTGGAAAATCAGAAATGAGAAACAAGTCATATCACTTCATAGAGGTGGTAGTTTAAACGTACGCATGAGTAATGTTATAGTTTTCCAACTAATGGGATAATAAGAGGGTATATAAGATATTATAATTATATAATCCTAATAATTTCAAAAATATCATATTAAAAAATAAATACATCATAATAACTATCAATGAATGATACCGATGGAAGATGGATTGTATCACTATGTGGAGGCGGTAGTCCACACATACGAAGAAGCGATATTTTCAATTCCCATTTGATTGAGTAGATATTTAAATCGATCTTCCATAAACATAATAACATATAATTATATTTATGATGGGGTATTTATCCTTATTTTGGATAAATTATATTCAGGGGGTGTGTATGAAGAAATAAAATTGAAATAATGTGGTTAAGTTTTATACAACTTCTTTGAAAGACATCCTATGGCATACACCATCAGCATGTAAAGAAATGTCTTATGAGAGGAACAAAAGTTATAGAATGAATGTATTTTTTGGATATATTTGGGGTAGTTATTAGATGATATATAGGGATTGATTTTTTTGAAAAATAGGTGGAAAACGTTCCCTTTTTAATTAAGGGGAGGCACACATATCGATTTTCATTATACATTTCCATAATATAAATTAAAATTGATAAGAAAAATGAAATGGACTAGAAATAAATGGTCGGTAATAATAATATTGAAATATAAATAACTAGTAATAATTATACATGTTCTGGAGGACTTCCTACCCTTATCTTTTAGATTACCCCCAATGAAATTATTTTATAATTAACCATCATTTCAATATTATACTTTTTCAATTTTCATTAAAATAAAAAATAAATTGTCCCTATTACATAATATTATTTATGATGACTCATAATATGGAATCCAATTTTAAAAATTCAAATTATATAAGTGTAATAATCTAAATATAAATAAATGCACAATACACAAAGTAATAATTTTTTTTTATAAAAACACATTTTTAAGTATAGAAATGAATTTCATTCCATTACATGCATTGAAAAAACCATAAAATGAATGTTAAAATATTTTATTGATTTTATAATCTATAAATTTAATTAAAATCTTTAACTAAAAAGGATTAATTTAATTTATTAATATTGAAAAAATATTGTGCGAATAAAAATTATTTTTATAAAAATGTGTTTTTATTCCAAAAAATGAAATTATTCCAAATTCAGGTATAATATTTACTCACATGTAATTAAATATATTAATTAAAATTAATTATACTTATATTATATTATTATAAAAAAATACATAATAAGAAAATTTTAATGAAATTAAACGTTAGTTTTACAAATATTGTTAATTTTCACAATTCACTAAAAATTAAATATTCTTAGAAAAACCCTAAACTTTTATCCTTATATATTGAATACTGGTTGATATATAACATTGTCTTTATTAACTCGAATAAATTTCATAAAATATTTAAAATTATTTAAAATTTATGGTGACCAAATGCAATAAAAAACCTTTTTTATATAAAATATATTTTTGAAGAACAAATGTCTTTAATAATATTTTAGTAGTTATTTATTATTCATTAATCAATAAATATTCATTATTCAAAGCATCTTTATATATTTTTCATTATTTGGTTATTAATATTCATTCCTTACTATTTTAGAGTTAGGTTTTTTTCAATTAAATACTAATTTTTTATAAAGATTCATTGTTCTCTTAAAGCCTAGTGGAGTGTATTAAGAAAGGTATCAAAAATTTTATTCTTTAAAAATAATTCATGGTATAAATATTATCATACAATATATAAATTAGGTCTTTACAAATTTTATATCATTATTAAAGGGTTAAATATTTTGAAATACCATTATCAAAAATCCAATTCTTTCAAAGGGATAATACAAAGATACATTGAAAAGGGTAATTGGGAAATTAGTTGTTTTCATAAATAACTCAAGTTAATATTCTTTGATTATATTAACTTTATGATTAAGTGAAAATGTGGACATAGAGGATAAAAATTACCTCTTTGGGATAATAGAGAGCGATATAAAACCTGATCTTTAGAAATTTAAGGAATAGAAAACCTTAAATCTAGAAGCGATAAAGAAGATAATAATGTCACTATAAAAGACTATATAAAGGGATTTTTTTATTTTCAAGGTTATTTTTACTAATTTTTATTAATTATATTACCATGGAATATGAGAAATTATAATAGATTGATTTCTTCAAATCTATAACAATAATTTTAAAATTTGTTCATTATTTGATCAATTTTCAGTTATAACTCATTTCATACTCTAGGAATTGAATATCCAATATATTTTTTTAAATGCATAAATAACAGAAATTAGATTTTAAGATTCATAAAATAATTAATATTTATTACATCTATCTTTATAAATTTCCCAAAATTAAAATTCCTAACACATGATTTCTAATATGGGTAAATATTATTACGATGAAATAACACATCAATCTCAAAAACCTCAATAATAACACTCAATTTTCAAAATAAATAATTCTATAAAAATTTATCCTTAAAACTTCTCCAAAATATTTCTGAAAAAATTCATAACCAATGGTAATATAAATGACTATATCATATATTTTTCAAAGATAAACTTTAATAGTTATTCCTAAACAAAATAAATTAGAATTTAATGTCTAATACCAATCATGTGAATACATTGATAAAAGATTTACCTAAAACATTATAATAACATGAATCACTAAAAAAAATAAATGAATATATTCTTCCAAAAATCTACACTACTGTTTTTTATCAAATAAAATAACAGACTATCGAATATATTTCATAATACCAATAATTAAATAACACTCTTCAATGATAAAATAAATAACGTCACCATTATATCACTAATAAATTAAAATATTTACAATAATATAAAATTTACTATAACAACAACAATCATATATCTATCCTAAATAAAAAAATTCATCACCATTTTATTAACATATTATTAAATTAAATATCTATTAATAACATTCTTTACAAAAATATCATCATACCACTAAATCACATTTTTATATTATCATTACCATTCAAAATATTCTTGTAAATCCATAAATTTATACTAATGTAGAATAATCCTTAGATGTTTTATTATTCATAAAACTTGAATTTCATTGACAAAAAAATTATATTTCACAATTCTTGAACCCCAATACATACACATAAATCATTATAGTTCCCTTTTAAACCATTTACTAAATGCCATTATCATTTTTTTAAATACTTCACCCCTTTTATATTTTGTCCCTACTCTATTAATCATCCATTATAAAACCATTACTTATACAACCTCTATATTCCTTATTCTAGGTATTCCTCCTAGTATATAAATTTTCATAATTCTCTTACATTGAACATTAAAAACATTAAACCATTGATGATAAATTATGGAAACTAATACTCTCATTTATTTGAGTGACCAAAAATTTAATTTTCATTATTAAATACTTTTTCCATGTTCTTTATTTCCATAATAAAACTTATTCTTGTTCCATTTATCTATTTACATAGGTACTTGTCTCACATTATCGATATGTAGTTTTAATAATCATTATTATACAATAGACATCCTGATATTTTATTTTTAATTTATTTAATATATTAGTAATATCGTGTGTGTTCAGGTTGTTAACAATATATATATATATATATATTCGAATAATCATAACAGTTCTAATTCCACCTCCAATTCCATTTTGTTTCATATGTTCACAATCACTCCATTGTCTATAACCTTTAGTGTGAACATGATTCAAACTTGTTTATGAAATTAAATAAAAAAAATAGATTGATAAAAAATAATCATATAGAGTAATCATATAATAAATAAATATTTTTTATGTTACCAAAATCATGGAAAATTATTTTCAATCCACAACACCTTATGTTTAACATATGTACCCCAAAGTCATTATCTATTCAAATAATTCATAATGAAATGTAAATAAAATGTTAATTAATGAAATAATATCCACTAGAGTGTCTAAATAGGTGTGATGTATTACGTTAACTCTTTATGCATCAGTGATGACTGAGTTAATACCTAATCCTCCATATTTGTAGTTATTACCCCTAGGTATAAATATTTACCAACCTCCTCCCCATGACCATATTTATACATGGATTTATTTTCTAGGAAAATAAGACTCCATTATTTACAATAACTTACTATTTTCTCAAATAATTATGCTTATCCTTTATTTTCTCACTAAATTTTAATCATAACAATTTTAAAATGTAATAAATCCATATATTGAAACACAATATAGTTACCCAAAAAATGCATAACATTATGATCTTTTTAGGAACCATAAAGAATTATTATATTTAGAAATTTGGATACATAATAACATATGGATATACAACATTGAAATAATTTCACATTAGGTTAAATAAATATATGAACCTTCATATATATATATCATACTTAAAACATTTCATCATTATATTTTAATATAAAACATAATAATTGGTGAGCTCTAAATCCATGTAAGGGTAATCATAAGAGAGACCAATCAATGATCATAAGTTATGAAATGATAAAATATTTGTCTAAGAATAAGATCATAACATACAGTGATCAAACCCAATCATTTTAATTTCATTAATCATAAATCCAAGAATAATACTTATTCAAAATAACATACATAAATCATATGTGTGTGGAATCAACAATAATAATTCATGAGCTTTGAGAATATATCGTATGAACAATGATTTATTTTAGTACTTCACATAATCACAGAGAATAACTTCCTTAGTAAATGTTCAATTATAAGACTATAATTCCGAAAAAAAGATGTAACATTTAAATGGCTCATTCTATAATCCTCATAAACATATATAAGAGCATTAAATCAAACATGTATGAATGAAACACAACGTAGAGCCAAAACCCTTACATTATCTATCAATTGATTAATAAGAGGTCAGAAATCATGTTTAGTATAATTATATTTACAATAATTACATATAATATTCTTATTAATAAATATAATATCATATATGATCCACTTACATCAAAACACCCATTTATTAACAATTATCAATTAAAGTCATCTTTTTAGGTGTTAACTACTTCGATTATTATGTATGATTTGTTTTGAAAGATTCTATCCTTCTACATTTATCAAGTTAAAATAATCTCTAGAAACATAATAAATTAATAATTGTCATATTTAATTATTATATATAGTTTTATAACCTTTTGTATAATTTTGTGTTAAAAAAATCAATTAGATCACTTTGTGGAGATTGTAATTTATACGTAAACATGACTGATATTTCCACCTTTTGATTGATGGAATGAAATTATAGTAAATGATAATTCACAACTAAATAATTTTTATTATATCATAAATATATTATATATTCATTGAGTTTGTACTTGTTAAAACCCAATTGAATTAGAAATTAAAAATGAAGCATATCGCTTCATAGTGATGGTTGTCCACACAAATGCATAAGAGACATTAATGTTTTTGAATGGATGTGATGATAACAAGGTAAAGAATATATTATAAATATATAATAATAAACATGTCATAAATATAATATATTAACATCTAATACATCATAATATCCAATCATGAAATTTGGTGATCTAAAATAAATCATATTGTTATGTGGAGGCGGTAGTTCACACGTACACATGATCGATATTTTCATTTCCAATTCATTGTATATGAATGTATATATGGTTGTTAGATAATCATATAAAATATAATTTTATTATGATACCTTATTATTCATGTTTTCATTGATAAAATTGCTTTAGACAAGGTTTAAGATGAAATAAAATTGAAAAAGAATGGTTACGATCTATACCTCTTGTTTTAGAGAACTAATTTGGATAAATAATTAAGATTTTGAAGTTTGTTATTAAGATATGTAATGAAGATATATGATTAATTTAAGGAATCTAGTAAGGTTTTTGGGTAGGTGTTTTCTTGGTAATATAGCTCAAATTGTGTGAATAATGAAGGATAAGAGCCGCCGTTATATAATTGTGGAGAGGGACACATAAAGAATTTCATACAAGAATTCATTTTTATAAGTAAACATTCAAGAGATATTGGATAAAAATGGTAATGAAATAAAATTTATGGTATATTAATATTTATATATCTTTATAAAAATAATAATTACACATTGTATGTTACATTCCAACATTTATCCCTTCATTTAGCCCATGGGAAACCAATTTTAACAATAGTAATAGTAGAATGATTTTATTGTTTATACTATTAATTATAAAAAAATTAAGGTGAAGATAATAAATAATATTAATTATGATTTTTCAAAATTTATTATCCATTTTAGTAAATTAAATTTCTATATTTGGAGGAATTTAATTTTATATAATCAGGAAAATCACAATGATTTTTTTCCAAAAAACACATATTAAGCATAGAATTAAATTTACTTCCAACATATTGCTTGTAAAAATAATTAATTTAATACTAAATTATTTGATTTAATATTTAATATAAATTTTTATTTAAAAAATATTTAATAATATTTAATATAATCGATTATGGAACAAATCATATTGCACATATAAAAATATTTTTGGAAAATTGTGTTTATAAACATAATTATGACATTATAAAGCATTCATGTATAATATTTATTCATATGAAAATAATTATATTATTATTAAGGTAATTAGAACTAAGAAAATATAATATAAAATTCAAAATAAAATCATAAATTTTAAATGAAAAAAGACAATATTACAAAAAAAATTATTTTTCCACATTCACAAAAAAATAAATATTTTTTAAAAATTATTTTAACGTCCCATCCCTCCTAATTGGATTTAGAAGTGAAGTAGGAGTCATTTTCCGTATGTTACAAACCCAAAACACCAACGGATATAATTAATTTACAAGTAAATCAAGAAAACTAAGGTGTTGATTTTTCCTTTTTAATGATAAAACATGAAGACATCATTGATAATAAAAACCAATCTACTATATGATTATTTTATTCAAAACACAACACAAAAAAGAACCATAAAATAGAAAATTATCATAGTAAAAGTGGAACAAAAATACCGACCTGATAATTACAAAATAACCACAAAAATTAAGTATTCCCAAGTGGAATAAATATTTGAAACACCCAGCCCACTCTAATATCTAACACAACTTGTTATGTACTCAGTATCAAGAATCATGACTAATGAACTGAGATAAGTTACCTTTACCTATGTCTTGATATATAACATAAAAAATTATTAATACTTACTAAGTAAGGTGTGAGTCTAAAATCATTATGATTTATCCTTACACATCCCAAATCAAAGAATAAGGATAAAAAATTAATCATAATTTATATAAAATAGTTTTCAATTAATATAAAATATTTTATATAAAAATATTAAACAAGTTCAAAGGAAAAAATTATTCAAATCTTAAAAACATTCTCATGTATTGGGAAGATTCATAACCATGTCTCTACAAACACACAAACACCAATAAATTATATGATGATAGTTCCATACTCATGAGCTATAACTCATCAATCCACCAAGTCCTCACAAGTTGACCAATATTTGGTGCCCCAAAAGAAGATTCTCATTCCATAGGGCCACGTTTAAAAATTCAACCACACCAACCATGTATAAAAAATACTATGAAAACCTATTAAACATAAAACAATTAATTATTTCATTTATTTCAAAAAACACTTTCCATATATCATTAAAAATCCAAAATTTGTAATTTATCATTGAAAAAGAATAACCATAGGGAATTTTCCAACAAACCATTCAATTTTGACAAATTCAACCCATAACCCAAAAGTTGTTTTAATAAATATACATGAACTATTTTTAAAATAATTTCAAGAAAACAAATAATATAAAACAAATAAATCCAGTTCTATGTCAAGTACAGATGAGGGAGAATCCACCTACTACTAAAAATTTGGTGAAAATGAAGAACAATACTACTATTAATTATATTTGGACATAAACATCGTTTCCTTCAATGTATTTAAGAATATGTCATCAATATTACTGTAATATAAAATATATCTATACATAAAATATTGTATCTATAGTTCTATTAGAGAGAGGAAGACTAGATTTATAATGAACTATGAAGCGTGATGAATTACCAAAGAATCCAGACCTCCAATGAGCTTGGATTCACCTAAAAATAACATTAAAATTGTTGTGAATATCCTTTCAAGGATAGAGGGAAAATATAATTATATATATTGAGAAAATATGTGATTAACAAGGTCTAGGAATCTTAATTTTGATTAGATACACAAATATCATGGTTTTAATTATACCACTTATAGTTAGGAAACACAATTTTCCAAACCATGTGCCAACCCAATAGTGCCACTATATTAAGCCAACCCCTTGCATTATTATCTCACATGATTAGAGAGACAATGTTCAAACCATGTTATTCACTATAGTTCTTATTTCTTGATTTACCATAGGCTGTCGCGTAGTTTTTTCAAATAGTGTGCAAACCATGCACCAGCCCAGTGACTATTATCTTCCCATGAATTGTTTTATAGATATTGTACCCAGTTTTTACTAACTATGAACCACCCTTGATCCAAAAAAATTGTCTCCAAAATAAGATCAAACCCTTTGAAACCTCTTAAAAAATAACCTAAATAATTAATAGAGTCAAAATACATGAATAAATGGTCATTTACCTTAATTAAGGGGTGATATATTTTACTCACAATTGGAGTCCTCATCCCCAAAAATTGGTTAATTGGTGTTTTCTAGGAAGTGTTTGGGCTATTGAACTATAATTTCCTTTCCAAGCTCCCATGTTTATCCCAAAAACTGGCCATGCTACCTTAAAACCCATACTAGATCAATGTTTTTTTACACAAGATCATGTCATTCATATGAAAATCGTGCAACGAATCACCAATAAACATATAATTTGACTCTAGGTCAACATGATCCCACTGAATGACATGGTCAATATCAAGTTGGTAATTCTTCAATTGAGATAAATGATACACATTATTCATAGAATTGATCCATAGAGGTAGATACAACCATTATACTACCTCACCCTCTTGTTTTAGTGTCTCAAAAGGGCCATTGTATCTAGGATAAAAAATTACCTATATACCAAAATAATTGTTCTCACACCTTGAATATATTCCAATGAAACAATATCAGTTACCCAAAATGAAAACAGTATTCGATGATGATCTTCATATGTTTGTTGACAACTCTGATCCATCATTATACTTTTTATGATCATCTAAATTTTATCTATTATCATTTGCACAATTTTCGGTCCAAATAGTAAAATCTCCCTCACATCCATACAACAAAGTGTTGAATGACTAGGATTACCATACAATGCCTTTCAAAGGATCCACATATATCGAGTACTAAAAATAGTTATTATATAAGAACTCTACCAATGTTATATGATCATCTCATAAGCCACCAAAATTCATTACAGAATCCCTACGCATGTCCTATAATTGTTGGACCATCCATTAAAATTGTCTATCAATTTTAGGATGATAAATAATGCTCATAATCTGCTGGCTTCCATGGGATTTATATAAGGACATCAAAAAATTTGACATAAACCTAGGATTTGTTCAAATATAATCGATACTCAAACATCGTGAATATATACAATTTCCCGAATGCATATTTTGGACAAGTCTTCCACCATTTTTTAAGTAATAGGGATTATGTGTGCTGAATTTGTGATCTAATCCACAATCACCCATATGTCATCGTGTTTCCTCATTATTCTTGGTAGACTTTTTATATAATATATGTCCATATTCTCTCATTTACACATGGTAAATGGTAAATT
This sequence comes from Viscum album, assembly GCA_963277665.1. Lineage (NCBI taxonomy): Eukaryota > Viridiplantae > Streptophyta > Magnoliopsida > Santalales > Viscaceae > Viscum > Viscum album. The sequence goes on from OY728144.1 coordinate 305,286,968, forward strand.
TTGCTACATACCAACTGGTTTTTGATTTTATTCTTATACCATTCAAAATAATAGGAATCTCAAGATATATATAGCTATATAAATTTTTGTTTCAAAACACTAAAACTATTATTTCAGTGCATTATACATTTCTAAAATTCTATAATGGATAACCCATCATGAATAGTGGTAGAAACTAAGGCACTATTATAAATAAAATAACGGTACAACAATCCAATCTTCAAACTGTTACTCTAGAATCCCATACATCTTCAATACCATAATGTATTCCCTACATTTGTGTTTTAGAATCATTGTAATAGATCCAGGATGTTTTTTTATCATTTATAACCTAATAGATTAAATATATAATAAAAGAAATAAGTATGTAAACTACAACACCCCCATTACCTTCACAATCCAAATGCATATTAGTTATGGATGACATAATATGTCATTGTTCTGAATCCTGTCTATAAAAATTAGTACATGAATTCCCACTCAGTTAATGTTTTATATAATTTAATTTTCGTAGTGTATATAACAATTCAAAGTCAAATAATTGATGATATTATATCTATTTTTTGGTTTCAAATTAAAATATATTTTTGGGAAAATGTTCTTGAATATTTAATAATTTCAATACACAATAAATTTCTCTAAAGAAGATAGTGATGCCAAGTTTTTAGGCCGTGAACTAAAACATCTAACTCCAAATCATGTGCTGGGAAATTATTCTGATGATGGGTGTTATTCTTCTGATCTTATTTGGCTTAAGCATCCCATGTATGAGGAACATGAGATGTGGCTCTATCACCAGAACTTATAGAACTGTGATAATAATGAATACGAATTCCCCTATGACTACAATTGTTACAAGCATTATACAGTGTCATACAATATCATTTAATAATCTCAAAATAACCACATTGAAAATATATCGAGTGAATTATTGGTTTTGGAGGAATTTTTATTAATCCCAATGCCTGGTTCTGAGATATCCCATCACTTTGGAAGCAGGTGACCTTTTTTATATTACTCCTTTTATTAGAGTTTCAACTGGTTCTTATAGGAATAAACATGTTTCCTCTATTCATAATTCCATCAATTTCCCCTTCCACTAGAGTTTCTCTATTTAATATCTTTGAATAGTTTATAAGAAAATAAATTGTATTCCTATGTCTAGTCTTGTCCCTAACTCAAAAATTCATGCTTTTTGGGACACACTTTCTAAACAATTCATGGAAAATTGGACTAAACTCATAAAAATACCAATATATTATGTTTCTAAGAAATTATCTTTATTCAAACGAAAGAAGTTTTTAATTCTAGAAATATGAAACATTTGAGAATATAATTATTTGTTGAACAATTTTTCTAAATCCTCCCAAGTTATTACTTGGTTAGATTTACCCGGAACTGCTAAATCCCACTATTAGAATGAATGATCCTCCATCATATATATTTTTAACTTCATAATCAAATCTATGAGTGTCCCATGTAAATTGAATTTTGATTTATCATATTCAATCAAAAAGAAACTTTTTTTATTTTTTCATAATCTCTTGAAAACATGGGAAGGTTCTAATTTTATAAATGAACTAAATTTTCCATGGCTTGAGGATCATCATTCTAGTTACCCCTATCTAGAGACTAAATATCTTCAATGATATAATAAACTATATATTTGTTTACCTATGGTCTAGGTGAAACAATATTATATGTATGCTCTTCAAGTTGATTCTTATAATGCCTACCTAGTTCCATTCACTATAACTAGAAAAAAATCCATTTACTCATAGTCGGTAGAAACTAAAGGATTAGTAATTCAATATTACTATATAAAAAATTACAACACCCATTATTTCAAAAAACCAACCATTTGAATTAATTTTCAACATATATCATAAATAATTTAATGTATAATGAATAATTATGTCAAAATCGGAATTCATAATAATAATTCATATTATGAAACTCTCATCAGTCAGTACCATTATGATGAGGTGATGAATCTACTAGAAGTTTATTAAATCACTTATGTACCCAAAATAACCTTGTAGCATGATGTTCAACATAAAATGGTTATCTACATCTATTTAATCTATAAATATAACATTATGAAAATCTTATCACCTTTATACTATCAAAATCATAGGATATTTTAAATTATAGCTTAAGACCTGAAAACATTGATACAATTTCCAACTCATGGACTGAAAATATGGATACCATTTGTAGAATTCATCCTCTCTATATTTTCCTTAGATGAGATGGGGGACAGAATGGATTTTGGTTACATACCTAAGACACAAAAGGATACCAATAAATTATAAGGTCCTAAAGAATATTTGAGGGCTGATATTAACTTTTTAAAGATAAAAAACACATTCTACATTAATAAAAAACATCCAATCGTATATATGATTCATGTGTATAAAATAAATCTAAAAAAACCAAAAAATTTAAAAAATATCAATGTAATAGAAAAACCTAAATACATAATAAGAAAGAACCAAAAATATCATAACACTCAATGATCACTAAGTGGAATAAATATAAGAAATATCCAATCCACTCAAAACTTCATCTGCACATTCCAAACCCATGGTAACATGAAGCATCACTAAAAAACCATGATAACAGACCTTTACCTATATCATGATAGATGACATTTTAAAACACAAAAGTTCCAAAGAAATGGGTGATTATAAACTCATTTTCATATCCCTAAATACTTCACAACCCAATCATCTAGAAAAAACATGTTATCACAGCTTATATATTACTAATTTTATTACAGATAAAATAGTTCATATCACAACAGAAAACGAGTTCTAATGAAAATATTGTAGTAATTGTAATGAAATTTTCATTAATTTTGGAAACCCAAAACCTTGTATCCACATAAAGAGCCATGAATACCAAGGTTACTATTCCATACTTATGAGCTATCTCTCATCGATCCACCAAGTCATCACAAGGTGAATAGTACTAGGTTTTATAATGGCACACACCCCTTCCACATGGTCACATCTATGAATTCACTCCCACTAACCATGTATTCCAAATCTTATTAAAACTCATTCCAAGTAATAACTTTATTTCATTAATCAATTTTAAAAAACATTTTTAATGCATGAAAAATAGAACCAAAAATTAAAAACCATCAATTTATATTCATAAAAAAAGATAATTATCCATGAAACCATTAAATTTCCATATATTTAATTCATAACTCCAAATAACATTCCATAAGGTGTCACGAACTAATTACACAGTGATTTAAATTTAAAAAATTAATTAAAACTAATCCTTTATGCTCTAGGTCATGTGGGGATGAGAGGGAATCCACCTACCTCTTATTATTTTGCAAAAACAAAGAATGAATGTACGATTATTTAGATTCAAGATTAGATCTACCATCCTTAAATAGATTCATGGGTACCACATTAATATTACTATAATAGAGAATTGATATATCAATAATGGACTAGATCTACTGTACTAGGAGAGGGAGAAGGACTATATCTAACAAAAACGTTAAAGAATGATGACTTACCAATGTATCCAGACCTTTAACGCACATTCCATCCCCTATGAATCATTTTCATATCAAAGGTACTCATTTATTAAGGCAATTGAGAAAATTTAATTCATGAAATTGAAATAAAATTGGAGTAATGAGGAATGAGGGACTTAATTTATATTAGATCCTTAAATTTAGAGGATCTGACTGTACGCCATAAGGTTAGGCCACACGGTTTGGAAAACCATATGCCAACCATGTGAAGATACTATCTCAAGTTCCCATCACCCCATGTTTAGGTTTTATGGTTATGGGAACAATACACCAACTATTTTTTCCTTATTTTCAAGTTGAATGAATTTCTATAATCTCTCAATATGTTTTGAGACCTTATTTATTGTTATTTACCATACTCTACCTATTTGACTCTTACCGATGTTAAAAATAATTACCACAGTTTCTATTCATAATAACAAAAGGGGGAATATTTATCAAATATAAAAATAATAATTTGTTATATGGTAGAAATTGTTTATGATTTAACCAAATGAAGTGGAATAAATCAATATTAATAAAATACGTAAAAGGAAACGAAAAATATTTTTTAGAAAAAATTGCACCCTTATGCATAAAAATTGACTTATAATAGAATCATCCATGTTATTAATTAAAATAGAAAAAATAATATTGATATAAATAAAATGGATAATTTTTAAAAAATAAAAAATAAAAAATATACTTTTAAATGTATTGATTCAATTAATGTAAATGATTGCTTTTGAAAAATTGGAAAATTTCACTATTCACAAAACAACCAATCATTTACAAAAAGTCAAAAAATATCAACCTACATTATTTTGGATATGATTAATTAAAAAATTGTTTTTTTATAAAAAATATATAAGTGTTATAATTTTTTTTTATAATTTACAATCATAAATGCCAATAAAATCAATTTTGAAGAAAATGGGATTTTGAAGTATAAAATGACATCAGGTTAAAATGAGTTCTTATTTACAAATAATTAATAAATTATTTAGTATTGAGAAGGACCCTTATTCATTAATTTCATTATTAATTTACTTATACTTAAACATAAAAATTTTACAACTCGGTTATAATGGTCCCATTTAAATAATAATATTATTTATAATATATCATAATTTTCTAAAAGTATGGTGTTCTGTGTTCACCATTATATAAGGATTATTGTTATTCTAAACTAATATTTTCGGGGGTTAAATTTTCCTCCTCTAAATAAATTATTACTTTAAATTTTTATATTATTTATCAAATATTTAATACTTGAAAATAATTTTCATGAAAACCGTCATCATACAATGGGATAATAAATCTTCCTCTAAAAAGTGATAATGGGAAAAATGGTTACATGAAATAACAAAAAATCATATACTAAGATAAATAGACTATTATTGGGATATTAAAAATAAGTCACCAGCGAGAATAAATTAATTCATGTACTGATTGGAAATGATAGATAATATATTCATGAAAATTTTAATGTCCATGAAACCATAAATCCATAAGGGGGACAAAATACCATTGATGCATCATAAATGAACGTAAAAGAATGAAATTTTTATTTCCAGGCCATTTTTTCTAAAATTAAGGGGTTGTTTCTCTATTATGATTGAAAACATGGGAAAATACACTTAGTTTATTTCAATTTAATTAGAATAATTTTATATATTGAACATTATTCGATGAATTTCCACTTTATCTCATACTTGAAGATGAATATCCATGATGAATATTTTATGCCTAATGAATATAGATTAACATGTAATAGATTGTATGATCCTTATAGATTGAAAAACCATTCCTTATATATATAGTTATTTCCAAAACCAAAATTATTATCAAAAGCTATCCAATATTCAAAAATGTATATATGGTTTAATAGTAAATTAATATTTTACAAAATCATCAATCATTAAATGTATAATATTTCATGGAAATTTTACTTTAATAATAATTAAAAAAATTTGACACCATTAAATATCAAAAAATAAAGTAATATGGTCACTATATATCTAATATTATCTTAATATTACTTTCCCAAACAAAATAATTCTTCTCTTCATGACACATACCTAATATGTGATTCATTTATTCATATATTCTTCTTATGCGTGGTAATAACCAAAATTACATTAGAACGTAATAAAAATAAACCAGTTTCCAAAAATTAACAATCCCATTATTCCATCAATGAAAACATAGATAATAAAATATATTCCACTTATCCATAAATATAGTAAACTCCATCAATGATAACAGAAATAATTTTTTATTCAAAACACTAATAATTAAAAACATTACCAACACAATCCCACTTACATTGTTAATTTCAATCAACTTATTATTTCTTCTAAATATTATTATCTCAAAACCAATCACTTTTAAAGAGTTATGTATACCTCAATCATGTTATTTTAATGATATCACATTATCACAACACCAATTTTCTATTTTATAAGTACCATTTGATATATACTAGAAATGTCATACAAAAAAAACTATAAAACAATCCTTATAAGTTTTATGGTTCTTATTACCATTGATATAACATTTCTATAATAGTATTAGTGAACCCCATTTCATAAAAATTTCAATCATTACACTTCAATGATTGGAACAACATATTACTAAATTATTTAACCATTATATTAGGTCATTGACTTAGATGATGCTCAGGATTCCCATATATAAAACATTTATTTCCTTAGTAATTGATTTATCTATTCCCTTCATTTCTAGATATAATACATCTTTTGGATACATTGATACATTCTATATGTTGTTTCATCCCACATTCATGACATAAATAAAATTGTAATTTATTTCCCCTGTGTCCATTACAATATAAACTTCCATAAAATTCCATTATCCTCTTATTTGAAAATTTATGAAAACACACAAAAATTTATATAGTTAATGAAAACTCATTAATGAAAATTAAGGATAAACACTAGGATTCACCTTCTAACTACAATTTAATTAATTGGTTCATGAGGAAAATTATTCTATTATCTATCATAATTTGTGTTAACATGAATCATCCTGGTTTCATCCTATATCTAAAACCAAAATGTGAGAAAAGTAATCATAATTAGTGATTATGAAAAATAATTTATAGAATATATAAATCGTTACACCTTATTTATAGCCTATTTCACCCCAGGATTAAGCTAATTCATTATTTATTATCATATATTAAAATACTTCTTAATGGTTAATACACAAATTTGAATTCAATAAATCATATCCCTTATGATTGTAAAAAAATGTGCATAGTAAGGGAACACTCACCATAAAATAGAATGATGGTTGAGGTATACTCACCTGATTTTTTTAAGGTAATTACTCCTACACGCAAAAATTCTAGAACCACATCCAATTTTAGTATATAGATTGGGATATTTGTTTAAGAAAAGCACACTCATTTCTTTATCATAACTTAGGAAAATATCCTATACATAGGATTTTCCTAAGGGTTATTAAGAATATATTATTACTCTATTTTCCATATATTGAATAAACTCTGATATGATACCATATATATAATCCCATACTTTTTATATATAAACATTATACATTTTTAGATTAATACTTAATATATAAAGAAATGATCCAATCTAGAATCATATAGATTTATGTTTTTTTAGAAATTTGGATATATAAACATCACTCTCATAAGATATCTACATCATCACCAACTATATTACTTATAACTATCACCCTTTTTATACATATCATACATAATACCTATATTCATAACCTGGGTGAGATAATCATATACATGGTTCAACTCATGTTCTCAATAAGGGTAAACAAGGGAGATATTAATAATCACATAATTATATGATGAGGATAAGGGTTTGGGAATATGATAATAACATTAGAAATATTTACCCATCAAATAATATATCATAATATTGTTTCATGGTATATATCATGGAATTTTATAACATATGAATCATAATGAAATCAAATAACATGATCCATGAGGGGATAAATATGACATAATTTTGTATCGTACATATATTAATTATAAACCATTACATTAGTGAAGTCTCAATTCCAATACCATCATAGTGTATTTGTTTCACTCCACATTCCATCATATTCTTAGTTAACTTTTTGACCCAATACTATAATATTGTAAAATTTTCCTTACTGGATTTTGTACAGTCCCCATTCTAGCCCATATTTTCTAAAGATATATCCTTATTTACCCAATTCATTGGAGTTCAATATATTTTTAGGACCAACCATCATGAAAGAAAACATTCATATGTCTGCCAAAGGATCTTAATTCATTCAATATAGAAAAAACTAGGGAATGTAAGTGAAATAAATATATATTTCATCACTTCATAACTCATTTAAAAGAAATTGGTTACATAACGGTTTAATTGTAACAAATTTTTCCCTTTTTAAAGAAACAGTATCCATTGAATCATCTGAAAATCATTATAATATATACATATATTTAATGTGGATTGAATCATTAGATCATATCCCAATAGGTGAAAAATTTCATTAAAATATCATGATATCATTTTTGAGGAAAACAACTAGTTCACTTTGAAATAACATATTCAGAATATATAAATATACAAAATATTAATGAAAACATTTTCCGTGAAATTATCCTTGGAAACTTGTAATGTAATTTTTAAGCATTAATCATTCATTACATTATGAAATTATATTTAAACTATATGTGTTTAAACAATGATTCGTTTGACATTTTCTATAAAAAGTTAAAAGAATATAATTCGGAATATGAAAAGAATATTCATTTTTGACCCTTTGGTAAAATTTTACCATGGTTGAAACTAACATCAAATAATCATGATAGAATATGAAAAATAATTCCTGAATATAATTTTATAAAAATGGACATGTAAGAATGTAATTTTTGACTGAAGATATAAATAAAGTCGATTATCCATAAAAACATTAATTATTTATATAAAGTTCACAAATAGATTTAAATTAATGAAAACATGTAATATACATAAATTAATAGAGGATATTAAAAATAAATTTGTTTCATAAGTGGTAGATCATAAATTTTCCTTATCATAAACTTAATCATAAACAATCCCAATAAACAATGATATTGTAAAAAAATTCTTTTACTGATTTGATAACCTTTGAATCATAATATCCATGAATTAATAACATGAAATGAAATTATATATATAATGAAAATAGTATATTCCTCACATATAATTTCAATGTATCATTATAGATATCTTATAAATATAAATAGGTGTATTATATAAAATAATTCCCAATGATAGCAAATTGACATGAAGAACCACTACTGATTTGCTAATCTCCGAATAAAAACCTCATGAAACAGAGACCCATATATGGATTAATAAATTCCTATAATTTTAATTTAATTCATTATAATATAAATTCATGGAAATTATATAAACCACATATTACAAATATGTTCTGAATATGGCATATGTTTTAAAGAAATCAATATTATCCTTGAAATCCCATAACCAAATGATTAAATTATATCAAAAACTCTATATCTTTCTATAAAATAAGATCCAATTTATTTAGATTTCATTAAAAAATTATTGAAAAATAATAATATCATATATGAACCACTTATAACATTGTAACAATAATTTATTAATAATTATTTATTAAATTTATCATTTCCAGTTGTTAACTGTTTCATTTTTCATGAGAAATTATGTCTATTAATTGCACATCTTATAGATTTTTTATTGTTAAAACCTATAAATAATGATAATAATGATATAAATATTATATAACATATATATATATCATCATCATCCATAAAATTTTGATATAAAAAATTTAATTGCTATGTTCCTGTAGATAAAATTAATTACATATGCATGAATGATGTTTTCATTTTTCAACAGATTGGAAAGAACTAGTATATAATAAATCACCATTCTAGATTAATTATTATACCATGTATATTATATATATTAATTAAATCTATCCTTATTACCATCCTTGTAAATAGGGAAAAAACAAAACACATCACTTCACTGAGGTTTTTGTCCACATGTATGCACATTGTAAGTTATCATTTTCTAATGGATGGGAGGGTAAGAAGGTAGATATGATATTATAATTATATAAAAATAATAATTTCATAAATATAATATATATATTCTAAACCCATTATAAAAATCATCCAAGAAATATGGTGACAGAAAATGAATTATATTGTTATGTGGAGGCGGTTGTCCACATGTATGCACAAGCAATACATTCACATCCAATTTTTGAAAAGAGGATTATTAATGGTGGTTGAATAATCAAAATAAATTTTTCATTATATTTATTATACATAATTATTTCCATTAATAATACCACATATTTACACGAGTTTAAAAATAAATAAATTTAAATATGTTATGTTGGATGATGACAACTTATTTTATATCCCACATTTACATACATTAATAATGACCCTTATAATTGTATATTTATAAAACAAGAACCTTTATTTAATATATAGTGAATATTTTGTGAAATGGATATTTTTTGGTCAATATATATAGCTCAATATGGTGTAAATACAAACAGGAGGGGAGTCCGTTTATATGTGGGAGATTGGACATAATTGAAATTTCATAAAACATTAAAATATAACACTATTATACTCATGATAAATGAATAAAATGGATATAAATTCAATGATGGTATATTATGAGGTATAGATATGGATAGAAAATAGTGTTTAGAAATGTATAATTGGGAAATATGCCCTAATCGCTTGGTTTAAACCTCGGTGACCCCATTTTTTCCTTAACAACAATAAAGACTTTTTTAATCATAAAAGTGTTATAATTTATCATATAAGTTATAATTTTCTCATAAATGGAAATGGGGTGATATTTTAGAAAATATATCATCATACTTTTCCTCTTTCATTTTTTAGGATTTCTAATTAATTTCATAGAATATTATTTTTCAAAAATATCATTTATGTAATTTTAGATTTTGTGCATATAATTTGAATTTAAATGCATCAAGATAAAAAATAAAATAAAATTTAAACACTTTAACAACAAATTATAAATTATTATTGAATATAAAATTATTAATATAACATATTTCATTAAAGAAATATTACTATTTATGTTTTTAAAATCATTTACTTTATTCTTTATGCCACTTGCATAAGAATAGTGTGAGTGTTGTGTAAGCATTTAAGATAATTATACAATTAGTAAAATTTAGAAATAAATTAAAGTCATAAAAATAAATTACAATTTTTTTAAAAAAATTATATTCATTTATAATTCACTATTATCTATATGTGAACATATAAACTAAATTATAATCAAGATAGTGACATTTAGGAATTTTATTTATTTAAAATAATATAAATGACATTATTATTTAAAAATGGATTCAAAATGACATATATTCTAATTTATGATTGATATGATCAAAAGCATATCATCTAAATAAATAAATGAATTTTTTAGCTTCTTTTTTGACCTTATTAATAGGTTTGTATACCGATTTTACACATATTACTCTTATCAATATTATAAATATTTACAATTATTTCAATTTGTAATGATCCTAAAAAATGGACTTATATAATAAATTTGATCCAAGTGATTTCAAATATGATATCAGATTTTCAATAATATATTTCTATATGTGATAGAAAATAATTTTAATATAAATACATAAATACAATGGATATGATTTTTTTAGAAAAATTGTACTTTTAAGTATATAAAATAACCTCTAATAGAATAATGAATATTTTGAATTAAAGTGCAACTAAATAAATTATTGATAATCAAATAGATCATATGTAACTATATCCTAAATAATATGGGAATATTAAATTATATTATTTAATCAAATTAATTGATAGTATTTGATAACTATGAATTTCCCACTATTCACTGAAAAATCTATTATTTTAGAACAATCCCAAAATTTCTACCTGTGTTAATTTTGATACAATGATTTTAAAAATGATTTAGATTTTATAATAGAGAGTTTCTAATAGTGTAATAAATTCATAATATTTTCTACAAACAAGGTGTAATTAAATATATTTTGATGAAAATACATTTCTGAAGCAAATAAAGTCTTCTCTAAAAAATCAATTATTATTTCCTAATAATTAGTCAATACTTTGGTATTTCATAGTACCATTGTAAATTTATTTCATAATTATTTTATAGATATTCATACAATGGAAATTAAATTTTTAGGCTATAATTATCAACAGTAAATAATAATATATTTTTATATTGTATCACAATTATAAAAAAGAACAGTGTTGCGTCTTAAGAATAGAATCAAGCTTAGTATTATTTTAACTAAATTTTTGATGTATGAAAACTATGGGTAATTCAATTTTTTCATATGAAATTTCATCTTAGTTGGTAAATTAATTTTTCTCAAGGTGTTTCTATTGACATCAACCAATGGAAAGTAAAATCGAAGATATTTTTTTTAACATCCAATATTTATAGTACCCCATCGTGGTTTAGTCATGTCTTTATATTTTATATAATTTTATATTAGGTACTACTATATTATAAATTTAGTACATTTTTTCTATAAATATTTATAAGAGTATATCGTCATATATCTCTTTAAATTATTTGATATTCATTTCTATATGTGAATAATGTTTATTATTTTTATTTAATTCGTTCACTCATTTTGATCATGTTATATTTTTTATATGTTTTAATTATTTCTCAGTGATTTTTTAACTACTTATTATTCATTCTAAATCTGTGAGAATAAAATAATCTCTAAGTGATGTATAATACATAGTATAAGTATATATAAAAACATTTATTTATTAACTACATTTTAAATTAAATTGTAGTAAATATTTTATTAATATAATCATTGGTTAAAATTATTATTTCAAATATATTCAATAAAAAGTGTTTACCATTAATTGAAATATAACATGTCAATGTGAATGAAATCATAAAATTGTTTTTTATTCTTTGTTTTCTTAAAACAATTATATATAATTTACTTCAAATTATTTTAAATCACTTTATAAAGGGATGTAGAATATTTAAAATCATATTAGTTATATTTTTTAATTTTATTCTATTTATATATATAAATTATAACTATTATTTTAAATTAAATAATTAAATAAATTGTTTTCAAATATTTTTATAATATACATCGTTCTAAATATTTTCATCAATACATATTTCAATTAAATAGATATATTCAATTTTAATATTTTCTTATGGATTAAAAATAATAATACAACCACCGTGGTGATAAATCTAACATTGATTTTGAAAATATAGGTTTTTTCATGATTCATATTTTATGGACATTAAACTACCACATTGTTATGTTTTAATAGTTATTGTTTGAGTTTAATGATAAAACACTAAATTTATAGTAGTCTTTTGGTTTCTCAACGAAACATTTCCTTGTAAAATCCTAATGGTGTGGTGGTTTGTGTATAAGGGTAAATTTGAAATATTGAAAATAAAATTCAATTCTGGAATATTTTTTCCAATTTTTTTTCTTAAAATATAATATTTCCTTTCATTTCATTATAGAATATATATCACGTATTTCTATTGAAAAATAAAATTCTACATGATAAGGAAAATCAAGTCACGAGAATCCTTTTTATATATTTTATCATATAACCCTTAATAGCCTTGAAATAGATTAGTTTTAAAGACAATGGGTGTCACGAACCAACCAAAATCAACCTAACCCATCACTTTAACTGGTTCCCTAAAGGGATCAAAGAACATTCTTTATCACAATATATTGGTGATAAGGATCATTATATCATATAATTCCAGTTGATAATAGCTTTATCCTCAAAATAAAAATAAAAAACCCATAGATTATTCTTTGAAATCCAAAATTACACATACTAAAATTGGACTTCCACACTAACACATATTGTAACAAGACCAAAACTAGTAACTTGGATCTGCTGGATACCATAATAGATTTGTAAAAGATAAATGAGATGGCATCCTGTAGGGTTGAAAATTTTATTATCACGAGAGACTAGATAAAACATAACTCTCACATTACATTTGAAATCATGAAATAAAATTTTATTTTCCAAAAAAACATTTTCATTTAATTATTTATATCTATTAAATCAATCATAGTTCAATTAATGTTATACTATGTAAAAGGAAACATAAAAAAGGGGTACCAATGATGTTGTCCAAGGGAAATAGTTTAATGGTAGTTGTCAAAAAATAAATAAAACAAGAATAATATAGAAGTGTTAAAAAAATATTATATTATTTATTACTAATATAATCAAAGTTTAACATATCCATGGATTAGAAAAAAAATATAAATAATCACAATGATAAAAAATAACAAGTTTCATAATGATAGAATGCATAATTCTAGTTATCATAATCTTAATGATAAGGCCTTGTTCTATGAAATCAATAAAATAGGTATAGAATATTCAAAAGACACATGATGTTTTGTATCATTAGTCCTAACCATAAATTGATGTGTTTTCTAAATGATATCCTTACCCATTTAATTACTGTTTCCAATGTTTTCATTATATGAATTAAATTAATAACAATACAATACATAATCAACTTAAGTATTATTATTGAAAAATTAGCATATGAAATTTCAATATTTTCCCAAATAAATAAATTTTTTATCCTTAAAATAAGAAATATAAATAAATATGGTGGATTTTATGATTATTTTTTATCCATGGTGAATCATTAGATTATATAATTAATGGTAAAAAAGTTAAAAACACCTTAATAAAGGCAATAGAAAAGTAATAAGAAATATCCTATTATATTTAAACAACGTAAATATAATAATTTTCGCAATAACGAGAATAAGATTTTCATTGAAAATAAATGGAATCATGTAGAAGAATATTAATAAAAAAAATAGTTATGATGGAGGTAAAATGATGTCATGCATCCAATGTTAAAAAAATAATTCTTTTTTATCTTTTTTAACAAGTAAAAAATGACTTATATAGAGCACATTAAAAAAATAAATTAAAAAATATAAAGTTAAAGTTAAAGTGAAATATAATTTTCCTTATGAAATCATTAATGTATATGAAAAAAATAATTGATATAAAATATTTAATATGGATTTGGAAGATCAATAATCATGAAAAAAAGAGATAAATATTGTTTGTTTTTTATATAATCATTATTTCAATTTATTTGACTGCCAAATAGACATAAAAGGGAAAGAATAAATTAATACCAATGAAATAACTATAGTATAAAAAATATTGGTGTTTTGAGAGAGGTTCTTATAATTCCCCCAATGGAAAGTTCAATATAGAAAATCATGAATTATAATGAACTTGTGAAATAAACACTTATCTCAGACTTCATATTGGTTGGAAAGTCTATAATATCTTGTGTAATAAATTTATAATTATTATAAATCTATATCATAACCACAATTTTATTTATCATACTAAATAAAATTCATCAACAATATATTCTTACATATTTTTTAATAATTTGTAGTTAAAATAAATATTTGGGGTTCAACCGTTTCATTTTCCATAAATGTATTTAGTTGAAAGTTATAGTCCATTACACTAATTCATTGATTCATCATCTCTATAATCATAAAAATTTAATAATTATAACATTTATAAACTATATATACAAATAGAACAAACCATTAACACTTTTCATTAAAAATAATATGCCCCATTTCATGGAGACTATAGTCTATACGTACAAATGAGTACCATTTTCATTTTTCAAATGGATTGATAGAAATTAATTTAGATAAAGTTTTAATTTTACTAATTAATAATCATGATATAAATATAATTTTTATTCAATAAATCAATCCATATCACCATCCACGTGTGCGTGAAATAATGAATCACATCGCCTCATGGATGTTGTATGCTACACTTATAGATAACTGACGTTATCAATTTTCAATGGATGGAAGGGCCTAAATGTTTAAAATATTTTAATATTTTGGAATCATAAAAATTTACAATATATCATCTATATTCATTAATTCCACATTTATTACCATCCATCTAATTTAGAAAAGAAAACAAACATACATCACTTCATGGAAGTGGTAGTCCAGATATATGAAAGAGTAATGCACTAATTTCCCATAGGATGGAAAGGGAGATGAAATAAATTTTACCATAATAATAATAAAATTTTAATATATTGGATACATGGATGATATTATATCATCATTGATATTATAGGTTTTAAGGACATATCAGAACAAATAGATATAAAAAACAATTATTAAGTATAATTCCTTTTTCTTGGAAACAATCATTAACTTACACTATCAACCTTATTAGTTTTGAATTAGTGTGATATCTAGACATCTATGATATAGATAAGTATGTTATAATGGAATTTTATGATGTAATTTATGATGTATAGTTCTCAATTATTATGAATATGTGAGGAGATGGGGTTCCCTTTTAAATGAGAGGGGAGTGGGACACTTTTAATTATTCATAATGTTTAATTATTATTTGGGTCTCTCTATTTGATTAGAGAAAAAAAATAAATTTAGATTCTAAAATGATCACGGTTTGTATCCATTCATACAATATAATATAAAATGATATTTTGTTGTTTTAAGATTATTTTACATTTTTTATCCCTTTATCGCGATGAAAACATTTTTAATAGGGTAACTATTCAAAATGACAAAAAATGAAATTAAACTCATTTCTAAATTTGAACCTCCTCATTAAAAATATAAAATAAAATTTTCATGATATAATTTTTAAAATTGGATAAAATAATATAAAATATAACTGTTCAAAATTAAACGAAAATAGGTTTCTAAATAAAATGTATTTTATGAATATAAATGAACTTATACAAAAATGAATTATAATTATAATTAATATAGAAATATTATATTATGAATAATTATTGGGATCATAAGTTACATTGAAAATTAATAAAAACATAAGGATACATTTAATGTGAATTATTTTATAAAAATAAATTAAATTTTATAAAAAATAAAAATTTTTCTCCACTCCCCCAAAAATACTATATTTATGAAAATACCAAATAATTAACCATAAGATATTTTTGATCTTATTACTCAAAAATTAAATTTATTTTTTAAAAAATAATTTTTTATTATTATAAATTGTTTTTAAAATATAATCATTAATTATTTCTATTATAATGATAAAATAATATGATATGCATTGTAAAAATTATATGGATGTAGAGTTAACTTGTAATTGAACAATATTTTTTTTTCATATTATCCCCACCCAAAATACTTTTTATCTTGAAATTGTTTTATTTTATGTTGAAAAACATTATTGACATTACTTCATTATAACTTCTTTGAACTCCCATGCTACATAATCTTGTTTATTATTTCTCCAAAAACAATTCAACAACCCAGATGTCTGATTATATAACAATTTCTCCATAAAGTGAAGAATTTAGATATGAACTTCCTTATAAGTCAATTCAAGTTCAAACTCAATTTCTATATATTTGAGTACATGCTTTGGATCTGACATGTATTTCCAGAGTAAATAAAGATGGAATAAATTCAATATTTTAGAGATATTCGATGGTATAGAAAATAAATTATATACAAATCATAATCTCTATAAAATTTTAAAAATTCCCAATGTAAATAGGGATTAACATCACCTTTCTATAATAAAACATAACTTATATCCCTAGTGAAAACATTTGGAAAACATGACCCCCCCACTTATAATTATAGATATTTCATTTCATTGATAGTATATCTCTTTTAATTGCATTGTGATTCAATGATTTGATTTTGAATTGACCAAATTTCACATTATTATATTAAAAAATGTCATGTCCTACTAGATTCGTTTCGCAAAAATATTCCCACCAAGTTAGAGTATTCTATATCTTCAGGTAAAATTTTATTTTAGAACCATCTATATGTTTTAATAAAAGATACTATTGTATGGAAATTACAATTGAGGTTGGTAATTATCCCACAATCCTTGAAAAAAAATGAGAAAAACCACATAATGATTTCTAGTATTTTAATATTCCTTTTAGAGTACCCATCAATTTAGGGACAATATGCGGTGATCAACTTTATCATAGTATTGAGATCATATTAAAGACTCCTCAAATATTTCTATGGGAATTGGTGATCATGATTAAATAAAATTTATAGAGGAATACCATGATGTTCCATAACATATTTAATAAAAATCCCAAAAAGATGTTCAAGGGGTAGATCATCCATTGCATTAAGGATACATGATGACTTGGTATGGTTATTCGTAATAACCCATATAGAATCATTCTTCCATAGATTAATCTTAAGTCAAGTAACAATGTTCATTGTAACTTATTAAAATTAAAATATTATAATATAAAGGTATTTCATTATTCAATTAGGATATTTCCATTTTACCATTACTAGCTTTCACAAAAAGAAACTGGAAACATAGTTTATAATTTCACAATTTACACTATCCGTGTATAATTTTTCTCTTAAATCAAAGACACTATCTGTTCTACCTTCTTATAGAGTGAAATATCTTCTATGTGCTTCATCTTGAAACTATATTTTCATCGTAGGTGTAGAATATGAAATTAAACTCTTCGTAAACACCATCAACCCATCTTAATATATAATTCCTGACAATTAATTATCAATCCATGCATTAATTAGCCATTATATGTACATATTACTACCTATATTTTATATCTATATATTCATGTGTTTTATCATGTGTTTTAGTTGAATAGTAATTGATTATTGGATTCCAGACTAATATTAATTTTTAATTTATTATTAATCTTGGACCAAAATTTGGAATAATCTAAAGGAAAGAATGATATTTTAGGATGATAAAGGAACTTCTCCCTTTGATAGAGATCATCATGACATTAAAAATAAATTACAACGAAATTTTTTTTTAATATTAAATCCAAATGTATCAAGATATAAATTTAATGTAGGTTTCTCTTGCTCTTGGGTGACCATAGGATGTTTTGGAGGCTCAAAACTGATGAACTAGATGAAAATGAGGCTTCTAAAACTAGAAATTGTTAATTCACCTCATGTACTATATCTATGAAGTGTAATATATTAAAGGAATGAAATAATTTCATAACATGAATGAAATATCATCATACAAGGACTTATATATCTTGTTTAGTAATTGGAGATTAGAAATTTCATGAAAAATGAATAATATATCCCCTTTCATAAGAATTACCATATCAAAATTTACTAAATTTCAAATTATAATGTCCTTGTTATTTATCTTTATATTTTAATATCAATGGTGTCACGTACTCAATTTATTAGTCATTTTATCTTCCTTCTTGAGTTTTTAGTATATTGAACCATCACAATAATAGGTAGTTATTATCATCTTCTTTTCCTCATATTTTGTTAATTATTAGATTATATGTATTTTAAACATTTTTGGTCTGTATATATGTTGCATCTCCCAACATACAGATAATACCATCATAAAATCAAGGAAATTATTAGGGATTATAACTCAATATCAAGAGTTATATAGTTATGTTCATGTTTCGTAAATTTCCTTGATGAACAATTAAAAACTCCCTGATTTTTTATAGAGAAATAACATTTTTAGTTTCTTTATGAATCACTATATCATACAAACCCTTTTGTTTGCAATAGTAAAGTAAATACAATTTTAATAAAAAATATCATTTTTACCTCTTCAAAACAGACATCACATTCTATTAACTAGGATAATTTTACCCATTGACATGTCAACATGGCTAATGGGCTTCCCAGTCAATAAATTTTTTTAATACAAAATAAATAGTAACCTTTAAAACATGGAAACTACATATCTTATCCATATTCATTGATTTGGAAAATTATTTGACAATAGTTATCTTCAAAGGATCATCTAATATTCCATATTTTGAGAAAATGTGGCCCTAAAAATAATCATCATATAGCCAACTTTAACTCATAATATATTTCCCATATAATTTCATTCCCCTAAGATTCTCATATATTATTCAAAGATTAATATCATTCCATTCATAGATTATAGGGTATATCATGGTATCATCAATTAATACCACAACAATGATATCACGATAAACCTTAAAGACTAAATTCATAATATTGAAAAAATTTAAGGTCAAGTATTCAATCATAAGTAAATCACCATAAACTCATATTTTCCATACCTCATGCATAATTTCATCTACGGTATATCATAAAAAATTACACTTAATTGATCAAAACTATATATAAGATTGATCCTCCAAGAATATTGGGATCCATGATGTTGGTAAAATATATCATCAATGCCTAGAAAAGGGTACTTATTCATTATTATAATGGTGTAGATATCTATATAATTAATTAATATACTCATTGACCCATCATTATATTTCAAAAATTATAAATGTTCTCCCAATGGTGAAACATTAGGACATATAAACACTATATTAAAATACCGCTATATATGTTTCATAAAATATACCAATTCCACGAGTGGCATTCTATATAGAGACTTATATATTAATTTTTCATTAGGGATAATATTAATATAAAAATTAAATTCACTCTAAAATGGATTTCCAAGTTTGTATTAAAGAAATATATCAATGTATTCCTTTACAAGTGAATAATCATCAACCCTAATATTAAATGACCCATTAATGGATAGTCTTTTATCTTCCTATTTTCTTATAATTTTAATAAAGTTTCTTTTGGGAGGTGGATCTAAAAAATATTTTCATAATGTTGATTCCCACATTAAAACTATGGAATATTTTCCCCATTAATAAATTATAATACCACTATATTAATAATAAATTGAAATATTATTCTTTTAAATCCAATCCATAAAGAGGATTAAGTCGGATTAAATCATCGGTAAGTTAAAAAAGTGTGCAATTAGATAAACTTTATACATCTATATCAGATTTCTTGATACATCCTTGTTTCAATAAGATTCACATTAGGTATATTGATTTAAAACACTTTAATCATAGTTTTTAGTATTATTTAATTATTTTGACAGAGAATAATGATATAAAAGAGTGCATAAATATGAAATCAAATGAATAATTTGGTAATTTTAATTTAATGATCAAAATACCTACTATCGTGTAATTTTAGATGTACACCACATCATTAATGCTAACATAATATATTACATTCTTTCTAGGCCTTTTCTAATGTAAATTCCTATCATTCATTGGGGATTCATTGAAATAGTTATCTCTCTCATTACAGTTGAAGCACGGGACATTGATAGTTTCATTCATGCACATGAAATAATAACCTTGATGGCCTTCCTCTCAATTAATAAGTAAAAAACCACATTCCCATAAAGAATTAACTATGAGTAATATTTTCACAACTATTATGGGGTTTAAATTATTTCATTCCTTTCTTCTCTTTTGACATATTTTATTTTACAAAGTGTTCAAATTTCTCAATTATTTTCTTGTTTTCCATGGAAATATAATACATGTAGAATATTGTGTCTATTTTGATCATGCATGGTATAGTATAATATTATATTTAAATGGTTTGAGAGATTAATTCTCTATATGGTCTATTATTATTCAAATCAAATGAGTGATTAATCACACTTCATGGATTATGTATAAAATATATAGAACGAGTTTCTAACTTGAAAATGTTTATTTTATATTCAATAACATTTCCATCACCATTTTTCTTTATTTTGATAAAATTATATTGATCCCTAAAAATATATTTTAATATAATAATATAGTAAATTTTTCTCAAAACAGGAATCCTTGTTCTTAGAGAGAATTATGGTATACTATAAAAATACTATTATTTAAATGTGAATAGTATAACTTCACCATTAAATTGTTTGTATTAAAATGAATAATTTAAATATAGGTAATATATAAGTAAATATATATTGTTCAAATGTTTTCATTAATGCATAATAAATAATTAAATTTTTATTATTATTGTTATTTCATTTTTCAAAAATATATTATCTTCCAAAATTATTTTTTATTACCTCATTTGTGTGAAAATTAAAATCAATTTGTAAAAAAATTATAAATTTTATGTGATGAAATTAATAACCTTTTTTAAATAAAATTTTCAATATTATATTAGGTTTAATTTTTGATATTTTTCTAAAATGGTTTATTTTTAAGTGAATAGAAAATTTTTTTTTTTATAAAAGTGTCATTTAAATCCTTAAATTAAGTAATATAAAAGAAAATAGATGGTTTAGAATTTATCCAAAATTTATATAAGTCTCATTTAATTATAAATTATCTAATTAGTTTCATTGGAATCACTATTATTCTTGATTTTCCTATAAGTTCATTTTTTTTAAAACGTATTTTTTTCTAAATATAGTTATTTGTTGCATTTTACATATTTATATTAGAGGTTTTTTCCCTAGTAAATTTTTTTTCTAGAAAATTGAGATAATTTTTTTTTGAATAAGTATTTTTTAAATAGGTAAATATGTCACTTTTTGTTCATTTTTAGTAGTAACCATGGTAATAATTTATCACCTTGTTAAGAGTGAAATTGGTAAAGAATGGTAATGAAATTGGTGTACAGAATTAAAATCAATATAATATATGAAATTATCCAAATATATGAGTTTTTAACCAAATATATGTTTATGGAGTTAAATATTGTATTTTAAAACATTATTTTTTAATTTACAACCCATTCTTGACTTTTATAAAGACAAATTATATTTTTCCAAATTTAAAATTATTACTATGTATTGTAAATTAATAGTGTGGTTAGATGTTTCTATTAGGATTAATCTTGTTCTGAATTATTAAAATATTAGTCTTTATTATATAAAAAATCATATTTTTTGAAATATAATTTTTACTTGATTTCAATGTTAAATAATTTTCACCCTTATCTCAGGTATTTTCTTGAAAACTATTTTTCATTCATTTTGTTTTATTAAATTAAAATTAATTTATTACATATATATAATTTTTTAATGATAAAATTTATTCCAATTTTGGAAGCCTAATTTCTATATTTTCCTATAAGTCCCCTTTTTTATTTAAAAAATTATGTTATCATCGTAAAAAGATTGGCTACAACCATTAAGGTTAAAATGGGACTAATGTTTTTTTTAGATAATGCCGACAATATCTCAAAAAATGTCTAATGTGACTTATTGTTATACTTTAAACCCCAAAACATCATAGAAATTACTTTTTGGTTCCATGGTGGCACATTGAATTATTTTTTTTCTTATTATATTTAAATAATTTATGAAATTTCAAGAATCGCTTTTCACTCATTTATTAAAGGGAACGACCTATCCTCACTTACTCCAACATATTATAAACTCCATATCATGTAATAGCTAACATAATACCTTACATTATTCTTACCTATTTTCCTATAGCTTCTGGTTATCCACAAAAAGTATCATAGTATGTAACAAGGTGTAAGTCAAAGGAGGTCTCTCAAAGAAGTGGTTATCATCTTACCTCAATATTTGAGATATTATTTTATAAAATACCTCCAGTAAATATGATTTATCTACTATAACATAAATAATATAATTACATTTATATACTAAGATGTTATTATGATTATGGGAAAACCCTTTTCCACCTATTTTCACTCAAATGGAAAATGGAAGTATCACTTCTCTATATGTGCGGACGACCAACACCATGAATTAATTCTCATGGTTTTCCATGACCACCTCACTATAATAATTATTATTATGGGTTTAAGATATATATATTATATTCATTAAATAATAATTAACTTTTAATTATATTATATTACTTACATTCTTACACTTCCACAAATTAAAAAATGATAATGTTTATCTTTTGTAAGGGTGGAATACCAACTCCATGTAGCCTTGTTATTATTTTTTCATGTCCTAAATTCATGTTTGATTTTTAGAAATGTATTTAATTTATAAATATCATAATAATTACATGATTAATTATCTTAACATTAGTGGATAATGACACTATAAACCTTGGTTAACCTAGAGAATTTGTTTTTAGGATTATGAATCGAACATCCTCAAAACGTCTCACACGAGCTTAGTCAATTTTGTAACTACATATGAAATTGTACAAAATGAAACAATAGATATTATTATAAGGTAATTTAATACAATTTTTTTTATAATTAGGTAATTATTTAATACAAATTTATTATACATGATTTGATGAACATGCCTGGAATATTGGGAGATGTGGTAAAGGATTTATCATTTCAATTCCATGTCATTGATATTTATCTATTATTAAATGTATTTGGTTCATTTATATAGTGTATAAATATCCTTATGGATTTAATTTATAATTAATTTACTAATATTTAATTGTTTTACAAATCATTTAAAAATTATATTATTCATTTTCATTTTAAAAAAAATCAAATGTGGTAAGATATTTTCTATAAAACTTTGTTTTAAAATTATCTTATCATAATAACTTTAAAATATTTAATTGTTCTTTAATATGTTTCAAGAGTGTTATTTAAATATTTTAAAAGGATATTTTTATCTACACTTCAATATTTAGAAATTTCTTATGGAGGAAACTATAAATTTTCTTTGGAATGGGTCACATTTACCTATTTTTTACCAAAGCTAAAATAGATAATTTTAAACATTTTTGTATGAATAGATTCTCCCACCATCATTATTATAAAAATAAGGTTCAATTTCCATGTTTTTTATACTTTTATGTTTTAATAATTTATCAAAATAATAGGATAATTATTCATATTTTAATGACAAAATATATTTTTCTTTTATTAGGTGTTCAAACAAGCTTTTAAGGGTTTTATGATGAAAAGGTGAAATATTTTATAAAAATTATTAATGATATATTACATGATTATTATAGATAGTTGAGGTTGGGACCAGTATTTATCTTAATGAATGGTAAGAAATATATAGTGGTATAATTCATTGTGTAATCAAATGTTTTTGGTGGAAAAAATGAGAGATAACCAAGGTGGTAGTTAGTATGGAATACACTTTGATTTGGTTATTCTGACAAGGGTTAAAAAGAGTTAAAAAGGTTATATATATTATGATCCAAGATATTAATATTAATCTTATAAGAAAATGTTTTTTTCAAATATTTTTATTGAAAATGATTGAATTTTTATAAAATTTTAAAGGTGAAAAGTTTTTTTTATTTGGGGTTAAATGATTTATTTATGGTTTTACATGGATTTCATAGGGGTTTCAATGGTTTTAAAAGTTATAAATGTATTATTTTCACATATGGTTATGTTTTATTTGTGTGATCAAATTTATATTATTTAAAAGGAAAACATTATATTGGGTTTTCATGTTTTGTATTACTCTAATTAAATTTCTTTATTTTTATATACCATAAATTTCTTATTTTCACGTCCAATGTTTCAAATATATTTTCATATAATCTATGGATTTATATAAAGTATTATGAGTTCTATATTTTCACTATATTTAATCTTCATAAAATATGAATATGTGTTTTAAATAAAATGTGATTTAAATATTATGAACCCCTTTTTCTGAAAATGATCGAAAATATGTTATAGTTTTCCCTTTGTAATGTAATGTTTTAATAATTATCAATTCCTATAAACCTATAATATCATCATGATTTTCATAAATTGTAACCATTATTATAAATAATGTAATTATATGTTTTTATTTTCATGGGTCTTTATATAAGTTATTGTATAAAAGTTGCAGTTAACATTAGAGGTTGGGATGACTCATATGAGGAAATTTTATGATATTTGGGTACCATCAAGGATTAATAAGTTTAAGGATGTTCATAATATTAATGTAATAAATAATATAATATACAGTGACTTACTATACCACTATATTTACATTTTTGCTCATTGGAGAGGGTTGGGGTTCTCCATGGGAATCCATATAGGTTTTGTGGGCTTAGAGATGAAATATTGTTATATCAACTAGTTTACGATGTGAACCAAATTCACCTCAAAAGTTGGAGGTTCATAGCTTGTGCAGCTAGCTGGTTTTTTAGTTTGTGTGTGAAGGTGGAATAAATGTGTGAAGTAAATTCAAACCATGAAATGAATTCATGATATGTAACTAAATCAGTATTCACCAGGAAAAAATTTTGGGAATTTCCATGGAATTCACATCGTGAATTGAGTTTATAACATGAATGCAGTGCGATCTAGATTTAAAATCCTTTTTTGTATAATACTTTTCATTTGGCCATATACCTCACCTATATTTTATTAGAGGAACAATAGGTTAATTTAATGGATCTCCCCAACCCACCTCCCTCTAATTAATTTCCAAGTTTTAGTGGATTCCCATTGGATATTGATTGTATGTTCTTATTTATTTCTTGGTGTTTTTATTCTTTTCATCTCTTGGATATCCACTATTGTGGTGAGTCTTTGGTTTGGGGTTTGATTTGGGATGCATTTTGATTTTCCTTTGGTAAATTATAGGATTATCCATGTGTTTTATGTGTGATTTTCATTTGTAATCATTTCTTCTTCACCCTATGGTGAATATATAGTTTGTAAATTTTATTTGAGGTTGGTAATCCCTCATTTCACTATTGTTTTATCATGTGGAGGTGGGGGTTAAATATTTCTTATCTATGTGGGATGGTATGTAGTGTCTTATTCAAGATAAATTAAATAGTTAATTTAATTTAAGGATAAATTGGTTTGATTGAATTTTTTTAACATCATTGGTATTATTATCTTGATATTGGGAAATGATAAACATAACACCCCACTGAAAATCAATGTTATTGGGAGCCTACGGTTTCACTATAGTTATTATGATATGGAAACCATTTTTCATGCTATTTCGATATCACTCCAAATATGAAATTGGATAAACAGTTCTATTTGGGTTATAAAATGATTGATCCTAGATTATGGTTTGTATGATAATTCCTTACATAAATAAGTAGAATATGGTAAAAGAATCCCTTGATAAATCTATAAATTTCGATGTGAGTTTTTTGATGTATGAATGTGATTTTTTGGGCCATTTTGTAGTTTTAATGTTGTATAGGATGATGTGGTTCTTGTGTAGTAAGTCTATATAGTGGATAAGTATGGTTACAATGTGGGGTTAATGGGTTTTTTTGGTCCGTGTTATAGGTTTGATAGGTTTTTTGTGTCATGTTATGGAGTGGTGATGAGATGGGTTTGTTTTCCATACAATGGGGTAGTAGTGATGGAAGGTGGTATAAGATGTGTCTATGAGATGGTGGTGATGTATAGTTGGATACATTGTAAGTATTGATGTGTTGTTTGTTATCTGAGGTGATGTGTTCTTCTATGTTCTCAGGTAGTATTGGATAAATTGATAATAATGTTTTAAATTCCTTGGGTTGGATTGGTTTATGACAAGGAAATGGATAATGAATAAACTAATAATGGTTTATGTGGATAAATCTAGTTATTGATAAAAATGAAAGGAATTGGATGTTTTAATGAATTTAGCATGGATTTAAATTGAAAATTGTCTTATAGCTTCTGTTTTTATATGGATCCCACATTTTGAGGTGGTAGTGGAAGTAAGGATGTTTTGAGTTAGGTATTTCTATGTTGTGAACCCATAGTTTGGGATTTTTTGTGGGGGTATATATATATACCTTTTTTGTTCATTGTTATTTCTATATTAACCCCACTAGCACAGATCACTATGTAACAACACCTATAATCCTATATGGATGGTGTTTTACCAACATCCCAGTGAAGAGGATTGATGGATGGTTACCCACACATTCTTTCTATCTTTTACAGGTGATTAGATATGCACATTCTGTAATATCTAAAGTTATGATTGTGGAATTGGTTATTGAACATGTATTTTTGGTTGAGAAGTTATGTGACTGTGCTATGTGGTGCTAGACTAAGTGTCTCTGGGTGAGATGGAACACGACCGTGTAGTGAGGAGGTGGCCCATGTTTTTTCAGGGATGATGTGATTTGATCATGCATTAGGATAGTAGACCAAGAGTCTATAGGCCTGATGTGATACGATTTCACTGTGCAGCTGTGGTATATGTTATACGGAAGAGATGGGAGTGCCAAGATGTATGATGATGGGGCGTGAGAGAGGAAAATTAGTTGGAAAGCGGTGTGGGGTACTCTTTATCGATATTATTATTATTCTGTTATTATGCATGGATTGTGTTATTTAGTGAGTGTGCACTGGTGAGGATGAGTTTCAGTAGTTGAACTATTTTTCTATTATTGGTTCTGTTGTTTTCTCATGGGGTGTTATTGGGTTTCATTCACATGTAAATGAGAGACATTTTCCACCCTTCTAGGTATAACTTTATTTTCCCTATATATAAAAAAAACTAATTTTTTGTTTATAAGAGAATTATACGGACCATTATGGATATTTTTATCTCAGACCCTTTGACTATTGTTATGTAAATGCCTTATGTTCACTTTTGGGTATTTATATTGTGAGAAATTTTATCTTCCTTTTTTATTTATAATAAGTTATTGAATTTTTTTCCCTTTTATATTATGTCATTGATTTTCTTATAGTTTATCCATCACATACACTGATATTGTTTTGTTATGAATGTAAATGCCTCTCATTCATAGTTTTTTTACTCTCAATGATAGTCACCGAACTAAGTCCAAATAGAGACGGGAATTAGGGGTAATCATCTATCTCCCTTTATTGATGTATCTTTGGTGGGAGGGGTCATGATATATACCCTTATTCGGTTTTATCTGGTGTGTGATTAAGATGATTAAGGGTATTTTGGGTGATATAAATGATAATACAAACATTGGGTTTCATAACTACCTTAGAAAAAAGGATATATGTGGTGTAATGATTAGATATTTTTTGTAAATAGGTTTAAGGATATTATTAACCTTTAGGTTTAGTATGATAATTGATGTTGAGGTAAATGTGGTAAATATGGATAAAGTGTTATTACATTTTGGGAATATTATATGATTAAGTTAAAATGAGAAAACATTTTCTAAGATGGGAATTTATTTGGGGAATAATGTTTGAATTAACTTTTTTAATGATGTATAATAATTATTATTTACAGTGATTTTTGTTTTTTATGAAAATGATTATAAAATTGTAGATAATATATTGTTATACAATATACATTTTTTAAGTAAATTTGGGACTGACTTATTCTATTTGGAGAAAAATGATGAGTTTATCATTGAATAATATATGAGAAAATAATTCTAATTTTTTGGTTTTTGAACATTTTTAGGAATATTTAATTGTGTTTTGAGGGGATTTATTTTTGGAATTATTGAGATCAAACATTCTGTGTCATTGTTGTGGAATTAGATATTTATGTCGTATTTCATCATATGATGGCTTATTCATAATTAATATTATATTATCATGTGTAAACAATATGTTCCTTGGATAATATAATGATTGGATAAATATGTTGTTATCTAATTATGGACCCTATATTCCATTCAATGTAAATTTTAGTGTTATAGGTGTAAAAAATTCATATTGAGTATTTATTTAATTGAGAAAAATATGAGTTTAATATGTAAATTGTCTAAAAAATTCTATGTACTGATTTTTTTCTTATGTAATGGAATGGAATTATATATGTATATTTTATCATGTTTTCAATTTAAATGGTAAATTAATCCCTAAAATCTTGTCAACGGTTAATCAAATAAAAAATTTTCTAATTTACATAATTTCTAATGAGATTATGGTCTTCTACATGCCCTTATAGATTTATGGTTGTGGGGTTATTAACTTTATCATGATCATGTTCTCTATCACACTCTATTATCCTTTAAAAATTATGTTTCACCTATATGTCTGAATTTTCACATACCACTAACATTATTATTATCTCGAAACCCAATAATGTGTTATATTAGGTAATGTTTATTTTTCCCACATCCACTATTCAATATGTGTTATTTATTCCTTTATACAATGCAGGTCTTCAAAAAAGTATATTAAAATATTAAACCCTTGGTTACTGAGATTAAAAAAATGAAAAAAAATCAACTATTTTTGGGAGAGGAGAAAATATAATACCTTGAATATTTAGTTTAAAATAATTATGAAAATGATATCTATTTTAACATGATAAAATAGAGCTTTAATCAGACTGTGATATACTATAAATATTATATTATTTATATATGATCGTTATAAAGTAATTATTAAATTTTGATTAATAATAGTAATACAAACATTATGAAAAACATGTATTAAGGATTTATATAATTCATAGTTAATTATTAATGAATATAAAATAAACACTCATTTTTAACTAAATTCTTTTTATTCTTCAAAATTATGCCTTATTCAAAACAAGGTTTTTATTATCTTTTTTTGTTTGAACATTAAAAAAATGCATTAAATGTTTTGGAAATTTTATTTTTGGAAATTAACATCATTTTTGAAATCATATTTATAATATTATATTTGGGTTATGGTTTTTTTTCAAATAAACATTTTCTTTACTTAATAGCGAAGAATACTGATTTTTGAAAAATGTTCATCTCTTTTCCTTAAATAAATATATTTTAATGTCTAATTATTTTTTGATTTTTATAATAATTTAAAATATGTATAATTTTATTATAATTCATATAATTATTTATATTGTGATCCATATTATACTTTATTTCAATATATGTTAATTTTTTCCTTAAAAACACATTTCTATGATGTTTTCCATTAATTTTAATAAATTTATATAAATATTGATATACTAAACTTATATAAATTTAATATTGAAAAATTGATTCCATATTTTGATTAATTTGGTTAAATTTATTAAATATAAACTTTTTATTTTATATCATTATTATTAGGAATCATGATAATGATATTCCACCTCATTTAGGTTAAAATAGGTCAAACAAGGCTAATTTTTTAAGGCGTTAAAATCACTATAAAACATTTATTTATCCTAAAAAATGAACATTTTTCAATAAAATATATCATTATGGAGTTAAATAATATATTTTAAATCATTATTTGAAATTTTGGAATTAATTCTTCTCATTTATGAACATAAATTATATTTTCTCCAAATAAAAAAATATTGGGTCTTTGCATTTAATGGTATGGTTGGAAGTTGAAATTAATTAATAGAATTATAAAAAGGTCTAAAAACGTATTCTTATTATTTAACCAATAAACACATGGAAAGATATTGTTACATTATTTCAAGGTAAAATTGTTTTCATAATTAAAAAGTTTATTTTTCCTACAAATGGGATTTTATACATTATGCGTTGTTATTTAAACATTCATTTCAATAACCTATAAATATTGAATCAAAACAAATATTCCATAATTGGAGGTAGCTTTATCAATGTTTTTAGAAGGATCTTTTTTTGGACTAATTATTAAGTTTTCATGGTAAAAAATTTATTTATCATATCTAATGATAAAATGGGGTTATGATTGTCTACAAATGATACAAAAATTGAAATATCTCTAAATAAAATATTAATTTTAATGTATGAGTTTATTTATAACCTATAATATATTATAAATTATTTTTGGGTTTTTGGGAGCCACTTATCATGATTATGATATATATTATATTTATTTTTTCTATGTATTTCTAATTGTTTCATTTTCCTCACATATAAAATGGGGGAACCTCCCTTCTCTTAATAAAAACTTTTGAGTATTAATTTTTAAAAAAACCATACCCCAATACCTTCCAATATTCATTCCCTTTTCATTGATAATTTTTCCACTAGGAAAATCCTATGAAGGTTTAATGTGTACACCGATAAAGGTCTCTCACCGATGTGGTAATCATCACACCAGACACATTCAAGGATTATTTCATGTCATAAATTTTCTAAATATTATTATATACAAAAAAATACTCAAATAGAAACACAATAATGAAATTTTATTGACAATGTTGGATAAATATTTTCCACCTCTTTTCTATCAAATCTGAAATGAAAGCGTCACTCTTGTGTATGTGTGTACCACCGCTTCCATGAAATGATGAGTTTATTTTTTCATATCCACATAAAAATACAATTTATTTATATATTAAATGGGGATATATAAAATTAATTACATATTTTTGATTCATTAAATATATGATATTATATTCCTTCTTACCCTTACACCTGTTACAGAATGAAAATATTGCTCATGCATGCGTATGGAATACCACTACCATGAGAAGATATTATTAGTTTTTCATGGAAACCATTAATGTATGATTATAATTTTTTTAATTTGAAAACATTATAATTATTTAATTATTTCTATTTTGGATAATATTGGATAATATCCTTTTTACCTCTGTCAACCAATCGAATTATTTTAAGGATTATGAATATAATATCCTCAAAACATCCAATGTGATCATAATAGATTTATTAACTATATATTATATTGAAATAAATTAGACTAAATAGATTTTTATAAAGAAAAAACGTTTACATTTTCATTTTGAAAATAACTAATTTTTATAAATTTTTTATATAGGAGTTAAAGAGTTTATTTTGAATGTTGGGATTTGGGGTATGATATTTTCATCTCAAATTCATTTTATTGATACTTATACCTTTTCACCAATTTATTTTATTTACATTTTTTATTAACATCCATATGGATTCATTTTTTTATTATTTTATATTCATGTGGTTTATAAATCTTTTTAAAATTTTGTTCTTCAATTTTCTTTTGATTCAAATGTTTGTGATGTGGTAATCATTTTTCTTTTAAACCGTGTTCCAATTTTCAATTAAAAAATAATTATATTCCATGAAATTACTCTTAAAAATGTTTCTAAAATTTTATTAAATTATTTTAAAATGAAAATTTTATCTATCAATTACTCTTTAAATTTTTTAAAGTAATCATTTAAAAGTTTTAGGAATGGGTAACTTTTGACTAATTTTACAAAACTCAAATGATCGCTTTTAATGTATATGATAAGAACATATTTTCTATCAATGGTGGTTTTAAAAATTAAATTCAATTACCATTTATTTCTGTAATTTTTCATTTTATATTATTTGTATAATAATGGTAATATTATCTCTATTTTTATGATAAAATGGAAAGTGAATTGAAAACGGGTTCAAATGAGTCTTCCAGTAATTATATGATGAAAAAGTAAAATACAAAGAAAATATTCTACTATAATTGAAAATTATATATTATTATGGGTCAGCATGATATATCTCATAATGATAGTTAATTATATCACCATTATATTTTATAATTTATTTATCTTTATATAAATTTAATTTATTCGATGACATGAAATGAAAACAACCTTGAGCCTAAATGAATCACAATATAGTTTACTACATAAACAAAAAAATTAAAAATTTTTAGTTAGTATGAATAATGAAATTTTCAATGAAAATATGTAGAAATGATTTATTTAAGAAAAATATATAGAAAATAGGTAATCAATTTTTATTAATGTAATTTTATTTTTTTAAGTAAAATGTTCCTCATAAATGGTCTTATTTCATTTTATGAGAAAATAATATAATTAAATTCTCACCTTTTTTGAAAATATATTTTAAAAAATAAAAACTCTTTTTAAATCATCATGTAAAATTTAAATTAGATTTAATTTTGTGGAATATTATGAATATATTTATTATTCTATTAATAGTGAAAATGCTTATTTTTATTGAAAAATTATTTTTTATTACATCTTTTAAAAATTGTCATTTAGTTTTATAAGAGATTTAAAATTCAAAATAAATGATTTATATTATTTATAATCCATCTATGTTCGTTATAATTAATTTTATGTTTTATTTTGGTATAATAAATTTCATACTTAATACATCATATTCTCTCAAAGGATACTTTTCATCGAGTTTTGTTCGTTTAATTTCAAATTAAATTCTAAAAATTATGTGATTCTAATTTTTTTAAATGGTTTAAATATTTACAATCATCATTTCAAAATTTATTATTGATTCAGATTTATTTTTTTTTGAAATAATCAATAGTAAAAATAGTAATGATTTTTCATCTAGGATAAGGTCAAAACGAAGTTACCATGGGGATAATCCAAGAGATAATAATGAGTATGAATGTTAAATATGTATAAATAATATTTTATTTCTATATTTATGCATCATCTTATCCAATATTAAATTATCTAGATAATTTAAATCATATTCTTGGGTAGGACATTATTATATTTCAATATTTGAAGAAATTACTTTAATTTTATCTCCCCCTCTTATAAAAGGATTTCCATACATTATATTATATATGTCGCTTTGATCAATCTATGTTGACCAATACAATCCAAATTCTCTTATAAATATCCATATACATGAATTATTGGTGATAGTATTCTATAAATTTCAATACAATGGTCGTTAATAATGGATCAAAAAGTGTCCAACCAAAGGAGACAAGTCATCCTAACTAGTCTTATTCAAATGAATTCGTATTTTACCTCATATAAATATATGATACTCATCATAAAATAATAACATCATTATATTTATTATATTT
The DNA here is from genome assembly GCA_963277665.1 of Viscum album. Classification (NCBI taxonomy): domain Eukaryota; kingdom Viridiplantae; phylum Streptophyta; class Magnoliopsida; order Santalales; family Viscaceae; genus Viscum; species Viscum album. The sequence goes on from OY728144.1 coordinate 305,321,028, forward strand.
AAATGTTATTATGAATTTTCGACCACCATTATTCACCCACTTTTCTATTAAATGGTAATTGAATGTATCGCTTATCTATATGTATGAACTACCTTATCTACGTAGCTATACACTTCATTTTCCATCAAAATTATTCATGGATAGATATAATGATTGTTCTAATAATTATATATAATATTTATTGTATAATAATTCTTTTTTAATTAAAATATCATATTTATCTTTTTACCATCTTATCAATTCTAAAATGATACTATCACTCCAGCATTTGTGTAAAATACCACCTCCACAAAGTGATGTTATTGTTTTTTCAATATTTATTAACTAGATGCTATTAAAGAAATATTTCATTTATATATATGTAAACCATGATATAATTATTGTTATTTAGTGATAAAATAATTTTTTTCTTTCTCCTCGTGTTTTTATTAGGAAATGATTACAACGTTCATGCGTGCGTCTGACCTATCCTCCTCGTGAACTGTGAAAATCATTTTTTATCACTAAATTTTTGGAATGATTCTATATATTTATATAATCAAAAAAATGAAATTTAAATAATAAAAAATTACATGATGAAACCATGATCAATGTACGTGGATTCAAACAACCAAAAAAAATTCATGAAAAATAAACAATTAACACACTAATGCAATGATTTTATTAAATAATTATTAATAAATGGATGTATAAATGTTATATGCGGATCATATATGATATAATAATTGTTTATATTATTATGATATTATATGATGATAAATTTAAATTTTGATATAGGTGGTTAGATTTTTTTTAAAAAAATTAGAACATAAGGTAAGTGGATATTCTCTCACTTTTATTTATATGAGTCACATCCCATAATAAATACATGTTCCTTTTATATGATGTATATAATTTCCATGAATGTATTTTATTATTGATTTCATAAAATTATTTTGATTGAAAACTATATATAAGGTTCTCTCTTTCATGATGTCTTGATTCAAAACTAATCAAAGTGGTAAGTTTTTCTGGTCTCAAATTGTCGTCCTAAGGACATATGTTATATTATAAACCTATATTATTTTTTGACATTTATATAAATCCTTTTTGACTGGTTATATATTAAATATCCTTTTTATCTTGTTAATAAAATTTTAAATGATTTTATTCTCTCTTGGGGCTTACGATTCAAAAGTTATCAGTGTAGTATAGGATTTATGTTACAATATAAATTATTATCATGATTATTTATGATGAAGTTTCCAACTTGTAAATTTTATGAACTCTCTATCAAGTATCAAATAAATTTTAATACCCTCTTTTTATTTACATAGATAATTTTTTTTCATTTATTTTTCGCCTTTTAGTACTTGAGATACTGACAGAATATTTTAAATGAAAATCTTACTATTTTTTCATTACATGCTCAGAAATTTTTTTACTAATATTTCCATGATTTGTAAAATAGTGTTATGACATTTTTACTAATATTAAATAAATTATTAAATTAATTTGTGTCCAAGTTTTATTTTATATTAAATTGTATAAATTTAATCATCCTTTCTCTTCATGAATGATGTAATTTTTTATTTTTACAAAAATATGAATGGAATCGTTATTTTATCATACATAGCATAAACAGAATTTCCCACATCATGGTAGATAAATTTACTGAATCTTAATTCACATGTTTCCATTGATATTTTCATATTAATTCTTTTCTATAATATTTTTTATATATTTATATTTTAATGAAGTGATAAAAATAGGAAAATGATATTTTCCCCAATAAATATTCGAAGTGATATTTTAAATAAATTTTCATCTAAATTACAACCTTTGATATTAAATATGATTTTCTAGGAATATAATCAAATTATACCATCCTTTATTATTCTAATAATGGTTTATGATTATGATTATGAGATTTTTATTAAACTCATTTATTCCATATGGATTATAAAATGATATAATTTTTCAAATGATTATGAATCTCATTTAATTTATATAGATTATGATATATGATCATTTTTTTATGATGTTATCGAATATATATGAAGGGATTAATATTATATGATGGGTGGGACCCGAATTATATATCCCCATAATTCTTTTTTTAAAGACGGATATCTCTTGAGATTATAAGGACTAAAATTGGGAGTGAACCTAGTTCAGTAATGTATAATGTCCAAAATGAAAGTCAGGGTAGTGAAAAAAGACTATGGATATGATAGAATGGGTAGTGAATGTAATCCACCGTGATAGTCTTGGCAGTGATCCCATAAATATGGAAAAAAATCTAAACTATGTTGTTTTCGAAAAACATATGTCTTATGACAATGTTATAACCTGATGGATTAGGTTCTTTGATTCATTTATGATTCATGTCTTGTGAACGTTCATTTATTATTACATGACTCAAAATTATTATCTATAATACGATGTTTATGGTTTTGAAATGTTAATCTCATGTTCTAGAATGCTTATTCATAGGTTTTTTTAATTGACCATTGATATCTCACTTTTTTCTTATAATTAGAATATGAGTTCACCATTTATTATGATTCCAATCCCCATGTTATAAAGTATGGTTCTGAGTGGTGTATATTATTGAAGAGTACTTTATGGTAGGATCTCTATGGTATATTTGGAAGATAATTCATGAAAAAATAAAGTTGTGTAAATAGTATCCAATGACACCAATCCCTTATGATTATATCATGGAACATATTATCATGTAATGAATAATCTAATAAGATGTTATATCTTTGTATAAAAAGTATGTTTTTCATATAGTTTTCACCAGAGAAGGGTTTATTTTAAAACTGGATATTAGGATTAGGGAACATTTTTTAAAACATTTGGGATATGTTTATAAATTGCAAAACATCCTAAATATTTAGTAAGTACAATATTATGTGGTTCCATAGAAACAAATTGATTTTTATATACTATATGTGCATGTGGTTTTATAGGAGATAAAACTAGAGGTAACAACCCTAGATTAAGTTGGATGAGTGTATAATGTCAATCATTATGATTCATAGTGATTGTTCCCTTACTACATGCCTATATTGAGACTCCCAAGGGATATGTTTTCGTTAAAATGGATTTTCATTATGAACCATTATGATGGATTTGAATAGATAATGACTATAAATAACTTAGTTTAAATATATGTTATCATATAAATAAAATAATGTGTCTTGATTTAGTCATTCTATAAATTATTTCTATGATTATAATATTTTACACTATGATTATTTTTTCTCATGCAATGATTTTTAATTTCTGTCAATGTATGGAAGGTGAATAAACTATGTTAATTCTAAATGTGTTATATAAAAAAATTATTTTCCTCTTTAGAATTTGTTTTATGGTATTAGGAATGAAAACAATTATTTTTATGATTACATAACATTCTAGTTATATAAATCATTCTGATATTTAAAACATGGAAAGGAGTTAACAACATTCTATTGAGTATTTCATGAGTCACCAAGCACAGTCTTGTATTGGGTTTGTTGATCAAATAGTTTCTGAGAAATGGATTAGTATCGTTAATATTATATTTTCCATTCTATAGTGTTTAGACCATAATGATAAAAAAAATTGTTTATAATTTGGAAACTGAAATAGATCAATAGGAAGCTCAAATCTGGTACATAAGACAATAAATATAAATATACTCCATAGAGTGGGATTATTTCAGGAGATTAATTTTCAATAATTTCATTCCTAATATTATTTATATAAAAATAGTGAATTAATTTACTTTTATAAATTAGAATGATAATTATTCATACCTTCCTATATGGAAAATATTCATAACTTTTGAGGTATAATCTTTGTATTATCATCATCCTTAATGAAAGATTTATCGATTTATTATTGTAATTAAACCAATTCTATTAAGTATGTTAGCCCAAAAAGACTACAATAGCTCGGAATTAATAAAAATATGTTTTATAAATGTGAAAATGGATATTTCTATTACCCATCAATATTATAGGTTTTATAAGAAGGGAATGATATAATTCAAATGAAATTATCGTTGTAAAAACCATGGAGAGAAGAAGATGAAAATTTGTTTATGGTCTAATTGTAGATGTAAACAAGGAGAAAATTATATTAAGGGGGCTTGCAAATGTTATATGTTTGTTAATAAGGGTCTTCATCCAATCAAATATCAAATTTATGTTATGAATAAGCTCGATATTTTCAAATTGAAAGAACCACATAATAAACCACCCATATTGTAGTGTTTCAAATTGATGGAGTATAGGAATTAACATAACAATTTCTTAAACATTATTTTTATTGATGATTAATGATTTCAGAAAACTCATAATTCTAAAAACAAATATAAATATAAAGATATTAATATTATTTATATTAGGTATGATAATGAAGTTCTTAAAGGCAGAATTACCATCCACGCAAGAACGACTAACTTCTTATTTGGTTTTATATCTATAAACTCATTATATTTCAAAAACAAATTAAGGGTATCATAATAGCAAATCAATTATTAGGTGTCTAATTAGTTGTGAAAACCCATAATTTTATGATGATTGTATATTAATTATATGATATTTATTATATTGATTTTTGTGTGAATGTGCTTATATAAAATCTATTTTTCTATCTTTTGGTTTATTTTCTGCCATCCTATGAATGGATAGGTTATATTTACATAAATCCCACATCAATTTTTGAGTAAGGGAAGTCAAAATTGATATTTAAGGCCAACTAATGATTTTATATTGGTGTGATGATACATATGAATTTATGACTACTATATATTGCGATGATATATTTAGAACAAATGTATGATTTTAAAATGGGTGATTATCTCATATGGTTGGGGAGAATCTCAACATCAAAAGTAATATTATTATTTGTGAGTTTTTGTATATTTTTTGGACGTATTTCTTAGTATTTTTTTTCACTTATTAGGTTTGTTTTTTTAGTATAACACATACATGGTGCCAAAACTATTTGAAAAACTCTATATATTTAGAAAAAATTGCCTTTTTAATTAGAAGGAAATCGATTAAGTATATTTTCTTGTTTTATTTATCTTAACGATAAAATAATTCATAAAGTATAGGAAATGGATATTTAAATAAAATCATTCGTATTTCCTTTATTTCTGATAAATTGATGGTCTTCATTAATTCATTTATGATTTACATTTTTTTAGTCAATGACTATGTCATAATCTTATTTTATATCACACTCTATAATTTGATGGATGTTTTTTACTAAGCTATGCCAATATTTTCAATTCTCTTTGTTGTTGTACTTACATGGGAACCCACGTATATGTTATTTTATGTAACCATTATGTTTACCATGTTAAATTTCAAAGGATAATCTATTATTCCTTTGTATGATATGCATATTAAAAAAAAGTGTTTTCAAATATTAAACCCTTTATTACCGAGATAAAAAAAATAATGAGGACATAATTTTTATATTGGTAGTATAATATAATACCCTAAAAATATAGTTTGAAATGAAAATAAACTCACTATCTTGTTTATCATAAAACATAGAGCTTTAACAGAACTACAATTGTATAATGAAAATAATTTTATTTAAATGTTTCTATTATTACCTAGCTATTATATTGGTAATATTACTCAGAATAACCACATTATAAAAAATATTTATAAATATTTTATATAGTGAAATATATTGATTTTTAAATTATAAATAAATTCATAAGTTTTCTTAATCTCCTTTTTTGGTTCAAATAAATGTTTTCTTCAAAAACAATTTTAATAACATTTTTTACATAAACATTATAAACAATTTCTTCAATTTTTATAGATATTTTATTTCAGTTAAGTAATATCATTTTGGATATAAACATTTTTAGATATTGTATTTTAATAATATGATATCATTTTTAAATAAAAATTACATTATTAACTTTGGTATAATAATTTTTCTCAAAATATTTATTTTTAAATAAATTGTGAAAAATAATTTTTTTCTAGTTATCATTTTTTTTATTTGTTTAAAGTAATATAAAATTCTCACTATGTTATAAGATTCATATTAATGTAACATAAGATTTCTAAAATTTTAAATAATATAATTAATTATATCAGTATCAAAATTACACTTTATTTTGGATTAAGTTTTTTATGAATTAAAATATTTTCTAAAATATGTTTTTTATTTAACTTTACACAATTATATAAAAATTTATTTATAAAATTTATAGAAATATAATATTGAAAAATATGTTCCTTTTTTGAATTGATATGTTCAAATTTTTTAAATAGAACTCTTTTATTATTGGTCATTATGAGTCTTTACCATGTCAATGATTTTCCACCATCGTAATGGAAAAACAGGTAAAATAGTAGTGAAACTATGGAGTAATGATCTAAAATATCACTGATTATTTTCTTTATCATATTGGATGAGTTTTTTTCAACCATTTATATGATTAACGAGTCAAATTAATTAATTTTCTATAATATTTTTAATAAGGGAACCCATGTTTCACTTTTATGACCATAAATTGCATTTTATCAGAATTTAAAAAATACTTTTGGATCTTTTCTTATGTTTTTATGGTTGGAAAGTAAAACTTTTATTTTTTAGGATTAAATAGATTAAAATCCATATTTTTTATTTAACAAAAAATCATGGAAATAAAATTTATACCTGATTTCGATTTCAAATTATTTTTACGCATAAATTAGTTATTTTCCAAAAAACTATTTTCATGAGTTTTGAGTTATTATATTTAAAGTAATTTGTGTCCAACTATAAAAATTGAATCCAATAAAATGGATTAAAATTTTTTATTCATCATATTCATATTTTCATATATATCACCATTAATTTTTTTTCAAATAATTATGTCATCAAGGTAATAAAGTTATGTTATCACATTTATAGTCAAAATGGGTTTAAAGAGGATTTACTAAAAACTAAGCCTTAATATGTTTCACAAAAATGAATAAATGTGGTATAATGATTTTATTTAAACCATATGAAATATTATATCTTTATATAGGGCTCCATGGTTTTATGTATCATTATTATGAGATATATTATATTTAATTCATTTAAAAAACTATATGTGTGTGCTTTCCTTAATTTGTAGTTGGGAACCACCTATCCTCTCTTCATCACACCTTATTAACACACTAGTTCACCAAATAGTATCCATTATACATTTATCTATTCATCCCCTTCATCTTAGAGCTTCTAAAATTGCAATAATACCATCTCAAAAAGGCATATGGTTTCAGCCAAAGGATGACTCTCAAAGAAGAGGTAAGAATCTTACCCAACTCCTTCAAATTTTATTTGTTATTCTATATCAATTAAATATATTGTATCAATCCTAACATAATTACTCAAGAATTATGATATGTTATAATTATTATTATTATTGTAGAAATGTTTTCCACCTTCTTTCTATTAAACTGGAAATTAATTTATTGATATTGATCACCTATGGACTACCACCACAATGAAGTGATGTGTTTTATTTTTCAAAACAAACTAAAAGGGAGAATTATTATGAATTATTAAATAATTATTTACGACATGTTTGGAATAATTTAAAATCATGAAATAAATTTTATTACTTAACATCATACCCTTTCACCCATTAAAAATGATATTATCGCTCATGTGTATATGTGGACTACCACCAACATGATGTGATCTAGTCAATTTTTAATGCATGCCTTTCATAAATTATTCAAAAGTATTATTAAATTTATATTAAAAATACATATTCCATTATTAATATAATATTGATGTTTGGATAAATTCCCCTTACACCCTAGTCATCCTACTAATGATGTTTTGGGCAATATAAACCAAATGTCCTCAAAATGTTTGACATTAACTTAATCGATTTAGAAACAATACAAGTCATTGTAATAAGATAAATAATGATAAATATTACAATTTAATAAACCATAAAAGGTTTATTAATCATGTAAATAAATAATATATGTTTATTATGCATGAGTTAAATGACAAACATGGGATGTCAGAAGATAAGGTATGGGATTTCTCATCTAAATTTCCTTTCATTGAGACATATGCCTTTTTATCCACATGTATTCATTTTTTTAGAGCATGAACTACCCTACAGATTTATTTTATCATTAATTTAAATATTTTTATGTTCTCTAAAAATCCATTAAAAATTAGATTCTTTATTTTACTTTTGATTGAAATGATAGCAAAGTGATATGAGATTTTTATGAAAATGTTATTTTAAAATTATATTATCAAAATATTTCAATTCCATGTACATGTTCCTTAAATTGTTTCAAAAATATTCTTTAATTATATTTGAAGTAATTTTTTAACTTTTTTGAATCTTTATAATGGTTTTAATAAGGAATATTTTAAATGTTTGTGAAATGTGTCTTTTTTCACTATTTTACCAAAATAATAAAGAATGATTTTAAACATAAATACCATTAATTTATTTTTTACCATAATTATTTTAGAATATACATTTAATTTACATTATTTTCATTAAATTTTCATTTAATTAATTTTAATAAGAATGAGATAAGTCAAATTTTTTAATGTGAAAATGTGATGTTCTTTTCTTATGGGTTCACATGTGTTTTTTAATGGATATATGATGAAAAATAAAATGAATAAAAAATCATTTTTCATGATATGTTACATCAGTAATATAGATAATGATGGTTGTTCCTGATATAGTTCATGATTATGTAGGAGCATTATATAGCCCTCTAATTCATTGAGTTATGGATTGTTTTTTAAAGTAAAAAATGAGGATGATAACTAGGTAAGAAAATCATATAGAATTCACTAATAGTTGGTTACTCAGAAATTGGTTAAAATGAGTGAAATCAATATATTAATATGATTTTCTATGATAAATTTAATTTTCTTGGAAGAATAAGTTTTTTATGGAAATATTCTCATTTCCAAAGTTGAAGAGCAGTTTGGATATTTTGAAGTCCATAAATTTAATAATCATTGAAATGTTTTCATGATTCATTCACAGATTTCATATGGTGGGTAATGTGATTTAAATTTTTTATTTTAAATTATTTTATTTTCCCATCTAGATAAGTCTTAACTAATTTTTCAATCATTTAATGTCAAAAATTTAATCATAATCCTATATTTTCATTTTTTTCAATAGACTAACATTATTATATTGTTTTTATAATCCTTGCATAGTTTTTTCCTCATCTAATGTTTTCAAGTGTTTCTTATAGGATCTAAGGTAGTGTGGAAAATAAAAAAACGTAAATATATTCAATATGGGGGAAACATATAAAAGATTAAGATATTTTTTAAAAATTATGATTTTAATATTAAGAATCATACTTTGTTAAAAAAGGTACACTATGTTTCAGTGTTTTCGAAGTAATGTAATGTATTCCCCAATTCTAAAAAATAATAAACCAAAATTATCCTTGAAATTTGATAATGTGAATCCCTTTCTATAAATTATGTATTTACAGTTTTTTAATCCCATGAATCAACATAAATTCCTTACCATGTCATTTCATATCGGATGATAAAATTATTTTTTTTAAAATAACTCTGTAAAGTTATTTCATTCCATACCCTTTATCTCTTCAGATTATATAGTGTTTTGGATCAATGAACCAAATTTATCATCATCTGGATATTGAAAATAAACATCCATGATAACATCCTCCATCTTACTACTTCCCTAGGTCAGAAATAACTTATCAAAGGAATTGATCCATTTATCAACTAATAATGTATTAGTTTTCTAATTGAGTAATAGTGTTTTTATTTAGTTAAAGTTGTCCATAATTGTAGTACTATTTCTGGGATCAACAGTTTTCTCAATATATGTTAGATTATTGGTCCTGACGTAAGCCAAAAATCCTAGTATAGTTTTAGTACACTCATCTTCAGCACCTACATCATTGAATTTGTTGAATTTTTCATGGAGGAAACCCCAATATATGTTATTGGTTTTGTTACAATTTACATTTACATTTCTATGAAATATCTATAAAAAATTTCATATATTTAATTATCTCATAAAATTATAATTATTAAATAATAAACAGTGTCCCAATTTTATTATACTATAATTTCATAGATCATATTACCAAGGGTTATACTAAATTTTTTTTGATATAGACTATAACAACCCAAATTATAGTAAAAAAGAGTAGGTTCTTATATTAATATTTTTTATGAAATACAAGAGATCACATCCCATGGGATAAAATAGTTTAGTCCTCATGGAAATCAACATACATAAATTATTCTCTCATTTCATTCTAAAACATGAAAAAATTATAAATTTATTTTGAGATAATTATTATTTCAACTAATATATCATTGTAATTATTCAATATTTAGTTCTTGCTATGCTGTTGTGACAGCCCAATCCATCCGGCGATCATGATATTGTCCACTTTGGGACTAGCACACACGGATTATCATTTGCTGGTCTCTAGAACAAGAGAATATCCTAAGAAATGTCCTCATATGGGATTGGTATCCACACAAACATATAAATGGGTGCTTCATGCTTCTCCTCCTTCGATGTGGTATTTCCATAAAATGCTCCCCTAGAAGGGTTCAATGTCCTTTCTGGAAAATCAAATGGATATTGGCTCTGATTACATTTGTGATGGCCTAGTCCAAACCATGATCAAGATATTGTCCACTTTGATCATAGCCTACAATTTTCTTCATTCCCTGGGCTCTGGACCTCAGACATCCCCTTATAAAAATCCTCATGATGGTATAGGTATCCACATAACCTTATAAAGTAGTGATTGATTCTCATCCTCTTTCAATGTGGGATTGTTTGTGGATTGTGACAATACCACATCAAAGGAGGAGGAGCACGAACACCTTTATAAGTTGGTGTGGATACCTCTCCCATCATGAGTCCTTTTCATGGGGTATGACTGAGGGTTATATCGCAGGGAAAGAAATATCATGTTGTCTAGGCCTAAACCAGATGATATCATTATTGTGGGATGTATTGGGTCGTTACAAATGGTATAAGATCCAGTGTAAATTTGATGTGATAGTGAGGATATTTGGCCCTTCTAGGGGTGTGTATTGTGGAAATACCACATCGAAGTAAGAGTAGAATGAATCACCCCTTTTTAAGGTGTTGTAGATACTTCTCCCATCATGATATCTTTTCTTATGGTATGTTTAAGGGCGAGAGCCCAAGGAAAGCAAAACTGTGTAGGATAGGCCCAAATTGGACAATATCATGATCATGGGATAGATTAGTCTATTGGAGCTGGTGAAAGGAAAACATAATAAAGGGTGATGTAATTTGGTTAGTAAGGTATATAATACAACAAAAACTCTCAAAGATGAAATAAGACATGAATAATATCAAAGATATAGAAATAATCAAATAACATATATAAAAATATCATAAAAGGGGAATAAATATGTACATGAAATAGAAACATTAATCATCACAATGATAGAAAATAAGTTGTTTCATAATAATAAAATACATAATATAGGACATCATAATTGTACCATAAATTTCAATTAATAAGACATCATACTAAAATGGGTAAGGCATCTACCAAATACCCAATATTATTTATTTCATTAGACGTATCGATTAATTGAGGATCTATATAATAGAGGGATCTACCCATTCAAATAATATTTTATATTCATTGTCTATGATAATGAAATTAATAACAACACAATACTTAATAAACATAGACATTCATAGTGAAAAACTAGCAAATAAAATTCCAATATGTTCCCAACAAAATAAATTAAACAACATGATCACAAGCCATCCAATGAAATTAGTTTGATCATATAATCTGATTATATCCATGAATAATCATAATAATAATTTAAATATTATTACATAGATGAAAAACACATTTAAAAATACATTAGAAAATCATGATGTAATATCATATTAATTTAAAGAATTTTATAACAAAAATTTATTAGAAAAGAGGGAATAATATTTTCATTGATAAACTATCAAAACATATAGATAAATATTGGTAAAAAATAACAACTATAATATTTGTAAATATTCTCATGTAGAAAAAATTATGAAATAATTTTTTTGAACATTTATGAAAACTAAAAAAATGAATTTTATGATACATGATAAAAATATTTCATTTAAAAATTTGACATAAAATATAAAATTAAATATATATAAACTTGTGAAATAATTTAAGTATCTAAATAACATAAATTTAGTAAAATTACAAATAGATATATGGATGAGGAAGTTTCACAACCAATATAAGGGGATTATGTTCGGGATTTCTTATAATCTATCATTCTATGTTTTTTACTACCAAAACTCTATAGGAATTTGGGATTACGCTAAGTCATACATACCAGTGGTTTTCTAAAACCACTAGAATAAATAAAATAAAACACTCTATACACAAAAACATTATATTATTGGTATAGTGTATTATACACTAATGATTTACAAAACAACTTTTTTTACAGTGATGAATGATAAACTATATACCCTCCCCTCCCCCCTCTCCAAAAATAAACCCTAATTTTCCCTAGCCATAGTGACAACCACCCCTAACTTATCCCATGTATATCCCCCAATATTAGTTTATTTTTTATTTTTTTCTTCTTTGAAAGAAAAATTATGAGTTTCATATCCATCATCTCCTCTATCGAGCATCTTTTTCATTATTATTTTTTGTATCAAAAGATAAATAATATCTTATTAGTCCATGATTCTTATATATTCATTGAATGATGTTTAAATGTTTTTATATATCTATTATAGTATTTCATAAGACATGTGACTATTATATATATATATATATTATTAATTTATTTATTTTCAAATTTTACATAAATATAATATAATGTTATTCTTTGTAACATATATTAACTGAATACATAATTAATTATTGTATTAATATTTTTATGTTCGTATGTTAGCGGGTTAGGATATATATCGTTTAATTATTTTAAAATCATAATTGAATGAATAATTTTTTTTGCAGATTTAATTTCAATCTAATATTATATATTAGTTATTACTTATGCCATTACTTATGATTTTTGGCACAATTATTAGTATACATTGATTGTAGAATATTTCATATATTATTTTTTTGATACCTACATGTGTGGATTGTTGAATCCTATATTGATATTTCTATTTGGATTATCTTATTGTAAATGATTATTAGACTTGTTCTTCTAAATCATATCTTCACTCTATTATGGATGTTTCACTAATAAAAACATATGTATCAAAGACAATAATTTTTATGTTGAATGAAACATTGATTTTATTGTTGAGTAAATGGGCATCATAGTAAATACATGTGTATTTATTTGTATATATGTCATTTTCTAAACAATGATATCATTTTAAATCAAATTGATTCTTAAATACATTTATATTTATTTAAATTATGTAATAGTTATTTCATATTCCATTTCCTATACTATGGTCGGTTCATTAATAGTATATATTAGTTATTTTATATGTTATATCTCATATTATTTGTTTGTATAATAATAGTATTATTTTATTACTTTCAAATTAAAATTGGTATTTAAATTATCATATAGGAAAGTTTTCTTGGGCATGATATAAAAATTCATGTATTAGTCTAATTTTTAATGTTTCGTTGATAAAATATATATATCAATGAAAATATTTTTAATGTTAGTGGGGAAATTGTGATGTGATTGAATAAGTTAAGATAAATAGGTAGGATATACATGTGGAGATAAATGATTCGGGTCTTAAACACAATATTATTTAATATAAATCTGTCATTTTGTGCCATATAAATAAGTAAAATAATTAATTAATTAATCTAGAAGATTTTTTATGTTAGTTTTTGAAGGGGCTATGTAATTATAAGTTATATATTTTTATTTAAATTATTAAATGACCAATATTTTTCTATTATTAATTAAAATTTAATATGGTGTAAAAAAATTTAATATTAATTTATTTAATGAATGAATGTATATTAAATAGTGCCTTGTTAACTCAACTATATATAATAGTATGTACTAGTTTTATCTTATTCCATAAATTAAAAAAAAAAATCTGTAATGAAAATTCTAAATATGGTTTAATGTTTCTATTAATATTAATTGTGTACCATGTAATAGAATGAATTGAAGCTGAATGTATAATTTAATTGGATGTTAACTAAGTGTCAGATGAATTTTGATTTTTTTTAGATTCTTCATTTAAAAATACATAGGTTAGTTGTCTTATAAACTTACCATGTTGTAATTGAGGTTGAAAACCATGGTTATAAGATGATTATGTTAGCTAATATATAACAAAGTTGATATTAAAAAAATTGTTATTTTTGGTATCACAAGGGAGAGTTGATATAGTATTATATTTTTCATGAACAAAATAAAAATATGGTATATATAATTCGATATTTGATATATTCCCATTTGTGTACAATCATGATAAACATTTTATGCAATTTTAGAAAGACTGTGATATCAATACGTACAAGGAAGATATGAATTTGTTTTGAGGGAGTGAAATAATAAATGGATAATGTTAGGACACCACTATATAAGGAATTTACTAAATTAAAAAAAATGGATTTTAATAATTAAATTATATCATGGAAAAACCATGTATGGAATTTATAATATTTCCATAGAGTATAATAATATTTATTTAACGATATACTTACTGATAATGTGTATATACTCTCAATAAATTATAATTCATGGATGTTAATTGACCAGATTGAATTTTTTAGTATAATAATTACGCATTCCAAAAATATAGAATAAATTTTAATAGGAAATATAAGGTCTAATAGGATATAAAAAATGTGGTATGTCATGATGGAATCCAAATGTAGATATAACACCATCTCATGTTCCATAGAATGATATATGAGACATTCCATTGGTTCATAAGCTTCATGATATATTCATGTCTGGAAAAATAAATAAAATTATGTGACTGGATGATTCTAAGAGAATTTATTAGAATTATGAGTTTCTTTATCTTGGAGATAGATTAGTATTCAAGATATTGGATTCTTAACATCCTGATTTTGTAGTTGAGGTGTGTAATGTTAGGATGGGTCTTTCATGTGATGCTTTTCATCCATTTGGGTAGATGATTGTGTCACACAACATGTGGCCAAATTTTTATCTTTTTTATTATCATCATTTATGGATGTGCATGAAAAAGGCATTCAGTTTCTTTTGAATACTCATATCTAGACCTTCTGATACTTAAAATGATATAGATTTATTCTTGAAACTTTTAATAAAAGATTTGACTCGTCTTTGGGATATAGGTGTGAGAACATTTAAGGATACATCAAAAAAATATTTGAAGTGTGTGATATTATACTGTAGACTATAAATGATTTCCATATGTATGTAATTAATTCAAGTTGGGGAAAAATATAAAAACTATAATATCATATCTGTATGAAGAATACATGACCTAAAATACTTAAATATCATCATAGTTTCTTTTTGATGGAGAATCGATAATTAATTCAAATAGATCATCAATACAATTTGAATCATTGTAGTATTTAAAATACTATTCAAAATTAAAATCTACATCACTGTATGTTAGGAACTAATGTGAATAATGAATTAAATGATGTATTTTTTCATTATGGATAGGTTAGATGAGATCTAAAAATGTGAAGAATATTATCAAAAAATCTACTTACAATTTGGAAAAGAGAGGTATATTTTCATAGATGGAATATTATTCAACCAATGATTATTCCATTGTTTATACATAATTTAAATTTATAAAAATATATGTTAAATAGTACTTACAATTCTTATAAATATGAAGGGGATATCCAATGATATCTTATAATCTCAGTGTGTCTTGTTAGATTGGAGTATTAGACCAAACATGCAGCCTTTGAGTATTGGTGAAAATAAATTGAATGTTCCATTTGATTCTTGTGTGATGACACAATCAATGAATGATATATTCCTATAAATATTATTTAATATAAATTATCCTAATTTTTATTCATGAAACATATCTAAATGAGTCAACGAGAAAGTGTTAACACTAAAATAACTAAAAACTAATTATCATCTCATCCTTATTCTTGAATTGATTATAAGAGAAATAATACATTTATTATCTAACTATATAAGGGTTATGGTGATTGTATTGTCAATTTTTTTGACTCATTTGTTATAAAATGTTATCTATGTATTTCATGAAAAAAATGGAAGAAGATGAAATATTAATTTTGTATGAGTTAGAGAATTGTTTTTTCTCCATTATTTTCTCTTGGATACTGCATCTAACAGTACATCATTAGATTGAAACACTTCTTAGATGAACTATTTCTTTTAGGTGGATTTATCCTATTGGAATAAATATATTCATATTGAAATATGATGTTAGAAATAGGAATCAGCATAAATGTTCCATTGTGAGTGCTTATTTTTCTCAAGAATGAATTTATGTTTGATTAATAAATTTTTGTGATTTTAGAAAAATTTGTAATCGGACAATATAAAATAAACATGAGTATTAAGGGTAAGTTCAGCCCTTTGTTCCATCTCTTACCCATATAGGGGAATTCTTTTGTTATTTTTTTTTTGAAATTTTTGACTTATAGAACGAGATATGGCACATCTTACAATCTTTTTTAATTTTTATTCTATTTATGAATATATCATGTTAGACATTTGAATATTTATATTTTATCTCATACTAAATAATTTCAAAAATAACATAAGCTTATATTATTGTTTTATATAGGGAATATAAATAATTATATATAATTTTTTTCATTCTTGGACTTTTTTTAAAAGATAGAACTCCCATACCAATGAATTTCCTCCTTGATTGAAATCAACGATATGGAGATTTCATTAACCAACATAAAATACAAATATTCATTTAATTTTACTATTCATATTTTTTATGTACTGGGTTTACTAGTTTACTCTATCTATCATATAGTAATAGTGTTGTCTTTTGACACCAATTAATTTTTTTGTGAATAAAAATCATTAATAAACAATGAATAAAAATATTTTACAAATGATCAAGTGGTCACCATAAGAACACAACATGATAGAGATATATTAACTGCAATAATGGACTATTATTCAATTGCATCATATAGTATTTATCGATATGAAAATGAGTCTTCTTATGTATTTGTTTTGAATAAATATTGTTATTGGATTATTAATCACATGGTCAATTCATTATGATCAAATAAAAATTGTTTGATTCTATGACGTGACATGGTTAATTTAATTATGATTTTATATTTAGATTAATTTTCATGAATCACTTATTCGATATCGATGAACCATACATTTTAGAATCAATGAAAGCATATAATTTATTTTTTTAATATCCATCTGAGACATGATTATGGTGTCATTATTGATTTAATACAAAGACCTCTTATTTATTGTAGTGTGCATGAAATTTAAAACATTAAATTTACCATTGTTGTTGACTAAAATATTTCATTTTATTACTAAATTTTTCCAATTTTCATTATTTATAATGAACATGATGTGGTGGTGGGTAATATATATAGGAACCCACATATATTTGAAGTTAATTTAGTTGATATTGACAATAATTAATATGGTTGTACAATTAAAATTATATTAATTGGGTTTTAGTTTTGAATGATCTATTTTTTATTACATTTAATTTGATTTCATTCAATTCAAACATGTGGGATTAAGAGTATTTTTTATATAAAAGAAAATATATGTTAAGTAAGAGTGAATAAAAACTTACATAAGGATAAAATAAATTTATTTTAGGATAAATACATGTTACGTAGGTGCAAATCATTATTATGTAGGGTTAAACCAATGATTAGTAAGGGTAATCAAAAGTAAATTACTGGTAAAAAATTTTATGTTATCATAAAAAAATATATGTAAGGGTAAAAACATTTAAGGGTAATCCAATATTATATATTGTTAAATTGATGTTATATAAGGATAGTCTAATTTTTTGTAATGTCAAACAATCACGACCCTTCTTGAGAGACACTAAAATGGTGGATCAAGTTGGTTTGTGACAAGGCCTCAAGAGATCCTCCCCATATGCTAGAGGATTCCAACTAGTTGTGAGGGTCTACAGGTGGTGCAGTAGGGAGATTATACCCTCTGGATCTGTACTAAATATATTGGATGAAAAATTAAATAAAAGTTGGTGGAAAAAAATAATAACCAAAAAGGAATAATAATATGTAACCTAATACGTGCCGATAAGATCATCCAAGCATAAACATGAGGAGTTATAAATACAAGGTGTAAAATAGACAACATATACATTTAAAAAGCATAGACATTCAAATAATAAATAAAATAACTATAGAAACATATCTTATAGGAATCCTGAGTTCATGCTCACCCCAACTCAATGCCATGTCCTAGCCCATATTAATGCAAAGGGGAACAATCTAGGGTCATAACCTGCAATAAAGATATTTTCTGGATCCCAATTGGTTTCATCAATTAGGTGTGAGTTAAACTCATAAGGCCACCACTAGAACTGCCTAATTATTATCCAATAAATGTGTATAAGATGAAGTAGTGTGCGTGTATATGCCAAAGTAAGGTTGTAATGTAAATACTACGAATGTTGTTCTTAGGTTCTTCATGGGACACCTATCTGACTATTCCTGCTTCGATATAATATAGAAAATGTGAACATGTGCCATCATATATATATATATATATATTCATGTACGTATAGATATATATATATATATATATATACATTTATATATTAATATATGTGTGTGTGTCTGTGTGATTTCAAGTGAGGACCTAAGGCATATACCTTTAGTGTCCATATATATAATATTAATCATAGGAAGAATAAATATTTAAATAAAAGGCATCATTCCATGAACCTAAAACTAGGGGTCTAGAACTTCATGTCCATCAATTTGAACTAAAATATAAGGAACACAATTTCTAATAAATGGGAATTCCTTGTCCAAGATTTCCAAAATAATAAGGATTTTCATTCCATTAATTCTCATAGGTAATGATGATGATCTCCATGTCATATGAATTCATAAATATTAAAATAGAAGGTGATGTATAATGAAATCATAAATTCTAAAATGGATTTCCATGTCTAATGAATTCATAAATAATAAGTAACAACATATCCAATAATCAGTAAATCCATGACTGATAATATCCAACAACGATAAGTAACGACATTCCTTGTAACCTCAATAAATAAATTATTAAGGGAATCATGTCCAACATCACACAACCGTTCATAAATCCATAAATTTAATATACATTATGTTATCATCTTTGGAGATCTTCATATGAATCCTAGTACCACTCAAGGAATAACATGTAAGTAGACATGCTATTTGAAACAACTAAACATAGTCTATGGAAACATTTCGTGCCAATTTCTAATCCAACATTCCTTTAATTATTTCATTCATGAGTTCCCAAGTCATACATCAATTTATTTAATTTCACATAGCCATTATATACATACACAAGGAATATTCCCATAAAAAGGTATGAATTATCAAAGGGTCATGTAATATATGCATTACCTTTCACCAGTCAACAGCGACATTAGGTTATTCAATTTATTAGAGATAAGGCAACAAATTTTTGGAGTGTGTTTGGTTATATAATAAGCATAGTAACATATGACATTTAATATGAAACATGATAAAGGATGGTATAAATTTGGGTAGAGAACCTCCAACCATGTCTATATATTTAAAGAACATTGAGGCCATTTCCTAGGCATTAAATTTATCGATGTTCATAATTGATGATGAATGTGAGGAAGGTCTAATGTTTGGCACAACTGTAGAATTTTATAAATGAAGGGGTTATTAGGGAAAATAAATAGAACATATACCTTATATTTATGTTGAATCATTCATCCATTATCATCCTTTGATTAGGGCTTGAACAAGAGAATTCAGATAAATAAATGAATACTATAAAAATGTGGCATATGATATCGTATGAATATAATGCCCAAAATGCTGAGAAAAATTGGGAAAATAAGGACGATTATACACTAATTGAAGGTGATCCAATGTGACAGATATAGTATGATAACATGTTTTCAAGATGGAGGTCACACATGTCCTAGAGCTAGTGGATAAGGAATGATCATATGCTATTCACTTCTACTATTCATAGAGAAAAGGAGAAAGAAACAAGGTTTAAATTTTTTTTGGTGCAAAAGGCTTAAAATCACCATGTACATAGTATCTATAGTGTAAAAGTGGGTTTAAAAGATAAATTCCTTATTTCCACCATAATTTTCCATCTTACGAAGTAAATCTATATGTCTAACTTATGGGGTCATCCTGAGTGAAATTTAAGCCATAAATTTCCTTTTTACATTGTAAATTTAAATTTTTATCATATAAATTTTATCTTCATGATAAAATAAAATTCAAATCCATTCACCAGTCTAAAAAACAACTACTCCTAAAAATGAATAGATCTTAAAACATCCCCACCATAGAACTTCTCATCCTCAAGAATCCATGGGAGAAAACAAAAACATCTCCCGACTCACTTTTGATTGATATTTCAGTTTAGATGACCACATTTTGTTTCTATACTCCAAAAATTCCTAATATAATCAATTTTAAATAAAAAATGCTAAAGCCACTAAAAATGGTGACATAAATCCTAACTGCCAATGAAATGCTAACACAGAGCTTACCCGAGCATATATAACCCAAGACATGATCACATTTTCATCCCTTTTATCAATTGGTCGATAGATCTCTCAAACTTGGCTTTTCTCATTTAATGGACAACTACAAACCATGTAACATCCACCATTTTAATTTCATGATAAATATAACGACCCATACATTACATACATTTTTAATACTTCAAAAATTGACGCACACTTATTACAACATATGATAAAACTACAAAGGACCGTATAGGTATAGTGCCTTTAGAAACTGGGAAACATAAACAACTGGTTCATAAATCTTCTACAGTGTCTCCCATTTATTTCATCATATCTAGGGTCCCTTTTAGCATATTATACTTAATATCCATCTTCCTGACCTGGGGAAAATAAAACATAAAAGGGTGAGCTCAAATGCTCAGCAAGGCAAATAAAGGAAATAAAAATCATATCATATCTTTTTTTAAAATCATAACCTGCAAAAGAGATCATAATATCTTAACATAGAACAAATCATAGGAGTGAAAATGAGATCCCCATAATCATAACATAAAACTTGAAACTTTGTGTCATGCACACATAATCATGGAAAATCATTTCTTGTTAGTCATGACTCATCGCCAAGACTATCTTAGTGGACAAAGTCCCTTTCTGAACCGAGTTCACTCCTCGTTACAGTCCTGTATCACTGAACCGAAATAACCTTCCGTTCCAGCCATGTCTATCTCATGAGATATAAAATCTTTACCCAATGCATTGGAGGGAGATATAGGTCCCACCCATCTTATAATGAATCCTTTCTTATGTGTGCCACGTAATCATAAAACATACATCATCGCATAACACATGAAACAAAAATGAGATTCTTGAAACATCATGACATCATAAATCAATTCATATAAGATAAAGGAATTCATAAAAATAATTCCATCACAACATGATCAAATCAATGTAATAATAGGGATAAAAACAGAACCCTTTATTATCTTAGATGGAAAATAATTTTGAAAATCACTTGAACTCCATTCTTGAGGAAAATATCTTTTCTTCTTCAAAAACATTTTTCCTTTCATAACATGTCATACAACTTTAAAATAAAAGAAGTTGATTAAGAATAAACTTGAAAACTTGTAAATGAAGCTTCTTGGAAATAATGTTTTAAAAATCCATTCATGCCGTATAAGTTAAAAAAAACATTCTTCGTACTTTTGTCGGAAAAGTCAAAAAGTACCTCGTACGGAAAAACGACAAAAGATTCCTTTCATATTCTTTACTAAAAACTCACCTAAGGGTAAAATTGGATTTAAACTATTGCAAGTGGATGGAAACAATATTTCATATTGAGGGAACATGGATGTGGATGATAAAATACACCCCAGTAAATACTTACGAATAAACAATCTCGGATAAAAATGAGATTGTGATATTTCCCTTACCTTAGGTCCGATTAGCTTTGTACGTGTACGAAGCTCCTGTATAATGGTTTAAATAATGTTATTGACTTATTCCAGAATCATACATATTTATATGATATCATATATGGTCATATTATTAGCTTCTTGTTAGTAATATTTCATTGTTACTTGTTACTCGGGTCTTTATAACTTTTTGTTCTTATGTGTGTTTTGTCGAATAAATTCTTATTCTTATCTTTAGGTTATAGATAATTCATTTCCAGAATGGTATTAGTGTATTATATACCATATTCATTCATTCAATTCATTTATATAATCATTATGAAATGAAGATCATGTAGAACGAGTCGCATCACATCGTGGAGACGGTATTCCGTACGTACGCACGAGTGATGATATCATTCCTATGATCGTGGAATTGTATTGGAGTATATATATATTATTTCAGTATCAATATTACTTCATAATAATCATATTTAGTTACTCATTACACCATTATAACCATCCTTGTAAGGTGATGGTGGAAAATAGATTACACCACGGCGTGGAGACGGTATTCCGTACGTACGCACGCGTGGTGATTTCATTTTTCCGTAGGATGGATAGAAGGTGAAATAGGGTTGTTTCATATTTATAATAACATATCAGTATGTAAGTAATACTGATGTTATTACTTTATCATGAAACAACTAAAGAAGAAGAAGTTGAAGAAGAAAGAAATTGAAAAGATCGGTAATGGATATTACCTCTTCTTTGGAACGCCTCTTTGAATCCTCCACTTAAGGAACTAAGATTGGTCTTTGGAGAAGACCAGGACCTCTAGGATTATTCTAGGGAAGTGGAGAGGAGAAAATGGCAGGGGTTGGCCGAGCTTGAGTGCTCAATTTGGTGTGAGGAGGAGGGGGAGGAGGTGCCCTTTTATAAGGGAGGAGAGGGGCACCTTAGGAATATCTCAAAATATTATTTTATATTAAAGTCAAAATCGGTTTATAATGGTTCCAAAGGGTCTTATTTCGAAGATAAAGTGGGGAAGGGTCGAAATCCTATCAACCAATAGGATTTAGACAAGTTTAGGGTATTATTTTAACCTTATCAATTAGATTTAACTCTAAGTTAAATAATTTAACTTTTACCATGTCTTTTTGTTTTCTTTCACTATATGGTTAATACACTTACTATAACATGCCAAACGAACCCCAAATTGTTTATTATTAAACTATATATCCTTATCTAAGTCATTTGGCCGAACCTTAGATTTTTAGGAATAAAATAACAATTAATAATATAATATTTGATTTAAAAACTATTTTGTGTCAATTTTGACACTATTTGATATATGATTTTTGTGAAAGTCATAAAAGAATTATATATTCGAAACAAGTTGATTAAATCAACATTAATATATCATAGTAACCTATAAAATTAGTTGAATTCATAAAAAGTCTCAAATTACATTTATTTTGGTGTTTATAACATCAATTATGTCAATATTTCATTAATAAGATAATTACTGCATCATCTTTGTGTCATAAATAAATTACATTATTTGATGTCTAAAAATTACAAATAAAATATCATCATGTAGGAAATCTTTTTAGCTTTCTAATGAATATTTTCAATTGAATTAGCTTATGTATAACCCCATATTAAAAATGATTTACTTATTAAACTTTGATTTTAACTATTTTAACCCTTCTTTAAATAAATTAATAATAAATGTCCTAATCTAATCCAAGTGGGCCTAAATGGTCATATTTTATTCCTAAGTTTGTTTTTGGTCGAATTAAACTTGTCCAATAGAATTAACACATGTGTTAGGGTAATATTAATATCATATTTACCCTTAGTTACCCTATTTACTATTAACCGCGGTAAAAAAAAGTAAAAAGTTATTATTCACCAAAAAATTATTTTCATCTCATTGAACCAAATTTTAGTCCTTGATATTAACCGTGTCTCTCGGATTTTCGAAATTCCAATCACAGAAGCGGTAAAATTAAGTTTTATGCAAAATTCAGTTTTTAACCTACCACTTAGTGGTTTCACTATTCATCAAAAATTGAAAGTTTTCAGAAAAATACCAAAATTTCACCCTAGGCTAATTTCGATATTCTGAGTCCAAAAATGAAGTCCATTTTGAAAAATAAAATTTATAAAATTCCAAAAAGTGGTTATTACTATTCATAACGGCTAGTTTTAATAGCATAATGTTGTTTAGTGAAACTCGGTATTGCGTACGACGCAAGCTATCGAGGAAGGTCGCGATTGCGTGTAAAGCAAGCCAAGAAAGTGTTGTATAGAAAAAGATTCCATTGATGATTTATATAACATAAAAGTCTCGGGTGTTACATTCTACCCCCCTTAAAAAGAATTTCGCCCTCGAAATTCGTCACTTTGCAACAAACAGATGAGGATACTTCTCCCTCATCGTATCCTCAAGCTCCCATGTAGCTTCTTCAAGTTGGTGGTTTCTCCATAAAACTTTCACCAAGCGAGTGGTCTTGTTTCGTAGGACTTTTTCGCTACGATCCAGAATCTCTATCGGCTGTTCTTCATAAGAAAGATCTTGCTCCAGCGGTACAACTTCTGAGCTGAGTACATGTGAAGGATCTGGTATGTACTTTCTCAGGAGAGATACATGGAACACATCGTGAACTTGAGAGAGATTCGGTGGAAGCGCCAATCGGTAAGCTACCTTCCCAACACGATCCAATATTTCGAAAGGACCGATATATCTAGGGCTCAACTTCCCCTTCTTTCCAAATCTCATAACCCTCTTCCAGGGAGATATTCGTAAGAACACTTTATCACCCACTTCAAACTCTAGGTCTTTTCTTCGGTTGTCGGCATAGCTTTTCTGTCGACTCTGAGCTGCTCTTATGTGTTGTTGAATAGATCTGACCTTTTATGCCATTTCATCAACGAGATCAGGTCCTAATAGCTTTCTTTCCCCAACTTCATCCCAGCAAGTTGGAGTCCTGCATTTCTTTCCATAGAGAGCTTCATAAGGAGCCATTTGAATACTGGAGTGAAAGCTATTATTATAAGAAAATTCCACCAAAGGTAGGTGTTGATCCCAACCTCCTTTGAAATCCATAGAGAAAGCTCTCAACTTATCTTCTAGGGTTTGAATTGTTCTCTCAGACTGACCGTCTGTCTGGGGATGATAAGCAGTACTGAAACTCAACTCTGTATCCAGAGTATGCTGAAGACTTCGCCAGAACTTCGAGGTAAATCTCGGATCTCGATCAGATATAATAGAAAGTGGTACTCCATGCAATCTTACCACTTCCTTTACATATATCCTGGCAAGCTGATCTAGAGAGAAATCCTCTCTAATAGGAATGAAGTGTGCAGACTTTGTGAGACGATCAACTATGACCCAGGTAGCATTATTGCCTTTGGATGTTTTAGGAAGTCCTGTGACAAAGTCCATAGTGATGTTTTCCCATTTCCATTCGGGTATGGGTAATGGTTGTAACATCCCCTTAGACTTCTGTCTCTCAGCTTTAACTTGTTGACAAACCAAGCATCGAGAGACATATTTAGCAACATCTCTTTTCATGCCATCCCACCAGAAGTACTCTTTCAGGTCCCTATACATCTTCGTGCTTCCAGGATGAATAGAGAATGAAGAGTTATGATCCTCATCCAGCAGCTCTTTCTTTAATTCGGGGATGGGAGGAACACAAACCCGATTCCTGAACTTTATTATCCCATCACAATCAAGGTTGAATTCAGGAACATTTCTCACCTTCTTTTGTAACTCGACATCTTCTTTCTGTGCCTCTTTAATCTTCACATGTATAGATGGTTGAACATTCATTTTAGAAAGATAAGATTTTTCCCCTTCCATTATAATTCCAAGATCCATCCTTTGTAAATCCATAAATATTGGATCTTTTGTGATCCTCATCATGGATAAACTAGCATGGTCTTGTCGACTTAATGCATCTGCCACCTTGTTTGCTTTCCCAGGGTGGTAATGGATTGAGCAGTCATAATCCTTAATCAGCTCCAACCATCTTCTTTGACGCATATTCAACTCCTTTTGTGTGAAAATATACTTTAAACTTTTATGATCAGTATAAATATCACACCTTTCACCATAAAGGTAATGCCTCCAAATCTTTAATGCAAAGATTACCGCAGCCAACTCCAAATCATGTGTTGGGTAATTTTGTTCATGAATTTTCAACTGTCGTGAGGCATAAGCTATCACCATATCATTTTGCATAAGAACACACCCCAATCCCTTCTTGGATGCATCACTGTAGATCATAAACCTTTCTCCACTACAAGGCAGTGTGAGCACAGGTGCACTGGATAACCTTCTTTTCAACTCCTTGAAATTCTCTTCACATTCCTCTGTCCAGACAAACTTAACTCCTTTCCGAGTCAACTTGGTGAGTGGATTAGATAATCGTGAAAAATCTTTTACAAAACGTCGATAATATCCAGTCAAACCAAGAAAACTTCGGATCTCAGTTACTGTTGTTGGTCTCGTCCATCTTTCGATAACCTCTGTTTTTGCTGGATCCACAGATATCCCCTCTTTTGAGATTATGTGACCCAAAAATGCAACTTTTTGAAGCCGAAATTCACACTTGGTAAATTTGGCATAAAGCTTCTCCTTTCTCAGGGTCTTCAATATAATTCTCAAGTGATCTTCATGTTCTTCCTTGCTCTTTGAATAGACAAGAATATCGTCTATAAAGACTACCACAAATTGATCAAGATAGTCTCTAAAGACTCTATTCATTAGATCCATGAAGATAGCAGGGGCATTAGTAAGACCAAATGGCATCACTATAAATTCATAGTGTCCATACCTTGTACAGAAAGCCGTCTTTGGTATATCCTCACTTTTGACCCTTAATTGATGATACCCTGAACGAAGATCAATCTTTGAAAAGTATTGAGCTCCGCGTAGTTGGTCAAATAAGTAATCAATGCGTGGGAGAGGATATTTGTTCTTGATAGTGATCTTGTTAAGTTCTCGATAATCAATGCAGAGTCTCATTGATCCATCTTTCTTCTTAACAAATAGAACAGGTGCTCCCCAAGGTGACGCACTAGGGCGTATGAATCCCTTATCAAGATTCTCTTGGAGTTGCTTCTTCAATTCCTGCAACTCAATTGGGGCCATTCTATAAGGTGTCTTTGAAATAGGCAAAGCACCCGGTACGAGTTCTATTGAAAACTCAACTTCACGATTTGGTGGAAGACCTGGTAATTCCTCCAGAAAGACATCATCAAACTCCCTTACAATGGGAATATTCTTAATCGTGAGTTTCTCACCAACCATTTGAGATAAATAACCTTCATTTAGTGGGATCAATACCCATAAGATGGAAGAAATTTCCACTGGAAGGTTATGTTCATCCTTGCATTGGTATACGATCGTAGATTGATCTGGAGTATGAAATGTGACTTCCCTTCTTTGGCAATTGATATGAGCTCCATGTAGAGAAAGCCAATCCATGCCAAGAATCACATCAAATTCCACTAAAGGAAGGATCACAAGATTTGCAGGAAGCACTTTCCCACAAACTTTGATCGGAGAAGAATTATAAACTTTTGATGCGATTGATGTGCCATTAGGTGTTGTCACAGCTAACTCAACATCTAATTGTTGAGGTAGTACGGTGATACCCTTAGAAAAGTCTTCAGAAATAAAAGAGTGGGTGGATCCAGAATCAAATAAAACATTTGCTACTTTAGAGTGGATGGTAAGTGTACCTTTCACCACATCGTTATCGTACTCCACATCGCTGATAGAAATTGCATGTGACTTTCATTTGTCTTTAGCTTTAAGAGTTTGTTGACGTCGACCATCATCATCAACCCTTGGATTTGGGCATTGATTGGCATAATGCCCCATCTCCTTGCACTTGAAACATTGAAGTGTAGAAGGTTCATTGTGTGTATCCCTTCCTTTGTTTGCATCATTAGACATCTTCTTCCCATTATCACGGCATTCAAATGCCCGATGACCTTCTTTTCCACATTTAAAACATTTACTTGTCCCTTTAAGACAACTCCCTCCATGTTTCTTTCCACACTTTGAGAATAAGGAAAATCTCATCTGCTTTTCCGTGTGCTCTTTAGATTTTTCTTTGAATTCCATCTTCCTCTTCTTATCAAACCCATGTGACTGATGGGTTACTCCAATCTCCATCTCGACTTTGAGAGCACATCGAACGATTTCCTCGTAGCTATTGAAGTCCCTTATGGCTAACGCCCTTCGAAGACTTGGTTTTAAGCCACTAAAGAATCAATCGATCTTACTCTCAGGTTGGATAATAATACCAGAAGCGTACCTTGCAAGTCTTGTAAAATTTGCTTCATAGGTACCAACAGATTCATCATCCCTCTGCTTCAGTTCAAGAAACTCTTTCTCCATCTTTGTTCGGAGAATACGAGGGAAGTACTTATTGAAAAATAAGTTCTTGAACTCGTCCCATTCCATAGACTCAATTTCATCCCTTTGCCTCGTATTCTTAACAAGATTCCACCATTGATCAGCATCTCCTTCCAAACGATACACTGCTAGGATGACTTTATCATGTTCAGAACATTGAAGAACTGAAAATATCTTTTCAATAGTACTAATCCATTGTTCAGCAACTAATGGATCAGTAGACCCGCTGAAAGAAGGTGGACGCTGCCTCATGAAGGATTCAACAGAATGTTGCTCCCTCCTTTGCTCGTTTGGAAATCCTGCATGATTCATAGCTTGAGAAAGTTGTGTGAGCATGGCTACAAGATTTTGCATTCCAGCTCCCATATCGTTTGGTTGCTCAGGGGGACAATCATTGCATTGCCCATCGCATTCCGCATTAACACGGTTCCTTCGGGTTCCAGCCATTGACTAAAACCAAGAAGAATAGTGTGAGCAACACTAATTATAATAGGAAACCACATAATTCAAGAATAAAATTTTCATGCTTATGGTCTTATCCTAGGTTATTCAAGGCCATTTCTAAAACACTAAGATCGTGTACTATGCTTAGACTTATCCTTAGGGTTCTTACTAAGGCTTTCACATCCTAGTTTCCAAAGGTTGACTATAACCTCCCTCTGATACCAACTATAACGACCCGTACTTTACATACATTTTTAATACTTCAAAAATTGAAGCACACTTATTACAACATATGATAAAACTACAAAGGACCGTATAGGTATAGTTCCTTTAGAAACTGGGAAACATAAACAACTGGTTCATAAATATTCTACAGTGTCTCCCATTTATTTCATCATATCTAGGGTCCCTTTTAGCATATTCTACTTAATATCCATCTTCCTGACCTGGGGAAAAGAAAACATAAAAGGGTGAGCTCAAATGCTCAGCAAGGAAAATAAAGGAAATAAAAATCATATCATATCTTTTTTGAAAATCATAACCTGCAAAAGAGATCATAATATCTTAACATGGAACAAATCATAGGAGTGAAAATGAGATCCCCATAATCATAACATAAAACTTGAAACTTTGTGGAATGCACACATAATCATGGAAAATCATTTCTTGTTAGTCATGACTCATCGCCAAGACTATCTTAGTGGACAAAGTCCCTTTCTGAACCGAGTTCACTCCTCGTTTCAGTCCTGTATCACTGAACCGAAATAACCTTCTGTTCCAGCCATGTCTATCTCATGAGATATAAAATCTTTACCCAATGCATTGGAGGGAGATATAGGTCCCACCCATCTTATAATGAATCCTTTCTTATGTGTGCCACATAATCATAAAACATACATCATCGCATAACACATGAAACAAAAATGGGATTCTTGAAACATCATGACATCATAAATCAATTCATATAAGATAAAGGAATTCATAAAAATAATTCCATCACAACATGATCAAATCAATGTAATAATAGGGATAAAAACAGAACCCTTTATTATCTTAGATGGAAAATAATTTTGAAAATCACTTGAACTCCATTCTTGAGGAAAATATCCTTTCTTCTTCAGAAACATTTTTCCTTTCATAACATGTCATACAACTTTAAAATAAAAGAAGTTGATTAAGAATAAACTTGAAAACTTGTAAAGGAAGCTTCTTGGAAATAATGTTTTAAAAATCCATTCATGCCGTATAAGTTAAAAAAAACATTCTTCGTACTTTTGTCGGAAAAGTCAAAAAGTACCTCGTACGGAAAAACGACAAAAGATTCCTTTCATATTCTTTACTAAAAACTCACCTAAGGGTAAAATTGGATTTAAACTATTGCAAGTGGATGGAAACAATATTTCATATTGAGGGAACATGGATGTGGATGATAAAATACACCCCAGTAAATACTTACGAATAAACAATCTCGGATAAAAATGAGATTGTGATATTTCCCTTACCTTAGGTCCGATTAGCTTTGTACGTGTCCGAAGCTCCTGTATAATGGTTTAAATAATGTTATTGACTTATTCCAGAATCATACATATTTATATGATATCATATATGGTCATATTATTAGCTTCTTGTTAGTAATATTTCATTGTTACTTGTTACTCGGGTCTTTATAACTTTTTGTTCTTATGCGTGTTTTGTCGAATAAATTCTTATTCTTATCTTTAGGTTGTAGATAACTCATTTCCAGAATGGTATTAGTGTATTATATACCATATTAATTCATTCAATTCATTTATATAATCATTATGAAATGAAGATCATGTAGAACGAGTCGCATCACATCGTGGAGACGGTATTCCGTACGTACGCACGAGTGATGATATCATTCCTATGATCGTGGAATTGTATTGGAGTATATATATATTATTTCAGTATCAATATTACTTCATAATAATCATATTTAGTTACTCATTACACCATTATAACCATCCTTGTAAGGTGATGGTGGAAAATAGATTACACCACGGCGTGGAGACGGTATTCCGTACGTACGCACGCGTGGTGATTTCATTTTTCCGTAGGATGGATAGAAGGTGAAATAGGGTTGTTTCATATTTATAATAACATATCAGTATGTAAGTAATACTGATGTTATTACTTTATCATGAAACAACTAAATAAGAAGAAGTTGAAGAAGAAAGAAATTGAAAAGATCGGTAATGGATATTACCTCTTCTTTGGAACGCCTCTTTGAATCCTCCACTTAAGGAACTAAGATTGGTCTTTGGAGAAGACCAGGACCTCTAGGATTATTCTAGGTAAGTGGAGAGGAGAAAACGGCAGGGTTTGGACGAGCTTGAGTGCTCAATTTGGTGTGAGGAGGAGGGGGAGGAGGTGCCCTTTTATAAGGGAGGAGAGGGGCACCTTAGGAATATCTCAAAATATTATTTTATATTAAAGTCAAAATCGGTTTATAATGGTTCCAAATGGTCTTATTTCGAAGATAAAGTGGGGAAGGGTCGAAATCCTATCAACCAATAGGATTTAGACAAGTTTAGGGTATTATTTTAACCTTATCAATTAGATTTAACTCTAAGTTAAATAATTTAACTTTTACCATGTCTTTTTATTTTCTTTCACTATATGGTTAATACACTTACTATAACATGCCAAACGAACCCCAAATTGTTTATAATTAAAATATATATCATTATCTAAGTCATGTGGCCGAACCTTAGATTTTTAGGAATAAAATAACAATTAATAATATAATATTTTATTTAAAAACTATTTTGTGTCAATTTTGACACTATTTGATATATGATTTTTTTGAAAGTCATAAAAGAATTATATGTTCGAACCAAGTTTCTTAAATCAACATTAATATATTATAGTAACCTATAAAATTAGTTGAATTCATAAAAAGTCTCAAATTACATTTATTTTGGTGTTTATAACATCAATTATGTCAATATTTCATTAATAAGATAATTACTGCATCATCTTTGTGTCATAAATAAATTACATTATTTGATGTATAAAAATTACAAATAAAATATCATCATGTAGGAAATCTTTTTATCTTTCTAATTCATATTTACAATTGAATTTATCTTATGTATAACCCCATATTAAAAATGATTTACTTATTAAACTTTGATTTTAACTATTTTAACCCTTCTTTAAATAAATTAATAATAAATGTCCTAATCTAATCCAAGTGGGCCTAAATGGTCATATTTTATTCCTAAGTTTGTTTTTGGTCGAATTACAGTTGTCCAATAGAATTAGGACATGTGTTAGGGTAATATTAATATCATATTTACCCTTAGTTACCCTATTTAATATTAACCGCGGTAAAAAAAAGTAAAAAGTTACTATTCACCAAAAAATTATTTTCATCTCATTGAACCACATTTTAGTCCTTGATATTAACCGTGTCTCTCGGATTTTCGAAATTCCAATCACAGAAGCGGTAAAATTAAGTTTTATGCAAAATTCAGTTTTTAACCTACCACTTAGTGGTTTCACTATTCATCAAAAATTGAAAGTTTTCAGAAAAATACCAAAATTTCACCCTAGGCTAATTTCGATATTCTGAGTCCAAAAATGAAGTCCATTTTGAAAAATAAAATTTATAAAATTCCAAAAAGTGGTTATTACTATTCATAACGGCTAGTTTTAATAGCATAATGTTGTTTAGTGAAACTCGGTATTGCGTACGACGCAATCTATCGAGGAAGGTCGCGATTGCGTGTAAAGCAAGCCAAGCAAGTGTTGTATAGAAAAATATTCCTTTGATGATTTATATAACATAAAAGTCTCGGGTGTTACAATAAAACATGTCCATAACATCAGAGATGCAATCCAAGGATATTTCTCTATTTATATCAAACGATTGAATTCCAATTGGCCCATCATAGCCTGGTCTCGCTGTCATTTCCTTCATTATCCCCCAATTTCTTTTAGAGTTCACCAGTCTCATCTCAATAGCATGCCTAATGTGTTTTGTTACCGACCACGTCTAAAATTTTATGTAATTCATGATGAATAGCGACCGGTTGACTAATCTTGAAAACTGTCAACATTAATAACTGACATATCACCAAAATGGGATTCTAAAGAATTAATCACATGCCATTATGAGATCGTTATCAACAACCTCACTAAAGCCTTTTCCTAACATCTGATTATATCTATGAGACAAAATAACCCCAATCCAAAGTAATATCCATTCCATTGCACAAACCTCGACACATACACGATCCCAAAACAATTAGATTGTCGGAAGTCATCTCAAGCATGTCACCCACAATCATATTTTACCTAGAACATAATTCCTTACATTGTTCAATTTATCCAACATCAAGTGAGAGCCAAAATGACTATAAAACTTCCAGTCTAAATGTACCATGGACCTTCCCATAAGAGTTTCAATCACCAATTACAGAAATTTCGCTCCCTATCACATATCTTTTGTTGTTTTTAATGTAAATCTAATTCAAAAATCGGCATTTAATTGATTGATTATAGTATTAGAGATTTATTTGTTAATAATGGGTAAATTATTATTTTTGGGTTAAAATGTTATATTTTATGTCTAAATACCATTTGTCTGAGACATTCTTATTTTATTTTATTATCTAAATGTGATTCAAAATATTAATTATTATTTTTTCTCATTTCATTCTTTTGATTGTTTTATTTTATTATTTCAATTCATAATTTATGTAAGAAATTAAATAATTAATGTTTAAAATCATAGTTTAATTTATCATGTATTGTTGAAATTTTATTTTGATATATTAAATTGTTTTAGTTTTTATTTTATTCTTGAATTTATTTATTTATATTAAATACTTTATTTGTTTAATTTTTGTTGACAATGAAATACGTTCACTACAGTATGCACAAAAGAAAAAATTTCATGTGGGCGTAAAGAGATCCCCATAAGATATTTAGGCATGGTGTTGTATAATTTTCTACTACGTAATATATTTTCATGCCAGTGGTAGATGAGTTAGTAAGCTAATTGGATGTCTTGGTACATAAAAAATTCCTTAATATAAATGCGGACTCACACACTTATTACAAATGATCAAAGAAGGGGAACTACAAAGTTACAATGAAAAATATAAACACATATATAGAATGTCGGGAAGACTCGAACCGGAGACCTCCGTACACCACACATAATCGCTTTCCACTAGGTTAGGTCTTGGGGGATTTTCAATAGAACCAATGCTCAAGGTAAGGTTATAATTCTAGATCAGCTGACCCAGAGGCCTGGCCCGAACAGCCCAAGAGGCCCGGCCTGAAAAACGCCTCGTCGGGCTGAACTGGACTCAGGGTCGGGCCTGTGCGTATCCAATAAGGCATGCGGGCCTGACCGGGCCGACCCAACAAAACCCGGATCACAGACCTGTGCTAAGTTCGTTTGCTGTAAAAAATATATACGAGAAACTGCTGGTAGAGAGATTTTATCTCCCTACCACATGCTTCAAAGGGTGCGCCTGGACAATATATATATATATATATATATATATATATATATATATATGATATATGTATATATATCATTGTATATTAACAAAAAAATAATATATATATATATATATATACATATAATTATTATATTATATAATTATAATCTGTGTTTTTATATATATACAATGATATATAATCATATATATAATGTATATATATAAACAAATCCATTGATAATATATATCTATTATGTGTGGCTTTTAATAATCCATTAATAATATATATTTATTTATATTATTTAATATAATATATAAAAAACAAATATATTAATATATATATATCAATGATTTAATATTATATATATATATAACAACTTGTTGTGTATTAATAACAAATAATACTTACCTGATGATGTTTGTGCATGTCCCTCAACCTCATTAACTTTCTTTACTATGTTGCAAATTGCATATATTATATATACCACGTATATAAATCTATTTAGAAAAAAAATTATCCCATCCACTATAGCGCACCCCCAACCCCTTATTGTTATTTTTTCAATTTTATCATATGATATATATTCTAATATATATATATATATATTCATTTATTTATATATATCAATCATCTAACACTTTATATATATAATAACTTATTATATATTAATAAAAATTATAACACACTCACTCCTTGATGATTGCACACACCCCCCAACATCCTTAATGTTTTTAAATATGATTAAACTTATATTATATATATATATATAAACAAGTATATTAATAATATATATATATCAATGATATGATAATATATATATATATATATAGAAAGCCATTAATAATATAGGTATAAATCTATTAATAATATATTTCAATTAAGTGTGACTTTTAAAAATCCATTAATAATATTTATATAAATGATTAAATAATATATATATATATATATATATACAATGCTAATAATAATATATCTATGTCAATAATTTAATATTATATGTATACATTAACTTTTCATATATGAACAAAAAATAACACACTCACCTAATGATATTTGAGAATGTTCCCAACCTCATTAAATCTTTTAAGTATGTTGTGACTTGCATATATTATATATAAATCATTTTAGAAAAAAATAGCATGCCCATTGTGGCGCACCCCCTAGCCCCTAATTAATTTTTTACAATTTTCTCATTTTAAATATATATCAGTCATTTAACATTATATAAATAAACAAAAAAAATATCTACTCACCCAATGATGTTCGCATACCCCCAACCTCATTAATTTATTTTAAATACGATAAAACGTGAATATATTATATATACTATATATAAATATATAAATCTATTTATAAAAAAATAACTCACCAACTACTACGCTCCCCCAACGTTTTATTATTTATTTACATGTAATATATATAATCACATATATAAATCTATTTATAAACATATAACATATCATCCTAGAGTAAAATGTCAATAAAATAGAAAATAAACGTTTTTACAAAAAAATGTTTAAAGTTTAATAAAAATACATGTAAATACATTCCTTTAAAAAAAATAAAATCATTTAAAAATGTTCTATATTAAACAAACATTTAAAAAAACTTTTCCTAATAACTTAATGAAAATAAATATAAAAATAATGTATTAAATGATAAAAAATGTTTAAATAATAATGATTTAAACTCACCCACTAGTGCACACACCCCAATCCCTCGTTATTTTTTTTTCAATTTGCACATAGTATATATAAATTCACACAAATATATATATCTATTTACAAAAAAATAACATATCTACCCACTAAAATGTTAATAAAAATATTTTTTACATAAAACATGTTAAATTTTTCAAAAAAATACATGGAAAAAATATGCGTTAAAAAAATATTAAATTAAATGTCTACAAAAATATAAAAAAACATTTTAAACAAATGTTAACAACGGTTTAAAAAGGGTTTAAATAAAAATGTTTTAAAAATATTTTTAAAATTCTATTTAAAACAACCACTTTAAATTAATTTGATTTAAACAAATAATAAAAAAACATTTTACATTAAAATTTTAAAAAAATAGTTAAATGAAAAATAAATACATGTAAAAATAATGTGTGTAAAAAAATTTAATAAATGTATAAAAAAATTCATTTAAAAATAAAATTAAAAAAATATTCCAAACATGTGTTAAAATAGGGTTTAAATAAAAACTTGTAAATAACACAAATAAAAAAACTTAAAAAAATTGTAAATATTTTAGAAAAAAATTTAAATAATTGTTTCCAATAAATGTTAAAAAAAACTTTTCCAAACAATGCTTTAAACTCACCCATTGATGCGCATCCCCTAACTCCTCATTAATTTTTTCCTCAATTTCCACATTATATATATAGATTCAAATATATAAATCTATTTAGATAAAAAATAACATATCCAACCACAAAAAAATTTAATAAAAATAAAATTAATGTTTTTACAAAAAACATGTTAAACAATTACAAAAATAAAACTAAAAACATGCGTTTAAAAATAAATGTTTTAAATGTTTTAAATAAATAATAAAATAATGTTTAAATAAAAAATCAATAAAATATTAAACATTTATTTTGAAAATAATAAAATATCATAATGAACCATATCGAAAAAGCCTGGCCTGATCTAAAAAGTCAGACTCGACCCGATCCAACCTGAAAATTTGTTAGCGGCATTATTTTTTGTAGGGCAGGCCCGATGCAGTCTAGGTTAGGCAGAAATTACACCCTTCGATCAAGGTTCTCCTATAGCCAAAGAAAGAAGCCAAATTGTTTCCTCAGTGTGAGCTCAGATGAACTGCACTACATGTGAAGACGTGCTAGGTTTTCCGACAATGAAGAGCCAGGATAAAATAGATCTGGCCCCACCATGTGATAGAATCAAACCATTTTGAATGAAATTATTTTAGTTCTAAGATCTCGAGTTTGATCTCCTCCACAGTGAATTTGATTTGGTGAAGCCTAGAATTCCAGAAATCAAACGAAAATCCTAGTTTGTGCTTCTGAGGTCATTGATGCTCATTTTTAGATCTGATTTGGAAAATGGATGACCAATCATTGGTTTAAGAATATTGAACCAGATGATAGAACATGAAATTTAGATCTATGGATCTGCGCTCGACTAATGTGAATTACATGTGACTGCAGACGAACTTCATGGATATCTCTCCAACATGATGCAGATATCCCGTCACGATGGATGAAGATGAATATAACCAATGATTCTTCCACTGAGATGTTTAATTTCGTCAAGAATTTGATGAATATGATACAGTCAAATCCATATGATCTGTTAAAGTACAATGAAGGTGGTCACCAATATTGATATGCATCACGAAGAACACGAACCAGTACCTATAATATTTTGGGGTCGACGAATCCATGTCAAGAAATGTAGATCATGTTAGGCTATAGGGGTGTTTCATTCATTGATGTTGGTACTTTCAGCTGAAGATTTGAATAAGGGGTCACTGAATTAGGGATAAAATCCATGAACACTAGTGTTTTCCTATTTCTGGTCTAGGTTTATTGAAGGCATTGATTTCCTTCTGTATTTGTAAACTGGCTGAGTCCCATAGAGATGATGAACTTCAAATCTTCTGGAAGTTGAATCCAAGGAGGTTGAAGAAGATGTTGTATTGTGTTGATGCTATATTTTAGTTTGTATGTCATAAAGATGAACATTGGAATGATTAAGTTCCCAAATTATTCAAATGATGTCATTAGAGTTTTCACACTCGATCCATTTCCTCATAATAGAAATCCAAAGCAACACTGAAAGAGTCTTCGAGACGTTATCCAAAAAATTGAATCAATTTGAAAGATGAATCTATCGCAAACCAGCTCTACAAAGAGGAGAATCATTCATGATTTTTAACATATTCAAGAAGGTTCTTTGTGATATAATCTGATGGTGAAGATAATAGTCTATTAGTTTGACTAGGAGAGGTGTTTTGGAACTTGGTGTTACAAAGGGAGGATAAAAAATTGAGACATGGTGTCATTTTTTGGAAACACAAGTCCTTAAATTGTGATGATTACTAAAGAAATCATTACTTTTTCAAGTAGCATGAGGAGTTATTACAGAGACTTAATCAAGTAATGGAAATGCGAGCAATGGCCTTTGGGAGGAGAGTATTCCAGTGATGTCTGAATAGTCAACTTAAAAAAGAAACAAGGTGGAGTAAGCTAGAGATCACAATAAAAAATAACCGCCGATGTCGACATCTTCACCAAAGGCCACAATCTGACAGAAGATCAGTTTTGGCCTCAATATGATGGCAGATCAGCTAGCCGAAATCTTCACCAAAGGCCTTTTAAGAGCTTTTCCAGACTATCTCTATAATAGTATGGGTATCCACAATATCATCAACCCATCTTGAGAGAGATTTTGTATGGCCTTGCTCAATGTCATATTTTTTTGGGACTCTTAGTCGAAGCTAGGAATTTATATCTTGAGAGGGATTGTTGAACCCCATTTAATTATAATGGGTATCTTTGAGTCCCACATCTGAATATTCCACCTTCTAATTTATGTTACCAATCATTAAAATAATGTATCTTCTTCACATTGAGGTAAATGGAATTTTCCTCCTACACTTTTCTTCTACACTTTCTATGAATGATGAGTTGCTTTTTTGTCGGTCAAACAAAATTTTCCCTTTCCTGTGTTACTATCATCTTTAATACTTTTGTGTTTCCCTATTTTTTCAACTATTCATCTGTAAATTAAGATGTGTTTTTTTCATGGTAGTTTCTATCTCTATTTTTGTTTTATTTGAGGTTTAAAATATTATGGATCCTCATAAACAAATTCCCTTCTTTTTTGGGTTAGACACGTCGTACACTACTATACAGTAGTAAGTAGGTGTTATAAATAATTAAATTTGGATGTATTCAATGACTTATTTCTCATGTTTTTGACTCCATTGTTGGGGAAGGGCTTCTTGAAACCAATATTGAAAATATTAAAAAACATGTTCATGAAATCTATTTTTTCTTCATGTGTTTAGATAATTTTGTGCAGACATTTTTTTAATATTTTTTGATGTATGAGAAAAAGAAATTCAAATGATACGATGTAGTTTTATATTATCAAAATAGTGAAACATTTGAGTGCCTTATAAAATATAAACAAAATTCAAAAGGAAAATTTATGAGAGAGAGTTGATGTTGCTAACAATGAGAATAATTTTCAAACTAAATACAATAATGAAGAAAATAAGAGGTCTAGAATGAGGGAATTTATCTCCCTAATGTGTCAAACATACCATCTTCTATTATATTATCACCTAGATTCGTAAATTATGATCTTAAAAAATCACACATCTCATTGTAATATAGTTCAACCGTTATCTTTGATAGGGTTCAATGAAAATGAATTATGAATGAGGGTGTTTTATTTTTTCTTTGAAATAATAGAAACTATTTTTGAGACTAGATGAAAACATTATTGAAAACATTCATCATGTTTATAAAAAATTTGTGATGGTATATTATCCCCGATGTCTTGCGAGAGAGTTGTGAACCAATATTTCTAGTTTTTATCAAGAGGATGGAGAAGTATTTCATGATTATTGGGAAAAAATAAGAGACCTACTTAGGTAGTGTCCACATCACCAGCTTCCATCTCTTGCACTCATGGACACCTTTTATGAATTATTGTCCCTTTCTAGTCAGAATCATGTATATCATTTTGATGGAGGAAAATTACAATGACAAGACACTTGAAAATTTGTGTAAAAATTACATATTTCTTTCTTTAAATTATCATAATAAAAATTCTATGAGGAAGAAGGATAATAGAATTGGAAACAACCATGGTTCAATGGTACATGTTAATTATCAACTATCTAAAAATTAATATCAACTTCAATATTTAATGAACCAAATTTTCATTAATGTTACAATAAATATGGCTATCAAAACCATAACCAAACTCATGAAGAGAAGTGTGCTCATCATGGGATGTTTGATTACACTGAGAATTGTTTTCCAAATTTTGATATCCCAACCCAACAACAAGAAAATGTAAATTTTATAAATGATGTTACCAAATATATCCCTTTTCCAAAAATTAAAATCAAGGCAATCAGTACCATCTAAATTTATTCTGGAAGGAACATGGTATGATAAGAAAACCCGCTGCCTCTGGTTACTCAAATAAGCCTAGAAAACAATTAGAAACCGAATAGAGGGGTGAGTAATCCAATTCCCAAATGAATTATGAGGGCATGAATGCTTGGATCAAATGACTGATTTGACTTAGAGGGTAAGATTTATTCTCAAAAATCACAACATGAAACTAATAAAGCTAAAGCTTGTACTAAAATACATAACATCGAATTACAAATTTGAAAATTAGTAAGAGACATGAAATCTAGAGATAGGAGTAAATGCCTATCACAATCGATGAAAACCTTAGGGAAAATTTCATTGTTGTTGTTATAAGAATTGAAAGAAACACTTGAGAAGAAGTTGAAAAAGAATTTGGAAGTGCATAAACTGAAAATATGAATGAGTCTAGAAATCAAAATCTATAGAATTCACAATATGGAAATGAGATGAAAATTCTAGAAAATGAGGAAAGTATCATTGTTACACCTACAAAAAAATCTTATTTTTTCTGAACCAAAAAAATAAAGGTAAGGACAATGTTAAGGAATAAATAAGGATAATTAATTATATTCTAATGAACTATTCCCCAACCATTCCTTTATATGAAAAATTAAAAACCATGAGTGACAACATGGGTGGAAATCATCAGTTATTTGGTCTTTTATCCAAGTTCCAAGTGAATATTCATTTCATCCATGATTTAATTCAAATTCTATCACATTTAAAATATCATAGGAAAATTAGTAAAAATAAGAACAATTTGGAACTATTCACTACACACAACGTCACTGAAGAGTGGAGTGTTGTTCTACAGATGAAAATCCCTCCAAATCTTAAGGGTTATACTAGATTTTTCATTCCCCAGAGCTTAGGAAATAGTTTTATATTAAAATGTCTATGTGATTTAGGTGGTATTATTAATCTTCTTTGATTTTCATTGTTGAAATAGTTTATATCATATGACCTTCAACCCACCATTTTCATACTATAGTTTGATGCCCACTCATTCACACATTCTATAAGAAGGGTACATGATGAGCTTATTGGAGTTTGTATATTATTTTTGTCCGTTGACTTTTTTGTGTTAGACATAGAGTGTGACTAGGTGGTTCCCATAATCCTTGATAGACCCTTCTTGGCTTGGTGGATCTGTTATAGATGTGTCTAATGGCTACCTAATAATTAAATTTGTAGAGAAACATGAAGAGTTCAATGTGTTTAACAATGTTAATTAACCGATTTTTACTGAAAAAAATTCTATGATGTAATCTTTAGAAGATGAAAACACACTTGAAAATATTGAAGAACATGCAAAAAATTGGCTAATAAAATTAATGTAGAAGTTGAAAATGATCATCACACACTACTACAAAATAGGTCTTCAATGGCGCTAAAATTTCCTTTATTAGCGCTAGAGAAGCACTGACTACAGGAGTGAGATTAAGAGCCTAGGTCTTTTATCAGCACTGATAAAGGGGAATACTACAGTGTGCTACAACAACACACTTCCCCAAAAGTGTAATGTGCTATAATAGCACACCTCTGCACCAATCAAAACCATTAAATCATCAAAATAAAATATTAATATAGAATTTAAATGAACATAAAAAATCTAGACTTGTTTTCTTGATTTTGGTGATGTGAAGAACATTTAAATTAAAATGATACTTATATATTGAAAAAAATAAATTTGAGTCATATAGGTCACACACTAAATTAGATTTAGGTGCGACTGATTCTTACATGTCTTAAATGATTTATGGGTCATTTTTCTAAAATATAAAAATAATCCAAATATGTTTACTTTTTTTATTATGTCACTTCTATTATCTTACTAAAATGTCATTTTAAACTGAAAACACAAAATTTGACTCATACTGATCATATTGTTTGTCATTTTGACGTGATATAAATTCATACACATCCCAAATGACTTATAAATTGTTGTCCCAAATTATAAAGGCAATCCGAGCTCATTTTCTTGGTTTTCGGTGAGTTGAATTTTTTGAACTAAATTATTGATTTTAATCTAGTAACATACACATTTAGTCATACCGGACACATCATGTATATTATTGAGGAGAAATTAATTCTTAAACATCAAAAAAAAATATGGATCATTTTCCTAAAGTATCAAAATAATCAGAATGGGTTTTCTCATTTTTGAGTAGGTGTGCTGTCCTTTTTACTAAAATTGATGTTAATTTTAAATAAAAATAAGCACTTTGAGTTATATCAGTCGCACATTGTAACATCCCGGATCCGGGTGCCACTCAATGGGTGCCCCAAACCCAGTTGGTCACATAACCTCAAGCACATTTCCGCAAACGCCAGAGGCTGTTGACTAGCATCACATGCTCAGGTTTGATAGTGGGGAAATTATGCCCTCATTTTTCAAAGTGTAGCACAACGGGGAAGTTAAATAACATACAACAATGGAAGTAGTAAATAATATAAAACTCAATGGACAACTAAAGTAAAAGAGAACTAGCAGTCATATATATATAAAAATGAAGCATGTCACTAATTCTATGTAAACAGCCAGAACATGATACACTACAACTCAAATTATAGGGTATAAAAAACAAAACAAAACAGAGTGAATAGAACACAGCAGCATCGCAAGACGAAGATCGGTCCCAAGCTCTCCTACTCCTCTGCTACAATCATATACTTCTATAGGGGCCCTTGCCCATGTCGACACCTATAGAAATATAATCTGTTTGGGATGAAGACATGACCCAAACATTGTGTGAGAAATAAATCCCAGTAGGCACCCACCAAAGGCCCATGCCCAACTATCAGTGAAAATTTTGAATAGTAGTGTACAAAAGTAAAATGCAGTAAACCAGTATGTACTCAAAAGTAAGTATCACTACCAGTCCAATTTCCATTTTAATTATTCCTTTAACAATTAAACATAATTTAATTCTGAGCTAATCAGAACCATTCTACCAGGATAATCAGAAACATTCCCTTGGGCTAAATGTAACCACACCCTCGGGTGGAATATCACCTTTCCCTCAGGCTAATAGAACAGTACCCTCATTCGAATAGAACACTTCCCTCAGAATAATAGAACACGGCCCTCGGGCTAATAGAACACTTTCCCTCAGGCTACTATAACCACGCCCTCAGGCTAAAAATAACCACACCCTCAGGATAAATATAACCACGCCCTCAGGCTATTTAGAACCTTGACCTCAGGCTAAAGTAAAACACTTCCCTCAGGCGCAAGTAACTGGGCTGAGCCTAATGCATAACAGGAAATATTACACAAATTTTCTCTCAAGAAAATTCTATACAAAACATAATCATGGAATACCCTCGGGTATCCTGGCCAAACGGCTAAACAGAGGAATGCACCCCCGGGGTTGTCCTGGATTCTAGCAGTGATCCCAAAAAGAAGTTTTAACTTATCATTAGATTATCTATGCAATTATAGATATCCTTCAGCAAATTCCTCAACCATACAAAACCCCAACCATGGGATCGTAGCACAACGATACACAAATTCACTTTAATAGTTGGAAATAAACATTATAACACCTACCTCGATCGTCTCTGATCAGTATCCGTGAACAATGCCTCCCGAATCATCCAAAAATGACGTATATTTGTGATAAATGTTCACTCATTCAAAAACAAATAACATTACCTCAAGAAATAATTGGTAAGAACAGAACGAGGAGAGGAGAGGGATTACCCGTATGGTCCCAACGTGATCTACAGAGGCGGAATTGGATTCCCGGTACGCGATCGAGTGATCTTTGAAGTTCCGGCCTCCTCTCCCGGCTCCAAAACAAAATCAAACCTCTTATGCCTAATGAGGAGGCTACTTCCCATCTTAAGTGAAAAAACAGACTACACGGTGTGTACTATCATATACACGGTGTGTACTTTTTATCATTTAACTGCTTCTCTGGTTGCTTCTTTCCACCGTGGCACTGTTCCTCCATCGACATAAGTACACGGTATGTATATCTGATTACACGGCATGTACTGTCGCTACACTGGCAGTTGGCTCCACCACCTTACTGTTCACCTTCCGACTCATTTCACAGTGTGTAAATACTATGTACACAGCGTGTAGTCAATTTCTACACCCTTTATCATTGACAGGCCAACACACCCTGTGTACTCATCCCACAAGTACAAAGTACATGGCATGTGGAAAATTACACGGTGAGTAAGTACAAAATTTGGGATTTTTCCCCATGTCCTTATTTTCTCAAAAAAAAAACAAAAGGAAAAAAGAAAAGTAGAAACTCGCACCTCAATAATAAGAATAGCGTTCATACAAACTTCCCCCCTTAAAGCAAT
This sequence comes from Viscum album, assembly GCA_963277665.1. Classification (NCBI taxonomy): domain Eukaryota; kingdom Viridiplantae; phylum Streptophyta; class Magnoliopsida; order Santalales; family Viscaceae; genus Viscum; species Viscum album. The sequence continues at coordinate 305,365,958 of OY728144.1, forward strand.
TCATCACTGAATTTCCCTCCAAGGGTGGTGAAGATTAGCTTAGAACAACTTTGCCCATTGTACACGTACGTCGGTCTCCCGCTCCCACATTTCATGTTGCACTCAGCCATGCTGCCATAGCACCCATATGAGAGGAACTGACCAGCCTTGGAGAACCTTCATGCTCCTATCAACAATACAAATCGGATTCTCCACAAAGGGTGCATCAAACTGAAGCTCAACTTCCTCGAGCTGAAATATGTGAGACGAGTTTGAATTATAACGGAAAAACTAAAATACATGGAAGACGTTGTGTATGGCTCAATACCTCTATGGTAACTAAAACTGATAGGAAACCGGCCTTACTCTCTCTAGAATCTCAAATGGCCCTACATACCTCGGTGAAATTTTACCATGTCTCTTGATCCGCCTTTGTCCCAACCATGGAGAAACACACATGACCACCTGATCCCTGACCATGAACTCCAAGGGTTGTCTACGGTGATCAACATAATATTTATGAAGAGACAATGTGGTAGCCATCTACTTTTGAATCAACTGGACCAACTTAAAAGACTCATGTACGAGAATTGGTCCCAGTAAAGCTGCCTCACCTCCCTCCATCTAGCACAATGGTGATCTTCATGGCCTACCATATAAAGCCTCGTAAGGTGTCATCTCAATAGTTTCCTGGAAACTATTATTATAGGAAAACTTGACCACGGGTATGTGCTTCTCCCAAGAGCCCCCAAAGTCTAGGATGCATGCACACAGAAAGTCCTCAAGCACCTGTATCGTACACTCTGACTAGCCATCGGTCTGAGGGTTGAAAGCTATGCTCAGAAGCACTTATGTACCATGTTCCCTCTAAAACCCCTGCAATAATAGAGATGTAAAACGGGCATACCTATCTAATACAATATAACCGGGGACCCCATGTAGATGTACTACCTCTCGGATATACAACTTCGTGAGGTCGTCAACACTGAAGGTATCCCTGATCGGCAAAAAGTGAGCTACCTTTTTAGGTCTATCCATAACAACCCACACTGCATCACTGCCTCAAGGTGACCTTGGAAACCCAGTCACGAAATCCATCGTGACATAATCCCATTTCCATTACGGAATGAGTAACTGTTGTAACAGTCCGACCGGCCTCTAATGCTCTGCCTTCACCTTATGACATATGGAATATCTTGCTAAAAAACCAGATAAGTTTCAGTTCATACCCAGCCACCAATACTGACGTCTTAAGTCACAGTACATTCTGATACCTCTGGGATGCACTGCCCAGGCAGAAGCATGAAACTCCCGCATAAGTTCCATGCGTATATCCCATGGCACCGACACTCGTCCATGTAAATGCAGTACTTCATTATCGCCTATCGTCCATCCAGGAGGAGGTCCCTCACTTTCCACTAACACCCATAGAACAAGGCCTTCTGAATATAATAGTTGTATCATCCTCACTCTATCCAAGAGGTTATAAGTCACAGCTATGGAAGAAAGATAGGTTCGTCCTGGACTATCGTGCACCTCCAAATGCATCTCATAGAACAAATTCATGAGCTTCCACTCACCTCTAGCCTCATGAAAAGCCTGTATCTAAGTCTTTCGTCTCAGTGCATCAGCAACTGTGTTACCCTTACTAAGATTATAGGAAAACTCGAAGTTGAAGGACTTAAGGTATTCAACCAACCTTCGCTATCTCAAATTCAAGTCACAGTGGGTAAGGATGTATTTGAGACTCCTGTGGTCAGTGAAAACCACAAAATTATCTCCCAAGATATAACGCCTCCAACAGCACCGCACATGAACAATTGCAGCTAACTTGAGGTCATGCATCGGGTAATTCCTCTCATGTGGCCTCAACTACCGAGACCCGTACGCAACAACTCTATAACCCTACATCAACACTACTACATGCCCAATACCTGATGCATCATAGTAAACTATATAGCTCTTCCCCTGCTCTAGAAGTATCAGGAATGGAGCTGATTTCAACCTTCCCTTCAACTCTTGAAATGCTATCTCGCATGCTTCTGAACAAACAAACTTCACACCCTTCTTAGTCAAACCCGACAATGGCGCTGCTAAGAGAGTTAAGTCCTGTATAAAATGCATGTAGTAACCATCCAGCCCTATGAAAATCTGTATCTCAAATACGTTCGGAGGATTATCTCAGGAAACTAATGCTCTCAGTTTCTCTGGATACACCGCAACTCCTGCCTCTGAGATAATATGACCTAGTAAGTGTATATGGTCCATCCAAAAGTGGCACTTTGAGAGATTAGAATATAGAGGATTCTCTCTCAGTGTACTCAATATGATCACAATATGGGTGGCATGGCTGTGTTGAGTGTGAGAGTACAGCAGGATATCGTCCACGAAGACTACCACAAAAGAATACAGATACAGATAGAACACACGATTAATCAGAGCCATGAAACCTATTGGTGCATTCGTGCGTCCGAAAGGCATAACCAAGTACTCATATAGACCATATCTGCACTGAATACTTGTAAGTGGTATATCTGATGGTCTAACGTGTAACTAATGATATCCGGATCTCAAGTCATTCTTCAAGAGCACCCGTTCTCCTCAATGTTGATAAAAAATATTATCAATCCTTTGAAAGTGATATCGGTTCTTAACCATCAACTAGTTCAGCATCCGATAATCCACACAATGAATGAGTGTACCATCCACCTTCATAGAAAACAGGACAGGCGAACCCCATAGAGAAGTACTGGGTTTGATGAAACCCTTTGACTGCATCTCCTCTAACTTCCTTTTGAGCTCATGTAACTCAGTTGTGGCCATCCAATAAGGAGGAATGGACACCGGTGCTGCTCCTGGAACAAGATCAATAGAGAAATCTACCTATCGTTCTGAAAGGAAGACCTAAAAAGTAATCCAGGAAGACATCCCTAAAACAATCACAATTGGAGGGAAATAATTCTAACAAGTACCCTAATCATCTAGATATAAACTCGAAATTAGGGCTGTCACTCCACACCACCCACGATGCTTAGGTCCATCTCAGCTAGAATTGACATCCCATTCTCCCTTGTATTGAAACTCTCTGCCCTCTGGTGACTAGAAACTCACCCTACGATGATAGTAATCCACAAAGGCTAGGAAGGGTACCAAGTAATCCATCCCAGGATTGTAATCATAGCTCGTCATCTCCATAACATAGAGGTCCCATAGAATGTGACACCAACCGACCTCTAGGGGGAACTCTCTGCACTGACGCACACTAGCCGTTATAGTTCCCAACAGAGTGTCTAGCGTCATAACATCTGAAAATGAAGAAACATAGAGCCCAAGGCTCTCGCAATGTGCACATATATAATTCTATGTGTAGAACTTGTATCGAAAAGTACTGAAGATAAAACAGAAGCAAAAATTATAGTACCTCTAATAGTAGAAGTTCCTGGATCCTACTCCTGTTGAGTCTGTTTCACTGCATATACCTGCCTAGTGCCGTGGCCTTGCAGCTCAGCCTGGCTATACTGAGCTGACCCACCCTACTGCCTCTGAAATCCTGGTGTCTGGCTACCTTGACCACGACCACCATCTCTGCCTGCATGCCCTGACGTATTCCATTTTCCCGACTGGTAAGAAGCTGATGGTCCTACTCCCGCACGTAGAGTCTGTACAAAACCCCTCTCAGTAGACACCGGTAGAAACTCCCTGGACAAGTGCTGAAGATGACCCATCTTACCACCATCTCAGCACTCCACTAGGTCTTAGGGACACTAAGGTCACTTGTTCCCCTCTCTACCGCACTGGTAGCAAATAACCGGGCCACCTGTATACTTCTTATGGATAGTACTATCACCATGAGAGAAATCCATCTGTCTCTTCCTCTTACTGGTAATAAAGTACCAGAAAATGGTGTTGAACCTCCCAAGCCCACACCACTAGCTTCCCGTAGGTTCCGCTTAGAAATCAGTGCCTGGTTCACAATAGCATGCACTGTAGGGAACCTGAAAACATTCACCAGTGCTCAAATGTCATATCAAAAACCATCCTCAATGTGTGTATCCATCAATGCCTCATCACCCACTAGAACAGGTGAAAATAATTGTAGCTCAGTGATGTGGACAGAATAATCCATCACTGACATGGCACCCTACTATAGATTCATGAACTATCAAGCTCGATCTACCAGGAGCGTCTCCAGGAAGAAGAAGTCATAGAAGGCTTCCTAAATCTTCCCACGCCATGTCTCGGTGATGCTCAGAATAAGTGGTAACATCCCACCACCTCATGGAGGAATAACGCAACATTTATGTAGCAAGATTGAACCTCCTCCCAAGAGGCATCTCCAAATGCTCGAATATCATCTTCATCAAATCCAGTCATGACTCTGCAGCCTCTAGTCTGCCATCAACTGGTATCCCATGTTCCACCATCTCAGGGGTATAATCATCACCACTCTCCTGGCGAAGAACCGGTGGTCATCTCAGTGGAATGAATCTATAAGGTCAAATCACTCCTTCGATCAAAATTTACCCAAGACTAAAAATTAAGAGACCAAGAAGGCGACTGGAGAAGAAAATCATTCATGATTTACAAAACTTGACTACATGGTGTGTATAAATACTACACAGTGTGTTCTCACAAGCCATCACATGTGCATGTACTCCAGCTTAAAATGACTGTGTAACACCCCAAATACATGGCATATTTTCTTAACATACGGTGTGTACCAGAATCCTTCTTCCATGCCCGAGTCCTTCTACATGGCCTAAGCCACACGGCTCTTCTAAAAAAACTACCCAGCCTGTTCAGAGGTAGACACGTTGTGTACTCCACGAACTTTCATCGGCCCGTATTGTTCGTGACATGACCTGTGTACCCAGGTCACACTACATGGCATGTTATAATTGGCCCTAGACCGACCTGTGTTGCTCACTACACGGCCGGCTACATGGATGACACTACATGGTGTGTTCCAGGCAGACACGGCGTGTACACCATCCCATTTTCTAAGCCAGACGGTCAAGTCTACATGGTCTCTCACTGGTCAAGACTACACGGTGTGTCCCTCAGGTACACGACAAGTATATTAAGAGGTAACACCGTCTTGTGTTTGTTAGTTACAAAACTAGAACTCCATGTCAAACTACAAGGCGTTTCAATCATTTACACGGAGTGTATATGGTCAGATATCTATGCTCGTGTTGTTAGTTACATGGCGGACATAGGGTCAACACAACACGAAGATTACAACCGGTACACGTCATATACCTTCAAGTCATCCCCTACCCCTTGTCCCTGCCCACAAGGCCTATGACATGGGAAGGGACTACATGACATGTACTAAGGGTACATGGCATGTACATAAAAAGTATTCATTTCTTCTCAAACATAAGAACACACGGGGTGTGTCCAAGGGACTACACGGCGTTTACCCTGGGTTTTCCAGATAGTAAGCCATAGAAACTACTCCGGAACCGAGAAAAAAATTGAAAAACACTTAAGTGAAAAATTCCGATCCGTGAGGGCCCATACTCCCTGCGAATCAAAACATGTAATCTTACACATGTTATACAAAAACACACGTCGATGATTCACCACATTTTGGTCATTAAGGGCCCATACTCCTAAAGAACCAAAGTTTGGCGTCCATTCTATCATAACATCACACAATAATACACTATCAAATAGCAGGTATTTATCAATGCAACTATCACAATAGCATGATTTTCTAGAACAACAACTATCACAACAACATGAAATTTCTATTGCACCAACATGGCTTGGAAGAATGCATGAAATGTGATTTCTAGTATGTGCCTAAATGATCCATGAGACGACATACCCTATTCTCATCGGGTTGCAACTAAATAGAACCCATGTATATCATATAAATAGCACAATCACATGTGTGTCACCCAATGGTGAAAATCAAGTAAACTATCAAATTTTCAAAATTAGAAAAATTGCAATAAATGAGGCAGACTGGATTTTCCCTACACACGGGTTAGATACTCCCGAGCATAGCTTATTACCAATTACAATTTCCATCATATCCCTGACTAAATATCAAAATAGCAAGTCAAAGAAAAAGTCCCCCCTATGATACAACTATGTAACATCCCGGATCCAGGTGCCACTCAATGGGTTCCCTGAACCCGATTGGTCACATGACCCAAAACACATTTCCCCAAATGCCAGAGGCTGCCGACTAGCAGGGAGGGCTAAGGTCCGATAGTGGGGAAAATATACCCTCATTTAACAAATTGTAGTGCAAAAGTAATGAAAATTAACATACAACATCAGACGTAGTAAAAAATATACGTCTGATTAGACAAATGATGTAAAAGAGAACCAGCAGTCATATATATATATAGATGCGGCATGTCACTAATACTATGTAAACAACCAGAATAGTAAACACTACAACTCAAAGTATAGGGTACAACAAACAGAACAAAATAGAGTGGACAGAACATAGCAGCATCGCAAGCCTAAGCTCTGTCCCATGATCTCCTACTCCTCTAATACAATCATGTACTTGTATAGGTTCAATTACCCCTATCGACAACTACAACAATATAGTCTATTTGGGCCGAAGACATTACCCAAATAGGGTGTGAAAAATAAGTTCTATTAGGCACCCACCAAAGGCACATGCCAAACTGTCAGTGAAAATATGCAACAACAGTGTGCAAAAGTAAAATGCAGTAAACCATTAAGTACTCAAAAGTAAATATCATTACTCGTCCCATTTCCATTTTAATTATTCTTTTAACAATTCAACATAATTTAATTCTAAGCTAATCAGAACGATTCCCTCAGGCTAATCAGAACCATGCCCTCAGGCTAAATGTATCCATGCCCTCAGGCTGATATAGTCATGCCCTCAGGCTAAATATCACAATGCCCTCAAGATAATATAACAATTCCATCAGGATAATAGAACACTTCCCTCAGGCTAATAGAACACTTGCCCTCAGTCTAATATAACCATTCTCTCAGGCTAAATATAACCACACCCTTAGGCTATATATAACCATGCCCTCATTCTATTCCGAACAATGCCCTCAGGCTAAAGTAAAACATAGCCCTAATGTGAAAGTAATCGAGCCAAGCCCAATGCATAACAAGAAATCTTACACAAATTTTATCTCAAGAAAATTCAATACACAATATAATCAGGACATACCCTCGAGTGTCTTAGCCAAATGGCTAAACAGAGGAACGCACCCCCGGGGTGGTCCTAGATTCAAGCAGTGATCCCAAACATCAGTTTTAACTTATCATTAAAATGTCTATTCAATTCTAGATATCTTTCAGAAAAGGCCACACCCATACGAAACCCCAACACTGGGTTCTTAGCACAATGATGGAAAAAATCACTTTAACAGTTTGAAATGAACATTAGACAACCTACCTCGATCATCTTTGATCGGTATACATGAACGATGACTTCCGAATCGTCAAATAACGATGTAGATCTGGGATATAAGTTCAATCATTCATACTCAAATAACATTCCCCCAGAAATAATTGCTAAGAAACGTTCAAGAAGAGGGGAGGGATTTCCCTTACGGTCCCAACGTGATTGATGGAGGCAGAATCAGATTTCTGGTGTGCGATTGGGTGATCACTGATGCTCCGACCTCCTCTCCCTTCTCCAAAATGAACTCAAAGCCTCCTATAACGAATGAGTAGGTTACTGCCCATATTAAGCGAAAACAACAGACTACACAGGTTGTACACTCAAGTACATGGCATGTACGTTTCATCATTTAACTTTCCCTCTGGTGGCTTCTCTTCACCGTGGCACTATTCATCCGTCGAAATTAGTACATGGTGTGTATATCTGATTACACAGCGTGTATTGTCGCTCTGTTGGTGGCTGAATCCACCGCCTTATTGTTCACCTGCCGATTGATTACACGGTGTGTAAATACTAAGTACATGTAATATAGTCAATTTCTACACTCTTTATCACCGACAAGCTAACAAAACCTATGTAATCATCCCACATGACCAAAGTACATGGTGTGTGGAATAGTACACAGCGTGTGGAATAGTACACGGCGTGTAATTACAAAATTTGGGATTTTTCCCCATTTTCCATATTTTCTCAAAAAAAACTAAAGGAAAAAAGAAATGAAGAAACCCATACCTCAACAATAAGAACCGGGTTCTTACACACAGTGCGCCTGATTGAGGTGATGATAGTTCATAAACTTCTCAATTGGCTCGTGGATCGTTGTCATAATGTATCAAAATAATTTGTTTGTGTTTACTCAGTTTTGAGTACATCACTTTTCTTTTTTTACTGAAATATCATTCTAAATTAGAAACACGCACTTTGACTTATAAAGATCACATTGTGTATCGGTTTGAAATGATACTGATTCCTACATATCAAAAAGGACTTAACAATCAAAGTCCAAAATTATCAACAATATCCGAGCATGTTTTCTCAAATTTTAATGAGTGGCATTTTTGGAACTAAACTTTTTATATTAAACTGATAAGGGACACATTGAGTCATACCAGACACCCTGTGTATCAGATTGAGATTTGGCTGATTCATAAACATCAAAAATGACTTATGAATAGTTTCCTTAATGTTTCAAAACAATCTGAATGTATTTTGTCAGTTTTTAGTAGGTCGGATGTCCTTTTTATTAAAATTGATTTCATTAATAAATAATAAGATTCACGTGGAGTCATACCGGTCACATCATGTTTTGGTTGAGGTACAATTGATTCCTACACAACTCAAAAGACATATTGATAGTTGTCCTAACGTATCAAAGAAATCTGAATTTGTTTTCTCGGGTTTGAGTTTGTCACTTGTTTTTTTAATAAAATGCCAGTTTAAATTGGAAATATTCTCTTTGACATATACCGATCACATAATGTCTCATTATGATGTGAGAACGATTCTAACATGTCATAAAGGACTTATGAATCAATTTCCTAAATTATCATGAAAATCCAAGTGCATTTCATTTCTTTTCAGTGAGTGATATTTTTAAAAAAACTGTCAACATTAAACTGATAACCGACACATTGATTCATAATGGTCACATCGTGTGTCAAATTGAGATGCGACTGAATCCTACACTTCAAAAATGACTTATGAATAATTTCCCTAAAGTATCAAAATAATCCAAATATGTATACTTGGTGTTTAGTAAGTCAGTAATACTTTTTACTAAAATTCGTGTCAATTTTAAATAAAATGTAGCACTTAGAGTAATATAAGTCACACCGTGTGTCAGATTGAGGTGTGACTGATTCTTACACATTCTAAAGTCTCAAAAAAAATCCAAACTGCCAATCCTATCACGTTCCAATTTCCTATCTATATGAAACTACCAACACATCATATTGACTCAATGTTCTTAGCCGAAAAAACCATTCTCATTGTTGAAATTTAGTAGAGCAGAGGCTTTCAAAATAAAGAAAGGTTTCATGAATAATAATATTTAATCAATATAAAGGGTTGGAAATTTGACACAAAAATCAATGAAAATAGAAATTTAATTTGTTGAGATAATCATTTAATCTCTTCCTTGGCTTGTTGCAGATTGTTGAAAAATAAAATGACTTCCAAAAAGATCTGTGAAAAAAGATAAATAATTTTTAGATAAAAATTATAATGAAATTAAAATAAAAATAGTAGATAAAATGAATAATTAATTAAATAAGTAGTAGGAATTCACCTTTCCACGATGGTTGTATGAATTCTTGACAGATTGTTTTGTTTTCATTATCTCATTTCCAAGCTCGAACAAAAAAATCTACTTGTATAAGAAAAAAATTATTATATGATTAATACTAAAAAACAATTTAATCAAAAATAAATAAAATAAAATACATTAATTCTATGGATAATGATATTATTTTGAAAACATTATTAACCACATGGATATGCTAACAGTAAAGCAATAATGATGATAGAAAAAAAAAAGAAAATAGATCTCACCAAAAATTTAATCAATGAGTGAAGAGGATGAGGATAATTTCTACAAAATGGTTTGTGTTATACACTAAATTTATTCAAATGTGAAAGGTATAGACAACAATAATCCCCATAAACTCATCTCCCAAAAATTTATCATTTCATTTTAATTTTTTACACACATCCTCTATCTCTTGTGGAAATAAACCAATGCTGCTTGAAATACTCTAAAAAGTAGCAATCCATGTGATGAATGATGCTCATTTTAGTAAAATTAATGTAAAAGTTATGGTGGATAAGTCTCAATGCACTACTACAAAAATGGGCATGGGAAGCACTAATATTTTATCAGCGCTAAAAAAAGAACTGATAAAGGGGGTATTTATCAGTTCTAAAAAAAGAGCTGATAAATGGGGGCCTTTAACAGTGCTAAAAAAGTGACGTTAAAAGTGACCATTTATCAGTGCTTTTTTTAGCGCTGATAAAGCCCCCCACGTTATCAGCGCTATTTTTAGCAGCGATGATAAAGAGAGGCTTTATCAGCATTTTTTACTTGCGCTGATAAATTTTTGTTTCAAAAAATAATTTTTTCATGAAAAATAATATATTGATATATATGTATATTTATATTGATATAAATATAATATATATTTTTTAAATATGTTTTAGATAAATATAAATAGACTATTACATTTAAATATATAAGAAATTTAATGAAAATGGATTTAATATATTTGAAAAAATACAATTAATTAATAATTTTATAATTATCATCAATTAAAAATCATTTAATAACAAATTGAAGACATAAAAAATCAAAAAATTAATAAAAGATCTAAAATAAGTTGAAAATGTAACTCAAACATCAAACAACCATAACTTTTGATCCGGGTGTTCGTTTGAGCTCTACAACATATCAAATCAAAGCCTACGATGAGCTCTACGTGATTGTTCCCCAAGAAAAGGTTATGTCAAATTTTTCGAGCACAAAAATTTCCCATAATTCCTCCAAAACTGAGTTTTCAGTCGGGATATCACGATTTGTTAACATTCAAACAAGAATAACTTCTGATCCGAATGTCCTTTAGGCATGTACCACATATCATATCGAAGATTGGTTCATTTACTTCGATTTGACTAGTTTTGGAGTTGAAAAGGCTTATGGATGATATGTTATGTTCATTTTAACATTCTATGGCTTTTCAAATACACATATATAGATGCATTTATTCGTAAATATATATATATGTGTGTGTGTGTTGTGTGTGTGTGTATGTGGGTCTTTGTGTGTGTTGTGTATATGTATGTATTTATTTATTTAAAAAACCCAATAAATTTTTTTTATAAATGTATTTAAAACTAATCTTATAATGGTATATTATTATACAAATAAATATAAGGATAAAAATTATAAATAAAAAATATATATAAATATAAATATAAATTAATATACGAATATATGTAAATATATATTAATTTATGAATAAATATATATGTATTAATATAACTAAGTATATTTATATTAATATGACTCTATATTATTATACGAATAAATATAACGATATATATTTAAATGAATATTAATTATTATTAATATATGAATAAATATATATGTATTAATATACCTAAATATATTTATATTAACATGAATCTATATTTATGTATGAATAAATAAAACTATATATATATAAATATATAATTATATCATTAAATAGAAAAAAAATAAATGGATTAGTGGTAAAGGTACAGGCGCGCAAGGTGGAGGTCGTGGGTTCGAGTTCTTGTTGAAGCAAGGAGGTGCGTGTATGGGGCATGTGATAGATGTGTGGACAAGGGCAGTGCATTGGAGTGGTCCACCATTTGTTGATAAGGGGGTCAAGCACTGTTAAAATCTCCCCCTAAATTATATATTCTTTTTTATTTTATTATTTTTTACTTTTATCAGTGCTAAGAAAAAATGCTGATAAAGTGGTTTTTTATCAGCGCTAAAAGAAACCGTTGATAAAGGACCCCTTTTATCACGCTTTTCTAAGAGCTGATAAATGGGACCCCTATCTTTGCCTAAATTAACAGTGCTTTTTAACACTATTAATTCCCTTTTCTAGTGGTGTTAAAATCCATATTTGTAGTAGTGAGGTAACAAAATGCAATAATAACTGTTTGAGAGATGAAGTTGATGATATTGACCATTTTACATTATTGTGTTATTTAGATGGGGAAATGTCTTGAATTTGTGATAATTATACCATTGTCACTAATTATTAACTCAACTCCTCTATTTCCACTAACTCCTTCCAGAGAAAAGCTCCACAACCAGAAAAATGACAGAGTGAAGGGTGAGAAATAAATCTAGAGGTTAGAGACAGACGAATAGGAATACACATCTACATTATTGTGCATATCGAGGGTCAAGGGATTTTATAGTGTGATTATAACTAACGATTGCATTACTGTAATTAATTAATTTGATTTTATGTGGAGGCAGAGTTAATGATTAATTAAAATCTTTTTTATCCTCAAATTAATCCACACGAATCTGAATAAAACATAATATAATAATTGGTTAAAGATTTTTTTATAATTTTTTTTCAATAGAACCTGGTTTTTAATATGTTTTATTTTATTAAAAAAATTATAGGGTTTTATATGATTTGGAAAGTATTTTGATGGATCAGTGTACTTCGCTCACACTTACCTCGATAGGCAATAAATCTGTACAAGGTTCACGCCTTCCACCGTCAAAAATTAAAAATTGAGGTCACTCCTCATTCGATATATATATATAAATAAATTGAATCTACCTATATTATATATATATGTGTGTGTGTGTTATATATATTTATTATATTAGTAAATTTATTTGAATATAGTTATATATATGTATATTATTTATAATATTTAAATTTATTTAAATACACAATATATTATTCCATATATATATATAACACTTTTTTTCTAATGAAACTAAAAAAATACTATAAATAATGAATTTTAATTCAAATGAATTATACTTAATTATTATTCTAGGTAATTTTGTATAAAATATAATTATTTAAATTTTGGAATGTTTAATTATTTAAAAAAATGTATATATATAGTTAGTTAATTATGTTATTTTGAATTTAACATGATTTTACAATATTTTAGTAGTTACTTATGTATAAATTCTTTTCCTGTTAAATAAATGTATATATTAACATAAAATGTATATCTAGACATAAAATGATGAATACCAAAAAATAATTTCTAATATTTAGTTTTCTATAATTTGTATTCTATTCTTTGGAAAAATGATTTAGCAACCTTATGATTCTCGGGAGGTAATATAATATGCATTGACCCATCCTTGAGATTTTAGGGAGGTCCATATAGAAGTTATCATAATGAAATACAACAATAAAATTATGGGAAATATATGTAACCCTTAAAATATAATATCACAACATTGTAAAATAAATACAACAACATATTAATTTTGAAAATAGAGATCCATTGAAAATAAATAATTATGGAATCACCCTTACTGATATTTCTCTTAAATTAAAACAGTAATATTCTAAGAAAATATTTTTTTACGGGAAAAATCTTACAGAAGAATAATAAAACATAATTTAAAGATATAATTTCCCATATATGAATAAGATAAAATCCGCTTCTGTTGATGATGTGCACCATCATCAGACTGAGAATTGGTTTTCTAAATCAATTTGCTCGTTCATTTAACATATCTATATCCAAAACCATCACTATTTATACAGTGGTATAAATATATATTTATTTATTTTATCTGTAGACTAGAGAAGATTCACTAAGATTTCAAAAAACGACAAAACTAAGCTTGCAAAGCAAGGTGAGGTATAAATGTATTAATTGAAGCAAATTGTTTTAAAAAAATTAAAAGGACCAAAACAGGATATCCAAAATAGTAGTCAAGAAAAAAATGGATCATAAACAAAATAAAAATTTTATACAACTACCAAAGCAAAAATAAAGAAATAAAATATGAATATAAAAAGGAAAATTGGAAACCCTCAGATGAAGATCACATAATAAGAAATACAAAATGAAAATCATTTCATATGAAGGAAACACAGGCTTACCTGACTAGTTTGAAGAAAATTCGAGACTCTTTGATCCATATCTCGATGTTTTCTTTAGAAACCCTAACTGCAATCAAACATTGGATGTTAGACGATGTATGAGAAACTAGAGGCAATGGGTTTATGTGTTTCGAGAGGATTTATTTGACTTATGCTTCAATTCATCGAGGAGCAATGATAAAGGGTGGATTCCGTGGAAAACTTATGATATAGCAATAAGTTCGCAATAGGATATGGTTTTTTAATTATATTGGGACACTTTTATCAACTCTTCATATTTAAACTCTCATAAAAGACATATTTATCAATGCTAAAAAATCATTGATAAATATTTCTTTTATCAGTGTTTTTTACATAAGCGTTGGTGAATGCTTTATAATTATAAATATATAATTGGAATATATATATATATATATACTTGACCAATATATATAAATATAAATATTGTAAATATATTCCTTATTTAAATATATTTATTATAATTGTATGATTATTCAATGATATAGTTATTTATTTATAATTTTATACATATTTTTAAAAAATATTATTACTATCATTATATTTATATACATATAATATATATGTGTATTTAAATATATATATATATATTTATTTAATAAATATATATAAATATATTTATATATATATATATTTAATAGATATACATAAATATAAATATAGTAAATATATTCATTATTTATGTAAATTTAGTATAAATTTAATAATTATTTAAACATATATAATTATATAAATACCTTTAAAAATACTTATTTACTTATAATTATAAATATATAACTTTATAAATATTTTGTGTACATTTCTAAATATATTTATTTATAAATATTGTTTTATAAATATTTTTTAAACAGTATTAATGAATATATAATTTTAAGTGCATGCATGTTAAAAATGAGTGAAATGGAATAAATTAAAAATAAGTAAACATTAATAATATTGAAAAATGGATATGTTATGTGTGTTTGAATTGTATATAAAAATTCATTAATTACATATATGTTAAATCAATATAACACACATTTTAACTATATTAAATTAGAAAATCAAACGACATTCAATTTTATGTCCATTACTCTATGTAATTAGTCAGTATTTTTATTTCTTATTAATTTTTAATTATAACCCATTATTTAATAAATATATGACTATTTCATTTAAAGTGCATAAATATTTTTTATTATATAAATCATATTTATATATGTTAATATATATCTATATATTTAATATATACAATTTATTAACATTATCAACAATCATCTTATAAATAATATGTTTAATACTTTTTTCAACTTACATTTATTTAATTTTATGTAGTTTAATTTTCATTTTGCCTATCTATATATTTAATAAATACAATTTATTTGTTTTATAATTTATATATAGTATAATCAATTTATTCATTTTTATCAATAATTATTTTATTAATAAAATTTGTAATATTATTTTAATAAACACATTTTTTATTTTTTTTATTTAATTATTTCCTTTTTTATTTGGACCATTATTAGTGCTAAAAAACATTGATAAATGACTCCTTTATGAGTGCTAAAAATAGAGTGCTGATAAAGGGCACCCTTTATCAGTGATAATAATAAAGAACCAATAAAGTGATAAATTTATCAGCACTTTCTTTAGCACTGATAAAGAAGACATTTATCAGCACTTTTTTATATCACTGATAAAGAAGCCATTTTTTAGTTCTTTTTTCTAGAACTGAAAAATATCAGCGCCGTAAAACGTCAGTTTTGTAGCAGTGAATCTGTTAAAAGTGAGAATCTGGAAAATTTTCTAGATTTGGACAATAATCATGTTTCTTGGTATCAAAAGACAAGTTAAAGATGTATCTTTTGCTTCTAAACATAAATAATTCTTGAGAGAACATGAGGTTGATTCTATTGTTACAAACACATTTGACCTATTTTATTTTGTATATGGATAATTGATAAAGCAATTCGACGATTTATCTTTGGTTAATATGTTGAAATCTGAACTGGAAATTATGAAGGTGGGTTGTCCACTTTGGACACCAGTGAGAGAATATTTAAAAATTGGTATGAAATTTAAAATCATTCAACTTTTCAAAATCCAAATAAGAATCATCTTGAAGATCATGGACCTCCCTGGATCAAGAGTCTTTAATCAAGTTAAAAAATCACCCACTACGGAGGTAAAAGTACTTCAACCACACAAGAAAAACTAATTCTTAGGTGAAAATTCAATAATTCCTGTTTTTATTTCTATTGAACTGAAATATAATGGTTGTTTTGAAGAAATTCAAAAGAACAATAGGTTGGTCCCTAGCAGATATCAATGAGGTTATCTCTTCATTTGTCTTTTAGAAAATATCTATATAACTAGACCAAAAACCAATAGTAGAGTGTCAAAGTAGAATGAACCTAAATATTAATGCATTTGTGAGAGAAGTGGTAATCAAACTATTGAAAAAATAGTATTATATACCCCTTCATTGACAATTTTCGAGTCAGTCCAGTCAATGTTGTCCAAAAAAGGGAGGTTTCATTGTAGTGACAAATGAAAAAAATTTAAAAAATCATGTGAAAATTGAAACCAAATGGAGAGTTTTTATAGTTTATAGAATTCTCAATTAAACAATCATAAATGATCATTTTTTAATTCATTTCTTACATCAAATGACTGACTAGCTTCCTGAAAATGAGCATTTTCGTTTTTAAGATTGATATTCTCATTTCAACTAGATCCTTTTATCCTTAGAAGTTCAATATAAAAATACATTCAAAAGTCCCTTTGTGACATTTTCCTATTGGTGAATGCATTTGAGATTATGTGGTCCACCCGCTACCTTTCATAGATGGATGATAGTTATATTTTCAGTCATGAGAAATATGACTAATGATTTATTATTGGATGACTTATCCATTGTTGGTAGCACATTTGAGAGATATCTAATGAATTTTTAATTAATTTTAGAGCGATCCTTAAAGAACAATTTAGTTCTAAATGGGGAGAAATTATAGTTTATGGTAACTGAAGGTATTGTTCTCGGTTATACGGTGTCTAAAAGGGGTTTAAGGGTTGATATGGAAAATAATGAAGTTGTTCAATAATTTACACCTCTTGAATGTGTTAAGGGTGTTAGAAGATTCTTTGGGCATGTGGGGTTTTAACAGAGGTTTACAATAGCATTTTCAAAAAAAACAACTTGTGTGTTCCTTATTAGTAAAAAATTCACACATTCTATTTGATAAAAATTTTCCAGAATCATTTAATTTCCTTAATGAAATAATCACTTCATCACACATCATAACTTCACGTAATTGGAAATGACCATTCAAAATAATGTGTTCTGTAAGTGATATGGTTGTTAAAGCTATCTTAGGACATATGATTGAAAAGTGGTTACATTTAATTTATTATACTAGCAGACCACTAAAAGAAACTTAGAGGAACCACAATACAACTGAGGAGTTATTAACTGATATTTTTTTATTATGAAATTTAGGCAGTACCTTTTACGATCCAAAGTCATAATATTCATATACATTTCTTCTTTAAAGTATCTTCTTTCAATGAACGAGGCATAACCTTTACATATTTGGTGAATTCTCTTGTTAAAATAGTTTGATATGGATATTCGAGATAAAAGGGAGTTGAAGATGCAGTCGCAGATCACCTTTCTAGATTGTCTAGTACCCTATGTGAAATCCAATGGAGAATACTTTTTCCTTTCTGGATGAGAAGTTACTCACTATATCTATTAAGTAATTTTATTTGTATGAAAATTTTGTTAATTTTCCTAAAGAAATTGCCATTCCTAAATATTTTCTTACCATTCAATGGAAGAAGTTCATTTTTGGACATAATTACTATTTATGGGATGATCGTTTGCAACATAGGATATGTGAAGATGTGATTTTTAGAAAGTGTGTTCTTAAAGAAGAAATTTTGTCATTAATGGAGTGTTATCACTCCTCACCTCGAGGAGAACATCATGGTGGAGAAAGGACTGGCCAAAAATTCCTCTAAGATGGTTTTTATTGGCCTACCTTTTTTAACTATTCTATGAATTTTGTAGTGGGTTGTGATAGGTTTCAAAGGTTAGGGAATTATGGAAGGAAGAAGGAGCATCCTCCAAATGTTATTTTAGAGGTTAATATTTTTGACATTTTGGGATTGGATTTTATAGGAAAACTCTCTTAATATCATGGGAATTAGTAAATCTTATTTTTGTATATATTATTTTTCAAAATGGGTTGAAGTTATAGCACTACCCAAAAATTATGCTAATAGTGTTATAAAATTCATTTAAAAGAACATTTTACAAGGTTTTAGGTTCCTCGAGATTTCATTTCTGATAATGGAGCCTATTTTAAGAATTTAAAAATTATATCATTAATGGAGAAATAGGGTTGTGCCAATAAATTTGAAACAACATAATATCCAAAATCTAGTGGATAAGTATAAAATTCAAATTTGGAGCTAAAAAAACTTTTATAGAAAAATGTCTACAAGTATAGGAATGAATGGTTCTTAAAATTAAATGAGGCATTATGGGCCCACATAAATAATTTAAAATCCCAATTGGTATGTCTCCAATCAGTATATTATTTTGGAAATTCATTCATTTACTTGTGGAGATGGAAAAAATATAATTACGCAGAGAAGGATTTAATCATCGATTTCTAGACCGATGGAGAGAGGAGACTTTTTAAGTTGAGTAAGTTGGATGAGATTAGGAATGAAACTTATGATAATTCTAGAATTTAAAAAGGAATGTATGTGAATTTTGATTATTCAATCATAAAAAATAGGAAATTTAAGGACAGATGGAAAGATCATTTCTTCAATTCCTTAACATTTTTTATGGGAAGCTTAAATCTAGATGTTCTGGACCCTTCATTATCCTTATAGTTTTAGTAAATGGAACTTTTGAGATTATAAGAGATGAAAAAATTTCATTCCTAGATAATGGTTAGAGGATTAAGCAATATTTTGAAGTGAATATGTTAGTCTTGGATACAATCTTTATTTCAGACTTATTTTCTAATGAAATATATCTATTAATATTAAATTTAGTGCTTCATGGGATTCAGCCCATGAAATTTATGTCCGTTTTTATTTTTTTTTTCTTAATAAAAAATGTCTCAGTGACTTGTATGTTTCTCTTTGTTTCTAATATATTTAAATTCTTCGACTTTAGGGTCATTTTTTCTTATGGAATGTATTTTCTGATGTTATAAAAGAAGAGTATATTTCTATTTTGTTCTCAAGTCAATAGAATCTACATGCTGGTGCCTTATGGGATAAAATTCCCTAAACTCAACCTCTGGTTTAATTTCAATATATGCTTAATCTATGTAATTCTTATGTTAATCATTTTCAGTGTGTAGAACCCGAAGGAAATAACTAGATAATTTCACTTTAAGTTAAGGGGAAATAATTATCCTTGGATAAACATAGATGGGAATGTTTTTTTTAAATTAAGGAAATTCCTGTTTTAATTTTTGTATCTATTTACTTGTCATCTTTATTTCTAATTTGATGCATGTTTTTGTGTTTCTGAACATTGTTCCTTAATGTTTCTAAATTTATTCACAGAATGAAATTATGTGTGGGGGAGAGGGTACCCCGAGGTGTTTGAGTTTAATTGGAATTTCTTGTTTTTATTGGGTGATTAGAATTCTATTTTCTATTCTACTTAAAACCAATAAATATTAATTTAAAAAATTAATGACATCATCTTTATTGTTTTAGTATATTATAAAATATTTATTATGGAAAAAATATTTATTAAACTATATTTTGGATCATTTACTTGTTATTAGAATTACTGAATTAAAAAATTCATCAAACATTCAAGGCCTAATTTTTTTTTCCACCATTTTTGTTTAAAATTGGTACTACCACAAATGAAGCACATAAAACAACCAACAAATGGCAAATAAACCACCATCTTGGGGACTTGATCTCGTGACCATGCCCCAAACCCCAAACCACCCTTACCTCTCTAGCCTAGTGCAGGAGGGAAATTTCTCTTCCACTATTAAATGTAACTCTGATGGAAATGTTAATTTTTAAATGCGGGGAGAAGTTTTTCTTAAATAATATAATTTATTCTTTCATGTAATTCCAATCAGAATCCCTTCAAAATTTTCAAATTTTGATTTTATCAAGATTTTATATATATTTGTAGTGGATCAATATTTTCTTGATTTTTAATATTGTGATGCCACCTTTATGTGGTTAAATTATATTACTCCATAGATTTAATTGATCACTTCCATTTTTATTTTCCTTTTAAAAAATATGTTTCAGTAAAATTTTGTTGGAATGTTATGAAATTTTCATTAGGTTAAAACGTTTTAGTTGGAATTAAACTCGTATGATATGAATTCAAGTGTACTATGAAATGGAAAACCAATTTTTGGTTCAGGCATAAATTTTTTTCTCTTTCATTCATTAATTATTTGAGCTAATATATTGGTTATTTATTATTTTTGTAATTATTAAACATGTCCATCCAAACATAGTTTCTATTTATAATTCATTTTAATTATTGAATTTGACTGACCTGGTGGTAAAGATAAGTCTAGAATTCCTATTGGATTCAAATTGATGATTGTTGAATACTTTTAAAAAAGTTCAACTACAATCTCTATGGTAAAATAGGATGTCAGTTTTTCATTGATTTTGTTTGATTTTAAAGGGGTAATTATTATTTTAAAATTAATAGATTTTATGAAGGAAAGTTTATTTGAAAACTAATTCATTGTGGAATTCCATTTTAACAATATTTAAATATATTTTACTCTACTGAAATTGTCTACGAATTTTCTTGAGGCATGAATGTATTTGACGTGGAATTAAATTCACATGTTTTTCCACATATCTTTTGTTGTTTTTAATGTATATGTAATTCTAAAATAGGAATTTAATCGATTAATTATATTATTATACATTTATTTTAAAATAATTAGTAAATTATGAATTTTTATATTCAAATGATAAATATTATGTGTAAATAATGTTTGTTTGAGATTTTTTTATTTTATTCCATTCTCTATCATTGAATAAAAATATTAATTTTTTGTTACACATTTCTATCATGTGTAATTGTTTTTTATTATTTCATTACATTTTTTAAGTAACTAAATTATTAAATTTTATGTTTTTAGTTTAATTTGGCTTGTATTGTGTTTTGTTGAGATTTTAATTTGTAGTATTAAATTATTTTTATTGTATTTTTTTATTTATAATAAATTATTTAATTATTTGTTATTATTTTTTTTCTTTGAAATAAATCTACTATAGTATGTACGTAAGAAAAGATTTAATGTCTGCAGAAAATAATTTTTTTGCATTTATGGATTTTAAGAATATCTGTGCAGGTTATTTTGATGTCATTTTGAATAATTTTCTATGAAATAATATAATTTCATGCTAGTGAAGGATATGTCAGTAAGCTAATTTAAAGTCATGTCGTGTAAGAGAGCTACAATAATATAATTCCATGATTGAGGTTCTCTTATTTCCAAAGAACCATGTCAAAACGGTTTCCAGGCATGAGCTCCGATGAACCCCACCACTAGTAAAGACATGACTGGTCATCCTACGCCAACGAGCCATGGGAACCATGATTCGACCATTCCTTACGAAAAAACCGAAGCTTTCTGAACAAATGAAATCTTGATATGCGAGCCTAAGAGTGATCTACTGTATGTTTATCAAAGCCTGTGTTTCAATTATCTTTAATACTACTCTGTTTCCCTAATTTTCAACTATTCATCCATAAATTCCAGTTATGTGATTTTCATGGTATTTCATTTGTCTATTTTTGTTTAATTTTAGTTTTTCAAAATTCTAGATCCCCATTAACAAATTCAGTTCCATGTGGATTCAATACCTATTACATTTCTATATAGTATTAATTAAGAGTTATACATAGTTAAATTCTAATGTATTAAATTATGTACGTGTCACTCACCACATTAGAAGCATCCTTATCTCTATAAAAAAGAAGTGAACACCTAATTACCACAACCTATTCCCCTTCCATCCCCATACAGAATAACTAGAATTCATATGAACCTACTCAATCCCTGGTCACTAATGTATCATCATCCATCGCCCATTCTCACTTATTTACAATGGTTCCCAATTTTTTTTTGAAATTAAAATCATAACAAGGGTTATCTCCTTCAAACAAATAATGGGGTACTCCCCATAAATTGGATTACCTTAAATAACTCCTCATCCATGACCCCAAGGAGTCCTTTCATCTAGCCAGAAAACATAGGTATTTAACTTTTCAGGCTTATAGTCGATGCTATCTCACCAACTCAAGAGGATGTGAAGATATTGAACATGATCATATATTATGTATGAGTATAGTAATATTACATAAAAATGTGTTTATCACTATCTTTAATCCGTTAATAAATCAAACCAAGTTATACTTGACTTTAACAAACCCCTGACACCATATCTCCCATGTGAATCATGGTACACCCATGGGTCAACCATCTCATGTTATAAGGTTTGTTTTCAAAATAGCCCTACTGTATAGGAACTTTAATTATACCTAATGATTCAGGTCTCCACTCTTGTATGACTCATGTTAAAATTCATTATTCCTCAGTCCACACTCTGAATATCCCCATTTTTCTATATTTACATGTTACCATGTGAAACAGGTATGAATTGTTGTCTTCATACATAGTGGGTGCGCATCCAATATCACACAGTTCAAAACCTAAATCCACTTATGAGTTATATACCTATAAGTGCATGCTGACTGTGATATATAGCATGTCTGTCTTAACACTCTAAGAGATCCCTTGTAACTCCACTTAAAAATAATGTACCTCACATAGGCTAAGATTTATTCCACGACCACCAATCGTTTGACATCGTTTTCCAAAATTAATGTTTCAACATAAAAATATCTAATCAACAGAGCCAGATACCGGAATAGTCCTTCCCCTCAAAAGAAATTTTGAATACCTAGAACTTAAGGTGATTTTCAAAAAAACTAAAGGCATCATCATTCATATAACACAAAACTAGAGTACACTTCTTCTATTATCCACATAGTGATAATAAAACCAAGCTATTCACCTTCAAGGAATCCATAAACATGGTCCAATCTCTCTTATAGGTTTCTCATGATCAAAACTTCCATAGTCTCTTTAGGATTTGATCTAAAACCAATGATATCTAGTCTTCCACCTAGCCCTACAAATTAATTCTCAAAACAAGGCCATTAGGTCTATCCACCTAGCCCAATGGTCTCTCACACGACAATCATGTCCCAATTAGGGGCACCTATTACACATTGTCTTACACACCTAATAAATCTCTCTAAATAGATAAACCTAGCAGTATGTAATGATATAATATACTTAAAGGGTCAAACCCCAAAAAAATATGTGTAATGACATCATTTTACCTATATCAGGATACCATTTCATGATTCTGTTGATAAATACTCATAGGAAGTGCTCCTTGGAGGGTCACAATATCAATGTTAAAGGATAAAGGGATGATACTCATTGAGTATCCATATACGGTAATACTTCCTTGATGTTTATCTTAAAAGAAAAATAACTGCCTAATGTGGGGTGTCTTTTCATTATCTAAGAAATCTACCCAAATCAACTGATCAAGAAATGAAACATAGCATGCCTAAGAGGACTACTAAAAAATATACCAACTTTTAATTCCCAAGTATGTTTAAAATAAATTAATACCATGTTATGGTATAAAACATTGAATCTAAAACTTGGGCTGTAAAAAAAACTCACTATTATCTATGGACTAACTTCTTGATTTAAGAAAAAAAAGTATTAAGTCCAACTGAGAGTCAAAGGAAACATCCACTTTCCCATTTAAGATATCACCCAAGGAAAAACTAATGCTAACCTTTAAATGAGTGTTCAAGCTACTAAGACCAATAAATGTTTTTGTTCAAAACATTTTACATATTCCCATTTATTTTAACATTATAAAGGCTCATATATTAAAATTCATCTACTAGTTATATGGTAAAACATTTCACATATTGTTCTTACCCCCATTCTATAGCTGACATCATGTCGAATCAGGAAGATTGTCTAACAATTTCCTTTTACTTCATCATATTTTTATCCACATTATCTCACAAATGGCTTAGTAAAAGAAAATTTCAATTCCAAGCTATAGAGGAAAACACCCTTTCAGTTGTAATAGGCTAGTTAAATAACTAAATCCTCACATATATGATTTTTATATAAATATTAGTGGTATTTCACAAATTTAAATTATATTAGTCATGTAATATTCCATCATACATTGATATAAATCATTGTATATGTGGATGCTAACGCGTTAAATATGTATCCTATATAATGAAAGTATACCCCATGGTGTTATGTAATATGGTATATAAGGTAAAGGTAACCTATGAGTGTCCCATCCTGTTAATCTATGATTATTTATATGTTAATTGAGTCCAAATTTGTATAGTCAACACTCTATAAATTACAATGGAAATCCCATTTATATAACACCCATTATAGTCAACTTATTAAAATTCTAACACAACCATAACGAGGTTATCTAAAAGGAAAATAATTCTATGACTAACCTACGCATGGCGAGTCATGAAAAATTAGTTATACGAGTCATTATTCCCATGTTATGATGTTACAATCCTTTATATGTTTTATTGACGCTCCTTTCCGTCATAGAGTACAACGAATGGAAATGGGGAATACCTTAAGCCTAATGACGGTCACCCTTTGAAGAACATAAAAAATTGACAAACGGATGAACAGGGAACTCATTTGGAGGGTGTCGCGTAAGTAACTTGTGCACCACATATGGGTCGCGCAAGTCACTTGCATGCCTGATTCCTTTTCTCACCCAAGGTTCCCAGGGGCCTATAAATAGCCCCTATTGGCCCCCCATTTATGGGAGGAATTTTTCAAAAATCAGATTCAAGCTCTCATCAACTAATTCGTTTTCTGACGTCTGCCGAACACTTCTAAGGTAATTCTTTACCTATAATGGAATCTCTAAAGAGGATTAATAAGGCCTAAGTGTGAGATTTCATCAATACTTTCATGCCTAAGTGTCCATCCCTTAAGGGAAATGGAAACACTAGTGCGCTGCCTTTCCCTCTCAAGGAAACTTGCGCACCAACCTTTTGGAAGCCTCTAGGGATGATACTAAGGGCTTGAGTTCAAAGTCACCCACGTATTACCCTATAGATTCATTGTCTCCAAATGTGACTCATGTCGCACAAGTCTACATGAACGACCAGTACTTGCATGCCAGAACAATACTTATGCGCCTCATTCCTAGTCACCTCCTTTCCACAAATCCACCTCTCCACTTCAAGATATATCTTTCAAAACCCTCTCCAAATCCTTTTATGGCATGGTTACATTGTTGGTTTCTTTATCTGAAAGGAATTATGTGAGAACCTCTCCCAAAAACTTGTGACATACATGCTTTAAGTAACTACAGTTAGGTGTTTACTATATAACCTCATCCTTTGAGATGAGAATATCTACTGGTTTGGGCCTCCTTCTCAAGAGTAAGCCCCAAGTCTCAACCCCCTTTAACCCGGGCCTCCTTCTCAAGAGTAATCCCCAGTAATAATTTCCTTTAACATTGGTCCTCTTTCTCAGGAGTAAGTCCCAGGTTAAAATTCCAAATCTCCATGAAGTAAAAATACCTTTATGGACTCTTCTCTTGGGCTTCTTTCCTATGTCCTAGACTTCATTTACTTGGGTTTTCATACATACATAAACCCCACATCATCTTTCATAACTACATCTTTCATGGAACCATTGTCAAGTTTATCGATTCCTCTTGTTTCTCACACCGAGCATGACTCACATGGGTTTAGAGTGTAATAGTAATCAATACATCTCTTTTTGGGTCATTAACTATTCATAAACCCAAAATTTTATTTACCCGAACTACGTGGGCTTTGATATCTCCCTTAAAAATAGAGTACGTAGGAAGACTTTATAAGGTTCAAGCCCATTTTTCATTAATTCTCTTCCGTCCCATATGAAGCTAAACTATATCATTTTTATCGAACTATGTGGGTTCTGATTCCTCTTTAACAAGGATACGTAGGTAGCCCATCTGCAGGTACGATCCCAAATCTAAAATAATCCATGTCTTTCTGAATAAAAATAAACTACAAGTGCCCCACTGAGTGGCTTTAAGACCAGTATTGTCATCATAATGACCAGGATATTTTTATATAATATATTGAGAGATACCATTGACAGAGAATCTACAATATATACGGATGATTCTCTATCGATGAAGAACCTCAAATACATAAAACATATTCTCTAAATTCCATACATATCAATATTTGATTTCCAAATCTAAAGGAAAACTCATTTTCATGCTTGGTGAATTAAAAAGGATTAATGAACATAACTCAAATCTATAAGAGATTCCCAGAGTAGGCAATAATTCCCCTAAAAAAGGTCTGATGATCTTGACCTCCCATCCTCTCGACCAATGCATGTTCTTAAGCCTCATCAGTCCAAAATTAATGAGCACCTACCTTTGAAAAGTTGGTCCAAATGGATATATAAACATTGGATGTTTCGTTGTTCTATGAATACACATGTTAGAAACTGATTTGAAAGTTTTATCCTTAAACAAACAAGGTCATCCCTATTTCTAGAATAAACAAAAAATAGTGAACCTGACGTGAATCCTTAACCAAGTTAAAACCACGTTTTACTTATTTATTAGGCCCCTATTAAATTAAATATGAGGGCCAACAAATTAATCAAACATATATGTGTTCATACAAAAGATGTAGTCTAGACAAGGTTATCTTGATTATGTCCGTTGTATCAAATATGAACTCTTTTCCCCGATCACTCTACAATAATGAAATGGTTTCTTTAAAGTTCACACCTATGAATGCCTCGATTGAGACTCTCGATAGATCCTCATCCTCTCTGAGGATGATATCAACTAATCAGCATCTTCGATGCTGGGTCTTGAATAAATTGGTGAGGGAATACCATCAACATGTTATAATCATCACTCTGGAGGTCGGTCGACAAGCCCTCCAAGATAATAACTCACCCTGGTTTTCCAGACAGTGATGACTACTGGTCAAAAAGAAGGTGGTTCCAACCACCATTTCCAACTGTTTAGGGTCATTAACCACAAAACACAACAACCAGTCCCTCCCATATTATAGGGAGGTGAATAAAGAGGTAACTCAAGGCCTCAGTTCAAGAATGAAGGATCCCTCCTTGAGGACTCCCACTAATAATTGCCGCCAGACTCATGCGGTAGTGCACCCTCAACATAATGAGGGTATCACCTCTAGGGGTTCGTCTCATGTCCCTCAGAACCGAGCATTCAAGATGAACTATCAGAGGTGAAATTCGGTCAACAGGAAGTAGGTTCTTACCTCTGCCTCCTCCGGAGAATTCCATCAACCTATGTTGATGGAAAGCAACGAGCGGGCATATACACCCGTCCATCCTGATTTCACTGCCCAACAAACTCGTCTAGAAGCAACACATCAATCCCGCCAGGAAATTCTGGTGGAGTACTATAGGTAGGCACATACACCTATTTAAAATTAATCAGACAGTCACCAGGATCGTCTGACTTCATCAAAAGGATCTTACCAATCAAATGTGGTGACCACCATTAAACTGGATGATACACCTGCTTACACTCATCAATTCTTCCAGCAGGCCCATCTTCCAATTGTGAAAGAAGTTCATCAATCATATTTGGTGGAGAAAAACTAGCATGCACATACACATTTGATTCATCAAGCTGACCAACAATCTCATTTGGTAGCACCCAGAGATGTCAATCGGAAAGCTCTAATGACAAGTAGGAGGCAGACACAACTTTTTTCCCCCACCCATGAGTACTGTCAGAATTCACTAACCGGAAAAGGATGACAGGAGAAAGAACACACACCTACTCCAAGAATATATATGATAAATATTCTTGTTCCTGTAGGTGAATTCACCAAGAACATTCTAATAATGGTGAAAGAGAATAAGCAAATCACTTCCCATATTCTGGATACCTGTCAGAATATTATAACAAATTCAGAAACATCATAGGGAAAGAAACATAAGTCTATCCATATTAGTGGAGTGACTCATTAACATGTCACCCTAGAGTAGATACGCCCCTCTGTTTCAGTCTTGGTGGGTTGTTGGACATACTCCCCCATGTCATACAGACAATCAAGTCGGGTACATACACCTGATTTAAATGGAGGTAATCATCATAATCTAACCATTTCTCCTGAGCAAGAACATACACTTGTCCATTATAACCACCTTCTTCAACAAGTGTTTTCCAATGTGAGTAAGAAGGAATCCAAGAAAAAGACCCATCCAGCATAGTTGAATGATCAAGAGCCAATCTACAATAAATCCTTGATCAATACTTGAGTTCTTGAATCCCTCAAAAAAATTGTCTGTTGCCACTCATGATTCTAATCCCTCATTTTAAAATTCTGGAAGTGACAAAAAAATTCTGAAGGTATTAATCATAAAATTCCTCATGAAGGATTGCTTCATGACAATTCAGTCAATCTCAATGTATTATCTTCATATGAAATCTACGATAAACCTCTATGTGGCCAGAAAACCAAGGAGAAAGAGGTTTCATCATTTTTTGTAACCCACTATGGTGGTCCTCCCAAAGATGATGATGAATTTATCTGTGAAAGTAATCTCCATATTAGTAATTCACATTTCCTAGAAAATTCTTCAAAGGAAAATGCAGTACTAATAAATCCCTCTTATCTTAAGGCACTTTCAAATGCCAAGCCAGTCATGTCTGATGCCTTACCACTAGCAAGTGAAATAATTTCTCATTCAGAAGATATCCCTGTGTGTAGGTCATGTTCTGAACCACCCCTGGGTTATTCATCTTCTTATTTGACAAATGAATTCACTACCAATCTTGTCAAATCCGATGAAGCAACAAAGAAGCACCAGCTTTGGTCCAATCATGTAGAAGAATCTTCATCGCATTACAAAGAGGAAGTGCTGAATATGGGAAAACAACTGGCGAATGGTGAAATACCAGTCATGTTTTGTCCTTTAGCTGACTCTCAGTATGATATTATAGAAATGTTGATAGAAGATTGTATTCATGATATTCGTCTCAACATATGGAAAACTATTTTCACATAAAATAGAAAACATTATCTCATGATGAATATCAAAATCAAGTCAAGATAATAGAAGGGTTGTAATGCCAAATTGACTTGGAATCTCTCTCAAATTCCTGACATCTAAAGTTTGAAAATCAGTAGAGAGCCCTTCAGCGATCATGCCTTGTCATGTTAAAAAGGTTGTGCCGGTTAATTACCAATTCCCCATCTGGTATTCATATTAGGGGATGGGGTGTTCATGGAGCTTTGCATTTCAGTGTGCTCTCTAGTCAACAAAGCCCTCAAAAAGTGGTCTCATGCAATGTTATTTCCCATGGATAGACACATCTAACTAGTTTTGTGCGTATTCAAAGGCTTTCTCAAGAACATGCCTCAACTAGTTCTTCCAAAAGTCAGACATATAAAAAAACAAGTTTTCGAATTATTCTTAAAGCACGAAAATGAGAATATCAAACATGATTCTCGTTTAAAGCATGCACATCATTAGGTGATAGAGGTGTTAAAAATAATCCAATAGTCATCTAAGACAGGTGATTTGAGTGGATGTAGGTTGATGGATCCAGCCAATTTCCAGACTAAAATCTCCAAAATCAGGAGTGTTTTTAAGAATGTTTCAGATGTAGCAGATCAAGAGACACCTCAGATTTCCAGAATATGAACTCTTTTAACTCAACCCTCGGGATCAACATACAGGATTTGAGGAGTTGAGGAGGAAAAATATAAACAACCACAATCCACTGGACTCAGGACTTTTTCAAATTCTCAATATCTCCCTCAACAGAAGTGAGTCTTCTCTCGATTAGGGAATCAGCCACAAGAAGAATGAAAAGCCGAATTATCAAGAGATTACCTCCAAATTAATATTCATTGAGATGTTCTTGATGGATCAACCAAAAAAAGGTAATTTTTCATAAAGGACATGGAAGAAGAAAGTATCACATAAGCGCTGACAGAAGGGATGCAATGCGTTATGCATCAATAAATGTCATCAATTCGATTTTCACTGATCCCCCAGAACATGAGGCTCACTCAGAGGGATCAGATGAAGAATTTCATATTCAAGAGGATGTTCACACATAAACAAATGAAAGAGGTGTGCATACCATAAGATAGAGGGTTTCCCAAAGGGAAAGATATTCATTCGGGTAATTCCCTTCCATACTCCAGAAAGGCACATTCCATGGAAAAGGATAAAAGTCAGGTTACGCCCCACCCTACCTCATGAGAAGGCCAATGACTCTTAATAGAGGAAAGGTTCGCACAACAAGAAGAAGAAATAAAGGAATTAAGGATGTTAAATGAATAAATACATCAAGGTAGTCTTCCTCCTAAGCATGCTGGAGTTAATCAATCATGGGAATTTGTTGCAGTTATTGGTATGAATCAAGATTATCCACCCATTACAAGTACACCATCATAGGCCCAATATTGCGGGTCATACGCAGCAACAACCGGCAATACTACCATTAGTGGAAGTCCCGGTCGCTACACTCATCTAAACTCTTGTTATTGCTCCTGATCAAGTCTAAGAAAAACCAGATGTATCTCATAAAATTAATGACTAACATTGAGTCATTAACAGCTCAGTTGGAAGCTATGGAAGGAATGAGTGCATAAGTTCAACCAAAAAAGAGATATTAACCTGAATGGGTGGATTCAATCTCTACCCCATAAATTTTTCAAATACTAAATTTCCAATATTTAATGGTTTTGGAGATCCAGAATAACACTTAACACATTTTGTTTCTCGTTGTGATCCTATGATGGGAACTCCTCAACAAAATGAAGTAGTTAAGCTCATGTGTTTTTTATAGTCATTACAAGGGCCTGCTTTTGTCTGGTATAAAAGTTTGCAATCTCGGTCAATTACTGGGTGGGAAGATTTATGTCAAAGGTTCCTTCTTCAATTTGGCTCAACATTGCCAAAGATGAAAATTGTTTATCTTACCAATTGTAAGAAAATGGAAAATGAAAGAGTTTTAGATTTCACTGCTCCCTGGAAGGGATTAAAATATTCCTTAATCTTAACACTCCCTCAAGAAGAATTGTTTCAAATTTCTGTGGCAAATTTGCGTGATGAATTACGCACACCGTTGATCTCTGTGAAATACACATGATGGTTTCGAGACCTTACTTCAATCGCTCAGCATATAGAGGAATATCTTATGAAGACTACGGCTAAAACTCATGCAATTCCATCAGTTCCAGGAAGGAGAATAGGGAAAGCAGAGACTTCTGCAATTAAACGTAAACAACCACTTGTACCTGATTCCAATTCAAAATCATCATCAAATCGAAGGGATCCACCTACAGAACATCAACAACAATGACTTCCTCATCAAGATGATAAAAATGATCAAAGACGGTAACAGTTTGACGATTTGAAGAACAATTTTTATTCTTTCTGGAATGAACAAGTTCCTGGCTACTTCATCTCGGCTTTGGAAAACAACCTTGTTCAGTTGGAAAGGCCCAAAAGGCCGAACAAGGAAGGAGATTATGACCTCAATAACTATTTCCCATTTCATCAAATGTTGGGGCATCCCATTCAATAGTGTTTTGTCTTCAAAGACATCATGCAAAAGATGGTTGACACTGGACAGGTAAAACTGAAAGCTTCTTCACCCTAGGTAACATGTGTTATTACTAATGATCTAGAGGAAGAAGGCTAGTGGCATGAAGTCAAAAGTAAAAAATGTGCAGAAATATGATGATTGGATGGTCAGGAAAATGATCAACTGAAATCATGCCATTTTACAAACACAAATGAATCAACCAATTGTGTCTTATGCTATGAATTCCACAACAAAACCCCCTTAATCAGAAGGAAAACATTCAATGAAGCAGCATAATTTGAATAAATAAGTGAAGTTAGAAGAAGATATGTTTGTGTCAAAGTCTAAATTATCTTTGAATCTGGAAGATTATATGCCATCTGCTTCAAAACTACAGGCACCGCCCCACAAAACAGCAGAACCTTAACTTGATAATAATGCAGAATCTTCACCAGATGAAGAATTGATCGTTGGTTCTATTAACATGATTCATTTAACAGATCCTTATGTCAATGACAGTTTCGATTATGATGATCATATGGTCTCTATATCTAATAGAGGAATTAGAGGAAGAGATAGAGTTTTAGGATACAGGGGATGATGTGGATATTTCATAATCCATTATTTAAATCCTACCCCACTAGAACTATATATGCAGAAGAAACATGTGGAAAGTACCTTCAGCAGGCTCAACAGAAACAAGAAAGTTCATCCACACATGGCATATTTGGTCCTAACATAGTTATTTTAGATGACCAGTTAGAGGATACTCTTTTTTCCTTTCAAGAAATAGATAGACCTAGTCCGTCTAATCTACATAATCCATGAGTGTTTCCAACTCCTACCCTGATATGATATGCATCTACTGCTAAAGCATCAACTTCTAAGGCACCTGAAAACCCACATTTTCCTATTGGGAAATGTAGAAATTTGGACCAAAAGTATGATTTCTTGAAACATTTTTCCCAAGTACCACCAAAGTTATCAATTCTAGATGCCTTGAATCTATCAAAATATCTTCGAGAAGTGCTTATTGAGGCTTTTTCAAGTCCTCAAAAATTCGAAACTGAAATTGATGTGGCTGGGGTTTACCATATAGAGAATGATCCTACAGAATGCCATGCAGTGATATATTATACAGATGAAGATGATGTTGTATGTGGACATATCAGACCATTGTATCAATCCAGAAAATTCAATTATATAGATATCTGATGAGAGTTCATTGATAATAGCTCAAGAGTCAATCTCATTCATATTCGTACACTTCATCGATTGGGCCTCACATAATTTGATTTACCTCATTCTAATTTGATGTTGCAAGGATATGATAAGAATGAACAAGAACCTCTGGGCGAAATTACACTCAAAAATCAGTTTGGAGACCTTGTTTCTAATTCAGATTTCATGGTTGTTCGTCAGGACACAGCTTTCAGAATTTTTCTTAGAAGACATCAGTTACATCATCATGTGGCCAATCATCTGTCATACCATCAATGTATCAAATATTGTTTCAATGGTTAAATTGTGAAATTTTATGGTGAAATATCCCCATTCAAAACATGTGAATATCAATTCATTGAGGCAGAATTTTATCACATGGAGGGAAAGGAAAAATCCATGGCAAAGAAGGTCACAAAAATTAATTCTCTAAGTGGTTTGGAAAAGATTCCAATAAACCCATTCACACATGTGATTATAGATTATGTGTTACCTTTTAGTCAAATTAACAGGATAGACCTAAATCCTAACACTCTTATAAAAAATTACCTAATATCAGTTACGGTAATCAAGCCAGATAGCATGGGAGAAATTGTTGATTTTCCAACCTGTGATGAATGCTTAAATGGAGATGCCTTCATTTCATCTGCTAAAATCCAGAAATTTTATACTTCATCAACCATATCAAAAGAAGTTATAGTAATTCCAGAGGAAAATAATGATGTCGATTCTGAATCCATCATCTCCTCTCTATCACCTCAGAAAGTCCCTTCATCATCTATAGGGTCAGAAATGGCAGCCTCCTCTTCAAGATGTTCATGTTTTAACTTCTCCCATGACTATAGAAGTTCTGCTTCGACGTCTACTATGAAATTAGAAACAGACGAAGTAACATATTTTGAAGAAGAAGAGGAAGATCTCAGAGATGCTCCTATATCATTTAGAGAGGGTATCTTTACCATTGTGGATGAACTCAGAAAAATATATATGGGTACAAAAGAATATTCATTCCACACTTTAATTAGTGTATCCATGACTATTGAAGAGAAAGAAATGTATAATTAATTTATAAAAAAAATCGAGATGTATTTTCTTGGAATTATAAAGAAATTCCAGGTCTTGATCTCAATGTTGCCACTCATCATTTGGGTTTCTAGAAGAACATTGAGGATTCAAGCAAGCCGCAAGAAGAACACACCCAACTTATGCCTCCAAAATTTAAGCTGAAGTTGATAAACTTATCAAATCTAACTTCATCAAAGAAGTTCAGTATCCCAAATGGGTGACTAATATTGTCCCTGTGGAAAATAGTAATGGAAAAATTAGAGTTTGCATTCACTTCATAGATCTTAATCGGCATTTTCCCATGGATGATTTTCCAATTCCTATCACAGAACTATTAATTGATGAAACAGCAGGCTACAAAGCTCTTTCATTCATGGATGGTTATTATGGGTACAATTAAATACAAATGTCCCCAAAGGATGAGGAGTCTATAGCATTCAAATCTATTCAAGGAATGTTTTATTATCGGGTAGTGCCCTTTGGCTTGAAAAATGCAGGTGCAACATATCATCATGCTATGCACTATATCTTCAAATGCTTTTCGGGGAATTTGTTGAATCTTGCATGGATGATTTGGTGGTTAAATCCAGAAAACGTTATGATTACATGGAAAATCTGGAAATCATATTCAACAAACATCGACACCACAATTAGAAGATGAACCCCTTGAAATGTGCTTCCGGGGTAACCTTAGGAAAATTTCTCGGCTTTGTTGTATGCTATCATGGTATCGAATTTTATCCTGAGATGACAAAATCAATCCTTGGTATGTCACCTCATCAAAATTTGAATAAATTAAGGTGACTTTAAGGACACTTTTCCTATATTTGTATTTTCATTTCCAATTTGGAAGGAAAGTGTTTACCCTTCCCCAAATTAGTGAAAAAGGGAGTCACCTACTAGTGGACTAAAAAATGTCACGAAGCATTCGATATTCTCAAAAAATATCTCTTGAGTCCACCAGTATTAATGCCTTCCATTGAAGGAATACCACTTATTTTATATGTGAAAACATTAGAGCGATCATTGGGTGCCTTATTTTCCCAAAAGAATGATGTTGGGAATGAAAATAGCCATTATTATCTTAGTCGGACAATGCTTGAGGCAGAAACTCGATATTCAAGTATTGAAAAGTGTTTCCTAGCATTAATATTTGAATTTCATAAATTGAGACACTACCTGCAACATCATGAGGTCCAATTGGTATATCAAAATAACCCACTCAAAATTAACCACAGTCCTCCAATGCTTACAGGACGTCTGGCAAGGTGGGAAGTTATTTTGCAGCAGTTTGATATCCAGTATGTGTCTCAAAAGGCAATAAAAGGCCAAGATCTAGCCGATTTCCTTGGCGAACACCCATCTGTAGAAGATAAATCATTAAATATAAAACTTCTTAATGATGAAGTCTTACCTATTTAATATAATCCTAAAACATGGGAAATGTACTTTGATGGTGCCTCCAGAAGTCCAACAGGGAAGAAAATGGAAGATCATAAATTCAATAATGTTGGGTTAGGAATCATTATTATTTCCCAAAAAAGGAAGTGATATCCTATTCATTCTTATTGTTGGAAGGTGGTATAAATAATGAAGAAAAATATCATGCCCTCATCGCGGGCTTGGAATTGTCGCTTCAGGAACAGGTGAATCACTTGAGGGTAAAATGTGATTTAGATTTTGTAATTAGACAAATAAATGGGGATTATTCAATTTGCAAAGAAGAGTTAATACCTTTGTGTGATTACGTCAGAGAACTAATGGCGGAATTTCCCTCGGAACCGATATTTTCTTATGTCTCGCGATCACAAAATTGCCAAGATGATGCACTGGCTAATGTAGCCACAGTCCTGGAAGATCCAAATCAGGACGAAACAATCATCAGTATTGCCCACCGTCGTGTAGTTTCACCTTTTTGATCATATCAGAATAGAGGAAATAAATGAAATCAGTCCCATTTCTAGACCATATGGTAATACTATAGTATGGATGACACCTATCAGTGAATACCTTCAAAATGGAACACTCTAACCTGATAGAGCTGGGAAAGAAGAAGTTCGACGATGTTTGCTCAGTTTTACACTTTTTGATAGCCCAGATCACCAAAAAAATCATTACAAGTGAGTTTTTTATGGATTTTTTTAGATATATTGATGGTTAAGAGACAATGGCTATCATGAATGAAGTACATGCAAGAGTTTGTGGTGCCCACCAGTCTAGACATTGACTTTCTGGTCAAATCCAAAGGCTTGGATACTTCTAGCCTTCAATGATTCCATATTGTGTTGATTTCACTAAGAAGTGTCATTATTTCCAAGTTTGTGCCAACTTCATTCATCAACCCCTAGAGTTTCATCATACTACTAAATACTCATGTAAATTTTCCATATGGGTAATGGATGTAGTATGACCATATCCTCCGGCTACATCTGATCAGTTTAAGTATATTATTACTGCTACTAATTTCTTTTCCAAATGGGCAGAAGAAATACCTCTCAAAGAAGTTAGTTCTAAAGGCATTTTTAGCTTCGTCAAGTCAAACATAATTTCCAGATTTGGTGTCCCTCGTACCATATTGACAGATAATGGAACCAACTTTTTTTCATCCGAGGTGAGAATATTGTATCAATAATACAACATCAAATCCAACCATTCACCTTGGTATCATACATCGACTAATGGCCAAATAGAAGATTTCAATAAGACTCTTTCAATAATACTGCAAAAGATAGTGGATTACGATATGAAATCATGTCCTAATAAACTTTTTCATGCTTCATGGGCTTATCGGACAACCACCCACACTGCGACACGGTCAATGCCATATTCATTGGTATAAGGAACAGAAGCAGTCTTTCTCATTGAGGTTCAATTAATGTCACTCAAAGTAGTCATTTGTAATCTGTCATCCACAGATAAACAATCTCAAATGAAATTTGATGAATTGGAATGATTAGATGAAAAAGGATTGTGCACCCTGCACCACTTGTAAGTCTATTAGAATCGAATAGCATGAGATTT
This sequence comes from Viscum album, assembly GCA_963277665.1. Lineage (NCBI taxonomy): Eukaryota > Viridiplantae > Streptophyta > Magnoliopsida > Santalales > Viscaceae > Viscum > Viscum album. The sequence goes on from OY728144.1 coordinate 305,403,029, forward strand.
TAATAAAAAAGCTCGTCTTTATTCATTCATTCATGGAGAATTGGTATTGGTTTTCAGAACTCCAATAATACTAGGAATGAAACCTCTAAAGCATGAACCAGAGTGGAAATGACCTTATTCAATACATACGGTCTACTCTAATGGAGCTTATTCTTTAATATCAATGGATGTAGAACTCATTACAACTCCAACCAATGCAAGATTATTGAAGAAGTATTTTTTGTAACTAAAAAACAGCCTTTAGTCCTCACTGCAAGACTTTAAACTACATGGTCCCTTTTGTCATTTCGGTAGGAAATTAATAATCATAGCCCCTCTATCGCCCAACATGACGTTAAACTGTGTCCCCTTTGTCATCCAATATGACATTAAACTTTTCGTCTCAGCTGCAAGACATTAAACTACCAAGCACCACATGTCTGTGATACATGAAATTTAAACTGTGAAACAGTCCCTTATATATCCTACATGATGTTAAACTATGCATCGTTAGAGTTTTTGTTACCTCTTATTTCTCCCACAGAGCATGACTCACGTGAGCCTAGATTAAGCTTCAACCAAACACCCTTTCTGGGTCGCTAACCACACGTAAGTCCCAACACCATCTTCAGGTTGTCCTCAAGTACAACTTGATCAAAAATTCATTCTCAATCAGACTATGCGTACTTTGATCCTTTCTTTCTATGCTGGGTATGTAGGCAACCTCCCATGGTTCAATCCCAAATCCAATATCTTTACATCGGTTCACCTCCATCACATATGATGTTGATCCGTGAACCCCCCCCTGAAACCAATATATTCACATTGGTTCATCATTTTCCTTTCTATATGATGTTAAACAATACAGTCCCCCATTGTCCTTGCTGCAAGACATTAAAATGCATAGAAATATGTCCTAGCTATATGATGCTAAACTATGCAGCAGCGGTCTATGCATATGTCCTTAAAATATTCATACCTTTGTCCTGTATGAAAATAAACTACAACAGTCTATGACACCCTCACCAGAGAGGGAATCATTATTGACATTGATCTCTAATCATGTTATATTCCAAAGACTACGTGCATACATGGGAATGCCCAAACCGTTAATCTTGAATCCAACCACCATTGCACTAAATTCTTCTTTCACCCTTCACATGTACAAACCAAATCTGTATAGGGGGTATTTCATGAACTATGTATATCTTGATACCAATCCATATGGGATACGTAGGAACGTTCGAGCATTCCTCAAACCCGGCCCCAAGTCTTTGGGCCAAACCCCAAACTCCACTTTCAGTCCCTTGGCTAAAAAGTCCCCTTATGAACACATAAATGTGATATGAAAACCCTGTCCATTATTCACATTAGGTATATAACGAACACAAAATGTGTCTTATGGTCTATGATATACGACCCTAAACTAAGATCTCCTACACTCTCTTCCCACATGATGTTAAACTGTATCTCAAGAACTACGTATGGCTTGATTCTCATCCTAATGAGATATGTAGTGAAGTAAAATATCTCAATTCAGGACCCAGCCACAACATTATTATTGTCAGAATTGATCTATGTATTTACTTCATGCATTGCAAAATACCCATTTTTATGTGTCATACTCCAAACATTAAATACTTCTACATCAATATAACCATTTTCTTGACTTCTAGTCACAAAATGTCTGAATCCCGGTAATTCTTTTGCCTGACTGTGCAGCACGTGCCCTTAGGCGGCCTTGCATAAGTAGTCTACATAACAGACCTATCAGCCAAAAGATGTTATTATTTGACTATGCAGCCAATGCCCTTAAGTGTACCTGCATAATTAAAACCCCCTAATGGGTTTTTCAGTTAGTGGTAACTTCATTCATGGGGGAGAACCACTTTTTTCCTTATTCATCTTGACGACCATATATAGGGATCCGCAAAAACAACCATCCTTAACATATTTTTCCCATACTCTTTTTCATGATCTAAAAGTATTCAAGTGTATGGTTTATATTTCCCTTCCCTATGTTTGGGTCAAACCATTGTAGGAGTGACATTCATCCAATTTATTTTTGAAATATTGATTGGGAATATCCTCTCTATATTCATGTACCTTTCTTCATACAACATACTCTGTGCTTTGGAAAATTTGAATCTCTATAAACTTCCACTTGATTTTAGCAATAGAAAAGTTAAATTTTTTAGAGTTCTTTTGCCTGAGTATAAAACACATTCCCCTAGGTGTCCTTGCATAATTAGTCTACATAATAGACCTGTCAGACAAAATATGTTATTATTTGACTATGAAACTGATGCCCTTATGTGGCCCTGCATAATTCAACACCATAACGGGTTTGTCAAATAGTGGTAACTTCACTCTTAGGAAATACTTCCTCTAATTCCTTGTAGCCGTTTTTTCATATCATCCATCAGATTCAAAATTTCCTAAGTCATAGTTTACATGTTTTACCACATACTTGAAAGTGGTAATATGTTTTCAAACAAATTATCATGGAATTGAGTCAATTTTTAATCCATTCGGTCAAAGCTATTTGACCTTAAACATTATCCTTTTTATGTCCAACATGCATGACTTTAAACTGCCAACAAAATACAGAGTACTCATTAAATTGGGGACTTGTAAAAAGGAACATTAAACAAAAGTTGAGTCCCAGTTCGCTAGACATGCATATTGTATGATTTAGGATATATTGAGCAACAAAAGAAGATAAGTTTGTTGGGGTTGTCTGTATAATCCTAGAAAAAATAAAACTATGCTTACTAGGCCCATTGGATTAGGTAAAAATATTGACAATATATAAGTAATTAGAAAGAGAATGAAGGTACAAATCATTGAAGATGAAATGTTTTTTATTGATGCACAAGAATATAAGAACATCTAAAGATTGGAGTATCTTCTCTTTTTCAATAATTACAAGAGGCTTTCTACATAACGTTTCATTTGTTTTACGGAATCTCAAGCTTCATCAGCAGCCACTTGAAGTTCATTCACTCGACCAGCTTCACTCTTTTTAGATTGATGGAGTTCCTTCTAAGAATTTGTGATGGCTTTCATACCATTCTTTTGGATTCATTCCAATGAATTTTCAAGCTGGTCAGTTTCCCAGTAAAGGAATCTAACTGTTGATAAAGATGCATCTACTGGAAAAATTTCTCCTTGATTTTATGCTTAAACTCCACCAGCTTTGTAGAATGATCATCCTCAACTTAGGACACCACTGCCTCAAATTCTCCAATATTAGTCAACAACCTCACTCTGGTCATATCTTGATAGAACTTTTTCTCCTACTCCCTCATTAAGATGTCTTGTTTCACTGTGGTATATATCTCCTCATATCCAAAACCTCCATGTCCTAGCATGACGAACAAGGATGATAGTCATAGGATCTTAGAAAACAGCTCTTCAAGAGGCACTTTAGATATGATCTTCCATATATTCTTCCATGCCATGCGACGTGAGAATTAGAGCACCTTTTTCACCTCTGGGACTGATTCAGCATCACTATCATAGGGGAGAATATATTCCACGATTAATGCACATAAGGAAGTGCCTTGTTCTTCTCCTTCTCCCATGACCCTTGGTACTTCACTTTCTACTTTCATTGGGGCTGTGGCTGAGGCTTCACCTTCGTATCTAGCCACTAAAATTGATGGCCCTGAATAGTAAATTGAATGCTTTGGTTAGTTACAAAGGAGAACAAAATTTCATTAGTTATCATGAAAATTAAGTACAGCCACAAATATTATCATATTTTACCCAAAGGTAGATCGACAACATTAGAAGGCTCCTCCCTGTCTTTCAAAGCTTCAAAATGATTATCTTGACTGGTTTCTGAAAGCACTTCTAAGTTAAGCTCCACTTGAGCTAGGATCTCTTTAATGACTGGGTTGTCTTTACCCCCTTTAGGCATAGGCAGATTAGTAGATTTCTTAGATAGAACTACACATTTCGACCAATCATGGTTTGATATGTAATAAAAATATTTAGCAGGATGTAGGATAAGAATCACATCCAAAATCTTCTAAATCACATGTTAATTTAACATGATATAAAATATCATCAAAATATGTTCCAAGCTTCATAATTTCATCTTGTGATATCTCAGATCCCTGGATAGTATCACCAGTGGGAGCATTTGTCTTGTATTCTTGGTGACCCGTCTCCTGCGACCTCCGACCCTGAATAGCTTCGTCAGAGAATGTTTTGGAGTTAGTTACAGTGGTCTCCAAATGTTCTGGTGTAGGTGTTGAACATAAAGCATCACAAAATGGAAGTCAGTTGATGTCTTCATTCATTGTTCTATGATGTGTTGTTAATTTACAAGATGCATGCTCTTCTCTCCATGCAGTAGCAACAAGAGAAGTATTGGGAACAGAAGTTGGCTCTTCTTCTCTCTTAGTTTCTTCAGGAGCAGCCAGGTCAGCATAAATTTGCGACTGTTCAGAAGCACCCTCCTTTGTCCTTAGAGGAGGGTCCATCCTATCCCTAAATGTGTAAATAGAATAATCCCCTTCAATCCCAAGAAGTATAAGTAATCATTTCATGAGTTAGGCTTCATGACTATCCGAAGAACATACCACTACTGGAAAAGCGTCTAGCTGTGGAACTATTCCTTAGATGATTTTTCTTATTTAACTTTTTGGGTGTGTTGATATAGTCACATCCGTATACAGGTATTGGAGAGTTAAAATACCTTTATAACTCCTCATCTATGGCTTTCCAGCCTATAGATACCTTGCCCAGCTCGCGAGGAGATTCAGTGGCTCCAAGAGCGGTGCCACCAGGGCTGTACTGTGGTGAAGGTACCTCAGTAGTTCCATTCTTAACAAGCTGCAGAATGAAGAAAGTAATTTCCTTGAGTAAAAAATCATTGACTGAAATTAATTTGCAAAGTAACTAAAGATAGAAATTTACATCTTCAGAAGCCACATAATCATTCCACTCCTCGTTTAATGAAGCACCAATCCCCTCAGTGGTACCACGATTTATCATTTACTTCACCCACTTGGTAATAGGAATGGAATAATCATTGGAATATATGATTATTTCCAGCTCTATGATGCAAGCCTGCACTTCATCGGGGTTATCCTCGAAGCGGATATCAGTAGAAGCCCCAAGATTCCCTGCTCCAGGGATATGTAGGCCTTCGCATAAGTCCATCCAGGCAGTTTCAGCATCACAATATAAACTCTTCCATGTCTGCACAACCTCTGGTCATAAATATTTAGCATGTGCACCAGAAGCTCGTGAGGAGGGACCTAAAATCTGGGACTTCAACTTCTTCCCAGCTCCTGCAATCACAGATAAAGGATAAAAAATGAAACTTGTTGCTCTATAAAATAATGGCGCCTAAATTTATTCAATGATATAACCCACCAAGAGTCAATGGAGTAGGTATGTTGACTATGGAAGGAGGATTGTATCTGGAACGAGGCCACTTTGACGCATGTCGTGCCTCATTATCCCCATCCTTGGAATCCAGTGAAATAGCCCCAGGTGAGGAACCTGGTGAATCACCTCTGGGTGTGGAATAATCACCTTCCAGATGAAGGGTTTATTTCATGACGGTTCACTTTTTTTCCCCACCCAAGTGACCCTATGATTGAGTACCCCTTAAGGGTATGATGATACCCAGTTCTCGGCATACCATGTAGTCAGTTGACTTGCTGCTCCCGCAAATTCTAGATAAAAAACTACCCCGTTTTTCTCCACAGCTGTCAGCAACCATAGTTGTTGGGCAACCATTGGTTGCGGCTCTAACCCGACGTGCATCGGAGGTGATACAACAATATGATTCAGACACTTGAATTGGCATACAAATCTATGTAGATCATAGGCCTCACATATAATCTCTCTGTCAATTCTTGTGGCCAATATACAATCTCTGCAAGCTAGTATATATGACCTCAATTCCAGGCTAGCTATACCATCATCAACAATCCACCCGGTTGGAGGGTTTCCATAAGGAAATAAATGAAATTCCTTGAAAATGCTCATTCTCACCATCATATCATAGGAATTGAGAGACAATAGAGAAATTCTAGAAAATTCCTCCACCGATGGCCTAAAAGAACTTCCAGGAACCTGCACTCCGCTCTGTACAACGTATTTCTTGTAATGAGTGGCTATCCATCCCAAAAAAACTTGGAATGGTCCCACTATTCTCAAAGGATACTTACCCATATAGACATGGAGTAAGATCCTATGAATCTTCACCAAAATTAGGGTGGCCAAACCAACTATATTTCTCTCAGCCAACTTGGCCGCAACAACAAAGGTCCATGTCCTGACGCCTCCCTTCAAATCCCTAACTGGCAGATGATAAACATTGAGCCACAAAGCTAAAAATCCTGCCAGACGGTTCATCTCTGGGATTCTTTGATCCACTTCATGCACCCACTTTTCTAACTCTCCTTCTTCCAAAGTTGGCCAGACTATGCCAAGATCCCCACTCTTCACTATTCTGGGATAGCTGGTATGATTAGTATAGTTGGGCCCCTTCTCTTTCTTATTGATGAGAAACATATCCATCCACTCCTCTATATGAATATTATTTCTATAATTAGTTTTTGTGGACTTTGAACTCATGAGCTTGTGGAAAATTTTCAATAAGTATCGACACAAATCCGGAGTCTTCTTCAAATCATTCAAGGTCACTTTGGGGGGGGGGGGTGAATTCATCATACATATCTCCCAAAATTGGAGCCCATTGAGATCTTGTAGACATCCCACAAGCTGATGCCTACTTCTCCATGAGTCAGATGAAATGAATTGGTTTCCAGGATCCAACGGCAGATTAGCTCCGACACAAAATTATCATTCTCGTAGACATATGTCTGCCCAGCCCAGACACCTTCATATATTGCAGCTCCCTTCATATCCTCGACCAACTCTACAAATGTTTTTTGTACCCAATATCCCCACATCCAAATCGTCTTCACACCTCCTCCGAAATGGAAATCCCAACTCTTTTTCCATCCCTTGGATTGATCCATCTGAGAATTTCAGAAAATAGATGGATTACAATGCGGCTGTAGCTTAGGCTTGTGAGGTTTCAGATCTGGAGCACATGTGCTACGATGCATTATATATGCCTTCTCCAATGTTACAAAATTGACAAATTATCCTGAAATTGAGACATTTGCTGAAGATAAATTGGGGTAATTCTGAAACCAAAAATGAGGCATATTATTCTTTGCCTCTGGAATATTGACTCTTTGTAGATGACCATGGACATATAAAGTCATGTAAATGATATGTGGGAATTTGAAATGATATTTATTCATGTACTTTTCCAAATATGGGAGAGTGTTGTCACAGATATTATAATTTTCATGTCAAACGATGTTCATCATATCATCTATTCTTTTACATGCCAACTCATCAGCTAATCCAATTATTTTGGGAGCCATCAAATCTGCACAAAGATCAAACAATTAACTTTTAATTATGTCTATTTTTATAAAATACATGTGAAGAAAACAAAAAATGGCCAAGGAATTAAAGAGAACAAGTCATGTCACGCAAGTAAAGCAGTGCAAGTAATGCAGTGCAGGTATTGTCGCGCAAGTCAAAATCCTTACAAGAGAAGTGTGACACAAAGAGGAGCGATCGACCGAGGAAATGTAGACACTTGCGTGACGAGATATCAAAACATTTAAGGTTAGGAATGTTTGTGTAAAGTGACTCCCATATATATAGGTGATCCTGCAACCCTACGCACTGGAACCTGCGCGCCAACATCTGCACGCCGCCGAGCCCTTGTTTCTCGTTTTCTCATAGTCAAATCCTCTTTATATTTTTTCGGATCCAACTATGAGGGGGGACTTTTTGCGATTCTCTTTTCTGTCACAGAGTCCACTGAATTGAATAGGGTAATACCTTAAGCCCCATGAGGGTCACCTTTTGAATAACATCAAAAATTGACAAAGGGATGAACCAGGAACTCATTTGGAGTGCGTCACACAAGTATCTTGTGTGCCACATATGGGTCGTGCAAGTCACTTGTGAGCCAAATTACTTTTTTCTCCCAAGGTTCCTAGTGGCCTATAAACAGCCCATGTGGGCCGCCCATTTCTAGGGGGAATTTTTCAAAATTCAGATTCAAGCTCTGGCCACCCAAGTCTTTGTCTGACGTCTTCCGAACACTTCTAAGGTAATTATTTACCTAGAATGGAAGCTATAAAGAGGAAGAATAATGACTAAGTGTGAGAACTCATCAATTCTTTCCAGCCTAAGTGTTCAGCCCTTAAAGGAAATGGAAACACTTGCGCACTGCCTTTCCCTCTCAAGGGAACTTGCACACCAACATTCTGGAAGACTCTAGGGATGATACTAAGGGATTGAGTTCAAAGTCTCCCAAGTATTACCCAATAGATTCATCATCGCCCAAGGTGACTCATGTCGCACAAGTCTACTCGCGCAACCAGGACTTGCGCACCAGAACAATACTTTTGTGCCTCCTTCCTAGTAACCTCATTTCCTCATTCCACCACTTCCCCTCAAGATATAACATTCAAAACCCTCTTCAAAGCCATTTATGGCATGGTTAATTTGTTGGTTTCCTTATCTAAAATGAATTCTATGAGAACCTCTCCCAAAACCACATGACTTACAAGCTTTATGTCACCACATTTAGGGGTTACCTATATAACCTCATCCTTTAAGATAAGAAGATCTTCTGGTTTGGGCCTCATTATCAGGAGTAATCCCTAATTCTCAAGTCCCCTTTAACCTGGACTTCCTTCATAGGAGTAATCCCTAGTCATTATTTCCTTTAACACTGGGCCTTCTTCTCAGGAGTAATACCGGGGTTAAAATTCCAATTCTCCATAAAGTAAAAATACCTTTATGGACCCTTCTCTTGGGATTATTTCCTATGTCCTGGTCTACATTTACTTAGGTCGTCATACATACGTAAGCCCTACATCATCTCTCATAACTGCATATTTTGTGGCACTATATTCATGTTTACTGATACCTCTTGTTTCTCACACCAAGCATGACTCAAATGGGCTTAAAGTGTAAAAGTAATCAAGAAATCTATTTTTGGGTCATTAACTATGCATAAACCCCATATTTTCTTTACCCGAACTATGTGGACTTTGATCTCTACCTTAAAAGTAGAGTATGTAGGAATATTTTTTAAGGATCAAGCCCATTTTTAATTAATTTTTTTCCATCCCATATGACGTTAAACTATATCCTTTTTATCGAAATATGTGGGTTCTGATTCTTTTTTAACAATGACATGTAGGTAGCCCATCTACGGGTATGATCCCAACTCTGAAATAATCCATGTCTTTCTGAATGACAATAAACTTCAAGTGCCCCAATTAGTGGCTTTAAAACAAGTATGGTCATCATAATGACCAGGAGATTTTTATATATTATATTGAAAGATACCATTGACTAAGAATCTCCAATACATACGGATGACTCTCTATCAATGAATAACCTCAATTACATAAAAAAGATGCTCTAAATCCCATACACATCAATAATTGATTGAAAAATCTAAAGGAATACTCATTTTCATGCTTAGTGAATTAATAAGGATTCGTGAACATAACATAAATCTATAAGAGTGACCTAGAGTAGGCAATAATTCCCCCAAAATGGTGTGATGAGATTGACCTCCCATCCTCTCGACCATTGCATGTTCTTAATCCTCATCAGTCCAAAACTAATGAGTACCTACCTTTGGAATGTTTGTCCAAATAGACATATAATCATTGGATGTTTTCAGTTCTATGAATAATCCTATTAGAAACTGATCGGAAAGTTTGAACCATAAACAAACAAGGTCATCCCAATTTCCAGAAGAAACAATGTTTCAATTGAAAACCCTTTAGCAGACATCAATCAATATAAAATTTAATTTCAATTTATTATAAAAAAACAGTTTCACTAAAATTAAATGATCCCACACATGTTAATTCAATACCTATTTTGAAAATGCTTCATTTATTTTATGCCTTTCAAGATAGTTTGGTAGAATTCCATCATCAGGCTATGATGGAAAACAATGATTTTGTTGATGTTGATTATTTATTTAACCATTCTTATACCATAACTATAACTAAGAAAGCTATCAAATCAACACTAAATATAGTTAATCAAGGGAAGTTAATTCATAAGAAAAGTATACAAATAGACATGGAAATAATCAGCCAATATTGGTATATAGATAATCATAATGAGACTTCACACAAACATGGTATACAATAAAGCATGCTAAATAATCACCTTTGTAGGGTATATAGATAAACATGAAACAAAATTATACAAGGCTCATCCAACAAGTATCATGAAGTCAATCAATGAAATATACATGGTATGACATATACATTGCATGTTGTAACATCCTTACCCGACTCACCACTAAACCGGTGGTCGGACCGGTCGCCACATGACCTCAAGCGCGTATCCTCATATGCTAGAGGCTGCTGACTAGCAGCGAGGGTATAAGGATTGTCAGTGGGGAGACTATACCCTCTTTTTAGTGTTCAAAAAATAGACTAAGGTAATAAGTATCAGGAATGGTCTAACATTGATAATGCAGCAGAAAACAGATTTTATAAATCTTGTACAAAACAAATGGACAAAGTCAAATTATACAGCAGATGCATGCATGACAAGCTAATGATACAAACATAGAAAACCATGAACAAAAAATCATGCATTACATTCCATTGTAGAAATTAATAAATAATGACTCAAAGCCCCATGGGAAATCTCATCAAGCACCCCGAGCCCCCTCTCGGTCCTCTACCCCTAACTCCCATGTAAATGCAAGCATCATAATCCTACAACCAAATAGAACTTCTTGGGTACCCAGTGAAATGGCGGCCCGAGTAGGGTGTGAGATATAAATATCAGTAGTCCAGGACCACCGGTGTCTATCCCAAATCCATACATTTAATAAATAATTTAAAACACATGAAGGCATGCATAAAATAATGTAATAAGTATAAAGTAACTATATACTGAAGTACCCCCTTCTGCCCTTAGCAGGTGTCTGAACCTACACTATTCATTTATCATGCATACTCAACAATCATTACATAATAATTTTTCATTTATCAATTACTAAAATATTATTATGAAAGTCTTGAGATTTAGCCTACTCCCGACATCCCCTGTATAAGTCCCTCAACACATATGTCTCTAAAGACCATCTATGTAATCATGGTAAAGACTGAATCCAATCTTGTGCTTTGGCATGGATAACACGTCATAAGTTATTCAATTTAATATTTCATATATTATGTCTAAGACCATCCACTAAAATAGTTATTCGCTATTGGGTCCATCCACTTATAGTTGATCACCCATTTTATTAATAAGTCTGAACCCATTCTCATAATGAAATCACAAAATTATTATGTCACAAACACGTAAATTTCCCATCACTTCATTTCATGCACGATCAATTGGACCCAAAGTCCAAAGTTTATTAATGGGTGTAGAACATCCTGTCTAGCACCCTCATGAGTATTTGGAGCATCAGTCCATGTCTCACAACCCATGGGTATTTGGAGCATCAGTTCCTGTCCAATAAAAGTATATTTTCTGACAAGTTGGATGTACAACACCATGTCTAGAACCCTGTGAGTATTTGGAGCATCATTCCTTGTCTCACAACCCATTTATCAATCATATAAATATATTTTCCATTAGAGTAGAATACCATGTCTAACACTAAAAGACCAATACAATAATTAATTCAACAACTAATTAACAACACAAATCGCTACTCAGATAAGTCAACTCTTAATTGACCAAATTCGGTAACAAGTATGAACCCATCCACTCAAACAATGATTCGTTGAGAACTTTAACAATATACAGGAACCCCATAATCACCAAAACAAACATGATGAAAAATGCCAAGGTATTTAGCAACCATCTCTCACAACATATCATATTTTCAAAAAACACCATCCAAGAAAACTTAAGTCATGGAAAACTTATACGCATCAAAACTACTCCTGGATAACAATAGTAACAAACAATCAAATCACAATATTAATTTAATGCATGGAAATTAATTAATTCAACAATTAATTAATCAATCCTTATCTCTTTAACAAATCATCAATTAGCTAACCATTTACCATTTAATATGTAATAATTAATCCATCCATTAATTATTACCAGTTTCCAAATTATATACCGAACATGTTAAACATTCAATTTTCCCAACAATCAGTAAAAGTCACAATTACATTACAACTCATGACTTGATAATTAATTCTACCATAAAATACCCAATTACTCAGTCTTCCCAATCAAATAATTCAACTGTTTAATCATATCAGTTTACTAAATTAGAAACCCATGCTTAAAATAAACACATGATCAAGTCCTCATTTGTCTCATGTGGTTGGCATTATTTAATAACATCAAAAGTGGCATGCATCGAAATATCATAATCAAGGAAACTCAAATTCTAATTTTTTCAAAAGGAGCTCAAATTCTCATATAATGTGTTAAATATTTGGTACCCTACCTCAGGCTTTTGATGAAAACCACAACGAACGGTGAATCCTCAAGAGAAATGACTTGATTCTTTATGAACTCAACTTAGATCACTTCTCCTAGAAATACAAAGACCATAACTCATCATACTTGTAATCAAAACACATATATTTACCCATAATGGGCATAGATCTAGGAAACTATGATAAGAGGAGATGTAGATCTATGTAGATCTAAGAAACTGAACAAGAACAAAGATGAAAATCTACCAACCTCAAGAATTCGGCTTTGATTCGCCAAGAGAAGCCTTCATATCACCTCCAAAACACTTGGTAGAGGTTCTCCTACCATCAAGGAAGGGTGATCCTAAGTTATGGCTAATTAGGAGAACAAATGAACTACTTAGAGGAAAAAACGAGTGAGATCCACAATTTACGGATCTCGTTTATGTTCCATCATGGTTAGTTCACACGGTTTGACAAAACGTGCGCTAACTGTGCATTAGCTACTGCCTCAGAAACCCCTCTCCCACAGCCTCATCACACTGTTTCTCTTAACCATGCGCCAACCTTGCGGAAGATACTGCCTCAAAAATTAAACTACGCATGGTTTGGCCGTACAGTTAGAAAACTGTGTGCCGCCCATGCAACTCCCCCTTTACCTCAAAACATCTATCAATGTTCGAAAAATGACATATTTAGGTGTTCCAACACTGAAAATAAAACTCCAGTGCTTGGTTTTAAAAATAACGACCCAATGATAAACCAAAAAATAATTTTAGAAACATTCGTAATTTTAACCCGGTTCAAAACAAGAGATCTTACATTATACCCACCATAAATACTTCTCGTCCTCGAGAAGCTATTGGGAACCACTACTAATACAACTGACCTACCAAGGTCATTTAATCTCTTTATATGAGATGTGTTGTGTTCCCAACGCCAAACACACATGTTCCCAACAACAAACACAACTTTAACACTTCTAAAACCTGATGAATAAGCCTTTTAACTAGATCCAAAGATTAATCTGAAGCTCATAGAGATATTATATTAGGGTCATAAGAAAGACCTTGTCAACATAAACGGTTGATCCATGATCAAACAACGAAAAAAGTTTCTCATGCTTCCCTCAAAGACGTCGCGGACCCAAAATCCACTTTCGCCCTTTATCTGATGATGTGCCTTTAAAACTATTCTAAAACCATCTGCTAGTATAAAGAATTCCTTACCCTATATCTTGTAAATTTTCAAAATCAAGACATCACAAGGCTATTTAAAAAACAACAGTCCCCAAACACGAAAAAGGAAGTAGCCCAAAGAATCAACCCATCCTGCATACTACCCATATAACAACTACTCATCAAGCCCAACCACATTTAAACTATAGCATGGAACAAGACCGACACTATATTAGTGTCTCCATGATGAGGTCAAGATAGGGGACATGCCTGTCATGTCTAGAAGAGCGCACTAAGAGAAAACTGATTTCATGAAGAAGATCAGTCAAACCATTATTGGATAACTCTGTTCTAAATCCTTGACATCACCTGCCAACAAATTCAGTGTGAACAAAGTGGAAATACCCACCTTAATATTTCCCATGAAGTCTCAAGAAAAGATAAGCCACACACCAGCACGCTAGATTAACAACAATATCGACATGTAAAAACACCCAGGTCTTTCGATAACTAATCTATGCATTGAAATGAAACTGATTATTTAACGCTCAAATTACTCTAAAAGGAGTTGACCCGAGACCATTCTCAATAGTACAAAAATACTTATTACGGAGTCATATTGCCTCATATGACCATTTTCATAGAAGACTTCATAACCAGCCATCCATTACTAAGAAGGAAGGGTCAAATGACCAACAAAGTAGTGGACCATGCCCGAGGCACGTCTAACCAGCTGATAAAGAGCCTTAATCAATGCTCAAGCCATTAATAACATTAATAAACACATCATCAGCCATTCAAAAAAGGTTTTCATTGGAAACTAGAAGTCTTACCTGGGAAAACAACACCCAAACAACACCAAAAGAGTGATAAAAGCCATAGCGCTAGCAAGGCATTTATGTTTTGAGGGAACTACCGATCACAGGTTAGCCCCTTACATTAAAAAGATGTCAACCCTAAATCGGGTCACTTAAAACAATTCACAAGGCTCAAAATCCTAACATAAGGCCATTGATAATGAGAAGAACACCAACGGAAAGTACTCACGCTTCGGTTCCAAGGAAACTCAAGAGAAGTCCAATCTACCCTTTTCATGAGGGTTTTAAATAGTGGACACCACAATAGGTTCCATTTCCAACCTCTTATATTTAATCACTTTTAAAATTTAATCATCAAAGATTTAATTAAAACATCAAAGTACCATTTTCAAAACACCCCAAGGGAAAAATAGGAATGTCTCACAAAACTCCATTTTTAAAACATTTACATTAGTTGAAAACCCATCATTTTCAATAAATTTATAAAAAAAATCTTCTAAGAGATAAGAAGACCTACGAGGGTCGCTTTTTAACCAACCGAGGTTCTCTATAATGCAACCCAATAAAAAACGCATAGGTATTAATATTATAAACACTCAAATGGGTCATCCGATAAAAACACTCCCCAACTCGCATACTGGGGTCTAGTTGCATTTTAGAAGGTAGCCATTTGATTTCAGATCAACATTAAACATCTTTCATATTTATATGTATTTCACAAGGCATTAATTCATCACATTTAGTATGAGTCGTCATTTCCAAATTCATGAAGTGCCCACACACTCCATGGATTGAAAATTGGCTCTCATTAATCGGTACCAATGTCCATTCAAAAATTAACATGATCAACATAACATGACAAATTATATGGCTATCCACCTACCAATCAATAAGAAGCTCAAACACATTATCGCTGGATATTGCCTCCCATTTAAAACAATCAATATTTATTTAACATTTTATCTTTATCACTCCTTTAACATATCAAAACTACTCTAACAAGTTAGCATCAGTAGTAACACGACAACATGATACAACATAAAAGCACAAAACAACAACAAAACATGCTAATAATTGTGGAAGTATGGCATATAATAATTCAAGAATGTTAAATCTATCACCAAAATAGTCTATCTAGAGAGGCATACTAAAGTAGATCAAACATGGCATTGCACCCAAGGAACAAAATCTAAATTAGCCCGCATCCTACTAATGAAACTACATGGCATGTTATATTCATGACATGTGAATCTCTAAGTGCCTAAGATGACGCTTGTACAAATCTTTCTTGCCATATCAGGTCATGAAAATTATTCCTTTCAAATTTCTCAAAATCAATAAACCGTTGAAAATACACCAGTCACTCAAGGTGAAATTATATCAAATGTAACCTCTAATTGTACAAACATCAATTCCCATACCTGGATAGTTGGTCATTTCTTGTACATGAGGTGATGAGTCCCAAGAATGACTATTAACCCAAGCATTGACACATTTCTATTATTTTATATACCATCCCCAAAACAGTAAGTGGAAGGAAAATAGAGAAACCAAAACCTTTGATACCACTTTGTAACGTCATGGCCCAACTCACCACTAAACCGGTGGTCGGACCAGTCGCCACATGACCTCAAGCGCATCTCCCCGTATACCAGAGGTAGCTGACTAGAAGCGAGGGTCTAAGGATAGTCAGTGGGGAGACTATACCCTCATTTTAGTGTTAAAAAATATAAATGGCAATAAGTAGAGGAAAGAGTCTAAAATTGATAAAGTAGTGGAAAAAAGATTTTATAAATCTTGTACCAAACAAATGGCCAACACCAAATTATATAATAGATGCAAGCATGACATGATATTGATACAAAAGTTGAAAACATTGAACAAAAAAAACATTCTTTACATTCCAATGAAAAAATAAATAAATAATGACCCAAAGCCCCAAGGGAGATCTCCTTGGGAATCCCGAGCCTCTGCTCGGTCCTCTACTCCTAAATCCCATGTAAATGCAAACAACATAGTCCTACAACCAAATAGAATCTACTCATGTACCCAGGGTAATGGCGACCCCAGTATGGTGTGAGATATAAATCTCAGTAGGTCGGGACCACTGGTGTCTACCCAAAATACATAAATTTAATAAATAATTTAAAACACGTGAAGGCATGAATAAAATAAAGTAAGAAGTACACAGTAACTATATACTCAAGTACCTACTTCATCCTTCAGCTGGTGTCTGAACCTACATTATTCATTTTTCATGCATACTCAACAATCATTACATAATCATTTTTCATTTATCAATTACTCAAATATTATTATGAAATTATTGACAATCATTCTATGCCCGACATCCCCCATATAAGTCACTCACCACAGATGTCTCAAAAGGCCATCTAAGTAATCAATTTTAAGACTGAATTCAAGCTTGTTCTTTTCCTTGGATAATGCATCATAAGTTATTCAATTTAATCTTTCGTATATTATGTCTCATCCCATCCACTAAAATAGTGATTTGCTCTTTGGTTCGTCCAATAACTGTGGTTTACCCAATTAATTAATAAGTATGAACCCTTTCTCATAATCTAATCACAAAATCATTATGTCACAAACGCGTTTATTTCCTATCACTTCATTTCATGCACGAAAAATTGGACCCACAGTCCAATGATAATTAATGGGTGTAGAAATTCAGGTCTAGAACCCTCGTGAGTATTCGGAGCATCAGTCCACATATCACAACCCATGGGTATTTGGAGCATCATCCTTGTCCCATAAAAGAATATATTCTTACATACTGGATGTAGAACACCATTTCTAGCACCCCGTGAGTATTTGGAGAATCAGTCCTTTTCTAAAACCCGTTTTCAATCATACAAATATATTTACCATTGGTGTATAATTCCATGTCTAGAACCAAAAAACCAATCCGTTAATTAATTCAACAACAAATTAACAACACAAATCACTATTCAGATAAATCAACACTTAATTAACCAAATTTCTTAACAAGTATGAACTCGTCCACTCAAACAGTGATTCATCCAAAACATTAACAATCTAAAAGAACCCCATAATCATTAAAAAACATGTTGAACAAAGCCATGGTATTTAGAATCCATCTCACAAAATATATCATATTTTCAAACAACTCCATCCAAGACAACCTAAGGCATAGAAAACTAATATGCATCAAAATTACTCTTATATAACAATCGTAACAAACAATCAAATCAAAATCTTAATTTAATGCATGAAAATTAGTTAATTAAACCATTAATTAATAAAACCTTATTTCTTTAACCAATCATCAATTATTTAACCATTTACCATTTAGCATTTAATAATTAATCAATCCATTAATTATTACCAGTATGTAAATTATATACCAAACATGTCAAGTATTCAATATTCCCAACAGTCAGTAAAAGCCTCCATTTCATTCCAACTCATGACTTGATAATTAATTCTACCATTAATTACCTTATTACTCATTCATCCCATTCAAATCATTCATCTGTTTAATCATATCACTTTACTAAATTAGAAACCCATGCTTAAAATCAACACATGATCAATTCCTCATTTATCTCATGTGGGTGGAATTATTTAATAACATAAAAGTACCATGCATTGGTATTTCATAATCAAGGAAACTCACATTCTAAATTTATCAAAAGAAGCTCAAATTCTCATATAAAGGGTTAATTATTTGGGACCCTACCTCGAGGTTTTGATGAAAACCACAACGAACGAAGAACCCTCAAGAGAAATGGGTTGATTTTCAACAACCCCCCTTAGATCACTTTTCATAAACATAACGAGACAAAAAATCATCATACTTGTCATCCACACACTTTGATTTACCCATAACAGGCGTAGATCTAAAAAACTGTGAGAAGAGGAGATGTAGATCTAAGTAGATCTAAGAAACTGAACAAGAACGAAGAAGAACATCGACGTACATCAAGAATTCGGCTCTGATTTTCCAATAAAATCCTTTGGATCACCTCCAAAATACTTGGGAGAGTTTCTCCTACCTTTAAGGAAGGGTGATACCGATTTATGACCACTTAGGAGAAAAAACAAGGCACTTAGAGGCGAAAATGAGTGAGATACACAATTTAAGGATCTATTTAAGTGAACGCACGCTTAGTTCACACAATTTGATAAAACGTGCGCCAATCGTGCGTTAGATAATACCTCGACCACCCCTCTTACACGACCTCATCGCACAGTATCTCTGAACCATGCTCTAACCATGCGGCAGCCACTACCTCAAAACTTCAACTACGCACTAATTGGCCGCACGGTTAGACAAACCGTGCGCTGCCCGTGCGATATCTCCTTTACCTCAGAACATCAATAAACATTCAAAAAATGACCTATATAGGTGTTACAACACTCAGAATAAAATTCTGGAGTTCGGTTTTAAAAAGAACGACCCGATGATAACCGGAAAATAATTTCAGAAACATTTGTAATTTTAACCCGGTTCAAAACATGGGATCTTACACGTGTGAATATTTATATGCCTACAATAATGCAAGAACACAGCCTCTATTTTTCTCTACTAGGGAAAGAGGTAAATCTCTTGAATTATTAACCAAAATAAACACACAATCTATCATGGTGAAATATTAATTCACTTTAATAGAGAAAAATATGAACAACATTCCATTCTGAGGAACTTGATATTTTCCTTATTTGTGGATTTTATGAACCCATACAAGAGCTATTTACATAGTTCTTATACATTCCTAGTGTCCTATAATCTATCCAAAAATATTAAGGTAATGTAAAATGATATCTGATGCCACTTTTTTGCATCCTGGCCACGGATACACTAAATCTATGATCATGCTGGTGGGCGAGATGGCCTCAAACACTCTATTCTATATGGCAGAGGTTTCCAAATAGTAGTGAGTGTCTAAAGGTTGTATGGTTTAGTGACTATTCCCTCTAGATCATTACTAAATAGAAAAGAATCATAAATAAATGAATGTCAATGGAAGATAATAATAATTTAATATTAATAATAACAGGTAACATCAGAAGGGCTAATAAGATCACCCCTGCATGAAAATGATGAGTTATAAATACACGGAAGATAACATACAAAAAATAGATACAAAAATTATATACTGTCAAATCAATAAAAATACAACTCTTGTAATAATCCCAAGTACACGCTTGACCCCTAGCTAAATTACAATTCCTATCCCATAGAAAAGAAAAGAGGAAAAATCCAAGGTCCCAATATGAAACTAAGAGATCCTTGAGGGTACCAATTAGTGGTCCAATAATTGTGTGAGTAAAACAAAATAGCCACCACTAATGTTCTCTAATTATTATCAAGTTTTAGTGTAAAAATTTAATCATTGTGTGGGAATACCCAAAAGTAATGATTTAAAGTAAATACTACCAATTTTGAGCTTATTTTCTTATGGGACACATGGATGATTGTACCTGATTCAGCCTAAGTCTAAAAATCTGAACATGTTCCATCATATATATACAAGTAAATGTATATATTTTTATATAGATATGAGTTCAGGCGAGGACCCAAGAAATATACTGAATGGTTCCACATATATATTGATGATCATAAAGAGGTTTCATATTTAAATAATGGGCATCACTCCCTGCATCTAAAACTAGGGGTGTCAAACGTCATGTCCAAAAATTTCAACAAAAAGATAAGGAACACCATGTATAATAAATTGGAATACCATGTCTACAATTTCATAAATAATAAGAAATATCGTGTCCACTAATTTTCAAATACAATTATAAGGATTACCATTTCATAAAAATTTATAAATTATAAAATAGAATTACACGTCAAATGAAATAATAAATAATATTATGGAACACCATGTCTAATTATTTTTTCAATAATATGAAATTTTATATCCAATAGTAAGGAACTCAATGTCTGATAACATCCAATAATGATAAGGAATAATATATCTAGTTAACTCAATAAATAAATGACAAGAAGTGTCATGTCCAACATCAGTAAACAATTCATAAATCAGCCAATTTAATATACTTTATCTGTCAATCATTGACATTATGTATAGGAATCCTAATATCTCTCAAAGCACAAGTTGAAATATACTCTACATTATACAACTAAACATTGGATACAAGAAAACTCCATGTCAATTTACAATCCAAGAATGACTTTATATATTTCCTTAATGAGTGCCCAATTCATGAGACAATATATTTAATTTCAATTAGCCATTATATACATAAACAAGTAAACGGACAAATAATTATTTAAGAATAATCAAAAGGGAATGTAAGCTACCCATTTCATTTTACCACTCCACAAATGCAATAGGTCATTCAATTTGATAGAGTTAAGACAGCACACCATAGGAATGCGTTTTCTTACATAACAAGCATAATCACATAGAATATTTAATACAAAAAACCCAAAAAGGTGGTTTAAATTGGGTTAAACAACATCAAATAATGCCTATATATTTAAATATCACCATGTCTATATCCTAGGCATTTAATTTAGGGTAATTCATAATTTTTGACAAATGCATAGAATGTTCAATGTAGGGTACAATAGAGGCATTTTATATATTATTATAATTTTAGAGAACAGTAATAGTCCAAATACCTTATATCAAGGAATACTAACTCATCCCTTGTCCTCCTTTAATTCATGTTAGAATGAGATAAATCGAATAAATAGACAAACACCCTAAAAATAATGCATATAATCTCACAAGAATATATAATAAAAATGGAGAGAAAAATAAAGAGAGGAAGGAAGATAAACCATAGACTAACTAATTGTGATCCAACATGATTAATGAATATTTTTTGTTGATACGAAGAATATCACACAAGACCTAGAGGAGGAGGAGGAGAAGGGAATCTCATCTATTTTCCACTTCTACTGTACAAGGAGAAGTGGAAGAAGAAGGAAGGTTACAAAATATTTTATAACAATGTGATAAAATAACTCTATCCATAGTATTTATGATGTAAAAGTGATTTTATGGTTCCTATTTACTATTATGAAAAAACATACCAACATACTGCATAAATCAATCTTCCGATCTTATGAGATCAGCTTAATGGAAATCTAAGGAATAAATTTCCGATTTTATGTTGTAAATTTAATTTTTATGAAATAAATTCCATATACATGATGAAATCTTCTATAGAACCATTAACTAGTCTAAAACAAAAAATGTTCTTGAAAAATACGACATCTTTTATAAAATAATTTCGAATAAGGGTAAATAAATCATGTAAGGGTAAACCAATGTTATTTAAGGGTAAAAGAAAGTTTTGTATGGGTAAATGTATGTTATTTAAGGGTTAAAAATTTTATGTAGAGGGAAATAGATTTTTTAATATGTGTGGGAAAAGCTATTTAAGGGCAAAATATTTTCAGGTATGGGTAAAACAGTGTTTAATAATGATGAAACAAAGTTATGTAGTGGTAAACCAAAGCTATGAATGGGTATACCAAATTTATTTAAGTTTAAAACAATATTATTTAAGGATAAATAAACGTTATGTTAGGGTAAACCAATGTTATGTAATGGTAAAAACATTCAATTTAAGGGTAATACAAAGTTATGTAAGTGTAAAAATGTTATATTATTGAAAAAATTCATGTAATGGTAAATAAATGTTATGTAGGGTTAAAAAAAGTTATGTAAAGGTAAAACAAAGTTATGTAAGGGTAATACCAAGTTATAGGAGTGTAAAACAAAATTTATGTGAGGGTATAATATGTTATTTAAGGATTAAAAAAAAGTTAAATTAGGGTAACCAAAGTTACAAAAGGGTAAAAAAATGGTATATAAGGGTAAACCAAAGTTATGTAAGGGTAAATTAATGTTTTGTAATGTTAAAAAATAGTTAACTAATGGTAAAAAATTATGTATGTGTAAAACCATGATAATTTTGGGTAACAAAATGTTATATAAGGGTAAATCAATGTTATATAATGTTAAACCAATACAATGCATGCATAAAATAGGATTTTATGATGTTGTTGATTTTTCGAACAGAAGACTATAAGATGTTTCTCACATACAATAGGATGTTATTATACCATTGATGTGTTGTTTTACTTCTAATTTGTATGCATAATATTTATGAATTGGATTTAAATATGAACATTTTATTCATATTTATAATAAAAATATATATTGATTCTGTTTGACAGAAGGGATTGTTTGACAACAATTAATGACTACAAAATCTTGTGATTCCCCATCTAGTTCCCAATGATAGTGTTTTTATTATAATATTTTTCTTTTATAATAAATTTAATGTCATGTTCTTCATCATTATCATTTTTTTGATATATTCAATTGAACCAAAATTTCAAAGTATTCATCCTACTATAATGGGTAACCACTATAACAACACAAAATTATAATGTAATAACATTTTAAGGGCTCAGATCCACGTGGATCGACCCTATATGTGTCTTCTATGATCAAAGTTATTATAGGAGTCTCAGAGGGAGTTTGGAGAAGTTTAGTTTTTAAAAACATGATGTAGGGAGGATATAGGTTGTGTAAATTAATTTCATGGCATGAATTTTGGTTTCTCAGGTTGTCCTAGAAAGATTCATGACACGTAGACTTTTACATGGTGTGAAAGAGGGACTCACAACATGAAAAACATCATGGTATGAAAAGTAAAATAAAATTGAGAGGCGACACATTTTTTGGAAAAAACCAACCCTAAGGCATTACACGACGTGAAAGGAGATTTCACATCATGTAATCCCCCAATGTTTTATGCTTAAAAAACATGTATACCACTGAGGTTGTCAAACCATATGGCTACAACTCCAATATCTCTCGACTCCAGGAAACCAAATGACCCTCCTCTTCAATGTTTGGGGATTCCTTCATCCTATATCAATTCCCCGATTCCCTTCTTCAATTTGTATTCAATATAAGGTACGATCTACCTCCATTCATTTTGGTTTCTCCATGTTTTTTCCTCTATTTTCTTTTTCCCATGTGATGGTATGTGATCTCTATGTTTCTACCATTGTTTTCATGGTGGTTGGTTGGTGTGGTTGTGATGCGACATCCTCAAGTGGATGCATTTATTGCAGGAGAGGTGATCATGATCTTTTTCTTTGATATGTTCTCATGTGATGAATTTAAATGACATTTTGGGGTATGGGGTTTGATTAATATCTATTTATTTACATGTAATTGAAAAAATTATCATGATTTATCTCCTTGGATTGTAATGAAATTGATCTAATTAAATACTTGAACCTGAATAAAGAATTGGTATCGATCACATAGCAATGTTGTTTCTTTGTTCCAAGATAACTGTTTTCCTCTTGATTTTCTAGATAGTTTGATTTCTATTCCATGTTTGGTTTTTCATGTTCTTCTTGATGGAAATTGGTAAATAACTTAAAACCAGAATTATTTGATAAGTAATTGGTAAATTAGTTAAAGATACATGTTTAATAAATCCAATTTTTGTTGTAATTTGATGTAAATCAAATTTTTTCATACCTTCATGTTTAATTAAATTTTTTGTTGAAACTATATCATATTTATTGTTGTTGATAAAATAATTAAAGGCATGTTAAATTAATTTTTTTAATTAATTTGTGATAGCTTGTAATTTAGGTTTCCTATAGTTGGAAACCGCGAATAATGAATTGGTTAATTCAATATGGAATAAGAAAAATTTGTGTGATAAATACAATGACTTTTAGAGATTGAGTTGCTCGCATGATTATAATGTCTAGGTGCCTTATGCTTTGGAGCTGTGAGATATCATTGTGTGTTAAGGCCGACCTCCTTGCTTTGGGGTTGAGATCCCATTTCGATATTTGTTCCTCCTTATTGTGATGTGCTCTAGATACGAGACATGTGGTATGTGGGGTAGGGTGGCCTGGATGTGATGTTAGCATGGGATGGCTAAGCATGGAGGGATGTTGTGGTTTGTGGTGTAGGTAGGCCTAGTTGATGTGGCAGAAGTTAACACATAGAGGGGAAATATTTATCGGTTTATGCACGTGGTGTCAGGGAGGACACCAAAGATTATTGTACAATTTGAAGATGGTATTACTCGTTGATATAGTAATTGGGTACTGATTGAATATGTTGCTTTTTTATTTTCTTTACTTTACCCACAACTTTAGGAAACTGTTTTTTATACTCGTTTTCTAATGTAGGAAGTACATGTGGAGTATGCCATGTGATTTCCATGTTTTTCTTCTTTCAACTAGATAAGTCTACACTCCTGGTATATGTAGAAAAGACTCGATGCGAATTTCATCTACTCATTGTGTTGAGACACTTCCATATTGTTTTTTCGAATGTTTTTAAATAATACATTTAATTATGGAAAGTGGTGATGATTGTTAAATAAATGAATAAATGTATAACCCATGTGGTTGGATCTTACTGGGATGCAATGCTGAATTTATAATTATGATAAATTGTGGGCTCAGTTTGGTTATTCATGGTGTGAATGATTCTTTCTTATGATACTAATGAAATTTAATTTGGAAAATGATAATAGTTAATTAATGGTTAAATAATTAATTAACATAAAGTTCAATTGATAAAAATGGATAATGTAACATAATGTATCTATTTAAATGGTTATGTGCTTTTAGGATATCTAGTATTTGCAATGAAAGTTAGGAGTCTAATAGATGTTAGCTGGAGTTGAGTTTAAGACTAGGTTATTCCCATAGTGTGGTTATGTGTTATATTATATCCTGTATTTTTTGTGTTTCTATATGCTACTTAACCTTATCGGTTAGAGAAAATGACACCCCAGGGGTTCTGAGACATGGGGTGTGTTTTCCCAAACATCACGGTGGGAGGATGGATGACTGACTACCCATTTTGACCTCGATATCTTCTCTTGGTTGTTACTTGCGTTGGTATGCACAAAATTTAGTTTTCCCCATATATCTATAGATAGGGGAGTAATGTCTTGTGGTTATTTCAAACACATATGTTTTGAATATAGTTTCCTACGGACAACAACGTGTATATGATGTGATGGCTTGAGGTTCCTTACATGGTGTATGGGCTATATTGGCTTGAGGTATAACACCCCATGTATGATACATGTTATGTGGGATGTGGTGCCTCCCCAAAACTAGCTGGTTACTTTTTTATGTGGATGTGGTGGTGTGATGCACTGGGTGCATGTTGATGCATGATGTTCATGTTGTGGTGCTTCACCTAGGTGTTTTCATGATAGTGTTTTAGAGAGATATGCTCAGGACGTGTAATGTTAGGTAAAAGATGAAAACTAGTGGGGAAGTGGTAGTGGGGTACCCTTGATATTATTTATTATATTATATGCTATTGAATGCAATAATTGGTGAGATTATCCATGGTAAGGATATGATCTTAGTTTACCTGTTTAGGTGATGAGTTATTTTCACTTACAGTTCAATGTGCTTTAGCATAGTTTCATTAATTTTTTACAAGAGGATTTTGGGAGGATCCTACTAAGTATATTGTTATACCCACCCTACGTATATATAAACTATCTTTTAGGTTAGTGGGAGCAAGTTGAAGATCAGGATGGTTACTACTAGCTTGTGGGTTGTTGGAGCTGTTTGTCCTTCATGGTCACTACCGTTGTTACTTTTCCTTTGGTACTTATAGTTTTTTTCCTTTTAGTTGTAGTAATTATTTCATGAAATTACATTTGTGTACTTGGTTTTCAATTATGTTGTAGTCTGATCAATAGTTGGTTGGTGTCTATATTATCTCTCTCTTCTCTATGTGTTATTTATAGGGTAATTCCTCTCATCTATATGATTATTCTACCCTTGGTGTTATTCTCCATCTTAGGGCCTACTAGAGGTACGAATTAGGGTCCACTATCTCTCTTCTCCCATTTCTAACCTAGGAGGGGTACACTTTGTTGGGAGTGGGTCATGACAGAGTGGTATCAGAGCCCTGGTTGAGGGAAATGATGGAGTTTGGATTTAGGCACATGTGAGGTTCCATGGGTTGGTAGGGAAACAATGTCACCTATTTTAGAAATCACTTTCAACACTTGACACCAGATGAGACATGGGAATTTAAGGACCCCTATTATATGATGCACAAACATTTATTATCACGAAATCTACTAAATGAAGTGGTACTAGTTTTAGGGTTGATACCATTGAAAGGATCATGTATCATTCTAAATTTTGAATGTGTTTGAATGATTAGACCATGGAATAAGATAACCTAAAATGATTAAAATAAAAAAATTAATTAATGTTAATGTATTCCATATTTTATCTTTAGGATCTCTAACTATTTTTTCTTTTGTAGTTATGGCTCTCGATCGACGTCCTCATCAGGTTCTTGAAAAATATGTTCAGCAGGTTGCGTTAGCAGATCACCATAGATTAGAAGTTAACGACGACACCACATAGAGGAGGAAAATTTTAGAGTTTCAGTGTCAGAGTCATCAAAGGTATAATGGATCCATTTTACATGTAGTCATCGAAGACTGGTTGGATGAGGTTGAGATATCCTTTAGTTCGATTTGTTCTCAGAAGGATCACTGGGTATCGTTGCCTGTGATGATACTGCATGGGGCAGCAAGGCAGTGTTGGTTCTTATTCATTAGAGATCTCCAGGATCCTGCAGCCTCATTGGAGGAGTTCCAATACTAGTTCAGAGCTTAAATTATTTCTTCAACCATGAAGATGACTAGATTCCAAGGGCTTATTACCATTCATTGTGGGATATATCTAGTGTGTTAGAGTTTGGAATCCATTTCAAGAACCTTTTACGATATTCTTTGGAATTATTTCTATATGAGGAGGCAAGGGAAATGCATTTCCAGGAGGTTTTTCATCTAGAGATTCAGTGCCAGGTCACCCTATTTATGCTGGAGAAATATCTCAAGGTGTTGGAAAGAGAATATGTCATTGAGAGGATGTTATCCAGAACCAAATCTCCATGAGAAGGGACTCTTCAGGATTCCTCACAATGCAGAACTGTTGTCTGGGGTTCTTGGGTATTAGATAAGAAGATATTTCAGTTAGTAATTGGTAGGTCCTAGCCCTCATCATCTTGTTTCTCTAGGGTATAATCTCTCAGTACAATTCCATGGTATTAGATATATTTTTTTTTGAATGCTGAGGTCATAGTGGCAAGAGTGGCCGAACATTCTGAGCAGTCAGCGTGCACCGGGTGTTCTCTTCTAGGTTCTTCCGCTGAGGTAGTTTCATCCAATGCAATAGTAGTATGTTGCACCAAATTTGGATCAGTAGAGACAATATGGGATAGGAAGTGAAAAACCCATGGACACACCCCATCCACCTAAATAAGAGTGAATTCATAGAGGTGGTCATCAGTAGGGTTATAGAGGACATAGAGTAGGTCTTGGTGAGCTTCATGCTTTAGTGATTCCATTTCCAGGAGAGCCAAACATCATTCTAGGTACCCTTTTCTTTTTTTCTACATAGGTGCATGCATTATTTGATTTAGGAGGGACAAAATCCTATATATCACATTCCATTTTCCATGAATTGGGACTCAAGGTAGTGAGGCTTCTAGTTCCCTTGGTGTTGACTATGCCAGTTAAAAGATGAGATGACTTGTTTGATGTTTGTAGATTCTACAAGATAGTACTAGGGAAACACCACTCTTTAGGATATTTCCTATGTTTACTGAAAAAATGATATTATTTCACCATCAACATGGATCAGTTTTATTCTTTGAAGGCTATCATGGATTTCTCCATGAGGCGTGTTGTGTTCTTTGATGTAGATGGATAGCCACTAGTGTTCGTTGGTGAGTGAGATCCTCCTATTATTCAAATTCATGTTCGTTCCTTTTCATCCTTGATGGATTATATGATGGTGAGTTCTTTAGAGGTTTAATAGTGGGTGTTTCCGAGGGTTTAGAATATTACCCTGATGTCATTCCATAATAGGTTGTAATGCTACCCCCTCGACGAGAGATCGAGTTCAGGATCAAACTTCAGCCAGGATTTTATACAATCTTGGTGTCTCCATATAGGATGGAACATTATGAGTTTCCAGAGATGTGTATATAGATCTATGTCATGATTTAGTGTGGTTTTGTTTGTATAATTTTGTCACCATGGGGTTCACCGACTTTGTTCATAAAAAATTATGACGACAGTTTTAAAATGTGTATCGATTATTGTTACATTAACCAAGTGAAAGTGAAGAACCGCTATCCCATTCTATAAATTGATGATTTATTTGATAAACTGATGGGTGAAAGTTGGTTCTTAATGATCGATTTACAGTCAGGATATCATCATATGTGAGTTATGGATGATGATATTTTGAATACGTCTTTCCTCTTTCATCATGTGTATTATGAGTTCATTGTGATGTCGTTAGGTGTGATAAATTCTCTAATAATGTTCCCGTGGTTAATGAAAACTGTGTTCCGTGAGTTCCTAGATATGTTCTTGGTGGTTTTCATCGAAGAAATCCTTGTGTGATCAGCATCTGAGGAAGAGAATTTAGAGCTTATGCATTCCATTTGGGGTATTCATTACCGTGATAAGTTGGTTTGGAAGTTGTCGAAGTGTGAGTTTTGGGTTGAGAAGTCTGTTTCGTGGGGCATTTTTTGTCCCACCAGGGAGTAGCTATTGATCTATTGATGGTAAAAATAGTGGTGTCTTGGGAATCCCCCAAGAAAGTAGTAGAGGTGTGAAGCGTATGTGGTATTACAAGCTATTACAGAAGGTTCATAACCAATTTTTCTTTGGTTTTGACTCCTCTAATAGAATTAACTAGTAAGTATTAGTCATTATTATGGATTTATTGGTGTCATGCATCTTTATATTATATGAAGGAGAAGTTGGTATGTGCTCCAGTTCTTTGTCTTCCAATAGAAGGAGTTTAGTTTGAGGTTTTCTATGATGTTTTTCATCTTGGGTTGGGTTGTGTTCTGATGCAGTAGAGATAAGTTGTTCCTTATGAGTCTGGGTAGCTACATCCCCATGAGTGTAACTATTTAACCCATGGTATCGAGTTTGTGGCGGTGGTGTTTTCCTTGAATTTATGGTGACACTATCTCATTATGAAGTGATTTTTTGTCTTCACCAATCATAAAAACATTAGGTATGTTTTCTCCCAGTATGGCTTGAACTTTTACCAATGTCGGTGTATGGAGTTCTTATAGGATTACAACTTTGAGATTTTATATACCCCTGAGAATAGAAATTTTGTAGATGATACATTGAGAATAAAGTCACAGAGTGATGCTGAGCCTGAATTAGGTTATTTTTAAATATTAAGGTAATATATTTAATCCTTACAACTAGATATGGGAGAAGTTGGGGGTAGATGTTGTAATTTTTTTTATAATGGTACCCTCATCTCTGGTGTATGAGGTGGAGGAGTCTCATTTGGGGGATCTTGAGGTGGAGGTCTGGAGAGACCGAGTTATTTGTGGCGAGGCCCTAGATGGTTGGTCTGAAGATGAAAAACACTGAGTGTTATTTTAGGGAAGTCTTTTCATTCCTTTGGTGATGCATGAGGTGTTTATCAGAGAGTTCCATAGATCTCCCTTAGTGGTATGTTCTAGCATGATGAATATGTAATGCACCATCAGAGGTTGGTTTTGGTGGTCTGGGTTCAAGCATGCAGTTTTGGAGTTTATGTCACAATGTTTGGTCAACCAAAAGGTGAAGTCTAGGCACCGTGTTCTTGATGGTTTCTCCAGCCATTAGATGTTCCTTAGTGGAAGTGGGAAGACATATCGATGCACTTTTTTACCAGTTTACCTCTAGCTTATGAAGTCATTGACACTATACAGTTGGTAGTGGATTGTTTGGTGAAATAATCCCTCTTTATAGTGATCAAGGATTTCATCTTAGTTTAGGTTTTTTCAAGGTATTATCTGTAGGAGATGGTGAGACTCCATGGAGTACCGAGGATGATCAATTTTGACTAAGATCTTCATTTTACCTCCAGGGTGTGGAGAGGTCTCCAGCATGCTTTTGGTTCTTAGCTATGCCTTATCACTTCTTTTCATCTACAAACGGATGGTCAGAAAGTGTATACCATCCAGACACTTGAATACATGTTGCACTCTTATGTCTTAGATTTTGAAGGTTCATGGAAGAGGAACATACCCTTAGTAGAGTTGTCTAACAACAATAGTTTACACTCCATAATTGGTATGACATTGTTTTAAACCTTTTATTACCGAACATTCCTTTATCCTTTTTGTTGTAATGGGGTTAAAGATTCATCAATTTTTGGGCAGGAACTGGTATAGAATACAACAAAGATAGTACAGGTGATTCATGTGAGCATGAAGGCAGCTCAAGATCATCACAAATCCTATGTTGATCAAAGGAGGAGACCTATAGAGTTTGGTGTTAGGGATCATCTATTTCTGAAGGTGTCTTCTTATCAAGGGTTGTGAATGTTTGGTCATGGGAGTATGATTTCTCCCCAGTTTTTGGGTCTTTTTATGTGTTGGCTGGTGTTGTAGATGTGGTGTATCAGGTAGCACTTCCCATATATATGAGCTAGATACATGAGTTTTTCACATGTCGCAGATCTGTTGTTATCTTCATGGAAAGAATCATCTCATTTATTGGGGAGAGATCTATTTTGATGATGATACAACCTTCAAAGATCAACCTATAGATATCTTGGAAAACTCAAAGAATGTGTTGTGTGGGCGTTAGATCCCCTTGGTTCGTGTCTTGTGGTGGCATAGTGGTGGTGAGGATAATACCTGGGAACGTGAGTCATATATATGAAATTTGTAACCCATGATTTTTGATGCTTATCTCTTCTCTTATAATGATATTCATTTGGTGGCTATAGAACCTTTCTGTTTATGAGATGACTTTCTCATATTGCTTGTTATGGATTTATCTACATTAGAGAGGCATATCCCCCAAGGGAGTTTTTAGGAGCTGGTAATGGTGGTTTCATGGTTTTATGCTTGTTCTTCTAGTGAGGTGGTGATATCCTATGGTGGAACATGCATTGAGAGGTATATCATGGGGTGGCTGTTAGAATGACCACTTTCTATTCCTTTGGGTTGGTTTTGTATTTTTGAGGATGATAACATTTTGAGAGGTATATAATGTAAGGTTCGGGATCAAACTGCTCAGATCACCTCTCCTGCACAACCCTTTTTTGTGTGGGCGTTAGTTCCCCAATGCAGTATGTTTTAAAAAAATTCAGCTGCTCGGGTGGTCAAAACATATGGCTACAACTCCCCTCTCTCTCTCTCTCGACTCTAGGCGACCAGAAAAACCCCCACTTCAATGTTTGGGGATTACATCATTCCAGATCGATTCCCCACATCCCTCCTTCAATCTGTCATCAATATAAGGTATGATACAACCTCCTCATGAAGATGTAGTTGTGCAGGAGAGGTGATCATAATCAGTTGCTTTGATATGTTCTTGTGCAAAGAAAATCAATGACATTTTGAGGTAGGGGATTCAATGATTATATTTTTATTTATGTGAAATTTTAGAGTTATAATGATTTATCCCCTAGTATAATAATGAAATTGATCTAATCAAATACTTGAACCAGATTAAAGAATTGGTATGAATCACAAAATGATGTTGTTGATTTGTGTTGTGATAACGGTTTGCCTCTTGATTTTATAGATAGTATGATATATAGGTATACCTTGGTTTATCATGTTGTTCATGATGGAAATTGGTAAATGATGTAAAGCTATAATTAATTAATAATTCATAGGATAATTGTTTAAAGAGGTGTGTTTAATATATCTAATTGTTTTTGTAATTTTATATTAATCAAATTAATGCATATATGCATGTTTAATTGAATTGGTTGTTTAAACTGAAGCTTTTTTATTCTTGTTGATAATATAGATAAAGGCATATTAGATTAATTGTTTAATTAATTTTTTATAGCTTGTTGTTTAGGTTTCCAATAGTTTGAACCTGTGAATAATGAATTAGTTAATTCAAGATGGAATAAGAAACAATTGTGTGATAAAGATAATACCTTTGTAGGGAATGAGTTCCCCACATGATTGTAAATTCCAAGTGCCTTATAATTTGGAACCATGAGAGATCACTATTTTTAATTTCTGAATGCATTTCTTTGGGGCCAAGACCCCATTTTTATATTTTTTTCCTACTACTTGTGATGTTCATTGGATACAAGACTGGTGGTATATAGGGAAGGGAGTTCCGGATTTGATGTGATCTTGGGATGTATGTGCCAGGTGGTTTGTTGAGGTATGTGGGGAAAGGTGTACCAGTTAATGTAGTAGCAGTTAATAAAGAGAGTGGTGATATGTATTAGTTTATTTATGTTGTGTCGGGGAGTACACTAAAGATGATGGAACAGGTTGAAGATGGGCTTACTCATTAATATGGAAGATGGGTGCTTATTGAATTTGTTGAGTTTTTATCTGTTTTACATTCCCCACTAATTGAGGTAGATGGTTTTTCTTACCCTCCTTCCATGATAGGGTAAGACACATGGGTTATTCCATGTTCTTTCCATGTTTATCTTCTCGTGGTTGGATTGGTCTATGATCCTGCAATAGGTGGAAACGATTCACCAGGTAGTTCATCTACTCAACATGTTGAGACCCTTCTATTTGGATTCTTAGAATGTTTTCCTATAACACCTATAATTATTGAAATTGGTTATGATTTTCAAAGAAATGAATAAATGTTTAACCCATGGGGTTGGAGCTTGCTGGGATGCAATGATGATGTTATAATTTTATGAAACCATGGACTCTGTTTCGTTATACCTGGGGAGCATGGGACTTTATTATGATACTAATGAAATGTAATGTGGAAAATGATAATGGTTAATTAGTGGTTAAATAATTAATTATCATAAATAGTAACTGATAAAAAGGGACAATATAACTTAATTTAGCTCTTTAAATGGTTGTGTGCTTATAGGATATCTAGTCTTTGATGTGACAGCCAGGTGACCAAGAGATGATAGCTACAATTGGGTCTAAGACTTTGTTATTCGAATATTGTGGTTGTGAGATATATTATATCATGTTAATTTTTTGTTTCTATACTCTAATCCAACCTATCACTTAGAGAAATTAAAACCCCTAGGAGTCGGAGCCATATGGGGTGTTTTCCCAACTACACGATGGGAGGATGGATAGCCGACTACCCCCTTTACCCCACCCTCCTCTCTTATTTGTTAATTTTTTTGGTATGAATGATGGTTAGTTTTTCATATATCTATGTGCATAGGGCTGTAATGACATGTTGTTATTTTACACACATATTTTAAGGATATAGTTTCATAGGGACTACTATAGGTATAACATGTATAAGTGGTGATGGATTCAGGATCCTTACTCGGTGTATGGGTTTTAACGGCATTAGGTACAATAACGGGTGTATGATACACATTATTTGGGTTGTTTTGGCTCTGGTAAGCCACCTAGTTAATTTGGTTGTGTGAACATGGTGGTGTGATGCATATATTGCAAGTTGATGCACGAGGTGCATGTTGTGGTGCTTCTCCATGGCTTCAGGTATGAACTGTTTTTTAGGTTAGTTGGAGGAGGTCGGAGATTGGGATGGTTACTACTAGCTCATGGGTTCTAGGAGTTGTTTGAGATTTGGGTTCACTATAGTGTTTACTTTTCATTTTATACATAGTGTTTTTTACTTTTAAGTGTAGTTGTTCTGGCACAGCATTAAATTTGTGTACATGGGTTTATTTTATATTATAGTCTGAGCAGGAGTTGGTTGGTGTCTATCTTATCTCTCTCTTCTGCATGTGTTTTCTTAGAGGGTAATTGTTGTATCTGAATCTACAGATTATACAGAAGAGGGGGGTGAATTGTGTCTTTTGCAATTTTTTTCAATAACTCTTCTTTTGAAAGATTTATGTCCTTTATACTTTATCAGATTTGATCGTGCCGCGGAAAAAGTAAAAACATGAACACAAAATGTATAATGGTTCGGGGAACAGAAATCCCCTTTTCCACTCCACCAACGCTCTACTCCACGAGCTTGGTGATTTTCACTATCTGGTCCTCTTTTCCACAGACCGATTCAGAACTGAGTACAGGCAGTTGACACCTTTACGATCCAAGTAAAAACAAAGCCTTCTAGTTCAAACACGAACCTACACAGCTTAGAACGAGAAGCTGGTTACTCAAGAATAAAAATAATTTCAGAAAGAAATTTCCAGTTGATCTTCGCAATTGCAACAGAATGAAATTGACAGCAGATGCATCGAAGTCTCTAGAAATATTGATCTTCAAGACGAAACAGTTCTATGTTGATCCAGTTGTAGTAGATATAGATATATAGTTCACAACATCAGTAGTAGTAGATCCACAATAGATATTAGATGTATAACAGTTGAATCTTCTATCGAGTTCCTTCTTCATGAATAAACAGATCTTTTACGCTCCTCTTGAATCAGCAGATCAATCGTGAATAGTTGCAATATTTGTTTTCCTCCCTTTTTTAATAATAGATCGATCACCCCATCTTTATTCTAGTGTTTTAGAGAGAGGATAAATAATAAATCATATCTCCTACACATTTAGATCCTTAAAAGTCGCCTTCTGATTCACAATATTAAAAAATTTGATTTTACAGAGAAGTCGTAATTTCCTTAAGACTCAGCATAAAAATCTCATTTTAATTCTATCTTAAATCCATTAAAAACGGTTTTGAATCAGTCAAAGTCGTGATTTAAAACGACATTAAATCCAGCCTCAAATCTGCCCAGAAATCAGTTTACTGATCATTGTACATAAAAACCGTCTACCGAAAATTCTGACGCCAAAAATAAGGTTGATGACGTGGCCTCCAAACGTAGAGTTAATAACATAGTCTTCAAACGTATGGTTGACAACGTAAGGTTGATAACAAACGTAGGGTTGATCATCCATAATTTTTCTTCAACATTAAAATTTATGGTAAAATGTCCATAAATCTACTTGATCCATACATTTCCAAGAATGTATGGTTGTTTACAAAATTAAGGTTGATGAACCATACTTTTTAGAAATAAACGTAACCTTTAGAATTTACGTACGGTTCTCCTTCCATACTTTGCTGATAACCAAAACGTAGGGTTTCTTCCTAACGTAAGGTTCTTCTTCCATACTTTTCTGAAAATGTATGGTTGTTTAACCATAATTTTCTCTTATCTCAAAAAAGTATACGTGCTTTTCATCCTTACTCTACGTTTATCCACATAGGGTATGAACAGTGATTCCAGAACGTGCTAAAAATAGATTCCGCGCTATATTCATCTACGTAAGATATGAACAGTGTTTCTAGAATGAGCTAAAATAGATTCCACTCTACGTAATAAATTCTCATTATTTCTAGTGTAAAATAAATTAATAACCTCTTGACAAATACTAAGTAAAATCATTAGAAAATAACTAAGGGTATTTGCGAGAATCAAAATTATCATAAAGAGATAGAGTATTATTTTCAATAATCTCCCACTTTAAATCACATTAATACGCATTGTTGAAAACAACACTTTTCTCAACAATATCCCCCTTTTTGATGATCAAAAAATCCATTAAATAATTAAAATTATTTAAACAAAACAAAATTAACTTTCAAAATCTGTTATAATGTTTTAAATAAAAACTTCTACACCAAAAAGATAATTACAAATCCAAATGTCTCATCTAATTTTCTCCCTAAATAAAATGAATTGTCCCCCTAAATATTGATGTTGTGTTTAT
Organism: Viscum album; assembly: GCA_963277665.1. Classification (NCBI taxonomy): domain Eukaryota; kingdom Viridiplantae; phylum Streptophyta; class Magnoliopsida; order Santalales; family Viscaceae; genus Viscum; species Viscum album. The sequence continues at coordinate 305,439,217 of OY728144.1, forward strand.
CCAAATTCTCCCCCTTTTGTAATATCAAAAAGACTGAAAAATCATGGATTGTTAACACGTTTAATATTTCACTGAACTGTTAGTAAATTCTTTTACAAACCGTTTTATCAATAATTAAATCTTGAGTACTGGAATATTAAAAATAAAGTTATTAAAACAAATAAGGAAAGAGACAAATAAAAAGTGAAGAAAATTTTCATTCAAAAACAGTAGTATATACATAACAATGATATACACAGGAATCAAGGTTTGGGTAAGATAGGAAACAGGGTATATCTCCTCTAAATTGTAGACTTGATTTCTGTAAACTATTCCTGAAGTCTCTTCATCATCCCATCTCCAAGCTTGATAATGAGATCTCTGTTCTCTTGATTCATATGAATATACTCAATTAAATTGACTCTGAAAAACTCATGCACCTTTCCTCTTTTTAAACAAATACTGACAGCTTCTCTAATAACTGATCTAACAGAATTCTGATTGATGGCTCACTAGATGTCAGTTGATCCACTAAGAATTTCTGATTGTCCAGCAACACTGACAAAGGAGCACTGTAACATTGAAGATCTTGTATCCTGTCATTCATAATGCTCAACGTAGCTGTGATAGCCTGAAACCTTCTGATTAAATCAGGTGAAGAACTTGATCCACTAACAGTATTATTTGCAACTGATGCAAATTAGTTCTCCATAAACAACTTCAGATCTGATAAATCTGACTTCATAACCATTTCATATTTTAATTGAGTAACAGAAGTCAACATATCCTCTTTAAACATTTCAACATATTTCCTTGAAACTGTACACTCCTTCAGCTTTTGAAACATCAAATGTTCTAAGTCTAAAGAATTCTTAAGAGAAGCATTCTCAGATTCCAACTGAGATAATTTTCTGTACAGTTCTTCAACTATTTCTTTCCTTGAATCAGATGCACCCTGTGCTTGATTTACATTCTCTGGTTGATGCAGCAATACCAAAGGCAATGATTCAGCATCAGATTTCTCTTTTTCATTGTCCTGAGAAGGTTGGTCCATAGATTTTTCCTTAGAGTTTTCAAACTCCTACACAGAAAAATCCTCTTGAAGTACCTCTTTTTGAGCTTCAGAAGCATGATCGTCACATTCGTCTTCATCTTTGTCTTCCACTAGAATTTCAAGAATAATATCTTCCAATGTTTCCTGAGGTCTGGTCACTTCTTCACCAGGCACTACCTCCATCTCCTATTCTTGATTTTCCATTTGAGCTTCTTCTTGAGCTCCTTATTTCTCTATCGGAGCCATCCTCTCAGAAACATCTGCCATGGTTTTATCAGCAACAACTTCTCTCACAAAATAATAAGTAAATAAAGGTTATGTTGGAGTTTACAAAGAAGTGTATGTGACTTCATCATTTATTGGTCTTTTTCTTCTTGATTGAAGTCCCTTCTAGCTTCTGTCTTCCTCAACATCTATCACTTTAAAGCGAATCCTTCTTGCTACATTGCTGACTCTGGATTCAGCTTTCCCCTCCTTAGACTTAGAAGGTTGAGCCTGAGCACTCTCTAAGTCTACCTCAGCTCCTACTAGAAAAAAATTTCCTTTAATTGTGCTCCAGAAATATCCAACTTTCCTCAAGGTTCCAGCATTAAACGTATTACTGTGATGATAGTTAACTCATGAATCCACTAATCTCGCCATGTCTTTCTCAAACAGCAACTTAGAAATAAATCTACCAAAGGGATAGAAATTCATTCTGGCCTCACTTTGACAGAAATAACTGATATACCTTATCATGTATCTTGGAAATTTTAACTTAATATAACTTAACAAAAGAAACAATATATACATATCAGGGTACAAAATCTTCTCCATTTCTGCAATCCGTGGAGTTATTTCGGTCTGAATAAATTTTACCAAAATCTTCTGATCAGGCTTCAAATCCTTAACAAACATTTTCCATATTGTCTTGGTACCAAAAAGAAAAGACATAATGTCTTCGGATTTATGCACAGAATATCCTATATTCTTCAAGTCAAAATGAAAAACTCCCTCATGAGGGCAGTTGAGAATCTGACTAATCTCTACTGAGACAATTGAGAAATCCATATCCTCTATTTTATCCATCATACGTTCTTCGGTATCTCCCAGACTAAACTATACAGATTCGTAGAAGTATCTATATTCTACTTCATATAGAAATTCCGTATTTTCATTGTTAAACATTTGTTCATGATTCTGAAACGGTAGTGCTTGCTTCAATAACAGATTCCTCTGAAATAAATCCACCAAAGGGATTCTTTAGGATTTGAATGAAATATAGCACAAAGACATACTGAATATATTATATCTTGTCTGCTAGTAGTAAGATATAACAAGCTACCAATCATACCTCTATATAACGTGTTGTCAACTGATTTCCCAGTTTCATCCAAATCAAGTTTTATATTACTACACATAGGTGTTGTAAATGTCTTTCTCTTCTCAAGTCCAAATTTCTTAAGTAAATCAGTAATGTATTTTCTCTGATTTAAAAAATTTCCAAAATCGTTTTGAAATATTTGAAGACCCAAAAAGAAATTTAATTCTCCCATCATACTCAGATCCAAATCTTCTTGCTTTAATTTTGAAAATTCATGACAAAGAGTTTTATTAGTTGATAAAAATATTTCATCATGAACATAAATTTGAACAAATAAAACCTTATTTTTCACAGTTTTCATAAATAGTGTTGGATTTTCCATACCAATAGTAAAATCATTTTTCAAAAGAAAAGAACTTAATCTTTCATAGCAAGCTCTAGGTGCTTGTTTAAGGCCATAATGATCATTAGTGTGTTTAAAAATAGAATCAGGGTTTTGAGTGTTTTCAAAACCCGGAGGCTGCTCAACCTAAACTTCCTCCATTAAATATCCATTTAAAAAGGTAGATTTGACATCCATCTGAAATGATTTAAAATTCATTTAAGATGCATAGGCTAAAAGGATTATAATGGCTTCTAACCTAGCTATGGGTGCAAAAGTCTCATCATAATCTATTCCTTGTTCTTGATTATATCCTTTAGCTACTAATCATGCTTTATTTCATGTTATTGTGACTTGGTCATCCTGTTTATTTCTAAAAACCAATTTGGTTCCTATTAAAGGATAATTCTCAGGTCTTTCCACTAAATACCAATTTTCATTTCTTTTCAACTGTTCTAATTCATCTTTCTTTACTATTATCTAGATTTCATCATTTAAAGATTATTCTATTGTCTTGGATTCTTGTTGAGACAGGAAGGAAGAGAATTCAACTAGGTTTCCTAAGTTTCTTCTAGTTTGAACACCAGTTTCTAAGTTACATATTACAGTTTCAAAAGGATGATTCTTTAGAGTTCTATACTTTCTAGGTAATATATTTAACGGTTCTTTAGTATCATGTTCCTCTAAACTGGATTGAATTTCTTTTATATCATTTTCAAAATCCTTCATTAAATTCTCAAGTCTCATGTTATCATTAGAGTCAAGTTCATCCATTTATTCTATCCTTTTCCCAAAAGGATCAGATTCATCAAATTTCACATGAATTGATTCTTCAACAATCCTTGACATCTTATTATAATCTCTATAAGCTTTGGAGGTAGCAGAATATCCTATGAAAATACCTTCTTCAGATTTTGGATCGAACTTACCAAGATTATCCTTGGTGTTTAAGATATAAACCTTGCATCGAAAAACATTAAAGTAATTTACTTTAGGCTTTCTATTATTCCATAGTTCATAGGGTGTCTTTTTCAAAATAGGTCTAATTAAAACTCTATTAATTATATAACAAGTTGTATTCAAAGCATCTGCCGAGAAATATATAGGTAGGCTATATTCATTTAACATAGTTCTTGCCATTTCTTGAATTGTTCTATTTCTTGTTTCTACAATCCCATTTTGTTGAGGTGTTCTGGGTGCAGAAAAGGTGTGTTTAATACCCATATTTGACCAAAAGGAATTAAATTAAAGATTCTCAAATTCTCAACCATGATCACTTCTTAATGAGATTATATTGAAACCTTTTTCATTTTGAATAGATTTTCAGAAACTTTCAAATAAAGTAAAAGCTTCATTTTTAAATTTCAAATAGAAAATCCATGTAAATCTTGAATAGTCATCAACTAAAAAATATACATATAATTTAACAGCTAATATTTCTACTCTTGAAGGTAAGAAAAAATCCATATGAATATGTTCTAGAGGTTTAGATGTAGCAACCTTATTAACAGATTTGAAGGATGATTTGTGTTGCTTGCCAAGTTGACATGCATCACAAAATCTGTCACTTTCAAATATGAGGCAAGGAAAATCAAAAACTAAATGTTTCTTGGATAACATATGTAAAAAAATATACATTGAAATGACGAAGTATTCTATTCTAGATCTAGGACTCATTTACTTTAGCAGTCAAGCAGTTTACATGTTGTTTACACAAGGAATTTAAATACAAAGTTTAGACATTTTCAGTTCTTGGTGCTTTAAATTTAAATAGTTTATCTTTAGAAGTAGTACAACAATTGTTAGTAAAATAAACAGTATATCCATCATCAAAAAGTTGAGAGATACTTATCAGATTGTGTTTCAGTCCTTGTACATAAAGTACTTTTTTGATTGAGACTGTTTTTGGATCTCTAATAGTTCCAATGCCAATGGTTTTTCCTTTGGAATTATCAAAAAATGTGACAAGTCATCCCTCCTTTTGAGTGAGTGAAAAAAAATTCATTGAGTTTCCACTCATATGTCTTGAACAGCCACTATCCATGTACCATATATCTATTCTTCTCTGGTGACCTGCTACCTGCAAAGACATTAAAAACAATTGCTTTAGTACCCATATTTTGTTGGGTCCAGGAGTGTTAGCTAGCAATGATCTGGGTATCCAGATTTTCTTTGTTCTTTTAATATTATCTGAATCATATAAGTATTTTGAAACATAGTATTTCTTAATACCACAAATTTGACGTTGTCTTAAGAAAAAGTTGTTATTTACATGTCCCTTTCCCCCACAAAAATTACAATTAAGCTTTTTAGATCTATGAACAAAATATTTTTTATATAGCTTTGGTTTTTCTCCTTTACTGCCAAATCAAAATCTCTCCTTTTTAATGATAGTTTTTCCAAGAATTTCATTTAATGAATTCTCTCCTTTTGTAAAAACCAATGCAGCCTGTTTGTAAGATTCTACTTCATCCTACAGTTATTTTATTATTGATTCAAAATTATCATATTTAGTATTAATCAAATTGTATTTATCAATTAATTATTTATGTTGTTTTAGCATTATGTCTCTTTCATCTGAAACAGCTTTATTTATATTTTTCTGTGACTTATGTTTCTTAAATAGTGAGTCATATCTTTATTCAAGCATATTGCAGCAGGCTGCATGTTTTTTATTTGCGTAGCTTCATTCAGAATGTGATTCAGAGGATTAATATGAGTGTACCTCATCAGTTTCAGCCATGAAACACATGTTTTCCTTATATATTTACTTCGTATTTCTTTGAGAATGATTTAGGAGAGCTATTAGAGTCTTCAGATACACTCCAAGTGGATTTCATAGATTTCTTGTGTTTCTGCTCAAAGTCATTTATTTTGAAAATTTCTTCTTCTTTGCATGATTCAATTGTGGGAAATCTAGTCTGATATGTCCCATATTTTTGCATTCATAACATCTCACTTCGTTATTATCTCCCTTAAAGGATTTTTTGAATCCTATTTTCTTGATGTATAATTTTCTATATTTTATGGCTAGATGAGCCACTTCTTCATCTGAGTTGGATGAGTCGGATATTTCTGATTTAGATTTGACTTCTTTGCTCTTCATCCTTCTATTCTTTTGTAGTGAAGTTACCTTCAAGGCATTATCTTTTCTTTTGATAAGCAATTTATTTTCATTAGCTTCATCTTGCATTTCAACTTCATACATCATCAGTGTACCAATCATCCCTCTCATAGTTAGATCTCTGACAAGTGTTGATTGTCTGATTGCAGCAGATATACTGTTCCATCTAGTAGAAAGTACTCTGTGTACTTTTAATGCTTGATCAGCCTTCTTGATAGGTTCTCCTAGAGCAGTTATGTTATTGACAATTTTTTTCAATCTCACATTCATTTGGGTAATGCTCTCACCTTTAATCATTCTGAAAGTATCAAGTTTTAGTTTCGCAGTTACGTATCTCATTTTACTTACATTATCTGTTCCTTCATATGCCACTGCTATTGTTTCCCACATCTCATATGTTGTCGGGCATTGAGATACACTGTTAAATTCATCTGGTCCTAGACCGCATATAATTGCATCCATAGCCTTCGAGTTTATATCGTACTCTACCTCTATAGAAACACTCCATGGCTTAGGATTTTCAGGAATTTCATAATGAGTCAGAATATTTGAATAGACTCTATATCAGAGGTTTTTCTGATATATTATCATGCGCGATTTCCGGCAACCATAGTTGTCTCCATTAAAATATGGTTCTCTAACAATCGAAATCCCTTCTCTTGTATCAATCATGATGCTCTGTTGTATAATCCTTAAATTTTTTTAGCTTTCTAAGGCTCGGTTAGAAGCTCTTCCTTTGATACCATTTGTTGGATCTGAACTATAGATTATACACAAGAGGGGGGTGAATTGTGTCTTTTGCAATTTTTTCAATAACTCTTCTTTTGAATGAGTTATGTCCTTTACACTTTATCAAATTTGATCGTGCAGTGGAAAAAGTAAAAACATGAACACAAAGATGTATAGTGGTTCGGGGAACATAAATCCCCAAGTCCACTCCACCAATGCTCTACTCCACGAGGTTGGTGATTTTCACTATCTGGTGTTCTTTTCCACAGATCGATTCACAACTGAGTACATGCAGTTGGCACCTTTACAATCCAAGGAAAAACAAATCCTTCTGGTTCAAACACAAACCTACCCACCTTAGAATGAGAAGATGGTTATTCAAGAATAAAAATAATTTCAGAATGAAATTTCCGGTTGATCTTCACAATTGCAACAGAATGCAATTGACAACAGATTAATCGAAGTCTCTAGAAATATTGATCTTCAAGACGAAGCAGTTCTGAGTTGAACCGGTTTTAGTATATATAGATATATAGTTCACAACCTCAGTAGTAGTAGATCCACAGTAGATATTCGATGTAGAATAGGTGAATCTTCTATCGAGTTCCTTCTTCATGAACAAACAGTGCTTTTATGCTCCTGTTGAATCCGCAGATCAATCGTGAATAGTTGAAATCTCTGTTTTCCACCCTTTTTTAATAATAGATCGATCACACCATCTTTATTCTAGTGTTTCAGAGAGAGCATATATAATAAATCATATCTCCTACACATTTAGATCCATAAAAATCGCCTTCTGATTCGTTATATTCAAAAATTTGAATTTATAGAGAAGTCATAACTTCCCTTAAGACTCGGCATAAAAAGATCCTTTTAATTCAGTCGTAAATCCATTAATAAAATGGCTTTGAATCAGTCAATGTCGTGATTTAAAAACAACATTAAATCCGGCTTGAAATCTGCCCAGAAATCAGCTTTCTGATAGTTGTCATAAAAACCGTCTGCTGAAAATTACGACGCCAAACGTAAGATTGATGACCTGGCCTCCAAACATAGAGTTAATAACATAGTCTTCAAATGTAGGGTTGACAATGTAAGGTTGATAACAAATGTAGGGTTGATCATCCATACTTTTTCTTCAACAATCAAACGTACGGTAAAAGATCCATACATTTACTTGATCCATACTTTTCCAAGAATGTAGGGTTATTTACAAAAGTAAGGTTGATGAACCATACTTTTGAGAAATAAATGTAACATTTAGAATTTACGTACGGTTATCCTTCCATACTTTTCTGATAAACAAAATGTAGGGTTCCTTCTTAATGTAAGGTTATTCTTCCATACTTTGCTGAAAACGTATAGTTGTTTAACCATACTTTTCTCTTATCTCAAAAAAGTATACATGCTTTTCATCCTTACGCTACATTTATCCACGTAAGGTATGAAAAGTGATTCTAGAATGCGCTAAAAATAGATTTTGTGCTATATTCATCTACGTAAGATGTGAACAGTATTTCTAGAACGCGCTAAAACAGATTTCGCACTATGTAATAGATTCTTGTTATTTAAAGAGTAAAATAAATTAATACCCTCCTGCAAAATACTAAGTAAAATCATTAGAAAATAACTAAGGGTATTTGTGACCATCAAAATTATCATAAATAGATAGAGTATTATTTTCAATAATCTCCCCCTTTATATAACATTAATATGCATTGTTTAAAACAATACTTTTCTCAACAGTAATTCTAATCATATTCATGTTTATTATACCCTCGGTGCTAGTCACCAACCCGGGAATAACAACCATGCTCTTTATTAAACACTTAAATAAGATTTGATACATAGAATAATAATTAATACTACTTATAAGATCTATAGGTCTAGTGTCTTTAGGGATTAGGAACATCACATAACAACTTAAAACATAAACCACAACATCTTATTGAAAACTTCTTTTACATGACCACATCATTACATCGTACATAGCATTTCATGGGATAACCTGACGACATACATAATAAAAATGTGAGCTATAAAGCCCAGTAAGGGAGTAAACAAGGAATAAAATGAATAATACAATACATGTTAGGCAATAGGAATATCAATCGACCATAATAGAAACAAGAACATAAAGGCATGATATAACACAATTATCATATCATGGAAATGTTACAACGACACTTACCATGGTATTAACATCCGCCCAAGATCATTTCACATAGAGCCTGATTAAACCCACATTTCACATGAATTAGAATGAGCAAACCCTGACTTCAATTGATTTATCATGATACTAATCTTTATCCAATGCATTGGAGCGCTATCATGGAACACCCTTTTTAATCATATTGATTTCATGAATAAGTGTGAAACATGGATCATACAACATGGAATTATTAAACATCATAATTTATTCCATCATAAGTGAATGTGTAATACATATATTAAAATCTATAATCAATAAGTAAATGTTCATAAATGTTAATACCTTTGATAGATAAATGAACATGATATTCACTACACAATGACATTGACTTGGAAAATCGTTGTGCCATTTTAGCAGTATAAGAGGTCATAAAAATTGTTGATGAGAGAGAAAGGGGTATATCATCATATTTACATGAAATGTACTGCAAGGGGTCATATCGATACATGTATAAATATTTTAATGGAATTTATATTCATAAAACAAAATAATTTCTTGAATGTAAATGAGAAGAGAGAAATCCCTTACAGAATTTTGGCATGGTAACAAGTGTGCATGAGAGGCATTAATTAGAGATAAATAAGTATCTAATCATTAAAAAATAATATGTAAGTATTGGGGATGTGAAAAATCATACCCCAACATTTTTAGTTGAATACAATGGTATAACATTATAATCAAATTTGGACAGAAATGAGAAAGGATGAAATCCCTTACGTGGAAGTGTGATCTCATAGGATTGAGAGGGGATTAAGAGAGGATTATTGGGAGATTGAGGCACCTTGGGAGGATTATATAGAGATAAGGGATGAATTTGGTCTATATCCAAAGGCTTTGAGTGAATAGGAAGTGCGAGTTTGGGTGGGTTTATATAGGAAAAAAGAGGAAATTCTTTATTATTTAGGTTTTTGGACACCAGACATTAAACCAATCAAAACCACAAACCCAAAAATAGTTTTTTCAAATGTTTTTTTCTAAAGGGTATAGGGAAACATTATTATATACGGAAAATGGCCGAAATTATTAAAATATTAGGCTTTCTTATGTGGAGGCGAGTCACACTCTCATGGAAATCAATTTATAAAGTTAAATATTTTTATACGGCTTGGAGGGTCCACTAAAGCTTCATAAAATAAATAAAACAAACCTAAAATAAAATTATTTTAGTGATAAAACATATATTGGACGAATATTTCATTTTTATTTATTTATTACATCACTATTAGGTCATTATGATGTCATAAAACAAATTATATATTTAAACGGTATTTAATTTTTACACAAAAATCCAACTGTCTTAGAAAATTATGAAAAATTCAACATTGGATAATTTTAGGGCCCTGATTCCAAATATAATATTACTTTTATCTAAATAATTTTCTAAATATGTGAATTTTTACTTTTAAAATAAAAACCTACATTTTTCAAAAATTTATGTGTTTTGAAAAAAACTTCTTTCAAACCATAATAACAATTACAATTGTCTTCATAAAAATTATATGATAATTTATATTAAACAAAAATTAATTTAGTAATAATAATATTTTACTAAAATATTATTTAATTCAAAAAATATATTAATTCATCAAAATAGATTTATTAATTGTATATTAACTAAACATTATATTTGTGCTTAAAAATATATTTACAAAGTATCAAGGAATGTATATTCTTTATTCTATACAAATATAATGTACATAACCATAGTTATAGGTTATTTTTATATAACCCCGTATAAAACCTGCATATGACCTAAGCGTAAGGTGTGAGATTGTGACAGACACTAGGGGTGGTTCGGATAACACCACTCAGGTGGAAATATCTATCAACTTCCACTTCTCTTACAGGCGGTTCTGTTTGAGATTAATGTGTGGAAGCATGTATTGGGCTTGTTCAAGAGTGAAGTCCATTGAAATTGAATCCATTATAAGCTCTTAAAAATGGGCTTCATACAGATTAATTCTATGGGATAAGTCCATTTCTTCCCTTGTCTGTGTAAATTGAATTTTTTAATGCCCTATATTTATACTAATCATGTGATCACTTTTCAATGGCTATATTAGCAACGATAACAATTCTTAATGGTATTTTGAATTCCAAAATCATAAAACAAATGAAGTAAATATTTTATATAACTATTTTACATTGTAACTAATTTAATTAGACCAATAGGAATTTTTATTAATAGAATTTTGGGTCGTTACAATCTCCCCCAACCCCCTTAAGAAATTGGGCCCTTAAAATTCCATTTTACCCCACTAAAACAGATGCAGGTAACTTTTTTTCATTACTTCCCCTAATTCCCACAACACTTCTTTAAACTTGTGGTTTTTCCATAAAATAATTACGAGGGGAATTGTATTATTTCATAGAACTATTTCCCTACAATCAATGATCTTCACTGGATTCTCTTCATAGGAGAGGTCATTCTCTAGTGATACCACCTATGTATTTAGTACATGATCTAGTTCGGGTTTGTACTTCCTCAAATGTGATACATGGAACAAATCATGTACTTGAAATGGGTTCAGTGGGAGTTCTAGTTTATAGGCCACAACTCTAATTCGATCAATGATCTCAAAAGGGTCGGTATACCTTGGACTAAGATTTCCCTTATTCCTAAATCTCGTAACTCTCTTCCATAGTAATATGTAGAGGAATACCATGTCTTTGACATAAAACACTAGGTATCATTACGGATTATAAACATAGCTCATTTTTTGACTCTGAGCAGCTTTAATGTGCTACTGGAAGTTCTTAACCTTATCCACTATTTTTTGGCCATTTTTGGACCTAGGAGTTTCCGCTCCCCAACATCATCCCAACATGTTGTTGTTTTGCACCTCTTCCCATATAGGACTTCATAAGGATCCATTTGGATGCTTGAGTAGAAACTGTTATTATAAGAGAACTCAACCAGAGGAATATATTGACCTCATCCTACTTTTAAGTCCACTGAGCTTGCTCTTAACATATCCTCAAGTGTTTGGATAGTCTTCTCATATTTTCCATCTTTTGGGGGTTGATATGTCGTTCTGATGTTCTACCCAGTATTCAAAGCACGTTAAAGAATCCTCCAAAACATAGAAGTGAATCTTGGATCTCTATTGGATATAATAGATAGAGGTACTCAATTCATCATTACCACTTCTCTGATATATATTCGTGCTAGAGGATCTAATGAGAAATCCTCTCGAACTGGAATGAACTGTGTAATATTTATAAGACGATCCACAACAACCCATATAACATTATTTCCTTTAGATGTCTTCGAAAGTCTGGTGATGAAGTAAATGGTGATGTTCTTCCATTTCCTTTCTGGTATATATAATAGTTACATGATCCCCTTAGACTTCTGCCTCCCAGCCTTCACATTCTGACATACCAAGCACTTTGATATATAATCAATGATATCCTTCTTCATGTTATCCCACAAATGATGCTCTCAGAGATCTCGGTAAATATTTGATTTTCTAGGGTGTATGAATGAATTTGAACTATGTGCATTATCCAAAAGTTATTTCTTCAATATGGAATTTATGGAACACATAGTCTTGTCCCAAATCTCACAAGTCCTTCTTCATTAACATTGAACTCCGAGGATTTACCTTTTCTGATAGTTTTCACATTCTTCTAAATTCCCACATCATCCTTTTGAGAATCCTTTATCCATTCCAAAAGATATGGTTGAGGAATATTTTGTGAAAGGATTGAAGATGTTCCCTTCTTTATGATTACCACGTCCATATTCATCAAATCTAATAATATTAGATCATTTTAAATTTTCATCAATGATAGAATTGTTGGGTCCTTTCTACATAGAGAACTCTTCACCATGTTCGCTTTCCTATAGCAGTAATGGATTGAGCACTCATAGTCTATCATATGCTCTAACCATGTTCATTGGTGCATGTTCAACTCTTTCTATGTGAATATATACTTGAGGCTTTTTTGATCCGTATTTATTGGACACTACTACCCAAAGAGATAATGATGGAAAAAAATTTAAGCGATGATTAATATGGACAACTTCAGATCATGTGTAGGACTACCTTGAGGTATAGGCAATGAATTTGTCGTTTCAGCCTAAAATTCCTTCAAATGAATTTTATAAAATTTTCAAGAAGAACATCCCCAAAAAAATCAACATGTGATACAACACTTATACATGTTTTTTCCCTAATGATTTAATATCACTTCTACCAAAGGCTGAATGTTATTAGAAAACATAAAAGACATACAAATAGGAAATGAATAGAAATACATTATGACATACACTGCATTGAAGTAGTGGTTACATGTAATTCATTCATGAATATTCATCTTATAATATTACTTATCATGATCCCTTGATCATGGAGATTGTAGATGCTCATCATGCTTCTCAGCACTTGCAATAGAGCATCATCTTGGATAATTCCAGACTTCTCAACTCTTATTACATATAACCGTGTAAGATTCCTTATACTAGGATTTTTTTTCATCTATAACATTATCTATTATATCATTCAAATTTGATACTTTGTTCCATTCATTTCTATACTTAATGCATCTACTATTCCCTTTGTGACATTTCCCTTGGTACCTCTTTCCACATTTTTTGAACGAAGGAAATTGGGTATTATTTCCCTCATCACCTTTATCAGATGGAATTTTATGAGATTTCATCTTCTCTTCCTTTAATTACATGGTTATTTTAAAAAGTACCAATTTTTAATCGTGCTTTTTGATAGTTGGTTTTGCATAATCACAATATGTCCTACTTGAGCTCCCATTTTATTGGGAATCTCACTGGGAAAATCAACATGTTTCCCTTCGCATTAATTGATATCCATATTTCTCATATTATAGGACATTGGCTGGAATAAAAGGAAATTTATGGGTAACACATAAAGGGAAATCCAAATACAAAAACAAATGACTTATAATTTAATTTTATTTCCTTAACTTATAAATTTATATGCTTTAATCTATGTTATCTATGATATAATTCCCAACATATATTCTTAGGGGAATTTTTTCTATAATAATGGTTCATAATAACCTTGTGAATTTACCAAATAATATCCTCCAAGAGTTTCATAACCATGAGTGCAGCAAGGTCTATTTTAATGCACTAGTTCCGGTTCGAGTCTAGCACAATGCGGTGTTTTTGAGTTTTATCACTACATACATCTGTGACAGAGTCACCTCCACCTGATCATATCCATATGGGGAAGTATTTTCTTGACAAACCAATTACTCAATACTCACCAAAATTTAGGGATGTTTTATTTTATTTAGTCTTATACATAAGGATTTCACTAGGGTTTTCTATTACTAATCCCAAAAATAAAAAATCATATACTCGGATACCAACTATAAAAACCATGCTCTTTATTATAAACTTAAACATGATTTATTACATAAAAATTCACATAATAATACTTAGAGGATTGAGATTAATTGTGTATTTGGGTCTTATGAACATTATATAACAACTTAAAACATAAACCGAAATAACTTATTGAAAACTTCTTTTACATGAACACAACATTCCTTCGTACTTAGAATTGCATGGGATAACCTAAGGACATGAATAATAAAAGGGTGAGCTATAAAGCACAGTAAAGGAGTAAGAAAGGAATAACATGAATAATACAGTACAAGATAGAAAATAGGAATATCAATGGTGCATAATAGTGACATGAACATAAATGCATGATATAACATGATTATCATAACATGGAAATGTGGAAACAACACTAAACAGTATTAGCATGAGACAAAGATCAATGCACATGGAGAAGGAGTAAACCCTCATTGCACTTGAAATATCATGGGAAAAAATCATTACACTTTATGTATCATGATACTAATCTTTACCGAATGCATTGGAGTGCTATTAAGGCGCGCCCTTCTTAATCATTTCATTTCATGCATAAGTGCGCCCCATGGATCATATAACATAGAATAATTCAACATCATCATTTATTCCATGATAAAGAAATGTAGAATAAATACATGAAACACTATAATATATAAGTAAATGTTCATAAAGGTGAATTCCATTGATAGATAAATGCGCATGGTATTCACAGCTAAATGACATTGGTGTGGAAAATCGCGTTCCAATTTTACCATCATAACAACATGACATAAGAGTTAATAAAAATGGTTGATGAGATATAAAGGGGTGACTCATAATATGTTCATGAAATGGACCAAAAGGGGTTTATATAGAAACATGTAACAACATTTTTAATGGAATTTATATTCATAAAACAAAAGAATTGCGTGAATGTAAATGAAGAGAGAGAAATCCCTTACGGAATTTCAACATGGTATCAGGTGTGAATGGGAGGAATTAATGAGGGAGAAATATTTCTCTGATCATTAAAACATGAGGAAGTATGGGGGAGGTGATGAATAATACCCCAACATTTTTAATTTAAAACAAAATGTTATAACAATACAAATAAATTTGCGAAAAATTGAGAAAGTAAGAAATCCCTAAATTGGAAGTGTGATCCCAAAGGATTGGGATAGACTTGAGAGAGGATTATTTTGAGGTTGGGGAACCTTGTGAGGATTATATAAACTGTATAGACGAGGTCGGTGGAGCTCAAAACTCATTGAGTAAAGAGGATGTGGGAAATTAGGTGGGGTTATATAGAAAAATAGAGAAAATTATTTATTATTTAGGTTTTGGACACCACACATTAAACTAATCAAAACCAAAAACCAACTCTTGTTTTTTGCCCATGGTTTTTTAAAAAGGGGAGGGGAAAATTGATTTTATAAGGCCAATGTCTAAAATTCTTAAAATATTATGATTTCTTAAGTATTGATGAGTCACACTCTCAAGGAAATAAATTTAAAAAGTTAAAATGTTTTATTGGTCTTGGAGGGTCCACTAAAGCATTGTAAAATAAATAAGACAACCTAAAATAAAATTATTTTAACGGAAAAACATATATTGTCCGAACAATTCATTTAGATTATTTTATTACATCACTAGTGGGTCATTATTATGTCATAAAACACATTATATATTTAAACAGTATTTAACTTTTACTAAAAAATTCAACTGTCTCAGAAAATTATGAAAAAGTCACCGTTGGAAAATTTTGACCCCCTGATTTGAAAAATAATATTCATTTTATTTCAATAATTTTATAAATATTTGAATTTTTATTTTTTAAATATAAACTGATATTTATAAAAAATTCATGGGCTTTGACACAAATGGCTTTCAAACCTTAATAAAAATTACAATTGTATTCATAAAAATTATATGATCATTTATATTAAATAAAAAGCAATTTAGTAATAATAATAGTTTATTAAAATATTATATAATTTAAAAAATCCATTAATTCATCAAAATAGTTTTCTTAATTGAATATTAACTAAAAATACTATTTGTGATTTGAAAAAACTATTTACAAAGTAACAATGAATGTATATTCTTTATTATATAAAAAATAATGTACAAAAGCATAGTTCTAGGGTCTTGTTACATAACCCCTTTTATCACTGTCATACGACCTAAGGGTAAGGTGTGTGGTAGAGAGATACTCCTAGGGTGGATCAGATAACATCGCTCGGGTGGTAATCTCCATCAACTTCCTCTTCTCTTTTTGGGAGTTTTGTTGAAGCATAATATGTTCAAGCTCAACATGGGCTTGGTCAAGAGAGAAACCCAATAAAACCACCTCCTTTATGAGCTCCAAAAAATGGGCTTCATATAATGAAATTCTACTAGATGAGGCCATCACTTCCTTTTTGTGAGTAAATTGGATTTGTTAAATCCATATATTTATATTAATCATGTGATCACTATTCAACAACTATATTAAAAATGTTAACAATTCATAATGGTATTTTTAAATCCATAATCGTAAAACAAAAGAAGCATTTATGGTATATAACTATATTAAATAATAAGACATTTAATTTGGTCAAGAGGAATATTATTTAAAAGAATTTTGGGTTGTTACACTGGGGCCTACTTGAGGTGGGACTCTGAGGTCCCTATCTCACTTGTCCCATTGTCGACCTTAGAGGGGTACACATTTTGGGGAGAGGGTCATGAAAAACATTGTATATGATAACGTGAATAACAAGTAACACCAAGCACATAAGGGAATATAATATCTATGATATATTATATATTATATATTTTAATAATAGTAAACCTATTCTTTATACTTCATTTCACACTACATTGATTTTAGCTTTCTTTGCATGCAATGAGTTTCTTTGATGGCTTCTGTTACTGTCAAGACCAAATCTTACGGAATCTTACTGAATACTATTAATATTATTATTTAAAATGATTTTTATCTCATAGTAATTAAATTGAAGGTATGAATAAAACATAATAACAAATGAAAATACATAGTTGAATTAATTTATTACTAATTAATTAAAAAATAATATAGAAACTAAATGAATATAAAGGGAATGATCTTATTAAAAACAATTTTTATGCTCCAATGGAATTTTATCATAATAAATTAAATTAATTACTATTAGTGAATGATATTAATGAAATATATATATTATATATATATAATAAAATATTTTTATATCCATTCAATATATTTTATGGGCATAAGATAAGAACGGGCCAAATTTTATGCATAAAAACCTATATATTTATAAATGTATTTTTACCACATTTTAATGGAAACCTATTTTAAATACAGTTTTTGGAACAGTTATTACTTTTATATTTCAAAATAATATTAATATTTGAAATTGAAACATCAAAATTAGGTTAGGAATATTTTTTGGTATTTTTATGAAATACTTCTTTTCTTGATGAATAATGAAAAATATAAAATTTAAATTCAAAATGGTTTTTTTGTCTAATTTTTTTATAAATATAAATTATATTTTAAATTACTTTTGAAGTCACATTATATAAATGTATACAATTTATTTCATTGAAATCAATTTCACTTTTAAATTGGATATAAAAATAGAGTAAACTATTGAACTTTCTACTTTAAAAACCTGCATTGTCATCCTACCTGCAGGATTAATTTTAATTTAATTTCTACAAGTTCTGTGATTAAAATTTATAAAAATGTATTCCATATTTTTAATCATTATAATATTTAATTTATAATAATATCAACTTAGTTTTTGAAAAAAGAAATAATGAAATTGATTAAAATTAAATACAGCGATTAAGAGGAAAAATATCATAACTTTAAACTCCCATGCCTTCCTCCATTGGCCAAGGGTTGGCGACCAGTGGCGAAGGCTCAAAAAAATAAGGGAGGCCGTTTCCTATGAAACTATATGCACACTTGGGGAACCTCAATGAAAAAGTGCGGAGAAAAGAAAGCAAGATATAACACTGCTACAAAAAGGTAAACCAACATACATGCATCGACCTCTAACCAGTACAAGTAAAGTGTTGAAAGCTACTGACAAGTAAACTGAACAGAAAAAGGGGAAAACACGCACCCAACCAGAAAGGTGCCACAACCTGGAAACAAGTAAAACGAAAGTAATATACTGGCGAGTCACACCCAGAAAGTCCTGCTTCAGCCACTGAACGCAGCCCATGCTCCTGTGTCCTCTACCCTCCTCTGTATCCTCGACCGACCTGTCCGTTGTCTGCAAGGGCCCAAAAAGTGTGGGAAAAGCCCAAGAAGAGGTGAGTATAAAGATACTCAGTAGTATTCCCCGAAATCATGAGGGAGAAACAAAGGAGGTGCTAAAACGGTAAGTAGTAGATAAAACAATGAACAGTTCAAGAGTACAAAAGAGAGAGAGCAGCTCAACCCAAATAGAGAAAGGAAGTAGACTCGTCCATCCAAGAGGAGATATACACGGAAAGAACGTGGCATAACCCATGCATCCTTGCCCATCCTAGAAGGAGAGTAACCGAAACCATGGATTGAGAACAACAGTAGGGTGAATATATATATGCTCAACGAGAAACCTGAATGAGTGTGTATGGGGATCTCTACCTCCAAGCTTAGTCCAAGAAGATCCGCCAATAGTTCAAAGGATATCCAACAGTGAACCCAAACATCCCTCACATCAACTTATGAAGTACAAGTCAAAGGGGTTCAATCATCGTACCTCGATACTATCAACTTTGGGCGGCACTGACTCACCCGCATAGCTTTTAAGTCGCGTTGCAAGGACGCGTCTCATTTGGAAAAGGACCCCTCATTCTCGTATGTCCTAAGGACACTTCAAAGCTGTCACATCACTGATCCCTACAACCCAGGATCTCGCTCTGGTAGTCACGGAGAAAGGCCACAAACTAGCCTATTAGAAAGGACTGAGTCAGAAAGAAGTCATCGAGTAACCCTCTACCCAACCCCACTGGAGGGTAAACCCTAAGAGGTCATCGGGAAACCCACTGCCCAGTCTCTACTGGAGGGTAAACCCTATGAGGTCGACAGGAGACCCACTACCCAGCCATGCTGGAGGGTAGACCAAGAAGAAGTCGACAGGTGACCCACTACCCATCCCTAGTGGAGGGTAGACCTGGAATAAGTCGTCGGTGACCCACTGCCCAGCCCTGCTAGAGGGTAGACTCTAAAGAGTCGTTGGGTTACCCACTACCCAGTCTCTACTGGAGGGTAGACCCTAAAGTGTCGTTTGGTGATCCACTTCCCATCCCTACTTCAGGGTAGACCCTAAAGAGTTGTCGGGTGACCCACTACCCAGTATCTTCTGGAGGGTAGACCCTAAGGAGTCATCGAGTGAACCACGTCCAAGACCTAATGAACGGTGGACCCTAAAAAGTCATCAGGTGACCCACTTCCCTATCTATGCTAAAGGGTAGACCCTAAAAAGTCGATGAGCTACACATTGCCCAGCCCTAATGGAGGGTAAACCCGAAACTGATCTATCCATCCCTACTGGATAGTACAACACTAGAAAATAGAACATGGAGGGGGTATCATGCAACCCGCAACTCCAGTACAAAAATCCTAATATAGGTTCAACACCAGTTCCATCACTGGGTGTCACTAGTACCGCTAGCATGCGTAGGTTCGGAGTGCATCAAAGAACCTCCGACCAACTCCCATTCATGTTTCCACATTTAA
This sequence comes from Viscum album, assembly GCA_963277665.1. Classification (NCBI taxonomy): domain Eukaryota; kingdom Viridiplantae; phylum Streptophyta; class Magnoliopsida; order Santalales; family Viscaceae; genus Viscum; species Viscum album. The sequence continues at coordinate 305,459,066 of OY728144.1, forward strand.
TAAGACCACGTAAGAGGCTCTGCTCATGCAAATTGATTACCTCACTGTAATCCTCGTGGAAAAACACGCGAGATAGACTACTTACACACTAGAAACGACTATTGGTGGAAAAGTTATTCAACACCGCTTCAAGCCCATACGACGTCTCATGGGTCCCGCACCTCAGTCCTGAAAGCGGTTGGGCAAACTGTGCCATCCTACTTCTCTCAAAAAAACACACCGAATCAACTAGAATACACCCCAAATGGATGCCTAAAGAAAACTTCATCGTACGCTACCTACATCTTAAAAGACGACTAGTGGGGCCCACGCCTCAAGTCCACCTTCAACGCCTGATACCATGCTGGTCAACTCCATCTCAATGCCAGGGTTACAATGTCGCTGACGACGCTTAAAATGGACTCCGGATGCGGAAACTACAACTCCCCATGTTACTCGCAAGGGGGCCCTGTGGGGCCACACCTCGACCCCGAAACACATCACGCAAATTGTACCATCATGTTCCTTGCTAATAACCACTCGATGTAGGCTATATATTTTCCCTGAACAGATTTATATAGTGTAAGTCGTAAAAAAGCACAACATATGTCTGAATTTCGCCTTGTGGGGCCCACACCTCAGGCCCGGCTTTAGGTTGTCGGATCGCACCATTGTAATCCCCTAAGAAAAAACACTCAGAAACGAGTGCTCAAACACCCCAAACAGATGTTGGGTGAAAAAGTTGTGTTTCACCGTAAAACATGCAGACGATGCCCTGTGGGGCCCGCAACTTTTCTCCAACCTGAGCACTTCGAAAAGAATCTCAGAAATTTCGCACGAGGATGGGTCCCACTGCCGCTGAAGGCACGTCAATCGGACTTCCCTAATAGGAGTTAGGTCCGACAAAACAATTAATTAACTAATTAATTAATTAATTTCTCACTTTGCGTTTCGCGCTGCCAAACAATGAAACCAACCCAAAATGGTTCTCGACCAACCTTGGAAGGACAGTATCAACTCTGGGGCGATCACACCTCTGACAGCGTGTCAAACAGACGTCCGGCTCCCGAGCCACGTCCGTTGCAATGTTAATACTAATTTCTTATTATTGAATTAAAACTCCTCAGGTCACCCGTCTTTATGCGCAGAACCCCCAAAGCTCTGAAACTAACTTTAAAAGGTCTGCCTCGCCAACAACATCCTACTGCCGCAGAAGGTGCGTCAAATGGACCCTCCGTTTAGAAGTTACGCCCCCTCGAACGCAAGGGGGGGCGGGGCAACTGGGCCGGTTCACCCCTGCTGGCCCGGTCCGAACAGCCGGCCCACTCCAGCAAAACCAGACCCGCATCGAGTCCAGTTTTCTTTTCTTTCTTTCTTTTTTACCTTTTTTAAATAGATCAGCCATCATGGCCAGTCTTCTCCCGCACGCTGCCCAGGAGGACCTACAATGTGTGGGTCCTTGCTGCTGCTGCTGAGGCGCTGACCACCTCAGGTTCCTCCTGCCGATTGCGACAGCCGCAACGCCATACCCCATTCTCGTCGTCGGCTCTACAAAAGCCTATGATGCCTCTCCTCCATCATACGAGGAGCACCGCCGCGGTCCCCTTCTCGCGACACCGAGCTCTTCTGAAGCCCTCGTCGGCTCCGCCACTGGGACCTCTCAGCGCTCTGTCGTGATTACTAGCTCACTATGGCCGCACCCGAGCCAGCCGCACACCGGCCTCCCTAAGACCTTCGGCTCATCCTCCAGTCGTCGCGCGCTAGCCCTCCTCCACCAAATCATGAGCCTCTGCCGTGTTCCAAGACTTGGCCTCCCCACTCTGTCACCGGTTCGTTCTCCGGCCGCCGACCCAACCCAAAGCCGAACCTTCGGCCCGTCCCCCCGACCACTCCAGTGATCCAAAAAATTATACGACACCCATTTCGGGATCCCCGTGACCGGATCTTCACAATGCCATCCCTTTCTCATCGATCCGTCGAGGTTCGGACATGTCTGAAAATTTGGGACCAAGAACGTCCAAGAACGAGGAATTAAATGGGGCTCGGGCGTCGGCCATATTCATTTGGCCAACAGCCCAAATTCTAAAAACTATAAAATTCAAAAATGAAATTGATGGAAAAAATTTAAGAAATTGACGAGTGTGAAAAATTCAACAAGAATCCATCCTCATTGGATCCGTTCTTCAATGGTGATGCCTTCATTGCATTCTACCTTCGATCCGCTGGGGTCTCAGTAAAGATCGCTCTTCGATCCAATGAAGAACGATGAAGAACACCGAATAACGGATGAGAGAGAGGGAGAGAGAGTGGGAGAGAAGGGAGAAGGGAGAACCTCCCCAACTCCTATTTTCATATTTATAGGAAAACCCGCTTAGCGCAGAATCCGAAATCACTGTGCCCTCTCATTTTTCAATGAGCCTAAGAAAAACTCCACATTTTGAATTCAATGGAAGTCACGTATTTCCATTCCAAGGCTTCATTCGAATGTTATTTAAAAAGGACTCCAGGGATAAAAATCACTAAGTCCATAATTCAAAAACATGGTTTTCCCCTGGGTGAGATCTCTCAGAGCAGGCCTGCGCCCGCAACTTTTACACCCCGCCTAGGGTAAACAGGATGCTTCGGACGTAACCATGCCCTCAGATTTACTATTCGAGCTACCTCTTTGGAGTTATTAAGGTTTGAGCTACTAAATGAATTATTTGATGATTTAATTATCCTATTAACACACCGCTAATGGGTGAGGGGTCTGAACAACCCACACTGACTCATTTTATGTAGCGCCTAAGGTAAACACCGGGTTCCGGACCCACCTGTGGTCTCAGATTTCTAATCTGATCAACCGTTTAAATTATAACACATTTTCTTTAGTTAACCATGTGCGCATAATATAAAAACACTTAATATTTTCATATAATTAATTCTGGGCACACCAGACCTCGTAATTACACGGCGTCTGAACACCCTGCTCTGGAATGATATCAAGAAAATTTTAAAAGTCTCAGAGTCCCAAAACATGGGTTCTTACACATAAGACCTAAGGGTAAGGTGTGTGATAGTGAGAGACTCTTGGGGTGGATCAGATAACATCAATCGGGTGGTAATCCCCATCAACTTCCATTTCTCCTGTAGGTAGTTTTTTTCATGCCTAATATGTTGAAGCTCGACATGGGCTTGGTCAAGAGCGAAGCCCATTAACACCACCTCCTTTATGAGCTCTAAAAAATTGGATTCGTATAGAGAAATTCTACTAGATGAGGCTACCACTTCTTTTGTCTAAGTAAATTGTATTTGTTAAATCCCTATATTTATATTAATCATGTGATCACTGTTCAATGACTATATTAATAATGGTAATAATTCATAGGGGTATTTTTAAATCCAAAGTCATAAAACAAAAGGAGTACATTTTTTATCTAACAATTTTACATAATAAGACATTTAATTAGGTCAAGAAGAATTTTCATTAATAGAAGATTGGGTTTTTACATCGGGGCCTACTTGAGGTGGGACTCTGAGCTCACTATCTCTATTCTCCCATTGTCGACTTTATAGGGGTACACATTTTGGGGAGTGGGTCATGAAAAACATTGTATTTGATAACGTGAATAACATGTAACACCAAGAACATAATGGAATATAATGTCATATGATATATTATATATTATATATATTAATTATATTAAATATATTCTTTATACTTCATTTCACACAACATTGATTTTAGCTTTCCTTACATGCAATGAGTTTATTTTATGGCTTGTGTTACACACAAGACCAAATCTTACCGAATCATACGGAATACTATTAATATTATTATTTATAATGATGATTACCTCCTAGTAATTAAATTGAAGGTATGAATAAGACTAAATAACATATGAAAATATATAGTTTAATTCATTTATTACTAATTAATTATCAAAAAATATAGAAACTAAATGAATATAAAGGTAACGATCTTATAAAAAACTATTTTTATGCTCTAAAGGAATTTTATCTTTATAAATTAAATTAATTAATATTAGTGAATGATATTAATGAAATATATATTATATATATTTAATAAAATAATTTTTTTATTCATCCAATATATTTTATAGGCATAATATTAGAACAAACCAAATTTTATACATAAAAACCATTATTTTTATAAATGTATTTTTACTAAATTTTAATGGAAACCTGTTTTAAATCCAATTTTTGGAACATTAATTACTTTAAAATTTCAAAATAATCTTAATATTTGAAATTGAAACATCAAAATTAGGTTAGGGATATTTTTTTTTGTATTTTTACGAAATAATTCTTTTCTTGATGAATAATGAAAAATATAGAATTTAAATTCAAACTTTTTTTTTGTGTAATTTTGTTATAAAGATAAATTTTATTTTAAATTAGTTTTAAGGTCACATTATATAAATTAATAAAATTTATTTCATTGAAACCAATTTAACTTTTAAATTGGATATAAAAACATAGTAAACTATTGAACATTTCTACTTTAAAAACATGCATTGTTATCCTACCTGCGGGGTTAATTTTAATTTAATTTCTACCACTTATGTGATTGAAATTTATAAAAATGTATTCCATATTTTTAATAATTATAATATTTAATTTATAATAAGTTCAACTTAGTTTTTGACAAAAATTAATAGTGAAATTGATTAAAATTAATTACAGTGAATAAGAGAAAAAATATCATAACTTTAAACTAAACCTTAATCATAAGTCCCAAAATGACATAGAAAATTATCCAAATGAAATTTTATGGAAATATTTCTAGCCTTTACCCAATTTTATCTAATGTTTCCCATTATTGGAGCCACATTAAATGGGAAAAATGTTGGTGTAATTCTCTTTAATGTTTTTTTCAAGAGTGTCACACCTCCTCCACTATAAAAAGGCACTCAACCCTCCCACTTCCTCAAACCTATAAATACATTTGGATAAAAAAAATATTATAATATAAGATACCAAAATCCCTCCACTAATCCTATAATCCCCCTGTAGAAATAAATCCATACAAGTAATTCCTTTGGTTTAAACCAGAAGGAGTTACCGAAAGAAGAGGTAATATCCTTCTTCATGCTCTTGTTTTATTTTCAATATGCACCCCATGAAATATTATTATTAAATTTTTAAATAATATAACTAGTTTACTCAATATACTGATAGGTTTTTTTATAACATTTTTACCTAAACATACACACACTTCCATCTAATAGGTAATGAACTTACCATTAATGTGTAAGGTGAACTGGCGCCTCACAAAATGATGTCATTCATTTTTTCTATCACCATAGCTCATGGGTTTAAATTATTATCAACACATTATTTAAATATGATATATATTATATATATAATATTTTTATTATTCAATAATTCTATTTTTACAAATACCTTTGTGCACTCCATTTTGTGGGAATACGATAACATCAGTTGTGGAAGTGTGGACTACCACCTCCTCAAAACAATGTGATTCATTCACACTATATATGGAATGTTTAAATAATGGTTTTAATTAAACATATGTAACATAGATTAAATATATATAATATTTATTACATAATTAAATTTCTAGAAATTTAATATATAATTTTCTTTATTACTCTTTTCACACACTAAAAAGTGATATCGTCGGTCGTTGACGTGTGGATTATCGCCTCCCCGACACAGTGTGATTCCTTTTACATAAAAATAATTCTATATATAATTATATATGAATAAGAAACATTGTATTTATGATTTAATAACCATTTTGGAAATATATAGTGTTACTTACCTTCTTCCAAGAATGATCACTGAAAAATGAGAATGTTACTCATGTGTACATACGACCTACCATCTCCATGATTTTAAAGATGGTTCATTTTTTATAACCATATTTAATGATTGGATTTAAAAGTATAATTTCTGTATAAATATGATAATTATTTCATTATTACTATTCTAGATATGTTTATATAATGACCTTTTAACCATAGTTGACCAACCAAAGTCATTTTTGACACATAAACTGAATATGGTCAAAACACCCGATGTAAATGGAATTGTTTAAGTAGTTGTTCATAAAATTTTAGTAACAGAAAAATAATTAATGATAAGAATTAAAAACGTTCTTAATAAAGTAAATAATTAATATTAGTTTATTATTTAGGAATATAAATGCACACATGACAAGTCTGACTAACTGTAAAATATTTCATCTCAATTTACATTTCATTGAGACTTATTTGTTTTTTGCACCAATACACTTTTATATGGTGTCTATACATACCTTTGATATGTTATATCATGAATATAATTATTATCATTATATTATAAATTTCACATAATTACATTCCTTCACAGGGATTATGATTCAATTGTTTTAGAGTGGTATGAGAAACTTTGGAATGTTTAAAGATTATTTTCCTCAAGAATGTTATAATGATATTTAAATGGTATTTAATTTGATAAATTTCAACAAACCGTATTGTACATATCATTTATATAGTAATTATTCATAAATATGTATCTTTTATTCAATATGAATACATTTTTATAATGAATATTTTTTTTGAATTTAATCAATTATTTTATATATGAAGAATGCTTTGGATATGCAATACATGGGTTGGGGTCTGTTAAATGAAAGACATAATAGTTGGGGACTGATTAATAAAAGATCCTAGGTGTACCAATAGTTGCATTATATGAATTATTTGGGAAAATCAGAATAGTTTAAACTATCATGTCTTAAGAGTAATGGTATCATGTGTTCGGGAAACCTGACATCCTATAATTAAGAATTTCATTTATTAGGAATTCACTTATTAATATTATCCCTGAGATTATTGTGTTGAATTATATATGGATTCATTTCATTATCAGTTTATTGATTTAATGGCATATATCTTCAGTTCCTTACATTGCGATATTGATTATGCTTTATCCATTTATTTAAATGGAATATGTTATCATTTAATGACCTTTATGTGTTGATTTTTCTTAATGATTAATTATTGTTTTAGTTGTACTTATCCTTAATAAGAATTTTATCTCACCCTTATTATGTTTCTTTTCCCCATGTTATAAAGAATAAATACTTGAAAAATATTTCAAGGATGCAATTAATTTCATTTTATTATGTATCATGTTTTATTTTTCCATATCCAAATGGAATTTGGGTAACATGTATGTAATATAGTTTTAAAAAACAAATTAACGGTTTATACCATGGGATATGAAGCTTTTATATATGGAAATGTGATAAATTAATGCACCAAATCTAGTACTTCTAGGGTCGGTTCATTATAGTTGGCATCAGAGAAAGTTTATAAGCATCCGTGAAAACTAGATTTAAAAAATATTGATTAGGGAACATAAACCTATGATAGAGTTTGACTATAAGTGTAAAAGAATATCCCAGAATTTTGGTAAGGTATAGAGTATGTTGGTATTCATATCAATACATCTATGACTTAATACTATATGTTGATGTGGTTCTGGAATATATGTACCTTGGGGTAACAACTCCAATATGGTATGTTGGGCCGGACTTTGTGTAACATGGTACATGACAATATGCCTTACTACACACTTGGTTTGAAACTCCTGGGGGATACACTTAGGATAATTCACATTTTCATTACAAACCATAATTAAGGATTTTAATGTAAAGATATACCCAAAGAAACCATGTTTATTACAATGAGAATACTTATGGAAATTTTTTTAATTCATCATTAATGTTTCAATAGTGTGTGTATTATACATTATGTTACATAATGTTGTGATCTAATCTGTTATACTACATTATTTAGAAATGGAACATGGAAGGAATAATTCTATTATTTATGATGGAAAATATAGATATTTCCAAGATGAGGAAACCAATACACCAAGTATTGTAATTGGGAATGTTATGAAAATATTAGGGCATCTTAATTAAGTTGTGACACATAACCTTTCCATCATGGAGTACCCTGTTCCACAAAAATATTCTCGGATGTTGGATCACATTATGTGACAGAGTCTCCCATCATTTAGTGGGACAACTGAACCAATGGTGGCTGATAAATGGATTAAGTCATTGAGGATGATATTCATGGCATTGGGATGTGGTGAACAGGACAAGGTTACACATGTAATATATTTTCAGAATGGTGATATAGATATATTGAGGTTTTTGATTAAGAATACTAGGGAGTAAGAAGAAATTAAATGCAGGGAGTGAAGAACTTTTACGGATAAATTATTTGATAACTACTTACCTCATAAGAAAAATATGATAGGAAGATAAAGTTCCCTAGTGTATATAAAAAAGTGGAAGAGAGTGTTGTAGAGAATTAATCTACCTTTACTAGGTTAGTAATGTATGATATATGTTTCATATGAAACACAAAACGCAAGATTGGTCATATATTTAAGGACTTAATTCAGGTCATCAAAGGGAGATGGTGTCTCAAATGATTTATCCCTATGGTAAAATAGTTTTATGTGATATAAAGATAGGGAAAGAATCATTTAGGTCCTATAGCTTCAGATGGAAGCAGTAGAAGAATAGAAAGGAATAGAAAATGAGAGATAAATGGAAGAAGGGAAAGAATTATTTTCCCACATGTGAAAACTGTTGAATGAATAACCCTGGTAAATGATTGAAATTATTGGAGGTTTGTTATAAGTTTGGATAAAAGGGTCACTAGGAAAAATAATGCACATGGAAAAAGGAAAACACTGCTATTCAATGTTGAAATGTAACGGATATAGTAAACTACACAAATTAATTCCCTGAGCATCAAGATAATATACCTCAAAAGAAACTATGGGGTCAAGGTCAAGAATATATTATTGACATAATGAAGTAGAATAATTAATGTACTTATGTATTTGGATCTAAGAGATATGTTTTAAAAGTATTTTATTTATGATGTTTCCATCATTTGATTTATGAAATATATTATTATTTTACTGAAGTATTTTTTTTCATTAATTATTTGAGATCATATGTTGAATGATACCAGGAAATGTTATACAGTAAAAATTAATTCTTTTGTAAAATACACTGTTAATATGTTCTTAATGTTAAGTGAATTATTTTTGGATAAAGAAATTGTTGCTCTAGAAAATGGAAATCAAATAAGTGCAGAATAATAGGTAACTAAGTAATTATTTATTGAGAAAGTTGTTTATTTTATAATTTATGGAGTTTATATCATTTTTGGATTTAAGTAATATATCTAATAATCTATAATATACATAAAGAATATAAATCATTGTTTTTTTCAGTAAATTTTTTTTGTAAATAATGTTATTACCATATTCACATGTTTGGAATGTGATGATTAAAATATACATAATGTTATTTGATAAGTTCATTTTTGAAATTCAGCATCCTTCCTTCTGAAGTGTTGGATCGTAATATTTTGGAAATGTTTTCCATTTATGAAATGGTTAAATATGATATTTGGATAAGGATTTAGAGGTTATTGTATTACATCAACATATGATGAAAAATGTGTAAAAATAAAGCATAAATAGTTAAAGGAGACAAAAAAGGATAAGATTGTGTTTATGAAATAGAAATATATAATTAATTATATTCTTGTGGAATGAAACAATTCCACAACTATAAGAAAAAATTGTCTTGAAACAAAAATATTTTCCTGTTATCATCATTTTGTATTATATCCAAGACCTTTTACAAATAGTGGTTAAGGATTTAATTTCAACTACATTTTTCTTCACATGTTCTCTATCACTATACATTAGAACTTGATTGTTAGATTTTTCTTTCATATCCATGTTTCCATTTCCCACCTCTGTTCTCCTACTAGGGAACCAAGTTATGTTGCCATTGTAATTTAATTTCTATATTACTAAGAAGATATGTTATCAAAACAATTCACAAAGTGGGTTCTTAAATAATAGATTAATTACAAATATGAATCCATTGATTATTGAGAATAATTTTAAATTTAGAGGATGAAATTTAATTAATATTAGGAGAATATAACTCCCCAAAATTCCAAAGTAATAACATTGTATTTGATAGTGTGTATGAAATGAAACACAATGTGTGTAAGGGAATATAATATCATAATAATTTACAACATATTTAATATTTTAAAATGGTTATAATCAATTATATGTACTTTAATTCACAGAATATTTATTTTAGATTGCATTGCACGCAATAAGTTTCTTTGATGAGTTGTGTTACTCACAAGACTGAATCTTACCAAATACTATTAATATTATTATTTAAAATGAATATTATCTCCTATTAGATAAATTAATATTATGAATAGTATTAAATAAATTTTAAAAATATATAATGGAATTCATTGGTTTCTAATTAATTAGAAATGAATATAGAAACCAAATGAATATAAAGGGAAATGATCGTATAAAAAATTATTTTTATTCTCAAAAGGAAATTTATCTTAATAAAACAAATTAATTAATATTAGTGAACGATATTAATTCAATATATATTTAATTTATTGAATCAATTATTTTTATATTCATTCAATAGATTTTACAGGCATAATATAAGAACAAACACAATTTTATGCATAAAAAACTATAATTTTATAAAGGTATATTTACCACCTTTTAATGAAGAACTTATTTTAAATATAATTTATGTAACCTTTATTAATTATATTTTTAAAAATATAAATTATATTTAAATAGATACATCAAAATTAGGTTAGGGTATTTTTTGGGTATTTTAAAAAATATTTCATTTTTTATGAATGATGACAAATAATGTATTTATATTCAAAACTTATTTTTTCATCTAATTTATTTTTTAGGATTATATTTTAAATTGGTTATAATGTCACATTATATCATTTACATATAAATTAGTCCAATTGTTTCCATTTTAATCAATTTCACTTCGAAATTTGATATAAAAACCTAGCCAACTTTGGAACATTTATACTTTAAAAATCATTATTGTCGTACCATCTGCGGGATTAATTTTAAATAAATTTATTCCATCTGTGTGATTGGAATTTTTAAAAATGTATTGAGTATTTTTAATAATAATAATATATAATTTTAATAATTTCAACTTACATTTTACCAAAAATATTAGTGAAAGTGATTAAAATTAATTACAATGATTAAGAGGAAAATTAGCTTCAAAAGAGACTAAAACATAAACATAAGGCTCAAATGACCTATAAAGTTATCAAAAATAAATTTTATGACCATATTTATACTATATCCTCCCTTTTATATATTATTAACCATTATTTTATCTACTTTAAATGGATTAAACGTGGGTGGAATTCTATTTCCCAATATTTACAGGGATGCCACACCTCCTCCACTATTAAAAGTCACTCACCTCTACCACTTCCTCAGACCTAAAAAAAACCTTTGGATTTTATAAAATCTACTAAGATAATCTCCTAAAATATCTCCCATAAAAATATAATCCTTTATATAGGAATAAATACATCTGAGGAATCTGATTGGTGCAACCAAAAGGATTTACCCAAAGAAGAGGCAACATCCTTCATCAAGATCATTTGTATTATTTTCATGATACACTCAAATAAAATATTGTCATATAACAATTAAATAATACCATATGTATCCTCAATATACATATAGGTTTTTATTATAAGGTTTATAACTACAATTACACAAACTTCCAGCTAAATGGTAATGAACTTACAGTTTATGTGTTTAATAAACTACCGCCTCACAAAATGAGGTCATTCATTTTTCCATTACCACCTCTCATGGATGAAAAATATGATGAATTTTTTTTATATTATATATATATATATATTATATTTATAATAACTGTATTCTTCTAAAATTATTTAGTATCACATAACTTTATGCACTCCATTTTGGGGGAAAAGAACAACATCGTTTGTGGAAGTGTGGACTATTTCCACCTCAAAGAGATGTGATTCAATCACATTGTACGTAGAATATATAAAGGATGGGTTTAATTATAAAATTATAAATTAAATTAAATCTATAAGATTTTAATTAATTAATTACATTTCTAGAAACATAATATATCATTTTCTTTGCTACACTTTTCATAATTAAAAACTGATAACGTCAGTTGTGGATGTGTGGACTACCGCATCCCCGACATGATGTGATTAATTTTAAATCACATGAATTATACATATAAGTATATATGATTAAATAACATGGTATATATGATATAATTATACTTTTTTAATTATATAGTGTTTGTTAACTACTTTCTATAATGATCACTAAAAAATGGGAACATTACTCATGCATATGTATGTCCTACCATCTCAATAATTGCAACACCGGTTCATTTTTCATAACCATATTTCATGATTGGTTTTAAAATTATAATTTATGTATTAATATTATATTTATTTTATGATTATTATTCTAGAAATTTTTATATAATGAAACTTTTATCATAGCGTTCCCACCAATGTAATTTTTGACACATAAAATGAATATGGACAATACACCTGATGTAAATTTAATTGTATAAGTAGTTTATTATTCTAGAATATAAATCCACAATTTACAAGCCATACTCAATGTAAGATATTTCGTGTCAATTTATATTCCATTGAGAATTATTTTTTATTATGCACCAATTAAATTTTATATGGCATATATTATTACCTTTGGAATGTTATATGACGAATATAATTATTCTCATGATATTATAAGTTTCATTTAATGATATTCCTTCTTGGGGATTATGATACAAGTAATTCAAAATGTCGTGTGACACTTTGGAATGTTTAATGATTATTTTACTCAAGACCGTTTTAATGATTATTCAATGTTATTTACTTTCATCAAAATAAACAAACCTTGTTGTTAAATATCATCCAATAAAGAGTTATTGATAAATCCAAATCTTCTATTCAATATGAATAATTTTTTATAAGACACATTGTTTTTGAATTAAATAAATTATTCAATAAAGAGGAATGCTTTGGATATGTAATACAAGGATTAAGGACCATTTAATGCAATCCCAATGGGTTGAGGATTGGTTAATGAAATCCCCTTGAAGAATCAGTAGTATCATGAGATGAATCATTTGGCCAAATCAAAATAGTTTGACCTCTCTTATCTTGACAGTAATGGTATCATGTTATTGGTAAACAATATATCCAATAATTACGCATTTCCTTTATTTATTATTCACTTATTATTATTATCCATGAGAATATTGTGTTGGAATATCTAAGGATTCATGTCATTATCTTTTTATTGTTTTAATGGCATGTGTTTTCTGTTTCTTACCATTCTATATTGATTTTTCCTTATACAGTTATTTAAAAGGCATGTGTTCTCAATTATTCACCTTGACATGTTGATATATTATTATTGATTAATTATTGCTTCCACATTAATTACCCTTACTAAAAATTTGGGATCACCCTTATTATGTTTCCTTTTCCTAGGTTATAAGGAATAAATACTTGAATATGATTTCAAGGATGATATTCATTTCATTGTATTATGTATCATTTTTATTTTATTTTTTCTAATATAATATGGGTATTGTGTATGTAATCTGGTTTTCCAAAACTACTAAACTATTTGGTCCCATAGGATTTTAAGCTTGTATATAAGTCACTATAATAAATTAATGCACCAGCTCCAGGATTTTTTGGGTTGGGTCACTACAACCACCTTCAAAAATATATCTAGGGTGCTACAAATAATATGCAAAGCAACTATAATACTAGTTTACACACAAACCAATTATACAAATCCCCATCTAGTGCACATTTACCTTATCCACATGAACCTCCAACGATGTTCACACATGAATATAAATCATCATGATATTTGAGCTTTAATTATCATAAAAAAATTCCATATTTTATAATGTATCATCTACACTTATATCTTTCTCCAACCATGTCTATGCTGACTGTAGTTCCCACTACTTTCCATTCAAGATATGATGATCACAGTCATTCAAATAATACTCCACTACATGTAGATAATCTAGAGAAAGAATTGGAATAGGTATTTACTTTATAGGATACATATCTAGAATAACCAAGAATTAAATATTATCCTTTTGATGAACATGGTTCATGTATATGTTTATAATTACATTAAATTATATGGAAACATTTTTTCCCGATTTTAATGTGTATTAATTATAATTTTTTTATATTATTTATTGGTCTCCCAATAGGTCATGTTATCATAACCATACGTTTGAATCTTGGAACCATCAAACATAAATCATGGTATATTACCATGAAGATAACCAAATGATTTGTAACAAATAAAGACAATGTGGAAGTTTTATAGAGATATTAGTTATATAATATGATACCATATCAATTCATCTAGCCTCACAGAGGCATATCAATAATCAAATCATAGATAATTCATGGGATGAGATATATGATTTTTTTTGAAATTTAAATATATGTTATTATTTTCTTTAAATGAATTAACATGTTTTTTCACAACTATGATTTCGCATTTCTGACGATCTATCTTTGAAGGCGAAACTATTGAACAAATTTTTTTAATTATGGTTATCATATGAACTCAATATATATGTTTGTTGGAAGATTAAATTTTGTACTAATATAGAGTGTCTACCATTCCCAAATAACATTCTAATAACACAATATCCTGAAATTATCATTTACTATAAGAGCCATGTATTTAAGGTAATCATTAACATTAATGAATTATATTGAAAAATATGTTATAATTTTTATTTAATTTTCATATCAAGAATCATTAGAGTGATACAAATAGAATGAGGGTGTTACGAAGTACATGCACAATTTGGGGTGAACTACAATCTAAAATCATGAGAGGCACCAGGTACTTTTTATGAACAAAGGAGTTATACCAGGCACTATAATCCTAATGAAAAAAATATTTATTAAACTAAAATATATAGAGGTTAATTTAATTAGATGTAATAGAAATAAAACAAATATATCCCACTAAAACATAATTTATCTAATTTTATAATACCCACTAAAACCTAATAGAAGCAATCATAATGGAACTAAAAAAATTATATAATAAAATATAATTAATTTGTTCTAATAAAAATGGCATTAAAATTAATTGGACTAAAAAAACAGACCAAAATAATATTGAACTAAACTAAATAGATATTAATAAATTAAAAAAACCAAACTGAGGATAAAAAATATATTAATATTTTCCAAAAAGAAAAATACCTAGTTAAAATAAGTAGAAAAAATTGGCATGAGCCAAATATAACTAAACTATGTTAAACCAAACTGACAAAAATTATCCAAATACAAATAGAATAAGAATTACTTAATATATATTTTTGTGAATTTAATTAAATTGAAATTAAGTAAACTATATTTATTTAAACAAATAAAAAATTAGTTAAGTTTAATCTGTATGAAGTGAAAAAAGGTTAGTAAACTAAATCATACATAGTGAATGTTTAGAAAAATTCTTTAAATAGATCTAAACCATACCAAACTGATGAATATATATTTTGTACAAATGACATGAAAAATAAAAATCTATACAAATCCAACTAAATTTGGATTAAAATATATTAAATTGATTCAAATAAAATTAATTTTAATTTAATAGAAGTGAACCCAACTAACACATTCATAACTAAACCAAATAAAATCACATCAAATTTAATTATATTGAATTGAGGTTAAAAAAATACATGAAATAACTTTTATTGAAACAAAATGAATATATGTATACCATTGATAATTCATTAGGATATAAAAGTGTGATTTTATTCTAACAAATGTCTCATTAAACTAAAATAACTCAAACATAGTCAATTTAATATTAAACAAAATAAAATTAATAAATCTATATTTATTATCCAATCCAACTCAACTCAATACAAAATTTAATAAAACTAATTTCAATATACATTGAACAATGTAATCAAAATTCATTGAAATTTAATTGAATATGTCTTTGTTTTAATCTGTATAATATTGGTTGAAATGAGTTAATTGATTTTATCAATATCATATTATTTAATAAATTATTATTATATTTATGTAATATCCTAACATTTTCAGGCTTCCTCACTCATGTATTGTTTCATTAAACCTCATTTGTTTGGGATTATATTGTCTTTACACATTTTTGGTTGAGTCTTATTCAGAGATGGAGATACTTTATTAGAGAAAATGACCTATAGTTGAAGGATGTATATTTGTTTGAATTAGTGGACTCTAGGTATAAATGTGTTTATTGGGAATATGAGGGTTTTCTATAATTCTAGAATGCTTTGGAGGTGGTTTGGGATCTTTTGAAGAAGGTGTGATTAAATCTATATGTGGGGAATTTACACTCCATGTAAATGGATTAAATAAATTATAACTACTACTAGGATGATGTCATGAAAATGGTAAATGACATGTACTAGCTCATGTAATGATGTGGTTACATGCTGTTAACCCACATTACATGACGTGTAATGTTCGAGAAATGTTTAATTTACTCAAGGAGGCATTTTTTCATGATAACTTTTTAAAAAAAACACATTTTGTGAAATAGGGTTGCATGTCCTGTATCTTTCATAATTAACAATTTTATATCACATCATTCGCCTGTATTATTATTCTATAGTTTGTGCAGGACATCTTCTTAAGACCTAGGAATATCTCAGAAGATCTGGAGCGATTTTACCAACTCTAGACAACACGGTTTGGTGTTTAATACTTGGTTTGTCCTTTTTCTTTGGTCTTGTTATCTTTTCATCATTATTCAATTGATGTAGTGTTTTATTTTTTATCTATGTACTGGAATAGTGTTGATCATGAATCCACGTGACTAAGTTTTTCACTTGTGATATTCTTCACATCCATTTTTGTAGGATGTTCTTATTGGAAGCGTTTCTTAATCATCAGATAATTGTCGGGGGTCTAAATACTAATCATATGTCCACTTTAATTTTTAAGTATATGTAATATTTTGATTATGACTATGTAACATGAACTACAATTATTTTATTGACGAATAATGTAATATCATGAATTGTATTATTGGTTGGGTTCCTTTGGATTCAATTGATGTTGTGACCTAGCTTATGGCTACCATTAGGTGGGTGAACCCTGAATAAATAATGAATTTTCTAATAAGTGATTTCTTGATATAGAATCAATTTTTTTATACCTTAAAGGATATTATATTATTGTTGATATATATATATATATATATGGAAGTGTAATTGAAAAAAATGGTAATTTTCATAATTAACCAATGAGGCATATGATGCGATATTGTGATATCATTTCTGTTATGACTTTTTAGGTGATAATGAAATGCTAATATAGAGGGAATTTCCCTATTTCATGCTTAAATTATTACATATAAGGCTATGGCCTGGGATATTGGAATGATTATATAGTAGGATTGGCCTAGTGATACACTTTTTTAATTCTTATATAGTGTGCATGGCCTAGTGATACATGCTAAAATTATTTTATAATAGGCTTATCCCACGTATAAATGATGAAATTCTTATATAGTGGGCTTGGGCCAATGATACATACTGAAATTATTATATAGTAGTCTTAGTCTATTTAATTCTAAAATGCATATATATAGGGATTTTCCCGAAGGATAAAATTATTATACATAGGGTTTTCCCCATTATTTTATTATTCCGGTATTTATGTTTATGGTTGGAATTGTTGTGATACAATATTTGAGACATTGTGGCATGGTTCTGAAGTAGGATGATTGATGTATTATATTAAATTAATAATTAATATACATGGCTATTACTTTATTTCATGCACTTATTATGAAACTAGTTTTGTTTACACATGGTGTTTTCGAACTACTGAGTTTTAGACACACCCTATTTTTGCTTACATTTTTTACCCAAGAAGATTACATGCTTACAGGTTTTGATAAAGGGAAGCGACCTTGTTGCTGATTAGTTTATTACTAGATGGGCTGATGTTTGGAGATAGAACACACATAGAGTTTAGGATTTGGGTATTTTGAGATTATTTGTTAAATATGATTCTTTTATTGAATTGTTTTCAGTTTTAAATTTAGATACATATCATCTTATCATTACATGATTTACCATTATTGGTTTATTGGTTTATACATTACTTGATAGTTATTTGATATATGGTTTCTACTGTTATCCATTACTATGATGTTTATTATTATTATATTTTTATGCTATGAGTTTACGCAATACTAGCAGGTATATTCTCCCCATATATTCATAAAACCGTACTTCAAGTTAGTAGACTCTAAAATACATGGAGGAATTCTTGAGGTCTTATAACCAACCTAATTAGAACATGTGAGAGGATAAATGATCAGGGGATGTTACAAAGTGGTATCAAAAGTTTGGGTTTTATTTTCTATTACATTACTATTTGTTAAAAGGTAGAAACAATAATATTTTTGGTCAGAGTGGAATCTCAAGAGGGGGTGGGGGTGAATCAATTTCCTACATAAAATTTATATTAAAAGCTTTATATAAAATATCCCCCTAATTTGGAAATGTCCCAGTTAATTAATATAGTAGAGATATAGATGTCTAATTAGTCAACAAGTTTCTCAAAGGGTGATTATTTCTTAGTTGAATTAGTCTAAAACACTTCTTAAACTCTTGAAAAAAGTTTACTGAATTAAACACACAAACACACTCACCAAAACTAACTACTGAATTGATTGCAAACTAGTATTCTATTTTTTAAATTATAAGATACGTAAAATATATAAAACCCAGTATAACAAAAATATAGAGCACAGTGGAGTTAAACAAGAGGTTCAGTATCATGCTGAGACTTCATCCTCTCCATTTGGTGATCAACTACCACCAAGAAGTTTATATTAACAATTAACATGATACACGACCTGTATCACGGTTTAGAAAAGTTTTCACAAACTATCCAGGGTTCACACCCTATATCAATTTTCTTCATTAGAAAAGAAAACAATACATACCACTCACGGTCTATTCCACAGTTATATGTAGGAAACAAGATGTAAGTGATGTTTGATGTGAGGATATTCAGTATCCTCCATTTCAAGCACAAGAGACAATTTGTGTAATAGACAGACACACACCTCTCAGAAATGTAAAATAATTGAACATAATAGAGATAAGATTATATGTTTGAGTCTAGAAAGAACTATTATGATGCAGTTCATCTCTTGACTCCTTGTAGTGAAGAATTTGGTGTTTGAGTCTTTATTTTGAATTTGTCTTGAAAACAGAGTGTCGCAACTCTAGGTTCTCGCATTCCAGAATTGAGTGTTGTGCTTCTTGTATTGATTGTGAGTTGATGAGACACAGAATGTAGCCTTGAAATTGTTCTCTCGAAGTGATCTTCTTGATGTTCTTGGGTTCATAGTGAATGGTCTCGAATGGTTCTTCCTTGTTCAACAGTATGTTCTTTATCATGCATTCTTCTTTATTAAATTTTGGACTTTCACTTCTCATTCCTCTACCTTTTCTTCCTCAATCATATCTATTATATTTGAGGTCTGATAATAGAATAATTACATCACGCGAGATTTTCTCGTACCTCATATTGTCCCCAGATACGGTTTCTTGATATGTCTAAAATCAGCATTAATTAATTTCAAAAGCATTTAATTTATCAAATATGAACATTAGAATAATCTTTAAAATTTGAAAAAGTATGTAGTAGAAGAGTATGGTTGACTTCTAATGGTATCCTTCACAATGGTAGGCTTCAATAGTAAGTTCACATTGGTAGCATTCATCAGTAACCTTTGTAATGGTATCCTTCCAATAATAACTCTCCATCGGTAACCTTACATGTGTAGCCTTCAGAAGTTTCATTCCAAACAGTATCCTTGCATCACTGAACATTGCATCGGTGACCTTGTAACGCTAAAATTTACATTAGGGACCTTGAAATGGTGACCTTTTCATCAGTGACCCTGCAATTGTGACCTTTGCATCAGTGACCTATGAACTTAGAGAAATTTTGCACTGTGAGCTTAAACAATAGAGCTTTGAGATAAAATGTACATAGTTACTAATTTGATATAAACATAATTTTCTCATAAATGATTATCCTATAAGAGAAACAATATGATTTATAGAAATGAAACATTAATTGGGATTATAAAAATAGTTGAGTCTAACAATCTTCCCCTTTTTGATAATCACAAATTATGTCAGTATTTTCGGAAATAGGGTTTAGCATGTTTTCTAATATCTTTAGAGGTTTGTATTCATTAAATTGAAGCAAGTGTATTGGGGAAAAGTATATGGAATATATATGAAAACATTCTAGTTAACATAAATATGTCTCCCCCTTTTGGAAAATTTGAGATTCAAGCTTAGATATTTCTCCCCCATTGTGATTAACAAAAAGACAGAAATACAACAAGAAACAAAAGAGGATTTTATAGTAATGAAGAAAATTTATAATATATAAACATGTTATAAAATCACTATCAACTATGACATCCCAAATTAAATCCACATAAAATATGTTTAAGGGATCTTTATCTCTAGGAGTTGATGAGGTAGGTTCTAAAGATGGAGGGATAGGCTGAGGGATGGTAGTCAACATGGTTGGATGACCTACAACATAAGCATCTGTCGATTTGTAGTGCATATATCTCTAAAGAATCATAGGGGTCAAACTTCTGATGGACTATGAAGGATTCATCATTTGTTTAGAATTGGTAGATCATAATGCATCCGAGGTAGAAGGAAAAGCTGGAGGAACAATGATTGGAGTGTAGTCCACATGGAGGAAGGGTAAAAGAAGATTTCTGAAGTCCATAATAATGCTTCCTCTTCATTCCATGGCTGAGATAAAATCATCATTAATCTACATGAATTTCTCCAAGGCAGGAGTCAACTCTCTTATCCCACATACTTGATCCTTAAATGCCCGAGTGACAGGTGGAATCCTCATGTTTTCCAACAAAACTTTAAGTGACCATCCATCTGATGCTTAGTATATGCCCTGTTGTAGTAGAAATCAACATGATCATTTAGGGTTTTATGATCATGAGTAGCTTCCATTAAATAATTTCCCACAAGATTATGAATTTCTCTAGTAGTGGAAATAACCTGAGT
Source organism: Viscum album (assembly GCA_963277665.1). Classification (NCBI taxonomy): domain Eukaryota; kingdom Viridiplantae; phylum Streptophyta; class Magnoliopsida; order Santalales; family Viscaceae; genus Viscum; species Viscum album. The sequence continues at coordinate 305,480,124 of OY728144.1, forward strand.
CATAGACTGAGGATCTGAGGTACTGATACGAGGAGAACTTCTCAACTTCTTCTATAAAAAACAGCCTGAAGGCTTCTAGATCAATAGGAGGATAGGATGAAGATGAAGCTGATTCACATAGAGGTTCCATAGTGAACGCCACTGTCTCTTTATAAGATTTATTCAACCCATTGATTAGCCTATTCACATAATCATCTTCGACACTCACATGTGTCTCCATGGAATTCTTATAGTCCTCAAACACAGTGACCATTTACTGAACTATACGTTTAACATATCAAAGATCTTTGTACACCCGAACCCTTGAAACCATGTATGAGTCTAATATAGAAATAGAATTATTCATAGATTCCATAGAATCTTATAAGGTTCTAATCTGATTCTTACTGTCCTTTACCTCTTCTAGCAGGATTGAGTGAGAGGCAGAAACTAGCCTTTCCACTATATATGTGACACCTTCTTGATTGTGAGTCCTAACTCGCTTTAACCCAACAAATATCTAATCAAAGTCGCTCTTCAGATATGATTTCATTGATTCAAAATCGTTATTCTTCACATATTCATGAGGAAAAAGAACCACTGGTTCCACAATAGAAGTTTTTAAAATAGTAGGAATTGGAGTCCTTCTGATAGGCTGGTCATCATCAGAGTCTCTATAATCTAAGAATAAGACCACTAATCAAGGGTCTTCTGACCAATCCTATATTCCATGAGCTACAACAAATGAACCTGTGGAAACAAGTTCCTCCCCCGCACATGGAGCATTCTCCTGAACAACTAAATTCAGCACTGTCATTCCTCCTTGAGAAACTACATCAACAGAACTGTCTACTGCCAATTCCTCCATAGGATCATCAAAAACATCAAAAAGAATTCCAGATTCAACTAAATAAACAACCTCTTCATATACACATTCAACTATTTTTGTATTCCCTATCAAGGGACTGATACTAAGACATACCTACTCATTTGTATCAGTAGCTGTCTCAATGTCAGCATGACTAGATTCAGTGTATTCATCCTCATATGAGGTCACTCTAGTGCCTCTTAATATATTTTTTCCATTATTATTCACTAGTCTCTTAATCATCACTATCACATAGGATTGTATCCCTTTTTGGAAATCTCTTTGGTGGACTAGTCTCACCAAAGGATATAGTATTAGCATGAGTATTAAAGGGATGGTCTGGATCACTCATTTCATCTATAAGAGAATCCTCTCGTCCTCGCACAACAATAGCTTCTCCTTCTTCATCTGAATGTACATACTCTACTTCACTAGGTGTTAGACCAGGATCACCCTTATCCTTGTGCCTAGTAGGATGAGTGACAGGGTTGAATTCCTCATATAGATTAGCCTCATCATGTACCCATCTTCTATTCCAGTGGTTCTAATTTATCTTCATCAACTTGAAAATTACCTTTTTAATGCAGAAATTGTCCATTACTACTACTATTTCCTCTTTATATTTAGAAACTTCATTCACCTATAACATCAAAGATATTAATCTATAATGAAATAAGGAATTGGATTTAGAACTGGGCTTTGTCATATCCTCTAATTAAATCATCATCAGCCTACACAAGTTTATCTTATTTATATGCTTTAATAGATATAAAATAAATACATCCGGAAATTTTAAGGTAGCAATATCCCATTTCCTGGGACTCAAGACATTCTGGAAAAACTTAAACAGTAGCTTGCCTTCTCCTTCCATCTCAGCAGCAATGACTATCCTAGGGATCCCACTCTCTGTCAGTTCAGATAAGGTTGTTTCACAACATAAGAACTCAGTAGTGGGAGGCACCACTCCTAAGTAATAATCATAAATCCATTCACGTGGTACTCTCAGACACTCCGCCCATTCAACATAAGAAAAGCTCATACTCATTCTATCCTCTCTTGAAGACAATATGTTTTCATCCTTAGTCTATTAGAATTTCAAAAACTCATAAAACTCTTTTACTAACATTGGGTAATAGGGTCCAATGTTGTTTACATATAATTCAACCCAAACTTGAGCTTCAAGTGCCTTCAACACTAAAGATCATCTCTTCAGCAACCATTCATAACTGATCTCTTTTTAAACGATGATTTCCCTCTTCAACAGATGAGGGTTGATCAAATTTTCCACTATCTTGCTTCCACTACTCGACTAAGCTTGAGGTTTATTTGGATTTGGTGCATCCCCTTCACCACTGACCAATGGTTTCATCACTCTTTCAATGCGATCTTATGAAGTTCGAGGGTTTCAGAAGAGGGTAAGGTTCTGCTGTTAGGGAGAAAGAGATTCGAGAGAAAGTTTTAGGTGGATAAAAATGTGATATTTAGCTTCATTTTATCACATAGGGATCGAAAAAACAAATCCGATAATAGAAAAAAGTAATGCGAAAAATGTTTCATATTCTGACAGATAAAACACTATGTCCCGAAAACATCGACTATCGGTAAGTTGACAAAGGTGAGATTCCAAATGTGAGGTCCTAACAGTGAGGTCCCTAACGGTGAGGTTCCTAATGGTGTGGTTTCTAACGTTGAGGTTTCTAATGGTGAGATCCAACAGTGAGGTTCCTAATGGTGAGATTTCTAATGGTGAGGTCCAACAGGGAGGTTTCCAATGGTGTGGTTTCTAACGGTGAGGTCAAACAGTGTGGTTGTCAATAGTGAGGTTTCTAACGGTGAGTTCTAATGGTTATGTTCATATAAGTGAGGTTTCTAATGGCGAGGTCCAATGGTGAGGTTACTAATGGTGAGGTTTCTAACTGTGAGGTCCAACAGTGAGGTTTCTAATGGTGAGGTCCAATGGTGAGGTTCCTAACGGTGAGGCTTCTAAAACATAACATTTTATCATACCTATCTCATGTTTTCTGTAATTTAACCACTTAGAATTCAAATACTTTGTGAATATATCATCCAATTGGTGTTCAGTACCAATGAATTCAAGAGTGATATCATCTCTTTAATAATGATCTCTCAAGAAGTGATGTCTCACATCAATGTGATTTGTCCTGGCATGAGATAATGGATTTTAGATATGTTAATAACACTTGTATTATCACACTTTATAGAGACATGTTTGAATTGATATCCATAGTCTAGTGATGTTTTTTTATTAATAGAATTTGAGCACAATAACTCCCAGCAGCTATATATTCAGCTTAAATAGTAGATAATGAAATAGAATTATGTTTCATACTACACCATGATTCTTGTGACTTGCCTAAAATGTGACATGTTCTAGAGGATCTCATTCTATCTAACTTGCAAACTGAAAAATTAGAATCCAAATAAATTATTAAATCAAATGATTTTCCTTTTGGGTAAAACAGTCTTATGTTTGTAGTATACTTGAGATATTTAAAAATCCTTTTAACAGATGTCAAATGAGACTCTTTAGGATTGTATTGAAAGAGAGCAGACATGCATAAACTGAACATAATATCAGGTCTGCTAGTAGTAAGATAGACCAGACTTCCAATCATATCTCTTTAATTGGTTTGATCCACTGGTTTACTAGTTTCATCAGCATCCAACTTATAGGTGGTACTCATAGGTTTATCACTAACTTTATTGCAAACCAAAACAAAACGTTTCAAAAGATCTTTTGTATATTTACTCTAATTTAAAAAAAATACCATTTTTTATTTTAAAATTTTTGAAATCCATGGAAAAATTTTAGTTCCCCCATTAAACTCATTTCAAATTCATCTTGCGTCATTTTTTAAAAATCATTACATAACGAATTTTTAGAGAATCCAAAAATAATTCATCTACATAAATATATACTATTAAAACATCTTTGGAAATCCTTTTTATAAAAATAGATGGATCCGTTATTCCATTACTAAAACCTTTTGAAATAATGAAAGAACTAAGTCTATCATACCAAGATCTTGGAGCTTGTTTTAGACCATATAGGGATTTTGAAGGTTTGAATACCTGATTTGAAAAATGATGATTTGTAAAACTATGGGGTTGTTCAAAAAATACATCCTCAACTATGTACCCATTTAAAAATGCACTTTTGACATCCATTTCATAAAGATTAAAATTCATATGAGATTCATAAGAAAGTATTATCTTAATGGCTTCTATTCTAGCTACAGGTGAAAAGTTTTCCTTATAATATATTCCTTCTTCTTGACTATATACTTATGCAACTAGTCTATCCTTGTTTCTAACTACGTTTCTATATTCATAAACATTATTTCTAAACACCCATTTAGTGCCTATGGTCAAAGTGTCTTTAGGCCTTTCTACTAATGTCCAAACTTTTTTTATTTCAAACTGATTTAATTATTCTTTCATAGATATCAACCAAAATACATCATTAATTGCATCATCAATATTTTTAGGTTCAGGCTGTGAAATAAAGGCTTGATGTTCGACCTAGTTTCTCATAGAAGCTATAGTTTGTGTTACTCTATTTAAATAATCTATTAAAAAATATAATGGATGAGTCTTGGGAGTTATAATACCTCTATAGAGTGTTGAACTAGACCCTTCATGAATGTATATAGGTCCAGAATCACTATGCACAGATTTTGGAAAATTTAAAGAACTGGTTGTTTTCACTAAGGGATCGCTGTCTTTATCATTATGATCCATATTTTTCATATATTCCTCAAGGAGTTCAACATAGGTTTTGGGTTCATGTGGATCAGTGTCATCAAATTTGACATGAACTGATTCTTCCACACATTTGGTTCTTTTATTAAATATTCTATATTCTTTACTAGTGATTGATTAACCTAAGAAATTTCCATCATCACTTTTGGAAGAAAACATGTCAAGATTTTCCTTAGTGTTAAGGATAAAGACATTGAAACAAAAAACTCTAATGTAATTAACATTTGACTTCCAATTATTCCAGATATCATATGGGGTCTTCTTAAGAACATGCCTAATTGAGACTCTATTGATAATGTAACAAGATGTATTAATAGATTCAGCCCAAAAATATATATGTAGACTATACTCATTTAGCATAGACCATGCAATCTCTTGAAGTGTCTTATTTCTTCTTTCTACAACTCTATTTTGTTGAGGTGTTCTAGGAGAAGAGAAATTGTGAGTTTATCCATTTTGTGAGCAAAATGATAAAAATTTCTGATTTTCAAACTCACTACCATGACCAATTCTCAAGGTATTAATTCTAAGTCCATTATGGGTTTATAAAGACATGGAATATTTAATGAAATAATTGTAGAGAAAGTGTTGTTTTCAAAAATACACATTGTTTGTTTTTAAAGGGGGAGTTTGTTGAGAACAATACTTTGTCTCTTTATGAAAATTTTGATGCTCACAAATACCCTTAATTATTTTGTAATGATTTTATTTGTTATGTATTTTCCGATAATTTATTATTCATTATATTTAATTTCTTGAGGAAATATTTAGATAATTGAACAACGAGAATTAATTTCTAAGGTATTCACATTTAGCATGGTCTAGAAAAACTGTTCATGCTATACATATTCAAGATCTGTTTTAGTGCATTCTGAAAACATTATTCATACCCTACCTGGAGAAACGTAGCGTAAGGATGAAATGTGGTGTATAATTTATGAGATAAGAGAAAATGTATTGAAGAATAACCATACATTATCGGAAAAGTATGAAAAATAACCCTACCTTAAGAAGGAAACCTATGTTTGGGATATTAGAAAAGTATGGAAGGAGAATATTACGTAAGTGTTAAACAATACATTTGTTTCTCAAAATTATGGTTCATAAAACATAATTTTCTAAACAACCATAAATTATTGGAAAAGTATGGATCATGTAAAATTATAGATCTTTTATCATATGTTTGAAAGTTGAAGAGAAATGTATGGATGATTAACCCTGTGTTTATGATCAACCTTACGTTTGATGAAAGTGACATGAACCTTATGTTTGTGATCAACCATATGTTTCCATCCCTACGACATCAACCTTACGTTTATATTCTATGTTATGTTCAGAGGATGCATACTATACAACTCAACCATACGTTTGGAATCGAAGAATTTAAAATCTATTTTTTATGAAATGGTCAGAAAACTTATTATTAGGTAGATTTCAAGCTGGATTTAAGGATGATTTCAAAGCATGAATTTGACTAATTCAAATATTTTTTATCAATATTTTATGGATCGAATTAAAAGGTTATTTTTATTCTGAGTCTTCAAGGAAGTTACGACTACACTTTAAATTCAAATATTTGAATATCGCGAGTCAAAAGGCAACTTTTGTGAATCTAAAATTTGCAGAAGAAGTGCTTATCGTTGTTTTTATATATGAATTTTTCTGAATAGAAACATGTTATCTTATGTGATCTCTGGATCATTATAAATATAGGAAGAAAAATAGAGACTATCAAATCATAAAGATTTGTAGATTCAAGAGAACGACAAAGTTCTGTTTGCTGAAGAAGAAAAATCATGAATGAAGATTCATTTGTTATACATTGAAAACCAGTTGTGAATCTTCTACTCTAGAAGTTGTAAATTATATTTCTATATCTACTACAGTGAGATCGACTCAGAACGACTCTTTTGTGAAGATCATTATTTCTGAAGGTTACGTTCTATCTACTATCAATTGCACGCTGTTGCAATTGTGAATAACATCTGGAATGTATTTTTAGACAAAAAAATATTTATTTTCTATTATTGGGTAACTGGATTCTCGTACTAAGCTGTGTAGGTTTTTTAAGTGAACCAAAAGGATTTTTTTCCTTAGATTGTAATGGTGTCAACTGCTAGTACTCAGTTGTGAAACAATATGTGGAAATGAGGACCAAATAGTGAAAATCACCAAGCTCGTGGAGAAGAGAATTGGTGTAGTGGACTAGGGGACTTCTGTTCCCTGAACCATTATACATCTTGTGTCTATGGTATTTAAATTTCTATTGCATTAATTCATCTGATAAAATTAAAATGGAAAACACAATCTTGCAATGATTTCTAAAAAGACACAATTCACCCCCACCCCTCTTGTGTATATTTGGTATAATCTGATCCAACAATTGGTATCAAAGTATGAGCTTTCTGATAAATCCTTAACAAGATGAAAGTGATTATACAAAGAGCAAGATGACTGATACAAGAGAGTGAATGTCTATGGTCAGAGGACCATTCTTCAATAGAGAAAACTATGGATGTTTGAAGTCATGAATGATTATCTATGTGAAAAACCTTGGATACAGAGTATATTCTATGATTCTGACTCCATATGAAATTCCAGAAAAACCACAAACATGGAGTGCAGCTATCTAAGTAGAATATGATATAAAATCAAAGGCAATGAATGCAATTATATGTGGTCTAGGACCTGATGAATTTAATAGAGTATCTCAATGCTCGACAACATAAGAAATGTGGTAAACTATTCCTGTTGCTTATGAAGAAACTAACAATACCAGGGAAATGATATATGAAACTACTAAGATTAAATTTGATACATTCGGAATGGTTGAAGGTGAATGTATTACTCAAATTAATGGAATATTGACAGTTATTGTCAATAACATACCCGCTTTGGGAGATCCCATTATACAAGCTTATCAAGCTTTAAAAGTACTGACGGTAATACATACAAAATGGAATGGAATCTCTGCTACAATCAGATAGTCGACAACTGTCAAATACTTAACCATGAGAGAACAAATTGGAACACTAATGATGTATGAATATGAGATGGAAGATGAATCAAATGAACATAAAGTGCTTATCAAAAGATATGACACTACCTTGAAAGTGTCATCATAGAGCAAATACAGAAATATAAGGAAAAGTGTAAAAGAGAAATCATAATGTTATGATTTATCAAATTATAATGTTGAACTAGCTAAGCTAGCTAGATGAATCACTAAATTCTATAGAAAGAAGAAAGAATTCAGAAAATCCTTCAAAAAGGATGACAAGGAAGTCGAATGTTATGAATGTATTAAAATGGGGCATATCAGACCTGACTGTACTCAGCTAAAAGAATACAAGAAAAGTAAATTCTTCAAAAGAAATGATTATGTCCATAAGTATAAGAAAGCCATGAAAGCTACATGGAGTGTATCTAAAGACTCTAGTATCAGTTCTGAATCTGACTCAGAGAAGGAATAAGTAAATATGAAATCCAACATGTGTTTTATGGCAGAAACAGATGAGGTACAATATTACTACTCTTCTGACTCCAATTGTGAATCTAGTTACTCTAATGAAAAACTTGCATCCTACTACAATATGCTTGAAGAAAAATATGATTCTCTATTTAAGAAGTATAAGTCTTTAAAGAACATTCATAAGGATGTTTTTTATAAAAGAGGTACTATGCTTAAACAATATAAGGATTTAACTGAAAATTTTGACTCAATTAAAACTAACAATACATATTATGAATCAAAGATAAAATCACTGCAAACTGAAATGGAAACTTATAAAATTGCAGCCCTTGTTTTACTAAATTAGAAAATATTTTAAATGAAATTATTCGAAAGAATTTCACTAAAAATGATCGATTTAGAATTGACAGTAAAGGTGAAAACCCCAAGCTCTACAAGAATTATTTTATTCCAAGTGCAAAAGAACTATATTGTAATTACTGTGGAATACGGGGACATATTTCTAAAAACTATTTCTTAAGAAAACCCCAAATAAGTGGTATTAGGAAGGATTTTATATCAAATGATTTATTTGGCTCTTGTGAAATTTGAAAAACAAAGCAAGTCCGGATTCCAAGATCTCTGCTGGCGAACACCCCTGGAACCAACAGAATATGGGTACCAAAGATAACTTTGTAAATTCCGTTGCAAGGAGAAGGTCAGAAATGGAAAAGGGACATATAATATATGGACTATGGATGCCCATGGAATATGAGTTGAAAATCATCAAATTTATCTACACTCAGCCAAAAACATGGTGCACTTATCACTTTTGGTGACAATGCCAAAGGGAAAATCATTGGTATTGGAACGGTTGGAGACCCAGAAGCTACCTCAATTAATAAACTACTTTATGTACAAGGATTGAAACACAATCTAGTAAGTATCTCTCAACTATATGATGATGGTTATACTATTTATTTTTCTAACAATTGATGTTCTATTTTCAAAAATAAACTACTTAAATTGAGAGAACCAAGAACTGACAATGTGTATACCCTGTATTTAAATTCATTGTGTAAACATCAAGTAAATTGATTAACAGCTAAAGTAAATGAATCTTGCATCTGTCATAGGACACTTAGACATTGTAATGTATATGTTTTATATAAATTATCTTAGAAACAATTAGTTTTTGATTTTCCTATTCTCAGATTTAAATGTGACAGATTCTGTGATGCAGGTCAGCTTGGAAAGAAACACAAATCATCCTTCAAATCTATTAAAAAAATTGCTACATCTAAACTTCTCAAACTTATCTATATGGATATTTTAGACATTCAAGAGTAGAAATCATGGATTATAAATTATATGTATATTTTATAGTCGATGAATTTTCTATATTTACATGTATTTTCTTTTTAAAATTTAAAAATGATGCTTTTACCTTATTTGAAAGTTTCTGTAAAATTGTTCAAAATTGAAAATGGTTTTAAAATAATTTCATTAAGAAGTGATCATGGTGGAGAATTTGAGAATCAGGAATTTAATTCCTTTTGCTCAAATATTGGTATTAAACAAACCTTCTCTGCACCAAGAACACCTCCACAAAATGGAATTGTTGAAACAAGAAATAGGACTATTCGAGAAATGTCTAGGACTATGATAAATGAATAATGTCTTCATACCTATTTTTGGGAAGAATCTATAAGCACAACCAGCTATATAATAAATAGAGTTTTAATTAGACCTTTTTTGAAAAAGACACTCTATGATATTTGGAATAACATAAAACCTAAATTAAATTACTTTATAGTTTTTGGATGCCAGGTTTACATCTTGAAAACCAAGGAAAATATTGGTAAGTTCGATCCGAAATCTGATGAAAAAATTTTCTTAGGATATTCAGTTACCTCCAAAGCTTATAGAGTCTATAATAAGAAGTCGAGGACTGTGGAAGAATCAGTTCATGTGAAATTTTATGAATCTGATCCCTTTGATAAAAGGACAGATCAAATGGATGAATTTTCCTCTAATGAAAACATGAGACATGAAAACATGAAAAATGATTTTGAAAAAGATATAAAATAAATTCAGTATAGTTTAGAAGAACATGATACTGAAGAACCTATGAGTGTGTTTCCTTGAAAAACGATAACTCTAAAGAATCAGTCTTTGGAAACTATCATAGGTGAATTAGACACAGGAATAAAAACTAGAAGAAATATAGAGAATCTTGTATAATTCTCTGCCTTTCTATCTCAATTAGAACCCAAGTCTATAGAGGAAGCTTTAGATGATGAAAGCTGGATGTTGCCAATGCAAGAAGAATTAAATCAGTTCAAAAGAAATGATCTCTGAGAATTAGTTGAAAGACCACCGAATTATCCAGTGATTGATACTAAACGGGTCTTTAGAAATAAGCAAGATTATCAAGGAATAATAACTAGAAATAAATCTATACTTGTAGCTTAAGGATATAATCAGAAAGAATGTATTGATTATGATGATAATTTTTCACCTATAGCTAGATTAGAAGCCATTAGAATCCTCTTAGCCTATGCATCTCATATTAACTTCAAATTATTTCAGATGGATGTTAAGTGTGCCTTTTTAAATGGTTATTTAATAAAGGATGTTTATGTTGAGAAACCTCCTAGTTTTGAGAATTCTCAAAAACCATATTCTGTTTTTAAACATACTAAATCTCTTTATAGACATAAACAAGCACCAAGAGCTTGGTATAAAATATTATGATTTTTTTATTGAAAAATGATTTTACTGTTGGAATGGGAGATCCAACACTTTTTAAGAAAACTGTAAACTCTAATATTTTATTGGTTCAAATTTATGTTGATGATGTAATTTTTGGATCAACTAATAAATATGTTTATTATTATTTTTCTATGTTAATGAAAAAAAGTTTGAAATGAGCATGATGGGAGAATTAAATTTCTTTTTAGGTCTTCAAATTTATCAAAAACATTTTGGAAATGTTTTTAATCAAATAAAATATATTACTGATTTATTATTGAAATTTGGACATGAAAACAGCAAGACATATATAACTCCTATGTGTACTAATATAAAACATGATTTGGGTGAAACTGGAAAACCAGTTGACAACATTTTATATAGAGTTGTGATTGGTAGTTTATTATATCTTACAGCTAGTAGGACAAATATAATGTATTCAGTATGACTTTTTGAAAAATTTCAATCAAATCCTAAAGAATCTCATTTAACTGCTATTAAAAGAATTTTTGGAAACATAAAAGGAACTGTTTTTCGATCTCTTCTTTATCCCAAAACATCTTATTTTAATTTAATTTCATATTCAGATGCGAACATTGGGTTTTGTAGATTAGATAGGAAAATCACTTCAGGAACATGTCACATCTTAGGGAAATCCTTACTGTCATGGTCAAGTACGAAACAACATTCAGTTTCCCTGTCAAAAGGTCAGGCAGAATATGTTTCTACTGGCAGTTGTTGTGCACAAGTGTTGTGGATGAAAAATAATCTTACGGACTTTGGACTAAATTTAAATAATACGCCTATTTTATGTGATAATACTAGTGCTATAAATATTTAATAAAATTCTATTAATTATTCTAGGACTAAGAATATTGATATCAGAGATCATTTTTTAAGAGATCATGTTCTTAAAAATGATATATCTTTGGAATTTTTAAATAATGAAATTCAATTAGCTGATATTTTTACTAAACCACTTCTCACTGCAAGGTTTGATTTTGTTAAGAGAGTGCTGGGTTTATTTAATTTTAAATAATGTTTTATTTTACTTTGATGTTTCTTTATTTTAATAGTGTTTAAAATAATTTAATTTTTTTTTCAAACCGAATAAGTTGTTTTATTATTCTTCCCTTCTCTTCTTATCCCCACGTAATCACTTTTATTTATAATTAAAATCTATGTAATGATTAATGAAAAAATGGGAATCAAGACTGTCAGAAACCCTTTCGACTTCTAAATCGTTTCATTTCTACCAAAAGATTTCTAACCCACGAAACCGCACCACTACTCGTCAAACCCTAATTTTCGAACCTTTGAATCCCTAACCTTCAAACCTTTAGATATTCTCATAGAAATGGCAAAGGCTAATAGATCTAATGATGCCGAGACCAGCAATGCACAGAAACGGCACTCTGAATGAAGGAAAATCTTACAGGGAAAGGTAATTGATCTCGACTAGCTATTTCAGACGAACTTGTTGTTAAAACAAGAAATGTTGTTTCATAATCTCGAATAGATTTTCAATAGTGAGAATACAAATTTTTTGTATGAAGAAGAACTGTGATATTTCTTTAAGTATTTGATTCTTTTGGAACTTGTGCTTCTAGTGGGTCTGATACTTCAACTGATTTACTCAAAATGTTTCCAGCTATCACAGTTGCCATGAGAAATAAGAGTGACAGATTACATGATCATCAATGATAAACTTCTCCTTTATCAATCTTGTTATAAAATCATAAATTTTTTGTTTATTAGCAGACATCAAGTGAACTATCTATTAGACTTGTGCTGCCTCAATTCATAGAGAAGTTTTCTTTGTTTATCGAAAAGGAAGAAAGACTTTATGAGTTTTCAGAGTCAACCTCATAAAAGATATTCATATGAGTCATCAGACCAAGGATCTTAATATTAATCATGGTGATGGAATGATGCGAAGACTCATGGAGTAGTTAACAGAAATCAAGTCTGTAGTTCAGAGGAGATAGACCCTACTTAAACCCTAACCAATCCTTTATTCCTGTATTTTTCATATTTGTTCTTTTTATGAATATTTGATTCATTATATTTGTTTGTTTTAATGTCCTTGTTTTGATATTCTAGTAATCCAGATTTATTTATTGACAAATAGATAATTAGAGAATTTACTTATGTTCAGTGCAACAGTAATATGTTTTATATTCCATATTTTTTCATTGTGTTTGATATCACAAAAAGGGGGAGAAATTTGGATAAACACAACATTTTTTATTTCATTTTTTAATGGGAAAATTTTAAAATGGATAAATTAAGGGTGGAATTAAGTTAAATCTAATATTGTATTTATCTTTTCAAATTTCAAAACTATATGTAATTAATTAATTTTTGTGTAAGTTAATTTCATTAATTATTTTATGGGTTTTGTGATCATCAAAAATGGGGATATTATTTAGAATGTTTTATTTTCAACAATACAAATCGTTTGTTTTTAAAGTGGGTGTTTTTTGAGAACAATACTCTATCTCCTTATAACAATTTTTATGCATACAAATACACTTAATTGTTTTCTAATGATTTTATTTGTTAAGTGTTTTGTAGGAATTTATTATTCATTATAATTTTTTTTCTGGACAAAATATTTAGATTCGTGAACAATGAGAATTAATTTCTATGGTATTCGAATTTAGCGTGTTCTGGAAACACTGTTCATGCTCTACATATTCGGGGTCTATTTTAGTGCATTATGGAAACACTATTCATACCCTATATGGAGAAATTTAGCATAACAATGAAATGCGGTGTATAATTTATGAGATAAGAGAAAAAGTATGGAAGAGGAACCATACGTTATCGGAAAAGTATGAAAAAGAACCCTACGTTAAGAAGGAACCCTACGTTTGGGATATTAGAAAAGTAAGGAAAGAAAACTGTATGTAAGTGTTAAATGTTATGTTTGTTTCTCAAAAGTATGGCTTATCATTCTTACATTTTTTAAAAACCATACGATATTGGAAAAGAATGAATGAATTAAAAGTATGTATATTTTCTAATATGTTAGAAATATCAAGAGAAAAGTATGGATGACTAATCCTACATTTATGATCAACCATACGTTTGACGAAAGTGACATGAACCTTACATTTGTGATCAACCATACGTTTCCAACCCTATGAAATCAACCTTACATTTATAATCTACGTTATGTTTAGAGGATGCATATTGAACAACTCAACCATACATTTGGTGTTAGAGAATTTAAAATCGATATTTTTATGCAACGGTCAGCAAGCTGATTATTCGGTTGATTTCAAGCTGCATTTAAATCTGATTTTAAAGCACGAATTTCATTGATTCAAATATTTTTTCATCAATAGTTTAAGGATCGAATTAAAAGGAGCTTTTTATGCCGAGTTTTCAGGGAAGTTACGACCACTCTGTAAATTCAAATATTTGAATATCGTGAGTCAAAAGGTGACTTTTGTGGATCTAAAATTTGCAGAATAAGTGATTATAATTGTTTTTATATTAGTGTTTTTCTGAATTGAAACACGTGAACTTATGTGATCCCTCGATCAATTTAAATAGAGTAAGAAAAACAGAGACTATCAAATCACATAGATCTACTGATTCAAGAGAATGAAAATGTTTTGTTTGCTGAAGAAGAAAAATCATGATTTAAGATTCATTTATTCTACATCGAAATCATTTGTGAATATGCTACTATTGAAGTTGTGAATTATATTTCTATAAATTTTGTAACGGGATCGACTCGGAACGACTCATTTTTGAAGATCCTTATTTCTGAAGGTGGTGATCTATCTACTGTGACATCCCGAGCTTCCACGATATGCTTCTCTTTCAATAATGCAATAGCTTGCATTGTACGAAAGTTTGAAATTCTAACACACACTACAACTAATAAAATTAGCCGTTATGAATAGTAATACCCACTTTTTAAAATTATAGAAATTTTATATTTCAAAATGGATTTCATTTTTGGATTCAGAATGTCGAAATTAGCCTATGTTGAATTTTTTGTAATTTTTTAAGAACATCGATATCATTATGAATAGTAAAAAAAATACTAAAACAACTTTTTTAATCAAAATAATTTATAGTGATAAGTTATACTATTGAGTGGTCTTAAATTATAATTATAATATATTTTTACCATTTTATCCAATGGTGTTCATTATAATTAATTTCACTTTGAAATTGGACATAAACAATTGTCAATCTTTTGATATATATTGTTTCTTAAAAACACGCTATTTGTTGTGACAGTGGGAATTAATTATAAAATTAATTAATGCAACTTATATGTTTGGAATTTCATAAAATAGACATCATTTTTGAATTCGGAATATCAATTATATCTTAGGGTGAAATTTTGGCATTGTTCTAAAAAACTTCAATTTTTGATGAATAGTGAAACCACTAAGTGGTAGTTAAATAAATGATTTTTCGTTTAAATGAAATATTACCACTTCTGTGATTTGATTTTGGAAACTCCGAAATACATGGTTTTCATTAGGAAGTAAAATGTGGTTCAATGGGATTAAAATAATTTATTGGTGAATAGTAACTTTTAAATTTAATTAACCGCGATTAAAGGTAATTAGTGAAATTTAATGTAAAAATGATATTATAAAAATATGAAATGACCTTTACACTTATCCTACCCCTATTGGATGTGTCATGTCCGACCAAGACAATCCATGAGTCAACATGGGGACCCCATGGAGCCACTTGGGAGGAAAATGACATAAATAACTTTTTATTTAAAGTTAAAATAAAAATGTCACAAACAAGAGTTGTTTTACTAAAACAATATGTAAATGGGGTAATACAAGTCATATTTTTTACTATAATTATTAATTAGAAAGATAAAAAGATTTAATACATCATGATATTTTTTTATAATTTTTATATGTTAAATAAATTAAATTAATTATGACACCATGATGATGCAGCGATTACCTCATTAATTAACGATTTAAATAAAATGAAAAGATAAAGTACAATCCAAGGCTTAAACTTGTCCAAAGCCTATTGGATGGGTATATTTCGAATCCTTATCACCTTATCCTCGAATTATAGAAGTGTGGGACCTTTAGAATCCGAAAATCATTGTATAATAAAGTAATATTTAATTACTTTCCAAGAGTGCCCCTCCTCTCCACTTATAAAAGGCCCCCACCTCTACCACCTCATTCTCGCTTTCAATCCATTTGCCTCGGCCAAACTCTGCCCAAATACTCTCCCAAATTCCCCCTCTTACTCCTTGAAGCCTTAATTTTGGGATAATTCTTCCCAAGGAAGCCTTTGGCTCAAATCAAAAAGAGTTACCCGATTTTAAGGTAATGTCTTCTCTTGTGTTCTTTTATTTTATTTTTATTCTCCAACCCCCTAAATAATTTTTATTCATTTCTTTTGTAACAGAAACAGTATCCTAAATATACTAGTATGTTTTTATAAGATGGATTTGAGCTACACTTACACAAACCTACATCTAATGGTTAAAGAACATACTATTTCTGTGGATGGCGAATTTCTGCCTTACGAAACGATGATTGTTCAACACTCATATAAAACCTTCAAAGGTGGCCATTAAGATGTCACTATATTTATATATATGATATATAATATATTTATTGTTTACTTAAGGTTCTGTATTTTTCATTTATGGAATACCTTTATTGTTTCCATTATGGGTAAACGCGATGTTTTTATTTTAGGAAGTGCGGACTACCGCCCCCTCAAAGTGATTTGAATCGTTAATTCCATAAGTGGGATGTATAAAGGATGGAGTAAATGATATTATATATGATATTATACTGGAATTATAATATAACTTTATATAATTAATATTTTATTCCATTAAATATGAAATAGAAATGAAAGTAGCGTTCATGCGTACGTTGGGCTTACCGTCTCCATGAACGGTGCATTTCATTTCTTACCTCTAAATGTCATGTAATATTATGAATGTATGTATATACTGGATATATATGAAATATATGATATCTATATCATGAATATAATTCTGGATATAACATATATTTCACCACATGAACCTCTTGTAATTATAAGAATTCTATTTTTGACTCATGTACCAATGATCGACAAAATGACCGTTATTAACATAAATAATTACATAATGTTCATAACATGGTTATAAGTGATATTAAAGGAATAAGAAACTTGAAAAGGTTCTTAAGAAACTATAAATTAACGCTAGTTTATTATTCAGGAGGATAAAGAATGGTCGAGTCCAGACAGGACGCAAGGTAAGGGAACTTCTTAACCCAATTTGCATTCTTTGGGTTAATATCCTACTTTAAAATTATGTCATGATATTATTATGTCATATCATGTATTTGTGCTTTCTTTATGTGTAATTATAGTGAATACACATAATAGATCCATTTTATTTTAAAAAAACGATCTTTGTGAGGGACTTTGTCTCAATCTCCTTTCATTGAGGCATATTTGGTTTTATACACAACTTTCCTTCATTAGGTGTATAAACCCATTTGACTTTTACGTTTATTCAAAGGGAATATTTTTATATGAAGTGTTTTACTAAATGAAAAAAAGGAATGTTTTTATTGCTGTACGTATGCGGCGACAACGACTTCTCCGCCGCCATGGCCATTATTTGATTTCCGGCTTCCACTACAAGCCATACCTTTTTTTAAAAGAAAAATAAATACCATGTTTTACCTTTCTTTTATTTTGGTATTGAAAATGGTTTTGAATGTGTTTTTATTACATCAATGTGTTGTATTGATATCTTGTGATTGTAATGTGTAAATGTTATGTTTCCTTTATGCATGATTTATGTGATTCAAATATGTTGTGGTTTATGATATGTTTAAACCTATTCATATTAGGAATGCATTGGACTTAATAAGTGACGGGTGGAGCCCGCAATAGCTCCTCGATGCATAGGCATGTATCATGAGACAAACAAGTGTCTTGGTATGAGTCCTTGACAAAATCTTATTTGTGGTCTTGGCACGAGGCCTTGGGTACGTGGTTATGATAGTCTGACATTATGCATTCTATCATTATGAAAGTGGTTATTGATATTGCATGTGATTATTCGACTAGTAGAATATCCATGTGAGTAAGTAAATGGAATTATTTAATTTTATTTTTTTCCATATTATGATGAAGTTAATGTTTAAAAAGGCTTTTGTTTTAGTTATACATTACCTTAAATGTTAATGTTTGTTTATGAAAGCTTCTGCAATATTGTTATCCTTACTGAGCATCTGAGCTCACCCCTTTCAATGTTTTAATATTTTCCAGGATGTGAAGAAGTATATAATGAATGACCTGCAGGGATAATATAAGGGGATATGAGAGAATATGTTGTAGTTTTGTTTTACTTTATGATGTAATTTAAGACTTATGAATGTATCTAGTGTCTCTAAGGCTACTAAACTAATCGATCATTCGAGACTTGATCTTTTGTGATCATGCCAATGTTACGAAGTAATGCACCGACTCTGGGTAACTGGGGTCGGGGCATTATAGTTGGTATCAGAGGCAGTTTAGTACTAACCTTGGAAGCTAGATTTAGATAAACTCTGATTAGAGCACATAACCCGAAGATAGACTTTAATGATTAGTATAGGATAACATCCTTGAATTTTGGTATTATAGAGATTTTGTGAGTTTTCCGAGAAATACATCCCTATCTGGATACGAGCAGGTAGAGGCGGCTCTGGCACAGATGTACCTAGGGGTAAAACCCGAAAACACCGCTTTGAGCTAGACTCGAACGGGAACTGGTGCACGACAATGGGCATTGCTGCACTCTTGGTTACGACGCTCCAGGGAGATATGCTTAGGATAATTATCATTTTATTTACAAACCACTATGAAGGGTTATGAGTATATACTTCCTCAAAGAAAACATTTTTTTATGATTATGGATTATATCCATAAAAAGTTCAATTAGTGTTAAGTGTTTTACAAGTATGGAATTATGTATTTTGATTCATAAACTAATCTAGTTTATACTATTGTTTAGAAATGGTGCCTAGTGGAAGGAATGGAAACCGTATCAATGCACGCACTATGTGTAGGGATTTCCCTCCTGCTCAAGATAATTATTGTGGAGCTGGAGATACAACTGCTGCTGATCAACTTATTACCATACTGGGACAACTCACTCAGGTTATGAATAATAACCTTACTCGTATGGAGCACCCTGATCCGCAATGTGGAGGATCAATGTTAGACCGCTTCATGAGGCAACAACCTCCAACATTTAATGGGGGTATAAATCCATTAGTAGCTGAGCAATGGATAAACTCCTTAGAGAAAATATTCCATGCCTTGGGGAGTAGCGAAAGGGAGAAGGTTATCATGGCAGTTTACCGCCTCACTGGAGATGCCGATCAATAGTGGTCATTGATTAAAAATACAAAGGAGGATGAAGAAGTATCAAGTATGGAATGGAGAGAGTTCAAAGATATTTTCTTAGAAAAATACTTTCCACATGACCGTCGAGCAGATATGGAAAGGCAATTTCTGAGTCTGAGACAAAAGGAGGATGAGAATGTCGCAAAGTATGAGGCTAACTTTACAAGGTTAGTGAGGCATGCATCAGATTATATACATAACCCAAGAAGTAAGATTGATCATTTATTTGATGGGTTAAATCCATTTCTCCGTCGAGCTTACGTATCACAATCCTTCTCATCGTACGAAGATATTGTCTCGTGTGCTATCAAGACATAAAAGGAATTCTCTAAGTTTTATGACAACAAAGTAAAGCAAGAGAAGAAGAGAACGATGGAACAAGAGATGGATAAAGGGAAAAATGGAAAGAAGGATTTTCCATTATGTGATAATTGTGGGAAGAATCACCCCGGTGCTTGCTTGATGGGAATGGGAGTCTGTTACAAGTGTGGTGAGAAAGGCCACCAAGCTCATGATTACAAGGGAAAGAAAGTTGATGTCAATTTTAAATGCTATAATTGCAGAGAGATGGGGAATTATGCAAATGAATGTCCTAAACGTCAGGGAAACATACCTCAGAAAAGGCCAAGGGATCAAGGATAATCTTATGTTGTTACTACAGTTGAAGCGGAATAATTAATGTATGGGTGCTTTTGGACTCATGGATTATATTCTGGTTATTAGAATAATGTGATATATATATAAGGATTATACTGCATTACTTTTTGTTTCAGTAAGGTTTTAATATGATGAAGGTAGTCATATTTTTAGTATGTGAAAATAATAAAAACTTTACTTTGTTTGGGGAATCTAATGTTACAATTGATTTTTGGAATTTAAGGACCCTTTAGAGAAAGTCTGGACAGAGGTATTTTGGAAAACTATATAGGTTGGAATGGATTAAGTTGAACCTTGGATAGTATTGTTTAAGGTTAAAACATTTATGAAGATTATTTTTGGAATATTATAATACTATAGTTTTAGGAAAAGGATAACCTGCAGGGTGGGGCATAACCCATCGTGTCGGACAAAGCTGCAGGAATCGAACCCGCAACCGTAGTGCGACAGGCCTTTATTAACTACTATTAGCCTACAGGAAGTCCCTGGTTATTACAAAATAGTTTTCCTAATTTAAATGGTCTATGTTAATATTTTGAACTTTGTACGATTTGGATAAATATAATATTTTTGAAATCTATTACCTTTTGGAGTGAAAGATGAGTTCGGGGTAAAAATTTATTAAAGAATGAAAGCTTACATGACAAGTAAGTATATTTTCTTATGTTCTTAGTAAATATCTTAAAAAAATTCCTCAACTTTATGAAAGGTAACTTAAAACAAAAATGTTGTCGGTTAACTTTTCCAGCTGGGGATTCAATGACCGTTTAACCAATCACAAGTTTGTGATTTTCTTATGGTTATCTTTCTCCTAATCCTGTTTTCTACAACTCTCCATCAGACCTTGATGGTTTTTTTCTCCTCTATATCCATATTTTCATAGATTTCTTGTATGGTCTATCCCGGGTGACATTTGTACTTATCTTTCTTTCTTTTAAAGTTATATTTTTATTAACCTTATTTTAGATGTGGGTTTTCCACAAAGGTATTTCCTATTTTCAACCTTTTATTTTCAAAGAAAAATTTCAAATTGCGAGGACGCAATTTATTGAAGGAGGGGAGAATTTGACATCCCGATCTTCCACGATACGCTTCACTTTCAATAATGCAATAGCTTGAATTGTACGCAAGTTTGAAATTCTAACACACACCACAACTAATCAAAGTAGTCGTTATGAATAGTAATGCCCACTTTTTAAAATTATATAAATTTTATATTTCAAAAGGGACTTCATTTTTGGATTCGGAATGTCGAAATTAGCCTATGTTGAATTTTTTTTAATTTTCTGAGAACATCGAAATTTTTATGAACAGTGAAAAATACTTAAAACAACTTTTTTAATCAAAATAATTTATATTGATAAGTTATACTATTGAGTGTTTTTAAATTATAATTAGAATATATTTTTACCATTTTATCCAATGCGGTTCATTAGAATTAATTTCACTTTGAAATTGGACATAAACAATTGTCAATATTTTGATATATATTTTTTCATCAAAACACGCTATTTGTTGTGACAGCGGGAATTAATTATAAAATTAATTAATGCAACTTATATGTTTGGAATTTCATAAAATATACATCATTTTTGAATTCGGAATATCAATTATAGCTTAGGGTGAAATTTTGGCATTGTTCTGAAAAACTTCAATTTTTGATGAATAATGAAACCACTAAGTAGTAGTTAAATAACTGATTTTTCGTTTAAATGAAATATTACCACTTCTGTGATTTGATTTTCAAAAATCTGACATACATGGTTTTCATTAGGAAGTTAAATGTGGTTCAATGGGATTAAAATAATTTTTTGGTGAATAGTAACTTTTAAGTTTAATTAATCGCGATTAAAGGTAATTAGTGAAATTTAAGGTAAAAATGATATTATAAAAATATGAAATTACCTTTACACTTGTCCTTCCCCTATTGGATGTGTCCTGGCCGACCAATAAAATCCATGGGTCAACTTGGGGACCCCATGGATCCACTTTGGTAGGAAAATGAGATAAATATCTTTTTATTTAAAGTTAAAATAAAAATGTCACAAACAAGAGTTGTTTTACTAAAACAATTTTGAAATGGGGTTATACAAGTCATATTGTTGACTATAAATATTCATTAGAAAGATAAAAATATTTAATAGATCATGATATTTGTTTTATAATTTTTAGACATTAAATAAATTAAATTATTCATGACACCATGATGATGCAGCAATTACCTCATTAATTAACGATTTAAATAAAATGAAATGATAAGGTAAACACCAAGGCTTACACTTGTCCAAAGCCTATTGTATGGGTAGAGTTCGAACACTTATCACCTTACCCTCGAATTATAGAAGTGTGGGACCTTTAGAATCTGAAAAGCATTGTATAATAAAGTAATATTTCATTACTTTCCAAGAGTGCCCCTCCTCTCCACTTATAAAAGGCCCCCACCTCTACCACCTCATTCACATTTTCAAGCCATTTGGCTCGGCCAAACTCTGCCAAAATACTCTCCAAACTTCCCCCTCTTACTCCTAGATGCCTCACTTTGGGCATAATTATTTTCAAGGAAGCCTTTGTCTGAAATCAAAAAGAGTTACCCGATTTTAAGGTAATGTCTTCTCTTGTGTTCTTTTATTTTATTTTTATTCTCCAACCCCCTAAACACTTTTTATTCATTTCTTTTGTAACAACAACAGTATCATAAATATACTAGGATGTTGTTATAAGAATTATTCTTGATACACTTACACACACCTACATATAATGGTTAAAGAACATACTGTTTCTGTGGATGGATAATTTCTGCCTCACGAAACGATGATTGTTCAACACTCATATAACACCTTCAAAGGTGGCCATTAAGATGTCACTATATTTATATATATGATATATAATATTTTTATGTTTTACTTAAGGTTCTGTATTTTTTATTTATTGCATACCTTTATTGTTTCCATTATGGGTAAACGCGATATTTTCATTTTAGGAAGTGCGGACTATCGCCCCCTCAAAGTGATTTGAATCGTTAATGCCATATGTGGGATGTATAAAGAATGGAGTAAATGATATTATACTAGAATTATAATATACCATTATATCATTATGATTTCATTCCATTAAATATGAAATAGAAATGAAAGAAGCGTTCATGCAAACGTACGGCTTACCGTCTCCATGAACGATGCATTTCATTTCTTACCTCTAAATGCCATGTAATATTATGAATGTATGTATATACTGGATATATATGAAATATATGATATCTCTATCATGAATATAATTCTGGATATAACAGATATTTCACCACATGAACAACTTTTAATTATAAGAAGTCTATTTTTGACTCAAGTACCAAAGATCGACAAAACGACCGTTATTAACTTAAATAATTACATAATGTTCATAACATGGTTATAAGTGATATTAAAGGAATAAGAAACTTGAAAATGTTCTTAAGAAACTATAAATTAACTCTAGTTTATTATTCAGGAGGTTAAATAACAGTCGAGTCAAGACAGGACGCAAGGTAAGGGATCTTCATAACCCAATTTCCATTCTTTGGGTTAATATCCTAAATTCAAATTATGGCATGATATTATTATATCCTATCTTGTATTTGTACTTTATTTATGTGTAATTATAGTGAATACACATAATAGATCTATTTTATTTAAAAAAATGATCTTTGTGAGGGACTTTGTCTCAATCTCCTTTCATTGAGGCATATTTGGTTTTATACACAACTTTCCTTTATACGGTGTATAAACCCCTTTGACTTTTACGTTTATTCAAAAGGAATCTTTTTATACGAAGTTTTTTACTAAACGACAAAAATGAATGTTTTTCTTGTCGTACGTATGCGGCGACAAAGACTTCTCCGCCGCCATGGCCATTATTTGAGTTTCGGCTTCCTCTACAAGCCATACATTTTTTTAAAAGAAAAATAAATACCATGTTTTACCTTTATTTTATTTTGGTATTGAAAATGGTTTTGAAAGTGCTTTTATTATATCAATGTGTTGTATTGATATCTTGTGATTGAAATGTGAAAATGTTATGTTTCCTTTATGCATGTTTTATGTGATACAATTATGTTATGGTTTATGATATGTTTAATCCTATTCATATGAGGAATGCATTGGACTTAATAAGTGACGGGTGGATCCCGCTATAGCTCCTCGATGCATCGGAAGGTCTCATGAGACAAACTAGTGTCTTGACACGAGGCCTTGAAAAAATCTTATTTTTGGTCTTAGAACGAGGCCTTGGCTACGTGGTTATGATAGTCTGGCTTTATGCATTCCATCATTATGAAAGTGTTAATTGATATTGCATGTGATTCTTCGACTAGTAGAATATCCATGTGAGTAAGTAAATGGCATTATTTAATTTTATTTCTTTCTATATTATGCTGAAGTTCAAGTTTAAAAAGTATTTTGTTTTAGTTATACATTGACTTAAATGTTAATGTTTGTTTATGAATGCTTCCGCAATATTTTTATCCTTACTGAGCATCTTAGCTCACCCCTTTCCATGTTTTAATATTTTCCAGGATGTGAAGATGTATATTATGAATGACCTGCATGGATAATATAAGGGGATATGAGAGAAGATGTTGTAGTTTTGTTTTACTTTATGATGCAATGTAAGACTTATGAATGTTTCTAGTGTTTCCAATGCTACTAAACTAATCAGTCTTTCAAGACTTGATCTTTTGTGATCATGCCAATGTTACGAAGTAATGCACCGAATATGGGTAATTGGGGTCGGGGCATTACATCTACTTTCAATTGAATGTTGTTGAAATTGTGAAGAACATTTGGAATGTATTTTCAGAATACAAACTTCTTTATTTTCTATTCATGAGTGACCAACTTCTCATAATAGGCTCTGTAGGTTCTATAAGTGAACTAGAAGGCTTTGTATTTCCTTAGATTGTAAAGGTGTCAACTGCCTGAACTTAGTTGTGAAATGGTATGTGGAAACGAGTACCAGATAGTGAAAGTCACCAAGCTCTTGGATTAGAGAATTGGTGGAGTGGACCATGGGCCTTCTGTTCCCCTAAACACTATACATCTTGTGTCTCTCCTATTTAAATTTCTGCTGAATTAATTCATCTTATTAAAGTAAATGGGAATAACACAATCTCACATATATTTCTGAAAAGACACAATTCACCTCCCTCTTGTGTATATTTGGTATAATATGATCCAATAGTATGAACACGACTCACTTTTGTAACCTACAATGTATACCCAAGTATATCTAGAAAAATCATTTATAAGAACATAAACATAGAGCTTCCTATTTAAGCTTGAAACTGTAGAAGGTCCAAAAAAATCCACGTGAACCAAATCAAGTGGTTGATATGTAGAAACTTCTTTCATGGATTGAAATAAAAATTGTGTTGTTTTCACTTTTGACAAGGATTACAAACTTTTATTAAGTTGGAAGTCTAATTTAGGTAACTATCTAAATAAACCTTTCCTAGTTAGTTTCCTAAGTGAGTGTACTTTGTAGTGTCCTAATCTTCTGTTCCATAACAAGGATTCCTTATGAAAATAATTTAAACATGAAAAAATTTTCATAGCTAAATAATTTAAATCACATGCATATATATTTTCATTTCTAAGAGCATTGAATATTATATAATTTTTAGAATTAAAAAAAATGAATGCATCATTTTGAAATTTAACATTAAAACCATCATCAAATAACTGAGAGATACTTAGTAAATTTTACTTTAACGCATTAAAAAAAAGTAATTTTAAAATTAATACAGTATTAGGGTTACCAATTTAGCCTAGGTCGACGATCTTCACTTTTGCATTATCGCCAAACGTAACTCATCAACCATCAACATTAATTAGACTCTTGAACCATGAGTTGTATCATGTCATGTGTCCTGAACATCCATTGTCCAAGTACGATAGAGTTTTATAGGAGCTCCTTAAATAGTTTTACTGCAAAACAGATTAAGTGTAGGGTAACTTTGGTACCCATATTTTCTTGAGTCTAGAGAGTTTAGCAAGTAAAGCCTTGGGAACTCATACTTGCCTCACAGGTTTCCTATTATCAAAAGATATGTTTTTACACATGAACACCATGTTTGATCCTTTAGAGAATTATTTTTAAAAACATGGTCCACAACTTGAACTAGCAGTGAACTTTCTAGATTTTGGAACAAATTTAGTTTTAATAATTCTTCTCTGTCCTGGTTGATATCCTATACTAGTTGTGTATTTTGGAGTAATTTGTTTTCCTAGAAACTATGTCAAGGTGTCTATACCTGTAGTAAACTTCTTAAGATTTCTTATTAATTTCTCATTGGATAATTTAAGTTTAGTATTTTCTTTTAATTGGTGAGCACATTTTTCTTTTTCAATATCCAGATTAGACTTATAATTGGTATTTAAATCATTTGTATTTTCATTAATTTATATTTGTCCTTTAGTTCATTAAAGGTTTCCTCAATCATTCCACATTATTCAAATAGTTCACCCTTTGTCATATTATCATCATTGTTTGATTCACATTCATTCCCATAAAAGTAATAATTATGTATAAGAGAATTGGGTGTTACATCAGATGTTTCTATCATGAAAAAAAGGTTTTCATGTTTCTTATTTTCAATATCAGAAGTGTCAGATCTACCTGATCTATCTTATGAGGCACTCCATGTATCTTTCATATCCTTTTTTATACCTTTCCCTTATCTTCATACATATTCTTAAATTTCAGCTTGGGGTAATCATCTTTCACACGACCATTTTGTTTACACTCATAACAGACTACATCATTTGTGTTACATTACATTTTCTATCCTTTTTCCACAATCCTTTTTATTATTCCTTCATTTATAGTTTTAATTTATAATGAACTATTTTTTATGGTATAACTTCTTGAATATCCTAGCAAGATGACCCATCTCATCCTCACTGTCAAATTCTGAGTCTTCACTGGTGGAAGTGTCTATAAGAGCTTGATCATTTTCATTATCTTTGTTATTTGAGGTAGCTGTCTTGAATGGTATAAATTTGTTTCTTGGTTCTCCATCTACTTCTTTATTTAACTTAAGCTCTTATTCGTATATCCTAATCGTTCCAATTAGTTCCTTCACTGGTAGTTTTCCTATGTTACAAGATTCTCAGAAAGAAAAAGAAGTTCCTCTCCATTTGTCAGGTAGGCATCAATGAAATCTTATAATCTGATCCTTGTTGTCCACTGGTTTCCCAAGAAGACTCATGGTATTCACTATTTCATTGAACGTGAGATAAATTTCAAAGATAGGTTCATATGACTTAATTTTAAAATTATATTATTTAATAGTATATATATTTAGTTTAATTTATTTAACATTTGTTGTTCCCTCATGAGAAACAGCTAATGTATCCCAAATTTGATATTCATTTTTACAAGAATATATTCTATTGAATTGTTAATCACCTAAGTAATATTACAATGAATTCATTTCTTTACAATTATTATTATATGTAACTTTATTCAACTGAGACCATGTGTCCCTACTAGTAGTAGGCAATAAATGTTATTCTTCAATTGTGTTCTACCTTCCAGGTCCCATGCTCTCTAGATACATATTCATTTTTAATTTCCATTGAGCATAGTTTTTACTATTAAATAAAGGTGTCCTGTTAGTAGCGACACCCTCTACTTTGTTATACATTGTTAATTAGAATTTTAAAGAACTGAAAATTTAGATATGACATAAAATTTACGATCATTAAGTTACAACTAAAATCATAGTTAAAGAATTTGAAAAATTGCACAACAGTTCAAGAAGTAGTAATAAAAACTAAACTAACCTCATTTGATACCAAATGTTGGTTGGAGTGGAATCTCAAGAGGGTGGGGTGAATTATTTTCCTAATTAAAATTTCTATTAAGAGATTTATATAAAAGATCCACCAAATTTTGAAACGATCCAGTTAATTAAGGAAGTGGAGATATAGATGTCTTATTGGTCAAAATGTATCTCAAAGGGCGATTAGTCCTTAGTTGAATCAATGTAAAACACTTCTTCAACTCTTGAAATAAGTTTACTTAATTAAACACATTCACACAATCAACAAAACTAACTATCAATTATATTGAAAAATAGTATTATGTTTCATAAATTATAAGCAATGTAAAATAGGTAATATAGAGTACAACAAAAAATATAGAGCACATTGGATTTAAACTAGAGGTCCAGTTTCAAGATGAGACTTAATCCTCTCCACTTGGTGATCACCTACCACCAAGTAGTTTATATTAACAATAAACATGATACAATACCTGTATCAGGCTTTAAAATATATTTCACAAACTGTCCAGGGTTTACACCCTCTACCATAGTTCTTCATGGAAAAAACAAACAATACAGACCACACACGGTCTCTTCCACAGTTATTTGTAAGAAAAAAGATTTAAGTGGAGCTTGATGTGAGGATATTCAGTATCTACCAGTTCATGCACAAGAGATATTGTGTGTAACAGACAAACACACACTTCTCAGAAATGTAAAATGAAGGAACATAATAGAGATAATATATCATCCCGCTTTTTTATCAAATAAACTTCAATTATATTTTACAAAATCGAGGATCTTTAAGGTTTCGTGTCTTGGAAACCAGGAAATTAAAACATGAAAACATAAAACATTCTTCATAAACACTTGAAAGGCTTCTCCATATGTTAATCCTAGGTTCATTACTGCATCTCATAACCTGAGGACATACATCAAAATAAAGGGTTAGTAGAAGGCCCAGTAAGGGAATCAAGGGGAAACATTTAACATGTGTACTTGAGATACATCTATAAAGTCACAAAAAATAACTTTAAGGCATGAGAAAGAAATAATAATGAATATCATAATAAAAATAACATATTTCATAACATGAAGATCTGGATACAACATTTAACATAGACAATCATTTTCATTTCACCAAGGTCCATCCCCAAGGTGTCATTAAAAATTACCATTGTTATTCACCAAGGCATCGTTAAAAATGGTCATCTCTAGAGATTATGTATTTACCCAATGAATTGGAGCGCTATCAGCGCGCACACTTAAATTTTCATTTATTATCATGTGAGCCACATATATAATCATAAAAAATTTCATAAATAACCTATATATCATAAAATAAATGTGTTTCCTTTCATAATCATAACATTTTAAAAACATCTTTAAAGACATTAACATTATGTCACTTTAAACCCACAGAAAAAGGAAAGCAGTTTTTATGTATGTAACTTCTCGAGTTAAAAATAGAACATTTTAATATATATGTGAATAACCCTATAGAATAAAAAGTTTTCAGTATTCAGATAATAAATTATAATAATTTTAGAAAAAGATAAAGACATTTTGAGACGAAAATTCGGCAGCATAACGACTATGTTGCAGGGATTTAGAAAATATTGAAAAGAAAGGGGACATGGGTCACCCACTAATAAATTATCCATAAAACAGTATAGGGAAAGAATATAAAGGATATAAGAACATGGTAATGAAATTTTAAAGACATACCATATGAAATGAAAAAAATGGAAGGAGGACGAAAATAAGATTTCTCTTAGAAAAATTCGGCAGCCTAACGACGTCAATTAAAACTTCAAAAAAATGAATTGACGAGATCAAATAGGGTCTCTAATCATATGAAAATAAAATATCGGTATGATAGATATAAAGATCATACCCCAACATAATAAAAAGGAACCTGAAATACTTGACATGAAAATAGTTCTTGAAAACGAGAACGGTGAAAGAATCACTTAAAAATTCACAGCCTAACGGCACCACTTAAACATTCTTAAAATAAATTGATGAGATAAAGAGGGGGTATCTCATAATTTTAACATAAAAAGGACAGTAGGATGTATATAATAGAACTTACTCCAATATAAGAACATGGATCATAAAAGAAATGACTTAAAAGAGAGTATTTGAAAAGAAAGAGAGAGGTTGAATCCCTTACCTTGAAGAGTAACTTCAAAATATTGAGGTCTGGGACCATAGGAGGCTTGAGGGAACCTTGGGAGGACTCCTTCGGAGATAAGGAGACCAGAACTCCGTTGAGGAGGATTTTGGAATGTAAAGGATGAGATAATGGCATGGTAGTTATAGAGAAAGTGAGGGGACAAGGAATTAATGGCCAAGGGACACCTCATTGGTCGTATTGGCAAAACCATGGGTTTACCCGTGGCATTTTCCCACGGTATTGGCCACATGGGACACCACATACCTTATATTACTATTCATATGTATACCATATTGATTACATACTTAATACATCATTTAATGATGTCATTAAACACTCGTATCTTAAAAACTGTATTTTCACTATTCATAAAAATACAACTTTCTCAGAAATATCCCAAAATTTCATCTTAACCAAAAATCGATGCTCTGATTTCAAAAATGAACTCCATTTTATAAAAATATGTTTCTAAATATTTTTAATTTAATTTTTAAATAAATACATTATTCACCAAAAATTCATTTTTTCAGAAAAATCTCCAAAAATTACTTTAACATAAAATCGATGCTCTGAGTTCAAAAATGAAATCCATTTTATAAAAATAATTTTCTAAATATTTTTAATTTAATTTTTAACTAAAATACACTTTTCACCCGAAAAAAACTAATACTTGACTAATAATTTCTGAAACAGTTATTTACCTATTTTATTGAATCACATTACTTAACCAGGGTGCCCAGATTATATTAATACTTTCTTTAAGTGAGATTAATAATCCATTTGGTCACATTACTAATCCTAAGCGTAAAATCACTATTCATAATCTAATATTCATCAAAAATTATGTTGATATTATTAGACTCTAAATTTCGTAGTGAACATAATTGTAGAAGACCCTTTTTTTTAAATCATTACACAAAATTAATTATCTATGGTTTACATAAATATTTTCAAATATCCTTTTTCTATAATTAATCAAAAATTTTCATACTATATTTATCCGGACATTTTAAAATTCACAAACATCATCATAAGAAGAAGTCAAAATTTTTATTTAAAACAAAGGATTACACAAGGTAGTTATGGTCTAGTTACATAGCCCCTTATAACACCTGCATAAGATCTTAGAGAAAGGCGATCTAGGGTGATCTAATCTAAGGGCGGCTCGACCAACATCGCATGAGTATTTATTTCTATTATCTTGAACTTCTCGTGAAGGTGATTCCATTCCAGCTCCACATGTTGAAGTTTGGCTTCGGTTTGGTCCAGATAAAATCCCAAAGGTGCTACCTCCTTCCGATGTTCTGTTAGATGGGCTTAGATTGGCCCGAGACTACTGGATAAGGCCATCAAATATTCTTTTTATATTAATTATCCAATATCACTTGTATTTAGAGACAACAATCACAACATTTAGTTTCCAACAGTCAGATTGACCAATGGTCATATAACAGTCGAAACCCAACGATCTCATTTTAAATATACTCATGTTATCAAATGAAACAGTTTTGACGATTATAAAAATAACACATAAAATTAGGAAACAATATTTATTCAAAATTTTGGGTTGTTAAATTCTTCCCCCTTAATAAATTGTGTCCTCGCAATTTTCGAAATTGGGCTTGAAAATTTCAAGGAAAGTCCCACATCAGAAAAATAGCCAGTAAAACTATTACGTTAAAAGAAATAAAGGGAAGTACAAAGGTCACCCGAGTTAATTCACTCTAGGATTCCATATAGGAAAACATGGACATATAAGAGAAAACAAAGGGTCATGTTCGGAAGGAGAGTGATAGAAAACATGATTATGAGAAATTTAACCACAAGAAAATTTACAAAATTATGATGTGTGTAAACAGTATTTGATTACTCAGTAGGAAACGTAAACCAACAAAGTTTTTATTTTACGTTATTTTTCATAATTTTGAGTAATTAATTTACTACATAGAATAAAAACATAAAGAAATATACTTACATTAAAGTAGAGTTTAGTCCTTTAATAAGTTTCAACCAAGACTAATATTTTCTCCAAATGATGAACATTCAAAACTACTTGGTCTAATTAAAGCACAAGAATCATCTTCTATATAATCACATAATCCACAAAATATTAACTATTTATTTCTTCTATCATTAAGCATTCTTCCCAAAATAGAAAGGGTAAGATAAAACAACTCTTCAAAAAGAAATAACCCCCTAAAAAGGGAAACTACATCTAAATCTTCAAAATTCCATGGTACTACCCAAAGTTCATCATAGACCATTCCATAAATAACTATGCTTAAAATTCCTTAAAATAAACCAAACTAAGATTAAAACCTAAATACGAGAAGGATTGGATAACATAGTCTAAACATTATCATTCATCTCCAAACAACATCAACAACCCCTAATATCTTATAACAAAAGTAACTAACCTAAACATATTTTCCCCATGATAGGTTAATAATTTCAATAAGTAACCTAAATGACTATAAGTTCACCTTAAATTTACCAATTCATAAAAATATAATTTATCATTTACTCCGCAAAGAAAATACCATAGTAATCTATATACCTCAATCATATAGGGTTCCCAAAATAGTGAGCTTCTTCCAAAATAATAATCATCTTTTAATCCCCTAATCACCCTTGAAGAACAGCTTCACTACATCAACATGTGGTACATAACAATAGATATTTTTCATAATGATATAAAACCATCTTAGTTAGTGACTCGATGTTCATAGAAAACATTAAATATATGCTCATAGGGAATGAACTAAAATACAACATGACATATACAATTATTGCGAAGAAGTTTCATGTACTTTAGTCATCATGATACATCTCAGCAAAGAACTTGCATTGTTCCCTTGTCCTTGAAGATTGTTAATGCTAATCATACTTCTCATCCCTTCCAAGAGAGCATTACCTTGGATAATTTAAAACTTCTCTACATTTTCCACATTGTATATTATAAGGTACATTAGATCAAACATTATCTCTATTAATCACATTATCCATTTTTTTGAAGCAATTGGATACTTTATACCCTATCACCCCACACATAAAACATCTCCCAGTTCTTTTATGACATTCTCCTTGGTTCCCCTTTCTACACTTTTTGCACAAAGGAAATTGGTTCTTCTTTCCCTTATCAACTTTATCAGAGGATGCTCCTTGAGACTTCATCTTCCTCTTCCTTGATGAATTTGGGAATTCAACTAGGTACCAATTATTAAATGTGATTTTTGATAGCTTGTTTGGCATAATCACAATATGATCAAATTGATCTCTCATCATCTCTATCACATTAATAGTGAAATAGTCACATTTCCTATCACATTGGTTATTGGGACATGTTCTTCTATTTCCCTCCATTAACTAAGAAAAAAAGTATAATTAGGGGCATAAATACATAGCTAATAATCATGAAAAGGAAACTTTAAGCATAGAAGGATAAACTTGTAGAAGAAAAGTATACCCTAACTTGTCATCCCCTAGGTTCGAAACTATTTTATCCATGATCATATAATCATGTGGGAATCCTTATTTTATTTTATCATTTTTCCATTAATAATGGTCCATACTAAGATTATGAATTTACCAAAGCATATCCCCCGGAAGTGTCATAACCAAGATTGCAGAAAGGCCCGTTGTCGTGTACCAGTTCCCATTCGAGTCTAGATCAAAGTGATGTTTTCATGTTTTACCCCTTTGTACATCTGTGCCAGAGCCACCTCTTCCTGCTCGTATCCAGACAGGGATGTATTTGCTTGGCAACCCCTTACTCAATACTCACCAAAATACAAGGAATATTTCCTATATTTAAGCATTTATATAGGGTTCTTCTTAGAGTTTTCATGTCCTAATTTCCATAAATAACTAATCCATCCATTGATACCATCTATAGCATATTCCTTTTTGTCAAATAAACTTCAATTACATTTTACAAAACCGAGGATCTTTAAGGTTTAGTGTCTTGGAAACCAGGAAATTAAAACATGAAAACATTAAACATTCCTCATAAACACTTTAAAGGCATCTCCTTATGTTCATCCTATGTTAATTACTGCATCTCTTAACCTGGGGACATACATCAAAAGAAAATATGATCAGAAGTCCAAGTATGGGAAACAAGGGGAAACATATAACATGTGAACATGAGATACATCAATACAGTCACGAAAAAGAACTTTAAGGCATGAGAAATAAATCATGAGGCATATAATAATAAAAAAAACGTGTTTCATAACTTGAATATGAGGCTAAAATATTTAACATAGACAATAATTTCTGTTTCACCAAGTTCCATCCCCAAGGTGTCATTAAAAATTACTAACGTTATTCACCAAGGCGTCTTTAAAAATGTTCATCTCTATAGATTAAGTCTTTACCCAATGAATTGGTGCGATATCAGGGTGCACCATTAAATTTACCTTTATTATCATGTGATCCACATATATCATCATCAAACTTTTCATAAATAACCCATATAACATAAAAGAAACGAGTTTCCTTTCATAATCATAACGTTTTAAAAACTGCTTTAAAGACATGATCTTTACGTCACTTTAAACCCACAGAAAAAGAAAGTGGGTTTCATGTATTTAAGTCCCAGAATTAAAAATATTACATTTTAATATAGAAGTTAATACCCCTATATAATAAATTTTTTTTGAGTATTCACATAATAAATTAAATGAATTTGAGAAAAAGAGAGAGACATTTTGAGACGAAAATTCAGCAGCATAACGACTATGTTGCAGGGTTTTAGAATATATTGAAAAGAAAGGGGAAATGGGTCACCAACTCATAAATGATCCCTAAAATAGTAGAGGGATAGAATATACAAGATATAAGATCATGATAATGTAATTTGAAAGACAGACCATATGAAATGAAAAACATGGAAAGAAGACAAAAATAAGATTTCTCTTATGAAAATTCGACAGCCTAACGACGTCACTTAAAACATAAAAAAATGAATTGACAAGAACAAATAGGGTCTATTATCATATGAAGATAAAATATCAGTATTATAGATATAGGGAGAATACCCCAACATAATAAAAAGGAACTTTAAAGACTTGACATGAAAATAGATCTTGAAAATGAGAAGGGTGAAAGAATCCCTCAAAAATTCAGCAGCCTAACGCCACCACTTAAATATTCATCAAATGAATTAATGAGAGAAAGAGGGGGTCTCTCATCATATGAACATGAAAAGAAATGTATGATGATTATAAAAGAACATCCTCCAACATATTAACATGGATCATAAAAGAAATGAATTAAAAGAGAGTGTTTGAAAAGAAAGAGAGAGGTTGGATCCCTTACCTTGAAGAGTAACTTCAAAATCTTGAGGTTTGGGACCCTGGGAGGCTTGAGGGAACCTTGGGAGGAATCCATGGGAGGTAAGGGGACCTGAACTTCATTAAGGTGGATTTTTTAATGGAAAGGATGAGATAATGGCTTGGTATTTAAAGGGAACGTGAGGGGACAAGGCATTAATGGCCAAGGGACACCTCATTGGTGGTATTGGAAAAACCATGGACCTGACCATGGTATTGGAAACATGGGACACCTCATACCTTATCTTACTATTCATATGTATACCATATTGATTACATACTTAATACATCATTTAATGCTGTCATTAAACACTTGTAACTTAAAAACTGTATTTTCACTATTCATCAAAAATTCCACTTTCTCAGAAAAATTCCAAAATTTCACCTTAACCAAATATCGATGATCTGATTTCAAAAATGAACTCCATTTTATAAAAAGAATTTTCTAAATATTTTTAATTTAATTTTTAAATAAATACACTATTCACCAAAAAATCATTCTTTTCAGAAAAATCTCTAAAAATTTCCTTAACATAATATCGATGCTCTAAGTTCAAAAATGAAATCCATTATATAAAAATAATTTTATAAATATATTTAATTTAATTTTTAATTAAAAAAACACTATTCACCAAAAAAACTAATACTTGACTTATAATTTATGAAACAGTTGTTTACCAATATTATTGAATCACATTACTTAATCAAGGTGCCTAGATTATATTAATAATTTCATTAAATGAGATTACTAATCTATTTGGTCACATTACTAATCCTAAGCGTAAAATCACTATTCATAATTTACTATTCATCAAAAATTAAGTTGATCTTATTAGACTCTAGATTTCGTACTAAAAATAATTGTAGAAGACCATTTTTTGAAAATCATTACACATAATGAATTATCTATGGTTTAAATAAATATTTTCCAATATCCTTTTTCTAGAATGAATCACAAATATGCATAATATATTTATCCGGGCATTTGAAAATTCCCAAACATAATCATAAGAAGATATCACAATTTTTATTTAATACAATGGATTACACAAGGAAGTTACAATCTAGTTTCATAACCCCTTATAACACTAGCATAGGATCTAAGAATAAGGTGTTCTAGGTGATAGAATCTCATGGTGGCGCAGCCAATATTGCACGAGTAGTTATTTCTATTATCTTTAACTTCTTGTGAAGGCAATTCCGTTCCAGCTTCACACAATAAAGTTTGGCTTGGTTTTGGTCTAGAGCAAAGCCCAAAGGTGCTACCTCCTTCCCATTTTCTGTTAGATGTGATTCGATTGGCCCGAGACTGCTGGATGAGGTCATCAAATCTTCTTTTTATATTAATTAACCAAGATCACTTGTATTTAGAGACAACGATCACAACATTTAGTTTCCAACTTTCACATTGACCAATGGTCATATAACAGTCGAAACCTAAAGGTATCATTTTAATTATACTCATGTTATCAAATGAAACAGTTTTGTTGAATATAAAAATGACACAAAAAATTAGGAAACAAGATTTATTCAAAATTTTGGGTCATTACAGATAAGATTATAAGTTTGTGTTTAGAAAGATCTATTTGTTTGCAGTTCAGCTCTTGACTCATTAGAGTGAAGAATTTGCTATTCGAGTATTTCTTTATAAGTTTTCTCCAAAACAGAGTGTCGCAACTCCATGTTCTATCTCTCAGGAATTGAGTATTCTACTTCTTGTGTTATTTGAGAGTTAATGAGACATAGAAGGAAACCATGAAATTGTTCTCTCGAAGTGATCTTCTTGATGTTGTTGGGTTCATAGGGAAAGTGCTCGAATTTTTCTTCATTATTCAACAGTAATTTCATTCTCATGCATTCCTCTTTGTTAACTTCTGGACTTGCACTTCTCATTACTCTACCTTTTATTCCTCGGTCTTCTCTTTTATATTTGATGTCCGACAATAGGAATTAGTACATCACATGCGATCTTTCGCGTACCTCGTACTGTCCCCAGATACAACGTCATGATATGTCTACAATCAGTATTAATTAATGTCATAACCATTTAATTTATCAAATGTGACCATTAGAATAATATTAATAATTTGACAATGTATGGATTATAAGAGTATGGTAGACTGGTAACGGTAGCCTTCATAATAGTAGGCATCAACAGTAAGTGCTCATCGACAACATTCATCAGTAGCCTTTCTAATTGCAACCTTCCATCAATAACTCTCTATTGGTAACCTTCCATTTGTATCCTTTAGTAGTAAACTTCCCAATAGTAGCCTTGCATCGGTGACCTTTCAACTATGATGTTTTTGGGCTTGTAAGTGAGCATGTTCATGTTTGTAGCTAACCCATGTTTGTGGAAAAATCCAAGTTTCCATGGATGTGATTGTTGTTAATGATTTTATCTTATTGAAGTTGATTTTATTTCACCATGTGGGATACACATGATCTGTGATTTCATTTTTTATTTAGATTTACAGTCATGGTATTGTATGGGGCGAGATGAGTATGCATGCATCATGATAGATACATTATGATATATCATGACCGTAATTGTTCATGATAACAATATATTTATTGCATGTGATATATATATTCATGTATGAACTGTAAAATAAGATACCTTTTATATTTGATAAATGGAATTAAAGAAATATTATGTCATGCTAAAAAAAATTTAAGATATGTTTTAGCATGACCTAGAGCAGTGGTTCATTGTTTTTTTCACATGTTGTGGTTGAACATGTTGTTTTATCCAATGTTTAAAGGAGTGTGTTTATATTGTAAATAAATTCCTCATAATCATCTTGAAGTTGTGAATCAAGGGAGTGGGAATCTAAATACTTCTAACATAGTTGAGATGGAGCTTCCAATATCTCTTGATGATCATATGGATTATCAGCTTCATGAAATATTCTAGAGGGTCATACAGTCTATGTAAAGGTAGAATGTTCACATAGTTGTATCGATTTATGAGATTACATGAGAGTTTCTATTATATTATCAACCTATGTTTTCTAGGAAGGGATCCCCCCAAAAAATCATTTTCTAGATTGAGTCAATCCCTCAAATCATTAAGAACCATGATACACCCGCATACAAGAGGAAGAATCTTGCTTCTTATACACTTTACCGAACATCCAAGTGATGGTGGATATGCTAGAGAAATATTGGAGGAAAGAGGATTTATCCTAGAATTAAATCGAGGTGATATTCTTGATCCACTTCTATCCAAAGAAATTAAATAATGAGAAGTATCATGAGTTCATGAATCTGAAATAGGAAGGAATGCTTGCGATAGACTATTCTAGATGATTCACAATCATATAATTCATTCAACCATCTTAAGTAGTTGATGAGATCTATGGGGTGAGATGTTTTCATAATGGGATTAAATATGATATCAGGTCGTAGGTGAAAATATTTCATTTGATTATATTTTTATATGTGATGATTCATGAACTCATCATAGTGGGGAATATGAGAGAGGCCTCGAGATGCATATAAGATATTTTAGTAGGGAAAACCAGGAGAACTTATTTTGGGGGAAGAAGCACCTCTATGTCAGTTTCCTTCTAGGAAACATTGGGTATATAAGTCAGGTTAGTGATAAGTTGTATCCGTATTTTTTTCCATTATTGTTCTATCAGTGTGGCATGTTGGTCCACAAGTGGCCTCAGTATACAAACCCTAATTTGGTGTGTCCTGCATGTGGACAGATGTAAATCCTTAATATTTTTTTAGGAATATCACATAGAATAGTAGTGTCAAGGGATCGAGATTAGTACCAGAGATAGGTAAAGACACAACTACCCTTAATATAAATTGGTTGAATTTCTATTAGACATTATGATCAAGGTTGGGGATGTTTTTCCTCAGTGAATTAGTGATAATACCAAGAAGAGTGAATAGAATAGAGGGGTGATACTAGAAAAAATGAGGGGAAAGTTAATTTCATGCTATGGAGACTACTCTGACTATTATGGATATAAAACCATCTACCATCAGAGGTATAATTCTTGTATCATCTACACTTTATTTAATTTTATTTAATATGAGTATCAAAATCATTTTTATCTACTCTTTCTCAAATGGTTTGGTCTTTTCGTGGAACTATTGGATGGTGTTTTGACCATTGACACACCATTTGATGTGATCTCAGAGAATATATATTATTTCAGGGTGTGTTATATAGAGATCAATGATTATTGTTTCTAATGGGAACTATTTGTGTTAAAAGTGACATGTTTGAATTAGATTCTATTTATGGATCATAATCCTACACTAGGTTAATATTTACTATTAATAGAGGATATTTACAATTACATTGCTATAAGGAGGATGTTATTCTCACCAGGGTGAGTGGGATCTCTAGTCTAGTCATACATGACTAGTTAAGAGTATCTTGTAATATATCACATCCCTGATACAAGTATTGTTCTAGATTATGGATGAATGTTTCCTGGTTATTTTCCTCTAATGCTAAACTATTTTTAGTATATCTTTCCCGATGAGTTCTACAACTTACTGTTTGAGAGGGAAATCAAGTTCATGATCGTGCTTGTGCTGGGAGTAGATCCAGTAATTATCCATCCATATAGGATGATACCAATAAAGCTTTGGGAGTTGAATGTTTAGTTGGAAAATATTGAAGATAATGGTTTCATACATCCAAGTACATCTCCATGGGGCTCTCCAGTTATTTTCACCAGGAAGGATAGTTGGACTGTACACATATTTGTAGATTATCAGAGATTGAATTAGATAATGCTCAAGAACCATTATCCCCTTTCACGCATCACTGATCTCTTTGAACATTTGAGAATTTCTAAGATATTATCAATGATTGATTTGATATTTGGATACCACTAGTTGAGGGTGAGTCAATAAGATATAAATCACACTACTTCTAGGAGAAATTATGTATTTTATGTGTTTGTAGTGATTTTTCTTGGTTTGATGAATGCACCAACATTATTCATGGCCTTGATGAATCAGATATTTCATCCTTTTATGGATCATTTTGTGGTGGTTTTATTGATTATATCATTTTGTAATCCCATCCAAAAGACAATAATAACCAACAGCTTGACATCATATTGAGTACATTGAGAGATAATAGGAATTACGCCAAGCTGAGCAAATTTAGTTTCTGGAATGATAATGTGCACTTTTCTGGCAATGTAATATCAAAGGAAGAAGTGTCAGTGTAACCAAAGAAAGTTATAGGCATGTATATTTGGAGAATTCAAAGAAAATAATCTATATTTAAATTTTTCTTGGTTTAGAAAGTTATCAAAAGTATTTTATCTCAGACTTCTCCCATCTAGAAACACCAATGACTAGGTTGGCCAAGAAGAGGGTGAATTTTGTTGGCTAAATTTTTTGTGAGGGAAATTTTTAAGAGTTATATAGAAGGTTGACCTATGTATCTATTTTTACATTACCCATGTTGGATAAATCTTATATTGTGTATTATGACTCACCTCAAGTTAGAATTGGAGAAATTTTGATATAGGGGGACTGACTAGTTTATTATTGATTTAGATAGTTGAGATTTCATGAGATGAATTACCCTATTCATTATCTAGTATTTGCAGTGGTTGTACATTCCCTAAGACATTGGAGACATTATCTTTTGGGAAAGAGGTTAGTGATATACAAAAATCACAAGACCCTTAGGTACATATTTTTTTAGCAGGATTTGAACCATCGGTAGAGAAGGTGAGCGGAGTATTTTCAATTTTTAGACATTGAGTTGGATTATACACTAGGAAAAGGAAACATCATTGCTGAATACTTGAGCTATAAGACATAGATAGAGGTAGCATGGAATTATTATAATGAGCGCCGAATTATGATTCTCTTCGATGTCATGAATTTATATGTTTAGGTGTCCTAGGGATGAGTAGCTATGGCTTTATAATATATTATACCTATGATTTTAGACTAGATTAATACTAGGAATATATCTGATCTATAGGTCTTATTACTAAGAAGAAGCTTATATGGTGGGAATAAACCATCAGGTTGGTCTCTTGGAATTACTAATTAACTCCATTTTCATTGATGAGAATGGTTTCCTATTGTCTTACATGAGGAACTGATGTGAGTGTTTAATGATTCTAGATGATCTTTCAATACTAGTTTTTAAATAAAGTATTGTGATCTCTATATAAATTATTGGTTGTCAGTAATGAAGAGGTAGACAATGGTCATTGTGGTGAGATGTTTCATCTTTCTATAGGTGAAAAATGAACATTATAGTCCAGCTGATATTTTCATCCTCTACCCATTCTGAAGACGAAATGCGATGAAGTCACTATATAGTTTACTACATGATTACCTAGGAAAACCAATAGGAATGATGTAGTATGGGAGATTGTGGATTGACTAAAAAAGTATCCCACTTCATGCCTATTAGGGCGACGTTCACTATTCATGATATGGGTAGTATTTACCTCTATGAGATAGTTTTGATGCATAGTGTTATGAGGAGTATCATTTTATATAGAGATTATCATTTTATGTCATAGTTTTGGAAGGGATTTCAAAGGGATCTGGAATCACAAGTTCTATTGAGAAAAACCTATCATCGTTTTACTGACGATTAATCTATATAAACTATTCAAGTTCTGGAAGATATGTTACAAGACTATGTTTTGGATTTCAGTGGTTCATGGGAGAAACATATGGAACCCATGAGGTTTTCATATAATAACATCTTCTATGAATTGATCCAGATGGAACCTTTTAAGGAATTGTATGTCAGGTCATGACGTTCACCTCTTTATTGGTTGGAGGAAAGTGAGTCAGTGCATTTTGGGTATAGTATCATAAAAGAGATGCCTAATAAGGTTAATTTGATCATGAGGTGGTTTTTAATCATACAGATATGGATTAAATTATACATTGATAATCAGATACGACATATGTAGTTTGATGTTGGTCGTTACCTTTTTTTTTCAGGTTTTACCTAAGTTGGGGAAACACTGCAGTTGTAAATAGGGTAATCTAGCACCTAGGTTTTTTGGACCGTTTGAGATAGCAGAAAGGGTCAATCCAATAGTGTACCAATTATCCATTACATTTCACTATAGTTCAATGAATTATGTGTTTAAAATGTGTTAGTTTCATATATGTTTTCTTAAACCTTCTAATTTGGTGTATGTTGAGGCCATCAAGCTTTGTGATAATAATTCCATTTAGGAGAATCCGATATATATTATAAACTATAGTGAGAATTATCTTTGGGGTAGTACCATACCTATAACTTTTAATATATCTTCTTTTTTAAGGTACATACCTCTTTGAGTATTTCATTAAATATAATGTTTTACTTGTATTTAAACTATGTTGGTTGAGTCTAGTTCGGAGATAGAGAACCTTTTTTAGTTAAAATGAAATAATTTATAGGTATGTAGGTTTGTTTGAATTAATAGAGTTTGGATATAAACATGATAAATGGTAATACTGGGGGGTTTTGTATTTTTTAAAGTATTTATAGATGTTTTTTGTGATATTATATAAACCTGGTTGAAATCTATCTGCAAGGAAGTTACATGTTGTGTTTATGAATTAGATGATGTATAACTACCACTAAAATGATGCCATGACAAGTTTTCAGGATATGAAATGGTACATATGATGAATTAGTTACAAAAAATGAACCCACATTACATAACATGCAATGTTTTCGACGGGGTTAATTAACTCTAGGAAACACATTTTTTAGTGTAACTCTCAAATATAAAATATATGACCTGAAATAGGGTTATATGTCGTTTATTTCATGAGATCAATGGTTTTATGTACCATGAAACACATGTATTCTCATTTAACCTTTTGTTCATACCCTCATCTCAAGACATGGAAGATTCCAAATGGATAAGAAGTGATTTCATCACCCACATAAGTCATTATTTGGTGTTTGACCAATGGTAGGTCTCTTTTCTTTATACTTTATATTTCCTCATTCTTATTTTGGAGCAGTGTTTTATTTTGATCTCTATTGTGTAATCTGGTAAATATTGAATCCATGTGATCTACATTCCCTCTTTAAATATTCCACCCTAATGTTTTTGTTTCCAGTTTCTATTGGAAGTGTTTTTTAATCACCGAATAAAGGTAGGGGGTCTAATGATTAACCCTATGGACTATTTAATTATGAATTGTGTTCAATATTATGATTCTGATAATGAAACATTACCTTTAATTAATTAATGAATTAATTATATAAAACCATGAATTGGATTATTTACTGGGTCTATTTAAATTCAATTGATGTTGTAACATAGTTTATTGCTTTCTGTTAGGAGTGAAACCCCTGGATAAATAATGAATTTGATAATGGTTTAATATTTTTTTAGAATGAAAGTAAATTGTTAGATATTCCTTGATATAGAATCAATATGGTAATATCTTATGAAAAAATTATATGGCTATTGTAAATATTATATATATGTGTGTGTGTGTGTGTGTAATTGAACGAAAAGTTCTAATTTTTATAATTAACCATTGTGGATTATGATCTGTTATTAAGATATCCTTACTGTTATGACACATTGAGGTGATGGAAAAATGCTCATATAGTGAGATTTTTCCTATTCGATGATGAAATTATTATACATAGGGCCATGCTCAGTGAGCAAGAATTGTAATATAGCAAGTTTGGACCGTAGATACATGTTGAAATGCTAACAGAGTGGGCTTGGCCAAGTGATACCTGTTATAATTTTTATATAGAAAACTTCACCTAGTGATACATGTTGAAATTCTTATATATAAGACATATCCTAGTGATAAATGATAACATGATTTTATAGAGGGCTTGGTTTAATTGAATCATAATTTCTTATATATAGGGATTTTCCCAGAGGCTGAAATTCTTATACATATGGGTTTTCACTAATGATTGAATATTTCATGGTTTATGGTTTTGATTTGTATGGTTGTGCTATATTTCTGGAGACATTATGAAATTTTGTTGAAGTAATTTGATTGATATATTGTATTAATTGATTAATTAATACACATATTTATTACCTTATTTCATAAACATATTATTATAATGGGTTTTTAGAAATAGTAGTGTCATTATAATGAGTTTTTCTTACAACTTATTCATGAGGTTTTTTTGTTTCTCAAGAAGAATACATGGATGCAGGTTTGAACAATGGATAGGGACCATGTTGGAGATTTTTTTCTTATTGGATGATATGGAGTTTAGATATTGGAATTCGATGGGGTTTCATACTGGGTTCCATTGAGATAATTTCTGTCAGTTTATTCTTTTATTGTATTGTTTTCATTTTGAAATTTAGATACATCAAATCATGTCATTACATGATTCATCATTACTGGT
The DNA here is from genome assembly GCA_963277665.1 of Viscum album. Classification (NCBI taxonomy): domain Eukaryota; kingdom Viridiplantae; phylum Streptophyta; class Magnoliopsida; order Santalales; family Viscaceae; genus Viscum; species Viscum album. Next base: position 305,524,708 of record OY728144.1, read on the forward strand.
TTATTGGTTTCTCCATTACTTTATAGTAATATGATATATAGTTTATACTGTTATTCATTATTCTGATATTTATTATCATTTTATTTTTCTATTGTATTGTAACTCAATACCAGGGGGTATACTCTGCCCAATAAATTCATCACACCCCCACTACATGTTGGCAGCCACTAAAATATGGGGATATGTGCTTTTGATCCAATAACCCACCTAGTTTTTCAACATGAGAGAGTTATAAATCAAGGGGTGTTACACATAAGCCATATCATTTTCCATAATAAACATTCATCATCAAATTTCATGCACCTCAATTTTTTTATCGAGTGGGATGAAAAATGGTGAATGTTTTGTACATTAATATACACAATAAAAATATTTACATCGTATCTCTATCATTTCAAAATGTGATAAATATTTCATAATGAAATATCATATTTATATTTTAATCATTGTTGTTTTGAGTATGTGGATGAGAATAAAGATGAAAATTTCAAGTCAAATGGTCATTTGAGATTGGTATTAAATGAGGAAAGCCATGGTAGATCGTGATATCAAATTTGAAAGGGCATTATCCCCATTGTTATCAGTTATTATCTAGGACCTCTAAAATCACTCGAATAATTGAGTTAAAAAATTATCATGCTGAATCCGTTAAGGCAATGAAAATAAATATTAATGGGCATGAAAGAGTTAATGTGTTCACCAATTATTTGTGTGAAATCTATGATATATTTATATAAATACCTTCAATTAAAGGATTCTATGGTTTTTGATACAACTGTATAAATGATTCTGTATTTATATAACGCATCGAGTGATGGAAATGGTGGTACTACTAGTGGTTGAGGTGATGAAATCCCTTTGGATGATGAGGATGCTAAAGATTAAAGTGAAGATAAGGATTTTAGTCATGCGAGTGATGATTATGATGGAAGTAGTGGTGATGAGGGAGATATTTATCCACTACATTTTTTAGTTCATAGTAATGAAAAATTTGTGTTGATTTTGTATAATGACTAAACTTGATAGTGTTGATTTTATATATATCTTATAGAATTGTGAATTTTTTGAAATTTTTTAATATAGTTATCAGTTGGTTAAATGCTAAATATATAATATATGTGATACATGGAATGTCTATTATGATTAGTATTTTATTTATAGGTTGTTGTATTGGTTACTTTGAGATGTTGGGTACTCTTGTGGGTTTATCTGGGCATAATAATATATAACGTTGGTTGTTTTAATGATTAGTATATATGTATTCCAATAGATCATAAAAAACAATTCATATTCTAAATATGACATGGTCTATACAAATGGTTTCAATTAAAACCATTGGTATGGACATATATCGATGGAATAAGTACAAAATAATGATATAAACATTGGTATATCCTATAAAAATAATTCTATGTCCAATGAAAATGGGTTAAAATAATTTTTATAGGGTATTTTTCTAGTAGTGAAAATGTAAACCATTGAATTAATACTTCATAACCCTAGAAATAACCATAGGTGAAATAAATAGATGGGGTATTAGATAGAAAGATCATATAATTCTCTAAATGGATATATATTCATAAATAATACCGGATAAGAATTGTATGATGAAAAAATACCTTAGCTCAATATTTTTTTATGAAATACATACTACTATTATAGAAACAAATAATTCACATTCATAAATATTAAATAATTTTAAATAAATATTCTTTAAATATCATTATGATCCACATAAGAATTGCATAATTTCAGTGTATTTGGAATCATTAATGTATGAAAAATTGGTATATAATAGATCTATATCATTTACCAGTTGGTTCTTTATAAGAACCACTTTTCATATATATATTGTACTTAAAACCATTCTTAATAACCTAAGGAAAGGAAAAATAAGAAATAGTGAGCTAAGAGAATCTATAATGGTAAACATAATATATTTTATCAAATGATTATAAGTGATCATAAAATAACCATAATGATATGAGTACATTATCATAACTTATAATAATAATTCCTACTCTATTGAATATCATTAATAAAAATTAACGGAATAAGGCCCTATCTCAATAATAGACAAAAGAGTGTGGAATCATCAATTATCCTCAATGAACCTTTATAATGCATTATAAGAATAAAAAATAAGTTTATTACCACTCATATAAGAATATATAATATCTTACATTATTAAGCTTCACTTTCTGGGCTATAATTGTAGAGAAAATACCATTTTTTTGATGCCAACCCCATCATTTCAAATTTTCTCTTGGGTGTAGATTCCATCTAGTTATCTATTTCATCTCATAGAATATTGTTAACTTTTTCACCTCTTGTAAGGTTATCATCTCTGTCAGCATTACCCAATACTTTGGAGGGAAATAGTGGAATATCTTATCATTAGTTGCTATATCGTACCTACCTATCTGATAATCAAAATCCATGCATATGAGTTACAAAATATCATAAAACATTCATTATTTCATCATATCATAACACATAGAAAGGGAATAGGTTTCATAATCATTACATCATCATAATGATAAACTATAAAGTAATATAATAATGATGATAAATTTTGATTATATTCTTAGTAAATGTGGAGAAATATCAATGTATGTGTGCATAAATGAAAATTACTTTAAAAATTAATTAACATTTTATGAATAAATGAACATTTCAATTTTAAAATCACATATATACAATCATGAAATATGAAAAATATCAAGGAACATAAATTATGTGAAATTTCAAATGAATAAAAGTATTGGAAGCTTAAATTTATGGATATGTCATGTTGGTCTTAGTATTCATTTGTATGATGCATGCTAAAACAAAAATTCAATTCACATTTTCTGTGTAATGTTACCAGTACCTCATTGTGAAAATGAAATGTATATTCCCCCAAAAATCGTTATATAAATTTTATTATTTGTAAAAATAACTTTAATAAATATTTGGAGAATAGTAAAAATATTCCTAAAAACATTTTAATAAATATATAGACCTGTAAGAAAAAGATTCCCAGCTAAAGAGAGAAATAAAGTTGTTTTTTTATTAAAAAAATTATTTCAGTGTCTTGAGTAAATGAAATGAGGAATATTAAAGGGAAAAAATTTAATCTTTATAAATAGAAATTTGTTAAATAAAAATTATTATTTTATAAAGATATATCAAATAATTACATTATCTTAAATTTAAGCATCAATAATCATAGAAAAAATTAAATAATAACATGAAACAATTATTTCTATAAAGATTTTTAAGTCGTAATTACCATGAAAGGAATTTAATAAATTGAATAATTATATTAAATTTAAGTAATTATATTCATGATAAATATATAAAATAATTTATTATATACACCTTATAGAATAATTTATTTGTATAACGTAGCATATGTTGCAATGCTGACAATTTGAGATGCTAAACTCTTACCAATTTGGGTTATTTAAATAAAATCCCCTTAGATCAAATAATATGATTTTTAATTTTAAAAAACATATATTAATAAATTTACATAATATAACATGTAAATGTGTTAACATATACACCCCCATAAACATAGAGAGATGCATAACATCAAACATGTATCAACAAATCAAAATTGGGATGAAGAACATTTACCTTAACTCTAACTTTACATGTAATAAGAATAAATTCATGTATAATATATTTTGATTCATTATATCTTTAAAAAAGATTAATATTAAAAATTATAATTCCATATATGATTAACCTCTATCATTTCAACACCCGTTTTTTTACAATTCACTATTAAAGTCATCACTTTGGGTGTTAAGTACTTCATTTCTCATATATGATTTCTTTCAATAGTTACAGTACTTGTTAATTGATAATGGTTCCATAATATATATACTATTTTTCATTTAATAAGTATAAAATTTATTTAATATATACTCTTTTATAACCATTCATATAAATTAGTGACAAAAAATGAATTACATTAGTCCATGGAGATAATATTTTGTACGTATGCACGGGTGAAGATTCTACTTTTTATAGGATGGATTGAATGAAATTTAAATGATGAATCAACTTATCATAATAATTATTATATCCTTAATATCATATATATTGATCGAATATTTTCCTATTACAATCCTTACAAATTATAAATGAGAAATAGGTCGTATCGCTTCATAGATGTGGTAGTTTACACGTACTCATGAGTAATGTTATTGTTTTCCAAATGATGGGATAATAAGAGGGTATATAAGATATTATAATTATATAATCCTAATAATTCCAAAAACATCATATAAAAATTTAAATCCACAATAAAACTATCAAAGAATGATATGGATGGAAAATGAATTGTATCACTATGTGGAGGTGATAGTCCACACATATGAACAAGCGATATTTTCAATTCCCATTGGATTGAGTAGATATTTAAATGGTTGTTCCATAACCATAATAAAATATAATTATATTTATGATACTGTATTTATCCTTTTTTGTATATATTATATTTAGGGGGTGTGTATGAAAAAATAAAATTGAAAGAATGTGGTTAAGTTTTATACAACTTCTTTGAAAGACATCCTATGGCATACACCATCAGCATGTAAAGAAATTTCTTATGATAGGACAAGAAGTTCTACAATGAATGGATTTTTTTGGATATTTTTGGGGTAGTTACTAGATGATCTATAGGGATATATTTGTTTGAATAATAGGGGGAAAAGTTCGCTTTTTAATTAATGGGAGCCACACACATGTATTTTCATTATACATTTTCATAATATAAAGTCAAGTTGACAAGAAATATGAAATAAGAGATAATTAAATGGTAGGTAATGATAATATTGAAATATAAATAACCATTAAGAACTATACATGTCCTGGTGGACTTCCTACCCTTATCTTTTAGATTACTCCCTAATGAATTTTTTTTTAACATTAACCATGATTTCAATATTATACCTTTTCAATTTTCATTAAATAAAATAAAGTGTCCCTATTACATAATATTATTTATGATTAATCGTAAAAAGGAATCCAATTTTAAATATTCAAATTATATAAGTGTTATAATCAAATTATAAATAAATTCAAAATAAACAATGATTTTTTTATAAAAACACATTTTTAAGTATGTAAATGGATTTAATTTCATTACATGCATTGAAAAAAACCATAAAATGAATGTTAAAATATTTTATTGAATTTATAATCTATAAATATTATTAAAAAATTTAACCTAAAGGGATTAATTTAATTTATTAATATTAGATTAATATTTTTCCTTTAAAAATTGTTTTTATAAAAATGTGTTTTTATGCCCAAAAATGAAATTATACCAAATTCAGGTATAATATTTACTCACATGAAATTAATTATATTATTTCAAATTAATGATACTTTTATTAAATTATGATCAAATAGAATACATAATAATATCCATTAAATGAAATTAAATGTTAGGTTTACAAAATTCATTAATTTTTACAATTCACTAAAAATTGAATATTCTTAGAAACACCTTAAAATTTAATCATTATGTATTGAATACTAATTGATATATAACATTATCGTCATTAAATAAAATAAAATTTTTAAAAAGGGTTGAAATTATTGAAAATGTATGCAGACCAAATGTAGTGAATGTGTTTTATATAAAACATATTTTTGAAGAACAAATGGCATTAATATTCTTTTAGTAGTTATTTATTATTCATTAATCAATAAATTTTCATTATTAAAAGAATTTTTATATATCTTTCCTTATTTGGTTATTAATATTAATTCCTTACAATTTTAAAGTTATGTTATTTATTTCAGTTAAATACTAATTTTTTAAAGTTTCATAGTTCTCTTAAATCATAGTGGAGTGTATTAAGAAAGGTATCAAGAATTTTATTCTTTAAAAATAATTTATTGTATTACATTCATCATACAATATATAAATTGTGTCTTCTCACATTTTATATCCATAATATAGGGTTAAATATTTTGAAATACCTTTATGAAAAATCCAAATCAGGCAAAGGGATAATAAAACATACATTGAAAAGGTTAATTGGGAAATTAATGGTTTTCATAAATAACTCAAATTAATATTCTTTGATTATAATAACATTACGATTGTAACACCCCAAGATTTCATAGTGTGTTATTTCTTCAAAATAATTCAATAACTTGCATTACACGCAACACCGAGTTCAATCACACCATGACTTACAAAAAATAAGCCATTCGAAAGAGGTTATGAATAGTATTATCTAAATTTTAAACTTTATATAATCCTTATAATTTTAGAATCCATATTATGAGTTTCTTTGATATAATGCAAGAACAAATTCATTTTCAGTATTGCACTTTTATCAACTTTTAATGAGTGAACCCTTTTTAAATACAATATTTTAAACATTTTGACTAAATGGGGACATCAAAAAATTTAAAATGAAACATCTCATGCTTCCACGGTACGCTTTCCTTTGAATAATACAGTAGCGTGTGTTATACGCAACTTCGAGTTTTAACACACACCGCAACCGATCAAACTAGCCGTTTTGAATAGTAATACCTACTTTTTGAAATTATATTTCAAAATGGACTTCATTTTTGGATTCGGAATATCGAATTTAGCCTAAGGTGAAATTTTGGTACATTTCGGATAACTTTCATATTTTGATGAATAGTGAAAATTTCTAAATTTTAATTAAAAACAACTTTTTTAATCATAATAATTAATAGTGATAAATTATGAATTTGAGTGGTTTTAAAGTATATTTAGAATATATTTTTACCATTTAATATAATGTTGGTCATTGGACATAATTTTACAATTAAACCGAACATAAACAAGTGTCAATCTTTTGATAGTTATTATCTCTTAAAAACACGCTTTTTGTTTTGACAGCGGGAATTAATTTTAAAGTAATTTCTGCCACTTCTGTGTTTTTAATTTAGGAAAATGGATTCCATATTTTGAATCAGGATGTTCAAATTGTGTAAATAGGTAACTCTTATTTTTAGACATTTTGAATAATTACTGCGGTAAATATTTTATTTACCATGGTTAAGGGTAAATCCGGTAAATAAGGGTTAAAAAAATAATATTATAATAATACTAAATTACCCTAAAAACGTGTCTTAACCCTATTGGTTGATAGATGGTCGACCATGGGCATCTTTGTGTCAATTTTGGGACCCCATGGATCCACTTGTAAGTGATAATGACACTTTATTTTAATTTAGTTAAAATGAATACAAAAATGACACAAGCATATATCTTTTAGAACAACAATTTTTAAATAGGGTTATATATGTTGGATTTTAGATTATAAATATTCATTAGAAAGCTAAAACGATTTCCTACATAATGATATTTTATTTATAATTTTCAGACATTAAATAATTTATTTTATTTATGACACAATGATGATGCAGTAATTACTAAAATAGTGAAAAATTAAAATAATTGATATTATAAATACCCAAATAAATATAATATGAAACTTTTAATGAATTAAACTAATTTTCAAGGATAATATGATATATTAGGATTGATTTAATTGACTTTGTTCGAAGTAATCAATCTGTTATGAGTTTCACAAAAATCAACTAATGAATAGTGTCAAAATTGACATAAAAGAGTTCTTAAAACAAATATTATATTATTAATTGATATTAAATTCCTAAAAATCTAAGGTTCGTACAAGAGACTTATATCATGATATTTTAATCATTAATGGCCCACTTGGGGGTCGCTTGGATGTATATGGTAAGTTTATTAACCATATTATATAAAAATACAAAGAGACATTGTAAAAGTGAAACTAATTAACTTAGAGTTAATACTTAAAGATAAGGTTAATATAAGTACCCAAACCTGTCTAAATTCGATTGGATGAGTTGTTTTCGACCTATCCCTACCTCATCCTTTGAATAGTCAACTTTGGAGCCTTTGGAAACCGAATATGAATTTATTATAAATTAATATTTCTAGCTTTTCCAAAGGTGCCCCTCACCCCTCTTATAAAAGGGAACTCCTCCTTCTCATTTCTTCACACCTTCAAAGCCTTTTGGTTCGGCCAAACTCTGCCCAAATAATCTCCCAACATCCCTCACTACAACCTAGAGGCCTTAGTTTGATCAGAAAGCCAACCTAAGGAGCCCTTTTGATCAAATCAAAAGAAACAACCCGTAGAAGAGGTAATTATTTCACCACCCTCTTCTAAGTTCATTTCTTCTTCCACTTCTTCTTACTTTGTTCTTACCATTCTAAAATAATAACTCCAGTATCTCACATATACTGTGATGTTATTATAAGTATGTTACAACCATATTCAGTATTCTATCCACCCTTTTAATAACATGTCACCATACGTGCGTACGTACGGCTTACCGTCTCCACGTCGTGGTGTAATTGTTATTCAATATAATATTATTTGGATGGGTATAATAATGATGTGTAACTCATGTAAATAATAAATATAACATGTTAATGATTCTGTATATATGATATACCATTCATTTATATATTATTTTAATATCAAAAGAATGATATTGTCGCTCGTGCGTACGTACGGACTACCGTCTCCACGAACGCGATAAGATTCATTCTCCATCATATCCATTCAAGTATTATTCTCATTTTAGGGTTAAAAATAATGTTAATATCATTCTTATTATGAATAAGATATAATCTATCCATTAAAAACATGTCTTACGTAACCAAACATTTAAGAAGAACGAATCGATTATCACCCGAAACGACGATAATTCTAAGATATTATTAACAAATCAATGTTAAAAGATCATATATGATATCATATTAATATATATGATTCTTGTATAATTTAATAACAATTATTTCACCATTATACAGGAGGTTAACCTACCCCAACCAAGGAAAAGTACAAGGTAAGGGTTATTTCACAATCTCTTCATTATCCGAGGTTGTATTATACGTAATAATCTACTGGGATCTCTTTATCATCCACATCCATGTTTCTTTGAAATGTATTTCAAAACATTTTTACTATTTACAAGAATATGGGTTAAAGTCATTTATACCCTTGTTTGACTTTTTATAAGAGGTTTATAAAGGAATCTTTCTGTCGTTTTCAAAACAAGGTCCTTTTTAACCTTTTCGACTGAATTGAGGTAAGAATGTTTTTTTTAACTTATACGGCGGGTGCGGTTATTTTCCACCGTTATAAAATCGTCGAAGTTTTCCATACAAGATTATAAGAATATTTTCAAAGAAAATGTTTTATTTTATATGGATCTTAAATGATTTCAAAATAAAAGGAGATACTTCTTTAAAAAGAATTTTGATTTCATCTATGTCAACATCCTTTGATGGATTTTAAGATTATTTGAAGTTGATTTATTATGATACAAAACTTCTATATTGTATTGAAGTTTTTGTGATATGTTTGACCGTGGATGTGCTATTTTTATACCATTCATAGTTTATTGTGAAAGTATTGACATTTCGTATGATAGTTTTAATACGAATGTTTATGTTATGTTTAAACCTTTTCATATGGGAATGCATTGGACTTAATAAGTGACGGGTGGAGCCCGCTATAGCTCCTCGATGCATCGGTAGGTCTCATGAGACAAACTAGTGTCTTGGCACAAGGCCTTGAAAAAATATTATTTGTAGTCTTGGCACGAGGCCTTGGCTATGTGGTTATGATAGTCTGGCATTATGCATTCCAACATTATGAAAGTGGTTATTGATTTTTTCATGTGATTATTCGATTAGTAGAATATCCATGTGAACAAGTAAATGGCATTATTTCATTTTACTTTTGCCTTACTATGTTGAAGTTCAATTTTAAAAGGCTTTTGTTTTAGTAATTCATTGCCTTAAATGTTTAGGCTTATTTTGAATGTTCCGCTATATTTTTATCCTTACTGGGCATTTGAGCTCACCCCTTTTCTATGTTTTATTTTTCCCAGGATGTGAAGAAGTAAGTTATGAATGACCTGCAGGGATTTTATGAGGGGTTAATAGTGTGGATTGTGGAAACATTATGTTGTTGTAGTAGTTTTTCATTTTATAATGTAATGTAAAACTTATGAATATATCTAGTGTTTCCAAGGCTACTAAACCAATCGGTCTTTCGAGATTTGATCTTTCTTGTGATCATGCCAATGTTACGAAGTAATGCACCGACTCTGGGTAGCTGGGGTCGGGGCGTTACAGTTGGTATCAGAGGAAGTTTAGTACAAACCTTGGAAGCTAGATTTAGATAAACTCTGATTAGATCACGTAGTCCTAAGATGAACTTTGAGGATTAGTATAGAAGAACTTCCTAGAATTATGGTATTGTAGAGATTTTGGGAGTTTTCCGAGCAATACATCCCTGTCTGGATACGAGCAGGTAGAGGCGGCTCTGGCACAGATGTACCTAGGGGTAAAACCCGAAAACACCACTTTGAGCTAGACTCGAACGGGAACTGGTGCACGACAACGGGCCTTGCTGCACTCTTGGTTACGACACTCCAGGGGGATATGCTTAGGATAACTCTCATTTTCTTTACAAATCATTATGAAGGGTTTATGAGTATATACTTCCTCAAAGAAAACATTTTTATGATTATGGATTATATCCATAAATAGTTCAATTTATGTTAAGTATGTGATTATGTATTTCGATTCATAAACTGATCTAGTTTATGCAATTGTTTAGAAATGGCGCCCAGTAGAAGAAATGAGAACTCCAGAAATGCACATGATCCAAAGAGAAGGAAGGATCATATCTTTCATGGACTTAAGCTAGAATTTATAAGAGAAATAGTCTCCCATGTATTATCATCATATGAAGAAATAATATCATGTGTTGATAAGATATTTAAAGAGTTTACTGAGTCCTATGGCTTTGAAGGGAAGCAAGAGAAGAAAAGGATGGAAGAGAGAAAGATGGATAAAGGGAAGAGGGAAAAGAAGAATTTTCCCATATGTGGTAACTGTGGAAAGAAACACCCTGGAACTTGCCTGAAAGGAATGGGGGTTTGTTATAAGTGTGGAGGAAAAGGGCACAAAGTACGTGACTGCAAGGGTAAGAAAATGGTTTTAAATGTACAATGCTTCATTTGCAAGGAGTTTGGACACTACGCGAACCTATGTCCCAGTCATCAGACTATGCCGCAAATGATGTTATTGGATAATAATCAAGTTATGATACTACCACAGATGAAGAGGAATGATTAGAGTTCTTATGTTGATTATGTCAATTGAGTGTTGTATCAACAATGTACTTGTTATAATAATTATGGAATATATAAGGATTGTACTGCAGTACTATTTCATTAAGGACTTGAGATTGTGTGGAACAAAGAAAAGTGACTCAATAGCAGGATAAATTTTTGGAAAATATATGGTTGAGAGAATGATAAATCATAATATAGTTCTGATATTGAGGTAGTGATTTTGGAATAATACATGATTGTTTTGGATAAATTATATTGGATATTCTTGACTACCTTGGAACTGATTAATGATTTGTATATTCCATCATTTTTGGGGTTTAAAACATTTTTGGACTAATGAAGTATATCCAGCATTCTATATGGAATAAGGGAGCAAGAATGTAATCAATAAGGAATATGGTAATACATGATGAAGGTATTCATATGCTATTACGGGGTAAAAAGGATCTATATTATGTTTACCTTCCTTATAAATGTTGGACTGTGAGTTTGGACAGAAGTATTTTGGATAGTTCTAGTTTGGATTATTTTGGATTGCCATAAAAAAAACAACCTGGGGGTCGGGCGGCAACCCGTCGCGTCCGACAAAGGCTGCGAGACTTGAACTCGAAACCGAAGGGCGAAAAGGGTGTATCACCTACCACTGGCCCATGAGATGTCCTGGATTAAATAATGTAGTTTTTTTTAAGATCTGGTAGATGAATTATAAATTCATTTATTTTGAAACCCTGTACGAATAGTATAAATAGAATATTTTTTTTAATGTTCTATTATCTTTTAGAGTGAAATATGAGTTTGTGGTAGAAATTTATTAATGGATAAAACTCTAATTATAAAGTAAGTATATCTCCTTATGATCTTAGCCAATCTCATAAATAAATTCCTCATCATTAAGAAAAGGAACATAGAACAAAAATGTTGTCCTAGATGGTACCTTAAATCATCACTAATTTATGGCTTTGGGATTGTTGGCCTTTTCATAGCCATGTTCTCTACCACTCTCCATCAGATAATTGATTGTTAGATTTCTCCTCCATATCCATATTTTCCTACATGGAACCCTAGTATGTGTTATCTTCGGTAATCTTCATACTTTCCACTCTTTATTTTAAATAGAGGCCTTATTAATTCATTCTTCGATGTGGGATTTCAACTAAGATATTTTGAAACGTCAAAAATGTGTTATCCCAATATCCTATATTTTGTTGAACCGATGGTACTTCAAAGCATCATAGATTGATGAGTTTAAGGACATCAATTTTATACTTGTTTGTGATTGATGACTTCAATCACTACCTATAAATATTTACGTTTGTCCTCCAATTATATGTCTCTAATTGCCACCAATGTTCTCCTAATCGAGATCATAATTTGGTGGTGACCCTTTCATTTCTCTGTTCCTCATATTAAGACTAAAATTTTAGTAACCCAATTTACGATGTGGGTTTTCCCACAAAGATATTTTCTCTTTTCAACCTTTTATTTTCGAAGAATAATTTCAAATTGCGAGGACGCAATTTATTGAAGGAGGGGAGAATGTAACACCCCAAGATTTCATAGTGTGTTATTTCTTCAAAATAATTCAATAACTTGCATTACACGCAACACCGAGTTCAATCACACCATGAATTACAAAAAATAAGCCATTCGAAAGAGGTTATGAATAGTATTATCTAAATTTTAAACTTTATATAATCCTTATAATTTTAGAATCCATATTATGAGTTTCTTTGATATAATGCAAGAACAAATTCATTTTCAGTATTGCACTTTTATCAACTTTTAATGAGTGAACCCTTTTTAAATACAATATTTTAAACATTTTGACTAAATGGGGACATCAAAAAATTTAAAATGAAACATCTCATGCTTCCAGGATACGCTTTCCTTTGAATAATACAGTAGCGTGTGTTATACGCAACTTCGAGTTTTAACACACACCGCAACCGATCAAACTAGCTGTTTTGAATAGTAATACCTACTTTTTGAAATTATATTTCAAAATGGACTTCATTTTTGGATTCGGAATATCGAATTTAGCCTAAGGTGAAATTTTGGTACATTTCGGATAACTTTCATATTTTGATGAATAGTGAAAATTTCTAAATTTTAATTAAAAACAACTTTTTTAATCAAAATAATTAATAGTGATAAATTATGAATTTGAGTGGTTTTAAAGTATATTTAGAATATATTTTTACCATTTAATATAATGTTGGTCATTGGACATAATTTTACAATTAAACCGAACATAAACAAGTGTCAATCTTTTGATAGTTATTATATCTTAAAAACACGCTTTTTGTTTTGACAGCGGGAATTAATTTTAAATTAATTTCTGCCACTTCTGTGTTTTGAATTTAGGAAAATGGATTCCATATTTGGAATCAGGATGTTCAAATTGTGTAAATAGGTAACTTTTATTTTTAGACATTTTGAATAATTACTGCGGTAAATATTTTATTTACCATGGTTAAGGGTAAATCCGGTAAATAAGGGTTAAAAAAATAATATTATAATAATACTAAATTACCCTAAAAACGTGTCTTAACCCTATTGGTTGATAGATGGTCGACCATGGGTATCTTTGTGTCAATTTTGGGACCCCATGGATCCACTTGTAAGTGATAATGACACTTTATTTTAATTTAGTTAAAATGAATACAAAAATGACACAAGCATATATCTTTTAGAACAACAATTTTTACATAGGGTTATATATGTTGGATTTTAGATTATAAATATTCATTAGAAAGATAAAACGATTTCTTACATAATTATATTTTATTTATAATTTTCAGACATTAAATAATTTATTTTATTTATGACACAATGATAATGCAGTAATTACTAAAATAGTGAAAAATTAAAATAATTGATATTATAAATACCCAAATAAATATAATATGAAACTTTTAATGAATTAAAATAATTTTCAAGGCTAATATGATATATTAGGATTGATTTAATTGACTTTGTTCGAAGTAATCAATCTGTTATGAGTTTCACAAAAATCAACTAATGAATAGTGTCAAAATTGACATAAAAGAGTTCTTAAAACAAATATTATATTATTAATTGATATTAAATTCCTAAAAATCTAAGGTTCGTCCAAGAGACTTATATCATGATATTTTAATCATTAATGGACCACTTGGGGGTCGCTTGGATGTATATGGTAAGTTTATTAACCATATTATATAAAAATACAAAGAGACATTGTAAAAGTGAAACTAATTAACTTAGAGTTAATACTTAAAGATAAGGTTAATATAAGTACCCAAACCTGTCTAAATTCTATTGGATGAGTTGTTTTCGACCTATCCCTACCTCAGCCTTTGAATAGTCAACTTTGGAGCCTTTGGAAACCGAATATGAATTTATTATAAATTAATATTTCTAGCTTTTCCAAAGGTGCCCCTCACCCCTCTTATAAAAGGGCACTCCTCCTTCTCATTTCTTCACACCTTCAAAGCCTTTTGGTTCGGCCAAACTCTGCCCAAATAATCTCCCAACATCCCTCACTACAACCTAGAGGCCTTAGTTTGATCAGAAAGCCAACCTAAGGAGCCCTTTTGATCAAATCAAAAGAAAGAACCCGAAGAAGAGGTAATGATTTCACCACCCTCTTCTAAGTTCATTTCTTCTTCCACTTCTTCTTCCTTTGTTCTTACCATTCTAAAATAATAACTCCAGTATCTCACATATACTGTGATGTTATTATAAGTATGGTACAACCATATTCAGTATTCTATCCACCCTTTTAATAACATGTCACCATACGTGCGTACGTACGACTTACCGTCTCCACGTCGTGGTGTAATTGTTATTCAATATAATATTATTTGGATGGGTATAATAATGATGTGTAACTCATGTAAATAATAAATATAACATGTTAATGATTCTGTATATATGATATACCATTCATTTATATATTATTTTAATATCAAAAGAATGATATTGTCGCTCGTGCGTACGTACGGACTACCGTCTCCACGAACGCGATAAGATTCATTCTCCATCATATCCATTCAAGTATTATTCTCATTTTAGGGTTAAAAATAATGTTAATATCATTCTGATTATGAATAAGATATAATCTATCCATTAAAAACATGTCTTACGTAACCAAACATTTAAGAAGAACGAATCGATTATCACCCGAAACGACGATAATTCTAAGATATTATTAACAAATCAATGTTAAAAGAACATATATGATATCATATTAATATATATGATTCTTGTATAATTTAATAACAATTATTTCACCATTATACAGGAGGTTAACCTACCCCAACCAAGGAAAAGTACAAGGTAAGGGTTATTTCACAATCTCTTCATTATCTGAGGTTGTATTATACGTAATAATCTACTGGGATCTCTTTATCATCCACATCCATGTTTCTTTGAAATGTATTTCAAAACATTTTTACTATTTACAAGAATATGGGTTAAAGTCATTTATACCCTTGTTTGACTTTTTATAAGAGGTTTATAAAGGAATCTTTCTGTCGTTTTCAAAACAAGGTCCTTTTTAACCTTTTCGACTGAATTGAGGTAAGAATGTTTTTTTAACTTATACGGCGGGTGTGGTTATTTTCCGCCGTTATAAAATCGTCGAAGTTTTCCATACAAGCTTATAAGAATATTTTCAAAGAAAATGTTTTATTTTATATGGATCTTAAATGATTTCCAAATAAAAGGAGATACTTCTTTAAAAAGAATTTTGATTTCATCTATGTCAACATCCTTTGATGGATTTTAAGATTATTTGAAGTTGATTTATTATGATACAAAACTTCTATATTGTATTGAAGTTTTTGTGATATGTTTGACTGTGGATGTGATATTTTTATACCATTCATAGTTTATTGTGAAAGTATTGACATTTCGTATGCTAGTTTTAATACGAATGTTTATGTTATGTTTAAACCTTTTCATATGGGAATGCATTGGACTTAATAAGTGACGGGTGGAGCCCGTTATAGCTCCTCGATGCATCGGTAGGTCTCATGAGACAAACTAGTGTCTTGGCACAAGGCCTTGAAAAAATCTTATTTGTAGTCTTGGCACGAGGCCTTGGCTATGTGGTTATGATAGTCTGGCATTATGCATTACAACATTATGAAAGTGGTTATTGATTTTTTCATGTGATTATTCGATTAGTAGAATATCCATGTGAACAAGTAAATGACATTATTTCATTTTACTTTTGCCTTACTATGTTGAAGTTCAATTTTAAAAGGCTTTTGTTTTAGTAATTCATTGCCTTAAATGTTTATGCTTATTTTGAATGTTCCGCTATATTTTTATCCTTACTGGGCATTTGAGCTCACCCCTTTTCTATGTTTTATTTTTCCCAGGATGTGAAGAAGTAAGTTATGAATGACCTGCAGGGATTTTATGAGGGGTTAATAGTGTGGATTGTGGAAACATTATGTTGTTGTAGTAGTTTTTCATTTTATAATGTAATGTAAAACTTATGAATATATCTAGTGTTTCCAAGGCTACTAAACCAATCGGTCTTTCGAGATTTGATCTTTCTTGTGATCATGCCAATGTTACGAAGTAATGCACCGACTCTGGGTAGCTGGGGTCGGGGCGTTACAACGATTAAGTGAAAATATGGATATAGAGGATAAAAATTACATCCTTGGTATAATAGAGAGCGATAGAGATCTTGATCTTTAGAAATTTAAGGAATATAAAACCATATATCTATATGGGATACAAAAGATAATAAATTCATTATAAAATACTATATAATGATTTTTTTTTATTTTCCATGTTATTATTCCTAATGTTGAGTAATTCTATTACCATGGAATATGATAAAATATAATAACTTTATTTCTTTTAATCAATAACTATAATTTTTCAATTTGTTCATGCTTTGATAAATTTCTAGTTATAACTCATTTCATACTCTAGGAAATAAATATCCAAGATATTTTTTAAATTCATAAATAACTGAAATTGTCTTTTAATATTCATAAAATAATTAATATTTATTACTTCTATCTTTAGAAATTTACCAAAATTAAAATTCCTAGAACATGATTTTAGATATGGGTAAATATTATTACGATGAAATAACACATCAATCTCAAAAACCTCAATAATAACACTCAATTTTCAAAATAAATAATTCTATAAAAAATTATCTTTAAATATCCTCCAAAAAATTTCCGAAGAAAATTCAAAACCAAAGGAAATATAAATTACTATATCATATATTTTTCCAAGATAAAATTTAATAGTTATCCCTAAACATAATAATGTATATTTTAATGTCACATACTAAACACGTGATTACATTTTTAATAGATTTACCTAAAATATCATAATAACATGAATCACTATAAAAAATTCAATGAATATTATATTCCAAAAACGTACACTACTGTTATTTATCAAATAAAATCATAGACTATCCAATATATTTCATAATACCAATAATGAAATAACATTCTTCAATGATGAAATTAATAAATTCATTATAATATCACTAATAAATTACAATATTTCCAATACTATTTAATTTAATATAACAACGTCAATCATATATTTATCCTAAATAAAACTTTTCATCTCTATTTTATGAACATATTATAAATTAAATTTCTATTAATGACATTCTTTACAAAAATATCAACATACTACTAAATCAGATTTTTTGGTTATCATTACCATTCAAAATATTCTTTCAAATCCATAATGTTAAACTTTTATAGACTAATCATCAGATGTTTCATTATTCATTAAATTAGAATTTCATTTACAGAAAAATTATATTTCACAATTCGTGAACCCCACTACATAAACACTTATATCATTATAGATCCCTTTTAAACCATTTACTAGGTTTCATCATCTTTTTTCTAAATACATAACCCCTTTTATATATTATTCATACTATATTAATAATTCATTATAAAACCATTACTTATACAACCTCCTTATTTATCATTTTATGTATTCCTCATAGTACATAGATTCTCATAATTCTCTTATATTGCACATTTAAAACATTAAACCATTGATGATAAATTATGGAAGCTAATTCTATCATTTATTTAAGTAACCCAACATTTAATTTTCCTTATTAAATACTTTCTACATGTTATTTATTTCCATAATAAAATGTATTCTTGTTCTATTTATCCATTTACCTAGGTACTTGTTCTCACATTCTCGATATGTAGTTTGAATAATCATTATTCTACAACAGACTTCGTGAAACTCTATTTTTAATTTATTTATTACATTAGTAAAATTACGTTTGTTTAGGTTGTAATATATATATATATATATATATTGGAATAATCATAAGAGTTATAATTCAAATTGAAATTCCATGTAGTTTCACATGTTCACAATCACTGCATTTTCTGTCACATTTAGTGTTAACATGATTCATACTAGTTCATGAAATTTACTAAAAAAACATTTCTTGATAAAAAATAATCCTATAGAGTAATCATATAATAAATAAATATTTTTTATATTATAAAAATCATGGAACATTGTTTTCAATACACAACTCCTTATGTTTAACATATGTCCCCCAAGGTCATTATCTATTCAAATAATTCATAATGGAATATAAAGAAAAAAGTTAATTAACGAAATAATATCCACTATAGTGTCTGGATAGTTGTGATTTATTAAGTGAAATCTTTACTAATCGGTGATGATTGACTTACAAAATAATCCTCCTTATTTTTAGTTACTACCCCTAGGTAAAAATATTTACTACCTCCACCACATGCCCATATTTATACATGGATTTATTTTCTAGGAAAACAAGACTCCATTTTTTACAATAACATACTATTTTCTCAAATAACTATTCTTATCCATTTTTTCTCACTAAATTTTAATCAACACAATTTTAAAATGTAATAAATATATATTTTGAAACAAACTATAGTTAGCCCAAAATATTCATAACATTATGATCCATGAAGGTGTCATAAAGAATTAATGTCTTTGGAAATGTGGATACATACTAACATATGGATATAAAAAATTGAAATAATTTCCTATTAGGTTAAATAAATATATGAGCCTCTATATATAATACATAAAACATTTCTTCATTATATTGGAATATAAATCAAAAGAATTAGTGAGCTCTAATGCCATATATGGGTAATCATAAGAGAGATTAATCAATAATCATAACTGATCAAATGATAAAATGTTTGTCTAAGAATAAGATCACAACATATACTAATAAAGCACAATAATTTTCATTTCATTAATCATAAATCCTAGGATAATACTTCTTCAAAATAAAATTCATAATTCATATGTGTGTGGAATCATCAATAATAAATCATGTGCTTTGAGAACATATCATATGAAAGATTAAATGTTTGGGAATTCACATAATCACATAGACTAACTTTCTTAGTATATGTTCAATTATATGACTATAAATTGGAAAAAAGATGTAATATTTAAAAGGTTCATTCTATAATCCTCATAAACATAAATAGGAGAATTAAATCAAACATATATGAATGGAACACAATTAAGACCCAAAACCCTTACATTATCTCTCAAATGATTAATTAGAGGTCAAAAATCAGGTATATTATAATTATATTTACAATAATTATATATAATATTCTTATTAATAAATATAATATTATATATTATCCACTTACATCAAAACACCTATTTATTAACAGTTCTCAATTAATGTAATCTTTTTTGGTGTTAACTACTTCGATTGTTATGTATGATTTGTTTTGAAAGATTCAGTCCTTGTACATTTATCATGTTAAAATAATATCTAGATATATAATAAATTAATTATTATAATATTTAATAATTATATATAGTTTTATAGCCTTTTTTTATAATTTTGTGTTTAAATAATCAATTACAACACTTCACGGAGATTGTAATTTATACATAAACATGACTGAAATTTCTACTTTTTGATGGATGTAATGAAATAATAGTAAATGATAAATTCAAAATTAAATAATAATTATTATATCATAAATATATAATATATACATTAAGTCTGTACATATTAATATCCAATTGAATTAGAAGTTTAGAATGAATCATATCCCTTCTTAGTGGTGGTTGTCCACAGAAATGCAGACATTATTGTTTTTAAATGGATGGGTTGATAAGAAGGTAAATAATATATTATAAATATATAAGAATAAAAATTTCATAAATTTAATATATATCCATTTAATAAATCATAATATCTAATCATGAAACTTAATGATGTAAAAAGAATCATATTTTTTTGTGGAGGTGGCAGTTCACACGTAAGCATGATCGATATTTTCATTACCAATTCGTTGTATAAGAGGGTGTATATGGTTATTAAATAATCATAATAAAATATAATTATTTTCATTATACCTTATTATTAATGTTTTTATTGATAAAATAGTTTTAGACAAGGTTCAAGATGAGATAAAATTGAAAAATCTTGAATAGGATCTATACCTATTATTTTAGAGACCTCATTTGGATAAAACATTATGATTTTGAAGTGTGTTATTAAGATATGTAATGAAGATATATGATGAATTTAAGATATATAGGATTGTTTTTGGTAAGGTGTTTTCTGGGTAAGATAGCTCAAATTGTGCGAATAATGAAGGAGAAGAGCCACCCTTATATAATTGAGGAGAGGGACACATAAAAAACTGTATACAAGATTTCATTTATATAAGGACACATTTAAGAGATAATGGATAAAAAAGGAAATTAAATCCAATTTATGGTATATTAAAATTTATATATCTTTATAAAAATAATATTTACATATTTTATGTTACATTCAAACATTTATCCCTTCGTTTAGCCCATGGGAACCTTGATTTAACATTAGTAATAATTGAAATATTTTATTGTTTCTACTATTAATTATAAACAAAAATTAAGGTGAAGATATTAAATAATATTGATTATGATTTTTCAAAAAAAATTATCCATTTTACTATATTAAATTTCTATATTTAGAGGAATTTAATTTTATATAATAATGAAAAACATGAATAGTTTTCCTAAAAAACAAATTTTAAGCATAAAAATAAATTTTACTCCAGTAAATTGATTGTAAAAACAATTAAATTAATACTAAATTAATATATTTAATATTTAATATATACATTTATTTTAAAAAATATTAAATATATATTAATATAATCTATTATGAAACAAATCATATTGCACATATAAAAATATTTTTGGAAAAATGTGCTAATAAACATAATGATGAAATTATAAAATAGTCATGTATAATATTGATTCATATGAAAATAATTATATTATTTTTAATGTAATTATAACTAAGAAAATTTAATGTAAAATTCAATATAAAATTGTAATTTTTAAATGAAAAAAACTGTTTTACACAGAAATTTTATTTTTCAACATTAAAAAAATTAATATTTTTAAAAAATATTATAAAATCCTACCCATACTCATTAGATTTAGAAGTATACTGGAAGTCATTTTCCTTAAGTTACATACCCAAATCAGCTATGGATATATTTAATTTACAAGGTAATCAATAAAATTAAGGTGTATATTTTTCCTTTTGAAAGATGAAACGTGACAACATTAGTAACAATAAAAAACCATTCCACTATATGATTATTGCATTCAAAACACAAAACCAAAAATAACCATAAAATAGAAAGTTATCATAGTAAAAGTAGATTAAAATACCTACTTTAGAATTACAAAATGATCAAAAATATTAAATATGCCCATGTGGAATCAATATAAGAAACACCCAACCCACTCCAATCTCTATCTCGACATGTTATGTCCTCGGTATCAAGAATCATAACTAATGAGTTGTGATTACTACCTTTACCTATGTATTGAGATATGACATCCAAAAATTATTAATAGTTCCTAAGTAAGTGGTGAGTCTAAATTCATTATGATTTACCCAAATACTTTCGAAATCATAGTATAAGGGAAAAAAATTTATTATAATTTATATAAAATAGTTTTTAATGAAAATAAAATATTTTATATAAAAATATTAAACAAGTTCAAAGGATTTTTTTTTCAAATCTTACCATTCTCATGTATTGGGAATATTCATAACCAAGTATCCACAAACACACACACACACACACACACCAATACATGATACGGTGATAGTTCCATACTCATGAGTTATAACTCATTTATCCACCAAGTCATCACAAGGTGACCAATATTAAGTGCCCCAATAAAAGATTCAACTTTCATAGGGCCGTGTAAAAAATTAAACTACACCATCCTTTTATAAAAAATACTATGAAAACTCATTCAACATAAAACCATTATAATGCCATTAATTATTAAATTTATTTCCAAAAACACTTTCCATATATCAATAAATAACCAAAATTTCAAATTTATCATGGATAAAGTATAACTATAGGGAATTTTACAACAATCAATTCAATTTCTAAAAATTTAACCCATAACCCAAAAGTGGTTTTAATACATATACATGCACTAATTTCACAACAATTTCAAGAGAAAAAATTATATAAAACTAATAAATCAGGTTTTGAGTCAAGTGGAGATGAGGGAGTATCCACCTACCACTCAATAGTTGATGAAAATGAAGAACGACACTAGTATTCCTTATATTTGGACATATATATCATTTCCTTCAATAGATTTAAGCATATGTCACCAATATTACTATCATATAAAATATATATATACATAAAGAACTAGATATATGGTTCTAGTAGAAAGAGTAAGACTACATTTATGAAGAGCTACGAAGCATGATGACTTACCAAAGAATCTGGACCTTCAATGCGCTTGGATTCACCTAAAAATAACATTCAAATTGTAGGGAATCTCTTATCAAGGATATGTGGAATATATAATTATATATATTTAGAAAATATGGTATTTACAAGGTCTAGGGATCTTAATTGGTATTAGATACACAAATATCATGGTTTCAATTGTACCTTTTATTGTTAGGAAGTACAGTTTTCAAACCACGTGCCAACCCAATAGTGCCACTATATTAAGACATCCCCTTGCATAATTATCTCACATGATTAGAGAGACAATGTTCAATCCATTTTATTCACTCTAGTTCATGTTTCATGATTTACATTTATCACTCACATAGTTTTTTCAAATAGTGTGTAGACCATGCACTAGCCCAGTGACTACTATCTTCCCTAGAATGGTTTTATAGAGATTGTACATTGTTTTTAATAACTATGAACCACACTTGATCCTAAAAAAATGTCTCCAAAATAGGATAAAACCCTTAAAAATCTACTGAAAAATAACCTAAATAATAAATAGAGTACAAATAAATGAATAAATAGTCATTTACCTTAATTTAGGGGTGATATATTTTCCTCACTATTATAGTCCTCATCCCCAAAATGTGGTAAATTGGTGTTTTCAAGGATGTGTTTGGGCTATTGAATTATAATTTCCTTTCCAATCACTCATTTTTATTCCAAAATCTTTCCATGCTACCCTGAAACCCATACTAGATCAATATTTTTTTTCACACAAGATCATCTCATTCATATGAAAATCTTATAACAAATCACAAATCAACATAGCATTTGACTCTGAGTCAACATGATCACATCGAATGACATGGTCAATATCAAGTTGGTAATTCATTAACATGGATAAATGATACACATTATTCATAGAATTGATCCTCTGAGGTAGAGACAACCGATATATTACTTGACCATCCTATTTTAGTGTCTCAAAAGGGCCATTGTATCTGTGATAAAAATTTACCAATATACCAAAATAATTATTCCTACACCTTGAATAGATTCCTATGAAATAATATCCATTACCCAAAATAATAATAGTATTCTAGGATGATCTTCATATTTTTTATGAAAACTCTGATCCATCACTATAATTTTTATGATCATATG
The DNA here is from genome assembly GCA_963277665.1 of Viscum album. Classification (NCBI taxonomy): domain Eukaryota; kingdom Viridiplantae; phylum Streptophyta; class Magnoliopsida; order Santalales; family Viscaceae; genus Viscum; species Viscum album. The sequence continues at coordinate 305,548,839 of OY728144.1, forward strand.
AATTTTCTCTATTATCATTTGAAAACATTTGGGTCTCAATAGTGAACTCTCCCCTACATCCATACAACACAGTGTTGAATAACTACAATTCCCATACAATTCATTTAAAAGGATCCACATTAATCATGTATTGAAATTATATATTATATAAGAACTCTACCAATGGTACATAATCATGCCATAAGCCACCAAAATCCATTACATATTCCATACACATGTCCTATAAAATTTTTATAATCCTTTAAAATTTTACATCATTTTTAGGATGATAATTAATGCTCATAATCATTTGGGTTCCATGGGATTATTATAAGGACATCCAAAAATGTGTCATAAACTCTGGATTTGGTAAAATAAAATCGAGACTCAAACACAGAAAATCTATAATATTTCCCAAATATAGATTTTGGATAAGTCCACCATTTTTTAAGTAATAGGGATGATGTGTGCTGAATTTGTGAGCTTATCTATAATCAACCATATGTCATTGTGTTTCCTCATCATTCTTGGTAGACATTTTATATAATCCAGGGATATATTCTCCCATTTACACATGGGAATTTGGTAAATTTTTCAAAACACAAATTGGTTTTTGATGTAATTCATATACCATCTAACAGAATAGGAATCTCCAGACATATATAGTTATAAATTTTTTGTGTCAACCCACTAAAACTATTAGTTCAGGGAAATATGCATTTCTAAAATTATAGAATGGATAACCTATATTGAATATTGGTAGAAACTAAAACACTATTCCAAATAAAACAATGGTACAACCATCCAATATTCAAATCGTTACTCTAGAATCCCATCCATCATATATCCCATAATTTCTTCACAACATTTGGGTTTTGGAATCATCATAAATGATCTAGGATGAATTTTGTTTTCATTTATAACCTACTAGACTAAATCTAGAATAAAAGAAATCAGTATGTAAACTACAACACTACCATTAATTACACAATTCATATGAATATTATTTGTAACTAACATAATATATCATGGTTCTGAAGCCTATCTAGAAAAATTAGTATATGAATTCCCACTCAGTGGATGTTTGGTATAATATCCTTTACCTAGTGTATATAACAATTCAATGTCAAATAATTGAACATATTCTATCTATTTTTGTTGTCTCAAATTAAGATATATTTGTGTGAAAAAATTTCTTCATGGTTTTATAATTTTTATACACTATAATTTTCTCTAAAAAAGATAGTGATGCCAAATTGTTAAGCCATAAACTACAAGATTTTACTCCAGATCATGTGTTGGGAAATTATTCTGATGATGGGTGTTATTCTAATGATCTTGTTTGGCTTAAGAATCCCATGTATGTGTAACATGATATATAGCACTATCACAAGAACTTATAGAACTATGATAATAATGAATACGATGTCCCATATGAATACTATTGTTACAAGCTTTATGTAGTGTCATACAATATATTTTAATAATTTAAAAATAACCACATTGAAAATATCTCAAGTGAATTTTTAGTTGAGGAGGAATTTTTATTGATCCCATGGTCTAATTCTGAGATATTCCCCACTTTGGAAGTATGTTCCCTTTTTTATCTTACTCCTAACATTATAGTTTCCAATCGTTCCTATAGGAATAAACAAGCTTTCTCTAACCCTAATTCCCTCATTGTCCCATTCTACAACAATTTCTACACTTACTATCTCTGAATAGTGTATATGAAAAAAGATGTATTCTTTGAAAAAATGTCTAGTTTTATCCTCGACTAAAAAATCATTCCTTTTAGGACACAGTTACTAAAACTTTCAAGTAAAATAGAACTAAACTCATAAAATTACCCATATATTATGTTACCATCAAATTATTTTTCATCAAACTGAAAAGGTCTATTATTCTAGAAATATGAATCATGTAAGGATATAATTATTTATTGAACTATTATTCTAAGTCCTCCCTTATTATTACATGGTTAGATTTACCCTGAACTTTTAAATCGCACTATTAGAATGAATGAACCTCCATCATATATGTTTCTAACTTCACAATTAACTCTACAAGTGTCCCATGTAAATTGAAGTTTGATTTATCATATTCAATAAAACATATATATTTTTTATGGTTCATAATCCATTGAAATCATGGGTGGGTTATAATTTTAGAAATGAACTGAATTTTCCATGGGTTTAAGATCATCATTCCAGTTACCCCTATCCCGAGACTGAATAACTTGGATGATATTATAAACCATATCATGGTTTACCTATTGTTCAGGTGCAAAAATATTATATGTATCCTCCTATAGTTTATTCCTATAATTCCTACTTACTTTCATTCAATATAACTAGAAAATGATCAATTTACTATTAGTCGGTAGAAACTAAAGGATCAGTAATTCTATATTACAATATCAAAAATTATAACAACCATTTTTTCTAAAATCCAACAATTTGGATTAATTTTCAACATATTTCATAACGAATTAAATGTATAGTGAATAGTTATGTCAGAATGGGAATCCTTAATTAAAATGAATGTTATGAAACTCTCATCAGTTATGCACATTTTGATGAGGTGATGAATCAACTAGATGTGTATTAAAACACTTATGTACCCAAAATACACCTACATCATGATGTTCAATATAAAAAGTTTAGCTATATCTATTTAAGATATAAAAATAACATTATGAAAATCCGATAACCTTTATACTATCTAAATGATATGCTATTTTAATTTCCAACTTAATACCTGAACACGTTGATAAAATTTCCAACTCATTAACAAAAAAAATATACCATTTGAAGAATCCATCCTCTCCATATTTTCCTTATAAGTGATGGGAGACATATTGGATTTAGGTTACACACCTAAGACACAATAGGGTACCTATAAATTATATTTTCCACATTAATATTTGAGGGATGATTTTAAATTTTGAAAGATAAAACAAAAATTCAACATTAATAAAAGAACATCCAATCATATATATGATGCAGATGTAAAAAATAAAACTCAAAACAAAACCAAAAAATTAAAAATTATCAAAGTAATTGAAAAACCTAAATATTTACTAAAAAATAACCAAAATATCGCAACACTCAATGATCACTAAGTGGAATAAATATATGAAATACCCAATCTACTGTAAAAATCAACTCCAAATTCCAACCCCTTTGTAATAAGAACCATCATTAAATAAATAAGACAACATCCATTTACCTATATCTTGATAGATGGAATTTTAAAACACAGATATTTCCAAGAAATTGGTGATTATAAACTCATTTTCTTATCACGTAATACATCCCAACCCTTTCAACTAGTCAAAACATGTTATCACAATTTATATAAAACTATTTTTTTAGATAAAATAGTTCATATCATAACATAAAACAAGTTCCAATGAAAATATTTTAGTAATTGTAAAGAATTTTTTATTAATTTTTCATACCCAAAACAATTTATCTACACACAATGCCATGAATTCCAAGGTTAATCTTCCATAATGTTGAGCCATCTCTCATCTATCCACCAAGTAATCACAAGGTGAATAGTACAAGGTTCTATAATGGAACACACCCCTTATGCATGGTTACATCTATGAATTCAATCACACTAACCATGTATTCCAAATCTTATCAAAAAACATTCAAAATAATAACTTTATTTCATTAATAAATTTGAAAAAACATTTTCTATGAATGAAAAATAGAAATAAAATTAAAAATCATCAATTTATATTCATAAAAAACATAATTATCAAAGAAACCATTAAATTTCCATATATTTAAGTCATAAGCCCAAATAAAATTCCATAAGGTGTCAATAACTAACTAAACAATTATTCAAAATAAAAAAATAATTATGAAAACTAATCCTTTACGCTCTTGGTTAAGTGAGGATGAGAGGGAATCTACCTACCTCTTACAATTTTTCAAAAACAAATAATGAAACATCAATTATTTAGATCCAAGATTATATCTATATTCCTTAAATATATTCAATAATACCTCATTAATACTACAATAATAGAGAATTAATATATCAATAATGGAAAATGTCTACTATACTAGGAGAGAGAGGAAGACTAGATCTAATTTTTTTAGAGAATGACAACTTATTAAAGTATCCAGACCCCCAACACACATTCCTTCCCCCAAGAATAACTTTAATATGAAATGTACTCATCTCTTAAGTCTATGGAGAAAATTTAATTCAATAAATTAAAATAAAATTGGAGTAATGTGGAATGGGGGACTTAATTTAGATTAGATCCTTAAATTTCAAGGCGCTGACTGTATGCTGTAAGGTTAGGCCGCATGGTTTGGAAAACCAAGAACCAACAATTTGGCACTACTATCTCAAGTTACCCTCCACACATGTTTAGTATGTATTGTTTTGGGAACCATGCACAAGATATTTTTTCCTTTATTTTCAAGTTGAATGATTTTCTATAATCTCTCAATATGTTTGTCCAAACTCTACACTAATCGTGAAACTGCCTAGTCATAACTATCCTCCCTTTTAATGTTTCATGGATATGGTCAATGGTTTCTATTAACCATTAAAATACCAAAATTATACATAAATTATTCCAATTAAATCAAAAAAAAACCTGAAAACTCATGAAACATTCACTGAAAATTATATATAATAAAAATACATGAATAAAGGGTCAAGTGTCTGAATATGGGGGTGTTAAAATTTTTAACAATTCTCCCTAAGAAAATATTGACATGATTACCTCAAAAATGTTATTAATTAACTCGTTTATAATTTTTAAAAATGGTAGAAATTATTTAGTATGTTTTCACACGAAATTCAACATAAATTATATTTAAAGAAAAAAAATTTGTAGTATAAAATGAATTTACTGAAAATTGAGTACTTACATATTATAAATTAATCAATAAATTTAAATTAATTAATATTATTATAAATAATTATTTATTTGGTTATTACTACATAGATCATTAAATTTAATTTCAAGGTTATAACGGTCACATTTTAAGAATAATTTTATTTTTAGAATATCATAGTTCCCTTAATTCATCGTGCTGATTGATATGAATTATATCGATCATAGTATTCATTTTAAAACAATATCCAGGGTGTGACCAAAATATCTTATATAATAATTAATTAATTATTAAACATCAATATCATAGCCATATATGTATTTAACACCCAATATAATACTGATTAAAAAACTTTCTAACCAATTTCTTAATAATTTCTCGTTAAAATCAATATTTTAGTGTTAATTATTTCATTTTTTCAAAGAAGTTTTGATTCAACTATTCTGATACATGAAAACGATAAATGGTTTCATCATCTAAAAAATCATAATTATATTTTAATAATATTTTTTTCTATTGAATAATATTTTATATGAATCTATTATAAGTTTTCATGAAAAATGAAATATATCATTTAATGGAGTTATAAGTCTATGCGTATTCATAAGTGGGAGTTTCATTTTTCTAAAGTATAAAAGGAAACAGATTTAATTAAAAGATAATTTTATGAAATATAATAATCAAAATATAAATATAAAATTAATTATATAAATTTATCCTTATGTAAATCCATATAGGGTTGAGATGGAAAATGAATCACATCACTTCTTGGAGGTGGTAGTCCACACGTATGCATGAACAACATTATCATTTTTTCAATGGAATGAAGGGTATAACAGACAATAATAAAACATATTTTCAAAATTTAAATAATTTCAAAAGAATATTATTTATTATTTATTACCATATTAATAACCATCCATGAAAGGAAGTGATGAAAAATTAAATTCATCCCCTCATGGACGTGGTTCTACACACATACGCACGAGCAACATTCTCATTTCTCACATGATGTAAAAAGTGGAGAAAATGGTTTCTAACATAAACATAATATAATGTAAGTATATTTTTGGTACTTTTGATATTATATAAATATGGATATGATAGTTTTTAAGGATGTAGAAGAAGAATAAATAATAAATTTCTTAGATAACTGTTATAACTCTTCTTTGGAAAACCAAATTTGCAATAAAATATAATCCTTTATGGGTTAGCCTTTTGTGATAACATAAACTTTGTTATGTGTAAAGGTAAGTTAATAACCAATTTATTTAGGTATTTTTCAAGATATAGTGCCCAATTTTTTAGAGTAGTTGAAGAGATTAAGATCTATTTTCTATGTGAGGTGAGTGGAACCCTTGTAATTGTTATAAACATTCAAACATTCTAATGGTCTTACTCATGTTCATATAGAAATAAAAAAACATAAATTTCAATGATATGGTTATAAGAGTATAAATAAAATCATGAAAACATAGTTAATATTATATATTTAGGCCTTATTATAATGATTTAAACATAAGTTACATGGTTCACCCCTTTACCATTGAGACAACATTTTTTAATAAGATACAAATTATAAAGACCAAAAATTAAATTGAAATTGTTATATTAGTATAGAAATTTTATATTTTAATAATATCAAATCATTATTCTTATAGTTCTATTTAAATTTTAACTTTATTATAATATAGTGTGTTTTTATTTTAATTTTTGAAATTTCACTATGTATGGAAGCTAAAAAATGTTGTGTGAAGTGGTTGAATGAATACACACAACCCAAAAAAATATGTTACCATGGTAGTGTCATATAATTTTAATATGTGTTGGATATATCATTTTGATAGCCAAGAATCAAATAACAAAATATTAAATTTTTCTAGAAGAATATTAAATATATACCACAATTTTACAGACATGGGACCATTGCTGTTTAGTTTTATTGTATAATAGATACTTAATTAATTTATTTCCTAAATGTTCTTCGATATCAACAATTAATATCTTTATATTAGTACCCTTATATAAATATCATTCTTACATCCTTAATTCAAAACATAGTGATGGAAAACATAAAAATCGATGAGATCATAAGATAATTAATGGTAAAAATATGAGATATCAATCATAAGTTCATAATATGATGATAATGTATTGATAACCCAATAATATTAAGGTTATGAAAAAAATATCCATTCCCAGAAAATATTACTTCATAAAATAACAAATCATATCAAATATAGACACATTATTAATAGAGGAATCAAAATAGTAAAAAAATATTATTATTCATAACATATGAATGTGGAATCATAAGAACAATAAGTCAAAAAAATGTGAGAATAATTTTTAAAAATCATTTCCACTCATAACCTTGTGAGAAAATCTTGAACTAATCATATTCACTAATAGAAATTAGAAAATGTTGATTCACAATATTATCTTGACATAACAATGTATCCATAGGTATAATAAATAATACCCATGTTTCTAAATGTGAACAAAGATATTCAAAAAAAATTCAATACATTATCCTGGGATGATGGATTTGAGAAAGCATACTCATGCATCAAAATGTGAACATAGGTATTGGTAGTCATGTTGAAGTCAAATCCTATGAAAATAGATATAATCAATCATACACTATCAATATAATTTTATCAAATATTTTTGAAATCATATCCATATTTATCATCATCATCTGTTGAGATATCAATATAACATTACACAATGTATTGGAGGGCTATTACGGTCCCAACCATCACATAATCATAATCCATTCATATGTTTTTAATAATGACTTGAAATAAATTATCATTTATAATATCTTAATGTGTGAAAGGAATAATGGGTTTCATCAATATTTCATCATAACAATCAATAACCATCTCAAAAAAATTATGGAATAATTGGATCATATACTTGGTGAATTGGAATTAAAATAAGAAGATGTTACCATAGAATAAAATATCATAAAAGATCAATTAGACCTTTGTAATGAAAATACACATTTTATTTTTAATTCAATTACTTAAAATATAAAAATTTCCATAATATTTGAAAGTCATTTTATTTTTAAAAAACCATCATATATTTTAATGTAATACTCAAATATAAAATTATTTATGATGATAATAAAAAAAATTTCTGAAATATATTTTTTAAAATTGATTCCACTAAAAACATTTGTGAAAATACCTCATTTAGAAGAGAATAAGAGGATTCATTTAAATATTATTTTAAAATAAAAATATTTTTAAAAATTATTTAATTAATTATAGGATAATTGTAAAAACATACATCAAATATTTTTAATAAGAATCAAGATATGGAAGAAAAAAATTCACAACCAATGTGGCCTTAATGTCTATTTTTATTAAGAACAGTTTATCATTCAATTTATATATAAAATATAGGAAACTAGAAATATCACATGAATATTCCATTAATAGTTAGTGGTGATGAAAATATACAAGTTTCAAAGGGTATCGACCTTATAATTTATATCAATAGTAATTTAGCATAGACAATATTGAAAAGAAATGAGAGAGTAATACAGATGAGTTACCTCAAATATTTTATTTCTTCATACATGTAAAAAACATATATATAATAAATATATATTTATTATAAATTTTTAAATGATCTATAATAATATATATCATATCATATATGAGTTACATAAAACATCCTATCACTAATATATTGAAAATTGTATATTTAAATCACTATTTTAGATGATAATTGCTCTGTTTTTCATCCATATTTCAGTTCAAAGTTCCTGGAACCTGTACTTTGGAAATGGTTCCCTAAAATTAATAATTTTAGTCATGTAATGAGAATTATATTTATTGATTATATGAGCATTGTTTTATATTCATATAAATCACAGATGAGAAATTATTTCTATAACTTTGTGAAGGTGGTTGTCAGTACGTACACATGATTGAAGTTTCCAAACATCAATGGACATAATAAAAGTATTAAAAAAATTAATTTTTTTTAAATATAATATATATTTATTAAATAATTATTTATATAAATCAATTATAATAAAAAATTAAATAAAAATATAATAAGTTTGTGTAGGTGATAATCCACATGTATAGAACAACAATGTTTCCTTTTCCCAGGGGATGGATTGGTGGTGGATAATGGTAATTCCATCATCATATAAAAAATTAAATATTTTTAACATAAGGAATTAATTAATTTAAAATTGATACAATATTATTATCGGATATGGATTAATAAATATAATTTAATTCTCTCTGTTAACAGTTATACCTCTTCATTGAGAAACAAACATTGTATTACAACAGAATCCATTAAAAGAAGGTTTTCTAGAAATAATTAAATATATATCAAGAGGGTAGGGGTTTTAGAAATTTATTAGTGTAGATATTATGTGATATAGGCATATAAAATATTTTAAATAATCATAGAGATGATGTGTCATCTCGTAAGTGAGGGAAAGAACAAACATGAAACAATATTACAGATTAAATACCATACACATCATATTCATGTCATGTTGCCACAAAGAACCAAAACATAATTTATAATGTGTTATTTGGTTAATATAAACTCAAAAAATCACATTCAAAAAAGTTTTCTAATCATTTTTATCCTTATATTCATGTTAATCTACTTTAAACCAATTTTAACCTTAATTATTAAAATTTATCTTTATTATAATGAAGAAATGATTATATAATCAAAAATAAAAGGGGAAATATATTTTAATGGAAAACAGAATCCAAATTTCGAGTCAAAAGTATCATATTAAATGTATACAGAAGAAAAAATATATTATTTAATATAAAAGAACAATATGAATGAAAAAATTATTTCCGGAAAACACATGATTAAAGAGGAAAAAAAATTCACCTTAAAATTTATGAACAATTATGTTTCCATGATTATTTTAATTTCATAATAAAAAAAGTTGGTTTTATAATATTTTTAATGAATTTTAAACCCCATTCAATCTTTTAATAATTCCATTAAATGGAAAGACCAAAAAATAGTTTTTAAGTTGAATAAAATACCACTCTTATTCAAAAATGTCAATATTTTGTTAACAAAATTAAAATATTGATTTTGAATATTTTTTCATATTTAACATATAATTAGTCAATTAAATGTTTTAAAAAATTATTTTTTCGTTCTTGCATCATAGTAATGTCAAAAAATTGACTTTATTTGAATAATTGATATTTTCATCATTAAACTAAGATTAAACCATTTTTGAAATATATAAAAAATCGATACAAAACAATTTTCATTTGATTAATGAAAAAGTGATATATATTTTTTCAAATAATGTTTTATAATATGAAAAAAAATTATAATATCTATACAAAAAATGTTATAAATTGTTTTTTTAATAAAATGTTATACTGATGCATTTAATTTATTTACTAAAAATTGATTAATTAAATATTATTCATTAATCAATACCTTTATATTATATAAAATATTCATACACATTTTTACTATAGTTTTTATTCTTATTCAAACCAAAAATTTTAATTTCCAGGTAATAAACATCTCAATTAAATAACAATATTTTTATTATATATTTTAGTTCTCTTAAAACATTTTTGTGTGTTTTAGGAAATCTATTTTACATTTCAATATTTTATATATTGAAATATATAATAAAAAATTGGGGAGTTACATTCTACAACCTTATAATAATTTTACCCTTGAAATACCATTACTATGATATAAAATATTGAGTATACATAATCATCTTCACATCGTAAGGATCCCATATAGCTTATTAAACTATAGGGTTTTGTCCCAAAACATTGACTAGGTGAGTGGTCTTATACCAAATCACGTTGTCTATTCGATAAAAAAATCTACATTGGTTATTCAACATAAGAAATATCATTCTCTTGTGTTATAAACTATGAGTTATGTTAATGTAAAGTATAATGTATTTACTTCATCGAGAGAGATATTGGGAACACATCATTAGATTGAGAGAGGTTTAGTAAAATATACAATAAACAAGAATACAAATAGATATGATAAATAATTTTTTAGAAATTGATGTATTTATGCATTATACTTCCCTTATTTATAAATCTCATAAAATTATTACAATGATATATTCGAAGGAATAACTTATCACCCAATTAGAATAACTTATCTTGTTAATTTGTTTTTTGTGAAATCCCATATCTGTTACACAGTTTATTTTAAGATTTATTACAAAAAATATACACTTAAGGAAATTACATAAGATCAATATTCCTACTGTATTTTTGTAATTATTTACATAGAATGAAAAATTGACACATAAATTCAATTACAAAAAATAAAACTCTATAACATTCCCTTAATTTATATTTATCTTATAAATTTTTACAGAATAACATGGCGACATAACAAATAATGGGTGAGCTATAAATCCAATAGGGTAATAATCAAAGAATAAAATGAATAAATTAACAAATTTAAATGAATTTTCATATCAAGGAATCATAATAGTTGTTGTAATTATAACCTCGAACATCAAAACATGATATAAGAATATAATGTAAAGGAATCATGGTAATATGGAAACACCTTAAAACATGAAAAAATTAGAATATTTCAAGGCTAACCACTGAGATATCACAACATAATGTTCCTAAAATAAAATATAATGAAAAATACAGGCAATATCTAGAGAAAAAAACATTACCAAATGCATTAGAGTGGTATATAATTATAGATCCACCCATAACATTGATATATTGTACACACATAAGTGTTCCACATATATTATAGAACATAAGGATATAATATATCACATTTAAACCATAAATTATAGAAATTTTGTTATATATATATATATTTCCAATAAATTATGGATGTGTACATAATGTTGAATAAATTTTATTGAAAATGGGTATGGGTATTCAAGACACAAATATTTGGCATGAAACTTGCAAGATAATTTCAACTGCACAGTGGGTTTACAAGATGAACCACTGAAAAGATTAATGAGAGTGGAAGTGGTATATCATCACATGTAAATTATATTGATAGTAAGGTAGATGTATAAAAACATTTCCAATGTATAAAAAATTGAAATAAAGAAGAATAATATAACAAATGTTCTTGAATAAAGTGGATAATGAGAGGATCACTTACCTTTGGAGGGAACTTATAAAATATTTATACTATCATCTTAAGAGAATGGGGTGACCTTAAGAAATATATATATAAAAATGATAAGTGAAAAATCATGCTTCATGGTCTTTGTGTGAATATTAATGAGTGGTTGTGTGGGTTTATATAAATAAAGATAGAATAATTCTTTATTAATTTTCAAACATATGCTTTGGAATCTATATGAAATATTATTCAAACCACAAACATTTACATGGGTTTTTATAATGTTTTATTTCATATAGGACTCATTTTCATTATTATATATAGCTAATAATTAAACCCTTTAAGATCATACCCTTGGTGATGTTGAATGCAATAATGATTATAGCAAATTAACTTATAAACCCGAAATTATAATATAGCATTTAGAGGATTCATTAAGGGTTTAAATAATAAAAAAATAAAAATACATTATTTTCAATTGGAAACGTAATTTTTTTATATACTCTTTATAGTATTTATTATTTCTCTTTTAGGCTTTTATGATTTTATAATACACGCTGTATAATTATGTTGTATTAAAGTTTTACCCCAAAATTCACTTATCATTGAAAATTATAAAAAAAAATCACCATTGGATAGTTTATATATTTTTATTTAAAAAATAATATTTATGTTTTTTAAAATAATTCTATAAATAAGATAATTTACACTTAGAAATAATAAATCCACATTTTTTTGAAAAAATTGGTTTTTGAAAAATAAAAATTTTATAGACCTTAAAAAATTACATTTAAATTCATAAAATTATATTATCATTTATATTTAATTAATATTATTTAGTAATATTATTTTATAAAAATATAATTTATTTTAAAAAATCCTGAATTTATAAAAAGGGTGACTTTATTGGAACTATATATTTCCTAAAAATACAATGTGTATATCATCGTATCAAAATATATATTTTTATCAAACTTTTTTTTGTCATCATAATGTATTAATGGATAAATACAATAACTGTTTTATTAAGAATAATAAGAAAACAATACATAGTCTTATGGTTTATATACAATGACCTTTATTACATTTTTGAATTTACTAAGAGTATGGTGTGTGATTATTATATTTTTTCTGTGGATAAGAGAATATGGTTTGATATTTGATATTGATGAGCATAAAATTCTCCAATAAATGGTTTCTCTTTTTATTTAGCTAATGAATCTATGCTTGGTTATGGAAAAGAGAATATACCAGTGTTTCTATCCTATTTGGATGCCATGAGAAATGATATTCATAGTTTTTAATCCACCTAGTCAAGGCCAACACCACCTTATTCTATGTTAATGGAGTTTATCATAACCTGTAATATATAAAAAAATACTATCACTTTATAACATCTATAATATCAACAATTATCATTATCAATGGAATTTTAATTATGAATGGATTTCAATAATAACATGCCAAAATGACCAATGTAGTTTTTTTATTCAATATTTATATTTCTAAATAAAGAATTTATTAATTTGAAAATATAATTTCATTTATAAAACATCATTTAATTACATTCATACTTTATTAAAAAAATTTACACTAGATATTTTTATTTCATACATTAAAAAATGAAGGTATTTCTATTTGATTTCCTCTTCAATTTCAAAAGTTTATTTTCCAAACATCAGATTCTATCATATCACATTAACCAGATGATTTGTATTATTTTTTATAACTTTGTCTCTATGATATATGATCTTCACTAAATATTCCTTGATTGAAATAGAATTTTCCAATGGTACCTACTTTTGATTCAGTGAATATAAGTGGTCTAGTATGTACTTCCTAATGAGGGATACATAGAACACATCATATACTTGATATATATTAGATGGTAGTTTCAGTTTATAAGACACTACATCGATGTGATCATGGATCTTGAAAGGGTATATTTATCTCAAACTAAGATTTCCATTCTTATTGAACCACATGAATTTCTTTTTCAAAAATATATGATATAACACCTTTTATATGACCTCAAATTCTAGGTCTAGTCAATGATTTTATACACATATTTTTTGTTGAATATGTGTGAATTTAATATGATACTGAATTGTTGGATCCTTCAGTTTCATTTCCTGGATAAATAAAGTCCCATTAGCTTTTCTTTCCATCCACATCCTAGTATGCTGCAGTCCGAATCTTCTTCTTATTCATAGCCTCATAAGGTTTCATTTGATTGATATAATGTAAAATGATGTAACACAAGAACACTATTCGGTAAAGTTGTTGATCCTAAGATCCCTTGAAATCCATGGAATTATATATCAAAATATCATATACTATTTTAATTATTTTTTTAGACTGACAATCCATTTAAGAGTGATGAGGAGTGTTGAAGCTTATTTATGTGACCAAAAGTCGATGAAGTAATAAAAAAATCATGGTAAACCTGAGATATCAATAATAAGGTAGATTATGTAAATCGATGTTTTCTTACCACATCCTTTATGTATATATTGTTGACTTGGTCAAGAGATAAATATTCATTTATAGAAATGAAGTACACTTACTTCATAAGGTGATAAAATACCACCCATATGGTTTTATTACGATTATGTTTCATATAGACTCATACAATTTAATCGATGGTAATATTTTACCATTTACCTATTACTATGAAATATGGTTTCATCATACCACTAGACTTCTATTATTAATCCTTTAATTTTTTTCATATAATTAATCATGATACAATTATAAAATATATCTCTTTATGTTATAATGTAAGGTATTTTTCTTCAAATGACAATATATCATAGTGATTTATAGTTTAATAGTTAATGATTAGTCATGTATACAATCTTAATGTTCTTTAGTTTGTTCTAGTTTTTATGTGAAATATATCTACGTTACAAAACTTATAATTCCATCTTTATAAATTTTAAACTCTGGAATATTTTCTATATTTTTATTTACCACCATATAATCTTTAACTTATTCCTTAATGCTCTCATGAATTGATGGTTGATATGTGATTTGAGAAAATTAGGATGAAAACCCTTTTATTATTCACAGGTTTATCCTTAGAATTCTTTTAAAGATAGAATTCCAAAAATCCTTATAAAGGATTGGTTTGGGGGATCCATTATACATAGAGAATCGGTAAATTCATTCACCTTCCTATTATGGTAATAGATTGAAAAATCATAAAGCATGATCAGATTTGACAACCTTCATTGGTTAATATTGAGATAATTTTTTGTGAATAAATAATTAAGGATTTTATGATCCTTATATACATAACACATCTCCCATATAGATAATTTTTCAAAAACATTATTGTGAATATCACTGCATCCAATTATAGATTAAGTCTTTTGTAGTTCTTCTTTGGGATCTTGAATTATTAGGATACTTTGGCTATCACATTTTTCATCGTACAGGAGTTGAAAACCCAATATTTTTTAGGAACATCATTTTAGATCCTAAATCCTTCCCCACTGGTGGTTAATTTGATCCCAGGTGAAATGATCAGCCTCTTTTTTATCTCTTTTAATCCATCTTCACATTCATTATTTTTCATAAACATAACCTTTTCATAGTTTTCATAGTTAGTGGGATTGAAAATCGTGATAGGTTTTTCTAAAATGGATTATAGTACCCAAATAATCTAAGGAATATTCATCATTCTGTCATAGAGGTTGGTCTAGGACACCCTTTAATTAAATATTTTGTTAGGATACAAAAATATCCCTTTACTGGTAATAACATGCTCCGGAAATGTTACATGATCCATCCAAAACTCACATTTACTATACTATCCATACCTCTGTTCATTCCACAGTTTCTTTAGTATAACAACAAGATGATCCAAATAATCCTCCTTGGTTTTGAACTATATAAGAATATCATCTATTAAGAATATCAATAATTTGGAGAGGTATTCACTAAATATTCTATTCATCAAGTCAATGATTTTTTAGGATAATTAGTGTCTCCATATGGAATTTTTATGAACTTATATTTCCTATTTAATTTAAAAAAATTATTCTTGGAGATATCATCCTTCTTCAACATTACATGATAATATTCCAACTGATGATCTAGAAAATATAATTACTAGAATCCATATAGTTGATTGAACAAGTGACTAATCCATGGTAGAGTATAATTGTTCTTTATAATGATTTTTTAGTTCATGATAATCAATGAAGAGGTTCATTTTCCTATAATTATTATTGATGAATATAACTTTTTCATCTCATCATGAAGAATGCAGGAATATAAACCCTTTATAAAAAAACACTTATAGTTTTTCTTCACCTCTAAAATTTTATCTATTTCTATTATATACGGATTCTTGGATATTAGAAATTCATTGAGTATAGTTTTGATCAAGAAATCAAACTCTGAACTATGAGGAACACCATGAAATTATTTGGGAAATACATATAAGAATTAAATTACAATGGGTATGTCATATAGGATGATATTTTCTTTAGTATTATTATTTTGATTTAGATATTATTTCCCATAAGGAAATAATATCCATTCAAAAAATAATGATTCAATGGGAAATTCATACTTCTCATTTCAAAAACATAGAATCATATGGAGATTTTAAATATGCTGGGTGTATTCCTTCATTGTGATATTTATGTTTTCTATATATAATGATATCCAATCTATTCCCAAAATAGAATCAAATTCCCCTATAGGATGTACCACTTTTTTGGATATTCAGATATAAATTTGGATTGGGGAGGAGTTGTATATTTGGCATGAAATAATACAAAAAATTCAATTTTCAAATATAACTCTACTTAGATGTTTTATGTTTTTGTTTTAATAGTTGTACTAAACATTCATGATATGAAGGAATTCACAAACTAAAGTCATATAGGACATTTAATGTTCCTCAATAGGTGATAAGCCTTCCATTCATTATTTTATTATCATTCTAATCATTTATTTCATCAAAAATAGACTTAGGGATGATAATTTATACTCTTAAACATATAAATGAGAAACTATGAACATTAAAGGGAGAAAAGATAAATGACATATATTCCTAAACCTGTGAATTTTTAAGCCTCAATATTTGCTATCAATTACCTATTTGTTAAAATAAATTCTTATGGTATTTTTTGTTCCATTAATAACTATTAACAATGAGCTTCTAAATAAACCCAATCATATACCTTGAGAGTGTGAAATTATGTGTGAATTAATGAACATTTTCATGCTCTATGTGATAATTGAGGGTATCCCAATGTGAAATTTTTGGGGTATTAACTGTAAATAAAACAGTGTGATAGCCACATACACTTATACTATATAGATAGGGATACATTTGAATAGAAACTACATAGAATATAATTTCTGAAAATTTAGGTATGTGTTCTATTATTTATTCATATCCCAATGTCTTTCTGTATTGTTTTTATTTATAATATAGAAAAATAAATAGAAATCATTTTTTCAACCACTATGAAAACCCATATCTTTGATAGACATTATTTTATGCTATATTACTAAAATATACAATTAATACAACCCCGTAATATCTTTAGACGTTGTTTGATTGGGTAATTTGGTACATTTCATATCATATTGAAACAAAAACTAATTGAAATCAACTAAAACTCCATCACATGCAACTAATAACCCTTATTACTCTAAAATAAGAGATTATATCCTAGGGATATACATAAGAAACGAGTGAGCTATAAATCCTAGTTTAGAAATAATCAAATAATATCAGGATGAATTTATTACATTCAAGTCAATTGGAATACCAAGGTAACACAATAATGGTGATAATCATAAACATCAACATCATGTCATGATATAATATGAAAACATAAAGTCAACATGGGATTGTTTGAAAAACATAAAAATGACATCATAAGTATATGTTAAGGTGAACCATAGAGGCATCATAGTATATTATTTTTAGGCTAAAATTCTATAACAACCCGATATTTTATGAGAATTATTATTTTTAATATCATTGATGTCGTGTTTTGTACGCTACACCAAATGGAGCTTGCACTACATGTATCACTGATTTGGCTTGCATTACACGCAATCGCAACCTTCATCGATAGCGTGTGCAGTGCACAACAACAGGTTTCACTAAACAACGATATATTGTTATAATATTATTATGGACTAGCTGTTATGAATATTATTAAATACATTTTAAATTTTATAACATTATTATTCATCATACACATTTTCTAGAACATTGTACGAGAACAAAATCAATTTTCGGGTAAAATAAGTATTTTTCAAAAAATTCAGT
The DNA here is from genome assembly GCA_963277665.1 of Viscum album. Classification (NCBI taxonomy): domain Eukaryota; kingdom Viridiplantae; phylum Streptophyta; class Magnoliopsida; order Santalales; family Viscaceae; genus Viscum; species Viscum album. Next base: position 305,567,109 of record OY728144.1, read on the forward strand.
TTTGTCGCCTTTTGATGCCACACCCACATTAAATCTAGTTTTTGACATTTTTATATGTTCAATTTGACAAAATATAATTCTTCCTGGGAATCAGGATATAAAAATTTAATTTGGATAAAATTTTCATATTATTATGAAAACTTTCATATTTTAATGAATAGTAAAAACACGCTATATTTTAATTAAAAACAACTTTTTTCCTCACAATAATTTATATAGTTATATTAACTTTTTAATTGTTTTTAAAGAGAAATTATAATATATTTTTATCATTTAATCCAATTTTGGTCATTGGAATTAATTTGTCTTTGAATATGGATATAAACAAGTGTCGATCTTTTGATTGTAATTGTTTCTTAAAAACACACTGTTTGCTTTGATAGTAATAATTAATTTTAAAATTAATTAATACCACTTCTATGGTTTGATTTTGGAAAAATAGACATCATTTTTGAATTCGGAATATCAAATATAGCTTAGGCTGAAGTTTTGTTATTTTTCTGAAAATCTTTAATTTTTGGTGAATAGTGAATCAACTTAGTGGTAGTTAAAAAATTAACTCTTTCAATTAAATGAAATTTTACCACTTCTATGAATTGAATTTCAAAAATCTGAAATACATGGTTGTTATCAAGATGTAAAATGTGGTTCAATAAGATTAAAATAATTTTTGGTGAATAGTAACTTCTGATTGTTATTTATTGTGGTTAAAGATAAATAGGGTAATTCAAGGTTAAAAAAATATTATAATAATTCATAATTACCTTAACACATTTCCTAACCTTATTGGATGTGTAGTGGCTGACCATGGGCATCCTTGGGTCGATTTTGGGACCACATTGAGCCACTTGGTAATGATAATGACAATTTTGATTAATTAATTTAATGTAAAGACAAAATTGACATTAACAAAAATCTTTTAGTAATTAATTTTTATAAGGGGTTATATAAATTATCTTTTAAACTATATATATTCATTATAAAGATGAAAATGTTTCCCACATGATGGTATTTGTTTTAAAAATTTTATACATCATATAAATTAAATTGTTTATAACACAATAATGATGCAGTATTTACCGCTTTAATAAATGATTTATATAAATAAGATTATAATGATTAAAATATTATACAGAACATGTCCAAATATGATTGGATGATTTTATTTCGACCATGAGTCATCTAATAATTATCGTTAATTATTTTTGGATCTTTTAAAACCTATTATATGTATATAATAAAATAATATTTTCACACTTTTCAAAAGAGCCCCTCCTCCCCCTTATAAAAGGAGACCATTTCTATAAAATTACTCACACCTCTCAAGACATTTGGCTCATCCAACCTCTTCCCAATTAATCTACCTACATCCCACTCCTCCCCCTATAAAAATTAACTTATGGAGAAGGCACTTCAAGAAGTCCTTTTGGTTCAAACTAAAGGAAGTTACCTAAATTAAAGGTAACCGTTTTACTTAAATTGTTATCTTTTATTATACATCTCCAACCCCTAAACTCTTTTTAATTCATTATTTTGTAAACAAACAAGTATTCTCAATATACTAGGATTTGTTTATGAGAAGGATTTGAACTACACTTACACAAACCTCCATATATTGAATGAAGAACATAATGTTTCTCTGGATGGAAAACTAATGCCTCACGAAACGATGATTTTTCATTTTTCCTACTGCCTCTCATGGTGGCCATTATGATGGAACTATATTAATATATGATATATATTATTATTATTATTTCCTTATGCTTCTTTACTTCCGAATTATACCAGGCCTTTATGGTTTCCATTGTGGGTAAATAAGATAATCTCATTTGAGGAAGTGCTGACTACCACACCCTCAAAGAGATATGATTCCTTAATGACTTATGTGGGATGTATAAAGGATGGAGTTAACAATATTATATATGATATTATACTGTAATTATAATATAACTATCTATCATTATGTTTTAATTCCATTAAAATAATATATATAAATGAAAGTAGTGTTCATGGGTACGTACGACTTACCGTCTCCATGAACAGTGCATTTCATTTATTCCCTCCATATGTTATGTACTTTTATAAATAAATTTATATGATGGATATATATGATATATATGATATATAAATCATGAATATCACTCTGGATATAATGAACCTCTGACCACATGAACTACATGTAATTATAAGAAGTCCATTTTGACTCAAGTACCAAATATCGACAAAACAAATGATATTAACGTAAATGGATACATAATATTTATAACATGGTAATAAGTGATATAAAATGAATAATAAACATGAAAAAATTTCTTAAGAAAGTAGAAATTAACTTTGGGTTATTATTCAAGAGAGTAAAGAACAATCGAGTCAAGTCGGACACGAGGTAAGGGAACTTCTAAACCCAATTTCCGTTCTTTGGGTTGATCTTCTCTTTCTTGTTTATGTCTTTCTTTGATTTTGTGAGAAATGAATTTTTATATCTTATCATGTATTTATAACTTCTTTATATGTTCTTATAGTTAATACACATAAGTGATCTATTTTATTTATAAAAAGATCATTGTAAGGGATAACTATTCTAATCTCGTTCTTATCCGAGATTATTATTCGTAAGTATTTACTAGGGTTATTGTTATCATCCATGTCCATGTTTTCAAAAAAAAATCATGTATTTTTAATGTCTTTTTTACCCATTTTTTAATTTTACCACGTGTTATAGAAGTAATATTTCTTTTGTTTACCATATGAGTAACTTTTTTGACTTTTCCCGCAAAAGTACGAGGATAATGTTTTGTTTAAAATTATACAGCATGAATGGATTTTTATGGTTTAAAAATGCCTTATTTTCATGAAGATTAATCTATATTATTTAAAGACTATTTTCAAAAAAATCCTTTTCTTTTAAAATTTCATGGAATTTTGCGAAAATAAACTGATTTTGAAGAAGAAATGTTATTTTCCTCACGAATTCATTTCAAATGTTTTATCAAAACCATTTTCCATATAAGATGGAATTATATCATATGTGTATGTTTCAAGTAGTATATATGATTTACATGGTTTCACTTTTCTTATGATGAAACGATATCCATTTGTTTTATATGGATTATGTTATGATGGGATGAAGTTTATGAAACCCGTTTTTTATTCTTTGGATTATGACGAATGATTTATGTTTCTATTGTGGAATAAGTAAAAATTATTTCATTGTGAGATGGGTGGGACCTATATCTCCCTTAAATGTATTGGGTAATGATGTATATCTCATGAGATAGACATTGCTGGAATGGTAAGTTAGTCTAGTTCAGTGTTACAGGATTGGAACGAGGAGTGAACTTGGTTCCGTAAGGGACTTTGTCCACTAAGATTGTCTTGGCAGCAATGCCTTGTCTACTATGGAAATTATATCATGTTCTTAATGGTTTTCTACAATTACTTGTTTTATTCCCATGCTATTGTATCATGATTAATGTATCTTTATGATCTATGCCTTATGTACTCCCATGTTTTATGTCATTGCTCACGATTTTGATGTTTAAACATTATGTTCATGTTTTCTGTTCAAATGTATGTGATTTGTTTTATTTTCTCCATGCATACCCTTACTGAGCATTTTAACTCTCCCTTTTTATGTTTTATTTTCCCCAAGATTTAAATAGAGGTTTTAGGTATGACAAAAATAGATAAGATCTTTATGGGAGATGTTGAAGATATTTCACTATGATTAGAAGATTATATCCCAAGTTTCCAAAGAAACTAAACTATTACGGTTCTCTGGTGTTTTTTTGTTATGAATTAATTATTTAGAAAAAGTAATGTTATATCCATGTACGTCAATCTTAGGGTCTCTACAGTTGGTATCAGAGGCAAAGGAGGTGAGAATGAATCTGATCCTTGGGAACTCTCACATGTTAGCATTGGATGAAACATGGCACTCCGCCCAAGGGCTTCATGAAGAAATGGCTGCCACTGGGGATGTTGGTCTGTTCTACCCAGGGGGTGTAGCCACCCATGGAGTGCTCTGATAGGTATCAATTATAGTCCACTAGAAGTAATTTCAAACCACTACAGTTGGTATCAGAGGAATGGTTTGGTTAGTTTTTGGAAACTAGGATGCGAAAACTTTAGTGAGATCCCTAGAGATATTTCTAAGGTATGACTAGGTATGTCCCTAAGGATAAGTATAAGTATATTTTATAGTCCTAGAAATATGGTAACAATCTTATAATTAAACCTAAGATGTTATATATTGAATGTATTCCCAATTTATTATGTTGTTTTCCCTAGCATGATTTTTGCCTCTCACAATATTCTTTTTGGGTTATAGATGATGGCTGGAACCCGAAAGAACTGTGTTGATCAATGTAATGGCAAATTCAATGATTTTACTCCTGAACAAACCAATGTTATGGGAGATGGAGTGGAAAATCGTATTTTTATTCTTACACAAACTATGAATCATTCTGGACTTCTAAATGAGTAATGAAGGGAACAATATTCTATTGAGTCCTTCATGAGGCAACATCCACCTTCTTTTTGTTGGTCTTCTGATCCACTTGTTGCTGAAAAATGGATCAGTACCATTGAAAAGATATTTTCCATACTTCACTGTTCGAAAAATGAAATATTCATTCTCACTATTTACTTTTTAGAAGGTGAAGCAGATCAATGGTGGACTCTAATTAAGAATACGAGGCCTCGAGATGAAATTGAATACATGGAATGGGATGATTTCAGGATCTTATTTTTCAATAATTACATCCATCATATTCTTAGAACAATGATGGAAAAGGATTTCCTTGTGCTTAAGAAAAAGGATGATGAATCTGTTGGTATATACGAAGTGAATTTTACAAGGCTAGCAAGGTATGCTTCTAGCTTTATCATCAAACCTGAAAGTAAAGTTGATCGATTCTTCAGTGGCTTAAAACCAAGTATTCGAAGGGATTTAGCTATAAGAGACTTTTGTTTCTATGAGGAAATTGTGTGTTGTGCTATCAAGGTAGAAATGGTAGTTGGTGTTACAAATCCATCTCAGGGTTTTAAAATGAAACGAAAGATGGTGTTCAAGAAGAAATATCAGAATAATGGTGAAAATAATATGAATGTTTCTTTATGCTCAATATGTGGAAAGAAGCATGGTGGGGATTCTCTTAAAGGAACTAGAAAATGTTTTAAGTGTGGAAAGAAGGTCATCGAGTAGCTGAGTATCGATGTATTGGAAAAAGGGTTACTAATGATGTGAATAAAGAAAAGATTTTGGGGAACACACAACCAACAGAACAATGCTTCACGTGTAAGGAAATGGGGCATTATGTTAATCAAAGCCCTAATCCAAGGGTTAATGATGTTCAATGTGAGCAACCTCATAAGGAAAATGATAAAGGGAAGTCACATGCGATCACTATTTGGGATGTTGAGTATGACAATGATGTTGTGTAATGATTAAGTGTTTATGTAATGGGATTTCAAAATAGTATCATTGATCCTCATTTATGGTATCGTGGAATTTTGGAATATCTATGTATTGGTTTTCAATAATTATATGGTACCGGTAACCATGAAAATTGAATGAAATATTTTTGGAAAGCATATGATATGCACATAATGAAGGGATATTGAGAAAATAATATTAATGATCTCATGACTGATATGAGGACAATGTGATATCATGGTTTGAGTATAATGAAATTTTTGGATTTTGGTATATGGAAAGAGTTACCTTTTTAAAGCATTCATGTTTTCACCATGGTTCTATGGTTATTCATGTTTCAAAAGAATACATGATTAGGGTATTCACATGTTTGGAATTAGCTCAACAAGATATATCTTATGATATAAGGGGAATAAATGATGATATTCACATGCTTGGTTGATGACATTTCTAGTAATCGTTTTATTTAAAATATGAGATTAGACAGATGTATTTTGGATTAGTCTAAAGACTGAAGTGGATTATGTCGGACACCAGATAGTATTGTTTAAGGATATAACATTTTTCTATATTATTTCTGTAATGTTATAATAGAGAAGTTTTAGAAAGAAAAAAGGGACAACCTACAGGACGGGTGACATGACTTTATTTCCTACCACTGGCCAACAAGATGTTCCTTGTTAGTAGAAACTAGTTTTATTTTAATATTTATGATAGAAGAAGTATAAGTCCATTTTTGGAATCATATACGATTAACCTCAACACATATAGACTTATGTATATTTGATAACTTTTGATAACCTTTTTTTTGAGACATATGGAATGACCCATCATTCTATAACATGATCTGCTAACACCTCAAAAATGACAAATTCAACTTCATTTCTTTTAGATATGAAGTATAAATTATTCAAGTAACAAACTACGGTGAGATTATAACGAAGTAAAGTAAGTATTTCTTTTAATTCAAGTTCATCAACTGTAGGAAAATGGTCTTGAAAACCAAAAATGTTGTCCTAGTGCTCTTATATCCGATGAATCAGATGGTACCTTAGATCATCACAAATTTATGGCTTTTTGATTATTGGATTTTTCATATCCATGTTCTCTACCACTCTCTATTAGAACCTGATGGTTAGATTTCTCTTCCATATCAATATTTTCACTTATGATCTCCTATATGGAAACCCAGTGATGAGTTAATCTGGGTAACTTTTTGTTTCATACTTCATTTTTTAAAATTATGTGTTAGTATTCCTTTTTTCTATGTGGGTTTCTATGAAAGAAACTTTCAAGTAGTAAACCATTTATTACACCGATGAATTTTGAGGGTGAAATTAATTTTAAGGGGGGTAGAATGTAATAACCTGAGATTTTATGAGAAATATCCTTTTTAATTTCATTGATATCTTGTGTTGTACGCTACACCAAATGATGTGGTCACCACATGTATCACTAATTTTCCTTGCATTACATGCAATCACGATCTTCCTTGATAGTGTTTGTAGTACGCAATACCGGGTTTTACTAAACAACGATATATTGTTATAATATTATTATGGACTAGCCGTTATGAATTGTATTATATAAATTTTTAATTTTATAACATTATTATTCATCTTAGATATTTTCTAGAACATAGTATGAGAACAAAATATATTTTCGGGTAAAATAAGTATTTTTCAAAAAATGCAGTTTTGCCGCCTTTTGATGGCGCACCGACATTAAATCTATTTTTTTACATGTTTATAAGATCAATTTGACAAAATAAAATTCTTCATTGGAATCAGGCTATAAAAATTTAATTTGGATAAATTTTTCATATTATCCTCATAACTTTCATATTTTAATGAATAGTAGACACACGCTATATTTTAATTAAAAAAAACATTTTTCATCACAATAATTTATATTTTTAGATTATCTTATTAATTGGTTTTAAAGTGTAATTAGAATATATTTTTACCATTTAATCTAATGTTGGTCATTGGAATTAATTTCACTTTGAATTTGGACATAAACAAGTGTCGATATTTTGATAGTTATTGTTTCTTCAAAACACGATATTTGTTTTGGTAACATGAATTAATTTTAAAATTAATTAATGCCACTTATATGTTTTGAATTTGAATAAATAGAAATAATTTTTGAATTCAGAATATCAAATATTTCTTAGGCTGAATTTTTTCCATTTTTCTAAAAAACATCAATTTTTATGAATAGTGAAACCACTTAGTGGTAGTTAAAAAAATTGAATCTTTCATTTAAATGAAATTTTACAACATATGTGAATTGAATTTATAAAATCAGACATACATGGTTATTATCATGATGTAAAATTTTGTTCAATAAGATGAGAATAATATTTGGTGAATATAAACTTTTGACTTTTATTTACCGCAGTTAAAGGTAAATAGAGTATTTCGAGGTTAAAAGAATATTATAATAATTCAAAATTATATTAACACTTGTCCTAATCTTATTTCATGAGTAGTGGCCAAACATGGGCATTCTTGGGTCGATTGTGGGATCCCATTGATCAACTATGTAGTGATAATGTCAATTTGGATTAACGAATTTAATGTAAAGACAAAAATGACATTACAAATATACATTAATAATTAATTTTTATAAAGGGTTATATAAATTATCATTAAACTATAAATATTAATTTGAAAGATAAAAATATTTCCTACATTATGGTATTTTTTTTATAAATTTTAGACATCAAATAAAATAATTTATTTATGACACAATAATTATGCAGTATTTACCTCATTAATATATGATTTAAATAAATAAGATTATAATGATTAAAATATTATCCAAAACATGTACAATTCTAATTGAATGATTTTATTTCGACCATGAGTCATATTATCATCATCATTTATGATATTTTACCTTTTGAAACCGATGATATGTTTATAATAAAAATATATTTTCACACTTTCCAAAAGATCCCCTCCTCCCCCTTATAAAAGGAGACCATTTATATACAATTCCTCACCCCTCTCAATCCCTTTGGATCATCCAATATCTACCCCATTAATCTCCCTATATCCCTATCCTCCCCCAAAAATCCTTACCTTAGGCAGAAGGAAATTCAAGAAGTCCTTTTGGTTCAAACCAAAGAAAGTTACCCAAATTAAATGTAACAGTTCTCTTAAATTGTTTTCGTTTATTCTACTTATCCAACCACTAAACTATTTTTAATAATTTCTTTTGTAACAATTCCAGTATTATAAATATACTAGGATGTTTTTATGAGAAGTATTTTGACTACACTTACACACACCTCCATCTAATGGATGAAGAACATAATTTTTCTGTGGATGGAAAACTAACGCCTCCTGAAATGATGATTGTTCGATTTTCCTACCTCCTCTCATGGTGGAAATTATGATAGCACTATATTTATATATGATATATATTATTTTTATGATTTTTTATTCTTCTTTACTTCCTAATTATATCAAGCCTTTATGGTTTCCATAGTGGGTAAATACGATAATCTCATTTGAGGAAGTGCGGACTACCGCCCCCTCAAAGTGATGAGATTCGTTAATACCTTATGTGGGATGTATAAAGGTTGCAGTTAATGATATAATATATTATATTATATAGGAATTATAATATAACTATTTAAAATTATGTTTTAATTCCCTTAAAATAAGAAATTGAAATGAAAGTAGCGTTCATACGTACATACGACTTACCATCTCTATGAACGGTGCATTTAATTTCTTACCTCCATAAGTTATGTACTATTATAAATACATGTATATTCTGGATATATATGATATATATGATATATAAATCATGAATATCATTCTGTATATAATTAAACTTTGACCACATGAGCAACATGTAATTATAATAAGTCCATTTTTGACTCAAGTACCAAATATCGACAAAATGAACGTTATTAACTTAAATGTTTACTTAATGTCTATAACATGGTAATAAGTGTTATAAAATGAATAATTAACTTGAAAAATGTTCTTAAGAAAGTATAAATTAACTTTGGTTTATTATTCAGGAGATTAATGAATGATCGTGTCAAGTCGGACACGAGGAAAGGGAACTTCTTACCCCAATTTCCGTTCATTGGATTGATCATCTCATTCTTGGTTATGTCTTTCTTTGATTATGTGGGAAATGAATTTTTATATAATATCATTTATTTCCACTTTATTTATGTGACCATATAGTGAATACACATAAGTGATCTATTTTATTTACAAAAAGATCTTTGAAAGGGATAGCTATTCCAATCTTGTTCTTATCCGAGATTGTTATTCGTAAGTATTTACTGGGGTTATTCTTATAATCAATATACATGTTTTCTAAAAATGTTTTCATGTATTTTTAATGTCATTTTTACCCATTTTGACTTTTACAACATGTTATGGAAGGAATCTTTCTTTTGTATACCATACGAGGAACGTTTTAGACTTTTCCGGCAATAGTATGAGGAGAATGTTTTTTTAACTTATATGGAATGAACAGATATTTATGGTTTCAAAATGCCTTATTTTCATTAAGCATTATCTACAAGATTTAATAAATGTTTTCAACAAAATCATTTTCATTTAAAATTTCAAGGCATTTTGTGAAAATAAAATGATTTTGAAGAAGAAAGGATATTTTCCTCAAGAATTCGTCTCAACTATTTTATCAAAACCATTTTCCATATAAGATGGAATTATTTCTTATGTGTATGTTTCTAGTATAATGTCTCTATGATTTACATGGTTTCACTTTTCATATGATGAAATGATATCCATTTTTTTATATGGATTTGTTATGATGGGATGATGTTTATGGAACCCATTTTTTATTCTTTGGGTTTTGATGAATGATTTATGTTTCTGTTGTGGAATAAGTAAGAATGATTTCGTTATGAGATGGGTGGGCCCTATATATCTCTCCAGTGCATTGGGTAAAGATTTATATCTCATGATATATACATGGCCAGAATGATAAGTTAATCTGGTTTAATGTTACAGGGCTGGAACGAGGAGTGAACTCAGTTCAGTAATGGACTTTGTCCACAAATATGGTCTTAGAAGCAATGCCTTAGGTACTATGGAAATAATATCATGTGAATAATGGTTTTCCACAATTACAGGTTTTATTACCATGATATTTTATAATGATTAATGTTTCTTTATGATCTTTTCCTTAAGTACTTCCATGTTTTATGTCATTGTTCAAGATTTTGATGTTTAAACATTATGTTCATGTTTTTTGTTCAAATGTATATGATTTGTTTTATTTTCTCCATGATTACCCTTACTGAGCATTTGAGCTCACCTTTTATATGTTTTCATTTCAACAGGATTTAAAGAAAGGTTTTAGGTAAGAGAAAAATGGAAGATCATTATGGGAGATGTTGAAGATCTTTCACCATGATTAGAAGATTATATCCCAGGTCTCCAAAGACACTAAACTATTACGGTCCTTTGGTGTCTGTTTTTTGTTATGTATTAAGTATTCCGTAAAAGTAATGTAATGTCCATGTACATCAAGATTTGGGTCTCTAAATTCCGTGCACCATACAGAGAATCTCATGAGATAAAAACATTACCCAATGATTCTGAGGGAAATATAATTATTTTCCCACTTTCCACATTCATATCATGTGCATGAATAATTGTTCCACAAAGATCATACTCCATAAGGATGTATTTCATCACATATAATAAAATAATTAAATAGTTTGTGATATATAAAGGTATTTCCACAATAAATTATGGATAAGTAAATAAAGGGGTATACCATTTAGTTGAAATGGATATGGGTATTGAAGACATAAAGGTTTGTAATGAAAAATAACATGATAATTTTGTCAACATAATAGGTGTACATGAAGTTTCATAGAATGGTTTTATGATATTTAAAGGGGTATCCAATCGCATGGATTTAATATATAAAGGTATAATATATGAAATAAAATATTCTATTAATAAAAATTATGATTCAAAATGAATAATATAATGAAGGTTCTTGTATATAAATGAGAATTAGAGTATCCCTTACCATCCGAGGGGACTTCTAAAATCATTGGAAAGATTCTTAAGAGATTGGGGTCACCTTGGGATGTATATAATTAGGGAAGTATAGAGTAAAATTGTTATATAATGTTTTTTAGAAAATAATAATGGAAGGGTGGGTGATATTATATAGAAAAATAAATGATAATTCTTTATAAATGACCAATAATAGGTTTTGGACTGTATATGATAATGTAATCAAAACCAAAAAACTTCTCGTGGATTTTCCCAAAATTTCTATAATAGAATAGTGGTTTCAATTATTTTACAAGTATAGTAAGATACATCCTAATATAATACCCTTGGTGATTTGGATGTGAGCATGTTTATAAAAAATGTTTTTTAAAATAAAAAAATATAATATAGTATTTATCGGATTTATTATTGATATATAAAATTAATCTAATAACATAATAAATTATTATAAAGGGGAAACATAATTTTTTTTTGGATACTCTATAAAATATTTATTTCATAACTTTTTTTATTTTATGATGTCATAATACATAACATATAAATATACAATTTTTAATTTTTACCTAAAAATATTATTTTCTCAGAAAAATTATGAAAAAAAAACCACTGGATAATTAAGAAAGATAATTTTAAAAATAATATATATTTCATCAAAATAAATCTCTAAATATGATAATTTTAATTTTTAAATAAATAAAATTATTAATTATTACATGTTTTTTTTACAAAAATATTTTTCCGACCCTTATAAAAATTACATTTGACTTTGTAAAATTAAATTATCAGTTCAATTTAATATATATTATATAATAATAATATATCATTAAAATTTAATTTAATTTAAAAATTATTTGATTCATCCAAAATTGTGTCTTGAGTGAGACTACATAATTCCCAAAAATTTAATTTTTTCGTTATATCAAAATCTAATTTTTACCAGAAAAAATTTCAAATCAATATAATATATTCAAATAAATTATAATCATTATTTTGTCCAAAAAATATAGAAATTCATATTGATAGGGTCTATATTTTTATCCTTTTATTACATCAACAAATGACCTAAGTTTAAGGTTTTGGATCGATAGATATTTGGAGGGTGGTTCGATTAACATAGTGTGGGATGAGATCTTGATGAGCTTGAAATGTTTTCGTAAACTTATTTTCTCAGACCTTAGTTGTTGATTATCAGCTTGGGATTGGTCAAGGGAAACTCCCAGTAATGCTATCTCTAATTAAATTTCTAATTAATAGGCCTCAGAATGAATGATATACTTGTAGATGCCATCACAACCATTGTATATTTCCATTTAATTGATAAAAACCTTAATATAAGTTAATAATATGATCACTTTATAATGGATACACTATTAATGATTTTTTTGTTTAATGGATTCCTAAATCCGATAAGTTATAACATATTACAGTCCCAAATAACTATAAAAACCGAATATTTTAAAAGAGTAACATCATTTTTGATACTGTATATAAAACAAAACAAAAATATTATAATATAATATAACACCTTTATAATTTAGAAAATATTTATATATAAATAAATTCAATTTCCTTGATAGCTTCTGATGCACACAACATCTGGTTAAAAAATAGAATACTATATTAAAGTATTTTAATTTAAAAAGTGTCCATTATAAACTAGGTATTATATTCATGGGTATTAATATTTGTATATAAATTCTAAAAATTATGCTTATATATTAATTAGAAATAAAATAAGAATCAATCAAATGAAATTTTTTTATTGAAAAAACATATTTCTCTAAGAGGTGGTTTTATCATGCATTGAAAAAATAATTTAAAATTAAATTTTACCAATTTTAGAAGATTTATTTGATTAAATGAAATAAACTTATAAATAATAATATCAAAAGTATCCTAAAACTAATATTTGGTATTTTTTCGGAAATGATTCTTTTTTCGATAAATAGTGAAAATTAATGATATTTATAAAAACAAGCATACTTTTGTAAATTAATTACAAAGTTAAATTATATTTTAAATTTTTAATGTAAAATATTTTAAAAATATAAAGTTTAATACAATTTAGGTTATTAGAATAAATTTTATATTAATTCATTTATATTAAAACCTTTTATCCTTATGATATTTTTCACTTTGGAAACCCACTTTTTCATCGAGTCTACAGATATAATGTTTAATTTTATTCCTCCTCATACATGAATTGAATTTATAAAAATGATTTATTTATTTAGAATAATAATAATATATGTTATTTAATATTTTTAACATGATTATTGACCATTATGAATTGTAAAAAAAATTAAAACATAATTTCCATTGTTATGGAATAAACTGATTTATTGGGGGTTAAACTAAAAAGATAAAGGTTAAAATTAATTAACAACTATTCCTAAAACAAATTTATATATTTATTATGAGTTTATAACATATAAAGGTTGATAAGGACCCATTTTGGAAGATGTTTTAATTATAAAACATTGTTTTTAATTTAATTTTTTAAAAAAAATCCATGTATATCCTCTACCCCACATATAAAAGGATAACACCTCTCTACCAATATTCAAACATACAAATCCATTTGGTTATACAAAGATATAATAAATAACATATTGAATACCCTCCCAAAATATTAGAGCCCTTGGTTATATTAGAAAGCCATCATAGGATGGATTTTTGTTAAACACTAAAGAGGTCATCCTAAGAGGATGTAACATTTTGAAAGGATCATTTTTACTTTATTTCTTCTTCCACCTTCTTCAAGTAAAATTGAATTATGGTAGTATAGTAATGATAGTGTATCATATATACTCATATTTGGTTATGACAGTTGAATAACCGTTTCCCATATTCTCCTCCATCAAATGAGAAATGAAATCATTGATCATGTATACGGTGAACTATCACCACATGGAGCAACGAAAATCATTTTCCATCAACACCTCGGATGATTGCTTATAATGATGGATTTAATATATATATATATATAATATTTATTTTATTTATTATATTTAATTAATTATAATAATAGATATACCTTCTGACATTAAATTTCTAGTATTTTAATATAGATATACATTTGATACACATAATCAGTCTATTGATTAATCCTCACTTCAACCGTATGATCATTGTAAGGGATTACCTCTAAATTTCCATTTCATTGAGTCATATTTGTTAATATGTACCTATTAATTTTTATGTGTTTTATATACCCCAAAATTGACGTGTTCAACATGAATACCTATTCATTCATAATGATTGATATTTCATTTGTTGTTTATTTTTCAATTGGTTGCAATTTAAATGTAACCGAAGGGGTAAATTTTTTTGTACAATATCACTTCCTTTTGTGATTGTTAACATTCTCTTTCAAAAATTACTTTCATGAGAAAATTTTCCTTTTGGAATTAAATCCATATTAAATATAAATATTCTTTGTATTATGTATATTATTATTTCTTATTCCAAACACCATTTTAATATACAATGTTTACTTTGAATGTTATTTGATTAACTGGGGAAAATTTTGAAAAATATTCATTATTTAAATTATATAGATATTTGGTTATATGGATAATTGAATCATGAATTAAATAAATTATTTAATATATGAATAATTTTATAGAAATTGAGTTATCGATGGGCCCCAATTATAGATAGCTTCTCAATGTGTTAATGGTCTCGTGAAATTAATTAGTTATATAGATTTAGTCAAATATGTTTTTTGTTTATACCTACACATAAATTTTATAATATATAGTGAATGGTATTGAATGTAGGGGTTTAATGATTCTTTATATCATGAAGACTAATAATTATTAATTTACATCCTTAAGAATTCATTTTTTATTATGTATTGTATTTTCACAATGATATTATCACAATAAGCATTTCATTCTCATTTAATTGATTTAATGACCTGTGTTTTGAGTTATTTACCAAGAACTATTGATTATTTCTTATTTAATCATAATATTAAAATTATATATGTTGTATTTTTTGTTTTGTTATTTACCTTTCCCTGGTTATTATGATTATTTATTCATGACAACTTCGATTGTACATAACACTTATAGAGAAGATAAGCTGACCCTTATTTTATTTCCTATCCCATGAATCCAAGATGTTCCCTATGAATGATATTCAAGGAAATTCTAGTGGTAATAATGATATTCTATAAAAAATATTATAATAATTAAATTCAAATGTAATATGGATATCATGTATCTATCTAGTTTAGAAAAACTTCTAAACAGTTTATTCTTTCTGGATGTGTCTATGTGTATCTTATTCTAATGTAATAATGATGAAACTATGTCTGGGATATTGTGGTCCATATCATTATAGTTCATAATAGTGAATTTTTATTAGAAAACTTGGGAACTATATTTAGGATAACATTGATTAGGAAATATAAACATATGATAAAAATTGAGGATATGTATAAAACAACATAAAAATTTCATGGTAATGTGGAGATTATATGGATTTTTTCCTAGAAATACATACCTGTCTAGATACTAAAAGTGGATGTGGTTCTATCACTACTGAAACTAGGGGTAATAACACCAAAAATTAATGTTGGGGTTGACTCAAGTGTTACCTAGTACACGAAAATAGTCATTACAGCGCACCTGGTCTCACGATCTTGATGGATATGATTAGGATAATTCACATTTTCTTTACAAATCATTATGAAGGATTCCATTTTATTATTAAAATGAGTGACCAAGGTTAATAATATGGTGAATTAGATATTATGTAATACAGCATGATTTATAAATCCTATAAATGATTATATTTTTTTACTGCTATGATAATTATAGATTACATTACTTTTTTGTTTTATACAATGGATGGAAACTAAAGGAATCATGTTACAATTGAATACAAATCACAATATGGTTACTACAAGGAAAAAATGTTATTATTAATGTATTGAATCATATAATTATTATTGATAATGATTTATCCTAAAATATGAATAAATGTTTATAACCTTTTCAACTCTCAGCCTCTCTAAAGAAGAGGATGATGGATTTTTCTAAGATCATGAATAGTGGAGACCATAGAGTAATGGAGACATGATTTCATTCAGGAAATAAATATAAAAATAGATACCCTAAAATTTTTCTCAAAGGAATGGGGAAATGTTTTATTTGTGGAAAATTATGGAATAATGAAATGAATTTCTAGGTTAAAATGAAGAGTATGATATTAAGAAAAAAATTTCAACATTGGGATGAATTTAAAGTTATTTTTATAAAATGTGGGGAATACAGACATTATGTGGGTGAATTACGACTTATAAAGGTAATATAATATAAAAAATAAATGATTAGGTTGAAACAAAATTTTTCAAGTATTTATGTATGGTGATTAAATAATTCAATTGTATAATTGTTTTATACTAATGATATTTTGGTTATTATAATCGTGATTCATCAAAAGATTTTATAAACATTTAAAAGAATATAATTATTCATTAACTTAAAAGTTATGAATAACAACATAGGATTATGAGTTTAAGGTTGATAATAAGTTCAAAGTGTTAAACACCACTTTAAAAATTTTGTTTGGTTGGAATATAACATTATTAAGTATTTTTTTGGAAAATATATATTGGAATGCAACCCATTTGTTTAGTACATAATCTAGTAAAATTTTATTTTAGGAAAAATGAACTTATTTTTTATGGGAATAATTATAAACATATTAATAACCTTTGGGGTTTATATTATAATTGATTTATAGGTAATTATGGGTTATTATACCTTTATAATTTTATAGAATTATATTTATATGGTTTTAGGAGAAAGAAAACTCACATAATGAGTGAATACCTGTTGTATCTAGTGAATGAAAAACTTTTAAACCTACAACTGAAGGATGAAATGGATATAGTTATTGCCACTATCCTTGGTGATTTTTTTTGTAAAAGTTTCATTGATTTAAATTATGTTATATTAATTATAAATGTTAATGAAGAACCAATTGTGTTACTATATTGGTTTAGAGATTAATTACTTATACTAACCATGTTGGTTTTGTAAAATTGTTAAAAGTAATAGCAAATAATTTTCACTCTTTTATAGATATTATTATTTGTTAAAAGTTAATTTTAGTCATTCAGGAAAATAATTAATATTTGGATATTCATTTCTTGGAGTAATATATGGTGTGGAAATTGATCAAATCACAACAACGGGATGAATTAATGGTCTTTTGAATAATCTTATAATTATGTTTTTATTATTTTTGACATTATCTTGATCACTCACATTTTTTTGATCAATAACCTCTATGAATATCCATCAATATTCATGCATTTTTATTTTCGTCCATGTCTATATATTTACTTCCCAGATATGTTATCCTACTTGGAAACAATGTTATTTGTTATTCAAAATGATCATTCACATTTCTCTTTCCCTATATTATGAGGTTTTTTGCTAACAATTTTTACATTGTTAGTTTTTAAAAAGGAATTTTCAAATAGAAGTTCCTTGTCTTTTGAGTGAATGTTTAATTTATGAGGAAACAATTTATTGTATGTGGGGAGATTATAAAAACCCAAGGTTTTAAAATACGTACATAATATTTTATGTAATATATTATGTGAAACAAAAATATTATAATAGAATATAACACCTTAAGAAATTATGTTATATTTTTGTTTAAATATGTTATATGTCATTGATTGCTTGTGATGAACGGACCATATGGTTTAAATGCAAAAAAATACACCATTAAAATATTATAATTTAAATGTGAACATTATAACCTAACTATTATGTTCTTGGGTATGAATTGGACAAAGTATATCTTCAAAATTGTGGTTATATATTTATTGAAATAATGATTCTAATGTAAAGGAAATGTTTTCTGACAAACATAAAAGCGGTTTAGTTGTGATTTGAAAAAAAAAATTATAATAACATTTTATGACATTTAGAAAATTTATTAATTATATCTATATTTATTTTTTAAAGAAATCATCTACAATTTATCTTAGGGTGGTTTTTTGTGATTTTTTGTAAAAAGTTTCATTTTTCAATGAATGGAAAAAATATATTTTTTTAATTTTCATCTCATTTAAATTATTTTAAAATTTAATATATATTTTAATTATTCTTTAAATTAAACATAAAGTTATTTTATTATAATAAATAAATTTTTTTCTTTGTGTAATCAATTTCACGTTAAATTGTTCTATAAAAAACTTCTACAATTATGAAAATTTCCTCTTTAGAAACCATCTTTATCTTCGTATGTGTAGGAAAAATATTAAATTTTATTCATCCACAAAATTTAATTGAAATTTGAGAAATATTTTAAATTTTTATAATAAAAATTTATTTATACCTTATTATATTTTCAACGTAGTTTTTTACGATTATGAATAGAAAAGGCAGAAAAAATTAATTATTACAGTTAAGGTAAAAACTGATTTACCGGGGGTTAAACTAAAATAATGAGATTTAACATGACCTACCAACATATAAAAAACAGATTGTATGGGTATTATTATATATTATATCTTATATGGGTAAATAATGTCCCATTTTTTAGAATTATTGAATGATATAAACATGGGTGTAATTGATACTTTTAAAAAATTTGATGTTTGTATTCTCTCAAACTTGTTAACGGACACCCCCAATACTTACCTCTTCACACACCCAAAGAATATTATTTATCTAATAGATACCAACGTTATATGCTTTATATCCTAAAAACATAATATGTCCCTTTTATTGATCATAAATCCCTCATTTTAAGTCTTTTAATGCAAACCTAAAGAGTTCATCTAAAGAAGAGGCAATGTTTATAAACAATCATTTTTATTTTATTTTCTCTCTCAGCACCGTAAAGTCTAATAAATTATTTATTTTAAATTAAAATCTTATCCCACGTATACTAATATTTTTTTAATTTAATTGGATAAACTTTATCCATATCATCCTCCATCAAATGTGGAACAAAATCACAGATCCTATGTACGACGATCTACCACCTTGGGAACCGATGTAATTCGATTTCCATTAATGCATATCACAATTGAATATTATTATGTATTTAATTTATATATATAATATTTATTATAATTATTATAATTATTTAATTATAACATAACATTTTCCTTTTTTAATTTCCTTACTATTTAAAATATGATAATGTCACTCATGCATTCAGTGGACTACCGCCCCATGAATCGAAGTGATTTGTTTTTCAATAACACTTTACCTGTAATGTAATATGGATAAATTTAGGGAATATATGTGATATATATGAAATGATGTTGATTCCTTGAAATTAATATATAACTCTATTCTTTAACATTTCACTCGTTAATGTAATGATATCATTTCTCGTGCATACATTCAACCTACCGCCTCCATGAAGTGATGTGATTCATTTACCTTATCAAAACATCAAAAATGATTAAAAAATGTATTTGATGAGAAAATATTATATTTAAAACATTAATATAATAAATTATATGATGGAACTATATAATATTCTCAATAATCAGATCATTCATTACAAACACTCATGAGAAAACAAGGAAATTAACACCAAAAATAATGAAAATAATGATATATGATTAGACAAATGAGGGTAAAATGTTATATTAGGATAATATATGATTTTATAAATATGACTATGGTTCTTTAATAATTTCATAACATTATTTAAACCATTATATATGAGTTTAATCTATGTTCAACCAAAAGGATGCACGTAGTATGAGACAACGTCTCAACTTCTCTTCATTAAGGAATATTTTATTATTGTGAACGTAATTTTTTTTATATAGAGTACACAATTCCATATATAAATTGAATATAATGATTTTTTTATACACCATCATATATTAATTTTTTCATATTAATTATTTCATCCAAGGATAATTGACTTGAAAATTACCATGTAGCAAAGAATTTCATAACTAAATTTCTTTTCATTGGGTTATATTACTTCTTCATTGTCTTTGATATTATATGATTATGTGTGTAATGATATTTGATTATATTATTAATAATTATCAATTTTTTATGCATATTTACATTTTATACACATAAACAATGATTTTATTAATCATCGCTTCAATGGTAAGTTTATTTTAAGGGATTTCATCTCAAGTTCAATTTCATTAAGACGTATTTTTTAATATACACATATTCAATTTTATGTGGTGTATATAATACAAATTTGATGTATTTACCTTGAATAACTATTTATTAATTATAAATATTTTTTACTATCATGTTTATTTATAAATTGGTTACAATTTAAAAGGTAGAAAATATGTAAAAAATTATTGTACATTCACAGTTCATTTTGTGATTATTTAAATCATCTAGAAATAATAACTTTTGCATGATAGAATTTCCTTGGTCATTACATTTCTATTAAATATCCATATTCATATTTCCATGGATATTATTATTTATAAAATTGTATACAATTTTTACACAATGTGTTTAATTTTAATGTTATTTGATTAACTGGGAAAATATTGATAAATTCATATTATTTAATCAATACAAATATTTAGTGATAAGGATTATTGATTCATGAATTTAATAAATTATTTGATATATAAGTAATTATTTGGAATTTAATTTATGGTTGGGGCCTGGTTATGGATATACCCTCGATGGATTAGTTACCTAATGGGAGAAATTAGTTGACTAAATTTAGTTAAATGTGATTTTGTTGTATACCTAGCCATTATTTTTAAATTTTCCAAAGAAATTTTATGAAATTAGATGTATCAAGATGCCTAAAATAATAAAATATAATTATTAACAATTTCATTCATTATTAATTCAGTTATTATTATCCATGATATTTTTTGTGATGATATTATCTTTGTATGAATTTAATTCACAGTTTATTGATTAAATAGATGGTATTGTCTTTTATTTTACTTTCTATATTTATTATTAATTGCCTAATAATGATATAAAAACTAAATTTTTGGAATGAATGTTGAATTATTCACCTTTTCATGTTGATTATGATTATTGAATCATGATATCTTCCACTTAACATAACCCTTACTAAGAATTTGAGATCACCCTTATTTTGTTTCCATTCCTAGTTGTCTAGGAAGTGTACATTGAATGATATGAAAGGATATGATAGTGGGAGTAATTATATTCAAAAAAATTATGCTGTAATTGTTTAATGAAATTTTAATATGTGAATCATATATATATATAGTTTAAAAAGACTACTAAACTATTCTTTCATTTGGGTTGTGATTAATTATATATTATTCTATTTTATTATATTAGAAACAGACTCTAGGATACTTGGTTTTGGTTCATTATAGTAAACATAGTAGTGCATGGATTTTCAATAATTTCATTTATTAATAATTAATTTATTCATATGAAATGTGAATCTAATTAATTATTATTTTGGTCATTATAATCTTGAAAAAAATTAGTTGGCTCTTAGTTACCCTAATGTGATATTGAATATATCATAACATAAAAAACATTTACTTGGTTATCTCATGACCTAATATATTCCATTCCCCAACCTCATTCCATAACATTGAAGTTATTTACCTACATCCCTAAATGGATTCATAAGGAGACATCTTAATACATGAATGAATGATATTTTTGTATGAAAATTCATCTAAAAAAGGGTACTGATCCCATCCACCATTGAAACCCATATAATATGATCTCAATATATACTCATGGGTTTTAATTTTCCACTCAGATTGACCACCCATTAAGGGATTATATGTAGTGCTAAATATCAACTCCATATTCAACACCATCACAATAATTCTCCAAAAAATCATATTAACACTCATAACCCAATGAAATATAATATAATGCGGCACTCTATGAATCCTTATAAATTCATTTATGTATATCACATAATACTGATCAAGAGAAAAACTGTTATAATTATAATTACATGTGCTGATTTCATAAGGCAATCGACAATAAAGAAAATAAAATTTTTTCCTTTGGGTATTTTGTGGAGTTCCATGATGACATACACAGTATTTTTCCAATTTACATTCTGCTTTGGGTAATTACTAGGTCATTAATTTAAAATTGTGCCTCTAGTTCATGATATGATTATATAACAGCCACCAAGATATATACTAAATAATATAATTTTTCATGTCATCCCACCAAAAATGATTATTCACATCTTTATACATATTCATACTTCTAGAATGAATAAATGATGATAAACCAAGAGCCTCATCCAAAATATTCTCCTTCATGTTTGGTATTGATGGGACAATTACACTATTTTTAAAAATTATCATTCCATCAAAATAATGGTTGATCAAAGGAACATTTCTCACTTTATTCTTAAGTTCTACATCCTCCAAATGCACCTCTTTAATCCCCACTAGTATGGATGACTAAACTTTTATCTGAGAATGATAATATCCATTCCATTTTCCCATTATATAAAGTTCTCTATTCTTTTAATACTTAAATATTGGATCTCTTTCAATCCACTTCATTGATAAATTACATGGGAAATTATAACTCATGTCATCAGTAACCTAGTTATCATTCACTAAACAATGATGTTTTTAGTGGTCATAATATTTAATATGATCCAACCATATTCTCTAGATCAAAATCATCTTTTTATGCATAAATATATATGTAAATATTTTATCTTTCATATATATATATTTGTCACAAATTTTATAATTATTATAATTTACCAATATCTTCAATAACAAAATGTAGATGTTATCTCCAAATGACGAGTTTGGTAAATTTTCGCCTGAATTTTCAATTAGAGAAAGGTATGAGCTACCACCAAATAATTATTTACAAAGACACATTCTATTTTATTCTTTGAGTCATCAATATAGGTCATATAACCTTTTCAACTATAGTGTAATGTGATCATATGTTCACAAATAAACATTCTTTTCTATTCGTTGAAATTTTCTTCACATTACTCTATCCCTAGGAATATAGATGTTATCGACCTCTACTAAGTTGTTGAATTAAATAGCCACAAGAATTTATTTACAACGAATATATAATATCCAAACAACGTAAAAAAACTACATATCAACGTTACTATAGTTGGTCTAGGACATTGGTCAATAACATATGACTTTAAACACTCTACCGATATATACTCACATCGGATTATATGACAGAATAATGAAACCCTCTTTAGGAATAATTCAAAATTTGTAAATTTTGAATAAAAATTTTCCTCTATTAGTTATTGAATACAATCATTATATAATCATCAATATATTCCTTTAAAATTGAACATATATGTATTTATTCTATAATTACTACCGTGAATTGATCTAGGTAATATCAAAAGTCTATATTGATTATATACATGAATATCGAGGGGTAATTGATAATTACAAATGGTATTACTATTAATTAATAATTATAATATTATGTATGGAGTTCTATATTTTTATACCATTTTTTTAACCCTCAATTGATGATATATTTTTTAAAGTTCAATCATTGAAAATTATTGATCTCTGTTCTATTGATAAATCAATTATACATTACAGGGTAAATGATACTTCATCATGAGAGTGATCATGTTAATATCTTGATAATTAATGAAAATATTCATTGAGACTTCTTCCTTTTTAACAAATAAAATTGGTGAACCCTATGGTGATGCATTCCAGCATATGAATCTTAATCATTTATCTTAATTCTGCTGGTGTTTCTTTTTTAATTATTACAACTCAATTGGGGATATTATAGATGGATCAATTGAAATATATGTAGCAATATAAAAGAGTTACATTGATTACTCAATATCATGATTTAGGATAATACTGAGAAATACATTATGAAATACGTTATAATAATATTGAAAAATAGGCATAGCTTTGATGTTGAGTTTCTCCCCAACCACTTGAGTTAATATACCTCATGAATAGGTAGTCATAACCAATTCATAGAAGTAACTTAAATTATAATATGATATAATATTCACACAAAAATATGATTATAGGTTTATTTGAAATATCAAACATGACTTCCATTAATTATAAATTAATATGGGATATATATATATAGAGAGACAGTCCATTCTAAAAATCATATTAAATTCAAGTAGTGGTAGAATCACAAGATTTGAAGGATGTAAATTATCACACACATTAATTAGAGAGGATTTAGATACTTATGATGTGATAATGATACTGATAATAATTTTTACTGCTAACATAAAATCAAATCATTAATGTAGTGGCATGATACCCTTACAAAATATTTATATATAAATGAGTGTTTCAATATAGAATCAAATAATACAATTATAATTTTATAGTGGAAGACACTTTTACCTTTCATTGCATTATTTTATTCACCCAATTATGTTGTAATATAAAATACCTCCACTTTATTATTTCACAAAGAGCATTCGTGAGGAATTCCATATAAATTTTCTCTTTTATTAGGACATTGATTCATATAATTCCAAATATAACTTCATTTGAGAGATTTAACTTCATTTGTTGAATCTTAATTCTCCACTATAGAATTCTTTGATTATTTTGTAAACCATTGACAATCCCTAGCTTAATGACCAATGATGTAACAATTAAATCATTTTGAAATTCTATCATAAAATTTTATAAGTGTATTCCCCAAAAGTTATGTCATATATGTGTCTATAACATATTTATTCCATGGGATCTACCATTAGAGTTTACATGATTCTCTATATTTCTCATATTATCACTAGAAAATCATTAATTTGAGTTCCCACTCTCTATTTCTACCATAAGAGTACATTGAATGATTTCATAATATTTACCAATGTCACTTATGGATGATTCCTTTTGAAGACTTGGTTTCATGCCACTAACAAATTGATAAATTTTACTAAAATTGTCTAAAAAATATATAAAATCATATCTTTAATGTATTGTAATGGTTTATTCATCGGTACCAATGGATTTACCATCCATTTATTTTATTTCCAAATATTCCAATTCCATATTAGCATAAATATTTATAGGGATGTATTTATTGAAAAAAAACTCATTTATCTTAATCATTTTAATTAGATTTTATTACATCCTCTTACCTCATATCCTTTATATGAGTCCATAATTATCTTATATTCATTCCAAGCGATAGAATACTAAGGCGACATTCCAATGGTTTAAAAATTGATTAATAGAATGTAACATTTCCACTACATTGGTAAATTTATCAGTAAATAGTAGATCAGAATTAACATTGAAGAAGGGTGTAAATTGTCACATAAAGGACTAAATGTAATGTTTACCCCTCATTTATTCCTCTAAAACTCATTTTTTTCTCATTAATACTCATTTATTATGATATTTGAGTGACCATTGTAACAAGATATTTTACCGTAGATCAAAATACATTTGGTTTATCATAAGGATGGTCTTCACACTTCCCTTTATATTCATTATTGACACAATTAATTCTAGTTCAAACCATTGAATATAACCAAAAAACTAACAAGACTATTGAGAAATAAATAAAATAGTTTAAAATCAGAATAAATTTATTTTTGAGATGTCCTTATTAATGACACATTCTTATCGCTTTATTACACCTTATATTTAACTTAGTTAATATATGGTCATTTCCAGTAAAAATAAATAAAAATGGATATAAAATAAAATATGAATTTACCTATTTATAATCCCCATGACTTTCATGGTAGGTGGGAAGTCTTCGGACAACTCATCATGCACTAGTGACGATTGAGTTGATACCCAATCCACTCTTTAATGAGTTATTAACCTAAGGTGAATATGTATTACAACCACATCCACTATTTATAACACCCAATGGTTTTCTGAAATATTTTTTTAAAAAATTAATATTTTAGATATTTTGTGTTACAGACAATCAATATGTTTAGATTTCGTTACAGAAAACACCAATTTTAGCTTTTATTACAGAAAACATTGAGTTTAAATGAAACATGAAATATTGTTAAAATATTTTCATTTAAATTGATACTAAGCTCCATGATATTAGAATAGGTGGTATGAATAGGATTAACTAAGTCATGAAAATATATTCTTTACAAATTAATATAATATTAATTACTTGGTGGAGAATTAATTAAAAATGAAAATAAATAAAATTTAAAAATAAATGAATCCTTTTTCAGAATTTATTAAAAACATATTAAATTAATAAATTAACTAGAATAATTGTATTGAATTATCATAATTATATTTATGTAATATATATTAAATAAATTTCTCATCATTTGTGTTATGTTTTTTCTTTACAAGAGATAATATTAAATCTTGTTTTTTGATAGAAAAAATATTTCTGAAAAAATAAATTTTGTCACATTTTGAGAACGTATATTAATTTTTTTAAACATATAGAAAATTTCTTTGATAAAATTTATCTTCATTTATTATTTCAAAATTTTATAAACATATCATCTCAAATTCTTGGTAATTTTCTGCAAAGGTTATTTTTTTGTAAATAGTGAAAAATATTGGATTTCAATTCAAAAACCCCCATATTGTTTTAATTGTTTATAAAGATCTATCAAATCTTTTATTAGTTTTGGATTTAAATTTATTAAATTATATATATATTAATATAATTTATTTCACTGGAATCATTTTCATATTGAATTTTGATATTAAAACCATGTAATATATAGATTTTTTTCAAAACAAGGTTTCTTGTCACCTCAAAGAGATTAATTTTAAATTAATGTTACCCAATTATATTATGATAATTTGAAAAAATGGATTCCAAATTTGGAATAAAAATAATTTATCTGAAGTAATATTTTCAAATTAATTTTTGACAATAATGAATAGTACTAACAATAAAAATTATTTACTATAGTTATGATATGAATGGGGTTACTAGGAGTTAAAATAAAAATATAATGGTAAAAATGACATAATAAATTTTCTAGAATCATTTTGGTCAACATATTTCGACCATATAATTTATAAATTTTCAAAATACTCCATTTGACACTTTTTTCTTTTGAAAAACGTCTTTATACCTTTTACTTTTTAAAAACACCAGTGTCTGACTCTCCCCACTTATAAAAGTTCACTCCCTCTCATCTCCTCTTCACACCTACAAAACAATTTTGATAAGAAAATATCTTCCCAAATCACATCCCAAATTCCCTAATATCATCACATAAGCCTTTTTTTATATAAATTCATCCTAGAAATTCTTTTAGAGAAAAGCTAAGGAGCTTGAACGAAGAAGAGGTAACGTTCTTCAAAAAAGTTTTTATTTCTTCCTCCACCTCATTAAATTATTATTAAAACATTATGATATAAGATCCACAATATATTTCATATATGTATAACTAGTTATGTAAAATTTATTATCTAAAATAATCTTTACTTCAGTAAAATTATTTACAAAATCATCATTAATGTGCACAGAAGACTATCGCCTTACGAACCGATGTCATTCATTTTTCAATTAACAAATATCATGGTTGGGTATGATGATTGATATAACTTATATATATATATATGATATTTATAACATAATTATACCACTATATTCATTATATCATATATAAATATTTACTTTCTATTCCATAGGGGACATGATACTATCATTCTTGTGTACGGTGGACTATCCCCTTGTGAAGCGTTGTGATTCGTCGTCACTACAATTATACAAGGAGTATAACTTAAAAATAGTTAATTAAAATATGAGATATAAATTAAAAAATTATTATATTAGTGTTATATTTATAATTATTAAATGTTAATATGTCATTTTTATTAACTTTTCACTCACTAAAATATGATAATGTCAGCCATGTACGGGTTGACAACCGCTATTACAATGCAGTGAGACTATATTTGATCATCACTCCACCAAAATAATTAATTATATAAGTTTATTTAAATAAATAATATTTTATTTATGATATTATTATAATAATATAATTAAAAACTATTACTTCCTTTCCATAATGATCATTGAAAAATGATATGTTACACATGCGTATGTACGACTTATTGTCTCCATGATCATAACATACTTCATTTATCAAAACCACCATTCATGATTTGATGGAAAATTATAATTGATATATAAATAGGATAATTAATTCCTAATTATTATTATATAGATGATGGAACCATGATTGAATTAAGAGGACTAAAAACAAAAAATAAAAAAATGTATGAAAAACAAAGCAGTTATTACCCAAAATGTGGTTTTATCAAGGAATTAGTAATAAATGGACAGTTAAAGGTTAAATTATAACATATATTATATATTATATATAATTATGGTTCTATAATTGATTTATAATAAATTTATATTTATTATATATGAGGTTAGAACATGAACTAAGCTAATTGAGACATAAGGTAAGGGATTTTAAGTCACTATTCTATTTTTGTGTGACATTTGTAATTTCAAAATTAATTTAATATTTGATGAGTTTATAATTACAATTTTAAATTTCTTATCATTATTATACTTATTTTAATTATATTTAATGTTTCATTTTATTTTATTCTTTAGTTTGGATTATTATTCACAATATTACTAAAGCGGTAATAGATTTGTGTTTAACTTTTTTACTTCTGGGAGACAGATGCCATATTCACCACCAATTTATTTTATGTTTTGTGGATAAATACCATGAATTTATATTAATATTATTTTCCCAAAAGTTATTTTGATTTGAATATCAATTTGAGGACCACTATTTTAAGTAGATTACATATCAAAAGTTACTAAAGTAGTAATATATTTTCGTCCAAATTTTCCTTCTTTGAGACATATTTTATGCTATAAACTAATTTTGTTTAATGAGGTGTGTATAAACTCCATTTTACATGTTATATAATGAATATAATTATTTTCATGATATTAAATGTTTCATTTAATTTTATTTTTCATGGGGCTTATGAGTTAATATTACAAATATAGTATGGGTTTTATGATACAAGCTCTTCATTTATCAAGACTGTTTATGATTGTGAATCCATTGATGAAATATTATGATCTATCTATCAGTAAACTCATTAGTTTTCTAATCCTATGTTTATATTATGATAATTAATGGGTTTTTCTATTTTCCTCCATTTTTTTAATCATGAGTTCGAATGAATTGTTTAATCTAAGTAACCTTTATTTATCACTTTGGATGAAAACCTATTTTTTTTCAAAACCATGATTGTATAAAATTTTTTCAAAACAATTTATTATCTAGAAATAATTTATTACGGTCATTTTTACCCATGAATTACTATTTATAAATTTCTCTGAAAGGAATCATTATGACGTTTTCAAAAAATGATAATTATTCTTTTACTGAATATTTGATGGGAATATTACTTTTATCATGTAATAAATGAACATAATTTCCTACCCTCATAATTTTTTTTATTTGAGTCATACATTATAATTTTTAAAGTTTATTTCTAAAAAAATTAATTTTTTAAAAAATATGTTTTAAAAAGATTTTTTTTCAATACAGAAATAATATTTTCCTCATTAAATCATTTAAAGATTTTTTAAATATTACTTAATATTTTTTCAATAATATTTTAAAAGAAAATTATTTTCAAAATATTTTATAATATTTAGTTTTAAAAAGTTATTTTTCAATGTATGCTAATTTTACTCATGAAATTTTCCCAGTGATTTATCTTTCAAAATTAGTTTCCATATAATAAGATATCCTTTGATGTACATTTTTCTTTACAAGGTATATGAACCAAGGATACAATTTATATTATTTCTTGGAATGGTTTATATTTATGAAGACATGATTTTTATGAAACCAATTTATCTTCCACATATTATACCATGAAAACTTTATTACGATTCTCTCTTATTTGTCCACAAGTTATGGTATGATGAAATTATAAAATTATTATTAAACCTTTATATTTTCGACAAGTTATGATATCATAAAAATTTTATAAAACCCATTTCATTTAATGATTTAGGTTAAGATGAATGTTTTATGATCCTATAGAACACTTTAATTGTGTGATGGTTATCATATTATAAACTATAATATTTGTTATATTATAACCAAAGATGGGTGGGACCTATATCTCCCTCCAAGGAATGGGGTAATGTTATATATCTCACGATATATATAGGACTGAAATGTGTGTGAACAAAGTATAGTAAGGGAAAGTTTCCACTTTGATGGTCTTAGGAGTGATTCTTAACTACTATGATGGTTTGGGGAGTGAAATCATTCCACTATGATAATCTTGACAGTGAGAATTTAGTACTTTGGAAATGATTTTCTATTATTACTGGTATGTCAAAAATATATGACTAATACCAATGTTATGCCCTCACAACTAATGTTCTATGATTTACTTTATGATTCATAACTTATGAACGGCCATGATTTTTTTTCATGTTTCAATATTATGATCTTTTATATAATGGGTATGCCTTGAAAATGTTTTTCATATTTTTATCATACCCTTATTTTCATGTATTGATTCAATGATCATTGATATCACATCTTCTTAACCTTATTGAGAATCGAACCTCACCATTTCTTATGTTTCCTATCCATAGGTTATGAATAAATTTTTATTTAGAGTATGTTTTTTATGATTAAAAAATGGAAAATAAAAATGGGATATGTTGAATATATTCCACCAAACTAATTTATTGTGTACCTTGTATCCATATAAACTACACTATTACAGTACCAATGATTTTTTTTGTATAATGCATTTAATATTCAGTATAAATTATATAACATCTATGTATCAAATTCATGGGTCACTATAATTTCTAATGTCAACACATAGATCTGTTTTCTAATAAAAACACACACCATTTATTACCTCAACTTATTATAGGATTATCTAAAGGGTTCTCAATAATGTTTTATTATCCATGTTTCTAAAAAAATTAAACCTCTACTGATACCAATTGTGGTGTCCCATCCATAATGTAAAAATATATTATATCATTGGAGATGAATATTTCATACATTTAATAATTATACATGCAAAAGGATAGTAAATAAATATTTTCTATGGAGAAAAAATACATAATAAAATTATTTATTAAAATATCATCAAAATTACCCGTAATGATCTCTATATTAGAACCCTTCCAAAAATATCATACATAGATCCCTCCATCAAAAAATAGGTAAGGAAAAAATAGAAAACTGTCAGATGAAATTCTCAGTATGTATAAGAATATGAGATATCAATCATAAAAGAAATAATATGATCATAAGGATATGATAAAGTAATAAATTTTATATTCTCAAAATAAAATTATATTTCTTGGAAAATATTAAATTAAAAACTCCTAAATATACTCATTTCAGGAAGAATGATATATAGGGTTTTCGAATAAGTAATCATTATTAAAGAGTCATTATATAGGTATCATGAATTATAATTACAAAGATCCATAATCTAATTAACATTACTATTTTAAAACGTGTCCACACATAATCATTTTATCATATCAAGAATCCAAAAAATCCACCCAAAAAAATGTGAAAATAACAATTCAAAATCATGTCCATGCATAATTATTTGATCATATATAGAATTAATGAAACACATGAATCAAAATATTGACATCGATATTCATAATCATGTGAATGTATAATCTTGTGAGCATAGAAAGAAACAATGATACTCACACATTAATATTTTACCATATCTATTCACAATCATGTCAACAGATAATATTATTTGCACAACTAGAGAAATCATACTCACACATCAAAATGTGAACAAAGATATTCACAACAATCTTCAGGATTGTTATTATAATCAAATGAGATAGAAATATCACACTACCCAATTTATTGAATGGCTATTATAGACACAACCATTACATAATCATAATATATTTATATTTATCTCATAAATTATTAAAAAAGTTATGATTTTTTATAGCTTCACTTGTGAAAAAAAGGGTTTCATCAAGAATTGATCATTATAATCAAAAAAATTCTATAAAATGAATATGCATGATATGAATTTATCATGTCCCTTGTCCCTATAAAAAATACCCTAATTAGAGGGGGTTATAACCCCCTATAAATACATTATCAAAAGTTATGGGTCACTTCCACCAATGTGGGCTTCCTATCAAGTTAGATGCAGTTTTGGATAAGAGTTGGTATAATGTAGCTCAGTTTAGAGGTGATTGATTGAGAGGGGGTTTAAAGCCCCTCTAATTATACCCTAAAACATAGAAATGGATGATCTTAGGGCAGTTCAAACTACCTGTAAAGTGAATAATTTTTTTAGGTGGTTATAAATGCCTCTAATGATCAAATTATTATTTATTTAGTAGAGGTTTACCTATAAATGCATCTAAAATTCACATTATTATTTATTTTTTTGACCTGTTTTCAAATTCTACACTATCCGTAGACACCCCCAACACCCTCCCTTTGTCCAAGACACCCAGAAGACCCCACCCCTACATTATCCACAGACACCCTCAACACCCACCACTTTTTCCAAGAACACTCACCAGACACCACCCCTTACACTATCTATCGACACCCCCCTTTTTCCACAAACACTCACAATACCCCTCTCCTACACTATTCACAAACACACACTAGGCCCCTCATATTGTCCATAGACACCCCCTGGATGCCCTTTTTTTCTACAGACACCTTTTAGTACCCTTATTAGTCGCACACATCCCCCACACTCCTCCCTTTGTTCATAGACATCATTCAAGAACCACGTCTAGTCACATACACTACACAATCCCCTGTGTTTGTCATCAAACACCCCAATTCCCATCCTGTTGTCGCGGACACCCCCAAAATGCATGACGGGAACACACACTCAACCTTTGGCCAATAATACATCTTATATGAAAAAAAATAGCTCTTGTGTTTCGACCCTATGACAAATACAAATTCCACAGCTCTTGCCTCACTCTAACAGTTTGATTTTGTTGAAGATATAGAGTACTATTAATTTATTTTGATATATAATTATAAGATAATATATGATTATTTATATATTTATGTGTATATAGATATAAATAATATAATATATTAGAATATATATATAAATATATATAAATATATATAATATATAAATATATATTTATATATATAATAAATAAAGATAAATATATTTTCCTACATATGTATATATTTATATATGTATTTATATTTATTTGTGTATGTGTATGTGCATATTTTTTTATTTATCTAATATTTATCGATATAATATAATCATAATATATATATTTTTAATTATTTTTATATACATACGTGTGCATTTAGAAATAGTATTATTAATATTATCACACCTATTTCTTTAACTATAAAAATCATATGTTGGTCTTATATATACAAAACATTTATTTTATGAATTATATTACACATATATTATATTAATTGCATTTATATTACATATTTATTCATATAATTATATACTATTAAATTACATCATGTATACACATATATATAGAAACAAAATAAAATGTATTCATAAAATTGGAATAGAATGAGCCCGTAAGGGGCGCTGCGGCTCTCGGAAGCTCTCCATGTCGCCGCCTCCTTCCCTCGGTTCTCGTCGTCTCCTCCCCTCAGATCTGGTGGCTATGGGGTTTTCTCCGACTCTCTCACTCACGTCGCTAGCTCGCTTTCCCAAGACCGCTCGCGGGATAGGGTTTTCGCTAGAGGTGCGGAGTTGGTCAGAGTTCGAAGCTCAAAGCTCCGGTGGGGGCGGTTGGGGTTTTGCGGCGACTCTCAAGGTTGATAGGGCGGCGGCGACGGGATCTGGGTTGCAGGTTTCCGCTGCTTGAAACAGTTTCTTATTTCCCTGTGATTAGGGTTTTTCGGTTTCTTTTTTGTTTCGCTATATGTGTGTTTTGGTTTTCTGGATCTGTACCTGGTGTTTTCTGGCCGAGGATGGTTGTTCTTCCCTATCGCCGATGGCTTACGGCTACGGTGAGATTGGCGGCGCTTCTGGTTGGATCTACGGGTGTAAGACCGATCCGTCTATGGCATACTCTATGGAGCGCTCTAGACCCTTCCTGGTACGCGTCGGCGTCTTCCGCGGCGGTCTGCTCTTGACCACGGGTGATGGGGTGGCGGACGTTGGTGCAACTCACCTTCGTTTTGGTATTTCGGTTCCCCTGCTATTCTCGGTGGGCTTGATGACTAGTGTGTCATGGGCGGTGGTAGTCCATCACCGGTGATGCTCACCGGCGAGGAGATGTTTGTCCTCCGGTGTTAATGTCTGCGGTGGCTCGTCGGGGTTGGTCGCCGGCGGCGATGTCTGATCGTGCTGATGGGGTGTGGCTCGAGGTGGAGACTTGCTTGAGACGGCCTGGTAATCGAGACTCATGATGGTTTTTTGTTTTATTTTGAAATTTGAATTTGCGGATGGTGGTTTGTAAGCCTGGTTACCAGTTTTTCTTAAACCGGCTTTGGAGAAAATATGAAAAATGATTTGCGATCTATTCATATAATTGGAAATTTATAGTATAATTAAATAATATATATATTTACTATATTACTTTATAAATAAAATTATATACTACAATATATAAAAATAATTATTTAATATTTATATATTTATATATAATAAAATATTTATAATAAAATATGTATAATATAATAAAATAATATAATATATATATTTAAATTTTTAAATTTGTTTTCTATATTATATATATTTGTATACATAATATAATATAAATGTATTTATACAAATATATACAATAAAAATTTATTTAATTTATTATATGCACAATATGAATCATAATATAAATCTATTTATTAAATTTATAGTATTTATAAAACCACATTAAAATTTTATATTTCTAAATAAATATTTTCATAATTATATTTATATTATGTATACAAATATTTATATATCTATACATTTTTATTTATATGTATAATTATTAATTAATGTTTTTATATAATGTATTTAAATACATTTATATAATGTGTTTATGAAATATATATACGCACACACACATGCACGTCGACACACACACACATATTATAAAATTTTTATCTATATGGGATTTATTTAAAAAATTAGAAGTTGTTAAAATTCCATATAATTTAAAGGAATATTTTTGTTTCATGAAACCCTTTTAATTTCATAAATTAGATAGGGTTCAAAACCCCCTCTAATATAATGGATTAGTGGGGATTCATGAACCTCCTCTAATCTAAAGGGTTATAGGGGGTTGTGAACCCAGTCTAATTTATGGGATTAAATGATGTTGTGAACCCTCTCTAATCTAAGGGATTATATGGGTTGTGATCTCACTCTAATTTAAGATATTAGAATTGGTTTTGAACCCACTCTAATGTAAGAGATTGGAGGGGGGTGTGAACCCGCTCTAGTTTATAAGACTAGAGGGGGTTGTGAACCCCCACTATTTCCTTAAAAACAAATTAATTTATGTATATATCCTATAAAATCAAATATATATATATATATATACAACACATATAAAATCAAAAAAAATATTATATATATATAGACTCTAAAATTCAACTAAATATATAGTTTCACTAATTATTAAATTAGTTGAGGTTTTGACATAACCAGCTCTAAAATCCAACTACATATTTAAAAAGTAATGATAAAAATTTTATAAGGGGATTTGAACCCACTATAAATTTGATGATTAGAAGTGGTTGTGCATAATCTCCTCTAATTCATACAAAAAACGAATTTTGAGGGGGTTGTGCATTACCCCCTAAAAAAACTACCACTAATAGGATGTTTTAGTGTGTGAAGTATAATTAACATAAAAGGTTTTTTTAATAGATTATAATACAATAAATATTCACTAGAAAATATCTATTTGAAAATAATCATTTATTTTTAGAATCACATTATTGAAATTAGAAAATTACTAGAATATTCAGAAAATTAATATAATTTAAAATAAATATGAATTCTTTTAATTTAACCTTCAATGAAAATTATTTTCATGATGGTAAGATAATATTTTTCATTGTATACATTTAAACAAAGATTTCATTAATGCCTTTGGAAAAAATACCTCTTTATGAATTATTCCAGAATATTCATTTAATATTTTTTGTAAAGTAAAATTTTGGTAAAAATGTATTTAATAATTCATTAGATAATGTTAAAAACATTATTTAAATCCTTCTAAAGATAATTTGGGTATTGATGAAAAATATTCCCAAACAATGAGAAAATAATGTCTATTTAAATTAAAAACATTTATTTATCATTTTTGGCACTAAACATTGGAAAAGTGTATAATCACATGAAAATTAAATTAATAACTAGAGGATAATAAAATTGAAGGGTTTTAATTGATAAAAATCAATGAACATTATTCAATGGAAATTTAGCATAGAAAATAATAAAAATAAATGGTATTGTAACAATAATATATTTCCTCAAGTCTTGTATTGCTTCATACATACTCAAATATCCTATATAATAAATATATTTTTTTTATAAATAAATTCCTAAACCAAAATCTATATTTTATATCATATATTATTTACATATAATATCTTCCCACCCATTTGTTAACAATTATTTATAGAAATCATTATTGCAGGTCACATAAGCATTATTTTCCATGCATCATTCTATTAAACTATCCTGGTACATGTATATTGGTCAATATTATATCATATTAAAAATGATAATATTTTCATTAGTATCATATTTATTGATTACATAAACTTTTAAATCCATTATTATAATTTGGTTATGAGAAATGAATTACGTCACTTTGTGGAGATGGTAGTTCGTACATACCAATGAGTGATATTTTGACATCTCTTTCGAAGGAAAGAAAGAAACATAAATAATAAATAAACCTTAAATAATAATAATAATATCATATATATCATAATATTATTTAAATAGATAATTATAACCAATATTGTGAAGTAGTTTTAAAAACCAAAATGCATGGTTTCGTGGAGGTTGTAGTCCACACGCATGCACAAGTG
Organism: Viscum album; assembly: GCA_963277665.1. Lineage (NCBI taxonomy): Eukaryota > Viridiplantae > Streptophyta > Magnoliopsida > Santalales > Viscaceae > Viscum > Viscum album. The sequence continues at coordinate 305,604,558 of OY728144.1, forward strand.
ATGTTCTATATTCCCATAGGATGGAAAGGAGGGGGATACTGATTGTTACATTAATAATTAATTTTATTTATGATTTTAAAGACGTTATTTTATAATATATTATACTGTTTTATCATTTTTATAAGAAAAAACTAAATAGAATGTACTCTGTTTAATATTATACATCTTCTTTGAAAAACCTCCTACGGTTATCACATTTATACTTAAATTGATGTTACTTTAAAAACAAAACTATTTCTAGGATATTGGGAAGTAATATAAGAAGGTATTAGTGAATTTATTAGATGAAATTGAGGTATCAATATTTTAGAATAATTGAGGATAGTAAGTTCCCTTATATAAAAATGGGAAAGTAAAAACATATAATTAAACAAATATTAAATAATATATCTATCCTAATATTTTCTTGTGGATTCATGGAACAAAAAATTATAATATAAGATGATAAAGGGTATAAATAATTACATCTAATTACATTTTGACATGTTTTGGATACATTTTAGGCCTTATCCACTATTTAAACAACTTTAAACCTATTTTACAATTAATCGTGATAATATAAATTTTTACTATGATAACATAATTATGTAGAAAAAATACAATGGGACTTATAATTTTTTTAAATTTTAATTAAAAATATTTATTTTATTTTATTAGATTAAATTTTAATATGATTGAGAAAATATTTTCTATAATATCCCTAAGGTCATGACCTGTATTTAGGAAAACACATGATTTAAGAGTAATAATACATTTCACCCTAAAAAAATGTAATATGTTGGATTCCATGAATATTTTTGGTTAAATTATAAAAAAATTATGGTTTTATGATTTTTGTAATATGAAAATAAATGAATGAAAATTTTCAATCATATAATTAATTTCGATGAACAAAAATAGGTTTTAATTATAATAGAATATCACTAATGATAAAAAAATGATGATTGGGTTATCATATTAAAATTAATATATCTAAATTTATTATTTAACTCCTTGAAAATAAATTTTTTTGACACAATGATTTATACATTTATTAATTCATTCTTACATAATTATAATGTCATAAAATTGAAATTCGTTGAAATATCATGATTATCATTATTCACAAAAAAATCAGATATTTTATCAAAATATCAATAATTCACCCTGTAACACCCGAGACTTTTATGTTATATAAATCATCAAAGGAATCTTTTTCTACACAACACTTGCTTGGCTTGCTTTACACGCAATCGCGACCTTCCTCGATAGCTTGCGTTGTACGCAATACCGAGTTTCACTAAACAACAATATGCTATTAAAACTAGCCGTTATGAATAGTAATAACCACTTTTTGAAATTTTATAAATTTTATTTTTCAAAATGGACTTCATATTTGGACTCAAAATATCGAAATTAGCCTAGGGTGAAATTTTGGTATTTTTCTAAAAACTTTCAATTTTTGATGAATAGTGAAACCACTAAGTGGTAGGTTAAAAAACTGAATTTTGCATAAAACTTAATTTTACCGCTTCTGTGAATGGAATTTCGAAAATCCGAGAGACACGGTTAATATCAAGGACTAAAATGTGGTTCAATGATATGAAAATAATTTTTTGGTGAATAGTAACTTTTTACTATTTTTACCGCGGTTAATAGTAAATAGGGTAACTAACGGTAAATATGATATCAATATTACCCTAACACATGTCCTAATTCTATTGGAAAAGTTTAATTCGACCAAAAACAAACTTAGGAATAAACTATGACCATTTAGGCCCACTTGGATTAGATTAGGACATTTATTATTAATTTATTTAAAGAAGGGTTAAAATAGTTAAAATCAAAGTTTAATAAGTAAATCATTTTTAATAATGGGTTATACATAAAATAAACTCGACTATAAATATTAATTAGAAAGCTAAAAAGCTTTCCTACATGATGGTATTTTATTTGTAATTTTTAGACATCAAATAAGTTAATTTATTTATGACACAAAGATGATGCAGTAATTATCTTATTAATGAAATATTGACATAATTGATAATATAAATACCAAAATAAATGTAATTTAAGACTTTTTATGAATTCCACTAATTTTCTAGGTTACTATGATATATTAATGTTGCTTTAATAAACTTGGTTCGAACATATAATTCTGTTATGACTTTCACAAAAATCATATACCAAATAGTGTCAAAATTGACACAAAATAGTTTTTAAATCAAATATTATATTATTAATTGTTATTTTATTCCTAAAAATCTATGCTTCGGCCAAATGACTTAGATAAAGATATATATATTAAACATAAACAATTTTGGGTTCGTTTGGCATGTTATTGTAAGTGTATTAACCATATAGTGAAAGAAAACAAAAAGACACGGTAAAAGTTAAATTAATTAACTTAGAGTTAAATCTAATTGATAAGGTTAAAATAATACCCTAAACTTGTCTAAATACTATTGGTTGATAGGATTTCGACCCATCCCCACTTTATCTTCGAAATAAGACCCTTTGGAACCATTATAAACCGATTTTGACTTTAATATAAAATAATATTTTGAGATATTCCTAAGGTGCCCCTCTCCTCCCTTATAAAAGGGCACCTCCTCCCCCTCCTCCTCACACCAATTTGAGCACTCAAGCTCGGCCAACCCCTGCCATTTTCTCCTCTCCACTTCCCTGGAATAATCCTAGAGGTCCTAGTCTTCTTCAAAGACCAATCTTAGTTCCCTAAGTGGAGGATTCAAAGACGCGTTCCAAAGAAGAGGTAATATCCATTACCGATCTTTTCAATTTCTTTCTTCTTCAACTTCTTCTTCTTTAGTTATTTCATGATAAAGTAATAACATCAGTATTAATTACATACTGATATGTTATTATAAATATGAATCAACCCTAATTCACCTTCTATCCATCCTACGGAAAAATGAAATCACCGCGCGTGCGTACGTACGGAATACCGTCTCCATGCAGTGGTGTAATCTATTTTCCACCATCACCTTACAAGGATGGGTATAATGGTGTAATGAGTAACTATATATGATTATTATGAAGTAATATTGATACTGAAATAATATATATATACTCCAATACAATTCCACGATCATAGGAACGATATCATCACTCGTGCGTACGTACGGAATACTGTCTCCACGATGTGATGCGACTCGTTCTACATGATCTTCATTTCATAATGATTATATAAATGAATTGAATGAATGAATATGGTATATAATACACTAATACCATTCTGTAAATGAATTATCTATAACCTAAAGATAAGAATAAGAATTTATTCAACAAAACACGCATATGAACAAAAAGTTATAAAGACCCGAGTAACAAGTAATAATGAAATATTACTAACAAGAAGCTAATAATATGACCATATATGATATCATATCAATATTTATGATTCTGGAATAAGTCAATAACATTATTTAAACCATTATACAGGAGATTCGGACACGAACAAAGCAAATCGGACCTAAGGTAAGGGAAATATCACAATCTCATTTTTATCCGAGATTGTTTATTCGTAAGTATTTACTGGGGTGTATTTTATCATCCACATCCATGTTCCCTCAATATGTAATATTGTTTCCATCCACTTGCAATAATTTAAATCCAATTTTACCCTTAGGTGAGTTTTTATTAAAGAATATGAAAGGAATCTTTTGTCGTTTTTCCGTACGAGGTACTTTTTGACTTTTCCGAAAAAAGTACAAAGAATGTTTTTTTTATCTTATACGGCATGAATGGATTTTTAAAACATTATTTACAAGAAGTTTCCTTTACAAGTTTTCAAGTTTATTTTTAATCAACTTCTTTTATTTTAAAGTCGTATGACATGCTATGAAAGGAAAAATGTTTTTGAAGAAGAAAGGATATTTTCCCCAAGAATGGAGTTCAAGTGTTTTATCAAAATTATTTTCCATCTAAGATCATAAAGGGTTCTGTTTTTATCCCTATTATTACATTGATTTGATTATGTTGTAAGTGAATTATTATTATGAAGTCATTTACCTTATATGATTTGTTTTATGATGTCATGATGTTTCAAGAATCCCATTTTTATTACATGTGTTATGCGATGATGTATGATTTATGATTTATGTGGCACACATAAGAAAGGATTCATTATAAGATGGGTGGGACCTATATCTTCCTCCAATGCATTGGGTAAAGACTTTATATCTCATGAGATATACATGGCTGGAACGGAAGGTTATTTTGGTTCAGTGATACAGGACTGAAACGAGGAGTGAACTCGGTTCAGAAAGGGACTTTGTCCACTAAGATAGTCTTGGAAATGAGTCATGACTAACAAGAAATGATTTTCCATGATTATGTGTGCATGCCACAAAGTTTCAAGTTTTATGTTATGATTATGGGGATCTCATTTTCACTTCTATGATTTATTCCATGTTAAGATATTATGATCTCTTTTGCAGGTTTTGATTTTCAAAAAGATATGATATGATTTTTATTTCCTTTATTTGCCCTTGCTGAGCATTTGAGCTCAACCTTTTTTGTTTTCTTTTCCCCAGGTCAGGAAGATGGATATTAAGTAGAATATGCTAAAAGGGACCCTAGATATGATGAAATAAATGGGAGACACTGTAGAAGATTTATGAACCAGTTGTTTATGTTTCCCAGTTTCTAAAGACACTATACCTATACGGTCCTTTGTGGTTTTGTAATATGTTGTAATAAGTTTGCTTCAATTTCGAAGTATTAACAATGTATGTAAAGTATGGGTCGTTATAGTTGGTATCAGAGGCAAAGGAGGTAGGAATGTATCCGATCCTTGGGAACTCTCACATGTGAGCGTTGGACGAATCATGGCTCTCCGCCCAAGGGCTTCATGAGGAAATGGCTGCCACTGGGGATGGTGGTGTGTCCCGCCCAGGGGGTGTAGCCGCCCATGGAGTGCCCTGATAGGTATCAATTGTAGTCCACTGGAAGTAATTCCAGACCGTTATAGTTGGTATCAGAGGAAAGGTATAGTCAACCTTTGGAAACTAGGATGTGAAAGCCTTAGTAAGAACCCTAAGGATAAGTCTAAGCATAGAACACAATCTTAGTGTTTTAGAAATGGCCTTGAATAACCTAGGATAAGACCATAAGCATGAAAATTTTATTCTTGAATTGTGTGGTTTCGTATTATAATTAGTGTTGCTCACACTATTCTTCTTGGTTTTAGTCAATGGCTAGAACCCGAAGGAACCGTGTGAATGCGGAATGCGATGGGCAATGCAATGATTGTCCCCCTGAGCAACCAAACGATATGGGAGCTGGAATGCAAAATCTTGTAGCCATGCTCACACAACTTTCTCAAGCTATGAATCATGTAGGATTTCCAAACGAGCAAAGGAGGGAGCAACATTCTGTTGAATCCTTCATGAGGCAGCGTCCACCTTCTTTCAGCGGGTCTACTGATCCATTAGTTGCTGAACAATGTATTAGTACTACTGAAAAGATATTTTCAGTTCTTCAATGTTCTGAGCATGATAAAGTCATCCCAGCAGTGTATCGTTTGGAAGGAGATGCGGATCAATGGTGGAATCTTGTTAAGAATACGAGGCAAAGGGATGAAATTGAGTCTATGGAATGGGACGAGTTCAAGAACTTATTTTTCAATAAGTACTTCCCTCGTATTCTCCGAACAAAGATGGAGAAAGAGTTTCTTGAACTGAAGCAAAGGGATGATGAATCTATTGGTACCTATGAAGCACATTTTACAAGACTTTCAAGGTACGCTTCTGGTATTATTATCCAACCTGAGAGTAAGATCGATCGATTCTTTAGTGGCTTAAAACCAAGTCTTCGAAGGGCGTTAGCCATAAGGGACTTCAATAGCTACGAGGAAATCGTTCGATGTGCTCTCAAAGTCGAGATGGAGATTGGAGTAACCCATCAGTCACATGGGTTTGATAAGAAGAGGAAGATGGAATTCAAAGAAAAATCTAAAGAGCACACGGAAAAGAAGATGAGCTTTTCCTTATGCTCAAAGTGTGGAAGGAAACATGGAGGGAGTTGTCTTAAAGGGACAAGTAAATGTTTTAAATGTGGAAAAGAAGGTCATCGGGCATTTGAATGCCGTGATAATGGGAAGAAGATGTCTAATGACGCAAACAAAGGAAGGGATACACAGAATGAACCTACTACACTTCAATGTTTCAAGTGCAAGGAGATGGGGCATTATGCCAATCAATGCCCAAATCCAAGGGTTGATGATGATGGTCGACGTCAACAAAATCTTAAGGCTAAAGACAAAGGAAAGTCACATGCAATTTCTATCAGCGATGTGGAGTACGATAACGATGTGGTGAAAGGTACACATACCATCCACTCTAAAGTAGCAAATGTTTTATTTGATTCTGGATCCACCTACTCTTTTATTTCTGAAGACTTTTCTAAGGGTATCACCGTATTACCTCAACAATTAGATGTTGAGTTAGCTGTGACAACACCTAATGGCACATCAATCGCATCAAATGTTTATAATTCTTCTCTGATCGAAGTTTGTGGGAAAGTGCTTCCTGCAAATCTTGTGATCCTTCCTTTAGTGGAATTTGATGTGATTCTTGGCATGGATTGGCTTTCTCTACATGGAGCTCATATCGATTGCCAAAGAAGGGAAGTCACATTTCATATTCCAGATCAATCTACGATCGTCTATCAATGCAAGGATGAACATAACCTTCCAGTGGAAATTTCTTCCATCTTATGGGTATTGATTCCACTAAATGAAGGTTATTTATCTCAAATGGTTGGTGAGAAACTCACGATTAAGAATATGCCTATCGTACGGGAGTTTGATGATGTCTTTTTGGAGGAATTACCGGGTCTTCCACCAAATCGTGAAGTTGAGTTTTCAATAGAACTCGAACCGGGCGCTTTGCCAATTTCAAAGACACCTTATAGAATGGCCCCGATTGAGTTGCAGGAATTGAAGAAGAAACTCCAAGAGAATCTTGATAAGGGATTCATACGCCCTAGTGCGTCACCTTGGGGATCACCTGTTCTATTTGTTAAGAAGAAAGATGGATCAATGAGACTCTACATTGATTATCGAGAACATAACAAGATCACTATCAAGAACAAATATCCTCTCCCACGCATTGATGACTTATTTAACCAACTACGCGGAGCTCAATACTTTTCCAAGATTGATCTCTGTTCAGGGTATCATCAATTAAGGGTCAAAAGGGAGGATATACCAAAGACGGCTTTCCGTACAAGGTATGGACACTATGAATTTATAGTGATACCATTTGGTCTTACTAATGCCCCTGCTATCTTCATGGATCTAATGAATAGAGTCTTTAGAGACTATCTTGATCAATTTGTGGTAGTCTTTATAGACGATATTCTTGTCTATTCAAAGAGCAAGGTAGAGCATGAAGATCATTTGAGAATTATACTGAAGACCCTGAGAAAGGAGAAGCTTTATGCCAAATTTACCAAGTGTGAATTTTGGCTTAAAAAAGTTGCATTTTTGGGTCATATAATCTCAAAAGAGGGGATATCTATGGATCCAGCAAAAACAGAGGTTATCGAAAGATGGTCAAGACCAACAACAGTAACTGAGATCCGAAGTTTTCTTGGTTTGGCTGGATATTATCGACGTTTTGTAAAAGATTTTTCACGATTATCTAATCCAATCACCAAGTTGACTCGGAAAGGAGTTATATTTGTCTGGACAGAGGAATGTGAAGAGAATTTCAAGGAGTTGAAAAGAAGGTTATCCAGTGCACCTGTGCTCACACTGCCTTGTAGTGGAGAAAGGTTTGTGATCTACAGTGATGCATCCAAGAAGGGATTGGGGTGTGTTCTTATGCAAAATGATATGGTGATAGCTTATGCCTCATGACAGTTGAAAATCCATGAGAAAAATTACCCAACACATGATTTGGAGTTGGCTGCGGTAATCTTTGCATTAAAGATTTGGAGGCATTACCTTTATGGTGAAAGGTGTGATATTTATACTGATCATAAAAGTTTAAAGTATATTTTCACACAAAAGGAGTTGAATATGCGTCAAAGAAGATGGTTGGAGATGATTAAGAATTATGACTGCTCAATCCATTACCACCCTGGGAAAGCAAACAAGGTGGCAGATGCATTAAGTCGACAAGGCCATGCTAGTTTATCCATGATGAGGATCACAAAAGATCCAATATTTATGGATTTACAAAGGATGGATCTTGGAATTATAATGGAAGGGGAAAAATCTTATCTTTCTCAAATGAATGTTCAACCATCTATACATGTGAAGATTAAAGAGGCACAGAAAGAAGATGTCGAGTTACAAAAGAAGGTGAGAAATGTTCCTGAATTCAACCTTGATTGTGATGGGATAATAAAGTTCAGGAATCGGGTTTGTGTTCCTCCCATCCCTGAATTAAAGAAGGAGCTGCTGGATGAGGCTCATAGTTCTTCATTCTCTATTCATCCTGGAAAAACGAAGATGTATAGGGACTTGAAAGAGTACTTCTGGTGGGATGGCATGAAAAGAGATGTTGCTGAATATGTCTCTCGATGCTTGGTTTGTCAACAAGTTAAAGCTGAGAGACAGAAGTCTAAAGGGATGTTACAACCATTACCCATACCCGAATGGAAATGGGAAAACATCACTATGGACTTTGTCACAGGACTTCCTAAAACATCCAAAGGCAATAATGCTATCTGGGTCATAGTTGATCGTCTTACAAAGTCTGCACACTTTATTGCTATTAGAGAGGATTTCTCTCTAGATCAGCTTGCCAGGATATATGTAAAGGAAGTGGTATGATTGCATGGAGTACCACTTTCTATTATATCTGATCGAGATCCAAGATTTACCTCGAAGTTCTGGCGAAGTCTTCAGCATACTCTGGATATAGAGTTGAGTTTCAGCACTGCTTATCATCCCCAGACAGATGGTCAGTCTGAGAGAACAATTCAAACCCTAGAAGATATGTTGAGAGCTTGCTCTATGGATTTCAAAGGAAGTTGGGATCAACACCTACCTTTGGTAGAATTTTCTTATAATAATAGCTATCAGTCCAGTATTCAGATGGCTCCTTATGAAGCTGTCTATGGAATGAAATGCAGGACTCCAACTTGCTGGGATGAAGTTGGGGAAAGAAAGCTATTAGGACCTGATCTCGTTGATGAAATGGCAGAAAAGGTCAGATCTATTCAACAACACATAAGAGCAGCTCAGAGTCGACAGAAAAGTTATGCCGACAACCGAAGAAAAGACCTAGAGTTTGAAGTGGGTGATAAAGTGTTCTTACGAATATCTCCCTGGAAGAGGGTTATGAGATTTGGAAAGAAGGGGAAGTTGAGCCCTAGATATATCGGTCCTTTCGAAATACTGGATCGTGTTGGGAAGGTAGCTTACCGATTGGAGCTTCCACCGAATCACTCTCAAGTTCACGATGTGTTCCACGTATCTCTCCTGAGAAAGTATATACCGGATCCTTCACATGTACCCAGCTCAGAAGTTGTACCGCTGGAGCAAGATCTTTCTTATGAAGAACAGCCGATAGATATTCTGGATCGTAGTGAAAAAGTCCTACGAAACAAGACCACTCGCTTGGTGAAGGTTTTATGGAGGAACCACCAACTTGAAGAAGCTACATGGGAGCTTGAGGATATGATGAAGGAGATGTATCCTCATCTGTTTGTTACAATGTGACGAATTTCGAGGGCGAAATTCTTTTTAAGGGGGGTAGAATGTAACACCCGAGACTTTTATGTTATATAAATCATCAAAGGAATCTTTTTCTACACAACACTTTCTTGGCTTGCTTTACACGCAATCACGACCTTCCTCGATAGCTTGCGTTGTACGCAATACCGAGTTTCACTAAACAACAATATGCTATTAAAACTAGCCGTTATGAATAGTAATAACCACTTTTTGAAATTTTATAAATTTTATTTTTCAAAATGGACTTCATTTTTGGACTCAAAATATCGAAATTAGCCTAGGGTGAAATTTTGGTATTTTTCTGAAAACTTTCAATTTTTGATGAATAGTGAAACCACTAAGTGGTAGGTTAAAAAACTGAATTTTGCATAAAACTTAATTTTACCGCTTCTGTGAATGGAATTTCGAAAATCCGAGAGACACGGTTAATATCAAGGACTAAAATGTGGTTCAATGAGATGAAAATAATTTTTTGGTGAATAGTAACGTTTTACTATTTTTACCGCGGTTAATAGTAAATAGCGTAACTAAGGGTAAATATGATATCAATATTACCCTAACACATGTCCTAATTCTATTGGAAAAGTTTAATTCGACCAAAAACAAACTTAGGAATAAAATATGACCATTTAGGCCCACTTGGATTAGATTAGGACATTTATTATTAATTTATTTAAAGAAGGGTTAAAATAGTTAAAATCAAAGTTTAATAAGTAAATCATTTTTAATATGGGGTTATACATAAGATAAATTCGACTATAAATATTCATTAGAAAGCTAAAAAGATTTACTACATGATGGAATTTTATTTGTAATTTTTAGACATCAAATAAGTTAATTTATTTATGACACAAAGATGATGCAGTAATTATCTTATTAATGAAATATTGACATAATTGATAATATAAATACCAAAATAAATGTAATTTAAGACTTTTTATGAATTCCACTAATTTTCTAGGTTACTATGATATATTAATGTTGATTTAATCAACATGGTTCGAACATATAATTCTGTTATGACTTTCACAAAAATCATATACCAAATAGTGTCAAAATTGACACAAAATAGTTTTTAAATCAAATATTATATTATTAATTGTTATTTTATTCCTAAAAATCTAAGGTTCGACCAAATGACTTAGATAAGGATATATATATTAATAATAAACAATTTGGGGTTCGTTTGGCATGTTATAGTAAGTGTATTAACCATATAGTGAAAGAAAACAAAAAGACACGGTAAAAGTTAAATTAATTAACTTAGAGTTAAATCTAATTGATAAGGTTAAAATAATACCCTAAACTTGTCTAAATCCTATTGGTTGATAGGATTTCGACCCATACCCACTTTAGCTTCGAAATAAGACCCTTTGGAACCATTATAAACCGATTTTGACTTTAATATAAAATAATAGTTTGAGATATTCCTAAGGTGCCCCTCTCCTCCCTTATAAAAGGGCACCTCCTCCCCCTCCTCCTCACACCAATTTGAGCACTCAAGCTCGGCCAACCCCTGCCATTTTCTCCTCTCCACTTCCCTAGAATAATCTTAGAGGTCCTGTTCTTCTTCAAAGACCAATCTTAGTTCCCTAAGTGGAGGATTCAAAGACGCGTTCCAAAGAAGAGGTAATATCCATTACCGATCTTTTCAATTTCTTTCTTCTTCAACTTCTTCTTCTTTAGTTGTTTCATGATAAAGTAATAAAATCAGTATTACTTACATACTGATATGTTATTATAAATATGAAACAACCCTAATTCACCTTCTATCCATCCTACGGAAAAATGAAATCACCGCGCGTGCGTACGTACGGAATACCGTCTCCACGCCGTGGTGTAATCTATTTTCCACCATCAACTTACAAGGATGGGTATAATGGTGTAATGAGTAACTACATATGATTATTATGAAGTAATACTGATACTGAAATAATATATATATACTCCAATACAATTCCACGATCATAGGAACGATATCATCACTCGTGCGTACGTACGGAATACCGTCTCCACGATGTGATGCGACTCGTTCTACATGATCTTCATTTCATAATGATTATATAAATGAATTGAATGAATGAATATGGTATATAATACACTAATACCATTCTGTAAATGAATTATCTATAACCTAAAGATAAGAATAAGAATTTATTCAACAAAACACGCATAAGAACAGGAAGTTATAAAGACCCGAGTAACAAGTAACAATGAAATATTACTAACAAGAAGCTAATAATATGACCATATATGATATCATATCAATATGTATGATTCTGGAATAAGTCAATAACATTATTTAAACCATTATACAGGATATTCGGACATGAACAAAGCAAATCGGACTTAAGGTAAGGGAAATATCACAATCTCATTTTTATCCGAGATTGTTTATTCGTAAGTATTTACTGGGGTGTATTTTATCATCCACATCCATGTTCCCTCAATATGTAATATTGTTTCCATCCACTTTCAATAATTTAAATCCAATTTTACCCTTAGGTGAGTTTTTAGTAAAGAATATGAAAGGAATCTTTTTTCGTTTTTCCTTACGAGGTACTTTTTGACTTTTCCGACAAAAGTATGAAGAATGTTTTTTTTAACTTATACGGCATGAATGGATTTTTAAAACATTATTTACAAGAAGCTTCCTTTACAAGTTTTCAAGTTTATTTTTAATCAACTTCTTTTATTTTAAAGTCGTATGACATGCTATGAAAGGAAAAATGTTTTTGAAGAAGAAAGGATATTTTCCTCAAGAATGGAGTTCAAGTGTTTTATCAAAATTATTTTCCATCTAAGATAATAAAGGGTTCTGTTTTTATCCCTATTATTGCATTGATTTTATTATGTTGTAAGTGAATTATTTTTATGAAGTCATTTACCTTATATGATTTGTTTTATGATGTCATGATGTTTCAAGAATCCCATTTTTATTACATTTGTTATGCGATGATGTATGATTTATGATTTATGTGGCACACATAAGAAAGGATTCATTATAAGATGGGTGGGACCTATATCACCCTCCAATGCATTGGGTAAAGACTTTATATCTCATGAGATAGACATGGCTGGAACGGAAGGTTATTTCGGTTCAGTGATACAGGACTGAAACGATGAGTGAACTCAGTTCAGAAAGGGACTTTGTCCACTAAGATAGTCTTGGCAATGAGTCATGACTAACAAGAAATGATTTTCCATGATTATGTGTGCATGCCACAAAGTTTCAAGTTTTATGTTATGATTATGGGGATCTCATTTTCACTTCTATGATTTATTCCATGTTAAGATATTATGATCTCTTTTGCAGGTTTTGATTTTCAAAAAGATATGATATGATTTTTATTTCCTTTATTTTCCCTTGCTGAGCATTTGAGCTCACGCTTTTATGTTTTCTTTTCCCCAGGTCAGGAAGATGGAAATTAAGTAGAATATGCTAAAAGGGACCCTAGATATGATGAAATAAATGGGAGACACTTTAGAAGATTTATGAACCAGTTGTTTATGTTTCCCAGTTTCTAAAGACACTATACCTATACGGTCCTTTGTGGTTTTGTCATATGTTATAATAAGTTTGCTTCAATTTCGAAGTATTAACAATGTATGTAAAGTATGGGTCGTTATACACCCTTAGTTAACCTTGATATGATTAATGAAAAAATAACATCTATTTCGTAAAATAATTTTTTGATGAGAGGAAGAAATTAATTATAATATCTAAACACAAATGAAATTTGTTTTAAGAAAATTCATTTTTGAAGTATAAAATGGACTTCCCTATATTTTAAGAACAAATTTATTATGAAATAATAAATAAATATTCATTTTATAAAATACATATATGTACTTTTAGTTTTGTTTTCATTCATATTCATACCACAACTTTTATCAGTTATCTTATTATAGTCATTATAAATAAGTATATTTTTATTTTTTTTCATGGTTTTCTTAAAACATAGTACAATCATGTTAAGAAGGATTTTGAACACATAAAATTTATTTATATTAAAAAATATCACAAAAAAGGGTGTTAAATACCACCTGTTGATGTGAATCTAACGCATGATGGAGTTCATCAGATTTTTGACCATTGAATGAACTGTGAATAAATTTCATTAAATATAAAATAGAATCTATGAAGAATAGAAGATATTGCATGAATATTTTCTACCATTCATGCCAATAAATTAGAATTTTCCCATGAGTTGAGAGGACTACTGTTTGGAATTAAAGTGTTCACATGAAGAACCATCCAACTGACCAACTAAAGGAAATCTAATTAATCACACTTGAGATCATTCAACCATATGAATAATCTAAATCTATATATGTCTAAATAAATATTGTAATATTTATTGAAGCTATTTTATTATTGATCAACATAAACCACATGAGAGTAAATGTAGTGGCTAATGTTTAAAAATATATATGGCTAGTTATGGAATTTAATGTACTTTTTATATTAGTTATGAAATATTCAAATGAACCAAAAAATACTATATAAAACATTGATGATGATATTTCAAATAATGAACATCAATTACACCTAAATGACTTTTGACCATACTATTTACTCATTTGATAAACCTCCAAAAAATTATAGTCTTGGAAAAAACTAACCTAGAAAAAAACATTGAAGAACTCAATACTCAATTCATAGAATTATTATCTCCCATAAATATCACACTATATATGATACAGTTGGTGATCATAAATCGAGTAACTCATATCATATAATCTCGTAGAAACCTGTATAAACATCTAGACTTATTTTCCCAGCTATAACCTATTAAAATTTGTCAATAAATTTTGATAAAAATTTGGTGAGATATATTAACGATATATTGAATTAGTTTGAATGAAATAATGTATGGAAAAAAGTCATAATACCAAAAATTCTCTCTGGTCTCTCCATAATTTACCTATGTATTCCAAGTTAAGCAGTCGAATGTAGAGTAGCTTGGGTTGTCAATTCCTTAGAGACCAAAGAAGAAACTTATAAACATGCACATTCTATTGAATGATTCTTCATATTATATGTCCAAATTTGGGTTTATTTTAGATAGGTTTAAGTGAAACTATGCGACTTAAGTGAAATCAAATTATGAGAAGGTTGATCCTAGGTTATTACAAGGGGTGGATTGGATGAAACTATTTTTTAAAGATTACAATTTCTTATATTCGAAATCGGTTTATTCATGATGATCAAACAAATTCATCACATACTAGTTTTATAAGAAATATCCACAATATTGATCACCTATACACATATAGGAACAAATTAATGAGCATTCCAAGGTAAAGGTTTGTATTAGCACTTGAAGTGTGTGGCCTTAATATTCAACAAGGACGAAGAAGATTTAAAATCATAAAATAAAAATGTCAATTAAAAAAAGTGATTATACATTAATAGGGTGATGAATAAAATCCAATACAGACCCTTTATACTCCCTTGAATCAACCCATCAGTGGTTTATCCCTCCATTGATGCTAGGGTTTCAATGGAAGCGAGAAGTAGACTCATGACGGGGGAATTGAAGAAATAAAAAAACAATAAAAAGAAAAAAATCACTCCATCATTGTGTGAATAATTTCACAAGGGTTGGTATAAATAAATTCAGACCATAACGAAATGGTATTAATCTTATAAGAAGAAAAAAAATAATAGAAGATGAACAATTTTAATTGAAAACAAAGGTGATTCGAACAACTTACAAATGAAGAATAACATTACAAAGGAAAAATGGCAGCATAACACTTTAATGAAAGAAAGCATCCAATATGATAAATCGACAAACAACACTACCTTAAATAAGAATTTTGAGAGCCTTGTGTTGAAAATACAATAGTTAAAGTCATCTCGCATGAGTATGGTAGGCTTAGGGTGCTGGAAAGATTGTTGAACTTAGACTTTTCCACTCTTGACCCGAGGTGGCAGCCAACTTGCATCCACCTAAAAAAAGTGCCTAAATGAGCTTTTATATGGAATAATTAGAGTGATCTATAGAATAGTAAAATGAATATCAGGATGCTACATAATTGTTTGAAACGTTTCAGCCCAATATATGTTATGGTTTACAATATATGTGTAAAATAGTGGGATGTGTTTCTGGGCCATAGAATATGGATCATAATTTTATCTCCAACATGAGATGCATTTAACTCCATTAAAACATCCAAATTATCTTTGGACACTGTTTAATTAAATGTTCCCCATGAGGTCTTCTATCTTCGGTTAAAGTTTTAGAATTATTGGGCTTGGATCCTGGCCGCTAAAGTATTGTTATTGGTATGTTGTTCAGTTTACATTTCCCAGAATGTGTTTCCATGAACACACATTTTGGTGGTCTTTCAATATGAATCTTCCAATTCTTAAAAAATATGAATTGGTCCCAATGTATTTATAAACTAGAAAATTAAATATGAAAAATAAAATCTAGATCAATTTGTATTTTAGTAGGTGTTCAAAAATGATCCATGTAATAGTACATTTTAAGAGGGAATTACAAACATAATGTGGATCAATGATCAAAGTGTTAAATGCACTAAAGTGGACTTTTTAAATAATAAAGCACATGACTAATTTATATATTAAAAATGATTATTAGCCTCATTAAATGGCTAATAGCACCCCCAAATTTAGTTTTTCTAGTCTTGAGAAAAATATATCTAAAAAATGTGAAATTCGAATTCCCATTTCGAAAAACATTCAAATACACAATGATCACCAAAAAACCCTTCTACCAAACAATCATGAAACCCATCAAAATATTTAAATACCAGATTGTTTCATAAGCATATTTCATTCCCAAGATTATTCCTTTGTCCATATTCGTCACCATATTTCATCCAATATCAATTATACATGAAGATGTGTTCTGTATCACAATGGACATGAAGGTTCGTCATTATTAAAGGGGTGAAATGATGGAAGTGCTTGGTGGAATGACATTTCCATATTAAGATTATTATTCAATTTTTTTTAGAAATATTTATATGGTAATTGAAATTGCACTCAAAAGAGTCATCCAATGAAGCAAGACTTTGCCGATGACTCCCGGGCTCAAAGACCTTAGGGAACCAAGTGAATCCAACATACTCAGGCATCATCTCAAGTAAAGTCATTAAAAATCAATGTCAAATTACAACATATAGAGGTAAAATTACTAACTTCAGGCTAGAAAACTATGATGTCATGATCCACAAGTGCCAAAATCCACACATTGGGTCATTTCATTGCTCTATGCGCAAATTTATTGTTTTTATTTATTTATTTATTTATTTATTATTTGAATTTATTGAATATTCATATTAAACTAAAATGAAAACCAACCCAATGATGTTTATTTGGGGGACCCCATGAACTCAAACTAATACCCCCACTATCCAAATGATGTGCGCTATGATATTTTTTTTATTTGGATGAAAATATAGATGACGAAATTTCACATTAGACAGTAACACCTTCCAAAATCTATGTTCATGAAATTATATATGGATTAAAATCAAAATCAGGTCATGCTAAATTATTTGATATTTAGTTTTAATGTTTAAAATGTGTATTATCATGTTCAAGGTTAAAGAAAATTGTTCATCCACACATTTTTTTATGCACACAAAATTAATTAATTTTTTTCATTCATTTAACCCCCCCCCCCCACTTAGAATAACACTTTCTCTAGTGCTTAATGAAAATAATATTTAGAATGGGGGTTGTGGTAGATGAGATGAGTTTTAAAAACAATTTTAAATATCGGTATCATTGAATGAAGTCACCTGGTTGTTGGATATGATGTTCTTGTTTCTCCAATTTAGTCCATTGATATCCATGTCACTTGCGGAGTTCCTTAGTGGAAAAAGGAAAAATAAACAAACAAACAAAACAATATATATTTATTTATTAATATAATAAAAAATAATAATAAGTATATATATAAAAATTATAGAATAAGGAAGCACTATAAGTTGTAGGTAAGTGGTAAGTGCATTCCCATATCTCCCTTCAGTCCTAGGTTTGAGCCCCCACTAGTTCACCCTTTGTGACGGGGGTTTCCCCATGACCTATGATGTGTCCTTTTAATTTAAATATTTTAATTATTATTATTTTTATTTTTATTTTTATTTTTTTAGCTTATAAACACATAAAAATTAAATGAACTGATGACACGTTGACTTCTTTTTAAATTTTTAGTCAACGTATTACTCAAGTATTACACCATGTGACCTGAATGAATATGGTGCTCCCCTTTCATACCCATCCATACTCATAATAGAAGAACAATTCAACAGTATATATTTTTTAATATCAAAATGATTCATTTATACTATTCGAAAAATAAGGGTGATTCACAAATATTGGAAACATGAAAACCACAAGTTTCCTCACATGCAACACTTTTGTTTAACATCGTTAGCCCGACATGGATCCTAAATCTATCAATTTTTTCTAGGTTCATAGGTTGTCTTATTTAACTCAACCTATGTTTCCTATTTTTTTTAAAGATTTAATGAATGGTTTTAACTTATGACTATTGACCCTTATAATGTGACCACATGTGCGATCCAGAATCTCTACTACCCAATGGGGGTACACAAGATGCACTATGAATGGACCAGACCATCTAGACTGTAACTTTCCTAGTTGTAAATTAAGTTTCAAACTATAAAAGATTATTAACATTCCATGTTCAATGTGTTTAACTTTGAGATTACAAGATTGGTAAGATTTAATACATGATTTATTTATCCTTTAATTTTCATAAGCCTCTATCCTAAGTTCCTAACGTTTATTACGATCTAATTTCCTCTTTGCATTGGCCAAAGAAATGTCAAATTTCATTTTTTATTGCCCAAAATTCCTTTTTCTCAATTTTAACAGGTAAATGGAATGATTTTCCATAAAACAACATATATTTTGACATTAATAGGATAGTTTTTAATGATGTACGATATTCCAAAATGGAATCCAAGAGTTTTTTAGACTAATATTTCCAAGAGGGATTGAAAATGTTTTCAAGAATTTTTTTAATCTCCAAATTTTATATCTCATCTTGACCATTGGTTTGAGGATGGTACGCAGTGGAAACTTTATGAGAAATCCCATACTTAGACATGAGTGAAAATAATGGGCGGTTATAGAAATAGGATCCTCGGTCATTGATTATAACCCTAGGAATTCCAAATTTAAAAAATATGCGCTCTCTTAGAAATCAAATCACAACCTTATGGTCATTGGACTTGATGGGAATGGATTCAGCCCATTTCAAGACATAATCAATATCTAATAGGATTTAGAGGTATCCCCTAATGTTTGGGAAGGGTTCCATGAAATCAGTTCCCCAATAATCAAATATTTCAATGACTAGAATGGGAGTGAGGGACATTTGATTCTTTTTAGTAATGGATCCTAATTGGTGACACTGAGAACAAATTTTTTAGAATTGGAAGGAATCCTTTGTGAGGTTACGCTAGTAGAAACCACATTGGAGGACCATTGTAGTGGTCTTCTTTATATAAAAGTGGCCTCCATATGCCTCTCCATGAAAAAATATTAGAATGAACTCCTACTCATACTCTAGAACACATCTCCTAATGATTTGATCAGGAAAAAACAAAGAGGTAAGGATCATCAAACACATAACGTTTGAAATTATAATCGAATTTTCTCTCTGCATGGTCCCTAGGAATGATGGAATGTCACCCATCACCAAATTGTTTTCTATGTCAGCATACCATGGGAAATCACCCACTGATTAGAGGTTCCGATCGGAAAATGAATCAGACACAGAAAGGTGATGTGAGTTGTCTTTGAATTCTATCCTGGAGAGGTGATCAAATTTAAAATTTTCAACACCCTTTTTATCATAAATGGTTAAATAGAATTCTTGAATAATAATATCCCACCTAATCAATCTATCCTTGGCATCTTGTTTTTGGAAAATGCATTTTAGTGATAAATGGTTGGTGAAGACAATGATTGATGATAATAAGAGATAAGACCTGAATTTATCAAAGAAAAAGACAACAACCTGAAACTCTTTCTTAGTGGTGTTGTAGTTGATTTTTGCCTCATTTAATGATTTTCTTGTATAAGAAATAACCCATGGAGTTTTTTGACACTGTTTTCTTAAGACTGCTCCTACAACGAAGTCACTCGTATCACACATGAGCTCAAAATGAAGATTCCAATTTGGATATTCCATGATAGGTGTAAAGATAAGAGATAACATGAGTGTACAGAATGATTCCTCACAGATTTTTGTCCATAAAAATGGATCATCTTTCACTAATAGAGAACAAAGTGGTTGATAAATTGAGATGAAATTCCTAATGAACATTCTATAGACACCATCATGTCCTAAGAAGGACCTAACTTCCCTAATAGTTTTTGGAGAGGGAAGGTGATGAATGTTGTCGACCTTAGCTTTATCAACATCAATCCCTCTACCAGATACTATAAGGCCTAGAAAAAGTCCTTTTTTACCATGAAATGGATTTTTTCTAATTTAGGATGAGATTATTATCCACACATATTTACAAAACCCATTCAACATTTATAAGTCATCCCTCAAAAGTATCCCCAAAGATGGAGAAGTCATCCATGAATACCTCTAAACAAACCCAAACCATGTCCGAGAAGATTTCCATCACGCACCACTCAAAGGTACTAGGGGCATTACATAACCCAAAGGCATGCGCTTGAATGAAAAATTTATTAAATGGACAAGTGAAGGTTGTTTTCCCTTGATCCTCTATGGAGAACTCGATTTTATTATACTATAATATTCTATCTAAGAAGTAATAGAATTTATGACCTTCCACTCGCTCGAGGAATTGATAAATAAAGGGAAAGGGGAAATGGTCTTTCTTGGTATAAGAGTTTGGCTTCCTATAGTCAATAAAGACTCTCCATCCACTACTGAATCATATGTGGAGAATTTCACCATCCTCATTTGTGATCATAGTAATTCCAGCTTTCATTGGGATAACTTGAATTGGGATTAACCACACACTCTCAGTAATGGGGTAGATGATACCCTATTTTATTAACATAAGATGTTCTTTACTTACCACATCTATAATATTTGGATTGAGTCTCTACTGAGGTTGATGAAATTGTTTGTATTCAGATTCAATAAAAATACTATGAGTTCCAATGAGTGGGATGATCCCAAGAATATCAGAAAGGGTCCATACAAATACTTTCTTATGCTTTCTTAGGACATCCAGAACCATCATATCTTGATTGGCTTCAAGAGAGGATGAAATGAAAACATTAAAGGATAGATTGTCCCCTAAGAACGCATACATGATTGATGATGGTAAGACCTTAAATTTGAGATTAGATTGGTTATAACTTTCCAATAAAGGATGAGACTTTGTATTGAACTCAGTTTCATTGTTCAGGTTTCTTGACATAATTGGTTCCTTGTGAACAAGATTTTCATCCACTAAATTATCTAGAGTTATGTCATGAATGGTTATGGACTCAATTTATTGATTTCAACCAGGGTTTCGTTAATTGGTCATTCTATAAAATCATTAATAGAGATATCTAAAAGAGATTCAAGCTAAGGAGACAAATTTTCATCATGTTAACAAATAAAATCAATCACTTATTGACTTAAGCATCCTTCAATAATTACATGATGTTCTTTAAGTTCACTATCAACACTATCAATCCAACTAACCCATGGATCTCTTCATCATCCCCAATTTGAGAGTTTTCAATGTAGATGTTCATGTCTAGACTCATGTTCCTGAAGGTTATTGTAATGTTCCCATTTCAGACTCAGTTGATTGAGTAGATTGTCGCCTATAGGGGACAAGTAAATATGATGGGGGTTTTCTCTCTAGGTCCTAATCATGGGTGATTGTCAAGGAAAATGAATATAGCTGGGTAAAGGAAACTTTCAACTTTCACCAAAACATTCTTTATGATTCCCATAGGAACTCGAAAACTACGATAAAAAAGTTGAAGAGTGACAGATGTGGGTTGGAGTTCTTCAAGCTCTAACTGAAAATAAATGGCATAAGGAATGAGGTTCAAGATAGACACCATATCACAATGGGCTTTGATAACATTGTTCTCTATTAACTCAAAATTGATGTATGGACATCCTAGATCTTTCAACTTTAGAGGAATGGTCCCTTAAATGATGGTACTCACATTTCTAGCCAAAAGGAATTGTTTTTTATTTTAAAATTTCCTTTTAAAAGTGCATATGTACTTATGGTACTTTGTGTAGGTAGGAATGGTTTGGATTGCATCATGAATTTGGATTTTCAACTTTACCTAAGAGATTATTTACCTCAAAGTTTCATTCAGTTCTAGTTTATATTTTCCTCTTATGCATTGAGGGAATGGAGCGGGTTGTTTGATTGTTTAGTGTGGTTTATGTTCTTTAACATTCTCATTGGGGTTTCTCAGAATATATGGGTGGTTATTCATCATTTTTATGAATTTTTGAATCTTTTAATGGTTCTGTAATGGCTTGTTTAGGTTTCTCAATATATTTATCACTTCTTAAAGTAGTCACTAATTTGAGTTGTTCATGAGAGGTTTGTGTGTAACTAGATTCTCAACATAATGTAGAGGATGGTACCGCTTGAGTAGGTATGGGTGCCTTCCTGGTTTTAATGTTTTGTAGTTAATGTTTATGTGATGATACTTTTGAGTTCATTTTCTGCATTTGTTTACACAACTACTCAAGGATTGCAAGAGGGGCAGATTGAGTAGGGGCTTGTGAAGGTTAGTTTATCCTAAGAGGATACTTTGGTTATTGGATTAGTTTTCATGGGTTTCTGGATGGGTTTTTGGTATTTTATAGAAGGATTTTGTTATTGGGATGGTTGTGGTTTTGGAAATTTTGCGTAGGGAATGGGTTTATTCCTTGTGGTTAGCTTGGTTGTTGGTTATCTTTTTAGCGGAAGCCTGGGTGGTAATTATACCTTGGGTTGAATGTGTTTTGGTATTGGATATTTTTGATATTTAGGGAATTGACTTCAGTATGTGGTCCTCCTAGAAGAACATCCTTAATTGGTGGAATGGTTGAAATGTTTTCTGTTTTATGGTCATTTTTTGTCACCAATTGTGCAAACAGGGTCTACAGTTTGGATTTCATAGATTTTCCTAATTTCTATCACTTAAAACTTCATAGTGAGAGCTACAAGTTTATCCCTAGGGATTTCCTCTTATCTAATTGCATGAATTATAGTTATTCTTTATAAATTTTCCAAATAATATGATGTTACCCATGTTTTTTTTTGTTCATCAAGGCTTTCTTGATACTCGTTAGCATCATTTGTAGCTTTCTTTTTAAAGGTCCCATTACACATAATGTCAATGAATTTTTTGTTACCCGGGCCCAACCCTTCATATAAAATTCTCACTTGTTCAGGAATAGAAAAACCATGGTGTGGAACCATGTTAAGGGTGTATTGGAACCTCTCCCATGTTTCATAGAATTACTCTCCTACTTTTTCAAAAAAGTTTTGGATGCTCTTTTTAAGTGTAATTATTTTGTGGTGGGTAAAGTATTTTTTGTATAATTCTCATTGTAATTGGTACCAAGAGTTAATGGATGACGGTATAACTTTTTTTAGCCAATGTTTAGCTATATCATTTAAATAAAAAGGAAATAGCCTCATCTTATATTATTCTAGTTGATGTGTGGGATACATGGTTTCTACAGTGTCATTGAACTCCTTGACGTGAATGTAGGGAATCTCGGACTCCATTCGATGGAGTGTGGGAAGGTGGTTTAGGATATTGGGTTTAAAGATGTATTTGGAATATCCTTGGTAATTGTTTCTAATTCATGAGGGGGAATTGGTCTAGATAGGTGTGAGGTATTCATTCATGGTTTTATCGACTGTATTCCCCATGTTTGGGGAAACCTCATTTGGATTTCCATTTTGGTCCCCACCTTGGTTTATGAGTTTGTTTCTTTAAAATCCAATGAAATTGGCCCAATTTTTGAATCTAGAGTATTAGGAAGATTAATAACTAATGTAAATAGTCGCCTGGGTGTACTCGACTCCCCAACCCCAAGACTATCCACCCTAACTAGATGGTTTGATTGGTCCTGAGTGTAGGCGTACATGCGCCCAAAGAAAAAAATAATGAGAAAAGATAAGAGAATTTGGATGAGAATAGATGAAATGGGGTAGAATATAATGGGTGTTTAGATGACTTACTTGGGTCCCTAAAAATGGACCCAAAATTTGGTCTCTCCCAAATTCACCAATGTTTTTAGGGTTATGTGGTCAAATATAGAGTATCTTGGTTTGTTGATTCATGAGAGACCCAAGAAGAAACCTATAGGCATGGACATTCTATGGACTGATTTTGGAAATTAAGTGGAAAAAAATGGGTGGGTTTTATATAGGTTTAGTCAAACACTATGTGAATTATGTGAAGGAAAAATTATTAGAAGTATTGATCAAAGGTTATTACAAGGGGTTGATTGGATGAAATTATTTTTTTTAACGATTTCAATTTCTTATATTCGAGATGGGTTTATTCAGGAAGATCAACCAATATCATCACTTACTGGTTTTATACCAAAACACCATAACAGTAATCACCTATGCTCTTAGAGGATCAAATTTTTTCACACTCCAAGGTAAAGGTTCATATTATCACTTGAAGTATGTGGCCTTTAAATTCAATAAGGACGATAAAGTTTTAAAATCATCAAATAAAAATCTCAATTAAAATAAGTGATTAGAAATTAATGGAGTGATAAATAAAATCAAATATAAACCATTGATACTCCCTTGGATAAACCCATAAGTGGGGTTTCCCTCCATTGATGCTAGGGTTTCAATGGAAGTGTGAGGTAGACTCATGAGGGAGAAATTAAATAAGTAAAAATACAATAAAAAGAAAACAATCACTACACTATTATGTGAATAATTTCACAAGGTTTGGTATGAATAAATTCAGACCCTAAATCAACGATATAAATCTGATAAGATGAACCTAATAAGATAAGATGAATATTTTTTTTTGAAAACTAAGGTGATTAGAACAACATACAAATGAAGGAGAACATTACAAATGAAAAGTAGTAGCATAACTATACAATGAAAAAAGCCTAAAAGATGATAAATACTCCAACAACACTACCTTAAATAGTCATTTTGAGAGCCTTGGGTCTAGCCTCCAATATTAAAAGTCAACCCATTTGATTATGGTGGGCTTAAGGTGGTGGAAATCTTGTGGAACTTAGACTTTCCCACTCTTGAACCGAGGTTGCATCCTGTTTTCATCCACTGAACAGAAGTTCCTAAATGAGCTTATAGATGGCCTAATTAGAGTAGGATGTAGTAGAATAAAATGAATATCTATATTTCCCCTAACCATACCTAAATATTCAGACGAAATTATTTTATGGGTTACGAGATATGTGTAAAATGGTGAAATGTTTTTCTAGTCCATAGAATCCGGCACCGAATTTTATCTCCAAATTGGGATGCCTGTAAATCCTTTCAAACATCCAAATTAGATTTTTCGACAGTTTATTGAAATGTTCCCAACTATTTAATCTATCTTAATTTAAATTTTGAGAATCATTGTGATATTATCATAGCCTCTACAGTCTTGATATTGGGACGTTTTCCAGTTTACTTTGTCTTGAATGTGATTCCATGAAAGACGATTTTGGTGGTCTTCCAATGTGAATCTTCCAATACTCCAAAAATTTGAATTATTCCCAATGTAATTAGAAACGTGAAAATTAAATATGAAGATAATATTAAGTCCATTTTGTATTTTATAAGGTGTTAAAAAATGTACCATGTAATAGTGTATTTTATGAGGGAATTACAAACATAATGTGAATCAATGTCTGAAGTGTAAAATGAACTAAAATGGTATTAATGAATAATAAAGCACATGAATATTTTATATATTAAAATTTAATATTATCCTCATTCAATGTTTAATCACTCCCTAACTGTTATCAATAAATTTGTGTATAGACAAAATTATTATAATTCTAGTATTTTAATTTGAAGAAAGGATAAATTATTGGAATAAATTTATAATTATGAGGAAGGTACTGATTATAAAGATACAAATTCAATAATAGTTATACATGAACCTATTATAATATTTTTTTCGTATTCATATTGTCATTAACTGGCATGGTTACCCTAGTAACTCGATAAATGGACTGGTCTTGACATAGACAAAAGGGTATTTTCAGTCCCCATTGGTTGATGACTATCATTTTGTATCAATGAAAATGAATATAGGAATGATATTTTTAAAAACATTGAAAAATAAGATAACCAAGTCACTTTTTATAAAAAAAATATAACTCCACTGGGAGTAGTGTATCAGAAGTCAAATAGGTAAACACCCCAAAGTAATGAAAAAATGTAATAGAAAATAGGATAAAAACACAAGTCCTAACAGATGAAAATCTTCAATCCCCAAGGATCAATAGCTACTAACACCAAAAAGGATCCATACCCCTGATCAAACGTAGAAGAAAAAAATATATAAACACTTAAAGGAACAGGGATGGTGTGAGTCAAAATCCTTGTACGGTCTCACTAAGGATTTTATATTAAGATGCCATCAATTAATTAACCAATTAAATATTTCCAGTTTAAATAAATAGGTTTTGAAGTTAAAATAATAATTAAAAAAATTGTGATTTACATTTAAATAATGTAAATACATCAAAACAATTTCTTCACAAACAATTTTATATAATAAAGTTTATATAAATTCATTAGGAATGTAAAACAGTTGACAAACGTTGTCACACATTTATATCTCATATATAAACAAGCGAGCAACGTGGTCATCTTCCAAAAGGTATGATAGTTACAAGATACATAATCCTGACACACTCAAAGGATGTTACAACAATATGCGTATACACATGTCCCTATAACACTGGCCACATGTGACTCATCACTATCGTATCGGGGATGATACTTTATCGACTATGTTTAGTTTCATTTGCAATGCGTCAAAAGAGTGCTATCACAAAAACTAACTAACTATCCGGAATTTCATGTGATATAGTAAAATAAATGAGGAGAAATTAATTTTAAAACTATTTAAAATACAATTCATCTCCTTCCACCATTCCCCCATTCCAAAAGTGCCAATTTTTTATTTAAAAACTAAAACACATGTTTTTAATCAAAAAGTGCATTTTTTCCAAGATAAAACCACTATATTTTTATCAAATCATTTTCAATAAATTTTTTTGTATACTAATTTGAAATAAATTATAACAAATAAATTTCAAAATATTAATTAAAAATTTTAAATTCAACAATTTTCCATCAAATTCTCAAGCACACCTCAATTCAATGCAATTAGGAAATGTTTTAGGGTAATTAAACAAAAGATTCACACAAAAGTGTCTCCATGGGGTCCTAAAATCGACCTTAGTATGGCCATGGTCCGAAATATCTCATACAATAGGGTTAGGACAAGTTTTAGGGTAATTTAATATTATTATAATATTATTTGTTTACCCTAATTTACCAAATTTACCCTTTAACCATTGTAAATAAATTTTTTACTAAAGTATGTATTCATAATGTTTAAAAATAAAAGTTACAAATTTTAAAAATTTGGAAATCCTAATTTAAAATATGGAATACATTTTTCCAAATTCAAAACACAGAAGTTTTAGAAATTAATTGAAAATTAATTCTCGTTTTTTAAACAACAAAGTGTATTTTTAAGAAATAATAAATATCAAAAGATTCACATGTGTTAATGCGTAATTAAAAATGGAAATTACTTCCAATGAAAAAATTAGATTAAATGGTAAAAATATAATCCAATTACACCTTAATACCAATAATAAAGATAATCTTACAATATAAATAAATTAGATGAAATGGCATTTTTTACTTAAAATGCAAAAAATTTCACTATTCATAAATCATTGAACTTTATCAGAAAAATACCAAAAAAATTACCCAAAGTAAATATTGATGTACCTATAATTAATAATATGTTTATTTTTTCAAATTAAACATATAAAATTGACAAAAAATAGATTTAAAAGGGGTTTTCATCAAATGGTTGTAAAACAGCATTTTTAGAAAAATATTTCTTCTATCTGAAAAAATGAATTTATTATTATATCATATATATTAAACATATAAGATGAATTTATAAAATTAAATTGAATATATATAATGTATTTTTTTAAATAAAAATCCATAATTATATATATGAAAACCCAATTATTCTCTTTTAAATATGTTTTCATAAAAATACAGTCATTACATTCAATTGGTTTTTATTTGCATTTCTAATAAATTTGGTACATAATGAATAATAATTTAGAATTGTGTAAACAAAATTTCAAAATCAAATTGATACTATTTATTCCCACTATTTCAATGTCTAGGCATTAACTACCATTTAAAATAATAATAATAAAATTTTATTATTTTTTAGTATAACTCAATGTTGTGTGCTATGTAAGATTTCAGAGAAGCTCATTGTTCTGTGTCGAGTGTGCTATCAAGAAAAATAATCTCTTTAAATTTCAATTAATATCTTATTCATAGTATTAATATAAACCAAAAATTACTATTAAAAAAATACTTGGGTCGTTATATACACCACACAAAAGAAACAAGTGGTGTATAAGGAATGTGTCCCACAAAAATATAACTGAGACAAAAAATCCCATTCCTTAGGTCCAAATTCCATCATAAATCTTCATAACACATATATAATATATACTTTTTTATTATAAATCTAATCAGTACCCATAATCTTATATACCATGCCATATAGATCTTGTAACCTTTTATCAACTATTTGTTAAGATTTTATTATTATAATCCTCGGTGTGAGAGATATCATCTCCATTTTCAATGTATTTTTTGGTTATATAGTTGTCATAATTGTATTGAAATCATGTATCAATTATTAATATTTTTAATAATTTTATAAATATATAATATATTTTTTAAATCATTAATAAAAGATAGAGATAGGAAAATGAATTACACTATTCATGAAGACGATAGGATGTACGTAAGCATTAAGGTTGGTTTCTTTTTTTCACGAATTGAAAAAAATAAACGTAAATAATAAATCATATTTCTAGAATCATTGTTATATCATATATATCGTATATATTCATTTAATCCACCCTTATTACTATACACATAAAACATAAATTAAAAAAAGTCACATCCATTTGTGGAGGTGGTTGACCACACATACGCATGATTGGAGTTATAATTTTCCAATAGTTTGGATGGTAAGAATTTAGATATGATATTATCATTTAAAAATTATAATTATTTCATAGGTATGATATATACACATTAATATAATAATATTAACCATTGATAAATTATTATTATGAGAAATTAATTGTATCGGTATGTGAAGATGGTGTGTCGTACTTAAGCACAAGTGATACTTTCACATACCATTTGATGAAAATTGGGTAAATAAATATGAATTAATAAACTTAAAAACATTTTAGACTATTTAGGATACTGAATTTATTATTTTATGAATAATATAATATATTTATATGAGGTAAATGAATAATTAAAAAGAAAGTGATCATTTAATACGATGACCTCTAATTTTAAATAACTACTTTAGATTTCATATTAAATGATTTAGGATAGTTCAATTAGAAATACAATAACTTATATAAGTTTAATAAGGTATTTTCGTATATAACATTATAGTGGTTGGTCCAGCTATATGTTTTATGGTGGTGTGAGGAAGATAAAGGATGGGTTCCCATTAATATTTGATGGGAGGGGATCTCTAGGAGTTTCATAAATTATTAAATTAAAATAATTAATATTTAACATCCAAATGGATCCAAATTTAATGTATTATAATATAAGATAAGGATAATCTTAAATCCATTCATCCAATAAAATATGTAAATTTTTTGATCAAAATTGTACCCATGTCTATTTTTAACCCTTCATTAACCCTTCTGATGATAACAATTATATTAAATTTTTCTACCCATTAAGGGTTAATATTGATTATATAAAATTACTAATGACCCATAAATAGACTCTGGATGATTTTAAAATCCAAATCCTATTTAGTTAGATGAATATAATATTTTTAAGAATTTTATATCATTTAATAAAATTTTATTTATCGTAAAATATCATTAGTATCATTTTAAATTTTTTTAGTTAATATGATGTTCAATATGTCAAGGCAAAATGGAGTTTATAATATAATTCTTTCATACATCCCTTATATTTCACATGGATTTATAAAATCCATGGGATGTGTTAATTCATTCAAAATATATACCTTTTAACAATTTTTTATAATCATTTGTTTTATTTTTCTTTTAATTGAATAAATTTTTTATTAGGGTTTCACGTGCATTTAATGAAATAATATAATTTATTAAAATTTTAATTTAATTAATATCATCTAAATTATTTCATTAATATAAAAAAAATTCACATATATTCATTCATAAATTTATTTTTAGCCTATGTTGAGAAATAAGAGATATTTAAAAGTAAGAGTGTGACATTTTGTAACTTTCTATTCGTTAAGTATTATATAGGTCGTTTTCAAATGAAAGTAATGATTAAAAAATTAAATTTAGAGACTAAGGTGTTAAGGGTTGAATTTTATTAATCTTTTAAGAATCAGGATGACAAATAAAGGCATTATAGCTTTGTTATAATATAGATTAACCTTATTTTTCCTTTACTGAGGTGATAAATTTTACCTCGTTTACTATTCATATTGAAAAAAATAAAAGTTATCTACTTACCAAATATGATCCTCTTAATTATATATATGGAATAGATTTTATAATATTCAATTTATATAAGTGTAATAAATTAATTTTCATATAATTACACAACATGCGATGAAAACCTCTTTTAATAAAAATACATTTTCAAGCCTAAAACTGAGTTTATTCATATCACATTTCTTGAAACGAAATATTAAATGAATGTCAAAATACTTTATTTAATATATAGTATATTTATATTCAATTAAAATAAATAAACAGTAGTGTTTTTTCAATTAATTATGAAAAAATACATTGTGCACATATTGTCATTTTTTAGAAAAAACATATCTTTTACATTACAATGGTTTCTATTTTATTTCTATGCAATTTATAGGAAAAGAAATCATTTTTAAATAAGTAATCGAACATTTTTTATAATTTAGTTAGAATTATTCATAACAACCAATTTATTTTCTAGGTGATAACTATAATTTCATAGCATATTGGTCTTCGTTTATAATCAGTGTTGCGTGTAACACAAGATATCAACTAAATTAAATTTATTTAGAAAGTAAATTCACAAAATATATGGGTGTTATATTCTACCCCCATTAAATGGAATTTCACCCACGAAATTCATTAGTCAGATAAAAAAATGATATCTTTCCTTCATTACATTTTTGAGTTCCCATGTAGCTTATTTGAATTTGAGATTTCTCTAGAGAATATTCACTTGGTGAGTAGCATTGTTTTTTAATCATTATCTCTATGATACCTGATTTGTACCATTTGATCATCATAATAAATTTTGTGTTCTAGTTGTAAGACCTCTATGTTTAATACATGTAATTGATCGGTTATGTACTTCCTTGGGAGAGATGCATGGAACACATCATGAACATGAGAGAGGATTGGTAGAAGTTCCATAAGATAAGCTACCATGCCTATATGATCAAAAAAATAAGAAGGGCCAATATTTTTATGGAATAACATTCCCTTATTTCTAAATCTGACAAAAAAATCCTTGTATAAATTAAATAAATCACTTTATCACTATTTTTAAATTCCAAAACATGTTGGTGATTTTTAGCAAACATTTCTATCGAGTTTGAGTATCTCAGATGTGTTGTAAAATTATTCTGACATTCTTAGTCATTTCATAAGGCAGATCAAGTATCAGTATCTTTCATTATCCAATTTCATCCCAACATGTTGGAGTTATGCATTTATTTTAATATAGGGATTTATAAGGACCTATATGATTTCCCAAGTAAAATAAAATTTGGTAAGAAACCTAAATTAGAGGATAATGTTTATCACAAATACCACTACAATTCATATAATAATATCTAAACATATCATACAGGGTTTGAATTGTTCTCTCAGACAAACCATCTTTCTGATGATAATACACAGTACTGAAACTTAACACTTTATCTAGATCCTAATAATGTCTTTACCATACATTTTAGGTAATAATTTAATCATGATTACACAAAATATAATGTGGTACTCTGGGAAATAAAACCTATTATTTAATATAAAATTATTCAAGATGATATAAATATAAATTTTATCTAATGGAAATTAAATTTTATAACCTTGTAAGGGGATAAACTAAAACCCATATTTCATTGTTCTCTTTTGATGTTTTTTGGAGTCCGAAAAAAAAATCTATTATTATGTTTTCCCATTTCATTTATAGTATGGCTAATTGTTGTAATATCCCATTAGAATTTTTTATCTAATCCATAACTTGAAAATATACCAATCTATGAGATACATACTCAAAATTTATCCCATTATGTTATCCCACTAGAAATACTCTTTCAGATGTCTATACATATTTTTACGTCCAAGATAAATAGAAAATTATGAACATTATGATTCATAAAATATATCCTTTTTCAAATCCTATTTGAATGGATCACCTAAAAAATTCATAAACCTTATTATTATATCATAATCATGGTAAATTTTTCACCACCATCTTGTGTAGCTATATATCTTTTTTAGATTCCTCTAAATCCTCACAAGGATAGGTTGTTGAATACTTATTTGAGTAATATAAGATTTTTCTCCATACATAATTAATTAAAGATAAATTCTTTAAAAATATAGAAATATTATATCTTTTGTGATACTCATCATATATAATATAGAATTATCCTTTCAAATCAGTGCATTAACCACCTCCTCTACTTTCAATGGGTGGTAATGAATTGAGTAGTTATAGTTTCTAATCAACTCCAACATCATTCTCTAGTAATATCCATCTCTTTTTGTGTGAAAATATAATTTAATAATATATGATCACTGTATATATCAAACAAATCGCTATAAATAAAATTCAATAAAATGTTTAATGAAACAATTACCATAGATAACTCTTAATAATGATATGTGTAATTTTTCTCATTAACCACAATTAGTGTGCGTCATAAGAGATAACGATATCATTTTTCATGATATAGAATATAAATAAATTATTTTATGTATAACTATATATTATAATCCCTTCCCTTTATAGTGTAACATAATAATAGGTACAATGACTAGTATTTTCTTTATTTATATTAAATTTTACCAAAATTCATCTATCTAGAGGAACATGGATCCCTTTCATGTTAACTTGGTGAATGGTTTAGTTAGTTATGAGAAATTCTCCAAAAATAATTTATAATTTACAACCAAACCAATAAACATATGAATTATAGTCAATTTTATTATCTAGTAGAACATTTAAATAACATTTTATTTTAAGGTTATAAGAATATACCCTTACATTAGATTATATAACCCGTGAATGAATCTTTCTGAAGCTATAATTAACAATTGGTAAACATTTCAAAAATCTTCTCCAACCTTAGAGCCTGAAATACAATTATCAAGTAATATTTATTGACTTCATTACTTTTTGAATATATAATAATAGAAAATATAAAAAAACCACAAACTAATAAGGATAATCTCTAAAGTCTATATTCATTAAATCACAAAATATAGTAGAGGAATTAGTATGGACAAGTGGAATGACTATAAATTAATAGTGTCCATACCTTGAATAAACTTCACCCATGGGTATATCCAACTTCTTGAAAATAATATGGTAATATCCAAAATTAATATCAATATTATAAAAGTATTAAGCTCAATAAAGTTGATCAAACAAGTCAGCAATATAAGGTATACGACACATGTTATTTATAGTGATCTTGTTATGTTTTTAATAATAAATTATGATTTTCATTGATCCATTATTCTTATTAATAAAAATAAATAGTGAAGCACATGATGATATTCATGTATAAATTAATACCTTATCAAGATTCAATTGGGGATTCTACTTATGTTCCTATAAATCAATAGGGTCAATTCTATATGGATTCTGTGAAATAGTTGAAGAACAATATTATGTTTATATCAAGTACTCAACATCATGGTTCAGTGAAAGACTGGGAAATTATTATTAAAGGATATCAACAAACTCATGCACAATAAGAACACCCCTAATTATGAGATTCTCCCTAACCATTTGAGATCTACTCTCATTTTTATTATGAATAAATTTGCATACATGGATTAAATATCAATAATATTTTCCTATTTGTCATCACATTTATTGATGATCAAAAGATTATTTAGAATATCCAACATGACTCCCCTTACCCAAATATTTATGTGTGATTTTTTTAAAAAAATACAATCTATGACAGAGATAACATCAAACTCAACCAGGGGAATAATAACAAATTTTATAGGAACAAAATTCCCAAAAACATCAATCGAAGATGAATCATAGACTTGGTATTTGATCACCATGTCATCAATTTTTTCACTAATAATCTAAAATCTAATCACTAAGGTTGTATAGTGATACCCTTACTAAATAAATTGTATATAAATTAGTCGGTAAATATAAAATAAAATAATACGTTAGCAATTCTATAGTGGAAGGTAAGTGTACCTTTAGTCACATAATTATCGTGCCCCCATCAGAAATAGTGATCACACGATATTTCATATTGTCTCATTGCATATGAGTTGGTTGGTGTTGAGTATAATAATTAACCTTTAAACATTATCACTGGATAGTATAGTTCCCATAATCAATCAAATTTGAGACAATAGATTGTGGTTGGCACATTCAATAGAGCTTTCACAATATTCTCATCGTCTTTTAACTACTTCCCATAATTTTTGCAACCAATTTCTTGATGGCCTTCCATTCTACCCTTGAAACATTTACCAGTTATCATAAGAAAATTTACTCCACATTAAGGATAATGTAATGATAATCCTCTTGAGATACTAATGTTACTTAAGGAAAATTTCATTAAAAGGATTAGATGATTCCACTAAAGATTCAAACAATATTACATTAAGGTTAGTTGATAATTCATGAGGTGTACCTCAAAAGTCTTTTAAAACATTCCTCATACGTAAGAATAGATATATCATTTATATACTTTTTCTCAAGGAATTCCTTATTTATATTCATGTGATAAATATGTGTAATTTACTAATTGATAAATAATCACTTAAACTAATCTCATACCATGGATTACATTTTATCATATTTCTCTATGCTCTTAATAAGAGTTCACCGTCGACCTACTTCTCATTTATAATGACAAACATCAAGAATAACATTCTCTTGTTAAAGAATATATATAATAGAATATAGATTTCCAGTTATATTGGTCCCTTTTTCAGCAATCAGTAGATCATGTGACCCTCAAAAATAAGGTGGATGTTTCCTCATTAAGGGATCAACAGAATTTTGATCCCTCCTATTATCATTTGGAATATCAGTATTATTTATAAATTTAGAATGTTATTTGAGCCTAGAAAATGTATTTTCCATTCTATATTCCATAACTTTTAGTTTCTTAGCAGGAAAATAATTTAATTTTCCTTTTAATTCTTCATAAACACGATTCATTCATGTTTCATCCATTGACTAAAACCAAAAATTATAGTTTGAGTAATAATAATCATAGTAGAATACCATATTATCATGAAAAAATCATATATCGGATATATAAATCACGAAACATTATTTTCAATCTACAAAACCGTAGGTTTGACTTAAGTCATATGTGGTCATTACTAAAACAATAGAAGGTTTTCCTATACAGAGACTTCTCACTGGGGTTCTCACTTCATTATTGACATCCTTGTCTCAAAATTACAACTAATCCTTGAATGATACCAATTATAATGACTGAGGAATTTCATAAATTGATTT
This sequence comes from Viscum album, assembly GCA_963277665.1. Lineage (NCBI taxonomy): Eukaryota > Viridiplantae > Streptophyta > Magnoliopsida > Santalales > Viscaceae > Viscum > Viscum album. Next base: position 305,640,256 of record OY728144.1, read on the forward strand.
AAAATCATAATATATGAATATTAATTACATAGAAAATTATTCATGATGTAATTATATAGTTCTAGTTCATTTTTAAAAATTAATACATAAATAATAAGTACATAAAATATATACAACATCTCCCACTATGTTCTTCACAACTAGCACTTAGAAATATCATAATTAGGAAATTTTAATAACATAAGGAAATAAAACGTAATTAAGGGTGAAAATAGATGCTTAATAAGGGTAAAAATGGCGATTTCAATGATCCCATGAGAATAATCATGAAAATAATGGTATGATAACCTGATAATTACATTTTAAAATAATAACTTGTTTGTTAGAGATCATAATATTTAGTCATGGAATAGAATATAATATTCAATAAATCATGAATCATAAATGAATCAAATGAAATGATCCATATGCTAATGAAATTTGTATAAGAAATAAGTTGGAGGCATAAATAAAATAATATCAAATCAATCCCTTAGTAGGAATTGGTAATTTTGAAGTATATAATGGTGGAATGGGTTCACTCCCTATATCAGCAAAGTAGTCATTGATAACTCCCATGAATAACATAGTGCATAATTTACCTTATGATACCATGTTCACTCATCATTACATTAATTCTTATGTAACGATATATGAATCTTTACAGAATGAATTTTAGAGAGAAATAGGTTCTACTCATACATGGTTATAATGTGACAATCATATTTATTTATAATGTAACCACTATCCTTGCTTATAATGTGACCACCTTCTATGGCTATAATCTATCCACCATAACATATTTAAAACTATATATATTTTTTCTACAATGTCATTAAACATTAATCTTATGAGAGCCATCAAAACCCATAAAAAAGGAATGATTCTCATAATAATTTCACCATTTCATCATAGTGTATCTTTTGAAAAGGGAATGATATTCACAAACTAATTTTCATCATAAAAAATCCATCTTAAGAAATAATAAGGACTATATCCTTTGATAACATCCCCAGTAAATAATAATTGAAATCAATGGTTATTATTTTCAATGAAAAGAAATACCATTAAAAGATCATTAAAACATTCTTGATTAAAATACCCCTCCCACATTGAAACTACTTCTTTAAAATCTGAAAATATCCAAAAAATCATGGAATACATTTTATTTTAAAATATCCATGTAAAAGTGTAAAGGAATATTTAATAAATTTAGTGGTTATGATGATAAAAAATACTATTCATTTCGTATGAGTTGGAGAAAAAATTATTTTTAAATACGTGTAAATAAAATAAAAAGCACCTTATTCGAAAAAATACAAGATGATTCCTTTTGATAAAAATTTACAATTTCAAATAGGGGTTTAAATGACTTTAAACTATATTAATATAATATTATAATCCTTATATATAAATTTTTATAAAACATTGATATGTAATAAAATTGTTTTTCAACCAAAGAGATTAATAATATTGATTTTACTTCAAAAATAATTTGCAGAATCATTAGTACATAGGATATAGAAAATGAAAGTAAAACATGTATTCTATAAAAATTAAAAAAGGATAAGAAATTTATTTAATTTTATGAGAGGAATATCATAATATTTCATTATCAGAAACATAAACATAAACATTCATGATAAATAGTGAGATTTTTTCACAAAAACCCTTACCACTTTGGTCACTTTTGAATCATAAGAACTATGAATGAAATAAAATTAAATGGATAATTATGTCCTATAATTTTTATGATTGGAATCAATAATGATATCCATGATCAATGTATACTTTATATAAGTGAAATTAGTGGTGTATAAATCATGTGTCCTACCGAAATAAAAGTGAGAAAAAAATCATTTACCTCTGAAATGAATTACCTCGTACATGTTCGGAACTCCTGTATAATGAATATAAATGTATAATACAAATAATATATAATCATACTCATATATATCACACCATATATGTTTTATAGATTTTTACAACCTTTCTTCTAATACTTAACTTTTAAAATCACTCAGCTTCGTGATATCTACTTTGTTTTTCTGGTATATTTTGTATTGGTAGTTTTGGTTCTTATATTCTGATCATGGATCCACCATACCAAAAATATTTATAATTTTTTAAATATTATATTTTTTTGATTCATTAAGAAATTATTGATAAAGAAAAATCAATTTCTCTCTTCATAGAGATGGTATACCAAACATATGCATGCACATTGCTTTCACTTTTTGAACAGATGGAACCAAAGAAAGGTATAAATAAATCACCATTCTAGATTCACTATTATAATATTTATATATATCTCATATATATTAATTAAATACATCCTTATTAACTTCTATGTAAAAAAATTAAAACATATCACATCACTTCATGGAGGTGGCGTCGACATATACACATGATCAATGTAATCAATTTTCAACAATTTTAAACGTAAGAAGTTAAATGTGATATTATTATTCAAAAAAGAAATTTATTTCATATTTAAAATATATAATAATTAAACACATTATAATAACAGTCTGTAAAATTTGGTGTTGAGAAATTAATAATATTTCTAAGTGGAGACGATAAGTCGTATGTATGGACAAGTGATACCTTAACTTCCCATTTAATGGAATTACAGTGAAACAATTTTGTTTCATTATCATAATAACATCTATATATATTTATGATAATTATTTTATTACATTATGAATAATATAAAAAATTTATAAGAGGTAAATGAAGAATTAAAGAGAAAGTGATCAATTGATGGGATTAACTCTTCTTTGAAATAAATCCCTTTGAACTTCTCTTAAGGGCTTTAGGGTTGGCAGTTTTAGAAGACCAACACCTATATAATGTGTATATTGTAGTATAGAAGATACCTTAGTAGTGTTTAGTTGATATAAAATGTTTAATGTGGCATAATGAATAAAAAATAGGGGTTCCCTTTTATAATAGAGTATTAGGGTAGTCTTTGAATTTATGTAATAATTAAATTAATATAAATTTATTTATTTGTACAAATGGATAAAAATAAATTTTATTAAAATTTAATATTAATATGAGTTGAAATAATCATATATAATAAAAATTTGACATGTTTGGATCACATTGTTACCTTTATAATTTTTGAATTAACACTTTATTAATCCTATTGATAACTATCCTAAAATTAAAAATTTATACCATATAATGGTAAATAAAGTTATTATAAAATGAAAAAATACTCATAAAAATACCATTGAATATTTTTTTAAAAATATCTAATTATTTTTCCCAAATATTCAATTTTTATAAATTTTATATCATTTAATAACATATTATTTCGTATAAAATATTTTTAATGCCATTTTTGGCACTATTCATTTAATTTAACATTAAATACATTGAGAGAGTGGATTATTTTGAAAATAATGATTTTGAAAAATCCATAAAATGTCATGTATATTTATAATTTTTTGGTACATATTAAAAAAATCAAATTATTTCACTTTTAATAATTTGAAAAAAAATTATTTTATTTGTATATTAATGGAATAAATATTGTATTAGAGATAAAAAATAAATTAAGGTGCTTATATATCATAAAAAATTATAAATAAATTTAAATCATGAATATATTTTCATTATCTTCATAATAGAAAAATATATTCACTCAAAATGTGATTTTGTCTCAATTTGGACACAAAATAGTAATTTCAAACTAAGAGTGTGACATTTTGTTACTTTCATTACTTTAAATATTATATAGGTATTCTTTATAAATGTTATACAATAAAATAACTAATTTTCAGCCTAATGTCATAAGGGTAAAAGTACCATAATACAATATAAATTTGGATGAAATTTTATGTCCTATTTCCATAATTTTAACCTAGATTAACTCTATTTACACTTTAGTGAGGTGATAAACATCACCATGGTCACTATTCATACTTAATAAAACTTAAAATAAACTATTTAAAAAAATTAATCTTCTAAATATAAATATGGAATAAATTTTTTAAAATGTAATTTTCATAAGTATAAGAAATTGATTTTATAAAAAATTTCACTATACATAATGAAAATTGTTTTTTAGAAAAATACATTTCTAAGAATAAAACATGATTTGTTCTGATAACATTCATAGAATTTTTGTAAAGAAATATCAAAAGAAATTATGTGATATATAATATATATATATATAATTAAAACTATTAATCAATGGTGGTTAATTTTATTTATTATTATAAAAACACATTCTGTTCATAAAAACAATTTTTTTGAAAAATATCCCTTTTTATTTCAATTTTTTTATTTTTTTATAATTAATTTATTGAAAAAAAATTCATTTATTCCTATAAAAACATAAAATTTTCAAACTTTAGATATTAATATTAATACCCTCTAATCCAACATCTTGTTTATAACTATTATTTAATAGTATATCATGATTTGATTAAACTCGGTGTTTCTTGTAACATAAGATATCAAGAAATTAAATTTATTTTAAAAAATATTTAAATTATCTATGAGTTACCTGGGGAGTCTAATAAAAATATATATAAAGTATAAAAATATATATTTTTAATTTCTCCAGAAAAATACTAAAAATGATTTTGAACATAATGAATATTGGGGTACATAAAATCATGGGAATGGTGATGTGGATTAATATCAAAGAGAATCATATTTTGATATTGAAGAAGCACGGGGAATTGGTAGGTTTTCTCATATATTGAAGACAACCCCTACTGTAGGTGAATTTACTGGATGTTCAATACTTACTAAAACAATTTAACTATCTACTCCTCCTACATCTTATTTTGATTCTAAAGTAGATATAAGGGATTTCAATATGGATTTTTTGAATGAAATTAAAGATCTATTTTTATTATTTGGAGCATCAGTTTAAAATACTAGATAATAATAAATCTACATGATTATTTCTCTTGTTATATCATACATTCGACATAATATATTTTAGATTAATAATCATATGATTCAATATGTTCAATCATTGATAATATCATATGGAGAATTGATTGATGAATAGAATGACATTATTTTAAAGCTTTATTAATACTATTTAAATACCATAGGTCAATACTATTATTCTAGTGCACATCCTCATAGTGTACCTCCTTCTGATCCAATGAAATATTTCCTATATGAGAATAAAATTAGACTAATTGAAATGATTAAATTATAACTGTTTTGGATGAATATTCGAATACTAGTGAAATAGTTCTAGATGGTTTGAAAACCAAAGTAACTATGACACTTGATCTAGTCTGAAGTGATATCAAGAAAGTAGAAAAGAATAATTTTGTTATTAAAAGGGACATTGATTATTATTTTAGAAGAAGTTTAAAAAATATAATTTAAATACAGTGTTTTGATATTTATACAGTTACTATTATATTCTTCCACATACTCAATATTTTAATTCTCAAGTATAGAATTATAAAATTTTACCACCTCACTTGAAAAATATTATGTAGGAGAAAGAGGTATACTTTGATATTACTGATCATAGATCACAAGTGGTCATTATATTCACTCGAATTCTGAAGCCACTCTATGAAAATAATAATTCTTTTATTCTATCACCTTTGACTCTACTTGGGAAATATGATCATACATCTACAACTCTTACATTAACAGGTAATTTTGGACAAAAATCAACACCTATACATTAACATCATGGATAAGTCTCTAGAGAAATTTTATTTTATAATCATTCTTACTCTCCTCATTATCCTACCACTAAACTTATTCAACATAAAGGGAAATTTTTTATTAATCCTATACACCCAAAATTAATGAACTATTAATGAAATTTTATTAAGATTGCATGATATTGATTTTTAATTTGTGTTTTGTATTACATTTCCTCTACACAAATGAAATATGTTCTTATCTGTATTATATTTATTATATTTTCACTTTTTTATTTCATGGTTCACTATTGATATGTTATAACTATTATAATTTATTTCTTATTTGATTATACTAAATGGTATAGAATAATGATATTAAATTCCATACTATGAATCCCATTTTTATAAAAAATAGATAATATTCATGTTTTTAAAAACACATGTTGTACCTTGTAATTTTATACATTTTTCATTAGGGATCATAAAAGGGGGTTATTGTTGTATTATTTAACAACTCCTTATTTTAATGATATCATATGATGTTTATTATGGTTTTAATTAATTATCAATATCATTATTAGAATTGTTTTAATAAAAGAATTTCATATTTGGATATGTATGGAATCTACAACATGTTATGTGGATGAACTATATCAAGATTGACTACCAAGCATATGTAGAGGCCATGGTAGTTAGAAGTAAATTTTCAACATGTTGGGTCTATTACATAATGGAGTTGATGGACTACATATTGAATTGAAGATACATCATGATGATATGGGTTGTTCTCCTGACCACTGAAGAGACCTTTATAAAATTTATCTATTTTTAAAAGTAACCTCATGAATACTAGAAGATTCCATAAGAATAATTTCCACTTTACATTACAATCATGTAAAATATTCCTAAGTGTTAAAGTTTCCACATGAAGGAATTAATGTTATACATTAATAACACTTTAATTATAAATACCTGAACTTATAGATTACGTAATCTGGAATTAAGTTCATAATTCACATTGAGGATCTTTTCAGGTTTAGAGTTTTAGATAATTAGGATACAACTATTACGATACATCTAAATTGATACAATGTATACACTTCTACTTAGAGTCTATTTTTTCCTAAAATAAAAACTTTTAAAATAAAATAAGAGTTTTTTTCTTTATAAAAATATTCTTGAATTTTCCCTCTCTATTACCATTCCTTATTTCCTATGAAAAACATTTCAAAAACATGGAATAAGCATAAAAAACTCAGTAAGGGTTTTGAAACATGGAAAGAAAACATTAGTCCATCAATACATAAAAATAAATGAAATCATACTTTTCAATATTTACCTTACCACAAAAAATCAGAATATTTATTTATAACAAATGGAAATAATAATTAATAAAGGTAACTTGTGGTATCCATAACATACATACGTTGTAGCTTTCATAGCTTCATAGGGAATAAAATTTGGAATACCCATCACAATATATTCCCTAAATATTTTAGGAGAAATATTAACATTTACCTGTGTCACGTTACCCAATGAATTAAAGAGCTATCTCGAGCTCACCCACTCTAGGTTTATCATAGAACCACCCTTATATATAAAAAATGCCTAATAATAATAACATATTCATAAAACATAAAACAAACATAAATAAAAGAATAAAATTTCCATATTTCAATCACAATATATCATTTAAATACATTGACCTAACCAACCAATTAACAAAACCATTTTCAATATCAAAATACAAAATAGAGTATATGGTATTTATTTTCCTTTAAAAAACATTATGGCTTGTTAAGGAAACCTAATATTAAATAACACTCGCGGTGGTGGAATGTTCGTTGTCACCACATATGTTAGAAAGACAAATTCCCTTTGTCATTTAGTGAAATGATATGTAGAAAAATATTCATGTTGAATGAAAGATAAGTTCAATGGGGTTTATACACCGTATAAAATAAAGTCATGTATAAATCAAAATATTCCTTAATGGAAAAAATAATGAGATGAAGTCACATACCTCATATCTGACATGACTCGTTCGTTCTTTAATATCCCGAATAATAAAATAAAGTTAATTTATAATTTATTAAGAACATTTTTAAATTTTATTATTCTTTTTATATCACTTATTACCATGTTATAAACATTTCATAATCATTTATGTTAATAATGGTTTTTTTGTCGATATTTGGTACTTCAATCAAAAATGAACTTATTATAATTACAAGTTGTCCATGTGGTAAAAATTATATTATCTCTAGAATGAAATTCATGATTTAGATATCATCTATATCATATATATATATAGTATATATATGTATTTATAATAGCAAATAACAATTGGGGATAAGAAATGAAATGCACCGTTCATGGAGACGGTAAGCCGTACGTACGCATGAACGCTACCTTCATTTATATTTCATATTTAAAAGAATGAAAACATAATAATACATAGGTATATTATAATTTCAGTATAATATCATATATAATTTCATTAACTTCATCCTTTATAAATTCCAAATATGGCATGAATGTGTCATATCACTTTGAGGTGGCAGTAGTTCGCACATCCTTAAATGAAATTATCGTATTTACCCACAATGGAAGCCATAAAGGTATGCTATAAGTGAAAAATAAAAAGAATAGATACAATATAAATATAATATATATAATATATAAATACAATATCATCCTAATTTCCACCATGAGAGGTGGTATGAGATAATCAAACAATCATCGTTTCGTGAGGCATCAGTTCACCGTACAGAGAAACTGAATGTTCGTATTCATTAGATGGAGGTGTGTATAAGTTTAGTTTGAATCATTCTCATAAAAATAACCTAGAATATTTATGACACTAGATTTATTATTTAAAATAATAATAAGAAGATTTTAGGGAGTGAACATGTAAAATAAAAGAAGAGAACTTGAGGGAAGAAATTACCTTTAAATCGGGTAACTCCCTTTTGTTTGAACAAAAAGGCTTCCTTGAAGTGCCTTATGCCTAAGGTAATTATTATATTAGGAAGATAAGGATATTGGGAGATTATATGGGTAGAGAGTGGATGAGATATGGGGCTTGAGAGGTGTGTTTAATAGGTTAGAGGTGATGACCTTCTATAAGGGAGAGGAGGGGCTCTTTAGGAAAGATAGAAAATATTATTTTATTATAAAATTATTTTCGGTTTCCAATGGTACAAAACATATTTAATTCAATGATAAGATGAATATAATTCTAAATAAAATCATCCAATAACAATTTGATAGGTTTTGGAAATTTTTTATCTTTATCATTATTATTTTAACCTTTGTTAACATATATAACTTTTACCATGTCCTCTTGTATATTCAAACTATATTGTTAATATATATACTATAAAATTCCAAGAGACCCAAAATAGATCATTAATGAAATTATTAACATCATATATTTCATATGGATGAATTTTAAATTTTTGGGACTATTTTATAATTTAATGAAATATTTATTGATTTAAAAACTCTTTTATGTCAATTTTAATACAATTCATATCATGACTTTATAAAAAATCCAAATATACTTGATAATTTCAAAAACCAATCATTAATTAAAATATAAAAATTCATCCTCATCTATAAAATTTGTGGATGTCATAAAAAGTTTGAAATAAATTTATTTTTATATTTATAATATCATTTATTTGAATTTTTTTTGTAATGAAACAATTACTGCATCACCATTGTGTCATAATTAAATTTATTTATTTAATGTCTGAAAATTATAAATAAAATACCATGATAAAGGAAATAGTTTTATATTTGTAATTAATATTTATATTAATATATTTTAATTATATAACCCCATATTAAAATTGTTTTGAAAAAACAATACATATTTATGATATTTTTATTTTTACTTTAAATAAAATGTTTTTAATGTAATTATCTTACCCAAATGACTTTCAAAAGCCCAAATTATCCCCAAAGGATTTTCATGGTTGGACATTACTCATCTAATAAGGTTATAAACAGTGTTAATATAATTTTATATTACTATTATATTATTTTTACAATGAATTACCCTATTTACCTTTAACTATTGTAAATAAAAATTAAAACATACTATTCAAAAAAAATATTTTCATCTTATTTAACCACATTTTACTTACTGATGACAAAAATGTATGTTTGATTTCTGAAATTTAATACACAGAATTGGTAAAATTTCATTTAAATGTAAAGGACGGGTTTTAACTACTATGTAGTGTTTTTTCATTATTCATAAAAAAACTAAACGTTTTTAGAAAAATTAAAAAAAATAACCCAATGAAAATTTTTATTTCAAAAATTTTAAAATGATATCTATTTAACCAAATTAAAAAAATATATGTGTCATTAATTAATTTAAAATCAATTTCCATTGTCAAAACCAAAAAGGGTATTATTAAGAAATAATAACTATCAAAAGTTTAAAACTTGTTTATGCCAAATTTCAAAGTGAAATTATTTTCAATAAACAAAATTAGATTAAATGGTAAAAACATAATCCAATTAATATTTAAAAACAATAAAAATAACAATCTTACTATATAAACTAATTATATTGGAAGGAAGTTTTGAATTAAAATGCAGTATTTTTCAGTAATCATTAAAAATGAACTTTATCAGAAAAATTCCAAAATTTCATCCAAAGTAAATTTTGATGTTCTGATTCGAAACAAGAAAATTATTTTGTCAAATAGAAAATATAAAAGTGACTAAAACTAGAATTAAAAATTGTTTGATATCAAAAAGTAGTAAATTGACCTTTTAAAGAATATTAGAGTGATTATGCTTAAAATTGGATTCATTCACATTTTAATCCTTTAAAATTTATTGGATAAATGTAAACACCCTTAACAAATAGCTATAATCATATTGTAGTTAGTTTTGTTCATCCCCACCAATATAACGACTAGAAATTAACAACCATTTAAAATAATATTATTTTATTATTTTTCAGTATGTCTCAGCCTTGTGTGCAACATGAGATTTTGGAGATACATGTTGTTGTGTGTTGGGTACGCCATCGAACAATGAATCCCATTTAAAGTAAAATTAATATTTAATTAACAATTATTAATAAATATGAAAATATATTAATCTTTATTTACATAGGATGTTACATCCTTCCCCACTTTTGATAATTGTGTCCTCGCAATTTGATTCACTTATCAAATAAATGGGGGTATTTTTTCCTCATAGCATTTTCAGATTCCCATGTTTCCTCTTTAACCCTGTGGGTTTTCCACAAAACCATTACCTAACAAGTTAACTTATTCAACAACACTTTATCTCTTTGGTCAAGAATCTGGATTAGTTATTCCTCATAAGAGATATTCTCTTCCAACTAAATTACCTCTGGACTCAAAACATGAGATTGATCCAGCATATACTTTTTCAACATTAAAACATGAAAAAAATTGTGTACCTGAGATAAACTTGGAGTCAAAGACACTCTGTAGGCAACTGACCCCACTTTCCTTAGGATTTCATAGGGTTCAATGAACCTCGGACTCAACTTTCCCTTCATTCCAAAATACATCCCACTTTTCCATGGAGAAAATTAGAGAGAAAGACATGATCACCTATCTCAAAAGAAAGATCCTTCCTCCGGTTATCTGTATAACTTTTCTTCCTGCTCTAAGTTATTCTCAGGTGATTCTGATTCAACTAAACTTTCTCTGCCATATCTTCTACGAATTCTGGTCCCATTAGTTTCCTTTCACCAACTTCATCCCAAAAATCTAGAGTTCAACATATCATTCCATACAATGCCCCAAATGGTTCCATCTGTACACTAGAATGAAATATTTTATTATAAGAAAATTCCACCAAAACAATATGTCTGTCCCAACTTCCCTGGTAATCCATTGAACAAGCACATATCATATCATCTTATATCTAAATTGTTCATTTTGACTACCCATCTAATTGAGGATGAAAATACGTACTAAAATTTAATTTATAACTCAATGAATTCGGAAGGCCTTTCCAATAGATAGAAGTAAACCTAGGATTATGAATAGATACAATGAAGAGGGTAACTCCATGAAACATGAATATCTATTTAACATACAACTGAGAAATTTGATCTAGAGAGAAAGTATCTCAAATAGGAAGGAAATGAGTATATTTATTCAATCGTTCAATAATAACCCAAATTTCATTATTACCTTGATATGTATTTAAGAATACCACAATGAAGTCCATGGATATATTTTCCCATTTCCACTTGAGAATCGGTAAAGACTGAAGCATCCCTTTCTGTCAATGTTGCTCTTATTTTATCTGTTGAAAAGTCAAACATTTCACTATAAAGTCTTCAATGTCTCTTTTCTTTCCATCCCACCTGTAATACTCCAAAAGATCTCTGTACATCTTAGTACAACTGAGATGAACTGAAAAAGGAGAATTATGAGATTCACATAAGAACTCTTTCTTTAACAGTCAATGACAAGGAACACATAATATCTTCCTAAACCTAAAAACCCAATCTTTATTAATGTTAAATTCAAGTAATGTACCCTTCTAAATCAACTCTACATATTTCTGTAACTGACTGTCTTATTTTTGTTTTTTCTTAATTATGTATACTAGGGATGGTTTCATTAACACCTGAAATAAAACAGAGAAATTTCTAACACTAAAAACTTATATTCAAAAGTTTATCAAATCATTAATCAAAGGATCTTGTTCCAAACGTAACATGGTTAATGTAGCATTACTTTTCCAACTCAAAGAATCAAAAACTTTATTTGACTTTCATGGATATTAATGTATCATGAAATCATAATCCTTGATTAATTCTAGACATTTCCTATATCTCATGTTCAATTATTCATGAGTAAATATATATTTCAAGCTTTTGTGGTCAGTATATATTTCACATGTTACTCCATACAGAGGATGACTCCAATTTTTTAAAGAAAAAAACAATAGTAGCTAATTCCAAGTCATGTGTAGGTCAATTTAACTCATGATGTTTCAAATGGGATAAAGCATAAGTAATTACCCGATCATTCTTCATTAGGACACAACAAGTCCTTTCAAAAAAGCATCATTGTAGATAACAAATTCACAATCTCTGGAATGTAGTACCAAAACCTAAGTATTCACCAATCATCTTTTTAATTCCAGAAAACAATCATCACATTCTTTTGTCCAAATGAAGATAACACCTTTTAAAGTTAACTTAGTCATTGATCTAGAGAACCATAAAAAAATCAAAGAACCTCTGGTAATAACCTGTTAAACTAAGTAAACTACGAATCTATATGATATTGATAGGTCTTAGGAATTCATCAACCACTTTTTTTATTAAGATCAACTGTTATGCCATTTTTTTAGACAATGTAACCAAGGAAAGAAATTTTTTATAACCAAAACTCACACTTTATGAATTTCCCATACATTCTATTTTCTTTTAAGAATTGCAAGAAAACACTTAAACAACTTTTTTATTCCTCTTTAATTTTGAAATAGACCAAAATATCATCATTAAACACAACCACAAAATTATCCATGAACTCACAAAAGATTCTATTCATAAGAACCATCAATATAGAAGGTGCATTGGTAAACCCAAAAGTCATAACGACAAATTCATAATGGCCATATCTAGTACAAAAAAAAGTCTTCATAATTTCTTCTTCTATTACTTTCAACAGATGGTTACCCGACCTCATGTCAATCTTTGAAAAATATTGAGCTCCCGGGAGCTAATCAAACAAATCATCGATATGAGGTAAAATACACTTGTTCTTAATAGTGTTTTAATTCAGTGCTCTATAATCAATGAAAAGTTTCATTGAACCATCTTTATTTTTAACAAACATGATAGGAGCACCCCATGGTGATTTTCTAGGTCAAAGGAATCCATTATCTAATAACTCATCAATTTCTTATGTAACTCTAAAAGTTCAATTTGAGCCATTTGATAAGGGGGTATTGAGATTGGATTAGCATCAGGAACTGATTAAACAGTAACATCAACTTCACATTAAGGTATTATACAAGGAAATTCATCAGAAAAAACCGAAACATACTCATTTACCACTAGAACATCATTAGTCTGAACAGTTCCTTTGTTTTCAATAATATGTTCAAGGTAACATTCATTTCCACCTTTTACTATTTTCTTGCCTTTTTTATATGTTATCAAAATTAAGGGTTATTTCTTGTAGAAAAACTAAAATTCTTTCTAAAATGAAACCTCGTTAGCACTACATTCAATCTTATCACAATAAAAGGAATGCCAATCAATACCCTAAATAACATCAAACTCTACTAGAAGAAAATCAATAAGGCTTTTAGGTAGATTATTTCCACAGACAAGGATGGGAAGCCTCTTATAATTGTTTTTGTCTCAACATTTCCTCCCTATTTTTTTACCATAAGTTCCGGATTCATATCTTGATATAGAATTCCCAATTTACTAGAAAACTTCTTAGAAATGAAAAAATGTGTAGACCCTGAATCAAAAAACACATTGGCATAATATGAAAAAATAAATAGTGTACTCGATAATACTTCATTCAATGGCCCAACATCTGCTAAAGTAGTTTCAAAGGATTTCACCACCCCTTTCTGCTTGCAGTCTTACTATTTTCCCTCAGTTGAGTTTGTCAATGGAAACTTATTTCCTTAATGACCCATTTCATTGCACATAAAACATTTTACCCAATGTAAATTAGATTATGTCTTAATATTATCCTGCTCTTTTTGAATGCAATTATGAGCCTTATGTCCCATTTTACCACAACAGTCACACTTACCATAATTCAAAAGACATTCCCCAGAATGTTTTTTATTACAATTTTCACAAACTATAAACTTATGTTTCTTACCATCAAACTTTTTTGAAGAGTTATTCGCTTTCATCTACCACCTCCACCTCTTATAATGTTGTTTTTTTCAAAGAACACATGATTATATACAATCTACATTTCTACTTTATCTGCACATTGAAAAAAAAATTCAAAAGTTTTTAACTCATGAGAAGCTAAATCCCTTTGATAATTTGGATTTAATATTGACTAAAAGCAATTGATTTTACTACCAGGATCTCATATGAAATTTGGAGCATACTTATCCAGTTGTGTGAATTTTTCTTCATAAGAATCAATTGAGTCATACTCCTGCCTAAATTATGTGAATTGTTTTTATTTTATAAGATAAAACACCTTAGGAAAATATTTCTCAAGAAACATACCTTTGAAATCATCCCAATCAAGAGCATTAATCTCCTTACTATCCCTGATATTTTTAACCATATACCACAAATAATTCGATTCACCTTCAAAATAGAAAATAATGAGACTAACCTTTTTATTTTCTGAAAATCCCATGATGTCGAAAATATTTTCTAGTTCATTAATCCACCCATCAAATAGCACAGGGTCAGATGATCCTCTAAATGAAAGAGGGATGTAACCTCATGAAATGATCCACTACTAAAATGTTTCTCTGTGGCTAATCTAGCTGATCTCGTGCATGGATTCCACCACCATTTATAGCCTGAGTCAAATGTGACATCACTGTAACAAACTGCTCAGTTCCAATTATGACCATATCAAGTTGTTGATTTGTAAGGCTATCTTCCTCCTGATGTCATCCCATCAAAGCTACCCTGTTTCCTCGGAGAAAAACCATTCTGACCACAAAAATATCTTAGGCGAAGCAACATGGTAATCTGTAAATTCTATATCAATTCAATATTTCTGTAAATTAATTTATGGTTATTAATTTAACAATACCCTAACTCCTAATGAAATATAAACTTACCTCTGATACCAACTATAAGGACCCCACATTAAACATTACGTAATCTTTAATTTAGTAAATAATTAACATTGAAAATCTTATTAAGTTTAGTGTTTTAGAGAATTAGTCCATAACTATTACATTACATCTCAATTGTTACAAAGTATACACTTCTACTCAGTATCCATTTTCATGATAAAATAAAAACTCTTAAAAGAAAACAAGAGTTCTTTTCATGATAAAAATCATGTTGAATTCTTCTTTTCTCTTACCCTTCCTTATATCCAGTGAAAAACATTTCGAAAAATTAGCATGAGCATAAAAATATCAGTAAGGGTTATAAAACAAGGAAATAAAACATCATTCCATAAAAACATAAAAATCAATGAAATAATACTTTTCAATCTTTAACAAACCACACCAAATCTTATGATATTTAAATAAAAAAAGAAATCATAAATCATAAAGGTTACTTGTGGCATCCATAACATACAAACATTGTAGCTTTCACAGCTACGTAGGAAATTGAATTTGGAAAACTCATCACAATATATTCCCTAAGACTTTCAGGAGAAACATTAATGTTTACCTCTGTGATATTACCCAATGCATTTGAGAGCAATCTCAGGCTCACCCTACCTAGGTTTATCGTGGAACAACCCGTATACGTAAACAATTCCTAAGATCCATAATGTATTCCTAACATATAAAACAAACATAAAGGAAAGATAACATTTGCACATTTGAATCACAATATATCATTTAAATATATTTACATAACCAATCCATTATCAAAACTATTTTCAATACCAAAATACGTAAAAGAGTATATGGTATTTATTTTCCATTAAAAAACATTGCGGCTTGTTATGGAATCCAAACATAAATAACTCTCGTGGTGGTGGAAAGGTCATTGTCACCACGTATATTAAAAAAACATTCCATTTTTAATTTAGTAAAACACTACAAAGAAAAATATTCCCATTGAATGATATGAAAAATGAAATGGTTTTATACACCGTATAACATAAATTCATGTATAAATCAAAATATTCTTTAATGAAAAAAAGATTGAAACGAAGAGTCTTACCTCGTGTCCGACATGACTTGTTTGTTCCTTAATATCCTAAATATAACCTAAAGTTAATTCTTACTTACTAAAGAACCTTTATAAAGTTTATTATTACTTTTATATCACTTATTACTACATTATAAACATTACATAATAATTTAAGTTCAGAATGGTCATTTTATCGATATTTGGTACTTCAGTCAAAAATGACCTTCTTATAATTAAAAGTTGTCAATGTGGTCAAAAGTACATTATATCCAGTATGATATTATTGATTTAGATATCATCTATATCATCTATATCCAGTATATATAAGTATTTATAATAGTACATAACATTTGGGTATAAGAAATGAAATGCACCATTAATGTAGACAGTAAACCGCATGTATGCATGAATGCTACTCTCATTTCTAATTCATATTTAATGGAATGAAAACGTAATGACAAATAGGTATATTATAATTACAGTATAATACCATATATAATTTCATTAACTATATCCTTTATAAATTCCATGTATGGCATGAATGAGTCATATCATTTTGAGGGGTCGGTGGTCCACAGTAGTCCTCAAATTATACCACCATATTTACCCATTATGGATACGATAAAGGTATGATATAAATACAAAATACAGAAGAATAGATACAACATTAATATAATACATATCACATATAAATATAGTTTCATAATAATATCCACCATGGGAGTTAGTATGAGATAATTGAACAATCATATTTTTGTGAGGCAACAGTTCACCATACACAGAAACAGTATGTTCGTATCCATTAGATGGAGATGTGTGTAAGTGTAGATTGAATCCTTATCATAAAAAAAACATAGTATATTGAGTATAATGGTTTTGTTATTAAATCAATTAATAAGAATAAAATAGGGAGTGATGAAGTAAAATAAAAGAAGAGAACTCGAGGGAAGACATTACCTTTTAATCGGGTACCTCGCTTTAGTTTGAACTAAAAGGATTCCATGAAGTTCCTTATGCCTAAGGTAAGGATTCTAGGAGATGTATAGGGATATTGGGAGATTATTTGGTTAGAGTTTGGACAATGAAAGGTGGTTTAGAGGTGTGTTTAATTGGTTTGAGATGATGTCCTTTTATAAGGGAGAGGAGGGACTCTTTGTTAATGTTTAAAAATATTATTTTATTATAAAATGATTTTTGGTTTAAAATGGTCCAAAAATTATTTAATTAGAATATATGGTGTGTATAAGTCTAATTAAAATCATCCAATAAAAATTGAACAGGTATTGGATATTTTTTAATCCTTGTCTTTCTTATTTAAACCTTTTTTAACTTATTTATCTTTTACTATGTGCTCTTATATATTCATACTATATGGTTAATATATATATAATAAAATGAAAAGATATCCACAATTGATCGTTAATGAAAATTTTAACATCATATATTTCATTTGGCTGAATATTATATTTTTTGGACTATTTTATAATTTAATAAAATATAGATTGATTTATAAACTCTTTGATGTCAATTATAATACTATTCATGTCCTGACTTTTTAAAAAAATCCAAACTAACTCGATTCATTCGAAAAAAACTTCATTAATTCGAAGATAACAAATTCATAATCATAAATAGAATTTTTGTTTGGAATAAAAAGGTTCAAAATAAATTTATTTTAATATTTACAATATCATCTATTTGAATCCTTTATTAATGAAGTTATTATTGCATCACCATTCTATTATAATTAAATTTATTTATTTAATGTCTAAAAATTATAAATAAAATTCCATGATGTAGAAAATATTATTATCTTTATAATGAATATTTATGGTTTAATATATCAATTATATAACCCCACATTAAATTTTTTTTGAAAAAAATACATGTTTATGATATTTTTAATTTTACTTTAAATAAAACGTTATTAAAGCCATTATCTTACCCAAATGGCTTTCAAAGGCCAAAAGTATCACCCAAGGATTTTTTTTGTCAGGTATTACTCATCCTATAAGGTTAGTAAATGTGTTAAGGTAATTTTATATTATTATAATAATATTTTTCCCTTGAATTACTATATTTACCTTCAACTGTGGTAAATAAAAATCAAAAGTAACTACTCACAAAAAAAATATTTTAATCTCATTGAATAAAATTTTACTTACTGATGAAAACAATGTATGTCTTGTTTTTTAAATTCAATTTTCAGATGTGTTAAAATTTCATTTAAATGAAAATGTAGGCTTTTAACTTCTATGCTTTGTTTTTCACTATTCATCAAAAATTGAACATTTTTTGAAAAATTCCAAAAATTCCCCCAAATATATTTTTGATATTTTGAATACAAAAATTATGTCTATTTTAAAAAAAAATCAAAAACATATATTTTTAAATAATTAATTTAAATTTAATTTCTGTTGTCAAAACCAAAAAGTGTGTTTTTATGAAATAATAACTATCAAAAGATCGACACTTCTTTATTTCCAGTTTCAAATTGAAATTACTTCAAATGACAAAAATTGTATTAAATGGTTATAATATAATCCAATTAAACATTAAAACCAATAAAAGAACAATCTAACTAAATAAATAAGTTATATTAAAATGCATTTCTGAATTTAAATACAATATTTTTCAGTATTCATTAAAGAAATTAACATTATCAAAAAGTACCAAAATTTCATCCAAAGTAAATTTTGATGTCCCAATTATAAAGAATAAATTTCTTTTTTCAATTAGATCATATTAAAGTGACAAAACTAGATTTAAAAAGGGGTCTACATCAAAAGGCTATAAATCGACCTTTGGAAGAATATTAGAGTGTTTATACTTAAGATTAGATTCATTCAAATTTTAAGCCTATAACTTTTATTGGATTAATGAAAAAACATTTAAAAAACATGTATAATCATATTGTAGTTTGTTCTTTTCATTCTCTCAAATACAACATCTAAACGTTAACTACCATTTAAAATAATATTATATTATTATCTTTTAGCATCACTCAGCATTATGTGCAACAGGAGATTTAAGTGAACCCCATTGTTGCGTGTCTGGTATTCCATCGATCATAGAATCCACATTAAAGTAAAATTAATATTTAATTCAAAAAAATAAAATAAAAATATGAAAAATTCTCACTCTTTATTTTCATAGGATGTTACATTATGTGACCACATAAAGATACTAAATCGAAAAGTTATTGAGATTAAAAAATAATATTAATAATATTTGATCAAACATATCCAATATGAGATTTCTAGAAGTATATAATATACCAAATAGTGTCTCCATGTTGACCATGTGTGGACGATTAATCATGTACAGAGTTTAAAAAACACAACGACTACGTGTGGCATTTAATGGGCTTTTTAGAGTAGTTAAGACATGCTAATTCAAGAATGACCATTCGTTAATGTCCATATTTTTGAATAAGGATAATAAAATAAAAAAGGAAATATTCTTATTCTTTAGATGATAAATGGATATTAATTGACAATTATAATGAAAATATTAGTAACCATTGATGATATGTTTCTCTGTGCTTCCATGATATTATATTTTTGACTCATTTTTGAAAGAACAAATCAAAATTTTCCCAAATATTGAATTGAGGACAATCCTCATGAGTAGAAAACCATGTTGACCAATACATCCTCATCAGAAATTTAACAGAATAAAAATTCAAAAAAATTATTCATTTTACGTATTTTATTTACATATTGTGTTTTTTTATCTTTATGTACATTTGATTTTCACTTCACATGAACTGTGAATAGGATTACTATAATGCACCTTCCTATTTTTTGTTATATTTTTTATCCCAAAAAGAATTATAAAAGTGGATGGTTATAAGTTATAATGAAATGTGAATAGTTGTATTATAAAACCAAGATATAGGTTGTGGATCTATTTATTTGGTGTTAATAATCATTCTTGGTAGTTGAAAACATCCATGTAGAGAGGAAAAATATCTAGTTTGGGGATAAGTTATTATTCAATTCTTGTATATGTTATGTTTCATTAACTACATGTATTTAAATTCTCAATAATTTATTTATATTTTTATTTGCATTAAGTACTTTTAAAACCACATTTAGCAATATATTATTTGATTTTTTCATTTACAGTTGATATATATATATATTATAAGATGAGTTTTTAAATGATTATAAAATTTCATTTATTTAAACTATAAATTGATAGATCCATTGAGAATTTATTTTAATAATTAAAATTACATATTCATAAAGGATTTTGAAATTGGGAATGTATTTTGAATTGAGAGGATTTTTATTTCTACTTTTTAATGATTGAAATTTTATTATTGGAATCTCAAGACATCCCCACTAATTTGATTTCATCCCCAACCAATAGACATCACTAAAAAACATTAATATCCCACTTAAAAAATTGAAATCCATTTTTTAGGATTTAATTTTTGGAAATGATAGAAATTAACTTATCTGTACATGCACAAAGCACAATGAAATTTTTTTATTAAAAAAATAAGGTTGAAGGAAAATATGAACTTATACAAAAATAAAATATAATATAGATTTCTGTTGAATATTTATGAAAAGATATCATATATTGTAAAAAAACTAAATATAAAACTGAATGTATATTCTATATTCCATTATTCAAATAAATGAAATTACTATTTTGTAAAACAATTATTGTTCATTATTCAAAAAATAAAATTTATTTATAAAAAATACAAAAAAAATCATTATAAGATAAATTAAAACTTATATACTAAAAAATAATAACATTTTCAAAAAATTATATTTTCAAAATTATGACATTTTACAATAAAATATAATCAAGAAATATTTATATTTTTTTGATAAAATAATATAAATTGCATTGGGAAAAAGTTTAGGTATGTAGTGATTGCCTACTATAAGACCATATAAGGTATTACACATAAGTATTTTAATAGTATAATGATATAAATATAGATTATAAGAATTAGAAATTTTAATATCATAAATAATCAAAACATCACACTATATGTATAAAAACCTATAATCAACATCCATATACTATTGACCAAAAAATGAGGTCAAGGATATAGTGGATGATACCAAAGAACAAAAAAAGGCCGAGTCTCCAAAAAATAAACCCCCATAGTGAAAAATAATCATCACCAATAGTCACCAAAATCACTATATTGATGATATAGGATGATAATAAAGAATACCCACTAAACATCATGACACCCTACCATTATTTTTATCCTAAAAAACCAAGAATGTATACCCAATGGCCTATGAAATGTGTGAATAAAACCCTAGTATGAGGCCACCAATAATTTATAAAATTTCTTTAACCATTCAATCTATTCATTAAAAATTGAAAATTTTATTGAAAATTTTATTTAGTTGGAATAAAATTTTCTAGAAATATTTTTGATTTAATAGATACCATCCATTTTCAATATTTAAATAAAATATAATAACAGAGTGGTTAAGGGTAACTCAACATAACCATATAATAAATAATTCAAATCTCACATGAAATAATTAAAAATCTAAATAATCATAAAATATGTTTCACATGGGGAAGAATTGACCTATAGGTTCTACTGGAAACTAGGTATCACTTGGGGAAAATATATCACCCTATGTGATACAAAAAATACAGTCAACCACGATAGCTTTCATGATATCCCATGAATTGAATATTATCTTGTATATAAGGTATTTTAGATTTTTTACCATTTAATTTACCCAGAAAACCAAGGAATCTATTGATTAATCATATTCAATCGATATCCTCTAATAATAAAAAACATAATCCATCAATTATAAAATTAATGATCTAACAATATAACCCCATTATCCTTATAAATAATTCTTTTAACCCAATTTTATAAATGATTTTTTCCTTGAAACCGTTTTAAATATGTGTTTATGTTAATGAAAATTTTCTTTTTTTAAAACATAAGGAAATTTCCATTTTGCAAAACACATTCTAAAATAATGAATGGATTTAGTGAATAATTAATAGAAAGATAATTCAATTAATTAATATTGAATCAACCCCAAAGGAAAATCATATACTGTATGTATGCCAAATGAACAACCCAATATATTGTGACACCCTCCTTGAATCCAATGTGAAAAATATTACCTTCTATCAATATTAAAAAACTAGATATCGAAGGATCTTAAAGTACAAAATAAATTACAAAACCCCATTATAATATTTTCTAAACACTAAGATTCCCACCCTATTGAGTGATATAGTTCAATAATATAAAATTTAGAACAAAAATAGAATATTGGTGGACGAGAGGAGAAAAATAATTAAAATCCTACCATACCACAAAATATAACATTATCTTTGAAGAACATCGACCAAAAAACCAATGAGAAAGAGGTCCTTATATATAAGGGGTATAGGTCATGTGATAATAAGGATTTGAGTGGAAATGTTATGTTTTAAAAGTGGAGTGAAATTTATCAATTTTCTTTTATAAGTAAACTGGGAAAGCAACATATTTTGACAACATGGTTAGGGAAATTGTACACTAGCCGTGTTGGATCCACGGAATATCCTAAGTGACATCATTGGTTTTTGTAAAATTGTTTCCCCTATCCATTCTCCAACCATATAGGACACCCATTCCACATATTAATCTACAAAATATTCTTTTTGTGTTCAAAGGGTTTAACAAACCATGCTACAAATGTTGAAAATTAGTGTAGTCTCATATACCCCATTTTCACATAGATGGGTGAAATTTTATAAAGAATATTTCACTAAAAATTTTCTTTAGTTGTTTTTTTAATGTTAGATATTTTTACACACAATTAATTGAAACCTAAACATAAAATATAATAATAAAGGTCACAAAATAAAAACATGTTGGTGATTTTGAGGGTGTCACAATGATCCCCACCACCCCACTTTCTACCAAAAAAATTTCCTTAATAGTCAATGTCTGAGAATGGGTGAGGTAACTTATACCTATCTTGGGATTCAGTCTCCAATGTATCAAAGATGTTGTATAAATATTTCTAAAAAACATGGAATAATATTATTTATTTCCATTGAGAAAATTATTTTGATAATTCATGACACAAATAAGATTCTCTATCATAAAGGTGTGGGAACCCAACTTCAAATAATCTTATTCTGCCACATGGGATCAGTATGAATAATATTTAATTACATGAGGGTAATGAAATACATCATTAATATCTATCATTTGAGAAAGAAATATTTATTATTATGCTACCTTCTTGAGAAAATCAATGATTTAAAAAGGTCTGACGTACTATCATATCCACATACATATATTTCTTAAGTGATGAGTTAATAACTAATAATACACAACTAGAGATAAATAATAACATATAATGAGTTCATAAGTACAATGATGATGGTTTAAAAATTATTTCTATAGATAAAAGGCTTTCACTAGTATTTTTTGTATCAACTGAATCTGACACATCATCTCTAAAACAATGAATGGCTTTAAAATAAATAATTGAAAAAAATAATCATTCAATGACTGATATATTTTTTTAGTAAAAATAAATACAGTTAACCATCAAAATAAATTTTTCATAAATTTTATTCTTTAGAAATTATAAAAATGAATGTTGTTTCTCATATGAGTTTTTAAGAAAAGAATATATGCCCAAATGATATCATCAATAATCATGAAATCATATTTAACATGATATAATTTCTATATATTTATTTCTAACATAAAATAAACTACGAATCCAACACATACAAAATATAATTTCAAAACCAGGAAGTGAAATATGTGTCTAGATTAGATTTGATGGATCATCGTACACCATGAACCATTATGATCATATAAACATAAAATTTTATGAGTTCATTAGATTTATTTGGTGCACTGATCTAGAGTAAATAGATTATTTCATCAACTGATATATATATATATATATCCACATTTCGTTATCCTTATTGTTGTTTTTGGGGAATAAGGATAAAAAAATCCATAGCAATACCATCCCACTACCACCTCAAAATACTAAGGTTCTAAAATAAAATATTATGGCCTCTGTTCTCATATTTAAACCACAAGATGGTAAGTAACCTAGATAGAAAATCATAAATTTATTATCTTATCATGTGAACCAAATCCCTTTCTCAAAATAAAAAATATTTTGGTTTTGGTAAATAAAAAAAAACCATATGTATTAGTTACTATCACTCATAAAATCCTTTCTCTAGGAAAAAATAACCACACACCCCTTTACAAAACTAAATGTTTAATTGGGTGATAGAGAATAAACACCCATTCTATCAACACTATAAATAATTTTTAATCTATACTGGAATTCATAATATAACACATTCTAACATAAAATCTAATCATCTATATAGAATGTAATCTATACATATGAAAATAATTATTATTCATATTGCCCTATCACCAATAAATGAAATTTAGAAAAAAGGCTCATCAAAATAAACACCCTTTTACTTATGTCATGGTATAAGTAAGATATTATTATCTTGAATAATATTTCACCACAATCCTCTTACTCATGGTGTAATCCAATTTAAAACAAAGTCATAAATTATTCAACCCATAATTTCAGCCTTAAGATATAGTATTTCTAAGTTAAAATATACTTTATAATAATAAGATATGATTATAAAATTACCTTCTCCCTAAAGAGGTAGTAGAAAATGAATCTGAGGTATACATTAAAATAATTAATTACTATTCATGGGTGGGGGTAATTATTTTCATTTGGTCCCAGTTAGTGGGGGTCATATAGCCAACCATGATCATCAAACATCATTACACTCTGAAACATGACACATAAACCATTGTAGTAATCCATGTATCCCATGAATGGGTTAGGTTGAATCAAGAATGGAGTTGAATCCAACCATGCATATAAGTATTCAAATAATGATAAGAACATCTAATCTTAGTTAAATTTCATACCATTCCATATAAATTCTATTATGATATATTCAAGCTGGTAAAAGTCTGGAGTAAAGTCCCTTTACTACCCTTCTATGACTAAAAATATCTTGATCTGAAATTCATTTATGGGTAGCTCCCTATCTGTAATTTCTTGAATCATTTCAATTTCCATATATATTCCATATTTAGAGGCGACATTACTATATGATATGATTTTATTGATCAAATACATGAACTTCAACAATTCATCATAAAGTTTGTGGTCCCTCAAGTATCACAATATAAAAATCAGATAATCCATGTGAATCTCACTAATATATTAAAATACAATGATATCATGATGAAATACAATAATTAATTCATCATGATATTAGTGTATTTTTAGTTTTATTAGGGACATGAAAAAATAATGGGAATTTATTAGGAAAAAGAGGAAAAAGTACTCAAAATGGACACGTGTTCTCTGAAAGGAGGTTTTAGGGATATCACATACCCTCACCATTAACTGGTGATATCATAATCTCAGGTAAATTTTACAATACCCTGATTCTCCCTTAATATAATCACATTTATCATCAATTTTAAGAAATGGTACCTTTTCATAACTATTAAATCATCAAGATTTTGGATATCAACATAGATCCATAGGATTCCTTCATATTTCCTGGTGAAAAAAACTGGTGAGAACCATTGATATACACTAGGTATAATTAATCCAATTCCATTTATATCATCCAATTTAACCATTAAATCATTTATCTCATCATTGGTGATATTATAGTCTGGAAATGATATATGGCTCGTCCGATGGAGTAGTTCAATAGTGAACTCCATCTCCCAAGAGGGTGGAAACCTTGGGAAATCCTCATAGAACACCATGTGATATAACAACACTACCAATTGAATCCAGTGAACTATTATATTGTTAGTGAATTCATGAAATATGATAGATTTCAAACATGATAGAGATCTGATGATATGAAATCTTGGACCTATCCTACCTGATCATGGGTCCCAAAAACCATGAAAAACATGAGGTATCCCATAAGGGGATTGAAATAGAAACTATTTAGGGTAATACTAAACTTTATCTATAGTTATCAAAAACTAATACATAACAAAAATTATGCCAATGATATGTAGATGGTAGATAATTATAGCTCAAATGATGTCAATAATTGGGAAAACCCCATGGAACTCAGATAATGTAAAATATCGTTCTATTATTTTCCTAATATGACCTCAGGTATCAATCACATATTAAATTAAATCATGTTACAATTCTTGGTAATAATTAAACATAGAATAGGTAAATGACTGGGATGAACTTATATCAAATAATTATTTTTCCACTGATAATGAAAAAAACATTGTACCTCAAATGGTTTTTATCTAAGTGTAAGATTTATTTGGCATGTGATATTATTCATTTAAGTACCCCATGTTAGGAACAACATTATATTTTTGGAGGGATAGAGTGTAAAGTTTTTCTAATGAATAGAAACCCACTCATTTTTATGCAATAGATTTCATATGAGAAAACCATGTAGCAGAATACCCCACATTATTTCCTTGATTAGGGTATTTATAGAGGGATTGGAGATGACCTAGTTGGTATTATTGATGAAATATCATTTGATATTTTAAAAATACCTGATAAGTTTTTTCCACCATTCCTCACTAATAACATATCACGTGAAAACACCCTAAATGAGTCATAGGGGTAGATTCATATCATTGTACACTCCAAATACTACCCTATTTAGAATCCTTACATTATCATTAATGATCGAATAGGAATTCATAAATTCCTATCAATTCGAATAGTTTACCCCATTATAGTTTTCTTATAAATATATTTAATTGATATCACTACTTTATCAATTACCCCTTCATTAGTTAGTAAATAATGGAGACTGATCCCCGACCAGACATTCAAATACAAGCCCCTCTAAAATGGTCCATATTTCATGTAATAATTCCTAAATAGATTGGAAGAAAGGATAATCAAATCAATAAAATAAATGGAATATAAAATAGTTCTTTGGTCTAATGATACTAATAAAATTCTTTCACTACTATAAATATATATGTATAAAATTGTTGTTTGAAAATTTTACTGAATTAAGATCAATAATGGTATTGATGGTTCTTAACCAATATAATTCAGTACCACCATTACTGGTATGGTTCTTATAAAAAAAATATGAAAACCAACCATAGATGTTATGTGTCACCAAAGGAAATTGAAGATAGGATAGATCTTATACAATAACTCATTAGGATATTAAGTTCCTCAGTAACATTGGATAAAGGTTTGTTCTTCTTAGTATAATCTCTAGTATATTCTATTATCTAATCATGTATTAACTAACCAACCTAACCTAGTGTCTAGATGGTTGTAATTTCTAAATAATAAGGATATGGATACACAAGAATATTATCCTAGAATTTGTACCCAATATATCATTCTTTATGATAAATAGTTTCATTCATTGGAGGCATTATAAATATAGAAACATGCAACAAAACACAATAAACAAAAAATAAAAAACCAATAATTCTAAATTATTTTCTAAAATTCCATTAAATTGGTATTAAATATATAATTACAAAAATATCTATAATTCAAAATAAAAAAGGTGAAAAATACTAAAAACTAAATCATTTCATCATCCTGCACATTATCTCCAAATGTTTATGTAAACCATTCACTAATCATTAATGTTCTATGTAATGGAGATTCATATCATTTTTAGGGGTATGAAATTATTTCCTCCAAAATTTCACTATAACAATGCACATCCAAATTCATTCCACTTTTCACCTCAAATAAAATATTTATAAATTTTTTTGTAAAATTATTAAACCATTAATCAATAATAAACCATATAATATCATAAAAAATAATTTACATCCAAATTTAAATTCATGAATAATTTATAAAGAAACAATGGTATCTAAAGTTTTGACATGATGAAGTGGTATGCTGATAGTCCCCCACACCCACTGCTTTTGAAATGATATTCATATATCTATTATACCATTACACATTGATTAACAATATGGATATGATACAATTTTTTAATGAATTTTTCAGATTCAATTATACCCTCTACCCAACAAAGTCAATCACATGGTCTAATGAACATTTTGGACACCCCCTACACTAGCGATAAGAAATAAGATATCAAATATAACAATTTCAGAATAGATTTACAAACAAAATGATGATAAAAATCACATGAATTACTCCCATAAATCATTTATGAACCATCTTTGAATTATATATCCATGCTAAAAAGTAAATAGTTTTAAAATATACTAACTGAAAAATAGAGCAAAGGTAAATGTAATGCTTATAAACTAGAAACTCAAAACATCACACCCCATGTAAAATAAAAATTATAAACAATATTTATTTTTAAAATATATAACCCATAAATGGTATAAGATATATAAGATGTTAAAACATTACCCATAAATAAAATGTATCCCAAAAAAATTCCTATTAACCCTAAACTCTTAATTACCCACATCACCACTATCACTATATTAAAGAGGTATGGGGAGATACTAAAAGGGCCACCGAAATGCATGTACCCCATTCCAGTAGAAGTATCATAAAAACTATTTTGGAAATACACAAAATTCAATTTAGGGTGTGAGTAAAATACTATTATTGAACTAACAAGAACCTACATATTTTATATCACCTTTCAAAAACGCAGTTCTAGTTCTAAAATTTCATTTTAAATGCATTTTTTTAATAATGATTTGAAAATACATTTATTATAATATATATACCCTATTAAATAATTAATAAATTATAATAATAATGAAATAAAATTTAAAATAACCAAAACACATAAAAAATAACATAGCTAATGGTCATGAAATAATAATAATTCGAAATAATATCAGCATATGTGAAACATGAAGGAGCTATGAACAACAAGTTCTAATGTTAACAAAGACTCAATCATGAAATACTAGGTTACAATTGTCCCCTACACAATGTAATACATCCCAGTGTATTTCATTATCTGATTTATAATTACTCATTTATAGTCTATACAATAGTCTAAAGATTCAATAAAAAATAACCCACACACAAATGGTCACCCATGTGCACACAAACCCACTCCATATCCAATAATAAAACCAAAACATAGTACAACATGAATAAAATAAATGATATAAAAATATCTTCTCAATCCCATTTTAATTCATTCCGGAAAACTCTTTGTTAAATTAAGGATTCCCTTAAAATAAATTTTCCATCACTCTATGTAAAAACACTTCATTTTTAAAACAATATTAAATCATTATTTTATAAAACACATGATGAAAAAATGAAAAATATTAAAAAATAATCCCTAAAAAATAATTTAATGAATTATTAATGGAAAAATTCAAAGTAAAATCATAAATCCTAGGTATTCCAATGGTAAGACAAAATATGTTGAGACACCTGTCATTAATCCAACAATAACTCCTTTCCAACATGGAAGATTAGGAAAATACAGTAAGAACTATCTTCAAGATCATAAACCACAATTATACACCATCACAATATATTACCAACTCTAGGTTAAATTCCCCCATTCATGGATAGGATTCCATAAATTGAAATTTTCTTATAAATAGGAGAATATGTAATGAAGAGAATAGGTAGCTAAATGAAATCCAATAATACCTCATGAGAAAACCACATGTTTGAAAGAGACCCACCAAGGAACCAAGTATAGAGGTTCACATCCTAATGGGAGTTGGGTCTTTTTACTTTTTGTAAAGTATGGGTGATGGTACAATAGAAAAATAGTTCTAAATTTTTAAATTCTTCATTTTTTATGGAAAATAGGAAAACCATCATTTTTTTCATAGTAAGGAAAAAATGAACTAACTATGCTGGAGAAACTGAATATCTTAAGTGATGCTGCACATTTTTAAATCCCAATTTTCCATAATAGTACAAAAAACATATATCTAATCCTAATCATTATATCTAGTTTAGTATTTTTCTATAGAGTCTGCATGTTTTAAAAAACTATGCTAAAACCATGAAAAATTGATGCAGTCTTCATTAAACCCTTCTTGCATGGTTGGGTGGATGGTAAAAAATATATGGGATCCAACCATATATCATTTAATATATTCAATGAGATAGTAATTTTAACCCCTAATTCCTAAAAACGTTAAAATAATTAGAATAAAATGGAAAACAAAAAATAAATACATACTAGTGACTATAAGGGTGTCATAATGATATATTTTATGTCTTATGTAGTGATAAATAAAATGTAGAAATTTTTTTTTATATAAAATTATAATCTTGAATATATTATTATTAATCCAATTCAATGTCAATGAAATTTATTCTTTAAAATACAAATATTCCTCTAATATTGTCTTTTTTTATATTTTTTACTTAATTTTATTCCTCTTATTGGATATAGGATTTTAGTATCATTTAATTACCCTCAAATATAAATCAATATAAAAAATCGATAAGGGAATAATTTAAAATTTGTTTAGAAGTCCAATTTGGACTAATCCCAAAATTACAATTTTCCACACATCAACACTGAAATATTTACAATTGCCTTTTTAATTTTAAATTTTTCAGAAAAATATTTTTAAAAAATAATATAGTATAACAAAGAAAGTTTTGGAATTTTTAGTGAGGAAACCAAAGTAGCATATTTTACATAAAGTGATATATAATAATTTATTATTAAAGCTCCCTAATCATCTATTATGAAACAAAATTCATTATTTATGATCACTAAATAGTATCTTAAATAAATTTAAATTATATATTTTAGAAATATCAATCATGGAGTAAAACTATTTGAGCTTAGAAATTATGTTGATATCAAATGCTAGTAAATAGTCTATTTGATTAAAACTCCATAATATATATAAAAGATTTTATCAACACCATATATTATGGGAGAATGTATCTCATAGAAACCTATATGATTTAAACTATAATAGATACTGAAAAAAATTCTATTTCCTATTTATTTTGATGAATTTAGAACCAATAATATTTTCACTAATATTAATAGGTAAAATGATCATATAGAATAAAAAAATATTTTACATAAAAATTTATATCATGTGTCTTATTATTTTAGAATTTTTTATATTTAAATTAAAGATAAATAGCGTTTTGAAAAAAATGTCCCATTAAAATATACATGTTTGGAACTGATTATTATTATTCAAAAAGAATAATGAGCTAATAGAAAGGATTTATAAAAGGAATATAAATTCACTTCTAATATATTTTCCAACAGATATCATGTTTATTGATCTAATTACATTTTCACAAAATGGATGTATAAAAATTTCATATCAGAGAAATAAAATTGCATTGTAGATGAATATTGATATTTTCTATGTGATTATCCTTCATTATTCATGACATGTAGAGATGATAATATTGGAATATTTTTTCAGAAAGTTGATGTCTAAAGAATTGTATTAATCTTTCACAGTACATAAATAATAGGAAATAATTTTTCAAATAAATCATTTTTTAATTTCTCTAAGTCATATTTATTATCCCATACTCTAAAAATCTACATTAAATTATATCATAAAAATTCATCTCAACCGAAGAACATGGAATATTGGTATGTGGAATGAGATACCTCTTAATATGTCTATAGTAATATTTTATTATTATTTATTTAAATAATTTATTTTATTTATTTATCAAATCAACTATATATAAATATTTCATAGAATAAATATTATTAAGTGTTAAATTTTACTTTTTGTGAATTTTACTCACATAAAATTATGATTTTGGTAATGAAAACCGTAAATAATGATAATTTTATCATTTTAATTTCAGATTACTATTTAAAAATCAAAATCACATTAACTTGATTCATAATTTAATATTTATATTATTTATTATTCATAGAGTTTAATTAATTTCTGAAAATTCATACAAAGGGATAGTAGTAGCTTGGTAAATATTTCAAATAAATAGTTAAAAATTATTATTCAATGAAATATGAATTCAATATGAAATATTTTTTATAAAAAATTATATAAAATAGGAATTTATCATTCAACTATTATAAATAATGTCTACATACAAATTTTAAACCATGAAAATTAGTATAAAAAAACAGCATGGGAAAAATACTCTAGTTTTGAAAACCATGGTGGAGATATCATTCGTAATTGGTCTTCTACCATGATCTTAATCAAATTATGGAAAAAAAGTTGTTATATAAAGTTTCTTCTAACTTTTTCCAGAGGCCCCCTTATTGGTATGGTTCATAAATTATGGATATAGGTTTCATATAATTTTTTGATAAAATTATTGCACCTGTAACTCATTGTATCTTGGTCATTGAAACGTGGAAGTTGGATAAAATATATTTAATTCATATTCATCCTTCAATCAGGGTTCTATAATAATACTGATAACTATGAAACCAAGATGGAATCCACACACACAAATACACAAACATATATATAGATAAATAGTGAGATAAATGAATATAAAATATCTATATATTGTTTAAAATTGAAGAATATTGGTTATAGTAAATTACAGTGAACCTATATAAAAAATATAATAATATATTCCATATGTTGATATCAAAAAAAAAATTATTTCTTATAAACTGATGTTTACAAAAATCAAAAATACCAAGATTATTTAAATCATATAAAAACATCTGTAACGTCTATAACATCCCTGCCTAATCCATTGGCTAGGGATGAGTTGAGTGCTATTAACCATAGGTAGTGTTCCCAATGAACCAAAGGATGACAATAAATTCCAATGGTTTAATAAAATGTTATGGGGTAATTTTACATAAATAATAAACATAAACTAATAAATTAAAAATAAAAATAACAAAACAAACTATATAATGCATGAGTATAAATAATAAAATGTAAATGAAAACCATATATTCTATAATAATTTCAGAGTTCAACTGATAAATTATTAAAATGAATCAAGGAAACCAAATACGTGTCGAGTTAGTTGCAAAAATTAAGAATCATACCAATGAATAATATAAGGGAAACTTCATGCTCCAACTCCAATAACGCAATTAGGTAACATCCCATTGCTCCACATGGGAATTACCAAGACTTTCCTTTACATGTTTCATGAAGAATAATGACTTCATATGAACCAATGTGCATATATAGTGGTGAGAAATCATAACTTGTTGACATTCCCCAAGTGACTTCCCAACACACGAACCTAGGAGTAGAAACATGTTACTTCATAGTTTAAACAAAATAGATGCTGATAATATGAGAATAGATTAATATATGAATATAGTGTAAGGAATATAATTTAATTAAATCAATTTTTCATTCATTATATTATTTTGCAATGAAAATTATTGTTTCACTCACAGACGCATAAACATGCATGAAAAATGAGATTCCCAATACTCACGAGTAGTGATATGTCCTTAAATAATTCATTACATGGTTATAATTACATATGTCATTATAGTCTAGAACTAATCACCAAGTCATTTTTAAAAAGTATTGTACAATGTAATGTGATTGCAATCCACCTTTTATAAAAAGTCAATATTACATAATTATCATTTCTAAATACAAAAAATTCCTAATTATAACAAAATAATTTAAACTCATGTATCATTACCATACCATATAAATATGGATTCTATAAGGATCAACAAATTTCCTTTGAAGGACAAATCATTTAACGAACAAGATGTAATATTTTCTCAAGGACAAGAAAAACATGATTTTAATATATCATAAAAATGGTTCTTTTTAATATGATATTAATATCAATTAAGAAATATATTCCATTAAATTATTTATGTAACGGAGTGATAGTGTATCCACCTACCTCAAGTCTATATCTCCAAAATATGAGACAGATAGATCTGTTATAGAACAAAAAAGTCATCTCCTAGAAGAACTCCATAATTTATAGCAAAAAGTAACCTAGAGGATTTCATAATATAAAAGGTCCAAATAAAATTTAAGTAGAGGAAGGACAGTGGTTACTATATTATATTTCCACTTAAAACCCAAAAAAATACCTTCTATAAATATCTCACGTGAATCTCATTAATTAATCCCAATATAGGCATGCCAATTTTCTATTTCAAAAATATAGTTTACCATTAACATGGAATAGTGAATCTATCATGAATATGTAACATAGATTGGGTGATATATAAGATCTCCCACATGTGTATCCTCTATGAAATAGTGCCCAAACCTATGTATTTTTAGTCTCACCACACCCTATACAACTTAGTAGTGAGGCCTCACTAGTTATTTTCTATAGAGAGTCATTTAGGGTATCAGACCCTCATACATGCCCATTTTTTGTCTTACCGTGTTGCATAATAACACACATAACAACAAAACAACCACCACCATGGTGTGTGTCTTCATATTTTGGAACTAAAAAAAGAGAAAAAAACTTCCAAAAATCTTTAACCACTATAATGATGCTCCCCGAACCCCATTAAAATAATAAAAAGGCTTCAAAATACTAAGAACATAGGAAATATACCTTAAAACTCTGGGCGATACATTCTCCCCTCTAATATGATTTCTATCCTTGGAAAGATGGATATTTCTAGAGAATTTGAAAATATTATTCCATTATTCCAACATTTATTTATCATATTCCAATGTTAACTTATAAATTTGACAATGAATCCTTAAAACTCACACAAAAAAACTATTTCCTCATAAAAAAATTTATTAACTATCCATAAATCTCATCAGTACATTTTATAAAGTACCATCCAATGCAAGAATAATATGGTCACATTGAATAACATAGTAAGGATTCGGCTGGATGTTTTTTAATAGATATATGTGAAATAAATTGCGTAATAATATACTTTTTTGTAGTAGAGCCATATGATAAGCCACATCACAAATATGTTCCAATATTTCCAAATGACTAATGTACTAAGAAGCCAATTTACCATTCCTACCAAAACATTTACCCCTATCTTTGGGTTGAATATCAAGAACACGTGATTTACCACATCAAACAGAAATAACTAATAAGAATAATATGTATAATATTTTTCATGACTCAGATTCATCTCCATTATTTTATTATTAATAAAAATATTTTTAATCATCTTTATAATAATACTAGGTACCAAAATAGATTCTTCCCTAGTCACTACCAAAGAAAAAAGAGATGAATATATATGGATATACAACACTTCAAAATGTTCTATATGAATCAAGGCCTGATATTTATTAATTTATGGTATCTCCATAAATGGTATATAGACCTACCATCAACCTCTAAAATCTATAAAAATATATCGGAGTATGTCTTATACTGGTTGGATAATTTATTTAGAATATATATAATTTTGATGGGGATAAGATATGGTCCTAGTCCACTGTGTACTGAAATATTTCTATAAAAATTTATGAAATATGAGAGGTAAAAATTTATGTCATCATATATGACCAAAAATGATATTCAATGTACATTTATGATGTCCCCAATATAATTTTTTCTTCTGTCATGCACCACATTTGATTCATGAATAGGGATAAAGTGAGTCGGCTTTATGAACAATGATAACATAAAATTGTATATACATTTTAGAGTCATTTAATTAAGGAATATTCATGTTTTATTGGATATATAACTAGGTATGTTTTGATTATTTTGGATAATAGGTTTCAAATATTCCAAAGAAATATTTGGGAAAATATTCCAAAAGTGAACATTACACATCATGAATAACATTCAAAACATGTAGGAAATGGTCAAAGCATGCCAAAATTAATAAAGTATGTCCTGATGAATTTTCAATTCATGAATAGATTACATGATGTGAATATCCAATACACATCATGTAATATTCAAAGGTCAATTCATGGTTAATGTTCAATTCATTAGAAGAGTCATGTCATGAGTTCCTATTACACAACATGAGATGTGTAAAAACTCCAAATCCTATATATTCATCCTGGTATTTTTGATTGATCCAAAATACATATATAAAAACATCGATTGAGATTACATGATTTAAAAAGTTTACACATCTTGTAATTTTTTGAACATTAATTTTCTAGATCGCGCACAACGTCGCATAACATTCAAGTATTTTGAGTTTTCCCTCATTATCTCTCATTTTCCCCTTATTTTATCTATATACTGAACTATAAACAATTACTATTTTAATTTTGATTAAATTCATGTTCCATTATTTTTTATAAACTCATTATTCATTTATTTCATTGCCATTTTCCATTCTAACATATGTCTTCCATTTCTGTTTCCATTCGATAGCTGTTTCACTATACATTATTTATATTTTAATATTTCATGTATGTTTTTGATTGGTTTATTACTTGTTTGGGTTGAAAACTATTTTATTATTGAACCTTCAATTGAATAGTATCAAATTTCAGATATTTTACTAATTATTTGAGAATGTCTGTAATTATTTCTTGATCGTGATTGTTACCATCCTGAGTCGATAAACTACCTATGGAAAAGGTAAACAGTAATGTTTTTCTAAACATAATTAATATCTAAATCGAGACGTGGTAAACCCAAGGCTATTAATCATGTTACATGAAAAATTCTATTCAATTATTATAGGCAACCCTAACTATGGGAAGTTTAAATGATCTATCCTGACCTGATTAGAGTAGAGCAGACTATGACCATTAGACTATGAAACTTTCTTCCATAAAATCTATGATTAATGCATATAGGGAGAAAAATATATCCAAACCAAGGAATAATTTAATCTTAGGTATATTTAGTTGGTTTTACCATAATCAACTAGTTATTTATACACTAATTTGTAGCCTCAGTCCATGGACTATTCCATGTTAGGATCAAGATTGTCTTTTTTACCTAAACCTTGAAATTTAGCATGATACCAATCTTCATTATGAAACCTAAACCAAACTCCATTGAATTAGTTACATCCCAAACTAAAATCAATTTATCAGGAATCCTACATAAAGGGTTTAAAGTTACTGGTTCCCTGTCATCTAAAATATCCCCATTTGTTTGACCCCATAATACAAATATACTATATCATTATAGAAAGTATAGTTTAGGATAAAAAAATTTAATATGAATGAAACTAATGTTAATTATGTGTTGACTGTTGGAACGTCAAATTTTTTATTTATTACGGGGTAATAGTGACTATGCATAAGCATATTAACTTTAAACAAAAACATATGATTAACTCACCCATCCCCCTTTTTACTTTTAATTCGTTTTATTTTCTTTAAGATTCCATTTCAAACATCTTATTTATAGACTAATGCATGAGTCAATGACACTTGATTCGTTCAAAGTTCATTAACTCCTAAAAACTTCTTACCTTAATTCCTGAAGATGAATTGTACTTTTCTGCCCACCTCCATTAAATTGTGGAAGACAGTATCAATACTACAGCTCCCAATGCACCCAACATGCAATATGTTCCATAGACACTTAAAGGATATCAACCCCTGAAATTGGATTACTCTATTATGGATTAAATCTTACAATAAATTAATGGTGGCTCACCTATTATTGTACTCCCTTCTATCTAGGAACATAAATTTTAAATCAAACCTATACTCATTAGTATAATCCAGAACATGGGTTAGTTTAGTGGACTTCTGAGCAAGGATCCTCAAGAGTAAATTTCCAAATACGTAGAAGTATGTGATACCATTAAAAACTAGGGAGTATCATTTGATACAATTCAATTGAAAGTGTTCCCATTATCTACGCATGATAGACTCAATTGTAGGATAAAAATAGAAACTCCTAAGTCATTAATGACATGGGAAGAACGTTCCAAAAAAACATCTAAATAAATATTTTCCAACATTATGGAAATGGAAACATTAAAATGACATAAATTTTTTTTCTAAAAAATAATGATAATCAGCCTGGGAGTTCTGAGAGAGATTTAAACAGTGTATTAGGAAGTTATTTCATCATGGACATGATATGTGGATCTAGCTGTAGACCTTCTATCGAGGTCTCCAATGCACTTCTCACATAGTGGTAGATGATTACACCAAGAATTTCCTAATACTGGAAACACCTTAAGTAGGTCAAGCACTTATAGAAGAGGTGTCACACATAGATACTTTTTGGAATAGATGTAGTGGAATTCTTTGGAGTGGAATCCACCAAGTTGAAAAAAACACCCATCTAGTTTCATATGTAGATGCCCTAGCTAAGAAGTTAGAATCCATTTAGCTACCTACCGCACCACCTCCAACTACTTCTCCAATAATAAAGATTAAATACTATGAATTGTATAGTGGACTTAACTTATATAAATAACATTGGGTGGGATTATATGAACAAAAGAATACAATATTATAATTACATTAATTACAATCAGTGTAACCAATAATAGAACAAACAACAGTAGTATTATAAACAGAGGTCGGCTCAAAAGTAACTACAAATAAATAAAGGTTTCTACCAGTAAAGAAGTAGTAAATTACAACTTGATAACCCAGGACCACATAGATATCCACCTATGAATAAAATTTCAAGAACTCCTCAATATGTACCACAACATTATTTTCCTCCTAGAAGCCAACAAATATTTCAACAGGCTTCGCACAGACCATGACAAATAGCTACTCCATTTCATTGAAAATTTATATAATCTACTCATAACCTTCATTCAATACAAATATCATAGGATGAACACCAATAAAATAGAAATGAGATATAAAAGGGTTTCCCTCCAAAATCTTGAACATCGAATGGTTAAATCATAAGGACCTTGTCTAATAAAAGTCCGGTTACACTGACTAATAATACTAAGACATACCCAAATGAAGAGGAAATGGTTGTGGTACTAAAGAGAGTAATTTTATTGTATTTTCAAAATCCATGAGGAGAATAAGAAAATAAATTTGAGGAACCTGAGAAACATACAATAGTCATTGAAGTGGCTGAAAACAAAAGAAAAAATTAAAATGATGAAGAGAAACCTCGAGAATTACCACCTCTTAAAAATTCTCTAACATAAGAGAAACCCAAATAGGATATCTACATTGAAACACTAGCTTAAAAACACCTCTCCACTTTTTGGAAATAATTATACAATGATGGACCGAAGGGAAATATATTAAATTTTTTTGAGATATACAAAACATTTCTCATCAATATGCCATTTGTTAAAAATATTTCCCAAATGCCCGCCTATGAATTTTTTTCAAGGAAATACTTTTGAAAAAGAGGAAAATAGAAGAACTGGGAGTAATTTTCCTACACAAATAATCCCTTACAAATTTTCAATAGAAAACTCCATAAAAATGAGATATCCTTTGATTTTCTCAATTCCATGGACCATAGGAGAACACAACTTTGGAAGAGCTCTAGGTGACTTAAGATACAACATTAACCACATTATAATAAGTCTATTTAGCAAGATAAGACATAGGTAAATTAAGACAAATTGAGTGACACTTAAATTAGCTAATCTATTAGTTGATTATCCTCATTGGATTCTCAAGTATGTTCTAGTCAAAATCAGTAAATTCATTTTTCCATCAGAATTATTCATTTATGACATGTAAAAATGAGATGATGTAGGGAAATCAAGGATGATAGTGATGATATTCATCCTAATGAATGAGATGAGTATAAAATTGATGACATAAACTTCATTGAACCTATTACAAGAGAAAAAATCCCTCCATCCATACCATCAGGAATTCATCCACCAGTGATGGAGATGAATCATCTCCTAGGAACACTCAATTATTATTTTCTAGAGACTAAAAATACACTGCTAGTAATCATTACCTTTGAACTAAAACAACCATAATATAAAAATTTGATTAAAGTCCTATAAATACATATTAATTTAACTTCCTAGGGGTGACTGAAAATAAGGGGATCAGCCCCACATTATCCACTCAAGATATATTATTAGAATAATTTGAGAAACCCAAATGCCATCCCTATAAGTGACTCACCCCACCAATGAAGGTGGTTGTTAAGAAATAAATAATAAAAATAATGGACACGTGAATAATTTTTTTAAATCTATGATTTCGAGTGGGTGAGTTTACTGCAAATAGTTAAAAATAAATATAGGCTCATAGTTATAAGGAATGATAAAGATGAATTGATATCGACTAACAACATCACTAGATATAGAGTATATGTGGACTAAAAAATCATAAATACAGCTACTTGGAATGATGATTTACTCTTACCTTTCATGGATAAAATATTGGAGATACTTGAAATACATGAATTCTACAACTTCTGGGATGGATATTTAGGAAACAAGAATATTATAGTTGACCTAGCTGATTACTCAAAATAATAACCACATGTCCATTAGGTACCTTTGCCTACAGTCACAAGTCATTAATTATATGTAATTCACATGATATATTCCAAAGGTGTGTGATATATATATATATTCAATGATATAGAAGAGGAATTCATGAAAAATTTTATGGATGATTTTTCATTTTATGGAAGAGCCTTTGATGTATTATTAAGATACTGTGAACTAGTCCTACAATGATGTGAATAGAAGTGTTTAGTTTTAAAATCAGAAAAATTAAACATTGTGGTTCAAGGATGTATATTTATTGGACACAACATCTTTAAGTATTTCAGGGAGGTTAATGTCGAAAATTTCAAGGTGATCGATGATTTACTTAAGCCCTCAACTATTAAATGCATAAGAGGAATTATATGTTTTTCAGTATTTTATAGTCACTTCATAAATTATTTTGTGAATGTTTACCACCCTCTGAAAAACAAATATGTAAAGGATACACCTTTTGAGTTCACTTAAAATTGTATATATGCCTTTAATGTTTTAATGACAAATTTATTGGACACTTTTTTTATCTTTCCACCAGATTTGGATAGACACTTCATGTTAATATCTGATGCAAGAGAGATCATTATTGGCATTGTCTTAGGACAGAGGTTAATCCATATTTTCTATCACATATAGTATTCCAATCACACCATGAATGATTCTCATGTAAACTAGAAACCCACCTAAAAAGAACTCATAGTAGAAATCTTTGATTTTGAAATGTTTTCATACTAAATAGTTTTTTCAAAGGTGATTTTTTACACTAATAATGTTACCCTGCAATATTTAATGAGTTAAAAGGATTAAAAAATGATTAATACAATGGATATTGTTACTATGATAATTTTACATCATCATCAGAGACAAAAGGGATGTTGAATGGTGTTTCTGATCATCTATACAGGCTCCTACTAACTCCCATTAAGGAAGACGATAATATAGACATCAAGGCCTACTTCCCCAATAAAACACTATTCATCCTAAACATGAAGACACACCCATGGTTTTTCAAAATAAGAAATTATAACTCCATGGTATCCATTAACCCATACATATTCTACCAGCAAAAGATGGGATTTTAGTCTAGAAAACCCACTATTGCTATGATGAGTTATTACATTTTAAATGATGTGATGATGGATTAATACGACAATGCATCTCAGAAGATGTGATCCTAAGTGTGTTAGACATGTTTCACATGTTACCAACTAGAGGGAATTGTGGAAAAAAATGAATATTATAAAAAAAATACAAAGTGAAATTTTTTGGCCTAAAATCCATGAAGATGCAATAATAATTTTTCAGATCTTTGATCGATGCCGTATAATTGTAATCATTTTGAAAAATGATATTATTTAAAACCCAATCATGTAAGTCAATGTTTTTGACATGTGGGGAATATATTTTGTAGGAGAATTCCCAAATACACATGGATTTTTCTAAATTCTTCTTGGCATTGACTATAGCATGAAATGGGTATAAGTTAAATCAACAAGTCATGACATGAAAAAGGAGGTCATGAATTTATTCAAGAAAAATGTTTTTTCAAGATTCAAATTTCCATGACTACTCATTAGTGACCAGGGAAAACATTTTACTAATAACTATGTTACAATATTACTAGGGGTGTTTGTAATCTGATATAAAATAGTAACTCCCTACTACCAAAAAAATAAGCTTGCAAGTTGAATTTTTAAATAGAGAAATCAATAAGAATTATAGAAAATTCCAAAAACCCAAATGGAATGGACTAGAGCCTCAAATTATATGATGCACTCTAGGCATACCTCAATGCATACCAAAAATCCATTGACCCCACCCCTTCCGATTAGTGTATGAAAAAAATTTCCATTTAAATGTTGAACCAGAG
Organism: Viscum album; assembly: GCA_963277665.1. Lineage (NCBI taxonomy): Eukaryota > Viridiplantae > Streptophyta > Magnoliopsida > Santalales > Viscaceae > Viscum > Viscum album. The sequence continues at coordinate 305,682,887 of OY728144.1, forward strand.
AATCACTCGTATTGGGAAATTAAGAAGTTGAAAATGGAACCTAAAAAATATGGGAACGTTTGGATTCTCTAGTTGGATGACCTATAAGATATACTAAATAATGAATATAAATATTTCAAGATATAAAAATAGCAAAAAAATAGCAAAAACATCACATCATGTAATGATTTTTTGTACCAGGTAAAAACATATTGTTATTAAAATCATGATTAAAAATATTCCATAGAAGGATCAAATCTAGTTGGTTAGGACCCTTCAGGGTCATAGAAATTATTCCCCTATGGGAATATTGAAATTAATAAAGGATGAGAACCACCATTCCAAGTCAATGGTCAAATATTAAAGATATATATATATATATATATATATATAAACATTCCATGATGAGTGTGTCATATATATAATGAAGATTGAAATATATAATGGGAATATTTAGGTTGTCAATGAAAAAGGTAGGGAAAGAACACATGAGGTGTTTCATCACTTTTAAATTAACTTGAGACCACTAAATCAGGATATCAATGTTAAAAAAAGTGTTGAATAAGAAGAAACCCAGGATAGGTCAACATAATCTAGAATATAATAGAGTATAATTAAGAAATATGATGACGCATTACAATCCAAGAAAATATGTCTACTTCTATAAAGGGGAAAAGACCAAAATTACACATAGTGTAATAAACTACATGATGTGTATGGTTTACAACCCAAAAAGTTTTAGATTTTAAAATGACATGTCATATACTTTGTTGTGTAATTTTGTGACTTATTTATATCTTGAACAAAGTGTTCATGTTTCTCAACCCTAACCCCCTATCTCGCTACTCGCACCTGACCAAACCCCGACCCTTGGCCACACCTCTCTATTACCTCCCCATTGACACAACCTCCTCCTTCATGTCTCTCAAACACATCCCCCTAATCATATTCCTCTATTCATGTCTATTGTAACTGTAATACCCTTCATGAAGATAGTGAAAACTCCCTATGTTAATCCCACTCTTGAGTGTGAGGATAAATCTTTGGTCAAGTTCCAAAGGGATCATTCACCTCAATCAACCTGTCATCCTCCTCCTCCATCTTTGCTTCGGTATCTACAACTCCATCAGCCACCAAGGAGTCTCAATCAACCAATAAGGGGTTGTAGGATGTAGAGAACCCCCACCTACTTCCCATAAATCATTTTTCCAACCCAAAGAACCATGTTGTGATGATCTATTTTCTTGTGAAGCCCATGAAAACCAAAAATATATATTGTATTTAGTCAACTCTTCCCATCTTCACATAATCCAAGAGGTCCTCCACATCCTTAACTATCTGCACATCACTCCCATCATCGAAATTTGAGGTGAGACATTAGAATAGGAGTTATTGGAAACATTAAAGGTTGATGTCGATACCCTCCCATTTTGCCTAGGTGGAAGAACACATGAGATCTTGTATGTTGAGTTCTGTATGGCGATCCATTGTTACTATTCCAACTTTTTAACTTTCATGGTATTCCAAACTCTTTATCTCAAGCCAAGAAAATTGGATACCGCTTACTCTGGAGGATAATTCTTGAGGCCCTCAAAGAATCCATGATCCTTAGGTTACAAAATATACCTAGTTTATAGTACAATGAACCGGTTTCTTCATCAAGCATTGAATCATTCATGGTCCACCCATGCTGAGGTTCATGGTTGAATGATTTAGTTGGATGTACTAATACTCAGTGCTGCCATGGGAAGCCATGCCATCAACATGGAATAACATTTTTCATTCTACTTCAGGGATCATGTATAGTGAAAATTAGGTAGGCTGATGGTTCGGTCCTTCATATCTCATATGGACCAACTTCTCAACATTTGTTTACACCGAACTTTTCCTCACCACTCTCGGCTCAATGGAGTTGATAAACTTCCTTATTCCTCACAAAATGAAGAAGCTAAAAAGGGATGAATACATATATCGATGGGTGATGGGATGCATTGAGGGTACTGACAAGGCACTAGGAGACCATGTTGTGACACCATCACCTTCTTCTACAACCTCTAATACTACCACTACTATTAATCCCTCTATATCAGACCATCCCACCATAACTACCATTCCATATCCTATACATTCCCCTACTCCCACCCATTTTACTTCCCCATCCACCACTACCATTCCCCCCCACCCACCCCTCTTATACTCTAGATATCTCACTAGTGAATTCTAGAGAACCTTCAGTAGATATTCCATCACATAAACATCTCATTCATATCACCACCATTATTTACCATCCCTATATCCCCATCCGACCCTACAACCACTCATCCAATGCCACCATTTGGCCCTTCATCCTCCACCATTATTACACCCACCACCACCTATACTGACCTACCACCTGAGATAACAGATACTGCTACCTAGAAGTAGTTTCTAGAAGAACATTCCCATAGAGGAAAGATCAATACTCCTCCATCATCTACTAAGGAACATTTCATCAATCTATCATCCAGTTCTATAGCCACACTTAGGCTCATTACGTCAACAATACTAGCTACTAAGATAGCTTTCAGCACCATGAAACCCTCTACAACAGTTCATCAACTAGCCCCTTACTCTATTACTGATATTGATTATGCCAACCACCTGCTGGCACCCTTTGTTTAGGAGATGACTGTAGATGATCATCTTGATGATTTTGATTACTCTTAATATATCTAAATCCCTACACATTTTTGTTACTTTTTCTAAGTGATCTTATTTTGTATTTTCTATATTCCATATCATTGATGTGTCATTTCACTTATTATATACGTGGGAAAATACGTTTTTGTTATTATTTATTAGATTATTTTTCATTTCAATATTGTATTACATTAGAATTTTCTAGATCTTCCACCTCTGTAATGGTCATCGATTCACCTATTAGGTCATCATCTTCCCTCGTATTATGGAGAACTAGATACTACCACTTCTTTAGATAAGATGGAATTCTTTATCTATCTCTTCCCTTTATTTTTCATGTTCATCATGGTCTTTATGGGTAGATATTTATACTCAGAGATAACTACAATTTCATGAATACTGCACTTTATTGTTGGACCAAGAAAGAAAAATCAAATTCTATTTTTAATAGAATTACTGTAGAGTATCCAACAAACATGAACCTTTGCTATGATACCAATTGAACGACACTATACCAACCTCGGGGGGGGGGGGGGGTGGTGGTGAATGAAGGTGTAAACTTATTCTCTACATTATTGGATCTTGTTCCCACATTGGTAGGAACTTGTTTAAACTTTTATTGTAGATATGTGCAGTAATTAAAAAAGTAGAATGACAAAACAACACATTTTACTTGGTTCAACACTAAGGGATACATCCAAGAAACATATGCTGATAGGTTTTTGGTAATACCAAATTCAACTAATCTTCACTAGATTAGGATTACAATGGTTCGAGAATAATCACTCTATCCTAGGATCACTACCTAATTGTTTAGATATAGATCCCTACTTACCTCGGGTCACTACCATTGACTCCCCCTACCTCACTTCCTTGGGAGAATTACCACTCTGTTTATAAACAAGAAGGTATCTTCAAAAGCCCGTGGGGCACGGGTTATTTGGTTAAAGGAGGTGGCGTCTTGACCCTGAGGTTTCGAGTTCGAATCCTTGAAAGGCAGCATGCACTATATGTTAGAAAACCGCTAGAGGGCCCCCTTACCCCTTTAGGAAATGGAATATGCCCAAGGGTTAGCCACCTTAGTCCACGCTGGGGACGTGCTGCGCGTAGGTGGGTAGGCCAGCCCAATACCTCATTACCAATCAACATGTTTTCCACTTTGGCAGTGGCATAGTGGTGCAAGGTCGTGGGCCATAAGAAATGGTGTTCGGTGAGGTATGGGGTTTGATTCTCGGGAGCCCGCTCTTGGGGTAATTTCCTCCTCCCATGTACCACTCATCTTTCTGGGTAACCTGGTGTCTCATCGGGTGGGAATTATGGGCACACTTCACCTCGATAACGGATTTCTGTGATGAACTATCCCCGATAGAGGTTTTACCCAATGGGAGGCAATGTCATATCAGCTGGAAACGTCTCCTTCCCGGCTGGGGAATCTCTGGATGATCTCTTCGTGGGGAGGTGGTTCTCGAGTGTGGAGGGTTCTAAAAGGACACTCTCTGGGATTCCCTTTTCAAAAGAAGTTATCTTCAAAAGATTTTCATTTATGTCTTTGTCTTTGTCCAGCACAAGACACTGCTTGCATCGAAGTACTATATTAATGCACATGAATGCACTGAACACACAAATTGGATACTTAAAGTATCATCACAATTGTACTTCCCTAAATAGTTAACAGTCATTAGTTTGGAACTCTCTTTTCTTATTCTTCTTCTCTTCCTTAAATTCCCAATACAAACACCTAAGTGTATCGGTATACTTACTTCTTTTAGTGTAGATAAAAGGTTAGTTGCTTGTATCATTCTTCTTCACTTCACAAAGAACATGAAGGGTGTTAAACACCAGTCATGTGTGTGTGGTTATACTTCTCTTGATAGAAATGAATGGTTCACGAAACTTTATTCTTATCAAAGTTTCTTCGAGAGTTCCAAGCCCTATTGAAGGCCTTTCGGACCCCAAAATTTTCCGTTCACCCTATTATGTTTCTTCCATGTAACTTTTATGGCATACACACAAGATTTGACTTTTGTTGTGAAACACCTCTTACGCACAAATTCAATCTTGCACGAAACATTCTTATTGCGTGAAACTTCTCTTTCTTTCATGGAACTCTATTTCTTTTGCTCACTCCCATTTTCTTAAAATTCCTTCTCACCTGAGGGATCAATATTTCTCTAAGTGTTGAGCTTGCTAAATGTGAGGGGGCCACCTCTTATTTATTGATGTCGTCGACCCCCGCTGACAAAAACTCTGATGTGTCGCACAAGATACTAATGCATCGCATAAAACCTCATTTGACGTCAGATTGGGCGTGTAAGTCTCATTCGCACCAATCTCACATTTCACACACTTCTTAAATCATTTGATCACTTTATGCCTTTTCTATTTTTTGATGTTATGACCATGAATTATTCCTTTCAAGCAACATTCCAGACTCCTTTCAATCTTGTGCACCAAAACCAATCTTTAGTGCAAGCCTCTCTTTTTCATGAATTTGATGTTCAGATCCTGGAACTCCACATTCATGTAACATACCAATTAATCTTTAATCTTGCGTGCAACATCCTATTCCAAAATAAGATTTCTCCATCTTCTGATTTTCAACCCCAACAATTTGGCAAACACTGGAGAATAGTTCATCCTTAAAACGTTATTTTATGGTGCCTCTATATCATCCATTCATTTTTCATTATTTTCTTCACTACATTCCATAACCATTATTTCTTCTTTTGTATGATTTGCCTTCTTCAAAAAATCGTTCTCTTTAATCACAAACTCCAATATTGTGATATATATCCATTGATAGAACAACTTTAGCATTGTTAGAGTTTCCATGGAAAGTACTATATCTCCCCTATCATCCACCAACATCATTCCTTCCAATTGAAAATGTATATTAATAGAATCAACTTTACTCCAATTTCCTTCATAAGGATATCTTCATAAGTTCTCTTGACTTGTGAATGAAATGGGAGTAAAGGTACTACCATTCATATACAGTTTTTATTGGAAGGAAATATACTGGTGGATGAAAGGGGAGCTATAGTACTTTCCATGGAAACTCTAATGATGATAAATATGATATATCAATGGATATATATCACGATAGTGGATTTTGTGCTGAAATAAGAAGATTTGTTAAAGAAGACAAAACATAGAAAATAAGAAATAATTGTTATGTAATGTAGTGAAGAGAATCATAACAAAGGAATGAATGATATAGAGGCAACATAAAAGAATATTTTAAGGACACACCATTCTCCAGTGTTTGCCATCTTTTTGGGGTTGAAAATCGGGATATTGAGAAATGTGAATTTGGAAAAGGATTTTGCGTCCAATTTTGAAGACGGATTGGTATGTTGCACGTAAGTGGAGTTCCGTTATCTGAACATTAAAATATGGAAAAAGAGAGGCTTGCACGAAAGATTGGTATTTGCATGTAGGATTGAAGGGAGTTTGTAATGTTGCGCACAAGTCATGATTCAAGGTCAGAACAATGAAAAAGGGAAAAGGAATATATTTCATCAAGGATTCAAGAATTGCGTAAAATATGAGGTTGGAATGAAAGAGACTTACACACCCAATGCGATGTCAAATGGGGTTTTGTGCGACACATCATGATCATGCATGAAATATTTGGGTTTTTGCACTTGGGGGTCAACGAGGTCGGTAAATAAGATGTTCCCCCCTTACATTTAGCAAGCTAGATACTTAGAGAAATCCCAACATCTAAGGTGAAAAAGAATTTTAAGAAATGGGGACTGCATGAAAGAAATATAGTTGCATGCAACAAAGAGAAGTTGTGCGCAAGAAGAATGTTGGGCACAATATTGAAGTTGCGTGCAAGAGTTGTTTCATGAAAAAATTAAAATCTAGCATGTGTTCCATAAAAGATGCATGCAAGACACATAAAAGGGTGTGTGGAAAATTTGGGGGTCCCGTAGGCCTTTGACAGGTGCTTAACACTCTTGAAGAGGCCTTGTGAAATAGGAAGTAACATTAACCATTTAGTTCTACGAAGAGAATTATCACCGCACAGACACAATTGGTGTTTAACACCCTCATTGTGCTTTGCTAAGAGAAGAAGAATGATATGTGAATCAAAAATCATATCATCACTGAAAGATGGAATTAAACTGATACACGTAGGTGTTTTTATTAGGAATTAAAAGATGATAATAGGAAGAATAACAGAGTGTTCCCAACAGACGATTGTGAATTAATTAGGGAAGAATAATTTTGATGATACTTTCAGTATCTGGTTTGTGTGTTCAGTGCTTTCAAGTGCATCAATCTAGGAATTCGATGAAATTAGTGTCTCATGTTGGAATGAGACAAATACTTCAATGTAAATCCATTGAAGATACCTTCATATCTATAAAATGAGTGTGACTTTTCCCAACGTAGTGAGCCAGGAAATGTCAATGGGAGTGACCTGAGGGTAGTAGTGAGCTGTCCCTAAATAGTTAGGAATTGATCCTGGGATAGAGTAACTGTGCCCAAACCATTATAATCCACAAATAGTAAAGATTAGTGGAATTTGTTATGACCAATAACATATCTGTGTATTCTCCTTAGATGTTACCCTTAGTGGTGAACCGGGTAAAAAGTGTTGTGTTGTCCTTCTGCATGTTTTAATTACTGTGCATGTCCATCAAACAGGTTTAAACAAGTTCCTACCAATGTGGGAACAGTATCAAATAAAGTAGATAAAATGTTGACACCCCAATTCCCCCCCCCCCTCAGGGTGGTCTAGGGTCCTTCAATCATTTTAATAATGATTTTAACTTTCCCAGACTCTCATAGCCATTTTTTCCTTTTTATTAAAGCATTCATGATTAATTGTGTATTTTTATTTAGAATGTGGTGATGATAGATCCAATGGAAGACTATGGTTATGAACATGTATTCAAGTTATGATCATAACTCTAGTTACATTTTACCCCATGTTATGTGTGAAAATTCATTGTGAGTAAAATTAAAAAGTGGTTATGGAATTTAAGAAACTATTTTGAGATTTTAATTCAATGAATAAGAATCTAAATAAAATAACTGAACTATGAAGTTTGAATTATTTTCAATGTAGGATTGATTCTGGTAGATATAATGTTTTTTTATACACTATGTTTAATTTTCATCGTTGTAATGTATGTTTCTTATTTTATTTTATTTACTCTGGAATCCTTATTTAGATTGTTTTTTTCACTAAGAAAATGAATTATTCATGTGTGAGGGAATTTGATCATCAAAAATTTTATATACATTTTATATTCATTTAATTATTGATTTTTCATGTTTTATTTTATTATTAACTAGGTCTGAGTTGATTAACACAAAAAATGTGCTTCCAAGATTCCAAAGGAATAGGTGTGAAAAATGGACAAAAGTGAACATTGCATGCCTTGATTCACATAAATGGTGTGTAGGAATCATTTAAAGCATGTCACAATCCATGAATCAAGTCATGATGAATTTACAAGTCATAAAAATACTACATTATGTGAATTCCCAATAAACGTCTTGTAATATTCAAAGGCCACTTTCCTCTTAATGTTCAAGTTTTGAGAAGAATTGTGTCGTGAGTTCCCATTGCACATTGTGAGATGAGATAAAACACCAAATACCTACCATTCAAGCCATGATTCACACCAACTCTTAAATATGTGGATGAAACCATTAATTGGGATTACATTATGTTAGAATCTTACATGTTGGGTAATTTCTCAACTATTTATTTTCCAATGCTTGCATATCATCACATATCATTATGGAATTTAAATTTTCTCTCATTATCTCTCATTTTATCCCTTAATTTCTATCCCAACTAAACTATAAACAATTCATATTCACCTTTTTATTAAATAAAAGTTCAATTGATTAGCCTACACGCTTTCTTTATTTTTGTCATTGACTTTTATCATTCCGACATCCTTCTACTGTTATCATTTCTGTTCGACAGTGGATTCATCATATGTTCTGGATTCATTAATATTTCAAGTAATTTTTTGATTTTTTAATACTTATTCTAACTGAGAAATTATTTATTATTGAAACTTATATTTCAAACTATCATATTTCAAATTTTTATCAATTTTTTGACTATGTATTCAATTGTTTCATTGATCTTTATTATTGTACTTATGAGTGGATAAACTGCTCAGGGTAAGGGTCAAGATTAGGGGTTTTCTGAAGATAAAAAATCTTTAAATTTTAACAGGAAAACCCTATGTCTAGTAATTAGGTTACATATTTTTTTTATTTAATTCATTTTGGAAACCTTGACCATGGAGTGTTTAAATGAATAAACCGGTTCTGATTAGAGTAGAACAGATTATAACCGTCCGCTCGTAACAATTTATACCATAGAATATAGTATTAATGCATATAGGGTGTTAAATATATCTAAAAAAGTGTATTGTTTCATATTATGTTGATCTAGTTGGTTGAACCATAATCAACTATTGCTCTATGCACCAATTCACAATTTAATCCCTATGAATATTCAAACTTAGGATTGAGATTATACTTTATACCTAAACCCTGAAATTGACCCCTATCCCTATCTTCTTTCTAAACCGTAAACAATACTCCATAGCATTTTTTAAATCCCAAACTCAACCCACTTTTGGAGGACTTCTACATAAAAGAATCAAATTCACTAGTTCTTATCTACCAATCATTCCCCTTGGGTTCGAACCCACACTACCAGTCTACTACATCATTGTAGTTAGTATTGTTTAGAATAAAAAGAAATTATAATATGACCATATCAAGTTAGAATTAAATGATGCATGAGGGAACACCAACATGATAAAGAAAAATAAAAAACTTCATTCTCCCATTTATAGACATGAATTGGATTAGATTACAATATACCAATTTTCCACTAGAGCTCAACCTTAATTTGTTGACATGTGATTCATCTTGATAAGTACTCTACCAAATTAATTTTCACACCATCACACAAAAATTATGTTAACACTCCATAATTTCATTAGCATAAAAAGTGACCACTACTAATTTTTATGAAATTGTTCCTACCAATTGGTAGTAACGGTTCATCACATCCATGCTTAAAAACCTGATATCCTTTAAAAAGATGCAACATCCAACAATGTGATGTAATCATTACACATTGTACATAAAAAATGGAAGGTACTCAAAAGAAACTAAACAGTCCATTCCCATTATCAACTAAAGGACATCCATTTCCAAAATAGAAATGTCCCAATCAAACGGGGTTTTATCGATTATAATATCAGAATATATGCATTTAAATTCTTTATCCTTTTGATGAAAAAGAATTTTCTAGATAACTATAACATGTGGAATCATCTCTATATGCAATACCTTTTAATAAATAGTGAATGATGAAACAAATGAGTGTAATAAAATAGTATAAAAGAAATCATATATTATATTCATGTTAAGATGAGTTGTACCTTTTATAGTTTAATAAACCGATTGGTCTTCCACAATCATCTTCTTATCATAATAAAATTGTTTTATCACCCAAATTTGTTCCTTACATAAATTATTTGATTGCACTACCTAAATAGTTGGTGTATTCTTGGAACCACAATAGTTTATTTGGTCAAGTGGATGTCCATTAATTTTATGTGATCATATCATTAAAACATAATATGTTAGGAATACATGATATTTAATTTATGGAACTATCTTTGGAATTCTATAAAAATAACACTACATATGATTCATTTAATTATAGTTCTGACATGCACTAGGTGGTTTTGTGTAATCTCATATCACATGATTGGGCAAACCACATTGAAATTTTTTAGGCATAACACTAGGATATATAGAAAAGTTAATATATAATTTAGTTTGATTCTATGATTCTTTACCACCTTGGAAGTAGGTTTCAATCTTATTCTTGTCCGGAGAATTAGAGTCCCTACATTTTCCAATGGAGACATCCATACTTCCTCCATCTAGATTTCTAGAGATATCAATTTCCACCACTATCCCTCTATTAAATGAATCTCCATAACTTTAATGGAAATAACAACTATCTTCAAATTAATTTCTAATTTCAGTATAAACTAAAACACATGTTCTTTTTTGGATACACTAGAATATACATCTCTTAAAAATATTGTCTTCATAAACATAGATTCAAAGTCCATCAATAATATATTCTCTTTCTTTGGGATGATAAAATATGTTTTTTGTCTATCTTGAATATATAGTTTTAGAATTGATTGTTGAATATTTTATCAATGTTATAAAACACAATATCATGGATCTTTTTATCTTTGATATCAAAATCCTACTTTTGGTGTACAAGATCCTCCATACTTAAGAATTTTTACATTATAATTATATTTTCCAATTTTCCTAAGAAATTAAAATTTTATTTTATTCTGTTATGGCACACTTATACCTTTTTAGGACCCATATCCCCTCTATAAAGATTACTGCATTATATTTTTGAATAGGAATTGAATTATCTGAATATCTTGGTTTTTCATTTTTTATCTCTTATTAATTGATTGAAAATAATGAATGATGCACTGAATTAGATATTGGTCCACCTATGGTTCAGGTGTGAAAATGTATTAGGTGGACTATTATTTCTATTTTATACATCATATTGCTCGTTCCATTTCGATAAATAAATCATAAAACACCACTTAATCATCACTTACTTAAAACAGAAGGCCTAGAGTATTCCAAATAATAAAAATACAAAATCATGACAACCAATTTATAAAATAAATAATATTATATGAACAATGTTGTACTTGTGGGATGTATCATTACTAGTGAATGATATAAGAAACTCTTAAAATAAACCCATTATGATGTAATGAATACTCGCATAAATGTTTCTTAGATAAATTTTTATACCTTGACCACCCTAGAAATATAAAGTTCTACATAAAGTGGTTTTCTGTGTATTTTAATATAATAAATTTTATGTTTCGACATTCCTATATCCATGCTACCATCCCAAGATGACCTAAAAACTATGACTGAAACAAATTTTTATATCCCCACACAACAAATTGACTTGTGTCGAGATAATGTTGTTTCTATCTTTAGGAATAATACAAATGATAAAACTTTCAACAAAAATATTATAGGATATATGCAAACGGTTAGGGGTGATTTCCCTAGAATAAATAACATAAAATGAAATGTTCAAAAATATAAACCACTATGTAACACCCCGGTTTTCGGTTCCACATAATGGTTCCTCGAACCCAGTTGGTCCCATGAACTCAAGAACATTTCCACAAATGCTAGAGGATTTTGACTATTAGTGGGGGCCATGGTGTGATAATGGGGAAACTATGACCACATTGACATAGTATACACAGTAGAAAGAAAATAGTAAACAATACACGAAGCAATAATACCATAAAATAAAATTAAATAGTAGAAGACTGATAGTAATATAACAACTGGAGCATATATAAATGATTCATGTCACATGTCTCTAGGAAAGCATCCAAACAAGTCACAATGCTTGAAAAAAATACTAAAACCAATGTACAAAAAATTTGTAAACTCCAACAGCATCGTAAGCATAACCTTGGTCCCAATGCACTCCAGTTCTAACAACAATCATGTACCTGATGATGAAGGGTACTTTCCATTATCTATACATGTAACAAAATAATCTGTTTGGGACCTAAAGCAAGACCCAAAAAGGGTATGAGATGAATCCTAGTAGGAAACCACCAAAATATCTATTCCGAACTGTCAGTGAATATATATAGCAGTAAATATGTAGAAATGAAGCAATACACTAGGAAGTACTAAAAGTAACAAATCTTATTGTTTTAAATTACATTCATTTTCATTTATTATTCATTTCATTGAATCATGTCACCTCAGGATCTAGCCTAAGCCTTGTATCCCCTATGTAATAGTAAAGATACAAATGTCCCATAATACCATCAAAATAATCATGTAATACCAAGTCCAAGTTTGTGCCTTTTCTTGGAAGAAACATCACAATAATTTAATATGCAATAACGACAATTTGAGAAAGTTCTCACAGTATAATACCCCTAGTCTAATATAAAAAATAATCCATATAAAAACAACCCTCTAGGTTGAACTCACAGTCCATCCCCTTTCGTCTAATATATCACTAATCATTTAAAATAACCACATGGGCAAGCTATCATAGTCAAAACCCCTTGGTAGAAGAAAACCTATAATCTCTCATAGTCAATACCCTGGGTCACATAATAGTAAAACATATATAAGTGAATCTATCTCCAGAATCTCCAACATTCAAATTCCACATTGGTCAAACATTCACAATACATGTCACATGTATCACATATAAATAGTAACTCCATCCTAACAATATGAGGGATGGAAAGCAAGGCAGGCCTAACAAGCATTCTAGACCAAACAACCAAAACCAGTCAACCAAGGGAAACATTCCCATGGGGTGTCCCATAAACAAGGTATCGAACCTCACTCATATTCAACTACCCATTATTAATCTACCAAACAATAAAAAGTAACAAAAAAGGTCTAATTCCAAACACGCAATACCCCAAACTTGTTTATATAGAACATTTATCAAATATAATCCAAATACAATCAACTAAAGGCACAAACCATCTACCATGATGTCATACGATCAATACTCCAAAATGTCGTCCCTTGAATTGTCCTATAACAACGTAGATCTACAAAAAGTAAAAACTCTCAATCATGAATAACTCGTGAGAGATAATGAATTAGGAAGAAAGACTCTATGGGTTTTAAGAACTCACTAGTGAGATTCCAATTCACCTGGTGGTGTCTCAACCTGAGCTCGAATGGAGAAACTGGAGGGGTTCTATGTTCTTCAACATATTTATTGCTCTCTTCTAAAAACCACGTCCAAAAGAAAATGTTTCTGAGGATGAGATGCAACCCCGATCTGATTTATCAATTAAGAAGAAAACTACATGGTTTGTTTAATAAATTTACATTCCATATAGTGACCTTAATCAACTCCCCCCCCACATTAAGTGGTCTACCAGGTCACCACACGACCATGAAATTGTCCGTTACATGGCCACTAAGTATCAAAACACAATACCCAGGTACATAGCGTGTACTCATAAGTACACGACATGTACTTAGAAAATTATCATTACTTAATTTTTCCTTAAAAACAACATAAAAAAGTTTCATACCTGAAATAATGATCCAGGTTCTTAAAAACATCCTTACTTAAAGCAATTCTTCCCCGAATTTCCCTTCCAAGGGTGGTGAAGAAGAAACTGCAAACAAATCAGACCACTGTGATTGTACGTCGGCCACCCTCTCCCTAGCCATATCATACACTCACCCATATTGTCATAGAACCCGTATCGAAGGAATATACCAGTCATAGATAACCTTCATGTTGTGATGCAAAATATGAATAGGGTGCTCCTCGAAGGATGCATCCACCTCCAACTCAACCTCCTTAGGTTGAAAAACACAATATGGTTTTGAAAAGTAATTTCACGGCTATGAAACCTAAAAGAAATCATGCATAACCTAATACCTCTAAGATAAATTCAATCGATAGGAAATCCGACCGACTCTTTCCAAAACATCTAACGGACTGACGTATCTTAGTGAAAGCTTCACATGTCTCTTAATCCTATTATGTCCCAACCTCAGTGTGACACATTAGAAAAAATTATCCCCGACCTATAATTCTAGAGTTCATCTTCGTTAATCAGCATAATATTTCATCTATGACCATGCAGTATCCATCCTCTTTCGAATCAACTCCACCTGCTCAGTGGTCTCCTAAACAAGATGAGGTTCTAGCATAGATGCATCTCCTATCTCCAACCAACATAGGGTTGATTGGCATGTACTACTGTACAAAGACTCATAAGTTTCCATCTAAATCATTTCCTAAAATATATTATTGTAGGAAAAATCTACCAGGGGTATGTGTCTCTTCAAATAGCCCACAAAATCCATGATGTATGCTTGGAGAATGTCTTCCAAACCCTGAATTTTGCACTAGGACTGGCCTTCTGTCTGGGGATGATAAGATATAATTAGATGTACATGTGTACCCAAATCCCTATGTATCCCATTCTATACATAGTTTGTAAACCAGGCATCCTTGTCTGAAACAATAAAGTGATGAAACCCATGAAAATGTACAATCTACCAGATGTAAAACCTTACATTCTCATCAACACTGAATGTTTTCTTGATTAGAAGGAAATGTGAACCTTTGTTTGTCTGTCAACAACAACCCAAACCACATCATTAATTCATGGAGACATTAGTAAACTCATCACGAAATCCATCATGACATCATTCCACTTCCACTCAAGAAAGGGTAACTATTGTATTATAAATTTCTGTTGATGATGGTCCATCTACACCTATTGAAAGGTGGAACATCTCATAGAAAAACCAACAACATCCCTCTTCATTCATGGCTACCAATACTGATGATGTAGATCTTCATACATCTTGGTGACATCAGGACGATCTGTCTATACAAAGGTATGAAAATATCATAACATCTCCTCGTGTATGTCTACTGACACCTATACACACCCTTGAAAATGAAAAACCTCATCCTCACCTATGGTACATCCAAGAGTACGGTCCTCACCTGACACAGTCTCCCATAAGACTTGGCATTTAGAATCTGATATATATCTCACTCACACTCGATCTAGTAGAGTATAAATAACAACTATAGAAGAACGAAACATCTTCCCCTGTGATCATGCACCTCCAAGTTCATCTTAAAGAAAAATTGAATAAGCTGATTCTTACTTCTGGACACTTGAACTAAATGTATCTGAGTCCTCTTTCTCAAAACATCAGCCACTGTATTGACTTTCCTTATCATGTAGGAAAGATAAATATCAAATGAGTAAAGGTACTCAACCCACCTTCACTGTCTCAAATTCAGGTCATGCTGAGTAAAGATATTTGGGGATTTTGTGGTTAGTGTATACCACAAAATTCTCGCATAAAAGATAATGTCTCCAATAATGGAAATCATGAAAAAATGCATCTAACTCAAGATCATGCATCAGGTAGTTCCTCTCATGTGGACTCATCTTCCGATACTCATCGTAATGACTCCTTCCCTTTGCATAAGCACTTCTCCTTGTCCAATACGTGATGCATCACAGTAAGTGGTGTAACTCTTTCCCGGCTCTAAAAAAATATGTATTAGTGTTAAAGTTAATCTCCATTTTAGATCTTGAAAGGCTGAATCACATGAATCTATCCACAAGTAATTTTCACCCTTCTTAGTGAGGTTCTTTAGTGGCACTAAGAAGTGAACAATGTTATGAATAAATTGCATGTAGTAACCAGATAACCCCAGAAAACTATGTACCTAAAATATGTTCTTTGACTGCTCCCAGGAAACTACTTCTCTCATATTCTAAGGGTCTACTAATACTCCTATCTCGGAGATGACATGACCCATGAGTTTAATATGGTCCATCCAAAAGTAGCATTTTGAGAGATTGGCATATAATCGATGCTCTCTCAATGTACTCAAAATGATTTCAAGATTAGTGGAATGGTCGTGTAGAGTGTGAGAGTACACTATGATATCCTCCATGAATACTAACAAAAAAATCCATATGAGGATGGAACACTCGGTTCACCAGTGCCATGAAAACTGCTGGCACATTCATGAGATCGAATGGAATAAGAAAATACTCGTATAGACCATTCATACTCCATAAGTATGTATGAGTTTTATGTGATGGTATAATGCTCAACTAATGATATCCAGATCTCAATTAAGTCTTCAAGAACACCCAGGATCCTTGAATCTGATCAAAGAGATCATCAATCCACAACAAGGGATATCAGTTCTTGACCATCAATTAGTTCATCTCCCAATAATCTACACATAGTTTGAGGGTATTATCTCACTTCATTGAAATAAGAACTAGAAACCCCCAAGGATAAGTACTGGGTTAGATGAAACCCTTTGCATGAAACTCCTCCAACTTTTTCTTAAGCTCTTGTAACTCTGGTGTTGTCATCCTATAAAGAGGAATGGACACTAGTGCTATTATTTGTGAAAATATCAATAGAGAAATATAACTCTCTCTTCAGAGGTAATACTGAAATTCCATCTGTAATACATCCATAAAACAATCAACCACTGAAAGAAAGTACATCTGTGACATCCTCTTTTCATATAGATATAAACTAGAAATATAGGATGTAATTCCTTCCATCCCATGATACTCGGGTCCATCTATGCTTGCATGAAAATCCCATTCACCCTTGTGTATAAAATACATTCCCTCTGGTGACTTGAAAATTACCCTATGATAATATCATTCAAAAATGTCCTGAATGGAGACTAACTATTCTATTTAGAGAATTACATCAAATACTATCATCTCTATGACATAGAGGCCCCAAAAGAAGTGACACCCACCAACCTCAAGAGGGAACTCCTTGCACTGGTGTACACTAGCCATCCTAATCCCCAATGGAGTGTTTAACACCATAACATCATTAGAAATAAAGAGGAAGAGCCCAAGGATCTCCACAATGGAAACAGATATGAAACAATTGGAATCCTGTATCAAAAAGTGCAGTAGTTAAGACCGTTGAAACTAGAATCATACCTCTAACCGTAGAGGATCTAAGATCATGATCTTTCTAGGTCTGTTCCATCACAAAATTATGACCTATACCGCAACCCTTCAATCCTACCGAGATATACTGATCTGATCCACACTGTAGTCTCTAAAATCATAACATCTGGCTTCCATGGCCACGACCACCTCATTGGGTTGCACCGCCTGAAGAACTTCAGTTCCCTGACTGATGAAAAACTGGTTTCCCTACTTCTGTATGTGGAGTCATAATAGATCCCTTATCACTCACTACTGACGAAGACATCCAAAACAATTCTGAATATGTCCCATATTTTTAAAATAGTGACACTCAACTCTGTCCTTCAGGAAATGAGGTCTCACATTCCCACTCTTCCTGCACTAGTAGCATACCACCTGGCTACCAGAAGAAACATCACATGAATGTTCCCTGTGGTGCTTCTTGATATCTGTTGAAGGAGTACCAGTCCTGGATACTGAACTACCCTTGCTCAAAGCTCCCAACTCCCTTAGATTGTTCTTAGATATCGGCACTTGGTTTACTATAGCAGTCACTCAAGTTAACCTGAAAACATTCACCTGCGATCAGATGTACTACTTGATACCATCCTCAAAATTCCTATCTAGTGATAACTCATCACCTACCCAAAAAGGTGTGATGCACAAAAGCTCTGTAAAGAAAGAAGTAAAATCCACCACTGAAAGAGATTCCTACTCTGATGGAATAAACTCCTGGACTCGATCGACCATCAACATCTTGGGGTATAAGTAATCATATAAGGTATTCTGAAACTCTCCTCAAGCCATATACTGATAAAGTCCCACCTGTGAGATAAAATCCCACCATCTCTTGGCAGATTCACAACGCATGTATGTCAAGAGCTTGACCCTCCTCTCTGGAGGTTTCTCCCGATGCTCACAGATGGAAAGCATGGCCTCCAACTAGGACTCTATAGCCTGTGGTCCTCCATCTCTTGAAAAGTGGGAGGATGCTGCTTCTGGAACACCCTCATCAACTCTTCCATAGTTGGGGAAGGATGTGGTGCTCCCTGAAACGTCTTTATAATCCTCAATAATCCTTCACAGAACTGTACATCATCGCCTATATTTGGTATAACAGCTATTTCCAAAATGGGAATGACGGGATGATCTTCTGGTAGTCCCTATTCTACCATTTTCGGGGTCTGGTTATTTCCTTGTACATGGATTACAACTAGAGGACATATTGGTGACATGGATCTACAAGATAAATTGAACACCTTAGTACAAGATTATCACGGAAACCAACATAGAAGTGCATGAATGGAACATGAGAATGAAATCATTCACTTTTTTAAAAAGTGGGTTACACGACATGTATAACCACTACACAATGTGTTCCCTTAAACATTAACATGTTCATGTTCCTCTGCCAAGCATGTCATGTAACACCCCATACACATAGCTTGTTCAACTTGCAACATAGAGTGTACATGGATTTATCCCTCTGATCCAGGTTCTTATACATGGCTAGAACTACATGGTTATCTCCTGGTGTAAGACTATATGACATGATCACCCAACACATGACTTGTACTACATAAGTTACATTGACCCATGTGGTTATTCACCCTACCAAATACATGGTCGATTCCTACATAGTTTGTATAAATGAAACACGGCATGTACAACATTAGTTTTATCCACTCATGTCGTTAGTCACACAGTTGGATGCATGATCTTTTACAACACAATGTGTACTCCAAATACATGGAATGTTCTACCAAAATATTATCAACCATGTGTCTCTGCTCACACATTCAGACACACGATCAAAAACTAAAATGTGTTTACACACTGTACATAATGTGTACCTAAGAAAAAAATATCTTTTAGAACAGAAGAACACATGGCATGTGTTCATAAGATCACACACCGTGTGGTTTGGTTTTTTGGATATTAAGCCTCTGAAACTTATCCAGAGCCCTAAAAAACATATAATTTGACATGGGCATGCCAAATTCTGACCCGTGAGAGCCCATGATCCCCGAGAATCAATGTTTGGAATCCTTATTAATGCCATATCACAACAGAGTCGAATTTAATTTAAAGAATGATCCACCAAATTCCGATCCAAGAGGACCTATAACACCTCAGGGACCAAATCTTAGCATCCATCCAAATGAAAATTTACATATAAAAATACCCTATAAAAAATAATAGGTATTATATAATGACATTTATCACAAAAACATGCATATCTAGCACAATATATATCACAACAACATGCAATCAGTAATACATCCTAAATGGCATGACAAGAATGCAAGACATGTGGTCCCTAAAAACTGAAAATATGATGCATGAGATGGCATAACATCATATCATTAGGTTTAAACATAAATATAACTACAATGATATCAATAATAACCACACAAAAAAGTGTGTCACCCAATGATGAAATCAAATCATGTATAACAATTGAAAACCCAGAAAAATTGCAATATTCAAGTTGACATGGCTTCTCCATGTACACGGGTTAGCTACTCCTGAGCACCGTTTATTACCAACTACCAATTCATTCATATCCCAGCCTATTGGATCCAAATAGTAACGCAATGTAGAAAATAAATTCCTCCGATACCACATTGTACAGTCCAGGTTATGGGTGCCGCCTAAAGGTGCCTCGAACTCAGTTGGTCAAATTACCTCAAGTACATTTCCCCAAACGCCAAAGGATACTGAATAGCAACGAGATCCATGGTGTGATAATGGGGATAATATGACCTCATTGGTAGTGTATACACAACAGAACGAAAATAGTAAATAATAGAGGAATAAATAATACCATACAACAAAACTAAATTGAAGAAGACTGATAGTAATATAAAATAAGGAGCATATATAAATGATTCTTGTCATATGTGTCTAGGAAAGCATCCAAACAAGTCACAATGCAAGAAATACAACACTAAAACCAAATTAAAAAAAGAGGAAAACTCCAACAGCATCGAAAGCCTCAGTTTGGTTCCATTCTCTCTAGATCTAAAAACAATCATGTATTTGATGAAGAAGGGCGATTGACCTTATCTATACCTGCAACAAAAAAATCAGTTTGGGCGCAAAAAAATGATCCAAATAGGGTGGGATAGAAATCCCAGTAGGCAGCAACCAAAAGATCTTTTCCTAACTATCAGTGAATATATATAGCATGAAATATTCATAAATGAATCAATAAACTAGGAAGTACTCAAAAGATACCAATCATATGGTTTTAAATTACATTAATTTTCATTTATTATTCAATTAATTGAATCCTGTAACCTTTGGATCTATCCTAATCTTTGTATCCTCTGTTTAATAGTAAAAAAATAACTTTCTCAGAATATCATCTAAACAATCATGTAATACCGAGTGTAAGAATGTACTTTGGCTTGGAAGACTAGTCACAATCATTAAATATTCAATAATGACCCTTTGGGAAGGTTCTCACTGTCTAATCCCCCTAGAATAACATAATAAAAATAAATTTAATAATATACCTATGGTATTCTCTCACGGTCTAACCCCTTTGGTCTAACATATCACAAAACATTTACAATGATCTCCTAGTCAATCTCTCATGGTCAAAACCCCTAGGCTGATGACCACCTGATAGCTCTCATGGTCAGTAACCTTAGGTTACGTAATTGAAAAAAAATAGCTAAATGAGCTTATATCGGTGTAAGATCCTAGTTTTTCACTCATGTATGTATCATTTAATTTTTGGTCTAAATCATTACTTTGGACTTATTATAGATTCAAAATGAGTTAGAAAATGTTCTGGGGGCGTCTGGGGCTTTTTAGGAGCTCAAAACACCTATTTTTCGGAAATCTGGCCAAGTCACACAGTTTGCGCATGCTTAAAGTACATTTTTCCTAACCATGTGGATTTTGTTTTTTCAGATAGTGGCACCTCACACGGCTTGTGCATGGCCATGCAACCAAACCAGGTGAACACCACTTTTTCACAGGTTTTGGCAGAACTATCTCACACGGTTTGTGTACGGTTTGAAAAACCATGTGGACAAACCATGTGTAGGCTAAAAACATGTGTAAAATGTCTAAAATGACCTTATTAGTCTACTAAGACAACACCTTCCCCCCTAATATGAGTTTATGTGGGATTGACCTAGTTCTATCTCATTTTGAAGATTTTTTAATATCCAAACATGGAATCAAGAGATCTTCTTCGTCCACCATACGATCGATCTTCTGTTCATCACATTGGATTCCCAACAGTAAGTACTCGAGTCCACTTTATTCATTCTTCTTCCCTTTCAATTTCGACCTAGATATCTCAGTGTGAGCATTTTTTCCTATTTCATAGATCTACTCATATCGGAGGAAAATCATGGTCTGATACTGGAGGAGAGGGATCATAAAACCCTAAGGTGGGTGGTATATAACTCATCCCTAAAGTTGGTTGTTTTTGTAATGTTCGTATGGGGCCCACTGGTTTCATTGGAAACCATTTCTTAAATTCAAATTCCATGTTTATACTCTTTAGAATCTTTTGGTTGGGATGTTTATAAATATGTGATTAGTTGGTAGTGGTTTCACCCACAACTCAATCCACCTAATTTCAAAGGTTTTGTCATAATTGGGTTTTCAGTGTTTCGACATGTTTGAGCCACCTTTCTCGTGTTACTTTAATTGACCTTCTTAAAGGTGATTCTTCATATAATAATTGGATTTCTATTACTGAGAATTTCATAATGTAATGTACCGTGTATTTTCACAACATAACCCCCCTAAGGTAAGTGTTTACAAATTTTCATTAAACGTGAAATATGAAATGTGAAATGGATTGTATTCTATGTATATAACTTGGCCTTATCAAAAGAGATTGAAAAATGTTTACATGTCTGTATCACCCCATTCAATGTTGATGGAAGGTAGTAGAGTGATCCCAAATAATTGAATGAGCCTTAATGACTAACTAATACTTGATTAAATGGTTGCAATGTTACTTGGACTATCCACACTAATGGAAGACAAGGCCTGGACCAATGGTTTCAACTCTACATGACCTATCCACACTAATGGAAGTCAAGAAATGAACCAAATTAATTATCACATAATTAAAATATCAAATTGGAATGGGTTGACTCAAGCTCGCCTTGGATTCATAGAGGAGAATACCTTGGGTCTCAGGAACCCCATTTCGTGTCAAGGATAAAATTTTCTTAGGTTGATACCCACCTAGACATTGGTTCTTTTTTATTCCTTATATTACCATTATACTAATATTGGGTACCCTTATTATTCCAGGATACCTTGGATACACTCCTTGGATCAAACATTTACAAGAAGGTTCCTTGGATACACTTCTTGGATGCAATCCTTACTTATCCCTGTTTTACCTTGGATGCACTCCTTGGACTCTATAGGCACCTTATTGTGGAATACCGTGGATTATGATCATTATATTACACTCTTACCCCTTATCTAGACTCAAATACTACTTATTTCACTTTCCATGAGTTTACTTTACATTGGTTTTTACCCTTGAAATCCCTCACTAGATATCATTACCCGGTTTCCTTGTTACATCTTGGGACCTTTAATACTTATACAATCACGAGGAGATGTTAGTGTTTGGTATTCCTCACGTGACCAATTAACAATGAATGGTAATTGAATAATTAATGAACTAGTTACAAGTTTAGATACCATCCGTCGGATAAATCAGGTACTTGGTTATTTAGTTATTTCGTACTACTTGATTTAATATATATATATATATATATATTCATGCAATCATGTTTGTATATTTCATTACATGGGTCAGATTTTATAAACACCATTGGTGGTGCCCCACTGATATTTATCTCACACCCTCTCCGAGTGTCGTTGGGTACCTGGGATAGATTACTTGTAGGAAGGTATTGGAAAAGGGAAGCATGCAGCTTCCAATACTTGATTGTGTGCTGATAGGATGGATCTTGATAGCAGATGACCAAGTAGGATCTCAAGATGCTTGGAGTTAAAAAAATTTCTTTTACGTTGTGGATCATGTTATACTTGTTATATTGTATCCATGATTTCCAATTTTCTAATTACATGACATTATTTCATCACTATTCTAGTTGTTATAGTTATTGTTATTCTTGTTTATCTATTGCATTTTTTTGATTCCACTATTTATTTATATTACTTATGTTGTTTTCTATTTATTTATATCCCTTTTCGTTGTGCTATACTATTCTAATGAGGGAATAGTCTTCCTATAGACACACTCTAGGCCCTCGCTGCTAGTCAGCAACCTCTGGCGTTCGTGAATATGTGCTTGAGGCCATGTGGCCCACCAGGCTCGGGGCACCCGTTAAGTGGTATCTGGGTCTCGGTCATCACAAAGTGGTCACAAAGGTGGTGACTTTTCTTGCTTTAATATTTGGATACAATATATTAGAGAATGATAACACTTGGTAATTGGTCATAAGTCGTACTTGGGTGTCATGAACCCATGTTTGGGGTAAAATCCAAGTTACCCATACTGTAATTTTTGTTATATGTTTCCTATTAAAGATTATATTATTTCACCGTTTGGTGACTCACATGTTGTATGGTGTTGTTGATTATTACTCTGGGGGAATTTATTTAATCCTTGGAACGATGATATAAGGGAATGGAGTATTGCTACATGCATCATTATAAGCACCTAGAATTCACATGTCATGCACATTTCCATGCCATATATGTGTATTTTATTGCTTTGAATTACTTGATATGCATATGATTGTTGAGTGATTTTGTGATAGTTTTTGGAACATGTATTAATTTGTCTTCTATTGAGTGATTTCATATCTCAATTCATTAGGTTTATGGGCCCTCATGGGTTGGAATGAGTAATTTACAAAGTCAAGCCATTATTCTATAAGTAAATGGGAGTTGTTTTTTGTGATATGTGTATGGGAACTGATTCATCAGAAATGACTATCTATTATAAATTGAATCCTACATTAAAAATGAGTTGGTTGAACTTCCTTATTTCTCCTTGTCATGTTTATGAAAGGTAAATGAGTAAACCTACGAATTAATAGAAAAATGACATAAAACGTGTACTTGCGAACTTACTGATACCTGTCCATATAAGTGGGTAGTTTGGGTAGTATTCCTTTGGTAGTGAGGTTTATTATGATATTTTCAACTACTGATTATATGTACTTGATTATATGATTTTTCTAAGGTGTGTTCTTGGAATTTGTAGACCAATTCCACCACGATGTCCTTGTGTTATTCTCCATGAAGGTACTGATGACCATGCTCTAGACATAGTGGGCCATGAGATTCCAATCTTACTTCTAGGAGTTCCACATGAGGAACTGCCTGATGTACCTAATCAGGGCACTAATTAACAAATCCATGATAGTTTCCTACATCTAATGCAGTCCATGAAAGGTGCTCCATGGGTTTTCCTACGATGGTTGATCTGACCGATGAGTTCTAGCAGCATCATCCTCCTACTTTTTCAGGGGTTGGCGGATCTCAGGCTGCTGAGTCTTGGATAGAGGCAATGATTTCTATATTTGATCACATGGAAATTCCTCCAGAGTGGAGAGTAGATCTTTCTATATAAAAGCTTAAGGATTCGGTGAATCGTAGGTGGGATGTCATCACCCAGGCTGAAAATAGTCAGGGAATGTTATGGGATGACTTCAAGATTGTCTTTTATGACTAGTTCTTTCCTCAATCACCCAGATATGACAGATCTAGAGATTAATTGCCTCTTGAGAATGGTTTTATGTTAGTTATGAAATAATCAGAAATTTTAACTGATTTACTGCGCTTTTCACCGCTTCTAGCTGGTGATGAGCTTCTGCATGCTAGAAATTTTGAGGATGGGCTTCAGTATGATATCCAAACTTAGGTGAATGAATTTTACCTTCCTACATTCTCTTCAATAGTTGATCTAGCCCTTATCACTTAGTGTAGCCTGAGGGATGGAGCTAGTACTTTGTTTAAAGGATTAGTTTCATGATAGGACAGTAGTTATTCCTTTTGTTGGAAATATTCCCTTGAGGTTTATCATCAGGGGAAGTGAAAGCCAAAGTATCTAGTTTGATAGCTCTGTAGTGTGTCATCAATGTGGAATTCCAGGTAATATGAATCCCTAGTGTGATAGAGACCCTATGGAGTGTTGGGATTGTGGCTGTGTGACCTATCTTCATTTCTTTTGTAGGACCTTTACACCAACTTTGAGTAGAAAAGGATCAGCTCCAGATCCACCTTCAGGAGTGAGGTCTTTTGTGTTTCTTCGGGAGGGGATTTGGAGTCGCACTGACAGGTTTGGATGAAGAGGATTCTGTTGCTGTGGTAGTCCAATACATGATCACCTACAGTTCCAGAAATGAATTCATTATCATTGTAGTCTATCTGTTGTACAGATCAATAAATTATGTCAGTTTCATGCCTTATAGTTGATACCTAAGTATCAGGCTGCGGGGCCATCTATAGTAAAAGGTACTATTCTAGTGGCCTCTACTATTTTTTCTACTTTGTTTAATAATGGTACTTAAAACTCTTTTATTTCTGTATCTATCCAAGAAAGACTCAGACTAGAGATATAATATCACTATGGTTTAATGACCCTCGATACACTATTGGGAATATGGGAAAAGGGCATATGCCAATACAGGTATTATCCCCTCGAGGTAGGAAGTTACACATTCATGTTGAATCTCTTTATTCTTGAGATGACAGGCTTTGATTTCCTTTGGGATGGAATGGTTAGACCAGTTTCACGGCTTTGTGGACTGTTATCGCCGTAAGGTTTTTTTACATCACCATATTGCAACAATTATCTTTTCAAAGGCAAGGGGTGTGTCCAGGTTGGGAGAGCAGGAGTAGAGAATCATGGGATATGTGGAGTGACAGCCTAGATTGAAAATATTTTCATGTAGGATTAGGGATTGATTCTTACTGATTTCCCTCTAGTAGTTGATCGTTTCAGGGAAGACATTCTTGATGAATTTTCTAGATTACCTCTTAAGAGAGAGGAAGATTTTACAATAGAACTTGTTCCTGTATTAGCTCCAGTGTCCATTCTGCCATACAAGATGGTACCTACTGAGCATCAAGAGCTCATGTGGTGGATAGAGGACATAGAGGCCAAATGATTCATATGTGACTATACATCCTCTTGGGGTTCACACGTGCTGTTCACTAACAAGGCAGATGAAACTCTGCATTTATGCGTGGATTACAGAAGTTTGAACCAGCTTGCGGTCAAGAAATGGTGTCCACTTCCTCAAATAGATGATATATTTGACTAGCTCCTAGGTGAAAAGGTGTTCTCTAAGATTGACCTAAGATCAGGTTATCACCAGGTGTGAGTCAAACTAACATACATACCTCGTATATCTTTCCATAGCAGGTATGGTCTGTATGAGTATCTTGTTATGTCATTCGGTCTTACGAAAGTGCCTTCAATTTTCATGTCATTGATGAATAGGATTTTCCATCCCTATTTGGAATATTTTGTTATGGTCTTTTTGGATGACATTATGGTGTATTCACGCACTTGTAACAACCATGACAAACATCTTGAGATCGTTCTGAGTAAACTGAGAGAGAATCAGCTTTCTACCAAGCCTGCTAAGTGCGACTTCTAGATTGACAATCTCCACTTATTGTTACATTTTATTTCAAAATATTGAGTATCTTTTTACCCTAAAAAGGTTAGTGTGGTAGTTTTCTAGGGGTATCCCAAGAATTTGTATGATATCAAGAGTTTCTTGGGGCTGTTTGGATATTACATACATTTCATACAAGGGTTTTCACATCTTTTTGCACCTCTTACTAGGCATACAAAGAAATGTGTTAAGTTCCTATGGTCATAAGAATGCAAGAAATCCTTTTTGGAGCTTAAAGAGAGGCTTGTCTCGACACCTATTCTGATTCATAAATAATAAGGTAAGGTTATAACATATTCTTCAATGCATCAGGTACTGGACTAGGAGTAGTGTTGATGTAGGAAGATAAATTCATTGCGTACAGATCTCGGTAGTTGAGGGATCATGAGAGAAATTATGCAACACACAAACTCAAGATAGTAGTTGTTTTCCATGCCTTATGTTCATAGAGATATTATCTCTTGGATGAGCGCATTGTGGTGTATACAGATCACAAGATCCACAATTATATCTTTTATTAGCATGACTTGAACCTCCGACCATGAAGATGGGTCGAATATCAACAATCCTTTGAATTTGAGGTTACCTATACGCTTGTAAAAGGCAATTTGGTAGTAGGAGAAATGAGTCAGAAAACTCAAACAGATTCTATAAAGGAATCCAATGATGAATGGAAGTTAATGTCCCTCTTTTCTGAACTTCATCTGAAGTATCACAAAGTCACAAGCAGTATTACCCATAAGACCTAACAGTAACCTCTTACATTATTGAGAAGGTGATGAGTGGGTAGTTTTAAAATCCTAAAGGATTGGATCTCTGTGAGAGTATATCATGAGATAACCCACCTCCAGATTGGTCTATAGATAGGGATGATGTCATGAATCTATGTGGATGTATATGTGTTCCTATAGATTACAGAGATGAGTTGATGAAAGAGTCCCACGCTTCCCAATGGGCAGTTCATCTAGGGTGTTGGACTCCTCATGTGTTAATCATGTTTTAATGATCACAAATCCTATTACTATTAATTAATCTCAATATTCTTTTTCACATCTAGCTAATTCTATTCAATCTCAATAATAACTACACATCATGTTTCAATGATAACAACTCTTGGAGATGTTAATTACTCTCTTTATTATTTAGAAGTCTTATACATGATCACAAATCTCACTTATATTATCACACCTCTATATTTATGATTCATTCTCTTTTACACTCTAATGATTAACCTTAATCCATATTCGTCATAATACTATATAAGTCCAAATACATATATTTTTCTAATTATGGACACACCGTGAAGGACTCACCGTGACCCAGACACCGTGAAGGACTCACAGTGACCCAGACACTATAAAGGACTCACCGTGACTAAGACACCATGAAGGACTCACCATGACCCAGACACCGTGATAGACTCACCGTGAGCTAGACACCGTGAGCTAGATACCGTGAAGCTCATACTGTGAAGCTCATACTGTGAAGCTCATACCGTGAAACACATACCATGAAGCACATATCGTGAAGAAGACACCGTTTACATAATCATTGTGACATCATTTATTAAGTTTTTTTCAATATTATTTAAGTAATGCTAACGGTCATATTTGATGTTTTTAATGCAATTAATGTAACTCAATGATAGTGGTTGGCATGTCAGGAAACCGTATCTCATACCTATTAGAAGGGAATCATTCATACTTCCAGAACTCGTGGAATATAAGGAAGTTTGAGATGCAGTACCTGTGTGGCATGAAAGTGTGAAAATACAACGAGAAGAACTTACATACACTAGAGATCATTGTGCTTAACGAGAAGAACAATCCTAAACAAGAAATAGATTGTAAGAATTTCAAATAATTCTTGTGAATCCATTCCAACACCACCGAAGAACACATGATGAATCAAGAGATCTTCTTCATTCTTGTAGAATACAAGCTGAACTACAGCACTCATTTTTTCAACAGAAAAACCAGAGAAGGACTAGGAAGCATTCCTGCTAAATCCAATGAGTCCAGAGCTGCATTGATAATCACTGGAGCTTTCTAAACTCTTATCTATCCTCTCTAAGTGATTTATTTATTAACTTTTGAGCAGTGTTGTGTACTATTTATATCTTATACACACACTGTCTCCTGCACTAAATTGGAGGATATTAAATCCTCACTCTAATACTCTTAATTCTTGTTTACCCATGTCAACTGTGGAAGTGGTCCTTGTGTGACCTGGATTTTGTTTTGTTTCCCACTTTGAACAGTGGTAGAGGTCCCTGTGTGGCCTGTACAGTTTTGAAAACATTTTTTAACCCCGATTTATGGTGTGGATCAAATTTATATAAATTTGAGAGGACTAAGTCTCATCTTGAGACTGAACCTCTTGTTATATATGTTGTGCATTTTTAGTTTAAGTTCTAAGCATACTACAAATATCTTATCTATTCTACTGTTATTACTTTGAAATACAAAACAATTTTAAAGCTACTTTTATAGTTAAATTATCAAGTGTTTATCCTTATTGTAAATCAGTAGGTTAGTTTCAAATGTTAGTTTGATCTTGGGGTTAAATTAACGGAGACCTAATCAATCTTTGAGAAGCTAAGTCAACATTTACAATCTGTATAAATTCACTACAGTTTAACTTATTTTATAAATTGGGGGTTTTTAAATAGGCAATATTTTAACAGAAATTTTTAATTGGAACTTAATTAACCCCCCTCTTGAGTATCCACTCCGACCAAAATTTGGTATCAGAGGTTTTGTTTTAGTTTAACGACTTTTGAAATACTCTGTTTTTCAACTGTGATTTTAGTTGCATCTTTAAAGATCTTAAATTTTTATTAGTTCAAAATTTTATCTCTTTAAATTATCTTTTTAAAATCTAGTTCTGGATAATAGACTAGAGTGTGATACTACTAACATTCCACCTTTCTTTAATGGTACAAACTATGCTCAGTGGAAACTTAAAATGAAAATTCATATATAAAGCTTGGGTTTTGATATCTGGATTGCTATAGAGTCACAATGTAAAATTATAGAAACTAAAAGAGTAACTTGGGATGAACCTACAAAGACTGCCTACAATAATAATTGTAAAGCCATGAATTCCATGTACTGTGCTCTAGGATATGAAGAGTTTAATATAATTTCTGCTTGAAAACTGATTTTGAAATTTGGGATACTTTGGGTGTTTCTATGAAGGAACAACCAATGTTAAAGAAATGAGATTAAATACTTATACTATTAAATATGATAATTTTAAAATGAAGACTGATGAACCTATTTTTGATATGTATCTCAGGTTTAATGATATATTCAATAAAATTAATTCACTCAGAAAGGTTATTCCAGCAAAAGAACAAATTATGAGAATCTTGAGATGTTTACCAGACCGATGGAGAGGCACATCTGTTTCAATCAAGGATTCATGTGACATTTCTGCTCTACCTGTCAAAGAACTCATTGGTATGCTTATGATGGATGAGGAAGAACTCAAGGTGAATAAAGAAGAAGATGATGATCCTATGATAAAATATGTGGCTTTCATGTCTACAGCTTCAATGAATAAGGATGAAGATAAAGCTTAAATACAAACTGACTGTTCAACCAGTGAAAATTCAGACTTTGACAGTGATGATGAAATGGCTCAGATAGCCAGAAGGTTTAAGAAATTTTATAGGAAGAAGAAATTTTTCAGAAAATAAAATTATAAAGAAAAGTATGACAATAAGGGATATTGGATGAAGGATTTGAAAAAGCTAGATAAATGTGATGAAGTTGTTTGCTATGAGTGAAAAATGAAAGGACACATTAAAGAAGACTGCCCAAAGCTAAAATTCAAGATGAAATATGATTACGAGGATGGAAAGTACAAAAAAGCTATGAAGGCTACCTGGAGTGATTCTGAAGACAGCACAAGTGAATCTGAAATGTCTGATTCTGAAAACAATCGTGCCAACATGTGTTTCATGACAAACACATCTGAGGTATCCTTAGATACTCATGTTTTAAATTCTTATTATTATGGAGATGATGTAGTATCTAATTCTGATTCTGAAAAAATGACTTGTGAAGAATTGTTTGAATAATGTAATATGCTGGAAGAGACATGAAATGAATTTAAGTATAAATACAAATCATTAAAGAAACAATATGCTCTCACTACTATTGTTAAAACCAAACTTACTATTGAAAAAGAGAAAAATGATCAACTGTTAATGGAGAACACTAAACTGAAAATGTCTAATGAGAAACTTAAGAATGACTTATAGAAGTTCACAAATAGCAAAGATACTCTTACTCAAATGCTAGGAAAGCAGATTGCACCTAGATATACTACTGGTATAGGATACCAACATGGACAACGAAAAATTACCAAAACTAGATTTATTCCTAAGTGTGGACAGAATACTGCTAGTTCTAGTTCTGGACATTCATATGCTTCAACTACTTATTCACATATTTATAAATAAAATAGAGATAATCTTTCATAATATTTTGATTCTGTAAATTATATGAGACCCACAATACAAATCTGGGTACCAAAAGCATTGAATGCTAACTTATCTGGACCCAAGAAGATCTGGGTACCCAAATCATTTCCTATCTAAATCTGTTTTGTAGGAAACCTGCTTGAAGAGTTCCCACAAGAAGACATCGTATTTGGATAGTGGATGTTCAAGACATATGTCTAGGGATTACTCATTCTTAAAAAATTTAATAAAGGTTGATGGAGGTCATGTCACCTTTGGTGATAATTCTAAAAAAAATATCATCAGCCTAGGCCAAATTGGTAACACAGATTTAGTTTTAATTTCCAAAGTTTTATTTGTTGATGGACATAAATATAATCTGTTAAGTATTTCTCAATTATGTGATGATGGTTTTAATGTCAAATTTAAAAATGATTCTTGTAATGTTTTTTATTCTAAATTTTTTTTAGTCTTTTCTACTTTAGGAAATGAAAATGTTTATGTTGTTGATTTAAATTCCTTAACCAAGCAAAATGTTACATGTTTAAATGCTTTTCATAAAGAGTCATGGTTATGGAATAGAATATTAGGACACTGTAATATACACTCTCTTAGACAATGAACCATGATGAACTTAGTTAGAGACCTACCTAAACATGAGTTTCCAAATGACAAAGTTTGTAATCCCTTTCAAAGGGAGAGAAACATAATGTTTCATTTAAATCAATGAAAGAAGATTCAATTTCTCAACCTCTCAAGTTGGTTCACATGGATTTTTTTGGACCATCTAGAGTTTCTAGCTTAAATGGGAAGCACTATGTCTATGTCCTAGTAGATGAATTTTCTAGATATACATGGG
This sequence comes from Viscum album, assembly GCA_963277665.1. NCBI lineage: Eukaryota > Viridiplantae > Streptophyta > Magnoliopsida > Santalales > Viscaceae > Viscum > Viscum album. The sequence continues at coordinate 305,715,131 of OY728144.1, forward strand.
TATACTTCTTATCTCACAAAATTGAAGCTTGCTCTTATTTTGTTAAATACTCCAAGTCTGTATAAAATCTCAGTGGACTTAAGATTAAATCCCTTTGAAGTGATCATGGTCGTGAGTTTGAGAATCACGAGTTTGAATCCTATAGCTCACAAAATGGCTATAGTCATAACTTTTCTGCTCCTAGGACACCTCAGCAAAATGGTGTAATAGAATGAAGTAATAGAACCCTGCAAGAAATTTCTAGAACTATACTTAATTAATATGACATGCCTATTTACTTTTGGGCTGAAGCTGTGAACACAGCATGTTATATTATTAATAGAGTCTTAATTAGACCTGTTCTAAAGAAGACCCCATATGAGTTGTGGAACAATAGAAAACCTAAAGTTAGTTACTTTAGAGTCTTTGGCTACAAAGTCTTTATTCACAATACAAAAGATAATCTTGATAAGTTTTCTTCTAAGAGTGATAAAGGAATATTTTTAGAATTTTCTTTAACAAGAATGTCTTATAGAGTTTTAAATAAAAGAACCAATTGTGTGGAAGAATCTTTTCACATCAAATTTGATGAAACTGATCCACATGAGCCTAAAACCTCTCTTTAAAATCATGAAGAAGATTTATCTGTTCTGGACCTTAATGACAAATCTAATGAACCTGTTATAAAAGCAACCAGTTCTAGACTTATTCCAGAATCTTCCCCAAATGAACCTGAACCTAGAGGAGAACCTGAAGTTTCTAGTCCTACATTTACTAGATCAACTAGAATTCTAAAGAATCATCCTTTAGATTTTGTTGTAGGAAATCATGATATGGGGACACAGACTAGAGCTTCTCTTAGAAATCAGGTTGAACATCAAGCCTTCTTGTCACAGCTTGAATCTAAAACCATTGACGATGCTATTAATGATGAATTTTGGGTAATTTCAATGCAAGAAGAAGTCAATCAATTTGAAAGAAATAATGTTTGGAATCTTGTTGAAAGGCCTAAGGACACTTTCACCATAGGCACTAAATGGGTGTTTAGAAATAAAGTATATGAATATGGAAACATAGTTAAAAATAAAGCTAGGCTAGTTTCACAAGGCTATAGTCAAGAAGAAGGTGTTGACTATGAGGAGACTTTTTCTCCAGTAGCCAGATTAGAAGATATTAGGATTTTATATGGTTATGCTGCTCATATAAATTTAAAACTATATCAAATGGATTTCAAGAGTGCATTCTTGAATAGATATATTGCTGAGGATGTTTTTGTTGAACAACCCCCTGGATTTTCAAACCCTCATTTTCCAAAACATATTTTCAAATTATCAAAAGCTTTATATGGTTTAATGCAACCTCCAAGAGCTTGGTATGATAGATTAAGTACTTTTATAATTTCCAATGGTTTTAAAAAATGAATAGTTGATCTTACTCTGTTTATAAAATGAATTTCCAAAGATTTTTTAGTTGTACAAATTTATGGAGATGATGTTATTTTTGGATCTTCAAGAAATTCCATATGCACCGATTTTTCTAAAATGATGCAAAATGAATTTGAAATGAGTTTAGCGGGTGAACATAAATTCGTTCTTGGATTTAAAATCATTCAAAATGATGATGGAGTTATTTTAACTTGATGTAAATATACTAGAGATCTTTTAAAACGTTTTGGATTAGATAGCACAAAAAGTAGTGACACTCCCATGAGTACCACTTTAAGATAGATCTTGATGAAGATGGAAAATCTGTTGATCAAACCACTTATAGAGGAATGATTGGAAGTCTACTCTACCAAACTGCTAGTCGTCCTAATATTATGTTTAGTTTGTGTATCTGTGCTCATTTTCAAGAAAACCCGAAAGAGTCACAATTAAATGTTGTAAAGAGAATTTTCAAATACCTCAAGCATACTCCCAATTTAGGACTGTTCTATCCCAAAGGACAATCATTTGAATTAGTTAGTTATTCTAATGCTATTTTTTCTGGATGTAAGTTAGACAGAAAAAGTACCTCTGGAACATGTCACCTTTTAGTCGAGTCACTAGTATCATGGAGTAGTAAGAAACAAAATTCGGTTGCATTATCTACTGTAGAAGCTGAATACATTGCTGCTGATAGTTGTTGTGCACAAATTTTGTGGATGAAACACACATTAATAGACTATGGATATCAATTCAGACATGTCCCAATAAATTGTAACAACACAAGTGATATTAATATTTCTAAGAATCCTGTTTCTCATTCTAGGATAAAACATATTGATGTAAGACATCACTTCTTGAGGGATCATTATCAAAAAGGTGATATCACTTTGGAATTCATTGGTACTGAATATCAACTTGCTTTTATATTCACTAAACCATTAAATTCTGAGAGATTATACTACATCATACATGATCTTGGTTTGATTAATCATAAGTAATTATCTTACTGATCTTAATGTTTAATACTTTACTGTATTTTACTTTATGATTTCATGGTCACTATTTCTAAGTTACTATTTTATTCTCACGGTCTGTCAACTCACTGTCTCACCGTGACTATACAGAATGCTCACTGTCTCACCGTGACGACTATCAACTGTCTCACCGTGATGACTAGTTTTCATCACACTATAATTCCTAATCACGGTCTCACCGTGAAGATTATTTATATTCTTATTTTAACATGTATCGTGGAAATTTTCATTTTTATTTTCACCGATATTTGTTTTCCGGCGTTTTTATTTTTATGACGTATGACATTCCCAAATGATAAAACATAAGGGTTTCATTTGATTCCATACCCAACCTCTCTCCAGAACCTTCTCTTACCTCTCGCCCGAACCTTCAATGAATGAAAAGGATGAAGCGTCAATCCTCACCTTCTTCTGAGAAGCACCGCTCTTAGAAATAGAAGAGGATACAAAGGATATCTCTCGAAGGACATCTAAACCCAAACCTGGTAATACGTACTGTTTTACCTGAAAAAGAAGTTTTCCCAGAGAGTTTGATGTCTAGAAGATCATTAGTTTTGAAGGTTTTAAGAGAACAAGGATGGGTTGAATGGTTTACTGGACAGAATAGACCGATTTACCCGAGGCTGGTATCTAAATTCTATCAGTATGTGATGTTTTATTTTGAGTTTGGAGAAATATTTATGGTGACAAGCTAGATAAATGGTCAGAAGTGATATTTCTCTTCGAGGCTGTGGGATGCATGCCTATGGATTCCATGTGAAGGAGTTTGTGAGGATTACCAAAGAGACCCTCCTCCAACAACTGACATCTTTGACCTGGAAAATGCTTTGGAAATCCTGACTGGAAATGGCACCAAGCGAAGGGCCATAGCTACTGAATTATATGGGGAGACAAGACTACTGTTCATGTTTGTTCAGAATTTGATTAGTCCCAGAAAAGGAGATTTGGCTATGTTGAAGTATCAGGATGTGTTCCTGATTCACCTATTGAAGAATGGCCATAATATAAACCTATGAAAGTATGTTATTAACCATATCTGTGAGCTGATCAAATTCACCTCCAAATCCACCTCCTTGTTTTACTCAAGGATTATCTCAGCTATGTTAGTTGCAAAAGGGATGGTTGGAACAAATGAAGAAAAGTTAGAGGACCTTGATTACTGCCTATCCATTCCTATCATCAGAAGGATGTAGATTAGCTGGAAACCCTGGAAGAAGCAGTGGGTTGACGATAATGATTCGGTGTATAAAAAGATTAATCCTATTGACTATCCAAGAAAACCTAAAAATCTATCAAATCCTGGTTTGGAACCAGATGATGTGGCTGAGTATTCAGATGAAGAATAAGAGGAAGTAACAGATGAAGTATCTCCTAGAGAAGAAGTTTGAAGACCTCCAATGGAAACAACTCCTGTTGCAAAAGAAAGTATTGGTTTCCTTGCTGTTATCCCTGCTGAAATACCTCAATGACAGGAAGTTGCTGTTAGTATGAGAGAAGAGGAGGTACCTGCTTCTAGTGCGGATGTAAATCCAAATGCTCATCATAATGCTGCAAGGAAATTGGTTTTTCCTGATTCAGAATATCAAGCAACCTTAGAAGCAGATCCTGTTGAAGAGGATCTTTCTATTGAGAAAGAAGCAAGTCTGGAAGCTCAACCAGTGGAACAATCGGTTCCTGATATTATTCCCTCTACAGAAGAGAGGATGGAAATTGCCTTTCAGCGGGCATGGAAAGAATTTACTGAAGAGATTAGACATGATCCTGTTGATCTTAACCATGCTCATAAGCCTCAAGAATCTGAAAGGGAATCAGAATTTGAGGGGGAGGAACCTTAAAACCTTGAGATTATGGATGCTGGATAAGCTGATGGTTCTCAACCTTTTGTCTCATACTCTGTGAAAAAGAGATATGAATTCCCAAGCTTTTATGATGTAAATGAGTCACAGCAAGTGACTACAACTGGAATGGATCTTTCTTCTCTGTTTCAACTGAAGTCTATAACTCATCCAGTACCAGAATCAGATCCCCAACCTCAATCTGAATTAGAATCTGAGTCTAATGATGACTCTGAACCTCAACCAGAATCTAATCCACTACCTTTACCTTCCCCCTTACCCAAGCATCACTCCTTTGTGACCAAAGATGATCTGAAAATTTTTGGAGAGACTTTGTTAGCTGGAGTTGAAAAAATTATCTCCACTTAACCTCGTCCAGTGAATCAATTAAGTCAAGAATATGCTTCAATTCTCTTGGAAAATTGTATCTTGCAAATTCAACCAAGGATGATCCGAGAAATTCAAGAAGTCGGAGTTGAGAATAAGATACTGAGTGCTGATGTTTCAAATATGAAAAATATGGTGGCATTTTTGCAGAATGAGTTGTCTTTGAGATCAGTGCATGCTCCAGTTTCTACCCCTGCACCAGTTTCTACTGCTCCTTAGCAATCTAATTCCCTCCTTGCTAGGGAAATTGTGTCTCAAGTTCATCCTTACCTACATTATTTTGATGAAAAGATTGGAAAAAGACATAGAAAAATGATGTAATGAATGAGGGAGCTTGTAGAAAATTTTAATAAGCTTATAGATGAATACACTAGATACTTGCAAAAAGTACTGAAAAAGCTCAAAGTTCTAACCGATGCTGTCAAGGCTTCCCCAAATTCTGGTCAGTCCTCCACACCTTATTTGGATGATTCTATGTTGAGATCCATAATCAAGGAATAAATTCAGAGTGCCTTCAGTGGCTTCGATCTATCTTCTTTGTCAGAAGTGGTTAAGATTAGTTATAGATCATTGGACTTGGTTAGGATTCATTCTAAGATAACCAATGATGATCAACAAGAGATCACCAAGAAAATAGATTTTTATATCTCTCGGATTTTCACTAAAAGTGATATGATAGATCACTTTAGATATCTTGTGGAAAATTTTAGAATTCCTCCGGTGACTCAAGACTTTAAAGCTCAGGTTCAGATGGTTACAGAGTTCACCAGATTGTTGGACAGATTTCTGGAGAATAAGGATGATTTTGAAAAGGCTATGAAATATGGTGTTGAAATAATTACTAATTTCATCAATCCTTTGAAGTCATATCTTCATATGTAGAGTACTGCTACAGCTGCTCCAACTGCTGCACCCCTTAGACCTGGTCTACCTACCTTAGCCTCAACTGCCTTGACAGTTAGCCATGATCTTTCTCTGATCCGACCAGTAATTCGTGACCAACCACATCCTAGATCTTCTACTACTCCTACTTTGGATCCATCTGTTTTTGAAGGTCTACCCTTACCCTATTTGTCTACTTCATCTATGCCTTCTTATACTTGAGCACCAGATCCTGCTTCGGATAAATGCAAGGAAAATATGGATCCCTGAAGAGTTCATGAACTATTCTCTTTTTGAGGGGATGTCATTTCTTGTTTCTGTTTGTATTTCTCTTGTATGATCTATTTTGATCCTTTTTTAATGAAGACTTCTTTGTTTCATTTCATTTTCTCTGCTTTTTGATAATCCGAAAAGGGGTAGAAAACAAAAAGTATAAATGGGGGGGGGGAACTACAAGTGTTAGTACTATAATGATTTTTTCTATTCTAATATGCCAGTTTCTTTTACTTCTACATTTCATTTATATTCTCACTATATCTGATTTGTGATCATCAAAAAGGGGGAGATTGTTGGAATCCTCATGTGTTAATCATGTTTTAATGATCAAAATTCCTATTACTATTAATTAATCTCAATATTCATTGCACATCTTTCTAATTCTCTTCAATCTAATTAATAACTACACATCATGTTTAAATGATAACAAATCTTGTGGATGTTAATTACTCTCTTTATTATTTACAAGTCTTATGCATGATAACAAATCTCACATATATTATCACACCTCTATATTTATGATTCAATCTCTTTTACTCTCTAATGATTAACCTTAATCCATATTCTGCATATTACTTTCTAAGTCTAAATACAAAAAAATTTCTAAGTATGGACACACCGTGAAGGACTCACCGTGACCCGGACACCGTGAAGGACTCACTGTGACCCAGACACCGTGAAGGACTCACAGTGACCCAGACACTGTGAAGGACTCACTGTGACCCAGACACCATGATCTAGACACCGTGATGCTCATACCGTGTAGCTCATACCGTGAAGCTCATACCATGATGCACATGTCATGAAGAAGACACCGTTTACGTAATCACTGTGACACCATTTCTTAACTTTTTGTCAATATTATTTAAATAATTCTAACGGTCATATTTGATGTTTTTAATGCAATTAATGATATTTAATGATAGTGGTTGGCATGTCAGAAAACTGTATCTCGTACCTATGAAAAGGGAACCATTCCTACTGCCAGAACATGTGGAATATAAGGATGTTTGAGATGCAGTACACGTGTGGCGTGCATGTGTGAATATACAATGAGAAGAACATACATACACCAGTGAGCACTGTACTGAACGAGAAGAATAATCTTGAACAATAAATAGATTGGAAGACTTTCAAAGAATTATTGTGATTGCAATCCAACTCCACCGAAGAAAACATGAAGAATCAAGAGATCTTTTTCATTCCTGTAGAATACAAGTTGAACTACAACACTCCGTTTTTCAATAGAAAAACTAAAGAAGGACTCAGAAGCATTCCTGCTGAATCCAATGAGTCCAGAGCTGCATTGATAATCACTAGAGATTTCTAAACTCTTATATATCCTCTTTAGGTGATTTATTTATTAACATTTGTACAGTGTAGTGTACTCTGTATATCTTATACACACACTATCTCCTGCACTGAAATGGAGGATATTATATCCTCACTCCAAAACTCTTAACTCTTTTTTACCCACGTCAACTATGGAAGAGGTCCTTGTGTGACCTGGATTTTGTTTTACTTCCCATGTAGAATAGTGGTCGAGGTCCCAGTATGGCATGGACAGTTTTTTAAACTGTTATCAACCCCGATCCATGGTGTGGATCAAATTTATATAAATTAGAGAGGACTAAGTCTCGGTTTTAGACTGAACCTATTGTTATATATGTTGTGCATCTTTAGTTTATTTTATAAGAATACTACATATATCTTATTTATTCAGTTGCTATTACTTTGAAATAAAAAACTATTTTATTGCTACTTTGATAGTTAAATTAGCAAGTGATTACCCTTATTGTAAATCAGTAGGTTAGTTTCAAAAGATAGTTTGATCTTGTGGGTAAATTAACTGAGACCTAATCAATATTTGAGAAGCTAAGTGAAAATTTATAATCTGTATAAATTCACTACAGTTTAACTTATTTTATAAATTAGGGGTTTTTAAATAGACAATATTTTAACAGAAATTTTTAATTGGAACTCAATTCACCCCCCACTTGAGTATCAACTCTGACCAACATAGGAATATCAAAGATGTATAAAGATATGAAACACCATTATTGGTGGTCTGGGATGAAACTTCATATTGCAGGCTTTATCACTATGTGTTCCACCTGTCAGCAGGTGAAGGTAGAACACGAGAGACTTGCAGTCTTATTACATCCACTTCCAGTATCAGAATGGAAATGGAAAGATGAAGCTCAAGATTTCATAGACATATTACCTAGGTCACTGAGGGGTAGCAATGCTATTTGGGTAGTCGTTGACTGAGTAAAAAAATCATCCCACTTCATTATTATTTGGTAGACATTCTCAGTTGATGAGTTGGGATGACTGTATGTCCATGAGATCACATGACTACATCGAGTTCCAGATAATATCTTTTTAGATAGGGATTCTCATTTTAATTCATAGTTCTAGTAGGGTTTTAAGAAATCTATAGGGACTCAGGTGCTTCTAAGCACATCTTTTCACCCTCAGACCGATGGAAAATCCAAACAGACAATAAAGGTTTTAGAGGATATGCTTCGAGAATGAGTTCTTGATTCCAGCGGTTCTTTGGAGAATAATATCCTTCTCATCATGTTTTCATATAATAATAGTTTTTAAACAATGATTCAAATGGTTCCATTTGAGGCCTTATATGGTAGGCCATTCTATTCACCTTATGCTAGCTAAAGGTTGGTGAGGTAGCCCTACTAGGTCCTCATCGTGATCAGGAGACATCAAAACAGGTACAACTGATCAGGAAGCATATGACTACTATTCAATAAATATAGAAATATTATTTTTATCACCGTCAAAGACCACTTGAGTTTGAGTTTGGGGATCATGTTTTTCGTTGGGTATCACCCAGTCTTGGGAAAAAATAGTTACAAAATCAGGGTAAGCTATCGCTTCGTTGCGTCGGGATATTAAAAATTCTAGGGAGAGTCGATCCGGTAACCTATTGGTTGTGACTACCTTAGTGGTACTATGACATGATCAATGTCTTTCTTGTCTCACAACTTCACCAATACCATGCAGATCCATCTCATACCTTTGATCCTGCGGAAGTTGAGTTAGATTTCGATGCTACCTTTTAGGAGTATCCAGTTAGCATCGTTGACCGAAGCATGACGGTTCTCCAAGGAAAGTTTATCTCTCTTATATGATTGCTATGGTAGCATGGCAAAGTACATGATGAGACATGGGAGAGGGAATCCGACACACGTGTCCTATGTCCTAAGTTGTTCTTAGAAATTGTTCCTATACCCTTGGAAGGAGAACTTGGGGGAAAGTTCATTGAAGGGAGGAAGACTGTGAGAACCCGATTTTTCACTCAGGTATGGATCATTTAATTTTCCATCTTAATCATTACTTTGGATCTATTATAAATTCCTAATGAGTTATCAAAGGTTTTGGGGGTGTGTAGGGCTTGTTATGATCTTGGAACACCTCTTTTTGGGAAAATAGGCCAAGTCACACAATTTACGCACGATTAGCACATGGTTTTCCTAACTAGGTGGATTATGTTTTTTTAGATAGTGGCACCTAACATAGCTTACACATGGTTGTGCATCCAAATCGTACAAACACCCCTTTATCCCAGGTTTAATCAGAACTATATCACATGGTTTTAACATGGTTTGAAAAACCGTGCATAGGCTATAAACGTCTGTAAATTTTCTAAAATTACCATAATGATCGATTAAGCCAACCCCTTCCTCCCTATTATGAGTTTATGCAGGATTGACCTAGTAATCTCGAATTTTGGAGGTTTTTATAGAATAAAATATTGAATCAAGAGATATTCTTCATCCAGAATCCTATCGATCTTCCGTTCATCACATTAGTTGTGCAACTGTTAGTACTAGAGTTCTCTTTATCCTTTATTCTTCCCTTTCACTCTCGACCTAGATATCTCCATGTGAGATTTTTTCAGCTTTTCATATATCTAATTTGATCTGAGGAAAATCAAGAGCTGATACTAGAGTAGAGGGATCATACAACCCTATGGTTGGTGGTTTATAAGTCATCCCTAAAGTTCACTATTTTTGAAATGTTTGTGTGGGGCCCACCAGTTTCATTGGAAACTATTTCTTAAGTTAATATGCCATGTTTATAGGTGTTATAATCGTATAGTTATGCTCTTTCCAAATATGTGATTAGTTATTAGTGGTTCACACACAAATCAATCCAACTCATGTCAAAGGTTATGTCATAATTTGGTTTTTAGTGTTTTGGCACGTTTGAGCTACCGTTCGGGTGTGCCTTTACGTGACGTTCCTAAAGTTGAGTCTTCCTATCATAATTGGCTTTTCATTACTATGAATTTTATAATGGCATGTACCATATATTCTCACCACTTGACCTGCCTCAAGAATGTGCTCAAAAATGTTCATTAAATGTGAAATCTAAAATGTGCAATGGAAACTGTAATTCGTATATAACATGTACTTATCAAAATATATTTAATAAAGGTTACATGTCCATATCACCCCTTTCCATGTTGATTAAAGGTAGATGAGTGAACCCTAATAATTGAATAAGAATTAATGACTAAGTAAGACTTGATTAAATGGTTTCAATGCTACATGGCCTATCTACACTAATGGAAGAAAAGGCTTGAACCAATGGTTTCAACACTAATTGACCTATCTACACTAATGGAAAGAAAGACTTGAACCAAATGAATTATCACATAATTACATTATCAAATTGGAATGGACTGAATTCATCTTACCATGGATTCTGATAGGAGAATACTTTGGGTCTCATGAACCCCATTCCGATTCATGGATACAGTTTTCTTAGGTTGATACCCACCTAAACTCATGTTCTTTTCTATTACTTGGATACCAGGTATACTACCATTGGGTCCCCTTACTATTCTAGGATACCTCAGATACAATCCTTGATTTCATCATTGACAATTAGGTGCCTTGGATAAACACCTTGGACTCATTCCTTACAGAGCCCTGTTTTACCTTGGATGCACTCCTTTGACTCAATATGCGCCATATTGTGGAATCCATTGGATTACGCTCCTTGGATTACAATCATACCCCTTGTCTAGACTCATATACTACTGAGTAAGATTTCCGTCAGTTTATGTTACATTAGTTTTTATCCTGTAACACCCTCACTAGATATTATTTTATGGTTTCCTAATTACATCATAGGACCATTGCTACATATATTATCACTATGAGATGTCAATGTTGGACATGACTCATGTGACCTATTAACATTAAATGGTAATTGATTAATTAATTAATTGGTTACATGTTTAGACAGTAGGTGAGGGCTGACGCAGGTACATAGTTATTTAGTTATTTTGTACTTCTTTCTTTAATTTATATATATATATATATATGCATGCATGCACACTGTAATATTACATTACACAAGAAGAATGTTATAGAAACCATTGGTGGTGGCCCACTGAGATTTATCTCACACCCTCCTCAAACACTGTTTGGAACCTGAAGTTGATTACATGGTTGCAGGTATTGACAAAGGAAAGCATGCATCATCCAATAATCGATTTCATGCTGATAGGATAGAGCATGATCACAGATGACCATGTTGGATCTCGAGATTCTTGTAGTAGACTTTGTTTTCTTTTAACTTGTAGAAAGTTTTATGCTTATTGTATTGTAACCATGATTTCCATATTTCTAATGACATTACATTACATTATCACTATTCCAATTTTCACAGTTATTGTTATTATTGTTTATCTATTGAATCGGTTTTCTCCTGATATTTATTTATATTGCTTCCACTATTTTATATTTATTTATACCCATTTCTATTTTGGTACACTCTACTAATGAGAGAATAGTCCTCCCACGAATACACCATATTCCATCGCTGCTAGTTGATAGCTTCTGGTGTTCGATAAGATTTTCTTGAGTCCGTGGGGCCCACCAGTCTTGTGGCACCCATTATATGGCATCGGGTCCAAGTCGTCACACTCGAGATGATCTCATAGTAAAATTCCCCTCAGTCAAACATTCACAATTCATATCACATGCATCTCATATAAAAATTAACTCTATTCTAACAACACAAGTCATAGAAAACAAGGAAACCATAACAATCATTCTAGACAAAACAAACATAATCAATCAACAAAGGGAAATTCACCTACATGGTATCCCATATACAAGTTATGTGACCCCACTAAAATGAAACTACCCTTTATCAATCTACCAAACCATAACAGGTAACAAACATGGTCTAATTCTAAAAACATAATACACCAAACATGGGTATACAACACTTTTAGTATATATAATCCAATGACAATCAATGAAATTCCCAAACCACATACCTTGATGTCGTATAATCAATACTCTTGAATTTCAGCCCTTGAATTTTCCTAGAAAAACATAGATCTACAAAAGGGTAAAAAATTACCAACATTGAATAACTCACAATAGAGGAAGAAATAGGAATAAAGGATCTGGGGGTTTTAAGAACTCACTAGTGGGATTCCAATGCACCCAGTAGCCTCTCAATCAGAGATTGCATAAAAAATGGTAGGGGATTGAAGAACATCAACCCTTTCATCACGCTCTTGTATGAAACAATTCCAAAAGACCATGTTTTAGAGGATAGGATGCGACCTCACTCCAAATTATAAATTAAAAAGAAAACTACATAGTGTGTTCATTAAATGTACATTCTGTGTGGTGACCTTAACTGTCCCCCACCTTAAGCGGTCTTCCAAGTCACCACACAACCATGTACTCGGCCATTACACAACCAATGAATGGTTGTACGTGGTACCCAATTACACGACATGTATGCCAAAGTACACTATGTGTACATAGAAAATTTATATTTCTTTTATTTTCATAAAACATACCCCTAAATAAAGATCTATACTTGAAATAAAGATCCAGGATCTTACATAATGATCCAACAATATTATCTATGACAAAAAACAATAAAATATAAATTAATACTAAAATAATAATAATATATGAGTAGATGTGAAAAATTATAACAACTGAAACAAACTAAAGACGCCTCAATGAAAGAACCCTATATTGAATAATCTCCAATTTCTATACAAGATAAACTCCAAGGAACAACATAAATATACTGGGAATAATGAATCATGAGGATCCACTACATAAGTACAAGACTATTACTTTACCAATGCAATGATGAATAATATCTTCATATGCATCAAAGTGCGTAAGTGGGGGGTGAGTAATCATACTAAGTAGTATTTCTTAGAGAGAATTCTGAACACAAACCCCTATGACTTGGAAAAATTTAGTTTACAATTTTAAAAACTAGGGATGATAATAAAAAAGATGTAACTATAAGAAGTTTTTTTAAGAAAAAAAATTGAAAAAAATCAATCAGTTCATTCTTTCTTTCCATTTTTCATACCCATTCCCTTTCACAAACACACACATGCATGCAGAATGGAAATAACAATACACACTAGTGGAGACCTATCCTTCAAAATGTAATCACAATGTTATAATCCCATATGAATTTCCAATCAGGCACTAGTCACGATTTCTATTTCAATAATGCCTCATAGGATAAAATAAGAGAACATAACACCATGTATTTTGAAACCATATTCTATCATTATATTTAACAAAACTAATGTAGTTTTATTTTCTAGAAAAATAATTAAAATACAAGTCTCATTATAAAACCACTACAAACAAATATTTTATATGGTTCAACAAAATTTCCTTGAAACAAGAATCAATTAAAAAATAAGAATTATGATATTTAAATCCATAAAACCAAAATTTTCAATAAAACATATTTAAGTGGTTCTATTTGAGAATAATAATAAGATAGTATCATTAATCTAAGACACATAATTATAGAAACAACTGAGTGAGGGTAAAGAAACCTACCTCAAGAATTCACCCAGGTACTTTCCCAAAATTCCAAATTGGAAACACTTAGTAACAAAGAAACTCCCTTGGTTAAATGAGGAATTTTCCCTCAAAAAATCATTGAAATGATATTTTGAATATTATGTTTATACAATATATTCCTCAATTATAGGTGTGAAAATAAGTAGTTTCAAAAATGGATTTGACTATTGCCATGGATTATTAAAGAGACCACAACCCTGGTGCCTTTGATTAGCTGGCATGCATGTGGTAAGAGAATACCAACAACTATGTCTTGGTGAAAACACTAGTACATTTGAGGCTCTCTAATCCACTGGCCATTGAAAGGTGAATCCTCATTAACAGTGCTACATTGTGATCCTAAAAGGTCTTCATTCCCTCAAATACACTCTCTTTTTTATATTATTTGTTACATGGGATCACGATAATAAAAACACAGACACCCACATGGAATTTTGCTGCCCTTGATGGACCTAAAATAGGGAAAAATATCCAAATGTTTCCAAGAATCACAACCAATCCAATTGAACCCAATATTCCTTTAAATATTTTTCAAAAATCTAGTATCATATTGAACATACCCCATACTAGGGTTATTACTACTACAACAATAGTAAATATTTGATTTTTTGTTTATGTCCACCTATATTTAAAACAACTTCACATTTTCCATCCTACGTGGAATCTTTATTATAAAAATAACATTATAAATAAAGTACGAAGAACAAATTTATGATAAAATATATTTTATGATAAATTGAAAATATTAATTAATCCATATAGGGATTGTATCACTTACTAGTTTGCACAAGAAACTATCTTTAATCATTCAATGAAAATTAAAAAATACTTTTAACCTATTTTTAAAAGATGATATTTATAACATGGGAATCCAATATTTATAGTTTATTTGATATAACTAGTTTTAAAACTGCTTATAGTTTTTATCACATCTTATATGTGATGAATAAATAATAATGTTAAATTTATTTATTATATTTATGAAAATCCCTTATGATTATTTGTGAGAAAACAAACGCATAAATAATTTGTTTTAAACAATTCATGTTTAAAGAACTTATCAATTATGAAATAGTATGAAACATAATTTTTTAATAAGAATCCACATCCACTTAAAGTAGTAAAAATATTCTATTTAAATAAACAAAATATAATTTATAAATAATAAGTCACTTATTGTGGAAAATATAAAATAAGTGATTCATTTTATAAATTTTTTATAACTAGTTTTGTCAAAAGTTTTAGACAAAAATTTATAAAAGTGTTTACAAATATTTTGTTAAATCAGTTTTTTATTTTTTATCAATATACAATAGAGTCATTGTAAATAATATAATCATACCATGGAATATAGCTAGATATATTGATAATAGTTTTTAAAAAATAGATACTAATAACTTATTTTCAAAGGTTATTTATTATGATAAATTGAAAATATATAAGAACACATTATAAAAAATTTCATTTTTTAGTAGTACTAGGAAACAAGATACATACATGAACATAAAAATATATCATATAATTACTGGGATCATTTTTATTCCCCCAAAACTTATCTTATTATTATATAGAGTACTCAATATTATTTCCTACAAAATTGGGGAAATTATATATAGTGTGAACCTTGATTCTTCATAATGGATATTTTATAATGAAATCTAAAATGGAATAAATATTTCTTGAAAAATACAGTATGAATAAATTAAAAAAATTATGTATAATTAATAATAACATATGCATAACATATCCATTGATAAAATAACAATTGAAAATTAATCAAATATATAACAATATTAGATCTCAAAATGTTGGAATTCATAATATTAGAAATTATAGCCCTATCACTAAGGACTTATACCAGTACAATATGCATGAATGGATAAGGATAAACTTGTTATCAATGATAGTATTTCTCATGATACTAACTCATTCATTGAGGGGATACAAAAATATAGGCCTCTTCCATTTGAAAATTTATTGAAATTCATTTATCATATGAAAAAATGGATAAAAATTACATATTATTATTTCAATAAGGAATATATTACAAAGAAATAGAAAAATAATCAATTTTTCTCCACATATAAATAATTGGTTTGTGTATTTTTTAAAACTATCAACTCAAATTAACGGTATGTTATTCTAGGTGAATACCACTTCATCATGGTAACAATGATATATGTTTTCACATCATATGAAATAAAATTATTGATGTTAATATTAATATATTCCCATAATAAATCCTTTGGTATGGTTATCTAGGGGATATTTCTTCAAGAAGAATAATTATATATAGGATATAACCTATATATTAAATTAGAGGATATAATTTCATGTAAATATATTTCATTAGTCAACACAATGTTTTTTCTATATTTTTTACTAAAATTCAATTAGAATAATAATGTAAATATTATTCTCACTATATAAAGTATAAGGATATATGATAATGTCAATATATTTTAATATTAAATAAAATATTATGTCATCCTTGGTGGATATCAGTAAATTATAATAAAATATAGTAGGATATTAATAAAGATATATAAAGTAAGGTTAATAGGGGACAAATAAAAAGGTAATATGGTAGTGTGTATTCATTGTAAAATGATAATAATAATGAATAAACAATTAGTAAAATGGAATTCATTGGTTGGAAGGGAAAATTACCATAAACAATTTCTTCAATGAATTAATAGTATGTTACTAAAATGTATTTTTATTCATTTAGAATATAATATTTCTGTATAGAGAATATTCAAAGGTGTAACAGATGGATACTAAATGTTTAAGTATTTTAAAATAATAATTTTTTCCACTAGTGAACTGTTAATGGCTGAACCATTTATATCATAGCCATCTTACTAAATGAAAATTCCTCATATTAAAATTAATGAATCCCTAATACAAAAAATACATGGAATATGTTAGTAATTGGATAATTTTTATTATATATGTCAAAATATTTTGGTATTATAATAACTTACAATGATTTTATAGTAAGAGGAACTGGTAATATTTTATTTATATTATAAATTTTTATTTATAATAAAGAATCTTAATAAGAATTTATATTGAAATGTAAAGATTTTATAAGGGATTATAAAAATGATATAACATGAAAGATTAATAACCTTAACATTAACATAATAACGTTTTTGGAAAAGGTTATAATCGGAGGTAATGGGTAATAATCTATATAAAATATATCAATTGGCTCAAAATACCATGGAACTATACTCACATGAGCCTAAAATTAGGTTATAATAATATATTACACTGTATTTATTTTCAATAGGAAATAAAAAATAGATAATTAGGTGTCCTAGAATTACTATATTGATTCACAATGCTAGCCATAGAACAGTATAAAACCATAAGATCATTATGGAAGTATTGTTGAGTGAGAAATTGTGAGGGGAACAATGTTTAATGGTTTTTAAGTGAATAAGAATAAGTGGATTGGTTGATATTTATTGGATATGAGGGAATATTATGGAATATTTTTATGTTTCTTCTCTACAAATCCAGGTTATTCAATACTTAAACACTATTACCCATGATTTTCAGTCAGTGTATTTGAAATAAAAATAGTTATTAACATTTATTTATTAAAGTCTATACTCAAATTAATTATATTATTTTGGAATTAGAAAGGAAATTTATTCGTAATGATTTATTTTAAAAACAAATAATACATTTTAGTATTTGTAATTTTTTTCCAACTTTTTGGATAATTATTTTCATATTTTAGAAACTTATTTATTTAATAATAATTAAAATTAGAGTCCCAAAAAAAATTTAATATATTTTTTATTTTTAATTAATGTTTATATTATAACACATATATGCATATCATTTTTAATGATTCACTTAAATAATAAATTGTGTCATAAAATTCATCAATATTAAAAATGGTCAAATTTCAAATAATTGATTCTAAAGATGAAATATTTTTTTAAGATTTTTCTTAAAAATAAAAAAATGAAATTTTAAAAACAAAACATAGTAATTTATAAAATTATATTTTATACCATTATTTATTATGACGACCATAAATTAATCACATCTATTTTTTAAAAAATAGTTATTATTTCTGTTAAAATATTTGTAATTTAATAAAACAATTTAAAAAAATAACTTTCACAATAAAGTCACTATATGATTTAATATCATCATTGAATTTATATAATTTTTAAAAATAATAGAAAAAATATATGATTTATTTAATTATGAAATCATTGAATAAAATGGTTGAGAAATTATATTTCATACATTGGATGTCCATTAATAGTATTTTTTTGGTTATTAAATATTTTACATTATCATTATTTTTTAATGTATAATTATTTAAATAATTACCCATAATGGTTATGTTTCTATTAAAATAGTCATATTAATATTCCAATGGATATATTCCCAACAATAATATTAAAATGGTTATAATTTTTTCATATTAATTCAGTTTGTTCTAGTATCTAAAATCAATCACCTAATTCACTATGTTTTAAAACAATTTATTCTAATAATTTTGATTTACAATATAATAAGGAGGTATCTTTAATTTTTTTTATTATTTATAAAATAATATGCTATTTTTTTAAGAATATGGTGTTTTTATCAATTATTATATGATCAATAGTTCTATATATAAGCATTTTATTGAATTTAACCCTTTTGTTTAAATTTTATTTTTTCATTATATTAAGGAACTTTTCTTATGTTATATAAATTCCGATGTGTTATTTATTATTCTACTAAATACATATATTTTCTTAAAATTTAATTTTTTTAAATATACTTATAAAGTAACAACCTCATAATTTTCAATTGTATTCTGATTTTTTTATCCATTACACATTACAATTTGAACTTAGAATTGTTTTGTTTGAGTTATAGTAGTTTCTACTCATTTTAAGGAAATTTTTAAGACCCCTATAAAGGTTTATGGGTAAATAATGGTTTTAAATAACCATAAGGTCCTCTAAGAATTCGTTACCAATTGGAAAAAGACATAGGGTAGTGGGTGGAAAAGGCCCATGGATTATCAAACTATGCAGCCTCACCTGAAAAACATTCTGAAACCCTCCAGTATAAAACAACATGGTCGAAAAAAGTTTGAAAAAACCATGTGACCAAATAATGCAGGAACAAATGGGAGGTAAAATTCCATATACTACGGGTTCATTGTTTGTCAAACCATGCAACCAAACCATGTGAACATGGAATAATTATCTAAAAGTCCACTTTAACTACAATTAATTTACCTTTTTGGAATGTACATATTTTTACATTAACCCCACATAAGTCATGAGACTATTGGGTTCTTATTCAATATTTATCTATCCCCACATGCTTAATTCTAGTCAATTGAAGAGTTTTTTTGACAATTAATTAATCTTTTCGATCTAAAATCCAATGTTCTTTGAGTTTATTCTAGATATAAACTATATAATTTTAATTTTATCATAGATATAGAATATTGAATCAAGATAGTTGTAATTTTATGTAAACTAATTATGAATTATTAGATTATTTCTTTAATAATGGATGTTTTCAATGTGTCATTGGAATCCCCTTGACTAGAGTTAGATCTGTCATTAATGTGGGATTAATTTTGGTTTGTTATCATTGATCAATAATCTTGAGATCATCTTTTCCTTGAATATCATCATGAATATCTATACATAATTTATATCAAAGGTGAAAAATGTTTTTTTACTACACCATTGGTCGTCGTTTGGATTTTATATGGAATTTAGGATCCGCACATTCATTGACAATGGATGTATGGAATTAACATCGTCTTCTATGAAAGATCTCATAATTAGTTATCTTAGTAGACTCTGTAGGGTATTTGGTTCTAGAAATACCCTTATTTATATATAATATCCTAAATAATCTTTTATAAACCACTTAATTTATGAATTGAAAACTCTATTTTTCATTATTTATGTGAGAACTAGTATTCCATGGGTGCATAATGTGATTTGGGTTCTGATACATTGATGAATGTTGGAGTACATCATCATAGAGATTTATATAGTATGTTCTTATCTATTTGGGGACTTGTGTACAATTTTTCCCTTAATATGATTCATTTGATGGAATATATTTTCATACCATTCTTGATAGTGATCATATGTGTATGTATATGTTTCTAGCAATGACTATATATGATGCTTGATTCCCAGAGTATTCTAGTGTAGCATTATAGACCAAATATTATTTTAAAATTTATATTTTTATGTTTCTACTATTTTTCATTATGATATGTCACATTCACCCATCACATAATCTTCCATATCTTGTGTTATATTCATAAATTTGTAGGAAGTTTTTTTACTCAGATTATGTGGGCAATTTTGATATGATTATTCCATTGAGGGGGCGTGTTCATGAAATGAAATGTTGATTATGATGAAAAAACTCATTTTAGGGACACAATGTACATGAGTCTAGACTCTTTGCAGAGGTATTGTGGGTATGACTACCTTGTGGTAATACCAAATGAATAAACATTTTATGATTATCTTGTGGAATGGAATGTGATAGTGGTGAGATGTGATAGTCTTGTGGCCTGATATGACATGGTATTTTATATATAATAAGAGATATGTCCACCAGTATTATGTCCAAATCCTGGTCACTTCTCATGTCCTCATGATTATCCATTATATATGGAGTTAATGCAAGTATGCCTTGAGCTCATGGTATCTTGGTTACCACATGATTTCTCAACATTTGATTGTTTATAATTTATTTTTCATTTAAATATGTCATGGTATAGACCTATTATACACATGAACCCATGTTAAGGACAAAATAGGGGCATCTTCCTAGGTTTTAATACTCAAACCCTGTATGGTAATATTGATTCATATGAAATCATTATGATTAGATATCCATGTAATGGAAAGGGACATATAGTTGATTTCTAATTGTGGGGAATTATATTGGTAGTGGTATTGGTATGAACTCTAGAGGATTTACACCACATGTTCCATTATTGTTAAACCTATAATTGAAAACAATAGTATGAATAGACACATTGGGAGCCTATATTGTTAATTTATATTATATGTTTTACTTTTGTAACTACATTATGATACATAGTATTCGAATTGATATTTTCACCTATTTTTTATTTTATTTATATTTTTGGTGTATGAATATGATTTATTAGGGTATTGTATCCTAATTGATTGCATCCAAAATCTACCTTCTAGTTAGCATACTCTAGTATATGAGAATCCAAGCAAGCGGTCTAGTGGATCTCCATCTTGGACGTGGTGGTTCTAGTTGGATTATTTTAAAAATGTACCAAAGTTGGGTTTCATTTATTTTCATTTGGAATAACCTGGGGAATTGTTAAAATAATATAGGATATTTGGAACATTGGTATAGTAGTTTCCATGTTCATGTATTGCTCAGATTTATTAGAGATCTATGCTACCATTCATGGGATTGATATTACAGTTTTATGGGATTCAGGTGTGTTTTTGAATCACGATCAGGTACATATGTTAACATTTCATATATATACCTGTTGGGTGCCATATATTTGTTATTTTATATATTTTATTTTTTTCTATCTATTTTTTGATAGAATTAAATTTTATATTGAGTGGTATATTTGTATTTTTTATTTTTTGAAATATCTATAAAGATTTTTTTATTTGAACATGAATATGTTATATTTTTTAAATATATGATTTTGACTGATGAATTGGTATATACGAACATTTTGTAGTGCTAGGAGGGATATACATTGTGTTATAGTTTTCTACCTCAGAAAACCTTTGTGTGAAACCATCGACTGATTAGGATTTCTCATAATAGCCTCATATAATTAAATAATTATTTGGAATTTGAAACAAATTAAGCCTTTGAGATTCTTGAATTCTCATTCTATAGATGAAAAATATGTTCCTATTTATGATATATAGGATGATTCACCCATGAATTATTTTACACTTATATATGTGGTGTAGATGTTAGATCCACTCCAACACCGAGTATTTTGAAATATACCTACACATGGAGGGGACCAAGGTTAGCTATACCCATGAATCCCAACTCTAGAATCTATCATCCATTCATGGAATTGGTTGACCAAAAGATTATAAGGCCTGGTCATAAATAATTGTGGTCATATTGAACTAGGTCATGGAACCATAAAACTATATGGTGATGGTAGTGGTGTTTATAATTCATGATCTTACCATGTGATGGTGGAGTGTAAAGAGAAAATTCAATAGAAACGAGTGTCATTCATAGGGGGCTTTATATAACTTATCAATTAAGAGTTTATTTTCAAACATGTCATATTTCAATCATTCTGAGTAAATCAATGATCTCTAGTATGGATCCATGATGGATTCTATAGACCCTACTTGTTTCACCAAATTACTTTATTTCTCTCCAGTCTTGGCTAAAATTGAGTTATAGAAGGCTATCATGTTCATTATCAGACTTCATCATGATATTATATGATATCTTATGATTTTTAAACTTACAATATACCCATAGATTTTGTATAAGGACCTTACTATTGAGAAGGCCCTTATGGTGGATTGAGATGTTTTTATTCATTTATCCTTCAATATTCAGGTCGTTGGACCATCTACTACTATGGAGATTACCTCATCTTGTTTATGTAAGAGAAAGATTATGATATACAATAGGGTTGTGTTATGAGGATTGAGTATAGTATGGATTCCTTCACCCTGTTGAAGTAGTTCCACAATGGTTTAACTTTGAAAACGTAGGACATTATCACATGTTCAATAAAAAAACTCAAAAAAGTAATGAAATTGTGAAAATATGGTGCCAATCTAGAAGTTATTTTAAATATAAATGAAGTTATGCTTTTGTAGGTTTTCAAGATAGATATGTTCTATGAACATGTTGTTAGGATGGATTCTTAGTAGAATTATTAAAGATGATTAATCGAGGGATTAATGCACCTTGGGGTCAAGGTCACATAGCTAGAACATCATGAATCTATAAAGTGGGTCATCCTTTTGTAGATGATGTTGATGGAAGTTCTTCTCATTGAGGTATGGTTTTGATAATTTCTATATATTCAAACAATTTTCTTGATGACCATTAAATCATATATTAGGCCAGGTAGTGTGAGTCCATACATGATCTGGTTTGGTATGAATACAACACAGATTGAAGGATTGTCTCTTTCAACTCGATTAGTGGTAGACCCCTCAACATTTCCACTTTTTTGATATCTATTAGGATGAGTTACCATGTTACATCACATGTCTTCCCCCAAATATATGATCTGTTTTTGATATAGAAATTGTTTTAGGTTTATAGCCCATTTTGATACCACCTTAATATATGACAAAAGTCTAGGTGAAGGGGAAAAATAGAGCTTAAGGACTTGAGGGATAGTGTTTGATCAGGCTGCATACATCAACATGGGTTGTACATATTTTTTCACTAAGAATGTGGATGATATTCTTTCAATATATAATGATTACAGAAATATAACACTAATGAACCTGAAAAATAGGTGCACATTTCCCATTGTTGATGATATATTTTACCATTTTGGGGTGACCAATGGTTCTCTATGATTGATATTTGATCATGCAATCAATAGTTATGGATTAAATATAATGAAAATCCAAAGATGGTGTTTAGTATTAAGTATGCGCTATACGTGTACTTACGGATTTCATTTGGATTGAATAATACTATCGAAATTCTCATGGAGCTCATGAAAATGATATTCTACCAACAACTTTTATTACATCCCTGAACCCACTATTTTATGGGAAAGATCCAACAGGTGGTTGTTCCTAATGGCTGATTGTGGGGGGTTAAATGTCTTGTACAATAAATCATGTCATGTCAACCAATATGGTTATTAATGGAAACTCTCAATGGTTATCATATCCATAAAGAAGTACATACCATCTTTATAATGGTTGGAGGTCCTTTAGGGTTTCAAAGCAAATCAATCTTAGGAAAACACATTATTCGAGATGATGGGAGGTTAGGTGTGTGAATAATTTTCTACTCGGTGACTCTCTTATAGATTAAATATATGTTCATGACTCTATTAATAATCTTGATACAAGACTGATTTCCCTAACAAAATGATCAAGGGTAAAACCCTTCCATTTTTAAATAGGGTTATATTAATTATTCCATCTATATGTATCCAAGGATATTCTTCTATTTCCTATGGAAGTATATAGAATTTTATTTCTAATTCATATGTCAAGTCACTCTAGAATTTTCTCCCATAAAGGGTGGCTATTAAAATTTTTATGATAGGAGTGGAACATTATATGGTGTCCAATGTATCCTTTTTATAACATAAATCAAAACCAACATAGTTTCTTGAAACCATACAATTTAATATCATGAGGAAAGGAATTATATGAGGAGAAATAGGCAATGGGTATTAATCTTGAGCCTCAAGAAGGTTTCCTATGTATCCTAGTTTTGGAAACAATTAGAGTCATCGTAGTTAGATCTCACCCCTGTGACATACCCCAAGGTGGATTCAATTATATGGGGGTAGTCATATCATTCTAATGAATAGGGATTATACTCTAAGGATTTCCTAGCTAGTGTTGATTTATGATGAAAATGATATTATCATTATAAAAAATTAATCCCATATGATCCAGGATCAATGTGAATGATAATGGAAAATAAGTAATTAATCTCACTGTATATGGATAAAGTACGTATGCTCTATGGAGGCCATATGGGATATTTAATATAAATTTTAATATTTAATGAGGAATACAATATTTCATGGTTATATAGGGAATCAGAGTCTTCATAGTTAAATTTACCTTTCAATATGCTGGTGTATAAGGAATAATGATAATCCCATGTGAGATATTGGGTCATAATGGTTGGAATGTTAGAGACATGAAGGGATTTACACTAATAAATATTTCCATTTGGGTTAGGTACTTATGAAGGAATCATATTTATCAATTTTATGTCATGAATCTGAGTTTTTGTAGTTTTTTTGGCTTATCAATATGATGGTGGACAATGAATAATGATAAGAACATGGAGGAGACTGGGTCAAAATGGTTTTATTATCCTATACATAAAGGGACCCATAATCAATTGGATTCCCATTTGAGATCGAACCATAGGAAGGTTTCCTAAATATAATAGGTATAAAAGGAATTATATTTCTCATAGTTCAATCAGCGTATTCCCAAATATATCAATTAGAAAATGTTATCATGTGTCGGGAAATATGCTTGATATGTCATGATTTTCTTCCAAACATGTCCTAAATGTCTTCCTAGCAAGAATGGGGTTCCTATATGAAATTTATGTGAATGTTTTAACATGTCCGAGTTTTCTATTGGACATGTCCAAATACAATTGCATGATCCATTTTTCTTGTTTGAAGAAAATCACATTATATGAATGGAATGTATAGAGAACATCACATGATCAAGGATGAGATGCCTAGAAGGTGTCTCATGAATAATATAACATGTCTCCATGGTATCACATGGAATGGATCACATGTCCCAAGGAAATCATGATACTTGGAAGGTTGGGGGGCAATATGGGATCTGAAAGAATTGTCATGTGGATGTCACAAGTCCAAGATGACATGCACTACTATTTTCTCATAACATTGGAGACATGTCTAGAAGGAATCACAAGATCATGGATTCCATGTATGGAGAACATTTCAATTATTTTGAGGCATTCCCAGTTGGTTTCACATGAATTTAATGACATTTCCAAGGGACATCACATGAACCAAATGGATTGTTGAGGGAGTGTCAAATGACATAGGATCCATTTCCCAGTGTTTTTGTATGATCTCTGTGGGTCATGCAAAGTGAATGAGGATCAATGTATCCATATTTACATATTTCTCATGTATTTTCAGTCTTTAGTCCATCCTTTATTACATATGTGCCTTAGGTTTTGTTTGGTGTTAGTTTATTTTTGGGTTCGTGTGACCCTGTCATCATGCATGACATCCTTATTATAATCTAACTAACAAGACATAAGTCCATCACATTATCTATATAGTGATCACGTAAAGAATAGATTCATCCCCATATGTTCCCTTAGTCTATTCCCTATATTTTACCTAGTGGAAGACCATTGTGATCAGATAAAAAGATGCACTGAGAAGACATCTCCTAAGCTCTCGTGTATCAGTCACATGTAGTGTGTCATCTGTCCTATTATTTTTTTATGATGAGGTGAAGAGTTTTTTGGGCCATATATAACTATTTATATGATAAATTTAATGGTGCATATATCATGGATATGAGATGGAGTTAGTGGAGAGATTTTGGAATCACACACTTTGCATTATCTTTCCATGTGTCTTCCATAGTGCCATATAATGACATCGACCATGAGAATGTTCAGACATCTCTATTTTTATAAGACCCTTACTATTCAAATGGGGTTATCCTCACCATGTCTTCATGTAAAATAGATTCAAAAAGGCCAGGAAAACATGTCTACGAGTCTTTGTGAGATCAGGATTCCATTGGAAATTCTTTCTCATAATTGAAGATTACATTTTTGGGGGCATTTTTTAAACGGTGGAAGCAAGACATGGGGTCATTCATGATATCTGGATACCATGTATAAGGTCCCTTGGAGATCATATTGACCTATCGAGGGGGCCTCACATGATCAGTTGTGATCGCCTAGGGAATATAACCCTTTTTCATGAATTTTAGTACATCTCCCCTTCATGATAATCTTCTTCCTCCACCTAAACTTATTATATAAAGGGGTTTTGGATTATTTTTAGGCATAGATTTGTTGAAAAGTCATGTTTTTTGGATGAAATTGTTTTTCAGTCTCCGAATGATAACTTATGCTTCTTAGGGAACCTTCAAAAGAAAAATGAGTCTTATCAAAGGGCATATACATAATGAAAATTAAATCAAACACTACGCATAATCCATTTGAATATACTTTCGAGGATCATGTGGTCATCTATCCTTATAAAGGTTACACGATCTGTGTGATTCAACTTCCTTCTATTCCATTTTATTTTTTACATAAAATAATACTCATGCTTCTAATATTTTCTAAATGAAATATTTGTCTATGTTAATTGTGTGGGTGTAAACCCCCCCTAGGAATGACATCCACGCGGATAATGACTCGGTTCTATAGAAAGTAAGTACCATCTTGTTTCTTTTGGAATACCTAAAATTAGTGTCTTGGGTAATGTTTGTCCTTCCAGATGACCATTGGAATTCTGATGTTTTCTCTATAAATAGAGGGAAAGGAGTGACTAATTCCTTTGAAAAATTCGATTATATAGAGACATAATGGTCCCCATCATCATGGTTCCCCTTTAAAAGACCTCATCATAAGATCATGTTCACAAATACTCTCAAGGTTAACTGATCTCAAAATATGTTTCACAAGAATGTTTCATGAGAAATGTTCACATGCTTGAGCCACATGTTTAAGCTACTCGACTACTTTGTCCCATCATTTTCTAGAAAAAACTATGAGTCTATTCATTGTAATTAATTGAGCCATAAGCCCTGTTCTTAGCTATATGGTTGTATTTTTATTTTTTCTTGGTCTACTAGTTCATTCATGTGTTCAATTGACCAACATCTAGTTCGCATGACCATCCCATGGTCGTTCTATCCTGAGTCTTATGGTAGGTCGCAAAATAAATATATTCCTTGTGGGTAATGAAATCCACAATTTCTCTATAGTTAATGTAGTTCACATGACCTTTATTAGGTTATGTGACCTTGAATCTCTTTATGGTTAAGGTGATTCAAATGAAATTGTCAGAGTTCTGCATCTCCATTGATAACATTTTCACACATTTGACATTTTTAATTGTTTCATATAGATGGATTCTAGTTCATGTTCATCCTCCAACATGACTTGACAGAGGGAATGAATTTTTTGGAATGATAAAGATGATCCTTGGTATCATGTGTACTCTAAAAATGATGTTCTAAAGAGGATTATCGTGTTTGAACATCATAACTACCCCTTATTGCACTGGCTTCCCTTGTATGGATTTGATCTGTAGTATAATTATGTTAATCTACCATATAACTACAATATTTACTATTACATGTTATTATGATCCCTGTATTTTGTTCAACAGACAATTTCTAATGGAATTTAATGGTCTATGGTATAGTCTAAGGAGTTATCTTACATGTTTGAAATCTCCCTTAAGGGTTCATATGGATGCAATTCTATCCACCAATTCATTTCTTAATGTTATTTGAGTATTGTTTTCTCTTAATTGAATGATTAAATAAGTATATGGAGCTGGAAATGGGACCTGTGGCCTGGTGGAAAATTTTCTTATATATGGGAATGTCTGTTTTGGGTTAGGTAGAGATACTTAGAATTTCTTGACAAGCAACATGTTATTCACCTTTACAAGGTGATACAAATTTCCCGGTTCATCATATATCATAATTCATATCTCCTTAGATAAATTCATAGCTTTTGGTTCCATGTAAATAATTCATTCCATCTCGTGTAATGTAAATTAGGTATAATATTTTGGGATATATACTGATTGAGAAATATATCCCCCTCAGGGTGATGTATGATGAGTTCCTTCCTTCTGTATATATTTGGGATGACCCCACACTAACTCTGGTCCTACCAATGGACATGCAAAAAAATTGAATGATAAACTAAGTATATATCTAAATATCCACTCAATCATTTCCTTCAAGGAATAGATCAACATATTTATCACTCATGGTGTAGCTTGGATGAAAGCTATAGTCCCTCACCGATTCCCATAGATGAAGGTTTGTTACAGCATCAGATCATATTGTCCAATCCTTGAAGATATAAATTATACCACATGGGGCTATCGGGTGATACCAGGGATATCCCTGAGCCATTGGTTGGGGGGTTTTATATCCATGTTCTTGAATGGGTGGATTTTTCTAGGTGTGGACTCAATATTAGGAATCCAGGTTGACACACTAGTGATAGAAGCTCCATTATAAGAGGGTAAGCCTCTTAATATTTTTGTATTGACTCTTGAACACATCTACTAGATCATATTCAATATCCAAAATAGGAAATTTCCCCTAAAGTATTTTTAGTATTTTTATTGTTCTTTTTAGACTGTATTTGGGATATTTTCACTACTACAAATACCAAAACACTACCGATATATCTATTTCCTTATTTTTCCCAAGGATGGTGAACATTTGTAGGGTTGATGAAGTACTGTTAGGCCCTCATGAGGTACTAACATGCTGAGTTGGTCTAATTACTTAAAATTTATGCATTATCCTACACCAACCATGCCAATCATCGATAATGGAGAAGTGGTTCTTTCAATGAACATTCATATAGAATATCTCTTCGATATCGAATTATCGAGGATTTGGTGAGTTATATGATTATTTATGATCCATATACCCTTTACTACTTCACCCTCTAATTTTATTGTATCCAAAGGGATACCCCTCCCCTCAAATGGTGCGTGGGGAGAATGACATCCTGAGATTATCCTACAATTTTAGATTATAATTGTGTATGAGGAAAAAACAATGATTTTATCCTTAATACTATTGGTTCACCTAACTTTTTATCTTATGATTATGCTTGAGCTTGGGTGGATGGATATATGATTGGTTTTTTAGATATATGTTCTTTCATGCGACAAAACCAGGTGATTCACTGACCACTTTTTTGGTAGAAACAATGTAGTAGATCAAAGACTCATGAGAGCATTCGAGAAAGCATCCTCATCCTATAAATGACCATTCCATTAGTGGGGAAGAGTTTATTGAGGAAAATGAAAATTAGATATAGGAGAGGGATGGTGAATCCTTTTATATAAGAGAACATATGGCTTCTTATCTTACTACTTCATCAGGTTAGCTAATTGTTCCCCCATATAACATAACCACTATAGAAGTTACATAATATCATATATTTCATAGGTTAATCTTGTATAAAATTTACACTTAGATCATTGAGACTCCCCTGGAAATCTTTTATGACCGATAATAATTTATTCTCTAGCTCATTCATGATTTGGGTGCGGGAGAATTTAATCGGCAACTGTTACATAAAATCATGTGGAACATTTTTCTAGACTAGAAATAGTAGGATTCTTGAAATATGGGAATGTGTGATTTTGATGGTGGTAATCCCTTGGTCTATGTGATGAGGGAATCTCTATAGGTGATAGAATAGTTTCATCATATAATATCTGATCAAAACACCCAAATGGATGCCATGACCGCATAATTAGTGAGACATGAAAAGATATTATCCCAGTCAACTCCAAATCTTTTAGAATCATCATCCCCATTAATAAATACTCATATAAGCGTTCAGGATCTAAATTATATTATCAAGGCTCGGTATCCTTGAGAAGTTGTTGAAGATGTGGGGTGAGTGGCGCTTAAGTGGTCAATTGAAGCTTCTCATCTTACTCTTTCCAACATTGAAACTATGGTCAGTCAAATATTACTAATGTATGATCATGAATATGTTTTTTTGATGAAATACTTATAGAGGATTTGAAATGAGAAGATTCCACTTTTTGGGCATCTTATCAATGAATAAATTATATAATTATTATATTTCATTGTCCAGTTTTTTTATTCATGATGTGCATGTAATTTTATTGATCTAAAGTTTCATATATCATC
The DNA here is from genome assembly GCA_963277665.1 of Viscum album. Classification (NCBI taxonomy): domain Eukaryota; kingdom Viridiplantae; phylum Streptophyta; class Magnoliopsida; order Santalales; family Viscaceae; genus Viscum; species Viscum album. The sequence continues at coordinate 305,745,528 of OY728144.1, forward strand.
AATGATACAATCCATTTCCTAATATCATGTAAACAAAAATTCCTATATTTTATTATTGAAATGAAATAGACATTCCTTAAGTAATGCTTGTGAATTCCCACCAACATGAAATTCCTTATTTATATACATACTTTATTTGATTTGAGATCACTTTATTTGAAAAAGGAAAATTGGTTAAATATAAGTCCGATATGGAGAATGATCTATCTTTTATAGATGTAAGTAGACCTAGATATAAAAGATTGATTTTTTCTTGGGAAAATGATTCTCCCTAAATAAAATTTCTTTTTATTCATATTTCCCTATATTTTCTCTAAGCTTCACAAATGGAAATGTTGAGTGGGAATGAACTCATATTTTTCTTAGGCTTCCCTCTTACAATTTTTTGACCTCACAAGTTTTGTTCCTTTTCTATTTATGAGTGATCAATATTTTCTAGGGAATTAAAAGTGCATGCCTAATGACCAGAGACTTTTCATTTTCCTAGGACTCCCATAATGGGTTTTCAAAGTAGTGAGGATTGTGTCTTTTTTTAGTTGTCTATTTTAAGTTCTTTCAAACAAGAACATTGTTGTGCAATGGTTTTGGGTCTTTTAGAATGAAAATTCTATTGCAGATAATATACCATCTATGAAGTAGAATTCTCTATACAGTTTAATGTCATTCTGTAAGGATGTATTTCATGAAGTTTAACATCATGAGGTAAGGAAATATACCCTGAAGTTTAACGTCATGTGGTAAGGACATAAATATACTATGCATTTTAAATTTTTGTGTCTAGAACATTGAATATTATGTATTTTAATATCGTACTTCTAGGATATCAAATACAATATGGATTAAATTATTTATTCTTTGATATCAATTATTTTGTAGTTTAATGTATTATTATTCTAAATTCAAATATTTTATAGTTTAATGTCTTGCTTCCTTGACTTAATTGATGATAATATAATATAGGGTATACATATCGAGAACAGCCCAAAACACCATAATGTGCTGAGTTTTACTGCGTTGTTTCTAGGGCTCATGAGGATTGTAGTTCTTTTCTTACAAGTAGGAGATTCCATTGGTTGTCAGGATAAATCCCTTATGCTTTAATATCATGGAAAAATTGAGTTTTCCCACTCTTTTACGAGGATCGTGGAGGATATATGAGGGTAGTATTGGTTGAGTGTGAAATATTCAGGAATCCAAGTCCAATTGGATATTTAGAGTATGGGTTGAGTAATTCATAACCCAAAAATTTGAGTTCATGAATATGGATTGGTGATGAAATGCCAAGTATGACCCAAAATACCCTGAGGTGTCAGGTTATTTCACTATGTTACCCATGATCACAAGGATCTGAGTTCCTTTCCAACATGTGTCCCAACGCTTTTATGATGGATATAATGGATTTATAAATATAGTATTATTTGAGGGAATATTATTAAAGAATCCTAGTACACCGGGATATTTTTAGTATGGGTTGAGTAAGTCATAACCCAAATATTTGATTCAATGAATATGGAATGGCTTAGGAATACTAGGTATAACCCAAAACACCTTGAGGTGCCAGGTTCTCCCACAATATTACTAGGTAATGCAAGGATCAATGTTTCTTTCCTGCAAGGAGGGTATGCCTCTGGTTGGTAGTTAATATACCTTATGTGTTGATATCATGATCAAAAAGAGGTTCTTAAACCCTTTTCTAAGGGCTATGAAAGTTTTTTCAAAGAATTTAATGTCCATTAGATAAATTGGGATGTGGGAAGAGAGCTATGTAGCAAGGGTATGGTAACCATAGGGTAGTTTATATTTTATTTTGGATACTCAGGAACTATGACCTATGGTCCCATGTCATGAGGTGTGGGCCATCAAATTGTTCAGGAATGGAGTGTCTCATTTATTCATTGAGAAAGTGAACAAAATATAGTGACTTAACATTGATGATGTCTACTCATATTGAATATTTTTATTATGGGGTTTGTAAATCATGGTCTAAATTTCTCATTTCATGAGGATGACATGGTAAAATAGTGTCGGGGATTAACCAAGACACACTAAGGTGTTGTGTTCAACAATAGTGATATCAGGTATCACAAGGACTAGAAATCCATTTTTATAAGGCAATAATGAATTTGTTTGATGGTTGGGAGCTCATTTTAAGGAGCCATAAGCATGCATGCATAGTTGAACAAAGGATATATTGAAGTTGTGTATACTCTTCTTAGGGCCACATATGTTTTTTTGTAACCTGAGGTGCTCAAATCATGAAAATTTATTTGTGGAAAACATAATATTCAAGAATGATTTGAGCGCCCTAATGGTTGTGTAACTTCATAGTGATCATGTTATCATGAAAAGAAGATGTGAAAATCATTAATCGAACATTTTTCTAAACCAGGGGGTCCAATGAGCATGGATAAACTTTTACTATGGAATTAATGGGAGCCTCATGAGATTTGTTTTATATTTTTTAACTATAATGTTTTTATTAACTCTTAAGATGAATAGTTTTGCGAGTGAAAACTAGAATTTTACAGAAGACATCCTTTGAGGGTTTTTATATTGAGATTTTTTATGTTTCATTTACGTTTAGATTAGGGTATTTTGATTTGTAGCTTCCATGGAATATGTTTAAGGTTATACAATCATTGCCAAAGTGGATACAATTTATGGTTGTGACGCACATGGACCTGGTATGATGGTAATGTTGCAAAAATGTCTAATTAGGATTCCAGGGTCATGAGTTCTCCAACCTCATTTTGAGAGGGAGTCTAAAATAATTATAATCATGGGTTTAGGTTCATAGATCATGAGTAATTATATGGGACAATCATACTAGGTATGGACTAGAATTGCCTAGGGTCCTGATTTTTCCCGAATAGACATTGGGGATCACAAGGATACAAAATCTGTTTTTGAAATGTAATGAAACATTTGGTTATTGTCTAAGAGATCACATGAATGATCCATAGAAAACCATTCATGTTACAAAAAGGGTCTTTTGATTCTATGTATCCTCTTCCAAGGTTCATGGAAGGTTTGTGATGACCTAAGGAACAGTACTGATGATGTGTGATTTATTGGATAGGTTATTAAAAGGTGATGGAAACACCCCATAAATTGGTTGACTAGGGAGATCAATTATGGTTCTTTGATAATGAATGATGATGTATATTGGCCTACACAATTCAATTACATTTAGTGGGGAATGTAAGTATCATGTGGTTTTAATTTTATTTTACCAGGATTTTTTCATAGAAGTATAATGTTATGTTGTGAGAATGTTTTCTGTTCCTTGTAGTTTATCATCTTGTCGTACAGATGTGGGAATTGATGCAAAAATTTTCAAGCATTCCTTAAGGTAAATCTTCACAAGTAATAGAAATTAATATATAGAGATCATTTTTTATCCATACACATTATTATTACTATTCATTCATATGTCAAATAACATCATTCATAGTTCTATCATGTTTCCAAGAAATCCATTTGAATATATGGATCATGCTTGGTGGAATGAGATTGTATAACTCTTCCCTCTTTGAAAATAGGTGTATGCTTCTTTTGATGTTTGTCCAATGTAAGTACCTTTTTTATACAGTTTATCATCACAAAACAAGACATTCAATACAAAGGTCTAGTCCATGTATAATAAGTGGTGCATTTTTATCATTTTATATATTTATCATAAACCTGGTAATGGGGAAATTGGAGTCTCTACATATCCTATGATGGCCAGAATGAATCCCAATATAGTTCATGAATGAATGTTTACAACATAGGTCGGACCAATATGCAGGGATAAAGTCATTTTTATCATTATTAGAACCAAGAATCAATGATCTATGTGTCAATAAATATCACATGGTAATATAAATCTAGACACATGAAGTTATTTAATGGGAAAAACTCCAAACAAGTTTAACCCATATACAGAGTGGGGAATTGTTCCTTTTTATTACTATTGTTAGACCCAATATTGGTGATCTAGACATCACTACATATCCTATGGTAATAGGAATCTAGCCAAATATAGTTATTGAATAGGAAACTCTCCAAACCGGTCTAACAAATTCAAATATGGGGAATTTTTCCAATTTATTGTTGTAAATGGACGCATGGTTGGATACTTGTGTGTCACTACATATCTAGTGATGATAGGAGTCAGGCCACATATACATCTCGAGATACTATCTAGTTTTACATTATCTGCTAAGGATTTTGGTTTCCTGATGTGAAAATGGAATATTACATATGGACCCATGACTAGAGGTTTGGGTGTAACTAATTATACTGTAATTAAAGGAATCAATGAACATGTAAATATTTAATGGAGGTGTGGTGGGATTCCAACACTTATGATAGTGGTCCTCTCAGGTGAGGTCCATGATAATGTGAAGTTTTATTTCATGGAAGAGACACAAAAAAATATTTTAATTTAAAGTGGTGAGGGCTCGTGGTGTTCATTTAAAGGCCTTGAATCTTGAAAAAAAATTACCGTATAACTAACTGATATGTCTCGATCATACATGGATGCCTTTAATGAAATTACTATGATCTTGTGAGCTATTCTTAGTGTGAGAAATAATAAGCGGAAATGTTTTCTCTCAAGACATAGAAGAAACTAAAGGAAAGGATAAGGAAATATTTTATCATGTGGTGGATGAAAAAAAAATAATGTATCTAGGGTTACTTATATAGCTTATTAGAATGATAATCATGTCATACACAAATATGGAAAACTGTGATGTTTAGTGTCATGTATAGAGGAAATAATACATGTTTTTTAACATCATGTGGTAAATAAAAAAGAGATTTTATGTGAATAAATATCTTAGTTTGACCTTGAAATAGATATCTAGGTGTCACTACATATCTTGTGATGATAGAAATCAAGACACACATAGTTTATGAGTGGATTCCAGCCATGAAGTTTAACGTCATGCAGTAAGGATGAATGTTTCTTAATATGAAAAAGAATTTTTAAACATTGTATTTTATTTTAATTCATTATTAATAATATGAATATATTGTGTCTAGACCTTGGATTTAAAATTTTGTGGTCACTACATGTCATGTGATGACAGGAATCGATCCATACACAGTTCTCTGATGACGAATTCTCTATGTGTTTCTTACTCACACACAAGGACTAGGGAAATTCATTTCCCTTTTTCATAGAGCTGGCTCATGTGAGATGAATAGTTAGTAAGATGATGATTCCCAATTATTTTAACACCATGTATTATGGTCTTCTTCTCTATATTTTAGAGTCATTTTGTAAGGATGTGTTCCATATCGTTTAATGTCATGTGGTCAAGATGTGTTATGTATAGTTTAATTTAATGTGGTCGGGACATATTATCCAGTTTAACATCATGAGACCAATATGATAGGTTCTAGTAGTTATTAAAACTTTTTCTTAAGAAAACTATCATTTTTTGGGGGGTTGATGTGTTCCCCACCCACCGTGTCTTATGAGTATACTCCATTGTGGGAGAACTTATATATATAATTTACGTACATTCCCATTTGGGTTATATCTAGGGAGAATTTTATGATGGTATCATAGGGGTTATGAGAGCCAATTATTTTTCTCCTGGAATGAATGAATGAAGGAGAACCTTTTTATTAATGTATTGAGTGATATGATTCTGAGGGACTTTAAGGTTCTACAGTGTGCACAACATTTTATCATCAATCCTCTCCAATTCATCCAATTTTCTTTTTCAACTACTCATCATCTATGATTTTTCCATATATATCTATTCAAAGATAGATAAACTATAATTCTATGGGGAACCCATCCTTCGTTCTTTACACTAATGAATACCATTTTTCTTGTGTTGCAGTATGCACAATGCTAGATTAGGCCCATAAATCATATAGAATCTTGTCCGATAAGGATATTTTGTCCATATTCAACATCTTCAAGATTATATTTAATAAATTCTTATTTAATGCCTATATTTTCCATTTTCCACTGCATGATAGAGGGTTGAATTATTGTACATGATGTTGTAATCTTGGTAAAATTTATTTCACTTGGTATAATAGAATATATTGACATTTTCCATTAGTATTGTGCACGGTATGTTGAATTTGGAAATGATATTATAAGTGAGAAAGTTGATGATATTATTTTTCCTAAATTCCATGAGGGTTATTTCCTTATCCCATTTAGAAAATAATTATGTATAGTAAGGATATAATTAAACACCTTTGTTGTGGCTGGGGGATATGGCCCCATAAGATTCATTCCCTATATGAAAAAAATGAAAGAATATATTGTTGTATATAGAAATTCTATGGACTGATGAATGAAGTTCACATGAATTTGTAATGCATGAAATTTCAATGTGAATTCCTCATAGTCTAGTACCATTGTTTTCTAATAGTAACAAAGCTAACTTATTTTGTTGGAGATCTTAGTTCCAAACTAATGATCATTGTAGTAGAATTTATGCAATTCTTCCATTATGGTGAGAATATATCATTATTATATGAATATTAGGAGGATTCTATAGAATCCTATCTTGTAGAGGGATTTTTGTACATTTGAACCATCCTGAAGGGTAATGTTTACTACTTGTTGTTGAATATGTTACCTTTTGGATTGGTCTGTCAGGGCAGTCCCATTTTGGAAATAATAAATTATGGGATCCATCTATCTAGGGGTGGATATTGGTTGATTACTATCTAAGGTGGTATTAATCTAATTAATTTCTTCTATGTCACACATGGTGAGTGTTGAGACCATACATTGTTGTATGATATGGAATACCACCTCATCCAAATCAGGGTTAGACATAATTATAGCTACATTAGGAATTGCATTGAAAATAACATTATGTGACTGAGGGACATAATGTAATGTGGGTTCAAAAATAAAATATCCCATTATTACTCTAACAAATTTTGTGAAAGGGAAATTTCTTTCTTTTTGATGGATTACATTCCATTGATGTTATTTATCACTACCTCTTAATCCAATTTGATGTTTTGGAAGGATATCTATAGCTATATGGCTTGTTATAATTTAGTGATGAGGTCTTGGTATTGGTCCTCATTATCAATTAATCCTTCAAATTGTGATAATGGATATAAACAAATTATCTGTATGGAGAAACATATACCATACCGAGACCAACCAAGTTGAAGTAAGGATTTTCTATCATTTTTCTAATAGGAATTCATGAGGGGCCCTCAAAATATATTTCTCGTGTCTAGGGAGTGTCATGGGAATATAAGACATCTTCATTTAGATGTTCGATGTCCACTACTGTACTTTTTTGGCATGGGATGTGGCCCGAGGAAAGTAGTGAGGGATCTATATTTCACTAAATTCTATGAAATAAAATAAATTTCATATTATTGAAGAATAAGGGCCCATCAGGCCAAAATCCTAGTCAATATACGGAGGCCAATGATGTACATGAGTGGGTTAATACAATATACCATATGTAATTCATGGTTCTACAAGTAATGACATAGCTTTTCATTGTAAGGATGAGAATGAAGAATTTCTTATTGACATAAAAATATTATTTCTCCTTAATTAACATCATTCAGATGAATTAGTAGAGACTATTGTCATTTATCGCCTCATTTTTATATGATAGGAGAGTTATAAGTGATCATTCCATGGTGGATACACATGAGTTGACTGGATTTCCTTCAACTGATGGAATCAAGAAAAGTTGGTGTAGTAGGCACTATATGAGACTATAGAAGGATTATTGATAGCACTCATCCCATTAGTAGGTTAATTCATTCTTCGTTAGCTTGGTTAAGGGGAGGAAGATTATGTTCAAGTTTCTTATGAAATGTTAAATGAAGGTGAGGTGCCCTTGGAGACACCTTAGATCTTTGACATTCTACAGGGGATAAATAACTATAATCAAACTAGTATTATTAGGGATGACCTCAATGCCATGGTGAAATACCATAAATCCGTGTAATTTTTCAGAAATTACACAAAAATCACATTATAAAAGATTCATCATCAGATTGTGTTGCCACAACTTGTTGAAGACAATTTCTAGATCCTTGAAGTGATCGCACCACTATCAAGATTTAACCATGACTTCATTGAATTAACATTAGTATATTCTTCATAAGAATCGAATAAATATATGATGCATTGAGTGTTGATAAGAATAACTAGAACTATTTAATCCAAAGCGTATGACCTGATAATAGAATATCGTCATGGATACTCTGATGGTATTGGATTTCTCATCTTAGTAACCCATCCTTATATGATTTTACCCTGAATACCAATCCATGAAGGAAAGTACTGGGAATCTAGTAGTTGCATAAATCAATATTTTTGTGATTAGAAATGGTAAATGGCCTTTTGGAATTTTCGATTATGGTCTCCGAAATTTCTTTAGACTCTAATTGTTCTATTCTTTTTCATTAAATGGATGATGTTGGTGAGCCATCATGGGTATTCCAATTCAAGGAAACAAATGGGTTATGATCAATTTTTCAACATCAAACTCTACATTAGTAGCATGAGAGGGGAGGATCCTCCTATATGGATACTTTAATCCTTGATGGTCATCAGGTAATCCTAGATTGTATATATCCACATATGAATTATTTTTAGATATATTTATGTAATTCCAAGTGAACACATATCAATGTTACTTTATACATGAAATGTACACATCTTGATCCTAAAAAGGCATTGAATAACTAATAAATAGAGACAATAAGTAGACTTGTGTTCCTTTATTTACCATCTTGAGCTCATAGATGGTGGTGGATTTTCTTTCCTCAAATGTAAGAGGGTATTTCTTGAGGTTATCCTCTTATTCTTCCACCTCCGAGTATGTGGACACATCTTCAGGTGATGTATGAAATCTGAGGGAATCACTATCACATTCAGGATGACATAGGATGTGAGAATAGACATTTCAACCCCTAATACAAGATTCATTAAAGATATATTCTAGAGATGATTTTCTTTCAAATTATCACTGGGGATAAGAGGAACTTTGATATTGGGGATTAATTATGCTACCTAAGTCATATTTATGGGTAACATATAGACTACGTCGAGTATACTCTTGGGATTTGCAGGGGTGATCCCCAAGCCATTTGGGGCTACAACCATTATATTTTTTTCTATCATTGGTTGGTTTCCTACCTTATATAGAAAACCAAATCAGTATATGTTGATTCTCAAGAATCAAAGGGATAGTTTTCACTATGTATTATACCGAATTTTCCATTGATGGAGTATTTCAAGAATTGATGAAATGTTTAAGGTACCATCACAAGGATGTGTGTCCAAGGCCATCCATGTAAGATGTTATATGTACTGTCTTACTGGATAACCATGAACATAGTGTGAGATATGAGAACATGGAACTGATTCTTCAAATTGATCATCCCATGTGGCCTTTGATCGCTCTTATCATGAACATGGATGGTCAGAATTATAATAGATAAGTCCCATTTGCTATATACCAATCATCAAACTGTATGATTCAATATGAGTTTGATACTATAACCATTTTCAATAAAATACATTCAAATGTCAACATTATTGAGTATACCTAAAACACATTGGATATTGATGTTTCCCTAGATGAACACTCCCTGATCATGCTTTGTAAACGAGAAGGTGACATGGAATTATGATAGAAAATTTAACAAATGATAATAATAGGATACAGTAGCTTATGTTTCAAACTCTTATGGGTTAGTGAGGGATTCTATGAGATCCTCTCTAAGTTCCTTTCAATAATAGAGCACATCCAGTACTGAGATATTGTCTAGGACAACCACCAAATTATTCAAATTGTCAAAATTTTATGATATTGGTCAAAAATTCCCAATGTGAATATTAACCTTATTATCCAGTTTTGGAGCTAGGGAATCTAGGATAGATAGTCCCAGTTCTTATGTACTGATTGAGGGAGTATGTTCTAACAGTGGAATAGGTCATACTGACCTTCTTCTTTTTCTAGGAAAATTTTTAAATCACACTACTTCTAGATTATTTTTTAATATGAATATGCTTAAACAATATCTGGAGGGTTATGAGACATTATTGATGCTCTTTTCCATCACAAAGTCGAAATGAATGGCAAAGGATAATACCTTAAGCACAAAGCGACTCATCCTTTGAAGAACCTAAAAAATTGACAAAGGCATGAACAAGGATACCATTAAGAAGGAGCCGCACAAGTTTCCTTCTCTCCACACAAGTCACTTGCACGCCACATATGGGTCGCGCAAGTCACATGCATGCCCTATTCCTTTTTTTCTCCCAAGCTGCCCAGTGGCCTATAAATATCCCCCGTGGTCCCCCCATTTCAGGGATGAATTTTCCAAAACTCAGATTCAAGCTATGGTTGCCCAAATCCTTGTCTGATGTCTTCCAAACTCTTCTAAAGTAATTCATTACCTAGAATGAATGATCTAAAGAGGAAGTATAAGGCTTAACTGTTATAACTCATCAAAACTTGTGCGCTTAAGTGTCCAGCCCTTATGGGTAATGAAGACACTTGCACGCCGCCTTTCCCTCTCAAGGGAACTTGCGCACCACACTACTAGAAGCCTCTAGGTATGATATTATGGGCTTGAGTTCAATGTCTCCCAAGTATTACTCTATGGAGTCTTCGTCGCCCAAGGTGACTCATGTTGCGCAAGTCTACTTGCGCGAGCATGACTTGCGCACCAGAACGATACCTGCACGCCTCCTTCCTAGTCACCTCATTTCCACAAATCCAACTTTCCACTTCAAGATGTATCCCTAAAAACCCTATTCAAATCCATTTATGGCCTAGTTACATTATTGGATTCCTTATCTGAAAGGAATTCTGTGAGAACCTCTCACCAAACCTCATGACTTGCCAGATTTATGTTACCATGGTTAGGGGTTTCCTATATAACCTCATCCTTTGAGATGAGAAGTTCATTTGACCTAGGCTTCCTTATCAAGAGTAAGCCCCAATCATAATATCTTTTAACCTGGACCTCCTATTAAGGAGTAAGCCCCAGATACAAGTCTCCATAACCTAGGCCTCCTTCTCAAGATTAAGCTATAGTCACAAGTCTCCTTAACATAGATCTCCATCTTAGGAGTAAACCCCAAGTTAAAAGTCCCCTTAACCTGGGCCTCCTTCTCAGGAGTAAGCCCCAATCATATATTCCTTTTAACCTGGGCCTCCTTCTCAAAAGTACTCCCAATTGATATGTTCATCTTAATTTGGGCTTCCTTTTCAGGAGTAAGTCATGGGTTAAAATTCCAAATCTCCATAAAGTAAAAATACCTTTATGGACCCTTCTCCTGGGCTTCTTTCCTGATGTAAGTCCTGGTCTTCATTTACTTGGGCAGTCATACATACGTAAGACCCACATCATTTCTGATAACTGCATATTTCATGGAACCATTGTCATGTTTATTAATTCCTCTTGTTTCTCACACCGATCTTGACTCATGTGAGCTTAGAGTGAAAAAATAATCATGACATCTCTTCTTGGGCCCTTAACCATGCATAAACCCCATATTTATTTACCCAAAATACGTGGACTTTGATCTCTACCTTAAATGTAGAGTACGTAGGAAGCATTTAAAAGGTTTAAGCCCATCTCTCATTAATTTTTTTTTTGTCCCGTATGATTTTAAAATATATACTTCTAATCAAACTATGTGGGTTATGATTACTTTTTAATGAGGATATGTAGTTAGCCCATCTGCGAGTATGATCCCAAATCTGAAATAATCCCTATCTTTATAAATGACAATAAACATTAAGTGCCCCATTGAGTGGCTTTAAAACCAGTATGGCCATCATAATGACCAAGATATTTCTATATAATATATTGAAGGATACCATTGAATTAGATTCTCCAATACATATGGATGATTCTATGTCGATGAAGAACCTAAAATACATATTAAAGATTATCTAAATTCCATATATATCAAGCATTGATTTCCAAGTCTACAACTCATTTCATGCTTGGTGAATTAATAATGATTCATGAACATAACATAAATCTATAAGAGAGTCCTAGAGTAAGAAATAATTCCCCCAAAAAAGGTGTGATGAGTCTGACCTCCCATCCTCTCGACCAAAGAAAATTCTTAAGCCTCATCGGTCCACAACTAATGAGAACCTACCTTTGGAAAGTAGGTCCAAATGGATATAGAATCATTGGATGTTTCTGGTTCTATGCATAAACCCATTAAGAAATCGATTGGAAAGTTTGAACCTTAAACAAACAAGGTCATACCAATTTCCCGAAAAAACAAAAATGGTGAACCCAACACGAATCATTAACCATGTTAAAATGTTGTTTTACATATTTTTTAGGCCCCTATTAAACTCAATATGAGGGCCAATAAAGAAATCAATAACAAATGAGCTCATCCAAAAGATGAAGTCTGGATAAACTTATCTTGATTATGTCTGTTATATCAAACATGCACTCTTTTCTAAGATCTCTCTACAACACAAAATGGATTTTTTAATGTTCACAACTATGAATTCCTCAGCTACTACTCATGTTGGATCCTCTTCCGCTATGAGGATGAAATCACCTACTCAGTGTCTTCAATGCATGGTCTCAAATGCATTGGTGAGGGAATACCCTCAACACAGTACCATCCCGACTCTGGAGGTTGCTCGACAAGCCCTCCAAGTTAACAACTCTCGCTGGTTGTCTAGACAGTGATGACCAGTGATCAAGAAGATGGTGGTGCAAACCACTGTCTCCAACTGTTTCAGGTCATTATCCCTAGAACGCAACAACCAGTCCCTCCCATATTACAGGGAGGTGAATGAAGAGGGCACTCAAGGCATCAGTTCAAAAATACAATAGTACTTCTTGAGGATTCCCACCAACAATCGCTATCAGACTCGTGCAGTAGTGCACCCTCAACATGATGAGGGTATTTCCTCTAGGTGTTCGGATCAGGTTCCTCAGACCTGAACAAACAAGACGAACTGTCTGAGGCAAAATTCAGTCAATAGGGAGCAGGTTCTTACCATTACCCCCTATAAATAAGTACATCAACCTACCTTGATGGAATGAAACGAGTGGGATCACACACCCATCCCTTCTAATCCCACTTTCCGGAAGACTCGTCTGGTAGAAACCTGCCAATCCCGCCAGGAAATTCCGACGGAGTACAATAAGCAGGAACATACACATATTTACAATCACCAATTCTGTCTGTAGTCTTTTTTTTCAGTATTGAAGGAAATCCATCAACCATACTCGATGGGGAATATCCATAAGGCACATACACCTTCCAATGTTCATCAAGTCTGCCAACAGTTTCATTTGGTAGCACTTGGAGAAGCCAGTTGGAAATCCCTGATGAAAAATTTGGAGCAGACTCAAATTTCTACCCCTATTCATAAGTACTATAAATATTCGTTGATAGGAAAATGAGGACAGGAGTAGGCACATACACCTACTACCAACATGGAATGAATTTATATTCTGGTTTCAATAGCTGAAGTCACCAAGCACATTCTGACAATAGTGAAAGAGTAGAAGCAAATCTCTTCCCATATTTCAGATACCTGTCAGAATATTATAAAATCTTTAGTGACATCACAGGGAAAGAAACATAAACCTATCCCTATTAGTGGATTGACTCATCAACATGTCACTCTGGAGAAGATACAAACCTCTGTTTTAGTCCAGGAGGGTCGTGGGGGCATATTCCCCCATGTCATACAAACAATAAATTCAGGAACATGCACCCAATTTAAATTTTGGTAATCAGCCTAACCTGACCATTTATCCTGAGCAGGCACATACATCTTCCCATAATAACTACTTTTTTCAACAAGGGGTTTCCAAAGTGAGTAAGAAGGCATCCACAAAAATGACTCATCCTGCACAATTAAAAATTCAAGAGCCAATCTACAATAAGGCCTTGGTCAATGCTAGAGTTCTTGAAGCCCTCATAAAATTATCTGCTACAACTCAAGATTCTTCTCTCTCATTTCTACATTATGGAAGTAACAACAATAATTCCGAAGGTTTTCATCACACACTTCCTCATGAAGGCTTTCTTCATGACAATTCGGTCAATCTCAAAGTATCATCTTCAGATGAGAGCCACGATAACCCTCTGTGTGGTCATAAGAATAAGGAGAAAAATGTTTCATATTTTATTGTAACCCTCCATGGTGGTCCTCCCAATGATGATGAATTTAGCTGTGAAAGTCCTCTCTGCAGTAGTGATTCGCATTTCCTGGAAAAAATTTCAATGGAAAATGATGTAACGAGAAAGCCCTCTTATCTTGAGGCACATACAAATGCAAATCCAGTCATGTCTGATGCCTCAACTCTAGCAGGTGAAATAATTTCTCAATAAGAAGATAGCCCTGGGTGTAGGTCATTCTCTGAACCACCCCTGGGGCAATCATCTTTTAATTGTGAAAATGAATTCTCTACCAATCTTTTTGAATCTGATGAAGAAATAAAGAAGCACCATTTTTGGTCTAATCAGGTAGAAGAATCTTCATCAAATGACAAATAAGAAGTGCTGAATATGAGAAAATAACTGGAAAAAGGTGAAATAATTTTCATGTTTTGGCCTTTGGTTGACTCTCAGTATGATATTCGAGAAATTTTGACAGAAGATGGTATTCACGATATTCGTCGCAACATGTGGAAAATGATTTGTCCCTTAAAAGCGAAAATATTATCTTATGATGAATATCAAAATCATGTCAAGATAATAGAAGAGTTGCAACTCTAGATTGACTTTGCATCTCTCTCAGTTTCTTAACATCCAATGGTTGAAAAGAAGTAGAGAACCCATCAACATAAATGCCTTGGCGCATTAAAAAGGTTGCACCAGTTAATTACCAATTCCCCATCTGGTAATCATATTAGGGGATGTGGTATTCCTGTAGAATTGCATTTCACTGTGCTCTCCATTCAACAAAGCCTGCCAAAATTGGTCTCATGCAATGTTATTGCCTATGGCTGGCCAAATTTAACAGGTTTTGTGCGTAATCAAATGCTTTCCCAAGAACAGGCCTCAACTAGTTCTTCCCAAAGTCATCTATATAAAGAACAAGTTGTCAAATTACTCTTCCATAAATAAAATTAGAATATATAATAGGCTTCTCGTTTAGATCATGCACATCATTTGGTGACATAGGTGTCAGAAATAATCCAATGGTCATCTGAGCCATGTGATTTGAGTGGATGTCGGATGATGCATCCGGATAATTTATGGACTAAAATCCACAAAATCAAGAGTGAATTTAAGAAAGTTTCAGATGTTGAAACTCAAGATCCACCTCAGATTTCCAGGCTGGGACTCTTTTAATCCAACCCTCGGGATCAACAGACACGATTTGAGGAGTTGAACAGGAAAAATAGGAACATCCCTAGTCCACTGGACTGGGGTCATTTTCAAATTCTCAATATTTTCCTCAGAAAAAGTCTGTCTTATCTCGATTAGGGACGAAGCCACAAGAGGAATACAGAGCCGAATTATATGGAGACTCCCTCCAAATTACGGTTCTTCAAGAAGTTCCTGAGGGATCAACCAAAAGAAAGGCAATGTCACATAAATGACATGGAAGAAGACAATATCACAGAAGCACTGACAGAAGGGAGGCAAAGCATTAGGCATCGATAAATGTCATCAATGTCGTTGTTACTGATCCCTTAGAACATGAGGCTCACTGTTGGCGCCAAAATATTGGACGCAAAGGGAAGAAGGAAAGAAGAATCACGCGCGCTACCTCACGAAGCCCCGACGTGGAGCTCCCTCGAGCAACACGGCTGCCGCAAAGCAAAGGAGGAGGTAATGCTTTGTGAATGCCCTGAAGTTCATGAGCCCACCGCGAAGCCCCATTGGTGGTAACACTCTATGAATGCCTGACGTTGGCGACCCGCCGCAGAGAAGAGGAGGTGACGACCCTATGTGAACCCGGTTGACGTTCGCGACCCGCCGCGAAGCAACCACAGCCCCTTCACGTAGCGTGAGCGCTGCTTCACGGTGCCCCTTTCAAATAAATACCGGGCTCCCCCTGAGCCCACGAGGATGGACGATCCGACCATTCAGCTTCTCATCTCCCAAATCATGAAGCACCCTTCGCTCTGATAATCATGAGCTCCACAAGGTATTTTTTCTTCGCGAGAGGCCTTCGCCTTGTCTCGTTTTGAGCCCCTCTACAGGGAGGGATTCTCTTCGCGAAGCCTCAGGGACAACGTGAAGGAAGGGGATTCCCAAGGGATCCCAGGAAGACCTGGTGCGTTTATGCTTCGTGAAACACCCATCCTGTACATGTGATGCATATGCCAAGGCAGGGTCACTGTACATCGCGAAGCACACTGCTACACAGCACCTTGCTTCGCGAGGCACCTCCACTTCGTGAGGCTGTGCTTCGCGAACACCCATCCACTTCGCGAGGAACCTCCCACTTGTACTTCTGCCCCATGCTATGGCCAAGGCACTCCACTTTATGAAGCACACCCCTTTGCAAGTTCCCTCCACTATGTAGAGAAACCAAGCTCTACAAGGTCCTTACATGTGGACCCCTTTTCTTGGAAATTCCTCTTCCCATGTGACCCTCCAGGTTTTCACAATGTGATTTCAAGGTCCCATGGATGACACCACCCGTATCATTGCTTCGCCTAATGCTTATTAGAATAGGCACGCTAACGGCTATTGCTTCTTTGCATAGCCACGCTAACGTGGACCCCTCGATGGTTTTCTCTGAGACCCCCCTTTACCACGGCTTTCCTGGTACCTTCCGTCCCACAAGGGGCAGGGGGTACCAGTCATGTATTTCCTAGGGGTGTAGAGTAAACCCACCTCGTCCGAGCTACAGGATGTTAAACAGCAAAGCACCTCGTCCTCAACACATGACGTTAAACAGTGACCCGACCCCGTGCCTCACACGCAGGGTCCCCCTAGCTTGGACATTCTTTACGCTGCTCGTCTCCATGGGAAAGGAATCACCCTCACATGGGATGATATCCTCCTTCTCAGAGTATCATATGTCCACAGGGGAAGGGCAACCACCTTGGTGTAATCCCCCTAGCCTCTCTTGTGGAAGGCATCACCCATGCACCTCCGTACTTCCCCACTGCCAAGGCTAGTGGAGGGTGCGGTAGGGAATGAGGCACCTCCCATCTCCAATCCCAAATCCCTCTCCAGCTGCGCTTTTCCGCACTTTGGGCCTCCAGCCTGGACTCAGTCCCAGCACCGTGGTCCTCCTAACATGTAATCCCCTCTTCGTTTCCCACAGATGCACCCTTCGCGACGTGATCGTCAAGTCTCTATTGCCTCTTGTTTCTCACACCATGGATGACTCACGTGGACTTAGAGTAAGCATCGACCATGGAAATTCCCTCATCCAGCATGACATTAAACTACACACCCATGTCCCACATGACATTAAACTACACATCCATTTGATCTATGAGGTCTTTGATCCATGTCAAGGCATTGTATGTAGGAAGCCTCCAAGAGGTCCAAGCCCGCCGCCCGTCATTTCTTCATGACAGGTTCCACCCTCGTCCAACATGATGTTAAACTACATTCCAGTCCAAAGGTAAGCCATTGTGACTAACCCGAACTATGAGGACTTTGATCCATATCAAGGCACGGTACGTAGGAAGCCCCAAGAGGTTCAATCCCACCACCAGTGGACCCACGGGTTAACCTTCATGTCGGTTCGTTGACGAAAACCACCACCCGAACTAGGAGGACTTTGATCCATGTCAAGTAATGGAATGTAGGAAGACCCAATGAGGTTCAATCCCATCACTCGGTCATTCCGACCTCATTCACGTTGGTTCACCCCTGTCCCACATGACATTAAACTGTATTCTACATCTCATCTCATTTGAACTATGGGGACTTTGATCCATGTCAAGGCACAATACATAGGAAGCCTCCCTAAGGTTCAATCCCAACAATCATTGGCCTCGACTGTCTCTGTGTAGGTGTGCCAAGCCAACCATTTTCACTCGAACTATGAGGACATTGATCTATGTCAAGGCATGGTACATAGGAAGCCTTCCTGGGGGGTCAATCCCACCACCCCTCAGACCACGGTCCACCTTCACGTCGGTTCACCGACACCATCCCGAACTACGCAGACATTGATTCCCTGCCATGGGGATATTTAGGAGGTATCTTCGAGGCTCAAGCCCAAATTTACTATCGCCCTTGCGATGATCCCATTTCATTCCCCTCCACATCATTCATCTAGCCACCATCCACCCTAATTCTCACCCGTGTCTCCACATCCCGATGAGATCATGCCAGTCCACTCCCCTCCACAGCATTCGATAAGCCACCCACGGGCTGACCCTGATATCGGAATCCCCTCAAGGGGGAATTCCACAATCTGATCTACTCTAGCTAGTGTTCTGATCATGCCGATCTGTCTCCACTGGATGTTAAACCTACAGCATACCCTGTGTTTATCATAGGAAGCTGAGGAAAACCTCAGATACATGCTTATGGAATATGATTCCCCGCGGTCGATGTGGGATGCCTCAGGATTCCACGCCCTCGAGAAGCCCTATAATAAGGGTCAAAACACAGACACATCAATTCCCCAGTGTTCAGACATGTTACTGATGCCTCGACATGACTACTCCCCCGACTATAGGTTGGTGCCCTGACTGGACCCTTTGGAATGTCCTGACAGAAGTTGTGCAATTAACTGTCGTCCATGGAAACATGGAACTAGGAAGAGTTTCACGAACAACATATTAAATCTATGATGGAGACCCGGACTAGGTGACAAGTTCTGAGGAGGAATCCACAAAAGGAAGAACTGACATCCCATCATCCCGATTTCGATCAAGGATCATACATCCCTGAATAAGGAGCGAATGTCGCCCGACTTTGGAAAGTGGGAATGCGGGAAAACACAAAAACCATGCCTGTCGCGCCCATGCAGATGGATGCGGACGCCCCGACGAAAGCATCGGGAACGGAAATGGTGAACTTGACGTGAATTTCTTCTCATCAATATAGAGATTAGTAGCATTCGAGACATTTGTAGATTGACGTGTCACCGGATCCAGATATCTGGTGCTGAGTCCCGCCAAGAAAATAGCGGGCCTGGAGTGAAACTCACCAGAAGTTGGGACTATAGAACATGGGGCATTCCATTCTGCAACATTGTCGGCATGGATCCCTCTTACCGGCCATGGAAGACGGAATGACGCTAGGGCACTGGTTGTCAATTCTTTTCCTCACAGTACTGACGAGTTGATCTCCATACTTCCTAGGAACCAGGTTGCTGCAATGGAGACACGATCACTGCCAGCTCGCTTACGCAGGGGCAGGGGCAACACCAGCACAACCGCTCCGTGTGGCTCCACTACGGTCATGACGACCTCTACATCCGTGAGTATGGGACACCCACGTCCCCTCTCCCCATCAGAGATCATCCAACGAAGGGTGATCAACAACATTGTATATAGGTACGAGTAGGAAGGGGTCATTCCAACTCGGGATATGGCCTTCCTGGACCTAGAGGCATCCAGGCCCCGCCGTCAACACCGCCCTCAATGGACACGCAGAGATCCCATACTCCCAACCCCAACGTTCAATCGTTTCAAGATCTTGTCCCCAAAATGCCTCGATGACTCCTCGCCTTACGCTAATGAGGCAGGTGATGTCTAGCTCAATCCGGTCAGAGTCTCAATCCATGGATTCAAGGAAAGGGTCCCCATTCATCCACGTCAGCGTCGCCATTCCGCTTTGCCAGAGGAGCACGTAGGCTATGCCCCTGCACCACCTGCACCAGCTCATCTGACCCGACGCCAGCATTAGGCCCGAGCTGAGGGCGACCGTCAAGGGGCATCAACGTCAATAGCTACTGTGGCCCAAGCCACTGCCAACGTGCATCATGTATTCCCTTCATACACTAAGTAGGGGCACTCCTTCACTCATCCAGGATCGAGACTCCAACCGCCCCACGGGCAGGCTAGGTTGACTCTCCAGGTCGTAGGCCCGAGCGGTGATAGCCGCGAACCAATCTGCGGTGACGTCACTCCATACGGAGGTCCTCCCTGTACCACCATTCCACATAGTGTGGGCCTTCCCCTCACTAAATATCGTCATGGATGTATGCCCTGTGCTACCCCGATCTCTAATGGAGACATGCCCCACGGTAGTGATACTCGGCATAGAAGCATCTCTCGCGCCCACCACACTTGGTATGGAGTTCCTCCTCCTTCCCCCGACTGTCAATGTGAATGTATTGCCCATCCGGTTCCTCTCCAGCGTGGGGATCCTCCCTACATCCTCTATGCAACTGGCGAAGGTCCTCCTTGCCCCGGTAACCCGAGGGGTGATGGTTAGCCTCACTCCACCCGCATCAAGCACAGAGGTCCTCCCTATGCTCCTACTAATTCCAATAGATGTTCTTCCTATAGGAGTGATATTCATGGAGGTCCACCCCATATACCCTTTGACATTTTCCTTGATTCCCCTCGCAACCTGGCCGTCTTTAGTGGAAACCCTCTACGCCACGACGTTAGCACGACCCCACGACTACATGTCAAGAATCAGCCTTGCCCGAAGAGCCATACAAGGGAAGGATAGCGGGTCATCGCCACCACAAGAAGAATAATGGGAAGGCCCGGGTGGAGATCAAACCAGCTCACTTTTTAGATTCTGAAGCGGAATACAACTCAGCAATGGATCCTTCTCCCCACTCCCCCGTGTCAAAGACCGGGGCAGGAACAAGGCGTGTCGCCTCATTCTCCTAGAATGTTAAGTCCATCAGATTCATGCCTCTCTTTGCAGGTATATCCAAGAGGACAAAATTGCAGAAATCCCACATGTTCTGATCGTGAAATCACCACCGTCGTCACCGGAAGTGCCCTTTACCTCTTCCAGAGGTCACATAGAGCTATTTTGGGGACCAACGACGGTAGTGCAACAACATGACCCATCACCGGTGATCGAAATCCCTACACCAGATGTTGTGACGGTCATCCCGTCATATTGTGACATTGTTGTTATGTCACCTCACTCCTTGGAGGATGGCCCGAAATTCGGCAGTTAGTCGGCTCTTTCACTGTATTCTCCACCGCACAGCTTACTATCCCAGCAGTCCTCCTTGGTACAGCTATCGGTTCCATATTTGACTCTGGTTGAGGAGTGGGGTAATACTGGGCCAGACCCTGAGTCCGAGTCCAGGAGCTTCTGGAACATTCTCGTGGTGGACCACTTCCCGGAGAATTTCTGGCTGACGGCAGCGCTGAACTTTTGTGTGTCGGAGTCCCTTACCCCAGAGGAAGTAGGGTGCTTCCACCAAAACCTATGGGCGACTCACTTCCACCTTCGTTATGAGTCGGTATTGTACCCCAGGATCCAAGAGAACTTTGAATAAATCAGCGAGAAATGTCTCCTGATCGATTTGGCTGCACTCTCTATGGCCCAGCGCCCTGAGTCACCAGGCTGCCAAAGCACACTTCAATTGAAATGAATTTAGAGTCTCAAAGTACTCTGCAGAATCATCAGGGAAGCTACCCCCATGTGAAAGTCTATTGATGGGGACATTATTACACCCTCCTCTTCAGTCCTATCCGATGGCATCCCGAATCGTTATGTGACATCGAGTGCATACCCCCAAGAGGGGTCGAGGTCCACATGGCTGACGTAGCGGAGAAGGAGGAATAGCTTGAATTTCTCGATGGAGACTTACCCCCTAAGGGTGTACCACCACTGATGGACCCATCAGGGAGGATTACCCATTAGTAGAGGAACCTTCTAGGCCTCCATGTTCCCACTGAGTCGTTAGTACTCAGTCGGATGACCGGTAAGGGTAACGGATCACGCCGGAACTGTCATGCAATCCGTCCAGTCCGCCTCATTGTAGAAGATGGACAAAGACCCTGAAAAGGCCGCATTGTGCCAGCAGCTCGATGAGCAGAAGAGGATGGTCGATGAACACCTGGATGACCGCGCTGCAGAGCGGTGACCCGACTATGGTAATCTCATGTCGGGGCAGTAGGGGCAGGAACAATTTCCCCCCAGTGAGATGCCTTCGAGAAACCCTGATCATGGTACTTCTGAAGACAGTTCAGAAGCTTGAACTCACGGAAAGAGGGTGTGATATGTCTTGCCAAACCCTCATGAATGGCGAGGAAATCTGAGGAATCCATCCCGAGTTCCCCCAGCCGCCCCACAGGCCATTCCGCCAGTCGCTCCACGAGCTTCTGAATCCATCTACCATGTTGAAGAACCCGTAAATTCAATTGTGATTTGAGATCCCCGTTAAGAGAGGGAACCCCACCCGGATGATCTTATAGTGGAACTCATCGCCTGCCTTGAAGCGTTGGAAATGCGGCAGGTGGTAGTCCCACCAGATGGCAAGCCATATCCCACATGGGTGCATGATATGACTGCACCTCTGGGTTTTGGGAACCCCACTTTCTCTCCCGTCAATGGGACAGGGGACCCGCCACAGCACTTGGCTCATTTTTCTTCCAGGTGTGGCCCCATGTTGGGGACCTCGGCCTAGAAGAAGCCTCCGAGCTCCAATGTTTCGTGCAGACATTGGAGGGCCCTGCATTCGTCTGGTACAACCAGCTCCCTATCAGATCTATGACCGGTTGGTAGGATTTTTGATGGTAGTTCCTATACCAGTTTAGCTCCACCACATGAAAGACCAGCATCGCAGACCTCTTCAAGTGAAAACAAAGGACTGATGAGCGAGTCGCGGACTTCATCGCCCGGTGGAAAGGGCTTACATACTACCTCGACATGCCACTGACTCAGGAGAAATTACTGACGATGTGTGTAAGGAATGTCAAAACAGAGCTGGTTCCTTCCCTGATCACATAGAACTATCCTGGAGGGTTCCGAGACTTCTTAGATAAAGCCCAGTGCCTCGAGGATGCTCTGCAACAGGCTAGTTAGGCGCGTCTGCCACCCCCTTTGATCCCAGCAAGGAGGGCCAGAGGTGAGCCCGTTGGAGTGGCCCAAGTAGAATCCCCCATGAAGCTAGAGTTTCTACCAGTAGTGCCAGCTCCGCAACCTCGCAGAGGCCCTCTGCCTCAGGCGCAGCCTCCTACCCAGCAGTGACCGCCTCAGAACTGGCAGGTTCCCCCACGCAATATGCCACCACCACCTAGGCGGGATAGTCAGGCACCGCCTCCTCGGTATGCCCCTCTGGCCCCTCGTCAGGGACAATCTCCAATAGCCCAATTTCCAGAAAGAAGGAACCATAATTACTCGTTCAATGAGTATCAAGTCTCTGGTTACTTCTGAGGTTCCCTAGAGCATGGGATCGTGCGCTTACCCGAGTGCAGAAGGCCGACAGAGGCGAATCTCACCGATCCCCCCAACTACTACCCCTATCACCGAATCCTGGGGCACACCCTCAAGTAGTGCATTGTGTTTAAAGACTGGTTCCAAGACCAGGTCAAAAACAACATAGTTAGGCTAGGCCCGGCCCCGACACAGGTAGCGGGTGTCTTTGCCATTTCAGAAAGACATAGTGATGATGAAGGTGAGTGGTAGCAGGTTCCCTGCCGTGGGTCCTAGAGGTAAGATTATTGAATGACTTGTAAAATAGTCTCACGTGCCCATGGTATCATTTGGGCATTCCTGAGTCAGCCGGACCTTACAGAAGAAGCAGCCAGTACCTCTGCATCGTCAAATCAGCTGGCCTCTTCTCAAAAGAGTAAGTAGCATCGACGTAAGAAGAAGATTCATTCTCCCCCAATACCGTCATTATCCCGTACTCTTGGTGACTTTATATCCCCTAAAATGGGTATTCCTCCCAAAATCCGCCCAGTGGTGGATGATTAGTCAAGATATATCCAAGGGTACGTTTCAGTTAATACCGTTGAGCTGGTAAATCCCTACATGACTCCTGATGAGGGGGAACGCCGGGAGAGCCTCCCCAATGTCCCCAGTCGACGTCAAATTCGATGGAAATACAACCACATGGGTCGTCGAGGCACATCATTGGGAGCTTTAAGTCAGGCCATGCATGCTACTGAAACCAGATAGCAGGCTCAGTGCAGAGCTCAGCACGCGCCACCTCATCTAGTGCCCTCTGATCTACCTCCACTGACATTTGTGTTACTGGATCAGGAAGAACTGTCTCGTACGCACCATGGCCAGCGTCGCCCTACTACATGCCAGTCTCAATTGTCCAGTCTTCATCCAATGGCCGCCCTTCAGGCCTCAACTAGTAGGAAGCGGGATGTACGCAGTACCAGCCAGCCGCAGATCCCGCCAGTAGGGCCCGTCGTGCCTCCAATTGCAGAGCGACCTCCTGTAGGCATAAGTTTATGTTTGGCACAAAAGTATGATGTCCTAAAGCACCTTTCCAGCATTCCAGCAACGAATTCTATCCTTGAGGCTCTTCTCATGTCTTATGAAATGCGTGAGGGACTTTCCGAGGCCCAAAGGAGCCCCCTCCAGTTTGAGACAGAGGTAGTAGCTGAAGAAGACTCCCACACTGAGGTAATTGAGAATGCCGAATGCCAGGAAGTTATCTCATTATCTGGTGAAGAGGAAGACCCTCCCTTCCATGACCATGTTCTCCCACTGTACATCACTGGTCAGTTCAACGGCGTGGAATTCTGTCGCTGCCTCATTTACACGGGTTCTATGATCAACCTAATCCTGACCCGGACACTGCGGAAGCTGGGTTTGTCAGAGGATGATCTAACTCCCTCCGACCTCAGAATTCAAGGATATGACAGGACTGAGCAGACTCCAGTCAGCAAGATCCGCTTGAAGACCTAGCTCGGTGGCCTAATTGCCAGCACCGAATTCATGGTTGTCTCCCAGGATACCGCATACAACGCATTGATGGGTAGGCCATGGCTCCATTTACATACATCATTCCCTTTGTCATATCATCAATGCCTCAAATACTCCCTCAACGGTCAAGTAGGCGTGCTCCAAGGAGATGCACCTCCTTTTGCCTCTTGTGAAGCCCGTTATCAGGATTCAAACTATTACAAGAGCAAGGAAAAGCAATTCCTAGAAAGCGAAGTTGAACCCACCCCGGCCACAAGTGATACCTAAGAAGGTATGGATGATGCATACATCTTCCCAATCCATTAGTTGGAGGCCACAACCCCCGGTATGGGGAAATGTTATGTTGTTTTGGGTACAATAGGAAGGCATGTTCCCATGTCCAAGCAACGGTGGAAAATCACCTCGTACTCCTACACCAACCAGACTCAGGTGACCGTGGAACCTCCTACCCCGGTGTGGTATCAGAGTGTTAGGCTTATGGGAACGACGGTACGTCATACATGTCTCTTCTGTCGGGCTGGAATCAACCGGCTCAGGCCGACACACCACTTCTGCTTTGATGTCATCAAACGTGGAACCTTGGGCTGCAGGCCAGATGGGATAGGATCAACTGCCTTCATTGCTATGATATAAGTGGCGCATGGGTCTATTGATATGATGACAACTACCACCCAGGCCGTCACCAGCTACCCATCAGGGTTTGATAACCCAGAAGCGGCTCCCCCTGCGGGAAATCCCTCCACGGGAGGAGAGGATGATCTGGAGGATGCTCCCCCCGCCTTTGAAGAAGGCATCTCTACCACGGTTGATGAACTGGTACAAGTGAACCTTGATAGCAAGGTAGATCCAAGATCCACATTGATCAGTGCAACCATGTCCCCCGAGGAGCAGCAACGGTATGTAGACTTTCTCAAACAGCACTGTGATGTGTCTGCATGGAGTTACAGTGAGATACAAGGACTAGATCCTCAGGTAGTCATTCACCGCCTTGGAATCCTGACAAACCATCATCGGTTTAAGCAGCCTCCCAGAAAGATGCACCCTTCTCATGGTGCCATGGTTGAGGCCAAAGTTGACAATCTTATCAAATCCATATTCATCAAGAAAGTCAAGTACCCCAAGTGGCTTGGAAAAATTGTGCCAGTCAGGAAGAAGAACGGACAGATCAGAGTCTGTATTGACTTCTTCAATCTCAATCACCACTGCCCAAAGGATGATTTTCACCTCCCAGTGACCGAGTTATTGATTGATGCTAAGGTCGGGTTCCAAGACCTATCATTCATGGATGGGTATTCTGGATACAACCAGATCCGGATGGACCCTAAGGATGAGGAGTCCACTTCCTTCAAGGCTCCCCAAGGTACTTTTTGTTACCAGGTTATGCCCTTCGGCCTAAAAAATGCGGGTTCCACCTATCAGCGGGCCATGCCGCGCAAATTCAGGCCGATTCTCAGGACGCTGGTGGAATGCTACATGGATGATCTGGTGGTCATATCTCGTCAGCGCCAGTACCATCTCAAATACATTGAGAAAGTGTTCGGTTTCCTCCATTCCCACCACCTAATGATGGACCCGTTAAAGTGTGACTTCGGGGTAACCTCCAGGATGTTTCTTGGATTTTTTGTTAGATACTGGGGCATTGAGATCGGCCTAGAGAAGATCAAGGCCATCATCCAGATGCCTCCCACTATAAATATTCAGGAGCTTCGAGGTCTCCAAGGCCACCTATCCTATATACGCCGATTCATTACGAATCAAGCCAGCAAGTGTAAGCCCTTTTCCCAACTCATGAAGAAAGGTGATGCCTACGAATGGGATGAAGAGTGTCGGACCGCCTTCGAGGAAATCAAGTAGTATCTACTCCAACCTCTAGTCTTGATGCCACCCACCCCAGGAAACCTGTTGGTTCTTTACATGACTGCCCTAGAATGGTCCCTCAGCGCAATTCTCACCCAGAAGAACAATGAGGGGACATAGAACATCTTCTACTATCTCAGCCGCATGCTCCTCGATACGAAGATCAGATACTCCTCTATCGAAAAGAGCAGCCTTGCACTTGTGTTTACCATACAGAAGTTATGACATTACCTGCAGCACCATGAGGTAGAGTTGGTGTCTCGGGTAGACCCACTGAATTACATCCTGAACCGCAATATGTTGACTGACCGACTAGCACGGTGGGTGGTGATCCTCCAGCAGTTTGACATCAGGTTCGTGCCTCATAATGCCATAAAGGGATGGGAATTTTCATAATTCTTAGCTGCTCATCCAACCTCTATAGTTCAATCCTTGTATCTGGATTTTCCTGATGAGGCAATCCTCTCTGTCGATCATGTTGTCTCATGTTGGAAAATGCACATTGATGGTGCCTCCTAGAACCCCCCTGGTAGGAGGATCAACGATCCTATGATCAACAGAGTGGGTCTGGGTATCGTCTTCATCACCCCGACGCAAGCCGTCCTGCCATACTCATTCCTGTTGTCAGAAGGATGCACCAACAATGAGGCAGAGTACCAGGCTCTCATCACCAGCCTCGAGTTGGC
Organism: Viscum album; assembly: GCA_963277665.1. Taxonomy (NCBI): domain Eukaryota; kingdom Viridiplantae; phylum Streptophyta; class Magnoliopsida; order Santalales; family Viscaceae; genus Viscum; species Viscum album. The sequence goes on from OY728144.1 coordinate 305,772,828, forward strand.
CCTTGAGATCGATGTGCCCCATAGACATGTGAAATGGGATTCTGAGCTGGTCATCAAGAAGGTCAATGGAGACTATGTCATCATGAAGCCAGAGCTTGTGCCATTGCTGGAGTGCACCCTCCGTATAATGGCCCAGTTCTCTTCTCGACCAGAGGTTACCCATGTCCCTTGGTCACAGAACGGTTGAGCAGACGCTTTGGATGTCTTAGCTTCATCGCTCGCAGAACCTGGGCAAGAAGATTTGATCATACATGTGGCACAACAGAGAGTCTTTTCCCCTATCACCCCAGAGGACAACGATGGCATGCGGGTAGGTCATCATACTGTCGGACCTTCTACGTTAGGGGTCCCAGGTTCATCAGACACAGTGGTTGAGGCCACTCCCATCTGGAGAGCACCTTTTGTTGAGTATATCCAAAATGGTTTCCTCCCAGACGACCGGGCCAAGCGCAAGAGATTCCGACACTGCGCACTGCAATTTACCCTCTAGAGTGGTCCCAGTCTTGAGAAGATCCTCTACAAGCAGAGCTTCGATGGTGTTCCCCTCTGTTGCATTCAAAGAGTTCTGATTTCTCAGGTTATGCAAGAGGTTCATGTCGGTTCTTGCAGTGCCCACCAAGCTAGGCCAAAGCTGTCCCATCAGATCTGGAGGATGGGGTACTTCTGGCCCTCTGGGATCCATGATTGTAATGAGTTTGACAAGATATTCCATGTGGGGCAAGTTCATGCTAACTTCCTGCATCGGCCACTAGAGCCTCTCCACTCCACCATGTACTCATGAACGTTTGCGGTGTGGGGACTCGATGTCGTGGGACCATATCCATCGGTGACAGCTCGCTAGTGTAGGTTCATCCTAACTGCTACAGATTTCTTCTCCAAGTGGGCAGAGGCAGTTCCACTCAAAGTGGTTAAGGCATGTTCAATCGTTGACTTCGTGATCTACAATATCATCTACCGGTTTGGAGTCCCTCACGCTGTCCTTGCCGATAATGGAACCAAATTCCGAGCAGCCAAGATAATGAAATTGTACGTCAAGTACAATATCTGTTCGAACCAAACCTCTCGTTACCATGCATAGGAAAATGGGCAGATCGATGCATTCAACAAAACCCTCTCTAACATTCTGTATAAAATGGTTGGTCAGAACAAGAAACGTTGGCCGGACAAGCTCCCCAATGCCATATGGGCTTATCAGACGACGAATCACATTTCCACCCAGGAGACCCCCTATTCCCTAGTGTATGGGGCAGATCCCATCCTACCCTTTGAGATTGAGCTTCCTTCATTACGCACTGTAGTCTAAGACCAGCTGGAACCAGATAAGGTGGCCGAAATCTATCTAGCTGAATTGGATGCACTGGACGAGAACAGGATTCATGCCCTGCACAATCTAGAAAGGCATCAGAATAAGATCGCAATAGGATTCAACAAGAAGGTTCACCTTCGCTCTTTTCTGCAGGGTGACCTAGTGTTGGCCCTTTGAGCGCCAATGATTCTCGGTAAGAAACCGCCCAAGCTAGATCCCAAAGGGGAATGAACTTACGTCATCCATAAGGTTTACCCCAACGGAGCATAATCCTTGGTGATGACGGATGGTGAGCTCATAACTCCTCCCACCAATGCCATGTTCCTCAAGCAGTACTTTGCCTAAGCCCCTTGGTCCTGCACGACCTTAAACTATACAGTTATGCACAACCCTAAACTGCGCATTACGGTCCTGCATGACCCTAAACTACACCACTGTCCTACATGATATTGAATATGTGATATCGTCTTACAGGAAGATAAACTACAAAATGGTCCATGCTCTATGACCTTAAACTAAGATCTCCCTCGTCCTCACTACAAGAAGTTAATCTACAATCCAATTAGGCCTTCCTGGCCAAGGTTCATCCTCATGCCATTTGGCCTCTTTAGGACCCTGGACCCCGTCCTTACTATAAGACGTTAAACTACAAGCCGGTTAGGCCTCCCTGACCGAGGCTCAGCCTCAGGCCCCTTGGACTTCGTCAAATCGGTCTCTCTTATGGGATTGTACAGTGTGGTGTGGGATACGTCCTTATTCATGTCGGGTTACCCGTTGTACTGTACATGTCCCCAAATGAGACGCATCTTTCGTCCAACATGACATTAAACTGCACCTCATGAACTATGTATGGCTTGATTCTCATCCTAATGGGATACCTAGGAATGCACAAACATCTCGTCTTGAGCCCAGCCCCAATCTCTTCCCTCTGACTGTCCCTCCTGGGTATAGTTTCCTCAGAGAATCCTTGCATGATGAGGAGTAGGATTCCTTATCCCCACTAATATGATGATTATAATGGTCACACCATGTGCCCACTCCCATTCTTCTATCCTCTCATATCTTTACCGCATGATGTTAAACTGCATGGACTTAAAGAACTACGTATCAATTGATTCCCATACTCTTGGGATACATAGGAACTCCCGGAAATCTCGTCTGTTGGCCCAGCCAAAAAGCCAAAATATTCCCCTCGGGACAAGATAAATGGCAGTATGCACACTTTTTCTCCAACTCATGTCGAGAAAGCCTCTACCCGGCTGTACGTGACCCCCAGAGATGTTCGCCTCTTTCGTGGATAGGTACAGTTATGCTTCACCCACTCCTTGACTGGGATTCCATCACTTTCCTCACCCTAAGGGACCCCCAAGAACGACCTGGATACCACCCCCAAGGGATATCTTACCGATACAGGCCAACGCCCCTGAGGGATTCTGAGTAACAAGCCGATACAAGTCCCACGTTGTGAATTTGGTCAATGGTCGATGCTCATTTGTTGCTCCAATAACATTTCATCATAAGGACACTGTGTTTCGAACATGGTCAACAGTGCCCTGGATCTTTGGGTCCACCCAAAGATGTCCCAAACATCAAGTACATTAATTCATTCTGCCCCATCCCGAAGCAACAAACATCCCTCTGGGTGGTGCCAACGGTCAGGCCCACAGCCCGGATTATACTATAAGGAATTTGCGGTGTGGTATGGGATTATGTTCTCATTCACATCGGGTTGCTTTCCATGCCATACGCACTCCCTCACCGAGGCCCAGCCTCAGGCCCCTTGGCCTTTTCGGGCCCACAACCCCCGTCCTTACTGTAAGATGTTAAACTGAAAATTAGTCAGGCCATCCTAACTGATGCCTAGCCTCAGGCCGTTGGCCTTCTCAGGCCCTATCCCAAGTACATACCCAAACTGTATGGCGTGATGTGATATTATGTACACATTCATGTCGGTTTGTTCGCCGTACCATACACCTCCTCCGTTAAAGGACTTCTATTCCCCGACCATCGTCCTCTCTGCAAAACGTTAAACTACGAGTAGGACATGCCTTCCTAACTAAAACCCAACTATCAGACCCCTTGGCCCAGGTTCTCTCCTACGGGACTGTGTGGAGTGGTGCGGGATTATGTCCTCATTACTCACCGTGTCTCACACACCCTCGTTAGGGTATCCTTTTCCCTTGGTATTTTATAGAACTACGTATGGCATGATTCCCGTCCTTACGGGACACGTAGGACCACCCGAATGTCTAAGCTTTAGGTCCAGACCCATCTCTTGAAAATCTCCATCCCACCATGGCCCCTTGGCCTACCTCTCATGAGTCACTTCGTCGACCCTTTTTGGCGGTTCACCGATATGCCAAAGGTTACACTGGTTTATGTTACCTAGAATGTTAGATTCTACTCGGACATGTCTGTACCCACTTTTTAGGCTTTGTGTCTCCCTTCATCAGTGCTTTCATCACCTTTCAAACGTGGAGGGAACCGAAAGAAAGGCCTGGATACAATTCCCAATGGCTCTCCTACCATTACAGGCCAACGCCCCTGAGGGTTTCATACAAAAAATTGATAAAAATATCGCGTTGTGAATATGGTCATAGGTTTATGCTCGTTTGTTGTTCCTACCTCAGGCTAACGTGATATAGAGACTATTTTTCTTCCATAGTTAATAGTTATCCTCCATCGCCATGCCAACCCCATTATGCCCAAAAATTCGGTTACATGATTAACATCCTTGTCCATTCTTATCATGTTCTTGTAGAGTTTCGAAACTCTTGGTACTATTCCTCTGTGCACATCTGAGCGTTAGGGAACAAAGCCATGTCAGAGGTGTCTTTCGGGGATCTTCACTAACTTCCCCTCGATGGATGTTTTAGGTATTGCGATAAGGATCTTCCCCCCTAGTTTCTCACACTGTGCTTAACTCACGTGGGCTTGAAGATCAGATCGAGGTCTGCACTTACCTGGAAAGTTGTCATCCACCCCTGGTCTGAGATCGAAGAACATAAACTAAGAAATCCTAAGAACTATGTCTATCTTGATTCCCATCCACATGGGATACGTAAGATCTCCCATACCTCATGTATTTGGGTCCATCTTGAGTTTAGTGTCCTGCCGTCGGGACCCTGACTATAGGATTGCATGGTGTTATGTTGGATCAGGTCCTCAGTCACGTTGGGTTTACTATAGCCGCACCACACACACCTAGTTCTCAGAGTTATCCCTCCTACTTCTTGTCCCGCACGAAATTAAAACGCACCCTCCAGAACTATGTGTGGCTTGATTCCCATCCTCATGGGATTCGTAGGACTACCTGAATGTCCACGCTTCGGATCCAGCCCCTTTTTCCAAAAATCTCCCTGTTACCTAGGCCCCTTGGTCTTTCACTCTCTATGGGGGGGGGATATATAGGAATGATACAAAGTTTTTGGCACCATTCCCTCTTTTCCGAGAATCCACCATCTCTCAATTTCCCTCAAGATGAGTCCCCCGACTCCTTGCAGTGATTCACCCATGTGTTAAGAATACACTAGTTTAGAACCAAGAGTGTCAGATTTGACATGGTCAAGTTCCTTCCACTTTTCAAGCTTCATGTTACCCTTCATTCGGGCTTTCATCACCCTTTCACACCTGGAGGGACCCCCAAAAACAGCCTGAATACAACCCCCAAGGGCTCTCCTACCATTACGGGCCAATACCCCTAATTGTTTTGGACAAAAAATTGATACAAATCCCATGTTGTGAACATGTTCAGCGGTCGATGCCCATTTGTTTTCCCCATTTCAGCCTAATGTGACAAGATGCTATATTGCAATCATGGTAAGCAGTAATACTTTTTCATCACACCAACCCTTCCCGGCCTTGAATACTGGCCACAGGATTCACATTATGTTCCACCCCACTGTGTCCAGGTGGAATCTTGACACTCTTAGCGCTACCCCTCGGTGCACATTTTCATATTAGGGGGACAAAGCTGTAATACAGCATCCTTCGGGGCACCCACGGCCCGAGATCTAAGACCATAAACTAATATCTCCTTAGAAATACGTTCAGCTTGAGTCCCATCCTCATGGGATATGTAGGACCGCCAGAACGTCTTCTGGTCCAGCTCAGTTGGGATCTAGTTTCTCCTGCCCCTTTCACTCTCACCTTTGTTTGGGCCCCTGGGCTCGAGGATCCTATCTCGGTACTGTATACAGTGTGATGGGGGATCATGTCCCCTTCCACATCAGTTATGTCGCACGACACCATACACATTCCCCACCTTGCATCGTCTATACTATGTCTGTGCTACATGATGTTAAAATGCATGCTTTGTCCTATCACACCACCATAAACTATGACATTGTCATCCTGACGGCACGATGAAAAACGGCACTACATTGTGATAACCTCATTGTAGAGAACATAACATCATGTATTGGTCACATGCCATTCCATTTGTCAATGCCTATCACGGCTTGATTCTTATGGAAACATCGGGGCCTGTGACCCTAGTCCTCTTACTTCACAAAAAAAACCACTCACCTTAAATGAAAAACAAGATGTATCAAATTATGATTCTTTTGGTGCAAGGGTCGTGCCTGCACTTCCCTTTTTCCCTGGCACTAGTACCTTACCATGCCACCCTTTAGAACTACGTATGTCTTGATTCCCATCCTCATGGGATACGTAGGAGCGCTCGGGCACTTCCCACGCAGGCCCATCTTAACTTTCATGTTCGGTCCCTCGACTCGAGCACTCCCCAGAGAATGCATGGTAAGTAGGGATTATGTCCTCAATCACGTTGGGTTTTTAAACCACCTTACCGTGTGTCCCCTTCTCTCCTTACCCCTACATGGTCTGATCTCTAAGACCTTAAACAAAAAACCTTCAAGAACTATGTGCAGCTTGATCCCCATCCCCATGGGGTACGTAGGAACGCCTTTGCACTTTGCTTCAGGCCCAGCTCAACATCAGCTTTTATTCCCTTGAACTAAAATCTCTCTCAAGGGAGGTTGTGTGGTGTGGTATGGTATTATGTCCTCGTTCATGTCGTGTTGCTCACCGCACCGTACAGACCCCCGGTTCCCATCCACGTCGTGTTTTCGTAAATACCTGTCACGTGCCTCCTGTGCATCATCCCACCCATGGTCCGAATTCTATGACCCTAAAATAAGATATCCCTATGGGAAAGGACTCGACTCCCTCTATATAATACGCATCACTATCGTATTGAGATGTGTTTTGACAAAGAGCCTGAAGTGTGGGATTTTCATGGGGACATTTCCCTCGTCCCATGACCAAGCTTTGTGTGCTCGTTGTTTGGATCCTCATCCTCTTCCACATCCAAAAGGACCCTTAGATGACATGGATTCTAGGATTAAGGGCTCTCCATGAATTATGAACCTAAGGGCCCTCCAATCATTTCAGGCCAATGTCCCTACAGATCTCTGGCAACATTTGTGACATGGTCCTAGGTTTCGAACATTTTAAACGGTTGACCCTCATTTCTTTGTCCCCATTCTAGGGTAACGCGATATGGATGCTGCGTTTCCACCATGGTTAACAGTTATCCTCTATCATCATGCAGCAGTCATTGTGATCCAAATCTAGAGCGTCATGATTCAGTCATTTCCACTTCCTCATGTTCAAGTGGAATTCCAACATACCCGGCTCTATCTCTTCGTGCATCTAGGTACACCACACTATCGTGTTAGTATCACGGGGCCGATATTCACCGAGAATCCATTCACCCTAACCAGCCCCTTTCTATGTCGGGAAAGTCCCACCACTACTTCTTGTTTCCCACATTGAGCATGACTCACATGGCCTTATTAGTTTTCACAGGATGTGTACGAACACATCCAGGATTCTCATCGTCCCCTCAGAACTATGTATGGCTTGATTCCCATCTTCATGGGGTACGTAGGAACGTCCGACCACATTGCTTTAGGCCCATCCTAATTCTCACTCTTCGTCCCTTGACCTGAAGAGTTTCCTTTGGGCGTATGTGGTGTGATTTGGACTTTATGTCCTCATTCACATCGGTTTCATAACTACCACACCATATGCTCTCTGGGATCCTACCTTTCACTCCACGTCCTATTGTATAACGTTAAACTACGGGAGTCCATATGTTATCAATGCATGAAACTAAACTACAGTTCTACCCTGAAAAAATTCAGGATGCCCCATGTTAATCATGGGATGCATCAGAGCCTCTGCTAGAGAGAATTTCACCTGTCAGTGTTGGTCTATGACTAAACTATGCTTCTAGAACTACGTGTGGCTTTATTCCCATCCTCAAGGGATATGTAGGGACTCCCTGGTATTTTTCTTAGGGTCCAGCCTGCAAGAATCATTAATCATGTTCTTCCCCTTTCTGGCCCCCAGGTCGGACCCCTTGTAGAGGACCATGTAACTATGACTCTACACTGAACAAGTTCAGGATTCCCCAGGAACCCATTGGGAAGCGACAAACCCCCTCACCAGAGAGGTCCTGTCCTAATAAAGGATTGATCCATGTTCAAACTGATGCACCCATCTGGCGTACTCCCACAGCGGTGGTGTAATTACATGAGTGATGGATTTTGATCGGACATACCATCACTCCATATTACAGGCTTTTCGTGCCCCTTATTCAGACCCTAGTCCGCTTTCATGTCTGAAGGGACCCCCTAACAGCCTTGTCTCATGCGCATTGGCTCACCTACCGTATTGGTCCAGCATTCCAGAAGACTGGTCATGTTTGGAAGGACCCCCTAATAGTATGGGTGCTCGACCTAGGGTCAGCCTACTGTCCTGGGCCAACGCCTCGAAGGATTGATCGACAAAATTTGTGACAGGGTCCCGTGTTTCGAACATGGTCAACGGTCGACCCTCATTTGTTGTCACCATTTCATGCTAATGCAGAGAGGATACCGTTTATCTGCCACGGTTAACAGTTGTCCTTTATTGTCACGCCATCCTCATAGTGTTCCGAATATTGGGTATCATGATTCACACTTCCCATTTCCATCTGTTCGGAACGATTTCAGTGCCCTTGGCATCGCATCGTTCATGCATGAGAGCACACTGAAAAAACGGTAATTTGGCGGTTCTGAGAACATCCTTCTCCGGTCAGGCCTCTCCTACTTCCCCAAAATCTCGACCGGTTATCCAAACCTAGGATGCCCTAGGTCTAGTTTACACTCTTGTGTTGGGGTTGGATGATGAGGCAGCAATCTCTTGTTTCTCACATAGGGCCCGACCCACGTGAGCTGAGGGAACTATCGTCAGACGTTCCACGTACATTTTAAGGATTCCATTAACCGGTGCAAACAATTGAAATTGTGCATGCTACGACATTCAAATGAAGAAAAAATTGAAGCACGAAAGTACCATTAAAGGGGTTTTAATTATTACATCACCCGGGGATCAGCTCCCCCCATGGACGAATTGACCTCGTCAAAAGAGAATTGCACCTCCGCCACCCTTTGACAGGTGGAGTCCAGAAATTGCTGTCGTCGACTCAGCTCACGCTCCTCTTCAATGGCTATGGGGTGTAGTTCCTGAACCCTAGCTCGGGCCCTCTCCATGTCAGCCTGAATTAAGGCCATCTCTCCAGCAACCTGCTTCAGTCCCTCTTCAGCCTCTGCCAGGTGGGCCTTCAGTCACAGGATCAGCTCAGATTATTCATTGAGAGAGGCCGAATTCTCATCTGCCCAGATTTACAACTGTTGGACCTCACTTTCAACCTCCCGGAGCTTCTTGATGTTTGTCTCTTTCCACTTTTGTCAGACCACGTTGAGCCCATAATCATACTCCAAGATCTTCTCATCCATGATACCTCGGAAGAGCGTATGATGACGTTGGGCATCCACTCCCCCAGCGCACAGTTCGCGTAGTCATGAGCGAAGTCTATACATTTCATTCAGCCACAACACTTGGGGGTGTCCTTGATGAAGCATGTGATTAGCTTCCATGATCAGTGGTGGACTATGTTGTTGTATTCTTTATGGGAGGCCATTTCATCCTAGTCTGTGTGATTGGCAGGCTCATATGCAGGTACGCCCAAAAAAAGTACTCGGAAGGATCTGCGTTTGGCGTTGAATCTGGCGCGACATATGGCACCATAGCAGGCGTGATGGGACTTGGTTCGGCGGATAGATCCTCATCACCGGACTCCACCTCAATCACCTCGGGCACGACCCTACTAGTAGTCCCGCAAATAATAGTGTGTGCTGCAGCTCGGGTAGGTGGGGAAACTATCTCCACAATCACCGGCATTCCCCTAGGAAAGATGCCACCAGACATCACGACCAACCTTGCCGCAGCAGACCATGCTAGTCGAAGAACTGTATGACAGAATAGGGCGTGAACGTTAGTTGGCACGATCTACATATGATAGCAATGATTCCAATAGAGGAAACTTATAGAGATCGAACTCCTAGTGTTACTCCTGATTCGATACTAATGGGACCCCGAGGCGTGGCCCTCCATATACTATTGTAGGGTCTCCAGATTCTGGAGGAGCCACCTTGGGTGCTCTGGCCCTACCAGATGCAAATCTGGACGCAGCCATAGGCGCGGGTTCTGAAGGTCCTGCATCATCACCCGCCAAGGGTCAAGCGCGAGGCCTACGTACAAGTTCCTCCTGCATTTTTCAAACATTGGTAATAAATCCATGATGTCCTGAGAGCGGACCCTGAGGAAAGAAATTTGGAATGATACCTCGAGAACCTATATGAAATCATTGGAATCTAATTCTTGATCTCCGACATCGCCCTCCTCCAACAGGCTCTCTTCACTAGACTCATCCTCCTGAGAGGATTCCTCTGATTCATCCAGCAGGGGGAAGCGCTCCCTTAGATTAGTGGCTGACAGCTGTGGGGGAATCATCTGATCCAGCAGTACCCTCACTTGATCTGTCATTGGATGTGGGACACCACTGGAGTGAACGTAGCCCTCCATCTCAACCAAATATTTATCCGCCTCCGCCAGAGACACTGTTAACCTAGCCCGGAATGTGCCTATACCCGGTTGAACCATCCCACAACGTTTCAGGAGTTCCCACATCTCGGGTAGACTGAGGTGTTTCCGCTTGACATCCCAAAATTCTCAGGCCTCAGGGAAGAAGACATCCTCTGGCTTGTCGATATGACACAACCGCTTCCCTGGAGCCTGAGCGGATATCCTGCAGAATCCCCTTGGCGGTCACCCCTCCGGATGGCCTTGCGCTTCTGGAATCACTGGGTCTGCCACTACTGCCGCATTCTCAGTTGGTACAGATCTCGCCGCCATGGAAGCCCTGCCACCGCAAGAGTCCCTTTCTGCCCTCCGACCCTGACCTCGTGATAGGGGAGGCCCACCATCACCAACCCGAACTGTTGGCTGCTTCAGCATTTCCCCAGGACAAGCTGCCTCCCAGCTGATGGCATACTCATTCACCAATCCGAAAGCAGCGTTGGTCGGAGGTAATGCAATTTGCGTCTTCCAGTCTTCCCTTGTGAACATGAGCCACAAATTCCTCATCACACGTGGGTGCTCCTCATGACCAACCTCCCAGTAGACCTATGGGGTCAGCCGCTGATGGCACCGAAACTGCCTCGCAAACTGATATAGGGTGTACGGATCACAGAGCGGCTCATGGTCCACCCCTACCACCAAAACTCTGCCTTGATAGGCTGGGAGATAGGCCCTGTACTCTTCGGTTCCCTGACCGTCATCAGTGAGCACTCTCATCGGCAATGGAAAGTGGTGTAAGTTGAAATCATCCACCTTCCAAACCCAGTTCAGCACCATCAGTATGATTAATTTCACCAGGAAGCTCTTGGCTGTGTTCAGAATGGAGGGGCGGAAGTTTGACAGCAGTGGTGAGTTGTGGATTGGATACTCATAAACCCACTTGATGTATGCTGTGATCCACCCGTACAAAAGGTTGAAGGGCCCACATATCCTTGGCGGCTTCTTTCCCTCACTAACGTGCCACAACATCCTGTACATCTTGGAGAGCATCGGAATCCCCAGATTGACCCGTTGTCCCATGGCCAGCATGGATGCCATGATGAACGAGCTAGGCCGCACCCCCATGCTGGTATCCCTCACCTGTAGGATCCAACTGCAGATAAGGGTCGCGATGAATGCTGCCAGCCTGACTATCAGCTGCTGTTCAATACTAACATTGAAACTCCAACTCTTCCATTTGAGTTCCTCCAAGAGCCGCCAATACGAGTGCTCGTTTCCCCGTTGATCCCCTTTCGGACATGTTCGAGGGCTCGGAGGGAACTCACAATCCTCAAGGAAGTTCAGGAACTGCTTGAACCACTTCTAATGTGGACATCTCTCACCGCCTACTTGTCCTCTCTAGAGACCAGTGCCATAAGTGCTGACGCCAGTAGCGACATCTACTCCGGATCCTCCCACGAACTCATGACGGGGGGAACTCATCATACATGGGACCCAATATCGGGACCCTCGAAATCTGATGGACATCCCACAGACTGATTCCCACCTCCCCATGGTGTAGGTGAAAAGTATTGGTCCTAGACGACCATCTGCACAGCAGCTCTTGCATCAGCTTTTTCAGTTTGTAAATGTGGAATTGTGAGGCCCATGCCGCCTCATACAAGACCACTCTCCTCAGCTTGACCACGAACTCCTCACATGAGGCACCTACCCAGTAGGCCCATGCCCAGTCGTTTGTGAAGTTACCTTCTTGGAATAGGTCCCACTCATCAGACCACCCCTTCTTCGAATTCTGCAAATCCGCCTTCAGCATGGTGCTGTACAGAGGAGGGGACGTCTCCGGTTGGAGTGGCTTCCCATCAATATTTTTCAAATGGTTGTAAAGACAGTCGGTGATGAAAATTGTGATGTCCTCCTATGCATGACCACTAACCACTCTGAACCATTGGCGTTGGCATGGAGTGCTTTGAGAACCGGCAAGCCGGTTCATCCCTACTCACCATAGGAATGAAGACATCACCCCTCAGCCCAAAGCCATCCAAGGGTAGATTTTTGCATAGTGGATAGTCCTTCTGACTCTCTGATTGCAATTCTACCAAAAATTATGGTCCGAGTGACTTCGGAACATCTCTCCAAGGCCCAGACATTTGGAAATCTCATCCCTCTGGGTGGCTTCTGCAAGCACCCCCAGCACAGCTTCTTGATGGGCCAATACGGTTTCAGAACTCAGGATAAATTTCAGACCGGGTTGCAGAGGTTGTTTGCGAAGGTCACTCACGATGCCCTAGAACAAAGCCAAGACACGGAGCCTGGCCTCAGTTGCTAGAAGAAGTTCAATTAGAACAGTCACGGTGTCCGAGACTCGTGGTTCACTACGAAGCTCGATTCGTTGGGAGCAGACGCGGAGTATATGGAGTTTTGCAAAGTCGAGAGCGCAAAAGGGCAAAAGTCACGAGAGGACAAAAGAGAGGTCAGCCCCCTATTTATAGGTGGTGAACCCGGAGCTTCACGGTGTGTCCCGCCCGCGCGGAGCATCGTGGTGCATCCAGACCATGCGTCTGATGTCCACTCCACGCGCCCTCTTCACGAGACATCATTGCGAATTGCCAATAAATTTGGTGATTTTTCCACAGACATAGACCCTTGATCTCTCATCATCTCTAAGTCTGAGGGGGGCATTTTTTGGCGCTAAAATATTGGACGCAAATGGAATAAGGAAACGAAGCCTGCACACTGCCTCACAAAGCCCCGACGCAGAACTTCCCGAAGCAACGCGGCCTCCGTGAAGCAAAGGAGGCGGTAATGCTCAGTGAATGCCCTGACGTTTGCGAGCCCACTGCGAAGCCCCAGACACGGTAATGCTCCACCAACAGCCTAACGTTCGCAACCCACCACGTAGCAGAGGTGGAAAAAATCCATTGTGAACCTGGTTGACATTTTTGACATGACGTGAAGCAACCACAGCCCCTTCGCATCGCGTGAGCGCTGCTTCGCGGCACCCATTGACTATAAATACCGGGCTTCCCCTGAACCCACGGGACCGGACGATCCGACCTTTCAGCTTCTTAGCTCCCAAATCGCGAAGCACCCTTCACTTTGGGAATAATGAGCTCCGCAAGGTATTATTGCTTCGCGAGAGGCCTTCACATTGTCTCGTTTTGAGCCCCTTTTCTAAGAGGGATGCCCTTCGCAAAGCCTCAGAGCCTACATGAAGGAAGGAGATTCCCAAGGGAACCCAGGTAGCTGCTGAGCATTTATGCTTTGTGAAACACCCATCCTGTACAAGTGATCCACAAGCCAAGGTAGGGTCACTGTACGTCGCGAAGCACACTGCTTCACATCACCTTCCTTCATGGGGCACCTCTGCTTTGCAAGGATGTGCTCCACGAACACTCTTCCACTTCACGAAGCACCTCCCACATGTACTTCTGCCCCATGCTAAGGACAAGGCACTCCACTTCGCGAAGCACACCCCATTGCAAGTGCTCTCCACTATGCAGAGAAACCACGCTTCACAAGGTCCCTACCTGTGGACCCTTTTGCTTGGAAATTCCTCTTCTCGTGTGACCCTCCCGGTTTCCACAATGTGATTTCAAAGTCCCATGGATGACACCACCTGTAGCATTGCTTCAACTAATGCTTATTTGCATAGGCACGCTAACGGCTATTGCTTCTTCACATAGCCACGCTATCGTGGACCCCTTGATGGTTCGCTCTACGACCCCCCTTTACCACGGATTTTCTAGTACCTTCCCTCCCACAAGGGGCATGGGGTACCGGTCAGGTATGTCCTAGGGGTGTGGAGTAAACCCACATCGCCTGAGATACATGACGTTAAACTGCAAAGCACATCATCCTCAACACATGACATTAAACTGTGACCCGACCCCATGCCTCGTATGCAGGGTCCCCCCCATCTCAAACATTCTTTACGCCACTTGTCTCCACGGGAATGGAATCACCCTCACATGGGATGATATCCTCCTTCTCGGAGTAGCATATCTTCATAGGGGAAGGGAAACCACCTTGGTGTAAGCACCCTAGCCACTCTTGCGGAAGGTAGCACCCATGAACCTCTCTACATCCCCAATACCAAGGCCAGTGGAGGGCGCGATAGGGAACGAGGCACCTCCCATATTCGGTCCCAAATCCCTCTCCCGCTGCTCTTTTCCACACTTTGGGCCTCCATCTTCGAGTAAATTCCAGCACTGTGGGCTGCCTAACTCGTAAGCCCCTCTTCGTTTCCAAGGGATGAACCCTCCGCGACGTGATCGTCAAGTCTCGACTGCCTCTTTTTTCTCACACAGAGCATGACTCACATGGGCTTAGAGTAAGCATCGACCATGGAAATTCCCTCATCCAGCATGTTGTTAAACTGCACACCCATGTCCCGCATGACGTTAAACTGCACATCCATTTGAACTACGGGGCCTTTGATCCATGTCAACGCATGGTATATAGGAAGCCTCCATGAGGTTCAAGGCCACCGCCTGTTATTTCTTCACGAAAGGTTCCACCCTCGTCCAGAATGACGTTAAACTGCATTCTAGTTCGATGGTAAGCCGTTGTGACTAACCCGAACTACGAGGACTTTGATCCATGTTAAGGCACAGTATGTAGGAAGCCTCACGAGGTTCAATCCCACCACCAGTGGACCCACGGGTTCACCTTCACGTCGGTTCGCTGACGAAAACCACCACCCGAACTACGAGGACTTTGATCCATATCAAGGCATGGTATATAGGAAGCCCCCATGAGGTTCAAGCCCATCACCCGGTCGTTCCGACCTCATTCACATCAGTTCTCCCCCGTCCCTCATGACATTAAACTGTATTCCACATCTAATCTCATTTGAACTACGAGGACTTTGATTCATGTCAAGGCACAGTACGTAGGAAGCATCCCTGAAGTTCAAGCCCAACAATAATTACCCTCGGCTGTCTCTATGTCGGTGTACCAAGACCTCCATTTTCATCCAAACTACGATGACTTTGATCCATGTCATGGAATGGTAAATAGGAAGCCTTCATTAGGATCAATCCCACCACCCATCAGACCATG
Source organism: Viscum album (assembly GCA_963277665.1). NCBI lineage: Eukaryota > Viridiplantae > Streptophyta > Magnoliopsida > Santalales > Viscaceae > Viscum > Viscum album. The sequence continues at coordinate 305,788,123 of OY728144.1, forward strand.
GTCCATGTTCACGTCGGTTCACCAACACCATCCTGAACTACACGGACTTTGATTCCCTGCCATGGGGATACGTAGGAGGTCTCTTTGAGGATCATTCCTAACTTCACTGTCACCCTTGTGATGATCCCATATCATTCCCACTCCAATTCATTCATCCAGCCATCATCCACCCTGATTCTCACCCGGGACACCACATCCCGGTGAGATCATGCCACTCCACTCCCCTTCACAGCATCCGGGAAGCCGTCCATGGGCCAGCCCCGATATCGGCATCCCCTAAAGGGGGAATTCCTCAATCTGATCCACTCTAGCTAGTGTTCTGATCAGGCTGATCCATCTCTGGTTGAAGCTAAACCTATGGCATACCATGTGTTTATCATAGGAAGATATGGAAAAACAAAGATGCATTCCTATGGCATATGATTCCCCACGCTCGATGTGGGATGCCTTGGGCTTCCACGCCCTCAAGAATCCCTATAATAAGGGAAAAAAGCCAGACACGCCAATTCCCCAGCATTCAGACACGTTACTGATGCCTTGACGTGACTACTCCCCCGACTGAAGGTTGTTTCCCTGACTGGACCCTTTGGAATGTCCTGAGAGAAGCAGTGTAATTAACCGACGTCCATGGAAACATGGCACTGGGAAGAGTTTCACGAACAATGTATTAAATCTAAGAGGGAGACCCGGACTAGGTGACGAGTTCCAAGGAGGAATCCACAGAAGGAAGAACCGACATCCCATCATCCCGGTTTCGATCAAGGAGCAGACATCCATGAATAAGGAGAGTATGTCGCCTGCCTTTGGAAAGCGGAAATGTAGGGAATCACAAAAGTCGCGCTTTTCACTCCCAAGCGGATGGACACGCATGCCCTGGCGAAAGCGTCGGAAACAGTCACATAGATGAATCGAATGAAGAAGTTCTGGGTAAAGAGGTTGTATAAACATGGGTAATTGAAGAAGGTGTGCGTACTCGAAATCCAAGGCTTACCCAGAATTTAGGTATTCCTTCAAATAACCAAATTCCCCTCTCTGAAAGGCATCCAACAAGGGGAAAACAAAAAAATTAAAGTTACATTCCACTCTACCTCTAGAGAAGGACAATCACTCTCATTAGAGTAAAAGTTCACAAAACAAGAAGAGGAAATTAAGGATTTAAGGAGGATAAATGCAGAACTACTTCAAGGTAGTTTTCCTCTTAAGCATGCTGGAGTTGATCACTCAAGAGAATTTGTTGCATCTACTGGAATGGATCAAGAATATCCTACTTTACATGTACACCCTCACAGGTCTAATCCTATGGGTCATAAGTGACAAAAATCGACAATACTACCATCAGTGACAGTACCGGTCCCCACACCCGTCCAAACTCCAGTTCTTGCACCAGCACAGGTCCAATCTCAACCAAATGTTCCACAAATATTAATGACTACCATTGAGTCACTAACACCTCGGTTGGAAGATATAGAACGAAATAGTGCACCAATTCAACAGGAGAAGGGATCTTACCCTTAATGGGTGGATAGAATTCCTCCCTCATCAAATTTTGTGACTACCACATTCCCAATGTTTAATAGTTTTGGAGATCCGTAACAAAAAACAACACATTTTGTTTCTCATTGGGATCCTATGATGGAAACTTCTTAACAACAAGAATTAGTTAATCTCATGTGTTTTGTACAGTCATTAAAGGGACCTGCTTTTTTATAGTATACATGTTTGAAATCTCAATCAATTACTGGGTGGGAGGATCTCCATCAAAAATCACTTTTTCAATTTAGCTCAACATTGCCATAGACGACAGTTTTTTATCTTACCATATGTATGAAAAGGGAGAATGAATGAGTTTTGGAATTCATTGCTCGCTGGAAGGGATTAACATATTCCTTATGTTTAACACTCCCTTAAGAAGAGTTTCTTCCAATCTCTGTGGAAAATCTGCATGATGATTTCTGCACACCGTTGATCCCTGTGAAATAAAAATGAGGGTTTCGAGACCTTACTTCACTCACTCAGTAGATAGAAGATTCTCTTACAAAGAATAAGGCTAAAACTCATGTAATTACTTCAGTTCCAGGAAGTAGAATAGGGAATGAAGGGACTGCTATAGTTACACTTAAACAAGCATTTGTACCTGCTTACACTTCAAAACTTTCATCGTATCGAAGGGCACCTCCTTTTGAGGGTCGAAAACAATGGCTACCTCATCAAGATGATCAAATAGATCAAAGGAGGAATAGTTTGATGATTTGAGGAACAAAGTTTATTATTTCCAGAATGAACAAGTTCTTGGATACTTCATCTCGGCTCTGGAAAATGATATGGTTCAGTTTCCAAGTCCCAAAAGGACGAACAAGGTAGGAGATGATGACCTCTCCAACTATTGACCATTTCATTGGATTTTGGGGCATCCCATTCTGGAGTTATTTGTTTTCATGTACCTCATGAAAAAGATGCTGACCTCTGGACAAGTAAAATTGAAAGGCTTATCAGCCCAGATAGCATGTGTTACTACTACTAATCCAGAGGAATAAGGTGAATTGCATGAAGTCAAAAATAAAAATGCTTAGAAATATGATGATTGGATGGTCAGGAAATTGATCAACTGAACTCTTTACATTTTACGAATACAATTCAATCAACCAATTGTGTCTTCTGCTATGAATTACATAGCCAAACACCCTTCATATGACGGAAAATCCTCATAGAAGCGGTGTAATGTGAAGAAATAAGAGCAGTCAGAAGACGTTGAGCTCGTGTCAAAGACTATGTTTTCTTTGGCTCTGGAAGATTTTATGCCATCTACATCAAAAGTACAGGAACCACCCCACAAAACGGTATAGCCTGAACTGGTTAATCAGGAAGAATCTTCATCAAATGAATAATTGATCTTTGGTTCTGTTAACATGATTCATTTAACAGATCCTTATGCCAATGAACGTTTCGATTATGATGAGCCTATGCTCCCCATTTCTAATAGAGGAATTAGAGGAAGAGACAGAGGTATATGATACAGTGGAAGATGTGTATATTCCATAAGACACTATTTCAATCCTACCCTGCTAGATCTATATATGCGGTAGAAACTCGTGGAAAATCTCTTTATCAAGATCAACAGGAAAAAGAATGTTCTTACACACATGGTGGATTCGGTCCTAATGTAGTTTTTTTGGAAGACTAGTTAGAGGTCAAACTTTCTTCCTCTCGGAAAATAGGTAGACCTGGTCGGTCTAATTTAATGAAGCAAGGATCATTTCCAACTCCTACACTAATACAAGATTCAACTAGTGCCAAAGCATCAACTTCCGAGGTACCTACAAAACCACATTTTCCTAATGGGAAATGCAGAACTATTGAACAAAAGTATGATGTCTTGAAACATTTGGCCCAATTACTGGACATGTTATCAATTTTGGATTCCTTGAATCTATCACAAGAACTTCAGGAGGCACTTATTGAGGCTTTGTCAAGTCCTCATGAAGTTAAATCTAAAATTGTTGTAGCTGAAGTCTACCATATAGAGAATGATCCTGCAGAATGTCACGTAGTGATATCTTTTATAGACGAAGATGAAGATGATGTTGTACATGGACATATCAAACCTTTGTATATATCTATAAAAGTCAATGATATGGACATCCGGGGAGCTTTCATTGATAATGGATCTGGAGTCAATCTCATTCCTATTTGTACACTTTGTCGATTGGGTATCACTGAATCTGATTTATCTATTTCTACTTTGATGTAGCAAGGATAGCATAGGAATGAACCAGAACCTCTAGGTGAGATTACCCTCAGAATTCAGTTTAGATACCATGTATCTAATTCTGATTTCATGGTTGTTCATTCGGACACAACCATCACCATTTTTCATGGAAGACATTGGCTACATCAACATGTGGCCATAACTTCTTCATACCATCAATGTATCAAATATTGTCTCAATGGTCAAATTGGGACATTGTATGTTGATAAAGGCCCATTAAAAACATGTTAATCTCAATACATTGAGGCCAAATTTTATCACATGGAGGGAAAGGAAAAATCCACGGCATATAATGTTACCAAGATTAATGCTCAAAGTGGTTTAGAAAAGATTCCAATAAACCCATTAATACATGTGAGTGCAGATTATGTGTTTTCTATCAGTCAAATTAGCAGGATAGACCTAAATCCAAACACACTTATGGAAACCTCCATAATGTCAGTTACAGAAATTGATCCAGAAATCATGGGATAAATTGTTGATTCACCAAGCAATGATGAAATCATAGATGGAGATGACTTCATTTCATCCACTAAAATCCAGCATTTCTATACTTCATCAACCAGATCAAAAGAATTTATAGCAATACGAGAGAAAAATAATGATGTTGATTCTCAGTCCTTCATCTTCTCTCTATCACCCCAGAAAGACCCTTCATTATCAATAGAGTCCGAAATAGAAGCCACTTCTCCAAGATGTTCAAATATTAACTTCTCCCATGACCATAGCAGTTCTGCTTCATCATCTACTATGCATGTAGAAATAGAGGAAGCAACACATATTGAAGAAGAAGAAGAAGATCTCAGAGATGATCGTATAACATATGAAGAGGGTATCTCTGCCACTGTGGATGAACTCAGAGAAATAAATCTGGGTACAACAGAAGATCCACGCCCCACATTAAATAGTGAATCCATGAATCTTGATTATAAAGAAATGTATAATTCATTTTTAATGAAAAATTGAGATTTATTTGCTTCGAATTATACAAAAATTCCAGGTCTTGATCCCGATGTTGCCGCTCATCATTTGGGTTTGCTAGAAAAACATTGAGGGTTCAAGAAAGCCACAAGAAGAACACACCCAACATATGCCTCAAAAATTGAAGCTGAAGTTGATAAGATTATCAAGGATAACATCATCGAAGAAGTTCAATATCCCAAATGGATAGCTAATTTTGTCGCTGTGAAACAGAATAATGGAAAAATTAGAGTTTGCATTGACTTTTAGAGATCTTAATCGGCATTATCTCAAGGATGATTTTCCAATTCCAATCATAGAAATCTTAATTGATGAAACAACTAGCTATGAAGTTCATGTATGGATATTATGGGTATAATTAAATCCAAATGGATCTAGAAGATGAAGAATCTATAGCCTAGAGAGCTTCTCAAGGTGTGTTTTGCTATCGGGTAATGCCCTTTGGTCTGAAGAATTTAGGGGAAATGTATCAACGTTCCATGCACCATATCTTCAAACCATTTTAAGGGAAATTTATAGAATTTTATGTGGATGATTTGGTGGTTAAATCCAGACAACGTCCTGATCAATTGGACAATCTGGAAATCATATTCAACAAACAACGACAATATAATTTGAAGATGAACCCCTTGAAATTTGCTTTAGGGGTAACCTTAGGAAAATTTCTAGGCTTTATTGTACGCCATCGTGGTATCAATGTTGATCCAGAGGAGAAAAAATCAGTCCTTGATATGTCACCTCCTCAAAATTTTAAAGAATTAAGAGGTTTTCAAGGAAACATAGCCTACATTTGGTGTTTCATTTCCAATTAAGCAGGAAAGTGTTTACCCTTCACCAAATTAATGAAGAAGGGATTCACCTACCAGTGGATCAAAGATTACATAGAGGAATATGATACCCTTAAGAAATATCTATATATTCCACTGGTATTAATGCCACCTGTTGAAGGAAGACCACTTATTCTATATGTGACAACTTTAGAGCGGTCATTGGGTGCCTTCCTTGCCCAAAATAATGATGCTGGGAATGAAAACAACCTTTACTATCTCAGTCGGACTATGCTTGATGCAGAAACTCGATATTCAAGTATTGAAAAGTACTACCTGGCATTAATCTTTGCAGTTCATAAATTGAGAAAATACCTGCAACATCATGAGGTCCAATTAGTATCTCGCAATAACCTGCTCAAATTTATCCTTAGTCGTCCAATGCATACAGGACCTCTGGCAAGGTGGGAAGTTGTTTTGCAGTAGTTTGATATCAAGAATGTGTCTCAAAAGGAAATAAAGGGAAATGGTCAGGTAGATTTCATGGTTGAACACCCATATGTAGAATATACATCTTTAAATATTGAATTTCTTGATGTAGAAGTCTTCTCTATTCAAGATAATCCTGAAACCTGGGAAATGTACTTTGATGGTTCCTCCAAAATTCCAACAGGGAAGAAAATGTAAGATCTTAAATTCAACAAAGTTGGGTTAGGAATCATGGTAATTTCCCCAGAAAACAAAGTGCTACCCTATTCATTATTATTTTTGTAAGGTGGTACAAACGTTGAATCAAAATATCATGCTCTCATCATAGGCTTGGAATTGGCGCTTCAGGCATATGTGAATCACCTGAAAGTAAAAGGTGATTCAGATTTGGTAATCAAACAAATCAATGGGTATTATGCCATCATAAAGGAAGAGTTAATCCCTCTGTGTGATTACATTAGGTAGTAAATGTCGTAATTTCATTCAAAACTGAAATTTTCTTATGTCCCCCGATCACAAAATGCCCAAACTGATGCACTAGCTAATGTATCCGGAGTGGTGGTAGATCCAAACTAGGACAAAACAATCATCAGTATTTCCCACCATCATGTAGCTTCACTTTTTGTTCAAATAAGAACAAAGGAAATCAATGAAATAAGTCCCATTTCTGAACCATATGGTCATACTACAGGATGGTTGACACCTATCATGGAATACCTTAAAAATGGAACACTTCAACATGATAGAGCGGGAAAGAACAAGTCCAGCAACGTGTGGTAAATTTTACTCTTTATGATTTCCTAGATCACTAAAAAATTCTCTACAAGCGTGGTTTTGATGGAATTATCTTCAGATGTATTGAAGGTTAAGAGACAATGGCTGTCATGAGTGAAGTTCATGTAGGATTTTGTGGTTCCCACCTGTATGGAGATAGACATTCTGGTCAAATTTGAAGGCTTGGATACTTATGGCCTTCAATGATGCAAGATTTTGTTGATTTCACTAAGAAATGTCATTCCTACCAAGTATGTGCCAACTTCAGTCATCAACCCCCAGAGTTTTTTCATACAACTAAATACTCATTGCCATTTTACACATGGGGAATGAATGTAGTATGACCTTATCGTCCGGCTACATCCAAGTAGTTTAAATATATTCTTACTACTACTGAATTCTTTTCCAAATGGGAAGAGGCAATACCTCCCAAAGAAGTTAGTTCTAAAATCATTGTTAGTTTCATCATGTCTAACATCATTAACAAATTTCGTGTCCCTCATACCATATTAATGCAAAATGGCAATAACTTCTGTTCATCCAAGGTGATAAAGTTATATCAAGAATACAACCTCAAATCCAACCATTCATCTCGGAATCATGCAGTGGCCAATGGCCAAATAGAGGCCTTCAATAATACTCTTTCAAACATACTACAAATTATGGTGGATAAAGATAATAAATCATGGCCTAATGAACATTTTCATGATTTATGGGATTATCAGACCACCACCTGCACTGCTACACTATCAACTCCATATTCATTGGTATATGGAATAGAAGCAGTCTTGCCCATTGAGGTTCAATTTCCTTCACTCAGAGTAGCCATTTGTGACCAGTCATCCATAGATGAGAAATCTCAGAAGCGATTTGATGAATTGGAACGATTAGATGAAAAACGATTGGGTACTCTGCACCACTTGGAAGTCTATTAGAATTGAATAGTAGGAGCTTTCAATAAAAAAGTTCATCTTCATTAATTCATTCAAGGGGAATTGGTATTTTTCTTTAGAACTTCAATGATATTTGGAAAGAAACCTCCAATGCTTGAGCCAAAGTGGAAAGGACCTTACTGAATACATAGGGTCTACTCCAATAGAGCTTATTATTTAATCTCAATGGATGGAGAACTCATTACAACTCCATCCAATGCCAGATTATTGAAGAAGTATTTTATGTAACACAAATACACCATTAATTCCTCACTTCAAGACTTTAAACTGCACAGTCCTTATTTTCCTTGCTGTAGGACATTAAAATTAATAGATCCCTCCATCGTCCAACATGATGTTAAACTGTGTCCCCCTTTAGCGTCTTGCATGACGTTAAACTATAAACAGTCCCTTATACGTCCTGCATGACATTAAACTATGCATATGTCCTGCAAGACTTTAAACTGCATGACAATAATTCCTAGATACATGACGCTTAACTGTACAACACCCTTTGTCCCACATGATGTTAAATTATGCATCGTTAGTGTTGATGCTACCTCTTGTTTCTCACACTGAGCATGACTCACGTGAGCTTAGAGTAAGCTTCAACCATAACACACTCTCTGGGCCGCTAAGTACGTGTAAGTCCCAACACCATCTTCAGGTCGTTGTTCTCAAGTACAACTCGATCACCAATTCTTTATCAATTGAACTATGAGGACTTTGATCCTTGCCTTATAGGTAGGGTATGTAGGAAAACTCACAAGGTTCAAGCCCAAAACCAATACCTTCACATCGGTTCATCACCATCTCATACGATGTTGATCCACAAATCCCCCCCCTCGAAACCAATATCATCACATTAATTCACAATCATCCAATATGACGTTAAACTATGCATGTCTTTTTCTAAATTGCTACATGACATTAAACTGTACATCACCATCATCTTTGCTATAAGAAGTTAAACTATATAGTCCCCCATTGTCCTCACTGCCAGACATTAAACTGTATAGCAATACATCCTAGCTTTATGACACTAAAATGTGCAGCACCGGTCCATGCATAAGACCATAAACTATTCACACTTTTGTCCTGTATGACAACAAACTACAGTGGTCTCTGACACCCTCACCTGAGAGGGATTCATTATTGACATTAATCTTGAATCATGTCATATTCCATGGACTGTGTTCATACATGGAAATGCCCGCACCTTTAATCAAGGTTCTAACCATAATTTCACAAAAGTCCCCTTTCACCCTTCACATGTACGAACCAATTCTGTACAGAAGGAATTTCAAGAAAAACATATGGCTTGATTCCCATCCTTATGGGATACGTAAGAACATTAGAGCATCCCTTGAATCCAACCACAAATCTTTGGGCCTATCCCAAAACTCCACTTTCAGTCCCTTCGCTGAAAAGTCCCCCTACGAGCACACAAATGTGGTATGAAAATGCTGGTCTTTATTCACATCATGTTTACAATAAACACACAATGTGTCTCCCTCATTATGGTCCCAGCTCTATGTCCCTAAACTAAGATCTCCGACTCTGTTGTCCCAAATGACGTTAGACTGTATTTCAAGATCTACGTATGGCTTGATTCTCATCCTAATGAGATATGTAGTGAAGTCCAGCATCTCAATTTAGGACCCAAGCACAACATGATTATGTCCATCATTGGTCTATATATCTCTTTCATGCATTGGAAAATACCCGTTTTTTATGTGTCATACTCCTAACCTTAAATTCTTCTAGATCTCTATATCCCTTTTTCATATCATTAGGTCACAAAATTTATGATACCCTGGATTTCTTTTTCATGACTATTGAGCACAGGCCCATAGGCGGTCTTGCATAAATATTCTATATAACAGACCTGTCAGCCAAAAGATGCTATTATTTGACTATGCAGCCAATTCCCTTTGGTGGCCCTGCATAATTCAACCCCCCTAATGGGTTTGTAAAATAGTGGTACCTTTATTCTTGGGGTAAAACCCTCTTTTCTCATTATTGGTCTTAACAATGATATGTAGGGATCCACAAAAACATCCATCCTTAATATATTCATCACATACACTTTCTCATGATCTGAAAGTATTCAAGTCTATGGTTTACATTTACATTCCCTACATTTGGTTCAGACCTTTGAAGGAGTGAAATTCAACCAATTATTTGAAAATCTTGATTGGGAATATCCTCTCCATATTCAAGTACCTCTCTCCATACAAAAGACTCTATGATTTGGGAAATTTAAATCTCCATAATCATTCACTGGCTTTTAGCAATAGAAAAGTAAAATTTCTGATAGTAATTTTTCTTGACTATGCAGCACATATCCTTAGGTGGCCTTTAATAAGTAGTATACATAATGGACCTGTCAGCCAAAAGAAGCTATTAATTTACTATGCAGGAAACTCACTTATGTGGACCTGCATAATTCAACCCACTAACGGGTTTGTCAAATAGTGGTAACTTCACTCTTAGGAAATACTTCCTCTAATGCCTTTTAGACCTCTTTTCATATCATCCCTTATATTCAAAATTTATTAAGTCATAGTTTAAATTTTCCCCCCATACAAGAATGTGGTAATATGTTTTCAAAGAAATTATCAAGGAATTGAGTCAATTTTAATCCATTTGGTCAAAGCTATTCGACTTTAAAAATTAGCCTTTTTATGTCCGACATGCATGACATTAAACTGCCAAAAAGAGACAGGGCACTCATTAAATTGGGAACCTATAAAAGGAACTCTGAACATCAGTCAAGTCCCATTTAGCTAAATGTACATTTTGTATGATTTAGGAAATATTAATCAACAAAAAGGTGCAATGTTTGTGGGGTTGTTTGTGTAACCCTAGAAAAAATCAAACTATGCTTACTATGCCCATTGACATAGGTAAAAATTAATTATGTAATTAACAAGAGAGTGCAGTTACACATGATTGAATATGAAATGTCATTTTCATTGATGCAGAATATTAGATGAACATCCACATATTTGAGTGTCTTATCTTATTAAAAAATAACAAGAGTCTTTCAACATAACTTTTTATTTGATTTACGGCATCCCAAGCTTTATCAGCAGCCACTTGAAGTTCATTCACTCGACCAAATTCACTAATTTTAGCTTGATGGAGTGCTTTCATGGCATATGTGAAGGCATTCATACCATCTATTTGGAATCCTTCCAAGGAATTGTTAAGCTGGTCATGTTCCCCAGTAATGGAATCTAGCTGTTATTGAAGGTGCATCTACTGAACAATTTTCTCCTTGATCTTATGCTTCAGCTCCTTCAGCGGTGCATCTTGATCAGCCTCATCTCGGGACATCATAGCTTCTAATTCGCTGATATTGGTCAGTAGCATCGCTCTGGTCAGATCTTGACCGACCTTTTTCTCCTACTCCCTTATTAAGATGACTTGATTCACTGTAGTATGGATCTCTTGATATCCAAAACCGCCAAGTCCTGTCATGATGAACAAGGATGATCGTCACGGGATCTTTGAATATTGCTCTTCAAGAGGCACTTCAGATATGATCTTCCATATATTCTTCCATGCCTTACAACGTGAGAATTGGAGTGCCTTTTTCACCTCTAGGTCTGATTCAGCATCGCTATCAAAGGGGGGAATATAGTGCAGGATTAATGCACATAAGGAAGTGCCATGTTATTCTCTTTCCCCCTAACCCTTTGTACTTCACATTCTACTCTTGTTGGGGCTGAGGCTGAGCATTCACCTCTGGATCTATCCATTGAAGTTGACAGCCCTGCATAGTCAATTGAAAGCTTTGGTTATTTTCAAAGGATTATAAAAGTTGATTTTCTATCTTTCAAATTAATTACATCCAAAAATATTATCATCTATTACCCAATGGTGGATCAGTAACATGAGAATGCTCCTATCCATCTTTCCTAGCTTCAAAATGATTTTAAAGATGGGTTTCAGGAAGCTTTATCATGTTAAGATCCACTTTATCTAGTGTCTCTTCAATGATAGGTTAGTCTCTACCCCCTTCAAGCATCGGCAGATCAACAAGTTGGTCAGACGAAACTGCAAATTTCAACCAATTATGGTCAGAGATGTAATAAATTATTTTCTAATAGGGTGAAGGATAACTCTCACATCCAAAATCTTCTAAATCACATGGTAATTTAACATAGATCTAAAATTTCTTCAAAACACATGCAAAGTTTAATCATTTCATCCAATTATATCTCAGATTTTTTGATTGTCTCACTAGTGGGAGCATTTGACATGTCTTCTTGGTGACCCACCTCCTGCGACCTCTGACCCCAGATAGTTTCCTTAGAGAAAATTAAGGAGTCAGTTGCAGTGGTCACCAAATGTTCTGGTGCATGTGTTAAACCTAAAGCATCATAGAATGGAAGTCACTTGATGTTTTCATTCAACATTCTATGAAGTATTATTAATTTACCAGAAGCAGGCACTTCTCTCCTTGCAGCAGCAACATGATCAGTACTAGGAATAGACACTGGCTCATCCTCTCTCCTCGTTTCATCATGAGTAGCCATGTTAGCATGAATTATCTACTGTTCACTATCACCCTCTGTTGCCCTCAATGGAGGGTCAATCCTCTCCCTCAAAGGGGTAATCGAAGAATCCCCTGCAATCCTAATAAGTATGGGAAACCTTTTCATGAGTTAGGATTCCTGACTATTTCAAGGACTTACCACTATTGATGAAGAATTTGGTTGTGGTCTTCTTCTTTTGATTCTTTTGCTTCTTTGACTTTCTATGTGTGTTGACATCGTCTCCTTCAAATACATGTATTGGAGAGTGAAAATCCCTATTTAACTCCTCATCCATGGCTTGTTGGCCTGGAGATAGCTCGCCCGGCTCATGAGGAGATTTAGTGGCTCCAAGAGCAATGCCACCAAGGCTATACTGCGGTGATGGGAGCTTAGTAATTCCTTCCTTAACAATGTACAAGATGAAGTAATTAATTTCCTTGAGTAACAAATCATTGACTAAAATCAAGTTGCAAAGTAAATAAGGAACGAAACATACATCTTCAGGAGCCACGTAATCGTGCCACTCCTCATCTACTAAATCACCAATACCCTCATTGGCGCCATTATCCATCATTTCCTTCACCCACTTGGTGATAGGAATGGAATCATCAATGTCATATATGAGAATTTCTAGCTCTCTAATGCAAGCCCACACTTCATCAGGGATATCCAAGAAGCGGATATCAGCATAAGCCCGAAGATTCCCCACTCCAGGGATATGTAGCCCTTTGCATAAATCCATACGGGTAGTTTTAGCATCATAATATAAACTCTAACATGTCTGGACAACCTCTGGTCATAAATATTCAGAATGTGCCCCAGAAGGCCACGAGGAGAGTCCTGCAATCTGGGAATTCAACTTCTTCCCAGCTCTAGCAATCACAGATAAAGGATAAGAAAATGAAACTTATCGCTCTATAAAATAATGGGGACTAAATTGCCTCAATGATATAACTCACCTTGACTCGATGTAGTAGGTATCTTGAATCTGGCAGGAGGATTATATCTGGCACAAGGCCTTTTTGATGCATGTCGTGCCTTATCGTCCCCATCATGGGAATCTGGTGAATCAGCCCCGGGTGAAGAACCCGATGAATCAGCTCCGGGTGAGGAAGAGTCACCTTCAAGGTGAAAGGATTATTTCCTGACACTTCTCTTTTTAATCCCCACCCAGTAGATAGGATGATTCAATACCCCTCCATGTATGATTCTACCTAGTTCTCGTCATACCATGTAGTCAATTGACTCGCCACTCTAACAACTTGTAGATCAAACACTGCCCTGGTATTCTCTATACCTGTCAAAAACCATAGTTTTCAGGAAACCATTGGATGCTGATCTGACCTGACATGCATGGGAGGGGATACAACAATAAACTACAAACACTTGAATTGGTGTGAAAAACTATATGGAGCATAGGCCTCACATATAATCTCTCCGTCAATTCTGGTGGCCAATACACCATCTCTGCAAGCCAGGATATATGACCTCAATTTCAGTCTAGGAGTTCCATCTTCAAAAAACTACCTAGTTGGCGGGTTTCTATAAGAAAATAAATGATATTACTTGAATATGCTCAGCCTCACCTTCAGATCATAAGGATTAAGAGACAATGGAGAAATTTTGGAAAATTCATGCACCGATAGCCTAAAAGAACATCTAGGAACCTGTACTCCGCTCTGTACAGCATATGTCTTGAAGTGAGTGGTGATCCATCCCCAAACAAATTTGGAATGGTCCCACTATTATCAAAGGAGACTTACCCATACATAAATGGAGTATGATCATGTGAATATTCGCCAAAACCGAGGTGGCCAACACAACCTTTTATCTCTCAGACAACTCGGTTGCAAGAATGAAGGTCCCTAGCCTGATGCCTCCCTTAAAATCCCTAACTAGAAGAAGATAAACAATTAGCCACAAGGCTAAGAAGCCCACCAGACGGGTCTTCTCTGGGATTCATTGATCCACTTCATAACCCCACTTTTCAAACTCTCCTTCTTCTAAAATTGGCCAGAATGTGCCAAGAGATACCCTCTTGTTTTCTCTGGGGAAGCTAGTAGGACAAGTACAGGTGGGACCCTTCTCCTTCTTCTTGATCAGAAACATTTCCATCCACTCTTCCAGATGAATATCCTTTTTATAATGAGATCTGGTGGACTTTGAATTCTTGATCTTGTGGAAAATTTTCAATAACTCTCGAGCCATAACCAAAGCCTTCTCTGAATCACTCTAAGTCACCTTGGGGGGATTAATTCATCATACATATCTCCCAGAAATAGATCCCTTGAGATCTTGTCGAAATCCTACAAGATTATGCATACTTCTCCATGATTCAGATGGAAAGAATTCGTTTTTGGGCTCCAGCAACTGATTAGATCCGGAATAAAATTATCATTCCTATAGATATATGTCTGCCCATCCCAGATAGTTTCATATATTGCAGCTCCCTTCAGACCCTCAACAAAATCTGCATAGGTTTGTCGCACCCAAAATGCCCACATTCAGGTTGCCTTCACACCTCCTCCAAGATGGGAATCCCAAATCTTCTTCCAACCCTTAGATCGATCCATCTAAAACTTTTAGAAAATAGAGGGATAAAAATACGGCTGCAGATTAGGCTTGTGAGGCTTCAGATCTGAAGCACATGGGCTATGAAGCATTAAGTATGTCTTCTCCACTATTCTAGCATTGACAAATGATCCTGACACTGAGACATTTTCCGAAGAGAAATTGGTGTAAGTCTATAACCAGGAATGAGGAACATAATTCATTGCCTCTGGAATATTGACTCCTTACAGATGACTGTGGCCATATAAAGGAAAGTAAATGCTCTGTGGGAATTTGGCATTATATTTGTTCAAGTACATAGCCAAGTCCAGGAGAGTGATGTCGCAGATATCATAATAGTCATGGCCAAAGATGTTCATCATATCATATATTATGTTGCTGGAAAACTCATTAGTCGATCCAAATATTTTGGGAGCCATTGAATCTATGCAAAGATCAAACAGTTAACTTTTAATAATGTCTGTTTTTATGAAATATTTGTGAACAAAACATAAAAAATGTCAAAGGCATTAAGTTGTACAACTTTTGGGTGCAAGTGTTATCGCACATGTTTTTTCACGCAATTCAAAATCCTTACAGGGGAAGCACGACACAAAGAAGAGCGATCAACTGAGGAAAGAAAAACACTTCCGTTATGAGAGCTCAAAATCATTGAAGTCGGGATGGTTTGCGCGAAGTGACACCCATATATATATGTGATCCTGTAACCCTGTGTGCCGGAACCTGCACGCCGATGAACCCTAGTTTCTCTTTCTTCTCAGAGTCAAATATGCTTTACCTTTTCTAATCAAACTCTAAAGGGGGGGGGGATTTTTTATGCTCTTTTCCATCACAGAGTCCAAACGAATGGAAAAAGGGGATACCTTAATCACAAAGGGAGTCATCCTTTAAAGAACATCAAAAATGGACTATGGCAAGAACAAGTATCCCCTTAATAAGGAGCCACACAAGTTTCCTTCTCGCTGTGCATGTCACTTGCACGCCACATATGGGTCACACAAGTCACTTGCATGCCCTATAACATTTCTCACCCAAGGTTACCAATGGCCAATAAATATCCCCCGTGGGCCCCCCATTTTAGGGACGAATTTTCTAAAACTCATATTCAAGCTCTGGTCACCCAAGTCCATTTCTGACGCCTTCCGTACACTTATAAGGTAATTATTTAACTGGAATAGAAGATCTAAAGAGTAAGAATAAGTCTTAAGTGTTAGAAATCATCAACACGTGTGTGCCTAAGTGTCTATCCCTTAAGGGAAATGAATACACTTTCGCGCCTCCTTGCCCTCTTAAGGGAACTTGTGCGCCACACTTCTGGAAGCCTCTTGGGATGATACTAAAGGATTGTATTCAAAGTCACCAAAGTATTACCCTATAGGTTCTTTGTCACCCATGGTGACTCGTGTCCCGCATGTCTAATTTCGCAACCTGGACTTGCGTTCCAGAATGATACTTTAGTGCCTCCTTCCTAGTCACCTCCTTTCTTCAAATCCACCACTCCTCTTCAAGATTTATCCTTCAAAACCCTCTTGAAAGCCATTTATGGCATGGTTCCTTTGTTGGATTCCTTATATAAATGTAATTCTATGAGATCTTTTCCCAAAAACATGTGACTTACAAGCTTTATGTCACCACGGTTAGGGGTTTCCTACATAACTTCATCCTTTGAGAGGAGAAGTTCTATTGACACGAGATTCCTTCACATGAGTAAGCCCCAGTCATAATAACTTTAACATGTGCCTTCTTCCCAGGATTAAGCCCCAGTCACAATTCTCCTTAACCTGGGACTCCTTCTCAGAAGTAATCCCCAGTCACAAGTCTCCGTAACATGGACCTCCTTCTCTGGAGTAATACCCAATTTACAAGTCCCCTGTACCTGGGCCTTATTCTCAAGAGTAATCCCCAGTCATAAGTTCCTTTTAACCTATGCCTCCTTCTCAGTAGTAATCCCCAGTCATAAGTTCCTCTTAACAAGGGCTTCCTTTTTCATGAGTATGTCACGGGTTAAAATTACCAATATCCATAAAGTACAAATACAATTATGGACCCTGCTCTTGGGCTTCTTTCCAGAAGTAAATCATGGTCTTCATTTACTTGGGCAATCATACATACTTAAGCCCCACATAATTTCTCATAACTGCATATTTTGTGGAACCATCATAATGTTTATTGATACCTCTTGTTTCTCACACCGAGCATGACTCACATGAGCTTAGAGTGTAAAAATAATCACGACATCTCTTCTTGGGCCATTAACCAAGCATAAAACCCATATTTCTTTACATAAACTACGTGGACTTTGATCTATGCCTTAAAAGTATAGTTTGTAGGATGCCTTTATAAGGTTCAAGCCCATCTCTCATTAATTCTTTTCTGTCCCATATGACATTAAAATATATCCTTCTAATCACACTAGGTGGGTTATGATTCCTTTTTAATGAGGATACGTTGGTAGCCCATCTGCGGGTACGATCCCTACTCTAAAATAATCCATATCTTTCTGAATGAAAATTAACTTCAAGTGCCCCACTGAGTGGCTTTAAAACTACTATGGTATTCATAATTACCAAGAGATTTCTATATAATATATTGATGGATAACATTGAACAATAGTCTCCAATGCATATGGATGATTCTATATCTATGAAGAACCTCAAATATATATATAAAATATTCTCTAAATTCCATACATATAAATAATTTATTTCCATGTCTAAAACTCATTTCATATTTGGTGAATTAATAATTATTCGTGAACATAACGTAAATCTATAAGAGTTCCCCGGAGTAAGAAATAATTCCCCCCAAAAAGGAGTGATGAGTCTGACCTCCCATCCTCTCAACCAATGAAAATTCTTAAGCCTCATCGGTCCACAACTAATGAGAACCATCCATTGGAAAGTAGGTCCAAATGGATATATAATTATTTGATGTTTCTAGTTCTACGAATAAACCTATTAGAAATCGATTGGAATGTTTGAACCTTAAACAAACATGTTCATCCCCATATCCAGAAGAAATAGAAATGTACATATATCTTTTATACTATATCAAGTGACTTACTATGGTTATTGGATGAAGATATTTTTTATTCAGGGATGCGATTGAGGTATTTGGGCCCTAAAATGCCTGTGTTGTCCCCTATATCTTCAGCTCCTACACCTTTGGCCTCCAGATCACTAGTAATGTACGGGGAACTCATAATCGGAGGAAAATTATTTTTCAGATAAATGGTATTCAATATTTATTACATTAACAAAACCATATATGATTTCTTCATCTAATGAAGGATCGATTTGGGGGGGGGTATCCATTCTTCAGACATTGTAGGAAACTGCAAAAGTCATTTTTTTCATAGGAGTTGAATACGACTCTTCCTCTTCTGTCTATTCTTATTTTTGCCTATTAAATCTACATTTGGAAGAGTATTTTGTGTTAGCACCCAATTAAATTGAACTATTATTTGTTTTTGAAGCTATGCTAGAAAGGTTTCATGATCTCAGTCAACAATTTTTCGATACATCCAATTGTCAAACTTCTTCCCATACCATGCTAGAAATGTTTTCCTATAATATTCTTCTTCTTACTAGGAAATAGCTACAGATGTAAATTTTTTTATCAATTTTTTCAACATCACCTATCTAGAATAAACCATGATTTAGAGGATGTATTTTAAGATGAATTAATCTTGGATTTTTTCGCGCGACCATTTATTGAAAGATCAGTATTTTGGACGTTCAGTGAGTTTGAATTCATTGGGTTAGCTAAGCTATTGAAGCATGAACAGGTTATTTTTCATGTTTGGTAGAAGATAAATAGGTACTTTCTCATTTCTAAAAGACTATGCTTTATTCATCCTTTTTTCCAATACTAATTTACCATGATCCCTTATTTCTTCATGATGAGGGTAATATTTTGGTTTTTGCTACTCAATAGGAGGCGTTGGGTGGTTTGGGACCTAGTGAGGTGCTTGAATGGGAACAAATACCATTTTGAGGATAATAATGGTAGTCACTTCCTTTTTGAGACTTTTATCCCATATTGAAGGCTTGGGTGGAGATTTACCTGTGGTGAATTGAATGGAACCTTCAAAATGTGGTATTATTTCTAAACATTTACAGAGGATTCTTGGGTATTTCATCAGAATTAGATCTATCAATAGCTCATCCTAGAGATTTTAAACACAAAGTTTTGTCAATTTATGTTATGAGAGTGGGATGCTAAGCGAATAGGTTAAACCATTAAATCTATCTATGAAGTGAGAAACCCCCCCATTTTCATGTTTCTTATAGTTCCTCAGGTAAACAATTGTTTTCCACAGTGTAGATTAGAACTGGTAAATGAATTGAAAATGAAGGTCTTCCCATCTGTAAATGGACCCCTTTAGAAGGAAACTATAAAAAAAAGGCTATCTCTATCTGGGTCTATAAAAAACACCTTATCTTGGTTTTTTTATGTTGATATCGAGGGTCCATCATCAAACCACATTGGTAAAAATAGTAAAAGAGATGATATTTTGGGTCTCCTACAGCATCAAAGGTGTAGAAGGTAGGATTGAAAAAAATTGGTTTGGAAGAATTTTCATCCACCCATTTAGGTTATGTCTTCTTCTTAAGCTACATAGGTTCTCATCACCCTTCCATATATTTAATCTATGCATATAGGGTCTCATTGGAATTAAAAGATTTTGGATATACTGTTGTTTGAGTAACATCTCACTTGTCGGGAGATGTAAGGTCTTGATGATGTGGACCAATTTTTATTTTCTATTGACTCATGATATATGATAATACTATATGATCACAATAGTGGGGGAGATTTTTTTGTTGTAATAGAGGGAAGTCATGATTATATTTTACTTCCTATTTTATGTAGACGTACTTCCTAGATCTTGATACATTCCCATTATCAGATTCCACTCTTATAATTGGATCATATCTTTTATTGATGTATGGTAAGAGATATATTCTTATCTCCCTGAAGATGATACTCTTTAGGAATATCTACCCAGAGTTGATCCTCATTGATTTTGGTGAGATTCTATATCTCATTATCATATTGGTCCAACATATCCTTCGTGGAAGTAATTTCATCTCTTCTGGGTGATGAGTGGGATACAACTACTTCATTCCCATTATCCATTGAAGTGTTCCACCATAAGGTGGAAACTAAATATTTTAATGTTCTACGTTTTGGATTCTCCTCTAGTTACTTGTGTGTGTAAACTATATTGGTACATCCATATCACCAACCTCTCAAGGTATATGTTACATGCTATATCACACTGCATTTTTGTTTTAATCAATATTATATATTGGGTTTACTATGAAAACATTTACATAAATCTATCAGGAAATAGCAATTGTTCCATTACTCTCAACATAATAGGTGTAGAGGCCCAAAGCTTGATGTACATGGACATTACATTACTTTTGCGGAATACTTAATACATAACAAAAAAACGACACACAAAGAATGTAATAGTTTAGTGTCTTTGGAAACTCGGAATATAAACAACTAATCATGTTGAAAGATCTTCAACATCTCCCATATTGATCTTCCCCTTTTTTTCTAACCTAAAACGTTTCTTTATATCCTGGGGAAAAGAAAACATATAATGGGTGAGCTCAAATGCTCAGTAAGGACAAAGATAGAGAACATAAAACAATCCATAATCATTTGAAAGAAAAAACTTGAATATGAAATTTAAACATCAAAATCATGAGCAAATACATAAATCGTGGAAGTACGTAAGTCATATATCATAATGGAACATCAACCATGATAAAATATAATGGGAATAAAACATGTAATGGTGGAAACCATTCAACACATGTTATAATTTCCATAGTAGCGAAGGCATTGCTTCCAAGACCATATTAGTGGACAAAGTCCCTTTCTGAATCGAGTTCATTCCTCATTTCAGTCCTGTAATACTGAACCGGATTAACATACCATTACATCCATGTCTATCTCATGAGATAAAAATATTTGACCAATGAATTGGAAGGAGATATAGGTCCCACCCATCTCATAATTAAATCATTCTTTCTTTTGCCACAAAATAATCATTCATAATAACCCAACAAATAAAATGGGTTTTATAAACAGCATCCCATCATCACATAATCCATATAAAAGAAATGGATATCATTTCATAATAAGAAAAGTAAAACCATGTAAATACTAGAGACTTTAAACTTGAAACATACACATATGAAATAATGTCATCTTATATGAAAAATGGCCTTGATAAAACACTTGAAATGAATTCTTGAGGAAAATATCCTTTCATCTTCAAAATCATTTTCTTTTCACAAAATGTCATGAAATTTTAAAAGAAAAGGATTTTTATGAAAATAGTAATTTAATATTTTGTAGGATGCTTCTTGAAAATAAGGCTTTATAAAACCATAAAAATCCATTCACACCATATAAGTTAAAAATAACTTTCTCCTCGTACTTTGGTCGGAAAAGTCAAAAAGTACCTTGTATGGTAACTAAAGGAAAGATTCCATCCATACAATGTGGTAAAAAGTCAATAATGGTTAAAAATGAATTTAAACATTCATGGATGAATAGTAAACATTTTATGAATGTTTTTTAGAAAACATGGCCATGGATGATAAACATAACCCCAGTAAATACTTACGTATAAGCAATCTCGGATAAAAAAATGAGATTGAAAATTTATCCCTTACCTTATGTCTGATATGCTTCGTATGTATCCGAACCTCCTGTATAATGATTTAAATAATTTCATTTACTTTTTATAGAATCATATTCACTGTTATGATATAATATATTGTTAACTTATGACTTTATATTACCCGTTCTTTTGTAAATTCCATGTTAAAGAGTGTTTTTGGTAAAATCGTTACATTTTTCATCCTTTTTTTGAATTGTAATTATTCATATGATTAATTAGATCATGATTACTTAATTCCAGAATATAAAACATGATTTATATATAATATATATTCAGAATATACATATATATAATAGATCTATAAATGGAAAGAAATACACTGTTCATGGAGACGGTAGGCCATACGTACGTATGAACGCTGTTTTCGTTTCCTTGTTGAGTTAAATGGAATTAAGTAGATGAAGTACATATATATATATATATATATACATAAATCCAGAAGCTTTATAATGTAATATATTTCATTATTATTTCTTATATATACTTTATAATAATTCTTAAATGTTTAACATGGAGAATGAATCTCATCACATCGTACAGACGGTAGTCCGTATGTACGCACAAGCGATGATATCGTTTCCATAATTATTGAATTGAATTGGAGTGGATGATACAATATATCAGAATCATTATGATGTTATTATAACTATGCATAATTATTCATTACACCATTATACCCATCCATGTAAGGTGTTGGTGGAAAAACATATTACACCACGACGTGGAGAGGGTATTCCGTACGTACACACGCACGATGATTTTGTTTACCGTAGGATGGATAGAAGGTGAAATGGGGTTGTTTCATATTTATAATAACAAATCAGTATATTAGTGATAATGATGTTATTACTTTATAAAGAAACAACTAAATAAGAAGAAGTTGATGAAGAAAGAATCTTGAAAGAATCGGTAGAAGAAATGACCTCTTCTTCGATACGCCTCTTTGAAACCTTCTCTTAGGGCACTAAGATTGGTCTTTGAAGTAGAAAGGATCTCTAAGATGTTTCTAGGGAAGTGGAGAAGAGAATTTGGCAGGGTTTGTCTGATCATGAAGGCTCAATGTGGTGTGAAGATGATAGGGAGGAGGTCCCCTTTTATAAGGGAGGAGAGGGGCACCTTTGAAAATCTTAAAATTATTAATTTATAATAAATCTAACCCCACATAAAAACCTCCAAAAATGACTCATATTAAAATAATAGATGCGATAGGGTTGTAATCCCATCAACCAATAAAATATATACATGTTAGGAAATTATTTTAAACATTACCAACTTGATTTATCCTTATTTAATCAATTTAATTTTTTTCTGGTAATAACATTCTAAATTTCAAATTCTAACAAATAATTACTTATTTGTTGTGAATTGTCCATAATTGGATAATTTATAACATTTTAGACCATATAAATATAAATATATAATTTTTAAATATTTTTGTGATTTTTAAACAATTTTATAATATGTTATTTTTATAAAATAACAATAGTGTCAATTTTGACACTATTCATTTATTTGAATTTAAATAAAATATATACAGATGATATGTTCGAATTAAAATCATTAATAGGTTCATAAAAGGTCATATGTATCTATAAAATTAGTGAAACACATTAAATAGTTCATATAATATTTATTTTATTATTTTTATAACCATTTATTTGGTTTGTCTCGTAATAAAATAACTACATCATTTTTGTATAATTATTTAATATATTTATTTTTGCATAAAAATTAAAAATAAAATCCTATGATTAATATAAATCTATTTCATTTCACAATAATACTTTTACTAGAATTTATAATCTTAAAATCACAATATTTAAATTTTTATATTTATTAAATTATGATGGTGGCAACTTTGGCATCATTTAAAATAAAATAATATAAGTTTCATAATCACTTTTATGAGACACCAAACGGATATATATTAGGTAATTGGATGGTTATGGTATAGATATATACTACGCATAAGTTTTGGTAAGGTTTGTGGGCCTTTTAATGGGTATTATTATTTCAATAAAAACTATATTACTGATTTTTCACTTAATAAATAATTTCTGTATCATTAATGTATCACCATTAATGACAATTATTTAATCCCTAAAAATTCTAAATAAATCATCATGATGTAGATAATTTTATTATATTTTTGGAGACTATTCAGGTTCGAAGTTTTATGATGTTTATTATGAAATTAAATTTATTATACTTATAAGATTTAAGAGAGTGACAAGTTGTCACTTTCTTTGGTTTTAATAATAATTAAATTATTTTCATGGTCAAAAGTCCATAAAATGAATAAAATCCGACCCTTAGGTGATATAGTCCTACTTTTAGCTATCCAATAGAATTTTGGCATGTGTTAGGGTAATTTTATAATATTATATTTACCCTTAATTACCTGATTTACCTTCAACTATGGTAAATAAAATTTACCGTAGTTACTATTCATAATTCCCAAAAATAAAAAGTAGCCTATTAACATAATTTGAAACCACTGATTCCAAATATGGAATCCATTTTTTAAAATTCAATACAAAGAAGTTTCAGAAATTAAATTAAAATTAATCCCGTTGTCGAATGAAAAAGGGTTTTTGTTTAAAACATTGCAAAAGACTAAATTGATTTAACCAACGAATTCAATATAAAATCATTGATAATGACATAAATTATTTTAAATAGTAAAAATATATTCCATTTATACTTTAATACCTTTAAATATTATAATTTAACCATATAAATTATTGCGATGAAAAAAGTTGTTTTTAATTAAAATATAGCGTGTTTTAACTATTCATCAAAATATGAAAGTTAGTAGAATAATATGAAAAATTTATCCAAAGTAAATTTTTATTTCTTGATTCAAAAGAAGAATTTTATTTTGTCAAAGTTAACTTATAAAAATGTCAAAAACTAGATTTAATGTCAGTGCGCCATCAAAAGGTGGCAAAACTGCAATTTTTAAAAAAATATTATTTTACCCAAAAAATTTATTTTGTTATTATACCATTTTCTAGAAAATATGTAAGCTGAATAATAATGTTATAAAATTCAAAATTTAGTTAATACTATTCATAACGGCTAGTTCCTAATAATATTATAATAATATATCGTTGTTTAGTAAAACCCGGTATTGCGTACAACACACGCTATTGAGGAAGGTCGCGATTCTGTGTAATGCAGGCCAAGTTAGGGTTTCATGTAGTGCACGACTCCTTTTTTGTTGTGTATAACAAAATAAATTGAATATATATATATATACTCAATGTTTTTTAGAATAACTACTATCAAAAAAACATGAAATTTGGTGTAACACGATCCAAGAATAGTGATGCGTATACTGCAAGCTAATACGGTGTTACATATTACGCAAGATAATCTTGGTGTAGCGTACAACAGAAGATATGAAAGAAATTAAAACGAATTTATCTTATAAAATCTCGGGTTGTTACAATATGATAATTCTACAATGCTTTCATCAATTTAGTTTCCATACCCTTGTCCATTTTGTTGCATATTGGATTACGACCCCTTCGGGGTTTGATTTCCTTCACCATAAGTTCCTCCTTTCTCAACCAATGAGTAGTGAGCTTGAGAGAGTTTCAAATCATGATTTCCATTTGGGATCTAAATAGTAAGGGTTCATGTTGTGGTGGGTGGAACAAATGGGGTGTCATCTACTAATATGTACCTCCCAACCTAGAGAAGATTGATTCCCTCCATGGTGATGATGATAATGAATATTCCCCTAGCCCTATGGTTGGGGGCCTAATCGGGCACTCTATTGGTGATTGTTGATACTATTTTTTGAGAATATGATGATTCCATTCACGGATTTAATGAATACTAGGATGATAATTAAGATATAAAATCCACCAAACCTATGGGATAGTATTGATATAGAACCTCCAATTATTTATCTAGGACCCTATCAATGTGTGATGAACCTGGTGATGAAGATTGAGAAAAAAACCCCACATCCCTGTAGGATGGGGTTGATTTGATGTTACTACTGATATTTACTGAAACTTCCTAGGGATTGATGATCTAAGGTGTATAGAAATCTATTGATTTCCCCCCATCCCGGGGGGGATAATTTAACTCTTGGATGGAATTTACAATTTCAACCATCTTGATTTGCGTTAGTTGTTCTCATATATGAGTTTGGTGTAATGGAAGCCCATGATGGGAGTAATTTTCTATGGGAAGTTTTCTGGTGGTTTTCATCATCGTCTTTCATGTCTAAAATGAATTCCCATTCCATTGAGGGGCCCAGTTTAAAGATTTGTTGGCCACTATGTCCCTTGGTTCTTGATATATTAACATAATTAAACTAGGGGAATTGCATTATAGTAACCAAATGGATCTTATGATATATTGTCCCTTGTTTTCATTGGGGTCTATGACATTATGTGATGTTGAATTTAGATATTTATAATATTCCAGGGGTTCTATTAAGTGAAACACTCCATAAATTCACCACCATCAGATCCGGGTACAAGATGAGGCTTCAACGATTAGTTTTCAATGATTCGGTATGTAGTAACGGCCAGCAGACAACAATTTTTTTACAATATTTTCTAGTTCAATGTCAAGATCCATGGATAGATCATCCTAGTCTGGATGAAAATAGAGTATATTGATGGTCTGAAGGAAACTCTTATATCATAAACAAGGTATGTGTCAAACCTCTAACTTCTTATGACTTTACCACATATTTTGCCAAAAGTAAGGGATACAGTCCTTCTCTAGCTCATTTGGGATATCATAATTAGGATTGGAAAGGGGACAAAACATTGTGGGGAATTTTTTATAGATAAATATCTCTATATGTTAATTCTGGTTTCTTTTTAATCATACATACATGCCTCCATCTATTCAGAACACATAATTTTCTTCTTTAGGTCTCCTTCTAAGTGTGGTGTAGGGATACTGGAAGTTTATGAGGAATTATATATGGTTGACCCAGATTTTTCAAACATCTTTCTATAAGTAGGTGTTTGATTTCTTTTCATGCCCCATACTATGGTGTCTAGGAAAGGTGAATATTTTATTGTCTGAGAGAGATAACAATATGTGTATGTTGACCAAATCATATATCAGAAATAGTATCCCTATAATATATGACCCCACTATCATAAGGTGGACTATCATGATAATGATTTCCTTATGCTTCAGTTAAAGATAAAAAATACCCTTGAGGTGTTGTGAATATGTGTTGAACATCCTCAAGGACACTCGCATTGAGTAGTACATGGATATGAGCTTCATTATGAGTCATGGTCAGAATATAACAGCTTATATTTTGTGGTTTTTCATGGAAATGATCTGACTGTGTGAATATTGTTTGAATATGTTGAAAACCATTTGGTTCTATGGGAATATCTGCATGATTCTAAAAATCTCTAGGAATATTCCTATGAGCTTCTTAATTATCAATAATAATATGAGTCTGCCTATGGGTGGTTGTTAGAATATTCTGGTCATCTCTTGAAAACGTAGGGATATGAACCCAATCCAAATATTCATTTCAAATCAAAATATTTTGATGGACCTTTATAATGAGATAAGGGATATAAGGATCCTCTTGTATAGCCACTAAAGGATGATGGTGTAAATGTTCATCAAAATATGTAAGGATATGATCCTAAAATCCATGAGCTATTGAAATATTACATGTAACTTAACTAAACGTGATATTATCCTGTACTGAGGTGTGAGCCGATCATACCTGCTGGTCCCTGGATGGAGTGGGGATATGAGCCTCATCCTTTACCATTATAAATTATGTTTTTCTTTTTTTATAGTCATATGAGCCTATCTTGAGTCATGTTCCACTCTCACATGGAGAACCTTGGTTGAAAAAAGAGTATCAGTCAGGTCTGATGCCTTTGGAGAATGTCACTAGTCATTTTTGATATGAATGTATTCCAGTCTTGGGGCATCTGTCACTCTCTCTTAGTGAGCGCCAGTTGGAATAGGAATATGAGTCGGGTCTATTGCCTCTTACTTTATTATAATATGCCAATAATCCTCCTGTATGGGGGAAAGGATGTGTTCTTTCTCTAGATAACCCACTTGTTCATGCTGATTAGAGTGTTGTGTTTCCATGGTTGTAGGGATAGGAGTATACATCTGTCCTTGTATATGTACTAGTTCCATAATATTTTTTCATATTTCTCCAACTACATCTAGAATGTAGTGGGATTTTTGCAATGTGTGTGCATGAATATAGGGCTAGACACTTTTTTGTATCCAATATATATTGGAATACATTTTTTATTAATGAAGGGATATGATCCCACATTTTTCCTCAATGGTCTATATAAATATTCTTATGTCCATTATATGTGCGGGTAGGCATATACACCTCACCCATGCTTTTTGTAATAATATTATCACATACTAACTCCAACTGAGTAAGGAAATGAGCTCGATCCCTAGATACTACTAAAATATACAGGTCGTCTTAATCAGTGGAAGAGGTGATATGAGATCACCCTAACTTTTCACAACCATTTCATGCCTGATGTGACTTCCTTGATGCATGTTCATGACTGTCAGTGGTGGAAATTTGTCTGTTGGTGTTCTCAATATGTGACTAAGGGGAACTGGCGGGATGGTGCTAGTGACATTAGTTGACATGATCCCTCCTAGACAACCCCTGAAATGGAAGGGAGACATGGTTTACTCCTTTATATAACGTCATTAGATACTAAAGGTGGTGATTATCATGATCCGAGGATAATCTTCCACAATGGTTGGTGGTGGAAATTAATACCACTATTTTCTCTATAATAATTTTTGGATGATTCAGAATCATTGATTTCAATATCTAGATACACTTGTGTAAAACGTCAAGGGTTAGGATTTTTTTGTGTTAGTGGTATTCTTGGACTTATTCATTCACTACCAGATTCTGAATATGTCGAGTGGCTGAGATCATTTTGTGACTTGTAAAGGTTTCATTCGAAGATAATTTTCTATAATAGTAGTTGGATGAAGACATGATCATATGTCAGGGTATTTTTTTTTATATAAATATCTGCAGTCACAAATAAAACAAGTAAAAAGGAAAAAAAATAAGTGCAGCATCACAGACATGATAGATTCTCAATTAGATATTCAAGTTAACACAATTTTCATTTATTATTTTTAATCCATCAATTCTTCACATGTGAACATGTCACATCGAGGATGAACTTATTTCATGAGAACCTTGATTACACAGGATTTGACATCAGGAATGTAATTTTCATTTTCGTAGGAGTCATGAAATGAAATATCCCAATGCATGGTCAACCCGTCATTTTTATTATTTGAGAGTTTCATATCATTTTCACCATTTTTTCTTCCTGGGAAGTTTTTGACATACAGTGTCACTTGATGGATGATTGTGGGGGCTTTGGTGTCTCGTAAAATCATTTTTGGCAGGTCCACCAATATTGATATTAATGAAAACTACCAAAAGATCCCACATCCACAACTGAGTAAATACATTCTTTCCAAAGGTAGGTATCCCTTTGGGGGTTTAGACTCAATGATTCTTAGAAACTCACATTAGTTGTTTGGATGGGATGTTAGGATAATCACACTCTATAGGGTGGAATTATTTCCTACTCTGAGACCCTATATTTAATTTATGATATGTACTTGAATCTCCTCCAAATATTGATAATGCACTAGTTACCTTAACAAAATGATTAGGTGTTTAGCCCTTCCATGTGTAATGATAGATCTATTAATGAGTCTATCTATTTGTATATGTGGTTCATTGTCTAATTCATATTAATGGGTAGTTGTTTATATTTCTAATCCATATATCCAAGAACTTTAGAATTCACTACCCTCCAGGAAGGTGATTAATATCTTGAGGGTGGGATTGAACCTTTATGAGGAATCCTATGTATTCTTCTTATAACAAGAATCCAAACCCTCATTTTTCATTGAACCTATTCAATTTTTAATCAATAAAAATGTAAATATATGAAGGAACATAGGCACCAATTATTGAGATATATCTATAGGATATTTTCCTATGTATCCTGGTTTTCTTTAGGATTGTAGTTCTTGAAGTTCAATCGCACCCCTGAGACAAACCCCTGAGGTGGATGCCCTTATATAAGGGTAGTCATATCACACTGTTGAATGGGGATTAAACACTGAGTTTTCCATTCCTGTGGTGTATTTCTAATGAGAATAATATTATCATCACAAATCCCTAAACCCATGTGATCCATTCTCAATGTGGGAAAAAGGGATAACAAGTAATCAATCTCACTACATATTGATTTGGGACATATGCATTGGGGAGGCCCTAGAGGATGTTTAATATAGATATATACCTTATAAATTCATTTTACATATCATATTTTTATCAAGAATCAAATTCAATATATTTTAGTTTCCCTCTTAGTCCACTTGTTTGTGAGAAATAATTATAAGCCCATTAGAGATAATGGATCCTGATGGTTGTAATGTTGGGGACATGAAAAGAATTACACTGATGTGGATGCCCATTTTGATATCATTCCTTAGTAAAGAATCATATGTATCTAGGTTATTAAAGGAATCAAATATCTCATAGTTCATTTGGATTCCCAATACGCTAGTGGATGAGGAAGATCGATAATCCCATGGGAGAGATTGGGTCTCGATCGTTTGAATGTCAGAGACTTGAAGGGGAATAAATATAAGTGGATTAACATTTGATCTTGGTACATAATAAGTAGTCATATTGTATCATGGGTTTGAAAGGAATCCTTGTTTTCATCGTTCAGTTGGGGGGTATGCCTAAATATATCCAGTGGACAAGGTTATCATGTCTCAAGATGTCTTCCTAACTTGTCATTATTGTTTACCCGACATGTCTGTAACGTCTTCCAAACATAGATATGATTCTTGTATGAAATTTTTGAAGAATTATGGACACATACTAGTTTTTATCAGACATTACCAATGAAAATTTCATGATCCAGTTGGCCTTTTAGAACAGATTCACATAATATGAGTGGCATGTCTAGAGGACATCACATGATCAAGGATGAAATACTTGGAGGGGGTTGTATGGATCAAATGACGTGCAAGGAGGATGTTGAAAACCATGGATGACTTTTCTAGAAGACATTATGAGGCATACGTTTAATTATGGGGGGACATCATGAGATCTGGATGACTTTTACAAAGAACATAAGGATACTTGGTCGATATGGACTGGTTTTGTCACATAGCATGGGCAACATGTCTAGAGGACATTTCAAGATTATGGATGGAATGCCCAAAGATCTTTTAAAGACCTAGGTGGAATTATTATACGGTGTATTTCAGAATTATTGACATGTAAAATGGACATAAAATGATATAAATGGCATGTCAATGAAGTGTCATATGATTTGGCATGCATGTATCGGTGTTGTCGAATTATCTGCTTAGGTATTGGAAATGGCATAAGTATCATAACATCTATGTTCATATAAGTCATCCATATTTTTCAATATTTATTCCATCATTTATTACATACATTCCTTATTTTTTTTCCAATTTTACCTTATTTTAGGTTTCACATGACTTAGTTAACATGTGGGACGTCCTTCACATAATCCTACTGATTCGCCATAAGTCCTTCACATAATTTATAGAGTGATCAAATGAAAAATATATTCATGGTGGGGGATCCCTTAGGATATTCCTTGAATTTTATCTTGGATGATAGCTTTTTTATCACATTACTTGATACTCCGAAAAGAATAAACTTGCACTCATATGTAGCAGTCACCTGTGGGGTGTATACATTGAATTTGTTTTCTGAACGTTTTGAAATTGGAAACATGAAAACCCTTGAAAAATTTATAACTTTTGAATTAATATCTCATTAAAGAGATAAAATAAAAGAAAAATTAATTATCATTGTAAAAGATTCATTATTTATATAATATATCAATATATAAAATATACACCATATAAAATGAATTTTGTAAATAATACTAGACATGTTTCAAGGAAACAATATTATGATGAAAAATCTATACAATGATGGTATAGTTAATGTCAGAATTTTAAAAATATATTATTATGAGTAACAATTTTACAAAAACATAAATAAAACATATTACAACATGAGGTCATTTCACACAAAATCATTGTATAACATTGCCGATGAAGTATAAGTATAACCCAATGAATTGAAATTGAGTTAAGAAACCTCTTACCTTGAGTGTTGACAAGATACATAACTTCATTAACACATATATAATAAAATTATATTAAGTAGTTAATTTTTAAGAACCTGTTCAAGGTTTATTCCATTATCATAGAACCTTAGGAATAAATCATGTTAACTATATTTATTTATACAACAACATAATTCCATGGCATGTGTTTTAAGGATGCCCACTTCACTATTGTAGAATCACATTGGTAGGTTGATGATGTTCAAAAACCTAATCATGAAATTATAAAAAGGATAATAATAATTACATATTTATAATTTTTATTAATTAAATTAAAATTTATTTCTATCCATGAATGGTCTACATGAAAAACAAATCACATCACTTCGTGGAGGTGGTAGTCCGCACACATAGAAGAATGACGTTTTCATTTTCCGACAGATCAATGCAAAAGATATAGATGATATATTATAATTTAAGAATGAAAATTATTTAATGAATATTTTATATATGAAAAAATTAAATACATAATTATAAAAATCTATTAGATATATTGATGGAAATAGAAATAGATGGCTTCATTGATGTGGTAATCTACACGTACACATGAGTAATATTTTTAGTTCCATATGAGGGGAATGTGGATGAAAAATGGTTGAACCATAATCATAATAACGTTTTTTATGTAATATACTGATGTTTTTATTTCATCATTGTTAAATACAATTTTATGAATTTAGAATAAGAAATAAACATGAAATAGGACAGTTTCGACTTATAAATTTGTTTCGGATATCCCTATTGGAATACACCTTAATAGTTAATGGGTTTTACTTTTAGTGGGATTGAGTAAAATAAATCATAGTTAATGATGTTTATGAGAGCCTTGGGTAGGTCTTTAATATAATAGAGTGCTAAAATTGTATGAGGAGGAGATTAGTGGAGGTACTGTTTTATAGATGAGGGCAGTGTCACTCTTAAATTTACTAAAAGTAATGAATTAATATATATTTATTTTCATATAAAAGTTGAAACAAATTGATATAATTAGAATATGGTTTGAGGATGATTCTAAATTGTATCATTGAAAAAAAAATTTGACTAGATTAGGTGATGTTTCCTCCATAATCTCTTAGATTTAATCCCCCGTTAACACTTTTTGTTATTAAATGGCATCAATGTTTTTTTGTCTTTAGGGGTCATGAAACGTACTATTAAAGTAAAAGTGACATATGATTTGAACTTTTTTGATATTATCGACCATATCACATTAAAAAGGATGATGATAATATTTTTATAAGATTTAAATAATTATATAAAAGATTATTTCACACAATAGATCATTATAATCATTTTCAAGATTATTCCCATAATTTAACTGAAATGAAATCATAACAGTAATAAAATTAAAATAAAAAAATCTACCAAATCCATAATAGATTAAATTTATCAAAAAGATAGTGAGGGATTATTACATACACATAAAAGTTTCCATTAATATATTTTGAAATCAGTTACATGAATTTTATTCAACATCTAAAAAGTATTGTGTCAGAGTTTTGTAATATATTAAATAAATTATATCAGAAAAAATAAAAATAAATAACCATGAATAAAAATATATTAATATTTAATAAACCATTAATAATAATAAATATTTTTTTATCCGTTTCATAAAATAGTAAATATATTTAAATCAATAGAGTGACATTTTTTACATTATCATTTATATAACATAATATAATTTTTATAATTAATGAAATTTAGAAATACATTTCTAAATTATCAAATCATGGATGCTCATGGTAAAATACAAATAATATAATTATATAAATTAAAATTTTAAGGATATTTCTCTGCCTTATCCAATAGTTTAAAACATGTTTTACATATTTTACCCTTACCGAGGTGCCAAATATTTTCTACGATTACTATTTATATTGACCAAAACAAAATATGGATTATTTATATATTTTTAGAATCCTAATTACATATATAAAATCATTTTTTATAGATTAAATTTATATATTTTTATTAAAACACTTTTATTATAAACACATGAAATAAAATGAAAAACTATTTTTAGAAAATAATTTTTGTTACCATTAAAATTATTTTATACCTTAATCAAGTAAAATGATACTATATATGTAATTAATTAGCTTATTTACAATTAAATGAAGCTAATGTTAATTATTTATAAAATAATAATTTTTTATTACATTATTTATTAAAATAAAAGCATTTTTTTTAAATAGTATTTTTTACTTTAAATGAAATTCAATATTTTCAAAAAAATCAAAATATATCATCCTATAAACAATTTCAAATGATAATTTAAAAACATTTACCATTTTTATCAAATTTTATTTCCATATGTTGATGAAATTAATTCTAAAATTTCCTCATAAAAAGAAAAACGATCATATTTTATGAATATGTATTTTATCTAAATAAAATCACTTTACAAAACACCATGTTCTTATTTAATAATCATTAATAAATATTTTTTTATTGAGTATACCAGTATATATATCTTAATTTATTTACTCCTAATCATATCATCCAATTTAATGGCTAGTTTATAATTACTATATTTAGGAAATAATTTTTTTGTTCATTTTAGATAATTCTCATGTGACTTATAAACAATTTAATATAGTATAATTTCTTAAATAATGGTTTTAAATATACTACCACCATTTAAGAAACTTAATCCATACAATTTTAACATGTTCATGGCAATATATGGTTTTAACATTTTAAAATTCAATTTTTAAAACCAAAATCATAAATATGGTTAATAAAAAATCCTTTTCAAAATTTAGAAAAGGATATATAATGGTAATATGTAATAACAAAAATGTGGTTTCCAAATAAGAGAAAAATAGTTAGAAGCGAAAATATAGACATTGAGTAAAAAATTATATTATAAATAATTATAGTGTATGAAAAGAAACTTTTTCACATGAATGTTAATAATTATGAGAATGTCAATGACCAAAAAACCCATAAATAATGTAGTCCGAAAAAGACTAAAAATTCATCAACAATAAATGTAATAATATAAATTTTTTTCTTTCCTAGTCCTTTTCTTATATTTTTAAAATTATTTTACCATCATGACTACGAATATAAAGACATATTCATACATGATTTTAATCAAATCTATAGACAAATCTTCATCCTTTGGTTAGATTTTTCAATAAATTTTTACTTTTATCTCATCTTTTAACCCAAACGATACATAAGCTTATTTATTGAGTGAAGCACTATAATTAGCTTATGATTGATAATGATGTATATAAAAGTATGAAAATGTTTTATTTGTCACCCAAATAAAAATTAAATTAATAGAATAAGGTAAGCTATTAATCATAATGAATAAGACTTCATGTGAATAAATAAAACATTAATCTCCAATGTTCATCAATATCACCAATAGTTAAACATAAATAATTAAATAAATAAATAACATTGTTTCCAAATTAATATAAATAACCTCAACATTGAAAATTTTTTTAACATAAAAGTTTATCATATACAATTCAGATAATATCTATAAAAATGTAATATAATTCTTCTAAAATAATAAATTATATTAAACGTCAGGAAAACATATACCTGAACATAAAACAAATACTAGTAAAAATATCATAAGTCTCATTAGAATCCCATCATTTTAAAAATAAAAAGGATTTTATTTGATATTGATGATATGATTAAGCATAAACTTATCGATCCATGATGGTATACATAAAAATAAAGACCGAATTTCATGAAAACATTAAAGTCACAAATATTTTACAAAACATACTTTGATACAAACTATAATAGCCCCAAACATTCACTCCATGATCCAATATAAAAAAATAATATTTTGATTTCTATATTTGATACAATCCATCATTTCAAAGTTTTATCCATCAAAAACATAAACCATTATCTAAAAAATTTGAACTAGTCACATCCATGAGGACCATTTAGGTTTCTAATTTTAGATAATTATATAAACAATATACATAAGACTACCTATGTATAAATATGATAATTAATCTCACTATACCCTTATTTTTATATTATATATTAAGTCTCTATTCCTCAATTTGTTTTTACAAATGAATGATTTCTATAAATAAATTATTGAAAATGATTCATCATTAAAAAATAAAATATAAAACATATGAAGGGTGATATCTAATTCCCGATATGTAAAAACATAATAATTAACTATTTAATTTCATCAATCATAATAAGATGAGTACAAGTGTCTAATGACATGATCAAAGTAAAGGATAATAAGAAAAGTTAAGCCATACCTATAAAAACGTGGATCACAAAACATTTGATATGGAATAACGATTTTATACATGACCAGATTCATATAAGTAAATAATCATGAGACATGGGATGATAATCTTGATCTAATAAACCATTTAAAAAATAGATCTACAAATTAGAAAATATGTTCGAAACATTAAAATTTATTGTATAACTTGTTTCCAATCATGTTATCATTAAACATACCCCATTTAAAACTAGATGATAAAACTCACAAATTCACTTCATTAAACTTTCTTTTAAAGACAACGAACAATACCTAATTTATTATAGAGATATATTGGGTTCAACCATCATAAATGATATACAATCCCCACCCGTCATATAAGATATATATGGACCACTCATCACCTAATATATATTTTGGTCACTCATCATCATGAGGTATATTGGGATCACCCATCCTCATATTAATTATTATATACCATACAT
Source organism: Viscum album (assembly GCA_963277665.1). Taxonomy (NCBI): domain Eukaryota; kingdom Viridiplantae; phylum Streptophyta; class Magnoliopsida; order Santalales; family Viscaceae; genus Viscum; species Viscum album. The sequence goes on from OY728144.1 coordinate 305,824,601, forward strand.
TAGTATAACTCCTCTAATTTTAAATTTTCATAATTAATCATTAAACAATATTTTTCAACCCTTTATAATTTGATTTACCCATGAAAAATAAATGGGCATCATGTGAATAACATTCAAAAATCATAATAATCTATCCATTGAAACAAGATATTAGGTATCCTAATATTATATTCCCAATAGATTATATGATTTAATAAAATATATTTTCATAGAATAAAATTCTTTTAAATTAAAATTTGAAACATTTTGTTAAAAATAAGTTAAAATAACAATTTTTATGTACCATTATATACTAAATTTTACAAACAATTTAATAAAATTATTTCAATTGAAAATAACCACGTAAAAATTTAAAGTATGTTTCAAAGAAATAAAAAATTGTAATAGTTTTACAATCCATTGATGTTATAAACCTTATAAATAAAAAATATTTTTAAACTACTGTAATGATAGTCAAAATTTACCCACGTGTAAAATATTATGAAATATACATTTAAACCCATTAGAATATGGTCAAAGTTCTTGGAATATATCATTATGATATATTTTATATTCATAAATGAATCTTTTGGAACTATGATTACAATCATGCAAGTTGAGTGTGTTTACAATTCTTTAAAAACATTAAAATCACATTTTTAAATAAATACCATATATGGTATTTTTTTAAAACCCCTTTGAAAGTACAAAAATAAAGAAGTAACATAACATTCCATGAGTATGAAATGATACATGATATTATACATCAATGTTATTTTTAAAAAAAATATAAATGAATATATTTGAACCAATCAAAACATGTATTATAGAATGAAATTTGAGATGAGAAACACTTTTTAGAAATGTAATGAACTCACTCAAAAATATATATTCCAAATTCCCTAAAAACATAGGGCGGTTTAAAATGTGGAAGACCGAGAGGATGTTCACTAAAAATAAGGTTACAATCATGAGGTAAGTCTCCAATACTATAATAAAGGGTATAGCGATAGTTACAGATCCCATTACCATCAAGACTATCAGAAGAAATGTTTCATTCCCTCTTTGTATTAGTGGCCTTTGTGTATTTTAAAATGATTGAAATACACATACTTATAAAATATAGTAATGACCATGATATTTTGAAATAGTTACAAAGACAACTGAAAATATTATTGCTGTCTAATTGAACTATGGAAATATGGATGTTATAGAGTTTATATAAATAAATTCCACTAATGATATCATCTCCACCTCAATTGAGTTTTGTGATCCATAAAACTCATTGTATCCAAGTTACATTTACCCATCACATAATGAGTAAGCCCACATCATCTCATTACACATGATAATCATGACCCATAAATATTTAATTTTAATACTATTATTTGACGAATCCACTTGACCCTCATCCCTCGTACTATATTGCCTGCACTATTAGATACATGAGAGATAATGACCCTACTGATATCCAAGGACTATCCACTAAAAAGAGTGCAAAAAGTTCTACCATGAGATATAGAACATGAACCATCTAAAAAATGTGGTAACTACATTTTCCTTCACATTCGTTGTTACAAATTTCTAAGATCGACTATCATACAAAGGAAAACACTATACCTAGGAGGTTGATCACAAAATTATTCTTCCCCATACACTTGAACAAGGGTAAAAAAATCAAAATTTTTATCCCATATACTAGAATACCAAACACTACCTAATAAGCCCCCATGTGAATTAGGACCATTCGTTATTAAAAAAACATGCCAGGATGACTCAATTTTTGGCTTCTCATAGCACATGCATTACAAGTCCCTATGAATTAACTTCGGCTAGATGTTATCATCCATTATAATGGACTTGTTACATAGCCACTAGATAAGGAATATCATCTTCCACAAGATATCTTGAAACCAATGTTTGATCACCCACATATCCATATCCTAGTCTGAATGAGATCTACCAAGAATCTACCGAGCAGTAAAATATCATGAAGCTGAATCCCTCAAAACACAGTTGTATAATTCATCATCATGGTGGATTAATTCAGGTTGGATAGTTTCAAACTCACAGGGAGTTGAAGAAATAATCCAATGATATAATATTTAATGCTTGAAAAAGATATCAAGGACAAGAAATCTTGGGAATAAGAGAGATTACCGTTCCTTTTTATACTACTATTATATGATTTCACCTCTCCCAACCATGAGTAATTTAGCCCGTAGGGGTTTTTTTTTAAGTTTAATGGGTTAGGGTTTTTTTAATTTGGGAAATGGGTTTGTTCAGCGCCACTTGAAGTGGCGCTTTGACCCCACCACCCCCAACCCCCATTTATATATATATATATATATATATAAGAAATTTATTTATTTATAATAAATACATGAATAAATAAATTATTATAAATTATATTTTTTATAATAAATTTATTTATTTATATTTATTATAAATATAACACATACATTAATTATAATATATTTATTATAATTATATATTTATTCAATTTATAACTATACATTTACTATAAATCTATATTTATTATATTTATAATTATGTAATTATTATAATTACAATTATAGAATTATAATAAATTTATAATGATAAAAATAATAACTATAATAAATATATAATTATGATAAATATATTATATTACTAAATAAATAAATATAATAAATATACAATTATAATAATTAGAGAAATATAAATATAATAAAAACAAAAATATAATAATTATATAATTATAGTAAATATTAATTATAATAAATATTTAATTATAATAAATGTTTAATAAAATAAATACAATAAATATATAATAATATTTATTATTAATTATACATTTATTTAATAAATGTATACATTATTAAATGTATTTTATTTATTAAATAAATGTATATTTATTAAATGTATACATTATATTTAATAAATGTATTATATTTATAATAAATTTAAATTATATTTATCAAATACATTTATTTAAATATATTATATTTGTAATAACTGTATATTTAATAAATGTATATTTAATAAATGTATATTTATATTTAATAAATGTATTGTATTTATAATAAATTTATATTATATTTATCAAATACATTTATTTAAATATATTTTATTTGTAATAAATGTATATTTAATAAATGTATTATATTTATTAAATACACTTATTATAATAAATGTATAAAATAAATTTAGATTTATTATAATAAATAAATATATATTTATTATAAATATTAATATAAATGTATTATAAATATTTATTATAAATTTATTATAATAAATATTATAATAATATTTATTATAATAATATTTATATAAATGTATATTTATTATAATAAATAAATGTATATTACATTTATAAATAATTACATATTTATTATAATAAATAAATGTAAATTTATAATTATATAATTATAGTATATAATTATTCATAGATATGATAATTATACAATAAAGATACATAATTACATATTACATTTATTATATTATAATTAAAAAATAAATTTATTATAATATTTATTATACATTTATTATATGTATTTATTATAATAAATGTATAAAATAAATGTAGATTTATTATAATAAATAAATGTATATTTATTATAAATATTAATATAAATGTATATTTATTATAATTAAATATCATAATATTTATTATAATAAATATACATTTATAATAAATTTATTATAAATAATTATTATAAATTTATTATAATAAATATTATAATAATATTTATTATAATAGATATTATAAATGTATATTTACTATAATAATATTCATTATACATTTATTAGATATTTATTATTATAAATATTCTTATATTTAATTATAATAAGTATTTATTATAAATATAAATGTATTATAAATATTTATTATACATTTATTCAACATTTATTGTGCATTTATTATAATAGTATTTATTAAAACATTTATTAGATATTTATTATAATGAATATTATAATATTATAACATTATAATATTTGTAATAAATGTATAATAAATGTATAAAAATGTATATTTATTATAATAATATTATAATATTTATTATATATTTATTATAAATAAGTAAATTTATTATAATTTTTGTATTTATTATAAAAAATATAATTATTTATTTTTTTGTATTTTTTTATATTTATTATAATAAATAAATTTATTATATATATATATCGGGTTTGGGGGGTGTGGGGTCAAAGCGCCACTTCATGTGGCGCTTTTCCCATTTTTTGTCCAGCGCCACTTCATTTGGCGCTGGACAACCCCATTTCCCCAAATATTTTAAAACCTACCCTATAAAAAAAACCCCAACGCCTAAAATCGCCCCCAACCACCTATTACACCTTAACCATAAAAATTATGAAAGAATTACTCATGAATAAATGTATTACTAAAATTCTACATGTATACTCATCCCAGTTTCTATAGTCCTCCCTATAAATGTTTCTTATTAACATTTCCAATGTGGACTTCACATTATGATATCCCATGCGAAATTAGATTTCATTCACTCTATTGAATCTACCATGCTCCTCTGGTAGACATATCTCTCAGTGATGGGCTTCATCATCATTTTCCAAGAAGCCCAGTGTCAGTTATCCTCCTATTTATTTTTAAACATAGAGGAATTTAGTATTGTTCCAATATCATAAATGATATGTTTGGGAGCCTTGATAATAGGAAAACGTGCATAATCATGGGCATAAGAACACTATTATCCCACATGATCCATCCACCAAAGAAATGGATCTTACTTTTCTTCTTGAAAATGCGTGTTGCAATACAACTAACTAGGATATCTAAAAAACGTTCTTAACATTTCAATTTGAGAAGGGGGAATCTATTTACTACAACATAAGGTCTCTTTTATAGATTCCTTGTTTTTATTATAATGTCTTTCTACAACGAGTTTAGCATTATTTCGATAGGTACACACTTCTCTTCATATGGTTTAAACATTTTCCACTATAATTAAATATGGCTACATGGTTATTTTTAATATCATCAATGGATATTGTCTTTACATTTGTATTGAATAAAAATATAATTTGAATACATCATGTGGGACAAAAGAAAATTCCAAAATATGTTACTGAATTAAAGGATTATACTACTCTATATCTAACACTTTATGTTCCTCATGATAGAATCCTAAGCTAGAATTAAAAAGTTGGGTGATAATGGATCACTCTATTTTTGAACACATATGGATTAAAAAATCCAATATTTCTCCCCATAACTTACTCCATGATACAAGGAGACATAAATAATCTGAATATGATATTGTGAATACACTTCATGATGAAAAAATGATTCATGAACATCATTATTTAGATCAACTCCATCTAATCACATGTTTTATCCATGTACACATTATTAATGATGTTAGATCTGATACATTTCCGGTTGATATCATACACCACCTCCATCATAGTACCAACCTCCCTTAAACACTCTAAACCTACCTGAATCCATGCTTTCCTTCTTATAAGATTAATGGAAACACATGGCTCATAATTCTATTAATGATGTTGGTAAGCCACATATATGCATGAACTATGATTTTAATTTCCCATATGTTGGAAAATGAGAAGAATAATGGTCATAAAAACCCATAATATAATTTTATTATAGCTATGATACATATGAAATTATTTATTCAAGGAAAAAAATGTGTGATCATGTTTCAAGAATAAATAAAGATGAAATATGTCATTTATTACATATATATTCTTTTAATATAACCCATTTTTACTACACATTATGGCATTAGGGATTTTACTTTTGGTCCGAGTAGGACCTCATAGAAGTGGGGATGGATGTCAGAAAGATACTTAAATAAGTTATGGCCAAACCATAATGCTCAAAATGTGTGAGGATGAGATAATTGGAAGTTCCCTTTTATAAGTGAGGGGAGATTCACTCTTATAGTTATATATAGCATTAAATTTATGCAAATTAATTTTCCTAGAAAAGGGAAACTTTTGATATATTTAAAAGATAATATAAGGATGTGTTTAAATAATATCATCTAGAAAATTTAATATAACTTTATGTGATTTTTTAACATTTTATCTTAGTTTTAACCCCCATTAACACTTTTTATAATTACCTCAATATCAATCTTTTTTACTCGTTAGGGGTCACAAAAGTTACTAAGAAAGGAATAATCACCAATTTGTGGACTATGGATAATATGTTAGACAATATAATGTTAAATTTTATAATGAAAATGATAAAATAAATTTTAATTCATTAAAAAATATAATTTAACATAATATCCATTTAATTTAATATTCCAAACAATTCAAATAGATCAAAATTAATGAACTAAATATTATAGTATAATTCAAATATATTCAATGTAAACACTTATAATATTGAATATTTATGTAAAAAAATTATTGTACATAATAAACCACTAAAAAATTATTTGTGTTTTTATAACAATTTACAAGAATTTTCTTCTTCTTTCAAATTCACTATGTTGGTGTTACAGAAGAGTTTAATGTAATTATGTCACTACTAAAAATTTATAAAAATTAATATGACGAAAAATGTTAATATTTCAAAAAGCCATTTATAACTGATCAAATGTTTGTTTTATCCCTTTCAAAAAATATTATATATATATATATATTAAAAACAAGAAAATGGAATTTTAGACCTTATCCTTTACTTAAAATAATATAAATTTAATAATAAAATAAAAGATGAATTAAATTGAGACATTATAAAATCATAGATATTAATGGTTGCTAAAAATTTATACAAAAGATAAATACAGTTTTATGGGTATTTTTGGGCCTTATTCCAATGTTTTAATATTTTTGGGCTTGTATTACCCTTAAAAAGGTGAAAACATTTTCAATAGTAATTTTTCATAATGAAAAACAAATAAGTGAATTTATTTACCAAATTTTAACTTCCTAATTAAAAATATGGACTAAATTTTTCATTATTCAAATTCATATAAGTATTAGAAATCAATTTAATATAAATGTGTAAAATTCAATGAAAAACTGTTTTTAGAAAAATATGTTTCAGACTAAAAATAAACTTATAGTATAATCTCGTTTAATTTTGATCCCTTTGTAATTAATTATATTATATATAAATAGAGGATACATATATTACATCATTATCACAAATTACATTTACATCAGTTTATATAATTAAATTAAATGAAAATTTTACCAAAATCATTATTTTTCACTATTTACTGAGAAATCATTCCTTTTAGAAAAAAATATATCATCATAAGATAATTCTGGTAGGATAATTTCAAAAATCAAATCATGTATATAAAATTGGTATAAATGAATTATAATATTCAATCACAAAATAAATAAATCCATTTTTTAATTAAACACATTTTTGAAGAATAAAGCCACATTAATAAAACTTTAGTGCATATTTACATTACATTAACCAACACATTTTCTTTAATTATTGATGGTATATATATACATATTATAATTTGGTTAATTTTATTTAATTCATCCAATTCAATAGTTAATTGATAATGATCATATTTTATTAATATTATACCATGGGTTATAAATATCATTGTTTTCTATTATATATGCTATTGAAAATGGTATAAATTATTAATCATATAGTGTTTCTTTATTAATATTTCATTGTGATTTTTTTGATAATTTCACTATTTACATACTGACTCCAGAGATGTATGCCATAAATATTAGGATAGTATTGAGTAGGAATTGAATACATCTGATTTTATGGAATTATTTTGAAGTGTGACATTTGGATTCAGGAGGTGAAACTATTGGCGAATGTGGTTTTTAAGAATGGTATATCATTGGAACCTTAAAACTTTTATGTGGTGATATCAGAAAATCATTGCTAGAATTTCATTGAGATTAGGTTAATTTTGGGTTTAGTAGGGTATTATAGGCCTTTTATCCATGAAATCTCCCATTTATCAAAACCTATGATAGAGTTGATGTTGAAAGGGTGAGTTTTTAGGTGTCAGACTAGTGTAGGGAGGCATTATATTAGCTAAAGAATTGGTTTACCATATATCTAGTATAGATTCTTCTTGAGAATCAGGATGAATATGTTGTATATTGTAATTCATATGACATTGGTTTTGGGAAAATATTGATTCTTGGGGTTCAGTTAGTAGCATACGGGTAACATCAATTGTGACCCCATAAACAAAATTATTCTACTCATGACTTGCAACAAGTAGAAATGGTTTGCATGGTGTTGTTTTGTAAACACAACCTCTTTGGTTAGAGGTTTAATTATCAATAGATCATAAGATCCTCATATGTATATTTTCTTAGTGGGGTATGAGTTTGAGGTAGAGTCACTAGTTAGATTGATTATAAAAAAAATTAATTTGAAATGACCAATTTACCAGGTAAAGGTAAAATCATTAAAATATCTATTATCCATAACACACTGGTAACTCAAGAGTTCGGTGAATGGGATTTATAGGAATAATGTCACCTAATAACATTATTGAATTATTGGATAATAGATGCATTAAAGGACTAGATATCAATGGAATGTTCCCCATTAGTGATCACATATTATTTAGTATACTAGATTGATCCTAATATTGAATCGGAACCAGAGTGTTTTGTGATGTGGGAATGGGTAACATGTGTTGATATGATACCTAGTTGTTCATTAGATGGAGGTTATGCGATCCTAGTATAGAAGAAAGTTTTAGTCCCTACTTCTTTTAGGGAAGAGATGGTGAGAAATTTCAACAACTCAAAGTGGAAAATACATCTTCAAAGAACAAATCTGTAACTTTAAATTATTTTTTATTTATATTATCCATAGATGTAGTGGGACATTTGTGGGATCATTTCTTAATGACTTTCCATTTTGAAAATAATTTTTGGGCATCAGCATCCTAGTGGTCTTTTCCATCCACTTCATGTGACTATGTGGATGTTATATGGAATAAAAATAAAGTTTTTGATAGGGTTATAAGTGACATTGAGGATAAATAATGTTGTTTGGGTAATTATGTATAGCTTACTAAGGTGTCCCATTTCTTTAAAATATAAAATAAATTTTATAATTATTTCTTTTGAAAGTTTTATATTCATGAGATTAAATGATTACATAGAGATCCCTTTAGATTTTTATCTAATAGAGATTCACAATTTAAATAATTATTTTAGAGGGGTTTGCAGAAGGATATGGGTACTCAGTTGAGATTGGGCACAATGGGCCATCCCAAGATAAAAACAATATTTGATCAGATGATTCATATACTGAAAGATTTTATCTGGGCCTAAATTTTTTATTTTGAAAGAGATTTTATTAATAAAATAGACTTCGATGAGTTAAAAGACAACACAATTTCTTAGATTGAACTCACATGGTACCTTGTAAGAAAAATTATTTTAAGGAATTTTTATTACCACTATGATGGTTTTAGGAATGTGAAATAGAAATGGTGGGGCCAAATATATTGTCAGAGACCATGGAAATAGTATAGTCTATCAAAAAGTAGTTGGTTACTCCTAAACAAAAAAATTATAACATACTAACTGGAAGAGGTTATTTTTAGAGTTTAGTGTTATTGACTAGGTTTTCTTGTGATTTTCACCTTGGATGGCGTGTCGTTATTTAAATAATCATAAGAATTTAATATTTCTATTTGTGGGATCATTTGATAACACAAAACATATCAGAGATGGGATTATTGAAAGGAAATTCCTCAATGTTATTGATGAATTCATGATATTTTACTTGTATTATAGAATCAAAGATATAATTTCGATCCTTGTAAGGTAATGAAAATCATTGATATTGAGTTCTAAATAGATGATTCACTAATTGAATAACTTGTGCAGTTCATAGAGTAGAGAGAAATGGTATTATGAGTGGAAAAAATTTCCTATTTTTTGTTGTATGAGAGATTTGACAGATCTTAGAGGAAATGTGTGTGTATGTGTCTGATTTTAGATCTTAGTGTTTTATTTTTTATGAGTTGGATTCCAAAGAGACACTTATAGGGGATGTGATGCATTTAAATGGGGTTATTGTTATATCATGTGATTCTTTAGCTATATTACAAGTGATAGTTCATCCATTAAAAATATTTTTTAACTAATAATTGTATGGAAAATGTTCTAAGATATTATAGTTGGTTTCAAGAAAGATTTATTTTACATTTTGAAGGTTCAAGGTTGGGGAATGGGTTTTCAAAATCATATTGTACCTCTAGGAAACCATGCACTAAGTGGAAAAAGAACCTATAAAAGAACATGGGTAAGGAATATAGTTTCCCACATAGTTAGGGATCTCTATGAAAAACATGTAACACTCTCCAATGGAAAATAAAATGTGTGTTTCATTGTTTGAAATACTATTAGGCCAAACCATGTGGGTTCCCAAGATAGGAAGAGTACCATGCCTGGTTGGTGCATGATTTGTCAAACCATGTGACCAAACTGTGTATGCATGAAAAAATTGCCTAAAAATAAACTTCAAAGGTCCTTAATATATTTTTGTTACCTATTCATCTTTTAAAATGAACCCCACTTGAATAATGAGACTCTACCAGCATTCATCAATGCTTCTCTGTCCTACAAAACTTTATACAAGTATATCCAATAGTGTTTTGATATAAAATTAATGTTTGTGATTTGAAATCATTCAGTCATTGGGTTTCATCAATATTTAAAACTATTCTCCTAAAATGAATCATATATATGTCTCTTTCTAATAATTAATGGTTTATTATTTTATTTAGTCATTAATTTGTAAATTATTTCTAGAAGAGTGTTTTTTTCACATGTTGATACAATTAACATGACTGTAGTAAGTATCTTGTTAATGGTGAAAAAATATAGGTATTTTATAATATATCATTCACCATGAGTCCTTATTCATCAATAATATCATCTTCAATCTCTATTTTGAATAATAATCATTGGTCGTCGATGATCATTGAATAGAAACAAGGTTCTCATCTATATTTGATTAGTAATTCATGACTCGTTCATTCACTGGAAACAAATATAGTGAATTGATATCATATTTTTATACATATCTCTTCACTAGTTATTTTCAAAGACTCAATTAGGTATTTGAAATTAGAATGAACATTTTTAACATGGAATATCCTTGGGATTGTTTTATAAACCTCTTCTATGAAAATATAGAACCTATTATACGCATCAATTAATAGTGTGAACTGGATTGTATGGATGCGTAATATGATTCATGTTTTCATCCATTTATGAATATTTGACTACTTCCTCAATGTCATTGAAGTTTGAGGTATTTTAAAATTTATGGATCTTATGTATGAATTTTGAATTTATATTATTTATTATATGGCATACATTGTTTGAATATTCAAGGTAGTAACCAAATATGTATGTGTATACCATGGGATCTATATATAATGCTTGATTCCAAGAGTCTGCTATAGAAAATTTATATAACATGTTTGATATTGTTCACTTGTATTTGTATGTTGAAAATGATTCTTGTGATGAAATTATTTGTTTTTATATTTGATTTTATTCCACTATTTGTGTGATTACCATGATTTTAGAGGAATTTCTTTATACTTTGAATATGTGTAAAATCATGATATGTTTTTCCCATAGAGTGGGAGAGTGCATGACATGCGATGATGATGATTATTTCCACAAACATGGTGTAGGAGTATGAATACCTTAAGGACAACCCCATAATAGTTATATTGCTTGTATGATGACCTTGTGGCCCCACCCAAGACTTATACAAGACACAATTGAATTATAGTCTCGTTTTAGATAAAGGTGGGATATGAAAACCTTATGAAAAGATATAAATTGAAATATTGAGATCATAAATAGATATGTTTACTATCTTTCTAGGATGATCCGGGCCAATTATACAATCCTCATGATTATCCTCATAGCATAGTGTAGAGGTAGGTAGGTATGAGGTTCATGGTGTATTATTTAGAACCCAACTCATGGGTATATGATTATTTATTATTTCTTGAAAATTTACTTATACCATTGTATACAATTGAAATAATTGTCCCCCATGTTAATGATACCTTGGTGGCTATTATTACTCAAACTAGGTATGAGAATCTCAATGAATGGAGAGACATCATGATTAGGTATTCAGGCAAGGGCAAGGGGCCCATGTCAGATAACTAATTAGAGATCATAGATTTAGTAGATGTATAGAGATAAAGCCCAAATGATTTATGTATAATTTTTTATTTAATTATTATCATATACCTTGTATACTCTGGATTTAATTTCCATATTGAGAGGTTATTTTATTTATATATTTGATATGGGTTATCTCTTTTTATTACATTTTGATACTTAGTATTATGATTAATATTAAGAGTTTTTTAATATTTTTTTATATTTTTTTGTATGGAAATCATGACCAATGGTATTGTCTCCCCCATAAAGATATTTGAACCATATATACTAGTGAATAACCTCTTCTGTATGGGTTGGAATGTATAAACTCTTATGGTTCTCTGGATCTGACATAGTGTTTCAGCTCGAAGTATATCACATAATTTTAGAGATTACAAAATTGGTATTTATTTTAAAAAATTAAATTAATTGATATATATAAGAAATTGAATTTCATATTCTCTTCCCATAAAATAAATTACATCCTCATAATTTTTAATTCAATAGAAACTTGGTAATGACATTCTAATTCATTCTATAAATTTTTAAAATAAATAGATTTCATAATTCCATCATATATGGTTTTTATAGTATTTTACATCATATTATATGAACAAATTTAACATAATGAACAATTACATTTTAAATTATAATATTTTTATATAGTTTTAATTAATTAAATTTTATAAATAATTTTCTAATAATTTTTTTATATTTTTTTATATTTAAAAAATAATAATTAATTTATAATAATGTATGTTTGAGAGTTGAAAAAAATATCAGAATTCAGGTTTATTGCTTCTAGGAATACCTAATTGATAAAAATAATATGTATAAATAAATAAATAAATATATAATGATAAATGATCACCCTATTTTACAAATTTTTATGAATTTTTGGATCCTCATATGAACATTATATTTTTGGTAAAATTGATTGACCCACTTATGATATCATCATAACCATATATAATATGTTTTATATCCCATGATAATGTATTAGGGATGTTAGATGGCTTGATTTAACAATAAATAAATATTAATTTTATATGACTATTATATAATCCTTAAACAAGATAAAATATTAAAAAAATAACTAATCTTAAAAAAATAATTTATTTCTTCTATTTATCATTAATTAAAGTATAACCATCAAACATTAATTTTTTTTATTTTGAAAAAACTTTTAAATGGAAAGTGGGAAGGCTCACAAGATTAAACACCAAAAGAGATTACAAATGTTTTGTAAAACATTTTGAGCTTATTGTAATCCCTCCCCCTAAACAAAATCCAGGGAATAGAATTTACGTCTAAGTCAGATTTTCCCTTTAATATTCCTTAATACTGATGTGACAAGTTGTCAAATAATTTTTTGAATTCATCCATGGTGATATTCCCCATATTGAAGCCTCTCAAAAAATATATGCTTGTTTATCCTATGTTTATTAAATTTTATATTCATCCAATGTTTTTTTTCAAATATTTTTTAATTATTAATTTTAAATTTTAAAATATGTAATCATCCAATGATAATTACTGTAACATCCATACATTTTTTATTATATGGCTGTTTAAATTAATTTGGCTTCCTTAATTTAAGTAGATTTATAAGGGATATGATGTTTCTCACATTATTTTCCCTAATATTAATGAAACAAATTTTATTTTGGGGGGATAATTATTTGAATAATTTAGTAATGACAATATTTTGGGAATAATGTTTTTATTTTATAAATAAGAATATAATGGTGGTCTTAGAGATCAAAATAATGAGAATTTATTTTTCAATTTTTGGATATGTCTTCTTTATAATGATTTATAGTATAAGAATAAGTATTTAACCTGAGATATAGTTTTAAAATATCTGGATTTTATGAAGTCCTAATTAATTTAATTTATTAAATGGATGTTTGACATATATTTTTTATGATATTCATATGGAAATACCAGAGTGTTTTTTAGTTTATAAAATTTTCATTCTATTACATTGGTGATGGTATAGAATGGATATTATTCTAGATTCATTAATTCTATGGGATAAATTTATTTAAATTTACAATTTAATTTTATATGTAAATTTTCAGAAGAGATTATATATTGATTAATGAGGTTAATTATGGTTAAATTAAACTAATAGAAAAACATTTCCTCAAAACATATATAGTTATGAAGGAAACAATAGAGTATTGGAAAGTTAGTTATTTCGGATATATAATGGAAGTTGATTAGTTGGATTTAATATATAGATTTAGAGTGGAGGAAAACATGGGAAATTCAATAAACTAATGAGAGAAAGATATTTAATTAATGAAAGTTTGAATATTATAAAATATATGGTTAAATTCATTGTTCTATTAATTGGGGTGGAAATTTTTATATTCAACACTTTTAAAATTGTCATTATCCTTTGTAGAATTGTTCAAAGAGTTGAAGATATTGTAGATGAAATGTAATAAAAAATTAGAAATAAATAGAGTTGTTGTAACTTATGGGATTTATCTTATCAGAAAAAAAAATTACATCATAGTATAGTAAACCATGAATTAGTCAAATACGCTATACACAGACATGGTGTTCATTATCTAGATCCAATAAAGTTGTGATAGTAGATATTCCATTAGTGTCTTTCGAACTATCTCCCACATATCTTCCCAAATGAACTGGTGATATAGCCAACAAACATCTCGAGCCTTATTTTTTATATAGATCTCTTTTGGGGAAGAGTGGTGTACTATAAAAAAATTCTCTTTCATAAGTGGATTATGTTTCCCTTTATAGATTAATGTTTTCTCCAATATAAACCTTTGGTTCAGTTGGGACAGAGGATTCCAATTCATGTACAACTATTGATGTTTATTCCTAAAAAATATGAATGAAATTGGTCATAAAAATTGGAAGATAAAAAATAGAATGGAAAATGATAATTTAAGCTATTGGAACCACTCACTCATTGATGGATTAGTAGCTCAGTATATGACTTCTTCATTATCCAGGGTATTCTCAACCCAAAAGGGGATATCCTTAAAGTAATAATTTACTTTATTATTTATATAACTAGGGATGGATGGCTAATGATAATTTCCCACATAAAGACCTTGTGTTAATGTTCCCTACACAACATGAGCAGGAGGGGACTAGGATCTATGGTTGTGGATAAACATGGTAATATTTTTATTAGATAATGATTCCTTATTAATAAATCAAAAATTGTAATGTCATTCATGCGTGAAAAAGAAGAATCTCATATTTTTCCATCTCCACTTTATAGTCCCCAAAATTCTACATGGATCCAGGAATATCAATATTTTATAAAATACCTTCCATTTATATTATTTCATTATATTATTCTTTAGGTATCATAGCAACCTTACTAGTAGGGATATCTTATATAATTGTATCCTGACCCAAATTGAATTCTCTATCAAATCCATCCACATTATATTTATTAGGTACAACATTTTCTTGAAATACTGAGTCAAGATCAATATCGATACCTTTATAAGATAGTTCATGATCCCAATAAGTCCATTATAGGATAGTGACGGGGACAAAAATGATTTTCATAGGATTCTTCATTATTCATATTCGATATGAAATATAATAAAATAATGATTTATTGATGGATACATAACAACTTATGATGCATATTTGAAATTATCAGGATTTTCCTCTCGCTATGAATTAATAGTAAAATGTGTGGTCTTTTCCCTTCACAGTTCTCCTATCAATGGGAGTTAATTGTATTCAATATTCTAAACCAAATTTCGAGTATCCTCCAAAGTTACCAAAGGATCAATGTTGGATTTCCAGATATATAAAGTTGAAGATGATTATGTGATCTTCCTGAATTTTCAAATGCATATATATATATATATCGATTAGATCAAGGATATATGGTGATTATAAAAACTATACATGACTAATGATGTGTTTGTCAAATCTATTTTCTATCCTTAGTACTTCACATTCATAAGATGAAGGATTAAAAATTTCTTCTAAAATACTAGTATTGGAGGAGATAATAGATAACATTCTACTACCATCTCCTTCATTTTAAGTCTCTTGTAGAGGGAAATTTTCCCAACATAGGGGTGGACACCTCAACCTTGATAGGAGTTACGATAAGTCTATATCATGTTGACTCAATTCCATGTACCTCTAACTCTTCTCTCTATGAATTAATATTGTGTGTCTCCATAGCCATAATCCATTTAAAAAAAGAAGGAAAATGGATGACAAATGAGAAATATATCATCATCATTTATGAATTCATACCATTAATTGGAGGTTTGATCAACCAATACCTCAATAAAAAACCCATCTATAATATAAGTTTCCTATATTTTGGGGGGGATATGATTATCAATGGAATATGTTAGAATCTACAATTTACAAATATATATTACCACCTCAGCAGGCTTGGTATCAAATTTAAATTGCGGGGTTCTTGAATATCACTAATCTATGGAATATGCATTAAATACTGATGAAATTTATAAAAAGAATTTAGGTCAGAAGGATTATCATTATAATAAACCTTACCTTAGGTCTCAAATAATCTTATTCTACCAGAGATGGTTACAAAGATGGCCCTCTAATCCATTGGTTTCACTAGATTTCAAGAACTATCTATTTAAGCAGAGGTTGGGTAACTAGAGTGCCACACTCAAGTTATTAATTAAAGGTACTTATATTTCATATATTTTTATCCTAACATAACCCTTAATTCCCCTCTAATCCTCGACAATTTGTGGTGGCATTTGGAGGTGTTTTGAGGGGAGAAAGGAGGGTGAACGATTTAGGTACACAGTTTCCCAAACCATGCACCCATGTCCATCTCATTAAAAATGAGTAAAATTAATTAATTTTCCTCCTAGTATTTATCCTAATTAGACCATTTATTCCCCAAATCAAACCTAAAATCCATGTAATCCCTCAAATCCTCTCAAACCCTCATTGGAACTCCGTTTTGAAGGGGGATTTGGTGGAGGAACTTCACACAATCTCAAGTAAGTGTTTCTCCCTCTTAGTTCCTACCCTTTTCATGATGTTTCTTCTACTTTACTAGAAATGAAAAATGACCAAAATGTATCTTTAATAACCTAGGGTTTATCATTGGGTTTTCTTGGTCCAATCATTTGATTTTAGACTCGATCTACCTTCCTTGAGGTGTGGTGGTGGTGCGATTGAATTTTCACATGAAGGATTCGATGTTTTAAAAAAATTGGTAGATGACTACATGGGTATGCAATCCATGTGAGTTAGATTACTGTTTCTATAATATTTTAATTTTAACTAATTTTATTACAGGTGAAAAAAAGTTGTTTTAGTGGTATTTTTAATGTAAATGAAGTTTACGTTCCATTTTTATGCGAATTTTGGGGTTTTTCATTGAAATCGTTTATTAGATCATTTGGGGATGCCCTATAACTACTTATTTGATATTATTGAAATGTATTAGGGCTTAATTTTTTGTTAAAATTTTTATAAAATTTTTTTTGTTTCTGAGATAATTTGTTTTAATGGTTTTTTTGAAATATATGAACTTTAAGTGCCATGTCTGTGTAAAAATAGAGGATTTAAAAAGATATCACTTCTTGGTTCATATAGAGTTTCCCTATAAATAATTTTTGGTTTACATGAAAGGTATTGGGATGATATATTTTTTTTGTAACTTATATGTGTGAACATAGTCTGCAAAGGGTATATTTATAGGAGTTTTTGGTTTAAAACAATGTGAGATTTTGAGAAGTTGTTTTTATTGAAAATCAACATGTTTTGTTGTGTGTTTTAAGACATGTAATGTGTGTTTAGATAAGTTATTCTTTGTATGTGACCATTAGTGTTGTTTTTATATGAAAAATGTATGTGTTTATAATGCTTAAATTGTATGAGCGCAAATGGGGAAGCCCGAGTACCTAGGTGGGCGGATATGTACTAGTACGCTAGTGACCTAGAAAGGTTTTATCCTTGTTTCACATAGAATCTTGGATAATGAAAAATGTAAGTAAAATATATGGATGATGGTTGGGGAACACTAGTTTATGGGTATATTCCTTACTAGTGGCTCATGTATAGGAAAGGATTGTGACATGGATATCCTAAATCGAGGTACGAGGTACATAGGGCCTGAGAATATATAGTTCTTAAGGGTGTTCCCAGTTTTCTTGATTATTGGAGTTGTGGTATTAACCCCTATATTACAGTGTGTTTGGATGTACATTACAATATCTAAAATTTATTATTCAGATGTTTTAACATTCTGTATGTGTTATTGAAAACTGTTTACAATTGAAAATTACATGTCATGGAATTTATCACCGCTTTTCCTTTTTAAAATTGTGTGTTGTTCACCTTATATTGCATACTCTTTGGAATATTTGGGTGGTATCATATTGGTCTTAGGATCAAACCCTAGTTACTCCCCTTGGGTGTAATTGGACTTCATTGTGTTTCTCACTAGTAAAGGCAAAGCTTCAGGTGAAGGCAGTTTGGGTTGTCAGTCCCCTCCTAAGGTGTGGTGTTGTGGAGACGGCTCAGGGGAGATGACCCCTTGTCATGTGGAGTCTTTATGGATTCTTTTCTATTGTCTATTTATTTCTAGACCTATCGTAATTTATTTAAATCCATGTATTCAGATCTGGTTTCTGTTAAGGTATGTTTGGCATGAAAATTTTAAATTTATATTATTGATTTTTTAAATGTTTTATGCTTCCATACTTGGGTAAATCATTCCCAAACCTAATTTATTGATACCTGAGAATTTTTTTCCCGATTGTGGGATAGGGAATTCCCTTTAGTCATTATCACGAGCTATGTTTGGCACCGGTTTTGATGGAGTCCAGATTTAGTTCGTGACAAAATAAAATTAGAGGAGGCTAATGTTTTGGGTTATATTACAATTTTGGGATGAGTCAAAATAGATAGGAGCTAGGACTATCATGGCTTGGGGTTTTTGTCAAGAGTAGTTTTCTCGGCCCACACCTCTAGTGGTAGACCTTGAGTCACCAGGGGATGTTGTAATTGTCTAATTTACTTCACTTCTAGGTGAGACGTGTGGGCTGCAGACCACACGTGGACATCGAGTGGGGGTGGAGTAGTTGTTCCTATTATTAATGTAATGTGTTTATATTATTTATATTTGATTTATTTTATTATAATTTTAACAATTGTTGTATTGAATATTGTTTTTGTTAATGTTTCATTTTGTAGAAAAATTCCACTATAAAAATCTCCCATGAACCCATGGGAGGAAGAGAAAGAGAGTTCCCCCACGCTGATTGATCAGAAGATAGTCGAGGCTATGGTCAGGGCTATCCAAGCTCTGGGAAAGGGACCATATTCTATTTCCATTCATGTTAGGGTAGAAGATATGGGTCCTAGAAAAGATAAATCTCTGCAGTTTCTAAAAAACAAGCCTCCTACTTTTTGAGGCAGCATAGAACCCGAGAAAGAAGATGAATGGGTAGAGAAGGTAAAGAACATGTTTGAGTTATTAGATACATCAGATGAGGTTATGGTGACGTGTTCCTCTTTTATGTTCTAGGGTCTCAACTGCATATGGTGTGATTCAGTACTCCAGACAGGGAATAATGATCAAATGTGCTGGGGAGATATCAGGTCCATCTACCATGACCAATACTGCCCGGAAGTGTTGGATTATCCTAGATCCTGAGATTCATGGAACTTGTTCATATAAATCATTCTATGATAGATTACGCCAACCGTTTCATTGAGTTTTTTAGGTGTGCCCCTAAAATTGTCTCTAATGAACATGTGAAGTCCCAGAGGTTTGAGAAAGGCTTGCTACTAGAGATATACTTCCGGGTTTTCTTATTCAAGATGAGTACTTATGATAATGTCATTGACTAGACATGTATAGTAGAGATTGACTAAAAATGTAGTGATGGTTTTTCTTGAAATTTATTATAAGTGGGAAGAAGCATCTCCTTGGAGATGAAAGGAAGCAATATGAGTAGGGGAAGAAGGGATGTGGTAGTTCAGGCCACTCCTCCAGGCAGTTTTCATTTGTGGATTATGATGCGAGGTTCATTGTGTGCCACCAGTGTGGAAATCCATGACACATCAGACTAGTATCCCCCTTCCCTCCAAATCCATGCTATCACTATGGAGTTATGGGGCATTTGAATCACTTTTCTGGGGTGGCATGAGCACTTCTGAGTGGGGTAGGATCAATGGTCTCAAATGGATTTACAGCTAAGTCCGGGCCATTGTGGATGGGGGGATCTCATTTTGTTGTTCGTAGTGGTATCTCTGGGTCATCTTTTGGGTAGATCCAGTTCATGGAATATCCATAGACTAGTGTTCGTTCATAGGTAGAGACCATACATTTTCATGCGATGGAATAGGCACCGACAGGATCAGAGGCGGGACCGTCGACAGTTCGAGGTACCGTTTTGATTTTATCTTCTGTAGCTTCTGAAATTATTGATACTGGTGCATTCGTTTAATTTATATATACCTGTATTTTGGACACACATAATTTTCCTACTTATTCACTATCTTTTGCGATATAATTCTTGACGCCGCTGGAAAAGAAGAAGGAGCTTGTTCTTCGGTGCCCATCATGTGCGCTCTCTGTGTCAGGGATTGAAATGAAGTGGGACATCTTAATCTTAGATATTAATATTTTTTACATGATACATGGAATGAATTAGATTGTACACTTCTAGGAACACATCGATTTCTTCAGGCGATGAGTGGGTTTCATGGAACCTGATGGGAGTCATCGGGTTTTTTGTGGAGAATCGGATCCTCGGTCGGGTTGCACGGGACCTTCACTCCTAGAGTTGAGAAGTATTATCTTCCAGTTATTTTCACATTCACTTGAGGAAGATGGTCTATCACCTGAAGGTTCACTACCTCATGTAGTGAATGTGTTTCTGGAGGTATTCGCAAATGATTTTTTAGATTTCCCACTAGAGAATAATGTTGTGTTCTTGATTGATCTGACACCAGAAACATAGCCGATATATCTTCCCTCAAATCATATGGCCCCCACCAAGCTGAGGGAATTAAATTTATAGTTGGATGACCTAGAATCCAAAGGATTAATTCACCTAAGCATCTATCATTGGGCATCTCCTTTATTGTTCATGAAAAAGGCTAATAGATCCCTATGGTTGTCTATTGACTACTATAATATGAATAAGGTTACGATTAAGAACGAATACCCTTTGACCAGAATAGATGATTTCTTCAATTAGTTGAAGGGGGAAAAGTGGTTTTAAAAATTATACTTGTGTTCAGGAAATCATCAACTCAGGTTTAAAGAGGTAAATATCCTGAAGACAGCCTTCCGATGTAGGTACGACCACTATGAGTCTTTGGTCATGCCCTTTGAATTGACCAACTCTCCAGCGGTCTTTAGGAAACTCACGAACAAGGTCTTCCACCAGTATCTTGATTCCATTATTATGGTGTTCATATATGACATTCTAGTATACTCTATCTTTGAGGAGGAACACAAAAATCACTTGTGGATCATTATGGGAACCTTGCGAGAGCATCACCTTTATGTAACATTGTCCTAATTCACTTTCTAGATTAGGGAAGTGAGATCTATGGGGAATGTGATCTCAGAGTAGGGGGTTTTGGTGGACCCCTAGAAGGTCAGTGTAGTTATTTCAGGGGACCATCCAATGAACGTGTTCGAGATTAGTTATTCCTTGGACTGGTTGGTTATTACATGTTATTCGTTCAGGATTTCTCTTAGCTTGATTCATCGATGACCGAGCTCACCCGGAAAGGGGTGTAGTTTTTATTGGGCCTAGAATATAAAGCATCCTTCAACGAGTTAAATTGGTGGTTGACTACTACCCTCTTGCTGATTTTTCTGAGGCTGGGAAGGGGTATGTGGTGTATTACGATGCTTCAGGTATGGGTATTTGGTGCATGATTATGTAGGATGATTGTGTGGTGGCGTATGACTCTCTCTAACTCCGACCACATTAAAAGAATTTCCCGACCCATGAATTGGAGTTAGCAGCAATGATGAACTATTTGAAGATACGATGTCACTATCTTTTTGAGGAGAATATTTTGGTCCAATCTGATCACAAAATCTTTCCCTATATCTTCTCATATAAAGACCTCAACATGATGTGGCATTATTGGATAGAGTACTTATATGGGTTCTACTTTAAAATTTTCTATACCCTAGAAAAGGGTAATGTGGTGGCTGACACCTTGAGCAGGAGAGTCCCAGTGTAGTCTTTGAAGAAGTCCAGTGATGACTAGAATATGATGGCACACTTTGATTAGATGCATGTGGAGACCAAGGAGTAAAATGGGGGTGTGTTCTCGGTGAGCATTCTGTTGACTTATTCTCCAATGGAGCTAATTTAGTGGGAAAATCCTAGTGATGATATTTCTAAATGTTTGAAGTAGTTTTTTCATGGTGGAGTGATGTCCTCTAATTGGTCGTCATCTCCCAAGGTAATTATTTGCTTCAGGGGCCATTTAGTAGTGTTGTTATCTCTGCGGAGGGTGGTGATGGATAATAGCCATCAGACTTCATGGGATGTCGATTCAGGTGACACCAAGATGTATTATGATGTTTATTAGTAGTTCTGGTGGCCTGGTATGAGACGATACATCGCAGACTTCATGTTGAGATACTACACATGTCAGCAGGTGAAGGCAGAGAAAAAAATGCCATCCACATTGCTCCAAACACCACCCATTCTTACATAAAAGTGGGATGAGGTTTCCATGGACTTCGTTTTTGGTTTTCCTCGTACACCTTGGGGTAATAATTCTATTTGGGTGGTGATTTACTATCTATCCAAATCATCCCACTTCATCCTGATCAAAGATACAACTAAAGTGGATGAGTTATGTTGTTTGTATCTCCATGAGGTTTTGAGACTCCAAGGTGTTACATCAGTAGTTATATCATATAGATACCCCTGATTCAATTACCAATTTTGGGAAGGCCTACTAAAGGCCTTGATGTCATATATTAAGATGATAATGTCATATCATCCACAAACAGATGGTCAGATAGAACAAGCAAATCAGATTTTGGAGGACAAGCTTTTTTCATGTGTTCTGGACTTTTTAGGTTCCTGAAATAACCATTTGATATTGGTTGAGTATTATTATAAAAATATTTACTAATAATCAATTTTAATGGCCCATTTTGAGTCACTCAGTGGTTGGCCATGTCAGTCCCCCCTATGTTGGGTTGACTTAGTAGAGACAAAACTATTGTGGCCGAGCCTTGTGTAGGGGACTTCCGAGAAGGTAAAATTGATCAGGAAGCGCTTGTTGATAGCTCAAGGTCATCATAAATCTTATACTAATCAGAGGAGTTGGGACCTAGAGTTTTTTGTGGGTGACACGATATTATTGAATGTAGCCCCTCATCTAGGCTATCATCGATTGGGGAAGCAATGGAAGCTAACGTCATGATATGTCGGCCATTTTGAGATCACTGAGTGTATTGGAAAGGTGGATTATATGTTCACCTTAACTGATCAGTTGAAATCCATCCATGATGTCTTCCATGTCTCCTATTTGATGAAATACAACCTAGATCTTTCTCATGTGCTAATTTTGGAAGAACTGGAGATAGATCATGACTTGTCAATTTTTTAGAAGGCAGTAAAAATAATAGACTCCCAAGGGAATGGGATTTGAGGGAAGTCTATTATGATGATCCAGGTTCGTTGGCATAATTTTAGCGATACATGTGATACCTAGGAGATGAATTCATGGGATGAGGACGAGTACCCATTCTTGTTTTCTAATCCAGCCTCTAGTCGAATTTCTAGGACGAAATGTTTTCATGTTTGGGATGATTTTCACACTTAATTTATTTATTAAAGTTACTTATATTTATTATATTTTTATCCTAACATCACCCCCTAAGTCTCCGCTAACCCCCCATAAATTTTGGTGTCATTTTGAGATGTTTTGTGGGTAAAAAGGAGGGTGTATGGTTTAGGTGCACGGTTTTCCAAACCATGCACACAAACTATCTGCCCATGTATAGATCATTAAAATGAGTTATATGAATTATTTTACCTCCTGCTATTTATCCTAATTCTCCCTTTTTTCACAACTTAGAACCTAACATACATTTCATCACTTAAATTCCTTTCAAATCCTCATTAGAACTCCATTTTAAAGGGGTATTTGGTGGAGAAACATCACACAATCTCAAGTAAGTGTTTCTCCTTCTTAGTTCCTCCCCTTTTAACGAAGTTTATTCCAATTTAAATGAAGTCCAAAATGACTAGAAGTTAGTGTTTTGAACCTAGGGTCTATAATTTTGTTTTATAGGTCTAATATTTTTATTTTATGCCCAATCTACCTTCATTGATGTGTGGCGGTGGTGCGATCGAATTGTTTCACAAAGGATTAAATGTTTTAAAACTACTGGTAGGTGATTCCTTGTGTATGAAATTCTTGTGACTTATCATGTTGTTTTTATAAAATATTACTGTTTATCTTTTTTTATTAATGGTTCAAAAATTGGTTTTAGTTGTATTTATAATGAAAATGAAGTTTAAGTCCAATTTTTATGCGAAATTGGGAGTTTTTCATAGAAATCTCTTATTGGTT
Organism: Viscum album; assembly: GCA_963277665.1. Lineage (NCBI taxonomy): Eukaryota > Viridiplantae > Streptophyta > Magnoliopsida > Santalales > Viscaceae > Viscum > Viscum album. The sequence goes on from OY728144.1 coordinate 305,849,324, forward strand.
CATTTGGGACAGGCCTGTAACTACTTAGTTTATTTTATTGGAATTTATTAGGGATTAAAATAATGTTTTTAATGTTTATATACTTTTTATCTTAGAAATGTTTGTAATGGTGTTTGTGAAGCCTAGGAACTTTAAGTACCTTGTTTGTGTGAAAATGGAGGTTCTACAAAGATATCACTTCTTGGTCCATATGGGGCTGCCCTATAACTGGTTTTTTGGTTTCACTGAAAGGTATTGGGATTCCATTTTTGTATTTTGGACTTATAAGTGTGTACATAGTGTGTAATGTGGGGATTTCAAATAGTTTTGGGTGCAAAATAATGTTAGATTTTGAAAAGTTGTTTTATTAAAAATAAAAATGTTGTGTTATTTGTTTTACGTTGTGTAATGTGTGTATAGATAATATATTGTTTTTATGTTACCATTAGTGGTTTTTTATATTCAGAGGGATGTATTAATCATGAATAAATTTTTTTATCACAATTGGGGAAGCCCATGTAATTAGGTCGGTGGATATGTACTAGTACGCTAGTGATTTGGAGCGGTTTTATCCCTATTTCACATAGAATTTTAGATTGAGGAAACTCTAAATAAATTATATGATTGATGATTGTTGACCAATAGTTTAGTTTTATGTTCCCTACTAGTGTCTCTTGAATGAGAAATAATTGTGACATGGATATCTTACACTGAGGTGCGAGGTTCATTGGGCCCGAGACTATCTAGTGCCTAGGGGTATTCCTGGTTTTGGTGCTCCTTGTATTTGTGGTATTTAACCAAGTATTAGGTTGTGTTTGGATGTACATTATAGTATATAAACTGTATTATTAATATTTTTTAACAAAATGAATGTTTTATTTTGAAAACATTTTACAATTGATTGTTTCATTTCTGTTATTTTTCACTGCTTTTCCTTACATATTGAAACTGTGTGCTTTTCCACATTGTATTGCATACTCTTTGGATTATTTGGGTGGAGTCCTATTGGTATTAGTTTTAAACCCTACATACACCCCGTGGGTGTGATTATACATTATTATGTTTGACACAGGTAAATGGAAGGCCTCGGGTGATGGCGTTTCGGTTTGTTAGTACCCTCATATGGTGTAGTGTTGTGGAGACGACTCGTGGGTGATGACCCCTTTTTGTGTGGAATCGTTTTGGATGATTTGATGATATTTTTATTTCTTTTTGGATATCGTGTATGTTATTTAAAACCATGTATTTAGATATGGTTCTTGTTAAGTATTGTTTGGACTGAAAATTTCAGATTTATATTATTGATTGTTTTTAATGTTTTATGCTTTCATACTCGGGTAAATAATTCCCAAACCAAATTTATTGATACTCGGGAACTTGTTCTAGCCTGTGGGTATAGGGAATTCCATTAGGGCATTTTCACAGACCAGGATTGGAACCAATTTTTATGGCGTCTAGATTTGGTTGATGACATAAATTCTATGTTTCCTATAGAAAATTATAGATTAATCATCTTGGCTTAACTAGTGTAGTATTTTCAATTATATGCAACTATGTTTCCTGAATCTAAGACCGTTTGGAATATTTCTAAGCCTCATCATTATCATCTATAGGATAATTATTGTTACCATTATATACCCACATCGTAGTTCTCATAGCATTGAATCAGAGGGGGATGCTATTCATCAATACTCCTTAAGGGTATGACAAGATCCACGTATTATAATATCGGGACATCAAACCAATGTATGTATTTGATGGAGGAAGGTTGATTTCCACTTAAGATACCTCAAAAGACAAGGGGTCCCAGAACAATTGGGCAACTACTAGGTTCTTCTCTAATTAGATAGTTTTTGGGGGTGATATGGTATTTTGGAGTATGAATTTGAATTTTAGTGAAAATCCATACCGAGTAAAGACTTTACAAATTATCTAATAGCCGATCAATTTTTATAGCAAAAAAACATTTAAAACTAACATATATGACCTTAGGTCATTATCAACAATGCCTTTGTCAATGGCTATTTATGTAGGTGTAGACCCATATAAGATGAAGTAAAATTGTCCAAATATGTTCAAATTATTAAAATATTTTCCATAATTTGATGAAAAAGGAAAGATATAATAAATGTTTTTGAGGAATAGTTATAACTGACATATAGGGATCTAGAACTCACTTAGCATATCATAAGAGATAAACATATCCACAATCTACCCCCAAAAAACTTGTAATAGTTATGAACTATAGAATTGGTCCTTTAATGTATACACATACCATAATAATTGGTGGATCTTTTCCAAAATAGGTGTTACCAACTCAATGTGGTCCCCTTAAACCAACTAGGATTCCTTGAAGAACATCCTTGGCCTCACACCACCATTGTTTTCATGGAAAATAATCATGTATGTACTCAACCAAATCATTAAATATTCATGAGGGCGGGTTTTGGAGGGGATGTTAGAATTTATTTCATACCCCCACTAATTATACTATCATATATATTATACAAGAAAATATTTACCAGGGATTCCTCTATTTTCCAATAAATGAAATATTACAAAGTTATGAAATATAGGACTCTTTCAGTTTGGATCTATGAAAATCATCATCCATGAATCATGGTAATCATTACCCCTTGGGAAATGGACTTTGTTTTTGAACATATGGGTAATTTTTTATTTCTCAAGAGCCAAATTAGGCACTATTTTAATATCACCCCACATTTCATTAGGTGGGATAAACTCATCATACATCACTATAAGAATCTTCACTCCTATGATCATGTAAGCATCCCATATACTAATTCCAAAATCTCCATGTGTCAGGTGTAATGTATTTTTCTACAGAATCATTTGGATGAGGAGCTCATGGATGATATCATAATGATTGTATACATATATTTAGATCCCCACATAGAGTAATAAAATCATCCAGCTTAAAATCGATTACAAATTAGGCATAGGTTGTGTGCACCCAAAAACCCTACATCCATTTAGGTATGCCCTCATATCTGTTATTGATGCCCCATAATTCCTTCCAATCCATTGATTGTTCTTTCGTAGAATTTTGGGAGACTAATGAGTATTTTTATAGTTTTTAGTCTTGATATTGAGGCCTCAAATTTGTGGCATATGTACTATGGTTCATGAAAAACATGGAGGGTTTCATTCCCATGATAATGAGTTAATAATTGTATGAGATGTTTTTAGTGTTAATGTTCATGTACTTATAAAACAATTATTGAATAATTTAATCATACAGCTTCATAATAACTATTTCCTTCAATTTACCTTGGTCATAGAGTGGTAATTGTTCACTCTTGGGACAATCAATACGATACATCTTCAGATTATTTTCATGATCAGGAAGGGTGGAGTCATACCCTTAATAATTATCTATCCCAATGATTCTGGTAATCTACTTGATGGATTAATTATCTTATTATAGAAAAACACAACTCATTTTAATAGGAATTTAAAATATAAAAAGAGAAAATATATGTTTTGATTATATCTAAAATAAATTTCTAAATATGTTAGGGAAATTTTTTAATAGGAAAGACCTCACATAGGCCACTCACCGAAGTGACGTCATGAATTTCACTCACTGAAGAGTCTTCATGCAGGTATGTTTGAAAAGTGACCACATACAGTTCATCCTCCCATGTGACATACCATATGTTTCTCATCAATGTCACTTCTTATAAATAAGTCACACAAGTGAATACTGACTGAGCATATGTGCAGATAGATGTGTCTGAGTCTTCGGTGATGATATGAATTAGTGAGTAAAATATTTGAATGAAGTGAAGTGGAAAACCCATGAAAGAGTGGCCCAATATATAGGCATGAAAATGATTTGAGAGACACCTATGTGGTTGATATGCATGACCAACCAGTGCAATAGACTTTCATGGAAAACCTATGTGATAAACTTACACAGTAAACATGTGCACAAAAACTATACACATTACCCTTTTCATGATAAACAATTAGTAATATTCCCCAAAACCAAACATGAATTAACAAGAAAACATGGAGGCAAATGATCAATATAACGACCCATAGTTTACATACATTGTTAATACTTAAAAATTGAAGCATACTTATTACAACATATAAAAAACCATGGAAAGGACCGTATAGGAATAGTGTCTTTAGAAACTGGGAAACATAAACAACTGGTTCATAAAGCGTCTACACTCTCTCCCATTTATTTTATCATATCTTTAGTCCCTTTTGTCATATCTTACTTAACAACATTCTTCCTGACCTGGGAAAAGAAAACATACAAAAGGGTGAGCTCAAATACTCATTAAGGGTAAACAAAAGAAATATCAATCACATCATATTCATAAGAACATAACTTTTGGAAATCTTAAACTACAAAAGAGATCATAATTTCATAATATGGGATAAATCATAGTAGTGAAATCTAATCATAATAATCATAACTTAAAACATGAAACTTTGTGGCATACACACATAATCATAGAGAATCATTTATTATTAGTCAAGAATCATTTCCAAGACTATCTTAGTGGACAATGTCCATTTCTGAACCGATTTCACTCCTCATTTCAGTCCTATTTCACTAAACCGGTATAACCTATCGTTCTGGCCATGTCTCTCTCATGAGATATAAAATATTTACCCAATGCATTGGAGGGAGATGTAGGTCCCACCCATCTCATAATGATACCATTCTTATCTGTGCCACAAAATAATAAACCATAAATCATATCATAACCCATGTAAAAAAATGGGATTCTTAAACATCACATCATCATAACATAATCCATATAAGGATATCATAAAAATAATTCCATCATAATATAATCAAATCAATGTAGAAATAGGGATATAAATAGAACCCTATATTATCTTAGATGGAAAATAATTTTGATAAAACACTTGAACTCCATTCTTGAGGAAAATATCCATTCTACTTCAAAAACACGTTTCCTTTCTTAACATGTCTTACAATTATAAACTAAAAGAAGTTGATTCAAAATAAAATTAAAAATTTGTAAAGTGATCTTATTGGAAAAACGTTTTAAAAATCCATTCATGCCGTATAAGTTAAAAAGAACATTCTTCTCGTACTTTTGTCGGAAAAGTCAAAAAGTACCTCGTACAAAAAACGACAAAAGATTCCTTTCATCTCATTTACTAAAACTCATCAAAGGGTAAAAATGGATTTAAAAAATTGTAGGTGGATGTAAATAATATTAAATATTGAGGAACCATGGATGTGGATGATAAAATACACCCCAGTAAATACCAAAGTATAAACAATCACGGATAAAATGAGATTGTGATATTTTCCTTTACCTTAGGTCCGATTTGCTTTGTAAGTGTTCCAACCTCCTGTATAATGATTTATATAATGTCATTGACTTATTCCAAAATCATACTCATTGTTATGATATCATATATGGTTCACTTATGACTTTATATTACCCGTTCTTTTGTAAATTCCATGTTAAAGAGCGTTTTGGGTAAAATCGTTTCATTTTTCGTCCCTGTTTTGACTTGTAATTATTCATATGATTACTTAGATCATGATTACTTAATTCCAGAATATAAATCATGATTTATATATAATTTATATTCAGAATATACATATATATAACAGATCATTAAATGGAAATAAATACACCGTTCATAGAGACGGTAGTCCGTACGTACGCACGAGCGATGATATCATTTTCATGATGGTGGAATTTTATTGGAGTGTATGTATATTATTTCAGAATCAATATCACTTTAAAATAATCATATATAGTTATTATTTACACCATTATACCTATCCAAGTAAGGTGGTGGTGCAAAAAATAGATTACACCACGGCGTGGAGACGGTATTCCGTACGTACGCACGCACGTTGATTTCGTTTTCCGTAGGATGGATAGATGGTGAAATAGGGTTGTTTCATACTTCTAATAACATATCAGTATATGAGGGATACTGATGTTATTACTTCAAAATGAAACAACCTAAGAAGAAGAAGTGGAAGAAGAAATAAAGTTGAAAGAATCGGTAACGGACATTACCTCTTCTTTGAAGCGCCTTTTTGAGATCTCCTTTTAGGGCACTAAAATTGGTCTTTGAGGAAGAACAGAGCCTCTAGGATGTTTCTAGGGAAGTGGATAAGGGAATTTGTCAGGGGTTGGCAGAGCTTGAAGGCTCAATGTGGTGTGAGGAAGAGAGGTAGGAGGTTCCCTTTTATAAGGGAGGAGAGGGGCACCTTTGGAATAACTTAAAATATTATTTTATTATAAAGCCAAATTTGGCATTAAATAGCTCAAAATTGATATATTTCGAAGCTAAGGCAGGGATGTGTCGAACTCCTCTGAGATAATAGAATTTAGAAATGTTTAGATTCCTATTTTAACCTTATCATTTATATTTAACTTTAAGTTAGATAATTTTACATTTACCGTGTCTTTTTGTGATCTTACACTATAAGGTTTATAAACTTACTATAACAAGACAAACGAACCCCAAGTTGTTTATTATTAATATATATACCCTTATATAAGTCATTTGGTAGAACCTTAGATTTTTTGGAATAAAATAACAATTAATAATATAATATTTGTTTTAAAAACTATTTTATGTCAATTTTGACACTATTTAGTAATTGATTTTTGTAAAAATCATAACAGAATGATTAGTCCGAAAAAGGTTAACTAAATTTATACTAACATGTCATATTAACCTAGAAAAGTAGGGTAATTCATAAAAAGTCTCAAATTACATTTATTTGGTTATTTATAACATCAATTATGTCAATATTTCATTAATAAGATAATTACTGTATCAGCTTTGTGTCATAAATAAATTAAATTATATAATGTCTAAAAATTAAAAATAATATACCATTATGTAGGAAATATTTTTATCTTTCTAATGATTATTTATAGTCGAATTTAACTTGTGTATAACCCTATATTAAAAATTATTTTCTTATTAAACTTTGATTTTAACTATTTTAACCATTCTTTAAATAAATTAATAATAAATGTCCTAATCTAATCCAAGTGGGACTAAATGGTCATATTTTATTCCTAAGGTTGTTTTTGGTCGAATTAAACTTATCCAATAGAATTAGGACACGTGGTAGGGTAATAATAATATCATATTTACCCTTAATTACCTTATTTACTTTTAATTGTGGTAAAAAAAAGTAAAATGTTACTATTCACCAAAAATTATTTTCATCTCATTGAACCAAATTTTACTTACTGACATCAACTGTGTCTCTCGGATTTTTGGAATTCCACTCACAGAAGTGGTAAAATTATGTTTTATGAAAAATTCATTTTTTTAACTACCACTTAGTGGTTTCACTATTCATCAAAAAATGAATGTTTCCAGAAAAATACCAAAATTTAGGCCTAAGCTATATTTGATATTATGAACTCAAAAATGATTTCTATTTTACCAAATTCAAAACATATCAGTTGCATTAATTAATTTAAAAAGTAATTCCCGTCATCAAAACAAATAGCGTGTTCTTAAGAGATAATAACTATCAAAAGATTGAAACTTGTTTACGTCTGGTTTAAATGTGAAATTACATCCAATTACCAACATTGTATTAAATTGTAAAAATATATTATAAATATACATTAAAGCCACTCAAAATAATAATTTATCACTATTAATTATTTCGATTAAAAAGGTTGTTTTTAATTAAAATTTAGTAATTTTCACTATTCATCAAAAAATGAAAGTTATCCGAAAAGTTCCAAAATTTCACCCTAAGCTAATTTAGATATTCCGAATCCAAAAATGAATTCCATTTTGAAAAATAAAATTTACATAATTTCAAAAAGTGGTTATTACTATTCATAACGGCTAGTTTTAATAATATTTTAATAGTATATCGTTGTTTAGTGAAACTCAGTATTGCTTACGACGCAAGATATCGAGGAAGGCCGAAGTTGCCTATAAAGCAATCCAAGCTAGTGTTGTGCGTAGAAAAAGATTCATTTGACGATTTATATAACATAAAAGTCTCAGTTGTTACAATCAAAGAATCCAAAAACACCCATATTTCACTATACTTCATGATCAGATTCACGTCTTTCTATTAAATCCTATCCTAAGGTGGACGGGGAGGAATTTTTTGAAACTAACGTTTTTTTAAGAGGATTAAATTCATAAATGGAAGATATCTCAATTATTAGAGAATAAAAACACATAAAAAGTGAAAAAACCCCTCTCTCACAAACCCCCCTGAGTTCCCACAGGTGGAGGTACTATGATATACTTGGACTACTAGTAGCTCTATCACGTACAAGAACCACAACTCACTTGTGTGACCATGTACCTAGAACAAACCCTACACACATGAATCGTTAGTGTAAATTAATTTCATGGAAAACCATCTTCACCAATGGTCTTGTTATTCCTTATAAATTGGACCCCTGGGATTCTCATTTGACATGACTCTTAGATGAAAAGTATGTATGAAGCCCTGGTTTCGCATGTCTTTTGCTAAAGCCCTCTAAACCGTCATGTAGTCTCCCAAACATAATGAATGACATGTAATTATCAAGATTGATGGGGTTATATTTCCTCATGGGTCTAAACACAAAGATATTACATGATAAACCATGATACCATTCCAAACATACTTGTGTGAAGGGCCTTTCCATGGATCAAATTCAGAGTGTTATCATTCAAATAGAACCTAAGGGAACCACTGGAGACCAGATAAAGGTCTATCCCCAGTTTTGTTCCCCTAGTTTTTATTCTTACATGAAATCGTCACAAGTTAAAAAATATATTTTTGTCAAAATATTTCTAGTTTTACTCATGCAACATCTAGTCAAGGTACCTCCTAGCTTTCCCAGGTCTCACTAGGCGATGTTAAATCTAGATCTCCCATATATCACCTTGGTGACAAACTCTACAAATTGATCATGTATGACCATGAAAAACAAATATATTATCCCTCTCTCATATCACCAATGTTAGGGGACCACTACCCTTGGGACACCTACCTAAAGGAAACCAAATCAAATCCTACGTCAAGGCCTCTAAACATTTTTGTAGAATGTAAAGTACAAATAAACCTGCCATTAGGATCATAAATTACTGTGGTAATTAAAGTAAAACATTAGTCTCTTGAATTGTAATGACCCTAAATATTTTCATCATCATGAATTCTCATGGTAAAAAGGACCTCAACCTTGGATTAAATTCCAAGGACTGTTTCATCTCAAAATTTAAGGGAAATAAATTACATTTTCTTTTGATAATGGAAAATTTTATACCCTTTTCTCCTTATCTATAAAATAGAGAACTAGTAATCCCTCATAGAGTATTCCCAAGTCATTCATAATAGAAATATTCTACCTTCCAACCCTAACTCTCATCCAATATATGAAAAATGTGATTATGTGATGTTCCAAAAAATCAACATCCTATTATTTCCCACACTGAGAATGACTCACATGAGCTTAGAGATTAGTGGTGATAATGTAATCAACACAATAAATTATCTAATTGGGACTCCCTAATAGGTGTAATCACAAAAATTTATAAACTACGTTATATTTTATTCTTGTACACACCAAATACATAAGAAGCCTCCCCTAGGATCAAACCCAACAACTTTAATCCATCATAAAACTTATTGGCCCATATTAACATTAAGATCAATATCCCCACTAGATGGAATTATTTCTTCTCGGTCCATCTCACCATATCCTCATCCAAAAAAATCATGTTTTAGGTCATATCGTTCCTGGGCCATATTCTCAACAAGGTCAACCAAAAAGTCCCACTAATGTATATTTCACCCACCGTATTTTATTTTCAATATTCCACTGAGACATCCTCACAATATGAAACTAAAAAATATGATTTGGTCCTTGTCACATTACCTGACAAGGTATGAGAAGTCTAATTCATTGGTATAGAACTATGTTGGTTTAAGTTACTTTTACTAGGACAAGTAGGAATCCCCTCTTATACACCTAATCTCGATATCAAAATTCTAACTACATATCTATATTTTAATATACTCCAAAACACCCAATAATGGGGATTTTAACACTGATTCTTTTAATAAATCATTACCATGTAAATAAAAAATAGATATAGAGAACCTATAATACATATAGGTGGGTCTATCAGTTGAGAACCTAATATATAAATAAATATATATATATAAATGGTGCCATTGATGGTAATCCCTTGATATATATGGATGGTTACTCATGCATGTATATATAAATTATTAAAAATGCATAGGGTGACTAGTTTTATATTATTGTTTACAAAGGATTCATTAATATGACCAAAATCTTTATGAGATTCCTATAGCATGATAGAATTCCCCCCAAATGGTGTGATAAATCTGATCTCCCATCCTCTAGTCCAATGTGAGTTTTTATGAATCATTAGTAAAGCCCCTCAATAACCTCCTTCCATTAGAAATCTGTTCCCTAAACAACTGTAGATAGTGGTTATGTTAGGTTTTTAAGGTTCCATGAATAGTTTTATTGGAAACCAAACACAATGAAAAAGGGGTGTGAAATATGGATTATCTAGTCAGAGTAGAGAGGCCACCCTTAAATTCCTAAGCTATTATCCATACTACATGTGATACAGGACTCTTCACACATTAATAGTTGACATACACCCACCAATATTCATCTAATATTCAATTAGATATTCATGGGTTATTGTTTCATTCTCCCTTATCCCAACTATCCACGAAGAGTTACAAAAACTCATTTTTAACCTTCTATGGAACATACTCATTATCAAAGTAGGATTATAACATCATATTCTTGTTCCCTTTTTTCTGGTGTATGCATATCATGTGAAAACCCAAATGCTTTGAGATAATCAATTCACTTATTAATCCTATTGGGTTAATGATAGAGGACTATAAAGAATCATACCTCATAAATAAAAGTTTAAATTTGTTAAACTACATGACATATGGTCCATCCTATAAAACCAAAAAATAAATAGAGAGTGTCATCAAATCTATTAACATGTTCAAGTGATTAATCATTCATCTCTATAGAAGTTTATGATTTAGAAATTACATTTCCCTAGGCATTATATTAATATAAGTAGAGAACCCTCTATCCAAATATGATGTAAAGGATCATCATGGATAATAAAATACATTTTCTATGAACATGAGTTAGATCTCTGCATGGAGTCTATATAAGAATTTTGTGTGGATAGATTCTTATTGTAACAAGATATATAGTGATTATATGGTTCTTTATTCCCAATACAATACATAATATTCAAAATGAAAATAACCCTTCCTTTCATGTGAACCTAATATGTGCATGGAACCACCATATTCACTAAATATTTATTTATTCTTCACATATTATGATACATAGTATTGCTTGGTTATATTATGCTAGTCCCAGCTAAAGGTTTGACACTATCAGGACCTTCCCAGGTTCTTTTTTTAAAAGAAGTATAGATACCATTAATGACAAAGATCAGCATCCGTACATAAGAACAGCCATGGAGGGAAATTGTCCAGCCAGAGCTTGTTGCCATCGAAGGTGCCTGAGGCCTCCAGCTGACGAGCTGCCTTGTTTTCAACCCTTTTGGTAAAGGATAAAGTGCAGTAAGAAAATCCTTGGAGAAGATAACAAATTCTACTGATGATGAGGCTAAATGTCTTGAGTCCTGTGTCGTTGTGGTTAATACCATCGACCACGGTGAGGCAATCAGACTCAATGATGATATCATCCCATCCACATTCCACAGCAAGCATCATACATGCAAGGATGACTGAGGCCTCAGCAACTGCAGGTTCCCAGAAGGCGTGATGTGATTCATATTTTGCTGTAATGATTTTCCCTAGATTATTTCGGGCCAGGAGACCAAGAGCAACAAACCCATCCTTGGGGAGATACACACCCACATTAAGCTTAAGAGTCCCTTCCGTTGGGGGGATCCAATGTGGGGGATAGGAGGAGGTTACACCTGGCATAGAGTGTTCTTTATGGTCCTTACAGCCCTCAATCCATGAGATGTCCTGTTCAATCCATAATTTGGGATGTTTATGAACATGGTGAAAAATCGAATTGTTTCACCGAACCCAAATTATCCCAGCCAGGGTTCAAATAGAACCTAACTTAATTTATGGAAGAGAGGAACACCAATGCATCATTAGATCATGGAAGTCAGAGTTAATGTCCAGAGAGGCATCTGAAACCGAGACCCATAAATTCCACATTTCCTTATCTCATGTGCAGTGAATGATGGAGTGTAAAGGTGATTCTGTAATATTCAGGCTAAAAGGGCAGGACTCAGCACTGGCCATATGTCAGTAAACGAGTAGTCTCATGGTAGGGAGAGTGCCCATGAACACCTGCCATCAAAATTGGTGTATTTTGTGGGGGACGTTGAGGTTCCAAAGTAATTTCCATTGGACCTTCCCAGGTTCTTGATCCATGTTGAATGTAGTAATACGTTTTTGGATATAATAATGTAATAATTTCACCATTAACAGAATCCTCTCCCAATATGAGAGACCTTTCTTCTTAATGATATAACTGATGGTCAGATATTGTACACTTCGAGATAGTCAGTTGCTTCTTGTTCAAAGGGAACATATTCCACTCCACTTCATAGAAGTTAAATTTATTTAAGGGGAATTTAAACATATCCTAAAATATGTATTTGTTGATTCCTATCCTCATAAGATATATAGCGATGCTCAGATCACCATCCACCACGACAAGTCATGATTTCTATTGAAAAAGAAACACCCCTGTCCATTTATGTGTTCGATCTATATGGGGATCCATATGATAACTATGTGTTCTTGATTCATGATATCACATGATATGTAGTGACACCTAGGATCCTATAAACCTCAACCCATACAGATAATAAAAAACTTTTTCTTCCACTTTTTTCACAATAGCTATATTTACGTAGAGGATTCTCTTTGAGAAGGATGATTGTTGAATAATTATGTACCTTACAGAAAATATTGGGAAAACGAGGAAGGCCAAAACATATAAATTATATATTCCCTAGATCAATCCCACCATGAATGACTATAAACTGCTAAATAATGTTCAGTTATATAGACTCACTTCGACTCTATATGAGTTAGATCTATGTATAGACCACTTGATCCTAATTTAAGACTGTACTGAAGGAGTCTTGTTTTATGGATATATATAAGTAAGTCTATATGGGCATAAAGAATTAATCAACCATTAAAATTCCCCCACACATTGTGGGGTGTCACCAGGGATACATTTCATAATTTCAAATCAGGTTCCACATCCACATCACATGACATTAAACTACAAGTAATACATCCTTGTCACATGACAGTAAAATGCACCATAATTACATCCTTATCGAATAACAATAATCTACATGGGAGATGTCTTGGTAACATGAAACTAAACTATAATAAAATTATGTCCTTTTCATATGGCACAAAATGACATGATAGACTTGTCCCATTTTCATGATACTAATCTATGTAGACCATTATCCATCATCACTTTTATACAAAGCATTGTAAGATCAAGAACCTAGTAAACCTATGTTCAAGGTACTTACACTATATTTATAAGCTTCCAAATACATAAATCTCACATCATGTATTGATATTCTTAGGTTACCATAAACAATATATGACCAATATAAAGGTGAAAAGTTTCTTCTGTTTTATCATGAATGAGTTGGATTTATATAGGGGCCTTAGACAAAAAATCCCAAGTTACATTATCCATGAAATAAAGTGCTTATATTTTTTATGAACCCTAAAAACATAATATTGGAACTCATAATTAAAAATTTATTTGTTCTTATCTTTGAAATGATTCTATAGTACCATCATTATTGACCTTAGAAAATTGTTCCATGATTTACCATACATTTATCCTCCACTGAAAATAGTTTTAGAGTACCCCTAATATTTAGAATCCTAATTAGGTAGATGTTTAGCAATCCCATGGTACTAAGTTTATGTACCATGAACTTTAACAATGTGAACATTGGTCAAGAATATGTGTCCAAAACATATACCCTCTGATGGCCTAAGTCATAAAACCCTAAACTACTTGGAAAAGAGTCATAAAATAAGTGAGGATGAAAACTCATAAAGGGTTCTCTAAAAAAAGACAAATCCTAACTCACTAATCACGTCAACTTTATATACTAGAAAAATGTTAGTGCATATATAAAAAATGAATAAGGTATTTAGGGCCCATCTTGTAAACATAGTGAAATAATATCCTTTATTATTGGACCCCTCTGGCCTGGGTAAATGTTACAGTAATGGTTTGTCACGTCCCATTACCATGATAATATTTTCAGTAGAAAAATGCACAACTTTTATTATGATAAAACACTTCTTGAATATTATTTTTTCTGCAAATAACATTCATTTCATTGAATTTTGATTCAATACCCATAATTCTCAAACGTTTTTATACTAATTATAGAATTCCCATAACCTTGATTATTTACTCTTTCTTCCATAATATAGTGTATTGGAAAAAAATAATTCCCACTTATAGGGGACCCCATTAGGATTAGCTGGATAATAATTGAAGACTTAGAGAATATTCCTAGTGTACATTTTGGTCTTAAAATAAATGACCCCATTAATACATGAAATATTTCCATGGTTGTGTGAGAAATTAGTTTGGACAAGTAATGACAAATCCCCATTACTCATTGGATTTAGAATTTGAAAACCATGATTTATCAATACCTTGACCTTACTATTCAGGTGGATTTGATATCCTCAACATTATGTTACCATATATTTGTCCATCTCTCAAAGATGAATTATGATAATTAATTAATAAAACTTTTTATAGCTAATTTGTCATAATCATAAGCATCTTGGTATAATGAGTGGCATTTTGGTACATTAACCATACTACCCACAAAGGGTCTAGAATCCTCATTAGATAATAATTACTTTATACCCTATTTTAATATAAAAGTGATTAGATCACCATGAATCTTCAACATCCCTGAGAAAGGAGAGAGGACCCATATGATTGACCATTCATGTAGGATTATCTAGGATCATGCATTAATTCCCTTGACCCACTAACTAGTGTTTTATATGCCTTACATGAAATTAAATCTGATCCTTGTGATCCCTAACAATATCTCAGTTCCCTAACAACATCTTAGTAGAACTCAACACTTCATATGGTTTCATGATTATCCTCAACATGTCTTCTCCATCTCATCATCCTTGATTTAAAATCATTGGGGAATGATTTACATTGAATGTAATTTAATTATCAAACTAGATTTTACATACCAAATATTATGTCTCTCTCTACCAATATTCTTTTGAAATAATGATGGTTAGTGAATGAAATCAAATATTTTTCCTTCATAACATATGAATTATTGTAGGGTTTCAGAACCATTTATGAATATTCATCCATCAAAATATAAACTGTGATAAATGGTGCCCGAACCTATTATGATTTTAAATCCTCTATTTCATTAGTATAATAATTCATTAATGGTTTCATCTATATAAATATAAACTTCAGAAAAATAATTCCCAAGCTATATAACCCTAAACATCAACAAATGAAGCCCTGAGATTTATAACCCAAAAATACTATAAAAAAGGGTTGAGCTACATTACCACAAAAACAGAAAAAGGTGGTCCCTCATAAATTATCTTAACCTAGAGAAAAATAGTTTTCAAGTTATATGACCATAAAATATAACAATGAAGGTTTTATATATATGGATCAAAATAAAAAAAAGAATGTTTGTGCTATACAATGACAAAATAAAGAGAAATTAAGTCAAATATATATGTCCCCAAACTACATTCAAATAATTTCCAAGATATACAAAATTACAATAAATTATGGTCCAATCTATATGGAAATAAAATGCAATAAAATAATGTGCAATCTATATGATCTTAAAAAATAGGAATATAATGTTCGAGATATATGTACCATAAATAAATAAAATAAAATTTGATCTATATGGACCTAATGAACATAAAAATAATTCCCAAGAAATATAACCCTAAAATATAGTAGTATAATTTCTGAGCTATATGGATCTAAATTATTATATGAGATATGCAGTCGAAAACTAAAAAAAAGGTCTAAGCTATTTGAACAAAAATAATGGAACCCTATTATTCTGACTAAAATGAACTAAAATTTCAAATTTAAAGAGACCCATTGATTTCATGGTTGATAACATACAATGGTATCAATGGGAAAAAAGAGAAGTCTATCTTTTCTAGACACACACAGAATGTGATCTATGAAACATTGAGAACCCATGAAATGAAAAAGTATTAAATGTTAATTTATGATGAGAATTAATAAATGTTATCCTGATAAAAATATAATATTATGCCTTCTATTCCTCTGCATTATAGTCTAAATAATTTTAGGACTATGATCAAGTGATAAAAAGCTCATTGAGACTATTATCTGTGCCTATAAAAAACTGAGTTTTCTCACTAGATCCATTGACCAAGGAAAAAAATTAGAGAACTCTCTCTCTCTCTCTAAGACAAATCCAATATGGAATATCCATTAGTACTAGATAATAACCATAGTTACAGACCTAAGAATCACAAATGGTGTTAATTTTTTTTTCTATCACGACCCATCATCAAAAGTATTTCATTCTCATTCATGAAATTGATTTCATATTTTTTTGTCAATATTTTGGATTTACATGATGCATTTAAATATTTGTATGATATTTAACTATGAATATTTCATACATATTAAAAAATTTATAAGTATTTTAAGTTATTAAAAAAATTGGAAGGATATATTCATTAATTATGTATAATGGAATGAGTAATCTCTATAGTCAGGAGATTCACCCTATGTTCCTAAGTGGATATAAAATAAGAACATTGCAATAATTGACCTACTGAGTTCTCCAGATCATCTGAACTCTGGAGGATAGAATCAATTGAATGTTAAAGAGTTTCCAAATATATGTCCTTTATCACTGCTAGTATATGAATATCCTTGAACAAGGAGGATATCTCTTGATATTCTTTTAAAATGGAATCCTGTAATGTAGATCTCATAGAGAAATCATCCATCACTGTAGCTATGAATGGTTCATTTTATATGTAAGTATGTCCTAGTATCTCATCCCATAATGAAACTAGGATTATTTATGATGGGTTTTATCTATAACCTCTAATTAGTCTACCATATATTGAATTAGGAAACATTGATGTCAATTTTATGCACCTTCTTCTCATGATCGGTTAGTTGAGTTCGTATCTGGTTGATTTGTAGTGGGATGTCATATAATAAAAAATTACTGAATCTTCCAACCATTAGAAGAGGAAATGTTAGAGGATTAAATCCAATTGAATAAAAATGTACTCCAAGGATTTCTTGGTAATTTTTGAGTGAATTTGGGGACAAATTATTCTTCATGACATCCCGCTCTCTATGATTATTTTGGATTGTGTCAACATAAAGAATGAAGATAAAGATATATTCCAATATCATATCTACCGATGAAGGCCTGAAAAATCCATCAAATTAGTAAACAAATTGTTTTTAGCACCACACACACTTTTCTAAGGATTTTTTATGACATTCCTCTAATCAAAAAATAATCATCTATCGGTATTGAGGGATCAGTTTCCAAAATGAACATTTTTTTTATTAGTAGAATATTTTTCTTGATGAGGGTGTTTGTTTGAAGGGACTCCTAGTTCCTAAACTACATCCATTAAGACCAAGAGTTAATGGTTTTTATGAAAATCTAGGAATTTATAATATATTACACATTAAATAAATATTATTTCTTCAACAAGATGAGTTATATACAACACCGAACATGAACACACCATGATATAGAATTAAAATAAAATTTAATGACATAGTAATCATTTGGCCATTAAATTTCAATGAATGAATAAGAAAAAATAATTTATGAAACAAATATTTTTTACAAATGTATAGAATAAAATCATTGTTTAATTTTTTTTTTTAAAATTAATGAAAATGAAAATATCATTAATGTCAAAATAGGTTTTTTCAGAAAAATTGTCTATATTATCCTAATATATTTATATCATATATATTTTATTAATCACTATTGGAGAAAAAAATTAAGTAATTTTAAATTTTATATATTCAATAATTTTTAATACCTTATCTAATGTTTTTTCAAATAATGATATAATAATAAATCTATTTTATGATAAAAATTTGTATTTTTCTAAGAAGCAGTTCCATCTCCTATGACACAATTACATTAAAATTAATTATTAATAATTTTAGAAACATTATTTGATAAAAATAATTTCATATTTGAAATCATAATATATAAATTATATTAAATTAATTAATTGATATTTTTCTAAAAATAATTATTTTTTTAAAAACTAATAAAAACTTATTTTTATTCAATATTATCTCTTCATTTAAAGCATTGAAAATGTTTCATTTTTTCTTAAATTGTTTTAAAAGTAAAATTAGTAAAATTATATTATTTTAATTTTAATTTATGTCATTGTAATAAATTTTCTATTTAAATTTTATATAATAATGTTTTAAACATAAGGAAAGATTTCATTGAAAAGCATATTTTTATCATACTTTCATGTTTAATTTTAAAATAAATTATGCCAATTTTATGACTTGAATTTTATTAAATTCATTAAATATTAGATATATTAATAAGTTATATTATGTAATATGGTAAAAATCATTTTTATTATTAAGTAATATTAATGATTGTAAAGATTAATTATCATATTTACGGTTAAAATGGTGTTTTGCATGTTACATGTGCTTGTGTAAAATTTAATTTTACCCACATGTAATTTTTTTGGAAGAAATAGGATTTAATTTTAATAATATATTTTTATATATTTTATAATAATAATATTTTTTTCTAGTCTTAAATGGATATTTTATATTGTTAAAAAATAATTACTATAGTGAAAACTAAAATGGTAAAAGTTAGTAAACATAGAGGATAATGGAATAAAATGTTTAAAACACGTTTTTTTGAGATGGGGTTCCTGATAAACCTTAAAATAAATCCAATATATTATTTATAAATTTTGGAGGCACATTGGATGATAGTTAATTGCTTTTATTATAGCGTTTTGAGTATTTACAAAAATCCAACTACTCCTCAGTTATAAAAGGGAACCCCTCCCCCCCTCCCCCCCACTTCTTCAGACCTATCAAGCCATTTATCTCGGCCAATAACTACCAAAATCTATCATAAAAGTCATAATACACATTATACAACATAAGATATTCACAAAACACCATTTATATTATCTATTATATGAGACCCAAATGTGGTTTTTCTAAGTGAAGGTAATTATCTTCACTAAGACCATTATTTTTACTCCTTCTTTTACCACCTTAAATTATACCTTTAAAATTTAAATATAATTAAAACACTATATGCCATCTAATGATTTGTTATTAGGTTGACTATATAATATTTATCCATCTTCTTCTCTGTCAAATGGGAAATAAATCTATTACTCGTGTGTATAACAGACTACCACCACACATAACTATTTAATTCTATTTCCATAGCTGATTTACATGGATAGATACAATGATGTAAATATTGAATATATATTATAAATATTAAAAGATTTTAATTATAAAAAGTTATTATACCATCCACGTATCTACCATTACACCCATTAAGGGAATGATATCATCGCTCATGTGTACGTTTGTTTCCTCTGGAATTGGGGATGACCTTGTTGATTTAAGGTTCAAACATTCCAAGCGGTTTCTAATGGGTTTTTTTGTAGAACCGGAATTATCCAATGATTCTATATCCATTTGGATATACTTTCCAAAGGTAAGATCTCAATAGTTCTATACTGATGAGGCTTAAGAATTTGCATTGGTCGAGAGGATGGGAGGTTGGACTCATCACTCCTTTTTGGGGGGAATTATTGTCTACTCTGGGACTCTATTTATAGATTTAAGTTATGTTCGTGAATCCTTATTACATTACATAGTATGAAAATGAGCTTTCCTTAACATCTAACAATCAATAATTAGTATGAATGAAATTTAGAGACTCTTTTATATGTATTCGAGGTTCTTCATCGATAGAGAATCATCTGTATTAGTTAGAGATTCTTAGTGAATAGTATCCTTCGACACATTATATATAAATCTATTAGTCATTATGATAACCATACTAGTTTTAAATGCACTCATCGGGGCACTTGATGTTTACTTTCATTCAGAAGGACATAGATTATTTCAGAGTTGGGATCGTACCCGCAGATGGGCTACCTATGTATCCTTTATTTTAGAAAATTGATTTGAACACACATAGTTTGAGTAAGAAAGTATGTGGTTTATGTATGATTGATGTCTCAAAGAACGATTTCATAATTACTTTTACACTCTATGCTCATGTGAGTCTTACTCGGTGAGAGAAATAAGAGGTATTCGTAAAACTAGAAAATTCTTCCATGAAAGATGAAATTATAAGAAATGATGTAGGGATTATGTATGTATGACTACCCAGATAGATAAATATTAGGATTTACTTTAGGGAAGAAACCTATGAACAGGGTCCATAATGGTATATGTGCTTTATGGAGATTTGGATACTCTAACTTGGGGATTACTCTTGAAGAAGATGCCCAAATCAGGAGGGGACTTATGATTGGGTTTTACTCCTGATAAGGAATCCCAAATAAAAAGTAAATTAATACTGGTTAAGGGGAATTATGACTGGGGTTTACTCCTCAACAGGAGGCCCAAGTTAAAAGAATTTGGAATTTGGGGCTAACTTTTAATGAGGATTCCCATATTTGGGAACTTGAAGAATGGGGCTTAATCCTGAAAAGGAGGCCCAGGTTAAGGAAATTATGGTTGGGGATTACTCTTGAGGAGGATGCCCAGATTTGGGAAATTATGACTGGAAATTACACCTAAGGAGGATGCCCAAGTTAAAGAGACTTGAGACATAGGACTTATTACTGATAAGGAGGCCTAGGTTAAGCTAATTTGGGATTTCGGGCTTACTCATAAGGAGGATGCCCAAATCAGGGAACATGGACTGGGGGTTACTCGTAAAAAGGAAGCCCAGGTTTGGAAATTATGACTAGGGCTTATTCCTGAAAAGAAGGCCTAGGTTAGGGGACATGGGGCTTATTCATAAGGAGGATGCCCAAGTTAAGAGAACAAGGTCTAGGGATTACTCCAGAAAAGGAGGCCCAGGTTAAGGATTCTATCATCTTAAAGGATGAAGTTTAATGAATGAAATCTCTGACCTTAGTGACATAAAGATATGTAAATCACTAGGCTTTAAGAGATTTTCCATAGAATTCCTTTCAGATAAGGAAGCCAACAAGGTAATCATGCCAGGAATGGATTTGGAGAGAGTTCTGAAGGATTATTCTTGAAGAGGATACGTGGATAGGAATAAGAGAGGTGAAACAGGCAGAAGGGGAACCTAAAAAGAAGGTGGCGTGCAAGTCCTGTGTGGGTGGGCAAGTCCTGTTCGTGCAAGTATACTTGTGCGATACATGGTTACTTGCGCGATGGTCAACCCTTAGGGTAATACTTGGGCGAGACTCGGCTCAAGCCCTTAGTACTATCCCTAGAGGCTTCCAAAAGAGGGTCACACAAGTTCTTTTGAAGGAGTAAGGTGGCGCGGAAGAGTGTCCATTTCCCTTGATGGATGACCACTTAGGCACTCAAGTGTTGATGAGTTTCAAAACATAGGCCTTACTCCCCCTTTTTAGATCATCTGTTCTAGGTAATAAATTACTTTAGAAGTCGTCGGATGCTTTGAGAAGAGACTAGGGCATCAGGATATCAAATATGAGTTTATGGAATTTTTACTCTCAAATGGGGTGTCCACAGGGGGTATTTAAAGGCTAGTGAATACCCTGGGCGAAATTCAGATAGGGCGCGCAAGTCACCTGCGCGACGACTGGGCGACACGCAAGTATACATGCTCGACCTTGGTGGAACTTGCGCGACCCAAGTTCAAATTAACATTTGTTCATGCCTTTGTGTCAATTTTTGATGTTTCTTAAAAGGATGAATCACTTTGAGTTCAAGGTACTTCCCTTTTCATTCCTTTAGGCTCTGTGACAGAAAGGAGCATCAACAAAAGACCCCCCTCAGAGTTGGATCCAAAAGAAATGAGGATGTGACTCTGAGGAAAAGAAGAAAAACAAGGAATATGAGGCGCACAAGTGTTTAGTTCGTAGAGGGCGGCGCGCAAGTGGGAGCCACACATGTGCCGGCGCGCAAGGTTTTGGTGTCTTGAGCTAAGTCTGATCATGCTACAAAGTTTAAGGAACTGAAGCATAAGATCAAAGAGAAAGTCGTTCAGCAGATGCACCTTCTGCAATAGTTAGATGCTGTTAATGGGGAACTTGACCATCTTAACAATTCATTGGAAGGAGTTCAAATGAATGGTATCAAAGCCATTGTAGATGCTAAGAAAGCACTCCATCAAGATGAAAGGAGTGAAGCTGGTCGAGTGCATGATCTTTATGTGGCTGCCGATGATGCTCGGGATGATGTTAATCAAATGGTGATTTTTGTTGATAGCCTTTTGTAATTCTTAGAAAATAGAAGAGACTCCAACCTGTGGATGTCCTTCTAACTATTGTGCATCAGTGAAGAATACATTCATCTTCCATCATTGGTGCTTGTATTCTTTGATACTTGTTTGAAATTTTACTTAAGCCAATGGGTGTAATAAGCATAGTTTGATTTTTACTAGGATTATTATGAATAACCCCACAAACATTGAATCTTTTCATTGCTCAATATTATCTAAACCACATAAAATGTATGTTTAGTGAGCTGGGACATGACTTTTGTTCAGAGTTCCCTTGTCTTTTGTGGGCAGTTTAAAGTCATGCACATCAGACAAAAAAAGGGTTAATGTTTAATGTCGAAATAGCTTTGACCGAGTGGATTAGAATTGACTCAATTCCTTGATAATTTATCTGAAAACATATTACCATGTTCAAGTATGGGGGAAAATTTTTAAATGATGAGTTAACAAATTTTGAATCTGAGGAATGATGTGAAAAAGGGCTAAAACGATTTAGAATAAATAGTTCCCAAAAATGAAGTTACCACTATTTATCATACTCATTAGGGGGTTGAATTAAACAGGGCCACCTAAGGGAATTGGCTTCACAGTACAATAATGGTCTCTTTTGGCTGACATGTCCGTTATGTAGACTACTTATGCAAGGCCTCCAAAGGGCACGTGCTACAAAGTCACGATAAAGAACACTGAAAAATTTACTTCTCTACTGCTAAAAAGAAAGTGGAAGTTTATGGAGATTCAAATTATCCAAAGCACAAAGTCTGCTGTATGGAGAGAGGTACTTGAATATGGAGAATATATTTCCTAAGAAGATTGTCTAAGAACATGATTAATGTTACTCCTACGAAGGTCTGACCCAAACATAGGGAAGGGAAATATAAACCATAGATTTGAATACTTTCATATCATGATAAAGAGTATGAGACAAATATATTAAGGATGGCTATTTTTTGCGGATCCCTACATATTGTTGTTATGAAAACTAAGGACAAAAGAGGCATTATTCTCAAGAATGAAGTTACAATTATTTAACAAACCCGTTATGGGGTTGAATTATGCAGGGCCGCCAAAGGGCACTAGCTGCATAGTCAAATAATAGTATCTTTTGGCTGACAAGTCTGTTATGTAGACTACTTATGCAAGGCCGCCTAAGGGAACATGCTGCATAGTCAGGAAAATGACCTCTCATAAATTGGACATTTAGTGACTAGAAGTCAAGGAAAGGGTTATGAAAATATTAAAATATTTAAGGTTAGGTTTATGACACATAAAAATTGGTATTGTCCAATGTATGTAGAGATACACAAATCAATGCTAACTATAATCATGTTGTGGCTGGGTCCTGAATTGAAATGTTGGACTTTACTACGTATCATATAAGGATGGGAGTCAAGACATACGTAGTTCATGAAATACAGTTTAAAATCATGTCGGACAAAAGTATGGGAGATCTCAGTTTAAGGTCATAGAGCTCAGACCATAATAATGAATACACAGTGTGTGTTTTCATGGGGACTTTTCAGCCAGGGGACTAAAAGATGAATTTGGGGTTAGGCCCAAAGACCTGGGGATGGATTCAAGGGATGCTCAAACGTTCCTATGTATCCCATAAGGATGGGAATCATGCCCACATAGTTCTATAAATACCCTATGTACAGATTTGGTTTTTAAAAGTGATGTTTGAAAGGGGACTTTAGTCCAATCATGGTTTAACCCAAGATAAAAGGTTTAGGCATTGCCATGTATTCACGTAGTATTTTGAATATAATATGATTGGAAATCAATGTAAATAGTGATTCCCTCTTAGATGAAGGTATCAATGAATGTTGTAGTTTATGGTCATACAAGACAAAAGTATTGTACAGTTTAATGTCATATAGCAAGGACAAAGGTTAACCTTTGTAAAGATATTGATTCTAGGGATGGATTCATGAACCAACATCGAATGAGATGGAGGTGAACCGATG
Source organism: Viscum album (assembly GCA_963277665.1). Classification (NCBI taxonomy): domain Eukaryota; kingdom Viridiplantae; phylum Streptophyta; class Magnoliopsida; order Santalales; family Viscaceae; genus Viscum; species Viscum album. Next base: position 305,873,875 of record OY728144.1, read on the forward strand.
TGAAGAGATTAAATTTGGGCATTAACCTTACGAGTTTTCCTATGTACCTGGCCAATAAGGCTAGGATCAAAGTCCGTGTAGTTCAATTAAAGAATGAATTAGTGATCAAGTTGTTCATGGGGATAATGACCTAAAAAATAGTGTTGGTACTTACGCATGGTTAGTGGCCCAGGGAGATTGTTATGGTTGAATTTTACTCTAAGATCACGTGAGTCATACTCGGTGTGAGAAAAAAGAGGTAGCAAAAACATTAACGATGCATAGTTTAATGTCATGTATGGCGTATGAATGGACTATGCAATTTAGAGTCGTGCAGTGAGAACTATTGGTGTTGTACAGTTTTGTGTCATGTAACAGAGACAAAATATAGTTTAACGTCATGTATGACGGATTAAGGGACTTTGTACAGTTTTACGTCATGTAGGACGAATGAGCAGTATATTTTAACATCATGAAGGAAAAATATAGGGACACAGTTTAACGTCATGTTGGATGTGAACATGGTTTTCTGTCATGTTGGACAATAAGGGTGATTTACAATTTAGCGTCCTGTAGCTAAGACATTGGGGAAAATATAGTTTAACGTCATGTTGGTTGAAAGGGGGACTGTGCGGTTTAATGTCATCCAGTAAGGACAAAGTAAACACATTTTAACGTCATGTTGGGTGAAAGGGATGAAAATAGTTTAAGGTCATATGCATGGACCGCAACTGATGATGTAGTTTAACATCTTGCTGGACGTAAGGGACTTCTGTACAGTTTAGCGTCATGTAGCTAGGACGTCACAGTTTAACGTCATGTTAGACGATGGTGCGAATAGTTTAAGTTCATATGCATAGAACATAGATGGTGTAGTTTAACATCTTGTTGGACGTTGACACAATTTAACGTCATGTTGGACAAAAAGGTACGATATAGTTTAGCATCATGTTGGATGATAAGGATGCAAATAGTTTACGGTCATATGCATGCACCATGGATGATGCACTTTAATGTATTTTTGTACAATATGAAATACCAATTGTTTAAGGTCGTATGTATGGACTGAGATTTGATGTGTTTTGTGTTTATACAAAATACTTCTTAAAAAATCTGGCATTGGTTGGAGTAGTGATGGTTTCTCCAACCATTGAGATTAAAGAATATGCTCCATTGGAGAAGACCTTATGTATTGAATAAGGCCCTTCCCATTTTGGATCATACTTGAGAGATTTCTTTCCTGGTATCATTGGAGTTATGAGAAATAATACCAATTCTCCCTGAACGAATGAACTAAGAAAACCTTTTTTGTTGAAATCTAATTCTATTCGATTCTGATAGACTACCAAGTGATGTAGGGTGCACAACCCATTCTCATCTAACCGTTCCAATTCATCCAATCGCTTTTGAGATTGTTCATCTGTAGATGACTGATCGCAAATGGCTACTCTGAGCGAGGGTAATTGAATCTCAATAGGCAAGACTGCTTCCGTTCCATATACCAATGAATATGGAGTTGACCGCGTTGTAGTGCGGGTGGTGGTCCGATAAGCCCATAAATCATGAAAGAGTTTGTGAGGCCATGACTTCTTATCTTTATCCACCATATTTTGCAGTTTTTTTGAAAGAGTCTTGTTGAAAGCTTCTATCTTTCCACTGGCCGCTGCATGATACCGAGAAGAATGATTGTATTTGATGTTGTATTCTTGATACAACTTCTTCACCTTGGTCAAATAGAAGATGGTTCCATTGTCCATAAATATGGTATGAGGGACACCAAATCTGGTAATGGTGTTTGACTTGATGAAGCTAACAATACATTTAGAACTGACTTGTTTGATAGGTATCGCCTCTTCCCATTTAGAAAATAAGTCAGTGGAAGTAAGAATGTACATAAACTGCTTGGATGTAGCTGAAGGATAAGGTCCCACCACATCCATTCCCCATGTGGAAAATGGCCACGAGTATTTAGTTGTATTAAGTAACTCTGGGGATTGATGAATGAAGTTGGAATGTACTTGGAAAGAATGATACTTCGTTGTGAAATCAACACAATCTTGTATCGTTGAATGCCAAAAGTATCCAAGCCATCAAATTTGATCAGATAGTCTATGTCCAGACTGGTGGGCACCACAGACTACTGCATGCCCTTCTTTCATGACAACCATTGTTTCTTCACCATCAATGCATCTGAAGATAAATACATCATAACATCTTCTATAATGAATTTTTCTTAGGTGATCAGGGTTTTCATAAAGAGTAAAATTGACCACACGTCTTCAGACTTGTTCTTTCCCGGCTCAATCAGGTGGAAGTGTTCTGTTTTGAAGGTATTCCCTGATAGTTGTCATCCATCCTATAGTATGAAAATATGGTTCAGAGATGGGACTAATTTCATTGATTTCCACTGTTCTAATTTGAACATAAGGTGAAATTGTACAACGGTGAGCAATAGTGATGGTTATCACGTCCCGATTTGGATCAGCCAGAGCTGTGGCTATTTTAGCCAGTGAATCAGCTTGGAAATTTTGTGATCTCGGGACATAATAAAATTTCGGTTCCGTACGAAATTTCAACATTAACTCTCTGACGTAATCATACAAAGGGATTATTTCTTCTTTTCTGAGGGCATAATCCCCATTGACTTGTTTGATTACCAGTTCTGAATCACATTTCACATTTATGTGTTTTAATTATGCTTGAAGTGACAACTCCAAGCCTATGATGAGAGCATGGTATTCCTTTTCATTATTTATACCGCCTCCCAACAATGAGAAGGAATAGGGTGACACTACCTTTTCTGGGGAAATGAGCACAATTCCTATCCCAAATTTGTTGAATTTCGGATTTTCCATTTTCCTCCCTGTTAGACTTCTGGAAGCACAATCAAATTTCATTTCCCATGTTTGAAGAATATCTTGAATAAAGAATACATCTTCATCAGGAAGTTCAATATCTGAAGATGTATGTTCTACTAAAAGATGTTCAGCAAGGAAATCAGCCAGATCTTGGCCCTTTATTGTCTTTTGAGACACATATTGAATATCAATTTGCTGCAAAATAACTGCCCACCTTGTTAGACGTCATGTAAGCATTGGATGACTAAGGATGAATTTGAGCGGGTTATTGTGAGATACCAATTGGACCTCATGATGTTGCACATAGTGTCTCAACTTCTAAACTACAAAGATTAATGATAGGCCACACTTCTAAATATTTGATTATCGGGTTTCTGCTTCAAGCATAGTCCGAATGAGATAGTGAAGGCTGTTTTCATTCCCAGCATCATTCTTTTGAGCAAGAAAGGCACCCAATTATCACTCTAGAGCTGTCACATAGAGGATAAATGGTATTCCTTCAACAAGTGGCATTAAAACCAGTGGACTCAAGAGATATTTATTTAGAATATCAAATGCTTCTTTTCATTCTTTAGTCCACTAGTAAGTGTATCCTTTCGTCATCAATTTGGTGAAGGGTAAATGTTTTCCTGTCAAATTGGTGATGAAACACCGAATATAGGCCAAGTTTCCTTGAAGTCCTCTCAATTTTTTTAAATTTTGAGGAGGTGACATACCATGGATTGACTTTGTCTTCTCAGCATCGACCTGGATACCCCGATGGCGTATGACGAAGCTGAGAAATTTTCCTAAAGTTACCACAAAAGCACATTTTTAAGGGGTTCATCTTCAAATTATGTTGCTGATGTTTGTGGAATATGACTTCTAAATCTGTCGAGTGACTAGAACGTTTCTTGGATTTAACCACCAAATCATCCATATAACATTCAACAAATTTCCCTAAAATGGGTTTGAAGATAAGATGCATGGAACGCTGATATGTTGTGCCTGCATTCTTTAGGCTAAAGGGCATTACCCGATAGCAAAATACACCCTGAGGGTCTCTGAAGTCTTTAACTTATTAAACTTCTAGAGCCATTCGAATTTGATTATATCCAGAATATCCATCCATGAAGGAAAGTGCTTCATAGCCAATTGTTGCATCAATTAAGAGTTCTGTAATTGGTACTGTAAAATCATCCTTAGGACAATGCCGATTAAAATCTTTGAAATCAATGTAAACTCTAATTTTCCCAATTATTCTTTTTCATTGGGACAATATTAGCTAACCATTTGGGATATTGAACTTATCTGACATAGTTTGCTTTGATAATATTATCCACTTCATCCTCAATTTTGGAAGCATAGGTTGGGTGTGTTCTTCTAGCAGCTTGTTTGAATCCTCGATGTTCTTCTGGCAAACCCAAACGATGAGTGGCAACATCAGGATCAAGCCCTGGCATCTTTGTATTGTTCCAAGAAAATATATCTCAATTTTTCATTAAAAAATAAATATACGTCTCTTGCTCTTCAAGAGTCATGGCCGCACTGATTAAAGTGGGGCATGGATCTTATTTTGTACCCAGATTTATTTCACTAAGTTCATCCACAGTGGTAGAGACACACTCTTCAAATGATGGATGAGCATCCTAGAGATCATCCTCTTCTTCTTCAACATGTGTGATTTCTTCTGTTTATACTTGCATAGTACATGATGAAGTAGAATTTCCTTGATAAGAAGAGATGTTAAAATTTGAACATCTTGAAGAAGAAGCTTCCATTTCCGACACAATTGATGATGAAGGTTCTTCCTTGGGTAATAAAGAGGCGATGATGGATTGATAATCAAAATCATCGTTCACCTCTGACATTTCTATATCTTCTTCTAGACTTGTTGGTGAAGTATAGACTTGCTGGAATTCAGTAGATGAAATAGAGACATCCCCATTTGAGATTTCATCATTGCTTAGTGAATCGCCAATTTCTCCCATGTTGTCTGGCTTGATTGTCGTAATTGACATTATGTAAGTTTCTATAAGAGTATTTTGATTTGGGTCTATCCTATCAATTTTAATGATAGGAAACACATAATCTATACTCACATGTGAAAATGGGTTTATTGGAATCTTTTCCAAACCATATAGATCATTAACTTTGGTAACCTCCCTTGTTGTGGATTTCTCATTTCCCTTCATGTGATAGAATTTTGCCTCAATGTATTGAGATTCACATGTCCTAAATGGGTCCTTATCACCATACAATTTCCCAATTTGACCATTGAAACAGTATTTGAGACATTGATGGTATGATGAATTGATAGCCGCATATTGATGTAGACAGGGTCTTCCAAGAAAGATATTGAAGGATGAGTCTTGATCAACAACCATGAAATCTGAATTTGATACAAGATCTCCAAACTGAGTTCTGAGTATAATCTCTCCTAGTGGTTCTTGTTCATTTTAAACATATCCTTGTAACATCAAAGTAGAAGGTGATAAATCAGATTCTGTGGGGGCCAATCGACGAAGTGTACGAATGGGGATGGGGTTGACTTCTGAACCATTATAAATGAAAACTCCTGGGAGGTCTAAACCATTGACCTTGCTAGATAAGTACAAAGGTATAATATTTCCATGCACGACGTCATCTTCATCTTCATCTGTGAAAGATATCACTGCATCGCATTCTGCGGTTTATTCTCTATATGGTAGACATTAGATGCAACAATTTCAGTTTCAAACTCTTGAGGACTCGAAAAATCCTCGATGAGTGCCTCCCGAAGATAATTTGGTAAATTCAAAGCATCCCGGATTGATAACTTGGACGGTATTTGGGCCAAGTGTTTCAATAAATCATACTTTTGATCCAAATGTCTGTGTTTCCCAATAGGAACATGTGGTTTCACAGGTGCCTTAGAAGTTGATGCTTTGGAAGTTGATTCGTTTTGTATCGGGGTAGGAGTTGGTAATACTCCTGGATTTGGAATATTATGTTGATTATGTATATTTACTTCCTAAATGAAGAAGGTGGAACCTCCAACCGATCTTCCAGAATAACTATTCGAGGACTAAATCTGCCTTGTGTAGAAGAAGTATCTTGATCTTGTTGAGCTTGTTGAAGGGATCTGCCACGAGTTTCTGCTGCATACACAGTTCTAGCGGGGATAGAATTGGAATAGTGGCCCTTGAAATATCCATGTCTTCCCCTGTACCGTGAGCCTCTGGAACTCCCTCTGATTCCTCTGTTTGGTACAGGGAATTCTGGTTCATCAAAATCGAAACTGCAACGGGAATATGGATCTGTTAAGTGAATCATATTAACAGAACCAAAGATCAACTCTTTGTCTGATGAAGACTCTGCCTATTTAGCTAGTTTAGGCGGTGCCATTTTGTGGGACGGTGCTCGTGGCTTCGAAGTAGATGACATAAAATCTGCCAGTGTCAAAGACAACTTAGGCTTTGACACGATTTCATCTTCTTCGTATTGTTCCTATTTCATAGAATTATTCCATTTATTTGAGGATTTTACCACTGATTAAGAGGGTTTTGTTGTGGCATTCATGGCAGAAGGCACAATTGGTTTATTCATTTGTGTTCGCAAAATATCATGAGTTCGGTTGATCATTTTTCTGACCATCCCATCATCTAATTTTTGCGCAGTTTTGTTCTTGACTTCTTGCCACATTCTTTCCTCCTCTAGATCTATAGCAGTAACACAAGCTATCTGAGCTGAAGAACCTTTCAGTTTGACTTGTCCCAAGTTGACCATTTTTTTAGGAGGTCCTTAAAGACAAAACACTCCTGAATGGGATTCCCCAACATCTGACGAAATGGGAAATAGTTGGGACGGTCTTCATCTCTTTCCTTGTATGGCCTTTTGGGCCTTGGTAATTGAACGAAATTATTTTCCAGAGCCGAAATGAAGTAGCCAGGAACTTGTTCATTTCAGAAAGAGTAATATTTTCTCTTTAGATCCAAAAATTGTTTCTGTCTTTGATCTCTTTTATCATCTTGATGAAATGGCCTTTGTTGCTGATGCTCATGAGGTGGAGCCCTTCGAGAAGATGAAGGTTTTGAAGTATAAGAAGATATACGTGCTTGTTTAATCATAACTGTAGCAGTCTCTGCTCTACCCATTCTCCTTCCTCGAGCTGATGGAATTACATGAGCTTTATACTTAGTCTTCATAAGATAATCTTCAATCTGTTGAGCGATCAATGTACGGTCTCAAAACCCTCCTGTGTATTTCATAGAGATCAACGACATGCGTAATTCATCACGCAGATTTTCCACACAGATTGGAAACAATTCTTCTTGTGGGAGTGCTATGATCAGGGAATATGTTAATCCCTTCTAGAGAGCAATGAAATATGAAACCCTTTCATTTTACCTTTTCTTACAGTTTTTAAGATACAAAATTGTTGTCTTTGGGAATGTTGAGCTAAATTGAAGAAGGAATCGTTGGTGGAGATCCTCCAATACAGTAATTGACCGGGATTGCAAGCTTGTGTACCAGACAAAAGCAGGCCCTTGTAATGATTATACAACACACATAATCTTTACTTCTTCTTGTTGCTGAGGGGTTCCCATCATAGGATCATAACGAGAAACAAAATGTGTTATGTGTTGCTCTAGGTCTCCTGAACCATTAAATATTAGGAATGTGGTACTTGGAAAATTTGATGGAGGAAGAATTGCATCATCCCATTCCGGGTAAGCTCCCTTTTTTGGGTGAATTTGAGCGCGCTTTCCCTCCACAGCTTCCAACCAATCTATTAATGACTCAATAGTAGTTATTAACTTTTGAGAAACATCTGGTTGAGCTTGGACCTAAGCAGGTGAAATAACTGGATCTTGGACAGATGTGGTGGCTGGTACTGCAACTGATGGTAGCACCGCCGATTGTTGTTGCACATGACCCGTAGGATTTGACCTATGAGGGTGTACTGGTAGAGGAGGATATTCTTGATCCATCTCAGTAGCCACAACAAATTCCCATAACTGACTGACTCCTATACGCTTAGAAGGAAGACTACCCTAAAGTATTTCTGCATTAAACCTCCTCAATTCCTTCATTTCTTCCTCCTTTTGTGCAAATCATTTCTCTAATGAGAGTGATTGGACTTCTCTAGAGGAAGGGTATGTAACCCGATTCTTTACTTTCCCCTTATTGGGCATCCTTAGGAGAGAAGGAAGTGGGTTAATTGAAGGATTACCAAGATTCGGGGTAATCCTATGATTTTGTGTATGCACACCTTCTTCATTTGTGTCTGTGTGTACAACCTCTTGAACAGGAACATCTTCATATGATCCCTTAGAGTGAGCCTCATCTGGGGGATCAACAACAATGGAATTGATCACATTGATTGATGCATAACACATTTGATCCCTTCTATCAGCATTTCTACAATATTGTCTATTTCCTTGTCCTTGATGAGACATTGCCTTTTGTTGATTTGATTCCTCATGAACTTCTTGACGAACAATAATTTAAAGGGAAACTCCTCATAATTTTACTCTTCATTCCTCTTCTAGATTCTTCCCTAATCGAGATAAGACTGACTTTATCTGAGGGAGGGATTGAGTATTTGAAAAAGTCCCCAATCATGTGGACTAGGGATGTTCTTGGTGTCGTTTCTCAACTCCTCGAATCCTATTTGTTGATTCTGAGGATTGGGTTAATGGAGTCCTCAGTCTGGTGAGCTGGGGTGGCTCTTCAGCCCCTATATCTGGGACTTTCTCGAAAGATCTCATGATCTTGCAGACTTTAGTCTGGAAATTGGTGAGATGCATCAACCTAAATCCACACTTATCACCCGGCTCAGAAGACAATTGGATGATTTCTGACACTTCTATCACTTGATGATGTGCTTGCTTCAAACGAGAGGCTTGTTCAATATTCTTGTGTGATTGATGCGGGAGTTAGTCAACAACTTGTTCTCTGTATGATTGATTTTTAGAAGAACTAGTTGAGGCCTGTTCTTGAGCAAGCCTTTGATTACAAACAAAGCCAATTGGTTGTGGCCAGCCATGGGAAATAACATTGCATGAGACCATTTTCGGCGGGCTTTGCCGACTGGAGAGTATAGTGAAATGTAGTTCTCCATGAACACCCCATCCCATGATATGAATACCAAATGGGGCATTGGAAACTAACTGGAACAATATTCGTAGTGCGCCAAGGCATGAACACTGAAGATATCTCTACTTCTTTTCAGCCTTCAGATATCGAGAAACCTAGAGAGATGACAAATCAATTTGACATTGTTACCCTTCTATTATCTTGACATGATTTTCATATTCATCATAAGATAATATTTTCTTTTTCAACTGCCAAATATTTTTCCATGTGTTAAGATGAATATCATGAATTCCATCTTCCGTAAACATCTCTAGAATGTCATACTGAGATTCAGAAAAAGGCCAAAACATGACTGGCACATCACCTTTCGCCAGTTTTTTTCTCATATTTAGTACGTCCTCTTTATCATTTAATGAATATTATTTTACCTGATTAGACCAGAGCCGGTGTTTCCTTTCTGCTTCATCGGATTCAACAACATTGTTAGAGAATTCACTGATTAAACTAGAAGATGAACGACCTAGGGGTGGTTCGGAGAATGACCTACACCCCAGGCTATCTTTTTATTGAGAAAGTGTTTAACTTGATAGTGGTAAAGCATCAGACATGACTAGATTCACATTTTCAAGTGCCTCAAGATAAGAGTGCTTTCTCATCACTACATTGTCCATTGGATAATTTTCCAAGAAATGCGGATTACTACTGTGGAGAGGACTTTCACAGCTAAATTCTTCATCATTGGGAGGACCACCATGGTGGGTTACAGCAAAAGATGAAACCTATTTCTTCTTGATCTTCTGGCCACACAGAGGGTTCTTGTGGCTATCATCTGAAGATGAAACTTTGAGATCGACCGAATTGTCATGGAGCAAGCCTTTATGAGGTAGTGTCTGATGCAGAACATCGAAATTAATGTTCCCACTAATGGGAACTGAGGGAGTATAATCTTGAATTCTGACAGATAATTGTCTAAGGGCTTCAAGAACTCCAGCATCGAGTAAGGCCATGTGACAGATTGGCCCTTGATTTCTTAAGTGTGATAGGAGGGTCTTCTCCTTAGATTCCTTCTTACTCAATTTGGGAACCACTTGTTGATGAATGTGGTCATTATGGGCAGGTGTATATTCCTTCTCAGGATAAATGATCTGGTTAGGCTGATTATATCGACTCAAATCAGGTGTATGTGTCTGACTTGGTTTTCCATATGATATGATGGAGTACGCCCCACAAATCTTTTGGACTGTAACAGATGTGTGTGTCTATTTTGGAGTGAACTGTTGATGTGTCACTCCACTGGTAGGGATATATTTATTTTTCTTTCCCAGAGATGCTGCTGAAGCTGTTATAATATCCTGGAAGGCATCCAGAATATGAGAAGGGATTTTCTTCTTCTCTTTCACCATTGACAAAATGTGCTTGGTGACTTAAGCGGCCAGAATGAGGATATATTTCCATTCTGTGATTGGAGTAGGTGTATGCGCCCGCTCCTATCCTCCTTTTCATGTCAGTGAATTCTGACAGTACTCATATGTGGGAGCCGAGAGTTGAGCCTACCTCCTGTTTATCGTCGGAGCTTTCCGACTAACTTTTCTGAATGCTACCAAATGAGACTATTGATAGGCTTGATCAATACGAGTAGGTGTATGTGCCTGATGATTTCACTCCGCTGAACGTGTTTGATGAAATTTCTTCAATTATGACAGACGAGGCTGCTGGCAGGACTGATGTGGGTAAGCCGGTGTATGCGCCTGTTTAGCAGTTGCCAACACATTTGGTAGGCGAGCTTCATCGCATGTAATCAGACGAGCCTGCTGACTATCCGATGATTTATAAACAGGTGTATATTCTTTACTATAGTACTCTACCAGAATTTCCTGGCGGGATTGGTGTGTTGCTTATAGATGAGTCAGATGGAAATCAGAATTAAAACGGATGAGTGTGTGTGCCTGCTCATTGCTGGCCACCGAGTTAGGTTGGTGGACTTCTTCAAAAACAGAAGAGATAAGAACCTGCTCACTATTAACCGGTTTTCGCCAATGGTGGTTTGTCAGTTTCGAGGAACCTGAGCCAAATGCCTGGAGACAACACCCTCATCATGTTGAGGGCGCACTGCCGCACGAGTCTGGCGGTGATTGTTGGTGGGAGCCCTCGGGAAGGACTCATGTCTCCTTGAGTTATGGCCCTGAGGGACCTGCTCATTCACCTCCTCAGAATATGGTAGGGAATGGTTGTTGCGTTCCAGGGATAACGACCTAAAACAGTTGGAGCTGGTGGTTAGCACCGCCTACTACTTGATCACTGGTCTTCGATGCCCGTATGACCAGGGTGAGTTGTTCACATGGAGGGCTTGTCGAGCAGCCTCCAGAGTTGGAATGGTACTGTGTAGATGGTACTCCATAACCAGTGCATTCGATAACCAGCATTGTAGACAATGAGTAGGTGATGTCTCCCTCAGAGAAGACGATGATCCAACATGAGTAGTAGCAGATGCATTCACAATAGAGGTTTTCACAGCAGAGGCATTCACAGACGTGAACATAAGAATATACATTCTTTTAATGCAGAAGATCTTGGAAAAGAGATCCTGTTTGATATAATAAACATAATCAAGATAATTTCATCCACTACATGTTTTGGATGAGCACATATTTTATTTATTTTTTTGTTGGCCCTCTCATTGAGTTTAAATAGGGGCCTAACAAATAAGTAAAACATCATTTTAACTTGGTTAAGGATTCACGTCGGGTTCACCATTTTTTTTCCTCTGGAATTGGGGATGACCTCATTGATTTAAGGTTCAAACATTCCAAGCGGTTTCTAACGGGTTTTTTTCATAGAATCAGAAATATCCTATGATTCTATATCCATTTGGACCTACTTTCCAAAGGTAGGTGCTCACTAGTTCTAGACTGATGAGGCATAAGAATTTGCATTGGTTGAGAGGATGGGAGGTCAGACTCATCACACCTTTTTGGGGGGAATTTTTGTCTACTCTGGGACTCCCTTTATAGATTTAAGTTATGTTCGTGAATCCTTATTACATTACCAAGTATGAAAATGAGGTTTCCTTTAGATCTGACAATCAATAATTAGTATGAATGAATTTTAGAGAATCTTTTATATGTATTTGAGGTTATTCATCGATAGAGAATCATCTATATTTGTTAGAGATTCTTAGTCAATGGTATCCTTCGACACATTATATAGAAATCTCTTGAGCATTATGATAACCATACTGGTTTTAAATCCACTCAGAGGGGCACTTCATGTTTATTTTCATTCATAAGGACATAGATTTTTTCATATTTGGGATCATACCCACAGATGAGATACCTATGTATCCTTTGTTTTAGAAAATGAATCAGAACCCACATAGTTTGAGTAAAGAAGTATGAGGTTTATGCATGATTTATGGCTCAAAGAAAGATGTCATAATTACTTTTACACTATAAGCTCATGTGAGTCATACTCGGTGTGAGAAAAAAGATGTATTGGTAAAACCAGACAATTGTGCCATGAAAGATGCAATTATAAGAAATGATGTGGGGCTTATATATGTATTAATGCCCAGATAGATAAATATTAGGATTTAATTCATGGATGAAACCAGAGAACAAGGTCCATAAAGGTATATGTGCTTCATGGAGATTTTGATACTCTAACTTGGGGCTTACTCTTGAAGAAGATGCCCAAATTATGAGGGGACTTATGATTGGGTTTTACTCCTGAGAAGGTAGCCCAAATCAAAAGTAAATTAAGACTGGTTAAGGGGGATTATGACTGGGGAATACTCATGAAAAGGAGGCCCAGGTTAAATGAATTTGGAATTTCGGGCTTACTCATAAAGAGGCTGCCCATATTTGGGAACATGAAGACTGGGGATTAATCCTAAAAAGGAGGCCTAGGTTAAGGAAATTATGGTTGGGGATTCCTCCAGAGGAGGATGCCCAGATTTGGGATATTATGACTGGGTATTACTCCTAAAGAGGATGCCCAGGTTAAGGAGACTTGAGACATAAGACTTATTCCTGAGAAGGAGGCCTAGGATAAGGGAATTTGGGATTTGGGGCTTACTCCTAAGTAGGATGCCCAAATCAGGGAACTTGGACTAGGGATTACTCTTTAAAAGGTTGCCCATGTTAGGAAATTATGACTGGGGATTATTCATGAAATGGAGTCCCAGGTTAGGGGACTTGGGGCTTATTCCTAATGTGGATGCCCAGGTTAAGAGAACTTGGACTGGGGCTTACTCCTAAAAAAGAGGCGCATGATAAGGATTATCTCATCTTAAAGGATGCGGTTGAATGAATGAAATCTCTGACCTTAGAGACATAAATATATATAAATCAATATATTTTCAGAGATTTTCCACAGAATTACTTTCAGATAAGGAAGCCAATAAGGAAATCATTCCATGAATGGATTTGGAGGAAGTTTTCAAGGCTTAATCATGAAGAGTATAGGTGGATAGGCATAAGAGAGGTGAAATAGGCAGGAGGGGCACCCAAAAATAATGTGGCACACCGTTCCTACGTGGTCACGCAAGTCATGGTCACATAAGTATACTTGCACGATACAAGGGTACTTGCGCAACGGTCAACACATAGGGTAATACTTGGTTGAGACTTGGCTCAAGCCCTTAGTACTATCTGTAGAGGCTTCCATAAGTGGGGCACACATGTTCTGTTGAAGGAGTAAGGTGGTGCTCAAGTGAGGCCATTTCCATTAAGGGTTTTCCACTTAGGCACGCAAGTGTTGAGGAGTTTCAACACTTAGGCTTACTCCCCCTCTTTAGATCTTCCGTTCTAGGAAAGAAATTACCTTAGAAGTGTTTGGAAGCTTTGAGAAAAGACTAGGTCGTCGAGAGCTCAAATCTGAGTTTCTAGAATTTTTCCTCTCAAATGGGCGGCCCACAAGGGGTATTTATAGGCTAGTGAAGTCCCTGGGTGAAATTCCGATAGGGTGCTCAAGTCACCTGCGCGATGACTGGACGGCGCACAAGTATACTTGCGTGACCTTGGTGGAACATGCGCGACTCAAGTGCAAATGAACCTTTTTTCATGCCTTTGTCAGTTTTTGATGTTTCTTCAAAGGATGAATCACTTTAAGTTCAAGGTATTTCCATTTTCATTCCATTAGACTCTGTGATGGAATGGAGTGTCAACAACATTCAACCCACCATCTTCACAAACATTTTTATTGACCATCCATCTACAAAATTTATTACTGGTGATAAAAATGTATCTAATGGATACATGTGATTTATTTAACATTTATATAATTCCATATATGATGGATCTATATCCTAGTCAGAATAATTGAAATATCCCTGACTAATGTTTCCAGAGTAGAAAATGCAATTAATACCCAAAACAACTGTAGTAGTGAAATATTATTAACGAATGAGTGGTAAGATGTTATAAGAGAATTTAATATGATATTATAAATAAATACATGTTTTTTGAAATTGATAACAAGATTAAAACCATTTTATTTGATCATATATTATGTTCAAAAAATGGAAAAGATGGGGTGGATAATTTTTTTCAATTTCTTTTCATTGATAAATATTTTAATGTTATGAAACAATTTATTTTATATAGTGTTCAAAATAAAAATTTAAATATTTTTACATAAAATCCACCGTAAATCATGGTGTTTTATGTTTCAATTAAAATTATTATATCTATGGGAATTTGACTCAAAATTTACAAAGTGGTAATGTGTTTCATAACTCAATTTTATTTCATTAGATTTTATTGATTCTCCATTAAATTTGATATTCTATATTTATGTCTATAATAAACTTTTATTATATTATCTTAAATTTAAAGAAATTTATATGTATTTATTTATTATAATCATAATCAATTCATTAACTATTTTTCCTTCAATGGTATGATCTTTATATTATCTCAATATTTAATTAATCGATAAATATTTGGAATTCAGATCTATTTATTATTATGAGGTGTATCTAATGAACCATTGATATGTTATATCATTAATATCTTTATATTAAAGGTAATTAATTTTTTATTTAATGTTATTTATTTTATTAGATATATGATTCAAAAGTTATGAGAGTAGTAAGGGTTTGTTCTTCTTTCTTATTTTTGTGAGGTTTTTTGTGCGTGAATTTCAATTAAAGGAAATTATTTATAATTATCTAATAAAACACTTTTATATTTTTCTCCTCAAGTTAATCATGAGTTTTCCAATTTATAGTACCAAGTTAAACTCTTTTTAACCTAAAATGATTAATTTGTTTTTTGAAAATAGAAAATATTATTTCTCTTTTCTATCAAAAATTGTTTTTCTTCAATTTACTTACATTATAAAAAAAATAAATTATTTTTTAATGTTATCCAATTGTTGATTAAATTATTTTTATTTCATTTTAAATTTCATAAAAATTATTTTAAAATTAATCTTCTTTTCATTTTCCAAATAGGGTTCTTTTTGAATTTTTACAGTAATTGTGATTAGAATCTTTATATTAATGTACTCAAAATGAATGGAATATTCCCACCCAATAGAATATTCCTTTCATTAAATATTAATTTTTATGTTTAGGGGTTTATTTTTAAGGAATTGTTTTAATTTTTTAAAGGTTATTTTCTATGTAAAAATGGTTTTTACCCCCGGAATATATTAATTAAATGTATATGGTATTTATTTTCATAAATAAAAAAATATTTATTTTATTTATACTAAACTATGGATATTTTGTAATGATACCATTATTATTTATTCTCTATAATATTTATCCTCTATTTTATTAGGAAATTTTTTGATATTAGCATTCATGATATTGTTTTCCCATTGACATTCTATTGAAACATTCACTTTATTGTGAACATTAAAAATTATTTTTCTCTTAAATTTCAATATTCTTAGTATCATTGATATGAATATATCATATATTATATATCATTTCTACATACATGGTTTTGATATTAAATTTATATTATTTACTATTGGAATATTGGAATCCCATAATATTTGATCAATAATTTTTTATGATAAGTTATACTTCTTATAATTAAATTTATCATTGGATATATGTTGAATGAATTTGATATTTTTTAATGGTTTGGGGGAAAATTATTTATATCCCCTCTATTTATCGATATGTCTAATGAGAAAAATTAGTAATATAACAATAAATGGGTTTCTAGTGTATACCTACCCATCAATTAAACCGCCTTAGAGCAAGGTCTTCATGGTATATATTTTATTATGTCTAAGATCATGTGATCCAATATTTTGTGTTTTTTCCATTGATAATTCAGTTATTATTATATGAAATTACTAAATTGATATTATCCATGTATTAGCTTCAAGATCATGTGTTTATTTATGTAGTGTTATTTGATAATCATTTATTCCTTCCATTTTATTCATAATGATCTTGTTATTGATTAAATTTCATGGGATTTAAGTTATTTACATTTCCATATTGATTATTTTATATTGATTCATGATATATTCTTTTATATGTAACCCATAATGTGTATTTTTTAGCACACTTTATTAGTTTTCCTTTCCCCAGAATATGAATAAGGAATCATTAAATGTGTCTGTGTATGGATAATTTTACCTTCACTATATTGTAAATTATTTTTTGAGATGTTATTCAAAACAAAATTTTGTATCTAGTTTACCAATAATACTAAACTATTCTCTCTTTTGGAATGTCACTATTTATATCTTATACCAATGTAATAATGTATCAAAAAATTCTAGGCTACTAGAGTATAGGACATTATAGTTGGTCTCAAAGAAAGTTTTGTAGAAACCATGGGAACTTGAATTATAAAAACAAATATTAAAAAACATTATCCATTGAATAAATTTATGTATAAGAATAATTAATGGTCAATATAATAAAATTATGTTATGGAAACGATTATCTATATCTCAAGGAAATGATTCTATTTTTGGATACTACAAGTTGACGTGCCTCTAATATAGTTTTACACCGGTGTAACAACTCTGAAAATGGTTCATTGGTATTTAACTCAATCATCACATGGTTCATGAAAATAGTTCTTTAATTACACCTAGCATGATACTCTAGAGGGATATTCGTGGGTTAATTCACATTTTGTTTTCTACAACCCATAATGAATGACATGAATATTTGAGGTCAATGAATGAATGTATAGATACCAAATATGGATTAGATTAAAAATAAGTTTTATGGGTTTAGAAATCCTTTCAATAATTTTTCAGTTTCCCACTATGACTAATATTGATCATTATATAAATTTGTTAGTAAATTTATTTAACTAAGAGGAATCATGTACACATTTAAAATAATGGTAAATATGATGATTTTGAGAAACCAAATGAGATGATGACCAAAGTAAAAGATTTTGTGATTATGACTAATCAATTATCATAATATATGATTAACAACCTACACCATAACTAACTCTTGGACTCACCAATGAATAGAAGGTTGGACTATGCTAAGAGGTTTAGTGGTGGATACCATAAAGGAAAACAGGATAAATTTCCATCATGATAAAAATTTAAAAAGTTTTAATAATAAGAATGTATCAAAGGAACCTAATAATGTTTTATGATTGGATTATAGGTTCATAAATATCGTAATTATAGGGGAAATATTTTGAGTTCAATAGTGATAAATAAAAACCATCCAATAAAAAGATTATATTTTATCATAAAAAATGTGATGAACATGGGAGTTTTCCAAGTCAATTCTCTATTTTAAAGGATAAATCATATTGCAAGGAAGTAAATATGGTATACCAATCACTGTAGTAAAATTCAAAACGTATTAAATAATTGGGTTTATATATTATGTTATAAAATAATTTTTATCAGTTGTATTTTAGTTATAAGAATTATGAAACATCTAAGGATTCTGTAGATTTTTTTAAGACTATATGTATTAATCTTAGAATAACTGTTTCCCTTTGGAATCGGGGATGACCCCATTGATTGAAGGTTCAAACATTCCAATCGGTTTCTAACGGGTTTGTTTGTAGAACTAGAAACATCTAATGATTATATATCCATTTGGACCTACTTTCCAAAGGTAGGCACTTATTATTTGTGGACTGATGAGGCTTATGAATTTGAATTGGTCGAGAGGATGGGAGGTCAGACTCATCACTCATTTTTGAGGGGAATTATTTTCTACTCTGGGACTCTATTTATAGATTTATTTTATGTTTGTGAATCCATATTATATTACCAAATTTAAAATGAGCATTCCATTCGATCTAACAATCAATGATTGATATGTAGGAAATTTAGAGAATCATTTATATGTACTTAAGGTTACTCATCGATGATGAATCATCTGTATTTGTTAGAGATTCTTAGTTGATGGTATCCTTAAAATACATAAATTCTCTTGGTCATTATGATGACCATAGTGGTTTTAAAGTCACTCAGTGGGGCACTTGAAGTTTATTGTCATTCAGGAGGAAATGGATTATTTCATAATTGTGATCATACCCATTGATGGGCTACCAATGTATCCTTTGTTTTGGAAAAGGAATCAGAACCCACGTAGTTCGAATAAGGGGGTATGAGGTTTATGATTGATGGCTCAAAGAATGATTTCATAATTACTTTTACACTCTAAGCTCATGAGAGTCATCCTCGGTGTGAGAAACATGAGGTATTAGTAAAACCAGACAATTGTTCCATGAAAGATGCAATCATAAGAAATGATGTGGGGCTTATGTATGTATGACTGCCCAAAATAGATGAGGATTACGGTTTACTTCAAGGAAGAAATTCAGGAACATGGTCCATAAAGGTATATGTACTTTATGGAGATTTGGATACTCTAATCTTGGGACTTACTCCTAAATAAGATGCCCAGGTTAGGAGGGGACTTATGATTGGGTTTTACTCCTGATAAGGAAGCCCAGATCAAAAGGAAATCAAGACTGGGGCTTACTCTTGAGGAGGATGCCCATATTTGAGACTAGGGCATACTCCTGAAAAAGAGGCCCATGTCAAAAAGAATTATGATTGGTTAAGAGAAATTAAGGCTGGGGCTTATTCCTAAGGAGGAGGCCCAGATTAAAGGGATTTGAAAATTAAGAACTTGGGGCTTACTCCCAAAGAGGATGCCCAAATTTGAGACTGGGGCTTATTCCTAAAAATGAGGCCCATGTTAAAGGAATTGAGGTTTGGGGATTACTCCTGGGGAGAATGCCCATAATTTGGAGAATTATGACAGGGGCTTACTCCTAAAAAGGAGGCCCATGTTAGGGGATCTGGGGATTTTTCCTGAAAAGGAGGCCCATATTTGAGACTGTGGCTTACTCCTAAAAAGGAGGCCTAGGTTAAGGGAATTATGGTTGGGGCTTACTCCTGAGGAATATGCCCATCATTGAGACTTTAAGACTGGGGATTACTCCTAAAAAGGATGCCCATATTAGGGGACTTGGCCTTACTGCTGAAAAGGAATCCCAATTTAATAAGAATTTGGACTGGGGATTACTCCTGAAAAAGAGGCTCAAGTTAAGGATTCTCTCATCTTAAAGGATTAGGTTTAATGAATGAAATCTCAATATTTAGTGACATAAAGATGTGTAAATCACTATATTTTGGGAGATGTTCCATGGATTTACTTTCAGATAAGGAAGACAAATCATGAAATCATGCCATAAATGGCTTTGAAGAGTGTCTTGAAGACTAAATCATGAATAGGATAAGTGGAATGGCATAAGAGGGGTGAAGTGGGCATGAAAGGCTCCGAAAAAGTTAGGGGCGAGCATGTCTTGGTAGGAACACCGGTACTGCATGGGCACACAAGTCCTGGTCGCGCAGGTATACCTGCGCGGCACATGTGTACTTGCATGATTTTTATCCCTTAGAGTAATACTTGGGTGAGACTTGGCTCAATCCCTTGGTATTATCCATAGAGGATTTCCAGAAGATGGTGCGCTAGTTCTAATGAAGATGTAGGGTGGCGCACAAGTGTGTTCATTTTCCTTAAGGGTGAAACACTTAGGCGCGTAAGTGTTAGTGAATTCTAACACTTATACCTTACTCCTCCTGTGTAGACCTTCTATTCTAGGTAAATAATTACCTTACAAGAGTTTGGAAGACCTGAAGAAGAGACTTGGGTGTTCAGAGCTCTGTATGTGAAATGTGGAAAAATTGCTCCCGAAATGGGGGGCCCACAGGGTCTATTTATAGGCTGGAGAAGACCCCAGGAGATTATCTTTTAGGTCTCACAAGCCACATGCGTGACCATTTGGTGGCGTGCAAGTATACTTGCGCGACAGTGAGGGAACTTGTGCAACCGTTATGCTTTTCAAGCCTTGTTCATGACTTTGTCGATTTTTGATGATTGTTTTTCAAAGGATGAATCAATTTGTGCTAATTTATTTCCCTTTCCATTATTTTAGACAATGTGACGAAAAGTAGCATCAACAAATATCCCCCCTCAGAGTTGGATCCAAAAGAAATGAGGATGTGACTCTGAGGAAAAGAAGAAAACTAAATGAAAGGTGGCGCGCAAGTGTATGGCGCACAGACTATGGCGAGCAAGGTATGGCGTGCAACATCCAGCTGGACAGACTTTGGCACATAGGGTACAGCTGTGGCCAATAAATCTGTGGCCCCATTTCCATAAAAATCATCCAGATTTCAAACTTTCGAGCTCTCACCGTGCAAGTGGCCTTCGCCGTGCATGTTGCTCTGCTTTCTGCTGTTTCTTTTCTATAGTGCTGCTATAGAGGTGTTTGGACTTGCGTGGTTTATACCTGAGTGTCAAAAACTAGCGTGGCACATTAACATTTGTGCGCCAAGTTTATACTTGAGAGCCATAATGCCTTTTCCATTTTTCTGAATTCCTTCACAAACTTTATGAAACATAATCCAATTTAAGAGTTAGTTTATTCATCTTTTGTGCAAATTCAATGGCTCTCAGGGGAATCGGAACGGCTGATGAACTGGCTAGCAAGCGGATTGATGACATGATGAAAATTATTGTCCATGATTACTATGATATATGTGACAACACACTCCCAGATTTGGCTAAGTACATGAAGAAATATCATCTTAATTTCCCACACAGAATCTACCTATCTCGGTATGGTCATGGTCATCTGCAAGGAGTCAATGTTCTAGATGCAAAGAACTATACGCATGAGATGAAACTGCACTGCTACTCCTCTATTTCGGCTATGTTGTGCATTAAGAGAAACAACATTGGTGTGAACAATCAAAATTTTACTCCATGTCATTTCCTTGCAGATATGAAAATGGATAACCCAGGGGCTGAAATGTTTTCAGCTGCCGGTTGGTGGAGAGAAGAAAAACATGGCATTAGAGCAATATTTGAAAAGGGTAATCTCTCCAAATTGGTCTTTACTTCCAATGCCCCATTCTCAAATCCATGTATCCATCTTCCAAGTCTCTTGGACAGAAACAGAGTCACTGTTTGATCAGCAGAACATTTTCTCAAACTGCACTCAAGAACATCTTTTTACAATTATTCCAAGAAGAGCTGGTATCACTGCATCTCTTATTGTATCTAGTTGAATGAATGAATTCCAGGTGGTTTCTGATGAAGCTTAGGATGTTCTAAATCAAATAAATAGTTATGTTGAATGCCTTTTGTAATTCCTGAAAAAGGGAAGAGACTCCACTCTTTGGATTTCCTTCTATCTCCTGTGTATCAATGAAAAACACTTTCATCATCATTCATTTGTAGCTGCATTCTTTTGCTACATGATTTAAATTTTACCTAAGACAATGGGCCTAGTAAGTATAGTTTGATTTTTACTATGATTATTATATATAACCCTACAAACCTTGAATCTTTTAATTTTCTCAATATTACCTAAATCATACAAAATATATGTTTAGTGAGCTGTAACATGACTTTTACTCATATATGTTTTCTCTTTTGTGGGCAGTTTAAAGTCATGCACGTTGGACATAAAGAGGCTAATGTTTAAGGTCAAAATATCTTTGATCGAATGAATTAGAATTGACTCAATTCTTTGACAATTTATCTGAAAACATATTACCATACTCAATTATGGGGGAAAATATGTAAACTATGACTTATGAATATTTGAATCTGAGGAATGATACGAAAAAGAGCTAAAAGGAATTAGAATAAGTAGTTTCCAAGAATGAAGTTACCATTATTTAACAAACCCGTTGGGGGGTTGAATAATGCAGGGCCACCTAAGGGCATTGGCTGCACAGTCAAATAAATAGTATCTTTTGGCTAACAAGTCTATTATGTAGACTTTTTATGCAAGGCCGCCTAAGGGCACATGTTGCAAAGTCAGGAAAAAGAACTCTCGGAACTTTACATTCCTTGTGCTAAAAATCCAGTGAAAGTTTATGAAGATTCAAAATCTCCAATGTATAGAGTTTTCTGTATGGAATGAGTTACTTGAATATGGAGAAGATATTTATAAACAAGATTATCAAAGAACTGTATGGATATCACTCCTACGAAGGTCTGACCCAACCATATGGAAGGATAATATAAACCATATACTTGAATACTTTCAGATCATGAAAAAGGATATGAGAAAAATATGTTAAGGATGGATATTTTTTTCGGATCCCTACATACTGTCATTTAAGACCAATAAGTACAAAAGAGGCTTTCTTCCCAAGAATGAATTTACCAGTATCCGACAAACCCGTTAGGGGGTTGAATTATGCTGGGCCACCTAAGGGAATTGGCTGCATAGTCAGATAATAGTATCCTTTGGCTGACAAATCTGTTATGGAGACTGTTTATGCAAGGCCACCTAAGGGCACATACTACATAGTCAGGTAAAATAACTCTAAAAAATTTGACATTTTTGTGACTAAAAGTCTAGAAAATGGTTTTGAAGATCTGAAAATATTTATGGTTAGGATTATGACACATAAATATGGGTATTCTCCAATTAATACAGAGATACACAGATCAATGCTAACCATAATCATGTTGTGGCTAGGTCCTGAATGGAAATATTTGACTTCACTATGTATCCCATAAGTATGGGAATCAAGCCATACGTAGTTCTTGAACTACATTTTATCTTCCTATGGGACAAAAGTATAAGAGATCTTAGTTTAGGGTCATTGATCTTGGACCATTATAAGAAATGCACAGTGTGTGTTTTCATTGGGACTTTTCATCCAGGGGACTGAAAGTGGTATTTGAGGTTAGGCTCAAAAAATTCTTGGGGATAGATTCGAGGGACACATCAATGTTCCTACATATCCCATAAGGATAGTAATCAAGCCCATGTAGTTCTAGAAATACCCTTTGTACAAATTTTTTCGTACATGTGAAGGATGAAAGGGGACTTTAGTGAAATGATTGTTTAACCCAAGGAAAAAGGTTTGGGAATTTACATGTATGCATGTAGTTTTTTGAAGAAAACATGATTTGAAAAATCAATGTAAATAATGATTCCCTCTCAGGTGAGGGTATCAAAGAATATTTGTAGTTTATTTTCATACTAGACAAAATAGTGCTGTATAGTTTAATGTCATATAGCAAGGACGAATGTGAACCAATGTAAAGTTACTGATTCTAGTGGCAGATTCACGAATCAGCATCAAATAAGATGGAGGTGAACCGATGTGAAGAGATTGATTTTGGACTTGAACCTTGGGAGGTTGCCTACGTACCCAGCCTGGAAGGAAAGGATCCAAGTCCGCATAGTTCAATTAAAGAATGAATTAGTGATCAAGTTGTTCTTGGGGACAACGATCTATAATATAGTGTTGGGACTTACACATGGTTGTATCCCAGAGAGAGAGTTATGGTTGTAGTTTTCTCTAATCTCACGTGAGTCATACTCGGTGTGAGAAACAAGAGGTAACAACAACCTTAATGATGCACAGTTTAATGTCATTTAGGACATATAAAGGGACTAGGCAGTTTAAAGTCTTGCAGTTAGGACTATTGGTGATGCACAATTTAGTGTCATGTAGCAGGGAAAAAGTACAGTTTAATGTCATGTAGGACGTATCAAGGGCTTTATGTACAGTTTCTCATCATTTAGTTAGGATGATGGGGACAATATAGTTTAACATCATGTTGGATGAAAGGGGGACTATGCAGTTTAATGTCATGCAATGAGGACAAAAGAGTACACCATTTAACGTCATGTTGGTCGAATTAGGGAACATTTTAACAGTTTAGTGTCATGTTGGACAAAAGTACAAATTGTTTAAGGTCATATGTTTGGACCGTTTCTGTATAGTTTAACATCATATATCAAGGACGGTGAAGGGGACACAGTTTGACGTCTTTCTGGACATAAGGGACTTTCATATAGTTTAGGGTCATATGCATGGACCGTTGGTTATGCAGTTTAACATCTTACTGGACGGTGGTGCATTTTAAGGTCATACCGGACCAATGGTGATATATTTTGTGTTTATACAAAATACTTCTTCAAAAATATGGCATTGGTTGGAGTAGTGATGAGTTTTCCATCCATTGTTATTAAAGAATATGCTCCATTGGATTAGACACTATGTATTGAGTAAGGTCCTTCCCATTTTGTCTCAAGTTTCGGAGGTTTCATTCCTGGTATCATTGGATTTCTAATAACTAATACCAATTCTCCCTGAGTGAATGAATGAAGACGAACTTTTTTGTTAAAAACTCATGCTAATCGATTCTAATAGACTTCAATGTGGTGCAAAGAGCACATTCTTTTCTCATCTAACCATTGCAATTCATTCAATCTCTTTTGAGATTGTTCATCTGTAGATGACTGATCACAAATGGCTACTCTGAGAGAAGGAAATTGAACTTCAATGGGCAAGACGACTTTTCTTCCATATACCAGTGAATATGGTGTCGACCAAGTTGTAGTGCGGGTGGTAGTCCGATAATCCCATAAAGAATGGACGAGTTTATCAGGCCATGATTTCTTGTCTTTATCCACCATCTTTTGAAGTATATTTTACAGAGTCTTATTGAAGGATTCTATCTGGACATTGGCCGCTCCATGACACCGAGATGAATGGTTGGATTTGATGTTGTATGCTTGATACAATTTCCTTACCTCGGATGAACAGAAGTTGGTGCCATTGTCCATCAATATGTTATGAGGGACACCAAATCTGGTAATTATGTTAGACTTGATGAAGCTAACAATGAATTTAGAACTGACTTCCTTGAGAGGTGTTGCCTCTTCCCATTTGTAAAAGAAATCAGTAGCACTAAGAATATACTTAAACTGCTTTGCTGTAGCTAAAGGGTAAGGTCCCACTATATCCATTTCCAATGTGGCAAATTTCCACAAGTATTTTGATGTATGAAGCAACTCTAGAGGTTGATGAATGAAGTTGGCATGTACTTGGCATGAATGACACTTCTTTGTAAAATCAACTCAATCTTGTATCATTGAAGGCCAAAAGTATCCAAACCTTTGAATCTGATCAGACAGTCTATGTCCAGACTGGTGGGCACCATAGACTCCTACATGCACTTCTTTCATGATAACCATTGTCTCTTCACCATCAATTCATCTGAAGAGAACTCCATCAAAACCACGCATTGTAGAGAATTTCCTCTAGGTGATTTGGGCTATCATAAAGAGTAAAATTGACCACACATTGCCAGATTTGTTCTTTCTCAGCCCTATCAGGTGGAAGTGTTCCATTTTGAAGGTATTCCCTGATAGGTGACATCCATCATGTAGTATTACCATACAGTTCAGGAATGAGACTAATTTCATTAATTTCCTCTGTTCTGATTTGAACATAATGTGAAATTGCACGACAATTGACAATATTGATGATGGTCTCATCCCGATTTGGATCATCCAGAGCTGTGGCTATATTAGCCAGTGCCTCAGTTTGTTCATTTTGTGATCACGGGACATAAGAAAATGTCGGTTCCGAAGGGAATTCATCCATTAACACTCTGATGTAATCATTCAACATGATTAGTTATTCTGTTCTGATGGCATAATCTTCATTGACTTTCTTGATTACCAGGCCTGAATCACCTTTCACCTTTAAGTGATTCACTTGTGCTTGAAGCGCCAATTCCATGTCTGCGAGGAGAGCTTGGTGTTCTGCTTCATTATTGGTACCACCTTCCCACAATAAGGAGGAATATGGTAACACTACCTTTTCTGGAGAAATGAGCACAATTCCAAATCCAACTTTGTTGAATTTAGGATTTTCTATTTTCCTCCATGTTGGACTTCTGGAAGCACAATCAAAATACATTTCCCATGCCTGAGGACCTTCTTGAATAGAGAAGTTTTACTCATCAGGGAGTTCAATATCTGAAGACGTGTCTTCCACTAAATGGTTTTCAGCCAGGAAATCAGCCAAATCTTGGCTCTTTATTGCCTTTTGTGACACATACTGAATGTTGAATTGCTACAAAATAACTGCCTGCCTTTCCAGACATACTATAAACATTGGACGACTAAGAATGAATTTGAGCGGGTTATTGCGAGATACCAATTGGACCTCGTGATGTTGCAGGTTGTGTCTCAACTTATGAACTGCAAAGATTAATGACAGGCAGCACTTCTCAATACTTGAATACCGTAGTAGAGGTTTTTTTCATTCCCAACATCATTCTTCTGAGCAAGAAAGGCACCCAATGATCGCTCTAAAGCTGTCACGTAGAGGATAAGTGTTCTTCCTTCAACAAGTGGAATAAGTACTGGTGGACTCAAGAGGTATTTCCTGAGAATATCGAATTCTTCTTGACATTCATCTGTCCACTGGTAAGTGACTCCCTTCTTCATCAATTTGGTGAAGGGTAAACTTTTTCCTGCCAAATTGGCAATGAAACGCCTAATATAGGCTAAGTGCCCTTGAAGTCCTCTTAATTATTTCAAATTTCAAGGAGGTGACATACCAAGGATTGACTTGGTCATCTCAGGATCGACTTCAATACCACGATGGCATACAAAAAAGCTAAGAATGTTTCTTGAGGTTACCCCAAAAGCACATTTTAAGGGGTTCATCTTCAAATTATGTTGTCGAAGCTTGTGGAATATGACTTCCAAATAAGCTAAGTGATTAGATCATTGTTTGGATTTAACCACCAAATTGTCTACATAGCATTCAACAAACTTCCCTACAAAGGGTTTGAATATATGATGCATGACACGCTGATATGTTGCACCTGCATTCTTTAAAACAAAGGGCATTAACCGGTAGCAAAACAAAACCTGAGGGGATCTGAAGGATTTGGATTCCTCATCTTCTAGGGCCATTCAAGTTTTATTATATCCAAGATATCCATCCATGAAGGAAAGTGATTCATATCCAGTTGTTGCATCAATTAATAATTCAGTAATCGGAACTGGGAAATCATCCTTAGGACAATGCCGATTAAGATCTCTGAAATCGATGCAAACTCTAATTTTTCCGTTCTTCTTATTCACAGGGAATATATTAGCCAACCACTTGGGATATTGAACCTCTCTGATGAAGTTATCTTTAATAAGCTTATCCACTTCAACTTCAATTTTGGAAGCATATGTTGGGTGTGTTCTTCTTGCGGCTTGCTTAAATCCTCGATGTTCTTCTGATAAACCCAAATGATAAGCAGCAACATCACGATCAAGACCGGGAATCTCTGTATAGTTCTAATAAAATATGTCTCGATTTTGCTTTAAAAAGGAAATATACATCTCTTGTTCTTGAAGAGTCATGGACGCACTGATTAAAGTGGGGCGAGGATCTTCTTTTGTACCCAAATTTATTTATCTGTGTTCATCTACAGTGGTAGAGATACCCTCTTCAAAAGTTGGAGGAGCATCTCTGAGATCCTCCTATTCTTCTTCATCATGTGTTATTTATTCTGTTTCTACATGCATTGTAGATGATAAAGCAGAATTTTCATGATCAGAAGATATGTCCAAATTTGCACATCTTGAAGAAGAAGCTTCCATTTCTGACCCGATTGATGATGAAGGGTCTTCTTCAGGTAATAAAGAGGAGATTATGGATTGTGAATCAACATCATTGTTCACCTTTGATGTTGCTATAACTTCTTATGGCCTGATTGGTGAAGTATAGAATTGATGGATTTCAGCAGATGAAATGAAGACGCCACCATTTGGGTTTTCATCATTGCTTGGAGAATCTCCAATTTCTCCCATGTTGTCTAGCTTGATTTCTGTAATTGATATTATGGATCTTTCCATAAGATTATTTTGATTTAGTTCTATCCTATCAATTTTACTGATAGGAAACACATAATCAGTACTCATATGTGCAAATGGATTTACTAGAATCTTCTCCAAACCATACGGAGAATTAACTTTGGTAATCTCCTTTGTTGTGGATTTCACCCTTCCCTTCATGTGATAGAATTCTGCCTCAATGTATTGAGACTCACATGTCTTGAACATGGCCTTATCCCCATATAATGTCCAAACATGACCATCGAAGATATATTTGAGACATTGATGGTATAATGAAGGGAAAGCCGCATGTTGATGTAGCCAGGGTCTTCCAAGCAGGATGTTGAAGGCTAAGTTTTGATCAACAACCATGAAATTTGAATTGGATACAAGATCTCCAAACTGAGTTCTGAGTGTAACTTTGCCCAGTGGTTCTTGTTAATTTTTATCATATCCTTGTAACATCATGGTAGAAGGAGATAAATCAGATTCTGTGAGGCCCAATCGACGAAGTGTACGAATGGGAATGAGGTTGACTCCTAAACCATTTTCAATGAAATCTCTTCCGACGTCTATGCCATTGACCTTTCCAGAAAAGTACAAAGGTCTAATATTCCCGTGCACAACATCATCTTCATCTTCATCAGTAAAAGATATTATTTCATGGCATTCTGCATGATTATTCTCTATTTGATAGACTTCAGCTACAACTATTTCAATTTCAAACTCCTGAGGACTTGACAAAGCCTCGATGAGTGCCTCCCGAAGATCCTTTGACATATTCAAAGCATACAGAATTAATAACATGGCTGGTAATTGGGCCAAGTGTTTCAATACATCATACATTTGATCTAGAGGTCTACATTTTCCAACAGGAATATGTGGTTTAACAGGTTCTTTGGAAGCAGATTCTTTGGAAGTTGATGCATCTTGTATTGGGATAGGAGTTGGCAATATTCCTGGTTTTGGAAGATTAGACCGATTAGATCTATTTATGTGTTGAGAGGATGATGGTGGAACCCCCAACCGATCCTCCAAAATAACTATGCCATGACTGAATTTTCTATTGGTGGAAGAACTTTCTTGTTCTTGCTGAGCTCATTGAAGGGATCTACAACTAGTTTTTGTTGCGTACACAGTTCTAGCAGGGGTAGAATTGGAATAATGTCTTCTAAAAGTCCCACGTCTTCCCCTACATCCTGAGCCTCTGGAACTTCCTCTAATTCCTCTATTTGATATAGGGAATTCAGGCTCATCGAAATAAAAAATGTGACTGGAATATCGATCTGTAAATTGAATCATATTAACAAAACCGAAAATCAACTCTTCATCTGATGAAGACTCTGCCTAATTAGCCTGTTTAGACTGTGGCGTTTGGTGGGATGGTGCCCATTGCTTCAAATAGATGGCATGAAGTCCACCAGAGTCAAAGAAAAATTAGGCCTTGACACATACTCATATTCTTCTGATTGTTCCTCCTTCTTGGAATTATGTCTCCCTTTTGAGGATTTTCCCTTTGAAGAGGATTTTTCTGCTATATTCATGGCAGAATGTACAATTAGTTTATTAAATTGTGTTCGAAAAATATCATGAGTTTGGTTGATCATCTTTATGACCATCCAATCATCATATTTTTGTGAATTTTTTTGACTTCTTTCCATTCCCCTTCCTCCTCTGGAACTGTAGCAGTAACACATGCTACCTGGGCACAAGATCCTTTACGTTTGACTTGTCCTGAGTTGACAATCTATTGTAGGGGGTCCTTGAAGACAATACACTTCTGGATGGGATATCCCAGCATTTGATGAAATGGGAAATAATTGGGGCGGTCTTCATCTCCTTCCTTGTTTGGCCTCTTGGGCCTTGACAGCTGAACCAAATTATTCTCCAGAGCCGAAATGAAGTAACCAGGAACTTGTTCATTTCGGAAAGAGTATGTTTTGTTTTTTAGATTCTCAAATTGTTTCCGTCTTTGATCTCTTTGATCGTCATGACGAAACATCCTTTTTTGTTGGTGCTTAGGGGGTGGCGCCCTTTGATAAGATGAAGGTTTTGAAGTAGAAGTAGGTACAGGTGCTTGTTTAAGCATAACTATAGCAGTTTCTGCTTTACCCATTCTCCTTCCTGGATCTAATGTAATTACATGAGATTTAGCCTTAGTATGTATAAGAGAATCTTCAATCTGTTGAGAGATTGAAGTATGTTCTTGAAACCCTCCTGTGTATTTCAAAGGGATCATTGGTGTGCGTAATTCACCACGTAGATTTTCCACACAGATTGGAAACAGTTCCTCTTGAGGGAGTGCTAAGCTCAAGGAATATGTTAATCTCTTCCAGCGAGCAATGAAATCAGAGAATCTTTCATTCTCCCATTGCTTACAGTTTTTAAGATCGAAAATTTGCATCTTTCAAAAAGTTGAGCTGAATTGAAGAAGAAATCGTTGACGGAGATCTTCCCATCCGGTAATTGACCGAGATTTCATGCTTGTATACCAGACAAAAGCTGATCCTTGCAAGGTTTGCCCGAAGCATATGAGTTTCACTGCTTCTTGCTGCTCTGGAGATCCCATCATAGGATCGCTACAAGACACGTAATGCATCAAATGCTATTCAGGATCGCCCGATCCATTGAAAATATGGAATACAGGATTCCAAAAATTTGATGGGGGATAGATATAATCTACCCATTCAAGGTAAGATTTATTTTCTGGTTGAACCTAAGAATGCTTCCCTTCCATAGTCTCTAACCGAGCTGTTAATGACTCAATGGTAGTTATTAAATTTTGAGAAACATCCAGCTGAACTTGGACATGGGCAGGTGCAGTGACTTGAGTTTGAACAGGTATGGTAGCTGGTACTGCAACTGATGGTAGCACTGCCATTTGTTGTTGCATTTGACCTGTAGGATTAGACCTATGAGGGTGTAGTAATAAAGGAGGATATTCTTGATTCATCTCAGTAGCTGCAACAAACTCCTGTGGCTGACTGACTAGAGGACGCTTAGGAGGAAGACTACTCTGAAGTAGTTATACATTAATCCTCCTCAATTCCTTCATTTCTTCCTCCTGTTGTGCAAATCTTTGCTCTAGTGAGATCTATTGGCCTTTTCCAGAGGAAGGATATGTAACCTGATTCTTTCCCTTCCCCTTGGTTGATCCCTTTCGGAGAGGGGGAAGTGGGTTATTTGAAGGAACACCCAGATTTTGGGTAAACCTTTGATTTCGTGTACGCACACCTTCATTTGTGTCTGTGTGTACAACTTCCTAAGCATGAACCTCTTCATCTGAGACCCCTGAGTGAGCCTCATCTGGTGGATTAGAAACAACGGCATTGATGACACTGATTGATGCATAACGCATCA
Organism: Viscum album; assembly: GCA_963277665.1. Classification (NCBI taxonomy): domain Eukaryota; kingdom Viridiplantae; phylum Streptophyta; class Magnoliopsida; order Santalales; family Viscaceae; genus Viscum; species Viscum album. Next base: position 305,905,274 of record OY728144.1, read on the forward strand.
CATCCCTTCTATCAGCATTTATGTGATATTGTCTTCATCCATGTCTTTGATGAGATGTTTCCTTTTGTTGACTCAATCCCTCAGGAACTTCTTAACGAACCATAATTTGGAGAGAGTCTCCTAATATTTTGGATCTTTGTTCCTCTCGAGGCTTCTTCCCCAATCGATAAAAGTCCAAATTTCTCTGAGGAGGGGATTGATGATTTGAAAAAGTCCCCAATACGGGGGACTGGGGATATTTTTGCTGTCTTTGCTCAACTCCTCGAATCCTATTTGTTGATTCTGAGGGTTTGTTTAAAAGTGTATCCAGTCTGGAAAGCTGGGGTGGCCCTTGACATTCTATGTCTGAGACTTTCTTAAAATCTCTCCTGATCATGCGGACCTTAGTACGAAAATTAGCTGGATGCTTCAAACTGTATCCACTTTTATCACCCCGCTCGAAATACCGTTGGATGATTTCCGACACTTATATCACTTGATGATGTTCTTGCTACATATGAGTGGCATGTTCAATATTCTCGTTTTCTTGATGCATGAGTGATTCAACAACTTGTTCTCTATATTCTTGATTTTGAGAAGAACTAGTTGAGGTATGTTCTTGGGCAAGCTTTTGATTACAAACAAAACCCATTGACTGTGGCTGGCCATGGGTAATAACATTGCATGAGACCATTTTCGGTGGGCTGTTCTTACTGGAGAGAACCGTGAAATGTAGTGCTCCATGAACACCCCATCCTCTGACATGAATACCAGATAGGCCATTGGCAATTAACAGGTGTAATCTTCTTAGTGCGCCAAGGCATGAACGCTGAAGGGCTCTCTGCTTCTTTTCAGGCTTCGGATATCAAGAGACTGATAGAGATGCCAAGTCAATTTGACGTTGTAACCCTTCTTTTATCATAAGATTATTTTCATATTCATCATAAGATAATATTTCTTTTTCAACTGACAAAGAGTTTTCCATAGGTTGAGATAAATATAATGAATCCCATATTCTGTCAACATCTCTGGAATGTCATATTGAGGGTCATCCAGAGGCCAAAACAAGATTGGCACTTCACCCTTCGCCAATTGTTTTCTCATGTTCAGTATTTACTCTTTGACATTCAATGAAGATTCTTTTACCTGATTTGACCAGAGCTGGTGCTTCCTTATTGCTTAATCGGATTGAATAAGATTGGTAGAGAATTCACTGATCAAACTATAAGATACATGACTTAGGGTTGGTTTGGATAATGACCTACACCTTGGGCTATCTTCTGATTGATAAAGTATTTCAACTGCTAGCGATGTAGCATCTGACATGACTGGTTTTACATTTGCAAGTGCCTCAAGATAAGAGGGCTTTCTCGGCACTACATTGTCCACTGAAGCATTTTCCGGGCAATGCGTATCACTACTGCAGAGAGGACTTTCGCATTGAAATTCATCATCATGCGGAGGTCCACCATCGTGGATTATAGCAAAAGATGAGATCTCTTACTCCTTGGTCTTCTGGCCACACAGAGGGTTATTGTAGCTCTCATCTGAAGATGAAACATCAATATCGACCGAATTGTCATGAAGCAAGCCTTCATGAGGAAGTATCTTTTGAAGACCTTTGGAATTAATGTTCCCACTTTTGGGAAATGAGGGAGTAGAATCTTGAATTCCAAAAGATAACTGTCTGAGGTCTTCAAGAACTCCAGCATCGAGCAAGGCTTTATTACATATTGGCTCTTGATCTCTTGACTGTGCTGGGCAGCTCTTCTTTTTAGACACCTTCTTACTCGCCTTGGAAACGACTTGTTGACGAAACTGGCTACTCCGAGCAGGTGTATGTGCCTGATCAGAAGAGATGGCCAGGTTAGGCTGATGATCTCTACTCAAATCAGGTGTATGTGCCTAACTTGGTTGTCCATATGATATGGGGGAGTATTCCCCACAACGCTCTTGGACTGGAACAGATGTGTTTGTCTATTCTGGAGTGAATTGTTGATGTGTCGCTCCACTAGTAGGGATAGATTTATGTGTCTTTCCCTGAGATGATGATGAATCTGTTATAATATCCTGGCAGATATCCAGAATATGAGCAGGGATTTTCTTGTTCTCTTTCACCATTTATAGAATATGCTTGGCGACTTCACCTGTTGGAACGGGGATATACGTCCATTCCGTGCTCGGAGTAGGTGTATGTGACGACTCATGTCCTCTTTATCCTGTCAATGAATCCTGATAGTACTCAAGTGTGGGGAAAGAGAGTTGAGTCTGCCTCCCATTTGTCGCCGGAGCTTTCCGGCTAAATTCTCCAAATGATACCAAGCGAGACTGTTGGTAGGCTTTATCAATACTAGAAGGTTAATGTTCCTACTGATTGTTCTTTACCGAACGTGGTTGACAAGCTCCATCATATGTAGTCATATGAACCTGCTGACTTGCTGATGATGTATAAATAGGATTATGTTCCTTCCTATAGTACTCTGTCGGAATTGCGTAACGGGATTGGCGTGATGATGTCAGACAAGTCTGCTGGACAACAGAATTAAAAGGGGAAGATGTGTGTGCCTGCTTGTTTCTTTCCATCAAGTTAGGTTGGTGGACTTCTTCAGAAATGGTAGATATGAGAACCTGCTCACTGTTAACCAAATTTCTCCTCCGGTGATTCGTCATGCATGCTCGGGTTTGAGGAACCTGAGACAAATGCATGGAGTCGACACCCTCATCATGTTGAGGGCGCACTGTCGCACGAGTCTGGCGGCGATGGTGGATGGGATCCCTCAGGAAGGACTCTGGTATCATTTAGTTAAGGCCCATATGGACCTGCTCATTCACCTCCCTAGAATAAGGGAGAGAATGGTGATTGCATTCTTGGGATAACGACCTGAAACAGTTGGAGACAGTGGTTAGCACCACTTGCTTCTTGATCACTGATAGTCGCTTTCTGGACGAGCAGGGTGAATTTTTCACTTGGAGGGCTTGTCGGGCAGCCTCCAGAGTTGGAATAGTACCATTTTTTCGGTACTCCATAACCAACACATTTGATACCTAGCGTTGAAGATGCTGTATAGGTGATGTTGTCCTAAGAGCGGGCGATGATCCTGCAGGAGTAGCAGCAGTGGCATTTGCAGTAGAGGTTTTCACAACAGATCTATTCAAAGATGTGAACATAAGAGAAGCCATTGTGGAAATGTAGAAGATCTTGGAAAAGAGTGCCTGTTTGATGTAACAGACGTAATCAAGATAAATTCAGCCACTACATCTTTTGGATAAGCACATCTATCAATGATTGTTTTTGTTGGACCTCTCATTGAGTTTTTTTATAGGGGCCTAACAAACAAGTAAAACATAATTTTAACATGGTTAAGGATTCACGTCGGGTTCACCATTTTTGGTTTCCCTCTGGAATCAGGGATGACCTCGTTGAGTGAAGGTTCAAACATTCCAATCGGTTTCTAACGGGTTTGTTCATTGAACCGGAAACATCCAATGATTCCATATCCATTTGGACCTACTTTCCAAAGGTATGTTCTCAATAGTTGTGGACTGATGAGACTTAGGAATTTGCAATGGTTGAGAGGAGGGAGGTCGCACTCATCACACCTTTTTTAGGGGAATTATGGTCTACTCCGAGAATCTCTTTATAGATTTAAGTTAGGTTTGTGATTCTTTATTATATTACCAAGTATAAAATGATATTTCCTTTAGATCTGACAATCAATGATTGATATGTAGGAAATTTAGAGAATCTTTTATATGTATTCGAGGTTCTTCATCGATGAGGAATCATCTGTATTTGTTAGGGATTCTTAGTTGATGGTATCTTTAAAATACATAAAAATCTCTTCGTCATTATGATGACCATACTGGTTATAAAGCCACTCAGTGGGGCACTTGATGTTTATTGTCATTCAGGAGGACATGGATTATTTCAGAATTGGGATCGTACCCATTGATGGGCTACCTACACATCCTTTGTTTCAGAAAAGGAATCAGAACCCACGTAGTTCGAATAAGGGAGTATTATGTTTATGATTGATGGCTCAAAGAAAGATGTCATAATTACTTTTACACTATAAGCTCACGTGAGACATGCTCGGTGTGAGAAACAAGTGGTATTAGTAAAACCAGACAATTGTGCCTTGAAAGATGAAATCATAATAAATGATGGGGGCTTATGTATGTATGACTTTCCAAAATATATTAGGATTAAGATTTACTCCAGGGAATAAATTCAGGAATAGGGTCCATAATGGTATATGTACTTTATGGAGATTTGGATTCTCTAATCTTGGTACTTACTCCCAAGGAATATCCCCAAGTTAGGAGGGGCTTATGATTGGGTTTTACTCCTGAGAAAGAATCCCAGATCAAAAGGAAATTAAGACTGGGGCTTACTCCTAAGGAGGATGCCCCTATTTGATACTGGGGCTTACTTTTGAAAAGGAGGCCCAGGTCAAAAGGAATTATGACTGGTTAAGAGAAATTAAGGCTGGGGCTTATTCCTAAGGAGGAGGCCCATATTAAAGGGATTTGAAAATTAATGAACTTGGGGCTTACTCCAAAAGAGGATGCCCATATTTGAGACTGGGGCTTATTCTTGAAAAGGAGGCCCAGTATAATGGAATTAAGGTTTGGGGCTTACTATTGAAGAGAATGCCCATAATTCTGGGAATTATGACTAGGGATTACACTTGAAAAGGAGACCCAGGTTAGGGGATCTGGGGATTATTCCTAAAAAGGAGGCCCATATATGAGACTGGGGCTTACTCCTAAAAAGGGGGCCCAGGTTAAGGGAATTATGGTTGGGGCTTACTCCTGAGAAAGATTCCCATATTTGAGACTTTAAGACTGGGGCTTACTCTTAAGAAGGATGCCCCGATTAGGGGACTTGGGATTACTCCTGAAAAGGATGCCCAAGTTAATGAGAATTTGGACTGGAGCTTACTCTTGAAAAAAGAGGCCCAGGTTAAGGATTATCTCATCTTAAAGGATGAGGTTGAATGAATGAAATATCAATCTTTAGTGACATAAAGATATGTAAATCACTAGATTTTGAGAGATGTTCCATGGAGTTCCTTTCAGATAAGGAAGCCAAATCAAGAAATCATGCCATAAATGGCTTTGAAGAGTGTCTTGAAGACCGAATCTTGAATAAGAGAAGTGTAATGGCATAAGAGGGGTGAAGTGGGCAGGAAAGGCACCAAAAAAGGTAGGGGCGCACATGTTTTGGCAGGTGTGCAGGTATTTCATGGGTGCGCAAGTCCTGGCCATGCAGGTATACCTGCGCGACACATGGTTACTTGCGCAATTTTCAGCCCTTAGAGTAATTTTTGGGCAAGACTTGGCTCAAACCCTTGGTATTATACCTAGAGGCTTTCCAGAAGATGGCGCGCAAGTTATGATGAAGAATTAGGGCGGCGCACAACTGTGTTCATTTCCAGTAAGCGTAAAACACTTACGCGTGCAAGTGTTAGTGAATTCAAACACTTATACCTTACTCCTCCTGTTTAGACCTTCCATTCTATGTAAATAATTACCTTAGAAGAGTTCGGTATACCTGAAGAAGAGACTTGGGTTTTCAGAGCTCTGTATGTGAATTCTGGAATAATTCATCCCGAAATGGGGGGGCCCATATGGTCAATTTATACAATGGAGAAGACCCCGAGTACTTATCCTTTATGGTGTACAAGTCACTCGTGTTACCATTAGTTGGCGCGCATGTATACTTGCGTGACAGTGAGGGAACTTGCCCGACCCTTGTGCTTTTGAAGCCTTGTTCATGCCTTTGTCGATTTTTAAGGATTTCTTCCAAGGATGAATCAATATGTGCTCAGTCATTTCCCTTTCCATTCTTTTAGACAAAGTGACGAAAAGGAGCGTCAACAATAACTTAAGAGTTATGGATACAATCATGGGTTTATGAATTTATAGCTAATAATTGTTAAAATTTCTTCTAAACCCCTTTTTATGTTTAAGGTATAATATTTTAATGTGATTAATTACATTTTGGTATTTATTTTATTGGGTTTTTGTATATGTAACATTTAGGTTCCATAAAAAGTATTATTTGCAGAAGAATTCTCTTTTCATAAGTTTAAAAGTAATGATAAAATTTAGGGTTAATATTATCATTTATTCAATGGTAATGATATTCAATTAATAATATTTTTTTCATCATGTTAAAATAAACTATATAGAAAACCATAGCGTTTAAAAAGTTATTTGAGTAATAATGTTAATATTGAATATTTTCATCATATGTATGGGAATTTTATATGATTGATATTAATATTTTTTTAGAAAAAGAACAAGATGCATATCAAGAGATACCACATCACATTTGTAAAGTCCAAAGGACTTGATTCCACAACCAAAGGGAGACATGGGTGAAACACCTACAATTGACCTACATGATGACCTAGTTAATGCAAAATTGTTTTTAATTAAATTATTCGATACATAAATGTTATGTTGAATATTTGGATTTACTATTGAGGGTTACTGATTATTGTATTACATTTTATAATATTTGCTCACCATTTTTGTTAAATATTTAGAGATAAATGAAATTAATTTTAACTATTTCATGGATATTATGATGCATTAAAATTTAATTTTGAACTTCACTCAAAAAAATCCATATTATATAATAATTTCATGGAGTAAGAAATGATGTGGATATTCATTTATAAGAAACCAAAGGATGAAATTGTGATTATTATATAAAAGTATATCATATAAGCATATTTTCTATTGTTCTCATCTTTCTAATAAATGTATCCATCCAAATTAAAACAGTGATCATTAAATAAAATTATCCATTTTAACATCATTTATAATTCATTAGTAATCACATTACCAATAAAAAAATTTGTGGTTTTATGGTTGTTAACATTCTTCTGACCATGTTTCATGTCGCTCTTTATTTATCCTTATGCATCAGCTTTCTTATGCATGTCCTATTAAGTCAATAAGGTTTCTTTATGACTCTTCCATTCCTTCATGATTGGGGATATTTATTGTGTTAATAAGGTTTCCTTATGACTTTAACATTTCTTTATGTTTTGAAAATCACAAACATGTTATCTTAAGGAAAATTTCATTTACCCTATGTTTTACTTTCATAAGGGAAATTTTCCTTCCCCAAGGAAATTTATCATTACCATATTTTTCATTGTTAATTATTTATAAGTATAAAATTTGGTTGCATATCCATACTCATGAAACAATATATATACTTAGATATAAAGCATTCTGTTTTTACAATCCGAATTCAGGTTTTGAGTTCTCTGAATTTAGACTCTGACCTTTTATGAGTTCTGACTCTGAGTTCTCTGAATATAGACTCTGATCTTTTCTATGTTCTGACTCTGAGTTCTCTGAATTCATACTCAAAACACTTCTATGTTCTGACTCCGAGTTCTCTAAATTCATACTCTGAACATTTCTGAGTTCTGACTCCGAGTTCTCTGATTTCCGACTCTGAACATTGTAAGTTCAGACTCCGAACTCTTATGAATTCAGACTCCAAACTTTGTATGTTCAGAATTTAAACTCTTATGAATTCAAACTACGAACATTGTAAGTTCATACTAAAAATTGTTTAAGTTTAGACTCCGAACTCTCATGAATTTAGACTCTGAATTCTATTGAATTCAAGAATCCAAATTTCCTTGAAATTCAGACTCTGAGATTCTATATAATTCTAACTCCGAATTCTTCTAATAAACAGAATCCAAATATCCTTGTATTATATACTCTTAATAGTTCTTGGTTAGACTCAAAACATTCATTTTTTCTTACACTCCAAAAAGGAATTTTCTTATAGAACCATATTTTTTCTTACTCATGTTTTGGTTACAAAACAATCTCATTCATTTAGTTACTAACTAACAGTTGTTTGAGTTACACGTGTACAGGTCCCTCCGAAATTCAACGAAAAATATGACAGCTAAAGGAGGGATCCAACCATTGAAGTTTTTCCTATAAATCGAATCTAATTTGAAAGATCTGAATACAAGTTGACCAATGCATAGATTACATGCTTCTAAAGTGATTTATAGAGAGATAGAGACTTTATTTCATTGTGCATCCTGAACTTCTTGTTCAGACTGCTTCGTGTGACTCTGAAGGTTGCAGAGTACATTCGAGGGATTCTAGGGATAGGAAGATAGATGTGCAGACTACCTTAAAGTTCGAGGACTTCCTTGCTGAGGAAGACAAAGGTGATGAATACCTTAAAGTTTAGGGCTTGCGAGGATAGCAATAAAGACTCTGATCTTTGTATCGAGGACTTACCCTAGTGTGGGTAAGATAGACTTTCTTGCAATTATAAATCAAGGGACTTTTATACATGGTTGTTGGATACCCTTCTCTTTGGGTTAATAGGCTTACAATTTGTTAATTGTTTGTTTCAAGTTTTCCACAGAATTTTTTATGATAAGGAAAGTATAACTATGTTATGCTTTGTTACACTTGTAATATCTGATTTAGTAAGATTCTAAATGCTTTAAGGTAGAATATTTGTCTTTGTAATCTTTTTTTTAGTTTCTTTTCCAGATTCACTTTTCCAGAATTTCTTTCTCGGAATCATATTTCTGTATTCAAGTATGTGTGTATAAAGATATAGTTTCTGAATTACTTTGTTTATCCTTGTTAAACAATATAAACGTTTCATACCAACTTTAAATGTTCCCAAATAAATTTTTAATGTATACAATTCACCCCCCTTTTGTATATTGAGTATCTACTTTATTATTATGATCCTACATTTGGTATCTTAGGAGAATATCATTCACTATACCATCTCAAAAATTTGTATCAGAGGATTGGTTCAATCTGAATTAATCTCATGATTAGATTTAGAAGAGAATTAATCTTCTTATTATTTTCAGAATCAGTTTTTCAGAATCAGTTTTTCAGAATCAGTTTTTCAGATTCATAATTCCAGATTCATTTTTTGAGATACTCTTGTTCTATATTTTTCTTGCATAGGATATACTTATCATTTTTTACAGATTTTATTACTAAAAATTTTGTGTGGAAATTTTTTTTCTTTAAGAATGCACGAATCAATGCTGGTTCCATAGACAACATAAATACAACAAGACTACATATTTTTGATGGGAATGAGTATGAATATTGGAGATATCACATAAATACATTCATTATCAATACTGTAGTAGATAACTTTCTTATGCTTAATGGAGGATATAAAATTCTTAACAAGGAAGTTAGTGCCTTCACCAACCAATAAAAGCATGAAAATAAACTGAAGTATAAGTTACTCAATACATTTCTTTATTCCATGACTCAAAATATATATATCAAAATTTCATCTTGTGAAGTAGAAAATTGTATTTAGAAAAATATTGAAGTTACACACTTTGGAACTTCCGATGTTATTGAAACTAGAAGAGCTATGCTCAGAGCTGCATATCATGGTTTGTACTTTCCTTATGGAAAACCCATAAGTAAGGTTCAATAATGATTCATGACTATTGTTAATAGTTTACAATATATGGGTGAGAAAGGAATATATGATGAAGCTCTTGTGGATAAAATCATAGACATCATGCCCAATGAATGGGAATCCAAGATAACATCTTTAGATGAGAATAGAAAGGTTACTAAGATTTCTCTTCATCAACATTTTGGAACTCTTCTTTAACATGAGACTAGATTGTGGATTGATACTAACACCATTAAGAAGAATAATGGGAATGAAAATGTTTATTTTACTAAAACTTAAAATCATATGAAATCCAAGACTCCTGAGAGAGTTACAATATCTAAATATAAGAAGGTTGTTCTTCAATATGAATCTAGTGGATGTGAATCTTATGAAAATGAACTGGCCAATGATTCTCAGAGGATGAAAAATATTACTAGACATAAGAATGTTCAATCCAAATACAAGAAGAAAGAAAGGAAAGATAATAACGATTCAGAATTCACATGTTGTGAATGCAACAGAGCAGTACATATAATGCCTCATTTTCCAATGATGATATAAAAATATAGAAAGGAAATGCATTATGAGAGAAACATAAAGAAGTACTAAAAAGCTAAAGATAATAATGTTTTGAAATCTAATGACACCTAAAGTGCCAGTGGTGGAGATTCTTCAGATGAATAATCAAATTATGAATCTTTTGGACGGAAAAATATTGGTATAGTAGCCAGACTACCTATTGAAAATCATTGCTCAATGGCTAAGGTACAAAATGATAAATCTATGAAAAATGCATATTTAAATGGTTATTATAGTGATAGTAAATAATATAACTCTTTTGATGAAGAATCATTTTATGATGAAGATATTACTTTACCTACCAATTAAAAAGTTTCTAGGTTTCCTATGCATCTTGAGAATGAAAATTCTAAAGTTAATAAAAATAATGATAATGAAAATTCTTGGATTTATATTCTTACTAAATAAATATAAGATCTTTCTAAAGATCTTGATAAGAAAATCCTTGATTTTGAAAGTATTTTAAAAAATCTTGGGGAAGTAAATTTTGAGGAGGATAAACTTTCTAAGGATCTTGAAAAAGTAAATTCTAAGAAAAATGTTTCGAACCTAACTCTAGTATTAATGTTTTGGAAGAGAAGAACTTTGTTATTAAACTAAATTCAGAAATATTTTCCTTGAGGAAGTGTTTCTGAAACATTATCTTAGGTAAGGAAATTTTTGATAAGATGTATTCTCAAATATGACCTCTATGGAATAATTATGGTTTTGGTTATACAAGTTCTAAACTGGTTTTTAGTAATAATTATTTTGTTCCTCAAAGTGCTCCATTCTGTAGTAAGTGTCAGTGCGGTGGAAATTGGGAAAGAAATTTTTTCTTAAAAAACACCCAGTCTTTAAGATTTCCTAAATATTATTTTTCAAAGAAAATGAGGGTGCCTAGGATTTTACTTTCTGAAATTTCTAGATCTAATAACGTTTGGGTTCTGAAAGTCTAACACTCTTATTTTTAGGAAAGTATACAAAGTGCAAAAAAAAAACTTGGTACATGAATAATGGTTGTTCCTGGCATATTACTGGTAACAAAAACTTCTTTGAAAAGATTATCAAGATAAAAGGAAGGAAAGTAACTTTCAGAGATAATGCCAATGAAGAAATTATTGGTATATGTAACATGTTTCTTCTTAGAAAAACATTGATTTCAAATGTTTTGTTTTTAAGGTTCTTAAGAACAACCTCATTAGCTTAATTAAATTATGTGATGAAGGTTACCCTGTGAATTTTATGAATGACAAGTGTTAATACATAAATCCAAGGAAGAGTTCATTCGTTCTACCAATATGCAAGAGAATGTTTACACACTAAACATAGAAGACCTTATGAGACAAGACCTACCTTGCCTTAGTGAAATGGAAGATCATTCTTAGTTGTTTCATAGAAGGTTAGGACACTGTAACATTATAAACCTATGAAAACTCTCTATGAAAAACTAGTTGGGGATCTACTAGGACTTAGATTTGATTCCTCAAAAGTTTGTGATCCTTGTCAATATGGAAAGAAACATGAATAGAGTTTTAAATTAGTTGGTGAATTCTCAACCACTAATGGATTACAGTTGGTGCATATGGATATTTTTGGACCAACACAAACTAGAAGCATTGGAGGAAAATATTATGTATTTTTCTTAGTTGATGATAACACTAGATTTACGTGGGTTTATTTTCTAGCAATGAAATATGAAGCTTTTTCTTATTTTAATAGTTTTAGAGACAGAGTTAAAAATGGGAAAACCCTTCCTTTGATAACTATTCATAGTGATCATGGAGGAGAATATCAAAATTCTGATATTGAAACTTTTTTTAGTAGAAAAGAAATTACTCCTAACTTATCAACACCTAGAACACCACAACAGAATGGTGTTGTTGAAAGAAGAAATCGAATTCTTTAAGAGATAACAAGAACCATGTTGAGTGAGTATTCTTTAGCCAATAATTTTTGGGATGAAGATTTATGTACGTCTTGTTATACTATAAATCGTGTTTTAATTATACATTTTCATAATAAAACCCCTCATGAGTTATAGAAGGGTAGAAAACCCAGACTTTCCTACTTCATGGTTTTTGGTTGCAAAGTATTCGTTCTGAATAATAATGATAATCTACACAAATTCGCACCAAAATCTGATGAAGTAATTTCCTTAGGATACTCCACAACTTTTAATGCTTATAGAGTTTTCATTAAAAACATGTGTACTATTGAAGAAACAGTGCATGTCGAATTTGATGAAACAGATCCCTTTGTTTATAAACAACCTCAACCTACATCTTCAGATGTATTGTCAAAAACTGATTATCAACCTTTGTTAGAAGATTTTTCTGATATGTAAAATGTTTGAGAAGAAGTTTATGAAGCATTTACCCCAGAATATTTCCTACCCTATGATGATGAACATGTTTTACAAAACCCAAATCATTTGTTTCTAAAGATTCATCCAAGTGATAGTATCATTGGTGATGTAAATCAACCTATAAGTACTAGAAGTTCCTTATGAAATGATGTAAAACATATAGCATTCCTTTCCCAATTCAAACAAAAAAGCACTGATGAATCTTTAAGTGATGACGATTAGATAAAATCAATTAAAGATGAAAAAAATGAATTCAAAAATAATAAATTTTAGACCTTTGTTGAAAAATCTAATGAAACTTATGTTATTGGAGTAAAATGGGTCTTCAAAAAACATGTGTGATGAAAATGGAATCATTGTAAGAAATACAGCTAGATTTGTTTCTAAAGGCTATAATCAACAATAAATAATAGACTATGAAGAAAACAATTCTCTAGTAGCTATACTTGAATCTATTCATATTCAACTTGCCTTTGCAGTATTCTGTAACTTTAAGCTTTTTCAAATGGATTTGAAATGTACTTTCCTTAATGGTTATGTTCAATAAGAAGTTTTTGTTGAAAAAACTCTTGCTTTTGAAGATAAAAAACATCCTGAACATGTTTATAATCTTACCAAAGCATTGTATAGACTTAAGAAAGCCCTTCGATCTTGGTGTGATAGTCTTATATGATTTTTTCTTCAAAATAATTATGTTAAGGGAAATGCAGATCTAACCCTTTTTATAAAGAAAGATAAGAAAAATGTTTTGATTATTAAATTTTATGTTAATGAAATTATATTTGGTTCAACAAAACAATATTTAACTGATTCCTTTGTGGATCTAATGAAATCTGAGTTTGATATGAGTATGATGGGTGAGTTATCATTTTTCCTTAGTTTTCAAATTTCTCAATAACGAGAATAAATCTATCTATCCCAACATAATTATATTAAAGATATTCTTCAAAAGTATGGATATGAAAACACTAAGAGTATTAGTAATCCAATTGGTACCACAAACACACTTGATCTTGATAAAGATGGGACACTAGTAGATCAAATATGTTTTAGAGGTATGATAGGATGTTTACATTACTTGACAACTAGTCATACAAACTTAATGATTTCAGTATTCTTATGTGCAAGATATCAATCCAATTTTAAGTAATCTCATTTAAAGGCAGTGAAAATAATTTTTCTCCACTGAAAATGGAAACATGGATTTAGGACACTTTTATAATTCTGGAAATTATTTTGTTCAAAAATGTTTTTTAGGTGCTGATTTTGGTGGATGTAGAATGGATAGAAAGATTACATCCAAGAAATTTTCATTTCATAGATGATTCATTAGTTTCTTGCTCATGAAAAAAGAAACAATCAGTAGCACTTTCCTATGTTGAATCAGAATATGTAGCAGTTTGAAGTTGTTGTGCTCAAGTGTTGTGGATGCAACACACACACATAGACTATGGTATGAGTTTTATGAAAACACAAACTTTGTGTGATAATACTAGTTCCATTTCTCTTAGTAAAAACCATGCACATCAATATCATGAAAAACACATAGATATCAGGAATCACTTTATTATGGATCACACACAAAAAGAAGATATCATTCTTCCATTTATCGGAACATAAGATCAACTTGCTGATATTTTCACAAAATCATTACCCTTTGATAGATTTGAATTCATTAAACAAAAGTTAGGAATGATAACTATAAAGTAATATTCCTTGTTATATTTGTGTTGAAACCATTCTCCTTACAGTAATAAATTGTTTTTCATAGGGGTAGTACTTTTACTTGTTAGATAGATCAAAAATTTTCGTAATGAAAATTTTTGTAGTCATATTTTTCAAATCATTCGTAATGGAAATTTTTGTAGTCATATTTTTCACATATTTCAAAAAGAAAATTTTCGTAGATAGAATTTTTAGATCTTTTATCATATAAATTTTCGTTGCATGTTTTTTTTAATTTTTCATAATGAAGTTTGTTTTTTAAATTTTTCGTAAAGAAGTTTTTTTTTCAAATTTTTCGTAATGAAGTTTTTCTTCATACAGTTTTTCTTCATTTTCCGTAATCAAATTTTCAGAATCTATAGTTCTTAAAGATTAATTTTCCTCAATACAAATAATCTACATAGCAATTTGAAAGGTATGTTTCATTACCAGAGATTTTATAATCTTCCTTTACTTGCTGGTAGTTTCTTTTTCATTTAAATTTTTCGGATTCTCTTTTCCTTAAATTCGAATGTTTTTATTAAAACACATCAAATGATCGGATTCAATATTTCCTTCCATCTATCATATCAACCATCAGATCTGATCAGAATTTTTTTCATCCATTGGATTGAGTGTAGAAGATGAACTGTCGCATCAAACACCTATATATAGGACCCCTGATGGTTGTCCCACATCGAATCTTAAGCTCTTGCGTGCTGAAGCTTTGCCTCTCTACTTAAGCCCGTTCAGTTATTCTAAGATTTTTCTCAAATACGAATGTTTGTAGAAGAATCCTCTAAGAAAGATATGTCTAATTTCAAGACAATTCAATAGTGGCAGGTATATAGAGAAAGGTTTGTGCATCCGAACATCTTCAATATGTATGATTCTATAATCTTGAAAAACATTAAGATGAATGGATGGGAAAGAATTTCTGTATCTAAGCTAGGGGATCAAGATCTGGTGTATCTAGATATTCTAATTGAGTTTTATGAATCATTCAGTTTCATTAAGGAAGAAGGTATAGATAAGTTTTCGTTCAAAATCTATTGAAAGACCTATGATCTTTCATATAATAAGGTATCCATCATAGTTGGTATTCCATATGAAGGGGAAGCTGAATTCTATTCCCACAAGTTGTTGGATGTCAAAGGAAGCTTTGTAAAGGTGAAATCTATGTATTTTTTGTCATATTATTGTCAAGACTCTGAATATTTCAAACCTCTCTATAAATAATCAGATCCTTGAATTATGGGTTCAAATATTTATCATTCCGAGAAAAGGTGAAAAGGACACATTGACGAAAAGTGATATGTACATCCTAGATTTTATGGTGAACGTGAGGAAGGTATATTTGGTTAAGCATGTTCTGATTATGATCATTAATATCAAGAATGGAAATTTGAAGGCTCAGATTCTCATGTACCTGGCCATTCTTTCCAAATTAATTGTTTGGTGATTAAAATCTTTCAAAATCCTTTGCAGTTGAAAACCTAAAAATTTCAAAGTCACGTTAGTCCGTGATGATACTTTGAAGATGATGAACATTGTTTTCTCTAAAGACTTTAGAGAATTTTATGAGCTACCATATGAGGAAGCTGAAGCTGTTCTGAAGAAACAAGAAGTTTTTGAACCATCAAAAAAGTTTGGAAAGAAGATCAAATTGAAGGAAGTTGAAGAGGAAAAAAACCCCAAAATCTAAGGAAGAAAAATCATCACATACAAAACCTAAGAATAAAAAATCATATCTGGATGAGGTTGTAGCTACGTGAAGGGAAGATAAGAAAAACCAGAAGGAAGGAGAGCCACAGTTTGGCTTAGATCCTGCTGAACCAAAGTCATTGAAAGAGAATACAACTGATGAGATTGAAAAGAAAGATAATTAAAAGAAGTTAAAGAAGAAGATGACTGAAGCCGAGACAGTGCAATCCCTTCTGAGGAATACTAAGAAACAACAGAGATCATTCCATTACCAGAATCTTTCTTGGGAAAAGCTTTACCTGAGACTTCAGGTAAGAAATTTCTCACTCCGGGAAAAGTCCAAGAAAATATTGATGAAGAAAAAGAAGTATAAAAAGTAATAGAAGAAGAAGAAGTAGCTAGAAGCAGTGGTGACACTGCATATTTAATTACGAAAGTGGAAGATTTCCATGAGAAAGTAAGCCCATCCGAGAAGTTGTCAATCTGAAATTCTCAAGATGAATATTCAAATATTTCTACCCCTGGGTTACATGATAAGATCGGAGATAATGTGAATAAGCTCTATGATTAATAAAGTTCTATTCATGGATTCATTCATCTTGAGGAAGCTGAGGAATGAGATGAGATGGAAGAGCTTTATAATGATAGAATTGTTCAGTTGTCTAATAGTGAACATGAATCTCCTGATGAGGAATCTATTCCAAGAAGTGATAAGGGAAAATAGGTGGTTGTTGATACGCCTGGTAAAGATGTTGTAAAGAAAAAAAAATATGTAGGTGCTTCATCAAAGAGGAAAGAAGATTAACTAGAGAAAGAAGCCTCACCTAGAAACGTTTTAGATTTGGAATCATCATCCCAAGGACTTGATTTTGTTGTTCAGTCGCTGAAGAATCTTTTTGGGACCATTCCAATATTTCAAAGTATTGACTCGAGATTCCAAATTCATTAATACACCTTGAATCTGAAAACGACTTCAGTATCCATGGTGATGGATAAATGTGTAATTCTTGAGGATAATTTCAAGAATTTTTTCATTAACAATGAAGGCCACAAGATATCCTGCAGGAAGATGACCACATGGTCTAATAAAACATTAGAAGATATGTGGATTATTGATGAGTTCCAAGAAAGTGTCAAGGATTATTTTGACACTGATGATGGGAAGATCAAGGATCTCACAAATAGATTTGATGAAAAGTTAAGACTTGAACATAATTCTAGAATTCAAGAAGTGAAGGATTTGAATGGGAAATTGTATCTAGTGGCTCACAGCTGGAATAGAGAAATAGATCATCATATTGAAATAGAAGAAAAGCTATTCAAGCATGAAGATGTCCTGATGGCTCGGGCAGAGGCTCTAAAGGCTCAGTATGAAAGAATCAAAGCTTTAGATAAGAAAGGTGAGGATCATGATCAGATTATAATGTGATTTAGGGAATATCACAAGGATCTCAAAAAGCTAAAAACCATTCTGAAGAAGTTGATGCACAAGGAAAAGGAAGGATGATTATACCCAATCCAATCTTTTATTTTATTTTCCTTGTAAAATGTTTTCCAATCCTAATGAAATTTTGGTTTCTCGTTTATTGTTTGGATGTTTTGTACTAATATTTTAGGAACAATATTATCATTTCCATTCCCTGTATTTATTTTTAAAAATCATAATGGAAAAAGAATTCCATGTAAAGAAGAAATTTCCCTATGTAAGGGGGAGAATTTATCTAAGGGGGAGTTTTCATTACAAAGATTTCTGTATTCAAGATAATGAAAAATCTCATTCCGGTAATCTAGAATATGATCCTTAATGTTCCAATGCTTAAGGGGGAGTTATTCGTATTCATCTATGTCCATGTGTTATGGGAGATAAGTTTTTCATTCATGGTTCAAAAAAATATTTTCTAAGTCCTTATATTCTTTTTTGAAAGGATGTTTGTGCTTTCCTAAAAGGGGGAGATTGTTGAGTCAATAATGTTTCCTTATGACTTTTTGATTCCTTCATGTTTGGAGAGATTTATTGAGTCAATAAGGTTTCCTTAAGACATTACCATTTCTTCATGTTTTGAAAATCACAAACAAATTATCTTAAGGAAAATTTCATTTACCCTATGTTTTACTTTCATAAGGAAAATTTTCCTTCCCCAAGAAAATTTATCGTTACCATATTTTTCATTGTTCATTTTGTCTAAGTATAAAATTCAGTTTCATATCCAAAACCTAGGAATCATATATATACTTAGATATAAATCATTCTGTTTTCAGGATCAGAATTCAGGTTTAGAGTTCTCTGAATTCAAACATCGAACTTTTCTGAGTTCTGACTCCGAGTTCATTGAATTCAGACTCCAAACTTTTCTGAGTTCTTACTCTGATTTCTCAAAATACAGAATCCGAACTCTTCTTAGTTCTGACTCCGAGTTCTCTAAATTCAGACTCCAAACATTTTTGAGTTTTGACTCAGAGTTCTCCGAATTCAGAGTCCATACTTTGTAAGTGCAGACTCCAAACTCTTATGAATTTAGAATCCAAACTTTATATTTTAAGACTCTAAAATCTTATGAATTTATACTCTGAACTTTGTAAGTTCATACTTCGAACATAGTGGGCTTAGAATCTGAAATCTCTTGAATTCAGACTCTGAATTATATTGATTTCAAGACTCCAAATTTCCTTGAAATTCAGACTTCGAGATTCTATAAAATTCTAACTCTGAATTAATCTGAGAAACAGAATCCAAATATCCTTGTATTATAGACTCCAAATAGTTCTGGGTTAGACTCTGAACATTAATTTTTTTCATACACTCTGAAAAATGAATTTTCTTATATAACTATATTTCTTCTTACTCATCTTTTTTTTTTCAAAACTATTTCATGCATTCAGTTACTAACTGACCATTGTTTGTGTGATACATGTACAGGTCCCTCCAAACTTCAAGTAAAAATATGACCGTTGGAGGAGGGAGCCGACCGTTGACGTTTTTTCTATAAATAGGAGCTCATTTGAAAGAGCTCAATACAAGTTGATCAATATAGAGATTACATGCTGCTTAAGTGATTTCTAGAGAGAGAGAGAGACTTTATTACTTTGTGCGTACTGAACATCTTGTTCAGATTGCTTCATGTGACTCCAAATGTTTTTGAGTACATTTTAAGGCTTCTGGGGATATACTGATAGAGGTGTTGACTACATTAATGTTCTAGGACTTCCTTGCTGAGAAAGACAGAGGTGTCGACTTCCTTGAAGTTGAGGCCTTGTGGGGATAGCAAGACAGACTCTGATCGGTGTATCGAGGGCATACCTTGGTGTGGGTAAGATAGAATTTATTGAAAATATAAATCAAGGGACTTTTATCCAAGGTTGTTGGATATCTTGATCTTTAGGTTAAAAGACTTACTACTTGTTACGTGTTTGTTTCATGTTTTCCACTAAAATTTTTATGTTATGGAAAGTATAACTATCTTATACTTCCTTATACTTTTACACTCTGATTTAGTAATATTCTATACGCTTTAAGGTAGAATATTTATCTTTTTAAACTTTTGTTAAGTCTTTTTTCCGGATTCACTTTTCTAGAATTGCTTTCTCGAAATCATATTTCCAGATTCAAGCAAGTGTGTAGAACTAGAGGTTGTGTGATTTAGATTATTTAAACTTGTTAAACAATAGAAAGGTTTCTTACCAACATTAAAAGTTCCCAAATAATTTTTTAAAGTATATAATTCACCCCTCTTGTATATTGAGTATCTAATTTATTATTTCGATCCTACATTTGGTATCTTAGGAGAATATCATTCTCCAAACCATCTCAATATGTCCATATTTTTACATTCCATTAATGTATTCCTACATAGAATCATTTTAATGTGTTATTCTATATGAACTATGTACATCCCATTCTATCTTATTAAGAGAGAGTTTTATAAACCCTTTTTATGATGTGGGTTTCCAATAAAGTATTGACCTTCAATGACCAAAATATATTTCTGAGGGTGAAATTAATTTAATGGGTAGAATGTAACACCCAAATTTTTAAAAATATATCCTCCTTTAAATAAATTTGGTTTCATTAATATTATGGGTTACACAAAACTCATGTTTAAACGAACCACACTATACTATTTTTTTAATGTGGTAGTTGTCACCCAACAAATAAAATATTGTTTTTTAATATGAATAATTAAATTATTAAACATATATCTTTTACATGTTTATAATATAAATCAATTGGTTATCAATTGATTAGAAATAAAAATAAAAAAAACATTTTAAAGTAAAATAAATATTTTTTCTAAAAACCCATTTTCATGCATGCAATGTTTATTTATCATGTAAATTAAATTACTCCATGATAGTTAATTGTTTTTATGAAATTTATAAATTATGTGTTAAATCAAATTTGTTATCATTCATTTAAATTTTTTTCTAATAATTACATAATAATAAGTCTCATTTTTGTTTAAAATTCTATATTTCTAAAATACAGTTTTGCATGTTTTTTGTAATTATTTTAAAATTAATCATGAAAAATAATATAAAATTAATTTGAAACAAATAGTTAAATTTTATAAATAATAATTTCCAAAATTATTTTTCATGATTTTTTTATAATTTTATAAAGATAAAATTTTTAATGAATAAAGAATAATACTTATATTTTTTGAAAATTGTATTTTTATTTTAATCACTTACAATGTTCCAAATTTTAAATGGTTATAAAAGTAATAATAGTTAAATTATAATATTTTTAATAATGTTTAGGCCATTTTAATTAATTATATGTTGAATTTTAATATAATAATTATTGAATTGAGAATAAAATTCTTTGGATAACCGCATTTCCATCATAATTACTATTTAATTTTAAATTAAATTATTTAAATAAATATAATATAATTTAAAAAAAATATTAAATATTTTTAATAATAATAACTTATATTAGGTTATGTGAAAAAAATAATTTTTAATTGTAAGTAATATTAAATATAGTAAAAATTATGTATTGTGGTTATGGTTAAAATGGGGTTTTGCATGTTAAACATGATTGTGTTAAAACTAATTTTCCACACAATAGAATTTTAATAGTGAAATAGTATTTCATATTTAGAATGATTCTTTCCTAATTATATAATAATTCACATTTATTTTTATTTTTAATGACAAAATTATCAAAGTTAATGAAAAAATAATTACTATGGGGAAGAATAAAATTGTAAAAGTAAGTAAACATAGTGGATAATGGAAAGACATGCTAAAAAATATTTTTTTTTAGAGTTTTGGGTCACCCATAAAATCCATTAAATCCATTATTTATCAATTTTTAGGCACTTGGATTGAGAATTAAATCCAAACAGTAAACAGTTTCCAATATTTACAAAAATACCACTCGTCATTAATTATAAAAGGGCACCCCATTCCATCAATTATTCAATAATATAAATCCATTTTTATCGACCAACCAAAATCATAATCTCTCCCCACATTCCATATCCTAATTATAAAATTCTTGGTCTTCCTATAAAACATACCTTATGGCCCTTTATAAGAGATCCAAATGCTGTTCTTTGAAGAAAATTTAATTTTATTCACAAAGATCTTTCTTTATAAATTTTTCTGTTACAACCTTAATTAATTTATTATATAATCACCCATTTTTTTAATTAGATTAAAATCCAAAGGAATTTTATTTTTTCTTATTAAATTCTTATCATGTACTATAAGGTATTAATGAAATTTAATTGGCATTTAAAATTCATAAGAGGTATTTTCTTTATATAAAATATTTTAAATGTAATGTGACACCTTATTTATAATCGGGTATATAAAATTAAAATCATCATAGTATTACCTCATGGATCGTATTATAAAAATAATTAAGCCTTATACATTGGTTGTGAACAATGGCATGGGGTTCAACTGATCATGGAGACTCACACTCCCTTAAATCGAGTGTTCATCATGGTGAATCACACTAGTGATACTTGTGTAATGGTAGAAAGGGTTATAATGTCATGTTGATGTCACTCTTTAATACATTAGTTGTTGAGTATGGAATCTCACACCAGTGATACTATATGGGTGATGAGTTGTGGTGCCAACTTCTATTATTAGAGTGTTACCATGGTGTGAACACTCACTATCCCAAGTGATGGGAATGGCGACCCCCACTCTATTGGGATGTTGCACATTTACCCTATAATTGGATCTTTTAGGCTCATTAGACTGGTGATGTATGTTTGTGAGTTACGTCGCAGTCTAGACAACACTAGTATACTATGTCTATGGCCATTCAGCATAGACACACACCAGGTTTATAAAGGTCGATACAATATATAAATAATATATATTTGTGTTTGTGTATATGTGTGTGTGTGTTACTACTCTATATATATTTTCATTGATAAAACATAATTTGTCTATGATATGAAGTAGGTATAGCCACCAAGTGTCCCTTAGTAACATGGGAAGGCAGTTATTTATTTATTTAGTTATATTTATTATTTCATTGTACCTACACATTACCTTAATTTATATTTCATAAACTGGAATGGGATGGACATCATGGGTGTCGAACTACTGATATTTAAATCTCACATGCTACACAGGCTCCATTGTGTTGGGGTACCTGAGTAGACCCATGTTTTTAGGACATGGGACATTTCCTGTTGTTGTGTGACTGTACGTAGTGATTATGATAACATGGTCAAGATGGAGCTCTAGATGCTCATGGAGATCACTCTAATGAATTTTATTTTATTTCACCACATTTTCTATAGTATATCTTATAGAATTATGTATGCATATTTCTTAATTTATGTATCATCATTCGACCAGCATTGTATAGTAGTGTTTCCCATAATTTTATTTAGTTGATTATTTTAATTATTTTACTATTTTCTACTGTTTATTTTTGTAATATCGTTGTGGTACAGTGATTAAAGGTTATAGTCTCCTCACTACCACTTCCCATGTAGGTCAAATGGGGCATTTATTTTATGAAATGTCCCATTTGGGTGTTTGAAATCTTAAGGATTAATAAAATGCTATTGGGATGAATGATAAAGAACCCAGGTTGGTCTAATGGAAACCATGTAGGTCACATTATCTATTAAAAAGGAATTTATGTGACATATTTCCTAATTATGATGGGATGTGAAAGAAGGATTAACCTTGAAAAAAAAGTTTTATGATGCTTTCATGATATGCCTAGTTCTTTGTTTAAATATTTTAAAATGTTTAAAATGTTAAATGAGTATCAATGTAATGGAATTAAAATGGAACCATAGCCGGTTTCCTTTATTTAAAACCCTGCGTAAGGGCAGTTTGAGTTTCACATTGAGTTTCCTTGAACAAAACCATATGTGTATTCTGTAGTCTCCATCTGTTTTTAGCAATAGATTAAATTGTAGGATCTTAAGATGATGACTTTTTTTGTCATAACCTAGTGATAGGGTATATGTTTGGGTTTCAAAAGGGACTATCCCTTGGTAGGTAACACCCTTAGAGATTAAATTACATTATAAATATGTGATATTTATGTCGTTTAGTGTTGTTCGGTTGTTGTTGTCCCCTGTAGAACTCTTATATTCTAACTGAAACCCTTGTTTATATGGGTGGTCATGTATTAATTGGACTTTTTATGGGAATGAGAATTGTGAAATTCATGGTTTTAATAGGTTTGAAATGGCCAGGGAATAGTTGGATGCTTCATTGATCATGTATTATTCCTCACTAAAGGACGACTTGGTATGTCAACATCCTAGTTAATGGTCATATGAGGCAATAAAAATTTGGATTAAATCACATATATAGACCACCTAATACATGGATTCATATGGAATAAAACCTATAAAAATTATCTAGAATGTTCTTTCTTGCTCTCAAAATCACGAGGTTGTATGCTTTAACATACATGGTTCTCGTTGAGTGATAAATAATATGACAAAACAGTTGAGTTTGGTAATATAGTTGATCCTTATGGTGTTGAATACAGTCTCAGGTCATATCCATATTAGAGTGACCTGGTAAATCAAACTCATCCTAATGCTTGGTATGACTTCCAAGAAACTCGGGTATTTTTACATGCTAGTAGGGTTGGTTATGGTTTTCATGCCAATTTCTTAAGCATTTGCGTTTAAGGTGTTTTTGGTCTAACATGATTTTGAGATTCTATTTTATCTTTTCTTTTGGATACTACTACACTCCTAAGGTGGGGAGAGTCATACCATTTCTAGTAAATATGTTCCCTTTTAAGTATAAAGAACACACCAAGAAGGACCCTTTCAAAATGGCCGATCGTGCTAAAATTCCCATGAGGCTTACATGTATTTAATTATGTTAGCTATTTCATGGATTCAAAATTTTGAAATGGTTCTCTATGTATGGAATCATTGAATAATACATTTGTATCATATGGACTTTGGTTGGTAAATCATGAATGGGCACATGATGTCTCAGGTGTTAAAGGATTGAGATTAGTTAATTGTGGTGCATCGTCAAGTGAAGACAAACTTCTTCCTTAAATTAAAAAAGATGTGGTTCGACTGCTCTTCCTTCCAGTTATTGGATGTGTTTGACTAGAAACTACCCAATCCTCTTAGGGTACTCCTCTTAAGAAATGAGCTTGTCCCATATCACAACATCGCCCTTGGTGTACCAAAACAGTGTTAGTCTTACACCGCACTAATGTTTAATTTAATTTGGTTTTATATGTTGTCTCTATCTGGTTTCATTCTAGAATAATGGTTTTCTTTGTGAGTAATGGTTATTATTTACTGATACCTGGATTCCCATGTGGGAATTCCACAGGCGAACTCTTGGACAATTACTATTTTTTCCTTTGACTTGACCACCAGAAAGATGCCACTCTAGGCATAACGAAAGATCATATGTTGACATCATTGTCTTATACCAATGTCTCAATCATAAACATGAATTATTTAGTACCTTTTACTAATTTATTTAACTAAAATATGATCATTCTGATGTTATCCCACACTAATTCTTGGGGTTAGTGATTCTTTAATAAAAAAATCACTGGAAGTCAGTTATGGTCTTTTGTGGACTTGTTCATAGATAATGGAGGATACCTTAGAACAAGGCATCACAATTAAGTTGTAAATGCATCAGAAATCTAAGTCGAGCATCTTGAGAATGGCCAGTCAGAGGTTTCTGGACATGTTTCTTACTTGTTCAATGATTATGGTCAGTGAAAAACCATTTTAATGAAAGCCCTCGGGTAAAGATGAGTGTGATATGTATTGTCCTGGGCCTTTATTAGAAATAAATGCCTACTGGTATAGGTGAGTTCTATGGGAAATAAACCATTTTACCATTTCAAAGTCACAACAAGGATCATCTTTAGAATTTATAGAGGCATTATTTGTTGGAAATCCCAATGGTGGATGTATTGTGACTTATAATTTCCCCACTTTATAATGTTATGACTGATGGTGGGATGCATCTTGGGCAACATTTTTAAGGAGACAATGACATTATCATTTCTATGTGTAAATTGTTACGGGTAAGCAATATTTTGATATTTTGGTTGTAAATGAAACATTGTCTTGGGTTTTAATTTCATAGGTGTCGTATGCTTAATAAATGGTTAATGTTGCATTGGAAATTTGGAAGTTCTATGTAACCATTTGAATATGACATCATGTACCTTTTAGGTAGGGTAATAAATTAGTTGTTCTGGGAGGATTCTCAATGATGAGAAGTTTTATGGTGGGGAGGTTGTAACGACTAGTGTTTTTGAACTATATGAAAATAAAAAGTACTTGGATTTTTTGTGATTATTGGATGGCACATTTTTAAAACTAGAAATCAGAATGAAATTTTGTGAGTTAGAACACCTCAATGTGTTGTTTTTAGACTTTGTTTAAGGAAAAATACATCCCTTGGATGTCTTGTTGAGTTTTGGGAGCATCGCCGATAAAAATTCTAAAATTTTATGGTCTACATAGAGTGTAGGTCTCGTTTGAAACTATGCATCCCCCTGCAATATATCATAGATATTGATTCAATGGGAAAACATGACTCATAGATAATGTTCATGGTTCTTCCAAACCATGCACTGATCCTACATGGTTTATGAAAAAATTAGAAGTACCTAGAAACTATTCACTACAGGGTTTGTGCAAGGTTAGGCTACCCGTATGGGAAAACCAGATGAGGTGGAATCTTAAGTAGAGGGTGCCACATGGTTGGTACATGGTTTGGATAACCATGTGACCCAAATTGTGCAGTATGTTTTTTAATAAATTAATTACTGAAATTAAAAATTTAAATAAAAATAAAATTAAGAAAAAAACTATATCCCCCTATTAATCACACGATGCACCCCCATGGGGCTCCCCTTGAACGCATGATAAACCCCTCTCCAACACCTCCTCAGTTCATCGATTTCCATTAAATATATACCCATTTTCTCTTAAATTATTCAAGTTAAGGTCTATGGATCCATCCTCTTCCCTTATCCAATGATTTTCTTCTTCCCATCACCTAATTTTAGTTCGATCGTACCCCAGGGTTAGGATTGATTGTGTTTTATGTTTTTGTTTCGATGTTAGGGAATGTAGTGTATCTTTCGAGACTCCTTCACTAATTTTTTAATATTTATCACTGAAGGAAATGATTTTATATCCTTTTCATTTTTCTAGAATGACATGAGATAAATTCTCTTCCACTTCATTTACTAGAAATATTTATTTTTGGGTCCTTTTGTTATTTAGGGTCCCTAGTAATTTTGGTAGTGAGTCTTGGTCATCCGTGTGATGAGTTCGAGTTTCCATTTTCAAAATCAACTTACCATGTATGCAAAGTTTGGAATGTATATTTTTACGTTCTCCCGTTATATGAATTTTCACACATAGAACGTGGATATATATATATAAAGGGAAAAGAGTGATTATGTAGTATATAAAAAATTCATATTGGTGTATGTGTTAACATTTTTATGCACATAAGAATATATATATATATATATATATATGTATGTATAACCTTGTAAATATTCATGGGCATGTGAATATGCAAATAGGGTCTATTTTTAATTATGTATATGCAATTGTGTATTTTCTCTAGGGTAAGAAGAAGAAGCTTAAAGTTGTCACCAATAAAAACATCAAGTGGAAAAGTGTTTGTCTTTGTATAATTCTTGCGGTAGTATCCTTTTCCTTTGACATTTAAATTTATGAATGCTTTAACTGATAAATATTTTCACCTTAAATAGATTTTAAATAGTATTGAATTATTTTTATAATAAATGTTTAATGATGATAAATTCATTGTTTGATAAATAATTTCATGTATTTATAATAAAACCCCTCGATGGAGGTGTGTTTTCTTCTGAACTAAAATTAGTGATTAGTGATATTAGACGTGATTGGTTTCCTTTATTTGGTCTTTCTACTTGATTTGATGTCTTTTTTTAAATATTTTCTATCTCGTATATGGTCTTCATTCATGTTATCAAATGTATATTTCCTTCATCAAATGATTCATTCACCATTTCACCGCCTAAGTGAATGTTTGTCCCACTCTTATCTAAGGAATATTGAGCCAAGCTCTGCCTATGGTCTTGAAATTCCTAATATAAAAGAATCCTCATGTATGTATTTACCCACTAGACCATGGTGCCCAATAAGTACTCATTGAGACTTATAAATTGATTTTCCATCTATTATAAAATTTATTGAATTGAATTGTTTTTAAAGGGAATTATCATTATGGATTGCCCCCATCTAAATGAATTAATTTGTTTAATTGGACTAAAATGTAAAGGATGGTGAAAATATACCTTTTTATTATATCTTATTAAATTATTATCATGTATTTTAACATCTTAATGGAATTTAATTCGTTGATGGAATGAATAAGATATATTTACTTTATACACTATATTATAAATGTAATGTGATTCCTTATTGATAACTGGTCTTCTAAAATGAAATGTATGGGAGGTATTACCTCATGGATTTAATTAACAAAATTATTATTCCTTATACATAGGCTGGGAATGATGGTAAGGATTTAAACTAAGAATGGTGACTCATGCTCCCTTACATCAGGTGTTGATCATGGTGACACACACCTATGATACTTGTGGAGTGATGGTCATGGTTCTGATGGCATGTTGATGTCACACTCCCTTACATCGGGTGTTGGGAATGGAATCTCACACTAATTATAGTATAGAGCCAATGGTTTGAGAAACCGCATTTTATGATTTGAGTGTTTCTATGGTTTTCACACTCCCCATACCATGTGATCGAAATGAAGACCTCCACTCTATTGTGATGTATGAAATGTACCCTATCATTAATGCTTTTAGGATCATTAGACTAATGATGGACGTCTATGAGTTATTTACTGATCCAACCAACACTAGTATTCAAGGCATATAGACATTAGTAATAATAACAGAATTGGTTCATATAGATTGATTCAGTATATAAATATTATATATATATATATATGTGACCACTATATATTTATAGTCACTCTTTAGGATTAATCCGACTGTTACGTAAAGTAGGTATATCTTCCAGGTGTCCCTTAAGAACATGGCTAGGTGGTTGTTTATTTATTCAGTTATTTTTATTAATTGTTTATATACCTACTATACCATAATTTATATTGTGTTAACTGGATTGGGATACAAATTGTGGGTGCCAACCTACTGATATTTAGGTATCACACCCTGCTCAGGATGCCATTACACTAGGGTACTTGAGTAGAACCTCTATTTGGAGGACCTTGGAGCTAGGTTGTTATTTTTATCTTGTACATAGGATCTTGGAGAACATGACTAAGCTGAAGCTTAGGATGATCGTGGAGACTATCCTTGTGGATTTTATTTTATTTCATTATTTGCAATGTACCATATATTATATCATGTTGTGTTTATTTATCTTAATTAATGAATCATCATTTGACATGCATTGTGTATTATTGGTGGATATAATTTTATTCAGTTGATTATTAATATTCTTCCACTATTGAATGATTTTTATTTTTATAATTCCACTTTTCTACTTGGATAAGAGGGTATATCTTCCCCACTAATACATTTTGAGACCGTCAGTGCTAGTTGATAGCCTCTAGTGTGTGGAGAGACGTGCTTGATGCCATATGACCCACCAGTCTAGCTACCTTCATAGGGGTCAGTCAGACCGAACGTTACATATTAACACTATAATTATTATAACTCCAAAATATTCAATATAATGTGACTTAAATTCATTGATGGAATAATTTTTATCCATATATGTCTCTATGAAATGGAAACCAAAGCCATTACTCGTGTGTACAGTGTACTACTGCCTCGTGAACTGATTTAATATGTTTTCCATCGCTGAATCTCATCTATATTCTTAGTTATATAATTCATGAATATATATGATACATATGAAAAGATATGAATAAAATAAAATAATATATAATCCAATTCACAACCCTTTCACCTATTACGGTATAGATATCATCGCTTGTGGATTCGTACAGCCAACCGTCTCCACGAAGAGATTCAATTCATTTCCCATGCCCAAAATTAAATAATCATTATATAAAGGTATAGAATTAATAAATTTCATATTTTTATCATTATATAAATTTATATATTATATAAATATATACTATTTACAGGAATCAGAACATTTGTGACATAAAATAAGAATGGGAAGAAGAATAATTTGACACCAGAATAAATGGTAATAATGATATTTTTATTAATGAATGGTTGGTAAGATATTATAAGAGGATAATATATGATATTATAAATAATAATATCATTGATATATAAAGTAATAACAATATTAAAATCATTAAACATTAGTTTAATTCATTTTTAACAAAAATGGATGTGTGAGTTATGAGATTTTGTCTAAATTTTATTTCAATGTGAAATATTTTGGTGTTAAGAAACTATTTATTTTATATTTTGTATATAATTTAAATATAAATATTATATCATAAATCCTAAATACTTCAAGGAATTTTATATTTCAAATAAAATTATTTTATCTAATGGGATTTGATTCAAAATCATAAAGTGGTAAGGGGTTTTATGACTCGAATTCCTTTCACTGGGATTTATTACTTATTCACAGTGAGTGAAATTCTAAGATTATGTGTTCAATGATTTTTTAATATTTTAAGTTTAATTACAACTTTTTTATATTTATTTATATTTTATACAGATAATAAATTCATTGATTAATTACCACTTCAACAGTATGATCGCTTTAAGATATTTCATCTCAATTTCCATTCCACTATGATAGAATTTACATTATGTAACTATTTATTAAAATGAATTTTATCTACTTACCAATTAATATGTCATATCATGAATATATAAATTCAATGTATTTAATGATTCATTTAATTTTATCTCTTTAATGGGTGTGTAGATTAAAAATTTATCCAGAGTATTAAGGGTGTGTTATTTAATCACATTTCAACATGGATTGTTTAAGTTTTAATTTACATTGAAAGAACTTATGTGATCATTTTATAACAAACCAATTTCATTTTCTCATCTTATGGTAATTAATAATTTGTTCATGTTATATTAATAATATCAAAACATTGATACTTAAAATGATTTACAAATACATTTTAATAAAATTAAATATTATTTCTATTCTCGTTCAAAAATTCTATTTCTTCCATATACATGCATTAAAAATGATTTTATGAATATTTATAATACTAACCATTGATTTATTTAATTAATTTTTACCCATGTTTCACATCATAAAAAATTGTCTAAAAGTAATTATCTTTCCATTTTCAAAATAGATACTATCTTAATTATTACCAAAAATATTAAGAAAATAATTTTTTAACATACAAACAAATTAAATAAAATTTACCATGATAATAACTGCTTCATGATTTAATGATCCCATTACATGTATAGAAGATCGTTTTATTGAATTTTTCCTAATGTGAGGTAAATGTATTGTTTTTAAATTTGATTTTCAAATTGAAAAGAGTATTTTTTAAAAATATTTTTTAAAAAGATTTCAATTTTAATTATATTCATAAATTAAAAAAATATATTATTTTAATTATAATCCGTAAAGGATATGTTGTAAAGATATCATCCATATTATTTTTTTAGATATATTATGATCATTTTGACTAGGTTAATTATTAACAGTCACATTACTGATTAATTTAGTAGTCATTTGCTTTCTGTTAGAATTTTCATTTTCATGTGATTTTTGGTTGTTACATTTATCTTAAATATCCGTATTATTTTGAGAATTTATAAGAATGTTTCCTAAAAATTATATAATTTGTAAATAGGATTTTTTACCAGGAATTTTATTTTATTGATTATGGAAATATTCATATTTCATATTATTTAATCTATACAGTTTTTTTTTGATAATACATATTTTATATACAATTAATTTACAATTAAAAGTATAATGAATGAGTTGTACATCAAAGGATATGTGGTAATTGGCTATAGATATCCCATAAATTCATCAACAGGTCTCCTGAGACAAAACATTAAGATAATATTAAATGGTTTTCTGGTGTACACCAATCAATCAAATAAATATTCTTCTACATTGTCTTAATAATATAGATATTCTAATATCTAAGTTCCTGATGTCCAATAATAATCATTTATTTTATTGATAAATAATATTTTTATTATCCATGATATTAATTTATTGATATTATACAAGTATTATCTTTATGATCTTCTGGTTATTTGTATAGAAATATTTTATCATCATTTTTTTCATTTTTATTAATCTTTTCTCTCATTTTATTGATTAAATAAAATTGTTTTTTTGTTATTTACTTTAATATTTTTATTATTCCATATTTATTAATGATGTATTTCAATTTACATAACTCTTACTGATCATCTGAGCTCAATTATTTTTTTATTCCCCATGAATTGAAGATAAAATTCTAAAATTTATCAAGGACAATTTTTTACATTCACTTTGTTTTAATTTATGTTATAAAATTTAATTTGAAACTCATGTATGTAAATAGTTTTCAATGACTTATAAACTATTAGTTCCATTAATATGGGATCATTTATATCATATTCCAATTTAATAAAGTATCCACCAATTTAGGTTTAATGGAGGTTGTGTATTTATAGTCAGGAGAGTAATAATTTGTATCGATATGTTGATTTTGTTGGATTAGCACACCAGCTAAGTAGGATAAAATATAGTATTGGGAATCATTTCAAGATAGATATGTAGGGGTGTCAGTATTTGGAATGGTGATCTTTCCATTAGTATCCTTGAACTATAGTACTACCCAAAATTGATGAATAAATCTATGATGTATTTATCCTTACATGCCAGTGAAAGGAAGAGAATACATTGTTTGAGTACAATAGAACTAACCATGCTAATACATAAATGGTGTATAGATAAACCATGATTAGCTTGTAATAATGATCTATAAGAACCCCATCCCATAATGGATTATTAAACTTCCTCTAATCAATGGTACCACATTTATCACCGATTTTCATCATAGAGGGTGCAGGGTTTGGTATGAAATTATAAAAATTAGGTTATCACAATATAGTGATAGCCTCTATAATATATTAATAAGTTTCCTCAACCTCCAAAATATTTAGTAGTCTAGGGAGTAATAATGTATATGGTATTTTAGGGGTATTTTTGTACCCATAACACCCTATATACTTTCCTATCTATCCAAATAAAAAGTTTAAGGTCCCACTAATCAGGTTAGGAGTATTACCTTAATGAATGTGTTTGGGAAGTTGATAGAGATGAGAAAAGGTCAAAATATATTGTTTGATAGTTTTCCCTTTTGGATGGAGTGTCAAAATCACCTATGTATATACCCATATTAAAAAACATTCATCCATATCTAGGAATATTTATCCATTTATAAATATGGAAAAAAATCTCATTATCCAAAGACTTGAAGATATTAAATGTTTCACCTAGCAGCCCCATGAATTTTACTCTTTTTTCACTAGAATTTCCCAATAAGAGACCACAATTCCCTTAACCTATTGGAAGGGTGGTGATGAGGAAATTCCATAGTTGATTGAGAACATGCTCTAAAAAATATACATCTAATGTATATAATGGATATTAATGTGCATAGATTTATCTCATTTTCTGTTTCTTCCTCACAATGGTGAGAAAATACTGATCCATTATTTTATTCTATTCATGGTCATCCTAATAATTCACATAAAGGTGGAATTAATCATACATCTTCTTAAGATGAATCATTCAACAATGCTAATGTATTCCCTAGAGTTTTATTCACACTTCACAATCGGTAATACAGAATGGGTTGGTTCTTAGATACAAATGAATAATAAAATGTATAAGGAGTTACAGTCGATGGAACACGATGAATTTAGAAATCCGTGATACCATATAGAGATATATAGAATTTAGTTTATAATTAAATTCTCTATATACCTATCTATCATAGAATGATAATGCTCATTTATTAGAAAACTATCTTCCAAGGCACATATCCCATTTTGAACTTTATCCACCTTTAG
The DNA here is from genome assembly GCA_963277665.1 of Viscum album. Classification (NCBI taxonomy): domain Eukaryota; kingdom Viridiplantae; phylum Streptophyta; class Magnoliopsida; order Santalales; family Viscaceae; genus Viscum; species Viscum album. Next base: position 305,938,586 of record OY728144.1, read on the forward strand.
GATTGTCCTTGGTGGGTACATGTATTTTTTATAACTCTAGAAATTAGTGTACGAGAGAGATCATAACCATTCAAGATCATAGGGGGATGGTTCAATGAGTAGGATATCCCATTGAAAAGTGCCAAGATCAATTACCTATGCTCAGTGAAAATCATGTGACTATAATGGAATAAATATTATAAATTCCTAAGATTGTAGATTGGTGATAGGATAGTGACATCTTCTAGGAGAAGAAATTCATATAGAGGATGTATATGTGAAAAGGTTGGTTTTACGAACTAGTAAAAACCAAACCCTTTATAAACTTATTTTCAAACAATAACTGATACTGGGGGCTGGCATTGTCTTTTCAAGTGATCATATACCTCTAGATGGCCATGTTGGATGAATTATATGATCTAAAATATTTATTGAACAAGATATAAAATTCAAGTATTAGAACAATTTTTTGAATCATAAATATAGTTGATTGAACGGGAATGGTGCATGGATGAGACTAATTCAAATGGAATGAATGGTCCATTCAATGTCTAATGAACACAATACTCCTAAAAAGAATAATGATCACATGATCTCTTCTATGTATTATGATCATGTGACCATGTAAAGGTCATTTGAATCATTTAAATCATTATAAACCACATTAATTCCATGTACATCACTTGGAGTAACCGTATGACTAAGTATGTGTAATATGATTTATGTAATTTATAATTATTTAGATAAAATTTTACTTTCATGAGTTTTCTGAATAGTGTCTCTACATGAGTAGGCCATATGATCAGATCACAAGAACGGGTATCATTATAGATATGCAACACATTCTTATGCAGAATTCTTGGGAAAGAAAAAAAGATAGATCTCTAAACTTATTATCCCAAAGATAAATGGACGTCTTTATTCCCAATACATTGAAAGTCATCTCAAACAATAGCATAGGTATCTTGTAAGTACATGATATGATCAAGAGACCAACCGGTTGAAGCTCAAGTGGCTCAAGTGTGTATTTCCTTCCTCAGAACCTAGTCCTTGTACCTTACTCCAAAAATCAATATTGAGGGGGGGGGATTGATGGATCCCAATAAATGAGCATTGTAAAATTATTTTTTAAAAAACCAAATATTGATTATAATTTTTCCATAAAATTAATAGAAGAAAGTGACACTATATGGTCAGTTACACACCAAGGTCACGTGTCATGATCACTGGATCATATGACACTCTTAGAGATTCATGATAGTATAATGAATCTCATGATGCTCAGAGTTTAGAAAAAGTGGTCTTTCCACCTCAAGGGACACACAAAAAATCATTATATATTATTTATCATGTGGATCCCCCTTTTGAAGTCCAGTTATTAACACCATGAAAATCATGTCATGAGATGGGCCTAAAAGTTTCGCATTATTTGTTCATTGATTACATGGAGTCCCCCCACGAGATTTCATCCTAACATGATATGGAAGTTTTTCGTGTCTATATTGATCATGAGATTCATTGGTGAAAAATTAATGGAAAAAATCCATGGGATTAGAAGAAAGTATATAAATAAAATAATATTTAAACGATGGAAGTTTTGTTTTTTTAACAGAAGATAATTATGTGGTTAATGTGATTAGTTCATGGATCATGTGTAATCCATTGGACATGTCATCCAAAATCACAAAAAAATACCTAGGAAATGTTGACATTGTAACAAAAAATAACATGGACATTCCGTCTTTATCATGTCAAATCCCTCGGATAGGATGGCTTAATCATTCAAAGGACTTCATAAATGTTTGTCTTAAACATCAGGCCCCATCCCTTGATTTATCAAGATAAAATACATTTATATTAAATCATTTAAAGGGTCTATGTGATTTATGGGGATATAAATGAGGGAAAAAATTCATCCTTTTTCAAAATTTGATGAATGGAGAATGTATCTGCTGATATTCATATGGATCCTGGGATGTGAATAGGAGTTTATTGACATTTTTGGATTCCCTTTCTGCGAACATAAGTCGTGGTATTCAGATTGATCAACTCATAATATAGTGTATCTACATGGTTGATGATGAATATAACCCCCAATAGTTTATTAGAATATAGAAATGAGAAAATAGATGGATGGAAGTAGAGTTTGTTGGGTGATGTTATCACATGATCATAAAAGTCATCCACCTATGATCAATGAGAAGCATAAGAGAAAAAATGGAATGAGTTGATTAAGGGTCAATCATGAGATGGCCTATTAACCATGCGACTAGATCATATGGTCACCTATCCTCCATTTCTTCTACATTATCACATTCTCTCACATCTTTTCTCATTCGCGTGACACCAAAGGGGTCACATGAAAGGTGATTCAAAATTCCCTTCACACGAATGAGATGACCACCTAGTCATTATATGATCACATAGCTAATATATTTTTACAATTTTTATACCCTATCACCCTTTACCTTTCACATGACTCCAAATTAATAACATGAAGAATATTAATCCCCTTCTTTCTCATAAAGAACATTTTCATATGGTGGTTGTGTTACTTGCTGATTCCCTTGGTGCGTCACCTAATCTCCCTTTAAACATTCTCATTAAATAACGTATTATTTCTTTGAATGTATCCTACAACTCTGAAAAAATATATGTAAAATATTCCCATAATTCCCTCACAAATACCGTCTGTTATTCACATCATAACATCCCCAATGGAATACCTTGACTTTACATTATAGAGATTTATTCTCTATGGGACATGTAATCACATCTCTATTAAGGAATCCACAATATTTAATACCCATATCAATACAAAATTGTATTCATTATGACATGTATGATCATAAAATATCTCTTCATTCTCACACCAAGGGTGACTAACATAGTCTTAGAGATCTGCATTGACCTTTTCAACAACATGATACAAATTCCTCCAAACATGGGAATACATCTCGGTATAAGTTCTTATATATTCTAAACCATGTGTTAATATTCCCATTAAGATATATCATTATTCCATACCCAACAACATGTCAACATCTTATAAACTATGAGGAATATGAGCCTTATCCGACCTGGATATGTAGGATGCCATTCTATGGTCAGAGATCCATTATTACATAGGCATCACTATAAGCTGTAATCCCAAAAAATATTATTTCAATTGGGTATAATCTCATTTATGAAAACATCAGTTTGTAAGCCTCTTCTAAACATTAAGGCGTCCAAATTTTTTAATTACTTTAAAAAATCAAACTCAATATCTATTATAGTGCATCTAATCATTCTTTATCTCTTGTTTATCACACAAATCATGACTTATATGGGGTTAGTGATTGATAAAAATTGTTCAATTAGAATGATGATAATTCCCCAAAATGGTCCCTCATTTAGGTGTAAGTTTAATAAAATATTATCTTAACTCAAAGGGACACACTCACGATGAGGGATCTCTGAGAAAGGCTAATTTTCATATACCTTTCTCAAACATGTATCATCAAACCCTTCGTGATATTTATTTCTCAGAATATGAACTATGAGTACTCTGATTCTTGTTATGAAAAGGATATGTGTAAAGTCATCCTATGGCCTGAGTTCTATGTCCCATTCTTATATTCTCTCTTATACATCCATTGTGCATGATTATTGACACCCTAAAATGAGCATTTTCAAAATAAAAAAGGGAGGAATACCTGAATATATGTATTGTTTTTCCTAAAAAGTCAATGGTAAAGATGGCCATGACCTATTGATTGTGTGATCTTTCATAGTAATCACAATCACATGACTATTTTGAAGTAATTAAAAGACTCTACACGTAGAACATAACCTACATTAGATCTCACAAAGCCCCCTTATGACATGTCTTCCAACACTTGCAAAGCCTCTCTGACCCACCAGAAAGCACACAATAGTATCTAGGTAAGCCCCATAGGATATACAGGTTGACAACTATAAAGCATATGAAAACCCACCCCTAAATCCTTTAAAAATATAATAATGAAATTTAAAAGTCATAATCCTCTTGCAGTTGTAAAATATCAACCAGCACATCATCGATGATAAGGATAATTGTACTTGGAAACATCTAAGATGGATCATAAGAACCCTAAGCCATTGTAAAAATAAACAATGGAAATTAATGGGTAATATGTGGGAGATACTCATGGTACCTAAAATACATGTTATGTTCCCCTAACTGTCTGAAAGACACCGCAAGACCCCGACAACATGTCCACTTCATCTTGTGAAATCTCATTTACATGTTCTCCTCATCTCATGAAGCACCTCAAACATTCCCATGAAACTTCTCACTCCCCATTTGGATTCTGAAGGATGAACAATTTGTATTTATCCACATAATTCTCATGCATCTCTGTAGAACCTTTATCAGTAATGTGACACATCACCAAAAAATAGAGTAATTTTCCTTTACATTACTCATGAAATCTTTCCCGACTCCCAACCATTGTCACTTAAAAACAAAGGAAATAACAAGAGGATGTGATAGAAGACTCTCCTGGTCATAAACTTATTGGGACAGACTAATGAATTCTACAACATGGTCCCATGTGATCCATTGAAAAACCGGACTTGTCTCACAGAAACTCCCAGGCATGTCACCTGAGATCTCATGAACGCCTTTCAAGAAGAACATTGATCTTGCAAAGCCCATTGGTTGTGTCAACATGAAAATGTGGAAGGCCTTCAACATGAATTCATGATGCAACATATAAACATTAATTATAAATAATCTAATAAAGGAATTTTTTTATGGGAGGGACACACGATTGATGAATATCATGTGACACCCTTAGGGTCATCCAAAATTGAGACTCAAGAAGACATGTCATTCCAAAACCCTTTACTAACTCCATCCTAGATACATACCAGATATACATTACAAATCGGAAAACAACGTGGGTGTAAAGGTCTATAATTTACCCTCCCCATCATGAATATTTATCACTACTTACATAAAACACTGTTATGATGTTGGAGAAACTCTTGAGAGAAAATGTCCTAATAACTTGGGAGGATTTCTCAGATAAATTGATATTTAAATCAAAAAGTCTTACATCATGAAATATACCAGCAAATTGCTAGATTATTCATGCTCTTTTCATAATACACTTTTCATGAAGGTTTATTGATCATGTGAAGGAACTCTAGAAGATCATGCAAAGAAAATTCCACATGTCTTCTATATGAGGGATGTCTTAATAAAACTGACACTGAATAAATCTAAGTCACTAAAGATATAAGAGATAGAAAAAATACTGATGTGGGAATACATAAACCAAAAAATTGTTCTTTGACCCCCATGCACTTCACGTAAACCAACCAAGACACACGATAACACAAGGACATGTCACCCAAATCTTGAAACACTCCCTAAAAATGCTATTTGGGTTATGTGAAATCATTTAGACATGCCAGAGTCATTATTGGGTCCTCGTGGAAATGAAACCATAGTCTCACAAAGTTCTGAAAACTTGTCTGCCAAGACTTGAGATTTCCTTCAGATACATCACCTGACTCATATTGTGGTGCCCAATCATGTTTTCCAAGTCCTTTTACTGCCTCTGGTCATGTCAAAATATTCCATTTAGTGCCCTCTGGACACACCAAATTGGTTTCATGATTCACTCCCAGAAAGTCAGCTAGGACACTCGATTCCATCTGAGACATGAACCAATTATTCTTGTGATACCCTCCACATGTGTCATCCATCTCTCGTGATGACACATGGGAAAGTCATATGGATCATGTAACACCCTATCGGAAAGTCTTATGGGTAACATTATATCCTTTAGAAAAGTAGGTTAGGTCACAAAGGCATCCCAAGGCTTTATAAGTTTTTTCACCCTCAGTGTGTAATCCCTAACTACAGGAAAGGATTAGATTCAAAGCCCGATCAATGAAACTATGATGAACCTGATTCAATCAATAACTCGAATACACTAGAAAAGTCTCTAAGGCCCAATATCTATATTAAATCTCAATAGAACCATTATAATATGTATTTCCCACACCCATAAGCAATGAGATTGGTCATTTACCATCCCTTGTTTATCACATTGATCATAGATCACGTGGGCATAGGGAATATTAATAATCATATCATTTTCAGTATTAGTCTCTACCAATCCAAGGGAAACATTTGAGTATAATCCCCAATCAATTGAACTTTGGTAACTCTGATTTTGACATATCTAGGATACTCGGGATTCATTCCTAAGGCCCGATCTTAAATAAGAATCCATATTAATGTAAACCCCATGTATCCAAAATTTCAACCCTTGAAACCCAATCTTTCTCGTGGTTTGATCACTCTATCTCATCCTTCAATGGATAGATAAAATAATTTTAATCTGATAACTCTAATTCCTTCTATATCAAGGATACATAGGATGCCTCTCTAAAGCTCGATATTTGTACCAAATATCCCAAGTACTATCCAAGTACATGAGACCCATATCCAAATTTATTGAGTCTAATCATCTGTTATCCCCTATTCCTCACATCGACTATAGCTCACATGGTCTTAGGTAACTGCAATGAAACCCTCATTTTCTTTATATACATATACAATGATAACACCCCCCATCTGAGTGCATCTACCTTGGGATCAATCCTAAGGGCATTATGGAACTGTGATAACTCTTATTCTTAGTATAACCCAGATACCTAGGATGTATCCTCGAGACTAGAGTTCAAATAACCAGTGCCTCAGTTCCTGTACATATGTCCTATCTACAAGATATTTAACTACATGGGTTTATATAACTACATTTTTTTTATTCGAGGAATAACCAAGATATGTTGGATGACTCATAAGAGCATAATTCCCTCTTTAAAATAGTAAATTGCCCCCCTATGTGGAAGCATATTCTGAAGTATTTGGTTATAGAGTTTCAGAAAATAAAATAGCCACCTATTACCTGGATTGGACGAAGAACCTCAGATTCAAACAGATGGATTCACTAATGAGATCCTCTCTCTATCTTGTGCATTAATGAGATTACATGTCTTTCATGTATAATTATATTTAACCAATAATCATTTTTTAGGGTAACAAGTTCCATATTGCGATTAAGAAGAGATTCACGAACATATCATAAATCTATAAGCGAGTTTCAGAGTAGGCAATAATCCCCCACAAAAGGGTACAATGATCCTGACCTCCCATCCTCTTGACCAATTTGATTCCATAAGACTCATAAGATTGAAAACCCAAGTGAATGTTGGCCTTAGGAATGTAGGTTTGTACCCAACTGCAAATGGGGGAACCATTGGGTGTTTCTAGGAGAAAGAATCAAATGGAAATGATTATCTGAGTGATTGAGTGTGGCCCAAAATCAAACCAATTGGAAAAACCCATTCCCAGAATATTTCAAACCCTCCAAAACCAAAATGTTGAACCTGATGTGAATATATCTAATAAAAAATGATTTGTTTTTATCTGTCAGGCAATGTAGTTTTCCCCCATGTGAAAATAGAATATAAATCCCAGTGTGAATTCTAAAATAAAGGAATGATTGGTGAATTTTGAGTCATGCCATTTTGTTTTGAAAAAATATATGCAAAAAAGAATTAATACTATCATAATTTTACAAATGATCCTCTATAACTAGGGTTCTCATGATATAAGTCCACCCACGTTTTGACTAGTCTAAATGACCAAAATGGGTGAATTATAGAATATCATTACAATTGTGTTAGCCATTCTTATCTGATTGAGAACATTATCCCAAGGATATTGAACTAATTGGTGACCTTGTTCCTTATTGTCTGTATGACTATAGATACTGACAACATCCAGATTTGAGATAAATTATTCATCATCCAGTGTTCACTTTGGTAAATCATATGTGCCTTTAACCCCCACAGGTCGCAAAGTGATCTCATATGATTGAAAATTCAAATGAAAGGGGGGAAATAATGATGGTATGGGAGTACCATTGAAATTGTAACATCCCAACCATGGAATATTCCCATATGGTTCTCCAAGAATAGAGACTGGAAAGTCTGTATCTTTCGAGAAAAACTACTTCTAAACCAACGTCCCTCACCACCATAACCAATAGATTCATGAGCTTATCCTTAGTGTGTGTCAACTTTCACATTCTATATTTGATGAAGATGGAACAGGAAAAAATACTGATCCCTTTTGGTTCAGGGGCCACCTAAGAGGGCTCCTCCTAACCGCCATCTCCAACAACATTCCACCTGTACCCATCTGTCACATATTGAGGTTACTAACTGACACAATTCCACCTATGAAACCCATACACAGGAAAAAATTATGGATAATAAGATGAGGAATATATTGGATGTCTATGAGAGGGTTAATATCCATGATCCAACTAATGATTCTTTCCATCATATTTTGGTAGGAAACCACTAGAAGGATCATATTATTACTTTCATAGAACTAGTTTGCAGGAATATTCCTGCAATATACATTGGGGAGGCTCTTATTTCTTCCCCCATGTATGAATTCTATCAAAATATTCTGGTGGAAAATATAGGATATATGTGGGAACATGTTCCAAAATAAATCGAAGACATCATCAAATTTATAATGAAAACAAAAAATGCTCAAGATCATATCACCTCACACAATTTCATAAAATTCCAATATATTTTAGCAACAATTGAAGAACTCCATAGGAATATTTAGGAAATGTTGCAGATAAAGTGAAAAATGCATACACATATCCCTATAGATAAGAAAAATCAACACTTTGATCATTTCAAACAAGTGGTTGTTCCGAAAAAAGATCACATTCTTACTCCGACCCAAGAAGATTATTATCATATTATGATAGTGAGGCATCAAACCGAGAACATACTGTCATTCTAATGGTGGGTCTCCAGGTGAGTGCGTCTCATTCCCTAGGAAAGGGGTCAATTAATTTCAAGGAATTCCGATGAAATATTCCAAAGGACCAAGTTCGATATCACACCCCCATTCTAGTCGGGTCTTACCACGTGAGAGGGGAACATGCCTCATGATATAAGCACATGCTTGTCTATGAAGTCTGACGGCATATTCTAAAGGCCATGATTGGGCTCATACCCCCATTATGCTTGAGGATAACCAGGTGGTAATTGAAAAAGCCTCAGGATATTATCATATTAATATAAATGAACCTTCTTGGTATCTTCCAGGACATCACAGAATCCAGACACATAATCCTTCTTCCACTGATGAACGACTATGACAGCATCATTCCAAGGATATACATGAGGAAGCTCATATCCCTTCTCCCATTACCCAGTTCTATCGACATATTCTAGTGGGGAATGAATATTCAGACCAGGATCATATTTCTAATAAAATAAGGGCTCACCAAGTGAGAGTGGAATACACCTCAGGGAATGATGACATTCCTTACAGGAAATACTAGCAACATATCACATTGATTTAGGATCAGGCTCAAAATCCCTTCTTTAATGAGGCTCACCAAATGATAATGTAACATGCCTTAGGATAGGCTCATATTCATGTTAATAATTAGACAACTCATTCTCATATTCCAACAGTTGTTTAGTAGTGGGGCCCTACTCCCATAGAACCAATCATTTATAAAAATGTTCTAGAAACCATCATGTTCTAGGCTCATATCCTAACAAAATATTCAAAGGAAGGTCGTTATATTATGACCAAGAAGTTGAACATAGACCATATTTCTATTATTCTAAATGATAGTGTCCATGAGGTTTTTTGAGACACATTATCAACACCAAAAGATTCCTTCGAATTTTCTATCAAAGCTGAAGCGGAATAAGATCATTAGCATCATAGTCCTCCTCGTGGTAGTGTGGAGATGAATCAATGGGACCCTACTCTTGACATCCACCATGGTTAACCACACTATGTAAATATCCCCCATGGACAAGGTAGTCTTTCCCTTGTTCAGACACCTCCGTATAGATAGGTGACAAAAACTACCACACCTTGACACATTAAGGTGTTTGAAATGTTAGGGTCAACGATATATTGTTACCAATTAACATCCAGCAGCACCCCACCCTCATTAGTAGGTAACCATCATATCCATCTTCTATGGTCCAATCCGATAGAGACCTATATGTCTGACAATGAAGATTCCAACATCGACATATGGAGATATTTAGTCCGAAACTACATCCCCACCATATTTTTTCCCTCGCTACATCAAGCAATGAGAACCCATATGATCTTGAAAAGGAGTACATGCATTATCTGTTTTAAAATACATGGTCTACTCATCAGTGGATGAATGCCATAAAATTAACTTATCTAGGATATGAGGGACACCTTTATACCATCAAGATACTCTATTTTTAGCTTGACCAAGTTGTTATCTCCATGGTCTAGGACCCAAAATTGGAAGAACCACAACTCAAATATGAAACACACTTTCTTCCATTACAACACAACTCCTTGAAAACAAATATCTGGAGCCATGTTATGAATCCATAAACTAGAATGGGGATTGTATGGAGCATTAAACCTTTTTGGTCATGTAGAACATAAAAACACCTAATACATGACATCCTATAATGGTATAGCCTCCGAAGAAATCCGGGGACTAGGTAATGGTCAGGATAGTTTGTCACTACAATGGAATGCTCCCACATAAATAGTGCCCACACACCATAGATGTGGAGAGAGGATAACCAACATGATTTAAAACTGGGGCCCTAATAGTAATAGGAATGAATTTCAAGAACATAGAACAAAGATACGGTCACATGGACAACTTCCCCTAAAGAATGGTTCTCATCATGGGATCCCATCACACTCAGATCCTACACGATAATATTTGTGCCACATAAAAAATGTCGTGGTAGTAGATTATGTATTATCCATCCAATAGAAAACCCTTCTCATTGGCTAGGGGAATATCTACCACTGCCTCAACCTCTCAGATTTTTAATTCCCTATAGAATTCAAGACACATCACCAGTAGCTAGAAGCAAATCCCGACCCATTTGGTTGGGGGAATTTATATCAAAATCACCATCACTTGGTTCATCATCCCCTAAGGGGACCATTGAGACATCATTTGGGATTCTAGATTGAACCAACCCCCTTGGGATTGGGTTATTTATATCTTCATGTTCATCATTGTAGTCCTCAAATCCCTAAATAGATCCATTATATCATCAATAGCAGGACCATTTAGTGACAAATTTAGCAAAAAATGATCCCCACCCCATAGGGCTATGGGAATTTTAATCATCATCTCCACTATAGAGGGAATCCTTCTTTTATGGGTTGAGAAGAATCTATCAACTATCGTTATTCCACAAGCTCCTCCCACCACAAGACAAACCCCTACTGGTTGGGGCCTGTTTCAAAATCATGACTGAATACACTCTCAGTGGTAGTATTTATAAACCATGAAGGTATAAATGTATGTAAAAGATAATTAGACCCCATTGGGGTTGCATGAAAATATTCTCCAATACGGCCAAGGGTTCACATAATGAACCTAAAAAAGATAGTACATAATTAGCCATTTGTGTTGAAAGTAATTGCATGAATACCATTTCTCAATATGCCTATATGAATGTAATCACTATCAATATAGAGGACATTTTCGATCGAGAAAAAATGATGCGGGAAACAAAAAAGAAAATGTACCATAGGATTGGGGTCATTTGGATGCACCAATTGAGGCTGTATATACTAATGACCAAAGAAAATTCCAGAACCTTGTACCTCTTAATACCAAGTTTCCACCTCCATGGTGGAGCATTTATAATGAAAAATGGAAATTCATGAATAAATACCATTTTACATCAGAAAGAGTTGAGATTCCATCCCCATATAAAAAATGTCATAATAAAAGAGTGATATATGAATTCTCAAACAGCTCAATGAGGAGATAATCATGGGAAATATTCCCATTGGGTATCATCTTCAGGTAGAGATAAATATCCTATCCCATATTGAGGACCCATACGAAATAATGGTATTGATCATCAAATTGGATCTGGATTTAGATAGCCAGTCTGCATAACTGTGAAAGTCAAAAATGTTCTTGAATTTTCTCTATTATTGAAACAAGATATCCCTCTTTAGGGAAATCATTAAGTTATAGGATGAAACAATAATCAGTGGGAGGTAAAAGAAGGACCATATCATCAGATCCATCCTGTTATCTATGGATGGGTGATGACTCATACAACAACCCCCCTACAATTTTTCTACTTAATCAAGTACATGACTACTCGATTGGAATCCATGGAAGGGAGACATTCACCTATACAACCTAAGGGGAAGTCACATCCCAAAGGGGTGGATGATACCCCACCTCCACCCAATTACGGAAATCCTACCTTCTCTAATTTAGATAATTTAGTTACCCTAAAAAACATCCTACACACTTTGTATTTTTATGTGGGTTGATGATGGGCCCTCAAGATTCACATGAGGTGATAAAAAAGAGGTGTTTTTTATAGAATATGTAGGTCCAACATTCATTTATTATATAATTTGTCTATTAGGATCCATAATAGGATGAGAAGAGCTTTATCGTCAATTATTTTTTCAATTTAGTTCTTCACAGTGAAAAACTATTATAAATGATCGAATTAACTGAAAACAACCATAAAATGAGAGGGTGTTTCACTTAATATATAGATGGAATTGTTTAACCTACTCACTCAGTATCCCTATATCACAAGAGAAACTACTAGGACTCTATGCTGAGTGTCTATGTGATGGGTTGTAGACTCCTATGATCCCCGTGAAGTATTTAGCTAGGCTTTGTGAGTTTGTTGAAATAAAAAAATGGATTGGCGAATAAATTCAGTGAGCTCGATCCAACATTCAACTCTTAGCCACAACATAGGGGAAACATTAGGCAAAGTAGAAGATTCTTCAGTCATGATCAAGCCTATAACAATACCCTTCCAAGCACCCATGTAGGTCCCAAACTGCCTATTACCTATTTTTTAGCATCGACAACCACATAATATCTCTTGACTAGAAGCACAAAGAAAATATGCTAACCTAGAATTTAAATAATAGATGAAAAAGGAATAATTTATTTGGAATGAACATGTCCCCAGTTATTTCTTAGTAGCCTTGGAACATAATGTACTCATGCTCTCACAGCCTGGGAAGCTCGATGAAGTCAGCATCACCGACCATCCAAATTACCGCCCTTTCCATAGAAGGATGGGTTAGAATATCTAGAATTTATTCATCTTCAATGATTCCATTCTAGTCATGATCTATTCTAAATAGTTGGTGGTAGATAACTCTACAGTTAAGGTGGTCGGAATAACCATTGTCGAAACTGAAGAGGAAGAGGGCTGGTAGAAATTCCCAGCGATGTGTGCACAAATGATAAACAACTAGAAGACTTGAAAGACAGTTTATTCATCCCATTACACTCTGCAGCATAACGACTATATACCATGGTTTTAGAAAACATTGAAAATAGAGGGTAAAAGAGGACAATAATCATAAATAACATATAATAGAATATATATATAGAAGAACATGGAGATAAGAACTTGTTATGGAAATTTGAATGACATACCACTTGAAAAGGAATCATGAATGAAAAGAGAAGACGCGATTCCTTTTATGAAAAATTTGATAGCCTAATGGTGCACATACAAAATAAAAAAAAAACAAATTGATGAGAGTGGAGAGGGCCTCTCAACAATTAATCATAAAATGGACATTAATTAGAACATATAAGAACATACCCTCAACAATAATAGATGGGAACTAGAAGGCCCAATATAAAGGGAGTCATGGCTTAAAAGAAGATAGTGAAAGATTCGCTTACCTTGAGGAGTAACATCATAATATTGAAGGTTGTGACCTTGGGAGGCTTTAGGGAACCTTGGGAGGACTCCTTTGGAGGTAAGGAGACCAGAAATTTGTTGAGGGTGATTTTGGAATGAAATGAGTGAGGGAAATGGCATGGTATTTATAGGGAAAGTGAGTGAATAAATTATTAATTTCCAAGCGACACTTCATCGATTGTATTTGCAAAACCATGGGCATGAACATGTTATTTTCCCCTAGAATTGACCACTTGGGACACCTCATATCATATCCCACTATTCATAAGTTGACTAGAAATCTTACATCATTATTACATAATTAATGATGTTATTAAACACCCGAAACTCAAAACTGCATTTTTTCTATTCACTGATAATTCAACTGTTTCAAAAAATCCCAAAAATTAACCCTAACCTAATATCGATGCTCTGAATTCAAAAATGAATTACATTTTATAAAAATAATCTTCTAAATATTTTTATTTTTAATTTTAAATTAAATCATTTTTTATTCAAAAAATACAACTTTAAAACTATAACTCATTTTGTACCACCTTAAAAAAGTAAACAAGGTCCCATAAAAATATCGTATACCCATAAGAAAAAAAGGAAGAATTTATGATTAAATTTTATAAAAATACATTTCCATTTTAAATTATTAAATTCATTATAAAATTTTAAATAAAATATTTATGGCATACAAAAATAAAAAAACTTAAATTATGAACTTTTTTTCAATTTTATGATGTCTAAAATGTATTTATACATTAATGGGTGATGTTTCTATTTTTTTCAAATTACTATTCATTAGTATTCATTACTGTTCATATGGTTATGTTACGATTCCTACTTTACGATTTACTAGAAACTAAGTTGATCTAATTAGACTCTAAATCTCTCACTGATCACTATTGTAGAAGATCATATTTTAAAAATCATTTCACATTATTAATTATTTAATGAATAAAAATATATATAAAAATACACTTTTTCCTAAATTCATCAATAATAAACATCCTATATTTATCTAGATATTTGAAATTCACAAAAATATCTACAATAATAAATAAAAATTTTATTTATATAAAAGGATTACACAAAGCAGCTAAGATCTCGTTACATAGCCCCTTATAACACTAGCATAAGACATAAGTGTAAGGTCTGTTATGGTGATAAAATCTTGGGGTGGCTCGAACAATATTTACCGAGTGGTGATTTCTATCCACTTGAACTTCTACCTTAGGTGATTCCATTCAAGATTCATACATTGAAGTTCGGTGTAACACCCCAAGATTTCATAATACGTACTTCTTCAAAACAATTCAATAACTTTCACTACACGTAACACCTAGTTCAAGCGCACCATGACTTACCAAACAAGCCGTTCAAAAGAGGTTATGAATAGTATTAACTAAATTTTGAACCATATATAATCCTTATAATTTTATAATCCATATTATGAGCTTCATAGACATTATGTAATAACAAATTCATTTTTTTCAGATAAAAGAAGTATTTTTAAAAAATTCACTTTTACCATCATTAATAGTGAACCCTTCATAATTCCAATATTTTAAACTTTTATATATTCAATTTGAATAAATAAATATATTCTTTAGAATGGGTACATCAAAAATTTACAATTTAACACCCCTAGATTCCACGGTATGCTTCTCTTTGAATAATTCAGTAGTGTGTGTTGTACGCAACTTCGAGTTCTAACACACACTTCAACCAATCAAACTAGCCGTAATAAATAGTAATACCTACTTTTTAGAATTTTATAAATTTTATCTCTCAAAATGGACATCATTTTTGGATTCGGAATATCAAATTTATCCTAGGGTGAAATTTTGGTACTTTTTGGATAACATTAATATTTTAATGAATAGTGAAAATTACTAAATTTTAATTAAAAACAACTTTTTTAATCACAATAAATAGTAGTGATAAATTTTGAATTTGAGTGGGTTTAAAGTATATTTGGAAAATATTTTTACCATTTAATACAATGTTGGTCATTGGACAAAATTTCACAATTAAACCGAACATAAACAAGTGTCAATCTTTTGATAGTTATTATCTCTTAAAAACACGCTTTTTGTTTTAACAACGGGAATTAATTTTAAATTACATTCTGCCACTTCTGTGTTTTGAATTTAGAAAAAATGGATTCCATATTTGGAATCCGGATGTTAAAATTGTGTAAATAGGTAACTTTTATTTATTGAAATTTTGAATAATTACTTCGGTAAATATTTTATTTACCATGGTTAAAGGGTAAATCTGGTAAATAAGGGTTAAAAAATAATATTATAATAATAAAAAAGTACTCTAAATCGTGTCATAACATTATTGGTTGATACATTTCTGACCATGGTCATCTTTGGGTCGATTTTGGCACCCCATTGAGCCACTTGTAAGTGATAGGGACACATTATTTAATTAAGTTAAAATGAATACAAAAATGACACAAGCCTATATCGTTTTGAAATTTTTTTTACATTGGGTTATATATGTTGTATTTTCGACTATAAATATTCATTAGAAAGATAAAACGATTTCCTAAATAATTGTATTTTATTTAAAAAATTTAGACATTAAATAATTTAATTTATTTATGACACAATGGTGATGCCGTAATTACCATAATAGTGACAAATTAGAATAATTGATATTATAAATACCCAAATAAATTTAATTTGAGAATTTTTATAAATAAAAATAAATTTATAGGTTAATATTGAATCTTAGGATTGATTTAATTAACTTTTTTTGAAGTAATCATTCTGTTATGAGTTTTACAAAAAATCAATTATTGAATAGTGTCAAAATTGACATAAAAGAGTTTTTAAAACAAATATTATATTATTAATTGATATTAAATTCATAAAAATCTAAGGTTCGGCCAAGAGACTTATATCACTATATTTGTATCATTAATAGACCACTTGGGGTCTTTTGGATGTATATATTACGTTTATTAACCATATAATATAAAAATAATAAGAGACATTGTAAAGGTGAAACTAATTAACTAAGAGTTAATACTTAAAGATAAGGTTAATATAGTGACCCAAACCTGTCTAAATTCTATTGGTTGAGTGGTTTTCGACCTATACCCACCTTAACCTCTAAATAATCCTCTTTGGAGCCATTATAAACCGAATATGAAGTTATTATAAAATAATATTTCTAGCTTTTCCAAAGGTGCCCCTCACCCCTCTTATAAAAGGGCACTCCCCCTTCTCACTAATTCAAACATTCAAAGACTTTTGGTTCGGACAAACCCTACCCAAATACTCTCTCAACTTCCCTAAATTCATCCTAGAGGCCCTATTTTAGTTATAAAGCCAACATAAGGAGCTCTTTAGATCAAATCAAAAGGAAGAACTCGAAGAAGAGGTAATGATTTCACCACCCCTTTTCAAGTTCCTTTCTTCTTCCACTTCTTCTATATTTGTTATTACCCTTCTAAGATAATAACTCTAGTATATTATATATACTTTTATTTTTTTATAAACATGTTACTACCATATTCATTATTCTATCCATCATTTGAATGACATGTCACCATATGTGTGTACGTACGGCTTACTGTCTCCACGTCGTGGTGTAATTGTTATTCAATAAATTATTATCTGGATGGGTATAATAATGACGTTTGATTCATGTAAATAATAAATATAACATGATAATGATTCTTTATATATGATATAACATCTAATTAAATATTATTTTAATATCAAAAGAATGATATTGTCGTTCGTGCGTACGTACGGACTACCGTCTCCACGAACGCGATGAGATTCATTATCCATCGTGTCAATTAAAGTATAATTATCATTTGATGATTTAACAATAATGTTTAAGGACTTGATATCATTCTGTATATTAATAAGAAACAATATATACATGACAACCCTGGCTTATGTAACAATACATATAAAAGAAAACGAGTAAGTTGACACCCGAAACGATGATAATACAAAGATATTATTAACAAAGAAATGTTAAAAGATCATATATGATATCATATTAATGTATATGATTCTTTTATAATTTAATAAAAATTATTTCACCATTATACAGGAGGTTAACCTACCCCCAACCAAGGAAAATTGCAAGGTAAGGGTTTATTTCGCAATCTCTTCATTATCTGAGGTTGTTTATACGTAATAATCTATTGGGATTTCCTTATCATCCACATCCATGTTTCATAAAAATGTATTTGAAAACATTTTTACTATTTGCAATAATATGGGTTAAAGTCATTTATAACCTTGTTTGAAATTTATTAAGAGGTTTATAAAGGAATCTTTCCGTCATTTTCCAAACAAGGTTCTTTTTAACCTTTTCGACAGAATTAAGGTAAGAATGTTTTATAACTTATATGGCGGACGCGGCTATTTTTCGCCATTATAAAATCTTTGAAGCTTCCCTTACAATATTATATGAATATTTTAATGAAAATTTTATAGTTTATAACTATATTACTTTTAAATGATTTTAAAATAAAAAGATATATTACTCTAAAAAGAGTTTGATTTCGTCTATGTCAACATCCTTTGATGGATTTTACACTTATTTGAAGTTGATTTATTATGATACAAAACTTCTATATTGTATTGAAGGTTTTTTAATATGTTTGATTGTGGATGTGCTATTTTTATACCATTCATGGTTTATGGATGATGTATTTAAATTTCGTATACTAGTTTTAATATGAATGTTTGTGTTATGTTTAAACCTGTTCATATGAAGAATGCATTGGACTTAATATGTTACGGGTGGAGCCTGTTATAGCTCCTTGATGCATCAATAGGTCTAATGAGACAAACTAGTGTCTTGGCACAAGGCCTTGACAAAATCTTATTTGTAGTCTTGGCACGAGGCCTTGGCTATGTGGTTATGAAACTCTGGCATTATGCATTCCATCATTATGAAAGTGGTTATTGATATTGCATGTGATTATTCGATTAGTAGAATATCCATGTGAATAAGTAAATGGCATTATTTAATTTTATATTTTCCATACTATTTTTATGTTTAAGTTTAAAAGGCTTTTGTTTTAGTTATACATTGCCTTAACTGTTTATGCTTATTTATAAAAGTTTTCGCTGTATTGCTTACCTTTACGGAGTGTTTGAGCTCACCCCTTTCTATGTTTTATTTTTCCCAGGATTCCAAGAAGTATATTGTGATTGATAAGAAATGTTAAAACAAGGTAATAATGGAATTCACAAAGGATTATTTATGTTGCTTTTTATGTTATGCTGTGTAATGTAACATTCATGCATGTAATCTATTTTTCAAGACTGCTAAACTGATCGGTCCTTTGGGACTTGATTCCTTGTAATCATGCCAATGTATTAAAATAATGCACCGACTCTGGGTAATTGGGGTCACGGCGTTACAGTTGGTATCTGTGGAAGTTTAGCAATAAACATAGAAGCCTGATTTAGATAAACTCTGATTAGAGCACATAGACCTAAGATGGACCATGAGGATTAGTATATAAGAACTTCCTATATTTTTGGTATTATAGAGATTTTGTGAGTTTTCTGAGCAATACATCCCTGTCTGGATATGAGTAGGTAGAGACGGCTCTGGCACAGATATACCTAGGGGTAAATCCCGAAAACACCGCTTTCAACTGGACTCGAATGGGAACTGGTGCACGACAACGGGCCTTGCTGCACTCTTTATTACGACACTCCAGGGGGAAATGCTTAGGATAACTCTCATCTTCTTTACAAATCATTATGAAGGGATCATGAGTTTATACTTATTCAAATAATACATTTTTATGATTATGGATTATATCAATAAATTGTTCAATTTGCGTTAGGTATTTTACAAGTTTGGAATTAATCATTGAAATTCATAAACTGACCTAGTTTATGCTATTTTATAGAAATGATGCCTAGAAGAAGGAATGTGAACTCCAGCAATACGTATGATCCAAAGTGTAAGAAGGATCGTATCTTTCATGGTATTAAGCCATCATTTAGAAGGGAAATAGTCTCCCACATATTATCATCATATGAAGAAATAGTATCATGTGTGGATAAGATAACTAAAGATTTTACTGAGTCCTATGGCTTTTAAGGGAAGAAAGAGAAGAAAAGGATGGAAGAGAGAAAGATAGATAAAGGAAATAGGGAAAAAAAGAATTTCCCCATATGTGATAACTGTGAGAAGAAACACCCTGGAACTTTCCTGAATGAAAATGGGAGTTTGTTATTAGTGTGTAGGAAAAGGGCACAAAGTACGTGACTGCAAGGGTAAGAAAATAGGTTTCAAATGTACAATTCTTCTTTTGGAAAGAGTTTGGACACTACGTGAACCTATCATTAGAGTATGCCGCAAATGATGCTATTGGATAACAGTCATGTTATGATACTACCACAGATGAAGAGGAATGATTAGAGTCCTTATGTTTATTATGTCATTTTAGTGTTGTATCAGCAATGTACTAATTATAATAATTATGGAGCATATAAGGATTGTACTGCAGTACTGTTTCATTGAGGATTTGAGTTTTTATGGTACTAAGAAATGTGACTCTACAGCAAGTTAAACTTTTTGGAAATTACATGGTTAAAGGAAAGATAAACCTTAATATGGTCTTAATATTGAGGTCTTTTTTTGGAATAAGATATGGTTGATTTGTGTAAATTATATATGATATTCTTGAATGCCTTGAAACCGATTAAAGATTTGTATATTTCATAATTGTTGGAGTTTACAACATTTTTTTGATGGATGAAGTATATCCAGCATTCTATATGGAATAAGGGAGCATGAATGTAATCAATAAGGATTATGGTAATTCAGGATGTTTTAGTGTTTTAAAAGAATACATGATGAAGGTATTTATAAGCTATTATAGGGTAACAAGGATCTACATTATGTATACCATCCTTATAAATGTTGGAATGTGAGTTTGGACAGATGTATTTTGGATAATTCTAGTTTGAGATTAATTTTGGATTGCCATAAAAGGACAACCCAAAGGTCGGGCGACAACCCGTCGCGACAGGCAAGGCTGCGAGACTTGAACCCGCAACCAAAGGGAGACAAGGGTTTATCACCTACCACTGGCCCACGAGATGTCCTGGATTAAAGAATTTCACTTCTTTTAAGAAGGTCTAGTAGATGAATTATATATTAATTTTTTTTAACCCCAAACGAATAGTATAAATAGAATATTTTTTTAGTTCTATTATCTTTTAGAGTAAAATATGAGTTTGTGGTAGAAATTAGTTAAATGATGGAACTCTACTTTTCAAATATATTTTTTTCTCCTCTTATTCTATAAAAAAATTAATTATTATACTTTATTGAAGGGATATTAAAAAAAATGTGTTATCCTAATACCTTATGTTTTGTTGAACCGATGGCATTTTAAATACTCATAGATTACGAAATTTAAGGACCTCAATTTTAAACTTGTTTATGATTGATGACCTCAATCACCACTTATAAGTATTTACATTTTTTCCTCCAATTTTATGTCTCTAATTTCCACCAATGTTCTCATAATATAGATCATCATTTGGTGGTGACCCATTCATTTCTCTTTTCCTCTTATTAAGACTAAATTTTATTAACCAAATTTCCAATGTGGGTTTTCCCACAAAAATATTTTCTGTTTTCAACCTTTATTTTCGAAGAAGAATATAAAAATGAGAGGATTCAATTTATTGAAGGAGGTAAGAATGTAACACCCCAAGATTTCATAATACATACTTCTTCAAAACAATTCAATAACTTTCACTACACGTAACACCTAGTTCATGCACACAATGACTTACCAAACAAGCCGTTAAAAAGAGGTTATGAATAGTATTAAATAAATTTTGAAACCTATAAAATCCTTGTAATTTTAGAATCCATATTATGAGATTCTCAGACATAATGTAATGATAATATCATTTTTTCAGATAAAATAATTATTTTTCAAAAATTCACTTTTACCAACATTAATAGTGAACCAGTTGTAAATCCAATATTTTAAACATTTATATATTCAATTTGACTAAATAAATATATTATTTCGAATGGGAACATCAAAAATTTACAATGTAACACCCCTAGCATCCACGGTACACTTCTCTTTGAATAATACAGTAGCGTGTGTTGTACACAACTTCGAGTTCTAACACACACTACAACCAATCAAACAAGCCGTAATAAATAGTAATAACAACTTTTTAAAATTTTATAAATTTTATATCTCAAAATGGAATTCATTTTTGGATTTTAAATATCGAATATATCCTAGGGTGAAATTTTGGTACTTTTTGGATAACTTTTATATTTTGATTAATAGTGAAAATTACTAAATTTTAATTAAAAACAACATTTTTAATAAAAATAAATAGTAGTGATAAATTTTGAATTTGATTGGTTATAAAGTATATTTATAATATATTTTTACCATTTAATATAATTTTGGTCATTGGACAAAATTTCACAATTAATCCGGACATAAACAGGTGTGAATCTTTTGATAGTTATTATCTCTTAGAAACACGCTTTTTGTTTTAACAACGAGAATTAATTTTAAATTAATTTATACTACTTCTGTTTTTTGAATTTCGAAAAATGGATTTCATATTTGTAATCACGATGTTCAAATTGTGTAAATAGGTAACTTTTATTTTTAGACATTTTGAATAATTACTTCGGTAAATATTTTATTTACCATGGCTAAAGGGTAAATCCGGTAAATAAGGGTAAAAAAAAATATTATAATAATAAAAAATTACCCTAAAACGTGTCTTAATGTTATTGGTTGATACATTCCCAACCATTGTCATCTTTGGGTCGATTTTGGGACCCCATGGAGCCACTTGTAAGTGATAGGGACATTTTATTTTAATTATGTTAAAATGAATACAAAAATGACACAAGCATATATCGTATAACAAAAAAACTTTTACATAGGGTTATATATGTTGTATGTTCAACTATAAATATTAATTAGAAAGATAAAAAGATTTCATACATAATGGTATTTTATTTATAATTCTTAGACATTAAATAATTTAATTTATTTATGACACAATAGTGATGCAGTAATTACCATAATAGTGAAAATTTAGAATAATTGATATTATAAATACCCAAATAAATTTCATTTGAGAATTATTATAAATAAAAATAATTTTATAGGTTAATATGGAATGTTAGGATTGATTTAATTAACTTTTTTCTAGGTAATCATTCTTTTATGAGTTTTAGAAAAAATCAATTATTGAATAGTGTCAAAATTGATATAAAAGAGTTTTTTAAACAAATATTATATAATTAATTGATATAAAATTCCTAAAAATCTAATGATCATCCAAGAGACTTATATCATGATATTTTTATCATTAATGGGATACTTGGGGCTCTCTTGGATGTATATAGTAAGTTTATTAACCATATAATATAAAAATACAAAGAGACATTGTAAAAGTGAAACTAATTAACTACGAGTTAATACTTAAAGAAAAGGTTAATATAGTGACCCAAACCTGTCTAAATTCTATTGTTTGAGTGTTTTTCGACCGATCCCCACCTTAACCTTTAAAGTATATACTTCAGAGCCATTATAAACCGAATATTAATTAATTATAAAATAATATTTCTAGCTTTTCCAAAGGTTCCCCTCACCCCTTTTATAAAAGGGCACTCCCCCTTCTCACTACTTCACACATTCAAAGCCTTTTGGTTCGGCCAAACCCTGCCAAAATACTCTCTCAACTTCCTTCACTTCATCCTAGATGCCATCCTTTAGTAAAAAAGCAATCCTAAGGATCCCTTTTGATCAAATCAAATGGAAGAACCTGAAGAAGAGGTAATGATTTCACCACCCCTTTTCAAGTTCCTTTCTTCTTCCACTTCTTCTATCTTTGATATTACCATTATAAAATAATAACTCAAGTATATTATATATAGTTTGATGTTTTTATAAACATGGTACAACCATATTCAGTATTCTATCCATCCTCTGAATGACATGTCACCATACATGCGTACATACGGCTTACCGTCTCCACGTCATGGTGTAATTGTTATTCAATAAATTATTATTTGGATGGGTATAATAATGATGTGTGATTTATGTAAATAATAAATATAACATGATAATGATTCTGTATATATGATATATCATCCAATTAAATATTATTTTAATATCAAAAGAATGATATTGTCCCTCGTCCGTACGTACGGACTACCGTCTCCACGAACGCGATTAGATTCATTATCCATCGTATCCATTCAAGTATAATTAACATTTTTTGATTTAAAAATAAGGTTTAAGGACTAGATATAATTCTGTATATTAATAAGATACAACCAATCCATGACAAACATGGCTTACGAAACAAAAAATATAAAATAACATGAGTAAGTTAACACCCAAAACGACGATAATACTATGATATTATTAACAAAGAAATGTTAAAAGATCATATATGATATCATATTAATGTATATGATTATTGTATAATTTAATAACAATTATTCACCTTTATACAGGAGTTTAACCTACCCCCAACCAAGGAAAAGTACAAGTTAAGGGATTATTTCGCAATCTCTTCATTATCCGAGGTTGTTTATACGTAATAATCTACTAGAATTTCATTATCATCCACATCCATGTTTCATAAAAATGTATTTCAAAACATTTCAATTATTTACAAGAATATGGGTTAAAGTCATTTATACCCCTGTTTGACTTTTAATAAGAGGTTTATAAAGGAATATTTCAGTCATTTTCCAAACAAAGTGCCTTTTAACCTTTTCGACAGAATTAAGGTAATAATGTTTTTTTAACTTATACGGTAGGTGAGGTTATTTTTCGCCGTTATAAAATCTTCGAAGATTCCCTTACAATATTATATGAATATTTTCAAAGAAAATTTTATATTTTATAAATATATGACTCTTAAATGATTTCAAAATAAAAAGAGATATTACTCTAAAAAGAGTTATGATTTCATCTATGTCAACATCCTTTGATGAATTTTACTCTTATTTGAAGTTGATTTATTATGATACAAAACATCTATATTATATTGAAGGTTTTGTGATATGTTTGACTATGGATGTGCTATTTTTATACCATTCATGGTTTATGGATGATGTATTTACATTTCGTATTCTTGTTTTAATACGCATGTTTATGTTATGTTTGATACTGTTCATATGAGGAATGCTTTGGAATTAATATGTGACGGGTGGAGCCTATTATAGATTCGAGACGTATTGGTAGTTTTCATGAGACAAACTAGTGTCTTGGCACAAGGCCTTGACAAAACCTTATTTTTAGTCTTGGCACGAGGCCTTGGCTATGTGGTTATGATAGTCTAGCATTATGAATTGCATCATTATGAAAGTGGTTATTGATATTCCATGTGATTATTCGATTAGTATAATATCCATGTGAATAAGTAAATGGCATTATTTCATTTTATTTTTTCCATACTATGTTGAAGTTTAAGTTTAAAAGGATTTTTTTTATTAATACATTGCCTTAAATGTTTATGCTTGTTTATGAAAGTTTTCGCTGTATTGCTTACCCTTATAGAGCGTTTGAGCTCCCCCTTTTATGTTTTATTTTTCTCAGGATTTCAAGAAGTATATTGTGATTGATATGCAGTGTTAAGACAAGGGAATAATGGAATTAATAAAGGATTATTTATTTTGTTTTGTATGTTATGAAGTGTAATGTAACATTCATGCATGTAATCTATTTTCCAATATTGCTAAACTGATCGGTCCTTTGGGACTTGATTCCTTGTAATCATACCAATGTATTAAATAATGAACCAACTCTGGGTAACTGGGGTCGGGGTGTTACATTCGGCTTGGTCTTGGTACAGAGCAAAGCCCAGTGATGATACGTCCTTCCCAAGCTCCAACATATGGGATTCATATGGCTCGAGTCTACTAGATGAGGCCATTCAATCTTCTTTATGTATTAATTAACCAAGATAACCGTATTTATAAAAACACAACGTTAAGATTATAGCATCCAATGGTCATATAACCATCGAAACCCAATGGTCTCATTTTAATTATAACCACTTCATTAATTAAAAGATATAGTTTTGTTGAGTATAAAATAAAAAATCACACAAAAATAGGAAACAAATATAATTAAAAAGTTCGGGTCGTTACATTCTTCCCCCCTTAAGAAATTTCGTTGTAAAAATTATATCTCGTACCCTCTCATGGGAAATGGTGTGTGTACTTCTATCTCATGGACTCCTTCGGTTCCCACGTGGATTCTTCAATCTTATGGTTCCTCCACAACACCTTACCATGTTGGGTAGTGTTTTTATGTATAACCCTGTCTCTACGATCCATGATCTCCACCAGTTGCTCCTAATAAGAGAGGTAATGTTCCAGTTGTACCACCTCTGAATTTAGTACATGTGAAGGTTCAGGTATGTACTTCATCAATCGGGATACATGGAGGAAATCATGAACATGTGGTAGATTTGCTGGAAGTGCATGCCGATAGGCCACTGCTCCCATGCGATAAAGGATTTCATAGGGGACAATGTACCTTGGGCTGAGCTTCCCTTTCTTCCCAAACCTCATGACTCTCTTCCATGGTGAAATTTGAAGAAATAATTTGTCACCAACATCAAACTCCAAGTCCCTTTGACAGTTGTTTGCATAGATCTTTTGCCGACTTTGAGCAGCCTTAATGTGTTTTTGGATGGCATGAACATTTTAATTCATCTCTTTCACAAGATCAGGCACAAGAAGCCTTATCTCACAAGTTTCATCCCAACATGTAGGAGTTATACATCGCTTCCCAAATAGAGCTTTATAGGGTGTCATTTGAATGCTCGAGTGGATGCTTTTGTTGTAAGGGAACTCAACTAAAGATAGATGTTGATACCATCCACCCTTAAATTCCATTGAGTATGTTCTCAGCATGTCCTTGATTGTATGAATAGTCCTTTCAGATTGTCCATCAGTTTGGGGGTGATAGGCCGTATTGAAATTCAATTCAGTGCTCAATGATTTTTGATGAATTATCCAGAATTTTTATGTGAACCTTGGATCATGATCAGATACGATAGAAAGTGGAACCCCATGCAGCCTTACCACTTCATTCATGTAAATCCTAGCAAGTTGATCAAGAGAGAAATCTTCCTGAATGGAGATAAAATTGGTAGTACTCGTGAGACGGTCCAGAATAACCCATATTTCATTATTTCCTTTGGAAGTTCTCGAGAGACCAGTGAAGAAGTCCATAGTGATATTTTCCCACTTCCATGCTGGTATGGGTAGTGGTTGCAATACCCATTTAGGAAGCTGTCAATCTACCTTCACTTGATGACATAATAAGCACTTTTATGTGTTTTCAACAATCTCCTTTTTCATATTATCCCACCAATAATGTTCACAAAGGCCCCAATACATTTTCGTGCTACTAGGATGTATAGAGAAGGTAGAGTTATGGGATTCATCCATCAGCTCCTTATTTATTTCTGGAATAGATGGAACACATAGTCTTGTATGAAATTTCAGAACATCTTCTTGATCAATATTGAACTCAGGATACTTCCATTCCTTCACAGCCTCATGATTTTTCTATAACAAATGATCTTCTTTCTGAGCTTTCTTGATCTTCTCTAGTAGTAACTATTGAGAAGTAATTTGTGTTAGGGTTGATGATTTCCCTTCCATTATGATTCCCATGTACAGTTTTATAGGTTCATTGATCAAAGGATCTCTTTGAATCCTCATAATGGACAGAACATCTAGGTCATTCTTTCTTAATGAATCAACAACTTTGTTTTCTCTTCTGGGTTGATATTTAATTAAACAACCATAGTCTTTAAGAGTGACAACCATCTCTTTTGTCTCATGTTCAATTCTTTTTGTGTGAAAATCTACATCAAACATTGATGGTCTATATATATATCACATTTCTCCCTATGAAGATAGTACCTCCACATCTTAAGAGAAAAAACAACAGCAACCAGCTCTAGATCATGATTTGGATAGTTTTACTCATGATTCTTCAACTATTGATATGTGTAAGCAAAGAGAATGTCATTTTTCATGAGGACACACCCAACCCATTTTAGAGATGTGTCGCTAAAAATAACAAATCATTCTCCACATGAGGGCACAATTAACACAGGTGTAGTAACCAATTTCTTCTTCAGCTCTTGGAAACATTCCTCACACTCCTTTTTCTAGATTAAGTAGACCCCTTTTCGAGTTAACTTGGTTAATTAATTAGAAATTTGTGATAATTGTTTCACAAACCTCCTATAATATCCTTCTAATCCACAGAAACTACAAATCTCAGTTATTTAGGTAGGATGAGGCCACTCCTCTACAGCTTTTTTCATTGCAGGGTCAACTGTGATTCCTTTATTGGTAACAATGTTCCCCAAGAAAGAAAGTTGTTGTAACCAGAATTCACATTTACTGAACTTTCCAAAAAGTCTATCCTTCCGTAGATTTTGTAAATTAACCCTTAAATTATCCTCATGATCCCCATGACTTTTGTAATATATCAGAATATCATCAATAAAAACTACCAAAAGTTATCAAGGTAGATATTAAAGACTCTATTCATCAAATCCATAAAAACAGTAGGTGAATTAGTTAGTCCAAAAGGCATAACAACAAACTCGTAATGCCCTTATCTTGATTAGAAGGCGGTTTTTTGGAATATCTTCTTTCTTCACCCTCAATTGATGTTAACCAGATTGAAGATAAATCTTAGAGAAGAATTGTGCCCCATGAAGTTGGTCAAATAAGTTATCAATTCTTAGAAGAGGGTATGTTTTCTTTATTGTGATCCCATTAAGTTCTCTATAATCAATGCATAGCCACATCGATCCATCATTCTTCTTCAGAAAGAGAACAGGTGCTCCCCAAGGAGACACACTCGGTCTGATAAACCTATTCTGCAAAAGATATTGGAGTTGTTTCTTTAATTCCTCTAGCTCCTCATTTTCTATCCTATACGAGGTCTTTGATATTGGATGAGATCCAGGTATGAGTTCAATAGAGAACTCTACCTCTCTTTCTGGGGGAGGTCAAGGAAACTCCTCAGGAAATACGTTAATACATTCCTTGATGATGGGTACATTTTCTATCCTCAAACACTCATTTCTTTTTTCTTCTTCACCAATAAATACCATAAATATTGATATAGGATATTCTTCTAGACAAATATCAGGTTTAGATATCTCTCCTTGGAAGATAACTGTAGGTTTTCCATTCATGACTACTGATATTTCTTTACTTCTTCATTTGATCCTAGAACTATACTTTGATAGCCAGTCCATCCCTAATATAATGTCAAATTCCAGCATGGGAATGACTACTAGATTTTCAAAATGATTGTGCTCACCAATGTTTATACTAGAGTTTCTAAATACTGATGATGCTTGGATAATCCCACCAACAGTCTTGACTGATAACTCTATTTTTAGCAAGTTGGGGGTTGATTCTAAATTCATTGCAAACTTGGAGGAAATAAAGGAATGCATAGAACCAGAATCAAAAAAAGTACTTTCTAGCTTTGGTAGAACAACAAGAGGACATACTACCACATCATTTGGAGCTTCAAATTCATATTTCATGATAGCAAAGCACAACCTTGCTCCCATGTCCTTTGCTAAGGATGATGGTGGCTCCCCTTCACTGCCCTCAGATTTGGACAGTGATTGGAACAGTGCCCCAGTTTTCCACACATAAAGCACTGGACATAAGGCAGGGCCTGCACCATCTTCCCCTTTTCACTAGTGTTTGGAATTTTATGTTTCACCTCACTATAAAAATTCCTCACAATATGGAAATCTCTTCCACAAGTGTAGCATTTCCCAATCCCAAATAGGCAGTTCCCATAATTCTTCTTCCCACATTTATTATACGTGGGACGTTGCACTTTCTTGCCTCATCTTCCTTGTTCAAATCCCCTACCTAATCTTGGGTCCATTTATCTCTTTTTCTCATTGGATTTATTAGAAAACCGTGTCTCACCAAACTCTCGTTCGACTTTCATCACACTTCGAACAATCTCTTCATAGCAGTCATAATCTCGGTTGGCTATATTCATCGACAGTTGACATCTCAGTCCACCGAAGAATCTATCAACCTTTCCATTTGGGTCCATGAAAAATATATAGGTGTAACATGAAATCTGTGTGAAGTTCATCTCGTAGCTTCCCATAGATTCATTATCCATCTTCTTTAGCTTGAGAACTCCTTCTCTATTCTAGTTCTCATGGAACGAGGGAAATACTTATGGAAGAAGATAACTCTGAACTCGTCCCACTCCATATCATTAACCTCTACTCTTACCTTGTGTTTTTAATCAGCTTTCACCATTGATCAACTTCTCTTTCTAGGTGATAAATAGCCAGGGTGACCTTCTCTTGCTCTAAACAGGAGAGCACAGAAAAGATATTCTCGATAGAGGTGATCCATTTCTCATAAATTAATGGGTCAGTCGATCCACTTAAGGTCGGTGGTCGTTGACACATAAAGGACTCAAAAAATGTTATTCCCTTCACATTGATATCAATCTCTCAGCTTGATTCATGTTATATCCAATAACATGAGTCAATTTGTTCATCATTAGCATGAATGTTTCCATTCTAGCTTTCATCAGAGGGCCATCAGTGCATGTCCCATTGCAGTCGCCATTTGCATGGTTCCTCCTATTTTCCAGAATTCCTAACATTATAAAACCATAGTGAGAAACTTATTTCATTTATGAATCTTTTAACTATAAAGGGTTTATGTATTAAAACTTCATTGAACAATTACATTTCTCTATAAATCATTCCCAATGATTCATAAAAATCTTATGATTAACGATACATATCCCCCAGGAGTGTCGTAACCAAGAGTGCAGTAAGGCCCATTGTCGTGCACCATTTCTCATTCGAGTCTAGCTCAAAGTGGTGTTTTCATGTTATACCCCTATGCAAATATGTGCCAGATCTGCTTCTACATGCTCATATGCAGACACAAATATTTTTTCTTGATAAACCACTTAATTAATACTCATAAAAATACCAGGAAGTTTTCCTCTATAATTTTTCAATAAGAATTATTCCTATATATTTCCTAGCCTAATTTCGATAAATAACTAAACTATCCATTAATACTAACTGTGGAATCCCGCCTTTTTATTACATAACTTTTCATTACATTTTATAAATAGAGGATATTAAAAGTATAGTGTCTTGGAAATAATGAACTTAAAACATGAAACAACATAAAACATTCTTCTGAAAAAATTTTAGGGCTTCATCATAAGTTCATCCTACGTACAACTACTATATATTATATCTTGGAGACATACTTCAAAGGAAAGGGAGAGCAGAAGGCCCAGTAAGGGTAAACAAGGGAATCAGTTTACTTGTTTAATAATAACAACATAATGACATGAGCAATATAAGTATGGGTATATCATAATGAAAAGAACATGTAACATAACTTTATTATGTGGCTACAACATTTCATTTAGACATTAATGGACATATCATCAAGGTTTATCCCCGAGGTTTCATAAAAATTACCAAGGTATTTTGAAACTTGTCATCTCTAGAGATTAATTCTTTACCTAATGAATTTGAGCACTATCAAGGCACACCCTTAATATGTCTTTATTTTCATGTGATCCACAAACATCATAATCAAAAATTTCATAAATAACCCATGGAGAATAAAAGAAATGGGTTTCATTTCCAGATCGTGACGTTTTTAAAAGTTCTTATGATTACTATGATTTATTTATAAACCTTATTATTTCATGAGTTATGTTAAATTGATTACATTCTATGAATAAAGTATGATTTCATTGATTCTTATGTATACATGGACTAATGTTTTCATTTCATATTTTTATATCCTTTACTGAGCTTTTTATGATCATACCATGTTTTTAAAAAGTTTTTCACAGGTCAAGGGAAAGGTACATGATGTGATGATATTGTCGAGGAAGTGTCAATAAAGAATCCACGTTTTATTGTAAATATGTTTCCTTTATGGGAGAAAATGAATATTGTCTTTTATGTAACCACATTATTAAAATGTGGAATGCAATGCATGATTTATGATCTAATTCTCTAATACTCTAACCCTGAAAAGATACTCAATGTGTATTCTTGTAATAAATCAAGATTAAGTAATTTTTATGGCTGGGGCCTTTAGTTGGTATCAAAGGTCGGTTTAGATAACTGTAGGAGTTATAATCCTATTAAATGGTTATCCAAAAATATTTTTTATTGTCAATTTGAAATGATATTTCATTTGAAGATTACCATGTTGCTTCATCTAAGACTTGATTGTTAAGAAAGGTTTTCCATAGAGGAAACAAGAAAGATGTTCTAGGAAGGCATACAGAAGGAAATGAACTTCCAAATAAGCATCCTGAGATGGTCAGAATTGGAACCAAACAGTTTGCTGCAGTAATGGCATAGTTGACTCATGTGATAAATGGTGGTGGTATCCATGCACGAGATCAGCCAGATCAACCGCAGGGGAACATGTCAGTGTTGGAAAATTTTATGAGGCTACCTCCCCCATCATTCAAAGGATCATCTGACCCTGTGCTATATGAAGGGTGTATTAAAGCACTGGAGAAGATTTTGGATTTCATGGGGTGTTTAGACAATCAAAAATTTAGTATTGCTGCTTACCGTCTGGAGGGGGATGCAGATCAGTGGGGGTCTATGGTTAAAAATATTAGGGACACTAATGAGATTGATGCTCTTGACTAGGATGAATTCAAAGGTATGTTTCTCGAGATATATTTTCCTAAGGCTATTTGAATTAGGATGGAAACAAATTCTTGGATTTGAGGAAAGATGACGACTTAGTGGCTTCTTAGGAATAAAATTTCACTCGATTGGAAAGGTGGAAATGGAGTTTACCGATGATCAAGTATTCTATAAAAAACAATAGAAGAAGAGACTATGGTGGCAGGAGAAAGGGAAGAATCATTCAAAAAGGTCTGATGGAATGAAAAATAAGTTTTCAGTTTGCCATAAATGTGGTAAAAAGAATGATGGGGAATGTCTTTTGAATTCTAGAAAGTGCTACTGATGTGGTAAGATGTGACATAAGGCTCGTGATTGCACTGAAAAAGATCAGGGTGATGGTAAGACCAAATTTGATTTACAGTTAGTAAAATTTATCAAGTGCAATGACATGGGCATTATGAAAATGAGTGTTCGACAAAGATCTCAACTAATGGGAAGCAGTTAGACTAATAGTATAAAGGTGTGGTGAAATACTTTGCAACTACTTCAGAAGATGTTGGGCCATCAAATGAAGTGGTATCAGGTACTTTGTTTTTTTTAGATTTTACAATTGTGTTGTTTGATTTGGGGTCTACACATTCTTTCACCTCTAAAAACATTTCTAGTAAATTCTGAATTCTATCTCAAGAAATGACACCTGAACATGTGGTAAAAACACCCGGGGGAAATGTTGAGGCAAAAAGAATTTATGAGAATCTTCCTATCCTTATCCGTGGAAAGAACCTACATGAAATCTTTATTGTTTTAACTCTAGTATAGTTTGATGTTATCTTGGGTATGGATTGGATCTCTGTTTACATTGCTAAGATTGATTGTAGATCTAAAGTAGTTTCTTTTCATAAATAATTTTAGTTTGTGTACAATAATGAACCCTTACTATTGATAACATATCAAGAGGTTGAAAAACATGTAAAAGATGGAAATGAATGTTACCTTGAACATATTGTTGAAAACAAAGGAACCGTTCAGATTAATGATGTTCCAGTGGTAAATGAGTATCCTGATGTTTTACCTTATGAGTTGCATGGAATAATACTAGATCGGGAAGTTGAATTTACTGTTGTGTTAGTTCTTGATGCTACGCCAATTTCAAAACCCCCTTATCGAATGGCTCAAATTGAACTTGTACAGTTGAATGATAAATTGAAAATTTTATTAGAGAAAGGCTTCATTCAACCAAGCACATCACCATGGGGTGCTCCTGTCTTATTTGATAAAAAGAAAGATGTTTCTATGAGACTTTGCATTGATTATAGAGCCTTGAATAATATCACTATTAAGAACAAATATCATTTACCTCACATCGATGATTTGTTTGATCTGCTCTAGGGAGCTTAGTATTTTTCAAGTATTGACCTGAGATCGGGGTACCATAAATTTAAGGTAACGGAAGATGATATTCTAGAGAATGTGTTTCATAAAATATATGGCCATTATGAATTTTTAGTAATGCACTTTGGGTAATCCAATGAACCTGCTATATTCATGGACCTTATGAATAAACGTTTCCATGAGTTCTTGGACAAGTTTGTGGTTGTTTTCATTGATCATATATTGGTGTTTTCTAAAAGTGAATAGGAG
Source organism: Viscum album (assembly GCA_963277665.1). Classification (NCBI taxonomy): domain Eukaryota; kingdom Viridiplantae; phylum Streptophyta; class Magnoliopsida; order Santalales; family Viscaceae; genus Viscum; species Viscum album. Next base: position 305,972,779 of record OY728144.1, read on the forward strand.
AATGAATTTCGTTTAAGGGTTATTTTGAGAACCTTAAAAGAAAATAAATTGTATGGGAAATTCAGCAAGTGTGAATTTTGGTTGCAACAAATTTCTTTCCATAGTCACATTGTTTCTAAATATGGGATCATTGTTGATCCGGAAAAAAACAAAGGTATTTGAAGAATGGCCAAGACCCACAAATGTAACTGAGATTCTTAGTTTTCTTTGTTTTGAAGGGTATTAGCGAAGGTTTGTTAAAATGTTTTCACGGTAATCTAGTCCGATGACTAAGCTAACTCGGAAGGGTGTTATGTTTATCTGCACAAAAGAAATTAATGATTCTTTTCAGGAATTGAAAAGAAGATTGGTGAATGCTCCAGTTTTGGCACTACCTTACATGAATGGTGAGTTTGTTATCAACAATGATGCTTAATTGAAAGGACTTGGTTGTGTCCTAATGCCGAATGATTAGGTAATTTCTTATACTTCACTTCAGTTGAAAACTCATGAGGTAAATTACACTACACATGATTTGGAACTGGCTGTTGTTTCTTTCTCTTTAAAAATTTTGAGGCATCATTTGTATGGTGTAAAGTGTAAAATATATACTGATCACAAAAACTTAAAGTAAATATTTATTTAGAAATAATTGATAATGAGACAGAGGAGATGGATAGAAATAATCAAGGACTATTATTGTACAATTCATTACCATCCGAGAAAAGAAAATAAAGTGGCTGATGTTTTGAGTCAAAAAAGTAATGCTTCATTAACTATGTTACGTTTGGAAAGTGATCCATTGGTTAAGGATTTGATTAACTTTTGTATATAAGTTATTGGTGCAAGATTTCATCTGTTTTATTTCAGGTATCAGTGAAATATTCTCTATCAGGATTAATTAAGAATGCTCTGAAGCAAGACAGTGAGTTGTAGAAAAAGGTAGTGATGGTTCAGAAGGGTAGGTTACCTGAATTCAACATAGATAATGATTGTGTTTTGATATTTGGGAAGATATTGTGTGTGCCTTGTGATTCACAGTTTAAGAGAGAGTTGTTATGTGAAGATCATAGTTCTTCGTTTTCAATTCATCCTGGCAGTACTAAAATGTATAGATTTCTTCAGGAGTATTACTGGTGGGATGGAATGAAAAGAGACATTGATGATTTTTCTGTGAAATTTATTGACTTGTCAACATGTTAATGTAGAGTTGCAGTTACTTAAAGGGATGCTTCAGCCTTTACGAGTGCCATAGTGGAAATGTGAGAATATATCAATGGACTTCATTGTGGGGTTGTTGAAGACACCTTGAAGTAATAATGCAATCTGGGTTATTGTTGACTGCTTGAATAAATCTGCTCATTTCCTTGCTATACAAAATACCTTTTCTCTAGATCAACATTCTCATTTGTATCTTAAAGCGGTAGTCATGTTACATGGATTTTTATCCTCAATCAGATGGGTCGTCAGAAGTCCTTCAAAAGTAAACCTACGATCACGATTTAAAAATTCTAATGGTTTTAATGTTTAATTAGAATATAGTTTTACCATTTTATCCAATCGTGGTCATTTTAATTAATTTCACTTTGGGAATGGGCAAAAAACAAGTGTCAAACTTTTGAAAGATATTGTTTCTAAAAAACACGCTATTTGTTTTGACAACGGGAATTATTTTTAAATTAATTAAGACAATTTATGTGTTTTTAATTTGGTAAAATGGATTCCATATTTGGAATAAGAAGGTCTAAATTATGTAATTAATAATCTTTTTTTAGGTCTTTATGAATAGTAACGATGGTAATTATCTTTAATTATCGTGATTAATTAGTAATTGGGTAGTTAAGGGTAATAAAATAACATCATAAGAATATACAATGACCCCAACATATGTCTTAATGCTACTGGGTGTGTCATGGATGACCATGGGATGCTTTGTCCCAACTTAGGGACCCCATAGAATCACTTTTGTGTGATAGTGACATTTTATCTTTTTATTTTTAAAGAAAGGAAAATATAACAAAATAATGTAACAACTATGTAAAACCATTTTAATTGTGTCTACATAAATTATCTCTTAGACTATAAATAGTCATTGGAAATATAATGATATTTCCTACATCATCGTATTTTTTTTAAAAAAATTAAACATTAAATAAATAAATATATTTATGACACCATGATGATGTAGTGATTACCTCATTAATGAATGATTTAAATAAAAATAAAAGATAATGTAAAATCTAAGCCTTACATTTGTCAAAAACCAATTCGATGGGTGGTTTTCGAACCCTTATCCCCTTATCCTTGATATATATCATTTTGGGACCTTTAAAATCTGAAACTCATTTTATAATAAAGTAACATTTCATGAATTTCCAAGAGTTCCCCTCCTCCCTCTTATAAAAGGCCCCCACCTCTACACCCTTACCTACACCTCTCAAGCCATTGGCTCAGCCACAATTTTCTCATTTTATCCCTCCACATACATCTCTTCATCATAGAAGACTTACCTTAGGTAGAAAGCTTTTCAAGAAACCCTTTTGGTTCAAACCAAGGTGAGTTACCCGATTTAAAGGTAATGACTTCTCTTATGTTATCTTGTTTTATTTTGCTTATAAAACCCCCTAATATCTTCATAATCCCCTATTTTGTAACAAAAACAGTATATTAAATATACCAGGATGTTGTTATGAGTTGTATTTGATTTACACTTACACACACCTTCGTCTAATGGTTAAAGAATGTTTCTGTGAGTGGCGAATTACTGCCTCACAAAACGATGATTGTTAAATCTCCTTTTAAAACCTTTCATAGTGGCTATTAAGATGTCACTATATTTATATATGTTATATATTATGTTTATGTTTTCCTTATGCTTCTGTAATTTTCATTTATGGAATACCTTTATGGTTTCCATTATTGGTAAACGCGATACCGTCATTTTTGGAAGTGCAGACTACCACCCCCAAAAAGTAATTTGATTCGTTAATGCCATATATGGGATGTATAATGGATGGAGTTAATAATATTATATATTATATTATACTGTAAATATAATAAACCTTTATATCATTATTATTTCATTCCACTAAATATGAAATATAAATGAAAGTAGCTTTCATGCGTACGTACGACTTACTGTCTCCATGAATAGTGCATTTCATTTCTTACCTCTAAATGTTATGTAATATTATTAATGCATGCATATACTGGATATATATGATATATATGATATCTAAATCATGAATATAATTCTCGATATAATGGATATTTTACCACATGAACAACTTGTAATTATAAGAAGATTATTTTTGACTCAAGTACCAAAGACCGACAAAATGACTGTTATTAACTTAAATAATTTCATAATGTTCATAACATGGTAATAAGTGATATAAAAGGAATACTGAACTTGAAAAATGTTCTTAATCAAGTATAAATTATCTCTAATTTTTTATTCAAAAGATTAAAGAACGATCGAGTCAAGTCGGACACGAGGTAAAGGACTTTGTCTCAATCTCTTTTCAATGAGTAATATTTTGATTTATACACAACTTTATTTTATATGGTGTATAAACCCCTTTTAATTTTACTTTTTTTTCAAAATGAATATTTTTAAATGAAGCATTTTACTAAATGACAAAAGTGAATGTTTTTGCCTTACGTATGCGGCAACAACGACTTCTCTGCCTCCATGACCATTATTTGAGTTTCGGCTTCCTCTATAAGCCATATATTTTTATTAAATGAAAAATTAAAAACATGTTTTAATTTTATTATATTTTTCTATTGAAAACGGTTCTGATAATGTTTTGATTATATCAAGTTGTTTTTGATATCTTGGGATTGAAATGTGGAAATGTGATGTTTCTTTTATGCATGTTTTATGTGATATGATTATGTTATGGTTGTTGGGAATTGTTTATGAAGATGGGTTGTTCTATGATAAACTAAGGGTGGCTGAGCCTTTGATAGCTCTACAATGCATTAGGTAATGCGAAGGAGTTAAATGCTAAAGGTTTCTCCGAAGAGATTTAGGTAATATACTGTAATGGGTATTCCAAATGTAACCATGAGGGTTACTCCCTACGTATGAATGTTATGAATGCCTCAAGTTACCTTTATGTATTATGATTTCTATGAGTTAATCATAAACCTTATGATTTCTTGAGGTATGTTAAAGTTATTATATTCTATGAATAATGTATTATTTCATTGATTCTTATGTATCACTACCTCAAAATAAAGTTGTAGCCACGGTTTAGAACCGTGGATATAGGCCTAAAAACTGTGGCTATAGGTTATAGAAACGGTTCCATAAACCGTGGATGGTATTGGTGTGGCTATAGGTTAAACCCTATAGCCATGGTTTGAAACTATGTCTATAGCCCTATATCCATGGTTTGAACTGTGGATATATACCTATAGCCACGGTTTGAACAGTGGAAACACCCTATAGCCACGGTTTTTAAACCATGTCAAAATCATAAGTCCGGAAATATATATAGCCACAGTTGTAAACCATGGATATAGGGCCTTTTCCATGACTTTAAACCATGGATATATCCCTCTATCCATGGTTTAAAACCTTGGTTATATGTCCTCCAATTACATTAAAAAATAGCCCCCCTGCTCCCTTCCCCAGCACACCCCCTGCCCCCTGCACTTCCCCCCTGCCCACTGTACTTCACCCCCAATCCCACTACACACCCCCTACCCACTGAACTTCCCCCACATCCCACTGCACACCCCCCCCCCCTCCCCCGCCCACTGCACTTCCCCCCAGCCCACAACACCCCCCTTAACACACACCCTGCCCATTGCACCTCCCCCCAGCCCACTGCACTCCCTCCCCTGCACACACACCCTTCCCACTGCAGTTCCCCCCCATCCCACTACACTTCTCCCCTACCCCCTACCCCCCAAGCACACCCCCTGCCCCCTCCCCCCTTCCCCAGCACACCCCCTTCCCACTGCAATGCCCCCCCCATCCCACTGCACACCCCCTCCCCCTTCCCCCTGCCCCCAGCAAACCACCTCTGCCCCCTCACCCTGTCCTCCCTGTACACTACACTTCCCCCCATCCCACTACACACCCCCTTACCCCTTGCCTCCATCCCCCTGCCCCTATCTAACCACCCATTCCCCCTCACCCTGTCCCATGCACACCCCTCTTCCCCCTTCCCCGCACCTCCCCCCCTTTCACTTACACCCCATCCCACCGCACTTCCCCCCTACAGCCTCACCCTACCCCCCCTTCTTGCACACACCCACTTCACCCCCACCCCCAGCAGACCCCTCCATCCTAGACACTGGACACCCCCACCCTACATAACCCCCCCCCCCCTGAGCAGCCCCCCTCCTGGACAGACACTGGACACCCCCACCAGACAGAACCTAGACACCACCCCCAGACCCTGTACACCCACCAGACAGACCCTAGACACCCCCTGGACAGACCCTGGACACCCCGCGGACAGACAATGGACACCCTCCAGACAGCCCCTAGACAACCCCCCAGACCCTGGAAATATCCCCCTGGACATCCCAGACCTCCACTCCCTTGGACAGCCACCCCCGCACTCCTGGACAAACCCTAACCCCCCCCCCCCCCGAGAAGCTGGGACCACCCCATACCCCCCAAACCCAGTACAGATCCACATGGACAGCCCAGACCTCCACTCCCCTAGACTTCCACCCCCTAACCCTCCTGTACAGACCCTAGACCCCCCGAGAACCTGGACACCCCCTAGAACCTAGACACCCCCAGTCCTGCCCCCTCCCCCCCTGCGAGTTTCCCCCCTACCCCACCGGTCAGTCCCATCCAAATTAAATTATACACAAAATCTACTTACATAATATGAATTAAACAAATCCAAATATATAAAAAACACATAAATGCACTTACATGAGTCTCCCTATAAGAAAAACTATCAAAGAAGTCTGGAACCAGCGCAAAAGTACCTATAAAAGAAGGTAGAACAGAGTAGTTCTCATCCTCTAAAATTGTGGTAAAACAAAACATATTATAATATTCACAAATAATATAACTCAGAAAATAATAATAGTGTAGCCCCCCCCCCCCACTACTGGACCCCCAGGATAGCAGCCCCCTTGGATAGAAGCCCCCCCTGCTGAACCCCTCGGGAAAGACCCCCCCCCCCCCCACTGCTGGACCCCCCTAGACCCCCCCCCCCCACCTGCACTGTTGGACACCCCTGGACAGCCCCCCTGGACAGCAGCCCCCCGGTGGACCCCCCCTAGACAGCAGCCCCCACCGGATAGCAGCCCGCCCTGCTGAACACACCTGGACAGACCCCCCCACTACTGGACCACCCTGGACAGCAGCCGCCCAGCCCGGACAACAGCCCCCCCTACTGAACCCCCTAGACAGAACCCCATGGTGGGAGTTTTAGTTATTTATGATATATTACTCTATAACAATGTATGATGGTGTAGAGTGTCCATATTTTATTTTTTTACTGTTTTTTGGGTCCCGATGCTGGTGTAGGTGGGTTTTGGGTGATGTCGCAGTTTTTAGGAGGTGGTGTGGCTGCTGGGAGATTTCCAAAATATGGGGTGATTATTTTTGGTGCTACAGATACTGGGAGATGTTGTTTAGTAGTTCTATGAGCTTCTATATAGGAACATCAAGATGGATGTTTGGTGATGGATGGGTGTAGTGGCGAAAGTTATGGCTGGTGTTGGCTTAGAGGTGCTGGAGGTTCTATTTCCATGGACTAGTTTTTTAACAGACATTGGGAGCTATTGTTGACTTTGAGTTGTTAAATGGGTTGTTGGATAGTTTTTTTGTGAGGTACATGATGCCTCTTTGATGGGGTGTGTTGCAGGAGTGGCATGGGATGGTGCTGGTGGCTTGGGATGTAAATTTGAGTACATTCCTAGTGCTTGGGCATTGATGTTGGCTTATAGGTGTTGGTGATATTACTGTTGAGAGGGTTACTGGACACCCCCCCCCCCTTGAGTAGCCCCCCCTGCAGCCCCCTTCCTCCTGGACACCCCTCCCCCTGGACACTTGACAACCCCTTCCTGGACAACAACCCCCCGGACACCTCTCCCCCCTGGACACTGGACACCCCCTCCCTCCTGGACACCTCCCCCCTACCTGGACCCCCCACTCTTGGACACCTCCCCCCATGCCTAGACAGCCCACCCTCATTCTTGGACACCCCTCCCCCTACCTGGACAGCCCCCCTCCCGGACACCTCTCCCCCCTTCCAGGACAACACCCCCCCGATAGGGTGTTGGGGGTCTGTTGTGTCATGGAGTGATGTTTATATGTGGGGTATGACTAATAAATACCGAAGGGAAGAATTGTAATTGTAGTATGAAGTTGTTAGATGATTTGTTGGGGTTGTTGAGATTATTAATAGGGGCTGGTGGGGAGTAGCTCTGGGAGATCAGGAAATATTATTTTGTTTGGCTTTCCCGCATAACAGGATTGAGGACGCCCTACCTCGACCTTCGTTTCGAGAGCACTTCGGAGATATTCTCATCCCTTATTACTTCTTATTCATCTTTTTCATTTTGTTTTGTACTGTAATCTTTTTTTGATTATAGAATTCTACCAAATTATCATTGATAGCACCTAGGAACCTATCATTTGGTGCTTTCATTGATTGTGACTTTGAGAGTTCAAGTGTCCTGAGGATCGTAGGAGGATGACGGAGGTTCAGATGACTATGCTGGAAGCAATCTACACCTTCCTACATAAGGTACATGTGCTGAAGAAATTTTTTTAGGAAGAATCTACTTTGAAAAAATCACTCACTGAAATGGAGCAGCATGAAACCGAATCTGAACAACAGAAGATTTTGCTGGCGACTTGTGATGTAGTGGCGCATCAAGTTACTGGTCCGGAACATAGAGTCAGTAATTATCCTTGGTAGGAGGAAGAACATGACAATTTAAATCCAGCTCCATTAGAAAAGTACATGCAACAACTGAAATAGAAGTAGTGGACCGTTCAGTATGAGGTGAAAATTGTGAAGTAAGAACTAATGTCGCCCCCCACTATCATGTCAGAACATCTAACGAAGATGTAACAGTCTGCGCAGACGCAAATATCGGCTGAATCATTCGATCAACAAGAAACTTTAGATTCTTCGATTCCTTGGACTGTGAAGGATACGCGACCGAGAGTTCTTCCCTATGCTCTTGGTTTTCCGATTCCTCTCTCTTCTCCTGGAGTTTCGTGTCCTATGCATGTGGCATTCAACTCAAAGAAATAGTGCGAGATTCCAGTTGTGTTGCAGGAGCCGCGAGCAATATGCCTACAAAATTTGAGAAGGAACATATAGTAATACCTTTTCATGGCCTCTGAGAGTGTAAACCTCATGCGAAGGAAGTCAAGGGAAGGGAAATTTGCTCTTAATATTGACATCTATAAGGCTTTTGATACACATAAATGGAGTTTTCTCATTGAGATACTTCGCAGGAATGGGTTCTCAAATAGACTTCTGAACCTGGTTAACTCTATTCTTGGATCCTCACGGATATCAATTCATGTAAACGGTGCACCGATAGGGTTCTTCTCTTTCTCATGGGGTGTATGAAAAGGTGATCCCTTATCGAGTATACTATTTGCAATTTCATAGGATTACATAAGCCGATGCATCAATGAACATGCCCATATGGGTATTTGTAAGAGGATTAGAGAAGGATTTAATGATCATTCCCCACCCCATATTCTCTATACTGATGACATTGTATTGCTGGGGAAGGATTCAATGAGAACCGTATCCTATATAAATGCTATTTTCACTCACTATGAGGATGTGGCTGGACATGCCATAAGCTGGAAAAAATCATCAATTGTTTTTGGCAATGGAATTCGTGTTGGAAAAATGAATAGGATCACTTGATACCTTGGGTGATGAGGGGATCCTCGCCCTTTTAATATCTTGGGGTGAGGAGGGGATCCTTGACATTTCACTTGATACAAACGGTTGTGATGTCTTATTAAGGAACATCAATGTCTGGTGAGAAACATTATATGGATAGGATTGATCTTTGAAAGGAAGTTGGTCACAGTGAAGTGGAAAGAATGCATAAAACCTCTGGAAATGGGAGGATTATGGGTCAAGGATATTCAAACCATTAATTATTTTCTGGTTGGAAAATTAACTTGGAGGCTGATCTCAAATGATGTTAATGATGAGTTTCTATCAAGAAGGTTCACAAAACAGCTATATAATTGACATAAATACTACATTGAATCATTGGTATGGTCTACCCTTATGTAGGCCTATGTAGTGATAATGCATGATACTAAATGGTTGGTCAATAGAGACACCATTCACAGCTGCTCGAACACCTTCTGGCTGGATCATCCCTTTCATTCTATGAATGTCCCATCTAAAGTTGCTTCATTGTACATCTTGGGTTTTCACTCATATTAGATTGCACATGATTTGAATATTTCTGACTATGTGTTGTCTCAAGTTAATAATTATGCATTTATAGATGGTGAAAAACTGATCTGGATTCATAGTAGGGTTGGTATTTTTGACCACAAATACTTTTACATGATTGCATGTGGTAGTACTGACCATGCCCCAACCTGGATTATGAAGTTTAGGGATCCACTCATTCGTCCATCCCGGATTCGCCTACTTTGAAGAATCTGAAAAAATAGACATCCTACCTATGATGCTTTAGTATATCAGATGGAAACCACTGATTACACTATGCCTCAATGTGAATGTTGATGGAGCTGCTTCAGGTGCTCCGGATCCATCTGGATGCGGAGGAGTTTTCAGCACTTTTCAATGGGTTGAATTCCTTATCAAAACCAATCAAATACATATGGTTGTTTCTCATGTGTATCGGGAGGCCAATCATGTTTCTGATACAATGAAAAAACGCCATACTTGATATTGATATCATGTGGTCTTTCATGGACCCTGATTATTGTGCTCCAATGATGGATGCAGATAGATGTGGTGTGTTTCACACTCACTTATGTAAAAACCCCTTGTATGCCTGACTCCTTTTTATTTTAAAACTAGCTATTTTAGTTAAAAATAAAAATGTTAAAAATAGATATTCATAGAAGATAATGAATAACATTTTTATAATGTGTTTTTCATTGTGTATTTGAGGTTTTCATATACTATATAACCTTCAACAACATAAATTATCATATTTGGTGTCACATGAGGAAACATTTACCTCCAAATAGTAAATACTTTTGAGTATTTATAATAATTTCACCCCTCCTCAACTATAAATGGGCACTCAATCACACCACTAATTTACACCTTTGAAACGATTTGGATTAAATAATTTCTACAAAAATCACATACCAAATCACACATTACCACGGGCTGATTCGATGGTGGTAGGGGGCTATTGTGGGCTAGAATACTGGTGGCAGAGGGATGAAATGAAGGTGGAAGGGGGCTGGTGTGGGGTGGATGTGGCTGGAGTAGGGCCAAATCATGGCATTACCGCATCGTGACAGCGGCGTGACAGCGGCGTGACCGCGCCGTGACTGCGGCGTGACCGCGCCGTGACCGCGGCATGTTGGCCCTGTCTAGCGACATTCGGGGGTAGCATCATCTGAACATGAGATTAGAGGGCGGGAGGAGGTGGGGCAACATTCCGGCTGTCGCCCCGCCGGCAGAAATTGTGATTAGTCAGTCTTAATATTGATCACAGGACTCATGGAATACTATCACTACGAACCACCGTGGGATGTCATCCTGGAGCAGGGCCAAATTACAGCATTATTGTGGCGTGACCGCGACGTGACCACGGCATGACCAGGGCCTGACCGTGGCGTGACAGTGGTGTGACCATGGCGTGACTGCGACATGACTGTGGTGTGTTGGCCCGGTCCAGCGACATCTGCGGGGGAGCATCTTTCGGCCAGGAGAAAATGGAGTGGGAGGAGGCGGGGCAACATTCCGGGTCATCGCCCCACCGAGAGAAATTGTGATTAGTCAGTCTCAACATCGATCACAAGACTCATAGAATATTATCACTGCGAACTACCATGGGGGGTCATCCTGGAGTAGGGACAAATCACGGCGTGACCGCGGCATGACCGCAGCGTGAGCGCGGTGGGACCACAGCATGACCGCGGCATGACCGCGACGTGTTGGCCCGATCCAGCGACATCCGCGGGGCAGCATATTTCGGCCATGAGAGAAGCGAGCGAGAGGAGGTGAGGCATCATTCTGATCGTCACCCCACAGGGAGAAATTGTTATTAGTTAGTCTCAACATTGTTCACAAGACTCATGGAATACTATCATTGCGAACCGCCACACGGTGTCATCCTAGAGTAGGTCCAAATCACAGCGTGACCACGGAGTGGCCGCGTGACTGAGGCGTGACCGCGGCGTGTTGTCCTTGTCCATCGACATCCGCAGGGCAGCATCTTCCACTTAGTTTCAAATATAATGATATAGATGGAATGAGAGGATGTTTTTTTCAGATTATTTAATGAAATGAATGCTAATCTGTGATGACTAGAGGATTGGATGACCCCTAATATTTTTAATTCATTGAGGTTTAGAGATCTAGCAATGTGTAGGAATACCTAGAGGAATACCCCATTGGATCAGGAAAATCACAGGTTGCATAACATGTAATCTGACATTACTGGTACTGTGGGACCCTTGGGCTGTGGAACTAGGCTTTTGGATGGATTTAAACATCACATGCGATGTGACATGGTCACAAGAACATGGGACCCATCTTAAAAGTCAAATGACACTTAAAGTGTGTCTTGGTTCAAACAACCATTTTAATAAAAAGAGGGAAACCCCCTACATGGATATAAAAAGTTCCAAGTATGATGTCTGCTTTATGACTACCAATGACATCAATTATAAGGAAAATATCAATGCAATAATGTTAAGCAAGGTATACCACTCTGAGTTTTCACAGACAGCGCACCTCCGTTGGAGGGGTTTTATTACAAAACCATGAATTATTTATCAAATGAAACAATTATCTTAACTAACACTTATTCAAGAATTGAAATTTAATAAAAAAAATAAAAAAGGAAAAAGGAAACTAAAGGCAATTTAAAAAATTCTTGAATTAAATAGGCTAGGCGAGGGACCCAACCTCAACTTCAAGGCACATTTGCTTTTGACGAAGACAACATGAATCTTCCTTTTTTCCACTTGCATACATATGCAACTTAACATATATATAAGGACACCTACCCCTATGTACATATTTTCATGGCCAAATATGCACAAGGGTGTCCTTATATATTTGTTTATACTTGCATATACCCCTTTACACTTACATGCCTATGCATTTTTCATATCTATATATAAGCACACCTAGCCCCAATATATATATTTATTATACCATGAGTGAATATATATAAAGGGGGAAATTATATATGCATATGAATACCTATTCATACACATGTATTCCTTTGTCAACGGTGACTCGAATCCACCTCAATGAAATCCAAAACACAAAACAAAAATATAAGGAACCCAAAAATCAAAATTACCCTAATTAATTTTGGGCCAAAGAAAATAAAAATGAAATAACCCTTACCCAAATCTTGAACTCATTGTCTTCGATGGTGGTGGATAGAACTGGTCTTATCATAAGAAACCACCTATAAAAAATAGTGGGAAAAGAAATGAGATATAACAACTTCTTATATATATGTGATCAGTGTGTCAACTGTACATGATAAATGATATATGAATCCATAACCAACAATGAAAAAATAATATTCAAATTGATATGTACATCCCAATACTAAATAACATGATCATTAATAAAGCTCTTTATTTTTCAAAAATCACATTCAATTTCCTATTCAAAAATCAAAAATCACCAAAATAAGAGAATAAAGTAAACCTCCATCATCACTTAAAAGTGAGAAATACTGATTAGAAATTGTTCTTAACTTATAAAATCCATTCCTTGAATGTATAAAATACCTAAAACTCTTCATGCCTATATCATTATTATTTTTCAAGATTGAACATAATTTTTTATCATGTTCTTCTTCTGGAATTCACCTTTATTCTTGCTTTATATACCTTTTACAATTTTATAAAGTAGATAATTTTCCTGCTTTTATTCTTACTCAATCCGATTGGATTTTCCAAACCAGTTTTCTAATATCATTAGACAATCTTTTAGTGAATGATCTTGCTTCTTCTTGATTGTATATTCCTTCATTGTAGAAACTATTTCCGAACATGCGATAATTGATTCATTCCTCTTATTTTTCAACAATTATTATTGTTATGGAATCTATGTCATACATTCTTAACAATTTGGACTACTTGGTTTCCCTTCTACACACACTATCAACAGCCTTTAGAGTACCCTTTTTAGGATCCCTTTCAAACTCCACACTAGAATTGTCAAGCACCAGCCCACTATAATATCAAATATTGATACTTAACCCAACACATTGATCTGAATGAAATCTTAGAAATACAAAAGATGTAAATAGAATATTTACCAATACAAACTCCTTATAATTAACTGAACACACTGACTATACCAACCACTATAGGTAAATCATTAATTTTGGTGTGGTCTTGGAACCAAATATGGTTCATCCAACATCCATATCTAGAAACTAAATTCATCCATTTACTGTCAAAGTTCATACATTTCACAACCTTGATAATGATCACCATCCCTTGATATGGATTTCACTCAAAAAGGACAAGTATGAATCTCCCCACAATAGTATTATCGATACCATCATCAATCCTACATAAACATGTCTAGTGCCTCATATCAAATTAAGATCACTATAGAAGATCCTAGCCCAATAATCTCAACAAAATTTCTTCATTTTAAAACTATCATCTTTTAAACACACATTATATCCAACAAAAAGAATACATTAAAAGATATTAAATAGAGAAATCCAAATTATAAAGAAAAATAGTAACTTTAGGAATACCTCATTAAGTATGGTACTAAAAGTCACTTCACCTAGATAAAATAATATAGAAACCCACATCTCGACACATACATGAAACCTATTTTTCCCATCCCAATACTATGGGAATGCACACACATTCTTGATACATGAGAAATAGACCACTGTTCTTTTATTTTTCAAATATTGAGCTGAGATATTACTCATTCACTTTACTCTGTCACCCTCATACTGAGGCTCACCAACCGACATTCATTCCTACCTGGTTTCCATATTTCTCTATGCACCTTCTTATGCAATGGATATATCTACATAGATAGATCAGTCTTTCTTGAATATCTCTTAGTAGGTGTGCAGATAAAAGGATGCTACTAATGCCCATAATGAGTACATAAGACCATTTAAAAACTCGAATTCCTTTATGAATAAATTTCATTTAAAGGATGGAATGAAATGAATAAACCTTTCAAATTTTGTGGCATACTCCATTACTGATTCCCATAATGATATAACTCCATGAATCCCCAAAACATTCTATTATTTTGTAAATCTACCATTTCCTCTCATAGAAGAGGGAATAAAACTCGATCCATAAAACCTCCTCATTCCTTCTTTTATGATCAAATGTATTTATCCAGTCTGATTCATCTCCTTTGAATTTAGAAACATCTAGTTTCACCCATATATCCTCTGGAGTTCCAATCCTTTCAAATAGGAACAAAAATTTCTTCAACATATTCTAAACATCCTACGATCCCATTTAACTATTGAAAATTAGATACTGCAACTCCTAGAACTCATGGATATCTTAGAAAACCATTTCTTTTCCTTTTTGAAGGCCTTGGTCAATGGATCAAAGTAGTTGTAACATAATATGAAGGAAACAACCACTTGAGAATTTTTTCCATGAGAACACAATTTCATCCTAGTTAGATGCTTTGTTGATGAATTTTGACTCAACATCATCTTGTAATATCAACATTACTAATTTGAAACCCATCGCACCTCAATCCTAAGAATGAATTATTACCTCAATGTCATGAAACTACCTCTAATCCTTACTTCATAATAAAGTATCATTTCCAAAATACCAAACCCTAAGGTTTATCATAATAATCCAAGGGTTACTCTCTTACACACCAAGCATAACACCCAAACCCTACACATTCACCCGTGATAATAAGAAACCATCCACCCCCTTAATTGATCTATCAAGCAACTTCATAATAAAAAATACTCAATCAAATCACCCAGAAATCACCAAAATTCCCTATATCGAGACTTTTACATCAAAACATCAATAAAAACCCCAAAAAGAACCACCAACTTGAGGGATTACCACTAACCCAAACCCCCAAAGACAAATCCAAACCATACCCAATACATAGACATTATACTCCAAACGCCACCCTAACACCCGAAATAAATTTCATAAAGAGCTATATGCTTCTACCTGCAAATGGTGAGACCGCTCAGCAGAGGTCGTCAGGGAGGAGGGCACTGTTGTGGGATAGTTCTTCAGGGAGTAGGGCGCCGCTGTGAGAGAGGGCTGCATGGTGAGATCGTTGGGGAGATCATCGGGAGTAGGATACATCATCTGGGAGGAGGGCTGCGCGGGGATAGGGTTGCGAACCGGGGGAGGAGGAGGAGGGCTATGTGGAGGAGAACACGCCATCGGGGAGGAGGGATGTGCGGTGATAGGTATGAAAATTGGGGGAGGAGAGATGTGTTGCGGGGAAGAGGATATGCCATCGAGGAGGGATTCACGATGATAGGGGTGCGAATTGGGTGGGAGGAGGTAGTCTGTAGATCGGGGGAGGAGGTGGAGCCCGATACAACTTGAAAAAAAAAAACGATTCTCACGTGTATTATGGATATAGTCACGGAGATGTAATTTAACCATGGAAATAAAAAAGATATATCCACGGACCATTAAAACCATGGCTATAGGTCCGTGGCTATAGCCCAAATTTTTAGTAGTGCCTACCTATAAGGGAGTTAGATCTCACATAAATTAAAGGAGGAAAAAGGCAAAACCTCACATTAAATGGTGAATCCAACAAATACCAATTCAGATTAAAATAAGGAAATGAAAAAAATCTTCAAAATGAACTTGATTATTTTTTAGGCCTGATTTTTCCTATAAATATAACCTACTTGTTTCTATGGGACATAACCTAAACCATGAGAGGAAGGATATTCAAACTGAGACTGGATCCTAGAATCTGATAGTGGTTCTAATATCATAGAGTTCTTATTAGGTCTTTTTTTCTTTTTTATCATTATCAGGGAGGAAAATACCAAACATAATCTAAAAATTTGATCATCATTCAATATTTGATTTCACATTTTCCAATCAAGAAGATGATTATATCAATAAGGTTCTATGTTTTCACTAGGGATAACTATGATACAAAATGTATGTTCAACAATGTTCATGCATTTGAGGAGGGTGTGACACATAACCACTAGTAGATCATTTATTCAGATAATCTTCATTTCACTACTAGTCTCCTAGATCTTCTACACCACAACCTAGCTTTGCCAACATCATTCACTATGTGCAGGAAAATTCCTGAAGAGTGATAGAGGAATTTTTCATCAAAACTACTATTGTTAGTTCTCATCATAATGACCAATGAAATCTGTGTCTCTAGAAATGAATCAAACATTATATCCAAGAAAACAATACTCATTTATATCATTCAATATATATGTTTGACCATCATGTTCTTGTTGTTATAGGATTAATATCTTCACAATCTAATCTCGTAGATGTTATTTGTAAAATAATTGTGAATGATATGAATTTATACACATATTTATAATAAATAACATCAAAACATATCTCAAGGAAGACAAGTGCACACTAAAAAAGTTCTAGGAAACCAAAAATAACAAAAAACATAATTACAATTGGCCTAAAAGAAACAAGTCAGATGAAATATATCCACCTCAAAACGGTGGTGGGTGATCCAAATAGTCTGATTTGTTTCGACTTTGGTGGAAAATGATGAAACATGGCCTAAGGTGACCCAATAGACTCATTGATCGCCCTAACAAAGGACAAAATCAAAAGAATTTGGTTAACCCATGAACTAGGGTGTTAGTGACTCGGCCAAAATAGGGTGATGGGGAGAACAGAAATCGGGCCAAAATAGGAGATGAATATAAGAGGATAGCTTACCTTGAAATGCCGACCAAGAAACCATTATAAAATCCTGTGAAATCATAGGATGAAGAGGACTCGGTAGAGGGATGGTGGTGGGCGTGGCTAGTGAGGATAGGGGAGAGCATGGCTCGTGCGAGACGGGAACCAGAGATTCGGTGGGGAGGAGGTGACAGGAACTGGAAATTCAGAGGGAGGAGGATAAGGCAACCAGAGAGGGTGGAGGGCTCGCTCTGATTAGAAGGGGATATAATTCGGGAGGAGCGCGAGAGTAGAGAATCGGGGGACCCCGATATCAAATTGGAAAACCACGCTACATAGCCAGAGTTATTAAATTAAACCGTGGAAATTAGGAAGATATAGATACGAACCAAAAAAATAATGGCTATAGGTATGTGGCTATAGCTTTCATTTGTAGTAGTGTATACATGGACTAATGTTTTCATTCCGTATTTTTTATATCCTTTACTAAGATTTTTATGCTCATTCCAGGTTTTTGAAATATTTTTCGCAGGTCAAGGGAAATGTACATGATGTGATGATAGTGTCGAGGAAGTGTCAATAAAGAATCCATGTTTTATTTTAAATATGTTTCCCTGATGGGAGAAAATGAATACTGTCTTTTATATAACCACCTTGATAAAATGTTGAATAAAATTCATGATTTATGATCCAATTCTCTAAAACTCTAAACCTGAAAAGATCCTCAATTTGTATTCTTGAAATAACTCAAGATTATGTAATGTTTAAGGCTCGGGCCTTATATAGGGAATTTCTTGGAAAACCAAAAATCTCCCAGTAGAACAAACTTCACTGAAGAAATTTATTCATGACACAACCAATGACTCAAGCGAGAATTTACTTTCCTCAGAACTAAGCCACTTTCCATGTAGTCATCACTCCGAGGGATAGAATTTTGTTGATCCCCTCAAAATGATCATTTGAAAAATCAAAAATGGAGAAATACCTGAATATAGGTATTATTTTCCCGTGAAAGAAAATGAAGAGAAATATGTCCAAGACCTGGGATCACATGAGACTTCCGGGGATTTGTGATCACATTACCATTTTGAGGACAATCAAAGACTCCACACATAACTCATTATCCTACAATAAATATTATAGATCCCCCTTTTGAAAATTATTCTTCTCTTGAAAAGACTCTATAGAAAAACCAGAATCTGTGAAATGGTAGCAGGGTAATCCCCCATGTTATATGGGTTTTCAACTCGAAATCACCTGACAACCCACCTATAAATCCTTTGAAAATAATAGAAATACATTAAAAAGGTGGAATCCTCTTGAAGTTGTAAAAGATCATGTGACATATCATCGATGAAGAAGGATAATTTTCTGTGACACATTTAAGACAACTCATGATACCCCTGATATTTTGTAAAAATAAATAAAATAAGTAAAAGGGGAATATACGGGAGCTAGTTGCGGTTTATAAAAGACATGTGCCATGCCCATGGTGATCTGTAAGACACCAAGAGACCCTGAAAAAAATGTCTTCTTCATATTGTGAAATCCCATTGACATCTTCTTTTTATATCGATAAGCACCTCGAGCATGCCTAGGAAACATTTCACTCCCCATTTATATCGTAAAGGGAAAACAAATTTTTTTTAATCCATATAATTCTAATTGATCTTTATATGACCTTTATCTGTCATGTAACACATCACTAATAATAGATTAATTATCATTGACATTTCTAGTTAAATGCTTCATGACTCCAAACCTTTATGTCATAAAAATAATTGAAATAAAAATTTGATGATGTGTAAGACTCTCATAGTTTTAAAACACATATGATGTGCAGGGGAAGTACATAGAAAAGTCCCATGAGAGCCCTTAGAAAACTAGACTTGTCTCACAGAATGTCCCAGATAAGTCACCTAAGATCACATGAACACCTTTCAACTGATACATTAATCTCGTGAAGGCCCATGGATGTGTCTACATGAAAATATGTAATTCCATCAGCATGACAACAAGATGCAACATGGCATCATTAATTGGAATTCATCCAATAAAGTAAGTGTTGAAAGGGGGACCCACGATCAATGGAAATCATGCAACACCCTCAGGGAGATCCATGGAAAAGACTCACATAGACGCGTGGTGCCATACCCCTTCACTGACTACATCTTATATCCTTTATTTTGTACAAACTGAAAAACAACCAAGGTGGTAGGGTCTATAAATTACCCACCACGTCATGAAAATAAACCACTAATTATGCACAACATTTCTATGACGCATGAGAAAATCTTGAGAGAAATGGTCGGAAGCACTAGAGTGGATTTCTTGTAGAAACTGATCTCGTGAATGGAAATTCTTCCATCAAGTAATATAGCAGAGAACAAATAGTGTAGGCATGAACCAACCATAAGACACATTGCATGTTTAGTTATGGATCATTCAAAGGACCTATTCCAGGGCATGCAAAAACATCCCACATATCTTTTGGATCATGTGGGACTCTAAAAAACCAATACTGAATAAATATAATAAATTTTAAATATAAGAGATAGAAAAAAGACTGATGGGGGAATAATTAAAAGGAAAACATGTCCTAAAAACCTCATGTGCTTCATGTGAACAATCCAAGACACGTGAAAGCACAAATAAATGTCACCCAAATCTCACGACACTAATTCAACATGCAATTTGGGTTAAGAAAATTCATCCAAACATGCCAGAGAAGGTCCTACGGTCCTCTATGACCTACCACCATAGTCTCACTAATTACCCATGGACGTGTCGCCCAAAACCTTATACAACCTTCATATACATCACTTAACTCATATAATAGCACCCAATAATGTTATCCAAGTCTTGAGATCATGTTTGGTCATGTCAAAAGGGTCCTCAAACATCCCTCCAGACACACCAGCTAGGTCTCGTGATTCCCTCTATGCCAGTAATCTACGACACAAGATAGCCTCTGAGTCATGTCACAATGAATCTTGTGATTCCCTCCACTTCTGTCAGAAAAATATTATGATGAGACATTGTAAAGTCAGCTAGATCATCCAACACCCTCAGGGAAATTCAGTTGGGGTAACACGATACCCTTTTGACAAGCAGGCCTGGTTAAAAAGGGAATCCCATGCTTGATAACTTTTTTCACCTTCAGTGTGTAATACCCGACCGCATGGAAACCTCAAAGTGTAATCCCAAATCAGTGGAACTACGATGACTATGATTCTTGGAATAACCATGATATGTAGGAAACCTCTCTAAGGCCCAAGATCCATATTAAATCTTCATAGGCTCATCCTAATACATCTACTTGACACCCTTGAGCAATGATACTGGTCATCTTCCATCCCTTGTCTCTCACAATAATCATAGCTCATCTGGGAATAGGGAATCACTATTATCATATCATTTTCATTATAAGTCTCTATAAAGGAAAGGGAAACCTCAGAGTGTAAGCCTTAATAAATTAAACAATGAGAAATTTGATTCCATCCACATCCAAGATATATAGGTCACTTTCCTAAGGTTCGAGCTCAAATAAGGATACATATCGATGTAAACCATATGTATATGATATTTCAACAATGAGAACCCAATCATTCCCATGGTATGCTTACTCTATCTCATCCATCAGTGGACCGAGAAACCAATTGAACTACAAGAACTCTGATTCCTCCCATATATAGGATACATAAGATACCTCTTTAAGGCCCATGATATATATCAAATATCCCATGGACTGTCCCGGTACACGAGTCCCATATCTATACATTGTAAGGATAATCATATGTTATCCCTTGTTTCTCACACTAATAATATCTCACATTAGATTAGGGAACTAGAATGAACACCTCATTGGCATCATATACATCCACAATGAGAACACCCCTCATATGAGGGAATCTACCTTAGGGTGTGTCCCAAGGGTATGATTGACCTATGATAACTCTGATTCATTTTATAATCATGATATGTTGGATGTATTCTCAGGACTCGAGATCAAATTACCGATGCATCCACGCCTATACATATGTCCTCTCCACATGATGTTAAACTATATTTTTTTAATGAAGTTTGTGGGTTTTGATTCCTACAATAACCTAAATACGCAGGATGAATCATATCTTATCAAATACCTTCTATGAATAATAAATTTTTTTCCCATCATAGAAGAATATTCTAAAGTAACTGGACCTATAGTTTCAGTATATAAAATAACTACCCATTACATGGATATGGATGAAGAACCTCAGATACAAATAGAGTGATTCACTAATGAGATCCTATCTCTATCTATTTTTCATTAATGATAATCCCTATCTTTCATGTATAAAGAGAATTAACCTATAATATTTTTTAGGGTAACCGGTCCCAAATCGATATTAGTAAGATACCCAGGAACATATATTAAAAATATAAGAGAGTCGCATAGTAGGAAGTAATTTCCCCCCAAAGGGTGTGATGTACCCAACCTCTCATCCATTCGACCAATGTGAGTCCACAAGAGTCATTGGGGCTGAAAACCTAGATGGATTATAGCCTTTGAAAACCGGTTATTCACCTAGCAATATATGGGTGAACTATTATGAGTTTCTAGGGAAGACAAATCAAATGGGAAACCTGATGCAGGTGATTGAACAAGGAATTAAGTCAAAACATTGAGCGAAAACCATTTCACGCCTCTTACAAACCGACCAAAATAATGATGGTAAACTATACATCAATATACAATATAAACTATTAGGGTTTTATTATTGTTTTACTTTGTATATGTAGAATGTATTTTGAACATTGAACCTAAATCCAAAAATGAACATTTTCACCCCAGATGTTAATAATCTATAGAGTTCCTTGGTATATGAAATCTAAGTAGAACTAGTCCCTCATTTTTAAGAAGTAATGGATAAAAAATGGGGCACATTTTCTTTATAAAGATGTTGTCATTGGAAGGATTCCTCCCATATATATATAAGGAATCAAAACAAGTTAATTTTGTTAGGGTAACCATTATTTTACTATGAATTGGAAATGATTCATAGACAAATCATAAATCAATAAGAGATTCCAAGAGTAGAAAATAACCCCCCACCCCAATGGGTGTGATGTGCCCAAAATCCAATCCTCTCAACCAATGTGATATTTTATGAATTGTTGGTAAGAAATACCAATGATCACATACCATTGGGAAGAATGCATATGGCTCATTATATATGTGGGAGTCATTGGGTGATTTTATTGAAAACGAAATTTGGTAGCCTAACATGAATCACATAAGAACACTAGTGAATCCACATTTTATTGGAAAAACATCCCCTGAATAATGAAATTATATTTTCAATATAAATCACACCTATTTATACTCTAATTTCTATGAATCTATATTGAATTTCCCCTATTTAGTTGAATAAATAAAACAATAATCTCTAGAAAAATCTTGATAAGGGATTCATCTGTCTAGTTGCATCACTATGGGGTGTACTTATTATTTTTCAATGTGACTATACATTTATTATCATGAAATGAATAAGGAAAAAAATCATGAATAACTATCATTTTCCCCACATTTATTATTTCATCGATCATGTACGAGCAGTTCAATAGTATTCCATAATTTTTCTTTGATCTGGAAACTATTAGTTTAGAGTAAAATGTGAAGACATGCCAAAAAACATTACATATGTGTTATTGACACTATGAATTTATAAATACTTCATTGGACTTTATTAATTCCCCTACCTCCCACATGGATTAATTAGATATAGTGTTTAGTGATTATGAGGAAATTATTTTGGTAGAATTTATATATTAATGTTTTATTTATTTAACATGAAAGTAAGAATATGACGATAATTTGAGTATTTTTCTAGAGACCTCAAGGAAGGAAAATATATATAATAAATATAGCGACTAGAAATTTTGGATACAGAAATTTTAATTTTTTAGTCAGATTATAGAATTTTAGGATATATCATAGGATCTATCAAAGAAGGATGTTATTGAACATTTTACAAGATTAAATATTATGCAGGAGATGCAATGTTTTATTGGATTTTCGGGATATTATCTATGAGTTATGAAAATTTATCACAGGTGTATATTCCACTCAATAAGTAAACTTAAAAAGAGATATGTTTCGTTTGATAGATGAATGTGATGAACTCTTCAAGGAACTAAAGAGAAGTTTAGTCAACAAAACTACACACACAGTACCCTACATTTGAGAAGGGTTTTTTGGACTAATAGTTATGAATCAAAGAATGTAAAGAGATGCATCCCCTTGTAAAATGATATGGTTATAACATTAACCTTTGAAAACATGATGCTTTATGAGAAAAATTACCCAACTCATAACTTGGAGTTATCTACGGTCATTTTTTAATTAAATTTATGTGTGGAACCTTCACTATGAATAAAGTTGTGATAGATATACTAATCATAAAATAATAAAGTAAATATTCACATAAAAGTAGTTTAATATGATTCATAGGATGTGGTTTTGGTTGACTATAGATTATGATTTTTTTGTACAATACATCCTATAAAAGTGAACACAGTGGAAGATACTCTAAGGTGAAAGAATCATGATACCTTATTTATGATAAGGATCTTAAAATATCCATTGTATTTTGATTTTAAAATTAATGATATGGAAATGTTAAATGATGGTGAGAATTATTATCTTGTTAAAAATATTGTTCAAGTATCTATCGATGTTATTCTTAAAGAGGTAAAAAAGGAATTTATAGAACTATATATAAAAGATAGAAATGTTCTTGATTTAATAATTTATTTTATGGAATGATAAGGTTAATGAACTATGTATGTCTTCCATCCATACTATATTAATTATTAAGTTGTTGGCAGATCTTGGATGAATTTCATAGTTTATAATTCACTATGAAACCTATAATTATAAAGAGGTATTTTGAAATGAAATATTATTTCTTGTGGGAAACATGAGAGTATATATTAAAGAGTATGTACACCAGTTCTAGGTTTGTATAAAAAATACATCTTTGTGGTTGATTCCTAATGAGATGTTAAAACCATTACCCACACCATAATTGAAATGGGAAAATATTACCTTTGATTTTTCATTTAAATCCCCAAAAATACATTGGACATAATGAAATTTGTTTTTAGTTCACTTCTATAAAAAAGTAGCACACTTAATTTATTTTAGATAATATTCATACCTTGATAAGTTTTCATGAATGTATATTATAGATTTGGAATGGTTTTATGGAATACCATATTCTATTATATCTACTAAGGATCTGAGGTTTAACTCGAAATTCTATAGAGGTTACAAGTAGGCTCTTCATATAGGGTTATGTTTTAGTACAACTTATCATCATAGAGAATATGGATATCCTAATAGATCCATTAAAACACTAGAGGATTTACTATGATATTTTTATATAGATTTTAATGGATGTTGGGATTAACAACATTCTCCAATTGAGTATTCTTACAATAATATATTTCACCCAATAATTATGATGGCTCCTTATGAAACCTTAAAAGGGATAATGATTATAAATTCAATATTTTGGGATGAATTTTGAAAAAGGAAACCATTTATACATGAGTTATTTGACCAAATGAAAAATAATGTTAGATAATTTCAGTATAAAATCCATGAATCATATAGTCAGAAAAATGATATGATAACTATAATTGGTGAAATTTGGAATTTTATGTTTTTGATATGGTAATTATATTAATTTCTATATATAATAATGTTATTATATTTAGAATTAAGGGAAATTTTAGCCATAGTTATATTTTTCCTATTTAGATTCTTGATCGAGAATGTATGGAATGTTATCTCTTAGCACATACACTGAGCCTCTTTCAAGTTCATAAAGTATTCTATGTATCTCTCTCAAGAATGTATAATCATTATCCATAAAAAATACTAAACTAAGAGAGTATAATATGGATAAGGATCATTATTTTTTAGATTAACATGATGAAATCAATTATTTTGTAGATATAGTGATTTAAAATAAGACTACTCACATTTATAAAGTTCTCTAGAGGGATTAAAAATTCAATGATGCTACATGGGAACCAAAGGATGTGAGAAATAGAAAAATCTTCATTTATAATCAATATTATGGAATATATTGTGAAAATTTCATCTTAATCGGGGTTAAATGTAATAATCCAAGATTTTAGTATGTGTTTCTCTTTAAATAAATTTAATTTCTTCTATATCCTTTGATACATAGAAAATTGATTTTAAATGATTATTAATATAGTATACAAATATAAACTATCCACTAAGTTGGTTAATTGAATATAAAAAACTTAATATTAAAAATGTATATATAAACATTTATATAAATAATATATATCCGTAATTATTTTCTCAGTTTTTATTAATGTCTTCATAGTCTTCAAAAATATATATTTCTCAAAATGGTTTTGATTTATTTCTGGGAGAGAATAATATAAATAGTGTTTTCAACATTTATAATAATTATTTGAATAATTTAAAATCAATTTTGAATCATCAATTTAATAATATCCTATCGATAAATAAATATAATTTTATTAAAAGATTTTTTTTGATGAATAATGAAAAAAAAAATTTATTGAAAACTATCATTTCATTTGAAGAAATTAAATATAAAAATTATATTTTGAAATTAATTTAAAATTTACAATAAGTAATTTATATTTTAAAAAATTCAATTATGGATCCCAGAATTAATTTTATGTGATATTTTATTAAAAAAATATTTTTATACTCATGAAAACATATTTTTTGAAAACTGCATTCAGACTTTTTTTTAATATTAAATTAAATTATTCCAAATTCATAGAATTTTTGTCCATATAATTGTTTCATTACATTATATAATAATTTTAAAATTTTTTAATGAATAAAATGTCATTTTTTTTGAAAATTAATAGTAAAAATAGTAAAAACATGTCACTGCATTTATGGTTTAAGCAAGTTTACAAGGGGTGTTAAACTAAGAGATAATGGATTGTTATCCAATAAAGCATGTATAAATTATATTACATAGAAACATTTATACCCACTAATATAAATATTCTAGATAAAAACCATTTTATAAAAATGTATCGAGAATAAATTTATTATATTAAAATATTTTATGAATTTTCAAGTTTATCCACCACCCTCTTACAAAAGTACACCACTCATTTCTATTCATTAAACCACATTTATCCTAATAGCTCAAAAAAACATTCCCAATTATATTAAAAAATAATTATCCATTATTTAGAGGATTTAATTCTATTATAATACCATTCCAAGGGTCCTTAAGAAAGGATCTAAAGGAGCCTAACTGAAGGAGAAGTTATCATCATACTCGACCTATTTAAATTTAATTATTCATGAAAATAAATTAATTTCGTCGTATAATACTTAATTAATAATCTTTATATCCTCATAATTATAAAAATATTTTATTATTATAGAAACACCATTATCCATCATCATTTCAAAGAGATGTGATGTGAATGTATCTCCCTTTTATACATGCGGACAACCACCTCCAAATAGTGATACAATTAATTTTTAAAAACCACCTTCCATGGTTTGTAATTATGATGAATTAAATCATTAAATATATTTTTTATGATATAAATTTGAATCATTAAATTTAATATCAAATATACCTCCTTATCTTCTTATCTATTGGATGAAGATAATGTTACTAAAACATATATGTTAGCTACCACCTCCACGAAGAGATGTGATTATTGTTTCAATTATGATTATTTTGAAGTTAAAAATGTTATATTTAATCAATTTATATTTTATATATTAAATTATAAAAATTATAAAATGGTAAAATGTTAGTTACCTTTCTTATATTCCATCCATCAATAATAGAACATAGTGTTCTGTGGACTGGTATTTTAACAGAGATTGGGTTCTATTGTTGACTGTGAGTTGGTAAATGGGATGTTGGCTGGTTTTTTGTGTGGTGCAGGATGCCTCTTTGATGGGGTGTGTTGCAGGAGTGACATGGGTTGGTGTTGGTGGCTTGGGATGTAAATTTGAGTTCATTCCCAGTGGCTGGACATTGCTGTTGGCTTATAGGTGTTGGTACTATTACCGTTGAGTGGGTTACTAGATACCCCCCCCCCTTACAGTAGCCCCTCCTGTAGCCCCCCCTCCCCTAGACACCCCTCTTCCTGGACAGTACTCCACTCCCCTTGCAGTATCCCCCCTTCCCCCTGGACACCCCTCCCCCTGGACACCTGACACCCCCTTCCTAGACATCAACCCCCCCCCCCCCGAGACACCCCTCCCCCTGGACACTATACACCCCTCCCTCCTAGACACCTCCCCTCCCTCCTAGACACCTCCCCCTGCCTTGATCCACCCCCTCTCCGGAACACCTCCACCCTTCCTGGACAGCCCCCCCCCCCTCATTCTTGGACACCCCTCTCCCTGCCTGGACATCCCCCTGCCTAGACAGCCCCCCCCCCCTCTGGAAACCTCTCCCCCCTGCCAGGACAGCACCCCCCTGATAGGGTGTTGGGGGTATTTTGTGTCGTGGAGTGTGGTTTATATGTGGGGTATGACTAATAAATGCATGATGGAAAAATTGTAATTGTAGTAGGAAGTTGTTAGCTGAGCTGTTGGGGTTGTTGAGAATATTAATTGGGGCTGGTGGGGAGTAGCTGGGGGAGATCGGGAAATATTATTTTGTTTGGATTTACTGCACATCAGGATTGAGGAAACCCTACCCCGGCCTTCACTTCGAGCATCGCTTCAGAGAGATTATCATCCCTTCTTAATTCTTCTTCTTGTTTTTCTTTTTGTTTTATTCTGTAATCCTTTTTATGATAATAGAAGTCTACCAAATTATTATTGTTAGCAGCTAGGAACCTCTCATTTAGTGCTTTCATTGATTGCGACTTTGAGAGTTCAAGTGTCTTGAGGATCGTAGGAGGATGCCGGAGGCTCAGATGACTATGCTGGAAGCAATCGACGCCTGCCTGCATAAGGTACGTCTGCTGAATAAATTTTTTTAGAAAGAATCTACTTCAAAAAAATCACTCTCTGAACTGGAGTGGCATGAAACCGAATCTGAATAACAGAAGATTCTAATGTTTACTCATTATGTAGTGGCGCATCAAGTTACTGGTCCGGAACATGGAGTCGAGAATTCTCCTTAGTGGGAGGAAGAACATGACAATTTAAATCCAGCTTGATAAGAAAAGCACAAGCAACAACTGAAAGAGAAGCAGTAGACCGTTCAGTACGAGGCACAAATTGTGCAGCAAGAAGTAACGTCGCCCCCCGCTGTCATGTCAGAACATCTAATGCAGACGTAACAGTCTGCGCAGAAGAAAATATCAATTGAATCGTTCGATGAACATGTACCTTCAGATTATTCGATTCCATGGTCTGTGAAGGATATGTGACCAAGAGATCTTCCCTATGCTCTTGGTTTTCTGGTTCCTCTCTCTTCTCCTAGAGTTTCATGTCCTGTTTATGTGGCACTCAACTCAAAGAAACAGTGTGAGATGCCCGTTGTGTTGCAGGTTCCACGAGCAATATTCCTACTAAATCTGAGATGGAACATACAGAACTGCCTTTTCATGGCCTATGAGAGTGTAAACCTCATGCGAAGGAAGTCAAAGGAAGGGAACTTTTCTCTTAATATTGACATCTCAAAGGCTTTTGATACCCATAAATGGAGTTTTTTCATTGAGATACTTCGTAGGCATGGGTTCTCAAATATATTTCTGAACCTGGTTAACACAATTCATGGATCCTCACGGATGTCAATTCTTGTGAACAGTGCACCGATAGGGTTCTTCTCTTGATCATGGGGTGTATGAAAAGGTAACCCCTTATCAGGTATAATATTTGCAATTGCATAAGATTACATAAGTTGATGCATCAATGAGCTTTCTCATCTGGGTATTTGTAAGAGGATTAGTGTAGGGTTTTATGATCATTCCCCACCCCATATTCTCTATGCTGATGACATTGTATTGCTGGGGAAGGATTCAAAGAGAACCATATCCTATATAAAGGATCTTTCACTCACTATGAGGATGTGACTGGACAGGCCATAAGCTGGGAAAAATCTTAAATTGTTTATGGAAATGGAATTCCTGTTGGGAAAACGAACAGGATCACTTGATAACATGGGGTGAAGAGGGGATCCTTTCCCTTTCAATATCTTGGGGTGAAGAGGGGATCCTTGCCCTTTCACTCGATACAAATGGTCGTGAGGGCTTATTAAGGATCATCAAAGCCTGGTGAGAAACATTATATGGACATGATAGATATTTGAAAGGAAATTGGTCATGGTGAAGTGGAAATAATTCATAAAACCTCTAGAAATGGGAGTATTAGGGGTCAAGGATTTTCATACCATTAATGATGTTCTGATTGGAAAATTCACTTGGAGGCTGATCTCAAATGATGTTAATGATTATTTTCTTCCAAGAAGGTTCACAAAATGACTATATAATTGATATAAATACTACCTTGAATCCTTGGTATGGGATTCCCTTAAGTAGGCCTATGCAATGATAATGCAGGATACTAAATGGTTGGTCAATAGAGACTCCACTCATAGTTCCTGGAACACCTTATAGCTGTATCAGCCCTTGCATTCTATGAATGTCCCATCTGAAGTTGCTTCATTGTCCATCTTGGGTTTTCTCTCATATTAGATTTCAAATGATTTGAATATTTCTGACTATGTGTTGTATCAAGTTAATAATTATGCAATTATGGATTGTGAAAAACTGGTCTGGCTTCATAATAGGATTAGGATTTTTGACCACAAAGAGTTTTACTTGATTGCATGTGGCAATACTGACCGCGCCCCAACCTGGCTTATGAATTTTAGGGCTCCACTCATTCGTCCATCCTGGTTTCTCCTTCTTTGAAGAATCTAAAAAAATAGAATTCCTACCTATGATGCTTAAGTATATCAGATGGACACCACCGATTACACTATGCCTCAATGTGAATGTTGATGGAGCTGCGTCAGGTGCGCCGGGTCCAGCTAGATGCGGAGGAGTTTTCCGCACTTTTTAGTGGGTTGAATGCCTCAGCCAAACCAATAAAATACATATGGTTTTTTCTCATTTGTATCGGTAGGCTAATCAGGTTTCTGATACATTGGAAAAAAGGTCATACTTGATCTTGATATGATGTGGTCTTTCATGGCCCCTGATTATTGTGCTGCAATGTGGATGCGGATAGATGCGGGGTGTTGGACACTTTCTTATGTAATAACCCCTTGTATTCCTGACTCCTTTTTATTTTAAAACTAGCTATTATAGTTAAAAATCAAAATGGTAATAATAGATATTCATAGAACATAATGAAAAACATTTTTATAACGTGGTTTTTATTGTGTATTTGAGGTTTTCATAGACTATATAACCCTCAAAAACCTAAATTATCATATTTGGTTTCACTTGAGGAAACATTTACCTCCAAATAGTTTATAATTTTGAGTATTTATAATAATTTTACCCCTACTCAACTATAAATGGGCAATCAATCACCCCACTAATTAACAACTTTGAAACCATTTGGATTAACGAATTTCTACCCAAATCACCTACCAAATCATGACATTACCACGGACTGATTCGAAGGTGGAAGGGGGGCAATTGCGGGCTTGAATGCTTGTGGAAATAGGCTGAAATGAAGGTGGAAGGGGGCTAGTGTGGGATGGATGTGGCTGGAGTAGTGACAAATCAGGGCATTACCGCAGTGTGACTGCGGCGTGACTGCGGGGTGACCGCGGTGTGACCGCAGCGTGACCGTGGAATGCCCGCGACATGTTGGCCCGATCTATAGACATTCATGGGGCCACATCTTCCGGCCAGGAGCGAAGACGGCGGGAGGAGGCGGGGAAAAATTCCGGCTGTCACCCCGCCGACAGAAATTGTGATTAATCAGTCTCAATATTGATCACAAGACTCATGGAATACTATCACTGCGAACAACCGTGGGATGTCGTCCTGGAGCAGGGCGAAATCACAACATTACTGATGCATGACCATGGCGTGACCGCAGCGTGAACGCGGGGTGACCGTGGTGTGACCGCGGCATGACCACGACATGACCGCGACAAGACCGTGGCATGACCGTGGTGTGACTGCAGTGTGTTGGCCCAGTCCAGCGACATCTGCGAGGTAGCATCTTCCGGCCAGGAGCAAAGGGAGCGGGAGGAGGCGAGGCAACATTCTGGTCATTGTCCCGCCGGCAAAAATTGTGAGTAGTCAGTCTCAACATTGATCACAAGAATCATGGAATATTATCACTGCGAACTACCGCAGGGGTTCATCCTAAAGTAGGGACAAATCACGGCGTGACCGCGACGTGATCGCAGCGTGACCGTAGCGTGACCGTAGCGTGACCGTGGCATAACCGTAGCATGACTGCAGCGTGTTGGCCCAGTCCAGGGACATCCGCGGGGCAACATATTCTGGCCATGAGCGAAGGGAGAGAGAGGAGGCAAGGCAACATTCTGATCGTCTCCCCACATGGAGAAACTGTGATTAGTCAGTCTCAAAATTGATCACAAGAGTCATGGAATACTATCACTATGAACCACCGCAGGGTGTCATCCTAGAGCAGGTCCAAATCACGGCGTGACCACAGCGTGACCACGGCGTGACCGCAGTGTGACGACATCGTGACAGTGGCGTGACCGCAGCGTGTTGGCCCGGTCCAGCGACATTCACGGGGCAACATCTTCCACTTATATTCAAATAGAATGACATGGATAGAATGAGAGGATGATTTCTCAGAAGATTTAATGAAAATAATGCTAATATGTGATGACTAGAGGATTGGATGCCCCCTGATATTCCTAATTCGTTGAGGTTTAGAGATCTAGCAATGTGTAGGAATACCTAGAGGAATACCCCATGGGATCAGAAAAATCACAAGTTACCTAACATGTAATCTGACATTACTCGTACCTTAGGACCCCTAGGCTGTGGAACTAGGCTTTTGGTTGGATTTAAATATCACATACCATGTGAAATGGTCACACAACATATGACCCATCTTAAAATTCAAACGACACTTAAAGAGTGTCTTGGTTCAAACAACAGTTTTAATAAACAGAGGGATACCCCCTACATGGATATAAAAAGGGTCAAGTAAGATGTGTGATTTATGACTAACAATGATATCGATTATAAGGAAAACATCAAGGCAATAATGTTATGAAATGTATACCACTGTGAGTTTTCGCAGACAGCACACCTCAGTTGGAGGGATTTTATTACAAAACCGTGAATTATTTATCAAACGAAAGAATTATCTTAACTAACACTTATTCAAGAATTGATATTTAATATAAACATGAAAAATTCAGAAGGAAACTAAATGCAATTTAAAACATTCTTGAATTTAATTGGCTAGGAGAGGGACCCTACCTCAACCTCAAGGCATGTTTAATTTTGACGATGACAACTCGAATCTTCCTTTTTTCCGCTTGCAATCATATGAAACTTAACATATATATAAGGACACCTAGCCCCTATGTACATATTTTCATGGCCAAATATGCACAAGGGTGTCCTTAGATATTTGTTTATACTTGCATATACCACTTTACATTTACATGCGTATGAATTTTTCATATCTATATATAAGCACAGCTAGCCCCAATATATATATTCATACTGCCATGAGTGAATATATATAAAGGGGGAACTTATATATTCATATGAATACCTATGAATACACATGTAAGCCTTTGTCAACGGTGACTCGAATCCACCTCAATGAAATCCAAAACACACAACAAAAATATAAGGAACCCAAAAATCAAAAAATCCATAATAAAATTTGGGCCAAAGAGTAAAAACGAAATAAACCTTACCCAAATCTTGAACTCATTGTCTTTGATGGTGGTGGATAGAACCAGTCATATCATAAGAAACCACCTATAAGAATATATTGGGAAAAGAAATGATATATAAAAACTTCTAATATATATGTGATCAGTGTGTCAACTGTACATGATAAATGATACATGAATCCATAAACAACAATGAAAAATTAATATTAAAATTGATATGTACATCCCAATACTAAATAATATGATCATTAATAAAGCTCTACATTTTTCAAACATCACCTTCAATTGCCTATTCAAAAATCAAAAATCACCAAAATATGAGAATAAAGTAAACCTCCATCATCACTTAAAAGCAAGAAATACTCCTTAGACATTGTTCTTAACCTAGAAAATCCATTCCTTGAATGTATAAAATACCTAAAACTCTTCAATCCTATATCCTTCTTAATTCTCTAGATTGAAACCTCATTTTTACCATGTTCTTATCCTGGAATTCACCTTTCTGATTAGTTTATATAGTTTTATAAATTTTATAATGTAGAGAATATTCCTTCTTTTATTCTTACTCAATCCACTTGGATTTTTCAAACAACTTTTCTAATATGATTAGGAAATCATTTGGTGCATGATCTTGCTTCTTCTTGATTGTATATTCCTTCTTTATAGAAACTATTTCTGAACATGCGGTAATTGGTTCTTTCATTCTATCTTTCAAAAATTATTGTTGTTATGGAATATATGTCATAAATTCTTAACAATTTGGATTACTTGGTTTCCCTCCCACACACACTCTCAACAGCATTTAGAGTACCCTTTTTAGGCTCCCTTCCAAACTCCACACTAGAATTGTCATGAACCATCCCACTACAATATCAAATATTTATACTTAACCTAACACATTGATCTGAATGAAATATTAGAAATACAGAAGCACTAAATTGCATATTTACCAATATAAACTCCTCATAATTAACTGAACACACTGACTATACCAACCACTATAGGTAAATCATTAATTTGTGTGTGGTCTTGGAACCAAATATGGTTCATCCAACATCCATCTCCAGAAACTAAATTCATCCATTTACTATCTAATTTCATACATTTCACAACCTTAATAATGATCACCATCCCTTGATATGGATTTCACTCAAAACGGAAAAGTATGAATCTCCCCACTATAGTATTATAGATACCATCATCAATCCTACATACACATGTCTAGTGACTCATATCAAATTATGATCATAATAGAAGATCCTAGCCCAATAATCTCAAAAAAAATTCTTCATTTAAAAACAATCATCTTTCAAACACACATTTTATCCAACAAAAATAATACATTAAGAGATATTAAATAGAGAAATCCAAATTATAGAAAAAAAATTAACTTTAGGAATACCTCATTAAGTATGGTACTAAAAGTCACTTCACCTAGGATGGATTATCCTAATAAAATAATATAGAAACCCACATCTCGACACATACATGAAACCTATTTTTCCCATCCCAATACTAAGGGAATCCACACACATTCTTGATACCTGAGAAATAGACCACGGTTCATTTATTTTTCAAATATTGAGCTGAGATATTACACATTCAATTTACTCTGTCACCCTCATACTAAGGATCACCAACCAACATTCATTCATACCCAGTTTCCATCCTTCTCCGTGCACCTTCCTATGCAATGGATATGTTTACATAGATAGCTCAGTCTTTCTTGAATATATCTTAGTAGGTGTCCAGATAATAGGATGCTACAGATGCCCATAATGAGTAAATAAGACCATTTAAAAACTAGAATTACTTTATGAAAAAATTTCATTTAAAGGATGGAATGAAATGAATAAACCTTTCAAATTTAGTGGCATACTCCATTACTGATTCTCATAATTATATAGCTCCATGAATCCCCAAAACATGCTCTTATTCTGTAAATCTACCATTGCCTCTCATAGAAGAGGGAATAAAACTAGATCCATAAAACCTCATCATTCCTTATTTTATGATCAAATGTATTTATCCATTCTGATTCATCTCCTTTGAATTTAGAAACTTATAGTTTCACCCATATATACTCTAGAGTACAAATACTTTCAAATAGGAACTAATCTTTCTTCAACATATTCTAAACATCCTACGATCCCATGTCAGTATTGAAAATTAGATACTGATACACCTAGAACTCATGGATAACATAGAAAACCATTGCTTTTCCTTTTTGAAGGCCTTGGTCAATGGATCAAAGTAGTTGTAACATAATATGAGGGAATCAACCACTTGAGCATATTTCCCTTGAGAACATAATGTTATCCTAATTAGATTCTTTGTTGATGAATTATGACTCAACATCATCTCGTAATAACAACATTACTAATTAGAAACCCATCGCGCCACAGTCCTAAGAATGCATTATTACCTCAAAATCATGAAACTACCTTTAATCCTTACTTCATAATAAAATATAATTTCCAAGACACCAAAACCTAAGGTTTATCATAATAATCTATGGGTTACTCTCTTACACACCAAGCATAACAACCAAACCCCACACATTCACCTGTGATAATAATAAACCTTCCACCCCCTTAATTGATCTATCAAGCAACTTCCTAATAAAAATACACAATCAAATCACCCCGAAATCACCCAAATTCCCTATATTGAGACTTTTACATCAAAACATAAAGAAAACCCCAACAAGATCCACCAACGTGAGGGATTACCACCAACCCAAACCCCCAAAGACAAATCCAAACCATACCCAATACATATCCATCATACTCCAAACGCCACCCTAACACCCGAACTCAATTGCATGAAGAGCTATATGCTTCTACCTGCAAACGGTGAGACCACTGAGCAGAGATCATTGGGGAGGAGGGTGCTTCTGTGGGGGAGTTCGTCGGAGAGGAGGGTGCCGTTGTGAGATAGGGATGCACGGTGAGATCTTCGGGAGGAGGATACATCATTGGGGAGGAGGGTTGCGCGGTGATAGGGCTGCGAACCGGGGTAGGAGGAGGATGGTAGTGGGGAGGAGGAGATTCCATTAGGGAAGAGGGATGTGTGGTGATAGGGATGTGAATCAGAGGATGAGAGGAGGGCTGTGGGGAGGATAAGACGTCGTCGAGGAGGAGGGATGCATGGTGATAGGGGTGAGAATCGGGTTGGAGGAGAAGGTATGCAGATCGGGGGAGGAGGAGGAGCCCGATACAGCTTGGAAAAAAATGACGCTCACATGTATTATTGATTTATTCACAGAGATGGAATTTAACCATGGTAATAAAAAAGATATAGCCACAGACCTATAAAACTGTGGCTATATGTCCGTGGCTATATCCCAAATTTTTAGTAGTTCCTACCTATAAGGGAGTTAGATCTCACTAAAATTAAAGGAGGAAAAAAGTCAAAACCTCACATTAAATGGTGAATCCAAAAAATACTAATTCAGATTAAAATAGGGAAATGAAAAAAAAACCTTAAAAATGAACTTGAATATATTTTAGGCTTGATTATTCCTATAAATATAACCTACATGTTTCTGAGGGACATAACCTAAACCATGAGAGGAAGGATATTCAAACTAAGACTGGATCCTAGAATCTGAGAGTGGTTCTAATATCATAGAGTACTTATAAGGTCTTTTTTTCTTTTTTATATTTATCAGGAAGGCAAATACCAAACATAATCTATAAATTTGATCATCATTCAATATTTAATTTCACATTTTCCAAACAATAAGATGAGTATATCAACAAGGTTCTATGTTTTCACTAGGGATAACTATGATACAAAATGTATGCTCAATAATGTTCATGCATTTGAGGAGGTCGTGACACATCAACACTAGTAGATCATTTAATAAGATAATCTTCATTTCACTACTTGTCTCATCTTCCAAACTATTATTGACAGTTCTCATCATAATGAACAATGAAATATATGTCTCTAGAAATGAATAAAACATTAAATCCATAAAAACAACACTCATTGATATCATTCAATATATATGTTTTACCATCATGCTCTTGCTTTCTAGGATTAATTTCTTCACAGTCTAATCTTTTTGTTGTTATTTGTAAAATAATTCTGAATGATCTGAATTTATAAACACATTTATAATAAATAACATC
This sequence comes from Viscum album, assembly GCA_963277665.1. Lineage (NCBI taxonomy): Eukaryota > Viridiplantae > Streptophyta > Magnoliopsida > Santalales > Viscaceae > Viscum > Viscum album. The sequence goes on from OY728144.1 coordinate 306,009,819, forward strand.
AAAACATATCTCAAGGATGAAAAGTGTACACTAAAAAAGTTCTAGGAACCCAAAAATAACAGAAAACCTAATTAAAATTGGGATAAATGAAACAGGAAGATGAAAATCAACCTCAAAATGGTGGTGGGCGATCCAAAATAGTCTGATTTGCTTCGACTTCAGTGGAAAATTCTGAAACAAGGCCTAAGCCGATCCAATAGACTCATTGCTTTCCCTAACAAAGAAAAAATCAAAATGATATGGTTAACCCGTGAACTAGGGTTCAGATGAACAAAATAGGGTGATGGGGAGAATTGAAATCGGCCAAAAGAGGAAGAAGAATGGAAGAGCATAGCTTACCTTGAGATGCCGACCAAGAAACCAGAATAAATCCTGTGAAATCATATGATGAAGAGGACTCGGGAGAGGGACAGTGGTGGGCGTGGCTAGAGATGGTCGTGTGAGACGATAACTAGATATTCAGCGGGGAGGAGGTGACGAGAACTGGAAATTTAGATGGAGGAGGAGAAGGCAACCAGAGATGGTGGAGGGCTTGATCTTGATTAGGAGGGGATAGAAGTCGGGAGGAGCGCGAGTGTAGAGAATTGGGGACCCTGATATCAAATTGGAAAACACACTACATAGCCATGGTTATTAAATTAAACCGTGGAAATTAGGAATATATAGCCACAAAACAATAAAGGAGTGGCTATAGGTCTGTGGCTATTACTTTCATTTGTAGTAGTGTATACATGGAAAAAGTTTTTCATTCCGTATTTTTATATCCTTTACGGAGGTTTTTATGCTTATCCCATGTTTTTGAAAAAAATTTCACAGGTCAAGGGTAAGGTACATGATGTGGTGATAGTGTCGAGGAAGTGTCAATAAAGAATCCATGTTTTATTTTAAATATGTTTCCTTGATGGGAGAAAATGAATATTGTCTTTTATATAACCACCATATTAAAATGTTGAATAAAATGCATGATTTATGATCCACTTCTCTAAAACTCTAAACCTAAAAATATCCTCAATTTTTATTCTTCAAATAACTCAAGATTATGTAATGTTTAAGGCTGGGGCCTGATATAGGGAATTTCTTGGAAAACCAAGAATCACCTAGTAGACCAAACATAACTGAAGATATTTATTCATGACACCACCAAAGACTCAAGTGGGAATTTACTTTCCTCAGAACTAATCCATTTTCCCTGTAGGCATCACTCTGAGGGAGAGAATTTGTTAATCCCCTCAAAATGAGCATTTGAAAAATAAAAAATGGAGAAATACCTGACTATAGGTATTATATTCCCCACGAAAGAAAAGGAAGAAAAATATGTCCAAGACCTGGGGATCACATGAGACTTCCGAGGATTCGTGATCACATTACCATATTGAGGTCAAACAAAGATTCCACACATAACTGATAACCTACAATAAATATTATAGATCCCCCTTTTGGAAATTATTCCTTCTCTTGAAAATACTCTATAGAAATCCAAAAAGTGGGAAATGGTAGTTGGGTAATCCCCCCAGGTTATATGGGTTGTCAACTAGAGATCACCTGACAACCCACCTAGAAATCCTTTGAAAATAAGATAAATACATTCAAAAGGTGTAATCCTCTTGAAGTTGTAAAAGATCAAGCAGCACATCATCAATGAGAAGGATAATTTTCCTTGACAAAATCTAAAAAAACTCTTGTTACCCTTGATCTTTTGTAAAAATAAATAAAAGAAGTAAAAGGGGAAGATGCAGGAGCTAGTTGTGGTTTCTAAAAGACATGCGCCATGCCCTTGGCGATCTGTAAGATACCACAAGACCCTGGAAAAATGTCCTCTTCATATTGTGAAATTCCATTGACACCTTCTCTTTATATCAATAAGCACCTCGAGCATGCCTAGGAAACTTTTCACACCCTGTTTATATCCTAAAGGAAAAACAAATTTTTTTTATCTATATAATTCTCATTGATCTCCATATGACCATTATCTATCATGTAACACATCACTAAAAATAGATTAATTATCTTTGACATTACTAGTTAAATCTTTCATGACTCCAAACCCTTCTGTCATAAAAACAATTGAAATAAAAATTTTATGATGTGTAAGACTCTCCTAGTTTTAAAACACATACGATGTGCAGTGGAAGTACATAGAAAAGTCCCATGAGAGCCCTTAGAAAACTAGACTTGTCTCACAGAATGTCCCAGATAAGTCACCCAAGATCTCATGAACACCTTTCAATTGATACATTGATCTCATGAAGGCCCTTGGACGTGTCTACATGAAAATATGTAATTCCTTCAGCATTCCAGCAAGATGCAACATTTCATCATTAATTGGAATTCATCCAATAAAGTAAGTGTTGAAAGGGGGACCCACGATCATGGAAAATCATGCAACACCCTCAGGGAGATCCATGGAAAAGACTCACAAAGACGCGTGGTGCCATACCCCTTCACTGACTACATATTATATCCTTTATTTTGTATAAACTGAAAAACAACAAAGGTGGTCGGGTATATAAATTACCCACCACATCATGGAAATCAAGCACTATTTTTCCACAACATTGCTATGATTTGTGACAAAATATTGAGAGAAACGATCTGAACCACTGTAGTGTATTTCTTGTAGAAACGGATCTCGTGAATGGAAATTCTTCCATCAAGTAATATAGCAGAGAAAAAATAGAGTGGGCATAAGACACTTTGCATGATTAGTTATGGATCATTCAAAGGACCTATTACAGGGCATGAAAAAACATCCCACATGTATGTTTGATAATGTGGGAGTCAGAAAAACAAATTCTGAATAAATATAATGAATTTTCTATATAAGAGCTAGAAAAAAGACTGATTGGGGAATAATTAAATGAAAATAATGTTCTAAAAACCTCATGTGCTTCTTGTGAACCATCCAAGACACGTAAAAACACCAACATATGTCACCCAAATCTCACGACACTGATTCAACATGCAATTTGGGTTATGAAAATTCATCCAAACATGCCAGAGCAGGTCCTATGGTCCTCCCTGATGTGCCACCTTAGTCTCACTAATTCCCCATGGACATGTCACCCAAACCTTTATACATCCTTCAGATACATCACTTAACTCATATAATAGCACCCAATCATGTTATCCAAGTCTTGAGATCATGTTTGGGCATGTCAAAAGAGTCATAAATCTTCCCTCCAAACACACCAGCTAGGTCTTGTGATTCCCTCTATGCCAGTAATCTATGATATAAATAGCCTCTGAGTCATGTCACAATGAATCTTATGATTCCCTCCACTTGTGTCAGAAAAATATTGTGATGACACTTTGTAAAGTCAGCTAGATCATGCAACACCCTTAGGGAAATTCAATTGGGTAACACGATACCCTTTAGACAAGCTGGCCTGGTTAAAAAAGGGAATCCCATGGATTGACAACTTTTTTCACCTTTAGTGTGTAATACCCTAATGCAAGGAAACCTCAAAGTGTAACCCCCAATCAGTGGAACTACGATGACATTGATTCTTAAATTAACCACAATATGTATGAAACCTCTCTAAGGACCAAGATTTATTTTAAATCTCTATAGGCTCATCCTAATACATCTACCTAACACCCATAAGCAATGATACTGGTCATCCTCCATCCCTTGTTTCTCACAAAAATCATAGCTCATATGGGCATAGGGAATCACAATTATCATATCATTTTAATTATAAGTCTCTACAAAGGAAAGTGAAAACTTAGAGTGTAAGCCCCAATAAATTAAACTATGAGATCTTTGAGTCCATCCACATCCATGATACATATGACACTTTCCTAAAGTCTGAGCTCAAATAAGCATCCATATCAATGTAATCCCTATGTATATGACATTTCAACCATGAGAACCCAAACATTCCCATGGTATGCTTACTCTATCTCATCCATTAGTTGACCGAGAAACCAATTGAACTACGAGAACCTTGATTCCTCCCATATCTAGGATACATAAGATACCTCTCTAAGGCGCATGATATATATCAAATATCCCATGGACTATCCCAGTACATGAGTCCCATATCCATACATTGTAAGGATAATCATATGCCATCCCTTGTTTCGCACACTAATAATATCTCACGTGAGATTAGGAAACTGGAATGAACACCTCATTGGCATCATATACATCCATAATGAGAACTCCCCTCATATGAGGAAATCTACCTTAGGGCGTGTCCCAAGGTTATGATTGAACTATGATAACTCTGAATCATTCTATATACATGATATGTTGGATGTCTTATCAGGACTCGAGATCAAATTACCGATGCATCCATGCCTATTCATATGGCCTCTCCACATGATGTTAAACTACATGTTTTTAATGAAGTATGTGGGTTTTGATTCCTACAATAACCTAAATACGCAGGATGCCTCATAACTTGTCAAATACCTCCTATGAATAATAAATTTTTTCCCTTCATAGATGAATATTTTAAAGAAAATGGACATATAGTTTCAGTATATAAAATAGCTACCCATTACCTGGATATGGATGAAGAACCTCAGATACAAATATAGGGATTCACTAATGAGATCCTATCTCTATCTATTTTTCATTAGTGAGAATCCCTATATTTCTTGTATAAAGAGAATTAACCTATAATAATTTTTAGGGTAACCAGTCCCATAACGATATTAGTAAGAGATTCAGGAACATATTTTAAAAATATAATTGAGTCACATAGTAGGCAGTAATTTCTCCCAAAAGGGTGTGATGTTCCTAACCTCTCATCTTCTCAACCAGTGTGAGTCCCCAAGAGTCATTGGGCCTGAAAACCTAGATGGATTATAGCCTTTGGAAACTGGTTCGTCACCTAGCGATATACGGTGGAACTATTAAGAGTTTGTAGGGAACAAAAATCGAATGTAAAACCTGATACAGGTGATTGAACAAGGAATTAAGTCAAAACATTGAGCGAAAACCATTCCACGCCTCTTTATAACCGTCAAAAATAATGTTGATAAACTACACATCAATATACTATATAAACGATTGGGGTTTTATTATTGTTTTCCTTTGGATATGTATAATGTATTTTGAACATTGAACCTAAATCCAAAAATGAAAATTTTACCCCAGATGTAAATCAACTCTTGAGTTCCCTGGCATATGAAATCCAAGTAGAACTAGTCCCTCATTTTTAAGAAGTAATGCATAAAAAATGGGGCACTTTTGATTTATACATATGTTTTCATTGGAAAGACCCCTCCCATATATATATAAGGAATCAAAACATGTTAATTTTGTTAGGGTAACCATTATTTTACGATGAATTGGAAATGATTCATAGACAAATCATAAATCAATAAGAGATTCCAAGAGTTCAAAATAACCCCCCCAAATGGGTGTGATGTGCCCAAAATCCAATCCTCTCAACCAATGTGATATTTTAAGAATTTTTGGTAAGAAATACAAATGATCACCCACCATTGTATAAAATGCCTATGGCTCATTAAAGATGTGGGAGTCATTGGGTGATTTTATTGAAAACAAAATTTGGGAGCCTAACATGAATCATATCAGAACACTAGTGAATCCACATTTTATTGTAAAAACTTCCCCTGAAAACTGAAATTATATTTTCAATATAAATCACAATTATTTATACACTAATTTCTATGAATCCATACTGAATTTCCCCTATTGAGTTTAATAAATAAAATAATAATCTCTAGAAAAATCTTGATAAGCGATCCATCTATCTAGTTGCATCACTATGGGGTGTATGTATTATTTTTCAATGTGACTATACATTTATTGTCATGAAATTAATAAGAAAAAAATCATGAAAAACTATCATTTCCCCACATTGATTATTTCATCGATCATATACCGACAGTTCAATAGTATTCCTGATTTTTCTTCGATCTGGAAACTATTAGTTGAGAGAAAAATGTGAAGACATGCCAAACAAACATTACATATGTGTTATTGACACTATGAATTTATAAATATTCCATTGGAATTTATTAATTCCCCTACAACCACATGGATTAATTAGATATATTATTTAGTGATTATGAGGAAATTATTTTGGTAGAATTTATATATTAATGTTTTATATATTTAACAGGAAAGAAAGAATATGATGATAATTTGAGTATTTTTTTGGAGACCTCAAGGAAAGAAAAATATATATAAAAAATTTAGCGACTATAAATTTTGGATACATAAATTTTAAATTTTTAGTCATATTAGAGAATTTGAGGATATATCTTAGGATCCATGAGTGAAGGATGTTATTGAACATTTTACAAGATTAAATATTATGTTGGAGATGTAATGTTTTATTGGTTTGTTGAGATATTATCTATGAGTTATGAAAATTTATCACATGTCTATAATCCACTCAATAAGTAAACTAAAAAAGAGATATGTTTCATTTGATAGATGAATGAGATGAACTCTTCAAGGAACTAAAGATAAGTTTAGTCAACACACATACACACACAGTACCCTACATCTGAGGAGGGTTTTTTGGACTAATAGTGATGAATCAATAAATTTAAAGAGATGAATCCCCTTGTAAAATGATATGGTTATAACATTAGCCTCTGAAAACATGATGCTCTATGAGAAACATTACCCAACTCATAACTTGGAGTTATCTATGGTCATTTTTTAATTAAATTTATGGGGGGAACATTGAATATGAATAAAGGTGTGATAGATATACTAAACATAAAAGAATCATTAAATATTCACATAGAAGTAGTTTAATAGGATTCATAAGCTGTGGCTGTGGTTGACTATAGATTATGATTTTTTTTGTACAATACATCCGATGAAAGTGAACATAGTGGAAGATACTCTAAGGTGAAAGAATCATGCTACCTTATCTATGATAAGGATTTTAAAATATCCATTGTTTTTTGATTTTAAAATTAATTATATGGAAATGTTAAATGATATTGAGAATTATTATCTTGTTAAAAATATTGGTCAAGTATCTATCAATGTAATTCTTATAGAGGTAAAAAGGAAGTTATAGAACTATATTTAAACGTTATAAATGTTCTTGATTTAATCATCTATTTTATGGAATGATAATGTTAATGATCTATGCATGTCTTCCATCCATAAAATATTTACTATGAAGTTGTTGGGAGATCTTGTATGAATTTCATAGTTTATAATTCACTAGGAAACCTATAATTTTAAAGAGGTATTTGGAAATGAAATATTATTTCTTGTGGGGAAACATGAGAGTATATATTAAATAGTATGTACACCAGTTCTAGGTTTATATAAAAAATACATCTTAGAGGTTGATGTCTGATAAGATGTTAAAACCATTACCTACACCATAATGGAAATGGGAAAATATTACCTTTTATTTTTCATCTAAATCCCTAAAAATAAATTGGACATAATGAAATTGGTATTTAGTTCACTTAAATCAAAAGGTAGCATGCTTCATTTATTTTAGAGAATATTCTTACCTTGATCAGTTTTCATGAATGTATATTATGGATTTGTAATGGTTTTATGGAATACCACATTCTATTATATCTGCTAAGGATCTGATGTTTAACATGAAATTCAATAGAGGTTACCAGTAGGCTCTTCATATAGGTTTATGTTTTAGTACAACTTATCATCATAAGAAATATTGATAGCCTAATAGAACCATTAAAAAACTTGAGGATATACTATGATCATTTTCTATATATTTTAATGGATGTTGGGATTAACAACATCCTCTAGTTGAGTATTCTTACAATACTTTATTTCACCCAATAATTCCAATGGCTCCTTATGAAACCTTAAAAGGAATAGTGATTATAAATTCAATATATTGGGATGAATTTTGAGAAAGGAAACCATTTATACATAAGTTATTTGACCAAATGAAAAATAATGATAGATAATTTCAGTAGAAAATCCATGAATCAAATAGTCGAAAAAATTATATGATAACTATAATTGGTGAAATTTCGAATTTTATGTTTTTGATATGGTAATTCTATTAATTTATATATATAATAAGGTTATTATATTTGGAATTAAGGAAAATGTTAGCCATAGTTATATTTTTCCTATTTAGATTCTTGATCGTGAAAGTATACAATATTATCTCTTCACACTTACACTGAGCCTCTTTCAAGATCATAAAGTATTCCATATATCTCTCTCAAGAATGTATAATCATTATCCATAAAAAATACTAAACTAATAGGGTAAAAATGTGGATAAGGATCATTATTTTTAGGGATAACATGATGAAATCAATTATTTTGTAGATATAGTGATTTAAAATAAGACTACTCACATTATTAAAGTTTACTAGAGGGATTATAAATTCAATGAAGCTAAATGGAAACCAAATTAAGTGAGAAATACAAATATCTTAATTTATAATCAATATTATGGAATATATTGTGAACATTTCATCTTAATGGGGGTTAATCCAAGATTTTAGTATGTATTTCTCTTTAAATAAATATAATTTCTTCTATATCCTTCGATACATAGAAACTTGATTTTAAATGATTATTAATATAGTATACAAATATAAAATAGCCACTTAGTGGGTTAGTTGAATATAAAAAAATGAATATTAAAAAAATATAAATAAATGTTTATATAAATAAAATATATTAGTAATTATGTTCTCATTTTTTATTAAAGTCCTTATAGTCTTCAAAAATATATTTTTCTCAAAACGGTTCTGATTTATTTAAGGGAGAGAATAATATAAATAAGGTTTTCCACATTTATAATAATTATTTGAATAATTTAAAATCAATTTTGAATCATCATTTTAATAATATCTTATCGATAATTAAATATAATTTTGTTAAAAGATTATTTTTTTGATGAATAATGAAAAAATTATTTTGTATTTAAAACTATCATTTCATTTGAAGAAATTAAAAATAAAAATTATATTTTGAAATTAATTTAAAATTAACCATAATTAATTTATATTTTAAATAATTCAATAATGGTTCCCAGAATTAATGTTATGTGATATTTTATTAAAAAATATTTTTATACTCATGAAAGCAGTTTTTTTGGAAAACTGCATTCGAACATATTTTTTTTAATATTAAATTAAATTCTACCACATTCATGGATTTTTTGTCCATAAAATGGTTTAATTAATTTATATATTAATTTTAAATTTTTTTAATGAATAATATATCAATATTTTTTAATATTAATAGTAAAAATAGTAAAAACAGGTTACCGCAGTTATGGTTTAAGCAAGTTTACAAGGGGTGTTAAACTAAGAGATAATGGCATGTTATCCCATCAAGAATGTATAAATTCTATTACATGGAAACATTTATACCCACTAATATAAATATTCCAGATAATATCCATTTTATAAATATGTATTGATAATAAATTTATTATATTAAAATATTTTTTTGAATTTTCAAGTTTATCCTCCACCCACTTACAAAATCACACCACTCATTTCTATTCATTACACCACATTTATCCTAAGAGCTCAAATAAAACATTCCCAATTATATCAAAAAAATAACTATCCATTATTTAGTGGTTTTAATACTATTATAATACTATTCCAAGTGTCTTTAAGAAAGGATCTAAAGGAGCCTAACTGAAGGAGAAGTTATCATCATACTCGACCTATTTAAATTTAATTGTTCTTGAAAATAAATTAATTTCTTGGTATAATCCTTAATTAATAATATTTATATCCTCATAATTATAAAAATATCTTATTATTATAGAAACACCATTGTCCATCATCATTTCAAAGAGATGTGATGTGAAAGTATCTCTATTTCACACATGTGGACAACCGCCTCCAAATAGTGATATAATTAATTTTTAAAAACCACCTTCCATGGGTTGTAAGTATGTTGGATTAAATAATTAAATATATTATTTAAGATATAATTTTGAATCATTAAATTTAATATCAAATCTACCTCCTTATCTTCTTATCTATTGGATGAAGATAATGTTACTCAAACATATATGTTAGCTACCACCTCCACGAAGAGATGTGATTTTTTGTTTCAATTATGATAATTTCTAAGTTAAAATGGTTATATTTAATCAATTTATATTATATATATTAAATTATAAACATTATGAAATGGTAAAATGTTAGTTACCTTTCTTGTATTCCCTGCATAAAAAATAGAACATAGTGTTCTTGCATTTGTAGGACATATCATCTCCAAGAACTGTGCAATTAATTTTTCAATATTTGAATATCATGGATGAATAAATATATTATTAAAAATAAAATATATTATATTAAAATACTTAATAAAATTATGGATAATATTTTACAATGAAAATATAAAATGAAAGGAACCTCAAAACCAAAACACTAATGAAAAATGAAACACTGGACACCTGGAAACAATATTTTTATTAAGTAATTATTAATAAATTTGTGTTCAAATGATATAATTGGATCGCATAAGATATTTACTGCATTTAAATTAATATATTATTTATTTAATTTAAATTTAAATTTAAATTTATTGTATATGAGATCAAAGTTCTTCTGAAGTAATTCAAACTCGGGGTGAGGTATTTATATTAAATTCTAATTGATTAATGTGATTGTTTATGATTATGTTTTTGATGATGATAGTTTATTAAACAACCCTCATTAATAACATTTACTTAATTATACTATATTTATTTCACTAGAATAAATTTTTTCCTATCATCTTCCTCTATTTATGATGTCAAAAGAGAAAAATAATGATAACCGATTTTATTTATCCCTCTGGTTGAAAATCATTTCCCTTTCACATCCTTATTATTTAAAAATATTTTCATAAATTTTATTATATTATCTTGTTATTTTATAATTTCATTTTTACCATCATTTACTCTTTCAAAAATTCATTAAAAGTTATTTTTGGGATTTTACAAACACGTTATTTAAGAATTTTTATGTAAAATGTGAATGAAATATTTTTTTAATGTATAAAATAAGAACAATATTTCACAACTTCATAAACTCGAAATGATTTGAAAATTATTTTGAAATTTTACATGGTTATTCCTATTAATAACTTTCCTTTTGTATTTGGTATTTTTTTTAATTTAAATAAGTGTATTGAAATTGAAAAGCGGATTTTCTCAACAAACAAGACACTAATGTTTTACATATAATTTTCATCTATAATAACTCCCTTTGATGTTAATTATTATTTATTGGGTATATGGTCTTATGATACCATCCACATCCATTTCATGCATGGATTATAGTGATTTTGATTTAATAATTATTCTACAAAACCTATTTCACTCCCTTGGGTTCATAATTTATGTTGAAACCATTATGAAACACATTTCTTTTTATTGGGTTATACAATGATGAAATGTTTATGAAACCATTTTCCATTACATGGGTTATGATATGGTAAATGAATTATGTTATTATGGAACACTTATATATGTTTTTATTATTTTATGGGTGGTCCCTAGTTTATATAAACACTAATTCAATGCAGAATAATTGAAATCTCATGAGATACTCAAAACGATAATGGTGAGTGAACTCAATTTTGTAAGGGACACTTCCCACTATTATAGTTATAGGAGTAAATCATTATTATATATACGATGGAATAAGGAGTGGAACAAATATTATATTTTATTCTTGGAAGTGATCCTTGTCTATTAAAATGATTTTATATACTAATTTTTGTGCCAAAAATCTATGTCTTATGCCAATGTTACGTTGTCATTACTCATGTTCATTGATCCCATTATGATTCATGTATTATAAACTTACAAGATTTATTTCATGAATCATTGTTATAATATATGATATATTATGTATTTATTATCAAATTTTATGATAATTTACTCAAATAGATATGTTCATGTTATTTTTAATTGATTATTGATATCTCAATTGTTTACCCTTACTGAGCATCTAAGCTAATTCTTTCTTATGTTTCAATTACCAATGTTTTGAAAAATGGTCCTCATGTGGTTATGGTTATTAAAATTAATATATTGGAAGATAATTATGGGATGGGTTTAAGATCATTTATTAAATAATAATATTTTATGTCTAGTCTCTAAAGACACTAAACCATTATGGTTTTTTCATTTAATGTAATGTTTTATAAAGACAATTCATTTAATTAGGGTAATATATATGTGTGAATGTATGAGTATCTCTTTGGGAGACCATTTATTTTTTGATATTCTCATAATATTTAATACATTAATATATTTATTTAATGTCCATTTTTATGGAATAATGAATAATGATATAATGAAATGTTGTCAATTTATTTTGATGGCGCATCCAGAAATTCAAATGATATTCCATGAAATCAAATAGAAGTTTTAATGGATGAGGAGGATAAATTTGATCCCTAAATAGTTTTCCTTTTGTATTTATTGTTAGTTGGTGGATATAGAACATTGAAAAATATATGATATTTCAACACTTATACAATTATGCGAGAGGGAGGATTATATTTATTAAGTGGAATAATCTATCAATATAATACATCAATCATAAATTTATAGAGAAATATTTGTGGATTTATATGGTAGACCATTTCCACAACACCATTACTATTTGAAATGGATAAATTTTTTATCTTTGTTCCAATTTAGTGGATTAAATAATTATAATTATTATATATAAGATGAAAAGTTTATAGATAGTGTAATTTTGACATAATGCATGTGTCAATCATCACTAATATCCCCCAATGAATAATGTGAGAGATCATGCCTTCTTTTTTATTTCACATTTCATAGGAGAATAGGCCTTGGTATTAAAGGGTTCATATCACTACATATTAAGGGTACCTTTTATATTATTGGCATGATTAGTGAACTAGTATATCATTTTTTTATTACCTTTATAATATGAGGTGATTCATAATGTGTTCTATATTTCGTTCCTAAAGAGATACATTAAGGATCCATGTCATGTTCTTTATTGGAAATCATTGTAGTTTTAACCCCATATTACATTCATTAAAATAATTAAACTAATAATAAACATAAATAGATGGTTTTGTTGAGAAACTCTATTACATTAGATCGATAGTTATAGAAACCTTAGAAAACATTAGGAGAATCTTGGGAGAGAGAATCATGGTTTTGATTATAATGAGAATTTTAATCGTAGGTAACATAGTAAATTTTTTAGGGTAGTAATTAATTATAGTGATAAAAATTATAACATTTATACTTATTTTTGATGGATGTGGAAGTTATGTTTAGTTCATTTATTTAAATAGAGTACCATGGTAGATAATACAGTCCACTAATAATGTTTAATTATTATAGGATAATATTTTCTATATTGAGGAATTTTTTTATTATAATTTATAATATATTTCATTAATTATGTTGTAATATTCGACGTGATATTTAGGATATTTTATAGAATATTTTTTTTAATTAATTGAGTGAATTTTGGAAATAAATTATTGAAATAGATATTAGTTTAAATGTTAATTAGAATATATTATTTTAATTAACATGGGTTTGATAGTGTAAAAATTAATTAGTTTTATTAATTGGATTTTTTAATTAAAATTTTATATGATTTCCCTGACAAAAATACAAGAAATTATTGGATTTAGAATTTATTTTCCAAGTAGTTATCATTGCGGATCACTAATGATATGAATTTGAGAGAATCAATTTTTAGAGAATAATTAAGGGAAATGGTCCATGACATGTTTTATATATATTTATGAAAATTTTTTACATATTGATGAATAATATCAATTATGTATAAGTTACAATAAAATAACATATTTATGTTGTCATTAATATTATGACGGAAGATTAAAAGAAGGGTTCACCAAAGGGTTATGAAGAAAAGATAGTCAAATATAATTTTTTGGTAATAATATGATGATTTGTAAAGAATGGTGACAAGGAAAATTTGATGAAATAATGATTTGATGATTAATCCTTAATGTAATTTTCATAATGTAAAAATTGAGGTATGTAAGAATTATTTTTAAAATAGTGGAAAACGAAGATATATTCTACACATTAATATCTCTCTATTCTCCACTATTATGTTGTTAGAGAATTGAATAAAATATTAGATGAAATATGATTGAATAATGGGATATTTTTTGAGGATTAATATGTATGTTATTGAATTTTAAATATTTTATTTAAATATTTAATTTGGTTGGTAATATCTTAATTCCTTAAAAAAATTGTCTCATTTTACACATCATCGAAGAGTTTCATTTCTTTTGGAATGGGACATTCAAATGCGGAATTAGTGATGTGCCAATCTCATGGAAAATTTCCCTTGTTCTTTTATACTTCTATAAATCATGTTATATGAGTTACATGAGATTGTGACTTATTTTGTGGGGTTCATGCCACTATATAGATGCCAGTAGCTCATATAGAGTGAGACAAATGGGATCATGCTAGTTTAGTACATTTCTTGCAAAACTTATAATACTTAATGATTTTTTGGTATATAAATAAAAATTAAAGATATAATATTGATGAGTTATATATATTTTTTATTTTATTATGAACAGAAACCATGAATTACTAAAAATTATTAATAGATAAAATCTATATAGGTTACCCCAGACAATTACGATTTGGATTAATACTCACATGAATTGTTATTATGTTTTGAAAATAATGATTATTTGTTTTGGATTTTTATGAAATAATAATATTTTGGTTTAGAATAAAAAATTATCTTAAAAGAAAAATTAATAAATAAATAGGGATTTTTATATACATATTTTTATTTTTTATTTAGGGGTTTTTGTAAAATATAATAAAATGGTTTCTTATAAAAGATTATTTAAGTACGTATCAATTGGATTTTAATGCCCCAACCCCAGAATCCCGGACTTATTGATTTTTTTATTACATTAGCATGATTACAAGGATTAAAATCCTAAAGGACCAATAATTTCAGTAGTATTGGAAGATAATATTACATTATTGATACCCATAATGCATTTTTAAATGTAATTAAAACATGGTACAATATAAAATGAATTAAACTTATTCCTTGAAAACTAATTCAATTTTTTCTTCTTCATAACCTATGGAATGGAAACATAAGAAAGGGTTGAACTCAGATCCACAGTTTGGGTAAGTAATATATAAGAAGCATCAATAAACATGCATGGTGAACAAATAAAATTACACATGCCATTAAAATTAAATATGAACATAATATAGAAGGAATAAAAGATGAATAAATAATGTAATAATAAAACATAACCATGGATATTCTACTAGCCGAATAATCACATGGCAAATCAATTACTAGTTTCATAAATAAGTAAATGAATAATAATGTATATATTAAACATACCTTCAAGGATTAATTCCAAGAATCTATTACTGTCGAGGATTTATTCCAAGAATCTATTATTGTCAAGGCTTCCTACTAATAATCTATTACTGTCAAATCTTCATGCAACGAATTTAATAAATGGGTATGACCTCGGTCTGAACCATATATATTTTGTCTCGTGATACCTACCGATGAACCTAGTTCTTATATTAGGTCCATCTCAACAGATAATATGTCTAATGAATTCCTCATATGAAAGGGAGAAATGTAAACAACATAAACACTAGTATTGAAAACTAGAATAAAAAATTTGAATACTTCAAGAATAATCTATGAATGGTATAAAATAGCACTTCCATATTGAAACTGATCATACACCCTTAAAAAATATATTTTTTATTGTAACATATGAGATAAACCTCAATGAAGTAGAATATTTATCAAATTATGTTTATATATATGGAGATACCATTGAAACATTCTCAAGGAAATAAATCCTTAAACATTCCAAAGTGTCCCATACCACTTTGAAAAATTAAAATAATAATAACATATAATGTCATTATAATATGGATAATCATTAAATAATATATCAAAGGTCAGTTCATACACCACAAAAACAAGGAATACATGGAGAACAATGTATATATCTCTCAGAAGTAAAAGTGAGATGAGAAAAAAACCCTTCTTTACTTTGGAAAGAAGAGTTATTTTGGAAAATCATTTATATTTGTCATGAAATTATATTTTAAACATGTATCTCAAAAAATATATAAGGAAATTGAAATTATATTTTAGGCCAAAATGATGTTCCACTGAAGTGAAATTATGTAAAATGAGTTTTTAAGAAAATTATGTAATACAACATTTTGGTTTGGTTTAAGGAAAAATATTGAAGTGATTTTAATGAGGAAATGAATGTTTGTTTTAATAAAACCTCAAATGAACGAATATTGTTTTTTCATAATAAAACCTATAAATTTATGAAAATAATTATGTCCTAAAATGGATTATGTAGTGCAATAGAAAATGGTTAATAATTTGAGAAGATCACTGGAATTAGGCTTTTTTATCGGAGATAATTGAGAAGGGATCCATTTTAAAACATGGATATCCCCATAAAAAAGGATTATATGATCTAAATATATGATTTTGGAATATATAAACATAATTTAGAAGACATATATAGAAAATAAAGAATCATTACATTTTATTAGAGGTAGATAAAGATTAAACTGAAGGGAAAACATGGGTTTGAGTAGAATCCTTTAATAGTTTGTAATCAATCATATCATTCTTGAAAATTACTAATCATCAAATTATATATTTAATACCATTAAAATAAATTCATTTATAATATTATACATTGTTTGGAAGTATAAATATACCCCTCACAAAGAATATTGATGAAAAATAATATCTCACAAAAATAGATGTGAGATGAGAATACCCTCACCTTATGTCTGAATGAGTTCTGTACAAGACCATAAAGTCACAAATAATCAAATAAAATCCATTAATTTTTTTATTTAGAATAATTTATATATGTATTTTATTCACTGCGGTTTTATTATGTTAATATTTGGTCATATTAATGAGTTATAGAGTTTAATTTCATCTTTCATGAGCAATCATGTTTTGGTTTTAGTGATCGGTTCACTTGATTATAACTAATAGAGATCATGTGAAATTGATATATTTTTAGATAATTTATTTTATATGATATTAATTAATATGAATAATATTAAATGATTATATTGTTCATTTGGTTATATGGTGTGAGTATGGTATTTTAGATAAAACATTAGTGATAATCATTTAGATTATTTTAGTGGTTTTTGATCTGCAAAAACTAGTTTGGTCGTATGAATTTTTATTGTGTATATATACTGGTTAAATAAATTAAATAGGTTATAATACACATATTACAGTATTTTTGAACCATAGAAACGGTATCAAATCCATTATTGAAGAATAAATTGAAGAAAAAAAGCTTGTTGTCCATGAAAGTTGTAAATCGGCACCTCCCGGACGACGATTTCATTTTAAAAATAAAAGAGAGATTAAGAAGTTTGATGGTTGACATTTAATTAAAAGGATATAATTATAGTATATAGATAATACTATAGTTATTATGATTATTTAGACATATTTGTTGCGGATATTATAATAAAATAAAAAACATGAAAAGAAAATAAAAGAAAAAGGAAGAGGATTTTACTTCTTGATTACTCCTCCTTGAGGACCTCCTTAAGGAAAGGGGTTTTACGCTTTTGGTAATACCAAGATCTCATGTATGTGGGGATATAAAATGTAAGTGTATTTGGGTATATCATTAAAATGATTAAAGGCTTAGAGGAGTGAGTTGAATAGGAGGTAATGGGTGGTTTATATATTGGAGGAGAGGAGTTATTGCTCTTTATTTTATTTATTATTTTATAATTTTTTTCAAGACAAGAAATAGTGATGATTCATGGGACTAAATATAGTAATTAGTGCATGTGAGTTCTAATAAATTGTTCAAATATCATATATGACTTAATGAAAAGCCTATTTAACTTATATTGTATATTTACTGTAAATTTCAATATTATAATGTTCAACAAAAAATCAAGTATTTCAGAAAAAATCCAAAAAATGAAACATAACAATTGTTTGAAATTTATAATCCGAAAAGGAACTCCATTTTATGAAAATAATTATCTAGATATGATGCCTTAAATTTTTTAATAAATTCATCATTTACTGTAAAAATGTCAATTTTTAAATTATAACTGATTTTAGGACACATTGAAAATTTAACTAAGGTCTCATAAAATTATCATATAATAATAAGACATCAAAATATTAACTTACGATTCTATTCTATAAAAATAAATTTTCTTTTGAATCGTCATTTTAATTATAAAATTGTAAATAAACATTTACATTTTATGAAAATAATAATACATAAACTTAAGCATTTATTTACTTATAATATAATATCATACCTTCATTTTTAAGATGCAAAAATTTTATCTGTTCTTTCATGGGTGATGTTACTATTCATTTGGTTGATTTACTATTCATATGTGTCTTATTACTATTCATAAGGGTAAAATTTCTATTCAACAGGGTCAAGATACTATTCACCAAAAACATAAGTTGATCTTATCAGACTCTAAATATCTTACTGATCACAACTGTCTATGCCCATTTTTCAAAATTCAATTCACAAAAGAGAAAGATTTATTTTTAATTTCTAGGTTATAAATATCTTGTTTAAAAATTTATAATAACTAAGTGTTGTTTTGTAGAGACTTAGTGTATTGTGCATTACATTATATATTAAATTTATTGGTAATTCCTTGTGGTGATACATTCTCCCTTCCATCAATAAATCGCATCCTCGCAATTTTACATTACATTTAAAAAATGGTTTATATTAAAAAAAAAATTTAAAATACATTGATTTTTTTGTATAACTAATCTCAATTTCATAATTTTTTTGGGGGACATAATTACTTTTAAATTCAAAATAATGGTTTATGAAGAAAATTTGACTTATCCTAAGAATATAACCTAAGAGTTTCAAAATAGGTGTATAGTAAGGACTGATTTCATGTACCATGATAACTCGAGTCTGGACCGATACACCTTGTGGGATTTATTCCCACAAGTGACATATTTGCCACAACCACATCCAATTGTGGTATCCAGAAATGGATGTATTCCTAGGAGGTTCCAAATAATATATCCCTTAACAAAATTATAGGATGTTATTATATGGTTATCCTAAAAGTCCATCTTAGGGTTATGTTACCTAAACTATGTTTCCTAAATATAGTTTCTAAGGTTGGTGCTAAAATCTCTCTGATACCAATTGTAATGCCCTGACCCTAGAATCCTAGAGATGGTGTATTATTTTTTTACATTGTCATGATTACAAAAAAAGAAATACCAAAGGAATTTTTAGTTTAGTAGTCATTGAAGACCATAATAAATTTTTGATACCCATAATACATTGGTAAAATTAAATAAAACATTATATCTTATAAAATGAAATATAATGCATCCTAGAATGAATATTCAACATTTTCTTCTTCATAACATAGGGAAATGAATCATAATAAAGGGGAGAGATTAGATTCTCAGTAATGGTATGTAATATATCAGAAGCATAAATAATAATGAATTGTGTATAAATAAAATTACACATTCCTTTTAATGTAAATTTGGGAATAATATGGAAAGAATAAAAGCTGAATAAATAATTCCATAATAAAACATAACCAAAAATATTCTATTAGTTGAATAATCAGATGGACTATAAATTACTAGTTTCATAATGAGGGAAATGCATAGTGATGGTTATGTAAAACATACCTTAATGTCTTCATGATAATAATATATTACTATCATGTATTAATGCAAAAAATCTTTTACTATCAAAGCTTCATTCCAAGAATAATTTATGGTCAAGGATTTATGATAATAATCTAATAAATGAGTTAGGCCTCAACAAAATCCTTATCTATTTTTTCACATGAGACCAAATGATACACCAAGGTTCTATAGGGGTCCCCACTCTACAATTACTATGTCTAATACATTTCTCATATGAAGGGTGAAACATAAACATCATAAATATTAATTTTCAAAAACTAACATACGAAATGTGAATACTTCAACCATAATCTATAAATGGTATCAAATAAAACATCCATAGTCAAAATGATCATAAAACCTTCAAAAACATATGTTATATGGTATAATAAGGGATAAACCTCAATTAAGTACATGATTCAATAAAGGAAGTTGATATAGATGGAGATATCGTTGTAAATGCTCATGGAAATTAATATTTAAACATCCCAAAGTACCCCATACCACTTTGAAAAATTAAATTAATAATACCTTAGAATAAAATTATATAAAGATATTATTGATATGATAACTAAAAGGCTAGTATATCCACAACACACAAAAGGAATAAATGGTTAACAATGCATATATCTCACAAAAGAAAAAGTGAGATTAGAAAAACACTTTTTTACTTTCAAAAGAACATTTCTTCTGGAAAATTATTTTTTTGACATAAAATAAGATTTTATGTATGTATATCCCAGAAAATAAAATGTAGGGAAATTTAAATTACATTTAAAGAAAACATTATGTCCCATTTATGTTAAATTATGTAAAAATATTTTTCATAAATCTTTAAAAATAAAACATTTTGGTGTTGTTTAATGAAAAATATTAAAGATATTTAAAAGAAGAAGAGTATGATAGTTATCATAAACCAGAAATGAACCAAGAATGTTATTTCATTATAAAATATCTCATTTTTTAAAAATAAATATTTCTTAAAACATATTATAGAATGAACTTTAAAACGGGTAAGATTTTGAGAAGATCCCTTGAATCAGGCTTGTTTATCATGAATAATTGAGAATCGGTTCATTTTAAAACATGTATATACCTATAAAATAAAGATTATGTGATCAAGATATACATTTTTGGAACATATAAACATAATCTATAATAAATATATAAAATAAATAATCATTAAATTTGAGTAATGGTAGGGGAAGATTGGCCCAAAGGAAAAGGGGGTTCGGGTAGAATCCCTTACCAGTTTGTAATCAATCTAATCATATTACCAAAAAATAATAATAATAAATTAATAAATTAATTACCACGAAAATAAATATATTAATTATATGATAATTCACTGGGTAGTATAAATACCACATACACAAGTAATTGTGATGAATAAGGAATATTTCACAATAATGGACGTGAGATGAGAAAACCCTTACGTTATGTCTCAATAGATCTATACATAAACATAGAGTCTAGTATAATCAAATTAAAGTCATTAATTAATTTATTAAGAAAATTGTATATATTTAATTATTAATTATAATTTAATTATGTTCATTTATGGCCATATTGATGAGTTATAGAGTTTAATTTCATTGTTTGAGAGCATTTGTTTTCTTCATTTTCATGATCAGTTCGCATGTTTATAAGTAATGGAGTTCATATGGAATGGATAGAATTACACATAATTGATTTTATATGATACTAAAAAATATAAATAATATTAAATGGTTATATAATTCATTTGGTTATAAGGTATGAGGATGATTTAGTAGATAAAATTTCAGTGATAATCTTTTAGATTATTTTTTGCATTTTTTATCAATATGAACTAAGTTTGTCATATGAAATACTATTGTGTATACAGACTGGTTATAGATCACTAAATAGTTTATAATACACATATTATAGTATATTTTAACCATTAAAATGGTATCATGAACTTCCTTGAAGAATACATTGAAGAATGAATGTTCGTCGTCTATGATGGTTATAAATCAGCACCTCGTGAATAATGATTTCGTTTTTAAAATAAAAGATAGAGAGTAAAGAGATTGATAATGGGAATTAAATTAAGTTGATATCATTCAAGTATTTATATGATAATGTAGTTATCATGATAATTTTTATAGAGGATGAGTGGATAGTATAATAAAATAATGAACTTGAAAATAAAATAAAAGGAAAAGGAAAAGGATTTTACCTTTTAAATACACCTCGTTGAGAACCTCATTAATGAAAGTTTTTTTGGTCTTATGGTAAGACCAAGATCTTTTGTATGTGTATAGATACTAGGGAAGATGATTTTAGTAGAACATTGAAAAGATTAAATTCTTATAAGAGTAATGAGAAGAGGGGGTGAGGGGTGGTTTTTAAAGTGGAGGAGAGGGGTTATTTCTCATTATTTTATTCATTATTTTATTATTAATCTCAATTCAAGCAATATTGTTGATTCTTGTGACTAAATAATCTAATGAGTTCATGTTAGTTTTAACTAATGGTGCCTAGATCATCCATGACCCAATTAATAGTGGATTTAACTTATAATATATATATATATACCGTAAATTACCGTATTTTACTATTCACAAATAATTCAAGTATTACAGATAAACCCCAAACATTCACCTAATCCATTTTTCAAAATTTAAAATCCAATAAAGAACTCCATTTTATAAATTTTTTCCAAATATGATAAATTATTATTATTTAATTTAAATTTCTATTTACTTGAAAAATACAAACATTAAAATTATAACCAATTTTATGATACATGGAAAAATCAATTATGGTCTCAGAAAAGTATCCTATAATAATAATACATAAAAATATTAACTTATGATTCAATTTTATTAAAATAAATTTTATTTTGAATCATTATTTAATTATAAAATTGTTTATAGATATTTATGTTTTTTTAAATACTAATAATTAATCTAAAAACTTTATTTACTTTAATATTATATCATACATTCATTTATAATATGCCTAAATAGTATTTATACATTCATGGTTGAATTTAATATTCATTTGGTTGGTTTACTATTCCCAAGGGTCATATTACTATTCAAAAGGGTAAAATTACTATTCAAAAGTGTCAAGTTACTATTCACCAAAAAATTAAGTTGATCATATGAGATGCTAAATATCATACTGATCATAACCATGAATGTCTATTTTATGAAATTCAATTCATAGAAGCACATAAATATTTGTCAATGGATAGGTTATAAGTATCTTGTTTAAATAATTATAATAAAAACGTGTTGTTTCATAGAGCCATAGTGTTGTGTTTATTATATTATATATATCTTTTTGTAAATCCTTGGGGTTTTACATTTTCTCCTCCTTCAATAAATTTTTTCCTCAAAATTTCAAATTGAGCTTCAAAAATAGAAAAAGATGATACTAGTAAAAAACATAACATAAATTGAAAATTTTTGTATAACTTCTCACAAATTCATAAAAATGGTTTCTTTTGTGAACATTTTACTTTTAAATCCTTCATAATTTTTTTGCAAAAAAATGTGACATATGATAAGTATATCCACTAAGAGTGTATAACCAAGTGCTCAATAAAGACTATTCTCATGTAACAAGTTAACCTGATTTAAGCTCGTGAAACATTGTCAAAGTTGTTACCCCTAGTTTCTTATGTACCATAACCACATCCACTTATATTATCCAGATATTGATGTATTTCTAAGAAGTTCCACCTAATCTATACCTTTAAAAAAATTCTAGTATTATCTTCTATTATTATCCTCAATGTCTATCTTAGGTTTATCTTCCCTAAACTATGTTTTCTAAATCTATTCTCCATGGTTTTTTCTAAACATACTCTGAAACCAACCGTAACTCCTTGACCATAGAAGCTTAAAGACTGTTCATTATTTTAATACATTTCTATGATTACAAGGAATAAAACCAAAAGCACATATTAGTTTATCATCTTTGTAAGACAATATTAAATTCTTTACACCCATAATACATTGGAGAAAGTAAATAATACATGATACACTATAAAATGAAATAAATTGTATCATTGAAATTTTATTCAAAGTTTTATTCTTCATAACTTAGGGAAAAAAGATAAGAAAGTGGTGATCTTGGTTTCTCAGTAAGGTTATTTAATATAGAGGAATCATAAAAAATAAATCATGGTGAATAAATAAAATTAAACATTCCATTAGAAGTAAATATGAGTATAATATGGTATGAATAAAAGCTGAATAAATAATGCCATAAAAAACTTAATCATGGATATTCAACTAGTAGAATAATCACATGGACTATTAATTAATAATTTCATAATGAGGGAAATTCATAATGATGAATATCTAAAACATACCTTCAAGGATTAATTCCATGAATCTATTACTATTAAGTCTTAATGAGAAGAATCTATTACTCTCAAGGCCTCTTGCGAGGAATCTATTACTATTAAGGCTTCCTACCCAAAATCTAATAAATGGGTAAGTCCTCAGCCAATAACATATATAGTTTGTCTCAGGAGAACTACTCATGCATTTATTTTATATAGTGGGCCCCACCTGACACTTACTAAGTCCAATTCATTACTTATAGGAAAAGGTGAAACATAAACAACATAAACATTCGTATTGAAAAACTAGCATACAAAATGTGAATACTTCAAACATAATATTTGAAGAGTATAAAATAGAGAATACACAGTCAAAATTATAATAAATCCGTTCAAAACATATGGTAGATTGTATAATAATATATAAACTTCAATAAAGTACAATATTCAACAAAGGAAGTCAGCATAGAAGGAGATACCATTGAAAACTCTTCAAGTAAATTACTCTCTAAACATTCCAATGTATCTCATACCACATTGAAACATTCAAATCATAATATCCTATATTATCATTATAATAAGAATACTCTCATATGATATATAAAATTTATGTACATACACTGCACACATAATTAATTAGTGGTGAAGAAGGAATATATCTCACAAAAGTAAAAGAGAGACGAGAAAACCCATTTTTTACATTGGAAAGAAGTGTTCTTTTGGAAAATCATTTTTATTTGTCACAAAATCATATCATAAACATGTATATCCTAGAAGATAAATGTTTAGGAAATTTTAATTTTATTTTAGGCATAAATAATATCCAACTGATGTGAAATCATGTAAAAAGAGCTTTAAGAAATTCTCGAAATAAAACATTTTGGTGCGAATTAAGGAAAAATATTTAAAAAAAATTAAAGAAGAAAGGCATGATTGTTTTCATAAACCCCTAAATTAACCGAGATAGTTTTTTCAATATAAATTTTTTATTTATGAAATATAATGATGGATTAAAAATATTAGTTAGTACACTTGAAAATGGGTAAAAATTCAACAAGTTTCCGTGATTCAGGCTTTTTTATCCGTATAAATTTATAAGGGAACCATTTTAAAACTTTTATATCCCCATAAAAGAGGGATGATAATATAAGTATATATAAATTAGGAAAATATAATAATAATTTATAATAAATATACAAAAATAAACAATAATTAAATTTGAGTAAGGTTAGATAAAGTGTAAACCAATGGAAAAACGAGGGTTTATGTAGAATTACATACAAGTTTGTAATCAATCAAATTATATTCCCAAAAATTAAAAATCATAATATTATACAATGAATACTATGAAAATAAATTTATTCATAATATGATAAATCAATGGGTAGTATACATACACCATACATAAGTAATAGTAATGAATAAGGAATATCTCACAAAAATGTAAGTGAGATTAGAAACCCCTTACCTTGTGTCTGAATGAGTTCTATAATTGACTGTAATGTCCTGGATAATCAAATTTAATCCATTAATTAATTTATTAAAAAATATTTATATATGTATTTTATTAATTATAGTTTTATTATGTTCATTTATGGCCATATTGATGAGTTATATATTTTAATTTCATCATTTGGGAGAATTCATTTTCTTGGATTTCATGATCAGTTCGCTTGTTTATAAGTAATGGAGTTCATTTGGAATAGATATAATTCTTGAAAATTGATTTTTTATGATAATAATTAACTAAATAATATTAAAAGGTCATAAAATTTATTTTTTTATATGGTATGAGGATGATTATTTAGTTAAAACACTAGCAAAAATCATTTTGAATATTTTGGTAGTTTTTGATCATCATGAACTTTTTTTGTATGAATTAGTATTATGTATATATGGTAGTTCTAGAATATAAAATAAGTTATAATAAACATATTATATTCTAGTTTAACCCTAAAATGGTATCATGAAAAGTCATTAAGAATAAATTTAAGAACGAATGTTTTTTGTCAAAGAATGTTGTAAATCAACACCTCTGGATGATGATTTAGTTTTTCAAATAAGAGATAGAGTGAGAGTAAGGAGATTGATGATGGGTATTCCATTAACATGATATCTGTCCAATATATATGTGATACTGAATTTATCATGATCATTTTTATATAGTATGTGAGGATATTATAACAAAAGAAAGAACTTGAAAAGAACATAAAAGGAACCTAAAGGGGATTTTACCTATTAAATACTCCTCCTTGAGAACCTCTTTAAGAAAATGGGTTTTGGTATATTTTTTAGACCAGGAGCATTTGGGTATGGGGAGATATTAGGGAAGAGTATTTGGGTAGATTTTTGATATGATTCATGGAATAGATGAGTGAGGAGAAGATGGGGTGAGGGGTGGTTTTTATAGTAGAAGAGAGGGGTTATTTCCCATTTTTTTCATTACTTTTTTATTTTTCTCAAGACAATAAAAAATGTTTACTAATGTGAATAAATATATAATTTTATGAATTTAAGTTTGAAATAATTACTTTTACATCATTTTGAATCAATTAATATTGTATTTAACCTATAATGTATATATACCGTAAATTACAGTAATTGAGTTCTAAAAAAAATTAAAGTATTCAGAAAAATACCTAAAATTAAATACCATCATTTTTTGATGTGTAGAATCAGAAAAATGATGTCCATTTTATGAAAATAATTTTCTAAATATGATAAATTTATTTTTTAATTAAAATAACTATTTTCTCAAAAAATATCAATTTTAAGATTATAACCGATTTTATGACACTTTAAAAAATTAACTATGGTTCTATAAAATTATCCTATAATAATAAGACATAAAATATTAAATTGTGATTCTATTTTATGAAAATAATTTTTATTTTTAGTAATTATATTAATTACAAAAATGTAAATAAACATTTGTTTTTTTAAAAAAATACAAATACCTAATCTAAAACATTTATTTACTTATAATATTATATCATGCATTAATATATAAGATGCCTAAATTTAATTTACACTTACATGGGTGAGGTTACTATTAATTTTGCATATCTAAAATTCCTAATATTCATATTACTATTCATTAGGGTGTCATTACTATTCGAAAGGGCCAAGTAACTATTCACAAAAAATTTAGTTTATCCTATCAGACTCTAAATATCTTACATATCTCAATATTGTATGACTATTTATAAATATTTAATTAAAAAAAGTGGAAAAATTATGTATAATGGATTGGTTATAACATTCTTGTTTAAAAAATTATATTAAAAAATAGATGTTTCATAGATACTCAGTGTTCTGTGCATTTCACTTTATATTAAATTTATATGTAAATCTTTGGGGTGTTAAATAGAGGGTAATCTTTCAGATGTCATTTTGAGAAAGGGTTTATATGATTATAGATTATCATGTTTTAAATATTTGTTGGTGGGTTTGAAACAATTTTATTTAAAAAAATTTTATTCATAATATATATTCATGTAATTACAGTTACATTTATGGGTTGTTATTATTAAGAATATTGGAGGTTTTGTTATTTATATTTAATAATTCATTTATTAATGGGGTTATAGGTGAAAATTAAATGTGCACCTATTTTGAAATACTAAGGAACCATTTAGATTAACGATATTTATTTCCAATCACAAATAACTAGTTTAGAAATGGTCATTTTAATTGGGTTACGAAAAATAAATTGTTTTTTTATTTTTTAGTCTCTCTTAATGAAACACTATTGTGTTTTTGGAAAACAACATAGGAAATCCATGCTAAATATCATATATTATGGAATTGAAAATTTAGAATCATTAAATATAAAATGTAAATTTTCTTGTAATATTCCACAATAATATGTATTTCAATTATATGGTATTTATTCTGAATACATGATGACTTTCCATATAAGAGTTTATGATTATGACTTGGGAGTTTTTAATTTTACTATTATTTAATGTGGATATAATATATTATTTATATAATTAAAATCAGGATTATTTATCTTAAAAAATTATTATGGAATTACTATATTTTATGAATAAGGATGGATTTTAATTACATATATTTTTTTAAAGTAATTATGTAAATTTTTAATTAAACCATTTCCTTATCATTAATGATTTTATTAATAAAAATTGAATTTATTTTAGATTCTTTTTAAAATAATATTGAGTTTATACTAAAACCCTATTTGTGAATTTAAAAGTATTTTTAGATAATATTGGATACAATGGTGAGAAAAATTAGGTGGCGAGATATTAATATGTGATACAGATAAGGTTAGAGGAGTTTGGTGACAAAAATATTGGGTGACAATAATATATTTTTATTGACAATTTATCTTCATTTGTTGAAGGTTTGAAAAAATAAAATATTTTTGAATATATATTCCTTCTTTTTTATTTTTATAAAAGGGTTTTACATTATGAGGATTTATGGATTATTATTATTTTTCGAAAATTCATACCCCAATTGTTTTCCCTTATCGAAAACAATTAATTACCGCATATCCCAATCAGGTATTGTGCATTAGGCATTATGTTGACATGGTTCGAGTGTAGAATTCTGGCCTCTATGTCAAGGTTATTACAATTATATTAAAAATAAAAAAATACAAAAATAATGTTGAATTCAATATTTTTTCCATCTATGTTCATATTTTAAAACTTTAACAAGTTCTATTCAAAAAAATAAATAATAATTAGGGAATGAAATAATTATACTTTGAAATATTTCAAAAAATTATAAAATTATTATATATTTATTTATTACATTTCATCTTTCTGAAAATTATTATGATAAATAAATTAAAAATATTTTGGATTCATATAGAGGGACATTATCTAAAAATTTTCCTTACAAAAAATGAAATTTAATCATAACGTTAAAAATAATGTCTACTTTATGCATTCCAATTATTTTCTAATAATTGTATATCTTGATTTCTACTATATCTATATTATTTACAAAAATTTGTTATAGGTTCATCATTATATTTTCCATTATAGCTATGTTTTATAAATATTATTATAAATGTTTCTGTAAATATTAATTAGATAAAAGTTTTATAATACCTGACTCCCATAACCTAGAGTTAGTAGTTCTATTTTTCCGTAATAATAAAATATATTCAATAAAAATTTTATACAATACAATGTATTATATTATTAGAAAACTAGATACTTACATGATTATAAAATTGTATTGGATATATAATGTATATTATTTAATGACACAGAACATCATTATTCCTATTAAAATTATCCATAGGTCACATGTACCGTTCTTTTAAGCTAAATAAATAAATATGTAAATAATATTAATTATGAGATTAAACAATCAAAAAATTGATATAATTCAACAGAATCTATAAAGGAATAAACATTAATCATATAAGTATAAAAAAATATCCAATCCTGTTTAAATAATAGATAAGGTGTTTATAAAAAATCAATGGTTGATAGAACATTGTAAAAAAATAAAAACAAATTATATCTTTAATAGAATATAAAGTTGAAATGTAAAAATAAATATTTCATAACTATACCACCAAGGTTGGGTGCCATGAAATCATATATAAAAGGGAAAATATATACAAAATACCAACATTAGAAGATATGATGGGACCTAATGACAAATACGTAATTTATATAATTCAGGGACCATCCTATCACTTATAAGTCTATTTAATTCATAATATTAAATGATAATAAAATATATATATCATAGGGTATTGTAAGGATATTATTATATAACCCTTCATAAATTATCAATAAGTATCCATGTTTAAATATTAGATCAACATATTTATTAGGAAATATTAAATAGTTATCCATGGTGGATCTACTTATTTTTTATTTCATTTGATTATATTACTATTTATACATTGGTTTAGTTTTTGATGATTAAATATAGTTAATTTTGTGTATTCATGAAGTTTAAAAAAAATTATTCATATTGGAAGAGATTCAAAAAAAAATCAGAGAAGAGGCCCTGGAAAACAATTTTATAGTGATGAATTTAATTTATTTTATTCAAATCAACATATTAAAATATACATTGTACATATAATGAACAATATAAATGGGTTATGTTATTGAAAGGTGGAAAATTTATTTGAATCTAGTTTCTAGAAAAGAGTTATGTGAATACACTATCACTTCTCATTTTATGGATGAAGCTATTAACAAATAACATGATTTAATAAATAGATTTTTTATTAGTTATGTCATATAGAAATAAACCAATGTGCAATGATCTGACCCTAACCAATTATTTCAATATAGATATTTATACATAGTAAAAAAAACTCCCCATTCATAATAGGATTTCTACTAGCAATGAGAGTCTAAATATTGTTCATGGGGAGAGTATACACAGAGTATCTGGTCCTTACACAAATTAAGAAAATATAATTAAAAAAATATCAATAATAAATACAAGTGGGTGAAAACATATCAAATGTATCAACGGATAGAACATGTTGCATACAAAAATAATTTAATCGGATACCAAGGTGGGAAGACAAACCGATGTAATTGGTCATATAGATAAACAAATAAAAAAAATATTTAAATCCTCTGATGTCGTTCTCATTCCTAGAACCAGGATCCATGACTTGTCTATATTTCACATACCCCTTTCCCTTTCACAGATCCATATAGATGATTTATGAACATGCATAAGGATTCCCATTTAAGATGTGAGTAATAAAACCTAGTAAGGAATAATCAATCACTCCTTTACATGTATAAATAACTATAATAGTTGTGTTTATTGATAAAATTAAATGTGAATGAAATTATAAAAAATAATATAGAAAAAACCTATTTGCGAAAAATGTGACAATGATCCTTAGTTTTACCTTCTTAAGCACTATGTCAGAAGGAATACTAATATACTTGACCTAATCTAGAGTTTCCCACAAGCCTAGAAAAATAATTCATAACACATTGTAAACAAGACATATGGATTCTTCTAGGCATATAATTAGTCATGTTCTTGGAGTCTAGTAGTTATTTAGTGTCCATGCCACTCGACACCCACTAGGCCCTGAGTAAACATGTAAATTGGCATCCACTATTCATTGAATGAATCATATATAATCTAGGAGGAACCAACATATCCCAACCCCCTCCTCAGGAACATCATCAAAATTGACATAAGTTGTGTATAATCACCCTATAAAGTATAACGATTTGAAAATGGTCCACATGTTATGAGAATTATGAACAATAACTCCAATTACATGGTGACCCACATAATAGGGTAAGGTATTCAAAGAAAATAAGAGAATTCCCCCTAAAATATAGTATTATCATACATAAATAGTGGTAAACATAGGACTGGATAAGCTAGATAAAATCATATGCATGGTATTATGTATCGTAAATGGGTATCAACAGCTATGCACACACCCACATGAAATCACAAAAAGGCATGGTCATTAAATAATTCTAATCTAAAACTAACACTAATGAAAATGTATATATATGATCCCCAACTGATATGGAACAACTTAACTCAATGTTGTTAGTTAAGTGCTCCAAGGATCACCAAAATATTGATGTTGAACCATATTTCACACCAATGGATAATGAGATCACATATTATGGATACATAACTTTTATTCCAGTTTATCTTGTATGAGATTTACAATTGTTATTAAAAATGATTCCTTGTCAAAAATGGTGGTTCTAAAATCACATAAATTAAGAATCCCACCAAACAAACCAATTATGTAGTATATCAAAGGTGATGGTACGAAATTATTAGATTTAATGTCAATTCAAAAACAAATAATTAATTCCACATTTATTCTATAATAGATCTTATAATCCAGTTAATAATCATAATTAATCACACAAATGGTTATAAGAAAATAGGTATATGATTACATTCATGGAGAATAGAATTTCATGATGATTGTTCTATAATGACTGACATTTAAAAGACTAATATTATTGAGAATTATATATCCTATCAAGGGTGGATTTCATTGACAGGTCGATACCACCAACAACATAATAAAGATTCATCAAAGGATTATGGTAATATCATCAAACTATCATTATGAATTTGTCTAGGAAAATGAACCATAAAAAATTACACATAGGATTTTCTTATTTGATTTTAGATATTGATTTGGTCATGGATTGAAATAAACACACTAGATATGTTACTAATGTAGAAGAAAATGATGAATTTTTCATCATATCATCTTAGAAATCAGAAATTTATCATAGTTCTATGTTCTTATATTAAAAAGGATGAATGACATGGAAAAAATATATATAATCACTAATTTAGTATGACTTGGCTAGTCCATCCATGATGAATCAAGGGTAGATAAATGGGAGGAGTCAATAGTCAAGGGGCGAAGATTAAAATTTTGTATAACAGCAATTTGGATGGATTTTTCAGTTAAAAAATTTAATAATGGGTTATTTAAAATTCTATAGTGGTGTATAAAAAGAATATCTGGATTGGGATAATTGTCTAGTTAGTGGTGTTCCTAAAAGAAACACATGGTTACTTCAAACAGAACTGGTTGGTTGGAAGGTTTTGCAAGCAATTCAGTGGTTGGTTTACAACCACTGTAATGATGAGACTAAAAACACCGTACCATCCATCTGTTTTTGGAACATTATAAAATGAAAAAAAATGAAAAAGAAGGATTTAACAGTAAAATAAAAATATTGTTGATTTTGAGTAATCCTTGAATAATATGACTCTTTAATATCAAATTAATAGAAAAAATCAAGATAAAAATGAACATAATCAAGTGGAAAAATCATTAAAAGAAAAAAAAATCAATTCATTGCACTACCAACATATTAGACCACCATAAAAGATCATCCCATATATGCAATTATTAGATGATTATAATAATTATTCATAAAGAAATAGTTTTCAGAGACATTGTATATTTTTATACTATTATGTCTCAACCTAAACCTAAAACCCCTTATAAATCCTTGTGAGATGACATTAGGGTATTAGAAATGTAATAAGGGTTAAAATAGAAATTAATAATCATGGTTTTTAAATTATTTGATTAACCAAAACGTTATATTATTATTAGTGATCAATGGAATTTTTAAAATAAAGAAAATTGTTTATGAGTGATTATTAAAAATAATGCTAGAATTGTGGATAATTATTATAATCATGAGGAATCTATAGATTATAAGGATCCCACTTTATGAATATCATTATTAAAAGAAACTAGAATTTATTTATCTTATCAATATAGTATAAATTTTATAACTTTAAATGTGGGAGTTAAATATTGATTTCAACATGGATATATTTTTTTGTAGAAGATTATATTTTTGATCCTTGTTAAAGTACACATGTAATAATTTCATTAATTTTCATTGGATGAATAAATTATTATTTTAGTTTATGATTTTTTTTGATGAATTTTCATAGATTTATTTGAAGGCATTGGATTCCGTGCTTAATGAAGGAACCATGCATTTTCATTAATTTGATTGAGATAATTCTTTGTTATAATGAAATGATATTATTAGAGCTATATATCAAATATAAATGAAACATTCTCAAGATAATATGAAATTCATTATATATAATTATTATTATAAAAATTGTAAAAATAATTAAATATAAGTGATAGTGGATGAGGGATAAGGGTCTACAACATTATTGGTAATATTGAAGTAATTGAGATGGTTTTGAAGTGGGACGAAGAGTATTTAAATCTATTAAAGTAAAAACTATAAATCATCAATTCACATATTCAAATTCCATAATGTAAGAAAAAAATCACATAGCCAAATGATGGTACCTATTATAATTAAATAATTACATAGATATTTTTGAGACATATCCCCAATAACATAGCCTAGTATAGATACATGTATCCAATTCAATAATGTCGGTAAAATTTCATAATTTAATGCCATTGTATAGGAAAACCCATCGACATAGGTGAATTTACATACGAGAATGCATCTGTATAGACATAATGAAAAGAATAGCGAAATAATAATTTATTTCATGAATGGAACAATAAGAAAAATTAATTACATGAATAAGATTCATATAAGAATTTAAGAATGATGTAAGAGATTATAAAATTATATGGTAAGTGATATTTTAAAAATTTGAAATTCTATAAATGGAAGTTTTATATAGCAGAGATACATAATTCCATGAATTAGTAGATCTCGGATAATTTTGAAAAGCAAGAATTGAGGTTAAAAAATGCCATATGATGTTTTTTTATTTTTTTCAAATATCTAAATATAATTATAATATAATGGAATATTAATGCATGATGTAAATTTAGTACTAATAGAAAATATGAATTTCTTTTCCATGATGAAATTTCCATGCCGTGTGTAGGAGATCTATGAGGAAATATTGAATGTTTCTGTGAACATGTTGAGTTAAAATGAGTTTAATGAATTATATTTTGTGTATAATGTGTGTGAGATATTATAATTTTAAATAAGGATACAATACCGATATTATTAGGATATTTTATGACTAGTATGATAGAATCAAATCCCTATATCATGGATATTTACGTATCATGTGAAAGATTTATTAAATTCCATGTTGTTAAAGTATTTAAATAATGATTTGAATGATAATTGAAAAGTGTTGAAATTAGTAACTAAATAACAATATATGTAAAACATTAAATGTAATGTCCTTATTATTGAAGAATTCAGGGTTTCAATAAGTTCTTACTTTTCTATATTGAAAATGAAATTATTGAGATTAATATTTAAGATAATTTTGTAAATATGAGTATATTGTTCATATATAAAAGAAAGGTTATATTAGTAAATAATTGAAGTAAATAATCTTATTAAATTAATATTTCTTGGATATAGATACTTCTCATGTTAAGGAGAAGAAAATTAGAGAATATGTTAAGAGTAACTAAAGGTGACATGCCTCAGTGTTCAATGAATCTCTGGAAAATTATTATCACACTGGACAACGAATATGTTCAGACACTTGAACTAGTAAGGATGTTATTGATTATTTATTTCTGAAACAATGAATCTACATGCTCGTGGATAAATATCAATTTATATATTATGGATGAATTATAATTCATTAATCAACATCAAGAGTGAAGAAACATATAATCGGGGGTTTAAACAAATGTTGAAGAGGCCTGGGATTGTGGGTGTATAACTAGATGAGAAAGATAATGTGATTGTGGGTTATAAAATATCATGGTCTTATGGTCATATTAGACCACATTATTTAATTATAACATTATATAAAAGAATACATGTGATAAATAAGATGAATTATAAAAAATTAATTCATAAAATAGAACAATAGGTTAACGCCCTTCATTGTGGTCTATCTAGCATGGGGAACTACAAGTTATATGAGAGTGTATGATACCTATAATGCTCCAATGTTTTTTTAACGGTGATTTTTTTATTTTATGAAATGTATATTTTATAATGTTTTTGAGTTTCCTTAGATGGATAAAAAGGAAAATTATTCATGTGGATAAAATTATGGATATTTCTTCCGTGAATAAAATAACCGAAACAAAATAAATTAAAGGAAGTCATAAAATATGAAACTAAATAAAGAAACACCACAAACTAAATCTAATAATATTCTTACAAGTAGTGATTATTATTTAGATTATGATGCTTTAAAGGAAAATACTTTTTTCTATAATAATTGATACCCACAAATAGATTGAAAACACCATTTCATGAATAATCCAAAAATTGTTACTCTAAAGAACCTCCACTAATAAGTTAATTTGAACGATTATTATATAAATGTAAAAAATTTATTTTAATGAAATAAAATTAATTTTGGAAATCACTGTAATGATTTTATATTAAGAAAAAATATTTTTTTATTTTCAAAGGAGGAGTGATATTAATTCAAATAGTGGAAATTCCATTTTATTGATAAAAGAAATACTCTAATGAAATAAATAGGATGTAAGATTGATGTTGGACACAAAAACGATTTTGAGTAATAAAATATGTTTCATAGGTTGGAGAAATTTTATCCTGACCATACTAATTATAATGTTCAATCGATATTTTTTATATTATGGTTATAGTGAAAAATGTGAATTCTGTTTAAATTAACCCTTAAAATAACTATATTAATGATATTATAATTCTTAATCATCATGGAATTATAGGTAATATATATCCTATTTCTAAAACTTTTGAGGTTTTTTTGGAAACTTCTTTTCCAAAGATGGATTGAATTGAAAGCAGATATGGAATCAAGTTGAAATCCAGGACCTTATAGGTTTGTATATATCTTTAGAAATCAATACTATAGGATCATGGGATGCCCTAAAAGTTAGTTTTTATCCACTACATCTCTTGATTCTGAAATTTTTTCCATAGTAAATGTCGTTTAAAAGAATTAGTAATGTATTTGGTATAATTTTCCATTATAATGTGATTCTACAACAATAATTCAAGGTATCAAAAATGATATTATTCATATCTCATGTAAGATAGGATCTGTAAGGATAAAATTAATAGAAATTATCATATTTGTGATCTATATCATCACATATACACATTTATAAGACAATTGTATTGTTGATGGTCTTGAAAATAAAGGGGTGACTACAAAAGAACTGATCTGGTCTAACGATTCACTAGATTATTAATTTTCTTTCATGCAAAGTGATTATTGTAAAAGGAATTAATATTGTTTTTAATAACAACCCTTATTTTTTATATAATAATTTTACATAATTTTGGCAGAATACTTAATACATTACAAAATATGAACTAAAATTCGGTGTTAGTATAATTCCTTTGGAAACATGGAATCATAAACACTAGTACATAAGTCATCCAAATTACCCATTACTATAAACATAATGAATATAAACCTTCTTCTACACATCATATATAATACATAACTTCATATCCTGGAGAATAGAAAAATAAAAAGGGGTGATCTTAGTTTCTCAATAAGTGTAAAAAAGAAGATGTGTAAGGACAAACATGAGTATAAGGGTATGAGAACCTAATGGTGACATTACAAAACCATACCCCACAAAAAAAATGTTCATAAAAATTAATCATTACATAAATATTGGTAGTTAATAAGACATTAATTAGAATAGAATTCAAATCATATGCTAAGAAATCATTATATATGAATTGAGACATGGAATTTTGGCAGACATATGAGTATATATAATGACTTCAATAGTAGTCAAGGCTTCAATTCCTAGGGTATCTTAGTATTATTGGTTCACTTCATATACCTTCTAGGTAGTCATAGTTCACCCCCATGACCATCTTATTAATCAGGGTTCACTCCCAAGATTATCTTAGCAGAAAAAGTCCTTTACTGAACTGAGTTAACTCCCCATTATTTCCATGTTTATCTCATAAGATATTAATATTTACCCAATGCATTGAAGGTAGATATAGGTCCCATCCATAACATGATACAATCATACATACATGTTCTAAAATATCATAAGCAATTATATCATAACACATGAAATTAAATGGGTTTCATAAATATATCATAATATCATAACCTATGAAATATAGATAAGTATCATAATTATTTCATAAAAATCATAATAAGTAAAAAGAATTAGGATTCATAAGCATATAACCTATTTAAGGTAAATTGGTTTTCTAAACATTATTCCCTCAAAACATTTACCATTCAGAGAAAGAATATGAATCGAACCTTTGGATAATTTCATAGAAAGGCATGAGTAACACCAAAAATTTCATTATAGATAGAAAATAATTTGTAAGCAATATTTAAAAAACACTTACTGAAGATAATATCCTTTATGATATAAAAATATTTTTTTCAGAAAATAATTCTCTATGAGAACAATTTTATTTTGAAATAATATAATGGAATCTTCAAAACATTATGAAAAACCTTTTATTTAAAAATAGTAATGAAAAAATATAATGGAATATTTGAAAACCATATAACAATATTAAAATCCTTTTTACTTGAAAAAAAGATATATAGGTAATTTTAAAATCATTTTTTGATAAACATTTATCAAAAAATTATTTTGGTAATAATGATATTTCTACCTAAAAAGAGAAATGAGATTAGATATTCATTAAAACATTATATTAAGTACAAAATACAAAAAAAAATACTATTACCTAATGAAATAATTAATAAACAATGGATAATAAAATTCATGAATTTAATTGTTTAATGGATCATAATATTCCATCAATGGAATTTAAATCATAAACAATCCTGATACACAATAAGATTGTTGCAATAAGTTATTACTACTAATTAAATTTTAATCATACTCCCAATGTAATAAAATGAAATTGAATAAAGATTAAAATATCATTAAAATAATGATACTCATGATATAACAGGTATAATGGTAGTATATACACCTCATAAAATAATATAGGTTTAGAAAAAAAATTATGGCTCTAAGACGGTAAATAAAGACAACACTACCTTACAGATTTGGTAACATTTGAACCGCAAAGCCCCATGAAAGAGTGATTATATAAATGATAAGAAAATACAATAAAATTAATGACAAGTTTCATATAATATAATAATGGGTTTTCTATACACCACACAAAATAAATTAGTGGTTAATAAGACATAAATCTCACAGAAGTAAAAGTTAGACAAGAAAACCCTTACCTTATGTCATGAGTGTTGTTGTACTAATAAAAAATAAATTATAATTATTTTATGTTTATTAAAAATACACTAAAAACCCATTTTATTATATAAAATTCCATATATGATTTTATTAATACATTATATTACATATTTATTAATAATTCCATGATAATGTTACGCTTCAAGTAATATCCGCTTTTATTTTTTGTACATGTTTTGACTTGTTATTATTGATCCTATTACTTAGATAATACTTTAATTTTTTAAAGAATGTAAAATATGATAAAAATATCATATATATTCAGTATTTATTTATTTATTTGTAATAAAAAAAATATAAATATAAAATGGAATACACCGTTTATGGAGACGATTAGTTGTACGTACGTAATAATTTTGTTTCAATTTTATTATCGTATTAAAAGTAAGAATGTAAATGAAATAAATGTATATATATCATATCATTGTGTTATAATTATTATGTCATATAAACCCATACATAATACATTCCATATAATTTTTGAATGAATCACATCGCTTTGAGGAGGTGATAATCCACACTTCCACAAAAAAGGTTATCTTGTTTGCAAAAAATGAAACGCATGAAGGTTTTTTTATAATAATTAAATAAAACTTAATTAATCATAAATATTAAATATATCATATAAACATAGTTCACATAATAATTCCCACTGATAAAGGGTGGTAAGTAAAAACAAAAAACATTTTTTCGTGAGGTTGTAGCATGTCGTATACACGAACAGAAAGTTGGTTACCAATTAGATGAAAGTGTGTATAAGTGTAGGTAAAAACATTTTGATAATAATATATCTTTATAATGAGGATAGTGATGTTATTATATAATAATGGAATAATAATATCTATGGTGGTGTAGAATAAAAAAAATAAATGAGCTTGAGGAAGGATGTTACATTGTCATTGGGTAACACCTCTTGGGTTAAACTAAAGTGATTCCTTATAAATATTTCATCCAAAAGGGAGCATTATAGGATGAAGGTAAGATATTTGGGAGGATATTTTGGAAGATTTTTACAGATAAAATATCATTATATGTTTTAATAAGTTGGATGGCATCTTTTTTTTAATTGTGGTGGAGGAGTGGAATTTCTGTAAATTTAGGAAAAAGGGAATTCCCAACACATTGTTCTATGTGAAGTGGAACAAATAATGGTAGAAATATGAGAAAAGGGAATATAGATTCTAAATATTAACATCCAATGGTTTTTTACATGTTTATAAGTCATTCTGGGCCTTGAGATTATTGTTTAGTCCTTTGTCAACCTATTTTTTTCTTTTATTCACTCTAATTAATTTTAATCACGTTCACTAATATTTTCAGACAAAAAATATTTTGAATTTTTTAATAATTAAAAATATTGACAATTACAAATATATATTTCATTTTTAAAAATTATAAACACAGAAGTGGAAGAAATTTATTCAAAATTAATCATAGAGGCGTGTCGTGACACTGAGTTTTTACAAAAAATGCTTAAAAGTTTGAAATGTTTTTATATCAAATTTCAATGTTAAAATGTTTATGATGACCTAAATTAGATTAATTTATGTAAATCTGATCTAATTAAATGTTTAAACTACATTAAAATATAATTTAAATATATAAATAAATTTAACGAAAAATTAGTTTTGAATTGAAAGTCACTATTTTCCCCTATTCATCCAAATATGATGTTTTTAAGGAAAAACACAAAAAATCACTGTAACA
Source organism: Viscum album (assembly GCA_963277665.1). Taxonomy (NCBI): domain Eukaryota; kingdom Viridiplantae; phylum Streptophyta; class Magnoliopsida; order Santalales; family Viscaceae; genus Viscum; species Viscum album. The sequence goes on from OY728144.1 coordinate 306,050,221, forward strand.
TAATTTTGACATTTTCAATTAAAAAATGAATTTTATTTTATCATTTTAAATTTATAAAACTTTTTAAAATTAATTTTATAATTTTTCATAGATGGAAATAAAAAGTGGTTCATTTGAGAAAATAGTATTTCTAAACATATAAAGACATTAGAAAAAAGTAAATATTTTATTATAAATATATTTTATTTATATAAAAATATAATAAGTAATATTTAGAAATTAGTTTTTACAACTCACATTATCGTGTTTAAATGATTTTTTATAACTACTTCACTTAAATAATCATAATAACAAAATTTTTCATCATAGAAACTTCGGGTTGCGTGTAACACAAGACATGTCAATGTTGCATGAAGTGATGGTTTTACCTTGGGGTAGCATATAATGAACGCTTGACTTGGTATATGTAAGACACAATATATCAAATAAAATTAATTTATTCAAAAAAAATTGGTTCATAAAAACCTAGGGTTTTACAATTTTATAGCGTTATTTTATTCAGTAATTGATACATTTCCATGAATAAAATATCCTATATTTCCCTTAGATAATAAAAAATGTTATTTTTCACTACTGTTTTTAATGCGATGAAGTTTTTTCATTTAAAATTTATCTTTTTTAATAATTATAAATATTATTTGATAAATAATTTTGAATTTTGAATTTCATATGATAAGATTAGATAAAATGGTAAATCATAATTTTTTTCATTAAAATTTTCTACTAACGTTACAAATTAATTACCAATATTAAAGTAAATTAGGTTAAATGTTATATAGTTTAAATAAATAGACATAAATCACACAATTTTGTATTAAAAAAATTGGTTTAGGTGATTTGGAACCGAAAAATACTATCTAACTTTTTTGTCAATTTTTTGTGGCCATTGGACATTTAATAGTATCATATAATTATAAAAAATGTATGGGTTTGTCCCAAAAATAGCCTTCCCATCAATTATAAATGGGGAAGACACAAACTAACTCAATAAACATCTATCATTTATGTTTCCCCATGAAAATAAACCACATCTATACTCCATGCACTCTGTCCCAAATTCAATATCTTCTAGCCCCCATTATTTATAAAAAATCCTTCACATTCCTTAGATAATTCCAAGGAAAATTCACTTCTTCGCTGTGATTATTATTGGATACGTAGATTTTATTTTTAATAATATTCAATAAATATAACATATCAACACTAATATAATTAATTTATTATATTTTAAATACTATTATTTTATAATATATAACTTATTTCATTTTGTATTTATCTATCATGCACTTTAGGAAAAAGAAAATAGGTATTCTTGTATATATGTAGACTAATTCCCCCTTAAGCTATGAAACACATTTTTAATCACCACCAACAATTGATGGTTCCATGAATGGAATTAATTATTAAATATTATGTTTATGATATAAAAAATTAACAATGGTAAATCCTTAGAACATATTAATGATATGGTCAGTAAATTATCATTATTAATTCAATTGTATAAAAAAATGTACTAAGAAGAAAATATTTTATCCAGTTTTTATAGTATTATCATATCCAATACTTATCCTTATAATTATATTATAATTCAGAAATACTAATATAATAAACACAAAATATGATAATAATTATTCTATTATAATTCTATTAACACAAACCACCTTATAATCATTAACTAAATCTTGGTATGTCCATGCTTGGGTTAGTTTAACTACGTACTTGATCATACTATGAATTTATATTGGAACATAATTAGAGGTACAATATAATATAAATGTGTAAATAAATTTTTTATTCTATATACTTCATATAAATATTTAATTTAATAATATGAAAATACCATTTGATTATCAATCATCCTAGAAATATGGTGTTACAAGTTTCATCATATTGGATATGGACTAACACACTCATGAAAGAAATTAATAAAATCATAAATAACAATAAATTATTATATATAATTAACATTAATTACATTGAAATTGTGTAACTTATAAAATGAATGATTACTCACACCACTAATATGGAACTAATAAAATTGATCAAAACTATAAACACATAATGTGTAAAATCAGAATAATTCATATAGGGAGTGATTATTTATGAAAAATATAAATGTATATAGATTTGAGTAATGTTATGAATTATATTATTATTATAATTATGTTTTTGATATAGGAGGATAAAGTACATTATTTGAATATTGTACAACAGGTAAACATTTTCTGTAAAAAATTCCTTTATTTGGGACATGTTTGGAATTCTACAACTCATTTCCTTTAAATGCTGTATATACTAACTATTTGAGATCCTATAACATGAAATTAATTTACTCATGAAATATGAAGATAAATTTTAGTCCTTATATTTCTATATTTATAGATTTTATTGGTTCCTATGACATAATTGGGGGTTTCCATCTTAATTTTCAGCTTTAGGTCTCTTGTTATATTTCTAATCTAAATCCCTTTGTTGGGTAAATATATTCCTATTTATATTTTTTTACATTTTTTTACTACATTAATCATTATATTAAATGTATTTACATGTATTTAATTTTATACCACCCTCATAATATTTTGATTCAAAATATTCCAGAACCATTTTAAAACACAACAATTTCAATGGTGTAAAATCATTCTATGTTATGTTAATGTTAAATTTTGTGCAGTTTTCTTAAAAATAAATCCCTATCAAGATACTGAATTGTTTTTTTCTATTGTACATATGTACCATATAAAAATCATAGTAAATGTTTTTTTTATCATTGAATCATCCATCCCCTCCATGCCTAATGATGGGTCCAAAGACAACACATTTGACTATATACTCTTAGGAGATATGATTTTTAATATTCAGTAGCTATTAATAAAACATGATGAATTATTTTTACAAAAAAATATACAGTCTCCTACAAATTTAATCAAGTAATAGAAATTACTATACTCTCTCACTACTAAAAAATATCCCTTAACAACGCCATAATAAAAATTTATCAACGCTAAAAAAGAACTGATAATTTGAGAGCAGTTAAAGGCCCGAAGCTTTTATGAGTGCTAAAAAATCTCTATTAAAGACCCCACCAATAAAGGGTATATAAGAAATAAAAAATCCACGACCCACCCATTCCCTTAATCAACTATTCCCACCTACAACCCTTTATCAGTGCTTCCCCCACCACATTATTAGTGCTTTAGATAATCCTCCCCCCACGCATTCCCCTACCTCCAGCGAGTTTCAACCCCTATATATATAGCATATACATCAACGCTTTTCCACTGCCCTATGCTATTTTATTTAAATTCTTATGATATATCTATATATTGTTAAATTTTTTAACCATATATTTATATATATGTTTATATATTAATAAATATATTTTAAATGTATATATGTTTAATTATTTATTTATAAAATTAAAATTTTTTGTGTGAATATATAAAAAAATGTATTTATTATTATATATTGGATTATAAATTACAGTAAATTATGAAAAATAATAAAATTTCAAAACCATAATATAAATATGAATATAGTACTTGGGAATAAATGAAGTACCCTCCAAAAGAATAATAATACCCCTACAAACGAGCATAAAAATCCATCGAATGATAAAAAATCATGGTATGCCGATTAAAAATTCAGTTTCAGATGTTTGTGTTCTTTTTTTAGCCGAAAACAATGTGACATAGGTTTACCTAAATCAATAAGGGAATATATCTCATCACAGGCTTTGATTTGATTTATGGTAGAGCTCAAATGGACAACCAGATCAAAACTTATGGCCATTTAAATTTTGAGTTACAATTTCAACTTATTTTAGATCTTTTATTATGTTTTTTATTTTTTATTTCTTAAAATTGTATTTATATGAATATTACTCAATAATAATTAGAAAAATTTTAATTACAAATATTTTTTAATTATTTTATAAGTTATTTCAACTAAATGTCTTATATATTAAGTGTTAATACCAATTTACCTTATCTAAAACATAGTTAAGAAAATATATATTATATTTAAAAAAAGATAAATGTATTTATATAATAATATTGTATTCTTAATGAAATATAATTTTTTTGGTGTATACTTTTATCAGTGCTTGTACAAAAAGCACTGATAGTGGGGGTATTTTATCAATGCTTCTAAAAAAGAGCTGATAACCCCCATAATTAGAAATTTTTTACAAGCATTGATAAAAGACCCCATTTATCAGTTCTTGTAAAAATACACTGTTAAAGGGACCGTTTAACCCTGATTTTTTTACCATTGACAAAGGTGTTTTTATGGTGTTTTAACAAGCACTATTAAATACCTAGCACTGGATAAACTTGGATTTGTAGTATTGTATTGATTAACTAGTTCATTTAACATACCATATCTTCTATATTTCTTTGATAATGGTACTTTCTATTACATTGATGATTCACCATTAGATTTATGTTTATTATGTGAATTTTTCCAAGAAATCTACATTGTTATATTGAATAGGAAATTATTTGTTTTCTATATTTTTATTCATAAATATATCTCAGTTTTTATTCTTCTGGGAGATACTTAGTTAATGGTGTTAATTTTTTTTAACTCTTATGGAAAATGCCTTATACTAAATCCATTTTATTATTTATTTTCATGGATATATAATTCCATCATTTATAATAGGTAATGGCTTCATGTTTATTTATTCATACCATATTATATATCCATGTAAATGTTATGATAGATTTCTTTCCATGCCACTCCATATTGAGTATCAATGTTCATCATTAGTTTCTATCCTTTTTCATTTAAAAAACATAGTATATTTATGTATAATTTTCTAGGATATGTTTCAAGGGATAATAATGTTCTCAAACTATGATAATATTTTATATTATGTTTTAAAATGTAATGTATGTATGTATCATGTCATAGTGGAAATGTATGTTGTTGGATTCTTCAATAAATATTGTATTATGATCCAATAATATATATATAACAATTATATCTTTGTTTATAGAGTCTTATATTTTATAGTTGGGTTTGAAAGAATTTTAGTAAGAGCATATGGGACTAGATTTAGAGTAACCTAGTTGGATAGTAGAATTTCTATGAAAAACCCTCCATATTTCTATGTAATAATCAAGAAGACATAACATTAAGTGTATTTTACAATTCAAAATCATGAACTAATTTTATGTGTTCCAATGGTGTGAGAAAATGAAAAGAGAATTATGATTACTATATGTTAAGGTGGAATTGTGTCCCTTTTTATAATGGAAAGACTTAATCTCATATGAATTATCAAGAACCACTACAATATATATCTTTAACCAAATTTTGGGTATATAGAATGATAAATAACTATCGATAGATAAGTAAGGTATAAAAATAATAGAGGAAGTTCCAATGTTAAATAATTTTTTTGATTATTTTCTAGAATAATTACATGGTCATAAACATCAACATGAAGTTTAATTCTCCATTTAACTCATTCCTGATACAAGAACTGTATCTAAATCTCCACATAAAATTTAAGAAGTGGATATATTGGAGTTTAAGTAGTTTTAGGAGTTTTTTATAATGTATTTTTAAAAACTAGTGTTTCAATATAGGGAGACCTTATTTTATATGTAAAAATAATAATGGGTCCAATAGAATGAGCAAAAATTATACGAAGATCAATTCCATTATATAATGAATAACTATCCTTAACCATGAATTGATGAATTATTTGATAAAATTTGTAACATCCCAAGTAATTAATGAATAATAGATATTTTTATCTATGTATATTAATGAATTAGATAGTGTTTTAGAGGCTTAAAATTAGAATAAATCCAATCTTAAGCATGGAATGCACTAATATTTTTAAAAGATTGTTTTACTGCCTTTTGATGGAAAACCATTTTTAAATCAAACTTTTGACAATTTTATAAGATCTATTTTTTATAATAAACGTATTCTTTATTATTGGGACATTGAAATTTACTTTGGGTAAATTTTTGGTATTTTTCCGATAAAGTTCATTTTTAATGAATAGTGGAAAATGTTGTATTTTAATTCAAAACCTCTTTTTAGTATAATTTATTTATATGATTATATTATATTTTTAATTGGTTTTAAAGTAAAATTAGAATATATTTTTACCATTTAATCCAATCGTGGTCGTTGGAATTAATTTCACATTGAAATTGGACTTAAACTAGTGCCAATCTTTTGATACTTATTGTTTCATAAAAACAGGCTATTTGCTCTGACAGCAGGAATTAATTGTTAAATAAATTAATGTAACTTATATATTTTGAATATTTTAAAATATACATCATTTTGGAATTCAGAATATCAAATATAGCTTAGGGTAATGTTTAGGTATTTTTCTGAAAACATCAATTTTTAATGAATAGTGAAACCACTAAGTGGTACTTAAAAAACTGATTTTTCATTTAAATTAAACTTTACCACTTCTGTGTTTTGAATTTGAAAAATCTGACATATATGGTTTTCATTAAGAAGTAAAATTTGGTTCAATGGGATTGAAATAATTTTTGGTGAATAGTAACTTTTATGTTTTTAATCGCGATTAGAGGTAATTAGTGAAATTTAAGGTAAAAATAATGTTTTAATAATATTAAATGAACATGACACATGTCCTACCCTTCTTGGATGTGTCATGGCCGACCAAGAAAATCCATGGGTCAACTTGGGGACCCCATGGAGCCACTTTGGTAGAAAAATGGCATTAATAACTTTTTATTTAAAGTTAAAATGAAAATGTCACAAACATAAGTTGTTTTACTAAAACAATTTTTACATGGGATTATACACGTCATATTTTTGACTATAAATAGTCATTAGAAAGCTAAAAATATTTTCTACATCATGATATTTTTTTTATAATTTTTAGAAATTAAATAAATTAAATTATTTATGACACCATGATGATTGAGCGTTTACCTCATTATTTAACAATTTAAATAAAAATAATAATGTAAACTCTAAGACCTACACATGTCAAAAAAATATTGGATGAGTATATTTCGAACTCCTATAACCTTATCCTCGAAATATATATTTTTGGTACCTTTTAAATCCTAAAATCATTTTATGATAATGTAACCTTTTATAGCTTTCCAAGACTGCCCCTCATCTCCTCTTATAAAAGGCCCCCACCTCTACCACCTTACCCACAATTCCAAAGCCTTTGGCTCGGCCAAACACTTCCCATTTTGTCTCTCCACTTCCCTATATAACTTTTAGAAGCCTCACTTTGGGCAGAAGTCTTCCCAAGGAAGCATTTGAGCTCAAATCAAAAAGAGTTATCCGATTTAAAGGTGGTTTCTTCTCTTGTGTTCTTACGTTTTATTTTGCCTCTCCAACCCCATAAAGTCTTTTTATTATTTTATTTTGTAACAACACCAGTATCTTCCATATACTAGGATGTTTTTATAAGAAGGATTCGAGCTACACTTACACACACCTACATCTAACGGTTAAAGAACATAATGTTTCCGTGGATGGTGAATTTCTGCCTCACGAAACGATGATTGTTCAATATTCTTTTAAAACCTTCAAAGGTGGCCATTAAGATGACACTATATTTATATACAATATATATCATGTTTATGTTTTACTTAATATTTTGTATTTTTCATTTATGGCATTACTTTATGGTTACCATTATGGGTAAACGCGATATCTTCATTTTAGGAAGTGCCGACTACCGCCCTCTCAAAGTGATTTGATTCGTTAATGCCATATGTGGGACATATAAAGGATTTAATTAATGATATTATATATCATATTATACTGGAATTATAATATACCTTTATATCATTAAGATTTTATTCCATAAAATACGAAATAGAAATGAAAGTAGTGTTCATGCGTACGTACGGCTTACCATCTCCATGAACTGTGCATTTCATTTCTTACCTCTAAACATTATGTAATATTATAAATGCATGTATGTACTAGATATATATGATATATATGATATCTACATCATGAGTATAACTTTGGTTATAAAGGATACATGAACCACATGTAATTATAAAGAGTTTATTTTTGACTCAAGTACCAATGATCGTTAAAACGACCGTTATTAACTTGAATAATTACACAGTGTTAATGACTTGGTAATAAGTGATATAAAAGTAATAATGAACATGAAAAAGGTTCTTAGGAAAGTAGAAATTAACTCAAGTTTATTATTCAGGAGATTAAAGAACGATCGAGTCAAGTCGGACCCGAGGTAAGGGACTTCGTCTCAATCTCCTTTCATTGAGGAATATTTTGTTTTATACACAACATTATTTAATACGGTGTATAAACCCCTTTCAATTTTACATTTATTCAAAAGGAATGTTTTTTATATGAAGCGTTTACCAAACGATAAAAGGGATTGTTTTTTTCATACGTATGTGGCGACAAAGACTTCTCCGCCGCCATGACCATTATATGAGTTTTAGCTTCCTCTACAAGCCGAAACTTTTTTTTAAATGAAAAAAATTAAATACCACGTATTACTTTTCTTTTATTTTGGTATTGTAAATGGTTTTCATAAAGTTTTTATTATATCAATGTGTTGTATTGATATCTTGTGATTGAAATGTGGAAATTCTATGTTTCTTTTATGCATGTTTTATGTGATACTATTATGTTATGGTTCTTGGGAATTGTTATGAAGACGTGTGGTTCCGTGATAAACTAAGGGTGGGTGAGCCCGATACAGCTATCCAATGCATTGGGTAACGCGAAGGAGTTAAACGTTAAGGTTTGTCCGGAGAGATTTAGGGAATACACCGTGATGTGTATTCCAAACGTAACCAAGAGGTTTACTCACTACGTAATAATGTTATGAATGCCTCAAGTTACCTTTATGTTATATGATTTCTATGATTTATTCATGATTTTATGAGGTATGTTAAAGTTCTTATGTTTTATGAGTAGAGATGATTTCATTTATTCTTATGTATACATGTACTCATGATTCCATTCAATATTTTTAGATCCCTTACTGAGCTTTTTATGCTCATCCCATGTTTTTGAAATATTTTTTTCACAGGTCAAGGGAATGATACATGATATGATGATAGTGTCAAGGATGTTTCAAGAAAGAATCCATGTTTTATTTTAAATATGTTTCCTTTTATGGGAAAAATGAATACTATCTTTTATGTAACCAATTTGTTTAAATATGGAATGTAATGCAGGATTTATGATCTAATTCTCTAAAACTCTAAACCTGAAAAGATCCTCAATGTGTAATCTTGTAATAACTCAAGATTAAGTAAGGTTTAAGGTTGGGGCCTTAGAGTTGGTATCAGAGGATGGTTTAGATAACATTAGGATTTAGAATTCTATTAAATGATTATCCAAAAATATTTTTTTATGGTCAAATTGAAATGATATAGCATTTTATGATTACCATGTTGCTTCGCCTAAGATATTTCTTTGTTAAGAATGGTTTTTAATAGAGGAAATAGAACAACTTTTTTTGGGAAGGCATACAGAGGGAAATGACCTTTCAAAACAGTATCCTGAGATGGTCAGAATCATAACTAAATAGTTTGTTGCTGTGATGGCTCATTTCACTCAGGTGAAAAATGTTGGTTGTTTTTATTGATGATATTTTGGTGTTTTTTAAAATTAAAGAGGAGCATGAAAGTCATTTAAGGGTTATCTTGCAAAACATAGAAGAAAAAAACTGTATGGAAAATTCAGCAAGTGTGAGTTTTGGTTACAACAAATTTCATTCCGTGGTCACATTGTTTCAAGAAATGGAATAACTGTTGATCCTGCTAAAACAAAAGTTGTTGAAGAATGGACAAGACCCACAACTGTAATCGAGATACATAGTTTCCTTGTTTGGCAGGTTACTACTGACGGGGTTTTGAAATTTTTTCACGGTTATCTAATCCAATTACTAAGCTAAATCGGAAGGGTGTTAAGTTTATCTGGACAAAAGAACATGATGATTGTTTTTAGGAGTTGAAAAGAAGATTGGTGAATGCTCTAGTTTTGGCACTTCTTTCTAGGAATGGTGATTTTGTTATCTATAGTGATGCTTCATTGAAAGGACTTGGTTGTGTTCTTATGCAGAATGACTAGGTAATTTCTTATGCTTCACGTTAGTTGAAAACTCATGAGGTAAATTACCCTACACATGATGTGGAATTAGCTATTGTTTTTTTTGCTTTGAAAATTTTGAGGCATCATTTTTATTGAGTAAAGTGTGAAATATATACTGATCACAAAAGTTTAAAGTATATATTCACTCAGAAATAATTGAACATGAGACGGAGGAGATGGCTAGAATTAATCAAGGATTTTGATTGTACAATTCATTACCATCCAGGAAAAGAAAATAAAGTGGCTGATGCTTTGAGTCGAAAATGTAATGCTTCATTAACAATGTTTTGTTGGGACATGATCCTTTGGTAAAGGATTTGATGAACTTTAGAATATAAGTTTTTGGTGCAGGATGTAATTCTATTTTTTTTCAGGTATCAGTGAAATATTCTCTATCATATAGAATCAAGCAAGCATAGAAGCAAGACAGTGAGTTGTAGAAAAAGGAAGACCTGGTTCAGAAGGGTAATTTTCCTGAATTCAACATTGATAATGATTGTGTTTTGAGATTTGCGAAGATATTGTGTGTGCCTTTTGATTCATAGTTGGAGAGAGAGTTGTTATGTGAAGCTCATAGTTCTCTGTTTTCAGTTCATCATGGAAGTACTAAGATGTACAGAGATCTGCAGGAGTATTACTGGTGGGATGGAATGAAAAGAGATATTGCTGATTTTACAGTGAATTGTTTGACTTGTCAACAAGTTAAAGCAGAGTGACAGTTACTGAAAGGGATGCTTCAGCATTTACCAATACCATAATGGAAATGGGAGAATATATCCAAGGACTTCGTTGTGGGATTGCCGAAGACACCTTGAGGTAATAATGCAATCTGGGTTATTGTCGATCGATTACTAAATCTTCTCATTTCCTTGCTATACGAGACACTTTTTTCTAGATCAACTTTCCCATTTTTATATTAATGAGATAGTCAGGTTACATGGAGTTCCTCTTTCCATTTTATCTGATCGTGATCCCAGGTTTACTTCTAACTTTTGGAAAGGCCTTCAGAAGTCGTTGGGTACTGAATTAAATTTTAGTACATCTTTTCATCCTCAATAAGATGGACAGTCAGAATGAACAATTCAGACTTTGGAAGATATGCTACGTGCTTCTTCGATGGATTATCAGGGAAGTTGAGACCAATATCTTTCTTTGGTTGAATTTTCCTATAATAATAGTTTTCATTCCAGTACACAGATGTCACCATTTGAGGCATATATGGGAAGCGGTGTCGAAATCCAAATTTCTGGGATGAAGTGGGTGAAAGGAAGCTAATGGGAATAGAATTGGTAGAAGATTTGGCAAAAAAAGTTCAGCTAATACAGAAACACATGAGAACAGCTCAGAGCAGGCAGAAGAGTTATGCGGACAACACGAGGAAGTATCTATCTTTCGAGGTAGGTGATCATGTTTTTTTCAAAGTCTCACCATGGAAAAGTGTGATGCAGTTTGGTAATAATGGAAAGCTGAGTCCAAGGTTCATTGGAACATATGAAATTCTGGAGAGAGTTGGATCAGTTGCTTACCGAGTGGATTTACCTCCGAGATTATCTCAGGTACACAATGTTTTTCATGTTTCAATGTTAAGGAAGTACATGCCAGATCCATCTCATGTTTTGAGTCCAGAGGTAGTTTAGCTGGAAGAGAACCTATCTTATGAGGAACAACCAGTCCAGATTCTGGACCACAGGGAGCAGGTGTTACGGAATAAGTTTATTCATCAGGTAATGGTTTTTTGGTAAAACCACATGATTGAAGAGGCAACATGGGAATCTGAAAATGCAATGAGGGCTAAATACCCCCACTTATTCGATAAGTAAATAATTTGCAGGGATGCAATTTTATAAAGGGGGGAAGGATGTAACATCCCAAGAAATTAATGAATAATATATATTTTTATCTATGTCCATTAATGAATTAGATAGTGTTTTAGAGGCTTAAAATGAGAATAAATCCAATCATAATCATAGAATACATTAATATTTTTAAAAGATTGGTTTACTTCCTTTTGATGGAAAACCGTTATTAAATCAAACTTTTGACAATATTATAAGCTCTATTTGTCAAAATAAACTTATTCATTATGATTGGGACATTGAAATTTACATTGGGTAAATTTTTGGTATTTTTCAGATAAAGTTCATTTTTAATGAATAGTGAAAAATGTTGTATTTTAATTCAAAACCTCTTTTTAGTCTAATTTATTTATATTATTATATTATCTTTTGAATTTTTTTTAAAGTTAAATTAGAATATATTTTTACCATTTAATCCAATAGTGGTTTTTGTAAATAATTTCACTTTGAAATTGGACTTAAACTAGTGTATATCTTTTGATACTTATTGTTTCATAAAAACATGTTATTTTCTCTGACAGCGAGAATTAATTATTAAATTAATTAATGTAACTTATATGTTTTTAATTTTGTAAAATAGACATCATTTTTTAATTTGAAATATCAAATATAGCTTAGAGTGATGTTTTGGTATTTTTCTGAAAAACTTCAATTTTTGATGAATAGTGAAACCACTAAGTGGTACTTAAAAAACTAATTTTTCGTTTAAATGAAACTTTACCACTTCTATGTTTTGAATTTCAAAAATCTGACATACATGGTTGTCATTAATAAGTAAAATGTGGTTCAATGGGATTAAAATAAGTTTTTGGTGAATAGTAACTTTTATGTTTTTAATCGCGATTAGAGGTAATTAGTGAAATTTAAGGTATGAATAATGTTTTAATAATATGAAATGAACTTGACACATGTACTACCCTTATTTTATGTTTCATGGACGACCCATAAAATCCATGTGTCAACTTGGGGACCCCATGGAGCCACATTGGTAGAAAAATGGCATTAATAACTTTTTATTTAAAGTTAAAATGAAAATGTCACAAAGATGAGTTGTTTTACTAAAAAAAAATTTTACATGGAGTTATAAAAGTCAGATATTTGACTATAAATATTCATTAGAAATCTATGAAGATTTAATACGTCATGATATTTTTTTTATAATTTTTAGACATTAAACAAATTAAATTATTTATGACACCGTGATGATGCGGCGTTTACCTCATTATTTAACGATTTAAATAAAATGAAAATATAATGTAACATCTAAGACCTAAACATGTAAGAAACTTATTGGATGAGTATATTTCAAACTATTATCACCTTATCCTCGAAATATATAATTTTGGGACCTTTTAAATCCGAAAATCATTTTATGATAAAGTAACCTTTTATAACTTTCCAAGAGTTCCCCTCCTCTCCTCTTATAAAAAGCCCCCTCCTCTACCACCATATCATCCCTTCCAAAGCCTTTGGCTCGGCCAAACCCTGCCCATTTGGTCTCTACACATCCCTATATAACTCTTAGAAGCCTCCATTTGGGCATAAGTCTTCCCAAGGAAGCCTTTGAACTCAAATCAAAAAGAGTTACTCGATTAAAAGGTAGTGTCTTCTCTTGTGTTGTTATGTTTTATTTTACTTATCCAACCCCCTAAACCCATTTTATTCATTTCTTTTGTAACAAAAACAGTATATTCCATATACTATTATATTTTTATATGATGTATTTGAGCTACACTTACACACACTTACATCTAATGGTTAACGAACATACTATTTCCGTGGATGGTGAATTTCTACCTCATTAAACGATGATTGTTCAATATTCTTTTAACACCTTCAAAGGTGGCCATTAATATGACACTATATTTATATATGATATATAATATTTTTATGTTTTACTTAAGCTTCTGTATTTTTCATTTATGTAATACCTTTATGGTTACCATTATGGGTAAACACGATATCTTCATTTTAGGAAGTGTGGACTATCGCGCCCTCAAAGTGATTTGATTAGTTAATGCCATATGTGGGACTTATAAAAGATTTGATTAATGATATTATATATGATATTATACTGGAATAATAATATACTTATATATCATTATGATTCCATTCCATAAAATACGAAATAGAAATGAAAGTACCATTCATGCGTACGTACGGCTTACCATATCCATGAATGGTGCATTTCATTTCTTACCTCTAAATGTTTTGTAATATTATAAATGCATGTATATACTGGATATATATGATATATATGATATCTACATCATGGGTATAACTCTGGATATAAGGGATACGTGAAAAACTTGTAATTATAAAGAGTTTATTTTTGACCCAAGTACCAATGATCGTTAAAACGTCCGTTATTAACTGAAATAATTACATAGTGTTCATGACATGGTAATAAGTGACATAAAAGGAATAATGAACTTGAAAAAGGTTCTTAAGAAAGTATAAATTAACTCAATTTTATTATTCAGGTGATTAAAGAATGATCGAGTCATGTCGGACTCGAGGTAAGGGACTTCGTCTTAATCTCCTTTCATTGAGGCATATTTTGTTTTTTACACAACTTTATTTTATACGGTGTATAAACCCCCTTTGAATTTTACTTTTATTCAAAAGGAATCATTTTATACAAATCTTTTACTAAATGACAAAAGGGAATGTTTTTTTGTCATATGTATGCAGCGACAATGACTTCTCTGCTGCAGTGACCATTATTTGAGTTTCAGCTTCCTCTACAAGCCATAACTTTTTTTTTGAATGAAAAAAAATAAATACCATGTATTACTTTTCTTTTATTTTGGTATTGTAAATGGTGTTCATAAAGTTTTTATTATATCAATGTGTTTTGTTGATATCTTTTGATTGAAATGTGGAAATTCTATGTTTCCATTATGCATGTTTTATGTGATACGATTATGTTATGGTTCTTGGGAATTGTTATGAAGACAGGTGGTTCTGTGATAAACTAAGGGTGGGTGATCCCGATATAGCTCTCCAATGCATTGGGTAATGCGAAGGAGTTAAATTTTAAGGTTTCTCCCAAGAGATTTAGTGAATACACTGTGATGGGGATTCGAAATGTAAGCAAGAGGGTTACTCCCTATGTAAGAATGTTATGAACGCCTCAAGTTACCATTATATCTTATGATTTCTATGATTTATTCATAATTTGATGAGGTATGTTAAAGTGATTATGTTTTATGAGTAGAGTATGATTTCATTGATTCATATGTATATATGTACTCATGTTTCCTTTCCATATTTTTAGATCCCTTACTAAGATTTTTATGCTCATCCCATGTTTTTGAAATGTTTTTTTCCCAGGTCAAGGGAATGGTACATGATATGATGATAATGTCAAGGAAGTGTCAAGAAAGAATCCATGTTTTATTTTAAATATGTTTCCGTTGATGGTAAAAATGAATATTATCTTTTATGTAACCACTTTGTTTAAATGTGTAATGTAATGCAAGTTTTATGATCTAATTCTCTAAAACTCTAAACCTGAAAAGTTCCTCAATGTGTAATCTTGTAATAACTCAAGATTAAATAATGTTTAAGGCTGGGGCTTTATAAAATAAAAGGAGCCTAATTTATTTTTTAAAATATTTCACTATTATTATCATTAAATATTCATTACCATGGTTGGTATACCAAAGAAAACATTTTGAAAAAGGTATATTCATTATGAGTTTACAACATTTCATTTTGGATTGTTTAATTCACCTTTTATCATTATAGATATGATTAAATGTGTATTAAAGAATTATATTCCTAAAATTATGGATATGCTCATTAATGATATCATGATATACTCAAATATCAATGAAGATAAAGATATTCATCTATTGATAATTTTAGAGATACTATAAAAAGTTATTTTTTTGGTAAATATAGTATGAAATAATTTTATATCCATGATGTTTCATTTTATTACCATATGGTATCCAAGGGTAGAATATCTATTGATAATTTAGTGAAAATTTTAGTCAAAAAATGTCCTATATCAACAAACATACCCAATATATCAACTTCTTGGTATTAACAGTTTACTATCGATGGTTTGTTTGTGACTTTTTATGTTGGAAACCTAGTTATCAATATTATCAAGTAAAGGGGTAAAATTCACAATGTCATGGGAACACTAGGAATGTTTTTATGTTCTAAATATTAGATAGATTAATTCATTGAAATTAATATTAAAATTTTTTAAGAGTGAATATTTAATATATTGGGATGATTTGAAGAATGTATATGGTTGTATACACTTTTAAAAAATAAGTTCATTTCACATGAATTAGGGAAATATAAATTGGATGAACATAACTATCCAAATAAACACCTCATGATAGAAGCCATAAATATTTCTATTAAAATATAGATACACCACATTTATGGTAAAAAATTCGATATATATATATTCCACAAGTGATTAAAGTTTATATTCTATCATAAAGAGATCATTTGAGGAAAATAGGGTTTTTTGAACAACTAAAAGACTATGATTTATTGATACACAACAACTAATTAAAAAAAACAAGGTTACTAAAGAATTTATTATGGGGTAACATGGAGTTATTACAATGATAGGGATTTACAAGGATCGTATATATAGATATTTAGTGAACATAGAACTGGTTATATATAATAATGGGAATCCATTATTCATTTTAAAAACAATGGATAACATATCCATAATATAAATGATGTAGAAGTTATAAAATGATTTTTAGGACCTACAGAAGAAAATTTTTATTGTTAATTAGGGGTAATTTATTGGAATAATATATAGAGATTGATTATTGATGTTCAGAATGAATTTATATGTCTCATTTATACCAGATTTGAAGAGGAAACTGATAGATAAACTAAACAACTCATATTTCCCTATATATCATGGTATCACAATGATTTATATGGATTGATGATAAATTTTATATTTTATGTTGGGATATTATGTAGAAGGAAATGTTTGACTAGGATTCATGTTCTTTAGAGGGCCATTAGGTAAAGGATGAAATAAAACATCATCAACGATTTATGAATCCTATACCTATAACAATATCAACGTTTGAAATGTTACAATTGAATTTTAATTGGAATAAAAAGTAATATTAGGGATAAGGATACTATCTTGTTCATCAATGATAATCATACCTATTATTATAATTTCATAGATATATAAGAATATATACCCATTGAGAATATTTTATTTCTCTATATCAATGAAAACATTAGGCTTCATGGGGAGCATCTATCGATTTTATCTAATCAGGACCCTCTATTCAAATGAAAAATTAGGAAGAAACCTCAAAGATATCTCAATATTAAGGTAAAATTAAGTGTCGTATATTGCCTTAAAATTGATGGAAGTTTAAATATCCAATCAATAATTTGGAGGAAATGTTGGGATCATGTTTTATTGGATTTCATGGAATGTGGGATTTGTATCTAACGTTTTTTGTAATTTTCATACAATAACAGATTTCATTCAATAATCTAGATAAAACCATATTAATAATTTCATCGGTATATGTTTTTTAATCCAAATTATTTGTAATAAGTGGAAAAAATAATAATAGTTTTCCTAGTGGATGTAGTGAATATTAATCCTAAAGTAAAAACTATTATAGATCATATTCATGCTTCCTATAGTAGAAAAATGGCCTATGGTTATTATAGAAGGAAGGAAAAGGAATTTAATTATAGGGATAATGTATTATTGAAGGTTTCCCTATGGAACATGTTAGTATGATCTGGTTCAAATGGGATGTTTTTTCCTAGGAACATTGGGACTTTTGAGATAATTGAACACATTAGACTTATAGATTACCAATTTATTATTCCACCCAACCATTATAAAGTAAAAAAAATGTATTCCATATTTCATTACTAAAATTACATTCTTGATCTAATGAATTTGATCTTATATATAGGGTATAGAGTTGGATATTGAATTTTGTTATATTTTGTAGCCTGTCAAGTTTCATGACCCCAAAGAGAAAGTATTATGAAATTAGACAACTAGATTAGTGAAAGTCATTTAAAAAAATCATAAACAAAAATATGTAAACATGGATCCTGAATAATATTTGTGGATGAAATGTCCACATTTTTCCAATATATAATATATAACCGAATTTTAGGATCAAATTATTTAAGGGGTATATAATATAATATAGGAGACCCCATTATAGACAACAACACCATGTCCTAAACAGTCACACAATGTGATATCGAAAGAGAAATTATTCATGAATATAATTAAATGTTTATTTTCTAAATTTTAGAATTTTATTTTAATATAATAAAGTCAATTTTTGAATTCCTCTAAAATATGTTAACTTAAGATGCAAATTTGGTTCTTTTCAAAAAAAAATGTTTATGTCAATAGTGAAAATATTTTTTTTGATAAAACCATAACTCTTATGAAATCAAAAAGAAGTAAACATAAAAACTAGTTAATATAATAAAATTATTATTTATATAATAAAAATATTCATTTACAATTGTTCATTAAAACTGTAAATAAATTTTTTAACTGTTATATGAATAATTAAAAAGTAAATTTAATAAAAATTTATTTTTTTTATTTTCAATATAAAATTTTATTTGATGTTGAGATTCAAGATTTGAGTTCCATAAAATCTTTATACAATGTATTATATTTATAATAAATCAATTGATGTTATTAAAATTATTGTCAAATATAATTTGAACATCTAAATAATTTTAAAGATAAAAATTAATATTTTTGTAAAATATTTTTTACATTATTAACTGTTTTTATTTTAAAATTATTATTTAACACATTTATAAGTACCATTTTATAAAATTACTTTACAAATTTAGATTATACGCATTAAATTTGATAAAAATAGTATTCTTAATTTTTTTCATTAAAATTGAACACTATGGTTAAAAATTATTTACCTAAGTAAAATTTAATACGTGTCAATGATAGAATGTTAAAATAAAAACAAATAAAACATTCAATTTCTTCTCCAAATTGTATGTTTGGGGTGACATTTGACCAAAATTCAGTATCCTATGATTTCTTTGTTTCTATTGAACGTTAAATAGTAACATTTTATTATTGAACAATTATGGGTTACTCCCAAAACAATGGTTCATATAAATTTAAAATGGGTAACAAATTAACCACATCAAGACTCTCTTATACATAGAATGTATCCTTGAAAATATAAAAAAATTCTCCCCTTATAACTCTCTCTAATAGTATAAAGCATCTTTTAACAATTATTTTTAATAAGGGCTTCATCATCCAAGTAGAATTCAATTGGAAATTAAAATCCCTAACATGATTATTATCAATATATTTTATTATGTTCATAATTATGTTCATTCAGATTTGTTATAAAGACACTAAAATAATGATATTATTACCATTTAACTATTTAATATTTCTATATTAATGGTATTATCATTCCCTATTCATCTATCCCATCCATTAAGAAAAATGAAATCATCATCTGTGCATATGTGTAGACTACCACCACCATGAGAAAAGAAATTCATTTTTCATCACCATTTATTATTAGTGATTGCTAGAATGAATTTAATGATTAAAAGTTATATTTAAGATATGATTAATGTGTTATTATGACAATTTCTAAATATATTATTGTTAGGACCAATAAATTATAATCGTTAATTCAATCTTATAAAACATATGTACGTAGGAAAATATTTTATCATATTTTTTAGTATTTTCATATCCCTTAAATATTCTTAAAATTCATTTATAATTAAAATGTATCAATATAATAAATAGTAAATAATATAATTAATCCAAAATTATAATGATATTATAATAAAACCACATCATAATAATTCATTTAATCATGGGTTTTTCTTATTAATGATTTACATTAGTCAATGATTAAATATGGGTCGGGATTTTATGAATCTAGTATAAACTCTCCAATCTATAAAAACCCAATGCAGAAAATCAGAATAATTCATATAAATATTGAATATTTATGAAGAATATATTTGAAAATTATTTTATTATGGTTATTCATTAAGTTATTATGCCATATATGTTTGATATATAGGATGTTATAGATCATTCATGGATTTCTAGACAAGAGTTTAGGGTTTTTATCTTACAACACTATATTTGGGACATGATTGGTATTTAGAACTTAATAACCTTTACATACTATATATAGTACCTATATGATAACATAATATTTAAATTTATTTATTCATTTTATTTTAAGGTGATTTTTAAGATTTCTATTTCATGATGTTTTGATTTTATTTTAAAATAAACCATAATTATGGTTTTTCTATCTCAATTATAATTCTTTTTTACTCATGTAATATTCACACACAAAAATTTCATTTATGTGGTGAATAAATTTAAATGGAAAACATTTTACCATAATACTCCTGAAATATATGGTATTCATAAGTCTATAATGTAATCCCCTTTCCTATTATTTTAATTCAGGAAGTAACAAATCTATTTTAAAACATAGTCTTTTTTGCAGCGTAAAAAAACCTTAATATTGGTAATGTATAAATGTTTGTAGTTTTATATAAAATTAATCAATATTGGATAATAGAAAGAGGATAAAACTATAGAATAAATTATCCTAGGTTTAATCACCTAGAAAATATGCAGTTGATAATTTACTGAATCATCAATATGATCCATGATTAGTTGGAAGAAGATGGAAACCTCAATACACACTCATAATGGATATGCATTGAAATATTCACGTGATCATAATGAGCCATGATGAAGTATTTTTTAACCATTTCCTTATTGTCCTACCATTTAAATTTATTAAACCAAAATAATATCATCTATGGATAAACTAGGACTTTTAAAATAACATCAATGATATATTTTATTATTATGGTTACTCCATGTTACATTGAATATATCCAAATCCTTCTAAGAATATTAAGTTATTTTATCATATACATTAAAATTATTCCATTAAATGGGGGTGTTTTTTTGAATATACGGATAGCCATGTTTTGATTTAGTCATAGGTACCATAGGTAGTGATATGAATTTTCTTTTATGTTTATTGTGAAAACTATATACTAAATTAGTTTTCAGGTGGTGACTCTAATTATATATCCCCTTGATGAATATATAAATCTAATGATACAAAAAATGGGTTTTTAGGTACACCTCTCCCTATATCAGTATAGTTTCTTATCAAAAAATATTGACAACATGGTTACATGTACCACACTATGAATTCTATAAATATGTGATCAAATATTTTTGATATCCATGTTCTCTTCTATTTTCATGAATATTTTGTGCCCTGTGTTTCATTTTATTATAGTTTCATATTGTTTATTTATTTATTATGTATCACATAATACATGTTTATGTCATGTTATTAGCCTTTTTATCCAACTCCTTATTATGAATCCGAGGTGACACTTGTATTTTTCCTTTCCCTGGTAAACCTATAGGAGATCTGTGTGTAATTTTATGTGATATGATGAAACGGGTAACAATTTTCTTACAATTAGATCATTTTTCATCAAATGTTTATAAATGAGATGTATTTTTTTAATTTTTCTACCAATGACTATATGTTATTGGATCATTTAGGAACTATTTTATTCTATATGAATAATGTTATATAACTACCTAATTTTAGTTTCATGATTTCTTGGTTTTATATAAGCTAGGATGATGATATATAACACAATTATTTTCATTATGAAATATTTATAAATTTCCCAAATAAGTGATAAAATACAATTTTTTTATTGTGAAGGAATTTCATATTGTTAAACCACTAATTGAAAATGTAGTTGAAGAAGTAAAGGATAAACTATGTAAGATATTCCAAAACAAAATCACTCTTATAGAACTATTTTAACCAAGGGATAAATCAATTTTTATTATTTAATATGAATTAAAATGATGTATACATGAGAATTTTTTTATGGGTTTATTTTTTATAATACTTTCATGATATGAAAAAATTCACAACATTTCCATGGACTTCAACGATTCTCATTAGAGGACAAAGAAATAAATTGTAATGGAACTTCATAATTCATTACAATAATCAAGAAAAATACAATAATAAAAAATAAATTAGATGTATGGGGATTGAGGATTGGGGATTGGGAAGAAAATATTAAATCTATTGAGGATGAGAATAACTCCCTCAACAAGAAGATATTTAAGATGTATTTGAGATTGGTGAATTAGGAATAATAGCATGCTTCTCCTTCATAAGTCTTTGAGAAGAAATATTATTCAACTCATACAACCATTGATAAATATGGACCCATTTGGAATGATAATATTTAAAATAAGAGAATGAGATAATTCTATCATGATGTGGAAGCATTCAACAAGAATATGGTATCCTAAGCCTAAAACTTTCATATTTATTATTTTCTATTATATTTATTATATATGTTTTAACTAAAATTTAGGAAAAATATGGATAAAGAAAAACAGTGATAAAACCACCACATCAATGGTGGATAAGAAAATATTTAATAGGAACTATTCTTTAATAACTGTGAAATAGGGTGGTGGTTTCACTCAAAAATAACACACTACACAACCTTTGTAATCATGATGGATCACTCCAAAAAATAATTGCATGAGAGTCATAGTTTATTATTAGTGTAGCTATAATATTAGAAACAAATAAAAATAATGTGGTAATTACTATTAAATTCCTGAAAATCATAGAAATCCATAAGAAATTGGGAAAATATGAATAGAATAGATAATATACCATGAAAATATAGAATAAATAATGAAAGCATGAGTATATTTTAAGGAGAAAATAAAAGAACAATATTGAACAAAATTTTCTCATTAATTCAAATAAATAATGGTATATGGAAATTAATAGATACATTATTATATGAGTATAATTGTGTGAATAGTGTCATATTCTAGGTTATATATCAAAAATATGAATAGCATAGATTCCTACAAAGTTTGAGCTATTTATAAATGATATGAAGTCACTTTAGGATTTATGTTATCTAATATATAATGTGGAAAGGGGGTTTTCATATAAAAAAATGAGAATTAAAGATTATATATTCCTCCAAATATGTAAATCATTATATAATCAGAAGTATACAGTCTTGTGATATTTCTAAAAATAATAATATCTGGATTTAATGAAAAGATTATATCAGGATGAGAAGAATTTATTTGTATAAATGTTTTCTATGAAAAAAAGAGTTTACTGCATTTTCAAAGTTATATTATATGTTTGAAAGTAACAATTATGGAATTAATGGTGAATCATGATAGTTATACAAACTATATAATAAATAATAATCATTGGGCTATTATCATTAGGAATCATGAAGAGACTTTCATTCATAGACTTTACTGATTACCATGATATTGAAGAAGAAGAACAGCAGACCACTTCCAGAGAGTAATATGAGAAGGTAGCTAAAATTTATTCCTTCCATTAATATTATAAAAATTATTATGATTTTAATAACAAAATGATACATTAGAATAGTCGCACTTACAACCCTTTGTTCTGACTGAATTAAATTAAAATGTAATGGGGGACTATTGGTTATCAAAACAATGGAAAAAGGAGAAGTTACATGACCTGTACAAAAACTATATTTATGTTTGTTTTATATGGTTTTATATTATATGATTCATTTAATATAAATATATTTTCATACATCCCCATTTTGAGAAATATGAAATTTTTAGCATGATATAAAATGATTGGTAGTTTATGGATAATATATATAAGATTTTTTTCTCTATTTTTTATACATCATGATATCGCATAAATAAATAGAGTAGAAAAATAAAATCCACTTTTCTATGAGAACCATGAGGTATCATCAATATCTAACGAAAAAGATGACGAGAATGAGAGTTTCTTCAAAAGAAAAGGGAGAGCTGTGATGTCCCTCATCATGAACATTGAATTTTATTGTAAATAGGAGAGATAATATAGAATCCATCAATGAAAAAAAAATTTATGTTTTGGATTTTTATTTAGAACTAATTCAATGGTTGAGATTTACATTCCCACTGATGTATACTTTTTCATTTCAATGAGTCAATATATGTTTTTCTGGAGTTGATAGTGATGCTCGAATGATATTCACACATGCATGATAAGGTATTGTATTTCATGATAGATAAAGAATCCATGTAATTCAATAATATGAATGTGATAGTACTATGTTCTATGGAAAAAAATTAATATGTTTCCCTCTAGATGATATAAGGAAAAATATTTTAAAAATGTTCAATTATTTAAATACAAATATATTTATGCTAATCATAAAAATAATTAATCGAAATTTATGATGGATTAATATGGTTATTTTAAGTTTTTTAGGAGAATATATGTAATTAATAATGGTTGGATGTTGACTGAATAGGATCTCAGTTTGATCATATCAAAATACGAATTCTCTAGATTCATGTGCGTGAAGTATAACACACATCCCAATGTTTCTCGGTTTGTAAATTGATTATTTTCATTGAAATTTTGGTGATTGAATAAAATCAGATAGTTGAGTGATGATATACATAGATGATTCTACATCATAGGTGTATATGTATAAGGGAATGTTTTCATATAGGGAAATCCACCAATGTAGGAGAATGAACCTAAGAGAATGAATCTGGGTAGTCGAAGTGAACAACATAGATAAACACTAATATGTAACTTAATTGAAAAATGTATGAAAATTAAATCAATGTATAGGATTAACATATGAATTTGATTATGAAATAAGTTGATATATCCTCATGTATATGGTATGATTTTTAAAATCTAAAATTTTGAAAAATGTATGGTCTATGTTGCAAAGATGCATGACGTCTTTCACATGGTGATCTCTTGTAATTTATTAAATTGGGATTGGAGGTCAAAACCTTTGTCAGATTATTATTTTGATTTATTTCAATACTATTAAGATCAATACTATCTAATATGATCATTTTCCACATTGATATTCAATAATGACTATCCAGGAAAAATTTGTGTTTGGGGAAGAATGATCCTTGCTGCAAGCAGGACGTCCACATTTAAATACTGAATATATTCAATAAGGTGATTCATTCAAATGATTTTAATGAAGTATATTTTTTCTATATTGAGAATATTATATTTTGATATTACAGTAAAATAGAATAATCAAGTCCTTCATTTATTTAAATGTCTCAATATATGAGTAATTTTTGTGATTTCTTGAAATAATGAATGATTGTTTGAGTCTTCAATAAAATTAATGGTATATTTTAGTAGGGATTCAAAGAGTTTAAATATGTTATTAATCTAGAAAATATTAACTAATTCATAAAATATTATCCTAGATTCAAATATCCCTAGTATTCTATAACATCAAATATATATAAATATATATTTAATTATAAATTTATTGAATATTATCAATGATTAATTCTTGAATAAATATCTACTGTGTGAGTCAAAGAGAGACTGGGAATGTATATAATTAATATAAATCTTTTTTTTATAGATATAATTATAATGGATCAATATATATAGTATCAAGGAGATGAAAATGTGATATTAACATAAGATTTCATGGATCTGGAGGACCTGAGTGTTTGAATAAGAAAAGGAGAATATTGATTACACATGATCAGGAAGAAGCCTCGAGATGAGAACTATTGATGATGTTCTTGAGAAATCCCATAAGAAAGCTAGACCCTACAAGATCATGGATATATATCACTCTTAATAATAATGTATTTATATTACTCGATCAATATAGAGAGTGAGGACACTTATAACTAGGTATTACTACTAATTTTGTAAGTGGATTAAAACAGGGGTTTCAAACAATCAAGGAATAGATGGTGGTTGGGGGATATAACCAATAACGATCATGTGGACCATAGTTACCACTGTAATAATTGATATTAATACAGTATAGAATCCATGTTAGGGGAGGGGTGATAACCAATATATAATTGAATAGGCCTTTCATCCAAACCATGTAAATTATTTATGCTAATCTCTCTTCCATTTATATTACACATGAACTAATACCATTAGTTATTTTTAGCTGATCAAGAACCATATCAAATTTAATAGTTTGATTGGAAAATATTTCTATAATAGAACCATCAATTACCCGTCCCCCACCCTCAACATTGTTTATCTGGAATGGAGAACAACAATAACATTGTTTAAAATAAACTTTTCCAAATATTGTTTTTCAATCCTACGAATAATTTATATTGACTTACAAACCCTACATTAGCATGGTATGAAAGAAATATTTATTCTCTTTTATTAAATTATTTTTATATGGAATTGGTTAATCTAATATTTTTTTACCAAGAAATAATTATATGATATTCATATTTTTCATAAATATAATTATGATGTTGTTTTTGGGTGAAAAGAACAAATGTTGTGAGATGAAATTCCTAAACTCAAGTAACATTAGTTCATAATTATCTTAAATGGTTAGTTGAATATCCTTTATTGTTTTGAAATAATTCAAAAGGAATTTGGTAATGTTATAAATAAATA
This sequence comes from Viscum album, assembly GCA_963277665.1. Lineage (NCBI taxonomy): Eukaryota > Viridiplantae > Streptophyta > Magnoliopsida > Santalales > Viscaceae > Viscum > Viscum album. The sequence goes on from OY728144.1 coordinate 306,076,739, forward strand.
AAAAATATGGGGCTTACTAATAAAGTATAAACATCAAAATATAAAGTGATAAGAAACTAATGTGAGATCTATAATTAAATAGTATAATGTAATACCTTGGAAAATAATTAACAACAAGATTTATAGAGGAATAATTAAGATCCTTGTATAGATAAATAAATTCAAAAAAAATGTTATCTATTTTTTTATTATTTGTGCCATTTTCTATGATAATTTATTATAATATCATTTTCAAGTTACAGTTGTTTGGAATATTTGGATGTTTTATAAATAATTCATTAACTTTTTTAAAAAAAATATTTAAATTAATTTTCTACTAATAATAATTTTGGTGTCTATAATGAGATATTAAGAGTACACCAGGAAACTTAAATATTTAGATAAATTAAATAGTTTTTTCATCTATTATGAAATTAAATTTTGATGCAATATCTACTATTGAATTAGAAAATGATGTAAAGTGGTTTTTTTTTCCAGTATTTTAAAACTGAAAACACCTCCATTGATTTTATTTTAAATGTTTAAAATTTTCCATGCCAACTTGACAACACTAGTGAAAAAATATTTCAATAAATTTGATAAGTAATTATTTGGATATAAACATATATGAAATGGAAACAATTGATATTTTACATTAATTGATTGATAATAATAATTATTTAACTGATATTTTAATTAAAACTATATCTGGTGAGTTATTTGGGGTTATTACGAAGTAATTATATTTTATTTAGATATAAAATTTTTTAATTGTCTAATTTTATTTTTCAAACATTACTTTTTTAATCTATTTTATTTTACTTTTTCAATTTTTATTTATATTTACTTTTAAAATATTTATTTATTTACATGTAATTATTCTTTTATCAATGTATTTTTTTCCACTCTGTGTTCTTATTATGTTGACAGTCGTACCTAATTATTTTTCATTCACTCCTTTGGATTAAAAATAACATTCTAAATTAAAGACAATATAAATATATATATATATCTTGATTTATAACCATACTTATGAAATAATTATACATTTTTTTATCATGGGAATGTTGGATAATTCTGATGATTGTTCTCCATTATATGAAAATAATGCTACATACTCTTGTTCAGAATGAAAAATTCCACTCGATAAAGACATTTTCCACTCGAGGATGAATACAATGAATTTCATACTAATGAATTCATTGATTCATGAATACTGTGTATATGTATTTTATGGGAATAAGATGTATGTTTTTGTAGAAGGTAGTTTTATATTTTTAGTATAATACATATTATATGATATTTAGATTGAGGATTTTATTATTTATAAGGTAAATTGTAAACATATATATTATTAATCAATATATATAAATAATGGTTTTAATCATTTTCATGAATGTCATTTTTTATTTAATCCAAAAAATGTTAGTGAATAATTTTTATGTACTGAAGAAATTATGTTATATTTAATTATAATATGTATTGTTTCAATTATTCCTGAGAACAATATGAAAAATAATTAAAAGTTACTAATGAAATTTATTCCAAAAAGAAAATATAAATGGGTATGATAATTTAAAATTCTTATTTTTCAATACGTGTATCAACTATAAATGATAACGAATAAGATGAAAGATAGTATTCTATAATATATGGTAATGTATATATATCATAGTGTTTAATGCCGGATGCAATTTTTGTAATCTTATGAGGACTATTTATTCATTCATTTCAGAATAAGATTAATCAGTTTCATGAGTGGGAAACTACAAAATAACATCATAACAAAACAAATTAGATAGTGTTCTATGGAAAATTGGTTTTCCATAGACTGAATCCCTAAATGACAATTTTGTCGTGAAAAAGAAAATAGTAGAATCTGAAGAAGAGTAAATTCATGCATCTATTTACCAGGAACTTAAAATGGATAATTTTATAAATTTTGATAAAATATCTTATACTTTTGTAGAAGGAGATGAAATATTTTTACTAGATGATACTGATTCCGATGTCATAATATGTGAGTTAAAAGATTCATTGTATGAAGAAGTTCAAATCTAATATTTTCTTTAGGATATAAAATTTTAACATATGGAATTAGTTTGTAATCAAGTAAAATATTAAGATACTCAATATGTTATGTTATCATTAATCATAAGGAGTATGAATGTTTTTGAAGATAATGTTTTGTCACATATTGGTGATGTGATTTAACACTATAATGAAATAAATGACACGATCATATTTTTTTATGAGAATGTAAAATTTTAATCATCTGATTTTATATCTGTGTTTTGTGAGATAAATGATCAAATAAATGATCTAAAATTATAACATGAAGATAAAAATATTAATAGGATTTATATAATTAAAATTATATTTAAATAAATTAATTTGAGGATCTTATGTCTCAAAAAGTATCCAATGATGAGTTTCATATGATAAAAAAAATGATAAGGGATCAAAATAAAATGACGAATAATTTACAACATGTTTAATCTCATTATTTATATTTATTATTTATATAAAAAATATTTGAATATGAAATTTATCATATTCATTTTATTTAAATGTGAAGAATCAATGAATTGGTATATTCTATTCTGACACAATAACTGAAGTTGATTTTAAAGAATTCAAAATGTAATTTTTTACTGAAATCAATAGTTTCAATCTACATTGAATGAATCAACTTAAAAACATTGAAAGATACATAGTTTAATAATTTCCTATATTAATTATATATTTACTTCTATAAGGGAATCATTTGTTGGAAATATTAGAGAATCAATGAAATTTTCAAATTGTTAAGGGAAAAGGAAATACCTTTAGAATTTGATACCAAAATCATAGAATCAATATTATTAAAAATAATTATACACCTACATGAATTATTTAATTTAGAATCAGAGACACCATTTGATGAATCTTAAAATAATAATTATAATAATCAAAGATATTACTCCTATTAGAAAAGTATGTAGTTCATAAAGAACATCATACTAAATATGTTTTTACTAATAAATTAGTCATTAACGATGATTATTTGGAGATATTTAAGATGTTTCTTGATGAATACATTAGAATAATTTACATAACTAAAAGTAAAAATAATTATGGACATTATATTGTGTAAAGGAAAATCAGTTCTTCTGGATAACTGTAATGATAAAATTGTATCTATCTTATACTATTGTGGTAAAATAATAAGAACTCAGATGATACCAAAGTCATGGACATAAACCTCTAAAAATTTTAAAAAAATAAGACTAATTTTATGTGATATATTTTTAACTCCTATAAAAAACCATGAACCAGACATATATGGTCTTAAATTTTCATGTTATGAAGTACAAAATAAAACTATTATTCCTAAAAAAATTGAAATTTTTTAAGTCATATTTCTAATGTAGACTATTCTTTCAAATATTATATGTAAATCATGTTTATATATAGGATGATTAATACATATATTATTAGTCATTCAGATAAAACAGATGAAAACAATTCAGTTGTACCACATACTAGAATATTTCTAAAGGAACATGTTTTACCACATTCTAGAACTAAACTAGTGTCTTAGTATTGACCTTTCACTATTTCAATGATTGTTTACTCTTTTTTCATACACTGATTATCACTTTAATCGATTTTTTATTTTTTTAAATGTAAGTCAGTGATTTTTCTTCATTTCTATTTTATTTTATAATAGTTATACAATTTTTTAAGGAGATATTACAATATTATATCTTTTAATTTTCCATTTCATTAGTGTCACATATGCGGAGAATATAGGAAAAAATCATACTCATAACTTATGATTACACATTTTCTATAAAAAATTTCTTTCACTAGTGGATAAATATGAAGAATATCATTTTTTAATTTTATGAATTTTTGTAATAACAAAATGGGGTTATTTATTAGGAAGACCATGGTTTTTAAAGATATTTTATTCCATTATAAGATTTAGTTATCATAAAATCCATATTTATTTTACTTCTATGTTTTTTAATTGTAATAAACAAGTCAATGTATAATTATATTTTTTTTATTCACGTTGATGATTATTCAATTTTTTGTATTGAATATCACAAATCAGGTGACTTGAATATTATTTTAATGGTCACAACCAAGTTCTTTTAATAACAATTACCAATTTGGGATGGACTCCCAACATCGTGGGTTGATCATATAAGAACTTTGATCTGAAATGAATGATTGATGTCAGATATTATCTATATGAATATTCTCATCAAATATGAGAATCATCTAATAATATTAAGCTTGTTTTTTAAATATAGTTCTCAATGATATATCAAGGTGGACATAAGTTATGTAAATTAATTTCTATATTATCAAGATAAATAACTTATGGTTGTGAGGATAAGATTGGTAGCAGGTTTTAATCATAATAACAGTCTATTTTATCTCCAATTGTAAAGTTCATGGGGGAATCCAATGATTATCATAGAAGGAATACTAAGAACATCAACTAGTTATTCTCGTTATCATAACATGAGATTACTCATGATTATAACAAAAGGCATCTAACAGGCATCACAAAAACAAAATTATGCTCATCACATAGGGTATCTTAGTCTTGTCACTCAAGGAATCATATGTTCATCACATAAGTAATCCAGTTATCATCAAAAATAGAAACATATACTCATCACATTTGTTTTCTTTATTATAGAGTAATACTATACTTATCACCCAAATTATATTATACAAGACCCTAATTGATTGAGAACATATTAGGATTTCTACCAATGATAAGAACAGATAGATATTATACAGATCACATAGTAATATTATTCTCATAACATAAAGAATCCTAGGAACATCACATAATCAATACTTAACATATCACATGAGGTATCCCATTCTCATCACGTGAGGTACCTTATGATCATCACATCAGGCATCTTGATAACTTAACTTGTGACTAGGATTCTTATGCACCAGGAAGGTGGGTTATCTTTCACTAATCAAATAGTGAACATCACACAAGTGACATTAGTAAGGAATATATGTAGTATATTGTCTTAAAATATTATATAGGTTAACATTAATTTTGGATAGAACCATATACACATCTCATGTAAGGGTTTTCATACATTGATATCTTGTGTGGAAACTCTCAAATGATCTGGATTTTATAGAAAGTATTGAGTTTTATCTTCGATTAGAAGGGACATGGAACTGAAGTATTGTATGGGTGTTAGGACGGAACATCAATGATTTTCCAGACAAATACTATTGATCAAGGAATCAATACACACATTTTTTAAGTTTCATTTTTATAATCGTGTAATGGGAACATAGTATTTTCTTTAAAATCATGTGGCAAGGATTATTGTTTCATGAAAGTGATGAAATAAAGGGATATAATATGACATGTGTAGTGGTTATAATTTTTTCATTCATTACAAAATAACTATACCATGATTTGGATTGTAAATGATCTCGTGGTTGTGTAATATATAAAAAAAGGTCTCCCAATGTGCTACTTTGGATAATTGTGGATATGTGGGGGCTTATGGTGTTGTTTCCTAAGCTCAATTAGTGATCATACTAGATACTTATGGGAATTAGAAAATTTATTCTTCTTTTTACCTATTATTAGATGTAATATGAATGTATTAAAATCCACCCATGTTTAGTTTAAATTGTATATGTATAAGAGAAGATGCTACTGATAGTCTGTTTTGAATTTTTTTGAAGGTTTCTAGAATATACAACAACAGGTCCCATGTTTTGTATTATTTATGATTGATTATATGGAAAAGTATGGAAATAAATGGGTATTCTTTGATTGTTTTTCGATCATGTTGGGTGTTTCAAGAAACCATGTCATTACTAAATATTTGGTATTTTCATGAATTGTGTTTTTTATTCAATGTAGTTTCACAATATCATATAATGATTAAACAAATTTACTTGTAGAATTTTTTATTTTATTTTTATATATTTATCAATATAATGGATACAAGGATGTGTGTTTTTGTTGATGAAATCATGAACGTTTATTTTATGTTAATTAATAACTAAATGTTGGAAGACAAACGTGTAATATGAAAAAACCAAAATGGGAGAGTTGAAGGATTATTATAATAATTAATATAATATAACTCAGACTTTTATGGAATTCTTACATTAGTGAAAATTATGTTTTTTCAAGATAACATTTTCTATAAAATTTCACAACACTATATTTTAAAAAAATTAGTTATTTTCTCTAGAACTATCTATGATAGATTATTTTTTTTTGAGAAACTTCATGGATTTTTTTATCACCAAAAAATTCCCTCTCATAGAGTCAAATCAAATGACGGTTAAAAGGATTAAATTATAGGGAAAAGTATTATTTTTTTGAATTTTATTCTCTAGTTTCATGAAACATATATATAATATTTGATCATAAATAGGGGTGGGGTTTACAAGGATCTATTATATATTTAAATAAAATTGGGTTAACTAATCTACTCAACGAACTCATTAATGTTCCAAATTCGTTATATTGAAATCTATGGATTTCATTGTACTACAATATATGTGAATAAAGGTCACAAAAATGGATCTTCTCTACCCATACGAGTGATATTTTATGAAGGGTGTTCTATGAACCAAAAATTTATGAACTATAATTCATGGTTTTTTATTAAACTCTACAATTATATTATAAGGATGATACAGTAATTTTATATCATTTAAATATTCCAAAAATCCAAATTCTAAAATCATGAAATACAATCTAAAATTTTAATTAGATATTGGCTAATCTATTGATAGGGGATGATAAGGAATAAACTTTATAAATAATATTATCTATGTATTCAATTTCTCTATTTTGATAATTTATCATATTGACAATAAATCTCAACAGGATGGGGAATTATCTCACAATATCAACAAAAATTATCTTATAGTAAATTATTTCGACATGAAATGTCAAAAAAAGCCATATTATGATGACTATATTCACTGTAAAAAATCTTTCTAAAAAATTAATAGGAATGATATAAAAATATAAGGTGTTTCTACCATAGAACTCCTTCATTTTCTAATATATTATTGTGGATATCTTCTCGGGTTGATTGGCGGGATATGAGTTTCTATAGAAAATATATTTCAACAATTAATTATAATGATCCTATTGTGTTTGATAAAAATATTAAATTATTGATAATAATCCTCTTGTCGTTAGATTATACGACTTTTCATGGATATCATTGTTCAATGTGTGTGTGTTTTATTTTATATAAGTGATGCTGAGCTGACGGTCTTCAAATAAATAACCTCACATGTCAATAACTTACTTTTCCAACCATCTTATGGGACCATCTAACAAAATTTATTAACCCCTATCACCAAATAAATTTATGGTGAGATCCCCCATCCATTCAAATATTTTGAAGATAGAGGTCCAACTTCATTGCTTGTGAGGATAGAAATAGGTGAATTGGTAGGATTTTAGTGGTGAAATTTCCATCTCTATATAGATATTGATTTTATAATGTTGTTCAATATATTTATTAATATGATTCATTATTAGATGTTATGGTGGCCGAACTAGTGTCTATTGTCACTACATCATGAAAAACTCCAGTCATAATAACTCATATTAGAGGAGGAACCATATAGAATGTGTGTGTTTGACCTACATAACTAGCCCCAAATATAATACATAAAGTGTTCTTGGAATAATTCCTAGACCATTGGTAACATTTTTTCTGATAAAATGACATGTGGGTGTCAAAAGATAATTTAATCATAGAATAAGAGATACTATGAGGAATTAAAGGATATTTAAGTAGCATCAAGACCTCTTTCTCATCATTAGTGTTAGGAATATAAAACGATAACATTTATAAATAAAAGGCTCCATGGGTATTGTTTTGATAAGAATAATAAAACAACCAAAACTATTATAGATGGATTAGTAATGTATACATGATATATTTTTAGGGCATAAAAGAAGCCTATGAAGATATGGTTTTCTAATAACTCCATTAGTAGTTGAAATTATTATGTAAATACATAAAATGTATGAAACATGTTGATTACCTTAAGATTCCATCGATAGTCTTTATATTGTTTAGGAATAAATAAATGGAAACTATATCACTAACTAAAAAGAATATAGTAAATATTCAAAAATAATAAATTCTTATACTTGTGTCTTTCGGTATATCCCAAAACTAAACATTTATATTCATTTTTTATAAGGTAACCATTTGTGAGCATAAAAGTTATAACCCCAACCAAAGAAGTGGATTCTGAAGAAGCGTAACTGATGATGCATAGTGATTAAAATTCATGATGAAGCACTATATATTTGGATGACTCCCCATTCAATAAAAAAGTGGTTACAAAAGAGGGTGAATAATGAAAACTCATGTGGAGTGAGATAAATATTGAGTCTAATAGATCCATAGTGCTACTGTTGGATTTTATAAAGTAATAATGTCTATCCACTAATCATTAGAAGAATAAGCAAGTGAAATGTTCTATAAGGACCTCGAGAGAATTACCTAGGGGAGGAAATTAGAAATACAAATGTTTGTTAGGGGATGGAGGTTGGTTCACTATATAAACCAATTATGGTGTAATATTCATTAAAAACATGTGACATATGATTATGTTGGAAATCAACCGACCAGATGGGTCAAGCGGTAAATTATAACCTTTTTGTAATTTCGTATAATATATTTTTTATATTTCATGTATCATTTGATATCTATAGTATTTTTGATCGAGGAGTGTCTAGTAATGTTTTATAGAGTTTCTTTTATCACCAATGGGTATCTGATAGTGGAACTATCCCTTGGTACATCAAACCCACCCTATTTGGTGTTGTGATTGTTGAATTGTGTGAATAATCTAAACCCTCTTCCACACTGATATAGAGTGATATCATGGATATATTAGTGACCCAAAAGATCTTATTTTTTATGATTTTCATTAATTAAACATATTAGATAATATAAATGAATGATTGGTTTATTATTATTGAGTATAAACTATAGGTTAAAAGGCATGAGGTAATGATGAAAAATGATGAAACCGTAAAAAACAATTGGATTTTGAAGTTATAATATAAGTGGTTACAATAAAAAATGGTGAGATTCCAACCATATCATTGGAATTGTAGGATCTAGTGGGATAAAATGTTCTATAATGTAACATCCATGACCAAGGATGTGTTGTTGATGTTTATGATGTATGTAGTAGTTGATCATATTACCTCGAATTATGATTCTAATTACTTAGACTTTTACAATAGAGCATGGATAAAAAATATTGGGGCCTAACTATAAGAATCTGTCTCCCTATAGGTTTTCTCCTATATTACAATCCTATAACTAATGATATTAGGGATTCGAGATATAAATGTATAAGTACAATTAGGATATTTAGTACAATGCATGGAAGAACATATAGAACATCATCAACCCAGATATCAATGACTTATATAAAAGATATATTGGAAGTTGTTACCATTACATGGAGAACCTAGGGACTGGTGAGGTTTACTACTATACCCTCCACGTAATTTATGGAAACATCCTTGTATATTGGAATTTATTGTTTGTAAGATAGATCAATTTCTCGATAGGTTCATTTGTGGCCCATGGTGTGGTGACTTATCAAAAAGATCAGTAATTATTTTCTATGGGTGTTATATAATAAGTAATTCCAAGAGTCATCATGGGTATAGGAGAAACAATTTTTGAAGTTTTAGGGATTATTTAGTCATAATAGAAGTAATATTGGATTATATAGAATATTTAATGGTATATAATAGAGAACTAAATGAGGTTCTCTATCTATGGGTGATAGAGGCATGCCCACTGACTAAGAAATATCATGCATATAAAGAAAGGTGATAGGATGTTTTATTGTCTTCTATTAAAAGTTTTTTTGAGATATAATAGGATATAAATCAGCCACAAAATGTACCATTTATTTTATCATAGGATATGATCTAATATTTTGATCACCTTACTAATTTTCATCAACACATAAATGTATAACTTGATGGAATTTATAATTTTTAACTATACATATTGAGCACATTAATGAATCAATTGAAAAAAATTACTAATCTCATATTCATGATAAATGTGATAAAAAAGGTATAACAGAATAGTATCTATATTACATGAGTTTGTACAACATGGGTGGATTAACTAGGTTAAGAATTTAAGATCCATTGTCATGAGGAAAACCCATGAGTTCATAGCAATTGGGTTGTTATGAATTGAACATATTGATTAAAATTCAATCTCAATAGTGTGAAGAGTAAATAAACCAAGGGTATTAGAAATAAACTTTCATAAATTTAATGTTTAAGAAATGTTATTCTGTTACTATTAAGTTGTGGATAAATATATGGAAAGGGAAATATAGGTTGAGGATGAATATTGGAAAAATTTAAAATATAAGTTACACTATCAAACTAAGAATATGATTTCTGTGTGATATGTGTACCATGGAGGGATGATGGGATATAGTGTTATGTGTTGTCACTATATATAAGTTTATTCAAAAATGATGAAATTGTTCCAACCAAACATGTACTGTAGAAAAGGGATTTTCAATGGAGCATTATACCATTTCTATAATGGATTCCATTTAGAAAATAATTGTGATGTTGATCCAAATTAGGGGACACAATGTGTGCCAATGAAAAATGGTGGTTATTAGGAATATGTTGTGAACTATTAGAGTTATATCAAAATTTGTCATATTGATTTTACATACAATTATATGTGAGTTCATGTGGGTCAGTGGGCATGACATAAAATAAAACAAATGTGTGACAAAATAATGTTGTTCGATCATAAACTATGTAAGGTAAAGATTGATCTATAAATATTTTTTAGTGTTTTTATACATAACATTGATCTACTAAGGGATAGTTAAGTAACATATCATAGGGTGTATGGGTGCTAAAATTTATGATTACACAGCTTTGACCCATGGAATGTTCCTAGTTTTTTGTCCAAGAATTAAGAGTAAGGGGTATTCCTTTTAACCTCATGCAACCAAAATCAACGTACATTCCATTTTTTGGATTTCAAACTAGACTAACGGGAGCATGTATTATCATTATAAACCTATGAAAAATGGTGCATTGTAGTTTAATGTATTTTAATATGAAAATAGTGTGATTATCATAGTATGATGTGCCTAAAATAATCCAGGGAATATGTATCCATGACCCTAATCCGACATGAGGCATCCCCTGGTCGTGGTATGAATGTTTCACAAGACACTATAGAAACCCTTAAATATTGGAAAAATATGCTACATTTGAAACCATAAAACTAATTTTATCTTCTAATATAGTAGGATTAAAAATAGGTGGAATTAAGTGTTATCAGAACATAAATTTTGTAATTAATGGAGTATTAAAGGAATATTGACACCATTGAAGATCTAATCATGAGTGTATTGGAAACCAAGATAAGGATGACTGTTGTAATTGTATTTAAAATGTAGGTACCATTATCATACTTCGTGAAATGGTGAAATATATGATGATAATGACTATATACTAAAATTGAAACATATTTTTTTGACACATGTGTTTGCAATGAATCCTCCAGAATGAGAGGATGGCCTTTAAGGAATTTATTTATCCCCGTAATAGAGTCTATATAGAAATAAATAATTGAAAACTATTCAAACATAGTAACCCCAATTTTTTCTCGTCAAATGAAGGGTTATGACCATATGAAGCTTGAATTCTTTGGGGGTTATGTTTTCATGATGTTTTTATTTTGATTTGGTATAACAATACTAGTGGAGTGGAATGTGTGCTAGTGTGAGATATATATTGACACAATATCCAAAACATGTGATTGAACATATGTGTGGAACTAGAATTTCCATTTAATTATGGTATGATACCTAATGAAATATATTTTAAGGTGATATACCTTAGATTATGTGAGGTGAAACATAAGGCCATGATCCTAGTTCTAAACTGTAAAGTTTAATATATTATATTGGGGATAAATACTGGTTAAGTTTATGGATTCCCTAGTGGGAACTAAAAAAATAAGAAACCAATTGAATGATTAATGAAATTAATATCAAAGGATATATAGTTATGGGTAATAAATATGTGGATGAGTTTGTGAAGATATATCAAATAATTAATCCATTTACATCAATAAATATAATCATTCCAATCATACATCATGAGATACCTCTATATAGATCAATCGCATCCACATTGTACCAACCTAGCCTAGGTGCCACTTAAAGGTTCCCTTAGCCGGTTAGTTGTTGGACCACATGCATTCCTCCCAACAAACAAGAGTCTTCTAATTACTATCAAGGGTCTACTATAGATATAATGGGGAGACTAATCATTCTTTTTAAAATAATAAAAATAGAAATAATAACCAAGAAATAACCAATAGGCAATAACAAATAACCAGAATAATACAATAACCAGAACAACCTAGTATCACATGATGAACCAAAAATTAAATAAATATCAATATATAAATAGTAGATATTTCACGAAGAGTACATTCCATGTGTTAAAATGATGACCCAATATAATGACACTATCAACTCCCCCAAGAGGATTCAGACACCATTTTTAGTTACCTCATTCATGTTATATCCTGACCCATCCATATAACAGAGAGTCATTTCACTTATCCTTTCATGAAAACATGATGTCTATTTGGGTAGAAATTATGTTTCCTGATTAGAGAGTGAGTAAAACTTAGTAGGACTCCACCAGTGGAATCTAAAATAATATATAGTCAATAATAATTTATATAGAATTATTGAGAATAATGTACAATACATAAAGTAAACAACTATCATATATCATTATTCGTTAAATAACAACATAAACCTAAGGGTTCATGAGAACTCCTGAACACTTAATAACTTCTTCATCCCATCCTAGAGTATGAACCATATCATATAAGGAATTTAAAATTATTTATGACACATGATAATTCATTATCCATTTCATTCTATTTCACATCACAGTCATTGGGAACCATAGTCTAATGCGAATGTCAGGGATATAGAACGTTGTGTCTAACACCTGATGGGTATTTAGACCCCCACTCCCTATACCACACCTTAATGTTACATGGTTATTTGGGGCCTTAGTCACTTTACAATACTTTCTATCACATATCTGTATTTTTTTCCTCATTCTCTATCCCAAACTTGTTATCACATATGGGTATTTAGAGTCATAGTCCCTATCCCACACTCATCAATCACGCATGGGTACTTAGATCCTTTTTCCATATATCATACTCATTTATCACACAATCATACATATATCACATATATCACATCAATGATGGTAAACCCACATTGACCCTTTTCATCACCATTTCACAACATGATATACCATTACAATTTATCACAAAAACATTGTTCCTTAATTTAATCACATATGAATATATGAAAATTTAGACATTAAAGAATTTTGATTTTTTTTAAATAATAAACCAATTAAACTTTAAGTTTAATACAAACATATTTTTTTATTAATTGACAATTATGTCATAATCACATTAACTGACTAATTACACAATCTCAATGCCCCATCGACTGACCAATTTCATAATCTCATTAATTGACCAATTTTCATATCCTAATTAATTAATCAATTAAATTTATCATTATTACCCAATTTCATAGTCACAATAACCACTAAAATATTCAGATGATTAAATCATTTTTTAATTACATGTAAAATTTATTAATCAATTCCATCATTCCATAAATTAATTAATCAATTAATTTATTCAATAAGTGTTTAAATTTACAAACATGCCAATTGAAAATTCACAACACAAACATGTAATTGGAATACAACACTATAGTAATTTAAATTAGTTCACCAAAATTAAGATAGATGATGAACACTCGCCAATGAATATCACCTATTGAAGTGGAACAACCAAGTATACAATGAGGAACGAGATCTAAAATCAAAACCTAGATCCAAGATAAAAAGAATAATTATCCATCAAAAATATATCAAAACCCATAAAAAATAGAGTAAACCCATCCCCTTATTATCCATAATGAGATATAGGATAGTTAGAAATCTAATCGGAAATAAATCACATATCGAGAGAGGTGCAGATCCGTCAGAGGATCTTTGATTCATCAAGGACTGAGGTTGGAATGTCTTTGAACTTGTTTGGGAGCCTCTAAATTTTATATCAATTTCTTTAGTTTTGAGTGGGGGTGATTATGGACTAATAATGGGTATTTGAGATTTTATTTTAATTTTTGGGAGTATTAAATTTTTGTGCGCTTAGTTTCCTTTACGGGGCACATAGTTTTCCCTAACTGTGCGCCTAACTGTGCACCTCCTCCTAAGGGGTTTCATAGTTACAAATTTGAGTGTACACGATTTGAGAAACCATGGGCCATCCATGTGAATACCCTGTGTTTGGATTCACATGGGTTTCTATACTATAAGCATTGTTTTTTAAAATTGTGCGTCAACCGCGCACTACACCACTTCCTTCCAAAATTATCAAATTTCACCAAAAACTCGCCAAGGTATAGCACAATCATGATAAAAATAAAATAAGGTAAATGTGTTCCTGGAAACAATATCAATACATCTCTATAGAGTTTGTGATTTGACAATCTCCCCACATTATAAAATCTCATCCTCGAGTTTTACTCCCATTAATCTCTAAAATTCCGAGGTAAAATGACTGGGACACAAAGCTTGTATATCTACTTCCCCATCCTATTTTCCTCCTGAACACGACCCTGTTTCCACAATACATGAACTATCAGCTTGGTATTTCCCCAAAATATTTTCTCACTAAATTCCAACACATGTATCATATGTTCCTCAAAGGACACATCAGTATCAACCTCAACATCATCAACATTAATCACATGAGAAGGTTCGGGGTGATACCACCAATGCTGGGAAACAATAAAAATGTCATGCATAACACTACCACTCTATAGAATATCCAATTGGTAAACTAATGAACCGATTCTCTCCACAACATCAAATGGTCCAACAAACCTGGGTGCCATCGTTCCCTTCCACAGAATCCTATAGTGGTCCATTCCAAAATACATCCAAAGGAACACACAATCACACACTGTAATCTCAAGTGATCATCAACGTTTATCAACAAGTGACTTCTTTCAACTTTGATTAAAAAAATCCATACATTTCAGAATAAACTAACCTTGATCTTATTTCTCCCATAATAGATTCAGTTCTATTATCCCAAATCACATGCCTCCATCCAACATAGTGCTGATCTGCATGGCCTTCCATAAATATCCTCATAAGGCGTCATCCGCATTGTTTCTTGTTAATAATCATTATAGGAAAACTCCACCAGTTCTTTGTGATTCTCCCAAGACCGACCACTAAGAAACATAAAAAAATAATTTCCACAAGAAAATGTATAGTACACTCTGACTACCCTAATTTATGTGGGTGTAAATCCATACTTCAAAAAACATGTGTATCAAGCACCTTTTGTAGGCCCTACCAGAATCATGAAGTAAAGAATGAGTCATTGAAACAAATACTCAGTGACACCATGTGGATATATATAATCCCTTGTACATACATATACCCCAACTAATCCACTGATAAAGTCTCCCATATATGCATGAAATGAACTACTTTCGTCAGTCGGTCCACAATCACCCAAATAACATCATTCTTCCAAGGAACCATTGAGGGACACACAAAAAAGTTCATGCTAATGTATTCTGACATCCATATTGAAATGGGAAATGGTTGTAGTAAAATATTAGGTAACGATGCTCAACCTTCACCTATTGAAATATATAACATCATGTCATTAACCCTACTATCTCTATTTTCATTCCTAGTCAAAAATACGTTTGAAATATGTCATGGTAAATTTTGGTCACTCGTGGATGTACCTCCCACTTTGATGCATGAAATTCATGGATCATCTCCTCCCAAATACTTTTAAGAACATTAACATGATTCCTGGCATAGATAATATCATTCTCATCTATGATCCTATTTGAAGGTGATTTCACACCTTCAGAGCTTTCCCTAAAGGATAAATATTTGTATCATTATACTACGTTTCTGTGATTTGACACAAAATATTAGACTCTATTTCAACCGATATGAATTTAATCTTCTCATGGACATCCTATAATAATACATGCACTCATCCAATAAATACGTCATCTTCAACTCAACACTAGACTCATGAACAACCTGAGTTTGATTTTTCATACTTAATGAATCTGTCAAAATGCTTCCCTTCATGGGGAATATATGCTAGATCAAAACCAAATGAATTCATACACTCAACACACTTCCGCTGTAAAAAATTTAAATCTAGTTGTTAAAAGATATAATTTAATATCTTGTGATCAGTATACCCATAAAAATTTTGACCCAACAGATAATGCTTCCAACACATCAAGTCATAGAAATTTACAACTAATTTGAGGTCATGCATAGGGTAGTTCTATTCATTTGGCCTCAACTTCCAAACCCATACTCTACAAATTGATCTTCATAAATCTACACTACATTAAGCTCGATCATAGTTGTGTCAAAAAACACCATATAAGCCTCACATATATTGGGTAGGATTAATATTTGTGTCACTTTAAAACACTTCTAAAAATCATGGAAGGCATTATCACATGCTCTAGACCATCCAATATTTATCCATTTATTGGTCAATCCTAA
Source organism: Viscum album (assembly GCA_963277665.1). Classification (NCBI taxonomy): domain Eukaryota; kingdom Viridiplantae; phylum Streptophyta; class Magnoliopsida; order Santalales; family Viscaceae; genus Viscum; species Viscum album. The sequence continues at coordinate 306,093,459 of OY728144.1, forward strand.
AAGATGAACTTCCAAGTAAGAAATTTCTTAAATGAACCTTTGATAATATCCTACCAATCCAATAAAACTATGTATATCGAAAACATTCTTGTGATTATCCCAAGAAACCACTTCCATATCCTTATCTAGGTCCACTAACACACATTCCTTAGAGATTATGTGACCTAAGAAATGTACCTTATTAATTCATAATTGACACTTAGATAGCTTGGAGTATAGAATATTCTCTCTCAGTGCACTCCATAAAATGTTAAGACGTTGGGGGTGATCGTCATGAGTCTTCGTGTACAATAAGATGTAATATGTGAAAACAACGACAAACATATCTTGGTATGGGTGGAATATTATTCTCATTAAGGCCATAAAAATTGTTGGATCATCTATTAGCTCGAATGACATCCTGAAGTACCCATAAAGGAAATACCTGCTCTTAAAAGTAGTCCAAGGTATATCAGAAGTCCAAAATCTCAACTGATGATACCCTGATCTAATGTCGATCTGGGAGAAAACAAATGCTCCCCTAAACTGATCAAAAAGTTCATCGATGCATGGAATATTATATTAGTTATTCACTATCACACACTTCAACTTATTATAATAAACACATATGTCCAAACTATAATCATCCTTATTTTCAAATAAGAATGAATAAATTAATGGGAACATACTCAGATGGATAACCAACATAGCCATCAAATCTTCTAGTTGTGTTTTGATATCGGGATTCTCTATTAGTACCATTATATACAGTGAAATAGAAACTACAACATCCCCCAGAATGATCTCAATTATTAAATTCCCATATCATTATACTACAAACTATGAGATGTATTCATGAAACACATGTTGAAACTAGTCTACTATGGTTGAAAAACATCACACTTTACACTACCATCATCAGGAAAAATACTAACAACCTAGGTAGTGATCTCCCCCAGTTTATGATAAATCTTCCCTACATGGCCAGATCGGATATCCCACACTATGTGGTGAACATAATTTTTACCCTTAGAAGAAGTCAAAGTCACTCTATTTATTTATAAATCATTGTGGGCTAAGTATGCTACTACCTATAACATTCCAAAAATTTGGTTGAAGCATGAAATTTCAAGGATGTAAAGATCCCATAAAAACTAATACTCTGCAACATTGAGAGAACACCCCTTTCACAAAGAGATGTATCTCAACCATACTCCCAATAGTGTATCGATTTTCATTACCCCATTTACAAACTAAACTACTAGTATTAACCCATTCATATGTTTTTTAGATATAAAATCATGAGACAAAACAATATCAAACAAGGAACAAGCATGTTTAGAATATATAAGAATAGTACATCAAACATTTTATAACCCGACCTTTCTATCCAAAAGTGCAGAATGATTAAAATGAAACTTTCCCGCACCTTTTCCCTATGATGTTTTCTGATTCCCCTGAGATTCACCACTCCACTAATATAGGTTCTCTTTCTCATAATCACTAAATCTACTACCTCTCCCTCCATGGAAAATTGAACTCCATCATGTAGATTGATACACTGTAGAGGATCCCTTTTCCACACTCTGGTTCTACCTAGCAGCTCAATCACTACCCATATAGCATTGGTTCCTACATAACCTCTATAGATGTCCCATTCATTCACAAGCTCTACAATCTACTATTTTTTTTGACAATGTCTAGAAAATTGGACCATCCAACCTCACTAGTAGAAAGTTTCTCTGGAAATATCCAGAGTAACTGATCCTTACAACTAGAAACTCTTACTTCCAAATCTGTAGTAAACATTCCCATAACAATGATTTATACCATTTGACTACAAAACCTCATGATCATGATATAAAAACCACCTCTCTTCCTCTAGAATCCACTATAACATTCCTCTCAAATATGAGAGCCTCATCCAACAAATTAAAAAACAATTTTAACGGAAAGATATTGACACAGAAATTAATATCACATTTAAGTTAATCCTATAAACTACACTCTATAACTGGTTCATCCCATTTTAATTCTAGAGAAAAGTACTACGAGTACATAATGATGAAAACATAGTCCATCATGGACATAATCCACTGATTCAGCCACATTAACACAACTTCTCTCTCCTGTCTTAGTGAATATGGATAAATGTGCACTACAAAATTCTCCAAAAAGTCCTTCCACACCATAATGTCATAATACCCAGTAAAATCCTCAACATCCCACCAATACTTCCTTGATCCTTGTAACATATAACCATCCAACTTTCCCATCTTCTTATTATGATTCCCTATGTGGCATGTATATTCTAAAGGGAATCAATCCAGAACATAGTTTCCTCAGGTCCACCCTATTTTATAAAATTTGTATGGTTTTGTAATTGAAACTCCAATGTCACGTTGGGCATATTATTCACTACCCACTCTAGGTATCTCTCTATAATCTACATGAAGTAAGAATCATTCTCACAAATATTCTCTCTAAATCATTCAACCAATACAATTGGTGCCTCAGGTTCCACTACTAGAGGATCATCTCCAAGATTGTCCTCTTGTCGTCCTCTTAACAAGCATCATCATATAGTCATATATATACAATACTAACAAAAACATCTCAAGACACAAAACACAACATTATCATAATAATTCAAGAAGTATTGTCATAATTACGAAAACATCATCCCCCTCTTTTCCAACCACACGGTCCAAACTGAGGCACCATCCCTACCCTTAATCATCCCACATATAGGTCATGTGTAAAAAAGTGTAAAATCATTATCATATTCATATTTCTCATTAGATATAGAGTTATTAGAATTTTTTATAACTTTAAAACATCCAGTTTCATATCACACACCATTTTCAATTTAATTACACAACCATGGTAAAATATTTCAATTTGATAAACGTATCCAAAAAATAATTTTCCCATACATGCTTAAAATGATAAATGTCACATAATAATCTTGATTTCCTAAAATGATGCATGCATACTAAAATATTCTTCCATACTTGGCCATGGGTTAAATATTAAAAAAATATCAGAAACTAATTTCATATCACACAACAAGTGCATAAACCAAGGTGAAATAACATCCAACTATAACAAAAAATACCAAAAACAATACTCCCAATTAGGGTACTTGAATTTTCCTGAAATTTGTGTTAGCTAATCCTATGCATGATCTCATGTCCAATGACCTCTTCTTTCTAGTCTCCCTTCAAATTTCCCAAATAGTAATAGAAAATAAAATAAAAGAAAAATCCTTTGATAAAATGTTTTAATTTCTAGACCTGGGTGCCACATACAGGTACCTCAACCTAGTCGGTTACGTGACCTCATGTGCGCATCCGCATAATCCATAAGATAATAAATGTTTTTGATGGTCTTATGTATACTTTATAGGGACACTACATATTATTTACCAAAGAATAAAAATAATTAAATAACAAAGAAATAAATAATAGAAAAAAAAGAACCATAATAATAAAACAACAAAAAAATCTAGTATCACATGATGAACCAACACTGCAAACAACATCCATAACTAAATAGTAGATATGTCATGCATTGTAACTGTCAGGTTTCAAAATAAAACCTAAAATTAAGACATTTAAAACTACCCCAAGAGGGTTCTGACGCCAATTCAAGATCCCTCATCCACTCTCCATCTTGAATCGGAAATCTAACATAGGTCCATTACCCTTATACTGTCCAGAAAACATGATGTCTATTTGGGTACTAGCCAGGAATCCAATGTAGGGTGTGAGTACAACTCATTTGGCCCCAAACAATGTAGTCTAAAACAATATCCAGTCAAAAATAGTGTAATCATTTTTATGAATAATAAATTGAAATATATAATTTAAACAATTATCACATTTAATTATTCATTAATTAATAACATAAACCAATAGGTTCCTGTGGGTGGTGGCACAGGTCTGGATCTCCCCTCATAGTGCTTCTAACGCTGTGCAGATCTAGGGTTCCTAGCAATGGTGTTTCCCATTTCAACCCGCTCACTAGCATGGACAACTCTGCAATGGCTCCAGGCACGGATAATGCTGATTTCATGAATCACTCCGGTTGGCAGGAATCAACGTCTGTCATGAAGGAGGCCTATAGACCGGCTCTGGATCTTAATCTGACGGCAGGTACCGATAGTCCGCAACGTCTCAGCTTGAAAGTTTTTGATCCTGATTCGAATGAGGCTCCTTGTAGATCTATTACAGATCTAAACCCTGTGGTTCTTCCACTGGGTAATGAGATTTATAGGAGACCAGTTGTGGATGATACATCTAGATCTGTTGGGGTCGGTGCAGATCTAGAGGACTTGGGTTGTGTGACACAACCTGATGGCATCTGCAGCCCTGCATATAGTGGTGGAGATAATGAAAAGGTGTCCACTCCTATGGGAAAGGTGAATCAACTAGAAATGGAGAAGTTTATTGCAAATCATAGACCATCATTTTTAGTTGAAAAAAGCGGGGAACTCCAGCAAAATACCTACAGAAGTTGGAAGAGATTTTGAAAGAAGACACTTCTCATATATGTGTGATGGAATTTCTAAACATATTGTTAAAAAGGGTGACACTGCACATGTTATTGATAACAGTGAAATTGTAATTGATAGATTTATGATTATTAATCATTAAATTGTTTCTATATTGGTTCTTCCTAGTGAAAGAAATGTCTGAAGGCTTGATGAATTAGTTCCAAAATTAAACTCGACATGGGGGTTTTTTGAATGGAGATGCATACCCTTGGGACGTGAACTCTTACACATTATTTTTCCATTAGAGGATCACAAACTGAGAGCTTGGGGTTTCAGAATAATAATTCTAAATCCAGTTTTGATTTTATTTCAGGAATGATATTTTCGCTTCAATCCTTTCTCTATAAAAAATACTAGGGATTAGGTCTTGATTAAAATGGTTAGTCTTCATTAGATACTATGGCATCCTAAAATCCTTTTTGACATTTCATCTATTGTGGGAATTCAAATGAAGATAGATAAGACCGCTGAGGTTGCGAAATTGAGATATTATGCTAGGATCCTAGTGTAATTCGATCTATGTTCCTGCCTAATTCATAATATTGTCTTGTCTACCATAGATGATGACATCTCTTTAAAGGTGATGTATGAGAGAATGCCTAGATTTTGACCTGAATTTCAAGTTATTGGACAAAACAAAGAAAACTGCTCTAAAAATGTTGTGTATAAATTTTTCTCATTAAAAGGGCATCATGAGATTTCCTACAGGAGGAAGTTAGGGAAGAAAACAACACTAAATGATGTTGCAGCGGTGAAAGTCACTCAGAATATTTCTCATAAGATTAAAGTGGAGAGGGACACTGGCCACAATATGCTTGTGAATCAAGAAGGTGAATTCCCAATGATAGGATTAATTGTGTATTATGTGCATGTTTTCCAATATGAAGATAACATTATGCCAAGAGTTATTGTCGAAAATGAACAAGAGGGCTTAAACCCTGTGCTTGTGGGGAAAAAAGTGATACTGAGTTGCATTCAATGGCCCAAGAAGAAGTTATTAAATTTGAGGAAATGAATAGAATCTAGGGATGGTGAGGCGATGTTGATCATTCCAAAAAAACATCTTATAGCTTGGTCTTGTCCAGTGGTAAAACAATTTTTGTGGATAATAAAGGATTTCATCATGTTCCTCCTAATAAGGCAAGACAGGGGAAGGATTATTTATATTTGAATCCAACCATGGTAACTAGATCACATGGTCCTTTTAATTATAATTATGAATCTTATGGTGATTATGATTTTTCATATTCATGGGACTTTGACTTTTGTGATTTTATCTTTGTTTATCCTTTCCATGAGAGCATGTGTGCTTGTATGAACCCATTTATCTCTTTGTATTTTCATTTCCTTTGAAAAAAAAGTTTGTGACCTAACCTTTCTGGTAAACCCTCAGGTTCCCGAAGACACAAAAACCCTCAAAACCTACTTTAACCCATGTCAAAGCATAATCCATATCACATAGGGAATTCACAATTCAGAATAACCCTTGGTATTATATTATCCATTTAATTCCATTTTACATCACATTCATATAGAACTATAGTCCAATTCCAATCTACTGGGAATAGAATGTCGTATCTAAAATCCCTATGGGTATTTAGAGTCTATGTCCATATCCCACAACTCAATGTCACCTAGGTATTTGGATCTCCATTTCATATCCCACACTTTCTATCACATATGGGTACTTAGAGCCTCAATCCATGTCCCACACTTGGTATCACAGATGAGTATTTGGAGCCTAAATCCACATCCCATAATAATCTACCACACATGGGTATTTGGAGCCATAGTCTGTGTCCCAAGTTCATTTATCACACAATCACACATATATCTCACATATCACATCAATCTTTTTAAATCAACATAAAAACATTTTATCACCATTTCACATCATGGTATACCATTACAATTTATCACAACAACATGGTTCCTCAGTTTAATCCCATAGAATAATATGAATAATTCACAATTAATCAATTTTTCATTTTTTAAATAATATACCCATTAACACCTTATGTTTAATCCAAATATCTATAAAACCTCATTGTAATTTAATTTATAATGAAATTAATTGACCAATTACACTATCCCAATATCCTTCAAATTGACCATTTTCCCAATCTCAGTGATTAAAAATTTCTCATAACCTCAATAACCAATCAATTCCATGTCCCATTATTCAGAAAATGAATAATCATAATCAACAATTCATTTTTACAAATTTCAACACTTTTCACAATCTCATGGAAAATAAATTAATCAATTCCATGACTCCAAAAATTAATTTGTAAATTAATTTATTCAATTATAGATTCAATTTCCAAATGTTCCAATTGAAATTTTATAACACAAAAAAGAAATTATAATTAATGACTATGGGAATTGAATTGAGACCACCTACCTCATAATAGATTATGAATTCTCTCCAACAGAGATCCCATCCTGATATAGAAGAACCATCATCTGGATGAAGAATGATATCTAAAATAAAAATCTAGATTCAAGATAAAATGAATAATGATACCTAGAACTGAGATATAAACCCAACACCAACAGAGAAAACCACCCCCTTTTATCCATAATGTGATATGGTAGAGGGAGAAATATAATACTGAATAAACCAAATATTAGGAGAGGTGCAGATTCATAAAAGTATATTTTATTTTTCATGAAATAAGGTTGAAATAATTTTGAACACATCAAAGGGCCTCTAAAATATATATGAATTATATTAGGTCTATGTGGGGGTTCTTAGTGATAAATATGGGGAGGGGGTCAGTATAGTATTTTAATTTTTGGGGGATTAAACTTTAGTGCACACAATTTCATATATGGGTAACATGGTTTTCCCTAACCATGTACCTAACCATTTGCCTCCTCCCATGGGGTCACACAGTTACTACATAGAGACTTCATTGATTTAAGAACCATTTCCCATTCATGTATATCCCATCCCTTTTTGAATCACATGTTTTTTATGGTCAGGGAACATAGTTTGGGAAAAACATGTTCTAACTGTGCACTTCCCCTCTTCCTTCCAAAATTATACAATTTCACCCAAAACAACCCAAGATAAAATTCAAATAAGATACACTCAAAACAAGGAAACGGATTACCCAAAAATGATCTTGAGACATTTCGAAAAAAAAGGTCATGATATTGCACACATGGAATGAGGAATTATCTTAGATCTCAGTGAGAATATAGTTTTTCATGATTTAATGGAATAAAATATGTTCTAGGATGTAATATTATTTATCATGAAGTTATGCCATAGATTCTTCATATATAAATCACTACGTATAGAAATCATTTCATTTCAATTCATTAAAAAAGGATTATATAATGTTGATTAATAGTTTATGGAAAAAAATTTGATCATGGTGTTTAAGATCATATATTGAGGATAAAAACTGTTCATTTTAATGTCATGAATCATTGAAATTGATCATGTAGTTTAAAAACATATGGTGGAGAATAATGGGGTATGTTGTTTAATGTATTGTCTTTATGTTTATATATAGATTCTAGGTAATATAAATGAATACAATGACCAACACATCTAATCCCATCTGAGTCATACTCTATGTGAGAATCAAGTGGAAATTAAATTTTATATATTCCATATGAATATTTTTGATAGATAAGGAAATTTTAGGTCAAGAAATATATATCAAACACTAACGAAACCCATTTTTTTTAAAAATTGGCAAGGTTTGATTGAAATTTTCATGTTCACCCTACCGATTTACAAAAAATTATTATATTGTAGGACTATAGGTGTTGAAAATAATATATTGAAAATGGAAGTGGATGAAAGTAAATTAGGGCCTCTTGATTATGAATATAAATGTCGTAGATATATATTCTATGGATAAATATGCACTAATATTTAATTAAAATTTTCACTAATCTATCATCATGGATGGGGGAAGAAAAGTTATGGTTTACCACTAGCCATGTTCAAAACATATATCAATCATATTGTTTTTTGATGAAATACTATATGAAATCTATCATGTACTGGTGGTGGGACATATTGTGTTATGTCATCACCATTGGGGAGTTAATTTTGATGTGATGAAGTTGGAAATGTAATTAAAAAAATTGTGACAAAATATATAGATACTAATGAAAGGATTATTTTCAAATTCATTATTTATTCAAGTTAGGAAATCAATTTAATGAATTATAAATATTTATGGGGTATACATGGATTGATGGAGTGATAAACCGATTGGAGGCATGAAAATTTTCAATCATTCTCTAGGGGTCTTTGTGTTTTCATTTTTGTTTCATAGTTTATGGTTATATTTCTTAGACCGTGGTATACATTAATTTTATGGTTATGGATCCAACACTAAATAATGCACCTTTTATGGTCATGTGATGATTACCAAGGGGATAGAGTGGAAATGAAGAATTGTGAAAGACTAGGTGAACCTAAATTATTTTGGGAGAATAAGAATAATTATAACCCATCATAGTATATGATTCACATAGTTTATGGTCATGATACTTTTAGTAAGGGGTTATATGATATATTGGGGACTATGAAGCATGGATTTTAGGACTAATTTGAGAAAATAATAATTACGCATGGGGGTTTATTAAAAACATAAATTATAAAACATAATTATAAAAATATGACCTCTAGAATGTGTGTACACAATTTATTGATGTGATTTGGGGACCACGGTAGAGTTGGTATTTATAGATGGGAATATTTGACCTCCTACCACTAAATATGGAACTATTTAAATGCACAAAGGCAATTTATTCCTACAATACATTTAAATATTTATGATATAGGATATCCAGGTGTCTCTATGTAACCATAGAATCCTAATTCAATCCATACATTGTTTTGAGAATAGAGTTACTTTAACACAGAACAATATCATGTGTAGAAGAGCAGAAAGAAATTGATATATTTTTTGGTGATATATAAAAGACTAAAACATTATATGAATCAATAAAATTCAAAAAAAAATACAAGGAAAAGATTTAACAACAAAAATTTTGTGGATGGGCTCGATATTGGTGATATGGGAATAACTATATATTCTTTGTGATATGAATCATGTCACATATATTTCACAAGCATGTTGTATTATGAGGAAGACACCAAAAATAAGTAGGGAATAATCTAGGGTGAGGAAATAAATATTTATTGACCTTAATAACATGAGATGGAGGAAAATAAATAATTTAAAAACATGTATAAAAAAAATTATACACTTAGTTTATTGTTGATCATTATGGGTTTATAGAATTCAATTATTCCTGACATTAAACTACTTAGAATTGGTCTTTGTAACACATCATAAAAATATAATTCATAGAGTTAAAAAAACATGAAATTAAAATATATAACATTTCATCCTTTATTTATGATGATATTTTACATATTAACATTATTCACTATGAGACGTCCTAAAACTACCCAATATATGGTTCACCTTCTATAGAATGTTATGGAGGAATTTTATTGAATACCTGAACCTATCTATATTTCTATGATTAATATTTGTAACTATTATTGTACTTGATAATGTTATTATCATAGAAATAATTTAACATGGTTCTTCATATGATAGTTCTATATTTCATGAAATTGGTGTGAGGGATCCTAAATTGGTGAATTATATTGGATTTAACAATAAATTAAAAATGCCACTCTTAATTTCTAAAATTGTAATATATTTAACCTATATTGATAATAAATTACTGGAGGTAAGAATTGAGATGAACTATCTTGATATTGATGGTGTGTGGGGACTCATGACATTGATTCCACAAATAAGAAACATCTACAAGTACACAGACTCATTGAGAAGATATAGAGGTTGATTTATAAAGATAATATGAATTCATAATGGAATACAATTTTCTTTGAATTCCACGAAATAATATACCATGAGGATAAAAATGTATTGTGGCCTTCAAAACCACTAAGATAGCATCAATCATGTTTGGTATTACTAAATATACTAGTAGAAACCTTCAATATGTACTATAAAATTTCATTTAATTAGATGAATTTGAGAAGGATATAATCAATCCAATTCTAATAGGGGACTGACATGTCATTTTAGACATCATAAAGGGAGAATTTCACAATATTCTGATGGATTTTCTCCCATCCATCTATTATTTATTTCATATTTTCATGTTGTAAGTACTCAATAAAAGGAGTCATGTATTTATATTTCACTTTATAATACTGGATTTATAAGTCCTTTCATGGGAGGAGGTGTTAATGAGTTGACTATCTTCAATTTTTCTTCTTTGGGAGTGCAGGGGTGATCACCTTCAAGTGCACGACATGAATAGGTATGTCATCCAAGTCCATATCAACAGGGAATATATCTATGATCACCATTGAATCTATAAAATCATTCTAGGTTCATGGGACATGAGACACATATTTCTTATAGGGGAATATTTTATTCCACTCAAAAGTGTGTTTGATGAATTAGACTCGCTCATAGTTCATAATGTATTTCTACTATTGATTTTTATGATATCCATCTTGGACTGGGACTTCACAATCAAACAAGAAACTTGGATCTCATGGTTAAATTGAAACAGATGATGAGGAATGTATATTAAGACTCCTAGTTAGTTCATCCCTCTTACAAGAATTATGAGTAAGGAGAAAGGACCTCTGAGTTATAGATAAAGAAAAATCTAAGGTTATACCAATTGAGAATAGGTTTTTTTATCCTTCATATAATTAGGTATCGAGTTTCAATATTCATTTGAATATCCTTGAATAGTTTCATTACATAAATATAAATAATTAAACCGTCTATAATTTCAATACCTTAAGGAAAATAAAATAATATTATCTGAAAAAACCTAAATATTCCAGTGTGTATTTCTTGCTTACCTCACGAGGGATGAATATGATATCTAACTATTGATGAATCACTTCCTATCACACCATTCATTAAGACGACATGGGAAGCTTGAGGATGTAATATAGTGCACTGATGTTGGATATCATTTTGACATCACAATGTTATAAATAGTGACATTTAGTATTGAGCGTGAAGAAAAAGGCAAGGTATTTTATATTAATCGGATAATACATGACATATGTTTCTGGAGACATGTGGCTAAGGTAGTATAAACTAATAATTTTAACTCCATTTTTGTTCTAGGTTAACAGGGTAATGAGGGATTATTGCATAAATATAACAAACACAAGAAGTGTTTTCCCCTTAGATGGAATCATAACAACCAAATGATGTCATAGACACTACATGATGTTATAGAATGAGGTTTAGAATTCATATTACAACGGATAAGGGTGTCCTTTCTTCATTATCATAAAATTAGATGATCATTTCACCACCATGTTAGAACAAAATGACCAAATATAATTCATATGACCTTCGAATCCTTATAGGTCTATCAAATTGAGTAAAGGGGAATACCAAATACTGACATGATCATATCTGGGTTTATATTAATGAATATGCATTGGAAAAGTCTGTATATGAACTTCAAAAAGGATATATGAAATTAAAATATCATCTTTTATTTATTATAGTCTTCAGAAAATATAACTCCAGTTACATTCTCAATGTTTTTGATATTGCAACATCCCATCATGGTTCTTCATCCCATGAATGAGACTAGAAGTTATGTAACATCATTAAAGCCTCCCCATATTCTAGAGACTACCAATTAGTAGTGGGGGTATACGAAATATAGTGGTAATAAAATACCCTCTAGAAATGAGTAGAAATCACAATGAAAATAAGTTACTAAATCCATAAAATATATATATTGTGGATGATATTGAAATAATAAAAAAACCAAATAATAATAAATAATCATTTCATTATATACTTCATTACAAAATTAAATGTTATATTGAATAAATTGAAAGAAAATGTATAAAATAGACTAATAATGACTCAAAAAACCATAGTCTTGAGAACCATGTGAAATCCTATATCCATCCTGCAAAGCTATTTATTTAGAAAACAATCATGAACAGAGCCCCTTTCCCCTTCCTAGACTTGCATCCATGAAATATTCCCATGTAAAAAATAGTATCCAAAAGTAAATGAGTATAAGACATTACATGAACATTTATAATGTAGAATCAAATTCCCCCTAAATATATATAGAATATAATAGTATGAAAAAGGGAATTAATTGACAAATTACTGTAGAAAACCATATATCCCACTATACCGTGATCCCTGAGCTAGAACTTGGGGTCATCAAAACCTACCTCAACCCAATTATGAACATCTCTATAAATTTTTGGATTTTAATATCTAGGATAAAATACCCATACTACTACATGAATCTTATATCAATTATAAAACACCCATATCCTAAGTCAATAAATATTTTTTCTTTCCATACCATGCATCTCACCACATGGGATCAAGTATGAACATACTCCTCAATATGAAGAGTCACTATTTCAAATTGTTTAACTATGAAAGACATGTTCATCACCATAGAGACATGTTCTTGTGGAACAATGTTTCCACTTTCTAAAGTATGAATACATTAATCACTTCTTTAGCGATGTATACTCTTTGATCGAAATGGGATAATGGGATTTCAGATCCACCTTCCATGGATTCCTCATAATTATTGGTCACATAGTCAGGGTATCCCTTATATATATGAGTTGTGTTCATGAATATGATTCCTGGTGAAATATCTTTTTAGATTCTGGTAAATTATGCTTCTTTTTTCTTGACATTCCAAAGGGTCTTAATAGGGAAGAAACCTTCAATTAGAGTAGATGGAAACATCAGGCATATCAGGGCATCTATGGATGATGAAATATTGGAGCACTTGTATTCCTCAAGGTTGGAACTTTCCTTTGACTCAATCATTTGGGAGAGGTATGATTCTTCATAGGGAATCATCACCCACACCATTGAAGTATTTCTCAAAGGAGATTCATGATCTTCCTTGCATTTGTAGAGGAGCATGGGATGGTTCAGAATATGAAAATATATTTCCTTTTCCCGACAGTTGATATGTGCTCTATATAACGAGAGCCAATCCATTCCCATTATAGCGTCGAATTCCACCAAGGGAAGTATTACGAGATTTGCTGGAAGAATCTTCCCACATATGTCAATAGGAGAAGAATCAAACACTTGGGATACAATGATTGCACCACATGGTGTTTTTACAGATATCTCTACTTCAAGGTTTCGGGGCTTCTCTTCTATAGTTCTAGCAAACATGCAAGATATAAAGGAATGCCTAGAACCAGAATCAAATAAGACTTTTTCCATTCTTGAGTGAATAGGAAGTGTACCTTGTACGAATTCATTATCATGTTCCGCCTCCGCATTAGTGATGGCATAAGCCTTCCCTTGTTCCATTGGCTTTGGTGGTTGTTGGCGCTGATTACCCTCAAAAGCTCGAGGATTAGTGCACTGGTTTGAATAGTGCCCTAGCTCCTTACAGTTGTAGCATTGAACCACGAGTGGTTCTCTCCTTTCATCGGCTACATTATCCTTCCTTTTCATGTCTCTTTGACACTCGTGAGCTAGGTGTCCTTCTTTCCCACACTTGAAGCATTTCCCCATCCCTTTGAGGCAGTTCCCATTGTGCAACATCCCACATTTTTTGCAAGTGGGTCGTTGTGTTTTCTTCCCATCTTTATCACTAGATCCACCAGCTTGAAACTCCATCTTTCTTTTATTATCACCATAGCCATGGGACCATTCTCCAAACTCCATCTCCACTTTGAGAGCACACCAAACAATTTCTTCATAACTCCCAAAGTCTCGAATTGAAAGAGCTTTTCGAAGATTTGGTTTTAATCCACTAAAGAATCTATCAATTTTTCTATCATTGTTGATAACAAAACCCGAATCATACCTTGAGAGCCTTGTGAAATATGCTTCATAGGTTGTGACAGATTCTCCTTCTTTTTTCTTGAGTTCTATGAATTCTCTCCATCTTCGTGCGAAGAGTTCTTGGGAAGTACTTATTAAGAAACATTATCTTAAAGTCTTCCCATTCCATCTCTTCAATTTCCTCCCTTGGCTTGGTGTTCTTAATCAAAGCCCACCATTGATCAGCTTCTCCATCTAGACAATAAACGGATAGAGTCACCTTCTCCGTCTTGGAATAGTGAAGAACAGAAAAGATCTTCTCCATGGAGTTGACCCACTGTTCCGCAACTAGTGGATCGAAAGATCCACAAAACGTCGGTGGTCGTTGCCGCATAAAACATTCGATAGATAGTTGCTCCCTCTTTGTTGAAGGAGGACGTTCCCCATTATTATGGTTATTATTCATAACCCGGGATAATTGAGTAAGCATCGCCAAGAAGTTTTGAACTCCACCTCCAAAATCATTGGGGATGTCGTTCGGGCAATCGTTGCATTGGCCTTCGCCAGAGTTGTTGGCCTGATTTCTCCTGGTTCCCACCATTTTCTAAAATAGAAAAGGTCAGAACAAAACATAAGTAAACAAGTCATGAATAACTTATCCTTTTAAACAATTATACCAAAAACATAACATATGGGATCCCTAGGTAATTATCCTTCTGTGCATATTTGTACTTAGTCTCATGCTAGAGGTTTTCTTTAGGGTTCACTAATCCTAATTCCCAAATTAACTAAACCTTCCCTCTAATACCAACTATAGCGACCCGACCTTTTCTTACATTACTATTACATCATTTCAAACATAAACACCATAATATTATTACACATGGAGGATCCAGAGGTTTAGTGTCTTGGTAAAACTAGGACTACACATAACAATTACAACATCAAGCATTAAAATTCATTTAATCTCTTCTTCTATAGCTTCTTAGTAGCACTTTTCCTCTCCTTAGTACATGTAGCCACCTGAGGAAATACATCAAAAGGGGTGAGCTAAAATCCCAGTAATAGGATAGATAAGAACAATATAGAATGGGTGAGCATAATCATGACATAGGAAGAATATCTTGAACATGAGAGGAGCATAAACAATAAACTTGAAATGTGGCAAAGCATAAAAATGAAACATCATGTCATAGTGGTTAACTACCACACAAACATGTTACCAAATCTAGCATCATGTTCACACATCATTTCACATTTACTCATGAGATTCATCACTTTACCCAATGCATTGGATCACTATATAATTCCAGGCGCACCCGTCACATTTAAACATTAATATTGCGCTATATAATTCCGAGCGCACCTGTCACATCATAACATTGTCATTATCATGATTGCCACATAGAAAACATATCAAACATGTACATAAATAACCCATGGAAAGGAATGGGTTTCATCTCATAATAACACATTCATAAGAATTGGGTTCCCAAAAGGAAGAGGGAACAACATACTTGATATAAGAACCATCAACCTTGAATGAGAGGTAAAAGGTGAGATCTTGAAAGAAGAGTTCTTTTGGAAAACATTTTGATGGACATAAAAACCAGTGACAAACATTTATATCCCAAAAAAGTAAAGGAAAAGATGAAGAAAAGACCTTTTAGGAGTAACCATATCAAAAATGGAGTGAAAGAGGGAGAACCCGAAGGAAGAAAATTGGGTTCGAGATTTCCCCTTACCTTATACTCGAATGCCTCCTTCTCTTTAATGTCATGTATAATGACATTATATTCATTAATTAGAAATTGAAGAACCTTTTATACATTAATAGGGTTCATTCTGGTTTTATTATTTCATATTATGTTCCTTTGGATGACTTATAGAGTTTAAAAACATTGATCGGGGATGTTCTTTTTCGTGGTTTTCTTGAGCGGCCCACATGTATTCTTAATTTGATGTTTGGGTAGATCATGGGTAAACATCCAAAACTGATATTACATGTAATTAATGATATTACAGAAGCTCTAATGATTTTAGAATGAGTTATATTAGATCCATGTGGCCGAATTATTAGATAAGAATTAAATGAAGATTATTTGGGCTAATTTGAGCGGTTTTTGGATCACAACCAACTCATTTTAACTTTTCACTTAGTAGTATGGCCATAGGTTATTTACAGAACATAAAATAGAACATAATACATATAAAACATTCTTTTTCAACCATAAAAATGGTTTCATGACCAGATTGAAGGTATAAATGGAAGAAGAGAGCATGTTGTTTTTGAAGGTGATAAATTATCACCACATGAACAACATTCTCTTTAATAAAATAAAAGGAAGGGGAAAAGGGTGAGGGTGATATAATATAACATTAGAATCATAATATTACAGTATATATATAATACTGGATTTACAGAACAATTTGGATGAAGATATATAGAGAGAGATCAAGAAGGAACTTGAACTTGAAAGAAAATTAAAGGAGAAGAGAGAGAGAAATTACCTTTCGAATCCTCCTCTTGAGAACCTCTTTAAGGAAGTTAGGATTGGTCTTTTGATGAGACCAAAAGCTTTTGGACGTGGGGGATGAGCTAGGGAAGGTGTTTGGGCATAATTTAGAGAAGGTTTGGAGCTTGAGAGGTGTGAGGAAAAGAGGGAGTGAAGGGTAGCTTTTATAGTGGATGGGAGATGGGTTTCCTTATTATAAAATTGATTAGTTTATTAATTTCACAAAAGACAAGGAATAGTGTGTCTTGGATGACCAATAATAGTAATTTTATAATTTAATCGCGAACCAAGTGGGCTTACATCAGCAGAACATCAGCAATGACTCAATTAATGCATTATTTAGCTTTTATTGTGAATTATCGGATTCCACTATTCATCAAAATTCAAGTATTTTAGAAAAATCCCAAAATTTTACCCCAACCATTTTTCGATGTGTAGAATCCAAAAAGGAAGTCCATTTTTCAAAAATAATTTTCTAAATATTATTAATTTAATATTTAGTTAAAATCATAATTTACTTAAAAACAGTTTTTAAAATTAAAACTGATTTTGCAGTTCTTTCAAAAATTTCTTAGGATCTTATAAAATTATCTAAAAACTATTAGACATTGATTCAATAATTTATGAATATATTTCAGGAGAATAAATATTCTTTTAAATTAACTAATTAATTATAATTATTTATTTATGACTTATAAAATACCAAAAATGTTTACTAAGGTCAAATTTTCACTTTCTAAGATGTCTAAATTTTATTTTATTATTCATAGGTAATGTTACTCTTATTTACTATTTATAAGGGTCATATTACTATTCATAAGGGTAGGTTACTATTCATAAGGGTAGGTTACTATTCACCAAAATTATTTTTATTTCATTGGACTCCAAAAACTATCTTGAACACAACCGTGAATGTTGGATTTTTAAAATTCCAAACATAGGGGTGACCAAATTATGTTTAAAGGTCACTTATCACTTAGTAGTTCATTATTTTGTGTTTTTATGACATAGATATAAGAAGGAAATTTTCCATTGAAAAAATTTGGGTCGTTACAGAGCTCAAATGCCCACTAAGGATAACAATATAGAGGAAACATTCATAAATAAGAATAAACATTTAAGGCAATGTATAAATAAAACAAAAGCCTTTTAAACTTGAACTTCAACATGGAATGGAAAAAATAAAACTTAATAATGCCATTTACTTATTCACATGGATATTCTACTAATCGAATAATCACATGAAATATCAATAACCACTTTCATAATGATGGAATGCATAATGCCAGACTATCATAACCACATAGACAGGGCCTCGTGCCAAGACTACAAATTGTTTTGCTAAAAGATATATGCTTATGTCATTTTTTTATTTATTTTAACATAATTAAAATAAAGTATCCCTATCACCTACAAGTGGCTCTATGGGGTCCCATAATCGACCCAAAGATTCCCATGGTTGGACATGTATCCACCAATAAGGTTAGGACACGTTTTAGGGTAATTTAGTATTATTTTAATATTATTTTTTAACCCTTATTTACCAAATTTACCCTTTAACCATGGTAAATAAAATATTTACCGAATTAATTATTCAAAATGTATAAAAATAAAAGATACCTATTTATACAATTTGGAAACCTTTATTCCAATTATGGAATCCATTTTCCAAATTCAAAACACATATGTGGCAGAAATTAATTTAAAATTAATTCCTGCTGTCAAAAGAAAAAGCGTGTTTTTAAGATATAATAACTATCCAAATATTGATATTTGTTTATGTCCGGTTTAATTGTGAAATTATGTCCAATGACCAAAATTGTATTAAATAGTAAAAATATATTCTAAATATACTTTAAAACCACTCAAATTCATAATTTATCACTATTAATTATTTTGATTAAAAAAAGTTGTTTTTAATTAAAATTTAGTAATTTTCACTATTCATAAAAAATATTAAAGTTTTCTGAAAAGTACCAAAATTTCATCTTAGGCTAAATTTGATACTATGAATCCAAAAATGATGTCCATTTTAAGAGATAAAATTTATAAAATTTTAAAAAGTATGTATTACTATTCATAATGGCTAGTTTGATTGGTTGTGGTGTGTGTTAGAACTCGATGTTGCGTACAACACACGCAATTGTATTATTCAAAGGGAAGTGTAACGTAGATGCTTAGGGTGTTACATATAGGGTCTCTCATATAGGGAATCCAGTGGTCCTATTCTAATGGTAGACTGGTAGATATTGTTGTACGCCAACTATTTAAAGGGAAATTGATCCTAACATCTTTGGATAAAGTCTAACATGAAAGACCGCAACATATAATCCAACACCATGATAGTGCACCCAGTCTTCCCATCTGTATATAGGTGAAAGGCTCTACTAATACTCATTTTGTTACCGTATAAATATTGTAAGTCTCTCCCCACTCATGATGTCAACCAAGAATCATGATTGTAGACAATCATTTAGAGAACCCCATAAAAAAGAACGATCTTCTATATGTACTACTACACCAAAATCTCCACCTAAAAATGATCCCTAATAGAAAATAATTGGGAACAATTTTTGAGTCGGTAAACTATCAACCATATGGTGTCATTTCCCATCATTGTTCATAGAATCCCAACCATAATGTCCATGTATATACTATGCCTGTTCCACTTTGGGATCTCAAGGGGGCTACAATAAACCTTCCTGAACATCATTCTCAACCTTCACATATAGATAGATAAGGTACTGAGAGACAAAATAAAATATTTTCCATATAATTTAAAACCACCAAAAACTACCACTGATGGAATCATTTCATAATCCCCACACCATGATTTATAAAAGGGATATAAGTGTGGAACTCTCATATCACCTCCTCCTGCATCGTGATTAGGACCAGTGTCTGTCACTGGAAAATGTTGACTTGAATACCTGTTTCATAATATCCATATGGTGAATCCCATATTGAAATCTTGTAATCTAAGACCTCACAGTCGATGTCCCCTAGCTTGGAATATCTCAAACTCTTGAAAAGTGGAGGAGACAACACAATCAACTTTAGAAAAGTTGTACACTCTTACTCCACTAGGTTGAGCTTTTGGGAATCCAACTACTCTGATTCATCCTACACCAAGAGATTCAAGTGTTTCTATTAAGGGAATATGATACAACATTTCATTTCACTAGATTATTTACTATTTCGATGTCATAGTCCTAAAAGAAATTCATCTGGCACTATTGTGTCTAGTTTACATCTCTCTACATGAAGACGTACGTGATACTCTGATGGTCTAAGTAAAACCCAAAGTAAACTCCTAGAAGGTACTACCTCCACATCCTTAGGGTGAATAATACATATTCTAGCTATTGTTCATGAGTCACATAGTTCTTTCATCGGGTCTTAACTTTCATGAGTCATATCCTATTAATACCTACCAATGCATCAACACATAGTCGATCCCATCTCTTGATGAATCACAATACACTAAATACTCCATTCCCTCCTCTGGTAGTCTCCACACATTATCACTCATCGTCCATAAAATAAAATCTATGAATTCATTATGTCATTACTAAATCTAGGTAAATGAACTACCTTTCCATTTCAAAGTGATCAAAGGGGATACAATTATATAGAATTCTATCACAAACCTCTAGTAGTACAATACCAAGCCAAGAAAACATCACTCCTATGACATGCTCTTGGGCGGCTCCCAAGAAATCACTGCATTAATCTTCATGTAGTCCATTACCAAAAAATTATTAAAAATTGGATGACCTAGAAAGTGATTGTCATGTATCCAGAAATGGAACATTGAGAGATTCCCCTAAATCTAGTTCTCTCGAAGAAAATCTTGAACCATATTTAAGTGATCCACATGATCTTCATCTGATACTAAGTAGATTACTATGTCATAAATGATTGAAAAAAACTAGTCCATGTATGGATGTAAGAACTAGTTCATCAAAGCCATAAAAATGACATGTTAATTCATCGCACCAAAGGGAATCACTAGGAACTCAAAGTTTCTATAGAGAATTAATAATGATTACTTTGGAATATTATCCTTGAGAACTCTCAACTGGTGGTAGCCAGACCAGATATCAAACTTAATGAAAAATATCAGGCCTCACAAATGTTCAAAAAGGTAATCAATCCTCTGATTGGGGTAAATATTATTTATCATTTTGTGGTTTAGTTGATGATAATTTAGACAAATTTATAGGATCTTGTCTTCACTATTCATGACAAACACTAGAGAAGCCCAGGGGTCACACTGGGCCTAATAAAACCATTCACTTAATGGTCCTCCAAATATAATTGTTGCTCTTATAGATCTATAGGGGCCATCAGATATGCCTTATTAGATATGATTGTAGTATTGAGATGAAATTTGAGGTAATAAAATATAAATCTAACACCTTATATGTAGTCCAAAAACATCCTCTGGGAAGACATCCATATAATCCCCCACAATTGAAGGAATCCAGTTGCCAAAAGGGCCTGCTGCACTAGGGTTTATACTAGCTAATTGATGGGTGATGGGATTTATCTTCCTAATTACATAACTCTCTAATACCACCATGATATTTCTCTAACCAATAAAGGTTAATATCATCTGATCATTACAAGGGCATCTGACTCATCTCTGATGACATCCAATCTGGTCTCAGGCTATGGAAAACCATTTTATACCCAAGATGATTTTATATAATTCCATTGTGTTTACCAAAACATCTAGTGTGAACATCTATCCATGAATTGATAGGTCATATGTTTTGGAGATAAATGATATATTATAAGCATTCCCTATAGGAACCTCAAGAAGTAGTTGTTGGCTACTGCCTCAACTCGAATCTCCAACGCTCACATCAGGAGTATAGTGATGAAAGAAATAATGGATGCTACATCAAAAAAACTGAAAAAAAAGAGTAGAATAAACACATATCATACCTCTAATCATATCATGCACATTAGGGCCGTAAGCCTCTAAATCCTACGGTGGTCCATTTCCCCAACCGCCATCTCCATGAACCTGACATGGGAATCCTGTTGGGGGTGGTGGATGGACTGTATAGCGTCATAAACAACCAATATCTCCTCATTATCATATATTATATCCTCCTCCTTGTGAACCACCCTGACCTTTCCTAGGATATCCCTGATTATGATGCTGTATCAACCATTGTGGTCCCCCATCTATCTATTTTTGTTCCTCAGAACATTTGGTCAATCATTCATTTGATATGTGACCCCTCCCCTCACAATAATAGAACTGAACATCTCCAAACTTTCTAGGGAATTTGATATGTCCCCATACCACATGAAAATGCACCTCAGTTAGATCATGAAAGTATATACTTTATTGAGATCCTGAAAACTATCAATTGCCAACTTCGGCATTTGAATCAGCTCTGTGACACCCACTTCAATCTTTATATGTATATAATACACCTGAAAAATATTCTCTATCTCTATAGACCACTCTAGTACCCAAATATTGGTGGGGATGCTCAAGGTAACCAAACTATCATGAATCTCTCTGTAAATTCCCTTATCAGACAATAATACATAGAAGTGGCCTCCACAGATCATGTTAAGGGAGTATTAGGTAAGTTATATGAACCTCGATGCATACTCAGCCACCATCATCACTCATTTCTCTAGTTCCAGAAGCTCTTGAATTCAAATCAATCACAAGAAAATGGGTAAGTACTCCTCAAAAAACATCTACTAGAAGTCGGGCCATGAAAGTGTCTACTCATCATACATATGTGTAACAAGGCTCCACTAGAACATAACTGATTTATAGTGAAGGATGTCTATATGTGAAACCCCCCGATCGGTCGGGGTCTGAATACTCAAGAAGATACAGACCATTGGCTATAGAAAATACTCTGTTGCCTGGGGATCTGTCTCACCGTGTATCCTCAGTGGCCTCTGGAATAAGAACTCATGGAGTGTTCTTAGCATGCATGTATCCTCATCCATATCTACTCGGATTATCTCCAAATCAATAGATGAAGGTTTTTTTACCTTCCCATATAAGGGAAAAGTATCACAGGATAGACCCTGTACTGAGGCCTTGTCGCTCATTGGAATGTAGTCAAAATCCAAAACTGGTATCCAAGCTAGCGGGCATCATGAAGTAATCTTGATATTTAACATGTTTTACTAGGGCCAGATGATCATATATATAAGAAAATAATGGTTATTTGACTTAATAACTATAATAAAATACTGAATATTATATGTTACATGTACCACTGATCCATATAAACAAACATTCGGTATACCGATTTAACAATAAGGTAGTAATGGTCCTGTTGAATTGATATATCAGTCATATACAACATCACGGGATTCCCAATCCCAAGAGCTACACTAAAGAAACTCTAACACTATTTCCCTAAATTCTAACCAAAACTTCTTAATGGGACAGCTCCAAATAACATCCCATGGAATGAACATTCTTGAATACTACTCTATCACAACTCATCCCAAGTTTGGTTTCGAGCTGCAACTACCCCAATCAAACATCCATTAGACAGGGGTGGGGATGTTCTCTAAAAAGGATATAATAAATCGGGTGTATTTTCTAATGTACTTGTATGAACACAACTGACCATCTCATTGAAAAAGTGAATAGGAATAATAATAAAAATATGAAACAATTAAAATGTAAATCATCCATGTGAAACATCTAGATTTTTCAAGAGTACGACAGTAAAAACTAAAATATCAAGTTGAAAAATATATGACCAACCAAAAATATGTCCCAACCTAGAAAACATGGAAAATTAAACTATTCCTAATCTCTTACCTACAACCATTGTACGTGGTCCAAAGTACCAAGCATCCCTAAGATCCTCTGATGTCACCTCTATCATGTTTGTCGTATGTATAAGACATGAAATGCGAGGTAAAATCTCATTCAGGGGTGATTATATACATACCCAGTATGAATCCCCAAAATATTAATAGGGGAGTAGTAAGAGATACAACATGAAAATAAGGACAATATATTGTACACATAATTCATGATAAATTGAAAGAGAACAACTAAACCCGATCCAAGAGAAAGAGTAACCTCATCCATGAGTAGTGTGATCTACACAGTGAGTAGATGAACTACAAAAAAAGTATTTTCCATACAAATGAAGAGATTAAACTCATAAAACCATGAGAAACTAGGAACATAAAGTGCATGCTATACCTCGCACATCTTCGAATCTCATTTAAAGTGAGTAACCAAATCCAAAGGTATGGATAAATATATATATATATATATATATATATTATAAATAAAATTTATACTAAACAAGACGGTAAAACGATCTCCATCTCATATCTTAGCCTACAAATTGGAGTCACCAATAGTTCCAAAAGTCCATCAATGACACTGAGTGTCTCATGGGTCTACCCATAAGAATCCGTCCAAATCATTTCAGGCCTCATCACTATTCTGTATAGTCGAGGGGTCATAGTCTCTAGGTATAGGACACATAACCTGGTCAAAAATGTGTGTTCCACTCAGTGTTACTATACATATACCAAAAAAATATAGAGGGTTCCACTATTGGTGTTGGTAAAGAACACATTCCTATCCTAGTTGGAATGTTACACTCTAGGACTTGAGGACCCATGCCATACCCCACCTGGAGGGTTCCACTTGGAATATCTATAGTGGACCCATTCTTTGTGTCAACAAGAGGGTTACATTCTAGTCATAAAGGACCAATTCCTATATCAAATGGAGGGATCCACTTTGGAAGACATAGAGGACACATGCCCAGATCTATCAAAGGGTTCGACTTAGGATGCTTGTAGAGGACCCATGCCATCTTCTGATAAGAGGGTTATACACAGTGGTAGAGGACCCATGCCCAGACTAGCTAGAGGGTTACACTATAGGAGTTGATAGAGGACCCATTCCTAGCCCATATGGAGAGTTACATTATAGGATTTCATATAGTACCCATACCCAGCCCAGCTGGAGTGTTCCACTCAAAAAGTCACCGAGGAACCATTCCTATCATAGCTAGAAGGTTTCAATTAGGGGGCATATAGTGATCATGAGTGATTACCTTCATCATCAAATGTCTCCAACCCTGCATATTTCTTCAAACATTTAACATAGTATCCAAAAATATGCAAACAAGGGAAAATCATGTCCTACGTAAAAAACACTTGGGATAGGCTAATTATGTGCCAAAATCTGAGTAAAAATGAAAGAGATATGAAACATTGAAGTTTTATAAAAAAATAACCAAGTAGTACATAGTGTGTGAGGGGAACCACATGGGGTGTGGTCCCACTGCACTTCATACACATTTACTTGGCCATCACATGACTCCAAACCCATTTAGAAGTACACATCATGTAGGTGGACTACGTGGCGTGTCAAAACTTTCTGGGGGGGTCATGAATTTCTTGAAGAGTATGTGTACTATAGTACACAACCATCTTCCTAGTCGTGTACTACTACATGGGGTCCAACCAGTGTGCTCTAGCACATGACATGTCCATTTGTGGATGAGGTACTTGACGTGTAGGAGGGATACATGCTATTCGATCCATATGATTTCCCAAAACCTGAGGCATCACATTTAGGGGTCTACAAACTACTTGTTAATCATAGTACATGGCATGTAGCATAGTTTTTCAAATAATCTCAGATCCTATCTCCATGTAGTAGATATTTCCTTCCACATTTATATCCTGTTAATTTTTATCCTGAAATCAGCAAACTTGGTCACTTTTTTTCATTTTCGGCCATTTGGTGGCTGAAAATCTAATCCTGTCAACCCAAGAGAGTTTTGTCACATGTCCCTTAATC
Source organism: Viscum album (assembly GCA_963277665.1). Lineage (NCBI taxonomy): Eukaryota > Viridiplantae > Streptophyta > Magnoliopsida > Santalales > Viscaceae > Viscum > Viscum album. The sequence goes on from OY728144.1 coordinate 306,119,190, forward strand.
CCTCAATCATTATATTATTGATGATCTAGCTAATGATCATCCAAAACGTGAAATAGACCCAAATCTATTCCTGATTCATTTATCTATCCCTCATTCATGAATTTTTCATGGTTAAGGGTTTCTGATCTTTCTCAGTACCAACCGGAAATGTTGAACCAGGACTATGGTGTCCAACTAGTGAATAAAGTGGATAAATTAAAGTGTAAAAGTACAAAAAAAATGTTTTAAATACTGAATAAAAAATTTCTTTAAAAACGATAGGTAAAGATAATGATCAGGGATAGAAATAAATTGAAAAACCAAATTAATCCGAACATAGGATAATGCCAAGGATACTCAATTATTGCAGATCAATAGAATAGATTAATATGATCAATCTTTTAAAATTAAAAAATGGTCATAAAAAATCAATTAATCTAACATAGATATTTTGGCATTCTTCATTAAAGAATTTTCTAAATATTGATCGAAGGAAGTCATTGCATTCACTACATCCCGATCTGTAATGATCTAGAGTTTCACTGTTACCTAAGGTGATTATATAATGGAAGGAGGAATGAAAATCTCTCAGTAGATAACATGATTATGAGGCTAACCCTGGGATAATATCCATTTATGTATATTTCTAGAATTTTTTATGGTTAAATTGAAGGACTAATTGAATAAATGAATTAATTAATTCTCTATACGTACCTCTTACGAGTGAGATGTCAAAACTCCCCACACCTGCCGATTTTAGGTCGCTCATAGGGTAAAAGATGTATTCTTGACTCAATTGTGGTCTAATATTTCTGATATGAGATTCTATTTATGAGTTTCCCCATCAACATTATGAACTATGTGTGTGCCACATAAAATAAATTTAGTATTTTTATAAAATTAATTTTGGACACACTATGTCTCAGAATCGCACACCGTCTAAGTTCCTAGCTTAGGAAATGTAATATAAAATTTTAAAACGTTTTACATGGAAAAACGACATATATAAAAGAAATATATGTAAAAAATTGGTTTAATGTGAGGTATTCCTTTAATTTATGTGGAAACAAGTTTTGAGGTATTGATAAACATTAGAGATTATATAATAATGGATATTGAGGTAGTTATGGGAACAAATGTATTATCGTATAGGTAACCACAAGATTAATAAAAATTGTGACTAAGTGTGTAATGTTACTTCCAATGAATATATCCATATTTGTTTCATTGAAATCTAGAAGTAATGTGATAACCCATAATATTAAACTACTCTTCAATTTTGAAGTTATTGAGTTTATTTTGGATATAGGGTTATGGAGTGATTTAGTTTCAGCATTGGGTACAACTATTAAATTTCAATGATAAATTTACCATATGATTATTTATTAATTTTGGAAATTATCTTACCATTCAATAACCAATCTGGTTTTGGTTAATATTTTTAAAAAGGTGGAATATATTCTTTTCCACTATATGATTATGTGGTATTTAAAATTTTATATTAGTGCTTCAAGTGTAAAAAAATCATTTTGAATACTTTTCATCAGTAGAAAAAGAATAGATTATGGTGAAAATTGGTTAATTGATGAATTTTTACATGTCATGTAACAATATTTCACAATTTATTTAGTATAGAAGGTGAAATATTCCGTCATCATTTGTATAAACATCTTGAAATAAAATCATATCCATTTAACATTTTTCTAATGATATCAATGACCTTTTAAACACTTATTTTTCTGGTGGTTTAGATTTATTTGAATTCCTCTTGACCACATTCTCTATCACTATCTATTTTTTCATGGTAACTAGTTTTCCCATCTAAATCCATATTTCAATTTCTCACATATCTTAACCTTTTGAGGATTCCTAGTTATATTATACGTCAGGTGACTATTATGTTTTCCTATTTCCATTTTTAATGGATATTTTCTTTATTTAATTTGTACAATGTTGGTTTCTATAAATTGATTCGAAAAATGTAAATCATTTTATAACCAAGAGGAATTTTATAGGGACCTGAATATAAAAATTAAATAATATTGAAAATTAATTTATAATTCGCATTATTACATTAATAAATAATTTTTGAGTTTAGAGTTTTAGAGAACAATGATATAAATCACACATAATAATACATAATCATACAAAGTGGATACTACTAAAACAATATCCATTTCTTCAATAACAAATTGTTTTCTAATAAAACATGAATTTTTTTACAAAATCCGTCCTTACTTCTTTATTTATTTTACCCATTACTAATCAATGTGAAAAAACATTTTAAAACATGGAACGAGAAAAAAAAGAATAGTAAGTGAAATGAAAAAAGAAAGAAACTTTTATTCCATGAATAATTATAAACATAATGAATCATTATAAATTATATACACTTCATACCCATAATAAATAAAATATTAACTTTGTAAGAAACTATGATTTTTATAAAACATAGAAAATATAAATAAACCATTAAGGTAACTTGGGGAATAATTTTCATTATATAATTACATAGGATTTTAATCCTTATGGCTACCTTATGATTCTTTACACCCAAGAATACCTTACAACGTAACACATGCATCTAACTTATGGTGTATCCATCGTAGTTACACTTGTAATAACCATTTCAATCAACTTAAAACATAAATATACATAATTCATTGGAGGGAGATATAATTCCAAAAATTAATTTTAAAAAATTCCTATGAATGAGAAAAAAATCATAAAATATGAATAATTTCATCATAAAAAACATTCATTTTGTATTTGTAAAAAAACTGAAATTTTAAAGAGTGTTGAAAAATGAAAGTCCTTACCACAGGTTTGAATTAATTCAATAATGTTCAAACATAGTGTATAATGGATTAATGAGTGTAATTAATTTATTATAAAAATATATACCTACTTAAAACACATTATTGGATATTTTATAATATATTTCCACCCATTTATTAATAATATTTTATTCACTCAAAATTAGATTTTATTATTTTCATTGTTTTAGGGGCATTTATTTCATGGTTTTGATGGTTGGTTCATTATGGAATTTCTTTTAGAATGAACGAAAATATCAAAAAGCTAATAGAATGTGTATTAATATGTTTCCATAATTATATATATCATTTTTTTCTAATATGAGTATTCTTTATTATATAAAACATTAATGAAAATGATTTAATTTATTTTTGTAGTTATTTATGACTACTATGAAATTATATAATTTAATTGAATATAATATTTATATATTGGTTCCAAAAAATTATAAAAAATATAATATATATATATAATAAAAAATGATTTTATCGTAATAATTGTTTTATGACTAGCATTGAAGGTAGTAATGGAATATGAAAACTCATTGCCCACAAAGGCGGTGAATCGACACACCAGAGACAATGATTTAATTTTCTAGAATAAGAGAAAAAGAAGAGAGGATTGATTGTGGATATTATGTTAATAAAATAAAATACATTATATATATGAAACCAATTTTATCATGTCACATGGATGATGGTATGTGTGGATAGAATAATAAATTAAATTTAAAATAGAATAATATAAAATGAAATAGACTTTTTCCTCTTTAATTCTGCTCCTTGAGAACCTCCTTAAGGTAATTAGTTTCAGTCTTTTATTGGGAAAAGATGGTCCTTTATGTTGGGGGATCTTTTGTAAGATTATTCGGTAGAATTTGGAAAATATTCATGGATTTTAAGGTGTGAAGAGAAGAGTTGGTGAGGGGGGTATTTATAGTGGAGGAGAAGGTGTTTTTTGAATATTTTATTCATTAGTTTATTATTTTTGATCTAAACTATGAATAGATTGAGAATTATCACTAAATATAATAACATAATTAAGGGAGTTCTTGATTCTGGTTATTAAATCATAAATTACTCAAGTAATAGTGTATTTAACTTATAATGTATATGTAACATAAAGTGTCGTATATTACTATTCACAAAAAATTAATTTATTTTAGAAAGATAAAAAAATAACTTAACCATTTTTTGATGTGTATAATTCAAAAATAAACACCATTTTATGAAAATAATTTTCTTAATATGAGAAATTAAAATTTTAATTAATGTCATTATTTATTCGAAAAATACATATTTTAAAATTATAATAGATTTTACGACACTTGGAAATATTAATTATGTTCTCATAAAATTATATTATAATCATAAGAAAACAATATATAAAATTATAAATATATTTTATGAAGATATATTTTATATTAATTATATATATTAATTATAAAATTCTAAATAAACATTTATGTTTCACTAAATAAACCAACACTTAATTTACCATTTTCAAAAAAATTATTTAATTATTACGTAATATAAATATTATACATTTTCACTTATAAGATACATAAATTTTATTTATACTAAAATAAGTTAGGTTACTATTATATTATTAATTATTTTTTAATTTTGATAAGTACCACATATTTCATTATACATTTATAATGAATTTAATTATTTACTACGAGAATGAAAACAAATTATTTTAAGAACCTAGGTTGTTACATTCTCCACACCTTCTTGAAATTATGTCCTTACAATTTTATATTACATGTTAAACAAGTTAGGTTACCTTTAACACATAGAATTTTCAAATTCCCATGTTTCTTCTTCAACTGTGTGATTTCTCCAAAAAACCATAACTAGGTGAATTGCCTTATTACAAAATAATGGATCTATATGATCAGGAATATGATGAGGAATTTCATCATAAGAAATTTTTTCTTCTAGTTAATGTAATTCTATAATAAAAAGATTAGATGAATATGGAATATAATTTTTTAACATTGAAGCATGAAAAATATTATGTACCTAGTAAATACTCAGAGTAAAATCCACTGGGTAGGGAAAATATCAAACATTATCTAGAATTTAATAGGGTCTAATGAACCATGTAATTGGATTACCCTTATTTCCAAAATGCATCCCAATTTTCTATAGAGAATCTTTTAAAAATAAATGATCACCTACCTCGAAAGAATAATATTTTATTCGGTTATCTACATAATTTTTTGCCTGCTATAGGCTATCCTAATATGTTGGTGGAGAGTATTTACTTTATTATCCACATTGTTTACTAATTATGGTCCCATCGACTTCCTTTCCCCATCTTCATTCTAAAATGATGGTGTTTGACACTTCGATCCATTCAAAGACTCAAAATGTGCCTTCTGTATACTCAAATGAAAAATGTTATTATAAGAAACCATAACTAAAGAAATATGTTGACCCCAACTTCCCTGGTAATCTATTTAAGAAAATAGAGGATTTTGTCGGAATTGTATTCTTGGTTTGTCCATCAGATGGTGGTCGAAAAATAGTTCTTAAATTTAATTCAATTCCTAAAGAATTTTGAAATCCTTTCTAAAATATAGAAGTGAAACTATGATTTTGGTCAGATACAATGGAGAGAGGAACAACATGTAGCGTAAAAATATCTTTATGGTAAACTAGGGATGTTATTCTAAAGTGAAATTATCTTGAATATGAAGAAAATGAGAATATTTAGTTTTCGATTAAAAAAACCAAATCATATTATTATATCGTGATGTCTTTGTTAGTCCTACCATGAATTTCAGCAATATATTTTCTTATTTCCACTATGGTACATTTAAAGGTTTAATAATTACCTTGGGTATTTTTCTCTCTGATTTAACTTGTTTACAATTCAAACATTTCTTGGTAAAATCAGTAATCTCTCTTTTCATTCCATCCCACCAGTAATACCCTCGAAGGTCTATGTATATCATAGTGCTTCCAGGATAAATTAAAAATAGACTATGAGCTTCATTCAATAACTATTTCTTAAACTTTGAATCATACATAATATATTTTGAAGTCCCAAAATACAATATTTATCAATGTTTAATTCTTAAAAATTACATTTTTCACTAGTTATGTATTATTTTATAATATATGGATTTCCTTCTACGATTTTATAATTCTATCTGATTCATATGATTTCACTGACACTTGAAACAAAAAAAAAGAAATTTCTTGTACCAACGATTTCCAATCCAAAATTCATAAAATCAATAATCAATGAGTCATGTTCCAAATGTAAAATGGATAGTGTAGAGTGTTTTTTTAGAACTAGGAATCCAAAAATTTATTTACTTTTCTATAATGGTAATAAATCATGAGATTATAATCCTTTATCCATTCAATTTGTCTTCTTTTCCCCATGTACAATTCCCTCTGAGGGAATATATAATTCAAATAATTTTTTTAAGTATATATTTCTCATTTGGATCCATAAGAATGATGTATCTAAATTTTTATAGCAAAAACAAAAGCTTCCAATTCCTAATTATGTTTGGGATAATTTAACTCATGAGGTTTTAGTTGTCTTAATGAACAAGTAATTACCTGATCATTCTGCATCAAGATGCAACCAAGTCCCATCAATGAAGCATCACTGTAGATGAATAGATCATCAATTCTGGAATTATATCCAAAACTGGAACATTTACCAATCTTTTTTTTAGTTCCTAAAAAGAAACATAATTATCTTCTATCTAAATAAATTTAACCACTTTTAATGTTATCATAGTTAGAGGGATATATAATCATATAATTTTTTTTAAAAAAACCTAGGTAATAGTCTGTTAATATAACAATACTAAGAACCTTACAAACATTTTTAGGTCTTGTTTATTAATCAACCACTATTGCTTTGGTGGGATAAACTTCTATTCAATCCATATTTACAATGTCCCAAATAAAAGAAATTTATTGCAACAAAAAATCACATTTTCTAAATTTCTCATATAACTTATTCTCATTATGGGTTTTCAAAACAATCCATTGATGATTTTCATGATTCTCATAACTTATTAAAACCACTAAAATATGGTAAATTAAAGCAGAAACAAACTTATATAATTATTCACAGAATATTATTTCCATAAGACCAATAAATATTTGAGATTAATTTTTCCTACCAAATATCATAAAAACATACTCATAATGCCTATATATAGTATGGAAATTTGTTTTTGGATTGTCATCCTACATCACAATTATCCTATGGAACCCAGATCTCATATTAATCTTATAAAATACTATGCTTGTTAGAGTTCATAAAACAAGTCATCAATATGAGGCAATAGATAATAATTTTTAACAATTATGTTATTAAATGCTCTATAATCAATGAAAAGCCTCATAAAACCATATTTGTTTTTAATAAATTAAATATGGGAACCACATGGGGTAGTGGTAGGTCAAATGAAAACTTTATCAATAAACTACTACAACTGATTTTTCAATTATAGAAGTTCCAAATGTACCATTTGATAAGGAGGTTTTGAAATTTAATTATAATCCTGATCTAATTTAATGGAATACCCAACTTAGCAATCATGTATAACACTAGGAACTCATCAAAAAAACATCAAAGTATTTATTTACTATGAACACATCATTAATCTAATTGGTTCCCGTATTTTGATCAATATATTAAAGATAACCCTAATTTCCATCTTTATACAATTTCTCATCTTCCTGATATGTTATCAATTTTATGAGATCATTCTTGTATAAAAATAGAAATTTTTTTTGTGAAAAATAAATTTCATAGCTCTACAATTTATATTATCATGGTAAATAGAAACACAATCTATACCCATAATAACATCAAACTATACTAAGAAAAAAATAGAATGGTTTTCAGGTAATGTCTTTCCACATAAAACAATAATAAGATTATTATAATGAATCATTTCCATAGTATTTCCCCCTAGTGTTTTAACTATATGTTAGAGTTTCAATTATTGAGGTGAAATTTATAATTTACCAGAAACATTATCCAAAACAATGGAATATGCACACCCCATATCAATAAAAGAAAAGTATGAGTAAAACAGAATATACCTGATACTATATTATTAGATAGAACAAAATATACTGAATTATTCTAAAGGTATTTCACTACACCTTTATTATTATTGTCTAGATGTTTCAAATACTTTAGTTATTTCTTTGGGTAGATAATTGAATAAAGACCCATATCATCACGTTTAAAATACATTACACTTTTATTTTAAAAATTAAATATAGGATCATTTTCATGGAATTCTAGATCCATATGTAAAAAACATAATACATCATAAAAACATATCTTATTTGTAAAGTAATACCTCAAGGTGATTTTTATATACTTTCCCTAATATGGAAACTATATTTTTCTACCCATAGATATGTTTAATTGATTATTACCTATTTCTTTCCATCTTAACCATTTATTCTTTTTATTTTAAAAGTAAACATGATCATAAAAAAAATCCATTTCCACACTGTCATAAAATCTAACAAGTCTATCATAACATTTCAGTTAATGGGATGAATGTTTCCTTTGATATCTTGGAACCAAAATAGAGAGAAAACAATTGATTTTACTATCAATATATTGAATATTATTTGGAGAAAAAGTTTCCAATAAGGTGATTTTTTCTTTATACACGGCTATTAACTGCTTTTCGTTTAATTTTAATTAAAGAAATTTATTTTCCATCCTAAGTCAAAACACCTTAGGATGAAATTTTAATGGAAATGATACTTAAATTCATCCCATTTCAAGGAATAAATCTCCTAGCTATCTCTAATATTCTTGATCATTATCTTCTAATGGTTAGCTTTACTTACAAAATAATAAATATCAAGGCAAAAAATTTATTATATGAACACCCCATGATATAAAATATGTATTAAAGGTATTTAATCCACCCTTCAGCCATCATTGTGTCAGAATATCCATTGAAAGCATGAGGGTGTTGCCTCATTAAATGTTTCACTATCATCATGTTCCTTTATAGTAGATTGAAATGTTCACTTTCATGGATTCCACCAACATTTATAGCCTGTTTCAACATGAAAAATTAATTTCACAAACACCTTGGTTCCAATTCCCACCAATCTTATATATAGATTTTGAAAGATATCATACTCACAGTGCCTTCTTACATCATCTTCCATATTTATTCTACAGAAATAAATTCTAAACAGATATATCTTATTTTAAGCTACATGGTAATATTAAAATTCTATTTCATAAGGTAAAAATAATTTATGGTATTCTATTAACATCATCCTAACTTGTAAATTTATCAAAACCATTTTATAAAACCAACTCTAAAGACCAGACCTTAAACATTTCATAATAGAGTAAATTCATTTTGAATTCACATTCATACATTCCAAAATATCATTTCAGTTTATTGTTTTAGAGGATTAGGGAATAACTCATATATAATAACCCAATGTATACAAAGTAGATACTACTAAAATAGTATTCATTTCATCTATCATACAATTTTTTTAATAAAACATTAATCCTTTTCATGGAAATTATTAACAACATTCGACATTGCTTCTTATTTTCTATTACCCATCCGTAAATCCGTGTGAAAAAACATTTTAAAAATTAAGATGAGAAAAAAATCTCTGTAAGGGACATAAAAAAAGAAATAAATACTTCGTCTATGAATATTTATAAACATAAGAAATAATTTTCAATAATATATACTTCTTACTCACAAAGAACAAAATACTTACATTGTGAGAACATAATATTTCCATGAAACATTGAAAATTTAAATAAAACCTTAGGTTACTTGGGGAATAAATTTATTAATATACATAAATGATACTGTAGCCTTAATTTCTACCTTATTATTTGTAACCCTCGTGTCTACCTTATAATGTAACCCTCACGACAACCTTATGGTAGAACCATCACAATTATACTTGGAGAAATCATTACTGTGAAATTCCAATATAAACATACCCGATGAATTAGAGATAGATATAGGTACCACCATTCTTCAAAAATAGACACACTGAACTAGAAAAAAATCATAAAATATGAATTCTTTCATGATAAATAACATTAATTTTTATTTTTTTTAATATAAATTTTAAAGAGGGTTTCTAAAGTAATGTCTTATTCCACGTGTTTAATTTCATTAAAACACATTCAATCCTCATGAATATTGGTTTAAAATTGTTATTAATTTATTATAAAACTATATTCAAATTTCTAATTCTGTAGAAAATATTTTATAACATTTTACATCTATTTATGAAAAATATTTTGTTATTTTTATTATTTTGGGTGTATTTATTTCATGGGTTATATGGTTTGTTCATTATGGGATTTCATTCCAAATAGATTAAAAACATCAGAAGTAGAAAAAAAAAGTTATTAATATGTTTAAATAATTCCATATATATTTTTTTCTAATATGAGTATGATTCATTAGATAAAACATTGATGAAAATGATTTAATTTATTTTGGTGGTTATTTATGAATATTATGAACTTCTATCATTTTATTCAATATCCTGTTTATTTATTGGTTCCATAACATTATATAAAATATAATATTTACAATAAAATATGATTTAGTCATAATAATTTTTTTATTAAAATCCTTTAATTTGGTAAATGAAAACTAAAACTCTTCATCCATAAAGGCGATGAATCAACAGATCAAAGACAATGATTTCATTTTATCGAATAATAGATGAAGAGGAGATGTTTGATGGTGTATATTAAATTAACATAATATAATTACACTATATGTATGTTAGTGGAGTTATTATGTTTCTTTTATGAGGGTAGGTGAGGAGATAGTAATAAAGAAAATGAAATAGAAAAGAAAATAAATGAAAATGATATAGGATTTTACCTCTTGAATTCTCTTCCTTGAGAACCTCGTTAGGAAAATTGGATATGGAATTTCAATGAGAAAAAACATTCTTAGATGTGGGGGAGAGGGTTGAGAATAGTATTAATCATAATTTGGATATGGTTCTAGGATTTTTAGGTGTGATGATAAGAGGTGGTGAGGGGTGGTATTTATAGTGGAGGAGAGGGGTGTTTTTTGAATATTTTATTCATTAGTTTATTATTTTGTCTCAATACTAAGAGTAGTTTGAGAATTTTCACTAAATATTTTAAAATAATTAAGGATAGTTAGAGATTATGTTGATTACCTAATAAATGACTCAATTAATAGTGTATTTAACTTATAATGTATGTATACAATAAATTACCGTATTTTATTATTCAGTAAAACTTTAGGTATTTTAGAAAAAAAATCACCCAAACCATTTTCTGACATTTAGAATTAAGAAATAAACACCATCTAATGAAAATAGTTTTATTTATATGATAAATTTAATTTTTAATAAAAAAACATCATTTATTAAAAAAATAATTTTAAAATTTTAAGTGATTTATGACTCTTTGAAAAATTAATTAAGGTCTTATAAAATTATCTAATAATCATAAGACAACAAAATATTTATTAATTAATGTATTTTATGAAGTTAAATTTTCATTTAACTCGTTATATTAATTATAAAATTGTAAATATACATTTAATTTTTTAAAAAACAACACCAATTAATTTATCATTTACATAACCTTTATTTTCTTATCCCATGATATAAATATATTATATTTTCACTTATAAGAGCCATACATTTTATTTATAATCTTCTTGGTGAGGTTACAATTCTATTAGTAGATATTCCATAATTTTGTTAAATTCCACTAATTTTATTATACATTTATAATGAATTTTTGATATTTAATTCTAGAATTAAAAAAAATTATTTTCATTAATGCCTAGTTTATTACATTCTTCTTAACTTCTGGAAATTTCATCTATAAAAATTTCTTTTCCTTATTAAAAAGATTGGATACCTTTCCTTCATAGTGTTTTTAAATTACCATGTTACTTTATCAACCATATGGTTTATCCACAATAATATAACCTGGGGAATTAATGTATTCCGCAATAATTTATTTCTACCATCAAGAATTTAAATAGGATTTTCCTCATAATATGGGTTCTCTTCTGGATGAACTAAATCTAGGATCAAAATTTGAGATTAATTAGGAACCTAATTTCATAATATTGAAATATGAAAAACATTTTGTGATTCAGAAAAACTCAGAGAAAAATTTTTTGGGTAGGAAACTGATCCAAATTTCTACAGGATTTAATAGGCTACAATGAACTACAGACTCAACTTTCCAATATTTAAATAACACATCATAATTTTCCATAGATAAAATTTGAGGAATACATGATCACCTACATTAAAATAAATAACCTTCAACTATTTATCTTTATAACCTTTATTCCTACTCTAGGTAGTCCTCATATGTTTTTAGATCATTTTCACATTCGTATACACTTCCTCTATAAATTTTGGTCCCATCAACTTCCTTCACCCGACTTCAAACCAAAATGATATATTTTGACACAACTATCTATACAATTCCTCAAAAGGTGGAATCTATATAATGGAATGAAAATGTTTTTAAAAGAAAACTCAACTAAAGAAAGATGTTTATCCCAACTTACCTTGTAATCCATTAAACAATATCAAATCATTGACTCCAATATCATAATTGTTTTCTCATTCTATCCATAAAATTTAGGTTGAAAAGCGGTGTTGAAGTATAATTAAATTCCCAATGACTTATAGAGCCTTTCCAAAAGATATAAGTGATCCTAAGATCACAGTCATATATAATAGAGAGAAGAACACCATGTAACCTGATAATAGCTTTGAGGAACAATACAGAAATTTAATCAAATGATAGAGTATCTCTAATGGGAAGTAAATGTACATATTTAGTCTGTCAATCAACAATAAACCAAATAAAATTATTACCTTAAGAAGTACATGAATGTACCACCAAGATTTCCATGGATATATTTTTCCATTTTCACTCTTGTACTAGAAAAGGCCGAAGCAACCCCTTTGGTATTTGTCACTATGAAAAAACTTTTTGAAAAGTAAAAAATTTCATAATATAATATAAAATATATATTTAATTCCATCCCACCAATAATACTCTCAAAGGCCTCTATAAAAAATTGAGTTACTAGGATGAACTAAACATAGAGAACCATGAGATTCACTTAAGATGTCACGACCCATCCTCGGGGCCCGTGCTGTGACTACCACAAGCCCGCCTTCCATATGCCAGGGGCTGGCGACTAGCACCAAGGCGTAAATCCCGGAAAAAGGGAAGGCATTGCCTTTGAAAAGTAAACAAGCACCACAGAGTAAGAAAGCAAAAAAGTAAACACTATGTAAAAACTGTAACAAGCTGTGCTGAAAGTAAAAGGGGCCGGAAATACAAGCCCAACTGTAAAGTACAACCGAAAAGGGAAAAAACAACAACTGAAAATAAAAGCCGCAACATCGAGCCGTCCTCTGAAGGTCCCACCTGAAAGGTGGGTAAAGATAGCCTCCACAGCTCCTCGGTCCAGCCGTCCGCTCCGAGTACGTCTCGCCCTGTGGTCCACCTCCATGTACCGTCCTGCTCCACACGCCTCCACCACGATCAGCGTTGTCCGTCTTCTGCAACCAACAAAACGAAGTGTGGGCATAGCCCGTGCATGGGTGAGTATAAGCTACTCAGTAGGGAACCCGAGACCCCCGAAGGTCTCCCAGAATCCACAAAGGATAATCCACAAAAGAAAGATACAATCACGAAGTAACATCTGACACGGCTTAGTTATTGCCCATACATATACCTAAGTCATCGATTCCCGTTCGGCTCCAACAACCGAGCCCAAACACAACCCAGTCCACACAGGAAAGCAAACATATACCCACACAGGATAGCACAACACAATCCACAAAGGAGAGTAAACAGTAATCCACATAGGACAGCTCAACACAATCCACAAAGGAGAGTAACACAGGATTCAGCTCACACAAGTACTTCTTCGTATGACGTTAGAGATGATCAGAGGTAGCCACTGATTCATCTAAGCTGTCTGATCCACAAAGGATCTGTAGGAACTAACCCTCTCAATGACCCACATAAGATCGATCATGAAGTTGAAACCAAAGCTATTGGGAAACTTCTTCTCCATCAAGCATAGTGGTTATGCCGCTACAAAAAAGCGCTTCCCTCCAACCTTGGACTGCTGTATTACTCCACCTATCGAGTACTGTGGGCCTTCTGCTACAACCAAGCGCTCTCCCGTGCCGCTACAACCAAGCGCTCCTCAGCCGTGGGTCTGCCGCTACAACTAAGAGCTCTCATGTGCCGCTGCAACCAAGCGCACCTCTGTCGTGGGTCTGCCGCTACAACCAAGCGCTCCCCTATGCCGATACAACCAAGCGCACTTCTTTCGTGGGTCTTCTGCTACAACCAAGCACTCCCCCTCATAGCCTTCAGAGGTACTCCTTCTGTTGAGTACCACGGGTATGCCGCACAACCAAGCGCTCCTCCGCCGTGGGTCTGCCGCTGCAACCAAGCGCTCCCCACTGGGCTATCCGTAACACACCGAGTCGTTCTATCAGCAGTCGTCAAATCTCAACCGGCTCTAGGGTTTCTGCACAGACCATGCTCGTTCCGGGAGGGTCCACTCCACGAGCTAAGTGGTCGATGCATCAACTGACATGCAGTCCGGAGTTGATGTATCCCAAGATGTACCATAGTGGTCACTGCCGAAAACACGGAGGATTCTCGTACTGTTCTCATAATCGTCGCAGTCGAATCCACCGAGAATCTCTGTACAGTCGTCACTGCAGTCCACTGAGGATATTAGCACAGTCGTCGTCACAGTCCATTGAGGATCTTTGCACAGTCGTCGTTGTCAAAGTAGCAGTTGCAGCCAGCTCTAGGGTTCTCGCACACAGCAAGCTCGTTCGGGGGGGGGGGGGGGGGGGTCCGCTCCACGAGCCGAGAGGCTGATACATCAACTAACACAAAGTCCAAATTTGATGTATCCAAAAGTTTTGTATCGTCAACAGGAACTCAACGTCGCAGACGACACGTCAATCGGACGCCCGGTCTGAGAGTTATTGGCTTTTTCGTCCCAGGGGCCCGGTTGGTTTTTAAGGAAAAACTAACCCGACCGTACTCCACCTGCGTCCAAACCTCGGGCGAAGTGATCCAAAAGATCTGTCTCACTTAGAGAAATTCAAAAAAGTCAACGGCACGTCAATCGGACGTCCGAAGCTCATGATATGAGCGTTTCCGCTCCGAAGACCCGGTTGGTTTCGTGTACGAACCAACCCGGCCTAATCCAAAGTATTCTGAAACCTTGAGTGCGATATACCGAAACGGCCGTCTGGATCCAAGGATCGCGTTTCCGCTGACGGCACTTCGTTCGAAGGCACGTAGCTCATGTTATGAGCGAAAGACCGAAAATAGTCCAAAGTTGGGGGGTCTGGGCCCGGGCCGACCCGGCCCGACCCCCCCTGGGTCTGCCGAACCGGGTCGACCCGACCCTGTCCAACCCTGCTGGACCCGGTCCGGTCTGGCCAGGGCGCGACCCGGCTGGTCGGACCGGCCTGGCTCGGCTCAGCCGAGCGCGGCAGCCGCGGGGCGCCGCCCCCGCGGGTTGAGGAAGTCGCGGCCCTCGATGGGCCGCGCTGCATCGGCGGATGCGGCATGTCATCGCGTCCCATGTGTGCGAACCGGACCTGCGTGGCCATGGGTCCGTTGTCCGCTGCCGCCGCGGCTGAAGCCGCGGTGGCCCTGTACGGCGGCGCGTTGGGGCGCCGCCGCCTCCGGCAACCGGTGCCACCGCGCCGCCGGTAGCTTCCGCGGGCCACCAGAGATTCTCAGTTGGTCCGTTTTCCTTACCGTCTATGCCATTGTTCCTCCCGGGTTCCGTTCTTCACTACGGGATCATCAAATCGGCTTTGCGTCATGATTTTCCGTCACCCTCCAAATTCACACAACAACGAAGAACGACGGATGGTTGTCGGGCCGTGTTCGTTTGGCCCGCACCCTCCGCGTTAGAGAAAAACAACGGGAGAATAAAACAACATATCCAAAAACAATATTAATAAGATAAAGTTGTTTATAAGAATCTAGGATCTGTATTTTTAAAGAAACGATCATGGGAAAAAGGTATTTTCAAAATAAAATCCCTACCTCGTCAAGTGTCATACGCGCGTTCTTCGCGGAATTGATCGCCGCGGAAGGAGGCGATCGTCGCGTCGCGGAAGGCGTCACGTAGTCGCGGAAGGGCATCACGTCGTCGCGGAAGGGCGTCTCGTCGTCACGGAATACGGTGCGCATCGACGAACTCTGAGGTTCAAGAAACAACAGATTTAATTAATGATAATTAAATCCGTGCGTTGTTAAAAACCACAAAGGAGTTTTAAAAGAATCCCGAAAAATCTTACCTCCAACAGATGATCGAAGATTTCGTTGCGGAAGAAGGAACGTCGTAGAAGAACGTCGTATAAGAGGAAACTTCGGCATCACGGCACACGGCGTTGCATCATCGATTTCTGCGGTTTCGGCGTTCTTCGTCGGAGGTCGGTGTTCTTCGCGTTTTTCGCGTTCTTCGCGTTCTTCGTGTTCTTCGCGTTCTTCGTGTTCTTCGTGAAGAAGGGTGAAGGCACAAGAACTTCTGTCAATGGTCTCTCAACGTGTAATCCTCTAAAAGTCGGTGTTGGTCTTATTTTATTATTACGCCAACAAATGAAAAAGAGGTATGTAACGACCCATTAATTCTTAGAATTAATTCAACGAAAGAAACAGCCCATTTAATTCACGAATAAAACATCCCAAATTAAATGGTGCGTTAAGAATTTAAGAAAACGGGTAAGTTGACTTTCAAAATGATGGGCTTTCACGGGTGCGTTACTTAGTGGAAAAGAAACGGTGGGGCTCGTGCGGGCCCCACCTCACAAATATCCTACCAAGAGGGTAGGATATTTCTGGATAGCACCCTATCCGCATCAACTCAGCTTAAGCTTCTTTAAGTGGCTTCAAGTGGCTTCCAAACGGCTAAAGTGAAATAAAATAAAGTTTTTCGTAGAATTTATTTTATTTCATAACTTTAATCCCAAAAATTAAAAACCACACCTGAGAAAACGCAACTCCGGAAGAGGCGTTTCTAAGAAATTACAGGCGCTGCGAATCCATCGGTGCCCTCAGAATTCTATTCTGAGCACTGGTTCAAAAGTTAGAAAAACCCGCTCGTCCGTTCACTGAACGTACCCGAGCCAAACTTTGGAAAATGATTCCAGGCACACCGGGCCTCAGAATCAGGTGCCGTCAGGAACTGCATTATTGTAAAATTCCAAAGAAAATTAAAAAAAATTCCATGAAATTTACGGGACTTTACATTACTCCCCCCACAGGGCTTTACGTCCCCGTAAAGCTTCACCACAAACTTAGGGATATGAAGGCGGTACTGAGCACGCATTTGAACCTCCTGCTCCAAAGTGCTCTCCTGGAGGTTCCCGTGCTGCTATCTGATGCACATAAGAGGAATTTATTGTTCACATAGGACCCACTCCTGTTGATCCTCGATCTCCACCGGGACCTCCGCAAAGGCCTCCCCATCATAAACGTCTAGCTCCCCATGGTCAATGATGTGTGTCGAGTCGTGCACGTATCTCCTCAGCTGAGATAAGTGGAAGACTTTGTGCACCCGGTGCAACTGAGGTGGTAGAGCCAGGCAATAAGCCACATCGCCAAATTTTCGTAAACCCCATCGAGGTGAGACCCGCAAGAAGACGTGGTCGTCATCCTCGAACTCTAGTGGCCTCCACCTCCTGTCAGTAAAAGACTTCGACCAGTTCTGAGCTGTCCTCATCCGCTCATGGATGACTTGGACCTTTCTGGTCCTACAAGAGCTGCTGAGATTTCTTCCATGCCGATAAGAGAAATCTGGTCTCATCCCCTGGATGAACCATGTTCATCGCCTAATACAGTCAATACCGACATGGATGATACTAATCCATACCAAGGATGACGTCGTAAGGCCTCGATGCTACTACCAAGAGATCCAATCGTTACTCTCGCCTCCAAGGGTTGAGTCACACTATCGGCATCAGTATGTGGTAACTGGTTCTCCTCCAGTAGATGTCTCACAAGTGAGGGTCAAGTCAACAGTCTAAACTGGAACCTCTTAGTAACAACACAAAAGAGGACAGGAATGAAAACATCACAAAGGCATGCGTCTTTTATTATTGCATCTCATAATAGAAGGACCCTACACAACAACAACAAGGAACTAGAGGTACAAAAGACGTATCCACTAGTTCCGCTCCTGTCCATCTGCTCCAAGAGCTCCATGATCGAAGGCCTCAGCTGCCTGAAGCTGAGCTCTACCATGTCCACCAACTCCCTGCGGTCGGGGTGGACCTCCTGGTGGTGGTGGTGGCAACACCTCGAAGCGTCGTCCACTACCTGATGCATGGCCATCTCCTCTGCCACGGTCTCCTGCTCCATGCGATCCACCTCGATCGAACCTTTGCCTCTACCTAGGAGGTCCTTCGTTCATCTTCTGGTCATCCGTATGGCGGGTCGGACAGTCACGAGCCATGTGACCAACCCCGCCGCAGGAGTAACACTGTCCGCTCATAGTAAGTCGTTGTCCACCCCGGGTGCCTCGCACAATTGACCCTGTGTCATGCGGTCGACCACTGGTAGGTCTAGTCCTCTTGGACCCCTGCGTCATCTGTCTACTGCCTGCTGCAGAAGACTATGCCGCATGCCGGCAAGTGGTGGGTCCTGATGCTGGAGACTGCTCATCAAAGAAACTCTCCACTAAGAGGGCTCGCTCCAACACTCCTGCCTGAGTCGGAATGTTGAGGGAAATTATCGAAGCCCTGATATCGTGCCTCAGTCCCTGCTCGAAGGTCCGGACCTGGAAGAACGGGTCCCGTACCATATCTATGGAGTAGCGCGAGAGATCAGTAAATCTCGCCGAGTATTGGGCCACTGTCATGCTGCCCTGCCGTAGCTGTAGCAGCTCTTGGATATGCACCGCACGGAGGGTGGCCGGGATGAACTCTGAGCGGAAGATACTCTCAAAGTCTGCCCAGAGGAGGGATGCCTCGTAGTTCACCTGGAGCATCAAGCTCAACCATCTGCCTGCTGCCGCATGCAGGAGGGTCACTGCAAGGACCACCATAAGTTCCGCTGGTGTCCTCACTAGCCTGAAAACTCGAACAACTGCCTCCAGCCAATTCTCGGCTGCCTGGGGGTCCGTCTCCCCGCGGAACCTGTGCGGTCGCTGGCGCTGGAACTCATGCAGTGCACTAAGGCGACGTGCATCGTCAGCGGCTGGGGCTAGAAGCATCGGTGGCTTAGCGAGTAGAGGTTCCGTCGATGCCTCTGCTGTCAAAGGGCCCTCTACCGAGGCCTCATCGCTCGGCGGGCTGTCGTCACGTACAACACTCAGAACCCTAGCTGGCTGCCGTCGTGGGGCCATCCTGAAAGGAAACAGAAGCGCCACGGTCAGAACAGTATACCTGGTGAGCTAATACAAAGTAATCACGAAGAAAACATGAAAACACATATGCAATCAATGTTTTCATGCATTAAGTTGGAAATCAGAAGTCAGAGTCCTGGTGTACGGATACGTCGGCCGCCGCACCAACACTGGACTCCCTGGACTGATAACCACACCCAATATGCTAAACACTATTGCTTCACATAGAAGAAAGATCAGAGTATGCGGTAGAACCGACCACCTCTGATACCAATTTGTCACGACCTGTCCTCGGGGCCTGTGTCGTGACTTCCCCAAGCCCGCCTTCCATAGGCCAGGGGATGGAAACTAGAACCAAGGTGTAAATCTTGGAAAAAGGGAAGGCATTGCCTTTTAAAAGTAAACAAGCACCACAGAGTAAGCAAGCAGAAAAGTAAACACTAAGTAAAAACTGTAACAAGCTGTGCTGAAAGTAAAAGGGGCCGGAAATACAAGCCCAACTATAAAGTACAACCGAAAAGGGAAAAACAACAACTGAAAAGAAAAGCCACAGCGTCGAGCCGTCCTCTGATGGTCCGACCTGAAGGGTCGGTACAGATAGCCTCCACAGCTCCTCGGACCAGCCGTCCGCTCCGAGTACGTCCCGCCCCGTGGTCCACCTCCAGGTACTGTCCTGCTCCGCACGCCTCCACCACGATCAGCGTTGTCCGTCGTCTGCAACCAACACAACGAAGTGCGGGCATAGCCCGTGCAGGGGTGAGTATATGCTACTCAGTAAGGACCCCGAGACCCCCGAAGGTCTCCTAGAATCCACAAAGGATAATACACAAAGGAAAGATACAATCATGAAGTAACATCCGACACGGCTTAGGTATATGCCCATACATATACCTAAGACATCGATTCCCGTTCGGCTCCAACATCCGTGCCTAAGCACAACCCAGTCCACACAGGAAAGCAAACGTATACCCACACAGGATAGCACAACACAATACACAAAGGAGAGTAAACAGTAATCCACATAGGATAGCTCAACACAATCCACAAAGGAGAGTAATACAGGATTCAGCTCACACAGGTACTTCTTCGTATGACATTAGAGATGATCAGAGGTAGCCACTGATTCATCTAAGTCGTCAGATCCACAAAGGATCTGTAGGTACTACCCCTCTCAATGACCCACATAGGATCGATCATGAAGTTGAAACCAAATCTATTGGGAAACTTCTTCTCCATCAAGCACAGTGGTTATGCCGCTACAACCAAGCACTTCCCTCGAACCTTGGACTGCAATAGTACTCCACCTATCGAGTACTGCAGGCCTGCTGCTACAATCAAGTGCTCTCCCGTGCCGCTACAACCAACGCTCCTCCGTTGTGGGTCTGCCACTACAACCAAGAGCACCCATGTGCCGCTACAACCAAGCGAACCTCTGTCGTGGGTCTGCCGCTACAACCAAGAGCTCCCCTGTGCCGCTATAACCAAGCGCACCTCTGTCGTGGGCCTGCCGCTACAACCAGGCGCTCCCCCTCATAGCCTCCAGAGGTACTCCTTCTGTTGAGTACCATGGGTCTGCCGCTACAACCAAGCGCTCCTCCGCCGTGGGTCTGCCGCTGCAACCAAGCGATCCCCACTGGGCTATCCGTAACACACCGAGTCGTTCGATCAGTAGTCGTCAAGTCTCAACCATCTCTAGGGTTTCCGCACACAGCATGCTCATTTCGGGAGGGTCCACTCCATGAGCTAAGTGGTCGATGCATCAACTGACATGCAGTCTGGAGTTGATGTATCCCAAGATGTACTGTATTGGTCACTACCGAAAACACGGAGGATTCCCATAATGTTCTCATCATCGTCGCAGTCAAATCCACCGAGAATATCTATACAGTCGTCCCTGCAGTCCACTGAGGATCTCAGCACAATCGCCGTCGCAGTCCACTGAGGATCTCTGTATAGTCGTCGCTGTCGATGTAGCAGTCGCAACCAGCTCTAGGGTTCCCGCACACAGCATGCTCGTTCGAGAGGGTCCGCTCCACGAGCCGAGAGGCTGATACATGAACTGACACAATGTCTGAAGTTGATGTATCCAAAAGTTCCGTATCGTCAACAGGAACTCAACGTCGCAGACGGCGTGTCAATTGGACGCTCGGTCTAAGAGTTATTGGCTTTTTCGTCCTAGGGGCCCGGTTGGGTTTTAAGGAAAAACCTACCTGACGGTACTCCGCCTTGCGTCCAAACCTCGGGCGGAGTGAGCCAAAAGATCTGTCTCACTTATAGGAATTCAAAAAAGTCGACAACACATCCATCGGAAGTCCGAAGCTCAAGATATGAGTGTTTCCGCCCCGAAGGCCTGGTTGGTTTCGTGTACGAACCAACCCGGCTGAACCCAAAGTATTTTGAAACCTTGAGTGCCATATACCGAAATGACCGCCTGGATCCAAGGATCGCGTTGCCACTGCCGGCGCGCCGTTCGGAGGCCCGTAGCTCATGTTATGAGCGAAAGACCGAAAACAGTCCGAAGATGGGGGGGTCGGGGCCCGGGCCGACTCGGCCCGACCCCCCCCCCCCCCCCCCCCCCCCCGGGTCAGCCGAACAGGGTCGAACCGACCCGGTCCGACCCTGCTGGACCCGGTCCGGTCCGGCCAGGGCATGGCCCGGCCGGTCGGACCGGCCTGGCTCGGCTCAGCCGAGCGGCCGAGTGCGGCAGCTGCGGGGCGCCTCCCCCGCGGGTTGAGGAAGCCGCGACCCTCGAAGGGCCGCGCTGGATCGGCGGATGCGGCATGTCGCCGCGTCCCGTGTGTGCGAACCGGACCCGCGTGGTCGCGGGTCCGTTGACCACTTCCGCCGCAACTGAAGCCGCGGCTGCGCTCTCGGGCGGGGCGCCGGGGCGCCGGCGACCCGCGCCGCCGGTAGATTCCGCGGGCCACCGGATTTGCTCCGGTGGTCCATTTTCCTTCCCGTCTGCGCCGTTGTTCCTCCCGGGTTCCGTTCTTCACTGCGGGATCATCAAATCGGTCTTGCATCACGATTTTCCGTCGCCCTCTAAATTCACACAACAACGATGAACGACGGAGGGTTGTCGGGCCGTGTTTGTTTGGCCCACACCCTCCACGTTAGATTAAAACAACGGGAGAATAAAACAACATATCCAAAAACAATTTTAATAAGATAAAGTTGTTCATAAGAATCCGGGTTCTTTATTTTTAAAGAAATGATCACGGGAAAAAGGTATTTCCAAAATAAAATCCCTACCTCGTCAAGTGTCGCACGCGGGTTCTTCGCGGAATTGTTCGCCGCAGAAGGAGGTGATCGTCGCGTCGTGGAAGGCGTCGCGTCGTCGCGGAACGGAGTCGCGTCGTCGCGGAAGGGCATCACGTTGTCGCGGAATACGGTGCGCGTCGACGAACTCCATGTTTCAAGAAACAACAGATTTAATTAATAATAATTAAATCTGTGCATTGTTAAAAACCACAAAGGAGTTTTAAAAGAAACCCGAAAACTCTTACCTCAAACAGATGATCGAAGATTTCATTGCGGAAGAAGGAACTTCACAGAAGAACGTCACGGAAGAGGAAACGTCGGCGTCACGGCACACGGCGTCGCGTCGTCGATTTCCACGGTTTTGGTGTTCTTCGTTGGAGGCCAGCGTTCTTCGCGTTCTTCGCGCTCTTCACGTCTTCACGTTCTTCGCGTTCTTTGCGTTCTTCGCGAAGAATGGTGAAGGCACAAGAACTTCTTTCAATGGTCTCTCAACGTGTAATCCTCCAAAAGTCGGCGTTGGTCTTATTTTATTATTACGCCAACAAATGAAAAATAGGTAAGTAACAACCCATTAATTCGTAGAATTAATTCAACGAAAGAAACTGCCCATTTAATTCACGAATAAAACTGCCCAAATTAAATGGTGCATTAAGAATTTAAGAAAACGCGTTAGTTGACTTTCATAATGATGGGATTTCGCGGGTGCGTTACTTAGCGTAAAAGAAAGGGTGGGGCTCGTGCGGGCTCCACCTCACAAATATCCTACCAAGAGGGTAGGATATTTCTGGATAGCACCCTATCCACATCAACTCAGCTTAAGCTGCTTTAAGTGGCTTCAAGTGGCTTCCAAACGGATTAAGTGAAATAAAATAAAGTTTGTCGTACAATTTATTTTATTTCTTAACTTTAATCCCACAAATTAAAAACCACACCCGAGAAAACGCAACTCCGGAAGAGGCGTTTCTAAGCAATTACCGGTGCTGCGATTCCATCGGTGCCCTCAGAATTCGATTCCGAGCACCGTTTCAAAAGTTAGAAAAACATGCTCGTCCGTTCACTGAACGTACCTTAGCCAAACTTCGGAAAATGATTCTGGGCACACCGGGACTCGGAATCAGGTGCCATCAAAAACTGTGTTATTGTAAAATTTCAAAGAAAATTAAGAAAAAAAATTTCCTTGAAATTTACGGGTCTTTACATAAGAGTTATTTATTCAACACTGAATCAAAAGGCACACAAAATCACTTCCCAAATAAAAAAATGATCTATATCAATGTTAAATTATAGAAACATTTCTTTTTTCACCAATTTTCCTTTTCCTGTAACACACAATATTTATTATCTTCTTGGTTAATTCTATATGATAGAGATTATTATACTGGCACCTAAAACAAAATAGAGTGATTTCCTACAAGAACGACTTCCATTCAAAAATTCATCATGTCATTAATCAAGGGGTCATGTTCCAAATGTTACATGGTTAATGTAGAGTTATTTTTTAACATTGTATATCGACCTCTTTGTTTTAATTTATGGTATTGTAATTGATCATGAAACCATAATAATTTATCAGTGCACAACACCTTCTCTACCTCATGTTCAATTACCTATGAGTGAATAAATACTTCAATATTTTATGATCATCATATATTTCACATTTGGATCTATATAAATGACTTCTCCCAATTTTAAAATTGAAAAATATAGAAGATAATTATTGATCATGATTGGGATAATTTAACTCATGATGTTTTAGTTTTCTTCAAGCATAATCACTTACCTGATCATTGTGCATCAGAACTCAACCAAGGCCCTCCAATGAAGCATCACTATGGATGAAAAAATATCCATTTCTAGAAGGTAGATCCAAAACTATAACACTTATTAATCATATTTTTCATTTCCTACATAAACATCACAGTCTTATATCCGAATAATATTAACCCCTTTTCGTGGTAATATAGTAGGTGGGATAGATAACCGTGAAATATTTTTAACAAACCATTAGTAAGAGCCTACTAATACAAGAAAATTATGAATCTCAGTATTCATTATAGGTCTTGGCCATTCATAAACTACTTTTGTTTTAGTGGGATCAAATATTATTCCATACTTATTTATAAATTCCCCCTGAATATAAATATATTACTACCAAAAAAATAATTTTCCTAAATTTCCATTATAGCTTATTTTCTTTAAGGGTTTGAAAACAATTGTTTTATGTTTGTGAATATCCTAATAACTTATTGATAAATCTATAATATCATCAAAAAAACAAAAAAACATATAAAACTATTTACATAATATGTTATTTATAATAATCCATATATATACCATGAAAATTTGTCAAACTAAAGGGCATAACAACAAACTGAGAATGCCCATATATAGTAAGAAAAGTTATTTTCAGAATATTATCCTCCATCACCTTCATCTGATAGTAACTAGATCTCAATTAAATCAAGGAAAAAATACTAAGCTCTATGGAGATAGTCAAACAAGTCATCAATATGTTGTAATGGGTGCTTATTTTTAATAGTAGTGTAATTAAAATATATATAATCAATATAAAGCCACATGAAACCATATTTCTTTTTAATAAAAAAATTGGAACACCCGATAGTGAAGTGCTAGGTTGAATTAAAAGATTATAAAGCAACTCAAGCAACTACTTTTCCAATTCTAGAATTTCTATTTGTTACATTCGATAAGGTGGTTTTGAAATTTTCTTAGAATAATTAAATAATTAAATTGGAAATTTAACATGATGATCATGTATAACATCATAAAACCCATGAGGGAAAACATCCAGGTTTTCATTTACCACCAAGATATCATTATTTTGAACAGTAACCTTGTTTACAAAAATACCTGCAAGATAAAATTAATTTCTATATTTTACCGTTTTCTCATCTTCCTGATATGTTAGCAACACTATGATTTCATTATTGAATGAAAATATAAAATATTTCTAAAAAACATCTTTAGCTCAATAATCATTCTTAGAATGGTAAACATAAATACAATCCATGCCCAAAATAAAATAATATTTTACGAAGGAAAAAAAGGCATGGTTTTTTGGTAATATATTTCCATAGACAATTATAAGAAGATTATTATAATTCCTCTTTTCTATAATATTTACTCTTGTTGTTTTAACTATAAGTTATGGTTTCATTTATTGAGGTGTAATTTCCAATTTAACAGACAATTTCTCAAAAATAAATGAATGTGTGGACAACTTATCATAAAATAAATTAGATAAATATGAGTAAAAAAATGTATATGATACCACTTCATTGGATGAACCAACATCTACTGACACAGTCACAAAATATTTCACTACAACTTTCTGCTTATAGTCTCGCTATTTCCCATCATTTAGATCTTTCTTTAGGAAGGCATTTTCATAATAACCCAAGTCACCATTTTTAAAACAGTTTATAGTTTTCTTGTCAAAATTAAATATAGGATCTTTTTCATTGAAATATCAGACCATATGTCCAATCGTACCACATCAGAAACACATCTAATGTTTTTTAAGGCATTCCTCGGGCTCATTTTTTCCCCAATATCCAAAAACTAGAAACTATATTTTCGTATATTCAGATTTTTTTGATTGATTTTTACCCATTTCTATCAATTTGGACATTTTATTCTAAATAATTTCAATGTAAAAATAATCACCAAAAAACTCAATTTCTACCCTATTAGCACATAAAAAACGTTCTTCATAAATTTTAATTCATAAGAATCTAATTACCTTAGATATATTTGATACTAAAACTATGTAAAAATGATTGATATTACTATCAAGATATTGAATAATATTTAGAAAATACCCTACAAATGGGGTACAGTTTTCTTTATAAAAATCCATTGAATCTCCCTCCTTTTTTTAATTAAAGGAACTACTCTTGCATCCTAAGTTGGACCACCTTAGTAAAATATTTTTCAAGGAAAATATTCTTAAATTCATCCCATTCCATGGAATAAATCTCCTCTCCATCATAAATATTCTTAAAAATTTTACACCAATATTATTATTCACCTTTATAATAGTTAATAGAAAGAATAATCTTTTGATTATCTAAACCCCCAAGACATCAAATATATTTCAAGGGTTGTAATCCACCATTATCCTCTATTGGGTTAGAATATCTATTAAAATTAGGAGTGTGTTTCCTTATAAAAAGTTATAATATTATCATGTTCCTTTTTTGTAGATATAGAAGTTATAATTCATAGATTCCCCCACCATTTGTAGACTATGTCAACTTATCCCATCACAAATAGCTAAGATAGAATTCCCATTATTTTGGAATGTGAATTCAGAATGATATCATCCTCTCGGTGCATTCCTACTTCATCTTCCAAGTTTCTTCTATAAAAAACCATTTTGAATAGAAATATCTCAGATGAAGCAACCTGGTAATCATAAAAATGTAATATAGTAAGATAAAAATAATTTATGGTGTTATATTAACATCAACCAAACCTATAATGTTATCTATACCATGATTGGATACCAACTATAATAACTTCTACTTAAATAGTACATAATAGAGTAAACTAATTTAGAAATAATATTCTTACATTCCCAAAGATATTTTTAGTTTAGATATTTAGATATTTTGGACATAACTCATACATAATAACCCATATGAAAACCATGTGGATACCATTTAAATAGTATCAATTTCTCCAAAAATACATTTTTTTTATAAAAAAAACATGAATACTTTTCATGAGAATTCTTTAAAAAATCCAGCTTTTCATCTTCTTTTCTCTTACCCATACTTAAATAACTATGAATATTTCTAAAATTTTGGATGAGAACAAAAATATCACAATGGTACATAAAAAATAAATAAACCATTAGTCCATTAATTATTAGAAACAGAAGAAATAATTTTCGCAAAGATATAATTCTTACACGTAAAGAATCAAATACATACATTGTCAGAACATAGTATTTCCATTTTAGATAAGAAATATATATAACCAATTTAGGTAAATTAGGTTAAAATATTCTTACCATAATTATATTGGATTGTAAACCTTGTGGATACTATATGACTTCTTACCATCCCAACTATCTTGCAATGTAACCCTCAAAAATAATTTATGGTGTAACAATTTTCATTACACTTAGAAACACAATTATAGTGAACATCCAACATAAAAATACCCAATGAATTAAATAAAGATATAGGACACACCATTCATCAGAAATAATTCACAAGAATCAGAACCAATACCTGAAATATTAATATATCATCATGAAAACATTTCATTTTGAATTTTGTAAAAAATTGGAATTTCAAAAGGGGTTTTTAAAATAATGTCCCTTACCTCATGTTTTAGTTCCTTAGAATTAATTGAAACATCCTCTATAATGTTTCAAATTGTTATATTATATTATTACATAACTATATTCATTTTTATAATACACTATAAATTTTTTTATAACATATTTAATCCCATTTATTTAAAATAAATTTTTCATTGTTTTAGGTACATTTATTTCAGGGTTTCCATGGTTGGATCCTTATTGAATTTTCTGTTGAATGAAGGAAAAACTCAAGAAGTGGAAATAAAATGTACTAACATGTTTCAATAATTCCATATATGATTTTTTTTATATGAGGATGATTCATTAGATAAAATATTATTGAAAATGATTTTATTTATTCTGGTGGTTGTTTACGACTATTACAAACTTTTATAATTTTATTTTATATCATATATATATATATAGAATCCATAATATTATATAACTTATAATATCTATAATGAAATCTTATTTAATCATAATTTTTTTATGACCATCCGTGAAGGTGGTAATGGAAAATGAAAACTCATCTTCCACAAAGGTGGGGTATCGACACCTCACAGATGATGATTTCATTTTTTTCGAATAAGAGAATAATATTATAGATTTTATTGTGGATATTAAATTTACCAAATAAAATTATAATATATGTAAGGTAATGGTGTTCTCAGGTTACTTGGATTGGGGGAGTATACGATAGAAGAAGAAAATAAAATAAATTGAAAAGATAAAAAAAGAAAATGAAAGAGGATTGTACCTCGTGAATTCTCCTCCTTGAGAACCTCCATTGGGAAATAGAATTTGGTATTCTTATAGACCAAAGGATCATACACATGGGGTAGAGTTTTGAGAATAGTATTTGGAAGAATGTGTACATGTTTAAATGATTTTTAGTTCTGAGGATAGGAGGTGGTATTTATAGTGGAGGAAAGGGGTGTTTTTTGAATATTTTATTCATTAGTTTATTATTTTGGTTAAATACTTTGAATAGTTGTAGAAGTATCAGTAAATATATTAATGTAATGAATTGGATTCCAAGAATATTCTAATTAAATCTGAAATGACATGGGGAATAGTGTATTAAAATTATAATGTATATATATCGTAAAGTATCGTATTTTACGATTCACAAAGTTCACGTAATTTCAAAAATCCCAAATATTCACCCTCATAATTTTTCAATGTGTAGAATCGAAAAATAAACTCCATTTTCTGAAAATAATTTTTTTAAATTTGAGAAATTACGTTTTTAAATAAAATCAACATTTATTCTAAAAATTACAATTTTAAATTTTAAATGAGTTTATTACACTTTGAAAAATTTACTAAGGTCTCATAAAATTATCTTATACACAAAATATTTAACAAAATTAATTTATTAGTCTTTTTTATGGAGAATTTTTATAAATTAATTATATTACATATAAAACTAAAAATAATCATTTATGTTTCACAAAAATAAAAACAGATAATCTATCATTTTTAAAGAATTTATTTCCTTATTCCATGATATAAATATATTATATTTTCACTAATAATATAAAAAAAATACATATAATATCAATGGTGAAGATAATATTTTATTAGTATAAATTTTTTAACTTCGATAAATACCACTTATTTATTTATTCATTTATAGTAAATTTAACTATTTAATTCCATAATGGAAGAAAATTATTTTATATTTACATGGGTTGTTACAAATTTTGAGGCTGAAATTCATTTTACGTGGGGTAAGATATAACATCCAAGGATTTTATGAATTATATTCTTTAAAATTAATTATATTTTTTTATATATATCATTAAACATAATGAATAGTTTAGATTTCATTATAAACAATACCAAATTTATCTTTTATTATATATAACATCATGTTTCTTTGATAAATAGTCTTACATGCAAGGCTGAGTCTTAGCAGAAAAAAATATATAGTGAATAGTATTATTTAACCTGATATTTATCACCTAAATATAAAAATTAAAATAATTAATAAGATTAACTAAATTATCAAAACATGGTTTACACATGTTTATAGAATGAATTAATTCGGTACTAATTAATTATAAATGAAAATTAAAAACCAATTTAATATAAAATAAAATCATTTCATAAAAAACAATTTTTATGCACCTAAAGAATACTTATCTTAATAAACGAAATTATTTATTATTATTTAATAGTATTAATTATATATAATATATTCGATATAATGTTTATCATTCATCCTATGTGTTTTATAGACATGATATAAAAATAAACCTAATTATCGGAAAAGAAAGCTATATTTTTATAATGGATTTTTTAATTCCTTCTTATTGTGTACTTGTTTTAAAACAATATTTTAACATAATTACAAAATTATATTTAAAAAATTAAATTTATTTTTTGAAAAATCTATGCCAAAAATTATATTATGGTGAATTTTTATTGTTTTTATGAGAAGTTTTAATTTTTTGTTAAGTAGTGAAAACAACTATTTTTTAATTTAGTGCATCCTTTCCATCTAAATAAATTATAATGCTAAATTATATTTTAAATTTGATATAATGTAATATTAGATCAATTTAAAATCTATTAATACAGTTTTGAGCATCTTAATCATTTAAATATTTAATTTTTATTTAAAATAATTTTATTACTTTGAACATTTTCACTTTGAAATCCCGTTTTCATGTCACATTTGTAGGACTAATTTTTTTAAAAAAAATATTACACTTATGTCAATTGAATTTAGAATAATTTTTTCATACTTATAATTATAATAATTTAGATTTTCTAATTAATTTAAATTAATATTTTCACAAAGTGATTAGTTAAAAAAATTAAATTTATTTAGAGAAATTAAAGTAAAATATGTTTACTTAGTGGTCAAACATCAAATATTTGGTATACAAATGACCCAAAACTTGTCCACAACCCATGGGATTGATTTATTTATACCACTATGACCATAATAAAAAACATTAAGAGTTATTTGGACACATGTACATCAAAGTGACACATATAATAAGTTAAAAAAATAAAAAGAAAAAAATGCACCTTTCTACATTTTTTATTTTTAGATAGATTTGAGGATGGGAAAAAACTACATAGGTTCGGTAATAAATTTTTATAAAAATATAAATGATATTTTTTATAATAATGATTTATATTTATTTTTTATAGATGATATAATTACATTAAATTATTAATTAATGCCAACTCGTTGATTATTTAGTTAAAAATTAGATAAATTCAAAGATACTACAAATATTAAAAAGTGATGTAAATAGACTGAAATATTATGTTCCATTATTTTAATATATTAATATACATGATAAAAATATTTAAAATTAATAAATATTATTTAAATTCAAATTAAATGAATAATAAAAAAATTGAACTTAATGCTTCTTTAGAATAAATGATATTTTATTAATTAATATAAAATTACTAAAAATAATATCGTATTCTATGTTATTTTTTTAATGTTTATAAATATCAAATATTATCCATTAACAGAATATTTTATCTTTTATAATGAACATACTGACCAATAAATAGTAAAAGTATTGTAGGCATGGTAGTAGTTAAAGTATTGTTTTTGCGCCTTACATACGGTTTTGTAAATATTGATTTTCAAAGAACATGGGATTTTATTTTATTATATTTATTTAATATTTATAATTTTTGGTTCAAAACATTATAATAATTATCAATTTAATTTAGTATTAATGTATAAATTAAATTTTTTAGAAATTTTGTTACCTTAACGAAAAACAAAAATGAAAAAAATAAGGAAAATTAATATTTAAGGAATCAAATGATCAAAAAATTTATCTTTTTTTTATAGTATGTGATTATAGGAAAAAAAATAAATCCTCTACATTATTATTCAATTTTGGATGCAGATGAGATAATGGAGACCTCCTAAAAGTAAATATTTTTGAGTATTTACAAGAATTTCACTCCCCCTCCACTATTAAAAGACACTCACCCTCCCGACTACTTCAAAGATATCAAGAATTTTTTACCATAAAAAATTATTAAATAATAATAAAACTTATCTACCCTCATTCTAGTAGCCTTATTTTTTTCTTTAATCAATCCTTTCAAGGTCTTAGTCAAATGTAATGTGGATACCTGAATAAGAGGTAATGTTTTTCTAAAATCATTTTTATTTTATTTATTTCTCCAACCCCTTAATTTATTATCATAAAATGCTAATATATTAAAATAATTATCACAAATATTATATTATTTAATTTTATTAAATTTTAATAACTAAAACAAACACACTTATATCAAATGGGTTACAAAATCATCATTCATGTGTAAGCCAGACAACCACTTCTCAAACTGATGTCGTTTATTTTTTCCATAAAAACCATTCGATGATGGGAATAATGATGTAAATAATATTTATATATGATATATATTATATTTATGATATTATTATTCTTATATAATTATTATATTTCCCATAACTTCATGTTTTACATATTTTTTTGAATACCACAACATCGTTCGTGTGTACGACAGACTACCACCTCCCAAAGCAATGTGGCTAATTTAAGTTTCAAATAGAATGTATTAAGGATGGGTTTAATAAAAATATTTAAAATATATGAAATAAATATGATACTTTAATGATTATATATATGTATATCATTCACATATACTTATTTCAATTCAATATGAAAAAGAAAACACCCTACCTGTGTAAGTACGACCTACCGCCTCCATGAAGGATTTATTTTATTTCCTATCAATAAATTTTATCGATTAATATAAATAAATATATAAATAAAATATAGTATATTTATATCATGGTTTAAATTATTTATATTATAAAAAAATTATTTAATTAACCAGATCAAAAATCAAAAGTCTAAACTGGCACGGAGAACAAACCAGTTACAACCCAAAATGTAACATTAACATGAAATTGTGAATAAATAGTTAATAAAAGGTCATAAGAAAATAATATATGATATTAAAAATATTAATATGGTTCTTTAATTATTTAAAAAAAAATTAAAAACTAATCCACATGAATTTAGTCCTTGATCGGCCAAAAGGAAGTGTGAGGTATGGGTATATCACATCTCACTTTTATTTTTGTGAGATATGTTACAAATTCACCAAATATTTTTATTATGTAATCTATATATATATATATTAAATTTATTTTTTTTATTTTTATACATAAATTTACTTGGGTTTACATATAACTTTTATTATATCCACCTCATGGGTTTTATTATTCCAAATTTACAAATGTGATAATGGATTTTATTCACAACTTGCCTTCATTGAGATTTACCTTGTGCTATAGACTATCTTATTTTATGTGGTGTAAATAAATACCCTTTTACATGTAATATCATTAATTTAGTTATTATAATTTTATTTTGTTAATTTTATTTTAATTTAATCCTTTCATGCGGCTTAT
Source organism: Viscum album (assembly GCA_963277665.1). Taxonomy (NCBI): domain Eukaryota; kingdom Viridiplantae; phylum Streptophyta; class Magnoliopsida; order Santalales; family Viscaceae; genus Viscum; species Viscum album. The sequence continues at coordinate 306,152,463 of OY728144.1, forward strand.
GATTCAACTTTACCAATATGGTAAGAGTTTGATATTACAATATCTTAGATTATCAGGATTATTTACGATTATGTCTCAAATGTTGAAATATTATGATATACCTATAAATAATCTTCATTAATTTTATTTTCCTCTTGTGGGGTAATTGGAATACATGTTTTCCCTTTATTTTCATATCTTTATGTAATTGATATTTCAAAATAATGTATTTATAAAAAATAGTCTATTCAGTAGAATTTTTTTTTTCTTCCAATACCATGTTTTCCAAAAAGGTTTTAAAAAATGGTTTAAAAGTGTTTTTCAAATATGATGGGAAATATTCCTCGTGAAAGGATTTAAGTGGTTTTTTGAAATTATAATTTATATGTTTCCATTGGTGTTTACAAGGTAAATTAATTTAAAATGATTTATGATTTTTAAAATATAAATGATATTTTCTTCAATATTTTTTTAATGATAATATAATTGAATTTCTATTCATCAATGATAAAAACCATTTTATTTTCAATTTAATGGTTATATGTTTTATAGGACACATTTCTTTTCTAATGGATAACCATGTTTCAAAGATATTTTTATGGGGTACATTACTTTTACATGGTTAATCATATTTCAAAGATATTGAAATGAAACCCATTTATTTTACACGGGTTGATCAGTTTATAAAATATTAATGATTATTTATATGGGTATTATGATTAAAACTAAATGTCATTTTTCCATGTTGTGGTTTTTAGAAATTATAAATGATGGGTGCACCCAGATAGTATCTGGTGTGACTATTACTTCTTATACAATTGACATGCCTAGATAACAATCTAATTCATTTTGTGATGATTATGTTATCTGAATAGATATATTAGAATATGGTTGTATGTTTATTAAAATTTTTAATGGTCCAATAATATTTTATTAAGCATTAATACGATTTTATTCCAAGAAACCAATATATTTTATGTCTTCATTGGCTGGGTTTATGATGTTTACCCTAACTCAGCATTTAAACTCGCCCTTATTATGTTTCTTTTCCCCAATGTTTTAATGAATCATATGGAATGATTTATTTATATAAAGGATTCATTAGGGATGATAATGATGTCATAATGTGAAAAGGAAAATATCGGATAAGTGGAATAAATATTCATTTCATGTCATGTGAATTGTTTATATACAAGTTTATAATAATTATCTATGACTCTAAAACTAAAATTTCTTCAATAATGTAAGTCATTTATGTATTCCTTTTGATATTGTATGGTTTTTATGAAAAAAATTTAGTTTAAAATATCATAATAATAATAATAAATATAAAGTTAAATGTTTCAGCACAATATCTAAATGGGAGGGTCATGGCATAATATATTAAATCTCTCGCACTATGTATTGTTAAATAGATAATACATTATTCTCTATATAACATATTTTTAAAGTACCCACCACCCTTTATTTTATACAATTTTTTTAACTCAAAAATGTTATAAAATGATTAAATGAGTTAACCACCACTTTTTAAATCTTATGCATCACTTAAATATTCACTAAGAAAAAGAGATAATATTTCATTAATACACTATGGAATCTCTATATTACCTCTTTCTTGAAACACATTTATAAAAAAGTCAAAATTCGACAAACTCATTATGAAGATAACTATTTCCTTAATATTTTTTTGTTTAAAATATCGAAGGTCCTAATATTTAATATGATATACTTTAAAACAATTTCTTCTAAGTATGTTTTCATTCTTTATTCTAAGGAATTGATAATTTTTATTTTTCATATTAGGATAATATTTTTCATCTTCACAATAGTATGAATCAATTTCTAGGTTTCCTCCATTAAACAAAGTCCAGTAAGTTCAAATCATCCAAAATATTCTCTATGTTCTTCAATAATAATTAAGATAAATATATTTATTCGATTTGTTACTGGGTAGACCTTCTAGACCAATTACATTGTGTGTTTTTTGAGTCTAAAATTATAAGTGAAGGCCTAGAGGAGGATAGAGGAATGTTAAGATGAAATTTTATCTACATAGAAGTGCTACAGTAAAAAGGAAAATATTTTGGCATGTGGGTATATTAAAGGTTAGTATTGTGTTGTATAGAGTTCATATTTGGTGTGGTGTCTTGGAGGAGGTGTTTTGGTGGTTCTTACTGATCTTGGTTCATTACTCCATAGAGGTAAGGTATTACATGGTCTTCTTCATTAGGATTAGTTTCTTACAGTATGGTGGTTTTCTTGTGGTGTTCTCTCTTTTCAAGGTATATATGATCAGGATTTTCACCATACCATATTTCTCAATTGTGGGTTTGACCAACATTTTTTAACACGGTCTCCTTCATTAAACTATGTAATTTCCTCCACATATTACATTATTTTGTGGGTAGGGTGTGGTTCCATGGACATCTAATTCCCATATTTATATTATAATCTAGAACCACATAGAGTCCTATACTTATTTTGTATTCTATCTTAGTTCATATATGATCCAAATGTGTCCCTATAGGTTAATTTATCCCAATTTCATTAGAATACATCACCGTATATGGGAGTATTGTCCTGAGTGATTCATGGTGAATTATCCATTCATTCATTTTTGTTCAAGACATGTTCTTCATCTATTGATGGTTTTTTTCAAGTTAAAAATTGATTTTAGTGATTTTATATGTAGAAGTTGATGATGTGTGGTGGGATTTATTTTATGGATTATACTTTGAGGTCATTATAGGCTTATTTATGTCCTCTTCTTGACTTATCTTCACAAAATGGTTTCTAAAGTACTAATTGAGGTAGGGGATATTAAGAATTATATATTATCATTATTAATAGATATTTTTGACTTGCTTATTGTGTTTTACCTAGTATACTACTCTTATTTATTGGTATATTTGGTAATTGGAAAGGTGATGACATATAAAACCCTCTTTTAAGGTACAATGTAATTTAAATATAGAAAGAAAGTGATTCATATAATCTTGAAAAAAATGAAGTGAATGCTTCGTGTGATTTATTATTGTGATGATATTTCCCTGGTAAATTAATATTGACTTATGTGTTTTTTTATGATTTATTTGTTATTTTTCCAAAGAAATGTTTTTCACCTAAATAGATAAATTCTTGGGGAATTGGATATTTTGATATAATTAAATATATAGTGTAGTTTTTATAAATTATTTATATTTCTAATTCCATGATTTATCACTATTACTATGGAATCTATTATTACATCCATTGAAAACTGTTACACCGTCAAATAAAGAATAATCACATAAATATGTTAATCAATTGAAATTTTTGATGATAATTTTTGTTATTAAATTATAATTACTGTTATGGACTAATGATTTAAGTGATATATTTTCTAGAAATACCCTTAATATATTTAATCAATTAATCTTATTAATTTTTATGAAAACATTTGTCTTTTTATGGGTGGTTTGTGGACATTGATGAGTATGGATATATTTCCATGGGAATGAGTTAAGGATTAAAACAATGAATATAATGATCCATACTAAAATAGAAAATGATGTAGTGAAATTAATATGGATGATTTAATATATTTATAATATGTATTTCTTCCCTACCTAGAGTTGGTTCTGGTTCTGATTATATTATTCAAAAAAAATTATTATTTTCTCTATGTTTCTTTCATTATATGATAATTGTTTTGGTTAATATGTGATAATGGTGAAGTTTAATTGATATAATGTATTTTTATGGTATTTAATGAAACTAGGTTATAATATATTCATGGTAAGTGATGGTTTGTGGTTGATGTGTAAAATATGTAATGATTGATTAGGGATGAGGTGGTTCCTAGTGGGGGTTGTACATTATAGAGGAGGTAAATTGGTTTTTATTTATATTTTCACTATATCCAAATGTAAAAATGTAAATGATTTTCTAGGGTATTTACACACAAGGAAAAGGGCATGAGGTTCATATCCATTGTGATTTCATTACCATGATGACGGATAGTTGGGAGGCATGGTTGAATTTTAGTGATTAAATCAATGTGATAGAAGATGTTTTAAGATGCTAATGTTGATAAGTAGAGATTTGGTAGTGTGTTTAAAGAAATATGTAATTGTGGTGGATGATAGATTATTGGAGTTGTTTCATACACAATACATATACATAGCGATAAGTGACCCTACCAACTTGTGACCACTTTTAGTTGGAAAGACCCTATGTTGATAGGATAGATTTGAGATGAATATATTTTGTGATCCAGGATGTTGAAATATTTATAATTTTTTTTTTATGATGGAGTTTCAAATGACTCACATTATTATTGGTTTTGAGGTATAGAGTGTTACTATGTTTGTTAACTTATATACATGTTTCTTTAGTTTTTATTACATAATTTATTCCATTGTTTAATATTCATTAATTCATATTTCACATAGATGTTTATAGTTTTTGAGGTATTATCCTACTAATTACTCCCCTGTTCCCACAAAACAATAGTTTTTTGGTGTTTAAATGATAGATAACAAGATTTGGGGTCTAATTGTATGATAAATACATTTTATAAAGAGAGTTTAACCTATATTATATTGGATATATATATTTTCCAATTTAGACACATTTGAGATTTGGATATATTATAAATTTAATTTATTATATTGATTGTACATTATGGTTATTAATTTATACATTACTATGAAAATAGAGGTTAATGTCTCATATATTTACCTTTTATTCCCATTATGTAAGTCTCTAAATAGAGTCCTATTAGAGGCTCTCCTCAATAGTTACATTCATCATCGCTACCTGACCAGAAAGTTTTTTCTTGTAGGTTTGGTCCATAAAGCAGTATTAGAGGTTTTTATAAAGGTATGGTGTTGAAATTAATGTTAGTCCTAGTAAAGGACTATATAGTAATGGTAAGGATATAGTAAAACTCAAGATTAACATGTGTGGTAGAACAAAGATACTGTTTAGAAAAAATATATTTTGGGTGCCTCTATTAAGCAATTCTTGGACTTTTAAAACATACTAATGATTTTTTAATGTGTAATCATATAATTTTTGAAATTATAGGGGGAATTTGAATAATGGTGTTTTTTTCATTAAAATTTACATCAAGAAACTTTTATACCATTTCCCTAACATTTTATACATTTTAGTTTCTAATAATATTTTATAGATACCATAAAAAGATATATAATCTGGGGGAAAACAATATTTTTTTGATTAACATGACATAAATATTATTTTTAAACCTCTTTGAGACTTGAATATTTTATTCAATTTCATTTTATAAAATCAATCTTTATTAAATTGATTTTTGTTCCATTATTATAATTTATACCATGATATATTGTTTCCTAATGACTGAAATAGTTTATATAGTATTCCTAGTGTATTGTTTTGGTAAATAGCTACGAAATTTTGAATACCTTTATAAAACATATTTCCATAGGTAAATTTTATTCCAAAATACAAAAATGAATTGTTTAATCCCATTCTTATGAGTATTTTGATTTTCTTGTATGTTTGTATATAATGACTTTATTTCCTTCATGTTGTACCATGATCCTGTTTTGAGATATATTGAATATTTTAATTTTTTTTATTTAAATATTAGATTACCTGTAAAATTTCTAGCACGTTTGTTAAAAGACCATATAAATTCAAAAAATATCACATGAAGAAAATTTACCCCCATTTTCCCTTCAATATAGTTTTTTATATTATTCCACAAAAATTCCTCATTAAAATTCCCAAAAATTAATATAATAATGGATTAAATTATTTTAAAATGTTGATGATGGTTTGTAGAAATCTATTAAAAATTGATACAATTTCAAATGATTATATTTATTCATCTACGAACCCAAAAATTTATATTGTTTAAATAATTATTTAATTCATGATAATAATTCAGTATAATTTCATGACCACTTATTGAAATATCGACATGTAAGACATATTTGATAATTGAAATAGAATAATTTTAATAAATATAAAAATAGGAGTATTTTTTGTTTGCTATAACTAGTGTCTTGTTTATGGACGATCAATATGAAGGATTAAAAATATTAATGAATGTGAAGTTTTATTTTCTATTATGAAATCATACTATATATTGACTATATTATGTTTGAATATGGAAGAAAAGTAATGTTACCCTTGTTATTTCATATATTTATGTTTTCCCGAATAAAAAAATGATTACATAATATTCATATCAAGCATGATACACATGAAACAAAGTGATACAACATGTATGGTATTAATTTTTTGATCTACGACCATGTTTTATTTTAACAATTCCAAATGATTGTTTTAAATTAAATGGTAGATATAAATTTTTACTGTGGGCCTAGAACGTAGAAATTTCATATAAAGGTGGATGCGTATATCAATGGTAACTAATTGAATCTACAATGTTTTTTAACATGTTAAGTATGATGAATGAGATAAAGAATGTGTAGTTTTTATTTTTTTAGAATATTTGTTCCCAAGTGATCATGTTGTTCGGATAATTTTTTCAATACTAATTTATAGTACCAAAAAATGTATAGTTTCTATTTTCAATTTAGATACTTGTTGTGGTCATTCAAAATCCAATCCTTACGCATCCCTAAAAAATACTAGACAATTTTAATTTTTTTTCTATGATGGAATTTACAATTTATTGATTGGAATGATATATTTATGTTTCATAATGAAAAATTATTTCCAATAAAATGAATTAATTTTTTAATGGTTTATTAATAGAAATTTGTTTCATAAGTAAGATAATTCCATAATCACTATTTATTTCTTATCATGTGAAAATATTATTATTGAGGTGATGTTTCATGTTGTTGCAAAGAAGTATGCATATTATGATTATGTGTTGTTTCGTTTTTTCAAGATATAATAACATAACATTATTAAATACTTAAAAAAATTAAATCCATGGCTAAAATAATTGTTCTAAAAATCATGAAATGGATGAAGATGCATTTTCCTACCATAAAAAAAAATTATGTAAATAATTGATTGTATTATATTACCAAATGTTTTGGTTTACTATGATTTTTTATACATTTAATATATTTTTAGGATTCAATAATATAAATAATCAGGAAATATTTCCCCAATATGATGAATTACGTTTATTTCATACTCTAAAACAATGCTGGTGATTTTGGGACAGAAAAACCAGAAGATATTCTAATATATTGAATGGTTCCCCTTGATTTTTTCCTTGCTAAAATGACGGTCTATCACATTTTATGGGATGAAAAGGAGTTGTGTGGTAGAATTTGTGGATTTTGGAATGGGTTCTATAAGATATAAAATGATTACATGATTAGATATGTGGAAGAGAGGTGGGTTATGGCTGATGTAATATGTTTCAATGTTGTTGCTGAGGAATGTTGGTGATGTGGTTGTGTGGAATGTTTTTTCGAAGAGTGGTTTTGGCATGATGAGCTTCATGAGATTTTCTGATGATATTTGTCTACAGATTTTAGTGATTTCATAGTTAATGATAACATTTTTTTTCTATTTTAAATCCATTCCATCTTAGCAACATGAAGGTTTGAATAATGGGAACAACAAATAGATATTTTCTGATATAAAATTTTTGAAAATCAAAAGGAATGAACTATTCATTGGTGGGTCCCAAATCATCAATGAAGAAGATTGGGTATAGAAGGTTGAGGTCACATTGAGGTTGGTGAATTCACTAAATAAATTCTAATTTTCATTGGTTGTTGGAAAATTTTAGAAAGTAAGTTAATGGTTGTGGGAAATGAAATTTTGTGAATCTAGAGAGTTGTCTAGGGCTATTTATTCATCTATTCAAGAAAAGTATCATTTAATTAGTCCAAGGAAGTGATCATTTGAAGGATATTAAATTGTTTTGTAAAGGGGGTGAGGTTCTGATGAACATTAGGTTACACATTATGTCTAAATAGAGAGGATGTACATATATTTTTCAATCCAATTTGAGACATGATATTTATAGATCTTTCATGCCTTATCATATTTTGTCATGGGAAGTATTGAGAGATCATACATAAAACATAGAGAAACATTTTTATGTGAAGTAGAGTTCAGGTGAAGATAACTCCCATGATTTTTTGAAGGTGGATATTAATTATATGGGTTTCATGTCTAATGGTTAAAATAGTAAGAGAGTGTTATGGTTAGGTAAGGCTATGATGCATCTTGTAACTATGGGGTTTAGTTTTTATAGGTGATCTATGTCCGGTGAGCAAATTTTATTCAAATGTGATGTTGTTTCAAACCATTAATATGAATGCAAAATTATTTTACAGGTGTCCTGGTATTTAATGGAGAGTTATTGTTGTTGGAATGTATTTGTATGTTATTCCCTTTTTCAATTAAACATTATAATGGATGTTGAATATTTTTCTGAAATAATTTTTAATAGATGGTAAATTTATATATTTATGTTATATGATTAATTTTTAATAATATCTTATCATGTAAAGAAATTGTTTTAAATAAGTTAATGAAATTATTTTTCCATGTGTGGATATCTTGAAACCTTGTTAATGTGGAAGAAGTAACCATGAAAACATTTCCAAGATTGAGCATGATGACTCCACTTTAGCTACATTCATCAGGGGAGCTCTATTCGAGAGGTATCTTTCGAGGGTGTATGGGTGGTTTAATGGTTTTCTACATTAATTAGCATTTTTTTCATTCTCAAGGATAATAAGAAATTGGTAGGTATCTAATGTAATGTTCTGGACCTTCTAAACTCATTAAATTGTGTGTTTTAGTTGTTGACACTTTTGGGAGAATTCTCAAAGGTTAAAAGAGGTTAGTTAAGAAGAAATTTTAGTTAATGATTTGTGTAATTCTATATATGATAGTTTTGTGACATGTAAGACTTTTTTAGGATATATGGTGTATTAGAGATGACTATTTTAGTGTGGAGTCATGTAGGTGGAGTCCTAGTAGATTTCCATGATTTAGGGTTATTGGACTTGGGAGTGGGGATACAATGTTGAATTTTACTTTATATTATTCATTATGTAGAATGATGGTTTCCCTATGGTGTGGCCACCACTCTATGATTATAGGATATCATCATGGACCATGCCCAATTTCAATGATGTAGAGTTGACAATCCCTATTTCATCATGGTCTTCTTCTTCACCATATAATCTTCTATATATTAGCATGTTTCAACATGATGTATGGTGTTTCATTGTGGTCTTCATATTATTAAATATCATATAAACTCATTAATGAAAATATATTTTAATATATATTTTACCCTAATTAATTTTGATATTTTCCATATATTTCTCAATAATGAATACCAAGAAAACAAAACAAAAATATATTTAGAATGTTAAAACATACACATTGATGTATATGATATGAATAGGGGAAACTAAATTATGAAATATATTACTTAATATATTTATATTTAAAGATTATTTTATACATGTTTGTAAAATCTATTATTGTTTTTAGGAATCTATAATTTTTAGGGTATACCTTTTTTTAATTAAAATTGAATATAAAAATTTCAAATTATGGTTTTATTAAAATATAATTTTTATTTTTTAATTTTCTAATTATTTTAGATTTAAATAACCTATGAATTAGAAAACAAAATTGGGAAAAATACTTATTTCCTATAACAATAGTCTCCCATTTTATTTTATAAATTATTAAAAAGTTAATATAGAAAATTCTAGAAATTTAATTTAATAAAATGAACATATTTTTGGTAATTTTTTTATTAGTTTTAAATTATTATTATTTTTTAAGCTTCCTATTTATGTAAATACTAAAAATACCATTTTTTATATATAAGATGAATTTTATAGTGTTTTCCGTAGATAAGTATGAATTATAAATTATATAGATGTTTTTATAATATAAAATTATAAATTTATAAGTAACATAATAATTTACAATGATATAATTATTATTTTAGAACATAGGTTCGATTTTTCAAAAAATTATTTTAGTACATTATAAATTAATCATGATAAAATTATTCCTTATCACATATATATGTTTAATATAATATATTTTCCCATATTTTGATAAATCATTTGGAAATGAAATTGGGATTAATTTTTTATATTTTTCGGGAAATAATTGATTTTTAAAATAGTAGTTAAAAATTTAGTTTTTTAAAAAATAATGAAATTTATTACCATATCAGTATATAGGAGAGTCCTTGAATATAATCAAACAATTTAATATATTTAATGAATAATTTTATTAATATTAAAGAACCATTTTCAATTTATAATTTTTTTGTTTAACTTAGAAACAAAACCAATATTGTAATTTGAATATGATATTTATGTATTTTAATTAAATAGAAAATTATTTTGGGAAAATTTTTATTTTGATTGATTTCAATTCAACATCAACATTATTTTTTTATTATGAAACTATTTATGTCTTGTAAATAAATAAATAAATATAATCTTATTCTACACTTAAAATTTATGTTTAAAATAACCTTTTCTAAGAAAGGGTGTTTATGCGTTATGTGCGCTAATACTAAAAATTTTCATTCAGAATATACAAAATATAATTTTATTAAATCATTTACATATTTCAAATCAATATTTTCAAATTATTAAATTATTTCAATTTGTACATTGGTTATTAAAAATATTTTTTGAGGGTGAAAGTTGAGTTACAATAGTCAGTGAAAATTATTTAATTTTTTTTAACATAGTGAAGAGGAAAAAATATGTGAAAAATGAGTTTGATATTTTATTTTTCAAGGTGTAAAATCTTAAATATATTCTCATACAATTTTTAAACAATGTTATCTTTTACACTTTAATAATAATTAAGAAATGTTGTTTTTAAAAAAATATTCCATTTTCATCACTTATTAAAGGTAAAAAATCTATACCTCATATATCTGCCCATTTTATAACAGTGGATCAATTAATAGTACACCCTAGTATTTCATAAATACCCTCCACACACATTTTCATCCCTGGTATTTAAAAAATATTATTCCAAGGACTCCTAAGGATCTAATCAAGAAATATAATCTAAGGAAGAGGTAATACTCTCAACCATAATTCTCTAGATATTTTCTTCTTCATGAAACCACAAATCACCTCTATCCGTGAAGGTATGATAACAAAAAAATATATAATATAATAATGTGTTATTACACATATTTTACAACTATTTTAAAAAATTAAATATTGTCATGTGTGTACCGCCTTTAGGAATAACTAGTCTTTTTTGCATGACCACCTAACATGGTGATGTTTTAAAAAGTATTAAATATGATAAAATTTAATTTATCATGCCATTTGCAATATATAATGGTAATATATCCCAATATCTAAGTTATAAGAAAAATAAATTTTTATAATAACTTTAAATGCATAAAAAGGACCTAACAAGGAACCATTTTATAATGGAGTTACTTTGGGATTACCCTTAAAATTGAACAATTATTAGATTAATATAATAATAAATGACCAACATATCATAAATCCTTGAGATCGTGATGTTATTTTACAACACCTCCGTCCATGGTGAACAAGAATAACTTCTTATGAATAAATTAACTAAACAACCTCGTGATATCATTGAATGAAAAAAATATATAAAAAACATTGAAAAGATAACATAACATCGAAAATTTTGTATAGAATAATAATGTTCCTGGTTATATATTTAATAAATATAATTTTAATATTATTATTTTTAATGCACGTTAAGAGAAAATTTGGAAATGAGGTAATAGTTTCTTCCCAAAAAATTAAATCTTTGACTCGTGTGTTATTATTCACACCAATTTACATTAAAATGTGGTGTATACTACTAATTGGATATATAATATCAGTAATGATTATTATTCAATGTATTTTGACATTAAAAAAAATTTTCACTCTTTGACGGGTTTTTTATGAGAATGTGTTTTATCTTGTTATAGTTTTTCATCTCAATTATTATTTATTGAGACATGTTTTAATGTTATTCACTAATTTATTGTTTTTACGATGTATATAACTCCCAATAATTTATTTTTTTCATTTATCATGATCTACATCATGGTATTTATAGAACCACATAATTCTCATGCTTCCAATGATCTTTTATTTCCAAATTACTAAATTGAAAATGGTTTCACATCGATATATCCTTCATAGAGACAAAATTTCATTTAATAACAATAATTATTTAAAATGGGTTGTGTACTACCAATTGTTTATATAATATAATATTTTTATTAATTGAATATTAATCTTGACTTCTTTCTTTCTCACTTTTATGTGGTCTTTATTAAAGTTATTCTTATGTTATAAGTGATCTTTTATACTATCCTCGTTAACTTCAAGTTACAAATTCCCTTTATTTTTCTCCCTTTATATATGATATTATTATAAAAAATTATTTTATATTTTATTATATTTTATTTAAATATATACCAATTTAAATATAATTTTCATTTCTAAGGTTATGCATGTTTATATTTCCCTTCAAAATTACCACTATTATATAATGGTGATCCAGGTAAAAATTTATATTTCTTGTCTAATGTCAATAGTCACACATATAAAATAAATTTAAAAATAAATATATTTTAAAATAAATATATATTTTAAAGATAATTCTCTTGGATAAATTCAATTTAGAATGATAACAATATTATTTCCTTATATAAAAATATAATTTACATATTTTATAAAAATTCACACTTTTGGATCATTATTATTATTTCTTTTACCCAATTTTCTTAATGAAATATTTATTTAAATAATTATCAAGACTTAATATTCATTTTCATTTATTAATATCCAAAATATTTTAATGTTTTATTATATTGGAAATCCTTGTGATTTAGCTTTGTTTATGTCTTGAAAAAAATTATCAAACCCACTTCATTATCAAGAATTTTGTCATGGTTATGATGTATGTATTGTTTTGTTCCATTATGTGGCACACATATGATTGACTTATATTACATTATGGGTGGTAAAATAATTATATATCCCACCAATTCATTGGGAAAATATTTATAATTCTCTATATGTTATATATCGATTTAGGGAATGAAACTACTCCACTATGAGGATTGGTCCAATATGTATAGTAGATAGGTAGTTAGCCAAAAATCACTATGTAATGTAATGGATGGTTAAAAAATTATAGATCTCTTCCATGAATTGGGAAAGGATTCATATCTCACAGGACTCCATGAAAGGTATTAGGGAGAAAACCCAATCCACCATCTGAATTTGTGCACTATAAATATGGGATTGGGGAGTAAAACCAATCCACCATGGGAAATTGTCCACATAATGATTATGGTATTGGGTGTGACACCTGTCATATTTTTATTATTTCATATATTATATTGTTTTCGTAAAATATATAATTCTAATATGATAGTATTTAAATTACTTATTATACTTTATATTCTTATCTTACACTCTTAATTCAATGAATATCTTTATTATCATGAAATTATATGTACATTCTTTATTATGTAGGGAAAATCATAATTTTTTCATGTTATTTTAATTTTATAATTCATCATTCTATTTTTTATCACATTATTATTAACATTATTTTAATGGAATATTTTTGTTCCTATTGAGATTCGTGTTATTGTTTACAAGGATTTCCATCTCACATTTTTAATTATCTTTTTTACCTTGGGTATCCAATAAAGTTTTTGATGTTCTATGGGTGTTATGAGAATCATGTGTAGTTTTAAATAAAGAATATTTTTTACATTTAAGATGATTTATTCATGAATAAAAATTTATAGACACACATTTCCCCTAGATCCTTAGAATATATTTATCAAACATTTATGTGACATGACATAAAATAATATCGGTTTAAGGATTTTGTTTCTATATATTGCACAAAAGGAAAGTGTTTTATTTTTTGGATATTAAGATGACAAATCCATAGTGTGAACCCTAGAGATATTTGTAAGGGATATTTATAATAATATAATAACATCCTAAAATTTTGGTAATGTTGAGATTTCGTGGGTTTCCTTACAATTACATCCTTTTCTGGATACTGGTAACTGGTTGTATGATTCGTTATAGTTGTTCCTAGTGGTAACAAAATCATAGAGTTAGTTATATATATTACCTAAATTATTTTATAGTTCAAAAAAATAGGCATAACTATCCTCCTAGAAATAAACTCATATAGGATATTATTTGGTTAATCATTTTATATTTTTGAAGCTCTATAAAAGAATTTATATCCATTTTACATTGAGGAACTAGGTTATGAAGTATAATATATACCAACAAAAAGTAACCAAGGTTAAACTTTTATTGATATAAGTCGATCCAAGGATGATATAAGTTGATATGTGAGCTATGTATCTTAACATATAATGGATATATGTCATAAAAACTGAAATATAATATATTCTAAAAGAATTATTGGATAACAAGATTGTATTATATTGTGAATCATATTTATTTAAATTTTTTCCTTTGGTATTCTAGGATAAATCCCTTTTGATGATAAATGATCATCACTCATGTTAAAACCTATTGGTTTTATTATTTGTTGTAACAATAATAAAACAAGAAAAAAATAGTTGAGAGAGACAATAAAGTTGTGGTCAAAATTGCCATCCCATTGAAGTTGTAGTTAGACAGATAAATCTAGTGATTATTCTAAACCATATTTCATGATATATTAATGTGAATTTAATAATAGATGAAATCCCATAATCAACAAAGAATATAATTATGGAGTTTTAGGGGAAATTTTGTGATAAGTATGTTGAGGGAGAGAATAATTAAAATCGTACATGTCAGAAATACTGAATGAATCCCAAAGGTAATTTCCTTATGGAGAAATGAATATGTTTTACTTATTGTAAAAGGGACCTCAAGGAACAACATATTGAGTGGAAAAGAAGGATAAATTGTAGGATATTAATGTTCTTATTAAGGATCCATTAATGTTTTTTGTTTTTGATGATTGGAATTTTCTGAATATAGTACCAACTGCAACGGTCTAATGGCTAAATCAGACCACTGACACCAACCATGTAACACCCACCCCTCACCCATTTTTATGGGAGGGTGTGAAGGTTTCAAAAACCATATGTGAAATCTCAAAAACACTAGAGGTTGGAAATAAATTCATTGGGATTAAATAAGATTTGGGTGATGATTTTTTAAAATAACCCATACAAACATAGATACCTAATACAACAAACAAACAAAATATGAGATTATTGAGTAAAAATAATATGTCTCGAAAGAAATTAGACAAACCTAAACATCATAGTAACATTAAATAAAATTAAAAATGTCTCTATTAAACCAAAGGGAATCGAATATAGTAATATTCACTTGTAATCACTTGAAAGGAACCAAGATATGCCTATATTATCTGAATACCAACTAAATACAAAATAATCAAGATTCACCACTAGAAAAATTTTACATATTTCCTTTGACTATATCATGGTATTATATATATATATATATAAGCTCCAATGTTTCCAAGAATATGTTATTATAAGCTCAGTATATAATCCAAAATGACTTCCCAACACATGACACTAGGATAATAATATTTTATCACATTTTATATGTAACATAAGAGATTAATTTAAATAATTTATATTAAAATAATAAAAAAAATCGACATAAAAAATTAAAAAATTTTGTTTTAAAAATTATACCACATAGAATAATAACTCTATTTACAAACCTACACATATACACAATTTATAAAACCATAGAACTATATATACACTCATTATCTATATAATAACTTCACCAATTTATCCATTTATGACCCAATTTGATTATTTTTCTTTGTGATATTACTCCTTCACATTTTGAAAGTGGTACATTATGATGTCACCCCATCACATTTTGATGATATTACTCCACATAATTGTTTTATTAGAAATTTACCTTAACACACACAACCATTTATACATGTTTTCATATCAAATCAGTCAATATGAAACATTTATCTTTTAAAAACCACTTTTTTCCAAACCATTTATCAAAAATCTTACGATCATCATTCCAAAACCATGAATTTTTCTACAAAAAACAATATTTCATTCAATAAAAATAAAATAAAAATGAATATAAACACTATGAATTCATGAACTAGAATTAGTGTAATGTGATAAAATTATTCTACTTTTTAACAGATGATGGAAATAAAAAATGAAACTAAGAACATCTAGATATGGAAGCACAACACATTCCCTTCAGTAGAACGAATATGATCTCATAAATATTCATATAATATTACATAGATAAATCTATAACATATATTATTGATATAATAAATAGAGAGGATAAGAGGAAATATGGAGAAAACTGATATGGATGAGAAATTTCCAATGATTCCAAATATCCGACACACTTATATTTTCTAAAAGTTTCTTCCAGATCAATGGGAAACACGAAGAATACATAGAAGAGGAGAGGAGATAGAGAGCCTACTAGAATTTTAATTAAATATGGGTTTCAATGTCTTAATCTAAATTAAAATATAATTTTTGTATTATTAATTGTATTTCATTTATTTTGGATGAAATGTATTCAAATTATACACCAGATCTAAGCATACTACTAGATAATATTCATGGAGCTTCACTATTTGTTCCACATGGTTCAATAAACTTTGTTCCAACCACTATATAGTGACACAGTCCTAAGGCCCCAATCATTTAATATTGGATCACTGGTTGTTAAATACAATCCACTAACTTGGATTATACTAATATATCTATCTATATGGTTTCACAGAGGATGTTCATGTTTTGGACAGATTATTCTCCAACCCAATGAGTCACATCATCACCTTACATAGTTTCCTAGAGATTGTGTATGGTTTCTACTATCAATTATCAAACCATAAACCCTTTAAAACACATACAATACATATTAAACATATCCAAAACACATCAATATAGAATCATGTAATATATAATCACGAAATAAATAATAAAATAGTAACATAGAATAATTCTTTGGTGTTGAAGTCTCATAAAAATTGGTATTCCAATCCTCATAAATTGAGATTCCAGTATTATTTTGGAAGAGTTTGAACCACTAATTTAGCATATTGTTCTCTCATTTCCATGTGTCTTTATGAATATTGTATTATATATATAACCCAAATAAAAACAATGCTTCTCTAATGAAATAAATTCTTTATCCCATAAAAAATTTATAATACCACTTTAATCAACATAACATTGGGTTTGTGAATAACATGGTCCCATTGAATCAACAAGTTAGGATAAACCTAGAACTTCATAAATTGATATACATAAAAAATATTGTCTACAGAATATATCCATGATGTTAAATCAATTAGATAATATATATCACAAAATCAAACAACTATTTCAAAAAGGTCAATTCACTAAGGTGAAAAATTTCCTTGCTTAAAAAAATGATGATTACCAATCCTTGGATGGAATATTAAGAAAAAATGATTTCTCAAATAAAATGATAATGGTAGATGAATATGATCCATGTTAGTTTTTTGAAGACTTTGATTTGTAACCATTCTGTTTGGAGTTATATATTTTTTATTTGTTATCTCATTCACAAGGCTAGGTTTGATAAGTACAGTCTCATATGATTCAAAAAAATAAGTGGAGAATAATAATAATGTTATGAAAAACATTAAATGGAATTATATATATCAAAGATAGATAAATACTACTATATGGGAACTCCACTAATTAAATA
Source organism: Viscum album (assembly GCA_963277665.1). NCBI lineage: Eukaryota > Viridiplantae > Streptophyta > Magnoliopsida > Santalales > Viscaceae > Viscum > Viscum album. The sequence goes on from OY728144.1 coordinate 306,170,171, forward strand.
TAATCATTCCATGGCCCATAAAAATCAACATAACAAGATATATTAATGTCTTATAATTTATGAATACTATTTTAAAAATTTTCATATATTTGTGTATGATAAGATATTCTCATGGCCAAAGGAATTCCAATGTCTTATTATAAGAACATAGAAAACTGAGATGTAATCCTAGAGTCCTAATTATACATAATGGAAACTAGTATGTTGTATAGTATTAAAAATGTCATAATGTTTATTTTATGACAAGCCTTCAATAATATATTATTTTTTGAATACAGATAAATTAAACCAACATCATGACATGATACAAAATCACCCATACATAGTCATTCTTCCAAAATATTTTAGGTAGACATGAGAAACAATCCATGGATATTTTCCCACATTTTCACATAGGAATTTAAATTAATGGAATATACTATATGTTCATTGGTATTTCTCCTTGACCCAATGATACTTGAGACATATCAAAATATATTCCACAACCATTTATTTCAGGATATGCTACAAAAATAATGTTTTAATCACATTCTAAAAGTTTTATTTATTATATGAACAACTCACCTTGAATGGTGGTAGGAAGAAAAAAATCCTTTAAAAGTTAGTGGAACTAAAATCCAATCTCCAAAACACCCAAGAACTCTCTAGTTTAGTTTTTATACCTTAATGGTCTATAGAATATTATTTTTATTACATCATGGTTAGAAATTCAGGATCATTTGTTTTGAGAATATTTAACCCTTTCAACCATATCCAAAAAAATATTTTTGAAACTACCACATTACCTTTCATAACACAATTCAGAAGTATATCAACTATGAATGACATTACCTGCTATTAATCCGAATCAATTTTTATATTGATTATATGAATTCTTATTTTACGAATCATCCATAGAATTAATTTTAAATAATTTATACACCATTTCATATTCAAAAATCCAAACGTATTCTATCTATCATTGTTGATATAAGTTTAAATAACATTGTGAGAAAATGTGATACAATATATTATGATCTATAAGAAACAAATATTTCTCAACAAAATGATAATTCCTACAATTTTTTATTTATTATACTATTTTAGCTGAATAAAAACCAAGTAATGGTTATTTTTTAGTACAAAACCTTATCATCTAGGAGTAATAATTTATGACTTGATATCCCTACTTGAGAACACAACCCGTCCTAGATCTAGGTGCATCATTATTGACCTTATATAATTATCTTTATTCTAGAAATGTAGTAACATGTTTTGGTGGTAGGGGACCATTGTCTCTTTAAAATATTTCTAGTACCCATAAATTCTTTTGAAAGAACCACCTTTACATGTCAAATTTTTCACTAACAAAGGAATTTGTGAAAAATATTGAAGTAAGCATTGGTAATATCCTATCACGCTGACAAAACTATGTATCAAGAAAATATTTTTTCGCTTCCATGAAATAATTACTTCAACATTTATTGAATCCAACCAAATTTCTTATTTTGAAATTATGTTATAAATGAAATGTGCCTCATCTATCCATAAATCACTCTATGAAATCATATAATGAAGGAAATATTCTCTCAAGATAAAAACATTTTAAAAAAAAATTCTTTCATGATTGTACATAGTCATATAATAGACCATAATGACATCAATAAACATCAATAAAAAGGAGTTAAGTTATATCTTTATTATTTGATTCATAAATTCTATAAAACCTTCTACTGAACACATAAGATCAAAATGGATAGTCACATATTCATAGTGACTGTAAAAACTCCTGATTTTTTTTTTCTGGAATTGCCTCATTTAAAACACTATGTTGGTGATTACCTGAACATAAATAAATTTTCAAGTGCCACTAGGATACTCTTAATTGACTAAAATATAATAAATTCTTATAATAAGATTTTATTTATTTATCCTGACCGGGTTAAGATTTTGATAATATATGGATATGTGAAAATATCTATTTACTTTCCTAATAAAAAGAATAGATTCTTCCAATGGATATATACTACATTAGATAAACCATTTTCTATCCAACTCTTTTATATGGAATATAAATTCCTTTAATTTCAATAGATACATCCTATATGAATGAAGAGAAATAATATATGTCCCATGTAAGAGATAAATCACTAATTAAACTTCTATTTGAGGTGGTATCTAAGAGTATTTAACAGGTAAAACATCAAGAAAATGGTAAAAAAAATTGGAGAATATATATGTTAGATTTTGACAACGAATACCAATGTAAACACTAAAAATTATAATATCTATTCTTGGCCACTGGTACCAATTATTTTTATCTTCATGAATTCCACATTTCAATTTTCTTTTTACGATATGGTTTACACTATCAAAATATGTGAAACAAACCTTTTTGTTGCAACACTGTATATGAAATTTGAAGGTCACCAAAAATTATATTACCAAAATAATTTCAAACATGTTTAGATCATAAATAAATGATTCAAAAACCAATTAAATCTCATTTATATTTATAGAGTACATTATCCACTTAAATACCTAACAAAAGTATTAGTTTATATGTGTTTATTTAAACCCATATCATTAATAACCCATGATTAAATGAATGTGTGTGATTCACCTGAATCAGACATGTCATTTTTAATTGGATAATATATGAGAGTATTACCTAGCACTATTGAAATAAAATATTGGTCCACTATGATAATCTACTCAAAAGCATATAATTACATAATTTTTCTAGTTTATTCCTTGCATTATAATTTATATTGAAATACTTAAGGAGCATTGGTGTTCTAGGAATCACCTTTGATCACTTGTTTTTGAGTATTATAATTAAAATAGTGACCAATTGAATATTAAGTTATTTGGGAAACAAAATATATATCTTTAGAAGCATTCTTTGGAAAAATATGATAATAACACTATAGATGACCCATTATACTATAGTTGTGAAAATATTGGGTAGGTTCCATAGAGTATCTATTAGGATGAGTGAATGTTGCACACTATAAACTACTATGATTGATATTATGTCATTGAGGAGTGTTTACTGATTATGTATCTAGTCTGATTATAAGGTGAACCACCTTTGTGATAATAGGCTTACTTCTTATTCTTGTCCCTATAATTTGAATTCCAACCTATTTACATTGACAGAAATATAAATATTCCTATAATATTTCCATCATGATCCCTTTTCAACATATTAGCTATATTAACCATATCTATATAGTTATTAATACATAGTATTGCTTTTTTATTGTGAATATCAAACCGTTGTTCTAATTAAAATATATCTTCCTTCAAGGATGCAGTAGTCGTTGCCTCAGGGGAAAAATGAATTGTGTTCATAATCATATTTTCTTCTTCTATTACATATATTTAAAATTATTTAAGGCTAATGAAATATGTTATTCAGGATATTAAGAATGTGTTAGGATAAAATTATTAGTTGAATAATTCTTCAAAATCCTCCAATGTTATATGAAGTTAAACTATTCATTAAAAACCCAAATCACATTATTAGAATAAAATTTATTCCAAAATATAATTTTCTAAGTTAACATTTAATTTGGTTATTATAACAATGATATCAAATATTCAATTTTTAGTATTTATCTCTATGGTTTTAACCTAATTTCATTCATTATATCCTGAAAAAAACCACTTAGTCATTTCTCAATAGAAACTAAAGAATTAGAAAAAATCAAATAACCTATGTAATAGTAATTACAACCATTATTTCCAGAATTAATCATTTTACACATTTTCTATAAACCATAAAAAATAAAATTACCATTGAATTGATATTAGGATGTCTTAATACCAATGGATGACATGAAATAATCATTTTATAAACCCATGTGATGATTTGAAAGACATCTAAAATTGTATTAGTATAGTTTTTATACGTGGAATATGCTGATAACATTATGTTCGGTATGAAAATGTTTTTTATGTCTTTATATGTTAGAAATATAATGTTATGACATTATTATATCCTTGTAAACATCCCATAATTATAAATATAATTACCATGATAGATAAAATTAGTAAGATCCTACCACTCACCCATTGGTATGGGAGAAAGTAGAGAAACCTCTGACTTTAAGTTACACCACCATGAAAAATAATCTCAAAAATAAATTTTGAGGAAATAATGGAATATTGGGGTAATATTTTCCATTAATAAACAATATAAAATTAGAGATAGAACACCAAAACTGAACCTAATATATAATTCATGACTAAAAACAATACAACATAAAGTAAACAAAATATACAAAAACAAAAAATTAGCAGAAACAAGTAATGATAAATTATTGTAAGAATACACTATATATTCAACATAGTAATACGAATGTGTAATCATAAAATAGAGGAAATGGGAGTTATCAAAGCCACAAACACCAACTGGGGAGTAATGTATCAAGAGGTTCCTCTAAAGAATTTTTAGATTGTTCCTTTACATGTATCCTAATATATGATATCTGAAAACATACTATATTTCCCATGATGGAGGTAAATATATCCTCATTATGATTTATAAAATTATTTCCTAACACATCCAATTAGGAAAAGATTATATTATAGAATTATATATAGAATATCAGATACATGGTTAAATAATTTTTATTAAACCTATAAACTAGTTCCACATGTAATAACTATTAGAACTTTTTTCATTTACTTCATACCTCATAGAATAATAATAAATTTCTAGACCCCCACTCCAATACACAATTCATGAATCCAAGGTCCTATCTATACTTCTGATTATTGAATTATCCTCTCACATAGTCATTGATTGGGGAACCAGTTAAAATAAGGTACTTTACATAATTTATCCATCCCATTTTCACGGTGTCACTTCACACCATTTATCCATCCAGACATGATTGTGGTTATACATGATATTATTCCATCCTAAATAAACATGAAAAAATAGTACCATTTATGATAAATTTTTATATAAATCAATAAGTAACAATAAATTATTTTTATAAAACCTTTTTTTGATACTGTTTATTCAATATATTATGAGAAACATTTAAAAAAAGATTTCAGTACTCAAAAAATGGTGTTTTCAGAAAACATTAATGATATTTGAATTTAAAAATCAATATTTAATGTTTAAAAACATGTAAAAAGGGATAAAATTCACCTAAATCTCAATTGATATTAAATATGATGACTGACACTACAAACATCATGATCTTGGGTCACAACACTATTTGTTTAAAAGATCGCTCAAGATCTCATAAAGATTGATATCATATAAAATACATATATCTATAAAATATTAGATATTTGAATCTAAGAGAGAGGATAAGAGTATAACTATAGATAATATGGAAAAAATAGAATTACAGTAGATTTTAGATATCTAATGAATTTTTATTTTCCAAAATATTCTTCTGAAAAATAAGAAATCACTAAGGTGGGATAAAAACGACTTGAGTTCAAGGTTATGAGATAATATTATTAAAATTAGGGTTTTAAGGGATTAATATAAATTAAAACATAATTTTAAATCATTATAAACACACTGAATGGTTAGGACACATGGGTTTTCTGACCATGCAAGTGCTACCGAACTCTATCGAGTTATGCACGTAATTTATGCCATAAGGTTTTTGATAACAATTCAACGACTATGTGTTTATACTATCTCAAGGAGACACCCTCCCGTTATATAAACATTTTTGAACAAAACATTCCTTTACAACTATACTATTTTTTTGGGTTTTCATTGAATGTTCATGGTTTGGGAAAATTGTTCCTTAACCGTGCACCTACCCAGTGACTCCCAACATCACCCAATACAGTTTTCTAGAAATAGTTCATGGTTTCCACTTATTGTGATCAGACCATTAATCCTTTAAAACTACTAAAAACTATATAAAAACACACAAAAATCAAGCCATTTATTATATAACCTCATAAAAGATAATAAAATTTCAATGTACCGGACAATAGTAGTGTTATTATAATGTTACACCTCATAATGTTAAAGGGTTAACAAATAAATGTTATTACCAATTCAATAATGTGTGAACATATTGTTTAGGGATTTCCATATTATTACCATACATTCAAATAGGGTTTTCGTATATTATTTATTAGTATTAACTACCTATATGGATTTTTCGTAGTGTGTATGGGGGAAACCATTAGTCTCATGACCCGTTTGGGCATGTGGGTGGGATCTATAGAAGTGAGAAAACATGTTTGTGGTGAAACTGGTATGGATATGGGGCTTAGTTGTTATATTTTTGTTTGGGATAGGTTCTAAGATAAATGTTTGGTGGCATATCCTAGTTTGAGATAAAGGGCTCATAATGAGGACATTGTTCTCTGTAGGGGTTAATATAGAACCACTAAATGTTAATGTGTTAATTTTTGTTACTATATATTTAAAATAGGTGCCACTTTCTCTTCAAGATCCTTCCAAATTATAAATCCATATTTCAACAGGTTTTTCAAAGAGTGGTTATTGTAATGGGTGTCTCCTATATAGACTCTCATAGTGTATTCATGTGAGGATAAAGAGCATTGGAATGAACATGCCTTTTCTTATGGGATAATTATTTAGTCTGATGACTTGTTTAGGCATGTGGGTAGCCCTAGGGAGGGAAAAAACATTTCTTTAAGACAATTGTGGTGCATTAATAGAATAATTTTCACATTGTTATCCATGTAGTAACCCACCCAACAGTGAAATTCTATTGCCTTTGATAACATATAGGGTCCACAATGAGGAAATTTTTATCCGATTAGGAGGGATATATATAACATCATAAAATGTTAATGTGTTAAAATGATAAATGTTACTCCCCATGTAACCAAGTTTAACCATTATTTTTGGGTTCCTTCAAGTTTAGAAATCCGCAGATAAAGTGGTTTGTCCAATAGAAGTGATCAGGATGGGTGACCTTTTCGTATTTTTCCAAGGTGTGCACGAGTTTGGAAAAATAAACAAGGAAATAACATACATTGGCCTATGGAGATTTTCATTTGGCTGGTGACCAATTCAGGCATGTGGGTGGGGAGATTAAAACACACGTCTCTGGGGAAATGGTTGTGTTCTTAAGGCTCATTTTTTATATATCACTACCCAAATCATATGAAAATGGATAATCCAATGAATCGATGACTATTTAGGTAGGTAGTATATATCTATATAATTATTTTGACATCTTATGGGATATAATATTTCACCTACTATGTATTGATCTTTGAAAAATAAATTTTAATATAATTATTATATAAATGTTATTTGAATATTTATCATAGTTATGGTAAATTTTGGACTAACAGGTTTATCAATAAATATTTTTTGGATTGTATTAAAAATATACTATATATTTTTATGAAATTATCATATTAAAATTGTTTTTGGAAATATAAAATCGTATACTAAATCAAAAAATGATAAACTATGAGCATATGGTTAATTACAAGCTACCCAAGGAAATGACTCCTGACAAATGACTTTTAAAATTTCATGGATAAAATTTATTTAAGTGGAGAGAATATAAAACCTGAGATAGAAATAAATTATTTTCCCTAATGATGTCAAATCTATTCATTTGCAATATCTATATAAAATATTTCCCTAAAATAAGACAGGATATATTTTCAAAATCAAACCCTTTCATTTTTTATTAGTTAATAGTACCAGGAGTAACCAAATTACAAAATATATAAATTTTTATATATTAATATTATTTGATAAAAATTTCATTAATTAAGTATTTTGTTTAATAATATATCTTTTTATTTCATATCATTTTTAATAATGATAAAATTTTATTTTATTTGAAAATGATGATTTTAATAAACTATAGAATTATGTTATCTTATTAGTTTTGTATAGAAATTATCTATAGAAAAAATATATGTTTAAAATTTTATTTTATTATTGGAAAAGTTTCTCATTTTTTTATATGATTTTATTTAAATATGAAATATATAATTCTAGATTTATAATTTGAAATAATAATTAACATTATTTATAATATAAAAATTAGTTTATGATGAATCTTCAGTGTTTTCTAAAAGGGATTACTTTTTATTCTGAAAAGTACAAAATATCTTTTTTTAAACAATATGAATTTTATGACATCAATATTATATATGTTTAAAATATAAATTAGTTAAAAAAATAAATGTACAAATATGTATATTATAAGATAATATATAATTTTAAAAAAAAATTAATTTATATTTGACATTTTAGGAAACATTTCTTAATTTTAAAGAAATAATATTAATTAATTAAACATTTATCAATTTAAAAAAATATTTTTATAAATTTTATAAGTTTATTATATTAAAATATCTTCTATTTTTAGATTAAAATTTTTTAAATTAGTATAGGAATAATTTTTTGGTTTCTTCTAAAACAATTTTTTTAGAAAATATTGATCAATATATTTTTGTTTTGTGAAAATGTTTTGAATTATCTCTGAACATCATTGGAGAAAGAAATATAATTTAAAAAAACCTATTAATTGGTATATAAAATAAATTAATTTATATTAAATATATTTCTAAAAAATTATAATACCTATGATTAACAATATTGAACAAATGTATTATTCCAAATATATTAAAAAGTCATTTTTAGGATTTTAATTTATTTGTACAACTAATTTTTGAAAAAAATAATTTTGAATTATATAAAAATAACATAAAAATATTTTTATGATAAAATTAGTTATTTATTATAAATATAAAATAATTATAATATTATCATGAACATAAAATTTATGTTTAATGTGAATGTTTCCTAACAAATAATTTTTACAATTTAAGTGCATGAATAATAAAATTAACATATCATAATGTTAGATAATATTATTTATAAAATTATTTAAATATTCAAATACATAATTTAAAAATTATTAAATAAGTTCAATTTTAATTATGACCATTAAAATTATATTCCAAGGGTGATTTCAAAGTTACCACTATAGGGGTGAATTAGGGTAAAGGATTTTAAATAAAATGAAATAGGATAAACCATTTGGGAATATTTTTATTTCGAGTTTGGACGCAGGATATATATTATAAATATACTCATAATAGTATTGGCCATTTTATGAGGATTTTTAAATGAATAATTGAGTGATATTATTGGAAAATAATGATCTTTTAAAATAGTACCTTTTTCATCCCTTATAAAAGAAGACCACCTCTTCCCCTTTACTCAACCCATTCCAAATAATTGGATGAAAAAAACATTATCCTTGTATCTTCTAAACTCCCTACATGTACCTTTTAATACTTGGTATCACTAAATACAAAGCTATGTTGTGTTAGGTACTTAGTTAAGGTAGAACATAAAAGGGGGAGATAATACACTCATCTCAACTACTATAACTCTTTTCTTCTTCTACACCCCTAAAATCCCCTCATTCCGTGATGGTATGGAAACAAAAACATTGTTATTATACTTAGGGATTTTTATAATAATATAATATTATGTTTATAAATTCTTCCAAAAACTTTTGAAATAATGAAATCATCATCATGGATATGTGAAAAATACTACTTCCCTGAATGACAAGTTTTATAATCCATGTACACCTAACAGGGACAAAATTAAAAAAATTATTATTGCGAAAACATTTATTTTATTCACTATTTATTTAAGCTAGGAATCTTTATAAATCATCATAAATTATATTTGGCTAAGTGAGAACCAAGTAAGTTCATGCATGAACATTAGTTACACCCATAAATCATCCTCATACATACAGTTGGAAACATCCAGCTCCCTCTCATAATCATTAACTGAATCCTCAGGCACAAGACCAGATTGGCAGCTGAATGAAAGAGTGCACATCCTATCTAACCCCCATACCACCTCCTCTCTTCCAAATACATTCAAGAAAAAACAATGTTTCGAAAACTCTCTTGCTTTCCCTCGCAGTTTTGGATAAATATTTGGATGATTATCACCCCCCAAAAATGTCAAGATGATTATGGGTAACCAAGCGTGCATCAGCGAGAACCCCAATGCCACTGATCAGCTCAACCTCGGATGTGGAGAGGGGAAAAGTGCCAATGACTGTAGTAATATCCCCAGGAGAAAAAATAATAGCAGTGAAATTCCCTTTAGTAGTAGGGTTATCCACCACACCACACACAAAAATAGTATAGGAAGGTCCAACACCCCCTGAAATAGTAGTGAGGCCCTTACCATTCCTATCATCATATGACACCATCAAAACATAAAGTGAAACATGAGAAACCAAACCCGGTAGACTCGAAGAATAAGAGGGTTTTCTATGTCTCAACAGGGTTGGATCTCGTTGGACACTTGAAGGGGAGGGATGACCATCCAATTGTTGACTCGTACCACCACCAGAGGGAGGAATTCCAATAATATTCTTCTAGATTGTAGGAGAAAGGGTGTTAATAGGTTGAGTCTCTAATACATTACGAACAATCCTCCAATGTTGTTGGAAAAAGTATGGCCAATTTATTTTTCCACAACAACAAGTATAATGGACAAAATTTTCCTCATAATAAATTTCTTACCAAATACAAGCTGTACCTTCCACTTAGAGACGAACATGTTTTTGGAGAGGCTCTGAGAGTTCCATCTTGATGCATAAGTGAGAAAAGAAATATTATTTCATGAAAAGAGTATGATCTTCATTCCAGAGAAAATAATCTATTATTTCACCTATACCTTTGAAAATGTATGGGTTCTTAATGGGGTGTAGAAGATGTGGATCTACACCATCGCATGCTTACAATTATGACCACGATCAAAATAAACTGTCCAATGATGGATAAGGAAGAATCTATTATCACATGTGTTGAACTCCATCAACCAGGCGTAATTGAAATCACCATAAAAAAACAGGTGAATTCTCAAGTGTTGACCACCCTTATTACCTTTGAGTTACACAATCTCTTTCTTTTTCTCCCTTTTTGTGTAGTCATACTATCCTGATTTTTTAATTTTTTTATATTTTTTGATTATATAATTTGTCAAATATCATTTTTAATTTTGGTGTCATATATTATTTCAATTCTATTTTAAGTTCCCACTTTTAAATATATCATATTTATGGGATCATTATTATTTATTATCTAGTGCCAATAATCAAATTCACCAATTTGTAATCCATGAATATCTAAAAAAATAGACTATTATTTTAAGGATAACCATGTTGGATAAATTCTTGTATTATATAAAATGAGGGCATATATATTTATTTAAAAAATATCCTTTACTTATATCATAATGAATTACCTATGTTTTACATTTTTTTTCTTTATCCTCTTAGATACTTCTTCTAAAATATTTATATTGGAACTAAATAGTCATAAACTTTGTTTAATTTTAAAAAATTAACATCCAAATAATATAATTCATTATTCTCTTTGGAATCCTTATTACTTAACCTTCAGTTTTGAATTGAATTTGAATTATGAAACACGCATCTTTATCATGGGTTTGATCTTTATTATGGTTTTAATATGGTTTTATTTTGTCACATGAAATGAATATGATTGATTTTTAATATGTTATGGGTGGGTTTGGAAATATCTATCCATCCAATGTGTTGAGTAAAGATCTATATCATACATGATGTTATGTGTGAGATTAATGAGTCAACCTATTCCATTTAGGGACATTTTCAACTATGTATAGTCCACGTGTGATTAACCTAAGTACACTATATTATGTGATGAGTGAACCTACAACTGTACGGTCCCCGAAGAAATTTTCTAAAGAAATGTATCTCATTAGATACTATTTAAGTTATTATTATGTGAAAATAATTTACTATTGGAGTTTGTCCACTATTTTTATTGGAATGGAGTTTTAACCCAATATTACATCAGACTTTTACCATATTATGATGATCATATTTGTAGCGACCATTGACTTATTTTTATGATTTCAATACATATATTTCCTCAAAAAAAAATTATAATTTCATCATCATAGGATTTCTTTTCCTTATAACATGTTTTCATCCATATATCTCAATCTTATGTAACCATTCATGTTCGTTCATTTGACATTATACATACTATATCATTTATGGAAAACTATTATTTTTACATTCAATATTGATACAAAATTTCCCCACGTTCTTTATTTCTGACTTGGAAATTTCCATACTCAATATGATATCTAGGTATCCCTCTTGACCCCAATGTTATTATATATTCCCATGTTTATTCTCATATTATGAATTCAAGTTCACCCTTTTCCATAGGTATTTCTCTTGGATATCTTTTTACTTTTTAGTGAATCTTTTATATTTTTTAGTTCTATATATATTATAAAATAATGATGATGTTTTAATTTTTAAATGATATATTGATATACATAAATTTAAAATGAAACTAGTCATCTTGATCAATAGTTTTTATTTGATGAAAATATATGTGAAAAATCTTGACATAATATTTATTTGAGGATCATGTAACAACGGTTGGAATTAAAAGATGGTATTGTAAATTTATGAGCTTTTGAGCTTAAGATTAGAGAACCTTAGTGTATACCCTAAGGATAAACCTATTGGAAGAGTCAATGAATAGGAGAACATCCTAATATTTTGGTAAATTGGATATTTCTTTATATTCCATACAATTAATTCACCATCAAGATATTTGAAAATAGATACATTATTTAACATAGTTGTACCTAAGACTAACAACCCCAAATTTGGTGGGTTGGTAATTAATACAATTATTACCTAGTATAAAATAAATAGCCCAAATTGCAATCCTAGATAGAAAATATTTGGTGATATTATTCGGTTAATTGTGTGATATTTATGAGAAACTATAAAGGATGCACTCTCTAGTTATAAGGAGGGAAAATGTTTGGAAGTGTATGAAAACCCAACTTAATGTTAAATAGGTTAAACCAATATTCATATATGTTAAACTAGGGATTATATAAGTTGAACTGACAAATATATGGGTTAAAATGTAAATGATATAGGACAAAAAAATTGTGTTATATCATGATCTAAATGTATTATATGAGAATATAGTGGTTTTATAGAATGAGACATCATTGAGAAAAAAATTGAATTTTGTTATCTAGGATAATTCCAATATATAGATAATTTTCCATCACTGACACACCCATTTTTCATTAATATCTTTAGGAAAAATTCATTGATTTTAAATTATTTTCAATTAAAAATACCATAAATTTACATTTTTTCATAATACATGGGTATTTACAGTAATATAATTAAAAATATATTTAAATAATGGTTTTCACTTAACTTATTAATGAATATTTTATATTGTTTTGAATGTTATTTTTGGAAATTTATTTTAATTTTCCCTATATTATTTTCTAGTTATTTAACAAATTCATTGGAGTATTGGTTGTCCCTCGACCTAGGAACCCACAACACACTTATCTAGGGAACGACCATCTATGTAGAGATTAAGGGAAATACTACCAACGGTGTGAGGCCGCATGGGGAAACCATGCCATTATGGCATCTGATCATGAAATGTACAACATACATAGGTTAGGCCAAGACCCACTATGAAAACACATGTCTCATGGCCCATTTCATGTGTGAAAGTGAATTTGAGATTCCACCCCGGTGTAAGTATCTCAGTTGAGACAACCACAAGTTGTAATTTAAATTATTGTGACCTTGTGCTTCGAATATGACGAGATACATTAATGCATGGGTTACTATTCACACTAAAAAATGGTTTCGTTTCACCATTTTTTTCATTCTACATACTTAGATAACTATATCCATCAATCTTCACTACCATCTACTATCGTTCGATTCCCCCCACTATCTAAAAATGATGAGAACCACCATTGCTGTCCACCAGGGAGGTTCATCTCAAGGCATTTCACATTGCTAATTCACCTAATCACCATAAATCATCATCAAGGACATGTAAGACCACTATAAATCCTTCTTTGAGGTGAAATATTCCATACACGAAGATATGACCTCCCTTATTCCACTATGAAGGATGGAGGGTTTGAAATAGGCTTCTCTCGTGCTACCATTGACTCTATTGTTCTTTCCAAGCACCATTATACTATCTTGTACCCACTTATTCATTTAATCCAAGAATGAAAGGGATATATCATGTTATCTATACAATCTACCCATGTGTATTTCATTAATTCCAAATAAAGAATTACCTGAGATCATTGGGAGTAATTTTGAATTCCCCATCGGTCTCTTGGATGACTTGTTTTTAAATATTTCAAACACTTGAATTCAAGAGGATGCAGAGGAACTCCCTCAACCTATAAAAGAAGTATCCTCACCACCATATAGAGGATTTATCCTGGTTGGAGGAGGAATCTGAGGATCTACTATTGATTTTTTTTGTTTAATGATTCTATATATTTTTTGTTTTATTTTCCACTTATTTTCATTAAAATAATTAATGAATTCATTTTTTACTAAGTGTCTATCCATTATTCTTCTATTATTATTCTCCATATTTTATATATATATTCCTTTTATTATTCCATATATTATTCCTCTATTTATTCTTTAATTCTGTTTATTTTAAATTTATTTATTATGTATTTATTTTATTTTATATGTTCTTCATTTATTATTTTCTTTAATAGAAAGTCTTCAATTTTCATAATCTTTTTTTATTATATTTTAAATAATTATTTTAACTTATTTATTCTAACTCTCTATCATTTTAATTCAATCTTATCTATATCCATTATTATATTTTATTCTCTTATTTATATTATTTTCACAGTGACCACTTACCATAGAGAGTGAGGGGATAACTAGAGTTTTGTTCTGGGGAGGTCATTGGTGCTTCCCTTAAATCTACACTCCAAATATTATTTTTTATTTATTTTTGAGGTGTCCAATAGTGAAGTATATGAGTCTTGTTATTCCTTAACATGACATCGATCTCAAAATAATTTTTATTATATTATGTTAATCTTTTCCCTTACTTTGAAAACATTCTCTTTAAAAGATTAAGTTGAGTTATTCAAAGGATGAAACGAAATATGATGGAGCTGGTTCCTGGAAGGTTTCACATACTCATTTTAGGTTTTCAATCAACCTTGATTATAAGAAGAGGTGGAATATAGTTTTCTATTGGAATTTTGGATTTTAGAGTCACTAAAAAAATTAATGGTAGTTTATGAGTGATATTTCATAATAAAACCATCAAAATAAATTTAAAAAAACATAAATAATGATGGAACCTATAAGCCAAATCACAAAGTCCATGTAATTTATTTATAATATCTTTTTTATCATTTCATAGTAAAGTGGATTTGTGTTTTCATTATTTTAAAAATTAAATAAACCCAAAAATATGATTTAATTTTTACATAAATAATTTAAACAAAATAAACAATTAGATTTAGTTGAATTATAAAAAATAGGTGAATAATTTTAAAATTATCAAGAGATACAACCCATGAAATTCACGTTGTTATACTAGAAAAGACAATGAAATAATATTTTTCCATGCCCTATGGCAAGCATCAATCAAAAATAACAATTTTTCACGATTATATCATTATATTGATAACTATTTTCTCTTTTACAAGTTATGCTATTTATATTTTATCTTTAATAAAAAACCATAAAAACATTTATTCATGATGGTTTCAAATGATCAATCATTTAATTCGTGGAACATTTACTCAGGGGAAAGGGATACAAATAAATTAATAAAAAATTGTTCACATTGAAACACATGTGTCATGGGAATGATGGAAGAAGGAGTGGATTGTTCAGAGTGGATCCATTCCAAAAAAACTCAAAAATAATTTTAAGGATCTATTGCGTGAATCTCACCTACTTTGTGCACTACAAAAGGTCATAAAAACCCACACTAAGGGGGGTTCTTAGTGATCATGTGAATACCTAATGGTGACCTCCATGAAACATAAATCTTAATAAATGGATAAATTTTCAAATTCATGACGGGTTGAAGGTAATATCTAATTTTCAACATTCAGACTCATAGAGACTCATCGATTTTCTATTCTTATAATGCTTTGTGAAAGCCTCCAATTATCACATAATCGAAATCCATGTGAATACTCCATTCAGCCAGAAAATTTTGGGGATTCATTCTCTTTCACATAAATATAAACACTCCAAATTCACAAACCTCTTGAGATTCGTGGGTGAAAGAGGAACTATATCCCATAGGTATCCAGACATCATGAAACATCCTCCCATAGACTATTGAGAACCACCACCTAAAGTGGTGATGCCTTTCAGAAATTCCTATTCCTTTCAAAAAATATGAAATGCTTTTGTTGCACGTGAGGCTCTGTGAGGCATATATACTTTGTGAAGCCAACCTTATGGAACCAGAACATCACTCAGAGGGAGAGTCAACCTATTTTGAAAATCATATTCTTTCGTGAAACCCATAACCTCCATGAGGCCCATGAGAATTGTGAAGAACCTCTATACATGGAACCATGATTCCCAAAACACCTCTTCTGGGACCCTTCATGGTGTCTCCCTTCTTCTTATACCCATTTATGGAGGTCGAGTTCCCCTGGCCTCAATACCATCCTAGAACCGGTTCAACTGCACCTTGAGTCTCAATATCACTAGGGAAAACCATTCATATGTACACCCACATCGCTCTGAGTGTGGCATGGGCCTCTAATATACCATTTAATTCTATTAATAGGTATCATAAACTCTTTTTATTTTGATCATAGGGACCCTAATTCCGACTTCCTGATTAAACACTCCTCCATGTATGCGCCAACTCCATGCCCCACAAAAAGTTACATGAGCGGTGGTCACGTAAACCCAATGAGTGACATATTTAAGGGAAACTGTAATGATATATTTCTTGGGATTCCATATAAATAATCCATAACTTACTTAACTTTTAAACCTCATTGTTAGATCCCTTACCACATCCAAGTTTCATGACATAAAACATACCAACATAACATTCTTGTTGTACGATGTGAAAATGAACAACAATATACTCAACGCATGACATAAAATTATTGCATTAACCTATGTGGTATGTCCATATACCAAATTTATGTCATCATTAGATACCACCATCTCCCATAATGAAGTTTCCTTGTGTAACCCCCCACACACTTTTTCCCCACCACAGAGTACAAAACACCCCCTGATGGATTCTTTAGTGCATAAGACATGAACCATCCCACGTTGATGCCCCTTCCCTAAAACAAGTGTCCATACCAAATTATATTAAAAAATGGATCAGTCTTTTCATTAAACCATAATCCCTAAAATAGAAATATCTAGGTTTTGATACCTATCTATAAACATGTTATGTTGTTTGCCTCTCGGAGGTTCAATCCCAACATTGGTTATCTTGGGCATGACATCATCCCTCATGGGAATGAACCTCTTGATAAAACTAATAGGGTGTTGAATCCCCAATGGAAAAATGAGGTTTGAAAGGAGATGCACCTTTGTATCTTCCTCATAGTGTGTTTGATCCACAATATTAAACTCAGGTGTGGAATCACCCCTCTTAAGGATGAATATATAGACTAACCTTATATGGTATTCGATCCCAACAAATGTTAAAATATTTGTGAAACCTTCCCCCCTAGGGACACCCCTCTATAATTCACCTCCCTATGGAATCGGATCAATCTAAAAAAATATGATAAACACTTTCCCTATATCTGCCTCTATGGGTAGTTTATATCCAACAATTGATAAACACTAGTGTTCCCTCTTAGGGTTATGACTCTTGAATCTTCCTCACAAGGGTGTATGATCTATCTCCAAGTGACATTAAAATTTCCCCCCCAATCATCCTCCACTGATAATTTTATCCCAAAATGGTAATCTCATATATGAAATATTCCCACCTAATGACACACCTACTTGATATGTGCAATGGAGATTAGAGTCCCTTTCTTGTTTTAAAGCCATATCCCACTTTTAGAAACATAATTACCCCATAAGATGGTAAATATTCTTAGAGGCTTCTTAGTATTTGCTGAAATAATTAGTGAATAGAAGGAATATACAAATGAAAATTATATTGAGTTCATAGAATGCTTCATGTTGTTCGATGGTTAGGAATTTCATGAAAACACCCAATGTGCCAATAGATGACATCATCAATGGAATGTTCAAGGATATAATAGTAGTAAAAAATTTTAGGTTAACTAGGCCATTCATGATATTGATATCACGATGTAGGCTTTTCAAAAATCTCACAAAAAAAATTCCTACAATATTTCTCCATTGGGAACACCTATGTAGATAACCGTATTAGTTGACTAAGAATCTCACCGATTTAATTCTTATTAATCACGTACATCTAGATCCAAGACTCTAACAACTGAAATCCTACTAGAATTGAATTAGGATAGGTCCACTAATCATCATAAAAATATTTCTAGCACTAGGAAAACCTTTGTCTTTAATCCACATGCATTTATTGTTCTCCCTTTTAAGAAGAGGCTCTCTATGTGAATGTTTTTACTTTCCATGGAAATAAGATTTGTTATAGTAATTTTCCAATATACCTGTAAATATTTCGATCCTTGAGGCCCTCCACTTATAAAAAGAAATGAATGAGGCCCTTTTAGAAGCTTTTAAAATCACTCCCCATTTTAATGATGAAGTAGTTATCTTAGTGGCCTACAATAAATATGATGTTGAGAAAGTGGAGTGTCAATCCATCATATCATTCTATAGGAAAGATGTTGATGTCCTAATTAAGGGTATCATACACCCATTATACATTATATTCTACTTCAATGGCACAATGACTTGACAATGATTGATATACACTGTTTCTAGGATCAACCTTATTCTGAACCAGATTCTACACAATATGGGTCTGACAGAAGAATATATGACTCCCTCTAACGTGACAATTCAGGGTTCTGATAAGATCGAGTAGAAACAGCCCGGTAGGGTTTGGCTAATGGCCAAATTTTGAGGCTTGGTATCGACCATTGAATTCATGGTAGACTCATGAGATATTGTCTACTACTATAAACATAGTTATTAATAGTGCTACTAAAATTATTATATTAGAAGATCAATAGAGTTGATATTATGTGTGATGTTAAAATACGACCTTTATCAGCGCTAAAATAATCATTGTCAATGGCACCCTTTATCAATGTTTTTTAGCGATGATAAAGGCACCCTTTGTGAGCACTATTTTAGAATTATTAAAGGGTGTATTAAACATTAATTTTTTATTACTGATAAAGGGGGTTTTTTAACAATTCTATAAATGAATTTTTTTAGGGGCCCTTTAACTATGATTTTTTGCGCTATTAAAAAAATTTGGAAAAATTAATATTCTCACGCACCCCCACACCCCAAATTCTTGAAACATACAACCCCCATTCTTTTCACTTTCCACAACCCACCATCCATCATAGAACCCCCTTCCTCAGTTCTTGAAGGATCCTACAAATATCTTCACAGTCATTTATTTGATCCCTAGACCTCCGTTATGTGATTGGAATCTCTTTACCACTATTCCACTCATTTTTTATTTTATATTTTACTAAATTTCTATTAATTTGTATATATTTAGAAGTGTGTGATATATATATATAATTATATATTTTTAAATATATTATATAATAATATTCATTTATATATATTAGAATATTAATATATATATATATGTGTGTGTGTGTGTGTGTGTTTATTAACACACAAAAATGTATATAAAGACATTATATATACATATTAATTTATTTTGATAATGTAAATAAAATGGATAATTTTTAATTTATGTAAAATTATTAATAAATATATGTTTTTATTGGGTATATATACTAAAACATAAATTTAAATTGAAATATTTAATTATATAATCAATTTATTAAAAGTAAATATAAGAACATAAGAATATGTTAAATTAAAAATAAAATAGATTTATGAAAAAAGATAAAAAACAAAACAAAGGTATCAATATAATCTTAGTCCATAAGAATAAATTCATTCTCCCACCAGAAAAATATAATACTAATCCCTTAAACACAATATAAATTCTATCGAATGTTAAAAAATTGGGATTCCCTAACATAAAACGTAGTTGTAGAGGCCTTTTGTGCCTTTTTCCCATTTAAAGTTCAAGACTTTTTTTCAACTTATCCTAGATGCTTCACCACATTATTTTATTTTTTTCATCTAATTGTTATTAAATGACTATAACTCAATAAAAATTATCAAATTATAAACTAATCTTATTTTTTAATTATTTTATAAACTAATTTTCACTAAAAACTATATAGATAAATTGTAAATGTGTATTTATCCTTATCTAAATCATATTTTAAAAAATATTTTTTATGAATATCAATAAAAATATAATTTTATATCAATAAAATATTCTTAAAGATTTTTTTAATATAACCCTTAATACTGCTAGAAAAAAGAACTGATAAAGGGGCGTCTTTACCAAAATTAGTAAAAATGATTTGATAAATCCCCCCACCTTTATCTGGGAATGTTCACTAGCACTGATAAAGGCACCATGTATTAGTTCATTTTATCTAGCATTGATAATGTCCCCTCTTTATCAATGATTTTATATTATCATTAATAAAGGAAATCACTTTATCAGGGATTTTTAGCACTGATAATGACACCCTTTATCGGTTCTTTATTTTTCACTGATAAAGGACCTCTTTATTAGAGAATTTTCTAGCACTGATAAAGGGGGATTTGTCAATACTTTTTGCTAGCTCTGATAAGGCCAAGCACTATTAATGAAAAAATCTATAATAGTGAGCTCAAATGTACTTTTAGGTTGTCCATTGATCCATTTTCATATTATAGTTTCTTCATTATATTACTAGTGCCTCAAATACTCCCTCAATGATCAATTAGGAGTACTCTAAGGTGATGTGTCTCACATTGACTTCATTAAAGCCCAATATCTTCATGTTAGCTGCTAAAAGGAGGAGGGGAATGGTGTTTGGACCATCAGGGTTGAAATCGTCAATGATACCAATTATCTTACTTCCACTATAGTCAATACATGGAAGGAGTAGGACAATGCTTTCATTCTCATGATTCATCAGTTGGATCCCACAATTCCTGGTCTGCAAGACTAATTTTTATCTCAAATAAAATGGGTTTTGGAATCACTAAAAAAAGGAATATATATTTTAACTAGAAATATTATATGAGGAAGGCTTATGTGATAATAAAATCCACTACTTTTGTAAAGTGAAAAACAGTTATCTCTATGGAAAGAGTTTCATGACATTCCAAAATTTTCCACAAAGTAGGGATGACCCTGGGGAAGTTGTATCACCATCACTATTTTGATATTAAGAACGGATCCCATAGAAAATGGATGGATGGAGTAGGCCCAAAAGATTCTATCACCACAATTTCGGCATAGCAGGGATCCCTTAGAAAGGATTATGCATGTTTCTATGTAGGGAACAGTTCATCCCCATAGTAGGTTGGCTTGGAAGATCCCCCTCCCACTAATTCTATTATCTCAGATGATAAAGAATATTTAGAGGATTCCCCTACTACATTTTAAGAGGCTCGCACCACCACCTTAAATGAGTTAACTCATATTTAATATATAAATGAAGAAACTATAAGGACAATCATACTCAAAAAATCCATATATATAAAAGATTAGTCGTAGTATGTGACCATCATAAAGCAGCATCATGCCACATTTTCATGGAACTATGATTAGATTATTAGACTAAACCCTTGGGTCAACATTCATCACCTATATATTCAAGTGATTCATCATGGGATTAATTAGCCACTCAAAAAATGTACTGCTCTCATGTGGTTGTGGTGTAGGACATAGTTGATAATCTTTTCAAAGAAAACATCATCAGTGAATTACAGTACCCATGATTTCTATCCAATATCATTGTAGTCAGGATGAAAAACATACATATTAGAGACTATATCGAATTATGAAACCTCATCAGCCATGTAATAAAGGATAAATTACACATTCTAGTGAAAACTCTATTTATCAAGTCCATTTTTGTTTTCCAAGCCCTCTCCATAACGGATGGATTTTCTAGGAAAACACAATCCTATAATCCCACTTGGATGAATAGTCAAATTCCATTAGGGTGATGCAGGTGACCATCTACAATCTAGTCATTTATTATTTCCTAAATAGTTCATGAGACACATATCAACAAGCCATGCATCATAATTTCATGCCAATATTTAGTTCAGTGATGGAATAATAAATACACTACTTGGTAGTCAAATATCACCTGCATCAAGACCATGTAAAATACCTTGAGAATGTGTTCAAAGTTCTCCTGGTATCGAAATTTATGATGATCCCCATGAAGTGTGTATTTATGGATACCTCTCACATGTCTCTTGATTTTTTCATAAGACACATTGGCATTGAGATTAAACCATAAATGATCAAGTCTATTAATAATATGCCTCCCCTAGAAATCTTTGACAGTTGTGAGGCCTTTAAGGCCACTTATCCTACAGACATAGATTTATTTCTAATCTTACTAAAAGGTGTAATAACTTCATGAGGATTATGAATAAAGGAACATTATACCTATGGGATGAGGAGTGAAAAACTGAGATTGAGGAAATCATACATTATCTAATATAACCTCAGGTTCTGATGCTTAATCTTTTGGGAAAGCCTCTAGTCCTCTAGGAGACCATCTACTATCAAGTGATTTCTTATGTCTAGAATAATGCATTAGAGAATTATCAATGGGCCACAAATCATATCATTAAGATGATATTTGTTTCATTGGTGGAATAAAATATAGACGACTTAGTATTCACGTATTGTTAGTGTTAAGATCATCTCAATGACCTTGATAAAGCGCATAACTTCCTCTTAATCCTGAAATTTGATGTTGAACCCCTTGAGGTGTAAATTCAGGGTTACCTCTAAGATGTTTCTAAAATCCCTCATAAGATTTAGAGGCATTAATATCATGCCAGATAAGAAAAAATAAATAAATAAGATGCCTCCCCAAGAAACATTCGAGAGATGTAAGGCCCTCAAGGACATTTATCTTACATATGCCGATTTATTACAAATTTATCCAACATGTATAAGTCCTTAGTGATGATAATGAAGAAACGAACCATATACTAGTGGGATGAGGAGAGTCAAATCATGTTTGAGAAGATAAATAAGTATTTACTATAGCCTTTGGTTCTAATGATTCGTATTTGGGGAAAGTATTTTTTCCACTATGTGACCACCCTAAAATGGTCCCTCAGCAACCTTATCTCCCAAAAAATTAATTATGGAAGGGAAAAAAATTTATACTATCTTATTAGTTTTTTCCTAAATAAGGATACTAGGTACTCCCCCATCGAGAAGATCTTCCTTACACTAGATTTCATAGTAATGAAGTTATGGAACAGACTTCAGTATCAAGAAATATATAAATTTTCCTAAGTAGACCTTTGATGTATATTCTCAATTTCATTATTTTTATTGGAAAAATGGAATTCTAGGTTGTAATCCTCTTAAAATATTATATTACTTTCATCCCACAGATGGTCGTCAAGGTCCAAGCATAGGTAGAATTTTTGGTCACCCATCCATCCCTTCAAAAACTACCCTGGGATATTAATTTAGAAAATGTGGATATACAATTAGTTGATTATGATATTTCATATTGAAAGATACATTTAGATAGTACAACTTATTGACTTATTGGTATAAGGACCAACAATCCTAAGATCAATAGAGTGGTCTTAGAGACTATCTTTATCACACCAATGTATGAAATCCTGTAATAATCAATCCTTATATCAAAATACTCCTTTAAATATGAGGGAAAGTATCTGTCTCTTGTAATTGGTCTTGAGAAGGCCCTATATATTTATGTCCTCTAATTTAATGTGAAGGGAGACTCTGAGATAGGCATCAAACAGATCAATGGTGACTATTTTTTCGGAAATAAATAGATGATACCCCTCCAAGAATAAACTATAAAATGCTGTCTTAATTCCATACCCATATAAATGTGACTCATGTTACATAGTTGCATATTGGCCAAGAATATTCCTTATAATGTTTGGTTCATCTCTCATAGAAACTGACTATGATGACATGATCATCCATGTGTCACATCGAGGGGTCATTGGTCCCACAATTTTAGATGACAATGACATGAAATATTTAAATCAAATGGAAGATAAAACATATATTTTAGGACCCATAGGTCCCGCCACAGTAGAGTAAATCATATATTGGACAAATAATTTCATTTATTACCTCTAGTGTGGCGATCTTCAGCTAGGCTAAGTCGAGTAAGAGTGAATTAGCCAGCATGAAGCACATTTTAACCATCTATCATGTAGTCACCTTGAGAAAACTCTCTATAATTATGAATTTTTTTGAATTATTCATAATTTAATCCATGTATAGGATACCCCCCAAGTTATGAAATAATTCAATGTCGGTTCATGTGGTTCCTATCAGGTAGTATTGAAGCTATCCCATGAGATTTGGAGGTCGGACTATTTTTGGACCACCATGTTCCGTGACTACATTGGTTTCTCCAAGAGGTTTCATTCAAGTAAGATCCATGATAACTATCTATATCTAACACTATATATTCTCCAAAACAACATGTATTAATATCCCTCTGTCTTATTGGGACTTGATGTTGTTGGGACATACATTCCAGTGTATTTTTATTCCAACTGTGATAGAATTATTTTCCTAGAGGGTTGAAGGGATTCCCCTAAGGGTAGTCCAATCCTAATATGAGGTTGTGTTCATGGGCATCCAAATAATATATCAATTTAGAGTCCCTCGTGATAATATCCCTGATAGTGGGACAAACATTCGAGCCACTAATCTAAAGAATTTTTCCACCATGTAAAATAGTATATCATACCATACTTCTCGCTACCATGTATATGAGAATGTGTATATTGACGAATTCAACAAGACCCTCTCTAACATTCTAAAAAATATGGTGGGAAAGAACAAAAATATTTGGCTTGTCAAGCTCCCCAAAACCGTCTAGGCCTATCAAATGAAAACTTAGAATTCTAGCCAGGTGACTCCATACTCCCTGGTATATGGAATACTTGTAGTATTTTCCATTGGGGGTCAGTTTTTGTCACATCAAGCAACATTTAATGATTAATATATTCAAGAGAAAATGATAGAAGTTCATCTTACAGATAAAGATTCCCTTAAATAGAATAGGTCCCATTATTTTCACAATCTAGGGAGAAGCATAACAAGATAGCGGGAGAATTCATCAAAAAAGTTCATCTTTTATCCTTCCTCCATGGTGACATGGTATTGTCCCTCATAATGTAGATGATACCTAGAAAAAATTGACCAAATTTGGAAGTCGATTTTGAAGGACCTTACATAATTAAAAAGGTCTATTATAATGGAGCATAATTTTTTATCCTCATGTACAGAGAGAATATTACACCTCCCACCAATTCCATGTTTCTCAAGACATAATTTACATGAGGATACACTAGTATGGGATCTATGACCTTAACCAATGATTCTAAGTCCAAGAATAATTATTATAAAATATGTTTGGGTTCCCCAAGGAATGTGTTTAGCAGTGTTAGGACTCCTTGTCCCCAAATTCACATTAGGTTTGTCAATACTCACGACAAAACATATCAATTTGGGATACTCATCAATATTGTCCAAGAATTATGAAATTAAACTATTTTATATTGGTTTAAACACTATGATGTTAAACTAATATTCCATTGGGAAAAAATATATGACATTAATCTAAGAGTCATGCTCTATGCAGCATGACCATAAAAAAGTCTATAATCCATCCAATAATGATGGAATTAAACTATTTTCATCCCCTATATTTCAAGTACTATTAATTTAAACTAAAAATACTAAAATCATTAGTGGATGAAATTATAATTAAACCTTACCCCATTTAAAATTGGGATTCCTATCAATGAGAGTTGATTTTAACTCACATAAAATTAGGATTCCTCATATGATAAGTATGAGAATATCCAAGATTCCTTACCTCATCATTAACATGGAAGCCTCATGTAATAAGTAGGAGATTCTCAAAAACCTTACCCCATGCCTCGATCATGGTATGCCCCATGAAAACCATGTGATTCTTAAATTCTCTCATGGTAGAGTATTTCTCCCACTAATTTCGGTTATCTACCACACCATGTTCTAGAAATATGTACGGATTCATTACCCTCATCATGGTTTATGTTGTGACTGATGCACGACTGTCGTAGGGTATGGAAAAATAAATTTTCTATGTTTTCATAGTGAAATAGATATTCTTACTAGGTTCATCTCACTTAATGATCTTTCTCAGTTTTTCACATGCTTAATTTAATTAACATAAACTACTTCTTTTTTGTTATTATTTTTTCTATAAAATCATCAAAATATAAATTAATTAAATGATTTCAAAAATTAAACTAATATACAATGAAAAATGTGGTTAAAAATTACAGAACATACACTTTTTTATTTGGATTACGGGATCCATCACTCTCCTTATTGGTTTCTAATTTTAGTTTGTTATTTTAATCATGAAATCTCACTTGTATAATAATAAACTAAACATCCTACTATAATAAAGTTTGATGGAAAACCTTAATTGAGAGTGTGACATATTCCAAGACCCAACTCCATTTAATTCAATTTAATCCATTAAACTGATGAACTTCCTCACATTAAGAGATTATGTTTAGTGTCATGGACGAAAAATATTTAAACAAAGATTATAAATGAATTTGAGTTCAGTTCCTTAATAAAAAATTTACACTCTAATTCACTCCACTCTTACTCATCACAAATATAAATATAACATATGAATTTGCATGAATAATTCGATGAACCAACACTTAACTCCCTTGGGATATGCCTCGAGTTAGTCACTCCTTTTAAGGGTAAGAGGCCACTATGGAAAGAAATAATGAGATAATATAATAAGAATAAAAATAAAATAATAAGAATAGATGAAATAGAGATATAATGAAAAAATAAAATAACATAAATAAGGTTAGAAGAAAAATAATAATAATAATAAAACAGGAAGAAACAAAGAAAAGAAAGAGAATAAGATGGAGATGAGTAGAGGGAGGAAAATTATAGAAAATTAAAGTGTCAATTTCATAAAATAAAATATATAAAAATAAATATGAAATAAAAAAATCTAAACATAATAAAATAAAATAAAAAGAGGAAATAAAAAAATTAATGAATATATACACTAAATGATTGTTCTACTTTTTCCCAGAGATTCTTGAAATAGTCCAAGGTTCCTTCTTACACATTGTCATAAATTTAGTTTTCTATATGAATAAAGAAATTCAATGTAATTAGACACGTATACAATATGTTATGACATAATTAATGAGTTATAATGTTTATGGAAAATGACTCCCTAAATCATTATCCATTTAGAGCATTGAATAGTCATATCAATGAGATAATATCTTCAGGTAAATTAATATTCAAATGTGGCATGGTGTCCACTTTCAAAACCAATGGTAGTCACCTCAATTTTATCTATTTTTTCTAATTTATTTCTAAATTATTAAGGTTTGGTCCATTTATTCGGCTAGAATTATTTTTTAAATTGATTAAATTGTTTGGGGCAATAGATGTTTGAATTATTTCTAGCTCTATCCAATGATGTTGAAGTCAAAACAACAAGTAATCCTATAAAAAATTACTATAACTTGATCAATATTTTAAATGTTATTCTCAAAATTCAATATTTAAAGAAATCTGATAATATTACAAAATAATAAAATTTTCATAATTTAGTCGAAAACACAATTAAAATCCAAAAAATATTCAAATCATATCAAATTGATAAATTATAAGTTAGTAAATATTTTAAATATATATGAAAAATGATTAAATTATTATCTCTATTAATCCCCCCATATAAAACATGTTGTTTCATAATCATAAACTCTCAATAAAAATTCATAGGGGAATAAATACCAATTTTAAAATATAAAATTAATAAAATCAAATAATTTTAATTATCAAATAATATTTATAAAAAGAATCATAAAATATCAATTTAATTTCTCAATTCTGAAAGAAACAGTCAATTATGTAATTTTACTTTTCCCAATTGAAAAATGATGGAACTTCTCCCTTCATTCATTTAAGTTCCCAAATTATTTATTATTAAAATTTATAAATCCAAATCTACCTCAAAATGGATTCTTATCTCTCATAACTCATGATAAAATTAAATTAGAGTTATGATAATACTACTAGAACATGATCTGTATCCATAATCCTATAAAGGAACTCATTCACCAACTTCAAAAATACAAAAAACACCTGAATTCATAAAGACATACATTAAAGGTTCAAATGACTATAAGGCTTAAGGTTGGTCAGAAATCATTTTTTAATAATTAAGGATCAATGTAGATATTTATAAGATAAATTTTAAATTAAAATATCTAAGTAAAAATATCTTGAAATTATCATCTTCAAAAATAAAAACCCATATTTCGCTAAAACAAAAAGTAATTTTCATGAACTAAATAAATCACAGGGATTGATTTTCTATGCTTCTTGATATTTTGATTACTTTTGTTTATATTTTCTTAAATAACTTTTTCTTTTTCAAAATTTATTCTTATATTAAATGTCACATCCACCACATAACTAAATATAATAAAAATCACCGGTATCAGGATTCTTATTTTTGATTCTTCCAAGTGAAAACTCATTCTTATTTTTTCATTTTATAGTCAGAGGGGATAAAAGTTAAAGTACAATGTATGGATCAAATAAAATTTCTCATTACCCAAATTAGAACCCCCACACTTTTTACTTAAAATTAATTTCATCCGTTTCTTCATGATTCAATTCACTCTCACGATTTTACATTAAAATATAAAGAAAATACTAATAGTATAGTAGGAATGGATAAAAATGGATTGAAACATGGATCATTCCTAACATGTAATCTCCTGGTATTTATGCTATAAAATATGATTGATGTAAGTTGGATTTCTATTGATAACAGGTCATCAAAAGTTTGCTCAGTCATTTTAATTGTTTTTTTGTACATTTATAACTATAAAGATCTCAAATTAAAGATATACCATGTAGCATATGCCATGATCACATAATAATTATTCCAATGAATAAAAAGGAATTATTTCATTTGGAGATCCTCTTTTGAATTGACAATATAACATTAGTAAATCACTCAAATAATGATTAATAATAAAAAATAAATTCATATGAATTTCACAAATTCAATGTGTGAATTTTTTTTTGAAAAATTCATTTATAACAATCCATTAATCCTGTTAAATAATGATTCATTAGTTTAATATCGATTATTTACTTTATTCATACAATTTTTTATTTTATTCATTAGATATCCTTAACATTGATATATAAAACCTGGAATCACAAGATTCATAAAAAAATCATAAATATTAGAAAATTAAACTAAATAATAAATTTAAACATGTACATGTAATTTTCCAGTTTAAACATTAGAATATGTGTTTAGATAAGAAAAATCAATATAGTTTTAAAAAATAAAAGTTAAAATCGCTTTTGAAATGAAGATTTATTCTACGTCCTTCAATTTATTCTTCTGGGTTTCTTTTGTTCTATCAGGTCCATAAAATTAAATAAATAAATTACGTATAAGGATCATGTCATTAAAATATCAAAATGAATATATTGGGAAGCCTACATGTTGATATAACCTTAAGAATGAAATTAAAATACAAATTCCGAGAAATAAAATAGAAATGTAACACCTGGTATGATCCCCCAGTGGGAATTTAATGTTCTATTTCTCTAGAAGATAGTACCACATGTTATGTATAACCTGATGGTGGGTGGGCCTTCTTTCACTTGAACCCCCACATGTATATTTTTCTATATTTTGATTATTTTTTAGTTGTGAAGAATGATCCCTGGGTAGAGTACACCAGATCCTTTCCCTTACAAATTAAGTACAACATACATGGAGGGGTAGAATGAATTAAATATCTTTTTCCATGGAAAATACTTGTGAAACATCCTATTTCACTTCAAATGCTAGCTCAACATGGTCTTCATGAACTGAATGATCAAAGAGAAAGTAAATTGGTATTTTAAATAAATAAAATTTTATTTGTAAACATTAATAATGAATTTCTCTCTTCCAATATGTGTAGGCATTATCTTCATTTTCTTTAGATCAGTAACTTAGACTTCTTCAGGGGACTCCTCAAATGAATGTTCATGAAAATGAGGGAGTTTTATGTGTTACTAAATAGTATCATATCTCGTTTCTTCATATTCCTCTAATGAAACGATAGGATTTACCGAATAAAAAAAATAAAAGATGTTCAAATTGATATATAAATTAGATTTACTAAATTTAAAAATAATAAATTGATAATAATAATATCTCACTGATTTTTTTCTTGTTCAATCTATTCCTTAGTGGTAAGTGCATCTTGAAATTAAATCTCATTAGATGGAGGTATCTAGTCATAATCATCTATATTTTCTTCAAATTCCATCACATCTATGGATTCACCCTCTTCAATGGCTATACATAGGCAGTCAGGTGCAAATTCATTAATATTGTATATGGGAAGATCTTGTTTCATTTCATCTTATTCCAAATTACTTCTAAACTACTCTAAATATTTTTTCCATATTCCTATCATCACGTAAAAATTAATATTAAACCTCTATCTATTCAGGATGCTCCTTAATCTAGTTCTTAAAATGGGTGGGTTATTGATATTTCTTGAATTAGGCCTCAGCCACTTTGATTTCATCATTTAATATCGAAAACTCCAGTGGAACTTACTTCTTTGCATTTAGTATTTAATAATAAATATTGACCTTATCAACCATATATTCCTTCTCATGAAATGAAAGTCATATGTTGTTCCCATTCTACCTATACATGTTTAGGTTAGTGAGATTATCAATATTTTATTGGAGGGACATCTCAACATTGTATAAAACATTATTTTGATATTGTAACTCTATGTAATTTTTTAAAAAATTAAAAAAAATTATCATTTGAAAAAATCATGGAATTTTGTTATGTTCTTTTAGTAAAAAATGAAATTATTTCCACAATTTGAAAATATAAAATTATAACCGAACACTGATTATCTCCATAATAAAGGGTTCAGGTTTGATGCATTCCTATCATATGGTGTCGTCACAATTTTTTTCCTAGTGTATCACAAAAGCTGACCATGAGTGTCTCACTTGAAGAGCTTATTAATTTGTTTAATTAATTAATTTAATTCTCCAAAACTATATATTTTTGGTTATTATTATTTATTATATAAATGTAATGTAATTTAAATAAAACCAGTAATTGAATGAATTAAAATAACATATAATGAAAAAAATTGGTTAATAAAGAAAAAACAAAGCCATCGTGGTTTGGTTTATGGGTTACATTACTCTCCATGTTTCTGTATAAATGTTATTTGGTAGTTTAATCGGGAAATCTCACTCTTGGAATATTATTCATTAATTTAGTGGTGTGAAATCGTAAATTCATTTAGTAATATAAATTTATTCTCCTCCTATAATCAATGTTGATGTCATTCCCAAATCGAGATTGTGACATATTCCAATATCTGACTCCAGCATATGTCATTTCATCCACTAAATGAATCGACTTCATCACAAGAAAGGGTTATGTTTAGTGAAAGGTAGGTAAATGATTTTAGAAAAAAAAGTTAGATGGAGTTTGAGTTTAATTCCATGGTGTAAAATCACCACACTCATTCAATTCACTCTATCTCACCATAAATGTAAATAAAACATATAAATTTACATGTAAAATTACTTGAAACACTACTTACCTTATCCAATCCTAGAATCAAGATAGCCCATAATATTGAGGATAAGATTTCAATGTGGAAACAATAAAGAACATAATATAAGAATAAGAAAAAAATAAAACAAATAAAGGAGAGATAGTTATATAGAGAGATAGAGATAGAAGAATCAAAAAATAACATCAATAAAGTTAGAAGAAGAAAAAGAATAAATAGGAAATAGGAAGAGAATATTCAAAGATATAAAATAATATAGAGAATAATTGAGGCTGGAACACTTGAAATAAAAATTATGGAAAAATTTTATAAAATTATATAATTAAAATTACATAATAAATAAAAAAGATTAATAAAATAAAAATATATCAAAAGAGGAATGAAAAAATATTTCCTCTAGAATATATCCACTAAATTTTATCTCCTCTTATTCATATAGATAGCAGAAAGACTCTGAGGTTCATTATTATATGTTATGAAAATTTTAGTTTTCTATATGCCCACAAAATTTCAAAGTCATTTAACTTTTATATAAGATGTTATTATATAATTAATTCCTCATTCTTTTTTATGGAAAAATATTCCCTAAATCTTCATCCACATTACAGCATTCTTTAGTCACATTAATGAGGTAATATCTCTATGTAATTTAATGATCAAACAATGAATTTTGTCCTCTATGAAATAAATTTATAATAAAATCGGTTGAAGGTATGTATCCCAATTTATTACTCATTTACTAAGGTGGGGTCTATTTTATGGCTCTGAATGGTTTTCAACGTTATTATTTTTTTCAACCAATGGATGTTTGAAATTACTATGGCCATAAAAGAATATCTTGAAACCAATGAAATGAGTAATCCTAAAATAATAGTTTCTCAAATTAGATCAATATATTAAATGTTATGTTAGATATATGAAATTAATAAAAATATTCTAAATTTATAAGATTATGAAATTTTGACATTTTAGCCTAAAACACGTGTAACCCACAAAAATAATCCAAATCCGCACAAATTGGTAAATTTTTAAGGATTAAATACTTGAAATAAATTTAAAAAATGAAAAAACTATATTAGAACTATAAATTCCCCCAAACATAAGCCATTCTTATCCTTATTTATATAGTATCTACAAAGAATTCATAGGTCCCCAATGTTAACAATATTAAAATTCCAAAGCAATAAAATCCAATAATTTACAATGTCAAATAAAATTTTAAAAAATTCACATAAAATAAGAATTTATTTCCTCAATTTTCAAAGAGAAAACCATTCTTAAATTTTAATTTTCCTCTATGAATTTTTTTTGGAACATCTCATTTCATTAATTAATTTTCTTCAATTAATTATTATTAAATATGCCATTTCGTTATCAACCTACCAATGGATTAGTTTCACCCATCAATCATGATATTGTTCAGGTATATTTATGATCATATCATGATAACATTCTCCTTATCCATAGGCCTGTAATGGAAATCTTTTCTCTATTATGTGGTGAAAAAAGATGCATGAACTCATGAGGACTTGCATTGTAGGTTCAAATGACTTAGTAGCTTAATGTTGGTAGGAATTACTGTTTTAAAAATTAAGGTTCAAAGAGGTGTACTCTATCATAAAGTATAAATCATGATATTATAACTAAAAGTGTCATTAGATTATCCACTTTAAAAAGAAGAGATCCCACATTACAAAAACTCAAGAAAATTCCATGATAAAAATAAATCATAATGAGTTATCTACGCACTTTCTTGAATTTCTCGCTACTTTCATTATTTTTTTAAGAGATATTTTTCATTTTATTTTGCATTTTATTCATAAAATAAAACATAATTACGCCACCAAACCATATGTGATAAAAATAATTAATCTAGTGATGGTGATTTTTTATTCTACCATGTATTAATCCATTCTGATTGTTTTTCTTTTTATTAAGATGGTAAAAAGTGAAATTAAAATTTATTAATCAAATAACCTTCCACATTATCCATTTATCACCCCATTATTTTTAATTAAAATGAATTTCACACATTTATTTATGAATCCCTTCACCCCCAAAATTCAAATTTAAAATATCATGAAAATACAAAGAGTATTCTAAAAATTAAAAAAAAATTGGAATAAGAATCAGTCATGGAAAGTTAATTCAAGGTATATATAGGGTAAAAAATATTTTTTAAGGGTTGTCTTTATGGATAATGTTTTTTCAGAAGATTCCTTAATCATTTTAACTATGATATTGTACAATCATATATTTGAAAAGATCTAATGCATGTACTAATAGATAGAATGTCCCATGATCACTCAAGATATATGATCAATAATATAAAGAAGTATTTGGGCTGGATATCATCACCAAAATTGGAAATATATTGAAAAATAACTGAATTAATGATTAATAATAAGAAATATTATATAAATTTTAGAAATTCGATGTCTGGATAATGATTTAGTGAAATTTCACATGCATGAATCAACTAATACCCTTTAATCATGATTCCTTAGTTTAATAATCAGGATTTCATTTTTACCCATTCAATATCATTATCATTTAAAAAACATGGCATCAATGGTTTATTAAAAAATCATGTCTCCTTGATAAATCAATTAATGTACAAATTAAAAAATTTGTAGTATGTTTTTTAGTTTAAATATCTAAAATAATTATTCTGCCAAAAATATATAAATATTGTAAAACATAAACATAAAAGTGGACCCCATTTTGAATTTATGTTTTATTTATCTTCCATAAATTTGTTGTTGGGGTTTTCCTTATGCCTCTATGGTCCTACACAAAAATAAATAAATAAACTATACACAAGGATCATGTCATTTAATGATCAAAATGAATTTATGGAGTTGAATGAATACTAGTCCTAAGAAGTAAATTCAAATATAAATTACATTAAATAATATATAAAGATAAGAATTAGTGTTATCACACAAGTAGTATCTGAAGTTTTACTACTTATAGTGGTAATTACAAGCTCTTGTCCATAAGCTGATGGTGGGTGTATGTTCCTTGACTTGAACCCCCACATATGTATATTTCATACATGTATTTCTTTATTTTTTATGAGTAATGATTCATGGGTAGAGTAAAATAAATCCCTCTTCTTCAAAATAAAGTGTAAATTTCATTATGGGGGTAAGATGAAGTATGTATAATCCTCTTCCTTGGTTGTAACTTGTCCAACCTCCTCTTGCTCTTCTAGTGCTGGATCAACTTGTGTTGCCTGAATTGGATGATCAAATGGAATGTAAAAAATTATTTTTACTTGACTAAAATTTCCATTTAAATAAATAAAAAGAAATTTATCCCTTTCAATATGAGAGGCATTTTTCTTGATTTCCTTATGCTTTTTAACATTGACTTCTTCATCGGCCTCCTAAAATAAATGCTCATAAAAATGATGATGTTACATTTTTTCCTTAGAAGGGGAATATTTAGTTTCTTACTCTTCCTTTAAAGAAATGAAATAATTGAATGAATCTAAATATTCAATGCAGTTAAGAGTGATACTCAAATCATATTGAATAATTTTAGAAAATAAAGAATTCAAAATAGTATCATATCCCTGAGTTATTTCTGTTTCAATAAATTCCTTCAGGGTATGTTTTTCTTGAAATTGATTCTTAGTATATAGAACATGGATGTTAGGGTCCTTCATATTTTCATAAAATTCTATCACTTTTTTTCTTAGAACTCTTCTATGGCAAACAATAGGTAGTCAAATTCTAATTCATTAATCACGTAGATGGAAAGTTATCATTGCATTTAATCTTCTAGCCAATTAATCCAAAAATGATGTAAATATTTCTCCATATTTTAATAAGTATAATATTAATCATCTACAATATTCTTCTCTTCATGGTGTTCCTCAACCTCATTATTAAAATGGTCTCATTGTTAAAATTTCTTTAATTTTCCATAAAAAATTTTGATTTCTTTAGTGACATTTGGAAACTGTAGTGAAAATTATTTATTGTCTTTCAGTATTTCATAATCAACATTGAATTTATCGGCCATATATTCTATCTATTGAAACAATTTTTTTTATTCCCATTTAATATTATCTTTTACATGTAATTGATTCCAACTGTCATTTTTAGGAGTTCCATTTCATCATTGTATAACACTTGATTTTTATCATAAACCATTGAATAACTATTCCTTCAATTGTAAAAATATGATAAATTTGAAATAATATGGAATAATAATTTTTCTTTAAGAAAAAAATGAAAATATATTTACAATGTTGAAATAGTAAAAGATAAGAAAACAATGATTTTCACCCCAATAATGGAACCAGTTTTGATGAATGCATGTCATAGATCATGGAAATAAAAAATTTATAAGTTTTCCTTATATAGAGAAAACGCTAAATAGGGTTATCTCACTTGAGGATATTTCTCAATTGTTCACTTAATTTATCTAATTCACCTAAACTAAATATTTTTTATTGTTTTTATTTTTTCCAATAAAAGTAAT
Organism: Viscum album; assembly: GCA_963277665.1. Taxonomy (NCBI): domain Eukaryota; kingdom Viridiplantae; phylum Streptophyta; class Magnoliopsida; order Santalales; family Viscaceae; genus Viscum; species Viscum album. Next base: position 306,206,455 of record OY728144.1, read on the forward strand.
GGAATTTAAATAAATATAACTATTGCTGAAATTAAACTAAAATACAATGAAAAAACACTGTTAAGAATGAAATAACATGAAATATTTGTTATTTTATGTGTTATATCACTCTTAATATTGGTTTTTAAATTTATCATTATAGTTAAAATATGTAATATGACTATTAAACTATTATTATTTTATTTTTTGGTGTAAAATATTGAATTCCTTTATAAATATTAATTACATCTCCCAATGTAATAATGTTTGATGGAACACCTAAATTGAGATTGTGATGTCATCCAAGACCTGACTCCATCGTATGGTGTTTCATCAAGTAAATTGCTCAACATCATCAAAGTAAGTGATTATTTTTAGTGTAAGGTAAATAAAATATTTTAACGAAATAGAATTTATTTTGACTTCAGTTTCATAGTGTATAATCCCCACACTCATTTAAATCACAATTTTTAACAATAAACGTCAAAAAAAGAAAAAAAAATGGATTTATATATAGAATAAATGGAAACACCACATAACAACCTGAGGAAATCTATAGGTTAAACCCTTATTTTTTAGGGTTATAGTTCAAAATGGAATAAAATAATACGAGAATAGAATAAAAATAAGAATGAAATAAAAATAATTGAATATAGATAGAGGTAAGAATAAAATAAAATAACATAAAAATGTAATAATAATAATAAGAATAATAAAACAAAAATATAAATAAAAGTGTAAATGAAGAAATAAGAAGAAGAAGATGCAGAATAATAAAAGGTGAACATGAAAAAAAATCATGAATAGATTTTTTAAATGAAAATAATTAAAATAAAATAATAAATTAAATAAAATATACATAATAAAGTAAAAATAAAATAAAATTGGAAATTAAACAAACTATCCTACAGAATTTTTCAACTAAATTTTTTATCCTCTTGAACCCATAGATGGCCAAAAACTCTTATGATCCTTATTATAAGTTGTGAGGAATTTTTTTTTCTATTAAACATCCAAATTTCAAAATCATTGGACACTTATACAAGATTTTATGGAATAATTAATGGGTCACACTTTTCCGAAATAAAGAGTCTATAAATTATCCTCCATATTGGAGTGATCAATGGATGCATTAATAAGATAATATCCATGGTATTTAATATTCAAATTAATCATCGATTAATCATTCAAATCCATTTGTAATCATCTCAATTTGAGTTTTTTGTCTACATTTATTCCTCATTTACTAAGGTGTGGTCCATTATGTCATCCAGAATGTTTTGTAAAATTGATTGATTTTTTTAGGGCTATAAAAATTAGGCTTTTTCTGGCTAAATAAAAGGATGTTCCATCCTAAAAAATGCGGAATACTATAAAAAATAATTAATTTTACTAGATCAATATTTTGAAATATATTCTTGAAATTCTAAAGTGATAATTATATATTAAAAGTTTCGAAATAATAAACTTTCACATTTTAGCCTAAAAACACAAAAAATAAAAAATAAAATAAACAATATCAAATTCAGAAATTTGGAGGGATTAAAAAATTTCATGAAATATCTAAAATGTTGAAAATATTACCTCTATTAAAAATTTATCAAATTTATATCTTTTTTCTTTGCCATGAATTTATCAACCCTCCTTCCCCTTGGCACATTTATGTTCCCAACATCACAACCTTAAATTGTGTATTTTTCCTCTCAAGGTCTGCATGTGGTACGTTATTTTCCATAGATCTATTCCAATCAGTTTTTATCTCTTTTATTCCACATATATACCATTTAGACTGACATCTTTCTAGTTTATGTGTCATTACTTTAAAATTTTTTCCCTAATACATTATCCATGGTCCAAGAATTATGACCATAAACACTATGTTGTTTGTTTCTGGGTACTTGTGTGGTATGTATGCATATTCCCACATTTTATTTTGGATTATATCTAGTTCATTAAACATAAATTCCCTTAAAACAAACATTTACCTAGTCTTAATGTCATGCCTTTAAACTACTTACCTATGGTCTTTGCAATATGGCCTTAAATTGTTCACCAATAGTCCAAGCGTCACAACATACTATGGTCAATGATGTATGACCATAATCTATGAGAAATTAGCTTCAAGATCACTTCATGTGGTGCATGGACTCATTTTCCTACCATCATAATAATCCCAAAATCCCCCTCATCCTGGTATAGGAATTACGACCTAAAACTATTTCCAATAGTTCCAAACTATATGACCACAAACTATGATCCCTAGCCCCAACACTATGACCATAAATTGTGTGTATTCACCCTTCTTTACTATTGAACGCTTAATCCATTATGTTTCCAGAAGCATATTCCTTCAATCACTTTCTAGAACTAGGTGTTCCTTGATTCTCATCCTCATGCGATACATAGTTAGACCTGGATGTTTTTTCTCTATGACATGTTATAGATTCACCTCAAAGCCATTCCTTATCTACAATACTATCACCCCAAAATATCCCACGAGATTATTTTTAGGTATAATACCCTTTCATATACATTAACCCATTAGTGGATTGATATTTCCTATTGAAAATAGATGAGGAACAAGAGAACATGCATCTCAAAGTGTAAGCCATGACAACATGCTCAATAGAAGATATTAAAATGAGTTCTTACCCAATAAAAATTCACAATTCATATTAATTAGGGATGATATTACCATAATCATATGATAAATATGGGATTCACAAACACCAATGTCCTCATAACATAATGTTAAACTATAGCCTTACCCCGTATAGATTCTGGATGCCTCCTATTGTAATATGAGAAGATTCAATATCCCCATTCAAGGGGTAGACCCTACCAACATTAGTATCATACTTCACTGGGTTTAAGAACTATATTTTGATTGATTATCATCCTTATGGGATATGTAGTGACACCCAAATATCTCATCCTAGTCACATCCCCCTATATCGACTCGTTTCAAGGACATACTTTCCCTAGTTTTATGATCTCAACTTGGGGTATGCTTTTTCATGTTTTGTCTGATAGAAAGACACTTTGACATTCCTTTTTCTTTAGGATGTCACAGTTTAAGGTCATGAAAACCTCTTTTGGGAACCCTTTTCTAATGTTAAATTCTATATAAACTTAAACTTTCAACCATCAATATATTCCATGTTCCATGAATACAAAATAGTATCATCTAGAGTTTGAGTTTTATGGATTTAAATGGTTGAACAAACCATTTAATTAGTGAATTATTATATTATGAAATATTTCATTGTAAAAAATAAATATTCCACTTAATTATAGATGAATTACCCCATCTAAAACTAGGATGCCTCATATTATTAGTATAGGATGTCATGAAATTCCCAATATACAACTAGGATGCTGCATATGATAATAATTAGATGAAAAATTCATTACCTCATATGAAACCAGGAATTCCTCCTAATATGGGAGGATATAATATTCTCTCCAATTAGGATATCACTCTATCATAATTTTTCTCCTACAACACCATTCATTAGAATAACACATGGAATTATTCACATCCTTATGGGATACGCATTGATGGATAAATATTCCATCTCATTCCCATCCCTACCATCATATTTATTCCTGGTATATTTCACACTTATTATTTTACATCTTGTGCCTTCATCAGTTTTGATAACCATAATACATCTAATATTAATAGACTCTATAACTAAATAGTCTCCTGCCATACTATTCACCTATCATCATGGGCTCACTCCTCGAGAGATATTCAGTAGGAAATAGTGAATCTATGTTTCTAACTCAGTCAATTTTTGATCGTATGTTTTTTACCACATCTATAACCAGTGTAGTATATAACCATTATTTTGATCATGGTCAATAGTTTTTCCCAATCTATCAGTTGGTCTCTTCTTTCACCAACCAAACCTTGAAGGTCACAATAACCTTTATTGTATTTGTCATCCATATCCTCCCATCATTGAATTATACGCTTAGAGAAATAGGAATTACATGCATATAATTTTTTTCTCTCATCAATCATGTATCCCATAGATTAGGAGTCCGGAGTGGGTTTTCCTCAAGAAATGGTGAAACAAAAAATCTCCCCAGCAGTAGGAAACCTATGACCTTAAACTGTGAGTCCATGTCCATGAATCATGTCTCTAAATTGTGTGTAAGACAAATCAAGAATGTTTTGTGTGTCAATGGTACTTTTTGGAACTCAATTCTCAATTGTTTTTTCACTTCACTACAGTAGATATATCCATTTAATATTCTCCCCAAAATCCAAGAATTGTGACTTTAAAATATTTTCAATGGACCCGGGGATGTATTTCATTGTATTGGGCCTCTATGGACCTCCATTTACATCGAGTTGTAACTCTATCATACTATGCATGTCCTTATGGGGTATTCACACCATAGACAAGCACTATGACCTTCAACTAAAATTATTATTCTAATACTTATGACACTAAAATGTGTGGGTGTCTTATCAAGAATTTATTATGTGGCATTGGGCATCTTTGGCCCCCAATTCCTATCATGTTTGTCACTCCACCTCACTAAAAGTATCTTCTTGACACATGTACCCACATTATTTCCATTATATACACTCTTTAACTAATATATAGGGCCTAAGAATCATAAACTTGAAATATTTTGATGTTTTGTTAGATATGATTTTTGAGGAATCATGTTGGCTTTGAGGCCCCTCCTTTCATATCGGGTGATCCTCATTAGATGTCGTGCATATTATTTAGAGACGCACTACCATAGGTCCAATATTAAAATAAATTTCTTTTTCAATGAATTAAGACCTTAAACTACTTTCCAACGTTCTAGGGTAGATGCAACACAACCATAAGATGTTTCCAAGGGTCCATGAATACTAGCCTTAAATAGTTTTTAACATACCCCTTATATTTTTTCATGGAACATGTCCTCCATGGGACATCAATTCATTTCATATAACCACCTCTTTATGTTATTCCATATAGCTTAGGATTCTCATATTCTGAACTCTATAATTATAAACTATGATCCAAAGTGCATGAATAATGAATTTAAACTGTATGAATGAATTCTATGGATCATTTTATGTGGATTTGGGTCCTCTTTGCCCTTAATTCATGACAGGTTACTTCTAATCCATTCCAAACATATCCCCACAAAGATATACAAATGGTGTGAGCATTATGACATTACATTATTTGCCTTCATAATGTCAATCGATCATAACCTTATATTGTGTGCAGCTCACCTTAGATTTCTTCCCTTAGCATATAGTCTTTTAAACTCCCATTCCCTTATGGGACCCTCTATAGATTACCCTAATAATGCTACCCTCCTACACCCTTCACCCAATTTGTTGGATGGATACCATTCACATTTTTTTTTCACCCCAATCCCATAATGATAAAATGTGTGATACATTGACCTCACCATATGAAGTAAAACTACATATCTAACATTGCAACCATAAAATTTTAAACTACATGTCTATCATTCTTATTCCATGATGTAAAACTATGATTTATCTTAGTAAATATCCCAAAAATCACTTCCGTATTATGCTTATAAAAGACTACATCATCTATGTTATTCAACCATCACTTGACATGTGATGTGATACTCCACAGGAAGATGATTATGACCCTTGTTCAAACAAATACGCTTAACTAATTTTCTCAAATTTGGTGTGGGGTAATTTAATGATGGTTGGAATCCATTCAAATATTCCAACACTTCATACACACACTTCCTAGGTCCCTTTATTTGGATCCTTATCCTTCTCCATATTCAAACGCCCCCCCTAATGGTAATGGTTCCTGGCCAAAATGGCTCAACTACCATCCAATTACAATGCCCTAGAAGACATTTTTTGATATTCTAAGTCATGTGACATGTTTTGAACATGGTCAGTATTCAACCCTCGTTTTTTTTCAAATATCTAAAAAATGATACATATTTTCTATTTCATATATGGTCAATAGTTATCCTATATCATAATGCCACTCCCATTGTGTTCAAAATAACATACATTGTGATTCACACTCTCCATTCCCCTTTCCTCAAGTAAAATTTAATTCCCTTTATGTTACCCCATTTGTGAACTAGTGAAAATTGGACGAGGAAGTAGGTTGTTCAGAGAGCCTTGTTATCTAGCCATAACCCCTCTCAACCCAAACACTCATGATGGAAAATCAACTAATGAAACCCCAAGTGCTTAATGATAGTTAAAAACTCCCATATAATTGGTAAATCACTTGGTTATCCCATGTTTCTAACATTGAAAATTACCCACTTGAGATTAGGGATTCTTTGTTGGTTATCTCATGAATATGATTGAATTTCAATAATAAAATGTAATGAAAGAATCATGTTTTAGAACGAAAGCGTTTAAATAAATACCTTATTTTTTGAAGGGTTATCCACACATTAGAGAATATTCCTTACAAAATAGACCTAGATATATAATCTAATGACCAATATTTTGATCTTAGCTAGCCTCTGGGGAGTTTCTTTCAAGGTCTGCTTCTTCTCAACAAGGTCTACCACATTTTCATCGGCATTGAGGTGGACCAATTTATCCCTTAATAATATATGGTGTTACACAACTTGGAATTCAACCACCAGGGATGCCGAATATGCTAACTTCTCATCGACCACCTTTAACTTGGCCCTCAAATGGTTGATGACCTTCTATTGATAAGCATCCATGACCAAATGCATTCGTGTGATCCCTTCAATTTGGTTTATATTGGATTTGTCTACCTGAATATCCTTTGAACCATCACCCTTATTCTTCATCTAGGAAACATCATATTACTTCCATTCATAATGCACACCCTCGATGAGGTAGTCTCACACAAGTGTGTAAAGGTTGATGTAGTTCACCCCACTAGTCACTAGGATGAGTATCTATTGGTGGATATATCCCACGTGGCAAGAAAGGTTAGCCATCTGGGTGTGGGTGATGAAGTTACACACTTACATCCATGCCATGTGATGAATGATGTAGTTCTCTATGGTGGTATCTCAGATGGAATCATTAATATCATTAGGTGACATAGGCCAATATATGAGTTGCAAGACATCTAACATGTTAGTGGTTAAATTTTCTTCAGGTGAGGAAGGGTTGAAATATATTCAAAAACAATTCATCCTCATATGCCCCTTCATTCATAGTATGTGAGTCCTCTACTACCCCTAAGGAATCATTGAGGTAGAGGTAGCCATTCTGGCCTCCTCATCCACCCCTAATGTGAGATACATTTCTTCCATATCTCATATATCCACCACAATGGAAATTCTAGGTAAACCAAATTTGGTTCAGCCTCTCCTTTCACACTAAAAATTTGAACAATTTCCATGTACACTATTTCATCTTCAACCAAAATAATAGCCTCTGATCATTCCTTTATAACTAGATCCCCCTCTTAAAATCCTTCATAAATCCACATCATGGGAACCCTCTTGACCCCCGCCATCAAGGGAACAATATTAACGATCCCTTTAAATATTACCTCCATGGTTGGACTAATCCTCACAATCTCCCAAGCCATTTGATCAAATAGAATATCACCCTTTTCTCTACCTCATCCTCCAGAACTACTAACTTGGATATGGGCATTGGAAGATGATCAATGAACATCATTTAAACGTCCCTTAAAATATGAACCAATTAAACAAAAAAATGTGGATAAATAATACAAATTAAAAAGGGAAAGGGATTACATGAATATTATAGTCTGGTGAGGTGCTCATATATGTTCATGGGTAGTCTCCCTGGAAAGAACCATCCCTCTACGACAGCTTCCCCAGTCACAGGAACCGCTTCAGTTTATAGTCAACCACCCTTCCCCACGATGTCAAGTAGGGCTGACACAGTTTCCCCTTAAGGGGTTGAGGATACCTCTCTATTTTCTTGAGGTTTATCACAAACCTCTCCCTTCTAGGTACTCTCTGATCCCTATAGAAGTACATGAAGATTTTAAAACCTCTCTTATGGTTTTGGAAGCTTAAAAATAACATGGTATAAGAATATTTAACTGGTGAATGATAGGTATTCATTGTATTGGATTTTACTAGTAGGATTCTCTCCCCCATGAGTCATCTAAGTCTCCCTATAGTGGATCATGATTATATAACCTGTTGTCTTGGAGTTTTTAGTTGGATATTATCCATAACAACACCATTTCTCAATTATTTAGGGGACATAGAATTCCCCAATAGTGAAAAAATACTTTATCTCTTATATATATTTCACATTTTTGTGAAGGGTAATGTGAAATCTAACTATGGTATGACCCATGTTGGTGTAGAGTATTGCCTATCTATTGAGAATATTTCACATTTGATGGATACTGTTGAGATTTATGAAGATCCACATCTCTCCCAAGAACTAGATAAAATACAGTACTAGGGAAATATGAATGACACAAACACTTCCTAGGGACTTTATATAATTCCATTAGAACCTCAACATATGGTTAACCTTAATCATGTGATTGATTTATAAGGTGTGATAAACCTAATTTTACCTTTATCTTCATAGTTGTTGTTCTACCCACTCGGCTAATACCACCTCCACAATGCACTCCAACCACCGCTCTCCCTCAACCCCATACTTGTGGGGCCTCTACCTCATTGAAATGTGTGATGTGATGCCTCAGTATCTCCCTAGGATTTTTTATTTCCCATTTTATCACATACTCGTGGATGATATCCTAGGCATAATTAGGTGTTGGAATCTTATTCCACCCATTTCCATCCTCATGTGTGAACATGTGCCAAATTTTTTACTTGAATTATTGATAGAACTCATGATGAAAATCCATGAAAACCATAGATGTAAACCTATATAGGCATGTGTATTACTTCGTGAACTACTTTTGGTTGTGTAACTCATATATTCTCTTAAAGATGACACTTTCCTCTAGTACCCCACCTCAGAAGGCCTGGAGGTTCCATCCAGGCTCAATGGTCTCTATTACATTTTCATTCATCGCCCTCATTGAAATGGGTAAGAGGGAAAATATAAACCAATCTACTATCCTGAACATTTCTAGTATGTCCAGCTATCCTAATATGAGAAATTATATTCCTATTATTTTCAAAATCACTAGTCAAAATATCATAGTTGGTGGGGATATCAGGTTGATATTAATATCCCTCCAAATGTGAAGCAACCTGGCTATAAAATATGTGGAGGGTTCCACGCACCTAAAAAAAGTGTCTCCCCTTCACTAATTTACCATATAAACGTATTCATCTTTTATAATAAACGAATAATAAAATTTACCTACTAACCCCTCACCAACATTATAACAATAAGGAATATGTTAGGAAAAAACCATATGTGTTTATCCCTTGGGGAGAGAATCCATACACATATAATTGTAGAACAAATCCCAACCCTCAGGAACATAAGAGCTTCAGGGTTTATGTTTTCACCCCACATCTACCATTGGATCACTTCCATGATTTTCTAGTAGAATTGTACTCTTCCTCAATGAATCACCCTAGGGAATTTACGTGTCCTACTAGGTATCATGTCAACTGGATCATTTATAAAATAGTTAATCTATTTCTTAAATGGGATTTTATTCATCCCCAATGTGTGTTCGCTAGTCCCCTATACCAAATTCAGAAATTTTCTTAGAAGAGATGTCATCTTTTGATGGTCCCCTCACATCCGCTATATGGGGAGGAACATTCCATACATCACCCCTAATATTGGGATCCCATAAATATGGTAATGATGTCAGAGGATAATTCAAAACTGCCCATAATATAGATATAAGGTGTTGGTCTCTAGAAACCACTTACATATTATCTCTAGTTTGATGTATAGGTGATGGTTTACATGGAATTTTTAGGCCCATGATTCCTCATAGACTCCCCCATTCTTCAAATAATTCTCTAATTCATGTAATTATTTTCATGAAAAATAATACCATGAATATTTGTTTGTGACATTATCTCCCTATCATAGATTCTAGTTTTTTTCACACCTTAAGAGGACCCCTGAAACCTTCCTTGAGAATCATCTCAAACTATCAGGGGATGTTTCATCTTCCAAATTCTCCCCATCAATGTTCTTGATAGGGTTGTAGATAATGTACTCTATATGAGATGCATGATCCTTCACATTATATCATCCAGTAATATTGTACCACTCTTTTATTCTAGGTTTGTATTTGAAATTTTAAATGATATCATATATTATTTTCATATGGATAAAAACATCACCCCTTAGCCTAAATCTATGGAGTGGAAACCTATTGTACAGTGGATACTCCCTTTGAGATTATGTTAGTGATGAAATGAGTGAGTCATGGTATGATTCTCTCTTCAAGATCCTTCCAAATAATTATGATTTCATCCATTTCTTAATCATGAGTGGAAGTAGCTTTGGATTCCTTAGTGGCCATTTTATTCAAGGCATAATAGTTTTCTTAGTATAGTTTAGAAATCCCTACTTGTAGAGATCAGTTCATGATGGCTATGTTCGCATAGGTCATTTAATGAAGGTTTGGTACATGAAAATATTTACATTGATAAATTTTCACATATCTATGGTCAAAAATGATTTGAGATTCACGAGGGATGGGAATTAAAATTATAAATTTCTCACAAAGGGTGTAACCATTGAAAGTAGAGAGAAATGGATATTCAATTCACCAAATTCTTTTGGTCATTATAAGGGAATACTATGATACTTATATTCATACAACTGATTGTGGTTTGTGATGAAGCATCATGAGTGGTCACCATGAATATCCTTCATGGATATGAATCTCTAATATGAGATAAATTACAATTTTTTGAGACTTTTTCTTATAAACCAACCCATCTTTTCCTTTTAGATATAATTCTGAGGGGGAATTTTTAGACACTAAAATATGCATGTCACAAGGAATTTTTTAGGATGGAATAGATTGTTCCAAGTCAATATGGGGAATAAGGGACCAAAAATACCTCTAAGGGTCTATTTTGTGAAGTTTGCACACATTACAAATAATTGAACCTTGTGAATACCCTAATCCTTGGAACTCCATCATGAATGTGAAAATCCCTAATGAAAAACTCACTTAAACATAAATCTTGAGCCACAATGTGCATCGAGGCTACAAAAAGGGTTGGTGGTAATCATTGTGCACGATATTCAATCATAATTATCCTTTTCACTACTAAAGCTCAAAAATATTTATCAAAGACTGAATAATTTAAAAACACATATCCCTCTAAATACACACATCAATTTGACATTTTATGGGATCTATTACCTTTGAACTTCTGATAAATTCACCTGATTCATAAACCTCCTTTGAATCTTGAGTGAACGAATACATGGATCTCCCAATGTATTCATGCATTGTCAAGACACCTTTCCTGGATTCTTGAGTACCTCCACCTAAAGTGGAGATACCTTTTTTGAATTTTCATTCCCTTCACAGAAGAAGAAATCCCATTGTGATACATGGGGATTGGCAATAAATATATCGTCCCTGCAACCAGCCCTATGGAAACTAGGAAATCACTTCAAGGAATGGTCAAAAATTTTTGAGAATCATACTCCTTTGGAAAACCTATAACCTACATTAGGTCCCTATAATTTAGAAAAACATCCCTAGAAGTTACCAAACATTGTTAATAACCTACCCTAGTCCCCTATAGGGTCTTTCCCTCCTACAGATACCTCTTTCCTGATGTTTGAGTGCCAAGGGACCCTATACCGACCCAAAACTGGTTAATTTTCACTTTGAGTCTATATATGAATGGTACCATCCATTCCTATGTCTTCCTACTTCAGTCAAAGTGTGGAATAGGCCTCTAATATAACTATTACTTCTATGAATAGTTACTATAACATATTTTTATTCTAATCATAAGGACCCTAAATTAGGCCTCCAGATTTACCAATCCTCTACCATAGTTTCAATGCCATACTCCATCCAAAGGCTCAATAGCTATGGTAGCCTAATCCCTAAGAGTATATTGTTTTAGTGAAACTTCTCACGTATCATAGTAGTGGTTTCTAATGAATAATTAATTCCGTCCATGACATGGTCCCCATTGAGGTGAGATCACCAAACATGTTCGAGATGCATGATTTAAAACTACCTACCTCTATATCTTAGTCATATGACATTAAACTTCATGTCAAAGTACTCATCACATTACATAATACAGTGTCCTTTTATTATGTGAAAAACATAATATCCCCCATGTATGATCATCATGGGCTGCCACTATCTCTTAACATGGTGTACAAACCACCCCTTGAGGGAATAGTCAACACATGATCACCACATCATCTTTCCCCATCATAGAGGGAAATCCCCCCCCTGAGGGAAGCTTCTACATGTAGTCCTCAAACAATACCTCAATGAAACTCCTATTGTGACATAATAATCCTTAACACGTGATGTTAAAATGCATAGATCATATCTATATTATGTCTTTAAAATGTGTCATCAAAATATCTGGGTTTTGATACATGTTTCTAAACATGGTTTGTTGGATTCCTCCCTGATCAGAAATATCAACATTGGTAAATTAGATGTGACATCATACCTCATATATATTCACCAATGGATCTTCCTCCTAGGTAGTTGATCCACAATGGTAATATCAGGTGTGATATCTTCCCTCTTATGGATGCACCTATGGATTCGCCTCACAAGGAATTATATTCGCAATAGTAAACTCATCTATGACATATTCCATCTTAGAAACATACCTTCATATATGCCTAAAAGGTATTGAAATACCAATAATGATAAAACAAGGTATGTTAACTTCCCTCCTAGGGACACACCTTATTTATCCACATCTACAGGGAATCAAATCCATCTATACAAGATGTTAAAGTTATGTCACCGATCAGCCCCTATGGGAAATTCATATCCAACCATTGGTAAACCCAGTTGTTCGCTCCTAGTGACACTCCTCCTTGATCGACCTCACTAGGGAATACAATCCTTTTCCACAAGAAATTAAACACATTCCATTGATCTTCCTCCATGGGGATCCAATACTAAAAATTGATGCTTTAGGTTTGACTTATTCTCATCTAGAGAGAAAACACTTTGATCTTCCTCCATAGGAAATTTGATATATCTCTACAATACGTTAAACTCATTCCCTGTATATTCCTTCACATGGAGTTTTGATCCAACAATCAATAAACCAAAGTGTTTTATCCTAGGGACACACCTCCATGATCCTCCTCAATAGTGAATCTAATCCATCTTTACAGGATGTTAAATTCATACCCAATATCTTCCTCCATAGGTCATTCAATCCCAACAATGGTAAAATCATGTGTTACATCTTCCCTCCCATGAACACACCTCATTGATCCACCTCACTAAGGTATCTGATCTATCTCTAAAAGATGATACACTCGTTTTATAATATGTCTCAACTATATATTTTGATCCATCTCTATAATACGATAGACATAGGGCATGATCCATCTATACATGACATTCTAATCCATGTATAGAACATGTGACTTTGTGTAAAATACATACCATAAAAAATAGACATGAGATTCCTGAGTTAAAGAGGCATTAAAATCATATTCCCCTTTCATTATTACCTTGTGATCAACATGAGATGCCATAGGTTACATTCCTAATATGATTCATATGAGATTCCCTCTAAAGAAGATGATTTATAGGTGACCAATGTTCCTAATGTCTAGAAATGTATAAAGGTTCCAAAAATGATGACACTCCTGACCGAAGGTTATTTCTCTATAAATACATAAGCATTGTAATTAACTGTCATCTACATTAAGATGGAACCAGGATCAAGTTCTATAAAAATTACTTAATCAATGAGGGAGACACATAATACGAAACAAAAACAAAGAAGGAATCAATTTAAGGAGGAACCAACATCCCACCATCCCATTTTGATCAACGATAAGACATTGTCGATGAAATTTATAAATATCATCCACATTTAGATAGTGGTAATGTGGGGAACAAGAAACACAATGTGTTGCTGCTAGGATGAAGGATGACACTATAGACCTAAAGAATGTGTTTGAAGAAACATTACAAAAAAGAATTTCCTATAAAGGATCTATAAACTAATTTACATGGGCATGAATATTTGGAATATGCATGATGCAAGATATTCATTTTTGGAGCTCGAAGAGATGATTAATCAATTCAAGGATGATATTTAAATACTGAAGGATGAAGAATATATACCTCTATAACTTCCATTTTTTCTTAAGATATTAAATAATATGAGTCCAAAATCAAGTAACATTAAAATCCCAATTATTGGAGGAGCGAGATCCTAGATTACCATGATGAGAGAGAGTGGATTCATGATGAAGAAGGCATTACTGTAGAGATACATATGGGATATCAATAAGACCTATACAAATTTTAGACCGAGTAAGTGGTCAAACATGATTTCCCCATTCATTATAATGTAGAAGAGGCAACACCACTCTAATTTTCTCTATCCATTGAAGAGGAAGATGTCGCCCATGTGGTGGAATTTGAAGAAAATATATAAGAGCATAAATATCTACCCCATCCACTAAAAAAATATTCAAATAGAACTCACCATTAAAGAATTGATTGAAACTGAACCATATAAGAGAGATGATCATATATATAACTCTATCTTATTTGATTTTATTCAATATAAATTAAGTATTAATCCACACTGATTTCAACTTTAAGATTGGGTCAATCCATTATTTTCCTTACTAGAAGATGATAAATCTAAACATGCACATACTGAGGAACACATAGAGATACCTGATATCATTAAACATGAATTTCAGTAATCCCATAAAGAGTTCCATGAGGAAGATCATGAAGAAAAATGACACATGATGCTTCAATTTAAAGGGGGAATTTTATTTTAAATTTATATTTTTTTCAACTAAAATTACATGCTTTATTTCTTTTTAAACATTCAATCCTTACAACCCAAATTGTTGAAAAACTAGATAAGAAAGTTAAGTTTGAACAAGTGAAAAACTATACTGAGGATGATCCATACTTCAACCTAACCCCGCTATGAAATATATAGAAAATAGTGAATGATGGATCGGATCCCTCGGCCCAGCAATATTGTCCGCTCTGGCCCAGTTGCTATCCCAGGCCTCACGGATTTAAAACGTGTTGCTGAGGGGAAGGTAGGCATGGGAATTTCAAACACCCACCAATCTCCCTCCACAACCGATGTGGGATTGGTTACCGGGGCACAGGCGCCAACAATCCTGGCGGGGGCCCAACAGTCCTGGGCCCAGGACACAACATCCCCCCCCCAAACCCACACCGGTCCCGAGACCAACCACCCTCTGATACCAATTGATGGATCGGATCCCTCGGCCCAGCAATATTGTCCGCTCTGGCCCAGTTGCTATCCCAGGCCTCACGGCTTTAAAACGCGTTGCTGAGGGGAAGGTAGGCACGGGAATTTCAAGCACCCTCCAATCTCCCTCCACAACCGATGTGGGATTGGTTACCGGGGCACATGCGCCAACAATCCTGGTGGGGGCCCAACAGTCCTGGGCCCAGGACACAACAGTGAAGTGGTTGGATCAGGCATACTTTATCCATAGATCATTTATCACCACCAATAAATAATTGAATGCCCAAAAAATCTATATATGTTGGTTCAAATCCATGAAGATCCACACACCATTAGATTATGGATAATAGATTATACTTCCCTTATTGTGGAAATAAAAATACAAGTCCCACATAGATGATGATATCAATATTTATCAATGCTTTATTTATAGAAATTGAAATTTTATTCATAGGACTAGTTTAGAGTTAATATCCACTCAATTTATCATTTTGATTTCAAATGAGACGATCCTTGTGTTTAATTTGAGTGATTTACTTTTGTAAGACCATGATTGGACAAGGAAGAACCCATATAGTGAAGGAAGAGGAATAAAGATATAAGATAATGTGGGATTCATTATTAGATTATTTATGTTCAAAAGCACTGCATTTTTTCTAGAAAAATTATTTCTGGATTTTAACTGGAAATAATTATCCCATACTTGAATCCTTTCTTTAATTGAATTATTTTGGTGACATGAGTTTTTTAGGAATCATGTGATTCAATATTTTAGATTCCAATGATAATGATATTTAATGAGTAATATTGATAATTTAATCATCAGAGTGAAGCATGGATGTTAAAATTATTACTCATTCTTTTAAGGAATTAGTTGATTTAGGTAAAATAAATTTCCTAACAATTTTCACTCATCGAATTTCTAAAATTTATGTGAATTAATTTTTTTTTATTCTTAAAATTAGTGATTGTTCAATATAATATTTCCATTCATGGTATAGTTTATAGACCTAGTATTTATCATTTATTCATTAGAATATTTCTTTAGAGATCTATGGACATGTCAATTATTAGAACATTCTGTTGAACACGCAAATTTATGGATGTAGAAAACCAAATTTAATATTATTGTGAAATTTTTATTGATAATCCATTATCCATATGATAACATAATACATATATCCTTGTAAGACCATAGGGGCAAGGAATTTTCTATTAGGAGGGAGTTATGTTTCAAGATAATTTTATCCATTCCTACCATCCTCATTGTAATTGAATGATATTTTATTATTGAGGTGTTCGGGTGAAGGAAGTCTAGGTAAAATGGTTATTCTATATAATAAGGGAAAAGTGTCGGGATTTTATCTACGGTATTGTGAAAATTGCATTGATTAATTAATTATTATTTATAGATTCCATTTCATGGAAAATTATCAAAAAGAAAAATATTGTGAGTTATGACTTAATAGTATCAAAAATCCCCACTTCTAGACTGATTATTTTTATCATATGTGGTTAGGTGGTTGATGTGAGATTAAATATATGAATACAATATTAATATGTTAAAATTTTTATAAAAATATAAAAGTAGAGAAAATGTGAAGAAGGGCCACACTATGCCTTATTATTTAATTGATAATGGCCTTGCATTAAGCTTGGAGAGTGAGAGTTGTAATTTTAAAGAGGTGAATTTATTAATACTTTATTTTGATATAATTTATTGTAATTTATAAAGAAACCTCCTCCTTGATAATTAATTTTTAATACATAAATTCCTATAAACCATAAGCCATTGAATCATTAGAACCTTATTTGAAACAAAACTCATGATTTTATGTGTATTTTTTTCTTTAAAATGTTGAGAAATTAGTTCCGTTACAATCTTATGGATATGTATTGTGTCCCCATTATATGATAAAAAAATATGCCTAAATTAATATCATGAGTGATGAGAGTAATGATTCAAGTTGGAAAAATCATGATATAGCATGTTTAATAGTATTTATTTGAGAAACATGAATTAATGAAAGGATATATTCTCCCAATTTCAAAATGGAGAATATAAAATGATTAGATTTGATGATTTTTTTAATATTGGGAAATTAAAAAAAAATATCTGGATTTTAGAAATTCTGATTTAACATTTATAATTATTTTATTTTGTAATTTGATATTTTAATAATGGTAACATTAATTCCCTTTGAATTACATGTTTAGATTTAATGCGTGAGGAGAGCATGGTTTATGTGTGGGGGTATTTGAAACACAAATTGTTTAGGTATATTTTAAGAAACTTTTCAGTGATATTAGTTGCCTTTAAATGTATAATTCTTCGTATTTAAATGTTTTAATGTTATATGAAGATATTAAATTGAATAATTAAAAGGGATTTAAATATTTTTTAACTTGCATATATTTTTAAAAATCATTCATTGAAATTTTGAATATTTGTTTTATTATGGGATTTGAATTTGATCTTCCATATTTTTTTAGGTGTTTACCAAAAAATGGGTGAATTGGATATACCTAAATAAATACCCAAAAATCCACTTATCTAGGCCCAAGTGGGCCTATATGGCCATGTAAAGCCCAAGAAAAATCCTTACAATGATGTTAGGCCATACAAGGACACTAGGTTCATGTCGTGTGTGAGCCCGTAGGGTACATTTGTTATAGGCTAGTCCAAGGCCTTCTTTGGACACACAGTGAACATGAACCATGTCATGTTTTCATGTGAATCCAGGAACCAACCCGAATTTAGGAATAAAATAATTGACAACCACCAATTGTAATTTAAATGATTTTTGCCTCTTTCTTAATTTCATATGGGGGATAGAATGTGTGGGGAACTGTTCACACTAAAAAATGGTGTTGTTACACCTTATGTTCCACGTGCCTCATCTTCAAACACCCAGCTCCACTGATCTCTATCTCCAACCTCAACCTATCGATTCCCACCATAGTATGAAAACTACAATAACCATCATGTCCAGAAACCAGGGAGATCGAGCTTGAGACCTTGCACATATCGTACATCCCTATCCCCCATGTGTTATATTAGTGGCCACAACTGACCACTCTGAAGCCTTCATCAAAGGAGATGACACCATGAATTAATAGATAACATATATCTGACCCATGTGAAGGATTGAGGGATTGGAAGAGGCTATTGTCGCACTGTATTTTCCATTACAATATAAACCAATCGCCATAGTGTTTCCACATTTCCACTAAGACATGAAATACATGAATAGAAGGGAGTTATCCCATTGTCCATAACTGCTTCCCCACATGGATTTCTTCCAATACAAATAAGGAAACACTTGAGTTATTCATTTATAATTTTAGATACCCCATGAGTCTCAAGGATTACTTGTTATTAAATATTTTAAACACATAGATTCCATAGGATTCTGAGTAAATCCCTCAGTCTATAAAATAAGTTGCCTCCCCACTAACATGAGGATTTTGACACGGTGGGGGATGGATATTGGTATCTAAATCTTCTTTTTTCCTTCCTTTATATTCTAGAATTTTTTGTTTTAGTTTAAATTTCATTTATTTAAAATAAATCATCCTTTTATTTTCTAACTATGTTTATATTCAAACATCTTCTCTTAATAATATCATTATTTTTATGTTTTATATTTTATTTTTATTCAACGTGGTCTTATTCTCCTCCATACTATTTCATTTAGTTTATTTTTAATTTAATTTTATAATGATTAATTTATTTATGTTTTATTATTTTATTATTTTATTTAAATTTTATTTGTTTTATTTTATTTTTCTTTTCTTATTCTATTTTATATTTTTATTTTTATTTTCATATTATCTCTCTCTCTCATTCTCATTATCCCTCTCCTTTCTTAATCATTTTCTTATTATTTTCTTTCTCTTCTTTCCATAATAACCAATTACCATTGATAATGAGGGGATAACATATGGTTTTTCATGGGGGAGTTTTGTAGTGATTTTATTTATTATGTTCCTTAATTCATATATTTTATTTACATTTTTGGGGAGAAGGAGTAAAGTGTATGAGTATGTCGATTTCCCAGAATTATATTGAACTCAAACACATTTCTATTCTATTATTTTAATTTCTCACCTTCCTTATTATAAACACAATATCATCACATTATAGTCTTGACCCATTCAAAGGTTGAAACAACATACTATGAATTTGGTTCCTAGACGGTGTCACATTTTTTACTGAGGTTTATGATCAAACATAATTTCAAAAGGAGGGTTAATTAAATTTTTTTTAGGAATTTAAAATTTTAAAAATCAATAAATAATAGAATAGTAGTTTAAGATTGACATTTCATAATTAAACAATCATATTAAACTTAAATACCAATAAAAAGAATTATAGAACCCACATATTAAACCACAAAGTCCAATTTCATTCTTTCTAATATCATTATGGTTAAAATTTCATGGTAAGGTAAAATTACATTCTCAAAATTTTAGAAAATAAAAAACAAAAAACTATAATTTCATTTCATTCAAAATTAATTTAACAAAACAATTATATTTACATTAATTAGTCTGAGTAGGTAAAAAATTGTGAAGCTCCTCAGGTGATACGACCATGGTTAGCCATTGTGGTGCACTAGAAAAAGTGGATAAATATATTTTCTTTAAGACCTATGATAGTCATGAGTCAAAAAAACCACCAATTATGAAATATATGGAATATAATGGGAATTCAGGTGATAAAAATGATAAGGTAAACAATATTCAACATCTTACATGTCAATAATATTTGAATAATCACCATGGAAATTTCTTAAAGGGGTCTGGAAGATGCATTACTTTTGTTATAAGTGGGAATCAAGTAAGAAGTTGTTAATGGAAAAGGAATTATACAATGAAGGAAGTTAATTTTCTTCTTAAGTATACACTTAAAATTTAATGTTTTAGATGAGTGTGATTTTTACACTATAAACCTCAATACACCAATCCAGTAGTTAAATTGGAAAATAGATCTCAATCACCTCATAAATCATGGGAAATGAAATCCCATGGAATGAAAACTATTTTCTAGGTAGTGAATTGCACTATAGAGTTGTTTATATCTTATATAATGTATTATTTCACCTATTAGGTATTAGGATATACATAAAATATCATTATTGATATAATTATTATATTAATGTTATATGAAACCTACACTAGGATGGAGATAAAATGAGCATTATATATTTACCCTTTATTCATTTTTTAGGATTATTTTAGGAATAGAATATCTATTTTTTAAAAAGACATACATAAAATTTATTATATTGAAATATATCTTTATATCCAAAATCAAACCATTATGAACTACTAGTGTATGGTTAGTTAAGAGTTTCTTATGAAAATCACTTCAATCATATGAGTTTTAAAAATTTGAGGATCCATTTTACTTAAGGGGAGATAACATAATGATATAAGATTTAAATATACGATTTCCCAAAGTTATATCATATATCCTTGATTTATTTTTACACATTCTATAATGAAAAACAAAGAAACCATGATATGTTTATTCCATTAAAACATATCCATTTAATTAATTGGTATGAATAACTATAACCAAATTGTGAAATATATTAAATTATATATTTATATATAATGGTATGTTTATAATGAATTAATTATATCATTTTATGTTTAATCATATATATTATTATGTGTTGTAGTTTTTAAAAATGAAAATAATATATATTAGAATAAAATTATGATTTTTGTGAAATATAATATATATTTACTAATTCTATAATTATTATTGTTTTATAATAATTATGAATAAAAATAAAAACTATTTTAAATATGTAATTTTCTTATAAAAATAGTATCTCCAGATATTTTATGATATTATTTAAATGATAAAATAGAATGTTTGGGAAATTAAATTTGGAAAAAAATTTATTTTCAATTTATAATGTCAATATAATTTTAAGATTAATTTTTAATGAGTTTTCCTAAAATGATTTTTTTAATTGAAAAGTGTAAATGGTCATTTTGATAAATAAACCAAATTTAATGAAGTTATTAATATATATATATATATGAATTGGAAATTAATAAAACCTTTTTATATGATTAAATATGTATTTTTAATGTGTCTTTATAAATTAAAAAAATATTGGTTTTAATTTATAGTCTTGTTAATTATATTTAAGAACATATGTAATATTTTTCATAAATAATTAATACATTATACATTAATCATTTTAAAATCAAGTCTCATAAATTATATAAGATTAGTATAATAAAATTTCATCCATTTTTTGATTATTCAATTGATAATGAGTTTAGGATAAATTATTTCATATTTTCTATTATAATTGATTTCTAGGTGAATTGTGAAAAATACATTTTTTCCCAAAATAGTGACATTTATTACCTTTTTAGTACATAAGTGAGATATATAAATTTATAAAACCTTTTAATTGATTTAAGTAATAATTTTATCCATTTAAAGAATAGTTTTCATAATTGGTACAATGTATGTGTAACCCTTTAAAGAAAATGTATTATTATAATTGATAGAGAAATTTTTGGGTGTTCAAATTTAATTAAAAAATTATGGGAAAATTATAATCTTTATTATTTAAAATTCTACATAGAATTTATTATCTTTATAATAATCATATATATGTCTCATAAATCAAAATAATTTATTATAATAACTCACATAAATAAAATTATTTTTAAAATGAACTTTTTCTAATAAACTGTTTAGACATGTTTTGTTTTGTAGTAATAAAATTAATTTCCCTATTTCATAGAATTTTAATTTTTTAAAATTATTTAGATATATGATATCTACATGTTCTAACTATTTGAAAATGTCAATTTAATTTTTTTCCATTAATTTTTTTTTCAAATGGTAGAATTGGATTTACCATGGTAAGGGTAAATTTTGGTAAAGGTGGTTTATCATAGTAAAAATGGTTTTAAAATGTGGAAAAAATGTTTGATATTGGGTGGGGGAGAGCACCTCCTACCCATTTATCCACCCATTAGAAGTCCTCTGATAAGAAAAAATTATGACTTTTTATACCCTCAAAAACATTTCCAATACATATAGACCATAATTCCATCAAAATCCCATGATAATGAGTTCCATGGTGTAACCCAAGGGAGAATGTTTGTGGGATAGGACATACAGTCAAACAAAAATCTTTAGTTGAATTATTATTACACACCCTGAAAATTCCCTCAATATATAAACGTATGATAGAACTAAAATTTTTAATATTTAGAATATTTATATACTAATGAAATATCATTTTCATACCGTAATCCAAAATCAATGAGAAAAATTGAAATGTCATCATGTCTGTGTGAAAACTACCACCTCTATGAATGAAATGTTTTGTTTTCCATTTCCAAATAACCCATATAACAATAAAAATATATTTAGAATGAAAATATATATTTTTACACTATTATTATTCTATATTTATTATATGTTAAAGTATCTACATAATAATAATGATAAATGTTTATGTTATATTTATTGAATTTAAATAGATTTATCAAGGATCATTTCATAATTTCTATATATTTTGGAATAAATATTGAAATAATTAAAAACTATTGGGATATTATTATTAGTGTTTTACAACCTCGAAAATGGTCATCATGCTAAAAGTGTTATGAAGAAATTATGTGAAGAACCATGAGTAACCCATGTAAGTGATAACTATATTAAAAATAAATATAAATATACAATTAATATGCCATTTATAATTAAATATTTATGAATAATTTTATTTTATTTAAATTTACATAAACTAGTTATATGATTCAGAAAGTTATGTGCAAGTGTAGAGCCCATCCAGGTATAAGGTAAGGGTTTCATCTCAAAACATCCACCAATGAGATAAATGTTATTGTATGCAACAAATTTAATTTAATTGGTCTGTATAAATATATTAGATATATAATATAATGAATTATCATTATTCACAGTATTTATACTAAAAAAATGATTTTACTCTTTCATGTTGTTTTATTAGAATTTTTCTTAATCCATAAAATATTTTCATCTCAACTTGACATTATTGAGACATATTTTAATGTTATGAAGAAATTTTATATTTATGAAGACTATATAATTCATTAGAATTAATTTGGGAATAATAAATGATAAAACTAATTGTATTTATAGAAAAATACTAATTCAATGAATTCAAATAATTTTTATTTCATAATTAAAAAATTATTTATAGGTCTATCTAAAATTTATTTTATTGAGATAAACATTACATTATGAACCAAAATTATATTAGATGGATTTTTTAATATCAGTTGGATATATAATATGAATTTAATTACATTATTCATCGTATTTTTACTTCAAATACATATTCTCTCACTTTTAAGGGGGTTTTACTCATTTTTTTAAGCCATATGAAGTCTTCCATACCACCATTGTTACCTTTGAGTTACACATTCATTTTCTAATATCCCTTATTTTTCAATATTCATCGAATTAACATATTATTTTTAGGATATACTTCTCTTAAAAATATACTTATTTAAATTCTCCATTACTTTTTGAATTATATAGTATTATAATTCACTTCAGACATCTAACTTTTAAAAAAACATAAATTAAGTGAAGCTTCCCATTTATTATTTAATTTATAGATTCACCCAAAAAAATACTTTAATACATTTATATATTCTAAATTACATCTTTATATTAACTATAATCCAATTTTCTAATTATGGATTTATATGAACAACTAGGATGTTCCTTCTTAAAAATATCATTTAATTATTTCATAAATCTTCACCCAAGTGGTATATGTTTATTCTTGGTTATACCATTTACATATCCTGAAATCACTATATTTTCACTCCATGATCGGGTTATATATTGTATTTTCATATATAAATATCAAAAATATTTGGTTACACCTCATCATTCAAATTAATTTATTTAGCCACTGGTTAATCCTTGAATATTAGTTATGAAACCTAGTTTGTTTCTCATGGGTTTAATTTTTCATATGACTTACTTTTGGTTTCATTTCATCAATTTTTTATGGATAAATATTATTCAAGACATGTGATAGATTAGTTATTATTTATACAGACATAAAATTCACCATGTAACTTATTATATCTTATGATATGGTAGGAAAGTGATTTATGATAAAACCTAATCCACCATGGGACTTTTTCCACTACATATGGTGTGTGGTAATTTATCCAAGTAACAATATATTATTTTAACAGAGTTCCTAGAATTATATATACATCCAATTAATTGGGTAAATATTTATATCTAATGAAATTATAAGTAAGGGATTAAAAAGTGAACCCAATTCGCTATAGGAAGTTAACCATATTAAGATGATGGAATTTAGAGTGACCCACACCATATTTTTATGATGTCATAAATTATATTATTTCCATATATTGTTTAATTAAATAATATTATGATTTATTTTCTTTATTCAAAAATTCTATACTTATCTCTCACTCTTATGTCTTGTTACATTTTTTTTATTTTTTTATTTTACATAATTTTATCATCATTTCTAGAAAACTATTAATTTAATATCTTATTTTGATAATAAATCTATAAAATATATTATTTTCTCACATTATAAATATTTTTATCTTTATTATACCATGTTATACCTCTTAAATCTACTATGATTCATTAATTTTATTTTTATTCTATCATTAAGACATCTATCTCACCACTTTCCTCCTGTATTTTTACAATTGTGTCATATTCTATTTCATAATATCTAGGGTAGATTGGAGAATTAAGATTAGTTTTATACAAAGTTGAAATTATTATGTTTAACTTGATATACTAATGTATCTAATCATCTAATCACACTATACCTCTCAATCCTTATATTTTATTTATTGGAAATAAATGTGAAAAAAATAAAATGTTTTTAATGATTGCATCACTATCACTTAAAGAGACCATTAAAAATATGTCATTTTCCCACCATCTATCTTCATTCGTGGGTGATAAATGTTTATTTTTAGATGTTTTCTAATCCACTATTCTATAATATTTAATATCAGACATTGTAGATCCATCCTTTTTGATTATTTGAGATTTCACATTATTTATTTTTTGTTTCTTCTCATTCATCATCTAGAGAGGACTTTTAAAAGGTAGAAGTTCGTTTGTGTTATATTATGCAATTAGGTTAATTATTGGCGGTGTGTTCTATTTTTATAATTCTATTTTTTTTGGTTATGTCTTTTTGGGTTTCCTCTATTGATCGATTCTATAAATAGTTTTTTTAAGAACTAATTTATATAAGGGATATAAATAATTATCTTATATCTTATATCATTAATATACCTAATTACGACATCATTTATTATCCCTTAAATGTTACTATGCTTTCTATAAATTTTGGGTTATGGGAAAGGTGAAGACATATAATAACTTCAATTGAATTTAGAAACAAAATTAAATAATGATGTGTACAAATTAAAATAATCATAGAAAATGTGATGGTTTGGTTTATGTTTTATATGATTTTCATTAAATTTCAAAAAATTCATTTTTATTAACTAACAAGAATCTCTTTTGATTTACCTTTTTCACCTATGAACTTTATCATATACAAAAATAAATTCATATGGAAGTGGATATTGGTATGTAATCCCAAATTTGTAGGAATGTTTAAAAATTATTGATGTATCAAATTACACAATTTATCACCACTAATTTTGTTTATATTATTTTATCTATTGACCACCTTGTTTCCCTCATTTAGAAATTAACCACATAAATATGATAATGGAATTAAATGTTGGAGGATAAATGTTATTTTTTTAATTTCATTGATGGTCTAAGACAAAACATTAAATTTATGGATTGTAAAGTAATACAGTTAAAATGGTTAATCTTTTCATGTTGGTAATTTAGTGGCGAATTATGTTTATGTCTAGGTGGAATTTTTTTCACTTTTGCAATTGATGGGTATGGATTTTTTTTATTGAGAATGAGTTTTTTAATATCATAATGAATTTAATACTGTTTTTTAAAATGGTAATTGTTTAACTAATATAGATTATGAGAATTATTGATAATGTTTCATTCATCCTAACAAATTATTGGATGTTCTGCTAATGATATTATTCCATGTAAATTGTTTATTATTGTAGGATATTATTGTTATTTGTGGGATGTGGTGTGAATATGTGATATAGAGAAAGGGGAATTTATGAAATAGAATTTTAATTGTTCTAATGGATTGAGGATGGTATACATGAAATAATTATGATAGCTTACAATTATATTTCGTAAGTGTTTTTGCTTGCTGTGAAGGTAATGTAGTTCATAGTGGGGTTTTTTATTAATAGGTAGAACAATATTTTGGCCTAAAAATTTTATGATACATAATTTTAGTCAATGAGATATTGTTTTTTGGGGTGTACATAGAAGTAGAAGGCTATGAGGATAATTCCATTCATGATAAAATCTTCTTATAGTCATATAGTTGGGAAGTATGGTGTAATTTCAAGGAGCGTAGCGATATTTTTGTGGATGTGTGATAATGTAGATGAGTGTATGTGGTGGTATGGGGATGCATTTGTGGATGTATAGCATGATTGTTGATGATATGATGATGGTGTTGTTTCATACCAATGATCGATCCTTCTAGATCACTACTGGTTTGAGTTAGATATCCCCTAATTTGATAGGTAGCTGATGAAATAAGTATTTTTTGGGAATGAGGATGTTAAAGGACGATGATAATTTTTATGATTCTCTTGTTTGTTTCTTTTATCCATGATGTATTATGTACATATCTTATTATTATTCTTGTTTGATTATATTAATGTTTTTTCTATTATAATTACTTAACTAATTTCACACTTTCTTATTTAGACATAATTATTTCACATGTATGTTGAACTAATTAGTGGATTCAGCCTACTGAGTACTCATATTCTCCTATACCACCACAATTTTATAGTTTTTGTAGAATAAATAAAAATATTTGGGGGATATTTTTCATGTATTACGAGTTGAGAATGTGTGTTTGGAGTGCATTATTTTTTATCTTTTTCCATTATATTGTTGTAGTATTAATTTAAAATCATAAATTTTATACATGAAACTTGATATATATATATATATATATTCCTTATTGGTTGTTCATATATTTATTAAAAATAATTAAGTGGGTATTTCCTCCCATGTTTGGATGTTATAATCGCAATTCAACTCCCCATACTTGGGTCCATTGGAAGTGGGCCTCAAGGGTTATTCCATTTTTCTCATCCAGCTTTGGAGGGGTCTCCCAGGTGGTGGTTTATGATAATCATAAGCTTCATTGATTTCCAAACATCATTAGTATTTCAAGACTATCTTCTTAAATAAACGTTTCTATTCTTCTTATGTTCAAATAAAGAATATGAAATTATGCTACATGATATAATATTTAAAAAATCCAATATCTATTATAAAATTCCCATATATTTATAAAAATTCCCTTATTTGTTTAGAAGTAATTATATGCATATAAATATTCTCTGATGATAATTATTTAAGGTGGTAGATCCTCACTTAACAATGGGAAATTCTTGTTCGAGAGTATACATATTTTATTTTAAATTAATTCATTATTTATAAACTAAAATTATATATCAATATTTAATGAACAAAATTAATTCATAGTATTTTTGAAAATTCCTCAAAACACACATTTTTGAAATAACATATTCTAAAAAATTATGACCCTTATATAGGATTTATAATTTATTGTGACCAATTATAGATTATTTTTATCATCATTTATTATTTAAATTTATAAGTCTTATAAACTCTAATTTCATCATTCTTACACCAATATACGTCTTACAATCCTCAAAAGATTTTACATATATTGAAGCACCATAACACATGTAATAATCAAATAAAATCCCAGATCATAAAATTTTAGGATCACTTAAAATTACATAATAATAATGTTAATAATATTTAAAATATTATGAGATACTACAAAATTCTTACCACTCGATCATATAATTATAAATATCTATGTGTCATCTTAAAGAGAAGTTCTTTTCTTTGACATCATATTCATGACATAATCTGATCAAGTGTAGCATGGAACAATAAAATGAGATCGAGGTCGAAAATGACCCAATGTGTCATTGTTTATGGTAGTTCACAGCCCCATTACAAATTTGAATAGATCCATAAAAATAAGACCCTAATAAAATAATTATTCTCATTTTGCAACTTATTTTTATGTGTCACCATAAGAGAAAATAGAAGAAATCAATCTAGATTTGGTTCTCTCCTATAGTAATCCATTCGAACCTATAATTCTTTTGGAAACCCCCCTTCTACCATTAATTTGAGTGATAACCCACATATATATTATATACTATTCATACTCCTCCTTGTCTGCATTATGTTATTTTCCACATTATAGGTTTCTCAAGTTACCATTCCTTCATAACATGATGTTCTAGCTCTGAGCTCAGTAATATTTCATTCTATGTCTCTATAACTTATTTATAAAAAATTATAAAATCCATAGATTACCAAAAATACAATATTATAATAAAATTTCTTTTGCAACAACTTCAAATATGACCACTAATATCTCTTTATAAATGTTCTTATAGATAAAGTATTCATCATGTCAACCTAAGAATCTCTCAGACAATGTTCTCACAAATATGTACACATCAACCATGAAAGAAATCAATTATCCTAGTCCAAAAATTTTGTTCATCAACAACATTTAACACATGTTCAAACGTTCTTTTTTCATAACTCATATATAATAAAAGAATCTAAATAAAATAATCAACCATTTTTTATTCATTTCCAAAATGATAAAAAAAAATATTCCCAAAGAGTTTGTTTAAAAAAATTATATATATTTAGACATTGGAAAATTATTTCTATATTATTTAATATTATTTATCTTTTTCAAAAACAGTTATTTAAAAAAAATTGACTTTTAAAAAATTATAGTATATATTGCATCACAATCATATAAAGTTGAAGGAATAATACATATTTTATTTTTTTATCTCATAAAAATTCTCTTATCAATGAATTTAATTTTATATACTTTCATATAGAAATAATAATATATATGTGATAGATTTAATTATTAGAAAAAAACACTTAATTATTAAGGGAATAGTTTTCTATTTTATGGACTAATTTACTTATATTAAAATAATCACCCATATATTTATAAAATAATATATAAATTTATGTATATAAATTTATTTTTTAAGAACCATATTATGAAAATAAATTTTTATATTAAGAAATAATTAAATTTACATCCTTAATAAAAATGATAAAACATTCCAAATTTATGAAAACAAATATTAAAAAATATATACTAGGATTAATTTATTGACATAAATTATTTGAAAATTAAATTAGTTACCTAGAATATCAATTTATGTTAGTTTTATATTTAGTTAATCATTTTTTTAATATATATTTGTTCAGGTATAATTATTTCAATGCTTACATATAATGACCATGTTAATATTCAAATGGTAATCTTAAAATTTTGAATAAAGTATTTCTAATGGTTATATTTTAATGTTAACAATTATATCATAAAAAGTCACTCAATTCCATCCTCTAAAATAATTCATCATGTATTCTTAGTTTTTATAATTTCAATTCCATTACTTAAAATTTAAATTATAATGGGAATTTAAATTTTATTATTTTTATTCTTATTAGTATATGATCCTCTAGATTTTGTGATTTTTTAATGTAAATTTTCTCCTATCATATATTTCCACATATGTCCATTAATGTAAATTATTCTATATAGTTTGTATTTTATTTATATGAATAAATAAATGATCTTTTTCTATTAGATTTAAATTGTATTGTAGTTTTTTTATTAAATTGGCATATAAATTAGTTATTTAGATTTTAAAAAATAATGATATAATAAAATTAAATATTAA
This sequence comes from Viscum album, assembly GCA_963277665.1. NCBI lineage: Eukaryota > Viridiplantae > Streptophyta > Magnoliopsida > Santalales > Viscaceae > Viscum > Viscum album. The sequence continues at coordinate 306,236,746 of OY728144.1, forward strand.
ATTTGCATCAGAATTCAAATAGAAAATAAAAAATTAATCATTTAGAAACATTAATGATAAAATGTGGAAACTTATATTTATCTGTTATAAATTATAAATTTATTTATAAATTGGAATGAATAAATTTAAGATGCTATAATTGTAATTTATATTATATCACAAACAAAATATTTTTTAAAACTTCCATTATCTATATTTTATTGCCAAGAAAACTTATATTACCTATTTAAAAACATTAATTGCCTCTAAAAACTCTATTATTTGTGTTATTATTTTTTTAATAAATTTTATCTTACTAAATCATATATTTATTTTTTTATGAAAATAATTTCATACATAAAACATATATTATATACTCATTCTACATCCAAAATATTGCATATTTTACTTTTGAAATTTTATTTTATATAACACTTATAAAACAAATATTTTCTTAAACATTTGGATTGATGAACTTAGTATGTTCCCAATGAAATAGTGTATTACATGCCTTCTATATTGTGGGGTTTTTACCTCATTATAATACTTAATAATGAAATTTTATTTTTTATTTCAAACAGAACACTCCTTGGTTGAAAATATATAATAATTCAGATTGTTGACCAATATATCATCACATAATATATATGTTTTCTCTCAAAGTTATCCATTTATCATTCTATAATATAGAAAATCATCAACTTCAATTTGATATTTAATGGATAATATTAGATTTTATACTTAAAATTAAATATAAATTTTATTTAAGGTACCCCTAAATCTATTTCCATATTTATAAATTTTTATATTTATAACACCATAAGAAAATGGTTTAAAACTTATTTGTTATAGAAATGGTTACAATTTTATGGGATGATGAATTGGAGAATTCTAATTATCCATTTATCTGATTTCTAATTATTATTTTCATTTAATTTTTCTTCCAACTATAAGCATAACATAAACATTATGAATCTAAAAATCATAAAATATTTATCATGAATATCATCTTGTGGCATAAAATTCTGATGACAAAAACCCCATAAATATAAAAACCAAGAAACAAATAAATAATACAAGGACCTATTTAGATATAAAAAAAATTATATGTTTTATTTCATAGGAAACTATATTAAAGTCTAGTTTTAAAATAAAAGTGTAAAAAATTAATTTTGGTATATTAAATTTATATTATGTCACTAAATATCATAGAACTATAAAATTAACATATTTTTAATTTTATAATATAATAACACATTTTCAATAATTTATTTCAAAAATTTAATTATCATCTAATTTTTTATTTATAAAAAATCTTGTTAAATTTAAAAATAAAGTGAGATAGAAATGAAAATTATAAATTCATCAAGTTACCATTATATGATAATGATCATTTTTTATAATTGATCAATGGATTATTCAAAATTAAAAGAGTAAGTTTATATAAAATTATTGTTTCAGTGGGTTTTCTTGAATCTAGTAAATTATAAATAAATATTCCAAAATATTAAACCATTAGATGAAGTAATTCAATTGATTATTTATTTAATTCAGGAAAATGACACTAATTAATTGAAAAATTACAAAATAAGAAGATGAAAAGATCATGTCATAGATTGTAATAGAAAAAAATAGAGTTAATAATACTTTTTTATGAATGAGAAACAAATATATATATTTATATTATAATTAAACAATATTTTTAAGATTTTATATCAAATACAATGGTTTTTGTGGATAGTTATGATATATGGAAATAAACTATAAACTATATTCTATAATGAATATGTATGTCTAAAAAATGTGGGTATCCATATGAAAAATAAATCAAACCGTTCTTGATCTAATTGATTATGATATAAACATGTCTTTAAAAAAATATAAAAAGTTAATCCTGTAAAGTTACAAAAATTTTATGTCATCTAAAAGATGTTGAATATTCCATAATGTTGATAATCTATATTATGGATACAAGAATTTATTTAAATTAATAGTTTATCTAGGATAATTTTATGAGAAAAAATTTAAAATATTAATAATGTTGATACTATATGTGAAACCACTTTGACAAGATTTGATGACACATTACATATATAGTGTTTATATAGTTATTATAATAATAAGGTGAAACAAATAATCTTCTTAAATAATTTGAGATAAGATACTGGAATAATATTTAATTTTTAAAAGATTAGTGATGTATAATTTCAAATAGTATAATAGAAATCAGATTCTCATGTATGCAAATGGATGATCTATGATCTAATGAAATAAGAAGAACTAAACATAAATAATTCATTTTTTATAGGTAAAACAAAATATTCAATCTAAATATGTATTTGAGATAAGAATATAGGAATGTATAGTTATGTCATATTATCACATGATTGAAATATTTTTAATGAATATAATGGAAGAAAATGTTTTATCACTAATGATTTAATGTAGTCGATGATATTATTGATAGTATAGGAATGTAACTAATAAGATTCATTGTACATGATTTATAAGAGATTCCATACAAGATGTAACAACTATGAGAGGAAGATTTTTTAGGCTTCTTAGTTGGGTAATAGTTCTATAAGGATTATATTTTTAGAAGAACTATGTATTTCTAAGTCTTGATGACTATAGGATATTACATCTATAAAAGATATGATGTTGGAATTAGAAGGAAGATATTCATTTTTATATTCAAAGTTGTGTAAATGAATATTTGACTGAAATTATGATGATACTAATATAGATGATAATTTTTTTAATTATGATATAATTTTCTTGATTCCAATAGAAAAAATATATGAGTTAAAGAAAGTGGGATTTATTATTCTACTAGGGAGAATATTTCAATGTATTACTATTTCAAAATATTATATATATTTAGACATTAGAAAATAATGTCTATATTTTTAAAATTATTTATATTTTTTAAAAATAATTGTTTTAAAAAATTGGAGTTTTTTAAAAAATTAGAGTATATATTACATCACATTCATATAAAGATGAAGGAGTAATACATATTTTATTTTTTATCTCTTGAAAAATCTATTATCATTGATTTTATTTTTTTATACATTCATATAAAAATAATAATCTATATATGAAATATTTTATTTATAGAAAAAAACTATTAATTATTAAGGGAAAGATTTTGTATTGTATGAATTAATTTATTTTTAATAAAATAATAACTTATATATTGTTAAAATAATATTACTATTTTTATAGAAAAAAATTAATTTTGAAGAACCATATTATGGAAATTAATTGTTATATTAAGTCATATGTAAAGACCCGTAAAATTCAAGGGAAATTGTTTCTTAATTTCCTTTGGAATTTTACAAGAGCGCGGTTTCTGACGGCACCTGATTCCGAGGCCCGGAGTGCCCGGAATCAATTTCCGAAGCTTGGCTCGGGTACGTTCAGTGAACGAACGAGCGGGAATTTCTAACTTTTGAACCGGTGCCCGAAATCAAATTCCAAGGGCACCGATGAACTCGCAGCGCCGATATTCGCTTAAGGGGACCTTTTCTGAAGTTGCGTTTATTGTGGGAAGAAAGTTAGTTTTGGGAGAAATTATAAGAAGTTAAATAAAAATGTGGAAACACTTTTTATTTTAATCTTGTTGGTTAACTCCTCTCAAAGGAAGTTAGGGGTGGGACCCACACCCACATAACCTCCCTTGAGAGGATTAAGTGTGGTGGCGCCCACACAAACCCTAAATTTTCATCTTCTCTCAAAACCCCCTTTAACCCATCTTTAAATTACATGACAACTTGGTTTAATTAATTAAGGTGGGTTGGTTTGAATTTCAAACCTTTGAAATTCATGTTGTTGTTTGTGTAAATAAATTAATCCTTAGCTTATTTTATTTTGGTTAGCCATCTTGAGAGGATTGGCGAGATCCTTCTTCTTCTTCAAACTTTGATGAAGAACACGAAGAACACTCAAGCTCTGACGAAGAACGCCGATCCTCTCTTCTTCGTAGCCGGTTGTTTCCAAAGATCGACGACGCCTTCCATGTCAACGAAATGGAACGCCGATTCCTCCTCGGACTTCCTTCATCGGCTTACGAAGATTCGCCAACGATGTACCTCTTCGGACGTACCTCTTCATCAACGGATTTGACGAACAATTACCGCGACGCCCGACCTCCGCGACGTTGTCTTCCGCGGGTTGTTGACGATTATCGATCTTGAACCCAAGTTAGGGGTTGTTGTTGGTTATTTATTTATTCTCATCCTTGTTTCTAGCATGACAAACGTGAGGATATTTATTTAAGTGTTATCGTCTAACGAGAGGGGGGTTGGACCGCACAAACACGGCCGAATCCCCCCTCCTTTGTTCTTGAATATTATTATATTCTTGTGGATGAACGAGAAGGCGTGGTTCCGTCGCACCACGCGGGAATCGCACGGCTATAGTTGTGCGGCGCCGTTGCGCCGCACCATGGAAGGATTATCAAGAACGTGACGCCGTCGCGCCGCGTCGAAGGGAACCGAAGGCGCCGCGGACGGAGCAGGGCCGCGGCGGAGGGGCGCAATACCGTCGCACCACACCGGATGACGAAGGCCGCGGCCAGTTCCGGGCCACGGCGGAACGGGAGGACCGGCGGCTAGCCGGGCCGCCGGTGTCAGAAATCGGAAGGGGGTGACCGGCCTTGCCAGTCCCATTGAGGAAGAACCGGCCGGCCATGTTTGGCCGGCCGGAAGGGAGAGGTGCCGGGGGAATTAATTCCCCCGGCTGGCCACAAGAAGGCCCCCCCACGTGAGGGGGGGACGGGTTACACAAAGGGGGGGCAGCGCCCCCCCCCCCCCCCTTTCCCACAAAGCAGGCCCCCACGAGGGGGGCCGGTTTTCACAAAAGGCGCGGCTTCAGCCGCGCCGCCAGAGAAGAGGCGGCGGCCTTGCCCCCCGCGCGCTGCACCCGTGTGGCGCCAGGCCGCACCGCCGCCGGCCGGGCCGCGCCGCCGCGCCGGACCGCGCCGCCGCGTCGGGCCACGCCACCACGCCGGACAGCCGCCGGCCGGGCCGGGTCGGCCCGGACCCGGACCCCCCGTTTTCGAATCGTTTTGGGTCTTTTGGCCATAACATGAGCTACGGACCTCCGATCGACGAACCGTCAGCGGCGATGCGATCCTTGGATCGAGACGGTCGATTCTTTATATTGCACTCAAAGTTTCGGAATACTTTGAGTTCGGCCGGGTTGGTTCGTACACGAAACCAACTGGGCCCTCGGAGGAGAAATGCTCATATCTTGAGCTACGGACGTCCGATTGACGTGCCTTAAGCTTTGTTGTGTTCCTCTTAGTGAGACGGATCTTTTGGCATAATTCACCCAAGGTTTGGACGCAGGTGGAGTACGGTCGGGTTGGTTTTGCCTTAAAAACCAACTGGGCCCCTGGGACGAAAAAGCCAATAACTCTCAGACCGGGCGTCTGATCGACGCGACGTCTGTTGCGTTGAGTTCCTGTTAACGATACGGAACTTTTGGATACATCAACTCTTGACTTTGTGACAGTTGATGTATCAGCCTCTCGGCTCGTGGAGCGGACCCTCCGAACGAGCTTGCTGTTTGCGGGAACCCTAGTGCTTGCTGCGACTGTGACTACTACTGCTACTGCTACTGCTACTGTGACTGCGACGACGACAGTACAGAGATCCTGTGTGGATTCGACGACGACTACAGCACTCAGCGATCCTACGTGGATCAGTGCTACACGTCCTGTGTGGGCCCGATCCTGTGTGGGTCTTTGCGCTCAGCGGTCCTGTGTGAACTAGCGCCTACAGGTCCTGTGTGGGCCCGATCCTGTGTGGGTCTTTGCGGGGGTTAGTTACCTATCGATCCTTCGTGGGTCCGACGACTTAGATGGATCAGAGATCATCTTTATCATCTTTCGAAGAAGTATCCCTGTGTGAGCTGAATCCTGTTGCTTTCCTGTGTGGATTGTGTTGTGCTATCCTGTGTGGATTACGTTTTGCTTTCCTGTGTGGAATACGTTTACTTTCCAGTGTGGACTGAGTTGTACTTGGGCTCAGAGGTTGGAGCGTATTGGAATTAATGACTTAGGTATATGTATGGTCATATATCTAAGCAGTGTCGGTTGTTACTTCGTGTTTGTATCTCACCTTTGTGGTTTATCCTTTGTGGATTTTGGGAGACCTTCGGGGGTCTCGGGGTCCCTACTGAGTAGCTTATACTCACCCCTGCACGGGTTATGCCCGCACTATGTTGTGTTGGTTGCAGACGACGGACAGCGTTGATCTTGGTTGAGGCTTGCAGAGCAGGACGGTACCTGGAGGTGGACCACTGGGCGGGACGTACTCGGAGTGGACTGTGGGACCCGTGGAGCAGTGGAGCAATCTGTACCCACCCTTCAGGTGGGATCTCCAGTGGATAGCTCGGTGTAGCGGCTTTTACTTACAGTTGATGTTTTCCCTTTCGAGTTGTACTTTACTTTCAGTTTGGGTTTGTATACTGGCCCATTTATTTTTCCGAACTTTCAGTTTAACTTTGTTTTTACATAGTGTTTACTTTTCGCTTGCTTACTCTGTGGTGTTTGTTTACTTTACAAAGGCAATGCCTTCCCTTTTTACCGGGATTTTCGCCTTTGTGCTAGTCACCAGCCCCTGGCCTATGGAAGGCGGGCTTGGGGTAGTCACAGCACGGACCCCGAGGGCGGGTCGTGACAACATAATTAAATTTATATCCTTCATAAAAATATTAAAACATTCAAAAATAAATTAAAAAATATTAAAAGATATATACAAGGATTAATTCATTGAAATAAATTATTTGAAAATTAAATAAGTTTCTTAAAATATGAATTTATGTTAGTTTTACATTCATTTAAAAAAAATTATTTTAAAAATGTTCATGTATAATTATTTCAATGCTTACATATAATGACCATATTAATATTCAAATGGTAATCTTAATATTTTTAAGAAAGGATTTCTAATGGTTATATTTTAACGTCAATAATTATATCCTAAAAATTAACTCAATTATATCCTCTAAAATCATTTATCAAATACTCTTAGTTTTTAAAATTTTTATTCCATTACTTAAATTTTTCATTATAATAGTAATCTAACATTTATGTTTTTTATTCTTCTCAGTATATGATCCTCTAGTTTTCATGATTTTTTGAAGGAATTTTTATCTTATCATATATTTCTACTTATATCCATTAATGTAAATGACTCTATGTAGTTTAAATTGTATTTATATGAATAAATAAATTATATTTTTCTATGATATTTAAATTGTGTTTGAATTTTTGATTGTTCATTAAATTCACATATAAATTATTTATTTATATTTTAAAAAATAATCATATAATAAAATTAAATTTTAATTTTGTATAAGAATTAAAATAGAAAATAAAAATTAATCATTAAGAAACATGGAAGTTATATTGTAGAACCTTCGATTTATCTAGTATACATTAAAAATTTATTTATATATAAGAATGAATAAATTCAAGATGTTATAATTGTAATGTTTATTAGATCACAAAAAAAATATGTTTCCAAACCTCTAATATCTATATTTCTTTTCCATGAAACCTTATATTTCCCATTTAAAAACACTTATTACATTTAAACACTCTATTTTCTGGAATTATTCATTTTTTGAATAAATTATATCTTACTAAATCATATCTTTGTTTTTTTATAAAAATAATTTTGAACCTAAAACATACATTATTTCCTCATCCTATATCAAACAAATTTCCAATTTTAATTTTGAAAAATTTTTCTAAAAAACACTTCTAAAACAAATATTTTCTTAAACATTTTGATTAATGAACTTAATAGGTTCCCAATGTACTAGTGAATTACATGACATCTCTATTATGTGACTTTTACCTCCTTAAAATAATTAATAATGAAATTAATTTTCTTTTTTCTAACGTAACAATCCATAGATGAAAATATAGAATAATTGGGATTGTTGGCCAAAATATCATCGCATAATATATATGTTTTCTCTTGGAATTATCTATTTATTTTTCTATAATATTGAATGTAATAAACGTTAATTTACTATTTAATGGATAGTAATAGGTATTATATTATAAATTGAATATAATATTTTTTTGGGTGTCCCTATATATATTTTCATATTTGTAATATTTTACATTTATAACCCCATAGTAAAATGGTTCAAGATTCATTTGTTATAAACATGGTTGCATTTTTATGGTATGATTAATTGTGGGATGCTAATTATACATTTATACACTTTTTAATTATTATTTTTATTTAATTTCAATTCCAATTTTAAGAATAACATGAAGATTATAAATCTAAATATAATAAAATATTTATCCCTAATTTCATCTTGTTGCATAATTTATGATGTAAAAACCCCCATAAATAAAAAAACCTAGATATAAATAAATAATACAATGATCTATTTGGATATAAAAATTATTTATATGTTTAATTTCAAAGAAAAATATATTAGAGTATATTTTTAACATAAAAGTATAAACAAAATAAAATTTCATTTATGAAATTTCTAATTTTTAAATAAATATCATCACGCTATAAAATTAACAATTTTTAATGTATAATATGATAATACCTTTTCTATAATTTATTTCAAAAATTTAACTATCATATAATTTTTTCTATATAAAAAACCATGTTAAATTTTAAAATAAAGTGCAATAGAAATAAAAATTATAAATTCTTGATGATTCCATCATTTGATGATGATCATTTTTTTCCTCGATCAATAGATTATTCAAAATTAAATGAGTATGTATATATTAAATTATTTTTTTAGTGGGTGTTCTTGGATCTAGTCTACTAGACATAAATATTCCAAAAGATGCAACCATTAGATAAATTAATTCCATAAATTATATTTTTACTACCAGAATATGACACTAATGAATTGAAAAATTACATAATCAAAGGATGGAAGGATCATGTCAAAGATATTAATAGTGAATATTGGTGTTTATATTACTTTTTGATGAAGGGAAAACAAGAAGATATATTTATATCTCGAATAAACAATATTTTAATGATTTTTTATCAAATAAAATTATTTTTCTGGATAGTGATTACATATGGAAATAAACTATAAACTACATTATAGAATGAATATGTATGTTTCAAAAATGTGGGTATCCAGATGAAAAATAAATCAAACAATTCATGATCTAATTGTTTATGATAGAAACATATCATTGAAAAAAGAAGAAAAGTGAATCATGATATGTTTGCCAAATTTTATATCATCTAAAATAACTTCAAGATTCTATAGTGTGGATAATCTAGATGATGGATACAAGAAGAATATTTGTTTAAAAAAATAATATTGGATCTAAGGGGATTAGGAAATACAAATTTTAAAATGTGACTAATGATGAGACTATATGTGATTTCATTAAAACAAGATTTGGTGGCACATTTTATCTATGATTTTTATATATTTATTATCATCATAAGGTGAAAAAAATAGACTTCTGAAAGAATAGGAGACATGTTACTGGAAAAATATTTCATTTTTAAAATATGATTTCTTTATAATTTCATATAGCATAATATAAATTATATTATCATGTATAAAAATGGATGATCTATGATATAATGAAATAATAAGAACTAAACATTAATACTTAATTTTTTTATAATTAAAAGAAAATATTTTATTTGAAGATGTATCTGACACATAAATATATGAATGTACAGTTATATCATATGATCACTTGATTGAAGGATTATTTATGGATGTATTGGAAGAGGAATTTTTACCATTAATTATTGAATGTAGTTGATGTTGTTCTTGATAGTATAAGAAGGTTATTAAGAATATTCATGTAACTTAACATAGAGGAGATTCCTTAAATTATATAAAAACTATTAGAGAATGATTTGTTTAGGATTCTTATTTGTGTACTACTTGCATAAGGATTATTTTTGTAACGACCCAAACTTTTATTAATGATAATTCATCTTGATCTAATTAAATGACTTATTATGTAAAATGGTTGTATAAAACATATATAGTTCCATAGTTTAATATTTTTAGATTTTAAAATACCAGAAATAGCTATTACCATTGTTAATATAGCCGTTGAACAGTGATCACATGATTAATATAAATATAGGACTTTAATAAATCCAATTTACACAGGAAAAGGAAGCGATGGCCACATCCAGTATATTTTCTCCATAGGATATCCATTTGTTGCATCTCAGAAAGGAGTTAGCATCACAAGGCTTTTCTATTGAAAAAGCTCAACTTGAGCTTCAACATTATAAGATTGAATTGAATAACCTAAATGATAAATAGATGTTAATATAGAATACCACCCGAGCTATATTATCTGAGCCGCCACAAGAGTTTGTCACCATTGTACACCTTACCCTTAATTATTATGCAGCTGTTATAAGGGGTTACGTAACAAGATGATATCACTATGATTATGTGGATTATTTTTTTATAAACAATATAAATTCATTTTATTATGGTTACTTTTTAAATGGTTTTTAAAGAACAAATATTATTTGTAGTTAATATTTAAATTCAATTTAGAAATATATTTTGATTAATTAATGGATTTTTAAATAAAATAATATTTCAATATAATATTATTACTATATTAATTTTTAATAAATATAAATTATCTTATAATTTTTATCAATACAATTGTAATTTTTATTAAGTATTGAGAGCTATTTGTTTTCAAAACCAATGATTTTTTTATAAATGTTTGTATATATTTTAGAAGTACAAATTCACATATATAGATAAATATTCAAATAAAATTAATAATATTTTTGGATTCAGGTTGTCAAAATTATCTAATAGTGATTTTTCATAATTTTCTGAGATAATAGAGTTTTTGGATAAAAATTAAATACCTTTTAAATATATAATGTATTTAATGACATCATAACAAGGGGAGTGAAACATGATGGTGAGATGGTTCCTTTCTCTCCCGGGTTCCCCCTCTTTCTATCGGCTTCACCTAGGGTTTCCCTCTGAATAACTTTGTTGCGGGTCCGGCGGTGCATCTGAGCATCATCCATTCTCCATTTCTTCCTTTCTTCCCCTATTTTTTCATGCCTTACCTTCTTCCTGCCCTATCGTGCCGTTTCATCATGGGTTTTCCCCCTTTTCTATTTTGTGTCTTGCCTAAACATCATTTTTTTCTCTCTAGTTTCATCTTCATCGGTGGTGTCTACGTCGCCATCTTCTTTCATTGGTGGTTCTGCTGATCTGATAATGGTTGTGTCGAAGACCATGCTCTCTAATCTTTTTCTCTAACCTCACGATCCATGGTGACTTTCCATGTTGGATTAGAAGTGGTGTATTAAATTTGGTTTTGGAATTTATGGTTTGGTGGTTGAAGGTTTTCAATCACTTCCTACATCTTCTTACATTTATGTTGTTGGATCTAGTTTTTTGGATTCATCGATGATGCACATATGGAGACCTCGGCCACCGTTTCCCTACTCTGATCTCTCGATCCTATGTGACTCTCTAAGGTGGACTGGCTACGGTAGTAATGAAAGGGATTTGGGTGTGTGGTTCAGTGGATGGAGGTTCTCCAAGTGTGAGTCCCTTTGATAATGGTTTAGAGCAAGGAATCATCTTCTTCTCTATGAAGTTTCTATATTATCTATTTTATTGGGTGTTTCTTCCTCAGTGATGTTCTTGTATCATCTGTGGTGCTTGTCCTGGATGGTTTTCTGTTCTTTTTGATACAAATTTTATTTTTGGTGGTCTACTATGGTTTCATTAATCGTGATTTGTGACGGCGCTCTGTGTGATTTCGGTGTTGATGCTGGTTTCCTGTGAGATGGCTTCGATTATGGTTGGATTGTGATTTGGTTGGCTCAAAGAGGTGATGATGGTCTATATTGAATCCTGAAATCGGTGATGTGTCATGGTGCATATAGCGAGTCGGTAATGATGGATTGTTTTTAAATTTTGAATGGCAGTATGTAGATGGTTTTGTTTTATTTTTTGAATTTTGAAATCTCTAATGATGCTTTTGTGGATTTTATATAGGTTCCCACTTTTTCCTAAAGAGGTTTTTCAATTAAATAAAAAATGGATTGTAGTGGTATTTTATGACATCATAATAACCTAATAGTGATGTAATAAAATACTATAAAAGATATATTATGCCAATATATGTTTTACCATTTAAATAATTTTATTTTATATTTTTTTGATTAATTTTACAATTCCTTAGTAGACCCACTAAGATTTATAAAATATTTTAAACTTTTAAAACGATTTCCATGATAATGTGACTCACCTCCACATAAGAAAGCCTAATATTTTATTATGTTATACCATTGGCCTTATAAAACAATTCTTTCCACTCCACTTTGGAAAAATCCATGGGAAAAAACATGGGATGGTTTTTAGTTTTTATTAGTTTAATGTGTAGTGTCAAAAACCAATATAATAAATAATTCCCTCTCATTTCCTATATAAACCCACTCAATTTCACATCCCCTTCACTAAAACCATTTTTATATTGACCAAAATCTGATATCCACTATCTAAAATCAACACAAGGCACCCCATTCTCCTAGGAGTCATCTCTCAAGCCTCTCCCAAGCCTTTGGGATCACACTTCCAAGTAAAGTATCCTCACTTCCCTTCATTCCTTATTTATGTCCATGTTTTCATATATTGTTATGAACTTTTATTTTCAATTAAAAATGTTGAGGTATGATTTTCCACTTCACTAATACATACCTACCCATTTTTTTAATGATGAGAGACCCCTTTCTCTCTCATTAATGCCACCCATGTACACTCATTGCCATGGTGAAATTCTGTAAGGGATTTTTCTCTCCTCATTTACATAAAAAAAATTATTATATATTATGCATCTAAATTCCATTACATATGTTGGGATATTATATTACATGAACCCATTACTGTCCATTTCATTTATAAATGATAAGATACCCCTTTATCTCTCATCAACACATTTTACGATTTTCTATTTGACGTCGTTATGCTGCCGAAGATGCACCAAAATTTACATGCCAAAATCGTCATGTAAGTGAATACCAAGCCCACATATCTAAAAATGGTATTCACATTTATAAAAAAGTTATTTTAGATTAATTACTTACATTTTTGTATTACACATCTCTAATTAATGGAATAAATTATGATATTTAATGAATCCATGTAGTATGATTGATGTAGCTTAGTAATTCATGAAATGAAATTTTTTTAAGGGTGCAACTTAATAGAACTCCAATGAATTTGTTAAAGAATATTATCAGGATACTTCAAGTTAAATGTGTGTTGAATCATTATAATTCATGTAAAATGAGGTTTTACACTGGTGAATTCAAGTGAAATGAGGGTTTACTCATGCTCTAGGTGTGATGTGCCTTGGCTCATGCTAATATCATGTTAAATTTTGTTGCCAAGTCTCCATGTTATGATAATCATGTTATATCATTCCTTTATATTAATGTTTATCTAATTACCCATTGATATTCTTATCACCTAACATGAATTTTATTCTTCATGTTATTCCTTATTTTCTCCCATACTAGGCTTTATTGCTCACCCTTTTCTTATGTATGTCCTCAGGTTATTCCATGCAATTCTAAGTACGTAGAAATGTTGTAGTCATGTAAAATAAGTATTCAATAATGATGTTGTATTTTTATGTCTGAATTTTTCATTTAATGTTTATAATCCACAAAGACACTAGACCTATCGATCATTTAGATTTTATTAAGTGCAATTTTATATAATAAATCATGTTTAAATGTGTTTTAAAGATAATTGTTGTTATAGTTGGTTTAAAAGGATATGTTTACTTATTTTTGGGATTAGGATTAGATAACCCTAGTGAAATTCTTAGGGATAAGACGAAGTATAATAAAAACATCCCTAAATTTTGGTGAGTATATAATTAGTGGTTTATCAAGAAAAAACATCTCTGTTTGGATTTGAACAAGTAGTGGTGGATCTGGCACAGATATATCTAGGGGTAAAACCTGAAAACATGGCTTTAAGATAGAATCGAATGGGAACTAGTGCATGAAAATGGTTATTGCTAAACTCTTGGTTCGACACTCCCAAGATATATGCTTTGGTAAATTAATAAGCATAGTATGAACCATTATTAAGGGAATAAGAAATTTCCCTAAGAATATATGTTGGGAAGTAGATCATGGATAACATAGATTGAATCCTTTAAATTCATAAATTAAGGAAATAAATTTAATTTATAATCTATCCCTTTTTTCATTGGATTCCCCTTTATGTGTTGCCCCTAACTTTCTTTTTATTCCATCCAATGGCCGATAATAAGAGAAATTAGGCTAACAACTAATGTGAAGATCAATGTGATGACTATTTTAATGAGATTACCAATCTGATGGGAGTGGGAATCACAAACATTGTCGTGATACTCTCTATGTTAACTCATGTGTGTAATAGAAACATGGGTGTGGAGAAATTTTCAACTCCCCCTCCCCATGAAAAAACAAGCCTTAATCAGGATCTTCATGATACACAGGCCTCCTATATTCAATTGATCATCTGATCTCTCAATCATCGAATAATAGATCAAATCCATTGAGTAGATATTATTCATCCTTCAATGTTCCAAAAAAGATATGGTTCTTCTAGCTTCTTATCATATGGAGGGTGAATCTAATCCATGGTGTATACTGATCAAATATATAAATCATGAGTAATAGATTGAGGTGTTGGAATATAAGGATATTTGAAAAATGTTTTCCATAATTATTTTCCGCACACCCTCTCACTTAAGATGGAAAAGGACTTCCTTTACCTCAAGAAAAAAAGACGATGAATCCATCAGAGCATATGAGGAAAACATCACAAGGCTTGGAAGATATGCCTCCATCATTTTCTTTACCCGAAAATGCATGGTTGACTGCTACATTGGTGGGCTAAAACCTAGCCTATAAAATCCCTAATTATCCGTGACATTGATAGCTATGAAGAAATTTCCTGATGTTCCCTTAAAGTAAAACTCGATATTGGTGAATCTCTTGGGTATCATGGGGATAAAAAGTGGAAAGTGGACCTTAATTCTAGTGGTCTGATGGATAAATTCAATGGTGCTAAGAAATTCTAGCACCACACTTTCCAAAGGTGTGTAAATAATCACCCTACAAATTGCCTAAAGGGGATGATGAAATGATTTAAGTGTGGAATAGAAGTTTAGCTAGCTATTAATTTACTAAAAGAAATACATGTTGTTGTGGAAGTGGAGAGGAATACTCCGTTTTAGGCTCATTGCATTGTTCATTTCTTAAACTGCAATGAACCAGGGAACGTTGAAAACTAGTTCCCTCAACCATGGGTTTTAATGGGAAACCAACAACCTCCATGGCATCCAGAGTGATCTGTTTCCATCACTAATACAGAAACAAACCCCTACAATGAAGTGGTGATAGGTATGTTAGTTATTAATTCATGAATAGTGAACACACTTTTTGATTTTGGTTCTATACATTATTTTTATCTGGAATGTTTAGTTTAACAATCCCAACACCACCAAATATCATTGAAGTAGAGATGTTAGTGAGAACGAAAATGGGTAAATCATTTAATCACATGTATATAAATCCTCCCTTATCACAATTTGTGGTTTTAACTTCCTGTAGAACATTGTAATACTCCCTCCAGTGAAATTTTATGCAGTTCTTATCTTGTATTGTCTTTTCCTATATAGATCTAACAGAAATTTTCATACGAGGTAAATCACTCTCTATACGGATAATCCAATCCTGATTCTATATAAGTTTAAGGAGGAGGATGAATCTTCTTTATCCCCATCATATCAAGTTTAAATATTACATCCCTATGAGCACGCATTTCATGCTCAAATTATTGATTCTGTAGAATCAACCATCCTTGAAGACATGCCTATTGTGAGGGAATTCACTGAAGTGTTTCCTGAGGAATTGCCCCACCTTCCTCCTAGAAGAGATGTTGAATTCTCGATTAATCATATAACTGGGGAATTTCCAATATCCAAGACTCCATATATAATGGCTATTTTGGAGCTTGAGGAGATAAAGAAATGACTATAGGATAATCTGGATAAAGGGTTTATACACCCAAGTGCTTCACTATGAGGTGTACCAGTACTTTTTGTCAAGAAGAAAGATGGAACAATTTGCCTTTGTATTGATTATCATGAGACTAATAAAATCATGATAGAGAACAAGTATCCTCTTCCCTGAATTTATTACTTGTTCGATTAGCTATGTGGAGCATAATACTTATCCAAGGTGGATATGCAATTGGGATATTACCATGTAAGGGTGAAGAAGGAGGATATCCCTACGACTACTTTTCAAAAAAGGTACGAGCACTATAAATTCCTAGTAATTCCATTCAGACACTCCAATTCTCTAGTAATATTCATGGAAATTATGAATTGAGTCTTTAGATATTACCTCGATCAATTTTTGGTAGTAGTTATAGACAATATTCAAATATGCTACAAAAATAAGGAGGAGCATGAGGAATATCTATGAACTGTACTAGAGACCTTGCAAAAAGATAAGATCTATAAAAAGTACAATAAGTGTGTGTTATGGTTGATGTAAGTCTCATTATTGGTTCATATCATCACAAGAAATGGGATATCTATGGATCCCTCCACGACCAATGCAATTGATGGGATCGTTGAGACCATCATCTATGACAGATATCAATATCTTCCTTGGATTAGCTTTTATATTGTCGCTGATTTGTGATAAATTTATCACAATTGTAATACCCTCTTTCCAAGATAACTCATAATGGATTTTTGTTTTCTTGGAGTGATAAATGCGTATATATCTTCAAGGATTTGAAAAATAGGCTTATTACTGCGCATGTGCTCACACTACCCACAAGTGGGGATCTTTTTATGGTATTAAGTGATGATGCAAATAAGGGCATGTGGTCTGTGTTGATGAAAAATAAAAAATTAATTCTTTATTATTCAAGGAAAGTGAATGTTCATGAAAAAACTATCCAAAACATGATCTGGTGTTGGATTCAGTAATCTTCACTTCAAAAATTTGGTGTAATTTCTTCTTTGGGGATAAGTGTGAAATATATACAGATCAAAAAATTCTCATTTATATATTCACACAGAAAGAGTAAAAATATGTTCCAATGAAGATAGATAGAGCTGATCAAATACTATGACTGATCAATCCATTACCACCCTGGGAATGTGAACAAGGTGGAGGATGATCTAAGTCGAAAGGACCCAACAATTCTATCATTGATGACAATTGAAAAAGATCCAATATTTTTATATTTTATGAAGATGGACATGGGAATCATAAAGAAGGGAACATGATCAATACATTTACAAATGATTACTCAACCATCTCTTATGTAAAGGTTAAAGGATTCCAAAATTCTTGATGTGGGAATTTATAAGAAAATTGAAACTTTAAGAAAAGTTAAATCCTTGGAGTTCAATTTTAATAAAGAAGGAATAATGAGATTCGGGTCAAGGCGATGTGTTCCATCAAATACAAAGTTAAAGATTGAACTTTTGGATAATGCCAATAGTTATAATTTCTCCATTCACCCTGGAAACACAATGATGTATCGAGATCTCCAAGAACATTATTGATGGGATAACTTGATGAAGGATATCATTTTGTATACATCAAAGTGTTTAGTGTGTAAGCATGTGAAGGCTGAGAGGAAGACGTCTATTGGGATGATGCAACACTTACCCATACCAACATAGAAATGGGAGAACATCACCATGAACATTGTCACTGAATATCTGAAGAAATCCAAATGAAACAATGCTATATGGGTTGTTTTGGATCATCTTACAAAGACTACATACTTCATTACAATTCAAGTGGAATTCTAAATGGATCAACTTGAACTGATATACATCAGAGAAGTGGTAAGGCTTCATGGAGTTCAATTATTGATTATATCTGATCATGATCAGTTATACACCTCTATGTTCTAGAAGATTCTCTAACATGCTTTGAATATTGAGAAAAAATTCAGTACAACTTATCATCCTCAAACTAATGGCCAATCTGACTAGACTATCCAAACACTTGAGGACATGTTAAGAGAATGATCCTTGGAATTTAAAGGAGGATGAGATCAACATATTCCTTTGTTTGAGTTCTATTACAATAACAATTTCCAGTCAACCATCCAAATAGATCTTCATCAAGCCCCTTATGGGAAGAGATGAAGAACACCGACATGTTGGGATGAAGTTGGGTAGAAAAAACTCCTATAACAAAAAATTATCGAAGAAGTGGTGGAGTATGTTAAGACCATCCAACATCACATTAAATCTTCTCAGAGATGACTAAAGAGATATGTTGACAATCATCGACATGACATGGATATTGATGTTGGATACATGGTATTCTTCTACATATCACTGTGGAAGAGAGTTCTGATATTTTTGAAAAAGTGAAAGCTTATTCCAAGGTACATCAGCCCTTTTGAAATCCTTAATCGCATTGGTGTAGTGGACTATCGACTAGAACTCCCACCGAACCTATATCAAGTACATGATATATTGAATATATCACTCTTGAGGAAGTACATAAGTGACACATTGCATGTACTCATTCCAGAGGTGGTACCATTGAAGAATGACCTCTCTTATGAAGAGAATCTAGTGAATATACTAGATTTTAGGGAAAATGTTCTATAAAATAAGGCAATTCCCCTCATTAAATTGTTTTATAGAAACCACATGTTTGAAGAAGAAAAGTGGGAACAAGAGGAAGTGATTAGGAATAGTTACCCATATTTGTTTTAGTGTGGAAAAGCGAAATTTTTAGGGATAAATTTATAAAGGGGGGAAGATTGTAATGACCCAAACATTTATTAATAAAAATTCCTCTTGATCTAGTTAAATGTCTCGTTATGAAAAATGGTTATATAAAACATATAAACATCCTTGGTTTTTTGTTTTTGTATTATAAAATACTGTTAAGAATTGTTACCATTGCTAATATAGACATTAAATAGTGATCACATGATTAGTATAAATATAATGCTTTTACAAATCTGAAATACTCAGAAAAAGGAAGTGATTGCCTCATCTAGTAGAATTGCTCCATATGAATCCCATTTGTCAAATATTAGAAAGGAGGTAGTGTCACTGGGATTTTTTCTTGACCAAACCCAAGCTGAGCTTCAACACTTTACTCTTGAATGGAATCACCTACGAGAGAAGTGAATGTTAATAAGGATTACCACCCGAACGATGTTATCCAAGCCACCCCAAAAGTCTATCACCATCGCACACCTTACCCTTAGGAATTATGCGGGTGTTATAAGGTGTATGTAACAACACCCTAGAACTATTATTATGTGCAATATTTTTGTATAAAGAAAATACATTAATTTTATTATTGTTACTTGGTAAATGGGTTTTAAAGCACAAATAGTATTTTTAGTTAATATTTATATTCAATTAAGAAAAATATTTTGAGGAATTAATGGATTTTTGAATTAAATAATATTTCGATAAATTATTATTAATAAATTACTTTTTTAAAAACATAAATGATCATATAATTTTTATGAATAAATTGTAATTTTTATTAAGGTTTGAAAACCATTTTTGTCAAAACACATGATTTTTTTATAAATGCCAGTTTTTATTTTAAAAGATAAAATTTTAATATTTAGAAAATTATTCAGATAAAATAAATATTATTTTCTATTCATGTTTTCAAAGTCATCTAATAATGAATTTTTCATAATTTTTAGAGACAATCGATTTTTTTTAAAAAATTAAATAGCGTTTAAATATATAATGTGTTTTATACCATCATAATGACCTAATATAAATTTAATAAAATAAAATAAAAGGGATATTCTATCAAAATATGTTTTTCCTTTAAAATAATGTGATTTTATATTTTTTTGATTAATTTTAAAATTCCTTAGTGGACTCTCAAATACTTATAAAATATTTTAACATTTTAAAATGATTTCCTTGAGAGTGTGACCCACCTCCACATTAGAAAGCCTAATATTTTATTATGTTCATCCATTGGACATAAGAAATAATGTTTTCCTATCCAATTTTTAAAAAACCATTGGATGGTTTGTGGTTTTGATTAGTTTAATGCATAGTGTCCAAAACCTAAATAATAAATAATTCTCTCTCCTTTCCAATATAAACCTATTCAATCTGTCATTCCTCTTAACTCAAAACATTAGGATCTCGAACAACCTCTTCCATCCTATATATATAATCCTCCCAATGCTCCCTAAGCTCCCAATAAGCCTCTCTCAAGCCTCACCAAGGCCTTTGGGATCACAATTCCATGTAAAAGATCCTCCCTTTTCTTCCTTCTTTATTTATGTCCATGTTTCCTTAAAATGTTATGCCCTTTTATTTTCAATTAAAACTTCTAGGGTATAATTTTGTAAAGACTCGGAAATTTCAAGGAAATTGTTTTTCTTAATTCCTTTAGGATTTTACAAAAACACAGTTTCTGACGGCACCTGATTCTGAGGCCCGGTGTGCCCGGAATCAATTTCCGAAGTTTAGCTCGGGTATGTTCAGTAAACGAACGAGCGGGTTCTTATAACCTTTGAACTATGCTCTGAATTGAATTCTGAGGGAACCCATGAACTCACAGCGCCGGTAATTTCTTAAGAAGACCCTTTTTGAATTTGCGTTTACTCGGGAGGAGTTGCTAAAAAAATTGACAAATAAAAATATAATTGTTTTGCAATTTTATTTTTATTTCTTGCTAAATGGTTTAGGTGATGGGTCACATCTCTTTTCCCCTCTCTTATATAGTTATATCCTAAGTAAGGGAGTTGGGGGTGGGACCCACTTGTAGTTAACTACCTTTGAGAGGATTAAGGTGGGGTGGGGCCCACACGATCCCAACCCCTCACCTTCCCATAACGTTCATAACTTTTCCCCCTCATTAATTTGTATCTCTAAAAAAACCCCTCACTTAACTCTTTCCAACATACACTAATTGATTAATTGAACCTAATCAATTAATTAATTAAGTGTTTTGAGTTTTGAATTTCAAATGGAATGTGATAATAAAATAATTGGTTGATCTTTTATTTTATATTTGGGGACACACTTTGTTTGGAGGCATTTGGAGAGAGAGAGAGCCTTGTGAGAAGAAGAAGAAGAAGAAGGAAGAGGAGAGAATTTCTCCTCGTTGAAGAACGACGCCTCTTCAACGAAGAACGACACTTCCTTATTAAAGAAAGACAACGTGTATTCCTACTTCATCTTATTCATTAACGAACGCTACGTCTCTGAAGAAGGACATCGACTTGGCGGTCCCAGAATTCTCCATCAACATTCTCTTCCACGACATGGAAGGAGAAGCTGACTGTGTAGACCGACGCCAACAACAATGTTCTTCTTCTTCTTCCAACGTCGAAGGAATCGATACTATTATTCCACGAAACTCGACTACCGCGATGTTCGACTTCTGTGATTAGACGACGTGCGATGTAAATATTGATGTAGTGGTTAATTTTTGTTCGTGAATTTTTTTTTCCTTGCCGTTCATCATATTATTCTTGCGCAGCATGTTATAATTATAACGGGAGGAGGTTGGACCGCACGAAAACTACCGACTCTCCTCCACATTCGATATTGTGCCTGTCGTGGCATTAAAAAAGTCGTGTGGTGCAATGGAACCACACGGAAACAAGATGAATGCGGCGAAGAAGCGCGGATCCGTCGCGCAATGCCGTTGAGGTCGAACGAAGTTGCGGCGTCGTCACGCCAGAAAACCACGAAGAGGCCTCGGTTTGTTTATTTGACGTGCGGATCAACGGGTGATGATGAAGTGGGCCATAAGGGAATTTTAATTCCTTCATAGTAAAGAACAGGTCCTGGGAGGACCGTTGGCGAAGACGGCAGGCGAAACGGACCACCGGAGCTTGTCCGGTGGTCCGTAGAAGGCAGCGCCAGCGACCGGCGGCAGCGGCGCGCCTCTGGAGCAAACCGCCGCAGCCGAGCCACGGCAGTGGGGGAAGAACTGGAACAGCTTCAGCAGTTTCGGATTGGGGCGGTACGTCTTATGCCGCAGTTTGTTTATTTGATGTGCGGATCAACGGGCGATTATGAAGCGGGCCGCAAGGGCATTTGAATCCCTTCATAGTGAAGAACGGGTCCCGGGAGGACCGTTGGCGAAGACTGCAGGGAAAACGGACCACCTGAGCGTGTCCGGTGGTCCGCAGAAGGCGGCGCCGGCGACCGGCGGCAGCGGTGCACCGCTGGATCAAACTTCCGCGGCTGAGCCGCGGCGGTGGGGGAAGAACCGGAACGGCTCCGGCCGTTCCGGATTGGGGTGGCACAGCTTATGTCGCGCCGGTTCGTCAACCGCGGGGGGTTATAACCCACCCCCCCCCCCCCCCCGCACCCAATAGCCATGTGGGAACCGCGCCTGCGGCAGGCCGACCGGGTCACGCCCTATTGGGCCAGACCCGGACCCGGGTCGGGTCGACCAGGGGGTCTCGAGCCGGGTCGGACCGGGCCCGAACCCCCTATTTTCGAGCATTTTTCGTTCAAACGCCCATAACTTGGGCTACGAAACTCTGATCGATGCACCGTCAGTTGCGATTCGATCCTTCGAATGAGGCCTTTGTTTTGGTATATTACAATCATGTTTTCAGGGAACTTTGGTTACGACAGGGTTGGTTCGAGGCTGAAACCAACCGGGCCCTAGGAGTAGAAACGCTTATAACTTGAGTTCCGGGCGTCCGATTGACGTGACGATGACATTGTTTGAGTCCTATTGATGAGACGGAACTTTTGGCATAATTCTCCTGAGGTTTGGATGCAGTTGGATAGTGGCCAGGTTGGATTGAACCCGAAATCCAACCGGGCCCCTCTAATAGAAAAGCTGATAACTTTCAGACCGAACGTCCGTTTGACAAACCGTCAGTGGCATTAGTGATCACGTTGAGAAACGGTCCATATGAGTATACCCTATTAGAGTTCGGGGTACAGTTGAGATACGACCGGGTTGGTTCGCACATGAAACCAATCAGGCCCCAGGGACAAAAAGGCTAATAACTCACAGACCGTGAGTCTGATTTATGCATTTTCTGTTGCATTGAGAACCATGTGACGGGGCGGTCCTTTGAGATACTTATTCGTGGAACTTTGTGATACTTGGAGTGTCGAACTGTAGCTCGTGGAGCGGACCCTCTCGGAGACGAGCATACGGAGTATGGAGACCGTGTAGCTGGAAGAGACTTGACGAGTGCTTGACCAACTTGTCTTTGAGTGATTTTACTAGCCCAGTGGACGGAGCACTACTATGTTTGTGTGTAGACCCATGGCGGATGGAGCACTACTATGTTTGGGTGCAGAGCTGCGGTACTCAATAGAAGGAGTGCCTCTGCAGGCTATTAGGGGGGTTGCACTACTGTGTTTGGGTGGCAGACCCCGGTGGGAAGCAATACTATGTTTGGGTGGCTGACTTGTGGTACTCGACAGGAGGAGTACCTCAGTAGTCTTAGGTTAGTGAGCATTACCTCGGAGTCATGACAGTATCATTGTACTCGTTAGAGACGGGGCTCTTCGGCAGTTACGGTTTTGATAATAAAAATCTTGGTTTGAGCTGAGTCTATAACCTTTGTGTTTACATCATAATTGAGATGGGACACTTGATAACATAGGTATATGTACTGGAATACACCTAGGTAGTGGTTATACATTCATTTCATAACCTTTGTGTTTCCTCATGATTGAGATGGGTTACATGATAACTTAGGTATATGTATGGGCATATACCAAAGTAGAGGTTATCTGTTCATATCTTTCTTTGTGGTTATATTTTTTGGATTTAGTGAGACCTTGAGGGTATCGGGGTCCCTAATGAGTATCATTATACTCACCCCTGCGCGGGCTATGCCCACACCTCATTGTGTTGGTTGCAGACGACGGGCAGCGCTGACAGAGGCCGAGTGTTTGAGGAATAGACGGTACCCAGAGGTGGACCTCACGAAAAGTTAGTATCTGGAGGTGGACTTCACAACAAGACGATACTCAGAGGAGGTTTATGGGAGAGAGCATAGTGTAGGATATCTATACCTACACTTTAGGAGGGATCCGTGGTGGACAATCCAGGAGCTGCGCTATTTGTACCTACCCTTTAGGTAGGATCCGTGGTGGATGATCCAGGAGATGTGCAATCTGTACCTAACCTTCATGTAGGATTTGAGGTGGAAAACCTAGGATCTACCTTTATTCTTCCAGCTGCTTGTATTTTCTGTTGTACTTTCGTTCATTTGTAGCTGTACTTTCGATTGGGTTTGTATTCTGGCCCATTTACTTTTCAGAACATCCTTTTGTAATCAGTGTATTACTTCTTCTTGTACTCTGTGGTGTTTTGTTTACTTTTATAAAGGGAATGCCTTCCTAGATATCGGGATTTAGACCTTTTGTTCTAGTTTCCATCCCCTGTCCTATGGAAGGTGGGCTTGGGGTAGTCACGGCACAGACCCCGACGACGGGTCAGGACAAATTGGTATCAAAGGATTCGGTTCTACCACAGGACTTATAACTCTGATATTTTCTTTTCTGTGAAGAAATAGTGTTAAGGGTACCGAGTTTGGTCTTCAGTTCTGGGATTCCAGTGTTGGTGCGACGTCCGACGTATCCGTACACCAGGACCCTGACTACTGATTTCAAACTTTGTGCATAAAAACACTGATTGCGTGTGTGTTTCCAAAAGTTTAAAAGTCAGATCAAACCAGGTCATCTCACCAGTTATAAAACGTTGACCATGTCGCATCTGTTCAAGATGTCTCCACGCAGACAGTTAGTTGGAATTCTTAGATTTTACTCGATGGTGGCCCACCGAGCGGCGAGGCTCCGGTGCAGGGCCCTCTTTCTATGTTGGCACCCTCGGGTGGTGTACCAGTAGCACCACCACCTATTCGGCAGCAGATGCCACCAGCCATACTAGAGAATTGTGCATTCTGGAAGAGCGTGTTGCACGAGTTCTAGCAGTAGAGGCTTCCGAGGATACGAGGCGAGGAAGATTCCCAGACAGTAGAGCACTGGCTGGAGGCGATTGCTAGAGTTTTTTACCTAGCTGAGACATCAGTAGAGTGGATGGTGGACTTGGCTACTAGTTTTTTCCAGTGAATGACCATAAGGATGGTCCGTATAGTGATGAGGCTTCGGTACGTGGACCAATACCTGGGATAGTGCCTTCGGGTAGTGTGTTAGCTATACATCACTACCTGTTGGTCAGTAGTTTCAACCGGCGGTACCAGTAGGTGACACATGTAGGCTTACTGCCTTACACGTGTTCCAACATCAGATACCCTCAAGTTACGAGGTGATCGCGACTCACTAGAAGCTGAGGACTAGCATGAGGAGGTGGATGAGAGTTTTATAGAGCTTATACAGCTTCTCGAGGATGACATGTCGGTAGCTGAGAATTCATCGGGGCGTACCAAACCATTCGTGGTACTCGATTAATGCGTTGCGATCAGTGCTTCAGGGATCGTACATCTGAGCCATCACCTTTTCTCTATGCATTCGTACTTATGCTAGGGTGCTAGAAATAACCTGTGTGGTTGAGTATTCATTTGCTGAATGGATACAGTCACTGAAGGTTAGCAGTGGGAAATTTGGAAACTGGCACCAGTCTCGGAGACTTGGGCGTGTAAAATGTTTCAAGTAGAGGAATTAAAAAGGACAGATGACTTTGCGAAGCATCATACATGGAGTCAGAGCTAGGAGAGTAGCATGAGGTGTTGTACATTTCAACATGTTACAATCACCTGCCATTGTAGTCCCCGCCAGGCTCAGGGAGCTGGAGGGCAGGGGAAGAGTCTAGCTGCATGCGGTCAAGGAGTGTGACCCAATGGCTCTATGAATGATTCAAGGGATATTCTGTTTCCATTACTTGCTTCCATAACAGCAGACTTTGATACGAATCATTCCTTCAACGAATCTTGTCCCAGACCTAGAGTTTCTGGTAAGTTATAGACTTGAACCCCACGTCTGGAGATACCTTGGGAGGAGACTCAATAATCACACTTATGCCGACAGTGTGGTCTGACCCACGAGGCGAGAGTTTCGGTTAAAATCTTTTGGTGGTAGCGTCGAGGCCTTACAACATTGGTCTTGGTATGTACTGGATTCACAGTTCATGCTTAGATTAACTGTGTGAGGAAAAACGTTTTTGGTTTATATACAACGTTGGGATAGGATTTTCCTTGGTCGGCGAAAAGGAAAACCCAAGCAGCACAGGATAGAATCAAGCATAGGAAGGTGTAGCCAATCACTCTTGAATCGGCCAACTTCACCCACTTGGCAGTAGGAGTTTTGAGTTTTAGTTCAAATCATGAAAGGGAGACCTCTAGAGTTCAAGGATGACGATCATGTCCTTATACGGGTCTCACCTAGACAAGGTTTACAGACCTTTCTATGACCTTAGTAGGGTATGCGAGGTGGTTTACCCCTTGAACTTTCCACCTCAGTTGCACTGGGTGCATAATATCATTCACGTACCTCAGCTGAAGAGATACGTACATGATCCTTCACAAATCATCTCTCTCAAGGATTTAGACATCGATGACTAGACGACTTCCATGTATCTCAATTGGGGAGATACGTGCTTGACCCAACTCATATCATCGACCATGGGGAGATAGACGTTGGCGATGGGGTGACTTTTGTGGAGTTCCAGTAGAGGTTGAGGATCGATAGGAGCGGGTCCTACGAGGACGGTTGATTCCTCTTGTGCGTTTTCATAGGCAGCACGGGAACCTCCAGGTGAGAACATGGGAGCAGAAAGCTCAGATGCGTGCTTAGTACCGATTTTGTATCCCTAGTTTGTGTTAAAGCTTTACGGGGACGTAAAGCCCTGAGATGGGAGTAATGTAAAGACTGGAAAATTTGAAGGAAATTTTTTTATCTTAATTCAATTGGGATTTTACAAGAAATTATTTTCTGAAAGCACCTGATTCTGAGGCCCGGTGTGCCCAGAATCAATTTCCAAAGTTTATCTCGGGTACGTTCAGTGAACGAACAAGCTGGTTTTTCTAACTTTTGAACCGGTGCTCAGAATTGAAATCTGAGGGAACTGATGAACTTGCAACACCAGTAATTTCTTAAGAATACACTTTCTAGAGTTGCATTTACTTGGGAGGAGTTGTTAAAAAAAGTGAGGAATAAAAATATAATTGTTTTACAATTTTATTTTTATTTCTTGCTAGGTGGTTTAAATGTTGTGTCACAAAACGTTTCCCCTCTCTTTTGTGGTTATATCCAAATTAAAGGAGTTGGGTGTGGGACCCACTTGTATTTAACTACCTTTGAGAGGATTAAGGTGGGGTGGGGCCCACATGAGCCCAACCCCTCACCTTCCCTTAACGTTCATAACTTTTCCCCCTCATTAATTTGTAACTCTAAAGAAACCCCTCTCTTAACTCTTGCCAACATATACTAATTGATTAATTGAACCTACTCAATTAATTAATAAAGTGTTTTGAGTTTTGAATTTCAAATGGCATTTGATAATAAAATAATTGGTTGATCCCTTTTATTTTATTTTCGGGGACACACTTTGTGTGGAAGAATTTGGAGAGGGAGAGAACCTTGTGAGAAGAAGAAGAAGAAGAAGAAGGAAGATGAGAGAATTTCTCCTCGTTGAAGAACGACGCCTCTTCAACGAAGAACGACGCTTCCTTATCGAAGAACGACAATGTTCCTTCTTACTTCATCTCCTTCATTGAAGAACGCTATGTCTTCGAAGAAGGACATCGACTTGGCGGTCCTTGAATTCTACATCCACTTTCTCTTCCACGACAAGGAAGGAGACGCCGACCGTGGAGACCGACGCCAACAACAACGTTCTTCTTCTTCTTCCGACGTCAATGGAATCGATACCGTTCTTCCATGACACCCGACTACTGCGACATTCGACTTCCTCAATTCGACGATGTGTGACGTCATTTTCGTTGTATGGGTTAATTTCTAGTTCGTGAATATTTTTTTCCTTTCCATTCATCGTATTATTCTTGCGCCGCCTGTTATAATAATAACGGGAGGAGGTCATACCGCACGAACATGGCCGAATCTCCTCCCCCTTCGATGTTGTGTTTGTCGTGGCATGAACAAAGGCGCGTGGTACAAGGGCACCATGCGGAAACAATAAGAATGCAGAGAAGAAGCGCGATGCTATCGCGCCAAGCCGTTGAGGTCCAACGAATCTGCGGCGCTTTCACGCCATGCCAGAAAACCATGAAGAGGCCGCGATTTGTTTATTTGACATGCCGATCGACAGGATACGATGAAGCAGGCCACAAGGGCGTTTTAATCCCATCGTAGTGAAGAACGGGTCCCGGGAGGACCGTTGGCAATGATGGCAGGCGAAACGGACCACCGGAGCGTGTCTGGTGGTCCGTAGAAGGGGGCGGCGGCGTGCCCTGCTGGCGTGATGGCACCGACAACCGGAGAAAACCGCCACGGCTATGCCGCAGCTGTGGGGGAAGAACTGGAATGGCTTCGGCCATTCCGGATTGGGGCACTGCGGCTTATGTCGCACTGGTTCGTCAACCGCGGGGTGTTGTAACCCCCCCCCCCCCCCCCCGCACCCACTGGCCACGTGGGTGCCGTGCCAGCGCCAGGTTGGCCGGGCCGCGCTCTATTGGGCAGGACCAGGACCCGGGTCGGGTCGACCTGGCTCGGGCCGAACCAGGGGTCTCGGGTCGGGTCGGACCGGGCCCGAACCCCATATTTTCGGGCAGTTTTCGTTCAAACACCCATAACATGGGCTACAGACCTCTGATCGATGCACCATCAATTGCGATGCGGTCCATGGATCGAGACGGTAATTTAGTTATATTATACTCAAGGTTTCGGAGAACATTGGGTATCGCCGGGTTGGTTCGAGCCCGAAACCAACTCGGCCCTCGGAGCGGAAATGCTTATAACTTGAGCTACGGACATCCAATTGACGTGTCGTCGACTTTGTTCGATTCCTCTTGATGAGATGGAAATTTTGGGATACTTCGCCTGAGGTTTGGATGTAGTTGGATAGTGGCCGGTTCGGATTGAACCCGAAATCCAACCGGCCCCCTAGAACAGAAAAGCTGATAACTTTCAGACCGGATGTTCGTTTAACGAACCATCAGCGACGTTAGTGATCACGTTGAGAAATGGTCCCTATGAGTATACACTATGAGAGTTCACGATACAGTTGAGATACAGTCGGGTTGGTTCGCACATGAATCCAACCGGGGCCCTGGGATAAAAAGGCTAATAACTCACAGACTGGGCGTCCGATTGACACACTGTCTATTGCGTTGTGACCCCTATGACAGGGCGGTCCTTTGAGATACTTCTTCGTGGAACTTTTTGATACTTGGAGTATCGACCTGTAGCACGTGGATCAGACCCTCTTGGAGACGAGCATACGGAGTACGGAGACCGTGTAGCTGGCTGAGACCTGACGACTGCTTGACTGACTCGACTTGGAGTTAGTCGACTAGCCCTGTGGATGGAGCACTACTATGTTTGGGTGCAGACCCATGGCGGATGGAGCACTACTGTGTTTGGGTGCAGACCCGCGGTACTCAACAGAAGGAGTACCTCTACAGGCTATTAAGGGGGGTGCACTACTGTGTTTGGGTGGCAGACCCTGGCAGGAAGAAGTACTCTGTTTGGGTGGCTGACCCACGGTACTCGACAGGAGGAGTACCTCAGCAGTCTTAGGTTAGTGAGCATTACCTCGAAGTCGTGACATGATCATTATACTCGTTAGAAATAGGGCTCTTTAGCAGTTACATTTTTGATAATGAAAATCCTAGTTTGAGCTGAGTCTATGACCTTTGTGATTACCTCATGATTGAGATGGGTCACTTGATAACATAGGTATATGTATGGGCATATGCCTAGGTAGTGGTTATCCGTTGATTTCATAACCTTTGTGTTTCCTCATTATTGAGATGTGTTACATGATAACATAGGTATATGAATGGGCATATACCTAAGTAGAGGTTATCTATTGAGATCTTTTTTGTGGTTATCCTTGTTGGGTTTAGTGATACCTTGAGGGTCTCGGGCTCCCTAATGAGTATCGTTATACTCACCCCTGCACAGGCTATGCCCGCACCTCGTTGTGTTAGTTGCAGACGACGGGAAGCGTTGACAGAGGGTGAGTGTTCGAGGACTGGACAGTACCCAGAGGTGCACCTCATGACAAGTCAGTATCCGGAGGTGGACTTCACAACGAGACGATACTCGGAGGAGGTTGACAGGCGAGAGCGTTGTGGAGGCTATCTGTACCTACCCTTCAGGTAGGATCCGTGGTGGACGATCCAGGAGCTGCGCTATCTGTACCTACCCTTCAGGTAGGATCTGTGGTGGACGATCCTGGAGCTGCGCTATCTGTATCTACCCTTCAGGTATGATCCAAGGTGGACGACCTAGGAGCTTCTTCTATTCATCCAGCTGCTTGTCTTTTCTGTTGTACTTTCATTCAGTTATAGTTGTACTTTCGATTGGGTTTGTATTCTGGCCCATTTACTTTTTAGCACTTCCTTTTGTACTTAGTGTATTACTTCCTCTTGTACTCTGTGGTGTTTTTTTTTTACTTTTATAAAGGCAATACCTTCACAGTTATCGGGATTTATGCCTTTGGTGCTAGTTGCCAGCCCCTGGGCTATGGAAGGCGGGCTTGGGGTAGTCACGACACGGGCCCCGAGGATGGTTCGTGACAAATTTAGAACCTACCCTATATTCAAATCATGCTTTTGAATGATGATATACTCCTTTATATCTCATTAATGCCTCCCATTTACACCTATTACCATGTCAAAATTCCTTAAGGGGTTTATCTCTCCTCATTTACATTCATGAAATTATTTTATATTATGAATCTAAATTCCTTTATATATATGGGGATAATATATTCCGTTACCCAATTACATTCCATTTCATGTATAGATTATTAGAAACTATTTTATCTCTTATCGACCCATTTTATGATTTCTATTGATGTCGTTATTCACCTGAAGTTACACCAAAATTTCTATGCCAAAATCATCATGTAAGTGAATACCATACCCACTTCTACATAAAGGGTATTCACCTTTATGCACATGTACATGTTGATTTAGGAATTGAATTTATTTATTCCACATCTTTTATTCATTGAATAAATTATGATGTTTAATGAATCCTTTTTGAATGATGTATGTGGCACAATTATGCATGAAATAGAATGTTTTTAATGGGTGTGCCCTGATAGCGCGCAAATGCATTGGGTAAAGATTATTATCATTGTATCACCCCAAGATTTTTTTTTAAAAAAATAAATCGAAATGCATGAAACTATTTTTGAAGTAGATATTTATAACTAACCTTTAAAAATAAATTTTCTACTATTTTGAATTTTGAAAAATGGTTATCAATAATTGTGTTCACTATGTTTTTGGAGTCTAATAGAACCAACTTGTTATTTTGGTGAACAGTTGCATACCCTTATGAATAGTAAAATGACCCTAATGAATTGTCAGATGTGTTATTATTTTATTTTCTAGGGATTTAAGATAATGACATCTTGGTTAATTTTTCAATGTCATATAAAAGCAGTTATAATTTTTAAATAATTAATTATTGTATTAATTATGATTTTATTAAAAAAATAAATGAATAATATTTAGAAAATTATTTTCAAAAAATGGATCTAATTTTTTAATTTAACACATTAAAAAATGTTAAGGGTGAATTTATGAGAATTTTTGGAAATTTTATAATTTTTGATGAATAGTAAAATACAATAAAATATGATAAATGTTAAATACTTGATTTGTTGCATCATAGATGATGAGAGGATGGTTTAAGACCACTTGGTTTGAACTCACATGACATTATTACTATTTTGGATCACATTAATTATGATTATTCATAGTATTGAGCAAATATATTATAATAATGATTAAAATAATGAAAAATACCTCCTCTCCTCCACTATAAATACCACCCTCATTTCCCTATTCCTTACACACCTTTCAAGAATTCATAATTACATAATTTCTACCCCATAATTCTCCCAAGGATCTTCCCCCACATCCTAGAGCTTTTGGTCTCACCACAAGACCAAAACCGAAGGCCTTAAGAAGGATCTCAAAGAGAAGAATCAAGAGGTAAACATCCTCTTTCATTTTCTTTATTTCCTTTCATATTATGTAATTCTTTTTCATTACCTTTGGATTATGTTGGGATAATTCATTACATATCCCCTTAATTTATATATTATATAATAAATAAGAGATACCCCTTTTCTCTCATCAAATTGTTTTGTGAAATTTTAAGCGACATCGTTACGCTGCCAAATTTCAATGAGATATTTCTCAAATTTTCATTTATTTTGAGTTCCTTTCTTTTCATTTTCATTCCTCACCTACTATTATCTAATAGTCATGAAAGATCCAGAATCGGGTATATTCTTGGTGTTCTCATGTTCATGGAAAATACATCATCAATCTTCTTCTCCTCTCCCACTTATTCAAGGAATTAAAGACATTGTATGTGATCTGTCGAATTACCGACATTGTGTATGATGTGATTTTAATTTTCTTTAATTATTTCAATGATGGTCCTGCTACTATTTTTATAGTTGAACCAGGTTATAATATATTTATTATATCTATTTTTTGGTTCTGGAATTCTTTTGTACTCATTGCTAAAACAAAATTAGGTCATTATTATCAAAGAACCACTAAAATGATATGAACGAACGTCATTAATATTTTAACTTATGAATCATCATCATGTAAGAATTAAAAATGATAAATGGTATAATTTATGGTTATTGAAATATTTATATACTAATATAATACTATTCTACAGTTTCACTTCAAACTGACAAGAACAACCATCATGAACCAATCATGGAAATCATGTAAATAACTCCCCCAAAAACAGCGCATGAAACAAAATACTAACAATTAAAGGGTGAAATGATGTGATTAAATGACCATATAAGGTATTATAAAGATTGATATGTTTCTGTAAGATATTAATAACATTATTTTAACCATTATACAATAATTTTAAATAATTTTGATGTCTGAAAATACCAAGGTAAGGGAATTCTTAACCGGATTTCCATTATTTGGGTTAAAATTATACTTCATTATTTATGTGGTATTTTTTTTGTGTAATGGGTTTTGTATATAATATGATTAATAATGTTTATTTACAGTTTTAAACATATTCCATCCACTCTATTAAGTCTCACATCAATTATAAGATTTTTGTAAGGGGATTTAATTTAAAAATCAACTTTTAAAAATCTGTTTTAAAAAATTTCAAAGGAAATATTTTTATGCAATTATTCATATTGTATAATTGTGATTTGGTTCTTGGGAATTATTTATGATGATGGGTGGGACCTATATTTCTATCCAATTCATTGGTCATGTGTACTTTGGTGGTCGGTCGTATGGTTACCCAAACTATAACAATGATGGTTGCACAAAATGTAAGGTAGCCATGAGGGTTACAAATGATAAGGTAGCCAAGAGGGTTACAAGATTATATATGTAATGACCCAAGAAACCTTTATGATTTTATTTATTTTTATATGTTTTGTTTGGATATTTTTTAAATCTCATGATTCACAAATTAAGTTTATATGGGTGACAAGTGTGTCATTTGAAAATAATTTCATATGTTAGAAGTGTTCATGAACCAATGTGTCCTTTCCTTATTTATATATCCCTTACTAAGCTTTTGTGCTCATCCCATGTTTTTAAATGACATTCACAGATTTCAAGTATGTGTATGAAAAATAAAAAAGACATGTTAAATGTTTACAGATTAGTCAAATAAATTTTTTTTAGGTGAATAGTTTTATATTTTGTAAAAAATGAATACTATTTTTATGGTGTCCACTTGGTAATAATGTTTAATTTTATGAATGTTTTATGTCCCAATTCTCTAAAGCTCTAAACATGAAATGATCCTCATTGTTAAATGAAGTGAATTCTTAACTAAATTCAAGATTATGTAATTTAATAAGGTCAGGTCCTTATAGTTGGTATTAGAGGAAGGTTTAGATTACTTTAGGGGTTAGGATGATGTTAAAAGAATACGATAAATGATTTTTACTCTATGATTAATTTTAAATGTTATAGAATTTAATGATTACAATTTTGATTCATCTAAGATACGTTTGTTCAGAATGGTTATCTGTAGAAGAAATAGGGAAGGTGAAGAGTAGAGGCACAAACAGAACGACATCCTTCTGAATTTTCTGCCCTCAATGGTAGGGATTGGAACCAAGAAGTTTGTGATAGTAATGGATTAGCTAATGAAAAAAATAAATGGTGTGGGAATTCATGCAAGAGAAAAACTAGATGTACCACAACAGAACATGACAATAGTGGAACATTTTATGAGACAAAACCCTCCTGATTTCGAAGTATCTTCTAACCCAGTAGCAAGTGAAGGATGGATTAAAGAACTTGAAAAGATATTTGATGTTATGGTATGTTCATAGAATCAAAATGTAAGTCTTCCCATTTATCATTTTTAAGGTGAAGAAGATAATTTGTGGTCAATTGTAAATAATATTAGGGATAAAGTGGATATTGATTCCTTAGAGTGTAATGAATTTAAAAGTCTTTTCACTGAAAAATATTTTTCTTAAGGTCGTATGACTTAGGATGGAGAAGAAATTCCTTGAATTGAATAAAAAGGAAGGAGATTCAATGGTTGTGTATGATGTTTACTTCACCCAACTGGAGAGGTATTCTCCAAATATTATTCTGGATCTTGATAGCAGAATCAACCACATTTACTCAGCACTGAAGCCAATGTATCGAAGGGCCACTATTGGAAAACTAACTTATACGAACAGTTTGTAACCGTTGGTATAGGCCTCCAAACTGTTGGTATAGCCTATACAAATGGTTTGGAGAACCGTTTCCAAGTAAGCCATTGGTATAGGTCTATACCAACGGTTTTGGGGAAACCATTGGTATAGACCTATACCAACGGTTTTGGAAACCATTGGTGTAAGTAATATGGAAACATATACCAACGGTTCACCGTTGGTATATGTATTTCAAAAAACAAATCCACTGGGATTTGATCCTAGGACCCCTAGTTTATCATTGAACAACTTAACCACTAACCTTACATGACTTTTGTGAACATAATTACATAAATATATATATGTATTCTCCTAAATATTTTAAATTTTGATTTATATAATGTTCTCAGTTAGACGAATTGATATAAAATCAACGGTTCTATACCAACGGTTGTCAAAACCGTTGGAATAGACCTATACCAATGGTTTTGACAACCGTTGGTATAGCTTTTGAGTTTGGAATTTCATTCTGGGTGGAGGTTGATCTATGGGGGACCCTTTCCCAACGTTTTGGCCAAACCGTTGGGAAAGGTGGTCACAAAGGGGACTATTCCCAACGGTTTGGCCAAACCCTTGGGAAAAGTGGCCTCAAAGTGGGATTTCCCAACGGTTTGGCCAAACCGTTGGGAAAAGGAACCTATACCAACGGTTTTTACAAACCGTTGGTATAGAAGCGTTGGGAAAAGTCATATTTCCAGTAGTGGGCATTGGACTCCTGGGAATTAAACATTTATGAGAAACTTGTCTGATGTGCTGAGAGGGTAGAGATAGAATTTGATGATGATCATGTAAACTTTATAAACAAAGAGAATAATAGGACTAGATCAAAAGTGATGGGTAAGAATCAAAAAAAGAAATCAGATGTTAAGAAAACCTAGTTTCCAATTTCTGAAATGTGTGGAAAGAACCACCCTATGGAATGTATTAGAAAAATAGGGAAGTGTTTTAAATGTGGTAAGTTTGGACATGTGGGCCATGATTGTAATAAAAATGATGCTAAGACTAATCCTGATAATAAAAATATAAAGACTTTTAAATGTGGTGAGATGGGTCATTATGAAAATGCCTACACAAAAATATATCTAAATGATGTAAAAAAGCCTGACTATAAGTAAAAATGTGTATTGAGATCGTTTACGACTAC
This sequence comes from Viscum album, assembly GCA_963277665.1. Taxonomy (NCBI): domain Eukaryota; kingdom Viridiplantae; phylum Streptophyta; class Magnoliopsida; order Santalales; family Viscaceae; genus Viscum; species Viscum album. Next base: position 306,272,779 of record OY728144.1, read on the forward strand.
GCCAGCAGATGGAAATCTATCCAGTGAATTTTTATCAGGTACATTGTTTGTTTACTCTGATTTTTCTAAAGTTTTGTTTGATATGGGGTCTATAGATTCCTTTATCTCTAATAATTTTTTAATTAAATTGGCAATATCACCTAAAAAAATGAAACCAGAAATTGTTGTTAAAACACCAGGTGGAAATATTATAGAAAATAATAATAATAATAAATGTTTTATTTTGTTATGTGGAAAGAATTTAACTTTGAACCTTGTTGTTTTACCCTTATTTGAGTTTGATGTTTGTTTCCGACGCATTCGTCGGGGCACGCGCATTCGTCCGTCTACGGAGGAGTACGTGCTGCGATTGTTGCCACGCGATCCCGCTTTCCAAAGGCGGGCGGCATTTTCTCCTTATTCAGGGATGTCTGCTCCTTGTTTGAAACGGGATGATGCGATGTTGGTTCTTCCTTCTGTTCATTCCTCCTCAGAACTCGTCACCTAGTCCGGGTCTCCCTCATAGATTTAATACGTTGTTCGTGAAACTCTTCCCAGTGCCATGTTTCCATGGGCGCCGGTAAATTACACTGCTTCTTTCGGGACATTCCAAAGGGTCTGTTCCGGGCAGCAACCTTTAGTTGGGGGAGTAGTCACGTTGAGGCATCAGTAGCGTGTTTGGATGCTGGGGAACCTGGCATGTCTTTCTATTATCCCTGGTCACAGGGATTCTCGAGGGCGTGGAAGCCTGAGGCATCCCACATCGAGCATGGGGATTTATATGTCGTAGGCACATATCTGAGGTTTTCCTCAACTTCCTGTGTTTTAACACAAGGTACGCCACAAGTTTAACGTCCAGAGGAGATGGATCAACCCGACCATAGCATTAGCTAGGATAGATCAGATTGAGGGGCTTCCCTTGAAGGGGTGCTGATACCGGGGCCAACCCATGGGTGTCTGTGAAGAGGAGCGTATCGACATGGCCTCACCGAGATATGACGGTCCGGGCGAGAATCGGGATGGGTGATAGATGGATGAATGGAGTGGAGGGGGAATGAAATGGTACCATCGCAAGGGCAACAGTGAAGATGGGCTTGAGCCTTGAAGATGCTTCCTACGTATCCCCGTGGTAGGGAATCAAAGTCCGCGTAGTTCGGGATGGTGTCGGTGAACTAACGTGAAGGTGGACCTTGGTCCAATGGGTGTCGTCAGCGAACCAACGTAAAGGTGGACCTTGGTCCGATGTGTCGTCGAACTGACGTGGAGGTGGACCTTGGTCCGATGGGCATTGTCAGCAAACCGATGTGAAGGTGGACCTTGGTCTGATGCGTCGTCGAACCGACGTGAATGTGGACCTTGGTCCGATGGGTGGTGGGCTTGAACCTCGGGGAGGCTTCCTACGTACCATGCCTTGACATGGATCAATGACTTCGTAGTTCAAATGGGTTTGATCGGTGAACCGACGTGAAAGTAGACACGTGGGTCCACTAGTGGTGGGCTTGAACCTTGGGAAGGTTTCCTATGTACCATGCCTTGACATGGATAAAAGTCCTCGTAGTTCAAAGGATTGATGGAATAGAGTTTAACGTCATGTGGGACGGTAGTGATCCTTGACATGAATAAACGACGGGCGGTGGGTGTCGGCAATCCGACGTAAATGAGGGACCTTGGTCCAATGGGAGATGGGCTTGAACCTCTGGGAGGATTCCTACGTACCATGCCTTGACATGGATCAAAGTCCTCATAGTTCGGGTGAAAATGGGGGGGGGGGGGGTTGGCACACCGACAAGGAGACGGTCTGGGCCAATGATCGTTGGGCCTGAACCATGGGGAGGCTTCCTACGTACCATGCCTTGACACGGATCAAAGTCCTCGTAGTTTGGGTTGTGGAATACAGTTTAACGTCATGCGGGATGGGGGTGAACCGACATGAATGAGGTCGGAACGACCGGATGGTCAGTTTGAACCTCGTAGAGGCTTCCTACGTACCATGCCTTGACACATATCAAATTCCTCGTAGTTCGGGTTGGTCACAACGGCTTGCCGTCGGAATGGAATTGCATTTTAATGTCATGTTGGACGCAGGTAGAACTCGACGTGAGTTGGATGATGGGTGGGCTTGAACCTCGTTGAGGATTCCTACGTACCATGCCTTGACATGGATCAAAGACCTCGTAGTTCAAAGGGGTGTGCAGTTTAATGTCATGCGGCGCAAGGGGCATACAGTTTAACGTCATGCTGGATGAGGGAATACAGTTTAACGTCAGGATGGACGGGGCGTGCAGTTTAACATCATGCTGGACGAGGGTGAAACTCGACGTGAATGAACGACCGAGTAATGTGGCTTGAACCTCATGGAGGCTTCCTACGTACCATTCCATGACATGGATCAAAGTCCTCGTAGTTCGCTGAAGGTAGGGGGTTAGGGTCGGTGCTCACTCTAAGCCCACGTGAGTCATGCTCGGTGTGAGAAACAAGAGGTTGCAAGGACCTAACGATCACGTCGTGAAGGGTGCATCCGTGAGAAGCGAAGAGGCGCTTACGCGTTAGGCGGCCCATGGTGCTGGGACTTATTCTAGGATGGAGGCCTAGAGTGTGACAAAGCGCAGCGAAATAGGGACTCGGGACCAATGAGGGGAGGTGCCTCGTTCCCTATTATGCCCTCCACTGACCTTGGTATTGGGGAAGTATAGAGATTTAGGGGTGCAGCCATCCGTTGGGGAACTCGGGTCGCCCTTCTCCTGAGAACATATTCCACTCCAATAAGGAGGATATCATCCCTTGTGGATGTGTGATTTCACTCCCGTGGAGATGAGTGGTGTAAAAAATGTTCGAGATGGGGGGACCCTTCGTCAGAGGCACGAGGTCGGGTCACAGTTTAACGTCATGTGTTGCGGATGTGGTGCTTGGCAGTTTAACGTCCTACAGCTTGGAAAAGGTGGGTTCACTCCGCACCCCTAGGACTTACATAACCGGTACCCTCTGGTCCTTGGGAAAGGTAAGGGACCAGTAAGGCCATAGTCAAGGGGGGTTGTGGATCGAACCATCAAGGGGTCCACATTAGCGTGGCTATGCGAAGAATCAATTGTCGTTAGCGTGCCTATGTGAAAAGGCATTAGGCGAAGCAATGCTACGGGTGGTATTGTCCATGGGACTTTGAAATCACATCGTGCAAACCTGGAGGGTCACACGGGAAGAGGAATTTATAAGCAAAGGAGTGGGATTCGCGAAGTGGAGTGCCTTGGCCTTAGCATGGGGCATAGGTGTGAGTGGAAGGTGCTTCGCGAAGTGGAACAGTGTTCGCGGTGCACTGCCTTGCGAAGAAGAGGTGCCTCGCAATGCAGGGTCCTGCGAAGCAGTGTGCTTCGTGATTTGTAGCGATCCTGCCTTAGCATAGGGATCACTAGTACAGCTTGGGTGTTTCACGAAGCATAAATGCTCTGTGGCTGCCCGGGTTCCCTTGGGAATCCCCTTCCTTCACGAATTCCCTTGAGCTTCACGAAACGAATCCCTCTCGGAAGAGGGGCTCAAAACGAGGCAAAGAAAATGTGTCTCGTGAAGTAGAAGTACCTCGCGGAGCTCATGATTCTCGGGGCAAAGAGTTCTTCGTGATTCGGGAGAGGAGAATATGAAAGGTCGGATTGTCCATCCTCGGGACTCAGGGGGAGTCCAGTATTTATAGGGAAGGGGCGCCGCGAAGTAGAACTTGTGCGCCGCCTCAGGTGCTTCGCGGTGCGCTCGCGAACGTCAACGTCGTCGGCAAAGAGTTACCACCTCTGTAGCTTCGCGGCGTGCTCGTGAACGTCAAATGCGTTCGTGGAGAGTTACCGCCTCTGGAGCTTCACGGTGGGCTCGTGAACGTCAAATGAGTTCGCGGAGAGTTACCGCCTCTGGAGCTTCGTGAGGCCGTGATGATTGGGGCACTTCGCGGCGGTGCTTCGCGTTAGTGCTTCGCGAGGTAGCACGCCAGCCTTATTTTTTGTACCTTCCTTTCAGGCCTTATTTTGGCACCAACAAATGCCCCCCCTAAGACTTGGAGCCGCGGAGGGTGAAGGGTCAAAGTCTGAGGGAAAATCTCCAAAATTTCGGTGTTTCGTAATGCACCTTCACGAAGGGGGCCCGCGGTGCTGACCGGGGCCACGGATCCGGACGCGCCGCGATGCTCCGCGCGGGTGAGGTGTACCACGATGCTCTGGGGTCGCTGCCTATAAATAGGGTGGGTCGACCACTTTTGTCTTCACGTGACTTCCTTGTCTTTTTGTGCTCTCTACTTCACGAAGCTTCGTCTACTCCACGACAGCCCTCCGCGAATTGAGCTTCGCGGAGAACCGCGGGTCTCCTACTCCACGTCTGTGCCAAGCGAACTTCTGCTTGTCGGCTTAGGCCATACTTCGCGGCTTGGTCTTGCGACCGATCTTCGCGATCCGTCTTCGCGATCCAGCTTCGTGATCCGTTCTGAGAAATTCTTTTCTGAGGGCCGGAATCGAAATGGCTCATCAAGAGGCTGTATTGGGGGTGCTTGCAGATGCCGCTCATCGGGATGAGATGGCCAACTGTCCAAGCCTTGGGGAGGTGGTCCTAAGCCATTCGGACCATGCTTCTTTGACAGATCTGCTATCGGAGGGTCAGAAGGATTATCCGCAGTGCAAGAAACTGCCATTGTATGGCTTCGGGTTGAGGGATGACGTCTTCATCCCTGAGGCGAGTAGGGACGAACCAGCTTGCTGGTTTAGGAGCACACCATGCCAGCACCAATGGTTCAGGTCGGCCGATGGTCATGCGTAGGAGGACTTCACACCCATCACCGTTGACTGTCTCTACAACCATTTGAACGATATTGACGGGAAGCCACTGCAACCGGAGACGTCCCCTCCTCTCTACTGCACCATGATGAAGGCGGCTTTGCAAGATTCAAAGAAGGGATGGTCCGATGAGTGGGACCTGCGCCAGGGCGGCAACTTTACCGATAACTGGGCCTAGGCCTACTGGGTAGGCGCCTCATGCGAGGATTTTGGGGCCGAGCTGAGGAGAGTGGGGTTTTATGAGGCAGCATGGGCCTCCCAATTCCACATTTACCAACCAAAGCAACTGATGCCAGAATTGCTGAGCAGATGGTCGTCTGGGACCAATACCTTTCACCTACACCACGGGGAGGTGCGCCTAAGCCTGTGGGATGTCCACCAGATTTCTGGGGTCCCGATCTTGGGGGCCATGTTTGATGAGTTCCTCCCTGTCATGAGAGCGTGGGAGGATACAGAGAAAATGCCGCGACTGGCGTCAGCGCTGATGGCGCTCGTCCCTGGAGAGGATAAGGAGGCAGTGAGGGATATACACTTTAGGAGATGGTTCAAGTGCTTCCTGAATTTCCCAGAGAATCGAGAGTTCCCTCCGAGGCCTCGAACTTGTCAGAGGGCGGCCCATCGGGGCAAGGGGCACTCGTATTGGCTGGTCTTGGAGGACAGCCAATGGAAGACTTGGGGTTTCAGTGTCAGCACTGAACAATAGCCGATAGTTCAGATGGCGGCATTCATCGCAACTCTCATCTATGGTTGGATCCTACTGGTGAGGGATACAAGCATGGGGGTGCGGCCAAGCTTGTTTATTATGGCGTCCATGTTGGCCATGGGGCAGCGGATCAATCTGGGGATTTCGATGCTCGCCAAACTGTACATAATGTTGTGGTACATTAGCGAGGGCAAGAAGCCACCAATTATATGCGGGCCCTTCCACCTCCTGTATGGGTGGATCGCAGCGCACATTAGGGGGATTTACGAGTATCCAAACCCCATTTTGCCACCGGGATCGAACATCTTCCACTCCATCCAGAACGCGGTCGGGAGCTTCCCGTTCAAACTAGCCATGCCGATGGTGCTGAATCGGGTGTGGAGGGAGGATGAGTTTAATTTCCACCCCTTCCCATTGCCGAGGGGGATACATACTGAAGATGGGTGGGGAACAGAAGAACATTGGTCTTACCTCCTGGCCTTTCAAGGCGGAGTTTTGGTGGCACGAATAGATCGTGAGCCACTCTGCGAACCGTACACCCTGCATCGGTTAGCGAGGCAGTTCTGGGGCCTCCAGTGGCTGACCTCGCAGGTCTACTGGGAGTTGTGTCATGAGGAGCACCCATGTGTGATGAGGAAGTTGTGGATCATGTTTGCATGGTAAGATGGGATGATGCGAATTGCATTGCCTCCATCCACCGCCGCTTTCGGATTGGTGAGGGAGTACGCCATTAGTTGGGAGGCTGCTTACCCAGGGGAGATGCTGAAGCAACCAACTATTCGGGTCGGTGACAGTGGGCCTCCTCTATCTCGAGGTCGGGGTCGGTGGGCGGCTAGGGCCGCTCGTGGTAGCAAGGCTGCCATGGCGGTGAGACCCGCACCGGCCGAGAGTATGGTAGCAGCGGTGGATCCGGTGATTCTGGATGAGCAGGGACATCCGGAGGGATAGTCATCGAGGTGATTTCGTAGGATATCCACTCAGGCTCTGGGGAAGTGCCTGCGTCATATCGACATGGCAGAGGATACCATCTTCCCAGAAGCCTGGGACATTTGGGATGTCAACCGGTAGTTCTTCCGCCCACCCGAGATATGGGCCCACCTGAATCGCCTCGGGATGGAATTACCAGGCATAGGCCTAGTTTGGGATGGATTCATGGCGTCTCCAGCGGAGGGAGAACCATACCTGGACGAGCTGGAGGATTACGTCCACTCTAGTGGTGTCCCTCGCCCAATGACAGACCGGGTGAGGGTACTGTTGAATCAAACGGTCCCCCCACAGTTATCGGCTGCCGATCTGAGGGAGCACTTCCCCCTGCCTAAAGAATCATAGGACTCCTCTTCGATGGATGAGGCTGGAGGAGGGAGCCCGTTGGAGGAGGGTGAGGTCGGAGATCAAGGCTCAGATTCTGACGATTTCGCGGAGGCTCTCGAGGTAGCACTCTGAACTTCCTTACGATCCATTCTTGGGTCACTATGGACTTCTCACCGATGTTTGAGCCATGCAGGAGGAACTTGTTCGCAGGCCTCATTCTCACCCCTCGGCGAGCGATGATGCGGGACCTTCAGAACCCGCGCCTATGGCTGCGTCCAGTTCCTCATCTGGTGGGACCAAAGCACCCGAGGTGGCTCCCCCGTAATCTCCAGACCTTCCAACAGTATACGGAGGGCCTCGCCTCAGGGTCCCGTCAGTACCGGCTCAAGAACAGCGCCAGGAGGTCGATCTCTGTATGTTTCCTCTACCGGTTTCCTCGTCGTCACATGTAGACTATGCACGCCAACTAACGTTTATGTCCCTCGTTGTCGTACAGTTCTCCGACTAGCGTGGGCTTCTACAGCAAGACTGGTCGGGATGTCTGGTGGCGTCCCTCCTAGGGGCATTCCGTTGATGGTGGCGATAGTCCCCCCATCTCCTCATGTTGTGACACACATCATCATTGGTGAGACAACCAGCAGGGTCATGCCTAAGGTCATCGAGGTGGACTCCGATGAAGAGGACCAACTGGTCGGTCCCAGTCCTGTCACGCCTGCTTCGGCGCTAGGTGTCGTACTAGATTCCACACCAGATGTAGATCCTGCCAAGGATTTCTTGTGGGCGTATCTCACATACGAGCCTGCCAATCGCGCGGACTGGGACGACACAACCTCTGATGAGGAAGACAGCAGCATAGTCCGCCGCCGGTCGTGGAAGCTAATCACGCGCTTTATCAAGGACACCCCCCAAGCGCAATGGCTGGCGGAAATGGATAGACTCCGCTCGAGGTTGTGAGAACTGTGCGCTGGGGGAGTAGATGCCCAATGTCCTCACGCACTCATCCGAGATCTTATGGCTGAAAATATTCGGGAGCATGATCGTGGGCTCAGTGTGGGATGGCAGCGGAGGAAAGCGACCAAGATCAAGAAGCTCAAGGAGGCTGAAGGTGAGGTCCAACAGATGCAGACCCAGGCAGATGAGCTTTCAGCCTCTCTCAACGCACAATCTGAGCTGGTCTCACAGCTAAAGTCCCATCTGGCAGAGGCAGAAGATCATATGAGGCATACCTCTGGAAATATGGATGTCGTTCAAGCTGGCATAGAGAGGGCCAAAGCCAGGACTGACGAACTGCGCCCCGCCGCTGCTGAGGAAGAGCGGGAGCTAAGTCAGCGGCAAAAATCCTTAGACGCCACAGGACAACGGGTGGCGGAGCTACAACGCTCTTTTGACGGGGTCAACCCGTCCATGGGGGGAGTCAACCCCCGGGTATTGTAACAAACCCAAAAACCATTTATTGGTACTTTCGTGCCTCAATTTTTTTCTTTCTCTTCTTTGAAAGCCGTAGCGCGCACGATTTCAACTGTTTGAATCAGCTTGTTACATCCCTACAATGTTTTTGGGACGTTCGGTGACAATTCACCAAGCCCATGTGGGTCGAGCCCGATGTGAGAAACAGGAGATAGTTGCCTTCTCGTCCCACCTAACATAGGAGTGGAGACCATGCTCCGGGCATCCGAGATTCGGATTACCAATCCGGATTTCCGAAAGATGGTAGATGCTTGACCAGAGAAGGAATTTTCCAGGACAGACGAATTACAGTTTCTTCAGCGTGCTCTTATGCATGAATGGCGCAGTGTCAGGGGCACTGATGTCGGTCCAAGCAGATGAAAATGGGAAGTGTCAATCATGATACCCATGATTTGGAGCACTATGGGGATGACGTGACAATAGAGGACAACCGTTAACCATGGTGGAGAAGCGGTATCCTTACTGTGTTAGCCTATAATGGGGAAAAAATGAGGGTCAACCGTTGACCATGTTTGAAACACGGGACCATGTCACAAATATTGTCGGTCAATCTTTCGGGACATTAACCCAGGACAGTTGGCAGACCATAGGTCAAACATCCATACTATTAGGGGGTCCTTCCAAACATGACCAGTCTTCCAGAACGTTGGGCCAGGATGGTAGGTGAGCCGATGCGGCATGAGACCAGGCTGTTAGGGGGTCACGTGAGACATGAAAGGGGACGAGGGTCTGAATAAGGGGCACGGAAAGCGTGGAATATGGAGTGATGGTTTGTCTGAACAGAATCCAACACTTATGTAGTTACACCACCGTGGTGGGACTACACCATATGGGAGCATTGGTTTGATCATGGATCATTCCTTCTTTCAGACAGGGCCTCTCTGGCGTGGGGGTCTGTCACTTCCCAATGGGATCTTGGGGCATCACGAACTTGTTCAGGGTAGAACCGCAGTTTAGTGTCATGCGCTGAGGACACATGAACTCCTGTAGTTTAACGTCATATGATAGGACGTGGAATAAAATCGAAGATCCCAGGAAGTGTGTGGTGCGGTAGATATGAAACCGATGTGAATGAGGACTTGGAGTCCAAATCACACCACGTACCCTCAGAGGAAACTCTTTAGGTCGAGGGACCAAGAGCAAGGATCAGGCTGGGCCTGAAGCAGAATGGTCGGGAGTTCCTACGTATCCCATGAGGATGGGAATCAAGCTGAACGTAGTTCTGAAAGCGCAGTTTAACGTCTTACGGGACGATGAGAAACATGGTCGTGTTGGTACACATCCCGCCAAAACTACTAAGCCCACGTGGGTCATGCTCGGTGTGGGAAACAAGCAGTAGTGGTGGGAATTTTCCGACAAAAAGGGGCATGTTAGGGCAAAGGGACACTCAGTGAATACCTACCCAATGACACTAACATGATCATTTAGCGCACCTAGATGCATGAAGAGAAAGAGACGAGTATGATGGAATTCCACTTGAACATGAGGAAGTAGAAATGTTTGAATCATGGTGCTCGAGATTCAGGTCATGGTGATGGAGGCGTGACCATGGAGGATAACTGTTGACCGTGGAGGAAACCCAGCCCCCATATCGCATTAGCCTAGAATGGGGACAAACAAATGAGGGTCAACTGTTGACCAAGTTCGAAACACGGGACCATGTCACAAATGTTGCCAGATATCCGTAGGGACGTTGGCCCAAAACGATTGGAGGGACCTCAGGTCCAGCATTCATGGAGAGCCCTTAAGCCTGGTATCCATGTCGTCTGAGGGTCCTTTTGGATGTGGAAGAGGATGAGGATCCAACTAGAGAGCTCACGAAGAATGGTCATGGGATGAGGGGGATGTCCCTGTGAAAATCCCACACTTCAGGATCCTGGTCAAAACACATCTGAATACGACAACGAGACGTATTAGATAGAGGGAGCAGATTCCTTTCCCATAGGGAGATCTTAGTTTAGGGTCGTAGAATTCGGACCAAGAGGCACATGGTGGAGCAACTCAAACACCTGGCGTAAATGGGAATAGGGGGTGTGTACGGTGCTGTGAACAACCTGGCGTGAATGAGGACATAATCCCATATTACACCGCATGACCCCCTTATGTGAGGTTTTTGGTCAAGGGACTGAAAGAGAAAGTTAGGCTGGGCCCACGGGGAAGTGCCCATGCGCTCCTATGTATCTCATAAGGATGAGAATCAAGCCTCACGTAGTTCTTGATGGACCTTAGACCATAAACGGGTAAAAGGAGCAAGGGATGCATGGAATCAAGACCCGAAATGAAGGAGGACCTAATCCCTACTTACCATGCGTTCTCTGAGGAAATGCTCGAGTCGAGGGACTGAACACAAAGGTTAGGCTAGGCCCACAGGGAAGTGCTCGGGCGCTCCTACGTATCTCATAAGGATGAGAATCAATCCATACGTAGTTCTGAAAGGCGGCAAGGTAAGACACTAGTTCCAGGGGAAGAGGGGAGTGCGGCTGTGGCCCTTGCACTAAAAGAAGCCGAATTTGATAAATCTTGCTTGTTCTTTAAGGTGAGTGGTTTTTTTTGTGAAGCGACATGCCTAGAGTAGTAGGCCGTGGTGTCGCCACAAGGATCAAGCCGTGATGGGCGTTAACAAATGGAATGGCACGTGATCAATACCCAACATGTTGTCCTCTACAATGAGGTCACCACAATGCAGTTCTGTTTTTCGTCGTGCGGCCAGGACGATAATGTCACAGTTTAGGGTTGTATGATAGGACCAAGCATGCATTTTATCGTTATGCAGTGCAGACGTAGTAGAGAAGATGCTAGGCGGGGAATGTGCGCAGTGTTATAAAACACAATTGATGGATACATGATCCCACATCACATTTTACACCACTCGGAGAGGGAGACCTTAGGCCGAGGGGCCTATATAGAGGTAATAGGTGAAACAGGGGGAGAGACTGGCTCCCTAAATGGGTTGTACCCGAAGATGAGGTGTCCGGGCGGTCCTACGTATCCCATGTGGATGGGAATCAAGATGAACGTAGTCCCGAATGGATCTTAGTTTATGGTCTTAGAGCTTGGACCATGGGAGCCCCGGAAGAATTCCATATTTCATATTTGTCCCCTGACATGCAAAGGTGCACTGAGGGATCGCGCCAAAAGTGTCAAGATTCGACCTGGACATGACGGGGTGGAAAATGATGTGAATCATGCAACCAACATTCGAGGACTGAAGGGGTTGGCGTGACGACAGAGGATTACTTCTGACCATGTTTGCAACACAGCATCCTATCGCGTTAGCCTGAAATGGGGACAAACAATTGAGCATCAACCGCTGACCGTATTCGCAACGCGGGATTTTATCGATTTGTTGTCCAAAACCCTTGGGGGGTGTTGGCCCGTAACGGTAGGAGAGCCCTTGGGCGTAGTATCCAGGCCGTTCTTGGGGGTCCCTCCGGGTGTGAAAGGTAATGGAAGCCCGAATGGAGGGGAACACGAAGCTTGACAAATGGAAGGAACTTGATCAAGTTGAATCTGACACTCTTGGTCCTAGACTAGAGTACTCTTAACACATGGGTGAACCACTGCAAGGGGTCAAGAGACTCAACATGAGGGTAACCATGAGATGGCGGGTTCCCGGGGGAAGGGGGCATGGTGCCCAAAACCTTGTATCATACCTACATATCCCCCTCTTGGATAGGGATAGACCAAGTGGCCTAGGTGACCGGGAGATCAGGAGATCTCTAAAAGGTGGGGCTGGACCCGAATCCTAGACATTCAGGTGGTCCTACGTATCCCATGAGGATGGGAATCAAGCCTTACGTAGTTCTGGAGGGTGCCTTTTAATGTCATGCGGGACAAGGAATAGGAGGGCCAACCCCCAGAACGGGGGTGCGCGTGGTGCAACTATTGCAAACCCGACGTGAATGAGGACATAATCCCACACTACGCCATGTGGTCCCGTAGTCGGGGTCCCAATGGCAGGACCTGAGAGGCGAATTAGCTGAACTCAAGCTGGACCCAAAGACAAGAGGTCTGGGTATTCCTACGTATCCCATTAGGATGGGAATCAAGCTGAGCGTAGTTCAGAGAGGAACTTAGTTTATGGTCATAGAACTCAGACCAAGGATGGTGACAACATCCCGAGTAAGCGCAGATGTCAACCCGATCCCTAAGCCCACGTGAGCTAAACTCAGTGTGAGAAACAAGGGGGGAAGATCCTTATCGCAATACATGGGGCATCCATCAGAGGGAATTCGACAGAGAGCCTCGAAGGACACCTTTGACGCGGCTTGTTTCTCCAATGCGCAGACGTGCACGGAGGAAAAGTACCAAGAGTTCCGAGATTCTAGTTGGACATGGTGATGTGATGAAGGGTGTGAATTGTGTACCCGACATTTTGGGCTTAATGGATTGGCATGGCGATAGAGGAACACTATTAACCATGGTGGAAACACAGCATCCATATCGCGTTAGCCTGAGGTGGGAACAAAAAACGAGCATCGACCGCTGACCATATTCGCAACGCAGGATATTATCGATTTGTTGTCCAAAACCCTCTGTGGCGTTGGCCTGTAACGGTAGGAGAGCCCTTGGGCGTAGTATCCAGGCTGTTCTTGGGGGTCCCTCCGGGTGTGAAAGATGATGGATGTCTTAATGCAGGGATACGCAAAGCCTGGAAAGCGGGTGCGGACATGTCCGAGTAAAGCTTGGCATTCCAGGTATTAAACCGGAGTAATCTTAGGCACATCGGTGAAATGCTGAAAAGGGGTCGACAAAACAGCTCAGGAGGGATAGGTACATGGCGTGGTCATTACGAGACCGACTTGAATGAGGACATAACCTCACGCCACACCATACACCCCCATAAGAGAGGACTTGGGCCGTGTCCCAGAAAGGCCAAGGGGCCTGATGGTTAGGCATTGGTCAGGAAGGCCTGACCTGCTTGTAGTGTAACTTCTTGCAATGAGGACGAGGGTCAGGGACCCGAGGAGGCCAAGGGGCCTGAGGCTGGGCCACGTAAGGGAAGGCGTACGGCATGGTACATGATCCCTACGTAAATGAGGACATAGTCCCACACCACACCATACACCCTGGGTAAGAGGTTGGGTGTAGGGGCCCGAGAAGGCCAAGGGGCCTAAGGTCAGGCATCAGTCAGGAAGGGCTGATGGGTCTGCAGTTTAACGTCTTACATGAGGATGGGGGTCAGGGACCCAAGAAGGCTAAGGGGCCTGAGGCTGGGCCTCGTGTAAGGGAAGGCGTACGGCATGGTACATGATCCTGACGTAAATGAGGACGTAGTCCCACACCACACTGTTAACCCCTGTGGGGAATTGGGGTCATGGGCCCGATCGCTAGCACCACCCGGGGGGAAGTTTGTCACTTCGGAATGGGGCAGAACGAATCACTGCACTCGATGTCTGGGACATCTTGGGGTGGACCCGAAGATCCAGGAAACTGTTGACCATGTTCGTAACACAACATTCTAATGGTGACCCGATATGAGAGCAAAAAATGAGCGTCGACCACTGACCAAATTCGGAACGCGGGACTTGTATCGGCTTGTTGCTTGAAAACCCCCAGGGGAATTGGCCTATATCGGTAGGAGAGCCCTTGGGCGTAGTATCCAGAACATTCTTGGGGGTCCCTCTGGGTGTGAAAAATGGTGGAATCCCAGTCAAGGAGTTTGTGAAGCATAGCCGTATCCATCCACGAAAGAGGCAAACATCTCCAGGGGGATGTGCAGCCGGGTCGAGGCTTGCTCGATGTGAGTTAGGGAAAAAGTGTGCACCCTACCATATGACTTGACCCGAGGGGAAGATTTTCGCTTTTGGGATGGGCTAATATACAAAATGTCTGGGCGTTCCAACGTATCTCATGAGGATGAGAGTCAATCCATACGTAGTTCTTGAAGGCCATGCAGTTTAGCGTCATGCGGTGAGGATGTGGGAGGATAGAAGAACAGGAGTGGGCACATGGTTCGACCCTTACAATCCTTGTGTGAGCGGGGTTGTATGAGCAGGGCTAAAAAATCCTACCCCATGCTACACACAGATCCTCCGAGGAATCTATTCCCAGGGGGGGATAGTGGAAGAGAAAAGCATGGGGCTGGGCACAAGACGAGGCGTCCGAGCATTCCTACGTATCCCATGAAGATGGGAATCAAGCCACACATAGTTCTTAAGATGCATTTTAACGTCATGAGGGACAAGGATGCATCTTATTTGGGGATATGTAAGGTACGACAAGTAATCCGATGTGAATGAGGACGTAATCCCACACCATAGCGTGCAATCCTGCAAGAGGGTATGTCGGGGAAAACCAAGGGGCCTGAGGCCAGACCGTTGTCAGGGAGAACTGACCAGCTTGTAGTTTAACATCTCACGGTGAAGACGGGGTTGTGGGCCCAAGGAGGCCAAGGGGCCTGAGGCTGAGCCTCGGTTAGGAAGGACTGACTGGATTGCTGTTTAATGTCTTGCAGTAAGGACGGGGGGGTGGGGGCCCGAGGAGGCCAAGGGGCCTGAGGCTGAGCCTCGGTCAGGAAGGCCTGACTGGCTTGCAGTTTAACGTCTTGCAGTAACGATGGGGGGCCGGGGACCCGAGGAGGCCAAGGGGCCTGAGGCTGAGCCTCGTTCAGGAAGGCCTGACTGGCTTGCAGTTTAACGTCTTGTAGTAAGGACGGGGGGGGAGATCTTAGTTTAAAGTCATAGATCTCGGACCATTTTGCAGTTTATCGTCTTGCAGGACGAGGATGCAGTTTAAGGTCGTGTTGGAATTTACAGTTTAAGGTCGTGTTGGACCATAACGTGAAGTTTAAAGTCATGCAGGACCATTTCACATTTTATCGTCTTGCAGGACAAAGATGCAATTTAAGGTCATGCAGGACCCTTTCACAGTTTATCGTCTTGCAGGACGACGATGCAGTTTTAGGTCATGCAGGACCCTTTC
This sequence comes from Viscum album, assembly GCA_963277665.1. Lineage (NCBI taxonomy): Eukaryota > Viridiplantae > Streptophyta > Magnoliopsida > Santalales > Viscaceae > Viscum > Viscum album. The sequence goes on from OY728144.1 coordinate 306,287,965, forward strand.
ACAGTTTATCGTCTTGCAGGACGAAGATGTAGTTTAAAGTCATGTAGGACCTTTTTTCCCTAGGCAAAGTATCGCTTGAGGAATTTGGCAATGGTGGGAGGGGTTATTCACTCTCCATCCGTGGTCACCAAGGAGTATGCTCCATTGGGGTAATCCTTTTGGATGATATAAGGCCCTTCCCATTTGGGTTCTAATTTGGGTGGTTTCCTACCGGGAATCATTGGCGCTTGAAGGGATAGTACTAGGTCACCTTTTAGGAAATAACGGAGATTAACCTTCTTGTTGAAGGCCCTCGCTATCTTATCCTGATGCCTTTCCAGATTGTGCAGGGCACGAAGCCGGTTCTTGTCCAGTGCTTCTAATTCAGCTAGATGGATTTCGGCTACCTCATCTGACGTCTGGTGATCATAGACTGCAGTGCGTAATGATGGCAGTTGGATCTCAATGGGTAGGACGGCCTCATCTCCATACACCAGGGAATATGGGGTCACCTGGGTAGAGTTGTGAGTCGTAGTCCAGTAAGCCCAGATGGCGTTGGGGAGCTTGTCCAGCCAACTTTTCTTGTTCTGACCAACCATCTTCTGCAGAATGTTAGAGAGGGTTTTATTGAACGCATCGATCTGTCCATTTGCCTGCACGTGGTAGCGGGAGGTATGGATCGACCGGATGTCATACATGGCGTACAACTTCTTTATTTTAGCCGCTCGGAAGTTGGTTCCGTTATCGATGAGGACGGAGTGAGGGACCCCAAACCGGTGGATAATATTTGAGCTCACAAAGTCAACGATGGAACGGGCCTTGACCTCTTTGAGTGGAACTGCCTCTGCCCACTTGGAGAAGAAATATGTAGCAGTTAGGATGAACCTACACTGGCGGGCTGTTGCCGGTGGATACAGTCCTACTACATCGAGTCCCCATACCGCAAATGGCCAAGAGTGCTTGGTGGGGTGGAGGGGATCCGGCAGCCGATGCAGGAAGTTGGTGTGAACATGGAACGCGTGGCATCTCTTGGCATATCCAATACAATCGTGGATCATTGAGGGCCAAAATTACCCCAACCTCCGGATTTGATGGGACAGCTTTGGCCCAGCTTGATGGTCGCCACCGGAACCAGCGTGAACCTCTTGCATAACTTGAGGTATCTATACTCCTTGGATGCAACAGAGGAGTACACCATCGAAACACCGCTTATAAAGGATCTGTTCAAGCCCGGGGCCTCTCTGGAGGATAAATTGCAGTGCGCGGCGTCGGATTCGCTCGCGCTCGGCCCGGTCGTCCGGGAGGCAACCATTTTGGAGGTACTCGACCAAAGGTGTCCACTAGTCGGGAGTGGCTTCAACCACTGTTTCTGATGAACCCTGGACCTCTGACGTGGAGGGTCCGGTGGTGAGATGACCTACCCGCAGACCATCATTGTCCTCTTGGGTGACGGGGGCAATGACTCTCCAGTGTGCCACATGTATGATCAAATCATCTTGCTCGGGTTCTGCGAGCGATGCGGCCAAGCTAGCCAAGGCGTCTGCTTGACCGTTCTGTGACCGTGGGACATGGGTAACCTATGGTCGATAAGAGAACTGGGCCATTAGGCGGTGTGTGTACTCCAGCAACGGTGCAAGCTCCGGCTTCCTGACGACGTAGACACCATTAACCTGATTGATTACCAGCTCGGAATCTCCCTTCACATGTAGATGAGGCACATGGATCTCAAGGGCCAACTCGAGGCTGGTGATGAGAGCCTGGTACTCTGCCTCGTTGTTCGTATATCCTTCTATCAACAGGAACAAGTATGGCAGGATGGCTTGCGCTGAGGTAATGAAGACAATACCCAGGCCCACTCTTTTGAGCTTGGGATCGTTGAGCCGCCTACCGGTGGGGCTCCGGGAGGCGCCATCGAAATGCATATGCCAACACTGGACGACATGATTGACTGAGTGGATCGTCTCATCAGGAAAATCCAGGTCTAGGGATTGATCCGCGGAGGTTGGATAAGCAGCGAAAAAGTCTGCCAACGCCTGTCCCTTAATGGGCTTCTGAGATACGAACCTGATATCAAACTGCTGGAGAATCACTACCCACCATGCTAGTTGGCCAGTCAGCATGGGGCGGTTCAGGATGTACTTCAGTGGGTCTACCCGGGAGACCAATTGCACCTCATGGTGCTGCATGTAATGTCAAAACTTCTGCACAGCGAAGACGAGCGCAAGGATGCTCTTTTTGATAGGGGAATATCTGACCTCCGTATCGAGAAGCATTCAGATGAGATAGTAGAGACTGTTCTCAGTACCCTCGTTATTCTTCTGGGCGAGCAGCGCACCGAGGGATCTTTCCAGGGCGGTCACGTAAAGGACCAGTTGCTTTCCGGAGACAGGAGGCATCAAGACCGGAGGTTGGAGCAGATACTGCTTGATTTCCTCGAAGGCGGTCCGACACTCCTCATCCCATTCGTAGGCGGCACCCTTCTTCATGAGCCGGGAAAATGTCTTACACTTGCCGGCCAGATTCACGATGAATCGGCGTATATATGCTAAGTGGCCTTGAAGGCCTCGAAGCTCTCGAATGTTGCTCGGGGGAGGCATTTGGCTGATGGCCTTGATCTTCTCCGGGTCGATCTCGATACCTCGATATCTGAAAAAAAGCCCAGAAACATCCCAGAGGTGACCCTGAAGGCACACTTCAACGGGTTCATCTTCAGGTGACGAGAACGGAAGAAACCGAACACCTTTTCAAGGTCTTTGAGATGGTCCTGTAACTGACATGATTTGACTACGAGATCATCTACGTAGCATTCCACCAATGTCCTGAGAATCGGCTTGAATATGCGGTGCATGGCCCTCTGATAAGTGGCACCTGCATTTATCAAACCGAATGGAATAACCCAGTAGAAAAATGTACCTTGGGGAGCCCTGAAGGCAGTGGACTCCTCGTCTTCGGGGGCCATCTAGATCTGGTTGTACCCGGAATACCCATCCATGAAAGAGAGATCTTGGAACCCGGTCGTGGTGTCAATCAATAACTTTGTCACCGGGAGTGGGAAGTCATCCTTTGGGCAGTGGTGATTACGATTGTGGAAGTCGATGCAAACTCTTATCTGCCCATTCTTCTTCCTGACTGGCACAATGTTGGAAAGCCACTTGGGGTACTGGACTTCCCTAATGATGTTGGCTTTGATAAGCCTGTCAAATTCGGCCTCAACCATAGCACCATGAGAAGGGTACATTTTCTTGGGAGGCTGATTTAACCCAAGATGTCTTGCCGAGAGGCCCAGACAGTGAACGGCTACCTGGGGATCTAGTCCTGGAATCTCGTTGTAACTCTAGGCAAACACGTCACGATGTTGTTTGAGGAAATATACGTACTGCTGCCACTCCTCGGGGGACATGGCTGCACTGATCAATGTGGGTTTTGGATCTGCCTCGCTACCAAGGTTCACCTATATCAGCTCATCAACTGTGGTAGAGACGCCTTCCTCAAAGGCGGGGGGAGCATCCTCCAAGTCTTCCTCCCCACCCGTGGGGGGATTTCCCACGACGGGAGATACTTCTGGGCTATCAAAACCTGAGGGGTAGTTGGTGCCGGCTTGGGCAGCGGTGGTCATCATGTTAGGAGACTCACTCGCCATTGAGACCATAGCAATGAAGGCAGTCGACCCTATACCATCTGGCCTTCAGCCTAAGGGGCCACGTTTGATGATATCAAAGCAGTGGTGACGTGTCGGCCTGAGTCTGTGGATTCCGGCCCGGCGTAAGAGACACGTATGGCGTACTTCCATTGTCATAAGCTTGACATTATGGTACCGTAAAACGGTAGGAGGTTCCAGGATCACCTGAGCCTGGTTTATGTAGGAGTGTGAGGTGATTTTCTGCCATCGCTTGGACACGGGAACGTGCCTTCCTTGTGTACCTGAAATAACAAAACATTGCCCCATGTCGGGGGTCGTGGCCTCCAACCGGTGGATCGGGAGGATGTATGCGTCATCCATGCTTTCCCAGGGATCACTTGTGATCGGGGCAGGTTCATCCTCACTTACTAGGATTTGCTTATCCTTGCTTTTTTAATAACTCGCATCTAGATAGCGGGCCTCACAAGAAGCGAAGGGAGACACATCTCCTTGGAGCACGCCTACTCGACCATTGAGTGAGTATTTGAGGCACTGGTGATACAATGAAGGTACGGAAGCATGCAGATAGATCCATGGCCTACCCATCAATGGGTTGTAAGCGGTGTCCTAAGAGACGACCATGAACTCGGTGCTGGTAATTAATCCACCAAACTGAGTCTTCAGGCGGATCTTGCCGACTGGGGTTTGCTCGGTCCTATCGTACCCCTGGATTCTGGGGTCAGAGGGAGTTAAATCACCTTCAGACATACCTATCTTCCGCAACATCCGAGTCGGAATTAGGTTGATTCTGGAACCCGTGTCAACGAGGCAACGGTAGACTTCCACACCATTGAAGTGGACAGTGATTTACAACGGGCGAATGTGGTCCTATATAGGAGGGTCCTCATCTTCACCGGAGAACGAGATAACTGTCTGACATTCGGCATTTTCAATCGTCTCGGTATGGAAGGCTTCTACAGCTGCTACCTCTGTATCAAACTGGCGGGGGCTCCTTAGGGCCTCGTCAAGTGCCTCGCGCATTTCAAATGACAGTAGAAGGGCCTCAGGGATAGAAAGCCTTGCTGGAATGTCATCCAGGTGCTTCAGGACATCATACATTCGTGCCAAACGCAAACCTCGGCTTATAGGAGGGTGTTCTGCATTTGGAGGCATAGAGGATACTGCCGGTTGAACCGGCGATCGGCTAGTACTAGGTACATCCTGCTGCCTACTAGTTGAAGCCTATAGAGTAGTCTCCGGACAAGGATTGGACAGCGGAGGCTGGCCTATAGCCGGGCAAGACTGACTATGATATTAACTAGGTATCTCTCTCTGATCCAGTAGCACAAACGATGGTGGAGGTAGAGAAGAGGGCGTTAGATGGGGTTGCGCGTGCTGAGCTCTATGTTGAGCCTGCTGTCTGGTCTCAGTAGCGTGCACAGCTTGGATGAAAGTGTCCGCTGACGGACCTCGATGACCGGCGCTGTTGCGATTCCGCTGATGTCGACGCCGGCTGGAAATGTTGGGGAGGTCCGCCTAGCGTTCCCCCTCGTCGGGGGTCATATAGGGCTTTACCAGCTCCACGGTGTTAACCGAAGCGTACCCCTGGATGTCACTCAAGGATTCTTCCACCACTGGGAGGATTCTGGGAGGAATCCCCATTTCAGGGGTCATAAAGTCACCGAGAGTGCGGGATGACGATGGCAACGGCGGTGCGTGTTGCTTCTTCTTGTGTCGCCGCTGCTTGCCCTTTTGGGAAGAGGACGACTGTGAAGACGATGTGAAGGTACCTGCTACTTCTTCTGAAGGTTCTGGCTGCTTCAGGCACGCCCGGATGATACCATGGGCACGAACGACGGTTTTTCGAGCCATACAGTCGTCGTATTTCCAGGATCCGCGGCTGGGAACCTACTGCCACTCGCCTTCGCTGTCGCTGCCGATCTCTGATCCTGCAAAGACACCCGCCAATTGTGTTGGTGCCGGGCCCAACTTGACTATGTTTTTGTTGACCTAGTCTTGAATCCAGTCTTTAAACACATATCATTGCTTGAGTGTGTGCCCCAGAATCCAATGATAAGGGCAGTAGTTGGGGTGATCGGTGAGATTCACCTCTGCTGGCCTTCTGCACTCGGGCAGGCGCACAATCCCTTGCTCTAGAGCACTTCGAAAGTAGCCAGGGACCTGATTTTCATTGAACAAATAAATCAGGTTCCTTATTTACAGGTAGGGCGGCCTAGGGGCCTGACCCTGATGAGGGGCCAGAGGGGCCTACCGAGGAGGCGGCGCCTTATTGTCTCGCCTGGGTGGCGGTGGCGCATTGCGCGGGGGAACCTGTCGATTCTGAGGCGGTCGCTGCTAGGTAGGAGCATGTGCTTGAGGTGGAGGACCTCTGCGGGGTTGCAGGGATGGTGTCGCCGGAAGTAATTCCAGCGGCCTAGGGGCTTTTATTTGGGCCACCGCAGCTGGTTCAGCCCTGGCGGTCCTCCTGGCTGGGATCATAGGGCACAACGAACGTGCCTGACTAGCCTGTTGCAGAGCTTCCTCAAGCCGCTGAGCCTTATATGAGAAATCTCTGAACCCTCTAGGGTAGTTCTGGGTAATCAGGGAGGGTACCAGCTCCGTTTTGACGTTCCCCACACACATCGTCAGTAATTGCTCCTGAGTCAGCGGCATATCGAGGGAATACGTAAGTCCCTTCCACCGGGCGATGAAATATGCAACCCGCTCATCAGGCCTTTTCTTGCACTTGAAGAGGTCTACAAAGCTGGTCTTCCGCGTGGTGGATCTGAACTGGTATTGGAACTTCCGATGAAGTTCCTCCCAATCGGTCACCGATCCGATAGGGAGTTGGCTGTACCAGATGAATGCTGGACCTTCCAATGTATGTACGAAACACCGGAGTTTGGCAGCATCATGCTGAGCTGGGGTCCTCAGCATGGTGCCACACCTGGAAGAAAAATGTTCCATGTGCTGTGGCGGGTCCCCTATCCCGTTGAAGGGCGAGAAAGTGGGGTTCCCAAAACCCGTAGGTGCGGGCATATCATCCACCCACACGGGATAAGGCTTTCCATCCGGTGGGACCGCCACCTGCCGTGTTTCCAACGCTTCGAGGCGGGCTATGAGTTCCGCAATGAGATCATCACGGTGGGGGTCCCTGTCTTGACGGGGATCCCTAAAAACAAGTTCATTGCTAGGTTCTTCAACATAGTATATGGCTTCGGCAGCTCGTGCATCAACTGGAGGAATGACCTGCGGGGTGACTGGGGGAACCCGGACTGGATTCTTCAGATTGCCCCGTCGTTCAGGGGGTTTGGGGAGACGTATCGCGCCCTCTTGCCGTATGTTCCAGCTTCTGCCCTGTCTGCGGCAGTAGCATGATTAGGGTTGCCCAGAGTCATTTCACAAGGGGGAAATTGTTCCTACCCCTGCTGCCTCGGCCTGGGATTACCATAGTCGGGTCGCCGCTCTACGGCGTGCTCAGCCAAAAGTTCGTCAACCAACCTCTTCTGCTCAGCAAGCTACTGGCGTAACGTGGCCTTCTTGGGGTCTTCCTCCATTTTCTACATAGAGGCATACGGGTCGGAGTGCTTTACAGTTCCGACGTGCTCCTTGCCCTTTCCGGTATTTCGACCGAGTACCAGCGACTCGTTGGGTACAGGGAGGCCTAGCAGGTTCCTCTGCTGACACGTAACCCTCCCCGATGGGTCCAGCAGTGGTGGTATGCCCTCGGCGGTAATTCTCCATCAAGGAATTCAAGCTCGTCTTCCTTGTCCACTATGTCAGCCATGTGGACCGCGACCCCTCTCGAGGGAATTTCCTCAATGTCGTATAGCGAATCGGGTTGCCGTCAGATAGGGTCGAAGAGGAGAGCGGCATAGTGTCCCCAACCTCGAACTTGCACATGGGGGGTAGCTTCCCGGACGATTCTGTGGAGTACATTAAAACTCTGACCACATTTCTGCTGAAGGGCGCTCTGACGGCCTAGCGACTTGGGGTGCTGGGCCACAAGGAGTGCGGCCGAATCGACCAGGCGACATTGCTTTCCGATTTCTTCATAGTGCTCTCGACTTCTGGGTTACACCACCCATTCGTAATGATGGCGTAAGTGTGTCGCCCATAGGGATCGAAAAAAGAACCCCACTTCTTCAGGGGTAAGGGACTCTGGTGCGTGAAAATTCAGCGCTGTCGTCGGCCAGTACTTTTCCAGGAAGTAATTCGCTACAAGAATACTCCAGAAGCTCATGGGTTCGGACTCGGGGTCTGGTCCTGTATTTCCCCACTCATCAACCGGGGGTGGCTGAGGGACCGGTAGCGGTACCGAAGCAGACCTCTGGGATAGCAAACTTGGCGGCGGAGAATACGGCGAACGAGCTCGCTGGCCGCCGAATTACGGGCTATCCTACAAAGAGTAAGGTGACCTGGCCACGATGTCACAATACGATGGGCTGATAGCCACAGCTTCCGGCACAGGAATCGAGACTACCGGCGACCGGTCAGGTCGTCGCTCTACCGTCATTGGCCCCCAAAATAGCTCTCTGTGGTCTCTGGTAGAGGTAGAGGGCGCTTCTGGTGACAGTGGCGGTGATTGCGAGGTCGAGACCTGCGAAATTTCCACGATTTCTTCCTCTTGGATGTACCTGTGGAGGGAGATGGGAATCTGGTGGACCTCATATTCTGGGAGAATGAGTCCAACGCATATGTTTCCTTCCCTAGTCCTTGATACGGAGGAGCGGGGAGAAGGTTCCATCGCCGAGTCGCATTCCTCTTCAGATTCAGAGAAGCGGGCATGTTTGATATCCACCTGGGCATTCCCAGGATTCTTCTTGTGGCAGCGAAAACCCGCTCTCCTACCCCAGGGTGGCTCTTCGGGACATGGTTGATCCCTATCATGTAGTCTCGGGGCGGCGCTGGCGCCATGGCGGATAGGGCCCCCACTCGAGATAGCCGAGGGGCAAGGGGCACCAGGGAAAATGTCAAAGGGTACATGGGGAGGACCTCCATGGACATCACCCATGTGGGAGGAGCCTCTGTTGGAATCGGCAGGAGCATGGGGAGGACCTCCATGGTCGATGCATGCGGAGCGAGGCTGACCTTCACTCCTCGAGTTTCTGGGGTGAGGAGGACCTTCACCTGTTGTAGAGAGGGTGTAGGGAGGGCCCCCATGTTGGAGAAGGACTGGACGAGCAGTGCCTTCAGATCGGTGGTCAGGGGCAGGAAGATGGACTCCATACCCTATATAGTGGGCGCGAGAAAGGTTTCTGCGCCGAGTGTCACTACCGCGGGGCAGGTCTTCCTTTGGGATGGGGGTAGCATGAGGCATGCCTCCATGACGATATTTGGAGCGGGGAAGGCCCACGCTCTGTGGAGTAGTGGTACGGGGAGGGCCTCCGTACGGGGTGACTTCACCGCGGGTTAGTTCGCGGTGATCACCACTCGGGCCTGCAACCCGTAGAGTCAACCCAGCCTGCCCGTGGGGCGGTTAGGGTCTCGATCCTGGTTGGGTGTAGGAGTGCCCCTGCTCAGTGTATGTAGGGAATTCATGATGCACGTCGGCGGTGGCGCGGGCCACTGTATCTGTTGACGTTGACGCATCTGGGCGAGCGTCCTCAGCCCGGGCCTGGCGCTGACGTCGGGTCAGGCTAGCGGGTGCAGGTGGTGCAGGGGCATGGCCTGCCCGTTCTTCCTGCGGAGTCGGATGGCGGTGCTGACGCAGCCGGGCGAGAGCTCTTTCCTGGAGCCCTTGGGTCGGGACCCTGAGCGGGCTGAGTCGGACGGTGCCTGCCTCATCAGCGTAAGGTGAGGAGTCGTCAAGGCGTTCCAGGGATAGGCTCCCGAAACGGTTGAACGTTGGGGTGGGGAGCAGGGGCTCCCTGCACGGCCTGTTAGGGCGGCGTTGACGGCGGGGCCTGGAGGCCTCCAGGTCCAAGCGGGCCATATCCCAAGTTGGGATGACCCCATCCTCCTCGTACCTGCGCACGAGGTTGTTGATCCCCCTTCACTAGATGACCTCTGATGGAGAAAGGGTACATGGGCGCCCCGTGGTCCATGATGTGGCGGTCGTCGTGATGCTAGCGTCGCCATGTGGGGCGGCTGTGGCGATGTTTCCCCTGCCCCTTCGTAGGCGAGTGGGCGGTGATCGCATCTCTATAACAGAAACCTGGTTCCTAAGAAATGAAGGGATCAACTCATCACCACTGAGAGGAAAAGGATTGAAAACCAGTGCCCCATCGTCCTTCCATTCTCCACGTCTGTAAGAAGGATTCACGCCAACATGCTGCATAACGGAGTTCCCCACGTTCTACTGCCCCGACTTCCGGTGAGTTTCACGACATGCCCGCTATTTTCATGGCAGGACCAGGCACCAGATATCTGGATCCGGTGACATCTCAACCTACTAGTGTCTCTAACGCTACTAATCTCCCTATTCCGGAGAAGAATTTCACGTCGGGTTCACCATTTCTGTTTCTGACGCTTTCGTCGGGGCGCGCGCATCTGTCTGTCTGCGATGGAGGACGCGCTGCACTTGTCGCCCCGCGATCCCCCTTTCCAAAGGCGGGCGACATTCGCTCCTTATTCAGGCACGTCTAGTCCTTGATCAAAACGGGATGATGGGATGTCGGTTCTTCCTTCTATGGATTCCTCCTCAGAACTCATCACCTAGTCCGGGACTCCCTCATAGATTTAATACGTTGTTCGTGAAACTCTTCCTAGTGCCCTGTTTCCATGGGCGCCGGTTAATTACACTGCTTCTGTCAGGACATTCCAAAGGGTCCGGTCAGGGCAGCAACCTTCAGTCGGGGGAGTAGTCATGTTGAGGCATCAGTAGTGTGTCTGGATTCTAGGGAACCTGGCATGTCTGTCTATTATTCCTGGTCAGAGGGATTCTCGAGGGCATGGAAGCCTGATGCATCCCACATCGAGCGCTGGGATTTATATGACATAGACACATATCTGAGGTTTTCCTCACCTTCCCATGTTTTAACACAAGGTACGTCGCGAGTTTAACGTCCATCGGAGACGGATCAACCCGACCGGAGCATTATCTAGGATTGATCGGATTGAGGGACTTCCCTTGAAGGGGTGCCGATACCGGGGCCAGCCCATGGGCGGCTGTGAAGAGGAGCGTATCGACATGGCCTCACCGAGATATGACGGTCCGGGCGAGAATCAGTATGGGTGATAGATGGATGAATGGAGTGGAGGGGGAATGAAATGGGACCATCGCAAGGGCGACAGTGAAGTTGGGATTGAGCCTTGAAGAGGCTTCCAACGTATCCCCATGGCAGGGAATCAGAGTCCGCGTATTTCAGGATGGTGTCGGTGAACCGACATGAAGGTGGACCTTGGTCCGATGGGTGTCGTCAGCGAACCAACGTAAAGGTGGACCTTGGTCCGATGTGTCGTCGAACTGACGTGAAGTTGGACCTTAGTACGATGGGCATTGTCAGCGAACCAATGTGAAGGTGGACCTTGGTCCGATGCATTGTCGAACCGACGTGAATGTGGACCTTGGTCTGATGGGTGGTGGGCTTGAACCTCGGAGAGGCTTCCTACATACCATGCCTTGACATGGATCAAAGACTTCGTAGTTCAAATCGGTTTTATCGGTGAACGGACGTGAAAGTAGACCCGTGGGTCTACTAGTGGGGGGCTTGAACCTCAGAAAGGTTTCCTACATACCATGCCTTGACATGGATCAAAGTCCTCGTAGTTCAAAAGATTGATGGAATACAGTTTAACGTCATGCGGGATGGTAGTGAACCCTGCCGTGAATAAACGACGGGCGGTGGGTGTCAGGGAACCGACGTAAATGAGGGACCTCGGTCCAATGGGATATGGTCTTGAACCTCTAGGAGGATTCCTACGTACCACGCCTTAACATGGATCAAAGTCCTTGTAGTTCAGGTGAAAATGGGCGGGGGGGAGTTGGCACAACGACAAGGAGACGGTCTGGACCAATGATTGTTGGGCCTGAACCTCGTGGAGGCTTCCTACGTACCCTGGCTTGACACGGATCAAAGTCCTCGTAGTTCGGGTTGTGGAATATAGTTTAACGTCATGAGGGATGGGGTTGAACTGACGTGAATGAGGTCAGAATGACCGTATGGTGGGTTTTAACCTCGTAGAGGCTTCCTACGTACCATGCCTTGACATAGATCAAAGTCCTCGTAGTTCGGGTTGGTCACAACGGCTTGCCGTCAGACTGGAATTGCAGTTTAACGTCATGCTGGACGCAGGTAGAACACGACGTGAGTTGGATGATGGGTGGGATTGAACCTCATGGAGGCTTCCTATGTACCATGCCTTGACATGGATCAAAGACCTCGTAGTTCAAATGGGTGTGCATTTTAATGTCATGCGGGACAAGGGGCATACATTTTAACGTCATGCTAGACGAGGGCATACAGTTTAACGTCATGCTGGACGGGGTGTGCAGTTTAACATCATCCTGGACGAGGGAGAAACTCGACGTGAATGAATGACCGAGTAATGTGGCTTGAACCTCATGGAGGCTTCCTACGTACCATGACATGACATGGATCAAAGTCCTTGTAGTTCGCTGAAGGTAGGGGGTCAGGGTCGGTGCTCACTCTAATCCCACGTGAGTCATGCTCAGTGTGAGAAACAAGAGGTTGCAAGGACCCGACGATCACGTCACGAAGGGTGCGTCCGTGAGAAGTGAAGAGGGGATTACGCGTTAGGCGGCCCATGGTGTTGGGACTTATTCCAGGATGGAGGCCCAGAGTGCGACAAAGCGCAGGGAAAGAGGGACTCGAGACCAATGATGGGAGGTGCCTCCTTCCCTATTACGCCCTCCACTGACCTTGGTAGTGGGGAAGTACGGAGATCCAGGGGTGCAGCCATCCGTTGGGGAACTAGGGTCGCCCTTCTCCTGAGAACATACGCCACTCCAATAAGGAGGATATCATCCCTTGTGGATGGGTGATTCCACTCCCGTGGAGAAGAGTGGCGTAAAAAACGTTCGAGCTGGGGGGACCCTTCGTGAGAGGCACGAGGTCGGGTCATAGTTTAATGTCATGTGTTGAGGACGTGGTGCTTGGCAGTTTAACGTCCTGCAGATCGGATGAGGTGGGTTCACTCTGCACCCCAAGGACTTACATAACTGGTACTATCTGGTCCTTTGGGAAGGGAAGGTACCAGTAAGGCCATAGTCACGGGGGGTTGTGGAGCGAACCATCAAGGGGTCCACGTTAGCATGGCTATGCGAAGAAGCAATAGCCGTTAGCGTGCCTATGCGAAGAAGCATTAGGAGAAGCAACACTACGGGTGGTATTGTCCATGGGACTTTGAAATCACATCGTGCAAACCTGGAGGGTCGCACGGGAAGAGGAATTACTAAGCAAAGGATTGGGCTTCGCGAAGTGGAGTGCCTTGGCCATAGCATGGGGCATAGGTGTGAGTGTAAGGTGATTCGCGAAGTGGAACAGTGTTCGTGGAGCACTGCCTTGCGAAGAAGAGGTTCCTCACGAAGCAGGGTCTTGCGAAGCAGTGTGCGTCGCGATGTGTAGCGATCCTGCCTTAGCATAGGGATCACTAGTACAACTTGGGTGTTTCGCGAAGCATAAACGCTCCGTGGCTGCCCGGGTTCCCTTGGGAATCCCCTTCCTTCTCGAATTCCCTTGAGCTTCGTGAAGGGCTTCCCTCTCGAAAGAGGGGATCAAAACGAGGCAAAGTAAAGGCTTCTCTCTAAGTAGAAGTACCTCGCAGAGCTCATGATTCCTGGGGCAAAGAGTGGTTCGCGATTTGGGAGAGGAGAAGCCGAAATGTCGGATTGTCCATCCTTGGGACTCAGGGGGAGTCCAGTATTTATAGGGAAGGGGCGCCGCGAAGCATAACTCGCGCGCCGCCTCAGGTGCTTCACGGCGCGCTCGCGAACGTCAAGGTCGTCCGCGAAGAGTTACCGCATCTAGAGCATTGTGGCGGGCTCGCGAATGTCAAATGCGTTCGCAGATAGTTTCCGCCTCTGGAGCTTCGTGGAGGGCTCACGAACGACAAATGCGTTCGCGGAGAGTTACCACCTATGGAGCTTCGCAAGGCCGCGATGATCGGGGCGCTTCACGGCGGTGCTTCGCGTCGGTGCTTCGTGAGGCAGCACACCAGCCTTTTTTTCGTCCCTTCCTTTCAGGCCTTATTTTGGGGCCAACAATGTTATTCTTGGAATGGATTGTCTTTCTGTTTATCATCCTATGATTGACTATAGAGCCAAAAAAATTCAGAAAGAGTTTTAGTTTTCATACCATAATGAACTCATACAATTGATAACATATCAAGAAGCTGAGATACTATTGAAATATGGAAAATGAAGGTTATCTTGATCATATTTTTGAAAACAAGGGAACTATTCAGATTAATGATGTTCTAGTGGTAAATGAATACCTCGATGTTTTTCATGATGTGTTACATGGTGTCATACCCGATTGAGGCATCTAATTCACAATTAAATTAGTTCATGATGCCAAGACAACTTCAAAACCCCCTTATCGTATGGCTCAAATAGAACTTCTTGAATTGAAAAATAAGTTGCAGGATTTGCTTGATAAATGCTACATTCATCCCAGCACTTCACCAGGGGTTATCGTATTTTGTTTGTTAATAATAAAGATAGCTCCATTAGACTTTTCATTGATTATAGAGCCTTGAATAACATTATTGTTAAAAAAAGTGTCATTTTCCTCATATAGATTACGTGTTTGATCAACTCTAGGGAGCTCAGAACTTTTCCAAGATTTAATTGAGGTCTAGATACCATCAGATGAAGGTTAAAGATGATGATATCTCAAAAAATGCCTTTCGTACTAGATATGGGCATTATGAAATTTTTTATGCTATTTCGGTTAACTATTTAACATGTTGTATTCATGAATCATATGAATAGAATATTTCATGAGTTAATGGATATGTTTTTGGATGTGTTTATTGATGACATTGTGGTATTTTATAAATATAAATAGGAGCATGAAAAACATCTAAGGGTTGTTATACAAACCCTCAAAGGAAAGAAAATAAATGGAAAATTCAGAAAGTGTGATTTTTGGTAACATCACATTTTTTTTTCTTGGGCCCATTATAAATAAAGATTGAATAACAGTTGATCTAGCCAAAACAATAGTGTTTGATGATTTGTCAAGACCCACCAATGTTACAGAGATTCATAGTTTCTTTACATTAGAAGGTTATTAATGATGTTTTGTTAATAAATTTGCACGGTTATCTAGCTCGACAACTAAGTTAACATGAAATGGGGTTAAATTTTTTTGGATTGAATAATGTGATTCTTTTTCAGGAACTGAAGAAGATATTGGTGAATTCACTAGTTTTGTCCTTGCCTTCCTGAAATAGTGAGTTTGTCATCTACAATGATGCTTCTTTGAAGGGACTTGGTTGTTTTTTGATGCAGAATGATCAGGTAATTTCTTATGCTTCAAGGCAACTTAAACCTCATGAGTTAAATTATCCCACACATGATTTGGAATTTACTTCTATTGTTTTTGCCTTGAAAATTTGGTTGCATCATTTATATAGAGCCTAATGTCAAATATATACTCACCATAAAAGTTTGAAGTATATATTCACTCAGATGGAATTAAACATGATGTAGAGTATATGTCTTGAACTGATAAAGGATTATGATTGCATGATAAATTACATCCCAAAAATGCAATCAATTTAGTGGATGTCTTGAGTCAGTAACATCATGCATTATTAACTATGTTAGATTTGGAACATGATCCCTTCATTAATGATTTGATGAATTTTGGATTATAAGTTGTTGGTGGAGGGATTAAATCTTCTTTATTTCATGTTTCAGTGTCGTCATCATTGTTAAATAGAATTAATCGAGCACAGAAGGAAGACCATGAGCTATAGAAAAAGGTAGAATTGGTTAAAATGGGTATGGTTCAAGAATTTATCCTACATAAAGATTGTGTTTTAGGATTTGAAAAAAGGTTCTGTGTTCCCTTTGATTCTCAGTTGAAGAAATATTTTTTGTGTGAAGCTCACAATTATCCATTATCAGTTCATCCTGGTAGTATTAGGATGTATAGAGACCTTCGAGTGTATTATTGGTGGGATGGAATGAAAAGATATATTTCTGAGTTTACATTGAAATGCCTGACATGTCAACGGGTTAAAGCAGAGAAACAGTTACCAAATGGGATGCTTCAGCCTTTGCCAGCGCCAGAGTGGAAATAGGAGAATGTATCCATGGACTTTGTGGTGGGACTACCTACGACTGCTCGAGGTAACAATGTGATTTGGGTTATTGTTGATCGATTGACAAAATCTATATATTTTCTTTATATTCGAGATTAAATTTCTTTGGATCAGCTTTCTCGACTGTACCTCAAGGATATTTTCAGGTTACATGGAGTTGTTTTTCCCATTGTTTCTAACCGGGTTCCTAGGTTCTCTTCTAACTTTTGGACGGGACATCAAATGTTTTTGGGCACATAATTAAATTTTAGTACAACTTTTCATCCTCAATTAGATTGGAAGTCAGAACGAATGATTCAAACTATGGAGGATATGCTTTGATCTTGTTTAATGGACTACCAAAGAAGTTGAGATCAAAATCTTTCTTTAGTTGAGTTTTCTTATAATAATAGTTATCATTCTAGTATACATATGGTACCTTTGAGGAATTTTATGGAAAGCGATGTCAGACTCTACCTTTTTGGGATGAAGTCAGTGAAAGAAAGTTGATGGGGTAGGAATTAGTAGAAGAAGTGGATGAGAAAGTGAAGATGATCCTACAGAACAAGAGGACATCTCGGAGAAGGCAGAAAATTTATATACATAACAGAAGGAAAGGATTCTATTTCGAGGTAGGTGACCGTGTTTTCCTTAAAATATCTCCTTGGAAAAGTGTGATGCGTTTTGGTAATAAAGGGATGTTAAGTCTGCGGTTCATCTGTCCTTTTGAAATCCTAGAGAAAGATGGAATAGGTGCATACCATGTAGCTTTGCCTCAATGATTGTCTCAGGTACACAATGTTTATCATGTTTTTATGTTGAGGAAGTATGTGACAGATTCATCACATGTCTTGATCCTAGAATCAGTTGAGCTGGAAGAAAACCTTTCTTATGAATAGAAACAAGTTCAGATTATTGATCGAAGGGAACAATTATTTTTGAATAAGGTAATCCATCAGGTAATGTAACACCCCATGGTTTTTTTTAAAAAAATAAAGGGAAACTCATGAAACTATATTTTAAGTAGATTTTTATAAATATCCTTTAAAAATAAATTTTCCACTTATATGTTTTGAATTTTGAAAAATAGTAATCTATAATTGTGTTCAGTATGTTATTTGGAAACCAATGGAATCAACTTGTTTTTTTGGTGAATAGTAACATACCCTTATGAATAGTAATATGAATAGTAATATGACCCTAATGAATATTAAATTTTGTTATTATTTTATTTTCTTAGGTTTATAAGATAATTAAAACTTGATTAATTTTTCAAGGTGATATAAAAGAAGTTAGAATTTTTAAATTATTAATTTTTGAATTAAGTATGATTTTATTTAAAAATTAAATTAATAATATTTAGAAAATTATTTTCAAAAAAGACTTAATTTTTGAATTCTACTTGTCTAAAAATTTTAAGGGCGAATTTATGGGAATATTTTGAAATTATAGAATTCTTTATGAATAGTAAAATACGATAAAATACGATTAATTCTAAATACTTGATTTACTACATCATAGGTGATGTAAGGATGATGTAATACCAATTGGTTAGAACTAACATGCCATTTTTACAATTTGGGGTCACATGAATTACGATTATTCACATTCTTGACCAAAAATATTATAATAATGATTAAAATAATGAAAAATGCATCCTCTCTTCTACTATAAATACCACTCTCATTTCCCTCTTCCTCCCACACCTATAAAACCTTTATCCTTACCTAATTTCTACCCAATACTTCTCCAAATGAGATTCCCCACGTCCTAGAGCCTTTGGTTTCACCAAAAGTCCCAAACGAAAGTCCATAAGAAGGTTCTCAAGGAGAAGAGATCAAGAGGTAGACATCCCCTTTCATTTTTTTTCTTTCCATTCATTTTTTGTTATTATTTTTCATTCCAATTGTATTATGTTGGGATAATTAATTCCATATACCCATTAATTCACATATTATGTAATAATTATGAGGTACCCCTTTTCTCTCATCAAATGTTTTTATGAAATTTTAGGCGACATCGTTAGACTGCCGAATTTTTGTGAGAGATTTCTCAAATTTTCTTTTATTTTGATTTCATTTATTTTCTTCTTATTTTACCACCCCTTATTATCAAATCGGAATGAAAGCTCCAGCATCATATATATTATATATTTTTTCATGTTCATGGAAAATTCATCATCAACCTTATTCTTCTCCCCCACTTATTCAATGAATTAAAAACATTGTTTGTGATGTGTCGAATTACCCACATCGTGGATGATGTGATTTCACTTTTTTTAATTCCTTCAATGATGTTTATGAAACCATTTATATGGTAAAAAGAGGTTATAATATATGTATTATGTCTCATTGATGGCTCTGGAATTCTTTTTTACACATGGTTTTAATTTATAAAACAAAATTAGGTTGTTATTATAAAACAACCACTAAAATGATCTAAACGAACATCATTAATGTTTTAAATTATAAATCATCCTCATGTAAGAATTTAAAATGATAAAAGGTATAATTTATGGTTCTATAGATATGTAAATACAACTCCATTCCTATTCTGGATTTTCACTTCTAATCGATTAGAAAAACCATCATGAACCAATCATGGAAATCATGTAACGAACTCCCCTAAAAACAGCACAAGGAACAAAATACTAACAATTAATGGGTAAAATGATGTAATGGAATGATCATATAAGGTATTATAAAGATGTATATTTTTCTGTAAGATATTAATAACACACTTTTAACTATTATACATGAGGTTTAAACAAGTTTTTAGTAATACAAGAACAAGGTAATGGAATTCTTAACCCGGTTTCCATTCTTTGGGTTAACATTATACTTAACTATTTATGTGGTATTAAAATTGTTTGGGTGATGGGTTATGAATATAATATGTTTAATTATTTTTATTTATGTTTTTTATACATATTCCATCCACTTTATTAAGTTTCACTTAAATTATATGATTTATGTAAGGGGTTTTATTTTAAAATCCTCTTTTAAAATTCTATTTTACGAAATTTAAAAGGCAATAGTTTTATGCAATTATTCATCTTATATTATTTTTTTCTGGTTATTAGGAATTGTTTATGATGAAATTTTGGACCAATATTTTCCTCCACTACATTGGGTATGTGTAATTTGAATGTCGGATGTATGGTTACGCCAAGTGTAACTATGATGGTTACACAAACTGTAAGCTAGTCGTGAGGGTTACAAATGATAAGGTAGCTGAGAGGGTTACAAGATTATGTCTGTAATTCCCCAAGATAACTTTATGATTCTATTTATGTTCTTATATTTTTTTTTGATCTTTTATAAATCTTAATATTCACAAATTATGTTTATATGGGTGATACATAGGTCATTTAAATATGATTTCATATGTTATAAGTGTTCATGGACCATTGTGTTATTTCCTTTTTTTTGTATCCCTTATTGAGGTTTTGTGCTCATCCCATGTTTTCAAATTATTTTGAAAGGTGGTAAGGATGTGTAAGAAAAATAAATAAGACAAGTTAAATGTTTGAATATTAGTCAATGAAATCATGTTTTATGTTGAATGTTTTATATTTAATAAGGAATGAATAATGTTTTTATGGTATCCACGTTGTAATAATGTGTAATTTTATTAATGTTTTTTGTCCCAATTATCTAATGATCAGGACATGAAAATATCTTCAATGTGAAAGGAAGTGATTTCTTGACTAAATTAAAGATTATGTAATGTAATAAGGATGGGTTCTTATAATCATGATACATCAAGTGAAATGAGTGTTGACTCATTAAAATTCATGTGTAATGGGGTTTTCCTCATTCTAATTCAAGTGAAATGAGGTTTTACTCATGACCTATGTGAAATGATCCTAGGATAATGCTAATATCACATTAAATGTTGTTTCCACATCTCCATGTTATGATAATAATGTTATATCATGGCTCGGTGTTCATGTTACTCTTATAACCTATTGATATTCCTTTTTCCTAACATGTATTATATTTTTTATGTTATGTCTTCATTACTCCCTTATTGGGATTTATAGATCACCCTTGTCATATGTATAAACGTAGGTTATTCTATGAAATTATAAGTAGGAAGGTACATTTTGGTCATGTAAAATAAGTTTTCAAAAAAGATGTTGTATTTTTATGTCTTAAATTGTCATGTAATGTTCCAAAGACCCAAATACACTACACCTCTTGATCTTATGGGTTGTATTAAATGCATGTTTATATAATAAATCATGCTTAATTTTATAGTAATAAGTAGGGTTTTTATAATTTTTGTTGATGAACTATGTCTTTCCAAGTATTGATGGCTACAAGATATTACATCTATATAGGAGATGATGTTAGAATTAGAAGGTATTTCTTCATGTTTAGATTCATTGTTGTGTAAATGAATATTTGAATAAAATTATGACGATAATAATATAGATGAACAAAATTATTTTTTATGATATAATATTCTTTATTCGAATAGAAATTAATATATGAGTTGAAGAATGTGGGAAATATGTTTTTGGAAGATTTTAGAAACTCAAAATCTAATATTTTCAATGTAAATTCTTAGAAATTGACTAAAGGAATGAAGAAAATGTGAGTTTCAATTTAGAGTATATTGTTCCCACATTTATCAAAGGAATCATGGTTATATAATTTATGCAAATAATTAAAAAAATTAGTGTTTATATTGAGAAATTATTAATAGAGGTGGTGGTATTATCAAAAACTAGAATAGAGAATTCAGATACAAAGTAGAATCCAGAAGATTTAAAGGGTTTATGAAGTGTAAAGGGCAAAATATAATGTATTAAAGAGTTAGTATAGTTCCCTAAAAGATTAAATTATATAAATAGTAGAATATTCTAATGTACATTTTTTTATGGAAGTCCAATTGTCAGTCAAATACATTTTTATATTTTTTGGAACATTTGTAAACTAGTTGGAAGATGTATAATCATTTAGTTGAGAGACCATATTATGGAATCATATGTTCATAAGGGTTGATCCCTTCCCATTCAATGATAATAGTTTATTGATCCCTATCTAAAATATGATCCATTGAAATGTTGAGAAAAATAAAGAGTATTTCCTTACACTAAGGTCAATCCTTATTATAATTTCAATGTTTTTTATTTATATTTAGTATTTTCATTTAATAAAAAATAATATTGTATGGATAAATTATAATTATCCATACATTATAACCAATTATATAAGTTTGATCAACTTAAATGAACTGAAAAATATAAGTTTAATATATATTATAAAATATTTGGACATCCTTGATTTATTCTTCCTTAACTCAGGGTTTGTGCATAATCAATTAAGACTATCATGTTGTATTAGAGTGTAGGTTCCCACTAATTTATAAAATTGTTTATTAAAATTTTATTTGTTTACACATTTATATTATTTGAAGACATCTATAAGTTAAAAAAAATATTTTCTCTATATTATATGGATTTTATGCTTGAGATGATTAAATTAGATAATATTTTTCATGGTGAAAATATAGAGGATTCTTCCTACCATGGGAAAATAAAATGTAGAAAGAATCTCAATAGTAGATAATTTTATTATACAAAAAATAAATGGAATTATTATTCTCTATTAGTAGAATATAAATAATGTGATGGTTAAATTGAAGATTTTTTCCAAGTTAATACACTAAAAGAATCATTTTCATGTTGTGGTGTAAATGTTCCCATTAAAAATTTGATTTTTTTATTCTAAAATTAAGGGATACATGTATAGTTTCCCCATGGAAGTTTTTATAAAATAATTTCATACACAACAATATTATTGAAGGTAAAATCATAGATGATCAAAAGAGGACCAAATTCATCATCTACTTCTAGTTTATTATGGAAATCTTCAACAATTATTTATATACTATTTACTTAATTTTTCAACTAATAGAAATCGTAAAAAACCTATATTATGGGTTTTTAAAAATCATTTATGTGAAATTTAGCTATTTTAATGGGATAATTAATGTTTTTTGATATAAAATCAATTTAAATATCATGAAATATTTTTATGGATTTGGATAAATAAGTTTTCATTATGAAAATGGGAACTGGGTTGCATCTACCAATCATAACTCTGGTATAACTAAAATAACGACACTAAAATATCTGAAAAAAATAAAAGGAAGATGCATGGTATGCCTTCCTTAGGGAGATATTAAAAGGTTGTTATGAATATGGTTATAACCAAGATGAATGTAAGGGTAAATGTCATACAAAAATTAACATTCTTATGTTATGAAAGGAACTTCCATATTATGGAATGATAAAAGGAAACCATGAATATTAAATTTATATAATAATATCTACTAAAAATGTTAATAAATAAAATATATACACAATGTTATTGGATTGGTGGGATATATTTTTGATGAAGAAGATTATGTTACCCTGAATTTTTCTCAAAATTTTAAATTATAGGATGATAAAAAAATGTTTTTAGTGTGTATGATGGATATAGAGACTCCTAAAAATGAAACACATGGATACATATAGTGGGGAATCTAGTGAGAAAAATTATGAAAGATTAAAAAATTAAAATTATTTTTTGATATAGAAAACCCATCACATAATCATTTTTAAAAACATTCCCAAGGATTTAATGGTTTTATGTTCATAAAAATATGAGGAAGAATGGAGGATGGAAGGAAATTAAAATAATATTTTTGAAAATAAAATGATAGCATATTTTAAGTTTAAAACCGCATATAAATTAAAAAAATTCTTAATACATCATAGGAAGTTTAATTCCTATAAAGATAAGTGTGGCAACATGAAAATTAAAGAATCTAAAGTGAATGGAGTTTATACGTTGATAATTTATTCTCAATCCTATTTCATAAACTAATTTTTAAAAATATATATATATATAATATTACTTGATATTTTGTGATTAGGTTTAATGAAAATTTGAATTTATGGTGACACTTGGTTAGGGGAGTTTGAAATCTTAAATATGCTAGTTATTTTTAAGACATCCTGACGCTGAAATTGAAATGAAACCAATGTTTATGAAATCAGATTCTATTGTTCTATTATAGTGAACATTGAATAAACTGATTGTTGATGCTTCAGATGATTTTCATGAACTTAAACATATAAATAATCTTTATAATTTATTTTTCTATCATCTATGAGTTACTCTATTCATACTCTTACATTCATATATGAAAAATAACTGTTAAATTCAATGGGGGAAATTTTATTTAGTGATGGAAAAAAAATTTACTAAGGGTAAGAAACAATTTATTTTAAACATGAAATTTATTGATCAATTTGTTGCTATGGTTAATGGAATTTAGGTTCAATGAAAATATGATGAATTTACAACAAAAAGAGAATATTTTAAAATTTTGATCCATGTGGTAAATTTTATGGATATATTTTATATCAAATTAAATAAATATTAATTTCTAAATTAATAATGGATCACATAGGCTTAAACATGGTTGATTAATTTCTTATTTATTTATAAAATTTTATTCCATTATTCTCTCAATAAATTAGTAGATAATATTCAATTCATTGAAATAAAACTGGAGAACAAGACAATTTGTGAATACAGTTCCTCCCTCACCACAAGAAGTCCAAAGGGCGATTAAAGTTTAAATCATTTGGGTGGACAAAATTGAAAAATAATATCCATAACATTGATGGTATTTAAATTATTTTAAATTAGGGGGAGATAAAACTCATAGACAATTAAAATAATTTGTTATTAACAAAATTCAAATTGAGATATTAAAGTACCCATCTAATTAATATTATGAATGTGTTTTTTTCTTGTTAATTGATTATTCAAATTTTAATGAGTATGTTAATGTTAACAAAAGTTACCTATGGGTATTCAAGAATATTTTTATGCAGATATACAAAATATAGAAGATACAATCATTGGATATAGGAAGACCATAGATGAATGTTGTACTATAGGAAACTCAGAGAAATGATTTTACATTTAACATAATCAGATATTGGAAGGATCTGATAAAAAGAATTAAAGGAAACATATTGATTCAATGTTGCTGAAAGATCGAGGAGAAATAAAAAATATATTTGTATTTAGCTGTATATCTGGAAGTTTTCAATGAGAACAATCCAGATATTCCTAGAAATTACTGATGGACGAATAAGAAAATAAGCCTATATTTTATGTTGAATATGTAGGTTTTAAAAAATGGATATCTAGAAGAATAATAAGTCACATGATGCTTGATAAAATTAATTAGGGGTAAAATTTCACATTAATAGAACCTCAAAAGTGAATTATTCTTTATTTTTTATATGATATATTAACCATAAGATGGTAAACATCCCATAATGAATAATATTTAGAATAAAGATAAGTGAAAAATTTTAGTGAGTTTAGTGGATTATTTGATCACTAAGGATACTTGAGACACGCAATTGAAATTATACAGAATTGTTTTAGGATATTTTAATTCATAGGAATAATATATAATGATAAATTTTAGAGATGAGGTGGATACTATCATTATTATCATAATTTTTTGCAGTTGGAATTCTATAAGAATACGTGATGTATTCTTGAAAGAATATATAATTGTATAATATTAAGTTAAAGATAGTTTCATGGTGTGAATTAAAAATTAAAATATTATGTATTCAAATTGAATAAATATGTTATAAAATAAGATGATCAACTGACTATGAATACATGAGTTTTTCATATAAAAAAAATCAATGTGATTGGAAGGAGTAACCGAAACTTGATGTTTCACCTGAACAGTTTCATGAGATAAGGACATGGTAGAATTTTTCTCTTAAATGGAATGGAAGAAGATAATTTTTCAACAGTGATAAAAATAATATGATAATATATATATTAAAACATTATAACTCATAAGAATAAAATAATAAAAAGTGTTTGAGATGATATAAATGATGTAATATTTCTTATAGGAAGATTGAGTGGGGTTTCGTAGTAGGGAACCAGCTGTTGAATTCTCCCTATTGTTCCTTATTATCTTTCATTATATACTTGAAAGATGTTGGATTTTATATTCATATAGGATAGGAAGTCACAATGAGAAGGAGTACATTCAAATTCACACATAAAGTTGCATAAAAGAATGTTTCGGTGGCATTTTGACAATATTGAGCAGGAAGTTTAATGTTTTTTTATTAAACATGGAAAGTAATAGATTCTACCTAAGCACTATGGATGATTTTAAGAGTATTAAAATTGGGTTGTTTTGATTAATAATGATGTAATACTCTTTTATCATTAGAAGTTACTCAATGCTAGTGGTCAAATAGTTTATGTGAGGGGGAGTTTCAAATCGTAGATCATGTGTTCCCCAAATTTGTTGTGGGAAACATGAATATATAAATAGGGACATCATTTCACTTTGTAGAGATGAAAATGAGATAGTACTAAGATACAAAATTCTATTATCATAATATTAAATGATACGAAGGGGATGATCGATTAGATACGGGGGGGTTTAAAATTTTGGGGGAAGTGAGAAGACTAAAATATGATGTTTCAATGATTTGAGTGACTACTCTTAAAATTATGTTCATTAGAACTAAAAAATATTCCTATGTGAAAATGTGTTCAATAGAATTCCAAGTTAAAATTAATGAATTTTTCTTATTTTTTTGAACAATTTAAAATAGTGCTAACCATTATAAGAATTCATTTAGGTCACCATGTACATATAACATGTTAGTTAAATCTTACTACTTTCTAGGCCATGGTAATTTTTGATTGACCATAATAGAAAATCTACAAATCCAAAATTATTAGAGAATAATTTTGTGGGATCTCACACTAAGACCAATCCATGTAAAAATATAAGTATGTTTTTATTTCCTTTTAATTATTTTTTGTATAATATAAAATGTTGCAACAATGTTTACCAATTATAAAATAAATCCTAACCAGTGAAATAGGTTTAATCTATATAATTGGGGAAAAAATTTCTCAAACATACTAAATAACAACATGGTTATCCTTGAAAACCCAAATTTCTGTTACTGAAATATCCTTTATTACTCTCAATTTTTAATAATATAATTTATTTAATACATTTAAATCATTTATAAATTTTCAAGTATCTATAAAAATAAAAATAATCATTTTTTTCTAATATATTAAAAAATCATTGGGTTTTTAGATAATGAAATAAGGAAAATTTCTACTATCAATTATCACATCTGACAAATAATTTTATTTATATGTATCTTAATATAATTAAAATTGACATCAATATAGAATGGTGGTAAAAATTTTCATCATTCATTCTTTTATGATGTTTACAATTATATTATGATTTTGGAAAAAAACATTAACCCAGAGTTCTATTAATATTGTTTTGTGATTTTTCTAATTTCCATTTTAATTTACTTTAAAAACCAATATATGGGTATACTAACTTTATCTTGCTTGTAAAAAAACATAGAATTCTCGAAGGTCCAAATCATGAATAAATTAGTTTAAAATTATGTGTATTAAATAATTATACAAACAATGTATATTATGTATAACATAAATATCAAAATATTAATATATAATGAAGTAATAAATGAACAGATAAGTAATAATATATTTCTTGAAAATTTTGATATATTATTATACATTGAATGTTCAAAACTAAAAAATTTAAAAATAAAATTTGATTTGATTTTTTAAATTACAATAACAAATTTTTGGAAACAATTAGTTATTTCTTAACATATTTTTGAAAACATTATGTATTCTCATTACCTATTAATACTTGAATTATGAAATAAATTTCAAATATATCTTAGTAGTTATGGAATACTATTCATAACATTTATAACTTATGTTTTTTATTTTAAACTTCTAATAATTTATTTTTCTATAAACATTTCATACAAGTGTCGTTGAATTCTGTTGTTTGTTTGAAATAATATAAATATGATTGAAGGGGATTATGAAACTATAAATGGAATGATTCATCACCAACTTATTATCTGAATAACATGCACTTATTTATTTAACAACATAATCCTTTTTAGAAGTGTCATCACTATCATTATCACATAGATATGATTTTTGTAAAGCAAATGAATCCTCAGAAATAAAATATTTCTTCATTTAAAATATAAATCTATAAAACTATACCATTAAATATTCAAGAATAATAAATAAATAATATTTAGGTCATCCAAATATATTTAATTTTTTTAATTAAATTTTATTATTCTTTTCTTAGGTTTTATGATTTGTTATCTACATATTCAATAGAATATTCAAAAAAATTAGTTATCCATACATTTGAATATATATTTATTCATATTTAATGTCAGTGATTTGAGGACATAATATTATTTAAAAATATATTTAATTAATGATGCCTGGGTCTTCTGAATTAAAACCTAACACAATTGATTATCTAGACAAAAGTATTTATCTTCATTTTCATCAAACACATCCAAATAAAACTATAAAAAATTAATAAACTATAAATAAATAATTAATTATATAAATAATTTTTTATTTTTTACAATATCTAAAAAATTATCCTGTATTCCCAATTATTTGAGTTTAAATTATTTTTATATTAAATATAATTGAATAATTTTTCCATCTCATAATATACACTTATTATTCAAAATTTCTATTTTCATTTTACAAAAAAGCAAATGTCACAATTCAGCGTATATATATTTCCATACATATACATATATATAAAAATTAATAAATATTTCTACTATTTTATTTATGTTAATCTATAGTATTTCTCACATAATAACATATATATTCCATCTTTATTGATTTATTTTTGTACATAATTTTTGTTATAATTATAATAATTAATGAAATTTATAAAACCTAATTGGAAGTGTTTTGAATTTTTTTATACTTTAGAGATTGAATAATTATTAATGAATATTTTAGGAAACATTATGATTGAATTTACAAACTCATTTCATATTTAACCATGATAAGTCGTTGTGGTTACAACATTGAAGAACTATGTTGAGATAAAATTTAATTTCACCATATTATGAAATGATTTGGAAGAAACGTAATTATAAAATATACCATGTTATAATGTCTGAAAAAAATATAGTTTTAATGAAATAATTATATATATAAGGATAAATAAAATAAAATTTCAAATAATCTAATGTCCATGATCAAAGGGATATTGATATATCTCAATAACCATTTCATAGATTAAAATAGATTTCATATTAAGGATTATACTAATTATGAATAGCCCTTTTTTATTGAGATATATGTATCAAGAAATCAATTTGAACAATGAAACAAGACATCATATCCTTATTGTATATAAATTTTTAAATTTTAAATTTTTTAAAGAAAAGTTATTTTTTCCAAAATGAACGTTTTAAATAGTTTTTTAGTATCTATAAAGATATCATTAAAGGATTGCAATAGAGTTTGGATTATGTGCAATTTTATTTTAATTAAATTGATATTAATCTTTTATATTACATTCCATGAACATTATATAATCACTGAATATGGGTTATACATTTTTAGTTTATGTTATGTTTATCTATATATCCTAATTATCATAATTAGTAGTGAATGTTTTTTAATAAATTCAAACATTGTTTCAAGAAATTAAAATACAATACACCATTAACTAAATAATATGATATGGTTTTCCCAGAATTAAATTCATATCCCTAAAATAAAAAAACAAAATTTGTAACGGTACTTTCATATCTGGATAAAAACCATAAAGATTACTGTATTAGAAAAGAATGATAATATAACACTGTAAAATAAATATAGTTGACTGACACATTCGAACACAATATAAGAATAAAAATTATGGAATTAAATTAGTATAGAAATTACAAAACAAATAACCACTTAGAATATATAATGAAATCATTCCAACAAGTCAATGAACCAACCAAACCATAGGGTATACTAAGAGGAACACAAAAAAAACATCATTCTCCCTAAAAAATAGGATATCATGAGAGGACCTAGATAACTTCTCACACCATTATAGAAACCAAAATTGATTTAGATGTAGTCTACATAAGGGTTTGTCTAGGATGATAACTAATAGAATATTCTATATATGAATATTGGAAAATGATAAATTTATATATTTCTTATAAGATTTATTTGTCATTTAATTTAGTGGAAATAGATTCATTTGATCATAGAGAGTTAGAAAAATTATTTATTAATTTTATATATCCATCAAATTAATTTTTTTTAAATTATTATCACTAAATAAATTATACTATTATATTTCATTATTAAATTTTATTTTGATATATATAAAACATCCAATATAATAAATCATTATTTATTTTTCTATAAAATTTATTTTAAATCATTTCATTTTAAAAACTCAATAAAATTATAACAGATTTACCAAAGACTTGGTAAATAATTTAATGATATTTATTTCCTCTTGTAATAAAACATAAAAAAAATAATATTCTATATAATTTATCATAGAGACATAATGGGTAAATAAAATTCTAAAACATGCATTTGTAGTTGTAATTAATGGCTCCTAAAGTTCGTCCATGTTTTTTATATCATAATCATTTGTCTAATAATAATGACATTATAAATTTATTACATGAATATAACTATTTTATTTTTATATATGTATTTATTTGCATAAAAATGACATTAAATGTTTCCTTCTTTAATATTATCAATTAATAGTGCATAACGACAATTCATACCAAACAATTAAGAATTATAGCAAAATCATCCTAATACAAGATTCTTGAGATTTCCATATATTCATTACTTACAAAAAATCATTAATATAAGAGAGAAATCATCCAAAAAAGACACAAAATTTGAAAGAATATTATATTGAATAGTTTTAATGGTTTAATAACTATTAGTAAAAAGAAAAAATGATCATTTTAGACTAAAAAGTATTGTGTATCAACTTAAATTCAATAAGAAAAGTTGAATAATAATTTAAGATAGTAAATAACATCTTAAATTAAAAAAATAAAATATTTATATTTTGGAATAATAATTTTTTATAATTCATAATGATATGTGTGGGAATCTCATAATTCTTTTGGTTATATGTTATATATTTTAATACAGTTATCTCACAAATCAGGAAATGAAAAACATTTCATGTCCATTATTTCATAATGATTCCAATAAAGTCTCATTGAAATGTTTTTTTGATGGGTTTTAATAATTTCAATGGTTATAATATGAAAGCAATATATTGATAGGTATTTCCATAAATTCAACATAGTTATTATCTAGAAACAATAACTATAATTTTTTCAATAAGTTATAGAAATTTCGTTTGAGGTATGAGAGCATATCAGGGAGATATTAAGATATAACTCTAATTATTGATTAATAAATTGTATATAAATTGAAATATTTCTTATTGATATATAACAAAACACATAAGTATTTTTTTAAAGATTTCAATGATTTATCATTGATGAAAATTTAATTTAAAGTTTCCTGAGGTCTCTTAGATGATATATCAATTATTTTGTTTTACTAAAAGGTTATTTTGGATATTTAAGAAGAATAATAGATTTAATGAAGGAATAAATTTTCTGATTTTACCATGATAATAAATTTTATTTTAAACTAGAATATTATTTTTCAATTGAAATCCTTGAAACAAAACATATAATATAAAATTAATTATATGAGATATATTGATTGAGACACACATAAAAATATATCCAAAAAATCCAAAGATATAGGGTTATATAGTCATTATTTTTTATATTTAACCACACCTCTAATATTTTTAGAGTGAATATAATAAAACACTGAGGAAAGATAAATAAAACTAGAAATGAAATCATAATATTGAATTAAGCTGCATAAATCATGAAATTTTTCCATTTGGATTCACATATTTAATATGGGGGTACTCAACCTTCCCATCTGTTATATGAACATCAATTTCCACAATTGAAAAATCCTCATAATCAGAAACTAATTTTAAAAAATGTAGTAATAAAATATTTTAATGAAATTACTAAATAAGACATTACATATAGTGACAAAATAATTACTAAAAATAATACATCTACATGTACACAACAAGATTCCATAAATATAATTGAAGACCATATATTATATATAGGAATAAAAATTTTATAAACTACTTAATATACATTTTCATAAAACAAAAATTTATAAATAAAAGAATAAATAGTAATTTTTAATGTTTATTAGTGTTAATGGGTGATTCACATGAAACCAATGAATATTTGGAACAAAAAGAATCTAGAAAGTTAAATGAGAAGGATGTAAAATTAGAAAATTAATAAGAGAAAGAATTTTAATATACTAATTATATGGAGTATAGTTTAAATAAATTTCAAAATAACATTATATGTATAGATATAAAATTCCCCTAATTCATTAAAATCATGGAAATTATAATGAAAATGATGTCCCTATATGATTTATAACACCATATTGTAAAATAATTACTTATATCTATGTATGATATATTTTCTGTTTGAAAAAATAATCGTAAACTTAGTTTTTATCTTTTATGGTGGATTAAGATGTGTAAATTTAGTTCCATAGAGTTGGATAATCAAAGGATTAATACATAAAAGGATTATTTTCCTTTTGTATAAAAATAAATGATTCCTTTAGTGGGTCGGTGGAGTTGTTGTTAGTCATAAATAAACTATAGACGCCATTAATATTTTAGTGGTTCCACGAATGAGTTGGTGTTCTTAGTATGATTTTGAAATAAATGAACCCTGTATAATTTATTTCCAAATTCCTTGAAAATTTATTATTACAAAATTCCATCCAAATGTTCCTATTTTGAATTTGGTTCCTATACTATTGATCTTGTAGATCGTCCATTCAACTTCCATTGATTATTTTCACTTAGGCTGATCAGATGATGTTAGAATAGTTGGATATCTCTATATTTGCACTAGTTCCTCTAATTTACTAAGATATTATAATGGGTATATGAGGGATCAATGATTTATACAATGATCCGATGGAGAATTCCTCCCTCTATTATAAATTGGTGGAAAATATATCATTTTGATGTTGTCTCTTGATCAGAATGAGATCATCCATTATTTAAAACATTCCCTGGGCATGTGTTTATGAATAGCCCTCCTAAATCATTATTTGATGTAAGATTAATGCTAGAAATATAATATAGTGATGATCCTTTTGATGATTATTGGAGGATTAGATATGTTAAAAGTATTGTTTTCATCATAGATTAATCTCATTTGAATTTTAGATGTTTCCCTATACTCTTCCTTATATCAGTAATCTATATATATTCACCTTCTTGAATATCATTCAAGGTATATTTTCCATTGAATGATTTTTTAGTGGATCGATGATTATGAGAAACACCCAAGGATATCATATTTAATTGAGGTGTAATTAATGATCCATTATTCAATCAACAATACACAATTTTAATAGGCATCCAGTCCTTTTAAATAACAAGAAAATAATTTTGTTGAACAAATCAAAGGGGTATGAAATTCTTGAAAAAACATTTTCTCATATAATCTTCCCTATTATCCTTTGAAAATATATTTTTATAATGAACCTTAAACTGATATAGGCTTCATTTACATTAGTGCATGTTCCCCATACATTTGAAACAAGGTTTGGGATTCAGTTATTGGACCAATGAGGGAGTTCTTTATCAATAACATTGAGGTATGATGTTTCTTAAATATTGAGTCCCTTTTATACTATTGTTTTTCTTATTTAATATAGATATTTCCCTGCTTATATTCCATGTCTAATGATGATTCATTATGGGTGTGGGTATCATGTGATACCCATATATGATACGTGATTCCAGGGGTACTGTTAGATAATATTTTTTCCATTCTTGATGTTGGTCACATATTATTATATGATTCTACTATATTATAATGATGACATGAAATAATTATCTTATAATGATCTTACCTAGTTTGTATAACCCCAAACATCTTAAAAGGTACTCTATTTTTTTGGTATCTGTTAAAATATCTTTTTTAGTTTATAAAATTAGTCATGGGTTTATGAGGGGTATTAGGGGTTTCGTGGGGGATTGAGGAAAAAAATTAGGAAATAAGGGACATCTAGTGAATGTTACATAGTTAGTAGTGAATGTGAACCATAACCACATGAGGCCTAGGAGACAGGTTCACAGTTTAGTAGCCATTAAATGTGAAATCATAAAATAATACAGGATTGGATAAGGTCATTTTATATAGCGACCACATAGATTTTGAAACTGTGTGGGCTTCCAAAAATTCATTAAACCCTGAACCCTCTTGGATAGTGGGTGGAACACGGTTGGAAAATGTTTTATCCAACCATGCAGCCAAAACATGCACCTTATTAGAAGGGGGAATTTTCTTTTTCCCCATAATATTTTAATGTATCTAATCTTATTTTCACTACCATTTCCCCCCACAGTAGCTAGGTGATGATCAAATTCATTTTTAGTTTATAATGTATGTTTCTCTTTCTATTCATGGATATTTGGTGTTCAGTTATGTGAGAATCGAATATCTGGGATTTTCTAACACTCCTTGTTCATCATTTTTTCTATAAAATGCTTTTTGTTATTGTTCATCACCACCTAAATCCCTAAAACGCTATTTTTCTTTAATTTTTCTTGTCAAGGAATTGAACGTTTTTTGAGTCCGAATTAAAGGACAATTTTGAGTGAGTATTTCTCTATGAAATTGAGGTTGGTTTTATACAAGTTATATCACATAGTATTTAAGTCCAAATTTATGTGAATTTGATTTTATTGTGGTTACTACAGGCTATATATTTGGTTTCCGTAGTATAAAATAATGATTAGGTTAATTAAATGATGAATTGGACCCCTAATGATCCTTGTGGGATCTACTGAGGTTGGGTATGCTAGGATTAAGTACACCCATGGGTGTGCCTCTTACTTAAACATATAATTGATTTGATAAATTTAAAATTGAATATTTTCTAAAATGATACAAATTTTATGTTTATTTATATTGTTAAATGTTATAAAGGTAAAATTCAGTCGAACATGAATGTGTAAAATGAGTTATAAAATATACTAGGAAAATTTTAAATGTTAATATTAGTTAAGGAAGAATTGATATGTGATTCAATTGTATGGATGGATTGTCAGGATGAGGATATTCTCACACAAGTTTTTCTAGACTGATTTTCTTGTCCCACCAAGTTATAGGGGATCCCCTCATCCTCTATTAATTTAGACCCTTATACCCCATTTTTCTATTTCTTACCCTTATGGTCCTTGAAACCTTTGTTCCCCTTCCATATTCCCCATTTTTCCTCCTTTTTAATAAAAATTTACATGATGATGATGACGAATGGGGATCTATTCCATTGACTAATTCACATGTTGTGAATTTCTAGACTGAGTCTATGGGGAAGGTTGATATATTTACTTTATTATGGAAAAAATGTCCATATGATATAGAGAATATGACTCCCCATGTTTGGTTTTTATCTTACCATTTTTGAATGAATCATGTTAATGAATATGGGTAACATAAGGAATTAATTATAAAAGTGATAAATGTAGAATCTATTAAATTATGGAACATGGTTTAAATTTTGATTATTATTTTATTTACCATAACTATTTATAAACTATTTAGAGTGCATATTTTTTATACACCATTGGTAGTGTAAAACTAAGTTGTACTCACACCCTACTCATGTATACATTGGGTACCTAGGAGTATTTAATAGTTCAAATTCAATAAAATGGTACGGTCTATATTCTAGATAGTTGATTTGGGGCTCAGGGATGTGCATGGATGAGGTAAACAAACATGAAGTCTAGACTATATTTTTGGATTCTCGATATTTATATTTATTTTGTGTTTCTATTTTTCACATCGAACTAAATGACATGACATGGAATATTTTCTGTTAGTTATGGGAATGTATCCATTTTTAATAAATGGATTTGTGATGTGAGTTTCATTTTTATTATGTTTACATAATTTATTATTCTATCAGCTGAAGGATGATTCTATGGAAACTGCAGCATTGCTTCTACGCTAGAGACAGAAATTCTTGCTACCATTCTTGCCATATCCTATGCAATACTTTTCAACTTTAATAATATCTGGATCGAGAGTGACTCCACTACTGTTGTGCAAGCCATCTGGAAGGGTGATGCTCATCTTTTTTGGTCTCTCAACCCCCCGTTTGATGGACTGCCTCACCGCGCTCAATGGCCTTAACTTTATTGTCAGTCATACCTATCGTGAGGCTAATACGATCGCTGATGGGCTTTCCAACATGGGTGTCTCACATGAGATCACTTGGAGGAATGACCTTCCTCTGGAGTTGACACCATTTTATATTAAGGACTCTAGAAAATTTCCCTATTTCCATCTCATGTAACTTGTATGATTCTCTTTTCTTTTGAATAAATCTCTAAGTTCTTGTCTTTTGACCAGAACTCACACCCTTTTATAATTATTCTATCAGCTGAAGATTACTCGGGTAAATAGGGTATAGTCTCCCCACATGTCTCATTATACGATCACTGCTAGTCATCAAACTCTGGTATATGGGGAGGTGGACCTGTGGTCATGTGGCGCACTGACCTGAGGTATTGTTTTAGTGGAACCCATGTCAAGTTGTGACAAAGAGGTATCAAAGGGGTTTTCCTCTTTTTATTTTTTATCATGGTAAGGTATATAGGAGATTAGGATATTTAGGGTCATAAAAATGTGATATTTCATGATAGTAGATGACTGATGTATGGGGGAAGACCCAAGTACATTGGATGGGAACATTGTTCTTGATGTTCACTGTTTTAGTTGAATGTTGTTTCACCTTGGGCGATGCACATGATTTGTGACATTAATTTTTAATGGAATTATTCTTATGGGAGGAAAATGAATAATATTTCTATATTAATGAAGTATTTTAGAGATATAGAGATATACGTGACATAAATTTTGTTCGGAACACATGGGAAACAAGTCATGGTTGGGAATGGTGATTTTAGAATGCATTTTTATTCTATTGTGATTCTACAGATAGTGCCTAAAATGATGTTATAACTATATAAATAATTGAAATATGTTGTTGAATGGTTAAAAATATTAACTAATAAAAAATTTGTAACTATTTAATGAATTGAAGGATGATAAATAGAATGGATTAGTTTAGTGTTTAACGTGAAATAAATTTGGAATTTTGGATAAACTATGATATCCATGACTTGTTGAAGGGAAGGTTGGGGGTAGTGAAACAAATGTGATCATGTTCCTTGGGATATTATATATGGAGTGGGTTGTTTATGGCTGGTAGGGAGCCTTATTTTGTGTAAACGGTGTAATATTTATGCTAGTTATTTTGATATATGTGTTCAGAAATGTAGAGAGATGGTGCAATTATGACACTTACCAATTGAGATTCATGGGGAAATCCTTGAGAATGACCTTCCAGTAGTAGGTAATAAATCCCCATTGGTTCTTGGTAATATATGCAAACAGTTATTCCCTGAAATGTGTTTTTTTTATGTAGTTCTCTAAGTGATAACCTGGGTGGGTTATGACGAGTATGTTTGACCAAACTAAAGAGTTTTAGTTGTAGAACCCTCCAATTTTGGTCAAAGAAGGTGTACTTGAGGAAGGTGAATTATATATAAGGTCCATCTAGATGATTATATATCACTTAAATGCTCCTTCTAAGAAGATATACATGTTGGAATCTTAAATGTTTGGAGGACCGACACAGCCCTATTGAGATATATTAGTTAATATTGAGAATTAAGATGGTATGTAATTCAATGGTTGACTAAAAACATTTTTAGATCACTTTTATACATAGAATTTGAGACATGGTAATGTTTTGTATTTTTTTATTTTGACACAGGGGACTATGTTTATGATGAATTATAATGGCCAATTTACTATGTTTGTGGGTCAGGCTTTCATTTTAGAAGGGAATGTAAATGTCGATTCCATATGTGGATGTGTGGTTTTAGTTAGGTAGTCCAGTGGTATGGAATTCGATAGTATGAAGCTTAGTTTTGAAGTTTTCATTGGATAAATGGTATAAAGACCTAGAGGGGTGGAGGATTGATCTCTCATTATGGTGACCTAATAGTCTGTTATTAGGGTAGAATATTGGGACACATGTGTGCTCAGTGACCTCGACCACCAGTGGAGTGCTGATCATGTGACCGGATTGGGTATATACAGAGCTTTTGTAGGAACCCTTGGTTGTTGGATTGTGATGGAGGGTCATGATTGATACAATGTGTAGAAAGATGGTTGGTTACCCAAAACTTGGAAGGTAGTTGGAGTTATTATGGTCGTACTAGTAGGGTCGGTGGAAGTGGTATGTTAAGAAAAGAGTGTTGATATCAATAGAGTAGTGCAATTAAGAAAATAATACTAGATCCTTAGGTAGAGGGGAAGGTCAGATTCATGTGGTATATCCTATACCATATGATGGTAAGGCCAGAACAGTAATATTTTGTGGTATAATTCTTCAAGATTCCATTATATTTAGTTCTTTATTTTATACAGGGTAATAAAAATCTTTTTTATCTTCTCATGTTTTGAATGTGTTGGGTCCGGCAGTAAAATGTATGTGTGAGGTTATGTCAATTGACACACTATTAGGAGTATAAGCTAAAAATGTCTAGTAATGTAAGGAGTGTAATCTTGATGATGGTAGGTGTTTCTTCCGTTGTGACTTATTTATTCTCCAAATTCTAGGTTTTTACTTGATATTAGATATGGATTAATGGGTGTTGTATTGATCCCATATCGACTATTATCACTGAAGGATAACATTCACATCCATTGAAGGTGACATGCATGTTCACCGTGTGGAATAGGATTTCCAAGAGGGTCATACAGGTCCATCTCATCGTCAATTATGTAAGATCATATCCCAAGTGGTATGCATGGTTCTTTAAAATTAAAGGGTAGAGTAGGGAATGTTCCCCATTATGGTGGATTGGTTCCCTAAGGCATTTATTAGGGTCTACTTAGGGTTAAAACCTGAGAGCGATTAACTTCATGATTGAGCTGATTACTGGAGTTGAGCCTGTTTCCATTCTTCTATATATAATGACATGAGTTGAACTTCATGAAATCAATACCCAGTTAGTGGAATCGGATAATAAAGGGTTTATTCATCTATTTACATCACCTTTGGGATCTCTAGTTTTGTTTTCTAAGAAGGATGACGGAACATTGTGGTTTTGTATTCATTACCAAAAGTTGAATTAGATAATAGTTATGAACGGATATCCTCTTCTGTGTATTGATGGTATTTTTTGAAATATTGAAAGGTGAATCTATTTTATCCAAAATTGATTTAGTTTAGGGTATCATCATCTGAGGGTGATGCCTTTCGATATAAAATATATATATTTCAAGAGAGTTTATGGGTTTTAGGAGTTCACTATGATTCCTTTTGGGTTAAAAAATTCTCTTACAGTGTCTATGGCCTTAATGAGAAAAATATTTCACATGTATCTGGTTTGGTTGTTTGTTTTTTTTTGTATTTGAAATCTTGGTATACTATCAGTCTCATGAAGATAATTCCAAACACCTTGACATCATCCAGAGTGTAATAATAGAGTATAAGATATACTCCATGCTACCTAAGTGTCAGTTATGTATTAGAAAGTTAAATTTCATGGGTCACATCATCTATGTGGATGGTCTGCCAGTATAAATATAGAAAGTATAATAATTTATATCGTAGGATCATCCCAATAATGTTTCCAACATTAGAAGATTTTTTGGTTTAGCGGGCTTTTACCAAAGGTACTTTAAAGACTTATCTCATTTCATAACACTACATTTTGTCCTAACCAGGAAGGAGGTTTGGTTCGAGTGTTCAGGAGCATGTGAAAATGACTTATAGGAGTTAAATTAGATTTTTAATATTATTCCAATTTTGATCCTACCCATTTCGGTTAAAGAGTATACCTTGTTCTATGATGCATTTGGTTTTATACATGAGGTATTGTTAATTTTTTGAGATTTAGTCGTGGCATATTGGTCGTGATTACTGAGGCCACATGGACACAACTACCATTTAAATGATATCGAGTTGGTCATGATGGTTATGCATTAATGTGTTGGTGTAATTCCTTTTGGGAGAATGTTATATTATATATTCTTACCATAAAAGTATAAATTAAATATTTTACCAATTATATTTATATATTTGGTAAATTGGAAGGGTCAAGTATATGGAATATTTCTATTTTGATTTATCCTACATGATGGAGAAGGTAAATAGTGCTGTAGATGCATTGAGTTAGATGGCCCATACTCAAGAAATTACAGAGTCTAGTTATAAATGAAAGTTGTTGGATTTGTTTAATTTGATGAATATAGTGGTTCAGGATGGCTAGGGATATATTAACCACATAACATTTTCAGTTGAGTCAAAACTTCTTATTTAAATCAAGGGGAGGAATTATGAGGATCCAAAGTGTTTGGACATGAGGAAAACCCTTAAAGGTGTGGAGAACCCTTATGAATAGATAATTTATGATGATGAGATCATTTAAATTTTTGGTCTTTTTGTTGTGTATATGTGTATGATAGAGGATATAATGTATGAGTTACATACTTATATGTGGGTGGTGAAATGTGTTTTGACCAAAATGTATTATAATCTTCTTAGGCAATATTAGTAGCTATGAATAAAGAATGGGGTTGAAGGTTTCAAGGCATAGTTCTATACTTATCAGCATATTAACTCCATGAATTAGTGAATAGGTGGTTTTTTTAGTTGTTTCCCACTCCAAAACAGAACTGGGATGATGTCACCATTTATTTTTTGGTAGGACCCGCAAAGAACACCTCAGAAGAAGGATACGATATGGGGAATTAGGAATCATTGGACCATGGTAGCTCCTTTCTTACTAATATAAGAGACATTTTATATGGATTAGTTAGTGAAATTTTATTTTGGGTGATAGTATGTTTGAATGGGTACCACGAATTATTATTTCAGATTCAGATTTTTGTTTTTCTTCACACTTCTAGAATGGGTTACATAAGGCACTTGGTACCCATGTGTTTCTAGGTAATACTTTTCACCAAAAAATGGATGGGTATATGGAATGTAGTATACTGGTGGTAGAGTATATGTTGAGGACATGTGATCTAGATTATCGGGGATCTCGAGAGAATCAATTTTCACTCATGGAGTTTGCCTATAACAATAGTTATCAGTGGTCTATTTTGATGGAACCATATAAGGTGATCTATGGTAGTCCATATAAATATGTATTATATTCCATAGAGGCTGGAGAATCTGAATTTTTGGGGATCAGTCTCGTGTAAGATTTGTTGGAGCATGTTTCTTTGAATTAGTAATGTATGGTTATGTCTTATAGTAAGCAGAAGTCATATGCTAATCGACATTGTTTAACACTTTAGTTTGTAGTGGTTGATTTTGTGTTCAATCGGGTTTTACCAAGGTTGGTTTACTCTTATGTTAAAATATGGAAAATTGGTGCCTAGGTATGTGGTTCCCTTTGATATTGATGTTAGGATCAGACTGATAGTGTAATTGTAGTCTCTTACAAAATAGAATAGCAGAATGCATGATGTTTTTCATGTGTAACAACTTCAAAAGGGTCATGAAAACCCTTATCATGTTATCTATTTTGATGATATTTAGTTTGAGGATAATTCTTACTTTGAGGAGGATCAGGTATATATTATGGATTGATTTGAGATACTCATATGAGGTACGGTTGTTCTGTAAGCCTGATTGTTATGGTAGAATGAAGAAATTTAGTAGGATACATGGGCGATGGAGGAGTATATATGGGTTCAATAGACAAATAATTATACCTTGTTGAATCAGTAATGTTTGGGAGTCTGGATCAAGGATGATCCATTATATGGTAGGGAGGTTATGAGACATTTAAAATCTTCATAGGTATGCACTATTTTTTTAAACACCCATTATATCAGTTTATGAAATGGTTATTAGGTGTAGGAGGGGTCTTGAGGGTTTGTAAGTGGTTCAATGCAAGGAAAGTGTGAATGAATTTTCATCCAGTGCATGTTTCATGGTTAGAGCATGATTATTAGTAACAATGTGATATAACAATATTGTCCATCAGAGGTAGGTTCATAGTTAACAAACCACAGAAGGGGAAAACCTAAAATCATACGGGCTTGGAAAAATCCCTTTCCCATGGCCAGCACATGGTTTTTCAAAATATGTGGGCTTCCTAGAAACTGTGCATCCTATACCCCTATTTGATAGTGGTTGGTGCATGATTTACTCTTGGTTTGTATAAACCATGTGTCGAAACTATAAAACTCATTAAAAGGGGAAAATTTCCCAATTTTATAATTGGTCAGTAAGGGATATAACTTTATATTCACCCCCATTTAACCATACAACAATTAGTTGACAAATACAATACTCCCAAGATTCATATGAATATTTCTTATTTGATTATTTTCTGTTTTTAGCATGATTGGGTGAGAATCAAAACATTGGGTGTGTCTAACACTTGTCTTTCCTCTTTTTTCTGGAAAATACCTTGAATGGGTTTTCTTTTCCAGATGAGTCCCTAAGACATTTTTTTTTATATAATATTCTATGTTGGGCATTAAAAATTGTTTGATTTTGAATAAAATGGTATGGTTGAGTGAGAATTTGACTATGAACATGACTTATGTGGTCTACACATTATATACCATATTATTGATGCCCAAATTTATGTGTATGGGGTTATATTGCGGAACCTTATTATTGTCTATTTGATTTCCATGGTAGAGAATAATGATTGGGTTAATTTAATGATGACTTATACCCCTCCCAATCCCCATAAGATACACTGAGGATGGGTATACTGGTATTGTGGACACCCAAGGGATGTTCATCTTCCTTCAACCTATAATTGAGTATCTAAATGATACATTGAACGGATTATAGAATGATACATATGATACGTGTTTTTAGCATGTAAAATGGTATATGGGGGCATATGGACCAACATAAATGTGTTAAATTATTTATTAAATATATTAGGAACAAGGGAAATGATAATAATGGTTAAAGAATCATGATTTTTTGAATAAATGGTATGGATGAGATGTTAGACTACCGATCTATGCCCATGGGTTGGGCTGGACTTATGAACTAGTCCCATAAAAAATGCATGTGGTAGGGTGTTAAACTGAGCCTTTATTCCCCAAAATAATGCACATGAAGTGAATGCCAAAACTTAGGCTACATAGAATGTTAATATATGTATTTTATTTTGGAAGAAATTCCCCAGGGATGTAGGGAACAAGACTACCTTTTTATATTGTTATGTTTAATGGTATTAACCAAAGCATGTTGATGAATATGGGTTAAAAACGAAACTATTGATGAAATTAAAAAATGATGAATTAACTAAATTATGGTACTTGGTCTGTATTTTGATTATTATTTTGTTTTCCATACTTAAACATTCACTGTTTAGTAAGGATATTTTTTACACACCATTGGTGGTGGCCTAATGAGTTGTACTCAAACCCTTCTCGGCCCACCATTGGTTACCAGATCAGATTTCATGGATTCTGGTCAGGACAAGAGAAATAGCCCCATGCTAGATAGATGATTTGAGGCTTAGGTAATCTCATATATTATGGAACCAAACATTTTTTTGGCCCCTATATTGGGGATTCTACAATTTTCCTTTTATGGGTTTTCCTTTTCAATTGGTACTGTATGAAATGACATGGATTATTTATGATTTTTTGTGGGAATGTACTTCATTTGGGGAAATGAATTTGTGTTGTTCGTTTAATTTTTATATTGTTTTGTTTATTCATTATTCTATTTATTATGGATTACTATAACAAAGATATTATAGTCTCCACACATGTCTCATCATAACCTCATTTCTAGTGAGCTGCTTCTCGGGTATGCAGAGGTGCAGCTGAGTTCATTTGTTTTAGTTTCCTAGGAAACAAGTGTACCTGATCCCTTTTTTGGGTGTGACAAGTCTTATGTAACATCACTGATTTAGAGTAATTAATTTTTTATTTATAATAGGTTCAACTTCATGTAATTATTACCTATTAGGTGTAGAGTACACAAAAAATGTGGGGATGGTGATGAATTCCATAAAGGGGTTAACATCATCAATTCCTTCTATCCTGACTAAAACATGAAGCCATGTGTATTCCATGTAAAATATATAAAATAGATTCCTTTTTGATAGATAGTAAATGTTCACTATCCATCCAGGTGGTCCGAATTGAGAATCAATTCCTTAAGGAAACATAGTATCTTTTTTCTAGACTTGTGGATACTTTATAATCACTTTTGAAATATTTAATCATCATTCCATCATGGAGCTTATGAAGGTGAATCCGAGGATTATGGTGGATTTTTTTGCACATATATGTCTGATATATCATTAATTATCCTTACTTTATAATTTAATATTATCATGTAATACACATGTTATATATTTGAATTCCTATGAAGGACACACTGATAGTGTCATATTGGTTTTTATTAATCATACCCTAAACAAGAATCATGATTTTCATGAATAATTTATATATATGTGTGTCTAGAAGGACTCTAGTAGGGGATGATGTAAAAAGGTAGAGTCAAGGATCATGGAGATGGTTTTAGAATTGTGATATACTTTGAATGATTTACATAGTGTATATGACACCCCTTATCTTTATTAAGCATTAATCCATGATTTATTACCTATGAACACACATAATAAAACCTTTAAGATTGATATTTCTAGTTTCATTGGGTAATTTGGTACATTACATAACAACATAAAAAATGGGTGTTAAATGAAATTATTTAAAACTTGTTTAACGTACGTATAATATTCAATCATTTTTATAACTTCATGGGATATCCTTGGGACATATATAAGAAAGGAGTGATAAATAAATCACATTATTGGAATTAAAAAATGAATAATTTATTACATGATAGTTAATAGGCATTTAAATGGAATATAAATAAAGTTTATAATCATAAACATTAACTATTATCCACAACATAGCTTGATAACATAAATGATTCATGGGAAAGTTGGAAATTTTTTAAAATTTTCATCATAATCATGGTTCAATACTTACCACCATGAAATCAGAACATGATAGAAAGAGTCTAATATTAGATTAGGTTCACTAAAACAATTTTATACATGAAATCTCATTAGACTGAAACATTACCCAATGGATTGGATCTCTATATAATTTTGGGCACACCCCTATCTTTCTTATCATGTACATAAGTATTGTTTCTACAATGATCTTACCAAAATTGATGTATTTCATATATTTTAAACCCCCAAAAAATTAAAGTGGTTTACACATATGTTAGTCCCCAATCATTGATGGAAATTTATATCTAGGTGAATACCCTTGACTGTAAATGTGGGTGGATATTCAGAACATAATAGTTTGGCACGAAAAACACAGTGAAATTTTCGATGTATAACGACAATAATTAATGATTCATAAAATGAATTAATAAGAGTTAAAAGGGTCTCTAATAATATTTATATAAAACGTACAGTAGGAGGACTATGTATAAACATATCCCCTCAT
Organism: Viscum album; assembly: GCA_963277665.1. Lineage (NCBI taxonomy): Eukaryota > Viridiplantae > Streptophyta > Magnoliopsida > Santalales > Viscaceae > Viscum > Viscum album. The sequence continues at coordinate 306,332,382 of OY728144.1, forward strand.
TAATAATTGGAAATCAAAATACTTAAAATAGAGAAGAGTCTTGAATATATAAGAGAATGGGAAGAACCATTAAATTTTTTTGACATAGTAACAAATTAGTTAAATGATATAATTAGAGGGGAAAATGATCTAATATTATTAGGAAAACAATTGGAAAATATAGGTTTCCTTATAAATTCATTGAATCAAAACTAATTGAGATTAAAAATTCTAAATCCAAAGAAGGTTCTTTAATTTGAAAGAAGTGAGAGAAGGTTATAACCTTGAGAAGGTGATTCCAAATGCTTGGGAAGAGATTCTTTTGATCTTGGGGGAAACCTATGAAGGCTATAAAGAGGGGAACAAAAATCAATTATGTTTTCTTGTATTTTTTATTAATGAAGAATTGGGGCATGGGTGGGTTTCTCTATGAAATGTGGGTGGAGTTCTATATTATTTCCCAAACATAGGTTTTGGGCTCTATATAATAATGTAATAAAAAAGAATTAACGTTGTTTTTTAATTCATTTCATACAATGGGGAGTGGTTTTAATTATTTCATAGGGTTATTGTCAAAATAAATCAAAAATATTACACTTGGTTAGTTAGAAATGATTCATGTTTATACAGAAAAGATTTTAAAACATTAAAATATAATTTAAGATTTGTATGACTCATAATGGAATTATAAAATTATTGAAATAACATAAAAATCATATTAACTTAATGAGGAAAAGTATATTTTTTCAAGTGTACCTTATATAAAAATTTTTACTTCACTTTTTGTGATTTTATGATGTCATAATACACACTTTATTTTATAGCACATTTACTTTTAAAAAAAAGATTGATTTTCTTATAAAATTATAAAAAATTCACTGTTTGATAATTTATACATGCTGATTCAAAAAATAAAATCTAAAATATTCAAATAATTCTTTAAATTTTATAATTTTCACTTTTAAAAGAATAATCATTATTTTCTGAGAAATGATGGTTTTTTTATGGTAACAGATTTGGAACCCCTTTAAAAAATGCATTTTACTTTATTAATATTATATTATCATTTATATATTATAAAAATTATTTAATTGTGTTATTTTATTAAAATATAATTTATTTATAAAATTCATGAATTCATAAAAATGTTATGTCTTAATTGAAATTTCATATTACAAAAAAAAATAACACTTGGGTTTTGTTATATAAAAATAAAAAACATTAATAAAGTAAAGAAAAATATAAGCATTAATTTTTTGAATATAAAATATATATTCATTTTATTATGGTATTGATACATAGACTATTATTACTCTAAAAAAATCCCTAATATAATGGTGAATGATGGTGACATTTTTATAGGTTGGTTTGGCGTACATGGTTTGAGCCATGATCTCGATGAGCATGAACTTCTACTGTTAATAGTTTATCTTGTGCTTTAGTTTTTGGATATAATATTGGGGTATTTCAAGAAAAATTCCATGTGATGGTATCTCCCTTGGAAGCTCTGATAAATGAGATTCATAGGGTATGATCATATTGGTTTAGGTCTCCACTTCCTTTTCCATTGTCAATTCGATTTATCAAAAACCTATATTTATAATAATAATATGATCACTATTCGATGAATTTGTTATCAATGGTTATGTTTCTTAATGATATTTTATATTTTATAGGATAAAATAATCTAAATAATGGAATATGTATTCCATAAAAATATTATATAATGGGGAATTTAATTCAATCAATAAAAGGAAATTTATTTATAAATGCTTCGGTCATTACAATATTCCACTCTTCTGAAATATTGGACATCAGTATTTTTATTTCATACACTAAAAATATGTGTGTAATTATATTTCACCACCTCCTCCTGTTCCCTCATCACTTCGTGAAACATGTTGTTTCTCCATAGCACTTAACTTGGTGCATTGTATTACTTCATATAACATTCTCTATATGATCAATGATATTCAGTGGTAGTTCCTATTAAGAAATATCATTCTCCAAGGGTACCACCTATAGATTCGAAACTTGTCAGGGGTTTGTTATGTACTTCCTTAAGAGGGGTACCTGAAACACATCATGTACCTGATATATGTTAGGTGGGAGTACTATTTAATAGGACACCACACTAATACAATCATGGATATCAAAGGAAACAATGTATATTGGACTCAGATTTTCCTTCCTCCCAAATCACATGACATTCATCCATGGATATATGTATAAGAATACATTATATTCACCATAAAACTCAAGGTCTCATCAACTATTATCACCATATATCTTTTTTCAAATCTGAGGTGTCCTGATTATTTTTTAATGGTATTGACATGTTCCACCATTTCCTTATCCATTTTATAATCTAGCAATTTCTGTTCAACAACATCAAACCTCCATGATTGTTTTCATCATCTCTTACCATAATGTAAATTATAGGGATCAATATGGATTCTTGATTAGAAATTATTATTTTATGAAAACTCTACCAGAGGAAGATGTTGATCACACCCTCCTTTTAACTACATTAATCATGCTCTCAACACACTACAAAAGAATTTCATTTGGAAGTGGGTTAACCCGATTCAAAATCATTCTGCGATGGCTTCTGAAAATTGACGCTAAATTATTTGTCGAATATCAGTTAGTGATAGTTTTTAAAAGAATTGCATAATGGTTTTTAGCGGTTTTTTCTTTTAGTGGCAGCTTAAACACTCCATAAATTAATTTTTTTAATTTTTTTAATTTCAATTTTTTTAATTTTTTTAATTCATTATGTAATTAATTAATTTTATTTATTTATTTATTATTTATTTATTTATTATTATTTATTATTTATTATTTATTATTTACTATTTATTATTTCTTATTTATTTATTTTCATATTTTATATATTTATTTATTTTGGTAATTACTTTGTTCTTTTATTAATTTATTTATTTATATTATTATTTATTTATTACTCACTTATTTATTATTTATTTATTGTTTTTTATATATTTTTTATTTTTTATTTATTTTAATAAATAATTATTTTCATTTTCATAATTACTTTATTTATTTATTTATTTATTTATTTATTTATTTTTATAATTAAATTATTATTTATAATTTATTATTTAATATTAATTATTACCATGCTTACCCGTCCCTTGGGGCCTGTGTCGTGACTACCCCAATCCCGCCTTCCATAGGCTAGGGGCTGGCGACTAACACCGAAAGGCGTATTCCCTAAAAATAGGATGGCATTGCCTTTATATCCTGTAAACACACACAACCAAGAACACAACAAGATATGAACATAAGTAAGCGGTATAGAAAAAATAGTGTGTACAATAAGAAAAAAGGGGCCAGAATACAAACCCAACTAGAAAGTACAAGAAAACTGAAAAGTGCATGTAAACTGAAACAGCTCCTGTGAACTCCCCCCAAGGATCCTACCTGAAGGGTAGGTATAGCTCTCGAATAGACGTCTCTATAGTACGCCTCATCTAATGTCCACCTCCAAGCTACCTCCATTCCTAGCACTCTCGTCCTCAGTCAGCGATGTTTGTCATCTTCACCGAACACAACAAGGTGCGGGCGTAGCCTATGCAGGGTGAGTATAACGATACTTAGTAGGGATCCTAAGACCCCCGAAGGACTCTTAAAATCCATAATGGATACACTACAAGCATGGAAACAACAATTGTGCCTACTTAGGTATATTACCATACAGATACCTAGGTTATCAAGTATACGCATCTCATTCATGAGGAAACACAAGGCCTTACTTATTAGCTCAAAGCTCAACCGTTCCATGAAGGGAAGAATACCATGAAGGTAACACGACAAAGGAAACTCCACATAGAATAATACCACAAAGGTCTGACCACAACGGAAAGTACCACACAGGTTCACCACAAAAAAGAATACCACCATGGTATCACCACAAAGGAAAGTACCACACAGGTACGCAACACATAAGAATACCACAAAGGTATCACCATGACGGTAAGTACCACACAGGTTCTCCACACAGAAGAATACCATCATGGTATCACCACGAAGGAAAGTACCACACATGTATACCACATAAAAGAATACTACAAATGAATCACCACGAAGGTAAGTACCACACAGGTACGCCACACAGAAGAATACCACAAAGGTATCACCGTGAAGAAAAGTACCACACAGGTACGCCACACAGAAGAATACCACAAAGGTATCACCACGAAGGTATGTACCACATAGGTACTTCACATTGAAGATTGCCATAAAGGTCTCACCATGAAGTAATGTACCACACAGGTAGCTACATAGAAGAATACTACAAAGTTTTCACCATGAAGGAAAGTACCACAAAAGGTACGCCACAAAGAAGAATACCACAAGGTATCACCACGAAGGTAAGGAATCATCTCACACCAGGTATAACTTATGTACGGTAGTAAAGATGACTAGATGTCACTACTGAATCATCTTACTCTATTAAGAGGTAGACCCACGTAGGATCCTAAATGATCTTACCCATGTAAGATCTTAAATCATCCGACCCACAGAGGATCCTAGTACATCATCAGACCCACACCGGATTATAGTGCATCATCAGACCCACATAGGATCCTAGTCCATCATCAGACCCACACAGGATCCTAGTACAATATACCCAAGAAGGATCCTAGAGTAGTCCCACATGGATTCCTAGAGTGGATCCATGTGGGACCCTCAATCACAGACCCACGAAGGATCCCAAAGCACTGACCCACATAGGATTCCTTTCTCATGTTACAGCCAGCTACACGGTTCTCGCACTAAGCTTGCTTAATTCCGGGAGGGTCTACTCCTCAATCCACAGGTCGATACTCTAACTACTATGAAGTGTCACGAGGAATTATCTGAATGGAACACCACATAAAAGGGGTCTCAACGCAATAGACGGTGCGTCAATCGGATACCCATTCTATAAGTTATTGTCCTTTTAGTCTCGAGGGCCCGATTGGATTCATGTTAGATCCTACCAAACCATACCCCAACTTTATCCAAAACCAAGGTTGGGTATACAAAGAAGACCATATCGATCCAAGGTTTCTGGCACCACATAAGGATTTTCAAACAGACGCTCGTAACTCATTATATTCCAAAAAGAACAAAAAGGGTCGAAGTGGGTCTGAGTCCGATCCGACCCAGTCATCCTAACCCAGCCTGGGCCGACCCGACCCAGTTTGGGTTGACCGAGTCCGACCCAGGTCTGGCCCTTGGTCCGACCCGACACACTGGGCTCACGGTGAGGTTGCCCGTCGCGACTAGTGGGAAAACCAGCCCCCTCTCCACGTCACACGGTCGTGTGTCGCGCCTTCGTCCGCGTCCATCACTGGTCGCCATCCTCCTCTATCACAAAGAACATATCAAAAACCTCAAAGGATTGGGGAGAAGTCGGTCTATATTCCTTTTTCCTGCACCCTCCACATTCGGGTGGTAGCAAGAGGCTCAATATTATTCTCGAATCAAGGGGGTCGACAAGAATGGGGTAATGGGATATAAATCAACAACAAACCCTACAAGATACCCCGTAACATCCTCCCATAAATACGAAGGAATATCGGGTCAACCCGTTAGTCGGTTGACCCACGTTCTTCACATAAATTCATGAATAGGGAATAGGGAATCAAAAATGCACAAATGAAGATAAACTCTACCTCATGATCATTCGAGAGTGCCCATTTTTTGAGGAAGTGTTGGCCTTCATCGTCCCCCCGTAACTAGCCTCCAACAACATCACTCGTTCATCGATCTTCAGTTCAGGTTTTCCGTGTGGCTCATCACCTTCTGCGGGTACCAGCTCCGTCATCCAAGGTTTTGGCATCACTGCACTTTGTCATCACTTCGCTGCTTGGCGAAGCACTTCCAACACCTCACCACAAGCTCCATATAAATAGGAGAGGGGAAGGGTGTACAACTTTCGTCGAATTAATGGAGGCCCATAAATTAAGAAGCATCCTAATTCCCTAATGGTGTGGCTACCAAGAATTGAAATTTCAATCCATTTATTGGCTTGAAACATCACCGGTCCCACCTTACGGCACGGCCATTGGAAGAATAGAATAAAAATAAAATAATAATGTTACTTTATTTAGTCTATAAAAAAGTTCCAAAAAACTAAATTTTTCTCCAAACCAACTGAAATCGAAGTGAGAGTCTCCTTAAGAAAATACTAGCACTAAAAGTTCAACGGTGTCCTCATATTTTAATTACAAGCACCGGTTCAAAATTTAAATAACGCCTATTGTGTGTTTATAGAACATACCTGAAAAAAAGTTCGAAAAAATAATAAAAATCACCCTTGACCTGTGCTGGTTGTGGTTCGGCTCTGCCTAAGTTATGCAAGCCCCAAAAAACCCAACGATAATCTCATATTTTTAATCCGAGTTATCTTTTAGAAGTTATGAAATTTACAATAAAATAATTGTTACTTAATTATTTTATTTACGACCAAAAACTAACTTTCACTGGTGGACCACACCGACCAATGTTAGTATATGCGTAAAGAAAGAATATCCTCACTAGTTTAGTGGTGGTAACGAATTTTCAATCTAAGTTAATGTTCGTGAGTTATAAGCATTTGAAAAATAAAAAAATTATTTAATTATTTTATTTATGATTATGCCATTTTGTTCTCACAGGAGGCATGCGATGACTAAAATTAAGTCGCTCATAGGGTAAACCCACCATCCTGAATTCAACGGGGCTCTTAAATTTCTGATCTGAGTTACTGTTTAAGATTTATTCTACATTTTCATAAAAACTAGTTACATGTGACAATTAAAACATAACCAAACTTTGACGGATCATTCTAGCCACTCCAGGCCTCAGAATCATGCACCATTAGATTTCACCGTCTCGAAATAATTATATACAATAGAAAAATATACGTAATTTTTGGAACATTACATTCTCCCCACCTTAGGGCTTTACTTCCTCAAAAATCCAAAACAAAGGCAAGACAACCAAAAGGGGAGACCGAGCATGAATCTGATCCTCCCACTCCCATGTGATTTCCAAGAGGTTCTCGTTCTTCCATCATACGCACACCAGAGGTATCGACCACCCACGAAGGACTTGCTCATGTCGATCCTCAATATTTACTAGAACCTCCGTAAACGTCGCCATGTCGTCAACATCCATCTTGATGTGGTCGATGATGTGATATGGGTCATGTATGTATCTCCTCAACTGGGATATGTGAAAGATGTTGTGCACCCTCTCCAACATGTGGTGGAAGAGCCATGTGGTATGCTACCTCCCCTATCCTCCTAAGTATCAGAAAAGGACTGATAAACCTCGATGATAACTTGCATCCTTTGCCAAATCTTCGTAGTCCATGTCGAGGAGAGACACACAATAATATGTGGTTCCCCTCTTGAACCCCAAGGGTTTCCATATATTGTCGGCAAAAGACTTCTACCAACTCTATGCAGTCTTCACTTGCTGACAAGTGAGACATCATGATACAAACTATGCCACTACTTTCTTCATCTCTAGCCACCAGTATTGATGCCAGAGTTCCTGGTACATCTTCACCACACTAGGATGTACCGCCAGAGGGGATTTATGGAACTCCCTCAAAACCTCCTCCCAAAGTGCCACTGGTACCATGGTACGTCTTCTAAAGGGGATGATGTCCTCCCCTCCTTCAGAAAATCCATCAAGTGCTTTCCCTGAGGATATCAAAGCATGTCAAGCCTCGCAGTCAATGCACCCAAGTATTTCCTCCCTAACTTGCTGAAGGAGTGGGGGAGTGACAGTCATAAACTAGAGGTAAGAATCTTAATCTCTAAACATGAAGGATATCTGCAGCACGACTAGTTACTCTGATGCCTCACTCAGTAATTATTGTCCAGACCTCCTGTTGAGTGTATCTTCTACCACGTTACCCTTCCTAGGAGTATATACTATCTTAAATTCATAGTATTGGACGATCTCTAGCCACTCTCGTTAGGAACTTAAAACTCAAAACTTCTGCTGCCATGAGGGTACGGTTGGCCAACTCAAGAGTGATTGCCACACCCTCCTATCCAGGAGTTTATCCTGTGCTGCATGGGTTTCCTTTTTTCCGACCAAGGAATTCCCCACTCCATTGTTGTAGATAAACCACAACATTTTTCCCTAATATATTCAATCTGAGTATGAACTGTGGATGTGCATTCCATAACAAAACTATCGTCGTAAGTCCTCGATGTTGCCACTAAGAGGTCCCCACCAAAATTCTCACCTCAAGGGTCATATCACAACGTTGGTGTAAGTGTGATTATTGTGTCTCCTCCCAAAGGTATCTCCAGACATTAGTGTCAAGTCAATGGTTTAATAAGAAACTCTATGTCTTGGACAAGATTCGGGGAAGGAAGGAATGATTGGTGCCTATGTATATTGATATGGCAGTAGATAATAGACACAGACCATACCTCTAATCTCTCCTAGATCCCTTGGGTCGCACTCTTTGACCTCATGCAGCTACTCTCTTCCTTTGTCCTCCATCTCCATGTGCCTAGTGGGAACCATATAGGGGTGGTGGTTGTAAGATGTCCAAATGTACACCACCTCATGCTGCTCTCCTAGCTATACTTCCACGTCTTCAGCCTTGAAGATTCATCTGTCCTTAACACTTCCTCTTCCTGAAACATTTTGCACACCCAAGACTCTGAGACTCGCATCAGTTTTCTGCTTTCCCACTAATAACATTCACTGGCTGCATCCGCTCGGCCAAAGAATATTCAACCACAAAGGTTCTCTCTAGCACTCTAACATACGTAGGAATTCATAGAGGAATAGTGTTTTTTCGAATGTCCCTAAACACACCTCTCTCGGCGGTCTGATAGCTAATGCATTGGTCATAATGAATTAATCGAGTAACTAATATGGTCATCAGGCCTTAATAAATACACATCTACCGACATGTCATCCTACCAATGATGTAAAAGCCCTAGGGAACTCTCATCCACCTCCTCAAGCTAGTCTTTAACTACCTATGGGTCGGGCTAGACTCGGAACCAGAGGGGTATCTGATGAGGAATCATGTGTAAGGCACTATGCCTATATGTGTCCTCTAACGGTACCATCGGTTGTAATTGTTGACCAACGAGTAGTGATACAGCTATAAAACTACCTGAAGGTACCATATCGGTCAATGGTCCACATACTGATACCTCATCACTATGAAGGCCATCCTCATGGTCACTCACTTGAAAAACTAGTAGCTAAGATCACCATATTCTCTACTTGTGTCTCAACTTGGTGGAAAACTCTAGAAACTGCCTCTGGCCAGCCATCAACTACGTGGGAATCAGTTTTGCCTCAAAACCTCGAAGGCCTTTGCTGCTGGAACTAGTGCAACGCACTCATTTGGGTGCACTATCCGCCAGTGCGGCTAGCTGTAACTACTTCCCAACGGGTGCTGCTACTGCTGGTACACCACCCGAAGGTGCCATCATAGTAAGAGGGACCAGCACCAGAGCCTCGTCGCTCAGTGGATGTCATCATGTACTCTCTCAAGAATCCTAAATGTCTATCTACACAGTGGCATCCTGATAAAGAACAGGTGCACCATGATCATTAAGTTATACCTGGTGATCTGACTCAATGAAATTGAAAAGAAAACTTTACAAAAACACATGAAATTAGTGTTTTCACTCACTAAGTCGGAAATCAGAATTCAGGGACCTGGTGTATGGATACATCAGCTGCCGCACCAACACTGGATTCCCCAAACTGAAAACCATACTCATAATAGTTAACACTATTTCCACACAGAAAAGATCAGAGTCATAGTTATATAGTGTAACTGACTCTTTTGATACCAATTTGTCACGACCCATCCCCCGGGGCCCGTTCCATGACTAACACAATCCCCCATTCCATAGGCTTGGGGCTGGAGACTAGCACCAAAAGGCGTATTCCCTAAAACTGGGAAGGCATTGCCTTTATATCCTCTAAACACACAAAACCAAGAACACAGCAAGATACGAACACATGTAGATTGTATACTAAAAAAAATAGTGTACAATAAGAAAAAGTTTTCAGAATACAAGACCAACTGTAATGTTCAAGAAAACTAAAAAGTACAAGTAAATTGAAACAGCTCCTATGAACTCCCACCAAGGATCCTACCTGAATGGTAGGTACATCTCTTGAACGTCTGTCTCTACGGTATGCCTCATCTAATGTCCACCTCCGAGCTACCTCTAGTCCTGGTACTCTCATCCTCAATTAGGGATGTCTGTCATTTACACCAAACACAACAAACTACGGGCGTAGCCTATGTAGAGGTGAGTATAAGGATACTCAGAAGGGACCCCGAGACCCATAAAGGTCTCTCAAAATCCACAAAGGATAATCTACAAGCATGAAAACAATATTCAACCTTAATTAGGTATATTCCCATAAAAATACCTTGGTTTTCATGTATACCCATTTCATTCATGATGAAACAGAAGGCCTAACTTATTTCTTCAAAGCTCAAATGTTCCTAGAAGGAAAGAATACCATGATGGTAACACCACAAATGTAAGTACTGCAAAGGTAACACAACACAGAAGAATACCACAAAGGTATCACCACAAAGGAAGGTACCACACAGGTTCTCCACACAGAAGAATACCACCAAGGTATCACCATGAAGGAAAGTACCACACAGGTACTCCACACATAATAATACCACAAAGGTATCACCACGAAGGTAAGTACCACACAGGTTCTCCAAATAGAAGATTACCACCAAGGTGTCACCACGAAGGAAAGTACCACAAAGGTATGCCACACAGAAGAATACCACAAACATATCACCACGATGGTAAGTACCACACAGGTATTCCACACAGAAGAATACCACAATGTTATCACCATGAAGGAAAGTACCACACATGTATGCCACACGTAAGAATACCACAAAGGTATCACCATGAAGGTCAGTACCACATATGTATGCCACACAGAATAATAACACAAAGGTATCACCACGATGGAAAGTACCACATAGGTACTCTACACAGAAGAATAACACAAAGGTTTAAGCACAAAGGAAAGTACCACAAAGGTATGCCACACAGAAGAATCCCACAAGGTATCACTATGAAGGTAAGGACTCTGCTCATAATAGGTATAACATAGGTACAACAGTAAAGATTATTAGATGTAACTACTGAATCATCTTACTCGGTTAATAGGTAGACCCACGTAGGATCCTAAATCATCAGAGCCATTTAGTATCCTAAATCATCAGACCCACACATGATCCTAGTACATCATCCGACCCACACAGGATCCTAGTATATCATCAGACCCACAGAGAATCCTAGTACATCATCAGGCCCACACAATATCCTATTACAGAAGACCCACAAATGATCCTATAGTAGTCCCACATGGATTCCTAACGAGGTTCCATGTGGGACCCTGAATCATATTCCCATGAAGGATCCCAAAGTACAAACCCACATAGGATCCCTTTCTCTTATTACATCCAGCTACAAGGTTCTTACATTAAGATCGCTTGATTCGAGGAGGGTCTACTCCCCAAGCAACATGTTGATACTCCAACTACCACGAAGTCCAACTAGGAAGTATCCCAATGGATTTCCACATAAAAGGGGACTCAGAAAAATAGATGGTGAATCAATCGGATGCCCAGTCTGTAAGTAATTCGCCTTTTTGTCCTGAGGGCCCGGTTGGATTCGTGTTCGATCCAACCCGGCCATACCCCTACTTTATCCAACAAGCAAGTGGGGTATACCAAAAGGACCATCTCTATCCAAGGTTTTTGTATCTACAGACAATTCATCAAACGTAAAATCGTTGCTCATGATATGGTCGAAAGAATGAAAAGGGTCGAAGTCGGTTCATGTCGGGTCCGACCCGACCCAGTTTGGGTGACCTGTTCTGACCTGGGTCGGGCCCTGGGTCTGACCCGGCCCGCTGGGCTCGTGGTGTAGCGGCCCACGGTGCGGCGGCATGTTGTGCGGGCAGCCCACGCTGCAGCGGCCCTCCGCAGCTTACCGGACGACCCGCCCCCTCCTCCACGTGGCGCGGTCAGGCACCGTGCCTTCATCGACGACCTGCAGTAAGTCAGCCTCCCCCCTCTCTCCTCCCTTTCTTTACCGAGCGGCATGGACATGCGCCACTTTCCCCTTCATGTGACTGGCTGGAGTGCCCACTGACGCCTTTGCTTTTCCGCGGCCAACGGGTCGTGGCTCTTCTCCGGTGGCACAGTTGCGCCGCCAACGTCTTTGCTGCCGTCCGGGGTGCCGGTCGCTGCTCCCGAGTCCCACTGGAGCCAATATCCAGCACTGGTCACCATCCTCCTCCATCGTGAATAACATATCAAAAACCTCAAAGGATTGCAGAGTGGTCGGGTCATGTTCGTTTCACCCGCACCCTCCGCATTAGGACAGTAGAAAGCATCTCAATATAAATCATGAATCAAGGGGGTAGACAAGAACATTGTAAGGTTATATGTAACACCCCAAGCTTCTACGGTACGCTTATCTTTGAATAATGCGATAGCGTGTGTTGTACGCAACATCGAGTTCTAACACACCACAACCAATCAAACTAGCCGTCATGAATAGTAATACCTACTTTTTGAAATTTTATAATTTTTATCTCTCAAAATGGACATCATTTTTGGATTTTGAATATTGAATTTATCCGAGCGTGAAATTTTGGAACTTTTCAGATAACATTTATATTTTGATGAATATTGAAAATTACTAAATTTTAATTAAAAATAACTTTTCTAATCGAAACAATTTATTTTGATAAATTATGAATTTGAGTGGTTTTAAAGTATATTTAGAATATATTTTTACCATTTAATACCATTTTGGTCATTTTACATTATTTTACAATTAAACCAGACATAAGCAAGTGTCAATCTTTTGATAGTGATTATCTCTTAAAAACACGTTTTTTGTTTTAACAACGGGAATTAATTTTAAATTAATTTCTTCCACTTATGTGTTTTGAATTTTGAAAAAATGGATTCCATATTTGGAATCAGGATGTTCAGATTGTGTAAATAGTTAACTTTTATTTTAAGACATTTTGAATAATTACTTCGGTAAATATTTTAGCTACCATGGTTAAAGGGTAAATTCGGTAAATAAGGGTTAAAAAATAATATTATAATAATAACAAATTACACTAAAAGGTGTCCTAACCTTATTGGTTGATAAATGTCCGACTATGGGCATATTTGGGTCGATTTTTGGACCTCATGGAGCCACATGTAAGTGATAATGACACTTTATATTAATTAAATTAAAATAAATACAAAAATGACATAAGCATATATCTTTTAGAAAAACATTTTTTACATAGAGTTATATAAGTTTTATTTTCTATTATAAATATTCATTAAAAAGATAAAACTATTTCCTACATAATAATGTTTTATTTATAATTTTTAGACAATAAATAAGTTAATTTATTTATGACACAATGATGATGCAGTAATTACAATAATAGTGAAAAACTAAAATAATTGATATTATAAATACCCAAATAAATATAATTTGATACTTTTTATGAATTACACTAATTTTTCTAGGTTACTATTACATGTTAGGAATGATTTAATTAATCATTTTCGAAGTAATCATTCTGTTATGATTTTCACAAAAATCAATTTTCCTAATATTGTCAAAATTGAAATAAAAGAGTTTTTAAAACAAATATTATATTATTAATTGATATTCAATACTTAAAAATATAAGGTTCGGCAAAGAGACTTATATCATGATAGGTTTATCATTAATGGACCACTTTGGGGTCTCTTGTATGTATGTAGTATGTTTATTAACTATATAATTTAAAAATACAAAGTGACATGGTAAGTGTCAATCTAATTAACTAAGAGTTAAAACTAAAAGATAAGGTTAATATAATGACCCAAACCTGTCTAAATTCTATTGGCTGAGTTTTTTTCGACCCATAACCACCTTAACCTTTAAATAATACACTTTTGAGCCATTATAAACCGAATATGAATTTATTATAAAATAATATTTCTAGCTTTTCCAAAGGTGCCCCTCAACCCTCTTATAAAAGGGCACTCCACCTCATTAATTCACACATTCAAAGCCTTTTGGTTTGGCCAAACCCTACCCAAATGCTCTCTCAACTTCCCGAAATACAACCTAGAGGCATTATTTTGATCAGAAAGCCATCTTATAGAGCCCTTTTGATCAAATCCAAAGGAAGAACCCGAAGAAGATGTAATGTTTTCACCACCCTTTTTCAAATTCATTTCTTCTTCAACTTCATCTTTCGTTGTTTTTCCCATTATAAAATTATTAATATAGTATCTACTATATACTGTAATATTATTATAAATATGGTACAACCATATTCAGTAATCTATCCATCCTTTTAATGACATGTCACCATACATGCATACGTACGGCTTACCATCTCCACGTCGTGGTGTAATTGTTATTCAATATATTATTATTTGGATGGGTATAATAATGATTTGTAATTCATGTAAATAATAAATATAAAATGATAATTATTCTATATATATGATATACCATCCAATTAAATATTATTTTAATATCAAAAGAATGATATTGTCGCTCGTGTGTACGTACGGACTACCGTCTCCACGAACATGATGAGATTCATTCTCCATCGTACCTATTCAAGGATAATTCTCATTTAATGATTAAATTTTTTTTAAGTACATGATATCATTATGGATATGAATAAGATACAACCTATCCATAACAAACATGTCTTACGTAACAAAACATATAAAAGAAAACGAGTAAGTTAACACACGAAACAATGATAATACTATGATATTGTTAACAAATCAATGTTAAGAGATCATATATGATATCATATTAATGTATACGATTCTTGTATAATTTAGTAATAATTATTTCACCATTATACAAGAGGTTAACCTACCCCCAACCAGAGAAATGTACAAGGTAAGGGTTTATTTCGCAATCTCTTCATTATTCGAGGTTGTTTATACATAATAATCTACTGGGACTTCTTTATCATCCACATCCATGTTTCCTAAAAATGTATTTCAAAACATTTTTACAATTTACTAGAATATGGGTTAAATTAATTTATACCATTGTTGAATTTTATATGTGGTTTATAATGGAATCCTTTTTTGTTTTTCCAAACAAGGTCATTTTTAACCTTTTCGATAGAATTAAGGTAAGAATGTTTTTTTAACTTATACGGCGGGTGCAGCTATTTTCCGGCATTATAAAATCGTCGGAGCTTCCCTTACAAGCTTTTATGAATATTTTCAAAGAAATTTTTTTATTTTATTAATATATGACTCTTGAATGATTTCAAAATAAAGAGAGATATTCCTCTAAAAAGAGTTTTGATTTCATCTATGTCAACATCCTTTGATGGATTTTACACTTATTTGAAGTTGATTTATTATGATACAAAAATTCTATATTATATTGAAGGTTTTTTAATATGTTTGACTCTGGATGTGTTATTTTTATACCATTCATGGTTTATGGATAATGTATTTACATTTTGTATTCTAGTTTTAATACGAATGATTATGTTATGTTAAAACTTTTCATATGGGAATGCATTAGACTTAATACATGACGGGTGGAGCCCGCAATAGCTCCTCGATGCATCGGTAGGTCTCATGAGACAAACTAGTGTCTTGGCATAAGTCCTTGAAAAAAATTTATTTGTAGTCTTGGAACGAGGCCCCGGATATGTGGTTATGATAGTCTGACATTATGCATTCCATCATTATGAAAGTTGTTATTGATATTTCATGTGAATATTCGATTAGTAGAATATCCATGTGAATAATTAAATGGTATTATTTCATTTTATTTTTTCCATACTATGTTTATGTTAAAGTTTAAAAGGATTTTGTTTTAGATATACATTGCCTTAAATGTTTATTCTTATTTATGAATGTTTCCGCTATATTGTTATCCTTACTGGGTATTTGAGATCACCCCTTTTCTATGTTTTATTTTTCCCTGGATGTGAAGAAGTAATTTATGAATGACCTGCAAGGATAATATGAGGGTATAAGAGTGTAGTCTATGGAGACTATATTGTTGTAGTTTTCATTTTATGATGTATGAAAACTTTATTAATGTATCTAGTAATTCCAAGGCTACTAAACGAATCGGTCATTTGAGATTTGATCATTCTTGTGATCATGCCAATTTTATGTAATATTGCACCAACTCTGGGTAATTGGGGTCAGGGCGTTACAGGATATAAATCAACAACAACTCCTACAAGATCCCCCACAACATCCTCTCGCAAAGATGAAGTAATCGCGGGTCCACCCATTAGACGGTTGACCCACATTATTCACATAAATTCAAGAACGGGGAAGAAGAAATCAGAAATGTACAAAGAAGATAACCCCATATCTTATGTTCGATGAAGATCATCAGTGTCAGCGTTCGTCATCCCCCCGCAACTAGCCTCCAATGACGTCAATCATTTGTCGATCTCTAGTTCAGGGTTTTAGTGTCTCTTGTCAGCTCTCGCTGGTACCAGCTCCGTCCTCTAAGGGTTTTACATCACTTCACTTTAGCAGCACTTCGTTGCTTGGTGAAGAAGTGCCAACACCTCTCCTAAAGCTCCATATAAATATGAGTGGGGAAGGGTGTGCAATGTGTGTGGAATTAATGGAGGCTCATTAATTTGGAACCTTCCTAATTCCCAAATGGTGCGGTTACATAGAATTTAAAGGACAATCCATTTATTGGATTGACACATCGTCGATCCCACCTTATCACTCGTCTGTTGGAGGAATAGAATAAAAGTAAAATAATAAAGTTATTTTTTAAATTCTATTAAAAAGATAAAAAAACTAACTTTTTCTCCGGACCTACTACGGTCAAAGTGAAGGTATCCTTAAGAGAATACTTGAAACGCCCCGAACCTAGTTACCCAGAGTCGGTGCATTTTTACATAACATTGTCATGATCACAAGAAAGATCAAATCTCGAAAGACCGATTGGTTTAGTATCCTTGGAAACAATATATATATTATAAGGTTTACATTACATCATAAAATGAAAACTACAACAACATAGTCTCCCTAGTCTACACTTTTATCCGCTCACACTATCCATGTAGGTCATTCATAAATTACTTCTTCACATCCTGGGAAAAATAAAACATTGAAAAGGGGTGAGCTCAAATGCCCAGTAAGGATAACAATATAGAGGAAACTTTCATAAATAATAATAAACATTTAAGGCAATGTATAACTAAAACAAAAGCCTTTTAAACATGAACTGCAACATAGTATGGCAAAAGTAAAGTAAAATAATGACTTTTACTTATTCACGTGGATATTCTACTAATCAAATAATCACATGCAATATCAATAACCACTTTCATAATGATGTAATGCATATATCCAGACTATCATAACCACATAGCCATGGGCTCGTGCAAAGACTACAAATAAGATTTTGCGAAGGCCTTGTGCCAAGACACTAGTTTATCTCATGAGACCTACTGATGCATCGAGGAGCTATAGCAGGCTCCACCCATCACTAACTAAGTCCAATGCATTCCTCATATGAAAAGTTTGAAACATAACATAAACATTCGTATTAAAACTAGCATACGAAAAGTCAATACTTGTCCACAAACCATGAATGGTATAAAAATAGCACATCCACATTCAAACATAACTCATTCAATACAATATGGAAGATTGTATTATATCATATTAACTGCAATCGAGAATAATGAAGGATATTGATATAGATGAAAATAATCATCAAAACTATTTGAGAGAAATATCCCCCTTTTTCTTGAAATCATTTAAAAGTCACACTATTTGTCAAGAAGCCATTTAAAAATAGATTTTTGAATCAAAGTGTCCCATACCACATTGAATATTTTAAAAGGAGTTTTAATTTTAAAACATTAATGTCCATATAAATAAATCCTTAAAACCATTTTATAAAACATGGACATTAATGAGCAAGAATTAGAATAATAATTCTTTAAAACATTTAAAAATGGTATTTTAGTTAGAGTTTCTAACCAAAAGAGAGACACTTGAATAAAAATAATTGAGGTAATAAAAACATTGTAATATCATGAGAATAAAGGAATTCATGATATACTATGTCAAAGTACATTATATACACCACATAAAAGTGATTTGGTGTATAACAACAAGGAAGTCTCAATAGAATGTAAATTGAGATGAAATCTCTCATAAAGGTCGTATCCTTTGGTTAAGGATAAATCAACGACATAATTATTTGTGAAAAATATAAATACACTAAATATGATTGGATATTAAGTGTAAAAAAATCAAAGGACATTCACACATATTCTTGTAAAAACAACACCAACGAATTGGATGTTTAACTCAACAAATGGAGAATGAGTTAAAATTACTCTTATCAAATTCATATCAATGACTTGAGAATTTATAAATGGAGTGATTATGTGTATCAAAAGTATATCCACAGGAAGGGGAGTGGAAATTATGACATAATCAAATGAATAGTGATTCTACACATAATCTTGGGGTAATATAATCAGTGAAATATGCGTAAAGCCAAATGAGTGGAAATTGAAATTTCCAATTCCCTTATCGATTAGGTAACTTTCGAAACATAAACCCATTAAATAAGGATCATACCATGATGATGTAAATACCCATAAATTAAAGTATATTACACAATTAATACAATCATGGGTAGTACACATACCCCACATGCAATAATTAAGTGGTGAACAATGGAATTCTAACGAAATTAAGAGTGAGTTAAGAAACCTCTTACCTTGTACTTTTCTTTGGTTGGGGGAAGGTTAACCTCCTGTATAATGTTTAAATAATTGTTATTAAATTATTCATGAATCATATACATTAATATGATATCATATATGATCTTTTAATGTTTCTTTGTTATTAATATCTTAGAATTATCGTCGTTTCAGGTGTTAACTTACTCGTTCTCTTTTATATGTTTTGTTACGTAAGCCATGTTTGTCATGGATAGGTTGTATATTATTCATATCCAGAATTATATCAAGTTCCTAAACATTATTTTTAAATCATCAAATGATAATTATACTTGAATGGGTATGATAGGGAATGAATATCATCGTGTTCATGGAGACGGTAGTCCGTACGTACGCACGAGCGACAATATCATTCTTTTGATATTAAAATAATATATAAATGGATGGTATATAATATATAAAGAATAGTAATAATGTTATATTTATTATTTAAATTAATTACACATCATTATTATACCCATGCAATAAATAATATATTGAATAACAATTACACCACAACGTGGAGACGGTAAGTCGTACGTACGCACGTATGGTGACATGTTATTCAAAGGGTGGATATAATAATTAATATGGTTGTAACATATTTATAATAACATCACAGAATATATAAGATACTGGAGTTATTATTTTAGAATGCTAATAACAAAGAAAGAAGAAGTGAAAGAAGAAAGGAACTTGAAAAAGGGTGGTGAAAACATTACCTCTTCTTCGGGTTCTTTCTTTTTGATTTGATCAAAAGGGATCCTTAGGATGGATTTCTGATCAAAATAAGGTCTCTAGTTTGTAGTGAGGGAAGTTTAGAGAGTATTTGGGTAGGGTTTGGCCGAACCAAATGGCTTTGATGGTGTGAAGTAATGAGAAGGAGGAGTGCCCTTTTATAAGAGGGGTGAGGGGCACCTTTGCAAAATCTAGAAATATTAATTTATAATAAATTCATATTCGGTTTTTAATAGATCCAAATTTGATTATTTAAAGGTTAAGGTGGGGATGGGTCGAGAACCACTCAACCAATAGAATTTAGACCGGTTTGGTGCATTATATTAACCTTATCTTTAGGTATTTACTCTTAGTAAATTAGTTTCACTTTTACAATGTCTCTTTGTATTTTTATATTATACGGTTAATAAACATACCATATACATCCAAGAGACCCCAAAGTGGTCCATTAATGATACACCTATAATGATATAATTCGCTTGTCCGAACCCTATATTTTTAGGAATTTAATATCAATTAATAATATAGTATTTGTTTTAAAAACTCTTTTATGTCAATTTTGACACTATTCAATAGTTGATTTTTGTGAAACACATAACAGAATGATAACTTCGAAAAAAGTTAATTATTCATTCCTAATATGTCATATTAACCTATAAAATTAGTGAAATTAAATAAAAGTCTCAAATTATATTTATTTGTCTATTTATAATATCAATTAATCTAATTTTTCACTATTATGGTAATTACTACATCACCATTATGTTATAAATAAATTAAATTATTTAAGGTCTGAAAAATATAAATAAAATATAATTATGTAGTAAATCGTTTTATCTTTCTAATGAATATTTATAGTCTAAATGAAAACATATATAACCCTATGTAACAATTTGTTTTCTAAAAGATATATGCTTGTGTCATTTTTGTATTCATTTTAACTTAATTAAAATAAAGTGTCCCTATCACTTACAAGTGGATCCATGGGGTCCAAAAATCGACCCAAAGATGCCCATGGTCGACGATGTATCGACCAATAGGGTTAAGACACGTTTTAGGGTAATTTAGTATTATTATAATATTATTTTTTTAACCCTTGGTTAACGGATTTACCCTTTAACCATGGTAAATAAAATATTTACCGAAGTAATTATTCAAAATGTCTAAAAATAAAAGTTACCTAATTACACAATTTGGACATCCTGATTCCAAATATGGAATCAATTTTTCCAAATTCAAAACATAGAAGTGTCAGAAATTAATTTAAAATTAATTCCCGCTGTCAAAACAAAAAGCGTGTTTTTAAGATATAATAACTATCAAAAGATTGATACTTGTTTATGTTCGGTTTAATTGTGAAATTATGTCCAATGACAAAAATTGTATTAAATGGTAAAAATATATTCTAAATATAATTTAAAACCACTCAAATTAATAATTTATCATCTTTAATTATTTTGATTAAAAAATTTGTTTTTAATTAATATTTAGTAATTTTCACTATTTATCAAAATATGAAAGTTATCCGAAAAGTACCAAAATTTCACCCTAAGATAATTTCAATATTACGAATCCAAAAATAAAGTCCATTTTTAAAGATTAAATGTATAAAATTTCAAAAATTAGGTATTACTATTCATACCGGCTTGTTTGATCGGTTGCGGTGTGTGTTAGAACTTGATGTTGCGTACAACACACGCCATTGCATTATTCAAAGGGAAACGTACCGTGGAAGCTTGGGGTGTAGCATTCTCTCCTCCTTCAATAAATTGAATCCTCACAATTTTCTCTTTTTAAATTGGGCTTTAGAATATAATGGATAGTCCCACATCGGAAAATGATTCAATAAAACAATCACTTTAATAGAAAGGAAGAGAGGTATAATGGTCACCCATGATAACCCATACTGAGATTCCATGTATGAAATCATGGATATGGATGATAAAGTAAGTGTTAAGTTCTGCTGGAGAGGGATAGAAAACATGATCAGGAAAAAGTTTACAATAAGAAAATCACAAACTTGTGTTGGTACAAACGGTAATTAGTCTCCCAGTAAAGAAAAGTAAATGGACAAATTTTTTTGTTTTAAGTTACATTACATAAGGACGAGGAATTCATTTATTATATTGAATAAGAACATAAAGAGATATACTTAATATTTATGTAGAGTTTCATTCTTTAATAATTTTTTACCACTAACTCATTTTTTTTAACAATGAGTATTCAAGAAAACATGGTCACAATGGAAGAGATAGAATAAACTTCTATAGAAATACATGATCCACTTAGGATAAACTATATATTTACCTTCTCATTAGAGATTAATAAAAACCAAAATGTTTAGTATAATATCTGATGATCACCTAAATGGATATTCCATTATAGAATGAAAAAAAACACTAATCTTAATTTCTAAAATTAAACCATCAATACCCCAAAGTTAAATAAATACCATTCAATAATCAATTGCCCTTAAAATCCTTCAATATAATCCAAACTAATATTGAAACCCAAAACTTATAAGAATGTAGTCTTCCACATTAAATTGTATCTCCAAATGACATTAATTACTCTTAAAGTCACATACTTAAAAGTAATAAACCTAATCATTTCCATAAATAACCCAAATCATTATAAATCCACAATAAAAACATAGATAAAAATCCACCATTATTCCTCAAATGAAATCCCATACTATTCTCTTTTCCTTGGGCATATAGTGTTCACAACAAAGTGAACAACTTCCAAAATAACATTTATCACTTAATCATCAAATCTTTTTCTATACTAAGGGAATTATTTTGATAAGACATAAGATCCCAAATCAAATTATTATTGATCTATAAAATAATTTAACTAAAAATAATAGTCACACTAACTAGGGACTTCACATAGTCCAGTGGTAGGCGATCAATCCCAATCGCACTTTGGTTGTGGGTTCGATTCCCACAGCTTTGTCCAACGCGACGGGTTGTCACACCGTCTACGTGTTTTCCTTTTTAAAAAACTATATTTTATAACATTACCAAAATGAGATAAATTCCTCAAAATAACCATATCATAATTTAACCACAATTTTATCTCATACCTTGCATTTTCATCCCAAATTATAATAATTTGTAATTGCCTCAAACCCAATGATCATATAAAACCAAATGGTTATTTATAACTATATCCACAAGAGAAAAGATAATTCTTCCATAAATATCGTTCTCACATGGCAAAAGTTAGGGATACAAATACAAGAGAAAATTATTCCAATGTATACCCTTCAACAAGGATCACTAATAATTTTTAAACATTTATCCAACCATTTATTTTCACATAGCTTCTTCTCTGACCAAGAAAATATCATATAGAATATGAAATTAACTCGGGTAATGGATAGGTCCCCTACATTTACGACAAATGACTATAAATGGAATCTTGGGACCATTTTTATCTTCGTCCATAGTACTCTTTATTTTTCTTCAGCAATTCTTCACTTTATGTCCTTCCTTCCCGCACGTAAATCATTTCCTGGTCCCATTGAAACACTTTCCTGGGTGTCTCCTTCCACATTTCCTGCATGATGGAAATTGAGGATTCCTTTATCCATGGTCTCCACTGCTGGAGCTCTTATCATTCATCACCTTTCTTTTAATTGTTGATTCAGGGAATTGGTTAATATATATATTATTGATCATATTTTTGGAAAATTGATTTAGCATAAAGATGATATCTTTTATGCCTATCAATATTCCATTTTGTTGCTCATTGCCACCACCGTTCCCACCTTTTACATCATTCTCAAAGTCACTATGACTTTCATGGAATCCATCCATTGACTAAAACCAGAAAGCATTGTGTGAGTACCAGTAGTCATAAAATCATTTAGAGATTATCATGTCACCATATTCTCAATTTGAAACACATTAGGATTAACCGAGGTCATTTACTCTCATCTTATATATATAATACCTCAAATTGGTTTGTAAAGAAAATGTAAATTATCCTATGCATATCCCCTGGGAGTGTCGTAACCAAGAGTGCAGCAAGGCCCATTTTCATACACCAGTTCCCGTTCGAGTCTAGCTCAAAGCGGTTTTTTCAGTTTT
Source organism: Viscum album (assembly GCA_963277665.1). Classification (NCBI taxonomy): domain Eukaryota; kingdom Viridiplantae; phylum Streptophyta; class Magnoliopsida; order Santalales; family Viscaceae; genus Viscum; species Viscum album. The sequence goes on from OY728144.1 coordinate 306,356,015, forward strand.
TACCCCTAGGTACATCTGTGCCAGAGCCGCCTCTACCTGATCGTATCCAGACATGGATGTATTGCTCGGAAAACTCCCAAAACTCTACAATACCAAAATTCTAGGAAGTTCTTCTATACTAATTCCCAATGTTCATCTTAGGTCTACGTGCTCTAATCAGAGTTTATCTAAATCTACCTTCCAAGGTTTGTACTAAACTTCAATAATACCAACTGTAACGCCCCGACCCCAGTTACCCAGAGTCAATGCATTATTACATAACATTGTCATGATCACAAGAAAGATCAAATCTCGAAAAAGCGATTGGTTTAGTAGCCTTGGAAACACTAGATATATTCATAAGGTTTACATTACATCATAAAATGAAAACTACAACAACATAGTCTCCCTAGTCCACACTCTTATCCCCTCACACTATCCATGTAGGTCATTCATAAATTACTTCTTCACATCCTGGGAAAAATAAAACAAAGAAAAGGGGTGATCTCAAATTCCCAGTAAGGATAACAGTATAGAGGAAACTTTCATAAATAAGAATAAACATTTAAGGCAATTTATAACTAAAACAAAATCCTTTTAAACTTGAACTTCAACATAGTATGGCAAAAGTAAAATGAAATAATTCCTTTTACTTATTCACATGGATATTCTACTAATCCAATAATCACATGAAATATCAATAACAACTTTCATAATGATGGAATGCATAATGCCAGACAATCATAACCACATAGCCATGGCCTCATGCCAAGACTAAAAATAACATTTTTCCAAGGCCTTGTGCCAAGACACTAGTTTGTCTCATCAAACCTACCAATGCATCGAGGAGCTATAGCGGGCTCCACCCGTCACATACTAAGTCCAATGCATTCCTCATATGAAAAGTTTGAAACATAACATAAACATTCATATTAAAACTAGCATACGAAAAGTCAATACTTATCCACAAACCATGAATGGTATAAAAATTGCACATCCACAGTCAAAAATAACTCATTTAATACAATATAGAAGATTTTATTGTATCATATTAACCTCAATAGAGAATAATGAAGGATATTGATATAGATGAAAATAATCATCAAAACTATTTGAGAGAAATATCCCCCTTTTCTTGAAATCATTTAAAAGTCACACTATTTGTCAAAAAGCCATTTAAAAATAGATTTTTGAATCAAAGTGTCCCATACCACTTTGAAACATTTAAAATGAGTTTTAATTGTAAAACTTTAATGTCCATATAAATAAATCCTTAAAACCATTTTTTAAAACATGGACATTAATGAGCAATATTTAGAAGAATAAGTCTTTAAAACATTTAAAAATGGTATTTTAGTTAGATTTTCTAACCAAAAGAGAGACACTTGAATACAAATAATTGAGGTAATAAAAACATTGTAATATCATGAGAATAAAGGAATTCATGATATACTATGTCAAAGTACATTATATACACCCCATAAAAGTGATTTGGTGTATAACAACAATGAAGTGTCAATGGAATGTAAATTGAGATGAAATCTCTCATAAAGGCCGTATCCTTAGGTTAAGGATAAATAAACAACATAATTATGTGTGACAAATATAAATACACTAAATATGATTGGATATTCAGTTTAAAACAATCAAAGGACATTCACACATATTCTTGTAAAAACAACACCAACGAATTGGATGTTTAACTCAACAAATGGAGAATGAGTTAAAATTACTCTTATCAAATTCATATCAATGACTTGAGAAATTATCAATGGAGTGATTATGTGTATAAAAAGTATATCCACCGGAAGGGGAGTGTAAATTATGACATAATAAAATGAATAGTGTTTCCACACATAATCATTGGGTAATATAATCAGTTAACTATGCATAAAGCCAAATGAGTGGAAATTGAAATTTCAAATTCCCTTATCGATTGGGTAATGTATGAAACATGCAACCATGAAAGAAGGATCATACCCTGATGATTTAAATACCCATAAATTAGAGTATATTACACAATGAATACAATCATGGACAATACACATACACCACATGCAATAATTATGTGGTGAACAATGGAATTATCACGAAATTAAGAGTGAGTTAAGAAACCCCTTACCTTGTACTTTTCCTTGGTTGGGGGTAGGTTAAACTCCTTTATAATGTTGAAATAATTGTTATTAAATTATTCATGAATAATATACACTAATAAGATATCATATATGATCTTTTAACATTTATTTGTTAATAATATCTTAGAATTATCGTTGTTTCGGGTGTTAACTTACTCGTTTTCTTTTATATGTTTTGTTACGTAAGCCATGTTTGTCATGGATAGGTTGTATCTTATTCATATCCAGAATTATATAAAGTTCTTAAATATTATTTTTAAATCATCAAATGATAATTATACTTGAATGGGTACGATAGAGAATGAATCTCATCGCGTTTGTGGAGACGGTAGTCTGTACGTATGCACGAGCAACAATATCATTCTTTTGATATTAAAATAACATATAATTGGATGGTATATCTTATATACAGAATAATTATAATGTTATATTTATTATTTACATGAATTACACATCATTATTATACCCATCCAAATAATAATATATTGAATAACAATTACTCCACGACGTGGAGACGGTAAGCCGTACGTACGCACGTATGGTGACATGTTATTCAAAGGGTGGATAGAATACTGAATATGGTTATACCATATTTATAATAAAATCAATGTATATATAAGATACTAGAGATATTATTTTATAATGGTAATAACAATGAAAGAAGAAGTGGAAGCAGAAAGGAACTTGAAAAGGGGTGGTGAAAACATTACCTCTTCTTCGGGTTATTCCTTTTGATTTAATGAAAAGGGCTCCTTAGGATGGCTTTCTGATCAAACTATGGTTTATAGGTTTTAGTGAGGGAAGTTGAGAGAGTATTTGGGTAGGGTTTGGCCGAACCAAAAGGCTTTGAAGGTGTGAAGTAATGAGAAGGAGGAGTTCCCTTTTATAAGAGGGGTGAGGGGCACCTTTGGAAAATCTAGAAATATTAATTTATAATAAATTCATATTCGGTTTCTAATAGCTCCAATGTAGATTATTTAAAGGTTCAGTATTAACTCTTAGTTAATTAGTTTCACTTTTACAATGTCTCTTTGTATTTTTATATTATATGGTCAATAAACTTTCCATATACATCCAAGCGACCCCCAAGTGGTCCATTAATGATACAAAAATAATTATATAAGTATCTTGGATGAACCCTAGATTTTTAGAAATTTAATATCAATTAATAATATAATATTTGTTTTAAAAACTCTTTTATGTCAATTTTAACACTATTCAATAGTTGATTTTTGTGAAACACATAACAGAATGATTACTTCGAAAAAAGTTAATTAAATAAATCCTAATATGTCATATTAACTTATAAAATTAGTGTAATTCAAATGAAGTCTAAAATTATATTTATATGGGTATTTATAATATCAATTATTCTAATTTTTCACTATTATGGTAATTACTGCATCACAATTGTGTCATAAATAAATTAAGTTATTAAATGTCTAAAAATTATAAATAAAATATCATTATTTAGGAAATCGTATTAGCTTTATAATGAATATTTATAGTCTAAAATATAACATATATAGCCCTATGTAACAATTGTTTTTCTAAAAGATATATGCTTGTGTCATTTTTTATTCATTTTAACTTAATTAAAATAAAGTGTCCCTATCACTTACAAGTGAATCCATGGGGTCCCAAAATCGACCCAAAGATGCCCATGGTCGACCCTGTATCAACTAATAGGGTTAAGACACGTTTTAGGGTAATTTAGTATTATTATAATATTATTTTTTTAACCCTTGTTTACCAGATTTACCCTTTAACCATGGTAAATAAAATATTTACCGAAGTAATTATTCAAAATGTCTAAAAATAAAAGTTACCTATTTACAAAATTTGGACATCCTGATTCCAAATATGGAATCAATTTTTACAAATTCAAAACACAGAAGTGGCAGAAATTAATTTAAAATTAATTCCCGCTGTCAAAACAAAAAGCGTGTTTTTAAGATATAATAACTATCATAAGATTGATACTTGTTTATGTTCTGTTTAATTGTGAAATTATGTCCAATTACCAAAATTGTATTAAATAGTAAAAATATATTCTAAATATACTTTAAAACCACTCAAATTAATAATTTATCATAATTAATTGTTTTGATTAAAAAAAGTTGTTTTTAATTAAAATTTAGTAATTTTCACTATTCATCAAAATATGAAAGTTATCCGAAAAGTACGAAAATTTCACCCTAAGATAATTTTGATATTACGAATCCAAAAATAAAGTCCATATTTAATGATAAAATGTATAAAATTTCAAAAAGTTGGTATTACTATTCATAACGACTTGTTTGATCGGTTGTAGTGTGTGTTAGAACTCGATGTTGCATACAACACACACCATTGCATTATTCAAAGGGAAACGTACCGTGGAAACTTGGGGTGTTACAATACTAGTGTTGTGAGTTCAATGTTCTCTTCGTATTTCAATTTCAATCATCAGTTCAAAAGTTATATAACGCCGCTTTCGTGTTTATTGAACGTACCCAAAAAAATGTTCGGAAAACTTAAAACAGTCACCCTTGACCCGTGCCAGTCGAGTTTAGGTTCTGCCTAAGTGAAACACGCCCCAACGAAACCAACAGTACTCTCAAATTTTCAATATAATTTACCATTTATAGGTTACAAAATTTACAATAAAATAATTGTTACTTAATGATTTTATTTACGGCCAAAGACTAACTTTCACTGGTGGCCTGCGCCAAGCAATGTTAGTATCTTTCTATATAGAGAATATCCTCACGAGTTCATTGGTGGTATCGTATTTTTAATATGAGTTACCATTCGTGAGTTATAAGAATTTGAAAAATAAAATAATTTATTTAATTATTTTATTTACTATTATGTCATTGTTGGGTTTTCTTATAGGAGGTCTGTGCCGAATTAACTTATGGCGCGCCAAGGGTAAAACCACCATCTGGAATTTACTGATGCCCTCAGATTTCTGATTCGAGTTACTATTTATGAGTTATTCTACTTTTTTCAGGAAAACAGCTTATGCGTGCTAATTAAAACCTTACTATACTTCGACAGATCATTTTGGGCACTCCGGGCCTCGGAATGACACCCTATTAGATTTCGTGATCTCAAAACAATTCCATATAATGAAAAACATTATATAGAATTTCCAAGACATTTAACTTATTCCTATCTCTATGTCCATGAACATGTTAATTATATATATATATATAAATTCTACGTTGTGTGAGATTTGAACCCCTTACCTCTTTCTTTTTCTTCAAAGCATTTTCCACTCCAATAGGCTCTTCATGGGGTCAATAAATAGAATTTAATATACATATATATAAATATAAATTGGAAAAAAATACATTACAAATATATACACACAAAATAATTATTAATAAATAATTACTAATCAATAATTTTTAATAAATAATGTTTAATCAATAATCAATTATTAATAATTAATAATTAATACTTAATAAGTAATTATTATTATTTAATAATTACTAATTACTAATTTCTAATTAATAAATAGAATATAAATAAATGATAATTATATATATATAATATGTAAATTAATAGTCAAGAGAAATACTAAATAATAAATAGTAAATATTAAATAATAAATAGTAAATAATAAATAGTAAATAGTAACTTGTAAATAATAAATACTAACTACAAAATATCAAAATAATATATAATACCAAACAGTTCTAGGTAGAATAAGAGCATCTGGCCATTTAATAAATAATTATTAAATTACAGGAATGAGGTGGTCGGGCAAACAATGGGGTTTACCCTCATAAAAAATCATAGAAAAAGTTCATAGATCACAGTAAGACATGTCATTCACATAATCTAAATCATCAACAGTTTCCCACTCAGATTGATATTATCCTTACTTAATGATATTGAGAATCTATTCATTTTACTTAGAAGAAACATGGTAAAAATAGGTTGTGGTAGGCTTGAATAATCATTTTCCGTCTTTCACTTCGACAGAGTAGGGGTGATACCCCCATTATCAATAACCTTTTTCCTTTATAGGTAAAAAATAAACTTTAAAATAGGCATCCCCACTGCTACTCGGCACCGTTAAGGGGTATTATTAACACCTTCATCAACATAGATGTTTCCCCACTAGTTAGAAATCTTGGAAATTTTCTATATTTTGGGATGGCAATCAACAGGATATTGATCCGGCATTATTGGAGGATTTTAAGCCACCAGCTACGTGCATCCTTTCTCACAATGAGATTTCATAAAGATATCCTCTAAAAAATCCATATAAGTCTACACATTTTCATAAGATATCATTCCCTGGTGAATACCACCACCACCAAGTTCATGAATAGTTTCAAACACATTCAAAGGTGAAATAGACACCTAGATTGAATGTTATAACTGTTTGAATTTTAAGAAATATGTGTCTCTAATTAAAAACATTGTTTCGGAAGAATTATGATCCTTCTAGAGGAATAAAAACGGGTATAATACTCTAATATTTGGTACCTGACCTAAACAGTGTAGAGCTCGATGTAAGATTTAATTTGATATATGGTAGTGCCCAAACAGACACCCAGATTAAAAGTTATTGTCATTTGATGTTTGATTTTGATTTTTGATTTTTTGAAATTTTAATATATATATATATATATATATATATTTCCATTTATTATCACTTGATTTAAATATCACTTGGTTTTATCTCTTTTGATAAGCTTCGGTTTCACTTCTTGTGGAGCTGAAATGGTATCCTCGATCAGAAGTTATGATCATTTGATGCCAATGTCAATTTTTCAAATAATTGATGATTTTTTTCAGTATAAAAATTTTATTAACTAATAATTATAAATATTTATTAATTGACACATTTTAAAAAATATAAATTTTAAATAATATGCTATATTTGATAATAAATAATAAAATATTAATAAATAATTTTTAAAAAAACTTTCCTCAAATTTGTAGTGATTTTGAAAAATCGACCACCAATAATTATAAATATTTATTAATTTTCACATTAATTGTAAAAAAAATTTAAAATAATTTATAAACAATTTATAAAAAATATTTTAAATACATTTAGTGGTAGTATTGAAAACCACCACAACAAAACTTTTTCTAAAACACTATTTTCATGTAGTGACATGTCCTCATATTTCAAGATTTTTCACTTAGATTAGACATAAATTTAAAGGTGATAAGATATGATGAAGTTTAACATAATTTTTTTCATGTTGGAGACTCATCTGAAAAAGAGAGGTAAATCTTGGGTCTCAATCAACTACAATCGATAGTGGTGTTCCATTCAACCCCACCACTTCTCTAATGCATATAATTTTATTTTGATTGATTAATAAGTAATATTTTATTGAAATGAAGTGAGAAGTCGTTGAAAGATAATCCACCACAAAACATATATCATTATTTACTCTTGATTCATTCAAAAGGCCAGTGAAAATCACCGTCTTTATGTTTTCCCATTTCATGTAGGTATGAGTAATGGTTACATAATCACCTTGGATTTTAGCCTTTCATCATATACTTGTTGACATAAAAGACACCTTGATGTATATTTTGTGACCTCTTTCTTTATATTGTTGCAATAATATTTTTCTCAGTGATATTGATGCATCTTTGTACTCCCTAGATGTATGGTGAAGGTTGAGCTTTGTGCAACATCCAACAGATCATTTGTTAACCAGTTATTTGATGGTACATAAATTTGTGGCCCAAATCATACAACACCATCATCATTAATGTTTAAATCTAGGGATTTTACATTTCTTATATCTACCAACATCTTTTTGATTTATAAATCATATCTTTACTAATATTTTCTCTTATTTGGTATGGATGGTTGATAAATCATTTTTGAAAGGATTTATGATGTTCTTATTTTATAATTAAAACGTCCATCCTCTTCAATGCTATGAAGATTGTATCCCCCTCAATTATCCTGAATGATAAACTTATTGGGTCCTTTATACTTAGAGAATCCAAGGATTTATTTTCTCTCATGATGCTAGTGGATTGAGAAGTCATAGTTGGTAATCAGATCAAATCATCATTGTTATCCTGTATTGATATCCTTATATATGAATACATACTTTAGGATATTATGGTTCGTATATATTTTATTCTTTTCCCAAATGAGATAATGACCATATAATTTTAATGTGAATATCACTACATACAACTCTATTTCCTGTGTTGTGTTGTTTTGTTCATTAACCATCCTTTTATTTGAGTCATATTATCTCACTTTTTCAGTCTACAATAGCACAAAACACAATCTATTTTATAAATCATCGCTATATACCATTACAAGTTCACTAATTGTGAGTAGTTTAAGTACATGTGAGGTTCTAATCCTCTTTTTCAACACCATAGATCTCTTATCGGATTAATTATTCCAAAATATCATGAATCCTTTTTGAGTAAAATTATTTATAGTGTTTGAAAATCATGTTAAATTTCTCAAAAATCATTAATAATGCCTCTAAATAACAGGGAAACTATAGATATCTATCATATATTTTGGACTCAAACATACTGTAATTGCTTCTTTATTTCAAGGGTATATAGAAATCCCAATTATTGTGATAACATTACCCATGAATGAGACCTCCTTCAAATAGAACTCAATTTTTATATACTTTTAATAAAGCATCTCTTTTTGTAAGGTTTATAGAATATTTTGTAGATACTTCTCATGGTCTTTCAGGATTTGGGAGTACACTAGAATATATTTTATAAATACAACCACGAATTTTTTGAGGTAATATCTAAATACTCTATTAATCATGTCCATTAGGATTTCTGAAGCTTTTTTTGGTCTTAATAGAATTAATATGAACTCATAGTGCTCATACCATCTATATAAACTTATATTTGGGATATCCTTATTCTTCACCCTTAATTGACAATACCTCGATTGAAGATCCACCTTGGAGATGTACTAGGCTCGATAAAAAATAGGTAAAGTCATCAAGTTATGGAAGATGATATTTTTTCTTTATTATAAACATTTTAGGATCACGATAATCACTTCCAAGGCGCATTGACCTATCCTTATTCTTTACGTAGAGGATTGGTTCACCCAAAATTGAAGCACTTGGGAATATAAATGCTTTATCTAGATTCCTGAATAATTTATTCTTTAATTCCTATTGTTCCACAATTGGATTTATATATGGAGTTTTAGATATTGGAAAATCCCTAGGTATATGAATGATTGAAAATTCATCCTCTTGGTAATGGGGGTGACCAGTAATTTCTTCCTAAAAAATATCAGTGTATTAACTCACAATGAAAAGGTCTTCATGGATGATCTATTCATTAGAATAAATCATTTTAGTTAGATACTATTTCTCATGGGGTAATAATATCAATGCTTGAGATGCTGGTTCTAGTGAATATTTTCCTACTTCTTTCATTTGTTTAGAATCTGGGGAAAATTCAAGATACATATAGTGATTTCCCTCTCATAAGAAGTTATTTATTTTCATATGTCAGGGATTCCAATCCATTACCACAATATAATCAAATTCCATTAAAGGGAGTACCGAAGGACTGATTGGGGAGTTCGTCTCATAATTTTTTATATGGGATGAGTGATATAGTTGGGATGAAATAATTTCCCCATTTAGGGTTTTCACTGAAATATCTACTTCCATGATCTATGCTACTGTTTGAATAGTTCTACTAAACATTATTTATATGAATGAATTTATAGAAAAAAAATCAAAAATTACATTTTATATTCCTAAATGAACAACCAGGGTACATGTCCCCAATTCTTTATAGGTATCCACCATAGTGGTTGTTATAACATAAGATCTCCCTTACTTCCACGGAGGTTGTTGTCATTTATTGTCCCTGAACACCCTTGGATTAGTGAATTAGTTTTGAAACTTCCCATGTACCTTACTGTTGAAACAATGAATGATATATTGACTATTGACTACAACATTCAATTCCTCCATAAAATTAGTGGGTATCTTCCATCTACAATCAATGGCTCGGTGCCCTTCGTTCCCATATATAAATCATTTGCTTATCCCATTTAGAAAATTTATTTGGTGTTTCATTATAATATTTTTAGAAATTTGATATTATAATTTCTTACCACTTTTATATTTCTCCATCTCACCACAATATTTAAAATCCACATTCAAATTATATTCAACATAAAACCATTGGGATTCGTTGATCTCAATTTTGAATCTGAGGGCACATCAAACAATTTTCTCATACAAATTACAGTATTTTATCACTAGTGATTTTCATATATGTGGTTTTAAATAAGCTTTAAAATACGAATTATGTGGTAAAAAAATCATATATGTATTATTAATTTATTATGAAGTTCATGGTTTATTACCATATGGATTCATCAGTTTTTACATAAGGGAAATGAAATCACTTTCCATTTTAAGTCTAAGAGTGCAAGGAAAATATTTTTCAAAAATCATCTTCCAAAATTCCATCAACCACATCACATTGATATCTTTCTATAGATTATTATTTTTAATCAACATCCACTACTTATTTTCTTCTCCCTCTATATGATAAATATCTAGTATATCCTTCTCTTTCTCAAAACATTGAATGATGGGGAATATCTTCTCAATGTATTTAATCCATTTTCCATTAATAAGGGATCAGATGATCCATTGAAAGTAAGATAATTTTTTCACATAATGGTCTCAATTGAATGTTTTTATTTCATAGAGGGATTTTTTGTTCCATTTGATTTAGGTTTCTATTTATAACATGATCAAACTAAGAGTGTGTTATCACAATTTTGTGATTCCCACTCCAACTAGGATATGCATCTCATTTGGGATGTCATAGAATTTCCCTCAACAATAGTTGTTTACATGGTTCATACTATTTACATATATTGGATATAATAAATAAATAATGTGGATCAGTAATTTTTTTCTATTAAACACATATATAGGAATCCAATAACATTTAATTGATAATATATAAATGAAAATTATTCCTTAACTTATGAATTTATACCTTCAATATATGTTATCCAATATTTATTTCATAACACATACTATTAAGAGAAATTTTGTTCCCCTAATAATGGAAAGTAATGAGATTCTTAATTTCTAAAAGTATATCCCCTAGTAGTGTCAAACTAGGTTTGTATAATGGTGTATTTTAATACACCAGGTCATGATCAAGTCTTTCTCAATGCACCCTTATTGGGATTATTACCCATAGGTACCACTATGCCAAAGAAACATCATCTTGTGTTATCAAGACACATATTTATTTTATTGTAAACCACATAAATTATATACATTATAAAAATTAGGTATGTTTTATTATGTTTTGTTTTATCACTAAGTAATTCTCTATGATTTCTTAATCCTAATCCCAAAAACAACTGAACTTTCCTCTAATACCATTTATGACAAACCTTCTCCTTATTACACATTAATTCATGATTTATTACTCATAAATATAAATAATTCAAACTATATGATCTATAAGTATAGTGTATTTGGGTAATTAGGTACATTACATAAAAACATAAAATAAGGGGTACATCGACATTATTGAAAACATCCATAACATACTCATAATTTTCCTACATTCATAAAACTATGTGGGATAACCTAGGGACATACTTAAGGAAGTGGTTAGAGACAAAGCCCAATAAGGGAATAAAAATGCATAATGTGAATAAAGTTGTAAATTGTAGAAAATAGTCATATAAATTGGACATAAATGGGGTGATAATAACAAACATGAACAATGTGAAATGATATATAATCACAACATGAAGGCCACTTGGTAATGTTGTTACAATGTTAAACATGGCATCATTAACTTCGGTCAAGTATAAAGTCTATGATATCATAACTTGGTGGAATAATTACAATAATAGATTTGGTTCCCTCATTGGCCCCAAACATAACATCTCATAATACTAAAAATTATCTAATATATTATAGTATAATATATTTCTAGGTGCACCCATCGCTTTCATTTTGTGTACATGCACAAGTGTGCCACATAGATTATACAGAATAATGATGCATATCATTAATTTTAACACCACAATTAGGCAATCCAGGTTGCAGAAATATAATTACCCAATCAATGAAAGATAGATACATATTAATGAATACTATTGAGTTGAAATGTGGTTTAATATTCATGAAACAATAGTTTGGCATGAAAAATCATAGTAAATTTCTGACGCATAATGGTAGTGCTTAAAGATTCATAAAATGGTTTAATGAGATTTAACGTGGACTCTAATAATATTTATATCTATATGATAGTCAGATAGATTTGGAAAACATATAATCACATTAATAATTGGAAATAAAAATACATTAAATTGAGAATATTATTGAATAATTATGAGAAGGAGAGGATCTATTAGTAAATTTCACCATAGTATCTTCTTAGGTAAATGCTATAAGGAGAGGGGATAAATAGTACTTAATTATTATGGAATAAATTAGATAGTAGATGGATCTTTATATATCATAAAAATATAACCAATTTATATTAAAAAGGTTAAATACCAAGATGTTTCTTGAATTCAAAATAAGAGATATAGGTCCAATACATTAAGGGGATGATTCAAAGATCTTGGGAGAGCTTCTTAAGATCTTGGGGAAACCACATGAGTACTTTATAGAGGGGATGGAAGAGTAAGTACATCATCCAATTATTTTTATTGAGGTGTATTGGGATCTTATGCTGGTTTATATGAGAAAATTTATCAGAGTTTTTTTATTATTTCTAAAACATAGGTTTTGGAGTCAATATAATTATGTAATCAAAAACAAAAACCATACAATTTTTAATCCAACGGTTTTCTCAAAAGATGATAGTTTTTCATAATTTTATATGGTAGTGGTCTGAACATAAATAAATATTACACTTGGTGATGTGGACGTGAGTCATGTTTATAAATAAATGGTTTTAAATCCTTAAAATTTAATATAGGTTTTGGAGGATTTATTAAGGATCTATAATATTAATTAGATACCCTAATTAGAAAATAATTTTAAATGTGAAATATATTTTTTTATCAATATATTTTTTTGAATTTATTACATCATTTTTTGGGCATTTATGATGTCATAATATATAATATATTTTATACGTAATTTAATTTTTATCTTAAATTTGATTATCTTATAAAATTATAAAAAAATTCAAATTTATAAAATTTCAACATGATGATTCAAAAAACAATATTTTTTATCCAAATAATTAGCTAAATTTATGAAATTTCACTTTTAAAATAAGAATTGACATTTATTGAGAAATTGTGGTTTTTTATAATAAGAGTTCATGAACCTTTATAAAAATTACAGTTGACATCATAAATATTTTATTATAAACTATATTTAATAAATTATATTTAAATTTATTATATTAATAAGATATCATATCTTAAAAATTCATTAATTCATCAAAGAATAATTTCTTAATTTAAAGTTCATATTACAAAAAAAATACAATTTTTGATTTATCGTATCAAAATTAAAATCATATATAATGTAAAAAAAATATAAAAATTATTATATTGATTATAAAATATAAAAATTCATTTTATTAGGGTATTGGTAAATATCCCATTAAACACCAGAAAAAAATAAAAGAATATGTTCTGTGATGGTGGGGATTTCATGGGTTAGTTCGGAAAACATGGATTGGGTCGTGATATCGATGAGCTTGAACTTATCTCTAAAATGGTTCCTCTCATGCCTTAGTTTTTGGATCTTGTATTGGAATTAGTAAAGGGGTAATCCATTGATTCTATATCCCTTGGAAGCTTGAATAAATAGGTTTCATAGGGTACTTTTAATACTAGTTAAGGGCATCACTTCCTTTGTTTTTGTCAATTTGATTTTTCAAAACCCTATATTTATACTAATCCACTAATCACTATCCAATAAAAATATTTTCAATTATTTTGATACATAACAATATTTTAAATTCAATAAGATATAATATTTCAATTAAGTAATCTTGTTATATATTACTATAATACATAATAGGAATTTAAATCAATTACAAAGGGTGTTTTATATATAAATGTTTGGGTAATTTTGTGCAAAGTTAATTATTTATTTTCCCACATGTATTAATCTATTATTGAATTTGGCAATGGGGGACTACTTATTTATTTTATGAAATGTGTACAATCTAATAATAAATTATTTCCACATGTTTTAACGTTTTTATAATATATTATTATTATTATTATTATTATTATTATTATTAGTGCATGGCTATGATACTCTGTCTATAGTATCACCGCAGTTGGGGTTTAAACCCACGATGCTAGTCTATAGACTCTATCATAAGAAAAGTCATTCATGTGTTCTTGTGACTCGTTATCTAAGACCATGTAGTTTTACTAAGATTGATAAAAAATTGAACTAAATTATTATTTTCATTATTAATTGTTGATGAACATGGGACGTGGTAGAAAAGAGATTTTCTATATCATACTTGGGTATAGATTTTTCCACGTGCCGTGACATATCATTTGTGATGGACCATTTAGTTACTATTGAAATTATATTTATTAATATTTTATAAGATTTGGGAGGATTGAAACACCATGATTAGGCACATCGGATCACATTCCATACATATACCTATTTTATGATGTGTAGTAGTTATTTTAATTCAATACATGATGTGTGCTATCTATTCAAGGTAGATTTTTTTCACTTATTGGGTAAAATATCCATTTTCAGTTATCTTGGGATATATATTTTTTCATTAATTTTTTGAAATATAGAACATTGTTACGTTTTGTATATATATATATATATATATCAGATTGTGACTATTGTATAGTTATATATTATACGGGTTTTGGTTGGATGGATATACCTTGAATTATAGAAAGACAATTAGTAGAACCTTGTGCGATCCCATAGAATGTTTGAAAATCCTAATGAATTTTGTTTTTCCATTTCTTTTTTTTTGTTTTTTAATATGAAATTAAAAGGATACTAATAGGACCACAAGATGACATGGTTCAAGATGAATACACTAGGATGTAATTCTATGTTACACCACCATGTTTTAATGGTGGTAAAATAAAGAATGATTAGGTAGTTTCTCTAGTGGTGCAATAAGTGGGCCCACCTAATCTGAGAGTCTATCAGCTTATTCCTATATAGGGTGGGTGCAATTGAGGTCCCTATTTGAAATTAACCTAGACATCAATCTTTAGAATCAACCTTCCTTTTAGGGTATTTTAGTGTAAGATGATTCATATTAATATATATACAAAAATGAACACTAATTTTAACTCATTGATATTTATAAGGAAATGAAGTTTTATTGAGAAGTATTAAGTATATAAGTACCCTCTATGAGACGGTGTGACTGATTTTATAGGATGTAAAAAATGACGATGTTTCCTAGGAGGCCTTTAATGACCTATGTTTTGAGGATTTATTTCCTAATACATAAAATTTATATTAAGTGTATGTTTGTTTAGATATATAGTAGATATCGATGATGGTATCTATATACAATACTCATTTCACTAAGATAGTATGTTTATCAACACAATTTTATTTAAATAAGGCATAAATGGATAGAACGTTCTTGATTGTTCATAATCAAAACATCAAATGATATTTCTGGACCATCTACCCAAAAAAATAACTTCATATTATGATCAAGGTTTAAAAATTGATAATGTCCTAGTTGTTCTAAGGTGCTTTTCAATTTTCATGTTAGTGGACCCCCAATATATACAATGAGTTCCTCCTCTGATAATAGGAATTCAAAGACGATGGATTAATATAATGGTAGTTGTATGAATTTGAAAATTATTTTGGAATAATTACCCCCCCCCCCCACACATCAAGAGGTGATACACAATTATTCAACTATAAAATAATCCAAAATTATCATATGTTCTAAAAATCACCTTAGAACAAATTTAACAATATTTGAAACATGGTGAATTTTTAAAAGTTATGAACCATAGATTTGATGAAAAAGTTATTCATGGTTTTATGAGATACATGCTCTATTGTAAGGAGATCCAGAGGGTGTAATTAATATAACCCTCACATAACAATGACTTGAGAAAGTATTTTACTTATGGGAATTTGTTTCATAGCGGAGGTAGGCCAGATTCATTTAGTGGATCAAAATCCAGTTGATATTGTAGAGGGACTATCTATTTTTTAAGGTATGGATGTTATTATTTCATTATTCTCTTCTACATTATTATATTATATTGATTCTAATTCATTATATATATATTCAATTAATTAATTTTTTGACATTCTGGTCATGTTTTCAACTTAGTTTATTTACCTCGATACAACATTGATCATTATAGTAAACCATCCTCAGTCATTCTTATTGTATCCAATAGGAATGGTTAATTATGGAAATCTATGGGACCTTTTGAATCTAGATATGATGAGATTCAATGATATTATTTTTAGGGATTGTCTAATATGTTTTTGATACCACTTTTATTGTTATTAGAGATAACTATCATTTACATTTCCTAAGGTACAGAGGTGTGTGATTAACTGAAAACTGGAGTAAGGAGATGGTAGAGTGGTTCTAAAAATGATCTATCATAGGAAGATCATGACATATATTTTATTATTTATCCTTTAGAAATATTAGTGGTATCGCCCTCGTAATTTCATCCAATTTTGGATCTCTATTGGGATTTATTTTTATCTTATTTTACAAGATATACCCTTGATAGTGGAGTTGAAATCGAGATACATATCATGTAGGTGTGGTGAAAAGTTAGATATCACATTAATATATGATCTTTTATGAGTTTACTAACTCAAGGTAAATCTCAAGGACATGGAAAAAGATTTAATTATCTGGGAAATTTCATCATTATGGAGAGAAATAGTTTTTTCCTCCATGAATAGGGATGGTAGTCTTTAACTATAGATAGATTATTAGAATATAAATCTGGTGATGGTAAAGAATAAGTACCCTTTCCCAATATCAATTATATCCATAATCGGTTATGGGGATCCTAGTGGTTCCCCATGATTAATCATCAATTATGAAATCACCACTTGTGGTATATAGAATTGGACATTATGAAAAAGGTATTTTATAGTAGCTATAAGCTACATAAGTAATTTTTATACCTTTATTAGTGATAAAATATTTCAAAATAATGGAATGAATTAATGAAACTCTAAAAAAGGATATTGTTTGTCTTGATATATTTTATTTGACTAGTCATGGAGATGGAACAAATATATAGATCAAATGTTATGGCTATTTGATGTTGGAATTCTGAAAATGACTAGCTAGGGAAATTTTTGATCAAATTGTAGAATTTTTTAAAAATAAAATGTTTTATGGAAAACATTTGGAGTTTCATGAAAAAAAATTCCATGATTATAGTACTACTTCGTATAATGTATCACCATGAAAAAAATCATGAAGAGATAAAACATTCATTAACTTTATCTTATGGTTGTACTAGCACTTATAAATACCCTCATTATTTCACTATTTTATGGACACTCAAGATAGCTATATAATTGATATATAAATTATCCAAAGTTTATATATTTTCACAAATTAATGTAGGTAAATGTCCCTATAGAATAAAAATTTCAGAATTATAACATGCGATCCATTCGAGGTATGTGTGAGTGTAAGGGGATATTTTATGAAACAAGCATCCATGAAGAACAATGATCACGTAAACTAGCCATGCTGCATGAAACTCAATTAATCACAAGACTACATTTTTTAGAAACATTTTTTTCCATATCCATTTGGATCCATCCACTCTGTGAACACACTTTTTGAATGTTGGGAGTCATGTGAAACCCGCTTTACATGAAACCCTTATCTAGGGCTCCTATATTCATTAACATTGGTCTATAACATGGGGGATGATACCCCACACCATTGATCAGGATTGCCTTAAGTTTTAAATCATGGCCTCCAGCCTAGTCTCTTTTCTACCATCACTAACCCTAATGAATAATGGAGTGTCACATCATAGGCACTTCAGGCTAGCTCAGTGGCAATTTGGGTTGTGACATATATGACTTCACCTCCCATCCCAGATATTTTCATGAACCAAGGCACTTATATTTTCTCCCCAAATAACCTTGAGTGTTTTTATTCATATTATTCCTTTCAATACAAAAAAATATGATGATATACTCTTCATGGTATCCTCAAATACACTATGTTGAAAAACTCATCCCAATATTATTCAATTTATATCACCTATATTTTATTCTTTGTTGAAATAGAATGAGAATATTTTATATAAGTACCACCAATACCATTGATGTAAACCTAATGTGATGAGAATTGGATGCCTCTTATGACTATGATATGATGTATTGTGTTTCAATTATAATATTCCTCATGTCATCATCATGAGATAACCCCTATTATTCAGTTATTGTAAATATACATTATTTAGTGCATGGTTCTTGGATGCAAGATCATAAAAAAAATCTACCAACATGCCTCCTATTATATTTTAATCCCCATTAATATTTTCAGACTCATTTTCCAGGTTTAGATTCACTTGTGACCCACTATGATGAACAATGAATGGAAATTCTGAGTGTGAATGGCCCACATATACACCTAACTCTCTAAAGAATACCCCAATAAGACTTGTGCTTAAGTGCAGGAGATAGTAAAATTACCAAAAACGTCATCAGGTCATCAATCCCTCATTACATTAAATGATAAAGGAATAATTATAATCCCAATCCATCATCCTCACACCCAACATCTTTTCTCATAAAATTAAACTCAGACCTTAACCAATGTAATGAACATAAGATTCCCTTTTTATTAATCACTATAAGTCTTGTGTGATGGAAAAGATAAAAATAATTTAATATCTATGATTTGATACCCCCATCTTATGAGAAACCTCTATATGCAATCACCACTCATATCATCGATTCCCATTAGTAGCAATATTGTAGCTTCCATACATAAGAACCACTCATAAAACCACTACTATGTCATAGAACATGGTAAGATTCAATTTTTAATCCCCAATCATGTAATCACATCACCTTTGTTGAAAATTGGAAGGTTTCACGCATAAGCCCCACTCATACCACTGCTTCTCCTATATAGCATCCAAGAAACCTCCATGTTCAATCCTCACTCATATCAATGGTTATCCTTTGTAGCACATGGAAATAATCCATACATAATCACCACTCATACCACTAATAATGCATTTCATATAATGGGAAACTTACATACATAATCCCCAATAATATAGTAACATCTCATTTGTAGCACATTGGAAACCTACATGTATAATCCCCACACATTCCACCATTTCTCATTTTCATCACATGGGTGTCCTCAATACGTAATCCCCACTCATTCTATTACCTCCCCTTGTAATCAAATTGGAATCATCTACATGTTATCCCCAGAAAAACAATTACAACAAATTCATGGAACCCATATATCATCTCTGGGGAAACTCGAATTACACCATTACGGATCCTTCACAAAACTTGATTAGATTCTTTATATAAGCCCCACTCACACCATTTATTATCTTTAGTGGCTCTCAGAAAGAATCCACATGTAATATCCAAACACACAACTGCCTCTCCATAATGTTATATTGGTTAAATATATGCATAAGTTCTAGTCACACCATCACAACACCATCGCATAGTATAGGTAACTCCTCTTGTAAGCCCCATCAATGTCTGATATTGAATACTTTCAACCAAATCAATAAACATCCTAGTCATACGACATTAAACATTAAGATAATATCCTTATAACATGATTTTATAGAATATAATTATCCTATGTGATGAACATATTATTCCCCTTGATTGAAATTCATGAGATGATCACCCACATCCTTGGATGATCAAATGTGTAATACCCACACCATCCCATAATTTCTCCCCTTCCGTAACGCATATGTCATTATCCCAAGAATTGAAGTTACGTATACTGGTCATAGGGTTTGATCTCTATTTGTGCAATAAAACTACATGGTATTTTTTCACTATCTAATTATAGGGTATATAGGATACATCTGTGATGTTATATCATGACTTGACCCACCAGGGCCAACATGGCTGCTGCAAATTTGGTTTTGAAAACACTAATCATGCGTCTAATAGGCTAGGGTTGATATACGAGACCCAAGAATAAAAAATAACAAATTGGGATTCCTTATAATAATTTACCTATACGCATGCACATATCCTTATACATGAAAATGTGTATAGAAAAAAAATGAAAGCCTATAACATATAAAGTGTAACCATTCAAGAAATAACAACATGGAAATACATCAGATTACATATGGGTCACCCTTTAATCAAACATTGAAACTTCTGTTATTTTAAATGATATCGTATTTTTAAGAAATATTTAGTTTTTAATGATGTATTATTGAATATGGAATAAATATGGTTGATTCTATTTCTCATTGAATATTTTATCTACATTATTTTGTTTTCAATTAACATTTGATTAAATATCATTTTGAATATGGTGTATTCATGTGAAGGGTTTTTCTGAATCTATATTTTAATGATATAACATTTGTGTATTTTCATTTATGGCCAAAGAAACAAAGATACAAATACACCTATAAAAACTCCAAAAGTGTATAACATATTAATTTCTTGTTTAAAGTCAATCATTTGGATTGGATGTATGTTTACAATGTCTAACTAAAATTTGTAAGCTTCCATCCATGTTTACCCTATGGTTAATGGATGCGGTTTCTACCACATTCCATGGGTTTAGATTTGGTGATTCCGGGTTCCATCATCAACTATGTTGTACCACCAAATAATGAATAGATTAAATTATTCACCTCCTTTTTAAATGGGGGAGTTCCTATTTGAAGAGGTCCACGAACCATGTATTGGCCAAGTCCATACTCATGTCTGCTAAAACAAAAATTGGGTGGCTGAAAAATATATATCCCCTACTAAAGGTTGATGCTAATCCTACAAAAATACCTTGTAACCATGTTTTATGGTTGTAAAATAATTTTTTTGTAGAATTTCAAGGATAATGCAATTTTATAATCGTGGCCAACAAAATATCACTTGAGAGGTCATCTTGTACAATGTTGTAGTTCCCTATTCAATCAGTGATTCAAATATTGTAGTGGGAAAATCCTAGTAATTATTTGTTTTATCAATTTTCCATGTGATTGAGATCGCTACATGGGGAATCACATAAGTCAACAAAATCAGCTATTTTATAATTTAGATACATGGGAGGTATGCCTATAGTTCTAATTAGTTATGTGGGGAAGATACCATGTGGATATACCGGAGTCATTGAGTCATTCTTCGTTGAAGAGATGGCGTTCTTCGCAGAAGGATTGAATCTCTTCATGGGAGGATAATGTATTTCCCAAGAGAAAAGAGTTATATATCCCCAATCTCCTCACACAACAACTAACCCCCCCCCCAAATTAGACTCATCTTATTTTATTACATCAAGCCAAGCATTTCAATTTTAAAATTCAAACCCATAACTCACTTAATTAATTAAGTGTGTTTGCATGATTAAAGAGGATAGAGGGGGAGGTTAGTGGTCCCACATTAATGGGGAGTTAACAAAAACAAGGAGAAGTTATGGAGTTTAAGGAATGTGAAAAGGTGGGGGATTGTGTGGGCCCCACCTCCCTCATAACCACACATGCGAAGTTGGGTGGTCATGGGCCCCACCAACAACTTCACATGAGAGAGTTTAACTTCTATAGATAAAATAAAATTGTTCACAATTTTATTTTACTTATTAATTAATTCACATTTTTTTACAACTCCTTTCAAGCAAACACACATTCATTAAAAGTCCTCTTAAGCAATTATCGGCACTGCGGTTCCGTCGGTGCCCTCAGATTTCGATTTTGAGCACCGGTTCAAAATTTAGGAAATCCCGCTCATTCGTTCACTGAACATACCTGAGCTAAACTTCAGAAATTGATTCCGGGCACACCGGGCCTCAGAATCAGGTGCTGTCAGAAACTGCGTACTCGTAAAATCCCAATGAAATTAAGAAAAAAAATTCATTGAAATTTATGGGTCTTTACATTACTCCCACCTCAGGGATTTACGTCCCCATAAAGATACATCACAACTAGGGAAAAAAATGAGGGTACTGAGCATGTATCTGATCCTCCCACTACCATGTGCTCTCCTTGAGGATCCCATGCTTCCACCTGATGCAAACTAGAGGAATCGATTACCCTCGTAAGACCTGCTCCTATCTATCCTCGATCTCCATAAGGACCTCCACAAAAGTCACCCCATCATTTATGTCAAGCTCCCCAAAGTCATTGATATGTGTTAGGTCATGCACGTATCTCCTCATCTGAGATACGTGGAAGACGTCGTGCACCTAGTGCAACTGAGGTGGTAGAGCTAGGCGATAATACACCTCGCCTATCCTACTGAGAATCTGAAATGGTCCGATGAAGCATGGAGATAACTTGCTGCCCCGACCAAATCTCTATAATCCACGTCGAGGTGAGACCCGTAAGAAAACATGGTCGCCATCCTCAAACTCTAGTGGACTCCGCCTCCTATCATCATAAGACTTCTGCCAGCTCTCAGCTACCCTCATTCGCTCCTGGATGGCCTGGACCTTCTCTGTCGTGGCCTGGACCATCACTGGTCCCACAAGTGTTGACTCCCCAGGGACTATTCAGCATAGAAGTGATCTGCAAGGTCGGTCGTACAATGCCTCGTATGGTGCCATCCTAATGGTGGAGTGGTAGCTGTTGTTGTACGCGAACTCCACCAAGGTTAGGTGGTCCTCCCAGCTGCACCCAAAGTCAAGGACCCGTACATGAAGCATGTCCTCGAGTGTCTGAATGGTCCTCTCCGTCTGACCATCCGTCTGTGGGTGAAAGGCGATGCTTAGATATGGCTGCATCCTGAATTCCTCCTACAACCCCTACCAAAGCCGGGAAGTAAAGCGAGCATCTCGATCAGAGACGATAGATGATGTCACACCATGAAGCCGTACAATCTCCTGAACGTATAGACGTCCTAAGATCTCTACTGAGCCCTACTCTCTGGTGGGTAAGAAGTGAGCCGACATGGTGAGTCGGTCGACAATCACCCAAATGGAGTCGTGACCCCTAGAAGTACATGGATGTCAAGTCACGAAATCCTTAGATATCCCGTCCCACATCCACTCCGAGACCTTCAAGGGTTGTACCAAGCCTGTCGGTACCTGGTGCTCTGCCTTCACCTGCTGGCAGGTGAATCATCAAGAAATGATCTCTACTATATCCTTCTTCATACCCGGCCACCAGTGCTGTCTTCTGAGATCCGGGTACATCATTGCCACTCCTGGATATACCGATAAAGGGGAAGTGTGAAACTCTCTCCGCACCTCCTCATGCAAAGTAGCTGGTACCATGGTACATCCTCTTAAAAGGACCTCGTGCTCTCCTCCTATAGAGAATCCATCAGGTGCCTATCCTGAGGATATTTGTGCATGCCACGTCTCACAGTCAACGTCCCCACGTTGTGCCTCTCTAACCTGCCGTATTAGTGGAGGAGTGACTGTGAGTGACTGAAGAAAGGATGCTCCATCTCTATCAATGAAGGTTATCTGCAAAGCGGCTAGTTGCTCCGTCGCCTCTCCAAGTAGCTGAATGCCCATCCACCTGCTGAGAGCATCGTCTACTACGTTCCCCTTTCCAAGAGTATAGACTATCTCAAAGTCATAGTCCTGGAGGAACTCGAGGCATCACCACTGTCTCCGGTTAAGGTACTTCTGTGAGAAGATGTACCTGAGACTCTAGTGGTCAGAATAGACCGTAAAGCACTCACCCATCAAATAGTGTCGCCACATCTTCAGAGTGAAGACCACTACTGCTAACTCCAGTTCATGGGTAGCGTAGTTTTTCACATGCTGCCTCAACTATCATGATCCATAGGTGATCACTACTCACTCCTGCATTAGGACACATCCGAGCCCGGTCCCTGATGCATCGCAGTAGATTATGTACCATAATCCCTACTTCGGTACCCTCAATATAGGTGCACTGGTCAACCTCTGTCTCAGCTCCTGGAAGATCTGCTGACATATATCTGACCACACAAAGGGTTTCCCCTTCTTCATCAAAGATTAAAGTGGTTCTGCATCTATGGAAAAGTCTAGCACAAATCTTTGGTAGTACCCAACTAGTCCCAAGAAACTCCACACCTCTGTCACGCTCCTGGGTGGCTCCAATGCTAGCGCTGCCTTGATCTTTGCAGGATCCACCATAACTCCTGCATCAGAGATTATGTGTCCCAAGAAGTGGAACTCACGTAACCAGAACTAACACTTTGAGAGCTTACCATAATTCTGGTTCTCTCGGAGTGTGTCCAGTACAACCCGCACGTAGTAGGCGTGCTCCTCCTCACTGGTCGAGTATATCAAAATATCGTCGATGAAGACCATGACAAATCGATCAAGGTATGGCTGAAAGATCTTGTTCATGAGACCCATGGACACTGCGGGAGTGTTGGTTACACTGAAAGGAAAAACCAAGAACTCATAGTGGCCATACCGACATCTGAAGGCCTTCTTCTTCACATCCTCGTCCCGAACTCTGAGTTGATGATAGCCCGACCTGAGGTCTATCTTTGAGAACCATCGTGCTCCCTTGATCTGATCAAAGAGGTCTTCAATCATCGGTAGTGGATACTTTTTCTTCACAATCCCCAGGTTTAGGCAACGGTAATCGACATATAGTCTCAATATCCCAGCCTTCTTGGTGAACAATATAGGGGAAGCCCAGGGTGAAACACTGGGTCAGATGAATCCATTTCCCTGCAAGTCCTCCAGTTGTACCCGTAGCTCTCGAAGCTCGGTGGGAACCATCCGATATGCTGGAGTGGATATCGGGGAATTCCCAAGGTACAGGTCAACATAGAAGTCTACCTCTCTATGAGGAGGTAGTCCTGGAACGTCATCAGGGAAAACGTCTGCATACTGATCCACTACTGCAGGAAAACTAGGATTATACACGTCAACTGCTCCTAGGATGAGGCTAGCCAAATAATGAGTGATCAGATGTCCTCTCCTCTACATGAGTCCATCCTGTGCTACTAAGGAATTCTTATCACCATTGAAGGTGAACATGCTCCCATCGGTGTGAACACATCGCACCTTGCGCATAATACAGTCGATCTGATCATGTACTGTAGATAACCAGTCCATTCCCAAGATGATATCATAAGTCCTCGAGGCCGCTATAAGAATATTCCAACCGAAACACTCGCCTCCTAGAGTAAGCTCACTGTGCTGACACCAGTGCGTAATCATCGAGTCTGGTCTTGTAAGAGTCTCTATCCGTAAGGATCGAGCCAACGGGTCCATCAGAATCTCTGAGCCCCGAACAAGGGCAGCAGTAGTAAATAAATGACTCGCTCCTGTGTCTATAAGAGCTGCATCATTGGTGGAGTAGACACAGATAGTACCTCGAATCATCTCTGGTGCACCGTGGTTATAGGCCTCTGCTGCCTGAAGGTGAGCCTACCTCTGCCCGCCAGCTCCCTGTGGTCGGGGTGGACCTCCTGGTGGTGGTGGTGGTAAAGCCTCAAAGCGTCGCCCACCACCTATTTCTTGGCCAGCTCCTCTTCCTCGTCCACCTGCTCCCTAAGGACGGCCACGGTCGACCCTATGCCTCTTCCTGAGTGGCCCTTCAACCGTCCGCTGCTCCTCTGCATGGCGGTTCGGGCAGTCATGAGCCATGTGGCCCTACCCACTGTCTGTGTAGCATTGCCTGCTCCTCGGAAGGCTGGCTCTGCACTGTGTGCCCCACACCTCTGAGCCAGTGTCCCGAGGTTGTCTGCCTGATGGTCTAGTCCCCCTGGACCCCTGTGATGTCCGTCGACTACTATCTGCCGACGACTCTACTATGTGTCACACTGCGGTAGGTCTTGCTGCTTGTGTATGCTCAGCAAGAAATCTCTCTATGAGATGGGCTCGCTCCAGTACTCCTGCCTGTGTCGGAATGCTGTGGGATATCATTGATGCCCTGATCTCATGTCTCAGTCCCTACTCGAAGTTCCGGGCCTGGATGAATGGATCCCCTACCATATTCGTCGAATAGCGTGGGAGATCGGTAATTCTCACTGAGTACTGGCCGACCGTCAAGCTTCCATGCCGCAGCTGTAGAAGCTCCTAAATGCGCACTGCACGGAGGGTGGTTGGGAAAAACTCCGAGAAGAAGAGGCTCTCAATGTTTGTCCATAGGAGAGATGCCTCGACGTGCACCTGAAGCATCAAGATCCACCATCTTCCTGCTACCATGTGCAGGAGGCTCACAGCAAGGATCACCGTGAGGTCATCTGGTGTCACCACTATCCTAAAAACTCAAACAACCGCCTCCATCCAATCCTCTGCTGCATGAAGGTCCATCTTCCAGTGGAACCTGGGCGGTCTTTGACGCTGGGACTTATGCAGCGCACTAAGGAAACTTGCACTCTCAGCGGTTGGGGCTGGTGGCATCGGTGGCTTGACAGTTAGTGGTACCGCCGGTGCCTCTGCTGAAAAAGGGCTCTACATTGAGGCCTCGTCGCTGGGTGGGTTGTCGTCTCGCACAAAGCTCGAAACCCTAGCTGGCTACCTTCGTGGGGCCATCATGAAAAGAAACAGGTTTGCCACGGTCAAACAGTATACTTGGTGAGCTGACAGAATGTAATCACAAAGAAAACATTTTAAACACACATGAAATCAATGTTTTTATACATTAAGTCAGAAATCAGAAGTCAGGGTCCTGGTGTATGGATACGTCGGCCGCTGCACCAACACTGGTCTCCCTGGACTGATAACCACACTCAATACCCTTAACATTATTTCTTCATAGAAGAAAGATCAGAGTCCTGAGTTCTGCGGTAGAACCGAACTCCTCTGATACCAATTTGTCACGACCCGTCCTCGGGACCCATGTCATGACTACCCCAAGCCCGCCTTCCATAGGCCAGGGGCTGGAGACTAGCACCAAAGGCGTAAATCTAGATAAAAAGGGGAACAAATTGCCTTATAAAGTAAATAAACACCACAGAGTAAGCCAGTAGAAGTAAACACTAAGTAAAATTTGGTACAATAGTAAGTGCGGAAAGTAAATGGGCAAGAATACAAACCCAAACTGAAAGTAATGTACAAGTTGAAAAAAATTACATCAACTGAAAGTAAAGCAGCAACATCAAGCCGTCCACTAGAAGTCCCACAAGAGGGGTGGGTACAGATAGCCTCCTCATCTCCTCGGGTCCAGTCGTCCGCTCCGTGTACATCCTGCCTAGTGGTCCACCTCCTGGTTCTGACCTGCTCCACAAGCCTCAACAACGATCAGTGATGTCCGTCGTCTGCATCCAACAAAACGTAGTGCATGCATATCCCATTTAGGGGTGAGTTTATACTACTCAGTAGGGACCCCGAGACCCCCAATTGTCTCCCAGAATCAACAAGGATAATCTATAAAGGAAAGATACATTCACGAAGTATAATCAAACACTACTTAGGTATATTCCCATACATATACCTATGTCATAAATTTCTAGTTCGGTCCAACATCCAAGCCCATGTTCGATCACGTCCACAGAGGACATTAGAACCCAATCCACATAGGAAAGCACAACACAATCCACATAGGAAAGCAAGTTAATCATATCGAAGATAATGATTGAAATTCAAGACTCAGATCACATAGGTATACTTATTCTTAAGGTTATAGAGATGATTAGATGTATCCACTGATTCATCTAAGCTGGGACCCACGTAGGATACTAAACCAGCTAAGTTGTCGGACCCACGTAGGATAGAAGTCCAGCTACTCTGTCGGACCCACGTAGGATACTACAACAGTGGTCAAATACTGTCAGACCCACATAGGATACAGGAACAGTAATATTTCCAGACCCACTTAGGATACCGGAACAGTAGTCATCATCATCGAACCCATGGAGGATTTCATTACGGTCTTCATCTCTGCAGAACCCATAGAGGATTTTAGTGCAGTCGTCGTCGCTGCCGAACCCATAGTGGATTTCAGTGCAGTTGTCATCGTCGTCACAGTTGCAACCAGCTCTAGGGTTCCCACACACAGCATGCTCGTTTTCAGGAGGGTCTGCTCCACAAGCCAAGGGGTCAATATATCAACTGACCCGTAGTCTGGAGTTGATGTATCCAAAAGTTCCATCTTGACATAGGGAACTCAACACGATAGACGACGAGTCAATCAGACGCCCAATCTGAGAGTTATTGGCTTTTTCGTTCTAGGGGCCCTCTTGGTTTTTAAGTCAAAACCAAACTGACCATACTCCAACTACATCCAAACCATGTGTGGAGTAATGCAAATGGTCTGTCTCATTAAGAGGAATCCAACAAAGTCGACGACACATCAATCGGACGTCTGAAGCTCAAGTTATAAGCGTTTCCGCTCCGAGGGCCCGGTTAGTTTCGTGTTCGACCCAACCCTACTGTACCCAATCTTCTCCAAATAATTGAGTGTAATATATCTAAACAACCTTCTCGATCCAAGGATCACATCGCAACTGGCGGTGCGTCGATTGGAGGTCCATAGCCCATGTTATGGGCATTTAAACGAACTATCCAGTTTTTAGGGGGTTTTGGGCCCGGACCGACCTGAACCAAGACCCAGTGGGTCGGCCCGAACCGGGTCGACCCAACCTAGGTCTGGGTTCGGCCCGACCCGGTGGGCGTGGCCAAGCCTACCCGGCGCGGCCCGACCCAGCCTGCGCGGCCGGCATGGCCAGCTCGGCGCTGGCCGAGCTGTCACGGAAGGGGGGGGGGCACTGCCCCCATTGTTTGAAACGGCGGCCCCACGTGGGGGGCCACTCCTTTGGCCCGCCGGGTGTTTCTACCCTCGGCCTTCTACAATCGGCCAGCCTGGCTGGATGACCATTCTGCCGTCACGGGACCCCGCGGTCCTGCTCCTATGACGCGCCGGTGGCCGGTGGTTCCGGCCGCCGCGCCCCTCCGTTGCGGCCTCGCTCTGACCGCGGTGTCTTTGTGGTCCTTCGGCATGGTGAGACGGAGCTGCACCCCTTCATAGTAGACTGACTCCGGCCGCGGGTTCGTTCGGCCTCAATGGCACATCGCGACAATGCCACGCTTCTTTTCTGTGATTCTCCTTGTTCCAGTGTGGTGTCGTTGCACCACGCTGCCTTTATTCGTGCCGCAATAAGAACAACAACAAAGAGGGAGGAGGGTCGGCCATGTTCGTGCAGTCCGATCTCATCCCATTATAACGATAACTGGCGGCCCAAAAATAATAAATATCCTCCTCAAGGAAGAGAAAATTTAAGCCATAATATTTGAACTCAAACCCCTACCTCGAAAAGTAATTCTCGGTTGTCAAGTGCCGCAAAATATGGCATCGCGGGGTGGGGTTCCGTAGATGTCGACATATAGTGTCTGAGGGTTGTCGTATTCTCTTTATCATAGAGAGAAGAAGATGATTGTGCGTCGTTGGAGAACTCTTGCATCGGTGTCTCTTGCCTTGTCGTAGAGGATAAAGGGAATGGAGATACCAGAGTCGTTGAGTCATTCTTCGTTGAAGATATGACGTTCTTCGTGGAAGGATTGAATCTCTTCGCGGGAGGATGATGTTCTTCCTAAGAGAAAAGAGTTCTATCTCCCCAATCTCCTCACACAACAACTAACCCCCCCAAAATAAAATTAGAATTATCTTATTTTATTACATCAAAACAAGCATTTCCATTTTAAAATTCAAACACAAAACTCATTTAATTAATTAAATGTGTTGGCATGATTAAAGAAGAGATAGGGGGAGGTGAGTGGTCTCACATTAAAGGGGAGTTAACAAAAACAAGGAGAAGTTATAGAGTTTAAGGAATGTGAAACGGTGGGGGATCGTGTGGGCCCCACCTCTCTAATAACCACACACGAGAAGTTGGGTGGTCATGGGCCCCTCCATCAACTTCCCATGAGAGAGTTTAACTTCCATGGATAAGATAAAATTGTTCAAAATTTTATTTTACTTATTAATTTATCCACATTTTTTTACAACTCCTCCCAAGAAAATACACCTTCAGTAAAAGTCCTCTTAAGCAATTACCAGCGTTGCGGTTCCATCGGAGCCCTCCGATTTTGATTCTGAGCATAGGTTCAAAAGTTAGGAAATCTCGCTCATTCTTTCACTGAACGTACCCGAGGTAAACTTCAAAAATTGATTCCGGGCACACCGGGCCTCAGAATCAGGTTCCTTCATAAACTGCGTACTCGTAAAATCCCAATTAAATTAAGAAAAAATTTCCTCGAAATTTACGAGTCATTACAATTTCACTACTAAAAATAAATGGGAAAGGTTTTTGACTGTCAATTCCTATCCGCTAGTGGAAAGAAATAAAAATTTGATCATCTGTTATGGAACCATGAAACCTACCATAATAAATCATATTGCTTATATGAATCCCAGATCCAATAAAAAATCACCCAACACCCTCACCTATCATTGATCATTTAAACCATCAGACTTACCATTATTTTCACAGGAACCTTGAATATTGGAGTTTTGTACTTTATTTAACTATCTAGACAATGTTAGACAAAAACTTTGTGTTCCAACAGAGAAAAATGAGTAGAATAAAATGGTAATATCACATTAAAAAGGAAATAATTGTGGTGTTCTTGATTCAAACCCATCTAATGATCAATAAATATGGGACTATTTTTTAAAAAATCAACTAAAAAATTATTAGAATAAACATTTCAATTTATTAAGTGATGATCCTACAAAGTATATGAAATTATATATCAATGATAATAAGATATGCAAATCCCTAATCATTAATAAAATAGTGTAGAAATTGAAACCTGAATTTGGGATTGATTATTATTGAAGAGCATGTTATATATTTATGAATAAGAATCATTGTTTTCATTACATGCCTATATATTCACCTTTTTCTGTTCATTATCATTATCTGATATTGATCTATCAACGAAGTATGATCTCTCCTCTCTAATATCAAAGGGTTATGTGGATAGCCCTAGAGATTATGTATAAAAGCATATTTATTAGGGGATTAGTAGTGGATAAGTCATTTAATTAAAACAAACAAAATAATTTGTTTTATTTTATTAAATGAACACGCCAATGGTCATCTCAAACATAACATCTAAATCTATGAAACATTATGTCGCACCAAGGGTAAACCCCGCATTTAAGAACTAACATCATTATTATATATCCCATCTGAGGTACCAAACAAATGAAACCCATTTATATCAAAATGATGTTCATAAATATATTAATATATATTAATATTGTTAATATATTAATTTGGTGGTCCCAAAAACCCAAATTTCATGATGAATAAATGGGAAAATCAATATATGTACATAGAAGTATTCAAAGGACTAATCTAAAAAACTTTATTCACTACATTATCCCCACCGTCATGGTTTTTCACCATTGAAAAAAAGATATACAAGTAGGTCGGGGTATTGAGCTCATATTTGGGTCTCAAGCTCACTGGAGATCTCCTATGCACTCTCACGCTTTGAAAGCACACAAACCAAAGGAATATTCCATCCACATTGGATTCTCTCATTAATATACATGACGGGAAATGGGTACTTCATGAATTATTCTTCATACATGATGTGTGGGTCTCCCCAATCAATAAATAGAATAGTTTTATACACGTATCATCCATACTATGACACATAGAAGACATTCTGCACTCGATCAAACTATAGAGGAAAGGATTAGCATTATGAAACCTCATTTACCCTCTGTTAGATATTTAAAGGCCTTATAAACTATGGGTATAA
Organism: Viscum album; assembly: GCA_963277665.1. NCBI lineage: Eukaryota > Viridiplantae > Streptophyta > Magnoliopsida > Santalales > Viscaceae > Viscum > Viscum album. Next base: position 306,387,949 of record OY728144.1, read on the forward strand.
CCTTCCACCACATAAAAACCTCCACAATCCTCTTAATGGGGAGACTTTTAGAAAAATATTATCTATTTTTTTTGGAACTATAAGGTCATATTAGGTAGATATGTATATGAATTTAGTATACCTTGGGTTATCCTTATATGGTCGTGGAACACCTGATCCTTCTATGTTATCACCTATAACATCTCTTTACCAACGAGAGATGTATGTAAAATCTCCATATATCATTAGGGTATCCTAAAGGGACTCCCATGTAGGGCTTGGAATGGTACCGTTTTTATAGTTGAGTAATGGATAATATTATAAACAAAATTATACAATGGAAAGTTATCCTTCAACTTTAGACATAGTACAACCTGTAAGGATTATAGAATATCCTCCCATAAATGAATTTTTTGTTAGTATTGAAATCCGTATGGTGGAGAAATGTCGTGTTAATCCTAAATTTGGTATCTAATGCCTCATATAAGACTCTCCTAAACCATGACATGAACTAATCATCATGGTCATAGAAGTTTGTCAAGCGTAACCCATGAAGACGGATAATATTCAACATGTGAAACTACCCCAAAATCTAAACCATGATCTACCCTCTACTCACAAGAAAGTGTATAAACATGGTATATATGTTAATGATTACCTGGAGAGCATCAAATAATCATGATAATTTCAAAATCCATATCATAATGTCATTTAAAATGTCACCCTATTTATACTCTAGGATCTCAAGAATATTTTTCAAACATGCTTGAACCTCATGCTTAGCCTTTTCTTGCTAACATGCGAGACACATAGAAAAATCTAAAAATAAAACTCACCACATACCATCCCAAAAATACACTAAATGATGTGGTGGATCTTTTAGACATTGGGATGTACAACCAAGGGGTGTTTGAAACTCCCTCATCACCTTGTCACGCAACATGACTAGAACTATTGTTCTTCGTTGGTAAAGGATGAAATACTTATCTCTTTCATAATATGGGGCATCTTGTGATTATATTTAGTCATGTAAAACCTCATTGTTGAAGACTCCCAATTGAGCCTGGCTCACTCTATAAATATTTTTAATATTCAAAACCATCAACAGATGAAAAACAACAACCATCTCCACCAGTATGGTCAACTACAATGAATCCAACTACTTTGACACCTATTTTAAAAAGTTTGATTGATACTACCTACTATGGAATTATAACAATATTTAACATTAATAATAGTATAAACTATATTTAATTTAGATTCCTATAGGATCACCAATAAACACATCTACCATAGGTTAATATCTCTTTGAGTGAAGATGTACATGAGACCCCAATTGCCAGAGTTATCAATAAAAAAATCCCCCAAAAGATAGTGTTTCTACACCATTGGTGTGAAGATTAACACAACCAATTCTATGCCATGAGTCATGTAGTAATATTTATGGGGAATAAACTACCTTGACCCATAGGAGATCACTTTTTACTTCTACATTAACATGAAACCAATCCCATCTCTATAGGCATCACAAACACAAAAATTACCCAACAACCTCCTTGAATAGTGTAAACATTGGAGAACTGGTCTTCCTCAACCTAATATACCTGATCAATCCCATACATTTCTCAATCCATATAAACATCTATGATTTCTAGATCTAGGTGGATAAATGTTTTTTCTTCTTGGAGAAATATTCCATATACCACTTATATTACCCTTCCAGGACATAAAAACTCAACATCTCTGACACACTCTTGAGTTGCGCCCTAAAATGCATCATATTAATCATCACTAGGTCCAATTCTAAACCATGTTATGATACGAAATTCCCTAGAAGTTGAACCTCACATATTAAATACTACCACTTTATGTTCTTACCATAATTTTGGGACACCCGGGGAATGTTAGGGACTATCCTCAAATTGTCTACATGATCATCATATAATGTAGATTTAATGATTATTTCATAAATAATGACAAAAAAACCTATCCATGTAATGCTTGAAGATCTACATTAGATGAAATCATCACACCTATAGGATTCACAATGAACTCATAATATTTTCAGTGATATTTTAATGTCATCTTTGGAATATCATCCTTCAAAACCCTCAAATGTTAGTAGGTGAACCATAAATCCATCCTTGAGAACCTACATTTTCATTTAAATTAGTTGATGAGAATATCTATTCTTAGTAAAGAGTACTTATTCTTTATCAATACCTGATTCGAGACACATGAAACAATATAAAGCATAATGATCTAATCATCATTTTTTAGGAAAAAATTTAGAGCTACCCAAGGGGACAAAATGTTTATAATGAAACCACTCTCTCAAAGGTCCTATAACTACTCCCTTACATCCCAAAGCTTTCTAGGTTCCATCCAACATGACCAATAAGTTATCATTGCATTCATGGGGTAAAATTTGATACATAAAACAATTTAATGCCTAACAGTTATGTCCTGGGAATCATCAAGGAATAAATAAAAATATCCCTACACTATTGAAGGAGGACATATTTCTTAAGATCTCATTGTACACAGGAATAAACACAACAAACTGATGGGTGGTGGGATTCCTCTTCCGGCTCACACGACTGACTCACTCATCCATGAGATCATTCCATTCTGTAGTGGAGAAAATCATACCATCTATATGATTGAATTTAACTCATTACGCTGACAAATTTTATGGTCCTGAAAAATGGAAAACTAGTATATACCCAATATGAAATCACATGGATTCATCATGATGAGATAGAGGTCCCATGAAAAAACTCTCTACATCGAGAGCCATAATTCACTACATGCAGATGTGTTGTAAAACCCCTAGATTTTACAGTATGTTATTTTATAAATAAATTTTACCTATTTTAAAAATTACAATTCATGCTACCCTAATATTGTAAAATAACACTATGTTTGATATCTTATGTTACACAGAACACTGAGCCTAAACCAACTATTAAAATAATATTATTTAATTATGATAGTTAGCACATAGATTTTGGGATGGAAGGAATGAATTAGATTGATTAAATTATAGAAATATAGTTTAAACATGTTTATAAAATTAATTAATTTATTACTAATATATTATAAATGATAATAAAATCTAATTGGACATAAAAGAAGTGTTTTTAGAAAAAAAATCTATTTTTATGACCAAAATGGAATCTTATGTTAACAAATTAAATTAATAAATACTAGTGAGAGATATCAATGAAATTTATATTTTAAATATTTTTTAAAAAAAAATTAAATTCATTAAATATGTTATATAAGAATAAGATAATAATAAATCAAATTTTAAGCATAAAAAAGCTAATGTTTTCTAAAAGTTACTTTTGCCGCCTTTAAATTTTGCACTCATTTTAAAAATAAACATTAAAACATTAACAAGTTATATTTTAATAAATAAACGTTATTTTTGAAAGATTAATATCAAAATTATTTTAGGGTAAAATGTTCTTATTTTTTGGAGAAGTAACATTTTTTATGAATAGTGAACTATAATGACTTTTAATTGAAAAATGATTTTTATTCAAATGATTTTTATATTTAAATTATATTTTAAATTAGTTTTATAATATATATATATAGTAAAATTATACATCAATAAATAAATATATATTAATTATAATCAATTTTTATGTTGACATATTATATATAAACATTTCAAACTTTTGGAATTTTCAGTTTAAAACCCAGCTTTTTCATTGTGTCTCCTAAATTAATTATAAATAATGTTTTTTCAATTATGTGAATTTATTTTAGAAAAATGGAATAAAAATTTGGAATCAAAAGGTAAAAATTAGCTTTTATGTTCATTTTAAATTTTAAGAGTAGAATTTTACCCATGAAATAAAATTATTTACCATGGTATAGGTAAAAAATGAAACTGGTTGAAGTTAAAAGGGTAAAGGATTAATGTACATAAAAACTATAAAATTTATTAGTTGGATGAGTTATTTATTGAATATAACTATATTCTAAAATATTAATTTCTTACCAAATTCATGTAAATTAATTTCACCTCAATGTGGTTGGATTTAAATATAAAATAATAATTATTTTATTCACTTAAACCCACATTTCCTCAAATATAAATACCAACCCTAACCAAAATATTTTGACTCAAATGGCATGAAGCTCCTAAAATATATTTCCAAGCTTATCCTCCTCATTATCTACATGTCCATGTGCTACTGGTCTAATGAAAGAACAAAATCCAAGGTCCTCATGGGTCTCTTAATGAGGTTATATTGAAGAGGTAATTTTCTCAAAACACCTCTCTTATATTCATTTCTTATTATACTTTATCCTCATATAGTTCATACCAAAAGGAATGATAACTAAAGAATCATGTATATACTAGAGATATATTTTTAAAATTAAATATCTTATATACATCCCATTTATTACCTCCTCTTATTCAATGAAACAAAACCATTCTCTAAGTTATGTCGATTAACCATCTCCATTAGTAATGTTTTTTGTTCGTTTTCCATTATTTCCTTCACTTTTGGTCATAAAAAACTTATTATAGTTAAAAGAGATTTTAATATTTATATAATAACCTATATAATATTTTATAAATAATAAATATACATAATATTAAATTAAATGAAACTAGTTCTTGATATTTAGGAAAACCACTAAAAAAATAATTGTTTATCATTAACATTTTATCAAATGAATCAGCCTCATGTTAGAAGAAAAACAGATATATTATACCATTTATACTATAGTATGTTCATTAATACCACTTAATTCTGCTACAAGTGTTTTATTCAAATTTTACAAGAATATATGTAATTTTACACAAGATAACTGATCATGAAACCATCAAATGAACGCACCCAAAAATAATGAAAATCCGGAAATATTATTAATTAAAGGGTCATAATATGTTATAAAAACATAATATAACGTATTAAAAACATTAATATAGTTTATTAATTAATTAATAACAATTTTAAAACATTATATTGTAGGATAAAGTATGGAAAAGTAAATGGAAGCTTGAGGTAAGGGTTTCTCATCACACTTTTTACTTATGTGAGATGTATGTCTAATTCAAAAATATTTATTCAATGTGTTGTGTATATAATTAAACTTTATATAAAATACTATGAATCGAATTATATTCATGGTAATAAATTTTTATTTTATAATTATTAATTTTTTGGGGTATAAGATTAAACTCATTTCAAAGTGGTATTCGAATTCATAACCACATTTCTATTCTTTAGGGTAAAATTCTACTTCAATAATTATGTCATACCAAGATAATTTGTGAAATTAATTTATAATATATTATGTCATATATCCACTTTTTTTATTATTCTTTACATAGAATATAGATATTTCATACATTTGATTAATTCTCACTATAATTTATAAGAGACTTTATTTTAAAGACTTATATTTTTAATGTTTCCCTAAAAAAAATTCCTTCCTTTTTTTTGATTCTAAAATTGTTTCAAAAAATATTTTTAATATCCCCCTATGGCTGTTTAAATGAATTTTTAATTTTTTTTCTTTTTAAATAATGTTTTAAAAATTATATTTCTTTATTTTCAAAGCAAGGTTCATTCATTTGTTTGAAGGTTTTAAAGGTTATATTCAAATATTTTTTAATAATTTCATCGTGTTTTAATCTTATGTAATTTTCAAAGTCAAAAGGGTATTTTCCTAATTAATTTTTCAATAATCCCATTTCAATTAATTTAATCTATGTCAACATCCTTTGTAAAATCTCACACTTCATTATGGTTGATTTATTATGATAAAATATTCCTTGTTTTATTATATTTTTTATGATCATTTCTGTTAAGTCAAAAGTCTTCTTTTGGCTTTTACATCATGTTTTGGAAATCACAAATATATTCTGTCATGATTTGAAAATCTCAAATGTATTCTATCATATGTTTGTAAATAACAAGTTGTGTCTATCGTATCGTACGATGACTGATCGTACCGACCAAAACGTATCGTACTGACTCTGTCAAACGTATCGTACTGACTCTGTCAAACGTATCGTACTGACTCTGTCAAACGTATCGTACTGACTCTGTTGATCGTATCGTACTGACTGTTATTCAGATGATTATTTTTTGTTTTGGTACTTTGTTAAAAAAACTCTCTCTGCATATGAATCGTACTCATGTTTTACATTTTCTATATCTCTTATCCTAACAAAACGATGTCGTTGAGTTAGTTATATACTAATCAAAACGATGTCGTGTTTTCTGTTTCAATATGACCGTTGGAGGCAATATGACCGTTGGAACCCGAGGCCTATAAATAGGAGGTCATTTGAAGCTGAGAAAAAAAACGATGAGCAAACTGATGAACGAAGAGATTATGTGAACTACGAAGATTCTAGAGAGAGACGCTGTGACTTCTCTCATCAGCCTTGTGCGTCCGATCATCGTATCGAGGGCTTTCAAGTAATTGAAAGACAGAGGTGCCGATTACCTGCAAAATCGAGGGCTGCCGGGGATAGGCAGACAGACGAGCCGATCATCGTATCGAGGGCTGCCGGGGATAGGCAGACAGACGAGCCGATCATCGTATCGAGGGCTGCCGGGGATAGGCAGACGGACGTGCCGATCATCGTATCGAGGGCTCACCAAGGTGTTGGTGAGACAGACCTTTTTATCCTAGGTGAAAGGATAACCCTTCTCTTTGGGTTAAAAGAATTGTATTACTTTTACATTTCCGCTGTTTGTATTAGAAAGGAATTGTATTGTTTCCTTTCTTCTTTTACATATTCAATTGTAATTGTTTCAATTACAATCATTCTTTTACATATTGTATCAATTGGTTCTATACGCTTTTAAAGGTAGAACCATCCATTCATTTTTGTATTACTCTGATTATTGTGTTCACCTTGAATACAATTGTTTTACTTTACAATAGTATTACAATACATCATACCTTTTACATTCAATACAATTGTGGGTGTTTGTATTTGTATTAGTTTAAGATCTTTTAAACTAATCTCTTTGTTTCTAAAACTCAAAGGTTTTTAAACCTACAATTCACCCCCCTCTTGTATTGTTCCATCTAATAGACTTTTATATCAACTATTCGATCCAACAATTGGTATCAAAGGAGGTTTTCCACTGATTTGTATTATTAGCTTTATTTCTTATTATTTTTTTTAAATACTTACTACACTAACGTGTGGAGTGGAAAAGTTGTTTTTGTTATTAGATGGCAGGAATGAATATCGGATCAATTGATAATCTGAATCCTTCTAGACCACCAATCTTTGATGGGAATGATTATGAGTATTGGAGAGATCGCATGAAGACTTTCGTCATCAATACTGGTGTAGACAATTTTATTATGCTTACTGGGGGTTACAAAATTCCTGACAAGGAAGTTAGTACTTTCACCAATCAAGAGAAGCAAGAATATCAACTGAATTACAAGGTACGCAATACTTTATTATGCTCTATGACCAGGAATATATATAGTCAGATATCTTCATGTGAAGCAGCCAACTGTATTTGGAAGAAATTAGAAGTCACTCATTTTGGTACATCCAAGGTTATTGAAACAAGGAGAGCAATGCTTCGAGCAGAGTATCATGGTTTTGTTTTTCCTTATGGAGAGCCAGTTTGCAAAGTGCAACAAAGGTTTATGACAATTGTCAACAGCTTACAATCAATGGGAGAAAAAGGTCTTGATGATGAAGCTCTTGTTGATAAGATTATAGATATTATGCCAAATGAATGGGAGTCGAAAAGAACAGCTATTGATGAAAATAGAAAAGTTTCCCAGATTACTCTTGATGAACTCTTTGGAACTCTTCTACAACATGAGACAAGAATGAAAAGAGATGCTGATTTCAATAAGAAGAAGAATGGGAATGGAAGTGTAGCTTTTGCTTCTAAAGCTAAAACACCTGAAAGGGTTACAAGGTCTAAATCCAAGAAAGTTGTTGTTTCTGATTCAAGTGATTGTAATCTTTCAGACAATGAGTTAGCTAATCTTGCTCGAAGGATGAACAAGATTGTGGGAAAGAAAGATTTTCAATATAGATTCAAAAAGAAAGACAGGAAAGACAGGAAAGATTCAGAGGTAACTTGTTATGAATGCAAGAAAGCAGGACATATAAGGCCTGATTGTCCATTACTAAAGAGGAAAGATAGAAAGGAGAAACATTCTGAAAGAAACAAGAAAAGGTTTTATAAGACAAAGAAGGTCTTGAAAGCAAATGATACGTGGAGTGCAAGTGGAGGTGATTCCTCAGATGATTCTTCAGAATATGAGACGTCAGGACAAAGGAATATTGGACTTCTAGCCAGACTACCAATTGAAGATCATTGTCTCATGGCTAAGGTACATAGTGCTGAAGCTGTTACAAATGTCTCTTTAAATGCAAATTGTGTTGATAATAGATATTATGAATCTTCAAATGATGAACCCTCATCATCAGAAGATGATACTTTACCTTCTTTTGAAGAAGTCTCTAGATTTGCTAAGTTACTTGAGAATGAAAATTCTAAACTCAAAAAAAGATTTGAAAAAGCGAATTCTAGAATTTCTATCTTGACAAAAGAAGTTTCAGATCTTTCTAAAGATCTTGATGGGAAAACTTCTGATTTTGAAAGTATTTTGAAAACCCTTGAGAAAGTCAAATCTGAAAAGGATAAACTTTCTAAGGATCTTGAAACTGCTATTTCAAAGAAAAACATTTTAGAGTCTAACTCTAGTTCAAATTCAAATGTTTTAGAAAACAAGAATTTGGTTTTAAAACTAAAGTCAGAGATTTTATCCTTGAAAAAGTGTTTGTCAAACTTTACTCATGGAAAAGAAAACTTTGATAGGATGTATTCTCAAATTAGACCATTGAGAAATCGTTCTGGTCTTGGTTATACTTATTCCAAACCTGTTTTTAGTAATAACTATTTTGTTCCTCAAAAAACCATTTTCTGTTCCAAGTGTCAATGTGGTGGACATTGGAGAAGAGATTGTTCTCTTAACAAAACTCAATCCTTAGGATTTCATAAAGCTCATTTTGCAAAACAAATGTGGATTCCTAAAATTCTTTTATCTAATCCTTCTGGATCCAAACAAGTTTGGATTCCGAAAATCTAATTGTTTCTTTTTCAGGAAAATCAGAAGTGTACCAATAAGAACATTTGGTACATGGATAGTGGTTGTTCTCGACATATGACTGGAAACAAAGATTTCTTTGAAAAGGTTATCAAAACAAAAGGTGGAAGAGTTACCTTCGGAGATAATGCTCAAGGAAAGATTGTTGGTATAGGTAATATCATTTTTCTTGGAAAAGTTCTTATTTCAAATGTTTTGTTTGTTAAAGGTCTTAGGCACAATCTCATCAGCATAAGTCAATTATGTGATGAAGGTTACCTTGTGAATTTTAGAGATGATAAGTGTCTAGTTCACAATTCCAAGGATGAATTCATTCTATCTGCCCATAGGCAAGAGAATGTTTACACTATTAACTTAGAAGACCTTAGGAACCAAAACTTACCTTGCTTAAGTGTAATAGAAGACCAATCGTGGCTATGGCATAGGAGACTAGGACACTGTAATTTGAGAAACCTAAGAAAACTCTCAAAGAAAGGACTTGTAAAAGGGTTACCGGATCTTAGATATGATTCTTCAAAAGTTTGTGATCCTTGTCAATTTGGCAAGCAACATAAAACTAGCTTTAAATCAATTAATGAAGTCTCAACTTCTAATGCATTACAACTTGTGCATATGGATCTGTTCGGTCCTTCACAAACTGGAAGCATTGGTGGCAAATACTATGTATTTGTTTTAGTTGATGACTTTACTAGATTTACATGGGTCTACTTTCTCACAAAGAAATCTGAAGCCTTTTTCTATTTTAAAACTTTTAGAGCCCAAGTTAAAAATGAGAAAAACCTACCATTGATAACTATTCATAGTGATCATGGTGGTGAATTTCAAAACTCAGTTTTTGAAACCTTTTGTAGTAAGAAAGGTATTACTCACAATTTCTCAGCTCCAAGATCTCCTCAGCAAAATGGTGTTGTTGAAAGAAGAAATCGTATTCTTCAGGAAATGACTCGAACCATGTTGAGTGAATACTCAATTGCTAAGCACTTTTGGGCTGAAGCTGTTAGTACCGCCTGTTATACTATAAATCGTGTTTTAACTAGACCATTTCTTAATAAAACTCCTTACGAGTTATGGACTGGCCGAAAACCTAAAGTTTCTTACTTCAAAGTTTTTGGATGCAAAGTATTCATTCTGAATACAAAAGATAATCTACACAAATTTGCACCAAAATCTGATGAAGGAATCTTTCTAGGCTATTCCACAACCTCTAAGGCTTATAGAGTTTTCAATAAAAACACTTGTACTGTTGAAGAAACAGTACATGTAAAATTCGATGAAACTAACCCTTTTGTTTTCAACCAACCCAATCCTACATCCTCGGATGTGTTTTCTAAAAATGTTTATCAACCTATAGTAGGAGAACATTCTGATAGGGAAAATGTTCAAGAAATTATTCCTGAAACATTTACCACAGAAGATTTTCTACCATATGTTGAAGAACAGGTTTTACAAAACCCAAATCAATTGTTTCTTAGGAGTCATCCCAGTGATAACATCATTGGTGATATAAATCAACCTGTAAGGACCAGAAATTCCTTAAGAAATGAAATAGAACATCTTGCTTTTCTTTCCCAATTTGAACCTAAAAGTCCAAGTGAGGCCTTAGGTGATGATGATTGGATTAAAGCAATGCAGGATGAACTAAATGAATTTGAAAGGAATCAAGTCTGGACTTTAGTTGAGAGACCTAAAGAAACAACTGTAATTGGTGTAAAATGGGTTTTCAGAAACAAGTGTGATGAAAATGGAATCATTGTAAGAAATAAAGCAAGACTTGTTGCTAAAGGCTATAATCAACAAGAGGGAATAGACTATGAAGAAACATATTCTCCTGTAGCTAGACTAGAATCTATCCGTATTCTATTAGCCTTCGCAGCATACTTCAATTTCAAACTATTTCAAATGGATGTCAAATGTGCTTTTTTAAATGGTTTTGTTCAAGAAGAAGTTTTTGTCGAACAACCTCCTGGTTTTCAAGACCCAAAACATCCTGATCATGTTTTTAAACTTACCAAGGCTCTATATGGTCTTAAACAAGCCCCTAGAGCATGGTATGATAGACTTACAGGATTTCTTTTACAAAACAATTATACAAAAGGTACAGCAGATCCAACTCTTTTTATCAAAATGGAAAACAAAAATGTTTTGGTTGTCCAAATCTATGTTGATGACATCATATTTGGATCAACTCAGAAATCTTTAACCGAGTCTTTTGCTAAATTAATGAAATCTGAGTTTGAAATGAGTATGATGGGTGAGTTAACATTCTTTTTAGGTTTTCAAATTTCTCAAAAACCAGAAGGAACTTATATATCCCAACATAAGTATATTAAAGACTTACTCAAAAAGTATGGATTTGACAAAACTAAAAGTATTAGCACTCCAATTAGTACCTCAAATACTCTTGATCTTGATGAAACTGGAAAACCAGTAGATCAAACAATTTTTAGAGGTATGATAGGGAGTTTGCTATACTTGACAGCTAGTCGACCTGACTTAATGTTTTCTGTATGCTTATGTGCAAGATTTCAATCTAATCCAAAAGAGTCTCACTTAAAAGCCGTAAAGAGAATCTTTCGGTATTTAAAAGACACTATGGATTTAGGTCTTTTCTACTCTTCTGGAAATGATTTTGTTTTAAAAAGTTTTTCAGATGCTGACTTTGGTGGTTGTAGAATGGATAGAAAAAGTACATCTGGAACATGTCATTTCTTAGGAGATTCTTTGGTTTCTTGGTCCTGCAAGAAACAACACTCTGTAGCACTCTCCACTGCTGAAGCTGAATATGTAGCAGCTGGAAGTTGTTGTGCTCAAGTATTGTGGATGCAGCACACACTCACTGACTATGGTTTGAGTTTCTCCAAAACTCAAATTCTTTGTGATAATACAAGTGCCATAGCTCTTAGTAAAAACCCAGCACATCACTCTCGTGCAAAACACATAGATGTTAGGCATCACTTTCTTAGGGATCACACACAAAAAGGAGATATTGTTTTACAATTCATCGGAACGCAAGAACAACTTGCTGATATTTTTACAAAATCTTTACCTTCCGATAGATTTGAATTTATAAAACAGAAGCTAGGAATGATTACATTAAAATAATCATTCATATCTACTTCCTGTTTTACATCTCTCCTAATAATAAGAAACTCCTCGTAGAAAGGGGGAGGACATTTCTTTATGTCTTTATGTTTCTGATATTTAACTATTTCAATTTTTCTGTTTATCGTATTGACTATTTCAATTTTTCTGTTTATCGTATTGACTATTTCAATTTTTCTGTTTATCGTATTGACTATTTCAATTTTTCTGTTTATCGTATTGACTATTTCAATTTTTTTTCTGTTTATCGTATTGAAATTCTTTTCTATCGTACCATTCAAATTTTATTTGAATCGACCGATGATGGTATTGAAATTCTTTTCCATCGTACCATTCAAATTTTATTTGAATCGACCGATGATGGTATTGAAATTCTTTTCCATCGTACCATTCAAATTTTATTTGAATCGACCGATGATGGTATTGAAATTCTTTTCCATCGTACCATTCAAATTTTATTTGAATCGACCGATGATGGTATTGAAATTCTTTTCCATCGTACCATTCAAATTTTTTTTGAATCGACCGATGATGGTATTGAAATTCTTTTCCATCGTATCATTCAATAATTTTTGAATCGACCGATGATAGTATTGAGATTGTTTTCCATCGTAATGTCACCAAAACCAGCAATCACCTTACGATCTTCGACAGGTATTCTTTTTCATTTTTTTTTATTATTCTTTTATTTCTAACCGTTGATCTGCTTTTCTTTAATCCTGACCGTAGAAGATCAACCGTCATATCTTTTTGCCTATAAATACCCCCCTCCCCTCCCCAAACCCACATCGTTTGTCCAAGGATTTGAGGCGAAGCTCTGTTCAACCGGCTATAATCAATCGTACGATCTTCTCAATCGGCATCATCTTTATGTCTCAATCTTCTGCCAACACTCCCGCTGATATGTCTTCAAAGACCTTTACTGAGAAAGACTTTCACAGAGAAAGGTTAGTATCCCGAGAATTCTTTGATACGTACGATTCCACGATCAAGAGGATTATTTTGTTTCAAGGATGGGAACATCTATGTGTGGAAAAGCCTGATACTCAAGATCCAGTTCTGTTTGATGAAGTGTGTCAATTCTACAAAACCGTTTCTTTTGACAAGGATATGAATATTAACTTCGCTGTGTACGATAGGAAGTTATCTATGTCTGTGAAACAAGCGGCGCATTTTCTAAATGTTTCTATAGAAGGTGATGCATTCTGCCCATCTCACAAACTTCCAGAGGAAGTTGGTACTTTCAATAGAGAAAATGCTGAAAAGTCTTTGTTTGTTGTTAATGAGGGAAAGAGGAAAGTTTATCATCTTTCACCAGACAATAGGTTTGTCACTCTATGGATGAAAGGTTTCCTTGTTCCAAGGAAAGGGGATAGAGAAACCCTTAAAGTCTCTGATGTCTTTATGCTTGACTACCTTGTGAATATGAGAAAGGTAAATCTCATGGGATATATCTTTGAAACAATCAAGAATGTCAAGAAAGGAGGGATTAAATCCCAGATAATAATGTATCCAGCCATCCTCACAAAATTCATTCTTGAGAGTATGAAGTTCTGTAATATTCCTTTGAAAGGAAAACCTATGGATTTGTGGCCGTCTTTCATTAATAAGAGTACGATGAAGAAGCTGAATGTTTGTTTTGATTCGAATTCAAAACTTTTTGTCAGAGATGAAGAAGCTGATTTGCCTGAAAATCAATCGGCACCTATGCCTGCCAAGGACAATCAATCGGCCGGTGTTACTCGAAAGTCTGATCCGCAGACTAGTTCAAAGCCAAAGAAGAAGCCGAAGTACAGCAAAGAAGTTGTTGCAAAGTGGAGAAAGGACAAGGAACAGAGAAAAGAGGGTGATCCGAAGTTTGGACTTGACCCTGCTGAGGCCTTTGCAGAAAGGATAAGGGTAGAAGAAACCCTTCAAGCTGAAAAGAAAAAGAAGTCTCTTTTGAAAAGGAAGGCTCAGGACTTTGATATTTCTAAAGTCTTGAAAGCAGTTGAAGATGCTAGTGCTCAACTAACCGTGGAAGTCCATCAAGAGCCTATCGTACAGAGTTTGCCTGAGAAAGAGAAAGGGAAACAAGTGATGGAAGAAGTGGAAGAAGAAGAGGATTTTCTTTTAGAATATCTTCAAAGTTCAAAGAAGAGTAAAGAGGAATCACTTCAAAAGCTGAGCGAAGGAGTTCAACAAACTCCTCACGCCGATCAGGAAAGGTCACCGAACAGGATGTTATCTAAAGAAAAGGAAGATACTCAATCTTCTCAGACTGATAAAATTGTTGTCATCAGTGATAGAGTAGAAGAAGAAAGAAAGCAGAAAGTAAAAGCAAAAGGGAAACAGCCTGTTGTTGAATCGAGCAGATCGTATCAACTAGCATCGTACGATGATGATACTGATTCAGAGAATACAATCTCTCTCAAGAAGAGTGATTACATTGTTCATGTTTTGAGGAGAATGGAGAAAACAATTCCTTATTTCCCGAGGCTGGAAGGAAAGATTGATTTTATCACTGAAAATCAGAGAAAGAAGTTTGGATCTGTGAAAGAGTTGAGGAAGAAAGTTTTATCTGTTGAAGCCGATTTAAAAGTTCTTTCAGAAAGCTCAGCTGTTCATAAGAAGGCATGTAATAAGATGACTAAGTGGTCGTACAAAACAGAGAGCTCAATCAATGACCATGAGATTGCTATTGAAGACATAAGAAGGTTATCAAATGATCTTGCAATCGCTTTCAACAAGCTTGATAAAGAAACAGTTGAAAGGCTGAATCTTTTATCCTCTCAAAGAGCCGATGTCCCTTCAGTGAAAGACTTGCAAGAAAGAATGAATGCTTTCCAATCTGATTTTTCGAAGGTTTCATCTTTCAAAGATGAAATGGTTTTACTGAAGAAACAAAATTCTGAGTTGGCCAAGGATAACAAGACTCTGCAAAGCAGAATTGATACTCTTGAAGAGGTAATCAGAGTCCAGGAGGAAACCATCAGAAATCAAGATCAGATTTTTGCGGATCAACAAGAGCTCCTCAAAACTCAAGGTGAATCAATTTCTGAAGACAAGAAGGAGATCAAGAAGATGAAAGCTGTGCTTCATGAGCTTATAAAGAAAGAGAAGGAAAGAGGAAAATGATTGTTGTATTTGTTTCTTTTGAAACTTGTTTGTGTTGTAATAACTCTTATAAACCTCTTTTATAAACCTCTTTTATCCATTGTCTTGTATTACTTCACTAACTCTTTCAGACAATTCGAGGTTACTCCTTTCTTTTTGTAAATCACAAAGGGGGAGAATATTTACAAAGCAAAGATTGTTTTACAAAGGGGGAGAATGCAATACAATACTCTTAAGGAAAGTCTATGAATACAATCCTTGGGAAAGTCAATACCTAAGGGGGAGTTAGTTGTATTCAATTTCTTATTCAGAAGAGTTTTCAATAACTCAGGGGGAGATAAGTATTTCTTGTTTCATTTACTTTGTGTGTTTGTGCTTTCCAAAAAGGGGGAGATTGTTAAGTCAAAAGTCTTCTTTTGGCTTTTACATCATGTTTTGGAAATCACAAATATATTCTGTCATGATTTGAAAATCTCAAATGTATTCTATCATATGTTTGTAAATAACAAGTTGTGTCTATCGTATCGTACGATGACTGATCGTACCGACCAAAACGTATCGTACTGACTCTGTCAAACGTATCGTACTGACTCTGTCAAACGTATCGTACTGACTCTGTCAAACGTATCGTACTGACTCTGTTGATCGTATCGTACTGACTGTTATTCAGATGATTATTTTTTGTTTTGGTACTTTGTTAAAAAAACTCTCTCTGCATATGAATCGTACTCATGTTTTACATTTTCTATATCTCTTATCCTAACAAAACGATGTCGTTGAGTTAGTTATATACTAATCAAAACGATGTCGTGTTTTCTGTTTCAATATGACCGTTGGAGGCAATATGACCGTTGGAACCCGAGGCCTATAAATAGGAGGTCATTTGAAGCTGAGAAAAAAACGATGAGCAAACTGATGAACGAAGAGATTATGTGAACTACGAAGATTCTAGAGAGAGACGCTGTGACTTCTCTCATCAGCCTTGTGCGTCCGATCATCGTATCGAGGGCTTTCAAGTAATTGAAAGACAGAGGTGCCGATTACCTGCAAAATCGAGGGCTGCCGGGGATAGGCAGACAGACGAGCCGATCATCGTATCGAGGGCTGCCGGGGATAGGCAGACAGACGAGCCGATCATCGTATCGAGGGCTGCCGGGGATAGGCAGACGGACGTGCCGATCATCGTATCGAGGGCTCACCAAGGTTTTGGTGAGACAGACCTTTTTATCCTAGGTGAAAGGATAACCCTTCTCTTTGGGTTAAAAGAATTGTATTACTTTTACATTTCCGCTGTTTGTATTAGAAAGGAATTGTATTGTTTCCTTTCTTCTTTTACATATTCAATTGTAATTGTTTCAATTACAATCATTCTTTTACATATTGTATCAATTGGTTCTATACGCTTTTAAAGGTAGAACCATTCATTTTTGTATTACTCTGATTATTGTGTTCACCTTGAATACAATTGTTTTACTTTACAATAGTATTACAATACATCATACCTTTTACATTCAATACAATTGTGGGTGTTTGTATTTGTATTAGTTTAAGATCTTTTAAACTAATCTCTTTGTTTCTAAAACTCAAAGGTTTTTAAACCTACAATTCACCCCCCCTCTTGTATTGTTCCATCTAATAGACTTTTATATCAACTATTCGATCCAACAATTTCCACTGGGATTGTTCTATTTTTTACCATTATTATATTTCCATTGGTTAGGCTTCATGAAAATATTACAATAACCATTTCATTCCATGAGTAAACCTTATGATTACTACTCATATGTGATTTCTTATAGGTAACACACATGAATGGGAATGATGTAATGGGTGCACTGAGATATCACTCGAATTCATTATGTAATATTTAGTCTCATTAGACATAATTTTGGGATAGGGAGTAAACCTAATTCTTAATGGGACTTTTTTCACCAAGTGATATAGATTTGGATGTTATCCTTGACTCAAGATTATGTCATTTTATAGAGTATTTCCACAATTAAATATTTTTTTTATATTCCCAAGTCTCATGTTCTGTTATTACATTATAACTCTTTGATTATGAATATCCATGTTTTATTTCATGAATTAACATTTTAACCTTTTATAGACATGGTATAATATTCAATTATTATATTCATGATAAAAAACCCTTATGATCGTATTATTATTTCATATGTTCATGGTTTGATTAATCTTATTTTTACCCTTACTGAGAATATGATATCACCATTCTTATGTTTTCCCATGTTAAAATGAAAGATGTTAAAAGAAATGTGTATAGAAGGATTTCACATGGATGATGTTGATGACCTATTTTTAAATTTGTGTATAATTAGAGATAATAATGATATTAATGAGATAATTTTTTATAAACCCAAATTTTTAATAGTTTTTGAGAATTATAAAGAACACTAAATCTAAAAGTTTATTGTGTATGTAAGAGATCGAATATGTCCTGTTGAAGTTTAATGTTTTGTTGGAAATTCTTAGTTCACATTTATTAGTATAAATTTCATGTATTTAATGTTTATGTTTTTATAACCTAATTTGGAAGTTCGGCTTCTAGCTTGTTATTGTTACTATTAGTGCATTGTTTAGACAACTTTGGATATTATTATTTTATCCTTTTGTTGTATTCTTATGTGTTATAGATATCATCGTGGGTTTATAATTTTCAAATATATCATAAGTTTAGTGTCTTATAAAAAAATTCAAGGATTTTTGTTATCATATATTAAAGGTACTAATGGTATTTTTGGATATATTCATTTTTGAGGTTATTATGGTGTACTACATTTTTGGATACAAAATGAAATGTATGAGATAACCATTGAGGTTAAAACATATTATTGTTATTTTTTATGATTTTTATAACATTTATGGATTTTTTGGGATTATAATAATATATTTTTAGGAAATGGAAAACCCATTGTGTCCAGTAAGTCTGCATGAATTGAACCCACGACTGAAGGGAAACAAGGTTTCACCAATTACAAATATCCAAATTTATTTCCTCGTTATCGTAAAACTATTTTCTTTTATTTAAAATATTTTATGTATAATGGTTAATTTCATTTTGGGAAAATATGTTTTATAAATAAACATGTCACTGAAAATGATTTGGTGATTAAGTGATTAATGATATTTTGGATGATGTTCTCAATTTTTGGATCCCTATATGATTAAAGTAAATTTAATACTATGAGATTTTATTTTTGGAATAAAGGGTCATTTATATTTTATAAGCATCTATTATTTTTTACGTCTTTATGGTGTGTCAGATTATTTATGTAAATGGTTATAATTTCTTGGAGTTTATTTGATTTAAGAAATATATTTTCTGGTATGAGACATTAAGAGTGGTTGATGTTTTTTGAGGATAAATAATTAAATAGTTCTTGGAAGAATTTGTGATCAAATAATTCTAATTTCTAGGTTTGAAAATTATTCTAAAATAATTTTGAGGAATTTTAATGATATTTATTTATCGATTGATCTATGTTTAAATTTCTTAATTACTACAGAATTTAAGAGAATAAATTAGTTTTTAATCATATAATGGTTTCTTATTTTTAAAAGATTATATCTTATATTAATCATTTTGGTTTTGTTTAATATATAAATACAGGTTTAGATTGTTATCTTGTGAAGATATACTGATAAGTAGATGTTGATTCAAGTGCTTCAGGGTATAAAAAATAATAATCAATTAAGAGAGAAAAAGATGAGTTTGTGGTTGAAATTTATTAAATGATGCAACTATACTTGTAAAATAAGTGTATTTACTTATGTTCATATATGTGTAAGTAATATAATTTAATAACACTATGAAAAGTATCTAAAAAAATATTATTTGTTTAATTATCTTACTGATAAGTCAGTGGCCTCTTTAACCCATCAGAAATGTATTGTTTTGTGATTCTAGATTTTTTTTATGGCCATTTTTTTCTGTCACTCACCATGTGTTCTTGATGGTTTTATTTTCTTCCATGTCCTAGTTTTAACTTTTCACTAATGTTTTAATATTCTAAAGATATGTTTTTGGGGAACTTAACATCTCTCTTTCACTATTACAAATAATATGTTTTATTAACCATGTTTACGATGTCGATTTCAGAAAAAAAAATCAAGTATCATTCTTTTATTTTCGAAGTGAAATTTCAAATTTTGATGATGAAATTTCATGAATGAGGGGAGAATGCAACACCCCAATATTTTATAGTATTTTATTTTTTTATAAAATATACTATTTTGAAATATATCATTGCATAAAAGCCCAGGATTATAAAAAATACTACATTCGATAACTCACGTTACATAGAACAATGAGCTTAAACAAACTATTAAAATATTATTATATAATTATGATAGTTATAACATAGCCATATGAATGGAAATAATAAATATTATTAAATAAATTATGAAAATATTGTTTACACATGTTTATAAAATAAATTCATTAATTAAAAAATAATTATAAATGAAAATAAAATCCAATTGAACATAAATGATGTGTTTTTATAAACAAAAAATAAAATTTTATTCCTACAATGGAATTTTATATTAATAATTTATATTAATAAATTTTTGGGAGAGATATTAATGAAATTTATATTTTATATATTTATTAAAATGTTTTTAAATTCTTTAATTATTATTTATATGTTTAAGATAAGAATAAATGAAATTTTAAGCATTAAAAGTTTAACTGTTCTAAAATGTTATTTTTCAGCACTTTAATGGCACACAAATATTAAAAATAAAATTTTAAACATATTATGTTTTATCTTAAATAATTAACATAATTTTTGGAATCGTAATATCAAAATTATCTTAGGGTATAGTGTTTTGGTATATTTCTGAAAAGATTATTTTTTTTGAATAGTAAAAATAATGAATTATAATTGAAAAGTGTTTTTATTATGATTTATTTATATAGTTAAATTATATTTAAAAATTGTTTTAAAGTAAAATTAGGTCAATTATATATCAATACATCCAATCTAGTTCACTGGAATCAGTTTCACATTGAAATTGTATATAAAAATATTTCAAGATTTTGGACTTTTCACTTTAAAAACATGATTATTAATTGTGTGTGAGGAATTTGTTATAAATTTAAGTTCCCCAATTATGTGAATTTAATTGTATAAAATAGAAAGATAATTTTGAAAAATAATTCCAAAATTTGGTTTTACGTTCAATTTATTTTTTAGGCATAACAAGTTTACCATGGTAAAAAAATTATTTATCGTGGTATATGTAAAAAATGAAACGACTTAAAGTTAAAGGGTTTTGGATTAAAATACCCAAAACTACAAAATTAAATGGCTAGTTAACATATTTAAAGACACATAAAATCTTTTAAAATTCTAATTTCCATCCAATTTAATGTAAATTAACACCACCTCAATCTAGTTGGCTTTAAAAATAAAATAATCATTATTTTGATAACTTAAACCAACCACTTCGCAAGTAGAAATACAACCCCATTTCGAATAAAAATCCTTGATGATACCCATATATCTACCCAAACCTATTATATTCAATCTCCCCAGGTCTTGGTGCCAATGTATTCACAAAAAGACAAATTCCTAGGCCCTCAAGGGTCTCCTGATGTGGTGATATTCAAGAGGTAATTTTCACAAAACACCTTTTTTATTTTTATTTCTTCTTCTACTTTATCATCTTCTTCTTCAACCATCAATGAATGATTACTCCAAAATAATGTATATAAAAATTTATTATGTTGATTATTTAATATCTTATATCCATTTATTCAATTATCACCACTAATTCAATGAAACAAAACCATAGTCTAAGTCATAGCGATTAACTGTATTCGTGAATAATGTTTTTGTTCGTTTTTTATTACCGCTTTCATGTCTAGTGATAAAAAAATTATTGTGGTAAAATAATATGTTAATATTTATATGATAAAAAATAATTTTCTACAACTAATATATATATATATATATATAATATTAAATAAAATGGAACAAGTTTAAGATATACCAAAAAAACAGCCAAAATAAAATAAACATTTATCATTAACATTTTTTCAAATGAATCATCCTCATGATAAACCCAAACCAATATATGAGACTATTTATGTTCCTATAATTTAATTAATAACATTTCATTCCCCTATTGTAGTCTTTTCCCATTTTACATGAACATCCATAGTTATACTCAAGAAAACCAATCATGAAACCACCAAACCAACGAACCCAAAACAATGAAAATCATGAAATATTATTAATTAAAGGGTCATAAGATGTTATAAAAAATAATATAAGGTATTATAAACATGAATTTTTATTATTTAATGAATTAATAACAATTCTTAAAACATTATAGATCAGTATACAGTATGAAAATATAATGGGAAGCGTGAGGTAAGGGTTCCTTTTATCAGTTTTTACTTATGTGAGATATATGTCTTATTAACCACTATTTATTATGTGTGGTATATACATACTTACTCTTGATAAAAGTTACCATTAATCTGATTATATTCATGATATTAAATGCATCATTTGATAACTATTGCTTTTATGGGACATATGATTCAACCGATTCCAATGTTGAAAGGGAATTCATAACCCAATTTCCATTCATTGGGTTAAAACTGTGATTCCATGATTATATCATACGAAGATTATTTTTGAAATGGAATCTAAATATATTATTTAAAAATTGAATTTATTTTATGTGGATTTATAAAGAATACACATATTATATTCATTTTTTAATGCTCACTCCAATTTATAAGGGACTTTCATTAAAAAATATTTTTTAAAATATTTCCCTTAAAACACTCTTTTTATTCCATGTTTGGGTTTTCTAAAATTATTTATAAAAATGTTTTTACGATTATAAAATGGTTTTTTAAAGAAATTTTAACTCGTGTTTTACTTTTTAATTTTTTTTTGAAAAGTATATTTTGTCATTTCCAAACAAGATTCTTTGAGACTTTTCCAATAAAAATTCATAATGACTATTTTTTATCTTAAATGGCATGAGATAAATTTTCCACAATCATGATGCCTTATTGTTTTGAATATTTATTTACAATTTTAGAAGGTCATATTCAAATAAATTTTTTTATTTGAAAATTTTCTCAGGTTTTAAATCAATGTAATTTTCTTAGTTAAAAAAGGGCAGTTCCCTAAATATATTTTAAATAACCTAATTTAATGTACTTTTTGATTAAATAGTGTGTTCCTTAGACCTAACTATGTAGAAAATTTAGATTACCATATCATGTATACATTTTGATATACCTGATGTATTCTTACCAATATAGTGTACATATTTATGTGTCCACTATTTAATGGTATTGTACGTAGATTAATTTTCATTTCAAAAGTTTATAGATGATCCTATACTATAATGAGAACCTCGAGATAATATGACATTAATCGTGAATAAAGGACGTATGGTGTAGATAAGTATTACTAACTCGACGTGGTATATGTTTTACGATCAGGTGATGGGGGCTCATAATCATTGAGACTTCTCCTCATGAAGTTCACACTTGTTGATATTTAGTAGTGAGATCATGAGAGAAGACTCGCTAATAGGAACAATGCATTTTTTGTGTGTCATTGGTTTTTCCTATATACAACCATGTTTATTGTGTTTCAGACATGAGATCATTAACAGTTTGTTCTATTTTATCACATATTTTTATACAAGAAAAAACATTATACTGAAATTGTGGGGAGGCAACTTATGTTGGGTGCATCATTGGTGGTATGACATTGGCAGAATGGCCAAGAAAGTATTTGTCGCTTCCATGTTAAGAAAGTAATATATCTATAGCCTAGTTAATCAGGTTGGTGCTACCTTCGTATGACTTTGGCCAAAATAGTTGAAAGGTAAATTCATCTGGTTTAATCAAAAAATAATAAAGAAGGAAAAAGGAGATGACACATTTGTGCATCCTAAATTATAAGACATGTAACGAAAAATAGATTATATTACACAGTTAGTATTCGTTGGTTGATTGTTTTTGCTATGAAAATATTTATCTCTTTAGAGGCCTTGATGTGTTGTTAGACTCCAGTCATGGTGTATTTATATTATTCACTGATATTGATATAAAGTCTTAAAGGGTCACACACAATAGCATATTCTGGAATCATCCCTATTAGGATGAATAATTATATTGGACATGGTGGCCCCACCATGGGATTCAAGTGTTGTCCATGGTATCAGCGAAAAAATAAATAAACAAAAATCATTATTATTCATGATATCAATAATAGCTTTCAATTTATTTAATGTATATATAAGTTAAGTAAATATGTGAAAATATTAATAAAAAAATGTAATTTTAATATTCTATGTTCGTTTAATATTAAGTGGGATTTACGAGTTGAGTTATATTACTCGGGTTTTATCATGTAATATATTTTAAATATATCACAGATATGTGATAAAATAATAAATAATAAATATATAGTGTAGTTTTTCATATTATTTATTTAATGAATTTTTAATAAATAGTGGTAGGGTAACCCAACCGGGAATTTTGATAATCCACTATATATAGGATGAGAGAGGCTCTTCCCATGTACTATTCACTGTGAGAAATCCAGAGCTTCTCTCTCCTCTCCCGCATTCTATTGAAGGGAAAATTCAATCTAGGTATTCAGATCAAGTTATCCATTATTCATCGAAGGTGTATCAATGCAGTGATCATCATAACATCAAATGCTTCATCGGATATCTAGGAAAGCCCCCCGAATTCGGTGATTGACGTTCCAGTGGTTTTTTGAAGCATGCATGGACGATCTAGAGGGATCCATTTATGGATACTTTAACCAATTATTAGTGGTGATGAGTTGCAATCAAGCGCAACTTTAAATTTGAACATGTATTTTTTCAGTTTTAATTTATGTTCTCTTTAATTCATGTGAGATCCATAGAGTGAATTGGGGCTCAGATTGTAGAGACCCAAAGCTTAACGTACATGGACAGTACATTTCTTTTTCAGAATACATATACATAACAAAAATAGACACACAAGGACCGTAATAGTTTAGTGTCTTTGGAAACTCTGAATATAAACATCTAATCCTATTGAAAGATCTTCAACATCTCCCATATCGATCTTCCCCTATTGTTTTCTTACCTAAAACCCTTCTTTATATCCTGGGGAAAATATATCATATTAAGGGTGAGCTCAAATGTTCACTAAGGGTAAAAATGGATAAAATAAAACAAATCATATACATTTGAGCTTAAAAAAACATGAACATAATGTTTAAACATCAAAATATTGAGCAATGAAATAAAACATGGAAGTACGTAAGGCATAGATCATAAAGAAACATTAAGCATGATAAAATATCATGGGAGTAAAACATGTAATTGTGGAAACCATTAAACAAATGTTATGATTTCCGTAGTTTCCAAGGCATTGCTGCCAAGACCATCTTAGTGGACAAAGTCTCTTTCTGAATCGAGTTCACTCCTCATTCCAGTCCTGTATTACTGAACCGGTTTAACTTGCCATTCCAGCCATGTCTTTATCATGAGATATAAATCTTTACCCAATGCATTGGAGGTATATATAGGTCCCACCCATCTCATAATTAAATCATTCTTACTTGTGCCACAAAATAAACATACATCATTCATCGTAACCCAAAGAATAAAAATGGGTTTCATAAACATCATCCCATCATCACATAATCCATATAAAAGTAATGGATATCATTTCCTAATAATAAAAGTGAAACCATGTAAATCATAGATACATTATACTTGAAACATACACATATGAAATAATGTGATCTTAGATTGAAAAATGGTTTTGATAAAACATTTGAAATGAATTCTTGATGAAAATATCCTTTCTTCTCCAAAATCATTTTCTTCTCACAAAATGCGATGAAATTTTTTAAGAAAATGATTTTATTGAAAATAATCATGAAATCATGTAGAGTAAGCTTCTTGAAAATAAGGCAGTATGAATCCGTAAAAATCCGTTCGTGCCGTATAAGTTAAAAAAGAAATTCTTCTCGTACTTTTGCCGGAAAAGTCAAAAAGTACCTCGTAAACGAGAGATTCGATACATACTATGTACTGAAAGTCAAAAATGGGTAAAAAGGACTTTAAACATAAATGAAACCATTTTTAGGACACATGGACATGTATGAGAACAATAACCCCAGTAAATACTTACGAATAAACAATCTTGGATAATAACGAGATTGGAAAATTTATCCCTTACCTTAGATCTGATATGCTTCGTATGGATCTAAACCTCCTCTTTCTCGAAGTGCCTCCTTTAAACATTCTCTTAGGGCACTAGAGTTGGCCTTTTTGAGAAGACCAGTACCTCTATAATGTTTCTAGGGATGTGGGGAAGTGAAATGGGCAGAGGTTGGACGAGCTTCAAGGCTCAAAATGGTGTGAGGAAGAGAGGGAGGAGGTGGCCTAAGGGAGGAGAGGGGAACCTTTGGAAATATAAGAAATATTAGTTTATATTAAATCCCAAGCCCACATAAAAACCTTCAAAAATGACTCAATTCAAAGATTATATGATATAGGGTTGTAATATCATCAAAAACTAAAATTCAGACATGTAGGGAATTTATTTTAAACATTATCAACTTGATTTATCCTTATTTAATCTATTAAATTTTATTTGTGGTAATAAGATTTTAAATTTTAAATTGTAATAAATAATTACTTATGTGTTTTGAATTATCCACCATTAGATACATAATGTCATTATGGACTATATAAATTTCAATTTATAATTTTAATTATTTTTGTGATTTTTAAACAATTTAATAATATGTTATTTTTATAAAATAATAATAGTGTCAATTTTGATACTATTCATTTATTTGAATTTAAATTAAATCCACACAAAGGATATATTTAAAAATAAAATATTTAATAGGTTCTTAAAATGTCATAGTAGTCTATAAAATTAGTGGAGGACATTAAATAGTTCATATGATATTTATTTTAATATTATTAAAACCATTTATTTGGTATATCTCTTAACAAAATAATTAGTACAACATTTTTGTATAATTATTTCATATAATAATTTGTTGCATAAAAACTAAAAATAAAATCCTATGATGAAGATAAATATAGTACCATTCACAGTAATACTTTTACTCAAATTTATCATCTTCAAATCACAATATTTAAATTGTTATATTTATTAAATTATGAAGGTGACAACTTTGACATCATTTAAAATAAAATAATATAAGTGTCATAATCACTTTTATGAGATTCAAAACGGTTATATATTAGTTCCTTGGATGATTATGGTATAGATATACACTACCAATAAGTTTTGGTCAGGTGTTTGGGCCTTTTAATGGGTATTATTATTTCAATAATAACTATATTACTGATTTTTCACTTAATAAATAATTTCTACATCATTAATGTATCACCATTAATGAAAATTATTTAATGCCTAAAAATTCTAAATAAATTATCATGATGTATGTAATTTCATTGGCTTTCTAGAGACTATTCATGTTTGAAGTTTTATGATTTTTATCACTAAATTAAAATTATTATACTTATAAAATTTAAGAGAGTGACATATTGTCACTTTCTTTGGTTTTATTAATAATTAAATTATTTTCATGGTCAAAAGTCCATAAAGTGAATCTAATCAGACCCTTAGGTGATATGGGACACATTTTATCCATCCAATAGAATTTTTACATGTGTTAGGATAATTTTATAATATTATATTTACCCTTAATTACCAGATTTACCTTTAACTACGGTAAATAAAATTTACCGTAGTTACTATTCATAATTCCCAAAAGTAAAAAGTAGCCTATTAACATAATTTGGACCCACTAATTCAAAATATTGAATCCATTTTTTCAAATTCAATACACATATGTTTCCGAAATTAAATTAAAATTAATCCCATTGTCGAATGAAAACAGGTTTTTGTTTAAAACATTGCAAAAGATTGAATTGATTTAACCGAAATATTCAATGTAAAATCAATACTAATAACATACATTATATTAAATGGTAAAAATATATTCTATTTATACTTTAAAACCATTAAATATTATTATTTAACCACATAATTTATTACGATGAAAGAAGTTGTTTTTAATTAATATACAGCGAGTTTTTACTATTCATTAAAATAAGAAAGTTATCAGAATAAGGTGAAAAATTTATCCAAGGTAAAATTTTATATCCTGATTCAAAATAATAATTTTATTTTGTAAAATTGAACTTATAAACATGTCAAAAACTATATATAAAGTGGGTGCTCCATCAAAAGGCGGCAAAACTGCATTTTTTTAAAAATACATATTTTACCCGAAAAAATTATTTTGTTCTTATACCAAGTTCTAGAAAATGTGTAAGATGAATATTAATGTTTTAAAATTAAAAATTTATTTAATACTATTCATAATAGCTAGTTCATAATAATATTATAATAATATATCGTTGTTTAGTAAAACTCGGTATTGCGTACAACACACGCTATCGAGGAAGGTCGTGATTGCGTGTAATGCAAGCCAAGTTAGGGTTGCATGTAGTTCACGACTCCTTTGTTGTTGCGTATAAAAAATACATTGAATATATATATATATACTCAATGTTTTGTAGAATAACTACTATCAAACAAACATGAAATTGTGTGTAACATGATCCAAGAATAGTGTTGTGTATACTGCAAGCTAATACAGTGTTGCGTATAGCACAAGATAATATTGCTGTAGCATACAACAGAAGATATGAAAGAAATTAAAACGAATATATCTTATAAAATCTCGAGTTGTTACATTCTACCCCCTTTAAAATGAATTTCTCCCTCGAAATTCGCCGGGGTTATAAATTGTTTACTATTCATAGAAACCCACATCCTAAAAAGGAATACAAAAAATTAATTTTAAAAAGTTAAGTATGAAATGTAACGATTACCCAAAGTAACTCATCATTGGGTTTCCATATAGAAGAACATAGGTGAATATATGGATATCGAAGAGAAATATAAACATCAATTTCTGATGGAGAGTGGTAGAGAACATGGCTATGAAAAAGCCAACAATCACAAAGCCATAAATTTGTGATGATCTAAGGTACCATCTGATTCATCGGATATAAGGGCACTATGACAACATTTTTGGTTTTCAAGATCATTTCCCTAAAGTTGATGAATTAAAAGAAATACTTACATGATTTGGTACAATCTCCCTACTGTTTGTGAATTGAACTATTTCCACTTCATCTCTTAATGAAATGATGTTGAATTTGTTTTTAGTGAAGCGTTAGCAGATCATGTGATAGAATGATGGGTCATTCCATCAGTTTCAAAAGGTTA
This sequence comes from Viscum album, assembly GCA_963277665.1. Classification (NCBI taxonomy): domain Eukaryota; kingdom Viridiplantae; phylum Streptophyta; class Magnoliopsida; order Santalales; family Viscaceae; genus Viscum; species Viscum album. The sequence goes on from OY728144.1 coordinate 306,416,618, forward strand.
TCAAAAGTTATAAGTCCATCTTATGGTGAGATTAATCGTATATGGTTCAATAAATGGACTTAGACTTTATTTATCATACCGCTTAATAAAATAAAACTACTTTCCACTAACCAGGGATTTCCTGTAGGCCAGTGGTAGGCGATAAAGGCATGTCGCACTTTAGTTGTGGGTTCGATTCTAACAGCCTTGTCTGATGCGACGGGTTTTCGCTCGTCCTACAGGTTGTCCTTTTTCTAAAACAATACTATTATAACAAGAAGTTCTAGACTTAAACAATACAAACTTATGTTCAACATAATCCATTCGAATCTTTAGGCTTATCCAAAATACTTCTTTCAAAACTCATTGTATAAAGAGAGCGATTACTAAAAAGGTCTTATAACCAGTATGTGAATACTATCATTTATTCCTCATATATCTTGTTGGTCACATTCCAATCATGTGAATACCTTAATCATGTATTCTCTTATAAAATGAATACCCATTGAACCTTATTGAAAACATGAATGCTGTCAAAAGTTAACTCTTTCCACATACCAAAATCCAAAAAATCTATATACTCAAACCATGATATAACTTTATCCTTATATCAGTCATGAGCTCATGAATACTATCAAACAACTCATTATTTCATTATCCTTTCATTATGCACATGTCATCTACCATCCAAAAATATTTGAATAACCTTTCATGGTTACCGGTACCATTCATCATATACATTAAAAACTCAAGCAAAGGAAATAGTGTAACAATCCTTAGATTTTTTCTTTATTCTATAGTACCATACATTATTCTTGATAAACATACAATCATTACACTACCGTCTTAAACCATTGACTGAGCTTCAACAATTATTTTATCTCACATATCATCTGTAGTCTCTTCATCATCATCAATATAAATACTACCCATACGTCCATGATAATTATTTTCATGAGACTTTCCCTTAGGGAATTGGTTTTCATAATGCCCATACATTCCACATTTAAAACATTTAACTGTTGTTTATGTCTTAGAAATACCATTATCCTTGTCCATGGTGTTAACTAAACCTTTTCCTTTGAAATTACTGGCTTTGTGTCCTTATTTTCCACACCCAAATCATCTTCCAGTTCCATTGAAACATTCTCCCTAATGCCTCTTCCCACATGATTTACATGATGGGAATTGAACTTTCTTTCCTCTATGATAATCATGAAACTCCATCTTTCTCTTATTAGCTGAGTTAGGAAACATACCAAATTTGAGTTTATTGATCATATTATGAAATTGTTGATTCGGCATAATAATGATGTTTGGACTTTCAAATCCCATTTCATTTGGTTGATCATGAATAATATCATTCCATTGTCCATAATATCCTCCATTATCGTGAATCATCTTGTTTCCAGCCATTTTCTAAATCCCAAAAAATTAGTATAAGATACAAAAAACATGCTAGGGAAAACAACATATTAAAGGGGGTGTACCCTGAATATATAACATATTAGGTTAAATTATAAGATCGTTACCGTAGTTCTAGGACTATATCCTATACGTATACTTATCCTTAGGGACATCCGTAGACATACCTTAGAAATATCTCTAGGGATTTCACTAACGTTCTCGCATCCTAGTTTCCAAAGGTTGACTAAACCATTCCTCTGATACAAACTGTAGAGACCCGAATCTTGACGTACATGGACATTACATTACTTTTGCGGAATACTTAATACATAAAAAAAATAGACACACAAGGACCGGAATAGTTTAGTGTCTTTGGAAACTCGGAATATAAACATCTAATCCTGTTGAAAGATCTTCAAATTCTCCCATATCGATCTTCCCCTTTTGTTTTCTTACCTAAAATCTTTCTTTATATCCTAGGGAAAAGAAATCATATAAAGGGTTAGATAAAATGATCATTAAGGGTAGGCATGGATAAAATAAATCAAATCATATACATTTGATCTTTAAAAAACATGAACATAATGTTAAAATGTCAAAAGCTTGAGCAATGAAATAAAACATGGAAGTACGTAAGGCATAGATCATAAAGAAACATTAAGCATGATAAAATACCATGGGAGTAAAACATGTAATTTTGGAAACTATTAAACACATATTATGATTTACATAGTAGCCAAGACATTTCTTCCAAACCATCTTAGTGGACAAAGTCCCTTTCTGAATCGAGTTCACTCCTCATTCCAGTCCTGTATTACAAAACCAGTTTAACTTTCCATTCCATCCATGTCTATCTCATGAGATATAAATCTTTACCCAATGCATTGGAGGGAGATATAGGTCCCACCCATCTCATAATGAAATCATTCTTACTTGTTCCACAAAATAAATATACATCATTCATCGTAACCCAAAGATTAAAAATGGGATTCATAAACATCATCCCATCATCACAAAATCCATATAAAAGTAATGGATATCATTTCATAATAATAAAAGTGAAACCATTTAAATCATAGAGACATTATACTTGAAACATACACATATGAAATAATGTGATCTTAGATTGAAAATGGTTTCGATAAAACATTTGAAATGAATTCTTGTGGAAAATATCCTCTCTTCTTCAAAATCATTTTCTTTTCACAAAATGCCATGAAATTTTAAAAGAAAATGATTTTGTTGAAAATAATAATGATATCATGTAGAGTAAGATTCTTGAAAATAAGGCATTATGAAACTGTAAAAATCCGTTCGTGCTGTATAAGTTAAAAAAATATTCTTCTCGTACATTTTCCAGAAAAGTCAAAAAGTACCTCGTAAAAGAAAGATTACATACATACTATGTAGTAAAAGTCAAAAATGGGTAAAAAGGACTTTAAACATACATGAAATCATTTTTAGGAATCATGAACATGGATGAGAACAATAAACCCATTAAATACTTACGAATAAACAATCTCATATAAGAACGAGATTGGAAAAGTTATCCCTTACCTTAGGTCCGATATGCTTCGTATGGATCCGAACCTCCTCTTTCTCGAAGTGCCTCCATTAAACATTCTCTTAGGGAACTAGATTTGGCCTTTTGAGAAGACCAGTACCTCGATTATGTTTATAGGGAAGTGGGGAAGTGAAATGGGCAGAGTTTGGCCGAGCTTCAAGGCACAAAATTGTGTGAGGAAGAGAGGGAGGAGGTGCCTATTTATAAGGGATGAGAGGGGAACCTTTGCAAATATAAGAAATATTAGTTTATATTAAATCCCAACCCCACTTAAAAACCCCCAAAAATGACTCAATTCGAAGATTAGATGAGATAGGGTTGTAATCTCATCAACCAATAATATTTAGATATGTAGGGAATTTATTTTAAACATTACCAACTTGATTTATCCTTATTTAATCTATTAAATTTTATTTCTGGTAATAAGATTTTATATTTTAAATGGTTATAAATAATTACTTATGTGATGTGAATTATCCACAATTAGATATATAATGACATTATAGACTATATAAATTTCAATTTATAAATTTTAAATATTTTTGTGATTTTTAAACAATTTAATAATATGTTATTTTTATAAAATAACAGTAGTGTCGATTTTGATACTATTCATTTATATGAATTAAAATTAAATATACACAAAGGATATATTCAAAATAAAATATCTAATAGGTTCCTAACATGTCATAGTAATCAATAAAATTATTTTAGTATATTATATAGTTCATATAATATTTATTTTAATATTTTTATAACCATTTATTTGGTATATCTCTTAATAAAATAATTAGTACATCATTTTTGTATAATTATTTAATATAGATATGTGTTGCATAAAAATTAAAAATAAAATCCTATGATGAGGATAAATATATTACCTTTCACAATAATACTTTTACTCGAGTTTATCATCTTAAAATCACAATATATAAATTGTTATATTTATTAAATTATGAAGGTGACAACTTTGGCATCATTTAAAATAAAATAATATAAGTGTCATAATAACTTTTAAGAGACTCCAAACGGTTATATATTATGTCATTGGATGGTTATGGTATATATATACACTACCAATTAGTTTTGGTCAGGTTTTTGGGCTTTCTAATGGTTATTATTATTTCAATAAAAACTATATAACTGATTTTTCACTTAATAAATAATTTCTGCATCATTAATTTATCACCATTAATGAAAATTATTTAATCCATAAAAATTATAAATAAATTATCATGTAGGTAATTTTATTAGATTTCCAGAGACTATTCATGTTCTAAGTTTTATGATGTTTATCACTAAATTAAAATTATTATACTTATAAGATTTAAGAGAGTGGCATGTTGTCACTTTCTTTCGTTTTAATAATAATTAAATTATTTTCATGGTCAAAAGACCATAAAATGAATCTAATCTGACCCTTAGGTGATATGGGTCGACTTTTATCCATCCAATAGAATTTTTTCATGTATTAGGGTAATTATATAATATTATATTTACCCTTAATTACCTGATTTACCTTTAACTATGGTAAATAAAATTTACCATAGTTACTATTCATAATTCCCAAAAATAAAAAGTAGCCTATTAACATAATTTGGACACACTGATTCCAAATATGTAATCCATTTTTTCAAATTAAATACACAGAAGTTTCAGAAATTAAATTAAAATTAATCTTGTTGTCGAAAGAAAACGGGTTTTTGTTTAAAACATTTCAAAAGATTGAATTGATTTAACCTGCGAATTCCATGTAAAATCAATGATAACGACATACATTATATTAAATGGTAAAAATATATTCTCTTTATACTTTAAACCCATTAAATATTATAATTAACCACATAAGTTATTACGATGAAAAAAGTTGTTTTTAATTAAAATATAGCGTGTTTTACTATTCATTAAGATATGAAAGTTATCAGAATAATATGAAAATTTTATCCAAGGTCAAATTTTATATCTTGATTCCAAATAATGATTTTATTTTGTAAAATTGAACTTATAAGCATGTCAAAAACTAGATTTAAAGTGGGTGTGCCATCAAAAGGTGGCAAAACTGCATTTTTTGAAAAATACTTATTTTACCTGAAAAAATTATTTTGTTCTTATACCATGTTCTAGAAAATGTGTAAGATTAAAAATAATGTTATAAAATTTAAAATTTAGTTAATACTATTCATAACAGCTAGTTCATAATAATATTATAATAATATATCGTTGTTTAGTAAAACCCGGTATTGCATACAACAGACGCTATCGAGGAAGGTCGCGATTGCGTGTAATGCAAGCCAAGTTAGGGTTGCGTGTAGTGCATGACTCCTTTCTTGTTGCGTATAAAAAAATAAAATTAATATATATATATATATACTCAATGATTCGTAGAATAACTACTATCAAACAAACATGAAATTTTGTGTAACACGATGCAAGAATAGTGTTGCATATACTGCAAGCTAATACGATGTTGCATATAGCACAAGACAATCTTGGTGTAGCGTACAACAGAAGATATGAAAGAAATTAAAACGAATATATATTTTAAAATCTCAGGTTGTTAATTCTACCCCCCTTAAAATGAATTTCTCCCTCGAAATTTGTCGGGGTTATAAATCGTTTACTATTCACAGAAACCCACATCTTTAAAAGGAATACTAAAACTTAATTTTTAAAACTAAAGTATGAAACGTAACTATTACCCAAAGTAACTCATCATTGGGTTTCCATATAGGAGAACATTGGTCAAAATATGGATATGGAAGAGAAATCTAAACATCATGTTCTGATGGAGAGTGGTAGAGAACATGACTATGAAAAAGCCAACAATCACAAAGCCATAAATTTGTGATGATCTAAGGTACCATCTAATTCATCGGATATAAGGGTACTAGGACAACATTTTTGGTTTTCAATATCATTTCCCTAATGTTTATGAATTAAAAGTAATACTTACATGATTTTGGTACAATCTCTCTGTTGTTCGTGAATTGAACAATTTCCACTTCATCTCTTAATTAAATGAAGTTGAATTTGTTATTCGTGAAGTGTTAGCAGATCATGTGATATCAAGTTAATGTGGTTGTCTAGTCAAAATCCAACCATGAACCCTCTGAGTAGTGGTGCAGATATAGATTTTAGAATATGAGAGGAGGTTTGAGGATCCTTTCCACTATAATAATCAAGCTATAGAGTATTCTAATTCTAGTATAGAGGGTTCCAGGAATTCGATAACATTGTTGGGGAAATTTAATAATATAATTAATAAATAATGTTTAATTTGGTAATAATGATAAAAGTACTTATCTACTAGTTTTTTTTGTTTTTTTAAAATAGGAACCAATATCACAAGATAAATTGTGCTTAATTTTTGAAAAAGTAAATATCCAAACTAGCACGAATTTCTATGTGTAATAAAGACACTTGGAAAAAGTACTAGAATATCAGAAATTCAAGATGTTGGTGCCCCTATACCTGTTAAGACACCTCAGGAAGCGAGAGTATAAAAATGCTTACAGGAGACTCATGTATGAAGAATATGATGGTTATTTCATAATGTTATCATTAACACCCAATGTTAGTTGTGGTTATAATACCAGGATGTGGATTATAAAACATGTAGTCCCATCTCCATGAATTTAACGAGGAGAAATAGAAGAAAGAAATGAATTGTTGATAAATTACATTGGATTTGTGTAAATATGAATGAAGTATCATAATATTTTAGGGAATCCCACTCTTACACCGATAAATCTAGTTTCGTTTATCGTTTCAAAATGAATATAATGGAGTAAATGGTTCATTATATTTTATGTATGGTTCACCAAGTAGATAATAACATTAAAGAATGTATAATTTTTAATTATTATGGTGAAAAAATTAAAAGAAAAAGCAAAAAGGCCAATAGAAGGTGTAACTCCAAAGGTACATTCACAATGTTCTTCAATAAAATCGGTATCAATAAGAGTTTATTTACATTGAATTTCATGAAATAATTTTTGGAAGCGTAAACAAAATAATGTTAATGAAAGGATCAAGTTGTCACTTATTATTCAGCTATATTCATCAATATAAAATGTAACGTTTCAGAAATAATTCTTAGGTATTAAATAAAATATGAATTTCAAAAATGTTTATTGAAATATAGTAACCAATTATATAATAGAAATATTTTATTAACTACGTTTTATTGTTCAAGAATTTGAGAAAGGGAGATCCCTAAGTCAGCAGTGAGAAACACAAAACTTATAATTTCTTATTGACTAATTCAAGTAGAAATTTTATTGAGTATAACCATACCATTTCTATCTTCTGTTTAGTGGACACTAAGATACATCATTTCAGGTTCATGAATGAATGTTGTTCATGGTGCTTCATACTCAATCAATAATTCAGTGGTACTTGAATCATAATAAATTCTTGATGAATATTAAAATGTAAGATATTATACCCAGTTGAAAAATATAATTCATTGTCAATAAAAACTAAAAGCAGACATCAAGGATATACACAACTTGGTATTTAGGATTGGTACAGCTAAACACCTTCGGTATTATTGGTTTATTTTCTTTGGAAAATGAATCATTTATAAATAAAGGTATGCCACAAAGTATTTAGAATTAGTTCATCTAGTGATCATGAACTATTACAAGGAAAAGATAGAGATATATATACATCAGAATATTACATTATGTAATTAATTAATGATAAATTAAAGTATATGAATTTTCAGAATATATAATTTTTTTAGGACAACATGACAAAAAATATCTTGAGGAATCATTCTTCGATCAACAGAATGTTGGGATTAATTCCTAAACACACAATAACCTATCTACATCACAACAATGATGTGAATAAGGAGGATCAAATATAAGTCTTACATGATATAATTTATCTAAAAAATGTATCACGTATAAATTCCAAAATGAATATTTTATACATCATAGTAATGTATTAAGTAGTATCAATTTTGAAGCTTACATAATCATTGATCATATTTCAAATCATGCTCTGGAAATAATTGAAAAATTTCATAAAAATATGCCAACTATAAATGAGAAATGGATAACATATGTGTCATAATATGATCGAAATCCATTATTTCAAAATAAATATGTTTAGATAAATAGATTTTGTTAGGATATAAACACACTTTCATCAATAAAAACAAATTATGAATCAATTTAATTATCCTAATGGTTTCATAGGACATTACATAAATCCCTAAGATAGAAAAGTGGTTGTCAAGTAATAGAATACATTTCTACATAAGGGTGAAAATCTCTGTTAGAGATAGTTTTAGAAATAATGACTTGGGTCTAGTCAATGAATGAGATTCACATATAGTTGGAATTGGAACAAGTTTCACAATTGTATGTGGAAGAAAAATGTTTCAGTGAAACATACTATGTTGGAAGGATAAAACCATAGAAATGGTTTTATTTTTACAACGAATGGTGATACATAATTTAGTGAGAAATATAATTCCAAACAGTACGAAAAATATGCAAATCTGCTAAGATTGACAAGGTAAATTAAAACTAAATAATGGATTCCATGTATCAAATTGAAAAGGGGATTATTAAATTGATTGCTATTATGGGTATTCAAGTGATGTGATGCATGGGTGTTACAAGTGTGGTACCAATAAGGATTTATTGGTAATACCAAGTCGGTATTACAAAATCCATTAGAAATTAACTTATCATAGCTGCTTTCTATGATCATTTTATTGAGCATTGGATGCCATGACCATCAATCATGTGAGGTGTCTATACGATGCAACCCGAAAGGGATTATCACGTCGCATGATGCCAACATGGGTTGAAAGTTAATGAAATATAGTTTAGGATTAAATTAGGCAACATGATCTTAGATTATTCATTCCAAATGAATGTTTTCCATGTATCTACTTGAGGTTAGTGAGAGTACCATTGTTTTCTAAGAGAAATATGTTCGGAAAAATACAGAAAAAACTATTGTTCTTCAAGTTAGTTATGACTAGAATGAAATAATCTATTCTCCAGTTATTAACTAAATTTTTAGACCTAAGTTCTATGGTATAAAATCTATTGAGGTATATCTAATTGTTTCATGGACCTAGCCAACTATACATATAGTAACATTGTATTGAAAAAAATACAAGTCCGAACAATTCAAGAGATAATTGTTTCTAATTTCATATGAAAAATATCTCCAAGTTGACATGTCTAGGACATGGGAGGAGATTAATGTGATGAGTTTAAATCCATCTGTCTAAGAGATGGATCCATCATGTATTCCATCATTTGTAAAAAAATTGATATTTCCACGATTAAGTTTATAATAGGAAGATATCATTTATATCCAGGAGCACTACAAGGGAAGCAGTTAGAACAATCTAATTGTACATGGTTATGTACAAATGATATGTATGTGGAATATGGATAAGAAGGGAATCATGTTATGGTGGGACATGAACTAGTATTCTTTAGATCAACATGATCTATATTTAGAGTCGGGTTGAGGTGTTGGGTAAGACAGGATCATAAAATCCAGTGGTTTCCATATCTACAAATATCGAGTACATTTCATATTTTGAAGAAACTAAAAAGAAGTTATACACAATGATTTGTTCTAGTTATTGGAATCACAACTAGTAAGTAATTAATTATAATAATTTAAGTTATAATATTCTTACCATCAAAGACATAATGTTTTGATATTAGAAAAAAAGTATACAATTGGGGATACCATCTATAAGGAGGTTTTACTGAAGGAGATGTGGTTACATATAGAAGAATAGCGACATTATAGAAACATGGATGACCCAACAACTAAATATTTTACTCAGAAGAAATATTATCTTTATCATGAGATAGATAACAAGGTTGGTTAAAAAGGTGGATCTAATGTAAGTGGAAGTGTTGAAATAGTGGGTTTTCTAGACCCAACTATATAGTACATTTAAATTACCTTATCTTCTATACAGTTATAAATATATGATGTATTATTATCATTATAGTGCAAATATTTCTCCATACACTATTTAATAGTAATTTCTACAGATTTATTATTGTATCAAAAGGTTATAGAAGATCCCAGAAAATAATGAGAAACTCCAAAAACAATGACATTAATCTTAAATAACAGTCATATGGTCCAGATACATCTTACTAACCGAATATAGTTGATGTTTGAAAATTAGGTTCTGGGGGATCATAATCATTGAGACTACTTCTCATAATGTCTCGACTTGGTGATCTCTAATAATGAGATCATAAGAAAAACCCCTCCAATAAGAACACCACTTGATTCAGATGTCACTGGTTGTTATTATCTTAGGACATGTGTATTGGTCTCCCAACTTGAGATCATTACTAGTGTGTTTCCTTTGATCACATACTATAATGCCTGGAAAAAACCATGATAATTAAATCATGGTGTGGTAGCTTGTGTTGGGTTCATCATTGGTAGTATGACATTGGTCAAATAGTGAAGAAATGATTTTTAACTTCCATGTTAATTAAATAATATATCACAAGAATAGTTTATTAGGATACTTCTCCCTTCATATGTCTTTGGCCTAACTTGATGAAAGGTAGAAACATATCTTTAAATCAACAAATAATATATCAAGAAAAGGGCGATGACACAACTGTGCGTCCTCCTTTAGAATATATCAAAAGGAAAAGAGATTATATTACATATTAAGTGTTAGTTTGTTGGTTGTCATTGTTATGAGAATACTTATCTCTTTTGGGGCCTTGATGGGATTATAGACTCCACTCATGGCTTATAGATTTTGTTCACTACTATCGAGATAAGGTCTGAGATGGTCACACACAAGAGTGTATTCAAGAACTTTCTATATTCAGTTGGATAAGTATACCAGACATGTTGGGCCCCGCCATCGGTTCCGAGTGTTGTCCAAGGTAACGATCACCAAATAAAAAAATAAATTCATTATTATTCAATTTATGAATAATTGGGTTGAATTTATTTAATTTATTTAAATGTGATGTAAATACAAGAAAATATTAATCCAAAAAATATTATTTTAATATTCATAGTTCATTTAATATTAAGAGGTAATTATCAAGAGAGTTATATGACTTGGTTTTATAACATAATATATTTTAAATATATTATAGTTATGTGATAAAATAATAAATAATATTGATGCCGTTTAGTTTTTCATAATTATTTGTTTAGTAGATGTTAAATAAACAGGTGTCGGGGAACCCACTGAGTATTTTTAGCATCCACTATATATATAAGGAGAGAGGATCTTTTCATATACTATTCAATGTGAAAAATATAGAGCCTCTCTCTCATATCCCACTTTCTAGAGAGAGAAACACTCAATCATGGAATTCAGATCGGGTTATCCTTTATGAATCGTAGGAATGCTGAAGTAGTTATCATTGAAACATTGAAGGCATCATAAAATATATGTAATAACTTCTAGAATTCAATGATCAAAACTCCATTGGATTTTTGAAGCTCTTGTGGATGATCTGAAGGGATCATATTATGGATCCTTCATGAAATGATTGCAGAAATGAGTTATAGTTGAGTAAGGCTTCATATCATAAGGAATATGTATTTAGTTTTAATTTATTTTCTCTTTTAATTTATATGAGATCCATAGACTGTACCGAGGCTCGTATCCTCGACGATGACTAGTTCAATCTTCCCAAAGATGAATGATATAAAATCCCTCACCAACCAGCTTCTTCTAAGAACCCCACTACATTCATTTTCATCTATATCAACATCCTTTGTAAAATATTATTTTTAATTTCGGTTGATCTCTAATGATACCGTATTCCATATTTTCTTATATGTTTTATGAGATGTTTGACTAGGTATGTACTATTATGATACCATTTTTATATTTAATTTGGATAAGCTTCATGAAAATATTACAATTGTTGGTAATATATTGTCTTAAAAATACTCTTGGTTATATATTGATTTTGATACACACTGATACCCTTGGTTGTTTTCTAATAAAATTCATTTATGTTGGTTTTAGGAAAATATTTATCAAAATAATATATATATTGTTTGATGGAATTTAATTCTATGATATGGGTTCTAGAAACACTGATCAAACCCTAGTTTGGTAAATGAATGTTTGGATCATCATCGATACTCTTTCCTAAATAGTTTGCACATGGATCAAAAACCCTGTATTGGATATTAATCATATGGTTCAACAAACCTACAATAGAATAAAAATAAACATATGATATATCAATGTAACATTTAAGTCTAGAATCTCTATTCATACCCTATGTTTGGGAGATTGAACGTATGGTTAATCAACCTTACATTTGGAATCAGCCTTATACAAAAATGATGAACATATAGATTCTCATCTGTATGTTACTTTTTATCCCTTCGTTAAACATAGATAAATGTATGGTTATGGAACCATATGTTGGTGGGAACCATACTCTATGTAAAGGAACCCTACACTATGCAGATGAACCCTATGCTAAGCAGTTTAACCCTACATTTGACTATTAAACAGTGGGGTTTTAATGCCATAATATAATTCAAGATTTATGCAATGGTATTTAAAGTATTAAAGGATGATTGAAAGCTTCTATGTGATTTATTCAAAAGATTATTATCATTGATTTAGAGAACCATATTAAATGGATAAGATCACTCATTTTCTTAATGGATCATACCAATCCTTTAGAAATTTTGAATTTGAATTTCCATGTTTTATAAATCGATTTTTTAGGATCTAGAATACCGAAGAATTCTATCTTATATATATATTCTATCATAATTTACGTGAAAAAATTCCCATAGAAGCAACTATATTCTTGTGAATATATTTTATAGTGATGATACAATTATCCGTCAACTCTGTTATTTTCTGAAGAGGATAGACATTTAATATTTTATACATTTCAACCATATATTGATGTGAGATTACTATTATTGTTTGTTTCTATTAAAATTTAATATCATTTGAATTTGGGATCACTTTAGAGTTATTATTTCTCATAGTCATTCATTTCTGAAGAACAATATTCATCTACCGTCTATTTTAGCTACTACAACTGTGAAGATCAACTTGTACCATCATCAAATCAAATTATTTTTATTTATTAGAGTATCAGCTACTTCTAATCAGTTGTGTTTTAAGTATCAGATTCTTGTAATAATATTTGGATAACTGGTTCGTTGTAAGATAATCAAAAGGCTCTGTTTGTCTTCTTTTGTAAAAGTTTCAACTTCTCCCACCCAGTTGCGTATTTTATGGACTTATGATAAGAAGACCATTCTAGTGAAATTAAATAAACTCGCAGAGAGAGAATTGGTGGGGTGGACTAGGGGATATTTTTTCCTTGAACCAGTATAAAATTATTGTGATCATTCTTTCTATTTATCAGCTGCTCATACTTTTCACAAAAGATAATGTTTCATATCTACATAAATTATAAAGAGATTTAAAATCCATAATTGGTGAAGTTTATTGAAAAGACACAATTTACCCACCTCTTGTGTAGTATTTGTATTATTCTGACATAATAATTGGTATCAAAGGAGATATTTTGGAATAAATATATAACAAGCTTAAAAAAATATGGTCTATAAGAAAGATGACATGGATGATCCGAAAAAATGTATGTCTACGGTACATGCTCTGTATTGTAACGGTAAAAACTATGGATGTTGAAAATCGCAGATGATTATCTATCTAAAAAATCTAGGATTCAAAGTCTATTCCAAGATTATCACTCTTTATGATATTCTTGAAACACCAAAAAACTTGGGATGATGCAAAAAAATTCGAATATGATTTCAATTCAAAGTAAAATAATGATATAATATATAGAATTGTCTCGATGAGTTTAATAGAGTATCAAAGTTCCATACTTCCTAAGAAATGTGGCAGGCAAAATTTGTTTCTTATGAAAGAACATATAACATCAAATATATGAGATATGATCTTACTAATCTAAATTTTGACACCTTTAGAATATTTGATGGTAAAAGAATCACTAAAATTAATGGATTATTAATAGAGATTGTCAAAAATATTACTACATTGGGAGATACTATCAGTCAATTAGATCAAGAAATGAATGTAATAAGAGTACATCCCTCTAAATGGAAGGGTATATCTACATCTATCTGAAAATAATCACCTATAAAGAATTCAACTATGAAGGAACTGATTAGAACATTTAAGATGTATAAAGAAGAAATAAAAGGTGAATTGAAATATCTGAATATTATAGTACAAAGGTAAAATATTTCCTTCCAAGTGACCTCTCAAAAGTATAAGTGAAAAAATAAGATGTCAGAATAGAAAAAAAATAAGATTCCCTAGATTCTGAAATGGAACTGGATCCGCTAGCCATATATTTTAGAAAATTCTACAAAAATAAAAGATGATTTAGAGAATCCTCCATGAAGGATGAAATACAACTTCATTATGATTGATTCTATGAATGAAAAAAATTAGGTCACATTCGACTTTATTTCCATAAATTTAATGATGAAATAAATAGGAAAAAAAGAAAGAACATAAGATTGATGCATAATGGAAAATTTCTATGAAAACTATGTGGAATGCTTCTACGGACTCTAGAAGATCATTAAAATCTTATTCAGAAAAAGGGAAAAAATTTCAAGGACAATATGTACTTTATGGATAATGAATAAGAAGGGGTAAAAACATATTAGTCTTCAGATTCAGATTCTGATAGTTGTTCAAATAATAAATTAGCTACTTAATATTCAATGTTGAAAGATAAATATGATTCCTTATTAAATATTCATAAATACTTGAAAAATATTCACAATGTTGTTTTAGGTTATGTAGACACATGCTAAAACAACATCAATAAATAATTGAAAAATTCAATTATTCTACATCAAAATATATTAATCAAGAAGAACATATAAAAGAGTTACATGATGAATTATAATCTTATAAAAGTGATTCTCTTGTTTTTACAAAAGGATAAAACATTATGAGTGAGATTCTTGGACAAAATGTTATCAAAAGATAAAATTTTGAAATATGAAACAAGGGTGAAAAATACATATTTTATAAAAAATATTTTGTTCCCAATTCAAAAAATATTCCAGGCATTCATTATGGAATAAAAGGTCATTACACTAACCAATGCTTCTTCAGAAATACTAAAATTAGTGGTATTAAAGAAAATTATAAAAATATATATGATAAAATTGATATGAATTATGGAAAGATAAGGCATATATGGATTCCCAGATCACTGCTTGCTGACACTGCTAGACCTAAGAAAATATGGGAACAAAAATGGGAAAATGGTTAATTTATTTTATATAAAAGGGCTATAGGAAAATAAAAGATAAAAAGTATATGGATAGTGTATATTCCAGATACATGAGTGTAAAATCATCAAATTTCCCTACACTGACTCAAATGTATGAATTTATAGTCACTTTTGGTGACAATGAAAAAGGAATGATCATTAGAGTTGGAACTATTGGAGATCCAAAGACTATATCAATTAAAAAATTAATGTATATACAGGGGTTAAATCATAACCTAATAAGTATCTCTCAAATTTTTTATGATGGATTTTATATTAAGTTTTACAAAAATTCAGGCACTATTTTGAAAGCTAAATTTAATGAATATACATCACCTAGAACTGAAAGTGTTTATACTTTGGATCTTAATTTATTCTGTAAACATAAAGTGAACTATTTAACTTCTAAGAGAAATGTGTTATCAATATAGAATAGAAGACATGGATATTTGAATATATATTAATTACATAAATTATCTAAGAAAAAATTAGTTTCTTGATTTACCTTGTATTATGTTTAAAAATGATAGATCATGTGATGTGTGCTTAATCGGTAAACAACACAAATATTATTTCAAATCAATTAACAAAATTGTTACATCTATACCATTATAACATATCGATAATGATTATTTTTACCATCCTATGTTGCATGGTTGTCTGGTAAATTATATTTTTATGTTTTAGTTGATGATTTTTCTCTATTTAAATGGGTTTATTTTATAAAACTCAAGTGAGAAGTATTAAGATTTTTTGAAAAATGTTTCAAAATGGTAATAGTTTTAAAAATAATTTCATTAAGAAGGGATCATGGTGTAGAATTTGAAAATCCAAAATATAATTATTTTTTAAAATTTAGGTATTAAAAACACCTTCTCTTAACCAAGAACACCTCAACAAATGAAATTTTTGAAAGAAGAAACAAAACTATTCAAGAAATTTATAGGAAAATGATGAATGAATACAATCTTTATACCTACTTATGGGAAGAACATGTAATAAAATATTTCTATATCAGGAATAGAGTTTTAAAAGGCCTATTTTTTGAAGGACACACTATGAACTTTGGAATTATAGAAATCCTAAATTAAATTACTTTAATGTATTTGTATGCAATGTGTATATATTTAATAACAAGAACATCCTTGGTAAATTTGATCTAAAAGTTTATTAAGGAGTATTTTTATGATTTTCTAATACATATAAGGTATATAGAGTGTTCAAAAAAAATCTAGGATTTTTGAAGAATTAGTTCATGTGATTTTTGATAAAAATGACCCTTTCAATAAAAAGACAAATCAAAAAGTTGAAATTACTGACTCTTTTGACAACATGATACACAATTAACAAAACTCCAATTTTAAAAATAATATAAATAAAATTCAGTCCTGTTATAGAGAACATGAAACTGATGATATTGAATGTGTCTTACCTATAATTTCATTAACCTTAAAGAACCATCCTTTATAAACTTTTATAGGAGACCTAGATAGAGGATGAGGACTTGAATAAATGTAGGAAAACAAGTTCAATTCTATAAATTTCTATATTAGTTAGAACCTAAGTCTATTAAAGAAGCTTTTGAAGATGAGAGTTGGTTGTTAACAATGAATGAAGAAAAAAGTCAATTCAAAATAAATGATATTTGTTATTTACCGGAGAGACCATCAGATTATCTAGAAACAGGAACTAAATGGATTTTTTGAAATAAAAAGGATGATTGTGGGATCATAACTAGAAATAAATATAGATTAGTAGCTAAATAAAATAACCAAGAATAAGAATTGATAATAATGAAACATTTGCATGTTTATCTAGATTAAAATCCATTAGAATCCTTTTAGATTATGCATCTCATACGAATTTTAAATTATATCAGATGGATATTAAATATTCCTTGATAAATTTATATGTAATGTTGGATATTAATTTTAAAAAGCCTCATGGTCTTGAAAATCATCATGAACCAAATTCTATTTTTAAATATACTACAAATATTTATGCCGGTAAACAAGAACCTAGAGCTTGGTATGAATTATTAAGCTCTTTTTTGTTTGAAAATGGAGTTTCTAATGGATTATTAGATCCTAATAATTTTATGAAAATTGTTTGTTCTAGTATTTTATTAGCAAAAATTTATGTTGATGGTTTCATTTTCTGTTCAACAAATAGAAATCTGTATAATGGTTTATCAAATAGAATAGAAAAAAAACTGAAATGATTATGATGGGAGAACTGAATTTCTTTTTAGGATTTTAGATTTATCAAAAAGAATATGGAAATTTTCTGAATAAAAGTAAATATATTATTTATTAATTGAAAAATTTTGGACTTGAAAATAGTAATACCTATACAACTCCCTTGTGTGAAAATATAAAACATGAATTGGATGAATCTAAAAAATAGTTGACAATAAGTTATACAAAGGTATGATTAATAGTTTATTATATCTTACTTCTTGTAGATCAGATATAATTTTTTCTGTATATTTATTTTCTATATATAATTCAAATCAAAAAGAATATCATCTTACTACTATTAAATGAATTTTTAGATACTTAAAATGAAATATTTTTTAATCTCTTATTTAACAAAATATTTTTGATTTTAATTTCACATGAAATTCAGATACTGATTTTGGATGTTGTACATTATATCGAAAAAGAACCTCAGGAACCTATCAATTTTTAGGAAAATATTTTGTATAATAGTTGAGTAAGAAACAACACTCATTTTCCCTATCAATGTCCACGGTAGAATATGTGTCTAATGGCAGTTTTTGTGTACATGTATTGTAGATGAAACACACTCTACTAGAATTTTGACAATATTGTAATAATATAAATATTTTATGTGATAATACTCATGTGATAAATGTTTCAAAAAATACTATATGTCATTATAAAACTAAAAATATTGATATAAGGAATCATTTTCTAAGGGTTCATGATCATAAAAAGGATATATCTTTGGAATTTGTAAATATAAAATATCAATTAGATGATATTTTTACTAAACAACTTCCCACTGAATGTTTTTATTTTATTAAGGGGGGATTTAGGATTATTTAATTTTAAATAAATTTTTATAAATTTATTTTAATTAATGTGTTTACTGTTTTAATTCACATAATTTAATTTTAAAGGTTAATTTTCCTATAAAATTATTATTTCATTTTTATTTATAAAAATTCTTTTGCTCGCATTTTTTTAATATCACACATTTTGAAATTAAAATTTTAATGATTACTGCACATCATCAAAACTCGAAACCAAAAAAATAAGTCATCAAACTTCTCCCACTACCCTTCATACTTCTTCAAGCCCTATCGATTTATAGATTATATCTCCATATAGTGTACTGGATCCCTAACCTTATATCCTTAAAACCATGAACCTTCATAAATGGATACTTTAGGAAGGGTTGATGAATTTGGAACAAGAAAGCCAGTTCGTTAGAAGAAATTTCAAAAAAAAATCATTCAAGAAAATGTAATTTATTTGGATTATCTGAACCAAAGAAAATAGTTGTTAATGAATAATATAATATTTCAAGTTTTTGATTTCATTTTTGGTAATAGAAAAACACAATTTTTTGATATTTATGTAAAATAGTTTTAACAAAATTCCACTTTCAGTTTAAGAAATAATGAAGACACAGTTTTGTCTAAAATTCATCACGACGAGTTTGTTATCTCTTTTGGTAAAATTTCTAAAAAATGGGGTTTACCCATGAGGGGGAATTTCATTTAGATCTGAGAAATATAAAATTAGAGAAATATATATGATATTATATAATTTTTTATTTTTTAGAACTAGAACAGTTTAAAAAATTATGATAAGGGATCTTAATGCTGATCAAAGAGTCTTGATGAAGTACATATAGTTTTGAATTATGCCAATGATGGATGTGTTAGGGAAATTTATTTATCAATATTTGTTTGTTTTATTTTTTAACAATGTTAATCTAGACTTTAGCTGATATATGTTAAGGTGTATGAATCCTTGCTATCATAAGGACCCAAATATGGGCTTTACCCATATGGAAGAACTCCATCTCTATTGTTTCTAATATTGGGAAAGGTAAGAGACATCTTTTTGGTTCATATATTTCATCATTGTAATATTCTCAATTCTATAACTATCAAGAACGTATGATTTTTCTAGAGTAAATATTGCTAATATCTTCTTCCAGTTGGTATAGAAGAATAAGAAAAGATGATGGATAGTGCCCACGGGGAGAACAATATTCCTATTGTTTTTTCTGGGAGACATAGGCCAGATGAAGAAGTAGAATCAAGTGATGATGAGGAATGTCTTCATCAAACATAATAATTTCAATAAATACTTCTATGTTAGTTGAATTTGGCCAATCAAGAAAGGGATAAGTTACTGAGAAGGTGGCTCAAGTAAATAAAAATGATGAACATGTTTCTTAAGGGGATAATCAAACTAAAGATGTTTTTCATAATGTTAATCAAGTCATTCATTAAAATATTTCTTTATTTCATTATGATTTATTTGATGAAATAGTATCTACATTAGGAGAGAGAACATTTATTTTAGAGGAAGATCCAAGTTGGTATTTGGTAGAAGTTGGTCAAACTAGACCATAGTCTACTGAGTCTTAAAACTCATTATAAAAAAATACTGAATATTTTTTATGAAGTTTCAATCAAGTGAATGAATTTTATTTCATTAATATAAGAATTATAATCCAAGAGAAATATTATTATGAAATCATATTTTCTATAATCCCAAGAGCTGAATTTGATGCACTTCAAGCTCAATTAAGAGAAGTTAAAGGAAATATTATGTCAATGGGTGACCATGAAGAGTTTATCTGAATGTTTCCTGCTGAGTTCTGATCTTTAAAGGAAAAATCTATAAAAAAGTCTGATTTTGATGAACAGAATCAAATATTGGGAAATGAATTTCAGCCTGTTAGATATAGTCATCAGGATTTGACCTATACACCTCAACAAGCTCCTCATAACATGATAAGAATATTTGATGCTATAACTGCTATGTTGGTTGATTTCAATAACATACTACAAAATATTCAATGTGACTGTGCTCTGTTGAATATTCTTCTTGATAATCAGATAGATTTGATAAGCCCAATGACAACTAATGAATCCTATTTGGGGCTGGATATTTATCAAGATAGTGATAGGATGACTGATTTCATTCAATATGAAGATGTCGTGACTGAATTTATTCAGTTAAATTTGGTGGAGATATTAAAGGAAGAACAAGTTTCAAAAAAGATGCTTCAGAAATGGATAGATGTGTTCAAAAATTATTTTCAAAGCCTATTGGTGAAAATACTTAATATTCATGGAACTATTCATAACATTCATAATACTACTGCACAATCTACTAAGGGATATTCTAATCAAGGAATCCAATATGATTAAAGTCCAACATTTTAATGATTTATTTAGTTAATTTTGGGATGTAATCATTTTTTTTCAAAACATTTGATCTTAATTTCAGATTACTTTAATTCATATTTATATTTGAAATTTTTATATTGTTTTATGCATTCATGTTCAAATTTACACTACCATAACTAATGTCGTATTTTTTCTAACCAATATATTATGAAATTAATTTATTGTTATGATCAAAATTGATAGTGTTTTATTATTTTTTTCGTATACATTCTTTGTTATCTCACAAAAATAGGGAGAAAATTGGGTAAACACAAAATTCTCAATTTTTCAAGCATCTATTTTCCTTTAATCAAAATAGTCTAATAAAATAAAAATTTAATTTTTTCCAACTTTTAATTTGTGTTTACAAATCCCATATTTTCATTAAATTACTATATGGGGTTTGTGATGATTAAAAATGGTGAGATTATTGGGAATTTATTAACTCAATAATAATATATGTTATATATTGATTTTGTTGCTAAGAAATACCCTTATTTGCTTTCTACTAATGTTTATTTATGTACGTTTTAGTAGTATATATATCAAAATAATATATATCATTTTTGATGGAATTTGATGTTATGGGATGTGTTCTAGAAACACTTTTTAATCCCGATGTTTGCTAAATGAACGTACGGATCATCTTCCCCATGCTATGATGAATAGTTTGTGTATGGATCAGAAACCCTATGACAGATATTAAACATATGATTCAGAGACCATATGTTAAGTGAAATATAAACCTATGATATATCAAGGCAATATTTATGTCTGGAATCATTTTTAATACCCTATGTTCTTGATATTGATCATATGATTAATCAACCTTATATTTGGAATCAGTATTACTTTGAAAGGATAAACATATGGATTCTCATCCCTCAATTAATTTTGGTTCCTACATTACATTTTGATGAAATTATAGTTAAAGAACCATATGTTGGTTGGAACCATACACTATGGAAAGGAAACCTACGCTACAAAAATGAATCCTAGTCTACATAGTTGAACCCTACATTGTACTATTCATATAACAACTTGTCTCATTATTACACACACAAACATGATTTATTACATAAAATTTCACTTAATTCAATTATGAGGATTAAGAGGTCTAGTGTCTTGGGAAATTAGGAACAATACATAACAAAATAGAACATAAAAAACAAAATTTTATTTAAAAATCCTTTTACATGACCACAACATTCATTCGTAATTAGCATTTCATGAGATAACCCGAGGACATGCATAAGAAAATGGTGAGCTATAAATCCCAATAAGGGAGTAAAAAGGGAGAAATTTGAAGAATGTAGTTCATGATAGTCAATAGTCATATCAATGTAGTACAAGAGAAACATGAACATAAAGGCATGATATAGAATGATTATCGTGACATAGAAATATGGATACAACATTTAACATGATATTAGCATGAGCTAAGGATCATTTAACATAGAGCACGAGTAAACCCTCCTCGAACATGAATTAGAATGAGTAAAACCTAATTTCAAATAAATTAGAATGAGTAAACCCTCATTGAACTTGATGTATCATGATACTAATCTTTACCCAATTCATTAGAGCGCTATCTGGGAGAACCAATTATAAACATTTCATTTCATGTGTAAGTGTTCCAAATAGATCATACAACATGGATTCATTAAAAATCATAATTTATTCCGCTAATAATATATGTGGAATCCATAGATGTAATTCCTCAATCAACAAGTACATGTTCATAAAGGTAAATACCCTTAATAGATAAATGGGTATGGTATTCACTTACATGGTAGTTTTGGCATGGAAATTTTGGTGTAACTTCGACAACATAACGACATCAAATAGAAATTATAAAATGGGTTGATGAGAGAGAAATGGTTCTCTCATAATTTATAAAAGAAATAGTAAATAATGGGGTAATATAACATAATATCCCAACATATGTAATGTAATTTAGATTCATAATATAAAATAATTTCTTGAATGTAAATGAGGAGAGACAAATTCCTTAATGAATTTTGGTATGGTAACGGGTGTACAAGGGTGGAATTAATGAGACATAAAGAGGTCTCTCATCATTCAAACATAAGGAGGGAAGTATGAGGGAGGTGAAAAATAACACCTCAATATTTGTAATTAAAAATACAAGGGTATAACAATATAATGAACTTTGTACAAAAATGAGAAATGAAGAAATCCTTCACTTGGAAGTGTGATCCCAAAGGCTTAGGAGAGGCTTGAGAGAGGATTATTGAGAGGATTATAGAGAGAGGACGGTAGAGTAGGGATGTTCTCCAATGGTTTTGAGTGATGATAAGTGGGATTTTGGGTGAGTTTATATAGGAATAGAGAGGGAAATTCATTACTATTTCACCAACTTAGGTTTTAGAATCTATATAATTTAATATTTAAAACCACAAACCAACCCATGGTTTTTTCCCATGGTTTTTTTCGAAGGGGAGTGGAAAAATTTATTTTTTAAGTCAAATAGCTGAACATATTAAAATATTAGGACTGCTTATTTGGAGGTGAGTCACACTCTCAAAAAAATCATTTGAAAAAAGTTAAAATATTTTATATGTTTTGGAGGGTTTACTAAGGAACCATAAAATTAATCAAACAAATCTAAAATCACATTATTTTAAAGGTAAAATATATATTGTCCGAAAAACCCTTTTATATTATTTTATTACATTACTATTGGGTCATTATGATGTCATAAAACACATTATATATTTAAATGGTATTTAATTTTTACCCAAAAATTTGACTATCTCAAAAAATAAGGAAAAATTCACCATTAGATAATTTCGACTTCTAAAGACCAAAAATTTTATTCATTTTATCTAAATATTTTCTAAATACGTGAATTCTTACTTTTAAAATAAGAAACAACATTTATTAAAAATTCATGGTTTTGACAAAAACAACTTTCAAAACTTAATTAAAATTACAATTGTATTCATAAAAATTACATGATCATTTATTTTTAATAAAATATAATTTTGTAATAATATTTTATTTAAAATATTATTTAATTAATAAACCCATTAATTCACCAAAATTTTTTAATTGAATATTATCTAAAAATACTATTTGTACTTTAAAAAATATTTACCAAGTAATAATAAAAAAATGAATGCATATTATTTATTCTATACAAATATAATTCACATAATCATAGTGCTAGGGTATTGTTACATAACCACTTATAACACCCACATAAATCCTATGGGTAAGGTGTGTGATGGTGAGGGACTCTTGGGGGGCTCAGATAACATCACTCGGGTGGTAATATCCATTATCTTCTACTTCTCCTATAGGCGATCATATTCAAGATTAACATGTTGATACTCGACTTGGTATTGGTCAAGAGAGAAGTTCAGTGACACCGCCTCATTTTTCAAGATCCAATAAATTGGATCCATACAGAGATATTACACTAGATGGGGCCATCACTTTCGTTCCTGAGTAAATTGTATTTATTAAATCCATATATTTATACTAATCATGTGATCATTGTTCAACGATTATATTAGAAAAGGTTAAAAATTTAAACAGTATTTTAAAATCCAAAACATTAAACCAAGTAATTGTATATGTCTTATATATCCATTTTAAATAAAAATACTTTTAATCAGATCAACAGTAATTTTCATTAACAAATGTTTGGGTCGTTATAATCTTCCCCCCTTAAGAAATTTTAGCCTTGAAATTTCTTTTTCCCACACTAAAATAGATGAGGGTAACTCTACTTCATCACTTCCTCTGATTACCACATTACTTCTTCCAACTTGTGGTTTCTCCACAACACTTTGATGTGGGGCATTGTCTTATTTCATATAACTTTTTACCTATGATCTAAGATCATCACCAGATTCTCTTAATAGTAGAGTCCATTCTCCAATGGTACCACCTCTAGATTGAGTACATTTGATGTGTCAGGTATGTACATCCTCACGAGTGATACATGGAATACATCAAGTACTTGAAATAGATCCAGTGGGAGTTTTAGTCGATAGTCCACCTCTCCAATGCGATGAAGGATCTCAAAAGTGCCGATGTACCTTGGAATAATATTTCCCTTATTCCCAAATCTCATAAATCTCTTATATAGTGATATGTAGAGTAATACCATGTCTCCAACATCAAACTATAGGTTTCATCAATGATTATCATCATAGATCTTTTGTTGACTCTGAGAAGCATTAATGTGATATTGGATGGTCTTATCCTTCTCCACTATTTCTTCAACCATTTTTGGACCTAGGAGTCTTCTCTCCCCAACTTCATCCCAACATTCCAGTGTTCTACATCTCATCCCATAATGGGCTTTATATGGAGCCATTTTGATTCTTGGGTGAAAACAATTATTTTAAGAGAACTCAACTAGGGTAAGATGTTGATCCCATCATCCTTTTAATTCCATTGAGCATGCTCTCAATATTTCCTCAAGTGTTTGGATAGTCCACTCAAATTGGCCATCAATTTGAGGATGATAAGTCATACTGAAGTTCAACTCACTATTCAGAGAGTGTTGGAGACTCTTCCAAAACATAGAGGTGAATCTTGGTTCTCGATCAGATACAATTGATAGTGGTACTCCATGCAGACTTACCACTTTTCTAATCTACATTCTTGCCATTTGATCCAATGAGAAATCCTCCCAAATTTAAATGAAGTTTGAATTATTTGTAAGTTGATCCAAAAAAACCTATATAGCATTATTTCCTTTAGATGTCTTTGGATGTCCGGTGACAAATTACATGGTGATGTTCTCCCATTTCCGTGTTTGTATGGGTAATGGTTTCATCATACCCTTAGACTTATACCTCTCAGCCTTCACTTCCTAACATACCAGTCACATTGATGTATACATAGATATATCCTTCATCATGTAATCCCACCAATAAATATCTTGGAGATCTTGATACATATTTGTGTTTTTTGGGTGAATGGAGAAATTTGAACTATGGACATCATCCAAAAGTTCATTATTTAACTCTGGATTTGAGGGTACACATAGTCTTGACCCAAATCTCACAATTCCTTCTTCATTAACATTGATCTCTGATGATTTCCATTTTATGATAGTTTTTTATTTCTTTAGAATTCGGACATCATTCTTTTGAGAATCCTTTAACCTTTCCAAAAGTGGCATTTGGGAAATCATTTGTGAAAGGATTGATTATGTTTCCTTCTATATGATTCTCATGTCTATATTCTTCAAATCTAAGAATATTGGATCCTTCTCAATTCTCATCAATGATATAATCACCAGGTCATTTATACTTAGAGCATCTCCCACCTTTTTCGCATTCTCAGGGTGGTAATGTATTGAGAAGTCATAGTATTTGATCAACTCTAACCATATTCATTAGTGCATATTCAACTCTTTCTGTGTGAATATATACATGAGGATTTTGTGTTCCATATGAAGTTCACACTTCTCCCCAAAGAGGTAATGTCGCCAAATTTTTAAAGAGAATATTAATACAGGAAACTCTAAATCATATTTCTGATTTTTTTTTATCTTGAAATTTCCTTTTTATTAAATCAAGAGCAATGAATCTGTTATTTTTCATCAACGCACAACCTCATCCCTTCTTTAAAGCATCACAGAATACCACAAAAAGTTCTCCAATTGTGGGTAGTGTTAGCACAAGCATAGTGATAAACCTTCTTTTCAAATCCTTGAAGCTATATTCACATTCATCACTCCAAGAAAACTTGACTCCCTTCCGAGTTATCTTGGTAAGAGGGTTGGAAAATCATGGGAAATTTCTCACAAATCGGCAATAATATCCAGCTAATCTCGGGAAGCTATGGATATTTTTCACCGATGTTGGCCTCATCCATCCCTCAATTGTAGCTATCTTGAAGGGATCTATAGATATCCCATTGATTTTTATGATATGACCCAAGAATGAGACTTCCTTCAACCATAACTCAAACTTTATATACTTTTCATAGAGATTCTACTTTCACAAGCCCTCTCGTACAGTGCTCAGATACTCTTCATTATCCTCCTTTGTTTTGGACTATATTAGAATATCATCTATAAATACTACCGAAAATTTGTTGAGGTAATATCTAAAGACACTATTCATCAATTCAATGAATATTTTTGGAGAATTAGTGAGTTCTAAAGGCATTATAATGAATTCATAGTGCTCATACCTTGTATGAAAATGTTGTCTTGGGGATATCCTCCTTCACCCTTACATGGTAATACCTCGACCAAAAATCCACCATGGAGAATTATTGTGATCCAGGTAGCTAATCGAACAAGTTTCCAATTTGGGGTAGAGGATACTTGTTCTTTATCATGATTTTGTTGAGCTCACGATAATCAATGCAAATGTGTATTGACCCATCCTTCATCATAATGAAGAGGACTCATGCACTCCATGGTGAAGAACTTTGGGGTATAAACCCTTTATCCATATTCTCCTATAGATGTTTCTTTAGATCTTAAAGATCCAAAAAAACCCGATTCTATATGATGTCTAGGATATTTGAAATTCCCCAGGTATAAGATCAATCGCCAATTCAACATCTCTTCTAGGAGGAAGACTATTAAATTCATTGGAAAACACTTCTGAAATTCCCTCTCAATAATAATTTTTTCAAGGATGGTTGCTTCAGTAGACTCAATCATCTAAGAAAGATACACATTATCATAGGGTAGAAATATCCATGCTTGAGATAATGGTGATAAAGAAAATTCATCCTCATCCATTAACTTGTATAGAATCAGGGGGTCGATTATCTCTATAGAGAGTGATTTAACTACCACGGAAATTTATGCTGGCTCTATATAATGAATGTCAATCCATGCCAAAAATTTCATCAAATTACATGAGAGGGATTATGAAGAGGTTCACTGGGAATTTCAATACACAAATTTTGATAGGGGGTGAGTTATATTCATGGGATGCATTTATTGCCCCATTTTCCATTCTTACTGACTTCTCTACTCCTATTATTTGTGGTGGTCTTAGAATTTTTCTCCTAAACTTTTGGGATATAAAAGAATATATTGAACTAGAATAAAAATTGCATTCACTATTATCAAATGAATATCTAGAGTACCTATCCCCAATTCTTTTTCAGGGTTCTTTTCAGTGGAAGTGGTGGAAAAAGATCTCCCTTACTACCTTGGAGGTTGTTGGTTTCCTCTGAAAATACTTATATTAGGGAACTTGTTTGAAAAGTTCCCTGGTAATTTGTATTTGAAGCAATGAACACTTCATTGAGGGTCAAATAGAGTGTTCCTCTCCTCTGTCACAACAAAAAGTTTTTCTTATCCACGGGTAATGGCCATGTTCCCTTCTCTTTCAAACTTAAATCATTTCCTCATCCCCCTCAGACAATTTATGGGGTGATTCTTTCCACACCTTTGGAAAGTGGGGTGCTATAATTTCTTAGCACCATTGAATTTATCCATTAGGTCACCAGAATTAAATTCCTCTTTCTTCTTCTTATCCTCATGAAACCCCTATGATTAATTGATCTCTATATTAACATTGAGGGCACATTGGACAGTTTCGTCATAGCTTATAAAGTCACGAATAACTAGGTATTTCCATAGGCTAGGTTTTAGCCCACCAAAGAAGCGACCAACCTTTCATTTTGGGGTAACGACAAAGCCTGAGGAATATAGTGAAATCCTTGTAAATATTTCATTGTACACTGTGATGGATTCATAATCTTTTTTCATGAAGGAAAGGAAGTCTCATCCCATCTTAATTTAGAGAGTGTGAGGAAAACATTTATCAAAAAAACATTTTCCCAGAAATTATTTCATTCCAATGCCTTTATCTCTTCATAGGCTTCATATTCTTTATCAATGTCCACCAATGATCAGATTCAACATTCATACAATAAGCAGCTAGAATAACCTTCTCATGTTCAGAACATTAAATGAAGTATAAGACCATCTCAATGGATTTGATCCATTATTCGACGATCGAGGGATCATATGATCCATTAAAAGTAGGAGTCTTTTGTCTCATGAAGCTCTCTATTTCACTCTTTTATTTCATAAGGGAGGTTAAAAATTCCTCTTGGGCCATGTTTCTATTCAAAATTTGTGTTAACTGATAGAGTATCATGACAATGTTTGTGATTCCCACTCCCATCGGGTTTAGAATCTCATTAGAACAGTCAGTACATTGATCATTGCATGAATTGTTAAACCGAGTCCTCCTATTACCAGACATGGTCTGGAATAAAAGGATTGTTAGGGGTTACACATAAAGGGGAATCAAAATACAAAAAAAGGGATAACTTATAAATTACATTTATTTCCTTAACTTATGAATTTATAGGTTTCAATCTATGTTAACCATGATCTACATTCCATCATTTATTCTTCGGTGCATTTTTTATAACCTTACTAATAGTTTATACTAAGATTATGAATTTACTAAAGCATTTCCCCCTAGATTATTGTAATTAAGAGTACAACAAGGAAATTTTTTGTTCAATATTTCTAATTCGATTGTAGATCAAAGTGGTGTTTTTGGGTTTTATCCCTAGATACATATGTACTAGAGACACCTCTAATTGTTTGTATCCAGACAAGGATATATTTTCTTGATAAACCACATACTATATACTCAAAAAAATACTGTTGTTTTTATTATACTTATTTTTATCCCTAATTCTTTCACTAGGGTTTTCTAATCCAAATCCAAAAAAAACTAAACCTATACTACGATACCAAATATAATATCCTAGATCTTTATTACACACATAAACATGATTTTTCAAAAAAAACATACACTTAAGAAAACAATGAGAATCAATAGTTCTAGTGTATTGGAAAATTAGGAATATTACATAAAAACTTATAACATAAAATAGAACATCTTTATTGAAAACATCTTTTACATGATCACAACATTCCTTCGTACTTAGCATTGCATGGGATAACATGAAGGAATGCATAAGAAAAGGGTGATCTATAAAGCCTAGTAAGGGAGTAAACAATGAATAACATCAACAATATAGTACATGTTAAGAAATATTAATATCAATGTAGAAAAAGATAGACATAAACATAAAGGCACGATATATCATAATTATCATAACATGGAAATGTGACAACAACATTTTACATGATATTAGAATGAGCTAAGGATCATTGCACATGGAGCATGAGTAAACCCTCATTGCACTTGAATTAGCCTATGTAAACCATAATTTCACTTTAATTAGCATGAGTAAACCCTAATTTCACTTGATGTATCATGATACTAATCGTTACCCAGTGCATTGGAGCGCTATCAGGGTGCACCCTTTATAAACATTTCATTTCATGCAAAGACTGCCACCTAGATCATACAACATGGATTCAATAAACATCATAATTTATTCCAAAGATAAGAGATGTGGAATATATAAATGGAAGTCCAAAATCAAATAGTACATGTGCATAAAGGTGAATACCCTTGATAGATAAATGGTTATGGTATTCACTTACACGACAATTTTTGTAATGAAATATCCTGTAACTTTGGAAGTATAACGATGTCAAATTGAAATTGTAAAATGGGTTAATGGGAGATAAACTGGTCTCTAATAAATTATACATTAAATGGAAAGTAATGGGGTCATGGAACATAATATGCAGACATATGTAATGGAATTTACATGTATAATATAAAATAATTCCTTGAATGTAAATGAGGAGAGAGAAATTCCTTACGGAATTTTGGCATGGTAATGGTTATACATGGGCGGAATTAATGAGAGATAAAGAGGTATAACATCATTAAACAATAAGGGGGGAAGTATGGGGGAGGTGATAAATCATACCAAAACATTTCTAATTGATAATATAATGTTATAACAGAATAAACAAATTTGGAAAAAAATGAGAAAAGAGGAAATTCTATACTTGGAAGTGTGATCCCAAAGGCTTGGTAGAGGCTTATTAGGAGTATGGGTTCCTTGGTAGGATTATAGGGATAGGAGGAAATATTATGGACGTGATCCATGGGTTTTGAGTGAACATATGTTGGAGCCTGGGTGGGTTTATATAGGAGAAGAGAAGGGAATTCTTTAATATTTCACAAACTTAGGGTTTGGAATCTATATAATTAAATATTTAAAAAAACCAACCAATGGTTATTGCCCATGGTTTTTTCCAAATTGGAGTGTAAAAAATTATTTTATAAGTCCAGTGGCCTAAATTATGAAAATATTATGCTTTCTTATGTGGAGGTGAATCACACTCTCCAGGAAAACATTTTAAAATTTTAATCAATTTTATAAGTCATAGAGGGTCCAATAAAGCACAATAAAATTAATAAAAAAATGTAAAATTTATTTATATTAATTATAAAACATATATTGGACGAAAATAGCTTTTATAGTATTTTATTACATCACTATTGGGTCATTATGATTTCAGAAAACACATTACATATTTAAATGGTATTTAATTTTTACCCAACAATTCGATTGTCTCAAAAACAAATTATGGAAATTCACCATTAGATAATATTGATATCCTAAGTAAAAATATGAAATTCAATTTTTCTAAAAAAAATTCTTAATATGTGAACTTTTTACTTTTAAAATAAAAACTGCCATTTAATGAAAATTCATGGGTTTTGACAAAAAACGTTCAAACATTAAGAAAAATTACCATTTATTCATAAAAATTATATGATATCATATATTTAATAAAAAGTGATTTAGTAATAATATTTTATTTAAAATATTATTTAATTCAGGTATACATTAATTCATCAAATATATTTCGTAATTGAACATTAACTAAGAAACTATTTATGCTTTAAAAACTATTTTCAAAGTAACAATAATAATACGAATGCATATTGTTTATTCTATACAAAACTAATACACATAATAAATGTGCTAGTTTCTTTTTACATAAAACCTTATAACACCCACATATGACCTAATGGTAAGGAGTGTGATGGTGATAGACTTTTGGGGTGTCTCAGATAACATCGCTCAGCTGGTAATCTCTATTAACTTCCACTTCTCCCATAAGTGGTTCCGTTCAAGATTAACTTGATGAATCTTGGATTGGGCTTGGTCAAAAGAGAATCACAGTGACACAAACTACTATCTGAGCTCCGAAAAATGGGCTTTTTATGGATCGACTCTACTAGATGAGGTCATCGCTTCCTTTTTCTGAGTAAATTGGATTTGTTAATGCACTATATGTATACTAATCATGTGATCATCGTTTAACAACTATATTAGAAACAATAAAAATTCCTAAAGATATTTTAAAATAAAAAAAATAAAACTAATGAAGTGAATATGTCTTATATAACCATTTTACATAATAATATATTTAATCAGATCAAGATGAATTATCATTAATAATATTTTGGGTTGTTATAATCCATCAACAATGTTTTAATGTTTCAATATTATAAAAGATTCATGTAATGATATTAATAATATTATAAGTATATTGAAATCTTCTCTAATGTTGATTCAAAGTCTTGTTATGATCAATTAATATAACCTCATTCAAATGATAAAATCATTCATATTCTTAAGGGAAGTTATGAAACCTCTGGACAATTTGAATTTTAATTCTCAAGTTCTATCCTGAGATTTTTCTGGATCTGAAACACCGAAGAAATATATCTTCTCTATATATTCTATAATAATTTCTTTTTAAAAAAATTCACATACATTAAAATATATTCATTTTAATATCATTTACAATTCTCCTACCATAAAAAATTGAATCTATTATTTTCTAAATAGGATACACATTGAATGTTTTATACATTTCATCCTCATACTGCTATGAGATTGCTGTTTTTGTTTGTTTCTATTAAAATGGAATATAATTTTCAACCAGGTTCAATTCAAAGATATTATTTCATGAATTCATTCATTCCTAAATAATAATATTCATATACTATTAATTTCTGTTGCTGCAATTGTGAATATCAACCTGAACCATCATTAAATCAATTTATTTTGATTTATTAGAGTATTAACTTCTCATACATATTTGTGGTTTATATATCAGCTTCATATAATAATCTTTGGATAAATGATTCCACCTAAAAGAAACATAAGGCTCTGTTTAAAATTGTTATAAAGGATACAAATGCATTCTCTCAATTTTTGGATTTGAAGGTCCTGTGATTAGAGGACCTTTCTAGAGAAAATATCCAAGCTCACAGAGAGAGAGAGTTGGTGGAGTGGACTATGGGATCTTTATGCCCTGAACCACTATAAAATTGTTGCATTAATTATTTTTATTTATCTGATACTCATACTTATCCTTGAATAGAACACTTCATATATGAATAAATCACAAAGATATTTAAAATCCAAAATTAGTGAAGTTTATCGAAAAGACACAATTTACCGCCTCTTTTGTAGTCTTTGTACTACTAAAACCAAAAAACAATAACCATTTCATTCCATGAGTAACCGTGATGATTATTCCTTAAGTTTTATTATTTATGTGTCACACATATGAGTGATCATGTTGCAATGTGGTCTCCCAAATAGCGCTCTAATGCATTGGGTATTGTTATGTCTCATGAGTTGTCATGTTAGGATATGGAGTAAACCTAATTCCCTTATGGGTCTTTTTCCACCATTAGATATAGTCTTGGAAGTTATTTGTGAATCTTTTTTATTTTGATTTTATATTTTATTTTCTCAATTCCATGTTTTATGTTATGCTCCCATGGCTCATGTTCTTAGATTATTTTATTACTCGTGTCTTATGAACATCCTTGTTTTATTTCATGATTTTATATTTTGACATTTGATATACATGGTATAATATTCGAATTCTATGTTCATGATCACATAACCTTATGCTCATCTTATGATTTTATTTTTTCATGGTTTGAATGGTCTTATGTTTACACATATTGAGCATATAATATCCATTTATAAGGTTTTCATTTCCCTTGTTTTTAAGGAAATATGTTAATGGAATAGTGTCTATAAATATTCCACATGGATGATCTTGATGAAATATTATGAAATTTGGTTATAGTGGGAGATAATGTTGATCTTTATGATCCATATATTTATAAAACCAAGTTGTTAAGTGTTTTTCTTAATTATCTAAAAATATAAACCTAAAAGTTCTTTGGGTATGTAAGTGATCCAATATTTCCTTATGATGTTTTATGTTTTTTTGGTAAAAGTTCGGTCACATTTATCAGTATCAATGTCAGGAATGTAATTGTTATGTTTTTAGAACCATATCCATAAGTTTTGGGTTTAGGGCTGGCATATGTGTGATATTGAAGAATCATACACCATTAGACCATCCATAAAAATAATCAGTGAAACAGTCTCAACTGGATGATCTATCTATCAGTCATGGGATAATGCTATGAAGGAATGTCTCATGAAAATGTGTACTGGTAATTATGAATTATTAGAATAGAAATATATTATACCTATAATTATCTTTTGTGCATCCTAGACACAACTTTCCATCACATGAAACTTATCAAGATATCCTAATCCATCTCTCTAAGCCTGGAATGAGACACCTAGTGGTGTTGGTGGTGTAAGTATCTCATAATGTCATGTTCCACTAGAAACAAATCCCTCTAAACCTCCACCTACTCCTCAACCATCATTATTTACTTAGGGGACACCCTAACCATGCATGAGAGACACGTAATCACAATTCATCCTCTTCCATGGATTTATATCTACTATCAGCTTATCCAATTCAACATGATGTGTAGAGAAATCATGTCCCATTTTAACTCTACTGTCTTATGTATTGCATCGCCACTCATTGGGATGAATGGATCCTTTATGTGAACCCTACAATTTAGACTCGTTTTTCTATGTTAGTGCATGACTATACCTCTTACGTTGAGACGTTGATGTTTGAAATCTACTACCTACTACAAATGACTCAGCCACATGATGTCATCCTCTTGCCCTAGAAGACTGACATCCCTCTTCTAGAAATCTCTATATCACTAGATCCTACTCTAGAACACGAGTATTGGTTGGAATGAATAAGGATACTATACTAGAATTAATGTCTCTACAAGGACCATATTATAACTTCATCACCACAATGAATCCATATGGAACCATGTCAAGGGATTAATCCATGTGGTTAGTGAACCTCACATAATTCTCTAAAACTATCATATCACCCTTCTATAACTCAAGATGCATCCAAATCCATATAGAGTGTAAGACTAAAGGTTAATACTCATAAACAATAGTTGATGAAATATATAACTTGAGAGGATCATCTCATCATAGGTATACTTATTTATACACAAAAATTACCCTACTATAAAATGCATAGTAATTTCCAAGAGATCTTTTATATGATCCATTGAGTTTCGAATAAGCTTAATAAACTAAAACACTAACTCATAAAAATACTCTGTAGCCTGTGGATCTATCCTTCAATAAAATGTCACTGGTATCTATCATTGGAAATCACATAGCATCCTATTTCTATGTGAATCTTTTGTCTTACCCACTAGTAATATCATATACTCAATAGGTAGTGGAAATTATACATTCCCTACTAGAGGAAACACATAATTGGATGTCCATTGAAATGATGTATCATTTCTTAATAGATCATTGTCATGATTCTTTATATGTAACATTATTAGCTATATTTGCAAAGGTTTCTTAAAATTAGTCATGATACATCATTGTTATTTGAGAATATATATGGGGTCAATGGAGAAGAAAAGTAAATGAACTCAATATTATATGATATATGTACCCATTATTACCTAAAAATTATTTCTTATTAGGCCGAGTCAATAAGAAGATAATAGGATTCTATGTCAATAGATATATTGGTCTCTGCACTTTTAATAGATTTCCTAATCTATAATACAAACTTGAGACACTCCGAAACTATTTACATTAGTTACCGTCCAATTCAGGCCATGGTTAGAACCCCAACACTAACTAAAATATGATCTACTTTGTTTCCCATATGTCATTATGAAATCCACTAGGTCCTATTTGTTTGGCTATTAGATGGGTGTGAGAACCCCAATCCCGCCTCCAATAGCCAAAGGGATGATGACATAAGGAAAGAAGGAATAAAAAATGATATTCCTTATACTAAATTACCTATAAAAAAACACATCCTACTACATGTAAAAGTGTAGATGAATAATAGAAAACTTTAATATCTTCCGTATAACCATGCACGAAATAACCTCTAAGAAATTCATTATTGTAAAATAGTATAAAAAATTTAAAATGGGGTAAAATAAAAGAACCATATGAAATAATGTCACAACATGAATACAAATGGATGAAAAATAAAGCTAAATAGATTTGGGCACAAAATATCCATGATTGACCATAGTACCTAGTTAATGCACCAATGTATCACTAATCCTCATCGATATCTCCATTTATCTATCTTCCATCTTTTTAACACATGAAATGTGATAGAAAATACCATGAAGTGGTTATTATTTAAATATAGAGTAATACGCCAACAAAACCATAAATTTACCAATATAATTTTAAAAAACATTAAAATAAAACCACATAAAAAGGGAAATGATAAACCAACCACACACACACATAGATATATATATATATATATATATATATATATATATATATATATTCTTAAGCTTAATAAAATATGAGATATTAAATGGATATACATATCCAAATCCTTTACAAGGTTGATGAGATTTATAAATATTCAAAGTTAAATATCTATTTCCTAGGATCATGCATAATCTTACATGAATCTATGTAGAGGGGCCTGCTCCTCTCCATTGTGCTCTACAGCTGTGGGAACCAGAACTCCTGTAGAGGAACAATTCCCTATCAATACACAAAGATAGTGGAGTACCAATCCAATGATATAAGACAAATTATGTTTGGTATTATGGTAGATTACATACTCTACCTAAAAAATAGTTTGGGACCCAGCACCTAGGTGTGATAGGGGAGTAGCGACCCTGACATATCTCTGATGATCATTTGTGTTCACTATCATTGCCATGTTTCACCTATAAAAGTTTCATTCTAAGACTAAATCACATCATATGTATTATTCCTTAAGTATGGATACCATTATGTTCAATGTGAACCAAAACTATATATAGGATACTTGTGAGCCAATATATAGGTCTTGAAGAACAATTTATAAAGGTAGTTGTTTCTGGGATAAGTACACGATGTATATAGGGGCTCATATGGCATGTGAATTTGATTCATCACATGAGCATGTTCTCCAATATAAATGGGTTGGTAACCAATGAAATAATACATATATTTTCCACTTAGGAACATGGCGTTTATATCTACATGGGTTTTTATGTGTGTAGACTTGGAACATGGATTGGCTGGCTATCCATAGATGTATAGTGTGTCCCCCAGATGACACAACATGTCTGAATAATTGGGGTCCCAGGGCATGTAGAAATGGAAGATATAATTGAAACCTTAGTAGAGTCACATGGTGTGTGGTTTCATATACCAGACATGTCATCCTTAACATGAAAAAAACTAATCCATATCAATCTCGAAGTTCATAGTGTGTGTTATTTTTCACTTCATGACATGTAGTATTGATTTTCGATTCCATAATTTCATAGTATCTTTGTGTCTTCCATATCATATCCCATAAATTAAAAGAAAGTTTTTCACCACCTGAAATAAATATATAATATCATCACCCATTGATTCCTAGCCTTTAGTGGTCAGAAATTGCAATATGGACACCCATAATCAAACCAGCATGCCTCCTATAGTTCATCCTTTCATCAATATTGATCCCAGATCCATGAAGTAATCACATAGACCCTAAATCTATCCTCAATCCAACCCCAATCCAATAATCCTTCAATCATTCATGAATACACATTGAATGATGGGGGCTGATTTCACTCGATCATATATAGGAAATTTCAAATTGAAAACCCATGGTACATTGATGAAGAGTGAAATGAACAATGGAGAAAAAGAACATGAACAAAGGGGATGAGTGTCATTTGTACAATGACATCCTGGCCATTAAAAGAAAGTACAGGATGAAGGGGGGTATCATTTTATAACAAAAAATTCAAATCAATAACTATATTATTTAAAATGGGCTTATAAGAATTGTGGGTAATAACAGATCATTAAAAATAATATATTGAAATCCATGATAGTTAATTAAATTTGTAATAAACCATAAATATTGATACCTACATTTATTAAGTATTTAACATTGTTTTTAGAGTGAATTAACTAGTGATGACATAGGTCTTCTACATTCATTGTTTTCCACTCGATTCACCTTAATAGATTATTCATCATTATCATATCTCAATTTTTAAATGAATAGAACTCCCTCATCCACTATAATATCATAGAATTATGCGACTAACCTTGTAGATTTTCTATAGTATCATATTTATAGATTTATTAGGCTAAGACATGTCATTTATTTAAAATCAATAAAATAAATTATTTATTTCATTAAACCCAACCTCCAATAATCACATCCCACATAATGATTGACAATGACAAACCATATGTCACATCTTGGGTAAACCATGCAATAAAAAACAAATGTAGTCTTAGGATTCCAATCAGAAGTAAAAAAGGGGAAATCATTTATATAAAAATTATGTTAATGAGTTAATTTAAATAAATTAATATTTTTAATATCTTAGTTATAGGGTCCCTAGACACTCATACATTGTATGAAATTCGAGGAAAAATTTGTATATATATATAAAAATATTTAATGGAGTAATCTAACAAAACTAGGGTAATTAAAGGTTCTATCCATATATACAAGGGACAAATATTTGAGGTTTAATCATGATATACATGGGAAACATCCACAAGGTTCAATTCCAGCATTGATTGGATAGCTCAGTATTGTTCAATCCTAAAATCCATTATATTACTCAATGAGGATCAATCATGACGTTGATAAATTTATCCTACACATAGGGGGGGACCAAATTAGAAATTATAGAAGCATTCCAATTACCACAATCAAAACAAACCTATTCCCACAAGATGATACACCTTTTACCAAGATGTCCCTACAAATAGATAAAACTATGAAAAATTAATCACCAAAAGTCTATATAAATATGAACCACCTATCCCATATTTATTTTAAACCATAGAACCTTATTTTCCCACAAAACTTCCAAACATTGACATGGCTATCCCCACAACACATCAAACATATAACCCACATATCCCCAAAATATTCTATACTTTTGATACACCTATTAGAAGAAGACGTTAAACTTATAACCACTATAGATAAATTATAAAATATACCTTATGTGCTAAGCATGATATATCATAGGTAATGAGTATGAGAAATCATTTTCGATGAGCATAAGTTTCATTATGCAATGAATTCCATATATCAGACAAAATAATATGAATAGTGATTCCCCATATACGACAAGCATAATATACCTTGTGGTAATAATATTTTGATAAAATATATCCATGAAATGAGTTTAATGATAAAGGATATTGTATTTCTAGTACCCTACACCCAAATTCCTCACAAATGAGTTTCCCACTACATGAAATCTGCAGTAATTTTATGTATTCCCAAAATGTCTAACATTCCCAACATCCTTATTAGACCATACCAATGGTAGCCTCCCTATCATAAAATAAAGATTAATAATTAAAACGTTTCCTCCTGGAGATTTTTCTAGGACTCATAGTCATGGAAGATTCATTGATATATGATGGAGACATGAACAACGAGGTGATATCCAATGATTCATTTATTGATGGAAGAGCCAATATCCCATAATTTTGAATCGTTCATGGAGCTGACATCATGGAATGTGGTGGTGGGGGCCACTCACATATATAATGATGGAATACTAAGAAGAACACCCTATAGGGTGCATTGAATAGTCCAATTAATCATTCCAATATAACAGATAAAAAGAGAAAACCCCATATAAATGCATTCCCTAGTGTATCTAGAGTTTTGAAGGAATCTATTGAGCAGATTGAGATCTTCTATACTTTATAGAAGTTTATTGGTGTTTTTTATGAATATTCATAATAGAGAAACTCTTGATGGAAATATGATAATAGAACTACAAATAATTTTAGATCCTTTAAAATATTGATGTTAGGGTTTTATGTTCCAATGAAATACCTTAGACTAGATATTGATCCCCCATGAAATGGGTATTTTTTTTGGTATGTTTCCATATCTTAATATCCATTAGATCATATACCTCTTACATATAAACATTGATATATTTTCCATTAATAGATTGTTTTTAGATCGATGATCATAAGATAAACCGGAGGTTCTCTCCTTAAATTTACATGGAATTCATGATATATTGTTGGATCCATAGTCAATCAGGTGAATTAGAATCCTCTCCATCTAAATACCTTAGAAATTGTTTTGTTCATGAAATCCAATAGGTATATAATGACAGAAAAATATTCATGACATGGAATTTTCTCAAATCAACCATATAAACCTCTTTCATGATGAGTTGTGACCCTAATTAGGAATCCATTTTATTTGATAAATTTCTCTATGGTTGTGAAATGTGGTTTGTGTTTTAATATTTGGTGAACATTTTATTTCCTTATCGACAACAGTTTTCTAATAGGTACTTACCATTTGAGCCCCTTGTATACTCATGTTTCCTTGATCCCATATTTCAATGGAATGATTTGTTTTTCATTATTCATGATGTATTATTATGTGTGTGTGTAGCTTTGATAACCATATATAATCCTTGATTCTATGTTTACTATTAGTGATTCTTGTTGGATTGCATGATATTGATAAAATGATGTTGCAAGTTGCCATTATATTCTCATGATGATGTTTTATTCCTATAATATTGTGTATTTTCCTATTATGTGTAACTAACCATATATGGTGGTATTGTTCTGGTATTTTTAATAGTTGGACCACCATGGTATGATTAACCATCTATGGGAGAGTGTGTAAAATATTTCATGATGATGATGGTGGAACAATAGATAGGGAATGAGAATGAAAACCTTATGTCCGAATTGAAACATGAATCCTTGGGTTTTTCAAGTATTATTTTTTAACTTGATTCATTATAGATACCATGTAAATGATCACCGGTCATCTATGTATACTAACTATAGACTCCATATCTTGAGTGAATAGAGTAACCTGTTTCCATCAATGTGGCCAGTTCATGATCACTTTTAATATCTTTGATCATACTATTAGTGTGGAGTGAAAGAAGGTGCATCTGTGGATCTTGGTAGATTTTTGGAATATGGGTTCTCACCATATGATCGATATTCTAAATTTTTAATTTATTATTATCATGTAATATAAATGATATACAAGTGAAAATTTCTTAAGGATGCATTTATTTCATACTACTAGGTTTTATTACTCATACTATACATGGGAATCTCAATAAATGTGAATAAATTATTTATAGATATATAATGAAGGGAAAGGATCTTGTGTTAGAAAGTTGAGTTAGGGAGCACATGTATAAAAGTGGAACTGAGATAGAATCTAGAAGATTTTCATAGTGTTACATTATTAACTAATCATTATGTATTATGTTCTCTAGTTTATCTTTCCAGACTGTGATCCATTTGTTTATTGTATGAAATGTTTTCTATATAAGATTTCATTATTAAGCCTTGTTCAAACTATGGTGTTATTATTATTATTATTATTATTATTATTGGTGTATGGCTATGATAATGAGAATATAGTCTCACCACGTTTGGAATTTAATCCCATACTGATTGTAATCCTCCTCTTGTATATAGGGAAGAAGATAATGAGGTCACATGAAAATCCATTTTAGACTCAGTGGATTCATTCTTAACCAAACACATATTAATATTGGGGTTAATAATTATAGATAACTTTTTATAAATTTAAAACCGTTATTTTGCCTTTTCACCTATTAGGGGGATTAGTTCCCAAACACTCATCTTACTCTATTAAGACTTCAACCAGGTTCATTTATAATGAGAGGAAAATTCCTTAGTATGTGTTCTTTAGCCAACACAAAAATAAACAAAATGTTGTTATCATGAACCAAACATTGGAAGTGGATATCCTTGAAACCCAAATAATGGGAGTAAATAGGTTATATGCATGGAAACAACAAGTTTTAGAATTCAGCCACTAGATTTTGTTTTTACATATCACTTTGTGTCTTATCTTAAAAAAATAAATAAAAAATCTACATTATAAGGTAAGACTAATAATATAGAATAAACCTCTTTTCAACATGAAAAAATTATGATCTTCTATCTTAGTTGTGTATTAATATTCTAACTTTTTTATTTTATCACATACAAAATAATATCCTAGGTTCTATCACACATTTCTATTGAATAAATATAATAATTGATGATAATATTAACTTATAGTGTCTAACCTTGATTCCACCCTTTTTTTATTATAATACCAACATAGTATTTTTTCATAGTATTATTGTTCACTAAAAAATTTCATCACAAAAGTTATTACACAAAAGAACATTCTTAGTATCTCATCTCTCATATCCATTTTAAGAACACATTTTAATCATATATAAATCAACCCTAAATTTCATATAAATATTATAAAAAATTAATATAATTTAATATATCAATTTATATGAATTTTAGAAGTGTGATAATTATCTTTAAACTCTCATGATTTGTAAATTTTACTGGTCAAATGCATCCTAAGACATCCCCCATCCATGTTCACGGTAAAATAGAGTTCAATTCTCCATTTAAATATTTAAAATTATTTTTAAAAATAAACTCATTAATATATCAAACATAATCATCATTATTTTCCATCTGTTACATTTCTCAAAATCTGATCATTTAAATTATCCACAATAACTAATTTCTTCATTCCCACATATATCCCCAAATTCAATAGTAAATATCCACATGTGTATGCATAATATAACAAACATAATTATGGTGTGATCATTTACTCCAATATGAAAATCAACATATTTAGATATCAAAAACATATCTTATTGAATCGTGATTAATAGAAATGTTTTTTATGAACATAACCTATGTACACTAAAAACCATGTACATCAATGATACTGATTCAACATAGGAATTGATTTTTTTTATTACATAACACATGGTCGTGTGGTATATATAATCAAAATTATATATATCTATTAAATAATTATATATAATCTGACATATAGATAATATACTATTATGTTGGTTCATTTTACACTTAAGATGTATAAATTTTTTATTTATTTTAACAAATCATTCTGAATCCGTATGTTTTACTTAAATAGACTTTTAATGACCTTTTCACTACGTTTCAAAACATCAATTAATTATTATATAGGGTCTATATTACTCCAACATATTAATAGTAAAATAAATGAATCTGGTAAATGTTTCTTTAAAATAGAATATCTCGTTATCTCACTCTATAACACACTATGAGCATCCAACACATAATATAATATTCTACTCACATGAATCATAGTCTTGAGAACATACCACATACCTAATATTTTATAAAATAATATTTTTCATCTTTATCCTGGTTGTTTTTCTATCTAATATAATATATATAATACTTTTGAAATTTTTAAAAAATAATATAACACTATTATTCTCTAATTAAAATCTAACTGTTTATAATTATCTATAAAAAATCCCACTAACATCAAATCATCCCAAATTACATAGGATATATCAAAAAATTTAAAAATTATTACCAATAGTTATCATAATTTTAAATATATTTCTTTTATATTATAGTCTTTTTAAATTAACTAAAAACATATCAAATTACCTTTTTCCACTCTAGTTCCATTAAAATAACTTCCCAAAAAATCAAATAATCATTATGCATACATGAATGGTCATAAATCCCCTGTAGTATAATTGAAATCCATTTTATATGAACATCGACCACTATCAATCTTGTTCATAAATTATTTAATCATAATCATTTCTTTAATAATAATCTTCTAATTAATGAAGAACATATTTTCAACTCCAAATTAGTTTTGTCAATATTACATCATCAAGGTGTGACTTATTTTAAATAATATCCATCATAAAAGACAAATAGGGGGACATATCTTCACAACTATAT
Source organism: Viscum album (assembly GCA_963277665.1). Lineage (NCBI taxonomy): Eukaryota > Viridiplantae > Streptophyta > Magnoliopsida > Santalales > Viscaceae > Viscum > Viscum album. The sequence continues at coordinate 306,460,431 of OY728144.1, forward strand.
TTCATCTTCAATATTAATATCCAATGTTTCAACAACTCATACAAATAACTAAATAGATATATAAACCATCATTATATAATAGGAAACAATATATATTCAAATTGAATTTCATGTTATGTATATTTTGAACCATGTTAAAAAAATCTCTTAATAATCTCATTTTCATTCTCCGTACTTTATGAAGATTTTTCACCTCAATTCCTAAGATGAAAAAACCTCAATATTCACCAATAATATCCAATATATAATAAATGAATATTTTAACACCATAAACCGAACAAAATGGTCTAATTAGAGAATTATGTGACCTTAGGCGGACCTCCCCATATTTGTGAGGCTGATGTCTAGAAGTGAGGGTCTACTGTGGATCATGGGGACACTATACACTTAATAAGTGTGTACAAAATAGATACTAAACCAACAATGTAATAGTATATTATAGGATTATGAAGGATAAAATAATTATACTATCTGTAAAGAATGAAAAAGAAATGATAAAATCAGATTTTATAACTGAAATAAATGGTGGATGATCACATACAGGACCATCCACATATATATTATATAAAATTAAAAAAAAAAATTGTAGGATCTATAAAGAACTAAAAGCATCACCTTCTTCTTCTAATATACAAATACATAGAGAGCTATCCCATTTATTGTTGAAACTGAAGCCTCATCCCAATTATTTCAAATAATAACTATGGGATTATGGGGTACCACACACTATGATCACTTATATATAGTGTGACTAAAGCTCAATAATGATCCTCCAATGAGGTCTTGGATATAACTAGAAATTTCATTATATTTTATTCTGATAAGATCATTATATAGTAAACAAGAACTACATAACAATGAAAATATAACATATAATCACTAATTCAAAAATAATCAACAAACACCATTTTGAGTGGGAATGTACAGAAAAATATACCACAAACCCCCCACCATAACCAATTCATCTGCATGCTAGATGTTAGTCATATTCAAGTTTGGTGATATAGTTGAAAACAAGGTCACCTCAATTACTCAATAGAGGAAAAAGGAAAATGTATCATATATATTTTATCCAAATTTAGTATGGATCAAGCAAAAATATCAGTGAAAATGATACCCTTATCCTCAAGGAAATGAGTTTTCAGTGGGGTGATGTTTGAAAATCATGTTACTTGAAATCTTCATAGAATCTAGTTTTGGGTTAGGCCACAAGCATGACATATTCTTTCACAATCATAGGTCAAACTACCTTAATTATAGTATATACCAGTTGTTCCTCTACTAAGGCCATAATGATGTCAATCAAAATCTCTATGCTCGTGTTCAAAACCATTATCGTTGTAATCCGAGAACACTCCACATCCAAGGGGTAATAATATCATAACATTCCACTTATAGTAAAACACTAGAATAATTACTTTAGATGAAATATGATATGTCAAAAAACAAGTCAGAGATTACATATAAATAGATAATAATATAATATCAGATACATCACATGGAAATTTTGTCATGAAACATATAGGAACAATCAAGTCACACCATGCATGAGTATAAGCATTTATTTAAACAGAAAAGTGATTTAACATAAAACATGGACTCATGGAATAAAAACACGTATACACATGTGATTGTATCTTAGTCTTCTTGCTGGGGCCACACATTGGGTATAGATTTTTGCTTTTTCTTACTTTCTCCTCCTAAAGTGGTTTTCATTTATGGACAGATCATGAATTCTCTACGGTGATGGTTAGTTTCCCTCGATTCCCTCTTCTAAATAGTGGGTGGCCTACACCACCATGGCTGGTGATATCATCTCCATGATCATAATGTGATGTTGGAATATCAATTAATGTTTCAACAGATTCATCCTTTCTTCTTGTATCCTTATTCGGGACTCCCTTATCGATTTATGTGACATTCATGAGGCTCATTACTAGGTCCATATTGAGGTTGAAAAATATTAATCACATCACCTCTATCACAACATGACACCTTCTTGTAGTCAATAATGATGGTAACATTAAAAACATATTGAAATATAAGGTTTTTGGGAATCTAGGGACATGTAATGTATTACTATTTCAAAATTGAGGGCCTCTCATGTGTGATCCTTGCTTCATACATAATCCAAGGAATCCCATTTCTATTGTGAGGTAATTCGCTACAGGTTTTTAAAGATTATAAGGCCCATTGTCTCAATTATCATATGTTCAATAGAATATGTATAGGATATGATTCATCTTGTTGGTTATAGTATTAGGGTCTTATAAAGACACTATCATAGGAATACCTTTTTTGGGGACATGACCACCGGTTTAAACACTTGCAGGTATTGGTATGTCATAGGTTAAAAATATTTTGGGGATAGGATGGATAGGGAGGTAGGAAGTGTCCTAGGGGGCGATGATCACAATTCAGAGATACAGTTTTATTATGAAAAAATGAATATTTAATGGATGTTTTGGGTTATCAGCTTTAAAAATTTGGGAGAAACCCTTATTTTATTGGGACTATGCCTCATAGATGCTTCCTACATAACCTTTTAGGAGAAATAGATAAAAAACCAAATAGATCATGTGAACAGTTTTAGGTCAAATGATAGGACCACTCTATTCATTTTAAAATCATAGGGTAAGGAATCTGATATCACAAATCAGGAGACATAAAGTGATGGTGTGGGACTTATTAACAAGGGATACCAATTAGGTGAGCTTCCATACAATGATGGTGTGGGGTTTTTTAATTTAGGCTACCTAGTGATGGGGTATCATCTTATGATGTTTTCGGACCTATGCATGTGTGCTTCTAAGTGTATGAGTATCATCCCAAGATGGTGTAGGAAATATGAATATATGTTACCAGGTGTAAGAGTATCACCCCCTATGATTCATACATAGGGCATCTTATGATCATTTCCCCGAGCATGGCTACAATTTAACATCATATTCAAAGATTTTTTTCTGTAGTTTAACATCACAGAACTAGGATGTTGGGATATTTAGTTTTGAATTATTATAGAAAAAACTTTATAGGGGATTAATCCTGTGAAGATAAATTTAATGATGGATAAAAGTTTATATCACACAGCCTCCTCATAGAGAATGGTGAATAATTTCCCATGATGATTCCATCTTCAAGGATTATGTGTCTACTATTCAGTTTCCATTTGGTGGAATGAGGTGTATAGAATTCCGTGTGCCGAAGGCATTAGGGGTTCATGACACTATGTTGTTTATTCTTATGAGTAAGAGGCTTTATAACTATCAAACATGTTCTTGGATCAATGGTAGTAGAGAAAAGTGTTCATGGTACCAGTCACATAGTAGATTGAGTCAAGGGTGAACCTGGTTGGTGCAGGTACATGGTACATGAGTAATCAACTTGCTTATAGTTGTGTTTAGAAGTAAGATTAATCAAATCATTGATTTAGATATTTTTTTCAGCAGCACTTTTGTTTCATTGGAAAGTGGTGTTTCTTGAGCCATTATATTTAGCATAAGAAAAATGTATGATGGTGGGGGGTTTAGTGTGCATAACCTGTTAGTTCATGTGATGCTTGGTGTTGAGTTATGGTTGTTAATGTTGTTGTAACTGTCCAATATATTAGGGGTAACTTTCCTCAGTCATCTCAATGATAATACATGGAAATTATGTGCCTATGTGTGGTCAATTGTGAAATTCTATAAATATAGGGATATAAAGGGAGGATATAGTTTTAACATGTTGTGAATGTATGGTTTTTTTTAATGAGAGTTTGGTGATTCAACGCCCATAAGCCCATCTCGGAAAATGGGTTGAGTGATTCTCTAATTATAGTATAATATTGATGTTAGAGTCATTGAGGATGCAACTGCACCTGCATTCTATAAAATGGAACTGGCTCATACGACATTGATTTGAGTGCATATAATTCCTTTTTTTGAAGGAATTATTTAATGTAAGGTGGAGTTTGATGTATCTTTTATCATGTTTTTAGTTTTTGTTCCATGTTAAGGGTTGTGAACTATAGTTTAATGCTCTCACTATGATTGGAAACCATTTCATAAACTTTTATGAACTAGATCTTTATGCTTCAGAATAGTACCTTTGTCCAAGATGCATCATTGTTTTTTGGGAAATTTCACCTTTGGGAGGTTGAAATATGTTTCTAGTACTAAACAAAGACACCTATGAATTTGTGTTAATGGGTGATTGAATTGTAATGTTATAAGGAAAATATTGATGTTCTGGAAAATTTACCATTATGTAATGAAACATTATATGTAGGATGCATAAAATGGTTACACTAATCCACAACCTAGGGAAATCCCTATAAATAGTGAAAGGGGACCCTGATATAGCCACCAAAAATTCATGTTCAATAACCTATCCTTTTTTTGGAACTCAATCATTTTTTCACGAACTCCCTTTAATTAAGTAACAATGTTCAAAAAAATTATTGTAACCTCATATATTATTCCGACCTGACTAGTCCTTTTGTGTGTGCTGAATAGAAGTTCCATGAAAGTACACCATTTTTTAGTGTTACGACTAATTTTTTGATTTTACCATTGTAAATATAAAAAATGAATTGGAAATTAAAACCCCCCTTGATCCCGATCCAACTACTTCTTAGAGGGGAGGACTGTGAAGTAATCCTGAAATTCCACTTACCAAGAGTGTCATATCCTATAATTTGGAGTTTTTGTTTTTTTTAACAGAATCCTAGAGGGAGTAACTTCTATGAAAAAATTTATCTTTGTAATGTTTGATTTTTGAATGATTTGAACATATTGAATATAGAGGTTAACACATTGATGTTTTGTTTTTCCCTAGATAATGAGATCAACTGATGGAATATTATCATTTTTGAACACCCAGTTAGAGAACACAGAGATTCTACTCTCTACACCATGAGTGGAAGAACAAGGATAGTTATGGTTGAATAGAAAATGGATTAATAATTCCCCACCTACTATATGATAACAATTGAGTCAAGAATTCCAATCAACCATATGGGATGGTATGGATATTTCTTTCTAAATGTTGAGGGGAATATCACCGATGAGTGAGAATGGATGTACATGATAGACATCACCTATAAGGTGGGTGGGTAATTCTGAATTATACTTCTATATATGATGTAGTTTGTATGTCTCAGTTCCATGATTATCCTCAACTAGGGTTTCAATTGCATCTCTTCAGTCGGTGATCCCTATATATTAACTCCTTCCACCTATATTTTAGGGATGTGGGATCTTCACCACATTCGTCGGATTCCATTGATTGTATATAAATATTATGAGTTGCTAATAATACCAAATTCACGATGGATAATTGAGAAAACACTATTTGCAGTGAAGATCCACATGGAATAGTTGAGCTTGGTAATGGACCCTCAACCACCTTTCCGCAAAGACATTCCATTTAAGACATGGATAGGCCTGCAAACAAATGATCTAGTCAACGACATAATGGGGATTCTAAAGTATTATCCATTATTATGACATTAGAGTTGTATGAAGTGATATTTTATGATATTAGATAATTGAAAATATCAATAATGGGGATACAATAGTGATAACTTGAATAAAGGGGTCTGATATGTAGAATTACTGAAAACAATATGAAGCATACAGTTGATGTTGGTCAGGAATTCATGCATGATATTCTGGCATGGTATGATGGTGATAGAAGAAATCATGGAATCATGGAACTATTTGAATTTATTTTTCCCAATGATAGTAAGGATATATAACCAGTTAGGGTATGATACAAGGCGATACATGACTCGATGTTTATATAGCCCTATCCAATTAATCAATGAATGGGTTAGAAAACACATTAGGTGGTATGAACTCACACATCCCCCACCCGCAAATGAGGGTATGCGGCCTTCATTTTTCATCATCGTTGGGTGTTCACTAGTGGAACTCAATGAAGATGGAGTGATGGAGAGTATTAGAAACATTTTGAAATTTATACTTAGGCCATTCCAAACTCCAACTATTTTTAACTTTAATAATATGTGGGGGAAATCAGAGTAGAGGGAGTATCTATAGGCCTTATGTGGGTGAGTGCTAGTCACATAGTTATTTAGAAACAACCAATATAACCTAATACACTCTATCATGTTCCACCCGATAGTTTTTGTTTAACTCATTTATAGTGAAGAAAGAATAGATGGGAGAGTGGTAGAGCCACCCATGTGTTCTTCTTCAGTTGTGGTAGACGTATATGGATAAGGGAACTGATGAAGTCATCATTATACAACTATTGAACATACAAAATTTCCACACCTAGAACTATACCATGAATATATAGTTGCATAGAAGATGAGGATATTGTGTTTGTGTGTAAGGAATATAGAAACATCAAATGAGACATTATAGATATTGAGTGGCATGTAGGTTGTATGATGAGGAAAACCATGGCCATTAAAGTCACCAAATGGTGCAGTGATGGTGTGAATTCATGGGCCTTCTTTTCTTTCACCCTTTAGTAAAATGGGGAACTTTGGGAATCATCCATAATACAAATTAAAGAGCTCCCTTACTTGGATGAGTTTTTTTTGGGGAAGCTCGATGGAGGATGGTGTGTTATCAAGTACAGTCAAATGATTATTCCTTCAAACTCATTATCTAGGTATCATGGGGTTTATTTTGGATATCCATGATGGTGGATAAACTATAATGAAGTCCTACATGATAGGGGACCAAGATACTCATGGTCTGGTTCATGTGGATCAATATTTGAGTGAGTTTATAAGATATTTTTTCCTGAATGGAACAAATAAATGATCTATCATTCAGGAATATAGAGGGTGAGAAAACCACTAACCTTTTATAGGTGATGTTTATTTCTAATAATGAAAAAAATCATCCACTAAATTTCTATCATTGAATGAATCATCTTCCAGACCCAACACATAGCGATCTAATAATGAAGAGTCCATATATTTCAATGGTGACTGAGAGAGATCTAAGGATAGTGGGGAGATTAATTAGTGATAATATGACTTGAATAAGATTATGTATGACATGTGTGTTTTCAAATCATTAAATTGTATTTTATTTAATCTTTTCTATATATTGACATACAGAAACCATTCTTTAACTCTTCAAGGAATTGGTAGAGGAGGTAAAGGGGGATCTTTTGAGGGTGATGAGGGAATCCTGATGGATACTATGAATCCTACATCAGAGTACAAAAGTAAAAAATAAACATCAGGGGGATATATAGAAGATGATTCAGGGGAATATCTATAATTTTTTGACCTTCTAATCATCTATGGGGGTCCTCACCTAGGAATCCAACTAATTTCTCCCTTTATTGGTAGGGAATATTTCCCAGCGTGATTGATCATTGAGATCATTATGACTTTTCAAGGCAAGACTTGGAATAAGGGCCATTAATTATTTCCCAAGACTATTGTACAACCTACAAGACTAACATGTTCCTCTTCTGGACACGTAGAGCTGTGGGATTTTGTAGTAGAAAAAAGGTGCCTATTGGCCTAGAGGGTCCCTATTGGGGGATTTCCCTCTTAAGGAACCAAAAATGGATTTATCCTAAGAGAATGAATCTTGTAAGTTTCTTTTTTAACATATTATATTCACCTAGTTTTTCCATTAGGTTTAAATAACAATCTTGAAATTCTTTTAGAAGATATCATATCCATTGCATCTGTATAAATCAAGAGAATCTGAGGGAGTTGTGATACTATCTCCACAACATGATATGGTCCTATAGAGACTATAAATGGTGAGTCGTGAATGGTCCTAGTAGATAAGTCAATTGTATTTGTTTATGTGTATGTAGGGGAGGAAGATCCTGAGGATGATGGAGTTGTTTCTACTGGAGATGATCCAGACTAAGATGATCCCTCTATTGATATAGAGCACATCCCATATGAGAGGATCTATAAGGATAATCCTACTAACATAGTCCTTTTATATTTCCTTGATAATGATCCTTCTACATTGTAGGGGTTATATGACTTTGGATCTGATGTGGTGTAGGAGAACTAGATCATCTGTCATAGGGCATAGATGAGTGTGAATAATTTCCATATCCTCACCATGCTTAATACTCTTCCATACCTACTGGGATCTACCTACCATTGGATGTTATATCTAGGGACTAGAAGGGTGGACAGCCTTGGAATCCGATCCCAATATGGTGAACTTATTGGTTAGATGAATCATATAGAAATGTAAGAGCTCAAAAAAACATGGTATCAGGAAAAACCATAGGAACCAAATAATTGTAGGAGGTAGAAGAGGATCTATATTGGCCAGAAGGTAATGGACTAAAACATAAAGAAATTTTCAATTAAAAATGATAGATCATCAACCAAATGATATCATAGTTGGTAGTTCAAAGGGATGAACAAGAAGAGTTATCTTCTTTGGATGAATATCTAAGGGACAAATAAGGATTAGTTCAGATCCATGATGATGAGGTTCACCCTACCACCAATGTGGAAGCAATTGAGTTGGCCTAGAAACAATTGAACCTTCAAGATATTTTTTTGAGGCTAGATGATGTGGAGTTATCAATTATTATCATTTTTACTTAGGGGGATTTTCTTTTATTTTTGTAAAAAGGAGATTCTCTATGCTGTGGATAATCCTCATTGATGAAGGTAACATAAATGTTTGTTTTAGTTCAATGTATGTGTATATTATTCAATAAAGATCAGTCATATTTACAAGACATCCCATTAAAAATCAATAAGGTAATGAGTTCCATGATCGGTTAGAGAAACATGAGATAAATAAAAATATTATTGCTTACATGAGAGTTTTATTCATGAACTAAGTGACTGGGGTGGGAATGATCCATTCACCACAGTGAGTGTCCTGACTTGGAAGATATTTGTTAGAGACAGAGATTCAACATGACTAACTTACTTTCCCAATGTGCATAGGTTCATGAGTGGGATAATGTTTGGGTCATAAAATTATACCAAAAAAAGACAATGATGGATGATGGGAATCGAGACATCTAAGACTTAGATCTTTAAGAAGAGTGACATGTGGATATGGGAAGAAAAATGAAATTGGATAAAATGAAAATAAGACAATAAAAATTCTATGTTTTGTAAAATTTGAATAAGTGTAGAACATTAAAGATATTTGAAACATGGGACCTGTCAAATTATCCTTGAGTGTCCTTCCAAGTGTGTTCCCAAGATGGGAAATTAGAAATTTTGGCTAAGGAACATAATATTTATGGGGCATATTCAGACATAGAATATTATAGGGATCCCAATCATGGAGGACATGAAGAATGGATTAACATGATTGAATATTTGGATGTATATCAGTGATAAAGGGATTATGGCACTATGGATCTGAGCACTTTGGTTGGGTATATCACTCTATGAAAGATCCAGATTAACAATCAAAGGGGATTATCATATTGGAAGAAAAGTGATGGTCAATAAACTAGAGTGATTCGGTATGCGACTAAAACTAATTGTGGGAATATTCATCATTTGTGAGGGTCTACAATATTTAGTAGTTTTACATAGTGAAATGTGAAAAACTAGAGTGAAGTATAACATCTTCCGATATTGATGTTGAACACACATTTTAGCATCATCTAATGTGGAAATGCTTTTGATTCATTTTATAGTGTTATATATTTGACCATGGTTCTACATATTTTAACATCATATGGACATGACATGTGTTTTTTATTGTTTACAGTCATATTTCTCTGAACATAGTGAAATGGAATTTAATTTTATATGGGAATGATGTATATATTCATGTTTAGGGACATCATACTATGATGTGTGATCTAATTTGGATTAAAATATTTCAATTTTAGGGGGTTGGATTCATGAAAAATAAATACAGTGTGTCAAACATGATAGACTATGTGAAGTAGAGGAATCCAATGTTTGGATAAATATTTTTCCTTTACAAGTGGGCATGCCGAGCATAGTAAGGAATTTTTTTTGGATCAGTGGAGGGTGATATGACCACGTTTTCATGACACTTCAAATTGATTATGATTTTATCATTGATTTATAGTCTAGGGAATTCCCTAGGTCGTCTGTCAAGGAGAGTTGATAGGTTTTGATTATGTATTTTTAATAAGAAATACTAAAAGAGGGGGTGGTTTTGAAAATAGATTTAAGTAAATTACTTAATTTAAGAGTTAAATAGTTGATAAATTAAGGTCATGTATTAATAATTATTAGATAATATGATCATTTCAAGTTTAATACACATCTTGGATAGTTCATTATTCTGAAAATTTTACATGGTTTTGTTTAATTCTTTGGTTGGAGGTTGTCACGATCTTGACTCTCCTCTTGCCTCTTCAAATGATTCTTAAAGAACCACCCCTTGACACAATAATCATGTTTCCAATATTTGGTTGTAAAACATAGAGTAAAAGGTCTATCAAAAAAAATACTTAAATCTTATTTATGTGTGAGATAAATAGGATTAATATGTTGTCCAATCGGAACAACCAATGATTCCCACTTGAAATCTCAACCCAATCGGTGTAGAAATAAAAAGCGTTCCAATTAATCATCTCAAATGAAATGTAATCAGGGGTTAAACATGTAAAGATACAAAATAAGTGAGATATTAAACACACAAATTATAAAAAACCAGTATAAGAACATTTTCTAGAACTCCTTCCCAAGTTTTTATATCTCCCTCGAAATGATTGTCCACTATTTAGCTCACCATCGAGAGGAGGAGGAGACTTGGGTGGAACTCCTTATTAATCCTTGACCCCGTATGATTATAGGGGACTCTAGAACTTCTATAATGATTCGTATACTTTTATTGGACTCCAAAATGGAAGATCTTGGCTCCTGGTTCGAATTATCTAAATGAGGTACCCTTGGTGATCTTTTATAGCAAAAATGGGAAATGATTTTGGGAACACAAATTGTGTAAAACCACTTTTTAAATTGTTTTTGGCCTCTAAACAGTCTTAAATCTCCATTAATAAACCATAAAGTTGTTTCCCCGCTTCTTGGATATCTTTAACTAATGTTTTTCTATATTTGGAAACGTACAACTCTATATATGGACAACACACATCAGACAACCTTTGACTCCATGAAGATTTGGTGGCCTGGACCGATCACTTCGGTTGGGCCCTTTAATGGCCGAATGGGTCTTGTTTGTCTTCATAAGAGTTGTAGATAATTGAATTTAGGACTAGACCGAAAAATCCCATCCCATTTGGATGCATTTACTTTTCATACTCTACCCAACAGTGGACAGGTGTTCATGGGACCCATGCAGTTTTGGCCCATGTTTCTTCTGGATCATGTCTATGGCCTCCAAATTACCTCCTCCAGCAATGGAGTCATAAAAACAAGTAACATTAACCTTTAAAAAAGTGATAAAAACAAAATAAATGATTGAAACATTGGAATTAAATGTTTTTTTATTTTTATAATTTTCAATATAAAACAAGTTTATCATAATGGTGTAATGGTGAAAATGAAACAGTGAATCGCGGTGCGATCACACCCCCACACCTAAACATTTTCACACCTAAGAAAAGTCAAATATCCAAATAAAATTATGAATATATATTCTCCAAACTTCATGAATATTTATCATTTTAGGATATTTTAATTCATTAAAGTATTATGATCAATGCACGAACAACACCAAGTAGTTCTTCCTAGTTAAAATGGAAAAAGATGTCTCATAAATCTTTTCACAATAAAATTAAAAGAGATTAATGGCACAACATGAGAAAGGAATTAAAAATCCAAAAATTCCACTAACTCTCCATGTATGTGTGTGAAAACCATTCCATGCTATTCTTTCCACTTCCTATCCAATAAATATAGGTTATTTTAGCATTATTCAGCATTAAATGTTTTTTTAACCAAAACTATCATACATCCTTTGCAATCATATTTCAAGACCCACTCACTTAATAATTACAATAAGTAAAACCATAAGCTTCAAACCTAGATATCCCCATATGTTGGACATTTCATCACTCCCCTAATTTGTTTATTTTTTATTTTATTAGAAGATTCATTTCTCACACTCATCTCTCAACCATTGTTTTATCTCCTCACAAAACTAATTGTAATAGTTATAACAAGATAATAGGTTGAAGAGGAGTGGTTTTTGACATACCCAAGACACTACATGATTTTTTCGAGGGCGTAAAATAGTCGAACATTAGGGACACACACATATGTCAATCAGGTACATTAACAAATCAGGTCGGATAAGGAACAAACGTATGGAAATATCTTTTAAAGCTGAAAAATATTAACCAAACATATATTTACCTTATATTAAGATTGAAATATTCATACTTTGTGGTTTGGGGGAAAATGTGTGGGGATATTAGTGAAATAGTTTTCCCAAACACTACTCACCCAAGGGTCATCAATCGTCTCCAATGATTCATAGTGATACAACCATTTATATTATTGAAAGAGAACTAATTCACTAATAAACACTCCCTGATGTTAAATTCATACAAATATTCTTTTTCATCTTCGTTATGGTATTTTTACTTTCCCCCCTTATGGCCACAAAATCATGGAACTTTAAATTTTTTTAGGGGGGGAAATGAAAATACCATAATGAAGGTGAAAAATGGAAGAAAGGAGAAAGACATTGGAAACCCTAACTAACCTAGGAATGTACCCATCCCCCCACACCTAGAATGTGTAGTGTTTTCACTGTAATACTTATGAAAGTGAGAAGGAAGGATAAAAACAGGTGTGTTTCACTGGTATGTTGCTTCTTGAACATGGAGTTCCTCCATCGAGAACTCTGGAAGGGCTTTGTGGAAGTGCTTAAGAAAATGCCCATTGATAGTGAAGGTTTTCTTAGTTTCTTCATTTTGAACCTGAACAAAACCAAATGGAGATACATTAATAACATTGTATGGACCAAACCAGTGGGAATGAATCTTAACTAGAGAAACCTAAGCCTTTCATTATAAATGAGGACCTTCTGCCCAATATGGAACTGACGATGAAGTATAAGACAATCATGGGTAGCCGTTGTTCGCTCCATCTAAATTCTGGAGTTTTCATATGCATCTCTTCTCATTTCCTACAAATCATGAATCTGTAACTTCCTTTGAGAACATGAACCATAAAGATTAGAATTGAATTGTTTGATTTCCTAGTAGTCCAGGTGCTCAATCTACACAGGTAGGTGACAACTCCTTCCAAACAAAAGATGATAATGTGACATTCCAATGGGAGTTTCGAAAGTAGTACGGTAGGCCCATAATGAATCATTAAGTCAAAGACTCTAATATTCTTTATTGGGTTGAACCATTTTTATAGTATATATTTTACCTCTCTATTTTACAACTCGGTTTGACCATTGGTCTGTGGGTGATATGCAGTAGACACTCTATGACTGACCCCATACTGATGGAAAAGTGATTGGATTGTTCAATTGTAGAAATGAGAACCCTGGTCACTAATTATGAACCTAGGTAATTAAATCATACAAAATATCTGAGTACTCAAAAATTCCACAACTATTTTGGAATCATCTGTCCTTTTAGATAGAGCCTCTACCCATTTTGACACATAATTGACCACAAAAATAATGTACATGTTGTCAAAGGAATTGGGAAATGGAACAATAATGTCAATGCCCCAAACATAAAGAATGTCATGAACGAGAAATAGTTGTTGTGGAATTTCATTTCTTTTAGAGACATTCCCCATTCATTGACAATGACGACAAGATTTTAAAAAATCATGGGCATACTAAAAAAGTGTTGGACAAAAGAGACTAGAATCACAGACCTTGCAAGTAGTCCGTTGGGGACCAAATTTTCCCCCACAAGCAAGAGTTGATAGAATCTAAGGATAGACTGAAACTCGATATCAGAAACACAACACCTAAGGACATGATCAATACATGTGTGCCAGAGGTAGGGGCATCCCAATTGTACCAATGAGACGCATTTTGTAGACGACTGGCTTGGTTTTTATTGAAATAAGTAGGAATTCATGATGCTAACAAATAATTTACAATTTCAGCATACCAAGTAATAAAATCTTTCACTCGGTACAATTTCTCACCATGAAACATTTTATTAATGGGAATACAGGGGGATGAGTCAATTTCTGAGGATGGGAGTATCCTAAAAATATTATTTGCCACCAAATTCTCTGCTCCTTTTTTATCTCTAAATTCTATATTAAATTCATAAAGGAGTAGCATCCAACAAATGAGACATGGATTGGCTTCCGGTTTCTTAAGGAGATACCGGAGGGTTCATGGTCTGAGAACACAATGACTTTAGATGCTAAAAGATAAAGCCTGAATTTGTCCAAGGAAACCACAATATAAAGAAATTATTTTTCATTTGTGGTGTAGTTTTCTTTGGCAAGGTCGATTGTAAGTGAGGCATATGCTATGACATGTGGAGCTTAGTCGACCCTTTGTGTTAATACTTTCCCAACTGCATAGTTAGAAGAATCACACATGAGATCAAATGGTAAATCCCACCGAGGTGGATGGATTACCAGGGGTGATGTGAGACTCCATTTTAACTTATTAAAAGATTCCTCACATTCTTTATGAAAAAATTGTTTTTTTCTTTTTTGAGTAATCGGGAGATGGAGAGTACAATTTTACTAAAGTCAGGAATGAAACGACGGAAAAATCCAGCATGGCCTAAGAAATATCCCGCATCCTGTACATTTTTGGGGAATGGTAGTGAAGAAATGACATCTACTTTTGATTTACCTACTTAGATACCATCCCTAGAAATGACATGTCCCAAAACTATACCTTGTCTCACCATGAAATAAAATTTCCCATAATTTAATACAAGATTATTTTCAATACAGTGACATAGGACTGAACCAAGACTACTCAAAAATTCATCAAAATAAGAGACATAAATAATCAAATAATCCATGAATACTTCCATGAAATTCTATAGGTAATCTGAAAAAATACTAACCATGCAATGTTAGAAAGTACTAGGAGCATTTCATAGACCTAATGGAATTATTCTATAGGAAGATGTTCCAAAGGGGAAAGTGAAGGTTTTCTTTTCCTAATCCTTAGTGGAAATATGGATCTGAAATTATCCAGAATACCCATCAAGGAAATAGTAGTGGGACCTACCCTCTAGAATCTCTATCATTTAGTCAATGAATGGAAAAGGGAAATGGTCCTTCCTAGTTTTTTGGTTTAGTCATCAATAGTCTATACAGACACGCCAACTATTCTGCACACGAGTTGGAACCAATTCATTATTTTCATTTTTGATTACTATAAGGCCCGTATTTTTAGGAACAACTTGAATGAGACTAACCCATTGGCTATCAAAGATGGGGTAAATGATTCCAGCGACTAATAATTTTGTTATATCATTTTTTAAAACATCTAGTAGGATTGGGTTTAGTCGACGTTGTGTTTGCCTCACTGGTTTAGCCTCATCATTTTATAAAATATGATGTGTACAAATTGATTGTCAAATACCAATAATGTCAAAAAATTTCCATCCCAAATATTTTTTATACTCCCTAAAAAGTTCAAGAAGTCATAAATCATACTCAGGAGGGATTGAACAAGCAATGATGGTAGAAAACTTGTTTCCATTCTCAAGAAATGAATATTTAAATCTTGAGGCAATACTTTCAGTTCCAATTTATGTGTATTTTGGATCGATTGGAGTGTGTGAAAGTGAGAGGTCATTGATCTCATCTAACTGTTCAATGTTATCATCCTCAATAGAGGAATGATCTTTTACAAGCTTAGCAGTATCATCGATGGTCATTGGATCCTCAGTGTTCAAGAAAAAATCCACTAATAAACATGCATGACATTTTTCTAATCCACTACAATAATCATTCCATGACTCATTTCCTAGAATTTCAATCAATGATTAAAACTCAAAAATGGGATCGGGGGAGAGAAAAGTTTTTTTCAGGGGTAGGGAGTAGATCAATTGAATTAATAGAGAGAGAAGAATGTTCTTCTGAGGGGGGCTTCATGGCATCAAAGATGTTAAAATTGACTATTTCACCACCAAATTCTATATATAATGTACCATTATAGACTTTAATTATGGTTTTGGTGGTTTTCAAGAAGGTCCTTCCCAATATAATCGGGGCATGTCCATTCATCCTATCATCATCTATTTTAAGAACATAAAAGTCATCAGAAAAAATTAAATTTTGGACCCTTACAAGAACATCCTCTAACACACCAGAGGGGTGTGTGGTACTCCACATAGCCAGTTGAACAATAATTCAAGTGGGGATCCGTTTCTTGACCTGCAATATAGAGTAAATAAGGCGAGTCATCATATTTATAGATGCACATAAATCAAGCATAACATTAGAAAAATAATACTCCCCTATGGTGCACAAAATTGAGAAAGTTCCAGAATCATTGCACTTGGTGGGAAGTGATGGCTCTATCTGTGCTGAAATATTCCTCCCCAATATCACTTTCTCATCACCTCAAAGTCGCATTCGGTGTGTACACATCTCCTTTAAAAACATGGCGTACCATGGAATTTACCTCACAACATCAATCAATGGGATGTTACCTGCACTTTCTTGAACATTTCTAATATATTTTAATCATGTTCAGTTTCCTTTTGTTTTCTTGGTTGGGTGGATCTTTGAGGAAATTGAAGATGAATTGTTGGGATAGGTGACTCATCAATATACACACTCTTTCCTTTAGAAGGGATTCTCTCTGGGTAAAGTTCTTGAACATTTGGAATAGTATTAATGGTTGGGATAACGGTTTCCTCAGGAGGGGATGACTCTAATGGAGGATTTATTTTACATTCTAGTTTATTTCCACTTCAAAGGGTTAAAGAACTAACATTTCCTTTATCCCTAGGGTTAACTAATGGTTGAGAGGGAAGTTTACCTGATCTATTACTTTAAATTTTACCCACTAAGTTAGCTACTTGTCTTATTTGGGTTTTGAGGTCTTGTATAATTTCCTGAGTAGTTTGTTGGAATTGGATATTGTTGACAACCATTTGTTTCATCATTTATTCTATTCTAGGATCAGGTTTTGGAGGGGTTTGTTGGAAAGGACTTTGGGGTGGTTGAGGATTCTTGGGTAATGGTGGTGGATGACTACTCTAACCTGGTTGGTCCCATTTTAGTTGAGGTTGGTTTGAATACCCCCCTTTCATATAGGTTTGGTTCTCCTTCTACCTAGAATTGGATGGACATAAAGGTTCCTTCCTAAAGAGTTGGTAATAAGGGTGGCCTAAAAATATTTCCTCACAACTCGCAGATGTTTTCCTCAATTGTGGACATTAGTCAGATAAGTGGGTGTTGAATGAACATATACCACAATATATAGGAGGAGGATATTGGGATTTCCCTTGGTAAAGATAATGTTTTCAAAGAAGGGCATTTACCTCTTCGAACATTGTGTCCACCTTCTTCTTGAATTCAGTACTTTGAACCACATGGACACCTCAAATCAGTACATTAGACCTTGAACCAAATTATTTTTTGTCTTGTGCCAAGTTCTTAATCAGGGTTCTTGCAGCAATTGGGGTCTTATCAACTAGCACACCACCTAGAGCAACATCGATCATATTTCGATCAATAGGGTTTAAACCTTCATAAAAATATTTAATTAATATTTGATCAATTATTTGGTGGTGTGGGAAACTTGAACATAACCATTTAAAGCATTCCCAATATTCATGTAATTTTTCCGCTTGATATTGTCTTATCTCATAAATTGCATTCCTTATTGTTTCAGTTCAAGAGGCTAGGAAGTATTTTTTAATAAAAA
Source organism: Viscum album (assembly GCA_963277665.1). Lineage (NCBI taxonomy): Eukaryota > Viridiplantae > Streptophyta > Magnoliopsida > Santalales > Viscaceae > Viscum > Viscum album. The sequence continues at coordinate 306,478,196 of OY728144.1, forward strand.
GGTGTTTCATGTCTTCCCAGCCTCTTATTGGGGAAATAACATAATATAACGAATATTCTGCTATGTCTTCTAATGAAAACGTGAATTCCCTTAACTTTACTTGTTTTTCATTCAAATTTGCATGTTTTAATGTAGAAAATATAGTGTGAAATTATTTTAAATGGTTTTGAGGATCCTCTCTAGGAAGTCCATGGAGTCTTGGTAATAGATGAATTAAACCATATTTTAGTTCAAAATTGAGTGCCTCGCCTTGTAATTGAATATAGGTGGGTTGGATATCAACATCAGGAGAGGTTAGTTCTTTTAGTGTCTGATTGTTTTAACCATGTTATTCAAGTTAATTTTAGTTTTAATGTGGGGTTACAAAGATGAAGAAGAAGGATCAAGATGTGTGTTGTTGTTTTGTGCGTCCTCCTTCAAAACTACCTCTTGTGTATCTCTGGGTCGCTGATTTTGGATCCTCTCCGGTTCAGGTTTGAAAGTTTGTAAGTATACCAGAGTTGAACACATCATACACAAAACCTACATAATAAATAAATTATAACACAAAAATAAATGTAAAGGTAGAAGATACAACAAACAAACATTCACAAAATTTACAAATAAAATTATCATAAACATGCACTAAAACCAATGCACCCCGAACAACGGCGCCAAAATTTTATCACGCTGTCATGAAAAATCAAATTGATTATGATTTTAAGATTGATTTATAGTCTATGGAATACCCTAGGTCGGTTCAGAAGGAGAATTGATAGGTTTTTAGTATGTATTTTTAATAATAATTACTAAAAGAGGGGGTGGTTTTGAAAACATATTTAATAAAATTACATAATTTAAGAGTTAAATATTTGATAAATAAAGGTGTTGAATTAAAAATTATGATAGAATAAGATCATTTCAAGTTCACTACACATCTTGTATAGTTCATTGTTATGAAAATTTAACATGGTTTTGTTTAATTCTTTGGTTGAAGGTTGTCAAGATCTTGACTCCCCTCTTGCCTCTTCAAATGAAACTTAAAGAACCACCCCATGACAAAATAATCATTTTGCCAAGATTTGGATGTCAAAAATTGAATAAAAGGTCTATAAAAGAATAAATAAATCTTATTTATGTGTGATATAGATAGGATTATTGTGTTTTCCCACTAGAACAATCCAATATTCCCACTTGAAATCTCAACCCAATTGGTGTTGAAATAAAAAGCATTCCACTTAACAATATCAAATGAAATGTAATCAGGGGGGAAGCATGTCAAGATAAAAAAAATAATTGAGATATTAGACACACAAATTATACAAAACTAGTAGAATAACATGTGCTGGAACTCTCTCAAAAGTTTGTGTGGCTCCCTCGAAATGATCATCCACCGTTTAGCTCGCCATCGAAAGGAGGAAGAGACTCAGGTGGAGCTACTTCTTTATCCTTGACCCCCCTATGATGATAGAGGCCATCAGAACTTCTAGTATTATTAAGAGACTTCTATAGGACTCCAAAATGGCAGAGCTTGGCTTATGGTTTGAACTCTCCAAATGAGGTACCAATGGTTCTCTTTTATAGCAAAACTGGAAAGTGTTTTTGGGAACACAGATTGTGTAAAACCACTTGTCACATTGTTTTTGGCCTCTAAAAAATTGTCAATACCTTTTTTAAAAACTATAAATTTGTTTCTCCATGTCTTGGATATCTCCACCGAATGTTTGGTTCCCTTTGGACATGTACGACTCTAGATATGGACAGCACACAACATAAAACTGTTGACTCTGTGCATATTCGGTGGTCTAGACAGATCATTTCGGTTGGTCCTATTAATGGACGAATTGGGCTTGGTTTTATTCATAAGTGTTTGAGATAATTTAATTTTGGTCCTGTTCAGAAAATTCTTGCCCATTTAGATTCAAGGATTTTTCATACTCTACCCATCAGTGGATAGGTGTTCGTGGGACCAATGCAGTTTTGGCCCATTTTACTTCTGGATCATCTCTGGGGCCTCCAAATCACCTCCTCCTGTAATGGAATCATCAAAATAAGTAACCTTAATCTTTCAAAAAGTAATAAACACAAAATAAATGATTCAAAAATGGATTTCAATTTGTTGATAATTTTATAATTTACAATATAAAACAAGTTTAGCATAGTGGTGTAATGGTGAAAATGAAACAGTGAATCTTGGTGCGATCATGCTATTGGCATTGTACCTCTTTAATTTTACCTTAACATTGTCTTAGACATGTGGGTGTATGGGAGAGAATATTGCTATCTTTTTTTTAGTTTCCCCCTTTGTGTTTTCAACATGACATGTATATGTTTCTCTTTCATAGGGTAGTTTCATGCAATTCCAATATGACTGGGTACATACTTAGGGGAATTTGTATATATGAGTATAGAAAATTTAAGGACGTGATGTGTGGACCAAGGTAATTTTTATTGTCATAGGGATTTAAATATTTGGTGAATCTCATGTGGATATGGATATACTATAAGACTGATATGAGGAGAGGGCTAAGAGGATATAACACCACTAAATTTTAATCATATTTTAATTTCATGAGACATAGACATCATCAACATGAGATTCATAACCATTCAATTCTGACGAGGCACTGTGGGTCACTATGGGGCATGGGAATCTAGAATTAGCACTGGGAAATGATAACATTTGTAGTTGGATCAATATAGGATATATATGTTTCACTATGTTTACCATGAAATTGGGAATCAAGCCACATATAGTTCATGAATGTGATGATGTGTGAGACCATCACTAGAAGGTGGAAATCCACTCTGGTTAGGATGTGGTGAAAGAAGGGGGACTATTTTTGGAAAGATCCCACAGTGATGTGGAATACATGATGATTGAAGGACACATGGAGCCAATTTCACAAGGATTATATTTATATATGTTGTACCAAGAATAAAATTAGTTTATGGTAATATATACTATACCAATTACTAGTATTTTAGGAGGATTGATGTGGTTCCATAGAGTTAAAAACCCAATGTAAATTGGGGAAAAATAGGCCCTACACCTAATAAACATTCCCTATGTAGGTTGAATGTAGTTTTATGTCATTATTATTAGACCTATGGTAAAAAATAGTTTAGAGTTATTATTTTTTTACCTAGGTCTGTTGAATTTTGGAGTCATATTGATTTGACCATGCTGGATAGTGGAAGGGATTTTTCATCTAGTCACTACAAAATCTTTCACAAACCATGAATTGGGGTTGGGATAATTATAAGGAACAAGGTCTCCCTCAATGGGTGTATTGACATCTAGGTGAAATATATGGGGTCTATGAATCACTGTGTATCTTATGGAACTGGGGGTCAATACACAAATATTTCAGGAACATGGTGTGTTAAGAGAATAATGCTAGTTGTTGGTCAACCTCTTAGGTAAGGATGAGAATATGACTATATTGTTTAATGATTCATAATGAAATCCATTAGGTTTTCTCTTTATGGTCTTGAATATAATATAAAAAAGGATTTTCCACCAGTATTTGTTAGGGAGTTCAGAATGTGGGCATACAAACAGTTTAATGTTATGATGCTTGAAATAAGGGTTTGGTATCTCAACGATGATTATGTGGAATGAAAGAGTAGTAACCCTATGTGAAGATTGGTCCATGGAGGCTTGAATACACATTAAAATTTTTTGAGGATGATTTCAAATATTTATGGTCATAATATTATGATAGATGAACCTATTTAAGGTTATAATGTTTGAACATTAGATTTGGTGACATCCCATTTGGATAATGTCTATATATATTAATCATTCTTGTGGAAAATTCAACCACAACATAAAATCCCACAGGATAGAATCTGGATATTGAATCAATATGTGGTGGGGAGTTCTCCTCATCATAATGGAGAGTGTGAAAGGGGGTGAATACCATATATTGTTACGGTTCCAATCACACCAATGTTCTTTTTCATCATGCATGAACACACGAGGGAAGACCACCAATGGTGTTGAAACACTGATATAAAAATCAAGGTGGGTAAAAGGGATGTCAGAACATCTAAGATATGGACCATGAAAAGTGGGTGACTAATAGGTAGTGGATGGATTTTGACTGCATCTAAGACACAGGTTTCACAACCACACCAGTCACGTTTGGGGCGACAAACGTCAGATCAACCCTTAATAATATTTAAAACACAGTAACAATCATATGTATAAAAGAATATTTTTAGGATTGTTCCTAGGGTGTGAGGTGATATATATTTTATAGGAACCATTGCTATTTGGGGTACTATTAAAACTAGGAGTCAAATTATGACCCATACCAAAGAATTCATGAATTGTAGAAGTGGGGATGTTGTAATTCTATAGCGGAATTTAAAAACTCCTAGATCTATTCTGTGATCTTCTTAAACATGAAGGATGATCACATCAATATTTGAAGATTTTTAATGTTTCCTTGGAGAAATATCTCAAAATAGGATGGCAGTTGTGTAGGGATAATGACATGAGATCTGAACATTATTGAATATCTCATATAATTGGGAATCAATCCACACATACATCTTAAATGTGGTGTGGTAGATCACTAGGACCCTAAGGGAGATAACCTTATCATATGAGGGATCAAGTAATTATGAAATTTTACATAGTTTGATAAGGATTTGGACCATTCATTTTAACATCATGTTAAAAATATTTTTTACATGAGGTTTAACATCATAGTGTGGGGACATGTGATTGTACAAATTTAAGGTCACCTATAATTGATAATGTTGGGATTATTCTAGGGGCCTCCCATTGGTATTGAGGAGAAAATAAGGTGTGGTTGGGGTAATAGAGATTAAATATTCCTAGAGGTAGTGGTATCATCTCATGTAAATCATGTGAGTCATATCATCTCATCATAATTGGAATAATGAATTTTCTACATAAGGAATCCAATGATTATTACATAGGGTAATGATACAATTTAACATTTTGGGAAAGGAAATCATGTGAGGGACTTATGTGTTTATATTCCAGTTATTTCATCCTCTTGATAGGTCACTAGGGAATCTTGACCAACTCGCAGGCCACAGAATATGATTCGAGAATACACTAGAGGTGGAGGCCTAAAAGGACTGCATAGTGATCATATAATGATGAGGAATTAAACACTAAAACACACATGCATCTCATGATTACCACAATTAATTCTATGTTTGTCATATAGGATATAATATATTTTAATGTAATATTTATTTTATGATAAAATATTGTTTTTCCTTATGTGACTTGGATATTAGGAATTTTAGTTTAATGTTGTATATATTGGACACTAGAGTTTACATGAAGTATCCAAGGAGGAACCCTACGTTTGTAGATGGTGTGACGTGCCCCCTATCCATGAAGATCAATTTATGTAGAATTTACCCATGACATAAGATTCCTCCAATTTGGGTTCTATATTTGGAAAATTCATTCTTGTTATCAACAATTTCCTTTGTGGAAGTCCCATATCTCATTAATGAACGAAGTGTAGGAAGACCACATTATCGAATGCTTTCTCCACCTTATTTTGATGATTTAATTGGTATTGTAATTATTAAGGAATATTTTATTCAAGGTATGAAACTTCGGAATATAGTCTTCCCTATTTTATTTAGTGTTTTATGATTATATATAGACCTTTTGAGTGACGATTGCTTAAACTATTAGGAAGAACTACTTATACTTTATATACTAGAGTATATGGGGGATCCAAGGCGTAAATTCATGTAGTAATATGATATGAAAATAGGTAATTAGAGATCATAATAGGATTAATCTTCTAATTCTGAACAACAATCTTCTACATGACATTAAATAAAGTTTTCTTGAATTTATCAATCTACCCATTTTTCAGTACTTGATAATGAGAAGTGTGGTTAAATCAGATGTTATATATGATATACTCTTTCCACATCATAGTATATCTAATGATGGGGTTTCTGTCAATTAGTTTTTTTTTTGAATAATTCTATATCGTTAAATGATCTAAGACTTAAAAAACATGATCATGGATCAAGTCTTGACCATATTAAGGGGGTTGGACTCCACCAACTTTGAGAATATGGAAGTGGAAGTCACAGTGAACCTATATTATTAAGAGGTTATTCATATATAGAGACCAAAAATACATGTCTTAATTTAGAAAAAGGTTATATATTTCTTGGTTTCATAGAGTTTCTCCATTGGTTGTTGCTTTATGTTAGCATAAATCAATCATGCAAGACTCCAATTGTTGAATTTGATGAAATAATAGACCATTATGGTCCAGAAATAACCCAGCATCCCAATCTCATGAGAGAGCATCAATATAATATGATGTGACACAAATGGACCAATATGGGTTTATTGAATGAATTGATGAATCACCTTCATTTAGATCAAACAGAGAAGGACCCCATCAAACCCACGACTATTTAGGGTCTTCTTAAGGATGGGGGCATCCTAGTTGGAAATTTTCCATGAACAAAAACATATTTTCATACTCTAATCTTGGTAATATAGAAGTGTTCCATGAATGATTATCTCAATGAAGGGGTCATCTAATTGGAAATTTTTCAAATGTGGGGTCATTTAGATCCCCGTTATAAAAGGGAATTGACTAGATGAATTACCATTTGGTCATCATCATCATAAGTAATGGGAGAAATGAACCACAAATTCAACAAATGGATAAGTAATTTGTCTTAGTATATATTTGAAATAGATGTGTAATGTATTTCCATAGTATATACCTTTTCAATCTATGATAAAGGAATCCAATTCACCTTTATATGATAAGGGAATTAGGCCATCAACTCGTAATACCACTCCAATAGGTGAACCATTCCTATTTTTGGACGACATATTCAAAGTAATTATTCATTATGACTAGATCAATGAATCCATTTAAATGATATCAAGGTATATTTATTTTGTGTGAGAGATCAAGGGCATTGATATGAACATGGTAATAAGCCTCATTGTTAGTAAAAACATATGATAATTGGAATGAGTACAAAAATATGGAATGTTATTGAGCAATAAAAAAAATCAATGGATCACCATGCTGAGTTTGAGGCTATTGAGCCATTTAAGTTTAATATAATAGGTTCAAACATATGAATGATTCTTCAAAAAAATAACATCGGGTCCATAGTGAATATGGGATTTTATGGAAATTCTTAATCAATGGGATGTTCCTTTGGGACTGGATGTGAAACAATGAAATTATGCAATTTTTCTCCCTTAAAAATGTTATAAAAGGAAAACCTGAAGTAAAAATTATATATAATTACTTACAGATTCTATAGTCATTCTTTTAACATGGGTTATTTTATAATTAACTCTAGATTATTGATAAGAGAAACCATCTATATCTCATGGTGCTTCATTTAGTGACACAACATATGAACTAAATTAATCAGGACAAGATAACTCTTATTGATAATGTAATATATTATCTCCATGTCTAGTAGTTTTTATCTATAAAAATATTTCTATTTTCACAAACCTCTTTATTATTATGTGCTAGAATGGAGCCTAAAGATAATTTTAATGAATTCACATAAAGGACCAGTGTATTTATTAGGACAAGATTAATAAAGAATTTATGATCAAATAGATACTTATTAATATCCTCAAATTCATTCTTGGAGACTTTTTTAAACTTGTATATGGTTCCTTTCATTGTGAGAATTTATAATAGATTAATGTTTCTATCGAGATTCAAAATTAACCAAGAGGTATAGTCCAACTGTCTTTGGCTGCCTCATAACTCCTAGTTGCTGTATGAAGGAGCATCTCGCTAATAACATAGATCATCAATAGTTTAAACTCTATAACATTGTATATGAAATATATGAAATGTGAATTTCTATAGGTAAACCAGAACACACATTTTAAGGGGTTTATTTTCATTTGGTGGGAACAAAGTATATAAAAAACATTCTCAATATCATGTATATGGTCTTAGTGTTGGAGGGATTTTACTAATGAGTCCACCATATAACACTCCCCCAATGTCCATATGATTGGATTAAATATATATTACATGTAATGGTTGTATGTATCTCTAGCATCCTTCAAAAAATAGAATCACCCTATATAAGATTAATCCCTAGTGATCTTTTAATGTGATGGACTCCTCTTACTCATGGTCCATTGGGATCTAGTTACACTTGAAGTACTCATCCAAGAAGGATTGGTCTTGAACACTAGTTAAAACATTGATCAAAAACATTGTCACATGAATGGGAAAATAATCTTCCATGAAATAGAGCCTGAGGTCTTAGAAATCAATGTAGTTACTGATATTACAACTGTTCATTAATACCATGAAAATTTTAATTAGAAACATTTCTTATTAATCCTCTGTAATGATGTTGGACCTGATTAGATTGTTAATTTCATCCTCATACATCATTCTCTCAGAAGGGTGCATATTCATGGGAGATTGTGTGAAACCATGTTGACATATCAGGAAGGCAAGGTGATTAACGACAACCTAGGGATCAATTCCTCTCATTTCCTTTTAATTTCATAATATAATATCATAGTGATTTTAAAAGAAAAAATATAACTCTAAATCTCCTTTGGATATATGAATTCAGTAATCAGTAATATCTTTGGGTCTTCCACCTCGCCAAGATTCACCAGGGTCAGTTAATCGATTATGGTGGAGACCCTTACTTCGATTTTTTGAGGGGAATCATACAAATCCACATACTAATTTTGTAAATGGGGAATAGAGGATGGTGGCTACACGATTAAATAATTAAAATCAGTTATTTCAATAGTATCTACTTTGAAATAAGAATAATCCAAAAAAAAATTATTCCACAGAGACTATGCCGGTGAAATATAATGATCCAATCCCATAAATTTTTCTAGCCACTTGATCCACCAATAATATTGAATCAATGATACTGATTCTCTATCCAATGGGTCAAAATACCTTTTAAAAACATGTGATGATGTCACAAATAATTTTCCCTGGGGTGAACCTCTAAGTGTTATAAAAAATTTAGATTTTGAGTAGTAGATGATCCTATCCCATGCTAAAATACAAGCTAATAATTGAGACATCATTCTTAGTGGGGATGATAAAGAATCCCCATTTGGACTATGGGTGTGCCCTCTAACCAATTGATTCCCCAAATTAATCTCTCTTTCAAATCTAATTAAAGATCAAGTTTCATATTAATTTGATCATTAGTGGCATTTATACACTTAACCCTATCAGTATAGAGATATTTTTCATCCTTTTTCTATATTCAAACTATAGACAGTAGGTATCAAAAGTTTTTATGGGAGAATCATCTCCCTATAGTACCCTTACTTGACCATTGAGGGGTATTTATGGCATTGATGGTATGATGAGACGACTACCACATGCCTCTGGATCCATTTAATTCACAAAAATACATTTTATGATGTATCATATGAGACTAAAATAAATTTGGTGGTTGAATCCCGGTCACTAAACAGGGTTATAATTTTTATCGTATCATGTGGATTCATTATGATCATATCATACCACTAGAAATTCATGTTTGTGGGATCAGAATGACATTCATTAGGCCAATATTATAGAGTATTTTTGTCAAAATGGGATTGATCCCGGTTCCAATATTCAGTAGACAGCCACGTATTTCCAAAAAATTGATCAAGACAATGATATAAAATTGTAAAATCATTCCCTGGCTAGTAGAAACTTCATCTTATTTAGATAGGGATATGATGGCTTTGAATTTTTCATTCTCATATTCCTCTTCATGTTAGAACTCAAGGGTAAATACCACTTTGTTGAACTGGATAGGGATATTCAGGTAACTGATCATTGATTCACACATATCCTTTGAATGGATGAGTGTATTGATGATTGAGAGTCTTAAAAAAATTATAGAGAGGTACTTTAGTACATTCTTTTTCTAGGAGAGGGGAATGTTTCTATATTATAAGGATGTATCATTGACATTGAGTAGAGTGGGTGTATTTGGTTGAGGTGTTGGATATGATCTGGTGTTGGCTATGTTTCATAGCATAGTAAATGATTTTGGATGATCAATTGATTGATGAGGATGAGCCATAACCAGACATGTTTGATCAAGCAAATATTGTGGATGAGACACCTAATTGACAAATACTAGAATCTATAGATATGTACTCAATTGAGAAACTTGATATGGTTGTTCATTCTACACTCTATATGAGTATTGTTTTTATAATCTTACAAAAAATCATATCCTCTTATAGAGAACTAATTCAGACATCCAACATATTAGAATAGCATCTAACCTGACTTCTACAGTGTTAACTAGTGGTGCACGGGGGGTCCATTTGGTGTTCCATAGTGATGATTACATTGTAGAAATATAATAAACTAGAATAATTCAAAAAATAATAATCATGTTCTCCCTTGGTGGAATATGCTAGTACATGATTAATTTTGGTGGTCTTTCCCAATTCAAGAGGCATGAAGTCTCTTTGAGTGCAAGCTGTCTTTGTAACTAACACACGTCATCAATTTTAATAGCATTATTGAGGCTAATTTTTCATATGCATTAATGTTTTTTATACTGATTTGGTGGCTAAAGTGAATGTGTAGATCAAAAGGGGTTTTTAATTTCACATGATGGCATATATAATGACATGGTCATAAGATAATACTTTTGGTTATATCAAGTCCTTTTACTTCTCGATAACCTGGCCCAAAACCTGATACCATTTTTTGGATTCCTTGTATTTTCTATTTGGGTTATTGGTGACATGTACTACCTATGGTGGGGCATATCAGACCTTGACTAGCCCACAATCAACTGGGTTATAAATCCAATTTTTGAATATAAAAAACTTTTTGATGATGTGACCAAGTATCCTTTGGTACATACATTAGTTGAAAAAACCGGTGAGGTTAGCTTCCTTAGGTATTCTCCTTTCAAAATATTCATGTTTTTTATTTCCAATGTGTAGTTAAAGTATCAAGGGACCATAAATCATGGATATAAGTGGTCTTTTTTTCTTTGGGTGAAGAGAATATTATGTTCTTCATCCTAATAGAAGTTCTTGAGAAATATTTTCCTGGAAAATATATTATTGAAGAGGTTGTTCTTGGTGAGGACTATTTGGAAGCAATGCCTATAGGAGAACTGGGTTTGGGTCCTCTATATGCCAAAAATCCACTATTTCGACCTTGAAATGATTTCATTAGAGATATAGAATAGGTAATGGGAATAACAAATACATGGTCCATTTCAAGTATTCTCCAAATGATGCGTTTTTTCAGTGAACTCTCATATCCTTCCCTGGTACCTTAGTGAGATGAGTGTTGGTTCTAACTCATTTTTAACTTTCTATACACATGTCATCAAAATGGGTTCCATTTAATTTTGTATATAAATATAGCTTTTGAGCCCTTTCTTTTAGGAAATGATGTTATCAACTCTCTCATATATCCTTTTTCTGAATTTGGAGTGGTTAGTGACACCATTATTGCACATGGTGGATATTAAATTTTAGTGGCATTTCCAAAAATAAATATTCACATGTGGTGATAGATCTCATAGGAGGATGACTATACCAAAAAAGGAATGTCCCTACATGTTATAGAAGAATCAAGGAATCTTGACCACCTCCCAGTACTCATTGGTCTCATGTATATAAACACACCTTTAGGATAAGTGCGACTCATTTTATAGTGGATAAACCATATAATTGAATGTGGTCAATCTTATATTACTGAATTTTTGAGGCTAGAAAATTTGTTCTACCCATTCCATATATGAAATCCCTTATAGAGGGATCACAACATTTTTTGTCTATAAATCCTGTAAGCAGGTTATAAGAGTGGATATCACATCACCATAGTGATTATTGGTAGTCAGAAGAGCCATGGTCAGTATATTGGATCTTGTGGCATAGTTATCATGGTCTTAATTAGGGATGTCATGTTATTCAAGTGACGCAGTTGGGTCATATATTGTCTAATTACTCAAGTGAGCAACATATGACTTCATTAGACGTGAAGGAATGCATATCACAAACATGGGTGCTCATACATTAAGAACCAAATCACTTACTAGAAGAGGGGAAGGGTCCCATAAGACATTATATATCTCTTCATTTTTTTCACTAATGAGATAAATAGTGATACTACATTATCCATGAAGATCTTATTATATGATGTCTATTCAATGATATTACACAGTCACTATCATGGCCTCTGAGGTTTTGAAATGATCACGAACAATATTTCCTTTGTTAAGATTCTATATGGAAGGTAGCAACAAATCATTAGTGAGACTCAAAAAGACCAATGGTTGTTTCTTCTAATTTGGTTGGGGCCCTATCAGAATGTCTTATAGATACAATGTCTCCCATTAGGGTGAGTTTTTACATCATGAAATATTCCAACTTCCCAATTTCCCTAATCGTGAATGGGATTGATTGTGATTAACTTCATTGTGGTAGTGGCTAGAGGTGACTTTTCATTGCTATCTTGTTGACTTACCTCAAAATCCAATTTTCCCATGGGAATGTGATTTAAGTATGTGGTATCATAATACACCCATATCTATATTTTTAAATTGATATATTCCTTATGAACCTTTCATTAAATCATGGTGGGGCACCCGATGCTGGTGATCTAGAATGTTTGGAGGTATCTATAGGAATCATGGTATTGTTCCAAAGACATTATAGTAATTGAAACCTTCCAAAATATTGATGGATAAAATTAAGGTTCCCCATGGATTCCGGGAAAATATTTATAATGATATCAGTGCTGGTTTGGAATATGCCAACTATTTTGGTGACAGAAAGATACAAGGTAAATGGTGATGACCTCTTCTATGGTGAAATGGATGGAAATAGGTGGATAGAATAAAACCAACAGGTGGTCAGCACCAAGGATCATTGAAACATATTACACATAATATGTATCTAATGGGGGTCTAGTTACTAATCTATTGATTCCTTAAAATATTGTTACTGTGAAACTGGGGGTGGCAGTGATATGAAACTATTTTAATATTGAATTTTAGGAAAAGGATATGGTACATTGGCTAGTCATCTCTTGAATTTTGGAATTTCCCCTAGAGGCAAGACCATCGTCATTATCATACACATGAAGGATGTGGTAACAATGGGCTCCTAGTGATCATGAGGGACTTCAACATCATTTTTTTCATTAGATCATCCACCATTGTATGAAGGATGTAATCCAAATATTAACTTTTCCTCTATATCCAATGTAGAGATTAAAAAAATGGAAGAGAATGGTGTAGGGATGGTTTAAAATTGTGTCCCTAGAGAGATGAAATAACATATTTTATTTTCATGTACATATAGATGGATCTAGAGACCCTCTTGACCTTGGATTTAGGGATAATTAACCTCAATAGAATGGATTATTTCCCTAGGATATAAGGTGGTGGTGGAGTTTCCACCATATGATTTTTTGTCACCTCAAAGTATGAGATGAAGATGGTTAGGTGATAATTCACTGATTATATCCTTTTTAGGAATGAGATTTCTCCATGTGAGATATCATGAGGTTTATAGAGATTCCAATTAAATTTGACATGGATAACACCATGAGTGTGAACCCCTTAACAATTATTTCCCCTTCCCTTAGAAAGATATTCAGGGTAAGAGACACATTTGTCATGGTATGTCGACCATTTCTATTTTTGAGGATATTGAAGGAGCTAAAAATTGAACATATTAATTATGGGGTGGCCTATTATGTTCATTAGTGTGACCCATTATTGGGAGAGTAACCCCAGCCATACTAGTGTGAATATGGGGTACTGATCCCAATCTGGTGAAGTCAGGACCACACACATTAATTAAAAGGGTGGGATGAGGTCATATGGTGGTATCAAGGTTCATTTGATACATGTTATAGGCCTCCTATTTTGGAGGGATTGTGAACCCCCTCTGCATTATTACTGGGTGCGTTGCACATGGGAAAATAGAATAGAGATAAAATCATCTTCCTCATTGGACTGTGGGGCTAGTTACCATTTTAAGTGTGGTTAGGTAAGATTCCTCCTAGGTGGGTCCTATGTGGGAATAATTATGGGTACAACCCAAATATCCCCTACATTTATAGCATAGTGTAGTGACCAATCATAAAATTATATGGATATGATCCTAAAACAATTTTAAATAGAGACTGGGGCATTCTTCGCATTGTGTGACCTATAGGGGAAACAACATCAATTGGATAGCAGGGATTTTATGTGATGATTGTCCATGTCCCTATTTGGGATTAACACTGCCTATGTGTAATGTTGAACCACGTAATTTAAAAACCATAGATGAATTTTCTCAGAGGGGGATATGGGGTGAGGGAGTATGGAATATGTGAAAGTAATTCACTCCATGGTCTGAGAATAGTTGAGAGAGATTACCACACCAACATTCATTCTAAACCGACAACTATTAGTGATTGTTCATCAAAAAAAATTATCAGTTTGAGTCTTTTATGATGTATGATGTCAATCATTAATACATGTATAGTGAAAGTGGTTCCCAACATAACCTACATTATCAACTCTTTCTAAAAGAGATAAAGGATTCTTGTTAGTGATGTATTAATCCAATGATTCCCAAATCCGTCATTTTCACCTGGTTGTAGGAGAATAGTTTCATGTAGTTTCCACCATTTTGTTTACTAAGGATTATCATTGAATGTTTTTATCTGATAATTTAAAAATTTTAGGCCTCCCAACATTACTATTATAATCTAGGTTAGAGGAGAGGATTTTTAAATGAGGATGAACATTTTCCTCCCACAGTTTCTGCAAGGGATGCACATTAGGCATATGTATTCACTTTTTCTTCCATGCCTCTCCTAATGGGGTTTTCTTCCATAGAACAGTAGTTCCTTACCTTGGGTGGATGTTAGGTTTCCTTACATTTCCATCATTACAGAGATAGGTGGCTTCCACCACCATTAATGGCGACGTCATCTCCTTGATCAAAATAGAATGAAAAATGTTTAGGTCCCATATCCCTGGATTCCTCCATAGATCTCATTGACTAGTTTTAGACTCCCTTATATACTTAATTCATGCTAATTAATCTCATTCCAAGAGCCACTTCGATGTTGATGATGGATAATTTCACTGGTATGGCAGTGACATGGAATCTTATTTTAGTTAGAGGAGAATGTGGTGTTGGAAAATTCTTGTCATTAATGGGAATTTGTGTGTTGGTCACCAATAATATCTTTCTCTTTCAATCCCATGGGAATCTAATGCATGAGGTATCCTAGGTGTAGAACCCATGACATAACATTTCGATATTGGGTTAATTTACATTAGGTTCATATGATGTCTAAGGTTCACGACCTCTAGAATCCCATATCAACACATGAGGTATAGGTTTTGAGGAATCTACTGGGGTAACATTTTTATGGGCTTAAGAAAAAATGGTCATATTTTCATATTCTTTTTAGTATAGTGTCACAAGGTTAGATTCTTGTATGTATTTGTTGTTTACATGTTTATACATCCTGTGTGGATAGGTCAGTTGGTATATTTGACTTATTATAGGGTAAGATGATCACATTTTGGTGTTTCCTCTTTCAAAGTGAATAAATTATTATTTAATGGTGGTGGTGGGGTATCAAGTTTTAAACTAATGGAGGTATCAAAGGAGTGTCATGATTGGGCTTCAGGGTGGTATCTGACATTCCATTTTAGGAGAAAGTGATCAAAACTAACATAGTTTAAGTTTACAATTTGTAGTCGTGTGAAAGAATCATACCATGATATTTAACATCTTGATATAATCATGTGCATGGCATGAATAGAGATACATCAATGGATGGTTTAGGTCATATACATATGGTATTCATATGAGATGAGGTTTAATCCCATGATGGCATGTGGCTTATGCATGTGGATTTCCTAGTTTGTGAGGTGAAATCTAATGATGGTGTGGGGATTACACATATGAGATACTCAGTTTTGGGCTATCATCATATGATGGTGTGGGGAATATAAATGTGGGATGACTGATTTAGAAGTTTCAACCTATGATTGTGTGGGGACTATGCTTATGGGATACACATGTATGACTATATTCCCATTCAATTCATACACTGGGAATCATGTATTCATCACACATGTTAGGGATACAGATTAACATTATGTGATGGGGATGTTTTTGCAAAGTTTACCATTTTAAAAATATAATGTTAGGCTATGTTGTTTATTGTATTACAACTCAAACATTTTGGGGGAATACGACTAGTGATTCCATATGGAATGAGGGGAGAAGGTTATAGTAGTAGTCCAACACCTAGGGAAAGGTTTCTGATATTCAGAAGTGATTCTATCTCTAGGGAATATGTTTCTATGGTAAAAGTTCCTTTGGTTGGAATGATGCATAAAAACATCCATTTTATGGAGGTAAATGGGGGTCTTGACATTAAGGTTACCATTCTTTGGAGCCAAAGGAATAACAATTATCTAGTTCATGCAAAGAGATAGGGTTAATACACATGGGTTAACAATTTCTATCACACCTGTGATCATGGAACGGGTGAACCTAGTCGGAATACATGTTGAGCACCTAAGTACTAATCATTGACCAATTTTATTTGGTGAAAAGATAAAATCGATTTGGGATATGGATTTTGTTGCATAAAACTATACTATTTCACATTTAAGGGGTGTTTAATGATATATGGGATTTAACATAGGGGTATGTAATTGAATCTAGTGGAATGGTTATGAAAAATCATTATAGTTACACAATGATTGGGGTTGCATAGGGGGTTTTCATATTTTGTGGAACCGCCTTGCCTTATAGAGGAGTTTGAGATGATTTTTCAAATAGAAAATAAGGAATTTTGTGGACTATATGAGGTTATTCTTTAAATATCTACCTAAAAGAAACCATGGGTAGGCTATAGTTATTAGATTTCATGAATGAGGTGATTTTATGAATGGGAACAAAATACTTCAATATCTAGAGGTCCTTCATTGAAGGAGGGGGGTAATACTATACATAAAATCAAATTTGGTGGCCATGTAATTCGGTTTTGAAACTATGCCTACGCCCCACAATAGAGTGGTGTCTCTCTCAACCATGAGTTTCATTAGTCTTATTCCTTTTTTGTAGGAGGAAGGACACATAAGTTAGTAGAGTATAGTTTTATTCCCCACCCAAGTGGTTTGTAGTACATGTTAGGGTTTCAAAAAAATATACCAATTTTCTCTCTCTAAGAGAAGGTCTTCCCTATAATGGCCTAAAATTACATGCACTAGATCATTTATATCTAGAACAATCTATTAGCCTAGGATGCCTAATTATTTTTAGCGAAAATTCACCATTAAAAAGTTGAGATATGATTTTAGAGAAAATAGTTATCAATATTCAAACCTGGTCTCATAAGATATACAAGCACACAAACATAATAAAATATTCATGATTTGTCTCACTAGCTACACATGCACACACATGTGATCAAAAAAATAAAAAATGGTCTCATTGATTCACATGAAAATTCATGTGACCAGGAATAAAATATGGTCTATCGAGATACACATGCATAGAAACTTGTGATAAGGCCTCAACCATCAGTGGCTGGAATCATGATAGTGCACAAGGGTTTATCCTGGAATGTGAAAATTTTTATATTACATTTGTAGGGAAACATTAATTATTCCATATAAGAGAATCATTATTTAATTAATCATTACATGTTTTTAAAATAACCTTTATGAATTGTAGGTTTTTATCCCAATGTGTTAAACCTCATATCACATGATAATAAACTACTCATATTACAATAGGGTGGAGTATAAAGAACCACTTCCCTCTAACAGAGTCAACTCCAAACCCAAAAAAAATTCAATTATTTTTTTATAAGTCCATCCATGTGTATTTGACCTCCATCGATCACCAAGAATATAAAAAAATCCAATGAATTATAATTAACAAATTATTTTTAAATAATAAAAACCAAATAACTATAGGTAAACATATAACTAATAGAGAATGGAATACTTTCTAAATGACTTGCATGGTATCACCGCCAAGGCAGGAACCATGGTCAACATCCCATGGAAGGACTATAACTTTATCATGACATTTTTACAAGAAAAATGCATATAGAATGAAAAAAATAAAATGTTAGATTAAATGTAATTAAATTATAACATCTGAAAAAAACAATCTATTGAATTAACTTTACCATAATTTCATCCATAAGAGTTTGACCACAGCTGGCATAATCCCTATTCTAAGGCATGAAAAATTTGTAATTTATGTTCATGGTACATGTGTCAATGAAAGTCAAATAAATAAAAAAACAATGAATATATCAACAAGGGACATAATATTACTAAAATTCACAAAAATAACATTCATTCAGTATCATGATACATACTTCACATATGATGATCTAATGACTTATTTTTACTGTAAAATTCCACAATGATAATATGGAATTTTCATCCACTCTCATAATCAAGATTTATTAAAAAATCAATAGATGGTAGTGATAATAAATAAGAGGGTAAATTGAATATATTTCTAACATAAAAGGATTATAAGGTTCAAGAAATACCATGATGAATAATCCACAATAACGATAATGAGATTGATGATGAAGATGTTTTCCCTCTATAAATAAGAAATATAGTGAACCATTCTAGGACATTGTTTGGAATTTCATGCCTTATAAATAATAATGTATGAGTTTTTATTAGATAGTTGCATAAAAATTATGGTTTCAAATATAGCCTATGTAGATTTATCTCGGTACCATCGAGTAACGTAATGTTAAATCGATCCTGGAATATTTAGACTCTATATGGGTAGTGTAAGGGAGTTGTCATCCAAGAATATTAGTAGAAATGATCCTAAATGATGTTAGATAATATGTATCCCTTATTGAAACCTTGTTTTGGTTATTTGAAAATATTTATGTCATTTGATACATGACTCTAGTTACTAGTGAGTCAGTCCCTTGTACTGGATGTTGTAACTAGAGTGGGAAAGTCTATGTTCGAAGGGTTAATCAAAGTTATTTCCTAATGGGTGATTTTTTATTGAATAAAACTAATGGTTCATGAGAATACCCTTTAGCTGTCATGGATATATATCTTGATTGTTACTTGGTAGCCTTGGAGTATAAATAACTGTGAGTTCTAGTACTAAAAATACATTCTTGGGTTTTTGAGTTCTTGTATATTTTTGTCATTGGTGTCTGGACCATGGGTTTCCTGGATTGTAAATTCAAAATAAATCCATTGTAGACTACTGAGTGGAAATATGAGTTGGTAAAACCTAGGTGGGTTATAGAGTTGGTGGAAAAACTTTTTCTTAAACTAAAACAAATGTGATGGGTGTTGTGTTGTTAATTTATGTAGACTAGGGGAGTTGATCTTAAGAGGAGCAGTGAGTGTGTGTTTATTTTATGGTGTTGTCTCCCTGGTGTATTTTAATAAACTCAAACCCATTCATTCAGAATTAGTGATAAAAACATGATGTTTATTTTTTTTATTATAAAGTAACTTAAAAATACACAATGCTTTATACACTAAATGAAATTTTCTAGTGTAGGTTTTGGAGAATCGGTAAAATACCTTAAAATTTATTTGAGTTTTTCAAAACTAAAAATAAAATAACTATTTATCTTTTCTTCCACTAACTAAAAAATCAATATCATTAATCATTAAACATCAAAAAGACATATTAAAATTATTTTAAAACATGGGATGAGAATAAAATTTTATAGTAGGGGGTTTTAAAGATGGTGAAAAATAATTTTATAAAAAATCATTTAAAAACACATTAAAAGCTTTTTATATCAAATATATATATTTCATATATATAATATATCTCAAAACCCCCTTTTAATAATAATTTTACTTTTTAAAATTCATTTAAAAAATGAATCTTTTAAAACATTTTGATTTATCTTTTGAAAATATTTAAAAATAATAATATCTTTTTTATGGATTATTTTGATACTTGTAAGATCTTATGAAAACCATATGGCCCTAAGAAATATCCATTATTGTAAAATGCCTTGTGAGGGTATGGGTTCACTCCCCATTCCTCATCAACTCGTTTGATACCAAAGTACCAAATTTAATTTTAAGAAATAATTTTCACTGAAGATCTCCATTCTCAGTCACAACCCATTGAATACCCTTTCAAAATTACATGAATTATTTCATATAAGAAAATTATTATACTTTTACAAAATCTTCATTTTAATAAATCTTATAAGGGGTTTGGAGAAATCAATATTTTAGAAGACTATAAATCATTTATAACATTCTGGAAATTTACCTTAAGAAAAATTCCCTTAAATAATTTAATAATTAAACACATTTTTTATAATAAATTATTAAATAAGAATTTTTTCTAGATAATTTAATTCAATGCACATGAATATAAAGAAAACACTCATTAAAATTCAAATAATTCATGAAATTTCAAGAGATAGATAATGGACATATATAATAATATGAATACCATTACTAGATGTACATGAACTTTTCTCACATAAAATGGAAGATTTTATTATATAAAACATACTGTAAATATAAAACACACATAAGATGATAAATTTTATAAAATAATGAATGCCTTATTATAATTAAAAACATATAAATTTTTAATAAATCAAATACCATATATAATTTAATTCCAAACAATAAAAATAAAATATCTGTTAATATTTTTATCATAAATACATTTTTTTAAAAAAATTTAAACATAAATAATATAATTGCTTACATAAAATTCTAAAATAGTTTTCTATAAAACATAACTCCACTAATAACGATTTTCAAAAATATAATAACACATATTTGAATATAAATATTGAAGTTAAAAACCTCATATTAATTCATAAAATAATTTGTAAATCATAATTTCATTCAATATTTGAGTTATAGAAGAACATAAAGATGTTAATAACCTTTATATAATTTACATAATTATACATTAAAGAATTTTTCACTTACCCTTACAAAAATATATCAACAAAGAAGTGATATGGTATGGGGTTCTTTTAGTTCCACCCAACAATAGAGATAGACATGAGGAAAGCCTTTCTAGTGTTTGGAATGGGGTTTTTTTCTATATTTATACTAGGTCGCATTACTTATTTAAAATTTTATAATTAAACTGAGGTGTAAAGTTGGTTATCTGAAATAGTGCATGATTTGAAACATATGTAAGTATAATTATTCCCATATGGCATATAAATTTTGAAGCAACCATAACTCAAAAAATGAACCAAAGATGATCATTGCTTTAAGAGATCGTATTGAAGGAGATAAAAAATATAGATGTTGAAAACAAATATATATATTTATATATTTTAATCAATTATCACGAATCTGTATATTAAATTTTATGTTCACTTTTCAACAAATTACTCAAGCGTCTTTTATTAAATGAGACAAAATCGAAAACAAATGTGGCAAAAATATTTTTCTTTAAAATAGGTACAATTTTGGGTGAAGGAAAGTCATGAGAGACAAAATAGGGAGTTACAATGATTATTGAGAAAGAAAATTATGAACTAGATAAAAATAATATATCTAAAAATTTAATAGCATCATTGAAATTAGTATGATGACTAATATATATAAAAAGACCGTATAAATTGTGTTTGGACACGTAAAAATTAAATACACCAACCTAGATTAGATCATAAAAAAATGTGAGGAGGAAGGAGATCCATCTTTAAAACCTCAGTAGCCTTATATTTGTCCTTTTAATGCCTGTAAACGTTCAAAACCAACTCAATATTTATAGCTTCAACACTGTTGTGCTCAAAACCCCCTCATTTTGATAAAAATACTTATATTTACTCAATCTTCACTTGGACAAATCTATCCATGCATGATCTCAACTATATGAGGTCGAGACCGCTTTTCTGCACTCGACTAAAGTGGGATACCTAAATCGTGTCAATGCATTATCTTCCCGACCTACCCGCAAATAGACTCCTAAAATTAGGAGTTTCCCTTATTTTGGATTTCAAAATTCTTTTTTTAAATTCATCATTTAATCATTTTTTTAATTACATATATTACATTTAGTTTTTTATAATAATAATATTATCATCCTTAGTCTATATGCTATAAAATTTTTATAAAACAATTGACAATTTATAATATTATATATTAACTATCATAACTATGAACCATATTTATTTAAACAAAAACATTATATTCCCTTTAATTAAGTACACATAAATAATGTTTATATATTATTTAAAAATACATATACCATTTTTCATAAATATTATAACATTATTATAATAATTATATAATTTTGGTCACAGAATAATATACATTGATTTATAATCTAATTAATTTACATGATGTTAAATTACTATACATAACCATTTTTTGACACTTAAAATAATTCAACTTGATCATATTATAACATTAATTTAAAATTGGATTATTTTATCCAATAATAATTTTGAATAAAGAAAATCAACTTATAATATTAAATAATTTCCTTCAAATTATCTACTTTTAATGATAAATTTTAAAAATTTAATTTTAGAATTTTTTACATAAAATTTATATGAAAATAATTTTCCTTAAAATAATATAATATAATAAAAAAATTGACATGAAATAACTCTTAGAATAATCATCTTATATTTTAGCTTATTTTAAGAAAAGCACATTTATATAAAGAATCCATTAATTTATTTTTAATAAGATATAAATATAATATTTCATTAAAAATAATGTAAAATTTTATATTTTGAATCAAAAATAATATTGATTATACAAAATACCTTAGTTTCATAATTTTCTTACACCTTTTATACTTATGTTTAAAATATAATAAAATTATTAAATAAATAATTATTAAAATTAAATTTCTATTATTACTTATTGGGATGATACATTATCTACCCATTAAATGTATTCAACACAAGAAATTCATTCGTTGGACTTATGAGAGTTTTGAATTTCCATCTCCAGTACTAAGAAATAATAGAATTGAAAGGGGGATTAATTATCTAGAAGCTCAAAATAATATTCTTCATCTATGATTATCTTTAAAATACAATTTCAAATCTCAAAAGTATTTTAGACCGTTACTTTCATACTAAATTTAATATCCCCAAAGTCATGCTTCCAGATTTAGTTCTAAAAATATGCTTTGTATATTTTATTAAAATGTAAATGAAAAATACATAATGATATATAAAATCGAGGAATTGTTTTGGTATAGGTTATGGAAAATTTTAAAATACCTTACAATTTATTAGTTTTTTTCAAAAATAAAAATAAAATAACTATTTCTCCTTGGATTTAGTAAATCAAAAATTAAATCTATTTGTCTTAGAACCTCTAAAAGATATGAAAAAATTATTATAAAACATTAGATGGGCATAAAATTGTTTAGAAATGGGTTTTAAAACTAGTGAAAGATAATTTTATAACAACTCATATGAAAACAATTTTAAACCCATTTATAATATATATATATATATATTAATAATACATTTCAAAAATCCTTTTTAAAAATAATTATACTTTTAGAAATTAATTTATAAAATACTTCTTAAAAAACAATTGGATTTATCTTTCAAAATATTATAATAAATTTAATAATTTTTTATACATTATTTTGATACTTGGATGATCTTAAGAAAACCATGTGTCTATATGAAATATCACTAGTTGTGAAACAATCCCCTGAGGTAATGGATTCACTACCCCTTTCTCATCAATTAATTTGATACCCATGTGGTGGATTTAGTTTTTAAAAACATATTTACTGAATATATGAACTTATAAATCACAACCCATTTAAAAACATATAAAACTATGTGATTTATTTTCAAATAATAAAATAATCACACTTTTACAAAAGAAAAATTTGATAAAATTCCATAATTTTTTTGGATAAATAAATATTTCAGAAGATAAAAAAGGATTTATAACATTATAGAAATTTCCCTTCAGGTAAATTCCCTTAAACACATTGATAATTAAAAACATTCTATGAGATACCTTTTTTAAATGTACATTTACTATAAATTCATATATTAAAATAACATAAATGTTAAAAAATACTCATTAAACTTAATATAATTATTGATACTTAAATAGTTATATGATTTCCATATCTAATATTATGAATGAAATTCATGGATTTACAACCAAATGACCCCTATAAAATAATAGATTTTATTATTTAAAACTTACTGTAAATAGAAAACACTTATAATATGATAAATTTCATTAAATAATAATATTTATCATTATAATTATAATGATATAGGTTTTGATAAAATAAAAAACACTTTATAATTTAATGTTATACAATACGAAGCAAATAATTGTTACTGTTTTATAACAGAAATAAAAAATAGAAAAATTTTACAAATAAACATTGAAAATAAAATTACTTATGTAAAATAATTGTATAAATTTCAATAAAAATTAATTAACATAATAATGTTTTTTTTAAAAGCAAATTAAATATAAATCTTGAAGATAATACCCTCACATAAATTCATAATTGAATTTTGAAAATGCCTTTTTTTAATATTTGAGTTGAAGAAAAACATGTAAAAATTAATATTATTTATAAAATTTACATAATAATAAATTTAATATTTCTAATTAACCCTTTACTTAATGTATAAATTAAGAATAGATATGGTCTTTAGGTATTTTTGTTTTCACCAAATAGAATAGATAGACGTGATGCAAGCCTTTCTAGTGTATAGAATTGGGTTTTCTTCTATATTTAATGTAGTTCACATTACTTGATTAAAATTTTACAATTCGAACAAGGTGTCAAGGTGTTTATCTAAAATAGATTTTGATACAAAATATATATATATATATATAATTTTTCCAACTTTTCGTCTTAAATTTTTAAGCAAACAGAAATAAAAAAACAATGCAAATATGATTGGCTATTTAAGATACCATATTGAAAGAGATCAAAAATATGAATGATTAAAATATATATATATATATAATCGAATTAGTTATCCCAAATTGGTTCATAAAATTTAATTATTAGATATCCTCAAATTAATAATGAAGGTTCAATGAAATGAGACAAAACCGAACTATTTTTTTTTGGAAGAAATTATTTCAATTTAAAATATGTATATCCTTGGATGAAGAAAAATATAGATCAAAAAATTGGTAATTCTATTGAAAATAAAGGAATAAAATTAGTAACTAGATATAAATCATATAGTTAAACACTTAAGTCCAACATCAAAATAAGGGGGATAATGAACAGGTAGAAAACAATCATAGAAATTGAGTTCAGATGCCAAAATATTAAATACACCAACCTAGAGCAAATATTCAAACTGAATAAATAAGAGGAAGAAGAATATATGTTTTCAAAACCCTAATTGGTGTTTTATTTTCCCTTTGAATCCCAAAATATTTCCAAACTGATGTAATATTCATACCATCGATTCTAATATATTTGAAACCCCATCATTATGCTCAAAACCCCTTAACAGCACTCGATCTGCACTCAAACTCCACCATCAATGCCCAATCTATGCTATCACTTTTCTATACCTACTCTCTACACTTAGTTGAATTCATATACCCAAATATGTTCGACACCTTATCTGCTTGACCTATGTGCAAAATACTCCTAAAATAAAGGGTTTCCCTTATTTAAGTTTTCTTTATTCCCCTTTTTTAATTTAACATTTTGTCAAATGTTTAGACATATATGAGATTAATTTTTTTTATAAGAATAATATAATTATTATATGTTTTTTTGATTTCAAAATTTTACAAAACGAATAAATAATATATTGTTTTATATAATAAATTCAATAATGATGATAATTATTTATTTTTAATTTTTTTATTATATTAACATTAATTAAGTGCACATAAAAACATTTATATACTATTTTTAAATAAATCTATATTTTTTATTATATATTATGTCACATAGTTATAATAATTTTAAAATTTTATTTAAAACCTAATTTATATTTTTATAATCAATTTCATTTACATGGTGCAAAATTATTATACATAGCCATTTTTTCTGTTAAATTAAGTCAACCAATTTAAATTATAATGTTTATTTATTATTTGATTATTTTATCAAATATTTATTTTGATTAAGGGAAATCACCTAATAATAATAAATACATATGTTTAAATTATCTACTTTTAATTGTAAATTTAAATAAATGACTTGCAAAAGTATATTTACTTATAATTTATATGAAAATAGTTTTCCAACATAGAATACAATATATTAATATATTTTAACATTAAATAACACATTAAAATAAATATTATTATATTTTATGTTATTTTATGAAAATTAAATTTATCTTAATCACATGTTAACTTATTTTCTTTAATATATAAAAAAAATTCTTAAAAAATAAATTCAAATTTTATAATTTTAATCAAAACTCATTTGGATTATACAAAATACCTTAGTTTCATAATTTTTTTTGTTAAAAACCTTCTTAGTTAGTTTTCTATTGTTATAAAACTAAATAAATACTTATTAAATTAACATTAATATTTGAATTTTTTTTGATTTTACATGCGTGCACAAATAATGAGGAATTAAAGTCCATATTATAAGTATGTGGCTGATGGGAAATAACTCTATATTAAAGAATGAGTGGTTTTATCTTTACATTCATGGAATCCCTTGATATGGAAACATTCACAGCTTTTTTCATATAATATGTTGGTTGAATCTTTAGAAGAAAAGTGGTAAGAAAAATGTTGTTATTATTTCAAGAACTATTAATGAAATTGAATGGTTTAGTAGTATTAGGTGACAAATAATTATGGTTAATGGACACCATTGGAGATAGAAAGATATGGGTTTATATTTAAGCTCATTGGGCTTAGTATTCTAGTGGTTGATATGAGTGTGAATGTATCATTGGTTTGAGCAACAATTAAAAATTGATCAAGGTAACATTATGTGGACAACCCATGTTTATCATTAATAGAGGTGATGTTGATTAGAGTAGCCTCTTCCATGAGTTGATAAGACATATATAGTCTAGGGGTTATAACACCTTAACATGTTGATGGAGCAAATTTATTTCATCAAGAATGATTCAATTAAAATAGGGGATAATGTTTTGGGAAATCTTGGATTGTATAATTCCTGTTGAATTTAGTGTGAATGGATTTTTATGTTTAGTCATCACATTTGATGTTAATCTTATCATGCATTGAGTAGAATGATGTATTTATTTTAGGTCAATTATAAGGATAATCCTATTTTGGGGAGAATTGATATATTCATGAATTAATAACTAACTTATGAAGGGGGGAGATCCTTTTTAATGACTGGAAGTTAGAAGAATACAGTGACTCCGAAAGACATGTGTGTGGTGGAGCTGAGGTCATATGGCTTTGTGATGGATTCGAGGTATTTATTTTAGATTTGATACAGGAAGAAGACAATATGTATTCATTAGACTCACAATATAGTTTTGGGGATCTGATAGTTATTTGTATCAGTGGTGAATATGTTCGCAACTAAGAGCCTTTTGGCCGAAGCAAGATGTTGGTGAAAAAACTAAGAGAAAGTCCTTCAAATTCATTTTGGAATTGGTAAGGATGTCCACTTTATATTAATATGAATCCGAGAAATAAGGAATCAAGATATGTATCTTTACTGAGTTTTAGTTATTAGGGTTGATAACATTGTAAGAAGATGGATGGAAGAGTACAGACTAGTTTTTTTCTATAAAGATGAATGTGTGGTGTTGAAACAATATATAAATCAACATAATGGGTATGATAGAGTTTATTATGATTCAATATTTGACTTTATAATAAATTCAATGTTCCTTAGTTATGTTTGATGGTATAGACTCATTTGTTTGGATAGAAACCATGAATTATTCTTGGGTATCATCTCTTAACACGTTAATTGCATTTGATTGATCACTATTTCATAGAACCTAACTGGGGATATCATTAGGCATATTTAATTTTTTTTACTTATGAAAATACTATAGTAGATATAACCATAAGGATCTATATTGAATTAGATGAAAAAACCTTTGTGTGTTAAGTTAGATGGATGCAATGATCAGAGTAATGTTGTATGATAAAAGGGGGATTTTTGTCTAGATCTAGGTGTTCTTTCATGGAATCATTCTAGAAGAATATGATTGGTGTTATAGAATATGTATGTACATAGGGAGGTGTCTTGGAATTAAATGGTATAATGTAGAGAAATACTTGTGGTAGAAATTATAGGATAATTAGGAAGCATGATTCATACATGGAAAATCATTTCAAGGAAGTGAAGTATTATGGATGGATAATATAATGATATATTCTTAATGGGTAATTAATTTCAAAGAAATTTTGATCTTTTAAACTAGTGGATGGATCATTATGGAATATTATTTTCAATATATGAATGTTAATGTTTAAACATCATAATTAGTTTTTCTATACAAAGTAGTATGTTCAGTGGGAGATTCTAGGATCAGGCAACCAACAAAGGAAGCAAGGAGTAACCAACGATAATACAATGACCACTTTCTATCCAGTGTGGTATAAGTAGACCTGAAACCCAATTTCACTCACATTCCAAATACTATACATGTACTGAGAATCCATTGGGGAATGTTGGGTAGAACATTATTAAGGTCAATTTGGCCATTTTTTTCATTTACCCCCTTTGATTTTTATGCCCCTTACTCAAACTTCCAAGAGAAATTCATTAATTCCACCCTCTTATCATTCATCTATGTGTTATAATTGATCGTGTGTCAATATAATCATATATGTTAGTGAATTTAGGAAATATCATTTGTTCTAATTTTATTATTTCATCCTTCATCCTTGTACTGTGGTGAAACATTTGTGTCCTTCATCACAGATGATTAGTCATGGTATTTATTAACCCTTAAAAATATTTGATATCTCAATTTTATTAAAATACACATCAACATTATTCTATTTATTATCTTATATCATTGGATGGATCTAAATTTAAAAATTTGTTGAAAATTCAATCGGTTGTTAGAGTAATTTTTAGAGAATGACGAGGCTTTAAATTAGTATGTCCAGAGGATGCCCCATAATGAAATTTTTTTTGTCATTTATGGTCGTTTCACCAAATTTATATACTATTTTTATCTCTTCATTAGTTTTTTTATTCATTAAAATTTATTAATATTGACCCCTATAACATGGAATTGAATTGATATTTTTTTCATTCCATAGATTCATGAGTGTTATATAAGAGAGTAAACTCATTTGGATGACATTGTGACTATGATACATTTATTGTTTTCTTATATATGTTTCAATTTAATTATATTATGTTATCCTTGGGATTGTTTTTGTGTGACATGTATTTTTAAAATATTGTGGTATGAGGATCATTACAGACGTTCCATGGGTTGTTGGTCGTCATTATCACTAGGCAATACATGGTACGTCATTCAGAATGTTTTCTATCCTATAGTTTTTATACTTTCCCCTTAATATTTTAAATATTTATAATATAGTTAAAATAAGTTATTTTTAATGGTTTGGATTAACTTGATCCTTGGGATAATCAATGAAGAGAATATGGAATTTTATGGAATCACATAATGTTTTAGGGATTTATATGGTTTGGAGTAGATATAATTTATGTTATGTGGTCGTATATACTATTCCCTATATTAATATACATTATTTATTAGCATGTTATGTTATTATCACACCCAACCATGAATAAACTTTAATTTATAAATTTTATATTAATAACATGTAATGTATAAATAATTAATTATTATAAAATCTTAATTAATAAAAGTAATAATGTGTAATGTAATTGAATAATGGGGAAAGGGACATAGTGGACCGTTGTGTAATGGATTAAGGATGGAAACTAATGTTCGAGACATTATAACATGTGTCTGTGAATTTATAGACCATAAAACATGAATGATTCTTTTCCACATGTTTGTGCATGTGTAGCACATCAGATCATGTTTGATTCTTTGATCACATGACTCTCTGTGTCTGTATCCCCTAAGACAATGTTTTATTCTTTGATTTCACATGTGCTTGTGTAGACAGTGAAACCATGTCTGTTTAATGATCACATGTGCGTGTGTGTAGCCTATGATGACATGTTTTAAGTTTGATCCTATATGTATTTATATGGATTCTCAAACTCATTATTGGTGTTATTTACTTGTACTGATATATGATATAACAACATTTTTATGGGATATATCGTATTTTTTTCAAGGTTCATTTTATATGTATTCTCTAACATTTTTTGTGATATATAATAAAACCATCTGTGGTATTTTCCTAGTAATAGATGATAAATGGACGATCATGACATGACTACCCCTTAGAGGGTGACTGTACATAGAGATACGGAATGGTCATTACATCCCTATGGACTGACCCATGGAACAACCATGATAAAACGATCTTGAGTCTTGTTCTATGATAGTGAATGGATATTTTATCCTTATCGATCGACCCAAAACTCGATGCCTTCTGTATTGCATGTAACATGTTATAAAGGCATAAACTAACTCAAAACTCAATTCCTTTTGGATAATATGTTACATTTATACTAGTAGACCATATGGTCCATCCAAATTCATATTGACTTAAAGAAATATAGTAATATGTTCAGAAACCATGTGGTTTGATCCACGTGAGATGTGGAAAAACAATCTTAGAATCAACAACATTATGGCCATTATGGAGTATATGAGGTGACTATATGGTCAACATGAGTCCATGAATATGATATGACTATGTTCTAGAATGGATCTGAAGTAGGTAATTTTAGGGTTTCATGGGGGATCATTAATTTCATGACCTCTCTAAACATGTGGTTTGGCTTCTAACTTGTGCATCCATGATTATATCTTATCCTTGAGTAATTATATATTTAATGTTTTCTTTATGTATAGCTTATCACATGAACATACACTAAATTAGTGGTTAGGTATATGACCACATTAGTGATTCCCCACTGAATTGTACTCACATCCTTCTCAGGAATCGACGAAACACTATTATCCCAAAAGACCTCACTTATAGTAGTTATATGTTGGGATGTGGCCTATGTTTGAACCTTAAGGGGGATAACTCATTATAAGTCTAGATACTAGGAGGAGGCCAGGTTTGTTTTTATTTTAGTGCCTCATTTCACATTTCATTCCTTTTTATAATGTATATAGGATAATCATGGAGGGTGATTACTGTCATCAAATTTTAGTTATTCCATTTGACTCTACTGTTTCCACTTCATTCATTAAAGTTGTTATGATTTTTTGTGTACTCTGATTTTATATTCTTAAAACCTTATAAAATTATCTATTTTGGATAATTTTATTGATAATATTGGATAAAATGGTCCCCTTTAGGCCATTGATGCTAATTATAATCCTTTAAAATATGTGGAGGTATTCCTTAGGCCACATAATAATTTTTCATTGACATAATGATTCATGTCAGGGTGGTACAAATAATATGAATGAAATAATTTATGGAATAATATAATCATTTCCCCATCAAGGAAAATATATCTTTATCATTATATCCATAATAATAAATATTAAATATTTTAATCATTCATATGAGTACATATTTCACCAATATCCTAGGTGTTTTCAAATTCATTACTCAGTAATTTTTAACATATTACTCATTTCTTTCATTATCTTCTTAGATTATCTTCTTGATATATATATATATATATATATATCAATATTTATGGATAAAAAATAAACTTTTTATCACATTGATTAAAAACAATTTAAAATATAATTTTTTATCAATACTGATTTATAAAAAAATTATAAATTTTTTCAATCATTAGATCATCATCCCGATATTTTTAATAAATACAATTATTGGTAAAAAAAATTTAATTATAATTTCATCCAATATATAAAAATTTGAGAAATTATTGATGTATAAAAATAGAGTGACTAGAAATCATCCCAAAACATGTTGTTTGTAACATTGTATTCCTGAACAATTTTTATTTTATTTCCATAAATAATTAATTTTCTACCCCATTATTAAATAATTTTTTCAATTATCACAAGGTTTAGAGAATATGAAAAACATATATTATCAATTAAAATTTCCAACCACTTAATATACATTCAAAATACACATACTGTAAATGAATCATGGATAATTAAAAAATACCCTCAAAGGTTGTAGTCCAATGAAATAATATTTAAGACAAGTTTCATTATCAAATAGACAAAAAGATACCAATTTTTGGGATTAATTCCTAGAATTATACATTAAAAAACTAGAAAATGATCATAGAACTTGATATTATAACTCTACCATATATCATAACTAGGTCAAATACTCTTGATAGGGGTTGGGGTGAATTAGGTTATGATACATTGAAATAAGTATCTATTTATATATTATTTAAATTTTAAGAAAAATAATCTTCTCTCTTATTCCCATAATAGAGAATAATATGAGAATTAAAAGATGTACATGAAATAGAAATTTTACATGGTTTAGCCTGAATAGGAAACATTTAAGGATCATAAAAAACAATCTTTCTGTGTACCAAATCAACTAAATCTCACTAAAAATATTTTTTTTGGACTCCCTATTACTGATGGTTTACAACCAATCAAAATTTGAAATCTCACTGCGCTCTCAAGTGGAATGTTCTCAATAATCCTACATATAAATCTTATATTATTTTGAAAACCATAGAATTGTTTTACACATAATTGTGCAATACATTTTTCGAAAAAAATGATATTTTTTCTCATCCCAAATCATATAATTCTACAAACCTCTATATGAAATAAGTATTAGTCTTCCCATTATAACATGACAATCATGAATTTTGAATATGGTAACATGACCATTTATAACACATATATCCAAATTGGATACATACCCATCTACAAGGCTCAAATTTTTAATCAATTGATAAAATAATAAATGTTTTTCTTTGGAAATTGTGTAACCCTATTTTAGTATCAAAAACTTCAATGATATGACAATTTAAAATAGTTTAATTTCTTATAATTTGAATATTTGGGCAATATGTAATCATTCCTTTTCGTTATATTTAGTCTTAACAGGTGTGTCGAAAAATGGAATAAAATATTTTACCAAAATAGCTCTTCTCAATATGCATGACATCTAATATGTGATGGGACAATAAATCAAACTAATATGGAATATCCAAAAAATATCCTTTTTATCCATTTTTGTTCTTCCCCAAAGACATATATATATTTTTGGGTTATAGATATTATAATTGTAATATGAGATAATGAATAAACCATATATTTTAACTCAATACCTGAGATAATTATTGGACATTGGTCTCTTTCAATTGTATCTTTTCTAAAATGATTTTTGATCCCCCAAAAAGTTTGATTGGTAGGATTAAATTTGGATTGAATGTAAAAAAACAAAATTTTCTTCCATTGACAAATATAAACTCTTTTGATATCTCTCATACAGTATAGACATGATTTTAGACCATGTGTAGTCTATCCAGATAACATTCCATATTGAATGAATTCACAAATTACCCACATTAATACAATCACTACTAGAAAACAGGGGCGATGGTGTGATTACTTATGACTGCGAAACGAATGAAATGTTCAAACTACATGCTTCTTTATTGTGGACAATAAATGACTTCCTAGCTTATGAAAATTTATCAGGCTGGAGTACGAAAGGGGAATTTGCTTGCCCTTGTTGCAATAAAAGTAAAAAATCTGTATGGCTTAAACATTCCAAAAAATGGGCATACATGGGTCATAGGCGTTTTCTCCCTCCTCATCACAGATTCAGAAAGGACAGAGTGGTATTTGATGGTTCTAGAGAGTTCAGCCCTGCACCAAAGATCATGACAGGAGTCGAAATGTTATCACAGATTAAGGAAGAAAACATCTGCAAGGTATATGAAATTCAGGATTTGGTGGCTCCTCCAGTACGTAATATATGTGCCGCGGGTAGGCAGAGCAGTCACAAATGGAAAAAGAGAAGTATTTTTTATAGTCTTCCGTATTGAAAAACTAACATGTTGAGGCATAATTTGGATGTCATGCACATTGAAAAAAAATGTTTGTGATAACATATTGTGGACCATTTTAGGTGTCAGTGGAAAATCAAAGGACCATGTTAATGCACACCGTGATTTGGAAGAAATGGGTTTAAGGAAACAGTTTCATTTACAGTTAGCTGAGGGAAACAAGGCATATATGCCTGCTGCACACTATACGATGACTACAGAGGAGAAAGAAACATTTCTTTCCATTTTGAAGATGGTCAAGGTGCCTGATGGTTATTCATCTAATATTTCAAAGTGTGTGAATCTGACGAGCAAGACATTGCAAGGGTTGAAAATTCATGACAATCACATATTACTTCAGCAGTTCACTCCAATCGCAATTTGTGATTGTTTATCCCCCAATGTTGTTCAGCCCTTGATTGAGATGAGTAATTTTTTTAGATAGCTTTGTTTAAGAAATCAAAGAATGAGTGATTTAAAAAGTTTGCAGGACCAAATTGTACTTATGCTTTGTCACTTTGAGAAACTCCCCCCCCCCTCTTTTTTCGATGTTATGGTCCACTTGACAGTGCACCTAACTGATGAAGTAATGGCTGCTGGTCCAGTTCAATTCAGGTGGATGTATCCTATTGAACGGTATTTGAGTACATTGAAAAGATTTGTACGCAACAGAGATCGTCCAGAGGCATCAATAGCCAATGGTTATTTGATGGATGAGTGTACTACCTTTTGTGCAGAATATCTTATGGATGTTGAAACAAAATTAGATAAGCCCTCTTGAATTAATGATGGTCCATTTGGAGAAGGAACCACATTTGATATGGACAACATCGAGTGGATACAAGCACATCGATATATCTTGTTCAATACTCCATCAGTTGCACCATTAATGGAGTAAGTATCTTATCAATATCCTTGTATAACTTTTACATGTTTTGTTTGCATAAGATGATCTTTTAAAAATTGCGTTATCATTTGCAGGAAACACATTAATGAGATAAAAGAAGAGATGCATTGTGCGACTGAGTTGCAAATTCAACAATCTCATTATGCGTCATTTCATTATTGGTTCAAGGATTATGTATGTATAAATTGATTTTCATTATGAGTGAAGTATTATACTAATTCTTTCTGCATATATCAGTATTGATTTTTATAAATTATGTAGGTTCGTAAGCTGAGGGAGATAGGGGACCCCACGCTACCTAAAGTATTTATCCAACTGGCTGAGGGTCCATATATAACGGATCGTCTTTATAAAGCTATTGATGCTAATGGTTTTCGATTTTGCATTAAAGATGTTGACGACAAATGAGCAACACAAAACAGTGGCATCAGTTGTCCCTTTGTCGATTCTGGTTATTACTATGGTCAATTGATAGACATCATTGAAGTTGTATACACACACGGTTTGAAGTACAAATTGTTAAAGTGTAATTGGGTTGATCCAGTGCGTGGATGTAAAGATGATAAATATCAGTTTTCATTGGTGAATTTTAACTATATGTTATACAGAAATAATGAACGAGTTGAGAATGAACCATTCATTTTGACATCACAAGCGGAACAAGTACTCTTCATTACTTTGCCTTCGGATCCAAGTTGGCAAGTTGTTGTCAAAATGTCTTGGTGAGGAGTGTTTTTATTTGAAGAAGATGAACCCGAGACTATTCCGTTTGTTTACCAAAAACTTGATCAACATACCGTAGTTCAACGTGAAGAAGATATTTATTGGGTCAGAGCGGCTGTTGAAGGAGAAACAGTCGATTTTCATGCTTAATTAAAGGTATAATTGTTTTCCCGCTATTCAGTAGAATGTCCTAGGATATCATAAATTATCTAATCATTTTATAAATCTTTACAAGTTTTAATCCTCACTTTTGTAAGTTTTAATTCAATAATAAATATTTAGGTTGTTTTTAATCATGATTTATTGATGTTATGGTCAGTGTATCATCCCTTTTAGGTATTATTCATCTGATTCATGTGCTGCTTGAATTTTTATTAGTTCTATCTGAAATTTGGCTATGCATTGACTGGTTTTGTACATAATTTGTATATCTGTTTTGTTAACTTTCTGATTTTTTAAAATTCATTCACAACTAATTATTCAATCCATTTTTTGTTTTATTAACAGTTGTACAAGTTTGATTTTTTAAGAACAATCCAATTTATCTTTTAAACACTTTGGACTCATTACTGATGTTTTCTATGACTGCAGACATGTCTGGGGAAGAGGCAGAAGATCCACATCATCTATCTGAGGCATCTACGTCTCAGGGTCGAGGTATGTTTGAATGTCATTGTCTATATTTTTTATGTAATTGAATTATATATATATATATATATATAACATTTGTCAATTTATATATAAAATTGTTTTCAATAGGATCAGACTCGGCTGCTTCTTCCTCTCGCAGGAGAGGCCCTGGTCGTGGCATATTATCATGGAATTCCGACACGACGATAGATGTTTCATTTGATGAGGTTTTTCATCCTGTGGGACCAAATTCTCCGGCATTTATTCGTCAGCTGGGTCATATCATACGTGACCCACATCGATTTCCATTGACCACGCGTGACTGGGCTTCTATCCCTCAGGACACATTAGATCGTCTATGGAGGGAGGTTCAGGTAAGATAATCATTTTACCTTATTTTTTATGTATAAAGAATACTAATATGTTTGATTATTTTCTTTATAGCAGAATTTGAAAGTATGCCTTGAAGAGTTTCGGCCCATGTGTATGAGCAAATGTCGTATGATGTGGAAAGATTATAAAGGCAAAGTGAAAAGGGACCACTGGGTACCAAATGTGGGTGCCCTAGACATTTTGGAAAAAGTCCCGAGAGGTGTCCTCCCGGCTCAGTGGCGTGACTTGGTTGGATATTGGTGTACTGAGGGTGTTGTGGTTTGTATATTAATTATTTTGGTATATATATATTTTCAAGAATATGTGATTTGTTTGAAATTTGAATGAATTGAATGTAGGAGGTGTCAACACGCCATTCTGAGAATCGAGCGTTGCAGGGACCACCTCATAGGCTCAGGACTCGTCATGTGTCTCAGATCCGACATGAGTTATATATTATTCATTTTTTAATTTATTAATTAATATGGTTTTGTGTTTATATTCTTTTAATATACAGTTGCAATATCAAGGTGCAGCAACTGATAAAATGTCGATGTGGATGAGGACTCGTGATCGCAATGATCCAGAGGTTGCAGCATTGATAGTAAGTGTCTGTACATACCAATAAGTACATAAATATATATATTAATATATATATATATATATATATATATTTAATTATTTCACAGGCTCAATTTGAAGCTGAGTTAGAACATCTTCCAGAGGACCTGCGACAGCTTCCCATGCGACGGGATGAGATCTTTCATCGCATTATCGGTCGGGACGGGCATGGATATAGTTTGACCTATGGAGAAGGGATTCCTCGTTCTGTAGTGTCACGTGCTACGGTTTTCGGTCCTACTGTTGCTCATTTGACACAGCAGATGTCAGATTTTGAGGCACGGCTGCGCGCTTCCGAGGAGGCAAATGCGCAATTGACAGCTGAGGTTAGAGCACTGCGGGAATATGTGCGTCGAGCTGATGGTGCAGGGGATCATACGACACAGGTATATACTGTATTTATTTATTTAATTTAAATTATTTTTGTTATTAAAATATTTATAATGTTTATTTTTTGTAGGCCCCTGGCCCACCAGAAGGAGGTAGCATTGATGACAACGCGTGACACATCATATATTCACGAGATATGTTTTTTGTTTTTACTGGTGGGGTTGACATTGATGTACTGTATGTATTCATTTAATTTAAATTAAAAGGTTGTGTACTTATAATTTCTTTCTTTTATTGTTTATTATATGATAGCTAATATTATCTAAGGCGTGCATTTAAAAACTCTAACCCCCCGCACGTACACCCCCCCCCCCCCCCCCCGCACCCCCGAACAGCCCCCCACACAACCGTACAACCCCCCACACCCCCGGACAGCCCCCCCGCACCCCCATACAGCCCCCCCCCCCCCCCCCCCCCCCCCGCACCCCCGTACAGCCCCCCCCGGCACCCTCGTACAGCCCCCGGCACCCCCGAACAGCCCCCCCCCCCCCACCCCCCCCCCCCCACCCCCCCGCACCGCCGTACAGCCCCTCGCACCCCCGTAAAGCCCCCCCCCCCCCGCACCCCCGTATAGCCCCCCGCACCCCCGTACAGCCCCTGCACCCCCTGACAGCCCCCCGCACCCCCGTACAGCCCCCCCCCCCCCACCCCCGGACAGACCCCCCCCCCCCCCCCCCCCCGCATCACCGTACAGCCCCCCCACACCCCCCGCACACCCCCCCGCACCCCCTGACAGCCCCACGCACCCCCGTACAGCCCCCCGCACCCCCGTACCACCCCCCTGAACCCCCGTACAGCCCCCCCGACACCCCCGTACAGCCCCCTGCACCCCCGGACAGCCCCCCCCCCCCAACCGCCGTACAGCCCCCCGCACCCCCGTACAACACCCCTGCACCCCCGTACAGCCCCCCGCACCCCCGTACAGCCCCCCCCCCCCCCCGCACCATCGCACAGCCTCCAGCACCCCCTGACAGGCCCCCCCGCACCCCCGTACAACCCCCCTCACCCCCGTACACCCCCCCCCCCCCCCCCCGCACCCCCGGACAGCCCCCCCGCACCCCCGTACAGCCCCTCGCACCCCCGTACATCCCCCTGCACCCCCGTACAGCCCCCCCCCCCTCGCACCCTCGTACAGCCCCCGCAACCCCTGACAGGCCCCCACACCCCTGTACAGCCCCCCGCACCCCCGTACAGCCCCCCACACCCCCGGACAACCCCCCCCCCCCCCCCCCCCCGCATCGCCGTACAGCCCCCCCCCCCCCCCCCCCCCGCACCCTCGTACAACCCCCTGCACCACCTGACAGCCCCCCGTACCCCCGTAACAGCCCCCGCACCCCCGTACAGCCCCCCGCACCCCGGTACAGCCCCCCCCCCCCCCCCCCCCCCCGCACCCCCGTACAGCCCCCGCACCCCCGTACAACCCCCCCCCCCCCCCCCCCGCACCTCCCTACAGCCCCCCGCACCCTTGTACAGCCCCCCCCCCCCCCCCCCCCGCAGCCCCGTACAGCCCCCCGCACCCCCGGAAAGCCCCCCCCCCCCCCCCCCGCGCACACCCGTACAACCCCCGTACCCCCGTACAACCCCACGCACCCCCGTACAGACCCCCGGCAGCGCGGTGCGCGCTGAAATGGCGCGTTGGGGGGGGGGGGTCAAAACCACCCGAACGACGTCCGAATGCCACGAATGCGCACAACAACAGCCGGTGCGTGAATTCGGAAATGGTCGGCTAGACGGCACGTCATTCAGAGGTTCCGTTTGACCGCGGCGGCCGGAAACACGTTTCCGGCGCCATAAAACACCAAAACGGCATGCGACGGTCCAATTCGGAGCAAACGTGCTCTGAATGACCTGAAACCGCATGAGAATGATATTAATATTATTCCTGAGATGCAGGAGGAGGCGGTACGTCCATTGGACGTGCGGTGCGCCCGACACGGCTGACTGTGTCGTTTTCAGCAGTGCGGCGCGCGCTGAAATGGCGCGTTGGGGGGTCAAAACCACCCGAAAGACCTCCGAATGCCACGAAACCGCACGACAACATCCTTTTCCTGAATTGTGTAATGTTCGGACATACAGCACGTCAATCGGAGGTGCCGTTTGATCACGGCGGCCGAAAACGCGTTTCCGGCGCCCTAAAACACCAAAACGGCGTGCACCTGTCCAATTCGGAAAAAACGTGCTCCGAAGGACCTGAAACCGCACGAGAATGATAAAAATATTATTCCTGAGATGCAGGAGGAGGCGGCATGTCCATCAGACATGCGGTGCGCGCAGCACGACCGAATGTGTCGTTTTCAGCAGCGCGACGCACGCTGAAATGGCACGTTGGGGGGTCAAAACCACTAGAACGACCTCCGAATGCCACGAAACCGCACGAAAACAGCCGGTGCGTGAATTCTGAAATGGTCGGCCAGACGGCATGTCAATCGGAGGTGTCGTTTGACCGCGGCGGCCGGAAACGCGTTTCCGGTGCCACAAAACACCAAAACGCCATGCGGCAGTCCAATTCAGAGCAAACGTGCTCCGAACGACCTGAAACCGCACAAGAACGATAGAAATATTATTCCTGAGATGCAGGAGGAGGCAGCACATCCATCGGACGTGCGGTACTCGCGGCACGACCAAATGTGTCGTTTTCAACAGCGCGACGCGCGCTGAAATGGCGCGTTGGGGAGTCAAAACCACCCGAACGACCTACGAATGCCACAAAACCGCACTAAAACATCCAGTGCGTGAATTCTGAAATGCTCGGCCAGACGGCACATCATTCGGAGGTTCCGTTTGACCGAAGCGGCCGGAAACGCGTTTCCGGCACCATAAATGTAACGACCCAAAATTTCATTAATGGAAAATCCCTCTTGATCCAGTTAAATGTTTCTTTATGTTTTTATATGATGTCAACTTCTTTAGTTTAACGTTAAGATTTGTGACCGTTACTTTTATAGCCGTTGAACAGTGATCATCTGGGTAGTTTAAATATAAGGCTTTAACGAACCAATTTTCTACTCAGACAAAGGAAGCGATGGCCTCATCCAGTAGAATTGCCCCTTACGAAGCCCATTTGTCGGAGCTCGGTAAAGAGGTGGCGTCTTTGGGCTTTTCCCTTGACCAAGCCCAAGCTGAGCTTCATCAAGTCAAGCTCGAACGTGATCGTCTACGGGAAAAATGGAAGTTGATAGAGATTACCACTCGAGCGATGTTATCCGAGCAGCCCCAAGAGTCTGTCACCATCGCGCACCTTACCCTTAGGTCTTATGCGGCTATTTTAAGGGGTTATGTAACAAATAAGTAGAACCATGTTCATGTACATTATTTTTTTTATATATAATAATGAATATAATTTCTAGTCATTTTTGATACTTTGTAATTAGTTTTTAAAGTACAAATGGTGTTTTTAGTTATTATTTAATTAAGAATTATATTTTATTAAATTAAAGGATTTTTGAATTAAATAATATTTTAATAAAATATTATTATTAATATTAAATTAATTAAATATAAATGATCTTATAATTTTATGAATGCAATTAAAATTTTTATTAAGGTTTGAAAGCCATTTCTGTCAAAACCCGTGAATTTTTTTATAAATGTCGGTTTTTATTTTAAAAGTGAAAATTCGCATATTTAGAAAATTATTTAGATAAAATAAGTATTATTTTTGGAATCAGGACGTCGAAATTATCCAACGGTGAATTTTTCATAATTTTCTGAGATAGTCAAATTTTTGGGTAAAAATTAAATACCATTTAAATATATAATGTGTTTTATGACATCATAATGACCCAATGGTGATGTAATAAAATACCATAATCCTTAGTTTCGGCCAATATATGTTTTATCATTAAAATAATGAGGTTTTGGGTTTGTTTGACTCACTTTTCAAAGCATTAATGGAGCCCTCAAGACTTATTCAACACTTTGCCTTTTTAAATTAATTTCCATGGGAGTGTGACTCACCTCCACATAAGCAACCCTAATTTTTTAATAAGTTCGGACCTTGGCCTTATAAAATATTATTTTCCTCTCTCCTTTTCCAGAAACCATGGGCAAATACCATGGGATGGTTTGTGGTTTGGATTATTTTAATATAAGGGGTCCCAAACCTAAATAATAAAGAATTCTCTCACCTTTCCTATATAAACCCACCCAAGCTCCCACTTCCTCCTCACTCAAAGCCCTTGAAGTTCGTCCAACCTCTGCCCTACTCTCTCTAGAATCCTCTCAAGGTGCCCCAAGCTCCCAAGAAGCCTCTCACAAGCCTCTCTCTAGCCTTTGGAAGCACACTTCCAAGTAAGGGCTTTTCTTCCTTTCTCATTTTTGTCAATTTTCTTTAAGTTGTATTGCCTTTTTAATTTCAATTATGAATGTTGGGGTATGGTTTCGCACCTCCCCCATACTGCCCTCTTATTGTTTGAATGATGGGAGACCCCTTTCTCTCTCATTAAATGCCTCCCATGTACACCCGTTACTATGCCGAAATTCCGAAAGGAGCTTCTCTCTCTTCTTTTATATTCAAGCAATACTTTTGTATCATGAATCTAAATTCCATTTCTATTGTTGGGACATGTATATATATGATCTCCTTACTGTCCATTACATGTAAATATGATGAGGAACCCCTTTCTCTCTCATCAACCTTTTTATGAATTCTTATGTCACGCCGTTACGCCGCCGAAATCGCACCGATTTTCTAAGCCAATGTCTTTGTGTAGTGAATACCATGCCCATTTCTCCATCAAGGGTATTCACCTTTATGCACATTTACTTATTGATTGTAAAGCTTCATTTATGAATTCCACATTCCTTTATCGTGGAATAAATGATTATGTTTTATGAATCCATGTTTTATGATCCATGTGGCACACTTATGCATGAAATGAAATGTTTAAGAAGGGTGCGCCCTGATAGCGCTCCAATGCATTGGGTAAAGTATAGTATCATGATACGTTATGTGCAATGAGTGTTGAATCATGCTAATTCAAGTGCAACGAGGGTTTACTCGTGCTTCAAGTGCAATGAGGGTTTACTCATGCTCCATGTGCAATGAGCCTTGGCTCATGCTAATTCAATGTTAAGTGTTGTTGCCACATTTCCACGTTATGATTATCATGCTTTATCATGCCTTTATGTTCATGTCTCTCTTATGCTCTATTGATATGCCTATTGCCTAACATGTATTGTACTCCTCATGTTATTCATTATGTACTCCCTTACTGGGCTTTATAGCTCACCCTTTTCTTATGCATGTCCTCAGGTTATCCCATGCAATGCTAAGTACGAAGGAATGTAGTGGTCATGTAAAGGAAGTTTTCAATAAGGATGTTGTATTTCAAGTTTAAAGTTTTTATGTAATGATCCTAAGCCCCAAAGACACTAAACCTCTCGATCTTCTTTGTTGTATCAAGTGAAGTTTTATGTAATAAAGCATGTTTAATTTGTAATAAAAAGCAGGGTTGTCATAGTTGGTATCAGAGGATAGGTTTAGTTATTTTTGGGATTAGGAAACCCTAGTAAAGCCTTAGATACAAGACTAATCATAATAAAAACATCCCTAAGTTTTGGTAAATACTAAGTAAGTGGTTTATCAAACAAATACATCCCTGTCTGGATACGAGCAGGTAGAGGCGGCTCTGGCACAGATGTATCCTAGGGGTAAAACCCGAAAACAC
Source organism: Viscum album (assembly GCA_963277665.1). Lineage (NCBI taxonomy): Eukaryota > Viridiplantae > Streptophyta > Magnoliopsida > Santalales > Viscaceae > Viscum > Viscum album. The sequence continues at coordinate 306,521,556 of OY728144.1, forward strand.
CGCTTTGAGCTAGACTCGAACGGGAACTGGTGCACGACAACGGGCCTTGCTGCACTCTTGGTTACGACACTCCCGGGGGATATGTTTTGATTAATTCGCAATCTTAGTATGAACCCTTATTAAGGGAAAAATGCCCCTAAGAATATATGTTAGAAGGAAGATCATGAAAAGCCTGGATTGAATCCTATAGACTCATGAGTTAAAGAGATTAAAGTTTATTTATAAGTCATCAACTTTTGTCTTTGGATTACCCTTTATGTGTTACCCCTAACTTTCCTTTTATTCCAGCCAATGGCCGGTAATAGGAGAACTCGGGCTAACAACCGTTGTGAAGATCAGTGTGAGGATTGTACTAATGAGATGCCCAATCCGATGGGAGCGGGAATCGCGAACTTTGTCACGCTTCTCTCTCAGCTAACTCAAGTTTTGAATAGAAACACAGGTCAAGAGGAACGTTCAACCCCCCCTAAGAAAGAACAAGTCGCTATTGAAAGCTTCATGAGACAAAGGCCTCCTACTTTTAGTGGATCATCTGATCCCACGATCGCTGAACAATGGATCAACTCCATTGAGAAGATATTCTCCATCCTCCAATGCTCTGAAAAAGAGAAGGTTCTCCTGGCGGCTTATCGTATGGAGGGTGAAGCTGATCAATGGTGGACATTGATCAAAAATACGAAGCCTGAGGAGGAGATCGAGGCTTTGGAATGGAAGGTATTCCGGAAGATGTTTTTCGATAAATATTTTCCACGCACCCTCCGTCTTAAGATGGAAAGGGACTTCCTTTCCCTCAAGCAGAAAGATGAAGAATCTGTGGGAGCGTACGAGGCAAACTTCACAAGGCTTGCACGATACGCTTCTGGCTTTGTCGTTACCCCCGAATGCAAAGTTGACAGCTTCTTTGGTGGGCTGAAGCCTAGCTTGCGGAAAGCATTAGCGATCCGTGACTTTGACAGCTATGAGGAGATTGTCCGATGTGCCCTTAAGGTTGAAATGGAGATCGGAGAATCACAGGGGTATCATGGGGACAAGAAGCGGAAGGTGGACTTCAATGCTGGTGGTCCGATGGATAAATCCAACGGTGCTAAGAAATTCCAGCACCCCACTTGCCAAAAGTGTGGAAAGAAGCACCCTGGGAATTGCCTTAGGGGGACAAGAAAATGCTTCAAGTGTGGAAGAGAAGGGCACCTAGCTATTAACTGTCAGCAAGAAGGACCCGCGGCTGCGACGGAGGGGAGGAACGCTCCGTTCGAACCTCAACGCGTGGTTCAATGCTTCAAATGCAAAGAACCGGGTCATTTTGCGAATCAGTGCCCTAATCCAAGGGTTATCGGAGGCAATCAACAACCTCCAAGACAGCAAGGAAGAGCTTTTGCCATCACTTCTGCCGAAGTGAACCCCGACAACGAAGTGGTGACAGGTACGCTAGTTATTCATTCAAGAATAGCGAACGTACTTTTTGATTCAGGTTCTACGCATTATTTTATATCTAAAAAGTTTAGTAGAACAATCCCTGCACCACCACAAATCATGGAAGTAAAGATGTCGGTGAGTACGGAAAATGGGGCAATCATTGCATCCCATGAGTATAAGTCCTCCCATGTTATATTATGTGGATTGAATTTCCCGGCGAACCTCGTCATACTTCCTTTGGTGGAATTTGATGCAATTCTTGGCATGGATTGTCTTTCCTTATATAGAGCCAACATAAATTGTCGGGAGAGGGAAATCACACTCCATATGGAGAATCGACCCCCGATTCTTTACAAGTGTCAGGAGGAAGATGAATCTCCTTTAGCTCCATCATCTCAAGCATGGATATTACTGCCTTATGAGCACGCATATCTGGCTCAGATGATTGAGTCCAAGGAAGAAACCACCCTTGAAGAAATGCCTATTGTGAGGGAATTCGCTGAAGTATTTCCCGAGGAACTTCCTGGTCTTCCTCCAAGAAGAGATGTTGAGTTCTCAATTGAACTTATACCTGGGGCGCTACCAATATCCAAGACTCCATATAGAATGGCTGTGGTTGAGCTTGAAGAACTGAAGAAACAACTACAGGAGAATCTGGATAAAGGGTTTATACGCCCAAGTGCATCACCATGGGGTGCACCAGTCCTCTTCGTCAAGAAGAAGGATGGGTCAATGCGGCTTTGCATCGATTATCGTGAACTTAACAAAATCACGATAAAGAACAAGTATCCTCTCCCAAGAATCGATGACTTGTTTGATCAGCTGCGTGGAGCACAATACTTCTCCAAGGTCGACTTGCGGTCGGGATATTATCAAGTAAGGGTGAAGAAGGAAGATATCCCCAAGACTGCTTTTCGTACAAGGTACGGGCACTATGAATTCATAGTAATGCCTTTTGGACTCACCAATGATCCAGCAATATTCATGGACTTGATGAATAGAGTCTTTAGAGATTACCTAGATAAATTTGTGGTAGTCTTTATAGATGATATTCTAATATACTCCAAAACCAAGGAGGACCATGAGGAGCATTTAAGAACTGTACTGGAGACTTTGCGCAAGGAGAAGCTCTATGCCAAGTACAGCAAGTGTGAGTTCTGGTTGAAGGAGGTCTCATTCTTGGGCCATATCATCACAAGCAATGGGATATCTGTGGACCCCTCCAAAACAGATGCAATTGAGGGATGGCCGAGGCCAACATCGGTAACTGATATCTGTAGCTTCTTGGGGTTAGCTGGATATTATCGACAATTTGTGAGAAACTTCTCACGATTGTCCAACCCTCTTACCAAGCTAACTCGAAAGGGAGTAAAGTTTTCTTGGAGTGATGAATGCGAAGAAAGCTTCAAGGAGTTGAAAAGGAGGCTTATCACTGCACCTGTGCTCACTTTACCCACAAGTGGGGAGCTTTTTGTGGTATTCAGTGATGCTTCGAAGAAGGGCTTAGGATGTGTGCTGATGCAGAATGATAAAGTGATATCCTATGCCTCAAGACAGTTGAAAATCCATGAGCGAAACTATCCAACGCATGATCTGGAGTTGGCGGCGGTGATCTTTGCCTTGAAAATCTGGCGGCATTATCTCTATGGGGAGAAATGTGAGATATATACTGACCACAAGAGTCTTAAATATATATTCACACAGAAAGAGCTTAATATGCGCCAGAGAAGATGGATAGAGCTCATAAAGGATTATGACTGTTCAATACATTACCACCCTGGGAAGGCGAACAAGGTGGCGGATGCCCTAAGTAGAAAGGATCCAGCAATTCTATCAATGATGAGAATTGAGAAGGATCCAATCTTCTTAGACTTGATGAAGATGGACGTGGGAATCATAAAGAAGGGAACATCATCAATCCTTTCACAAATGATTGCTCAACCATCTCTTTTGGAAAGGTTAAAGGATGCTCAAAGGGATGATGCGAGAATCCAAGAAAAAGTGGAAGCTATCAAAAAGGGAAAATCCTCAGAGTTTAATGTTAATGAAGAAGGAATTGTGCGGTTTGGGAAAGGACTATGTGTCCCATCATGTTCGGAGCTGAAGAAGGAACTTTTGGATGATGCACATAGTTCAAATTTCTCTATTCACCCAGGGAGCACAAAGATGTATCGAGATCTCCGAGAAAACTTTTGGTGGGATAATATGAAGAAGGAGATCGCCGAATATAAATCAAAGTGCCTGGTGTGTCAGCAAGTGAAGGCAGAGAGGCAGAAGTCTAAGGGGATGATGCAACCATTGCCCATACCAGAATGGAAATGGGAGAACATCACCATGGACTTCGTCACTGGACTTCCAAGGAAATCCAAAAGCAACAATGCAATCTGGGTTATTGTGGATCGTCTTACAAAGACTGCACACTTCATTGCTATTCGAGAGGATTTCTCTTTGGATCAACTGGCACGGATATATATCAGGGAAGTGGTACGGTTGCATGGAGTACCACTATCTATTGTGTCGGACCGAGATCCAAGATTTACCTCTAAGTTTTGGAAGAGTCTTCAACATGCTCTGAATACTGAACTGAACTTCAGTACGGCCTATCATCCTCAAACTGATGGCCAATCCGAGCGGACTATCCAAACACTTGAGGATATGTTGAGAGCGTGCTCAATGGACTTTAAAGGAGGATGGGATCAACATCTTCCCCTAGTTGAATTCTCTTATAATAATAGTTTCCACTCGAGCATCCAAATGGCACCATATGAAGCCCTGTATGGGAAAAGGTGCAGAACACCGGCATGTTGGGATGAGGTCGGTGAACGTAAGCTGCTTGGACCAGAAATGGTCGAAGAAATGGTGGAGAAGGTGAAAACCATTCAGCAGCATATCAAGGCAGCCCAAAGTCGACAGAAGAGTTATGCAGATAATCGTCGACGAGACCTTGAGTTTAAAGTCGGAGACATGGTGTTTTTACGCATATCTCCGTGGAAGAAGGTCATGAGGTTTGGAAAGAAAGGGAAGTTAAGTCCAAGGTACATCGGCCCATTCGAAATTCTTGATCGTGTTGGGGCTGTGGCCTATCGACTAGCACTTCCACCTACTATGGCCAAGGTGCATGATGTCTTCCATGTATCCCTCTTAAGGAAGTACATACCAGACCCTTCACATGTACTCTCTTCCGAGGTGGTACAATTAGAAGACGATCTTTCTTATGAGGAGCAACCAGTGAAGATCTTAGATCGTAGAGAAAAAGTTCTACGAAATAAGACAATGCCCCTCGTCAAGGTGTTGTGGAGAAACCACAAGTTTGAAGAAGCAACTTGGGAGTCGGAGGATATGATGAAGCTAAGTTACCCACATTTGTTTTAGTGTGGGAAAAGGAAAATTTCGAGGGCGAAATTTCTTAAGGGGGGAATGTTGTAACGACCCAAAATTTCATTAATGGAAAATCCCTCTTGATCCAGTTAAATGTTTCTTTATGTTTTTATATGATGTCCACTTCTTTAGTTTAACGTTAAGATTTGTGACCGTTACTTTTATAGTCGTTGAACAGTGATCATCTGGGTAGTTTAAATATAAGGCTTTAACGAACCAATTTTCTACTCAGACAAAGGAAGCGATGGCCTCATCCAGTAGAATTGCCCCTTACGAAGCCCATTTGTCGGAGCTCGGTAAAGAGGTGGCGTCTTTGGGCTTTGCCCTTGACCAAGCCCAAGCTGAGCTTCATCAAGTCAAGCTCGAACGTGATCGTCTACGGGAAAAATGGAAGTTGATAGAGATTACCACTCGAGCGATGTTATCCGAGCAGCCCCAAGAGTCTGTCACCATCGCGCACCTTACCCTTAGGTCTTATGCGGCTATTTTAAGGGGTTATGTAACAAATAAGTAGAACCATGTTCATGTACATTATTTTTTTTATATATAATAATGAATATAATTTCTAGTCATTTTTGATACTTTGTAATTAGTTTTTAAAGTACAAATGGTGTTTTTAGTTATTATTTAATTAAGAATTATATTTTATTAAATTAAAGGATTTTTGAATTAAATAATATTTTAATAAAATATTATTATTAATATTAAATTAATTAAATATAAATGATCTTATAATTTTATGAATGCAATTAAAATTTTTATTAAGGTTTGAAAGCCATTTCTGTCAAAACCCGTGAATTTTTTTATAAATGTCGGTTTTTATTTTAAAAGTGAAAATTCACATATTTAGAAAATTATTTAGATAAAATAAGTATTATTTTTGGAATCAGGACGTCGAAATTATCCAACGGAGAATTTTTCATAATTTTCTGAGATAGTCAAATTTTTGGGTAAAAATTAAATACCATTTAAATATATAATGTGTTTTATGACATCATAATGACCCAATGGTGATGTAATAAAATACCATAATCCTTAGTTTCGGCCAATATATGTTTTATCATTAAAATAATGAGTTTTTGGGTTTGTTTGACTCACTTTTCAAAGCATTAATGGAGCCCTCAAGACTTATTCAACACTTTGCCTTTTTAAATTAATTTCCATGGGAGTGTGACTCACCTCCACATAAGCAACCCTAATTTTTTAATAAGTTCGGACCTTGGCCTTATAAAATATTATTTTCCTCTCTCCTTTTCCAGAAACCATGGGCAAATACCATGGGATGGTTTGTGGTTTGGATTATTTTAATATAAGGGGTCCCAAACCTAAATAATAAAGAATTCTCTCACCTTTCCTATATAAACCCACCCAAGCTCCCACTTCCTCCTCACTCAAAGCCCTTGAAGTTCGTCCAACCTCTGCCCTACTCTCTCTAGAATCCTCTCAAGGTGCCCCAAGCTCCCAAGAAGCCTCTCACAAGCCTCTCTCTAGCCTTTGGAAGCACACTTCCAAGTAAGGGCTTTTCTTCCTTTCTCATTTTTGTCAATTTTCTTTAAGTTGTATTGCCTTTTTAATTTCAATTATGAATGTTGGGGTATGGTTTCGCACCTCCCCCATACTGCCCTCTTATTGTTTGAATGATGGGAGACCCCTTTCTCTCTCATTAAATGCCTCCCATGTACACCCGTTACTATGCCGAAATTCCGAAAGGAGCTTCTCTCTCTTCTTTTATATTCAAGCAATACTTTTGTATCACGAATCTAAATTCCATTTCTATTGTTGGGACATGTATATATATGATCTCCTTACTGTCCATTACATGTAAATATGATGAGGAACCCCTTTCTCTCTCATCAACCTTTTTATGAATTCTTATGTCACGCCGTTACGCCGCCGAAATCGCACCGATTTTCTAAGCCGATGTCTTTGTGTAGTGAATACCATGCCCATTTCTCCATCAAGGGTATTCACCTTTATGCACATTTACTTATTGATTGTAAAGCTTCATGTATGAATTCCACATTCCTTTATCGTGGAATAAAGGATTATGTTTTATGAATCCATGTTTTATGATCCATGTGGCACACTTATGCATGAAATGAAATGTTTAAGAAGGGTGCGCCCTGATAGCGCTCCAATGCATTGGGTAAAGTATAGTATCATGATACGTCATGTGCAATGAGTGTTGACTCATGCTAATTCAAGTGCAACGAGGGTTTACTCGTGCTTCAAGTGCAATGAGGGTTTACTCATGCTCCATGTGCAATGAGCCTTGGCTCATGCTAATTCAATGTTAAGTGTTGTTGCCACATTTCCATGTTATGATTATCATGCTTTATCATGCCTTTATGTTCATGTCTCTCTTATGCTCTATTGATATGCCTATTGCCTAACATGTATTGTACTCCTCATGTTATTCATTATGTACTCCCTTACTGGGCTTTATAGCTCACCCTTTTCTTATGCATGTCCTCAGGTTATCCCATGCAATGCTAAGTACGAAGGAATGTAGTGGTCATGTAAAGGAAGTTTTCAATAAGGATGTTGTATTTCAAGTTTAAAGTTTTTATGTAATGATCCTAAGCCCCAAAGACACTAAACCTCTCGATCTTCTTTGTTGTATCAAGTGAAGTTTTATGTAATAAAGCATGTTTAATTTGTAATAAAAAGCAGGGTTGTCATAATAAAACACCAAAACGGAGTATGACGGTCCAATTTGGAGCAAATGTGCTCCGAACGACCTGAAACCACACGAGAACGATAGAAATATTATTCCTGAGATTCAGAAGGAGGCGGCATGTCAATCGGACGTGCGGTGCGCGCGCCACGACCGAATGCGTTGTTTTCAGCAGCGCGGCGCGCGCTGAAATGGCGCTTTGGGGTGTCAAAACCACCCGAACGACCTCCGAATGCCAGGAAACCGCACGAAAACATCCGTTTCGTGAATTGTGAAATGTTCGGAGAGACGACATGTCAATCGGAGGTGACGTTTCACCGCGGCGGCCGGAAACGTGTTTCCGGCGCCAAAAAACACCAAAACGGCGTGCGGCGGTCCAATTCGGAGCAAACGTGCTCTGAACGACCTAAAACCGCACGAGAACGGTAGAAATATTATGCATGAGATGCAGGAGGAGGCGGGACATCCATCGGACGTGCGGTGCGCGCGGCACGACCGAATGTGTCATTTTCAGCAGCGCGGCGCGCGCTGAAAGGGAGTGTTGGGGGTCAAAAACCACATGAACGACGTCTGAATGCCACGAAACCGCACGACAACTGCCGGTGCTTGAATTTTGAAATGGTCGGCCAGACGGCACGTCATTCGGAGGTTCCGTTTGACCGCGGCGGCCGGAAACGCATTTCCGGCGCCATAAAACACCAAAACGGCGTGCGGCGGTCCAATTCGGAGAAAACGTGCTCCGAACGACCTGAAACCGCACGAGAATGATATAAATATTATTCCTGAGATGCTGGAGGAGGCGGCACGTCCATCGGATGTGCGGTGTGCGTGGAACGAGCGAATGTGCCGTTTTCAGCAGCGCGACGCGCGCTGAAATGGCGCGTTGGGGGGTCAAAACCACCCGAACGACCTCCGAATGCCACGAAACCGCACAAAAACATCCGTTTCATGAATTTTGAAATGGTCAGACATAAGGCACGTCAATCGGAGGTGCCGTTTGACGGCGGCGGCCGGAAACGCGTTTCTGGCGCCAAAAAACACCAAAACGGCGTGGGGCGGTCCAATTCGGAGCAAACGAGCTCTGAACGACCTGAAACCGCACGAAAACGATAAATATATTATTCCTGAGATACAGGAGGGGGTGGCACGTCCATCGGACGTGCGGTGCGTGCGCCACGACCGAATGCGTTGTTTTCAGCAGCGCGGCGCGCGCTGAAATGGCGCTTTGGGGTGTCAAAACCACCCGAACGACCTCTGAATGCCACGAAACCGCACGAAAACATCCGTTGCGTGAATTGTGAAATGGTCGGAGATACGGCATGTCAATCGGAGGTGATGTTTGACCGCGGCGGCCGGAAACGTGTTTCCGGCGCCAAAAAACACCAAAACGGCGTGCGGCGGTCCAATTCGGAGCAAACGTGCTCCGAACGACCTAAAACCACACGAGAACGGTAGAAATATTATTCCTGAGACGCAGGAGGAGGCGGGACCTCCATCAGACGTGCGGTGCGCGCGGCACGACCGAATGTGTCATTTTCAGCAGCACGGCGCGCGCTGAAAGGGCGCGTTGGGGGTCAAAAACCACCTGAACGCCGTCTGAATGCCACGAAACCGCACGACAACTGCTGGTGCTTGAATTATGAAATGGTCGGCCAGACGGCACGTCATTCGGAGGTTCCGTTTGACCGCACGAGAATGATATAAATATTATTCCTGAGATGCAGGAGAAGGCGGCACATCCATCGGATGTGCGGTGTGCGCGGAACGAGCGAATGCGCCGTTTTCAGCAGCACGACGCGCGCTGAAATGGCGCGTTGGGGGGTCAAAACCACCCAAACGACCTCTGAATACCACGAAACCGCACAACAACATCCGTTTCATGAATTTTGAAATGGTCAGATAGAAGACACGTCAATCGGAGGTGCCGTTTGACGGCGGCGGCCGGAAACACGTTTCTGGCGCCAAAAAACAACAAAACGGCGTGGGGCGGTCCAATTCGGAGCAAACGAGCTCTGAACGACCTTAAACCGCACGAAAACGATAAATATATTATTCTTCAGATACCGGAGGGGGCGGCACGTCCATCGGACGTGCGGTGCGTGCGGCACGACCAAATGTGTTGTTTTTAGTAGCGCGACGCGCGCTGAAATGGCGCGTTGGGGGGTCAAAACCACCAGAACGACCTCAGAATGTAATGAAACCGCACGACAACAACCGGTGCATGAATTCTGAAATGTTCGGCCAGACGGCACGTCATTTGGAGGTGCCGTTTGACCGCGGCGGCCAGAAACGCGTTTCCGGCGCCATAAAACACAAAAACGGCGTACGGCGGTCCAATTCGGAGCAAACGTGCTCCGAACGACCTGAAACCGCACGAGAACGATGGAAATATTATTCATGAGATGTAGGAGGAGGCGTCACATCCATAAGACGTGCGGTGCGCGCGGCACGACCAAATGCATCGTTTTCAGCAGCGTGGCGCGCTGAAATGGCGCGTTGGGGGGTCAAAACCACTTGAACGACCTCTGAATGCAACGAAACCACACGACAACATCCTTTGCGTGAATTGTGAAATAGTCGAATAGACGACACATCAATCGGAGGTGCCGTTTGAACGCGGTGGCCGGAAACGCGTTTCCGGCGCCATAAAACACCAAAACGACGTGCGACGGTCCAATTCGAAGCAAATGTGCTCCGAACGACCTGAAACCGCTCGAGAACTATAGAAATACTATTTATAAGATGCAGGAGGAGGAGGCACGTCCATCAGACGTGCAGTGCGTGCGGCACGACCGAATGCGTCGTTTTCAGCAGCGCGGTGCGCGCTTAAATGGCGCGTTGGCAGATCAAAACCACCCGAACGACCTCCGAATGCCACGAAACCGCACGACAACATCCGTTGTGTGAATTGTGAAATGGTCGGAAAGACGAAACGTCAATCAGAGATGACGTTTGACCGCGTCGGCCGGAAATTCATTTCTGGCGCCACAAAACACCAAAACAGCGTGCGGCGGTCCAATTCGGATCAAACGTGCTCCGAACAACCTGAAACCGCACGAGAACGATAGAAATATTATTCCTGAGATGCAGTAGGAGGTGGAACATCTATCGGACGTGCGGTGCACACGGCACGACCGAATGTGTCGTTTTCAGCAGCGCGGTGCGCGCTGAAATGACGGGTTGGGGGTCAAAACCACCCGAACGACGTCCGAATTCCACGAAACCGCACGACAACAGCCGGTGCGTGAATTCTGAAATGTTCGGCCTGACGAAATGTCATTCGGAGGTGCCGTTTGATCGCAGCGGCCGGAAACGCGTTTCCGGCACCACAAAACACCAAAACGGCGTGCGACGGTTCAATTCGGTGCAAACGTGCTCCGAACGACCTGAAACCGCATGAGAACGATAGAAATATTATTCCTGAGATGCAGGAGGAGGCGGCACATCCATCAAATGTGTGGTGCACGCGGCACGACCGAAAGCGTCATTTTCAGCAGCGTGGCGCGCGCTGAAATGCCGCGTTGGGGGGGTCAAAACCACCCGAACGACCTCCGAATGCCACAAAACCGCACGACAACATCCTTTGCATTAATTGTAAAATAGTCGGACAGACGGAACATCAATCGAAGGTGCCGTTTGACCGCGGCGGCCGGAAACGCGTTTCCGGCGCCAGAAAACCCCAAAACGGCGTGCGGCGGTCCAATTCAGAGCAAACGTGCTCCGAATGACCTGAAACCACACGAGAACGATAGAAATATTATTGCTGAGATGCGGGAGGAGGCAGCACGTCAATCGGACGTGCGGTGCGCGCGGCACGACCGAATGTGTCGTTTTCAGCAGAGCGGCGCGTGCTGAAATAGCACGTTGGGGGGTCAAAACCACCCGAACGACGTCCGAATTCCACGAAACTGCACGACAACAGCCAGTGCGTGAATTCTGAAATGGTCGGCTAGAAGGCATGTCATTCGGAGGTTCCGTTTGACCACGGAGGCCAGAAACGCGTTTCTGGCGCCATAAAACACCAAAACGGCGTGCGGTGGTCCAATTCGGAGCAAACGTGCTCCGAACGACCTGAAACCGCACGATAACGATATTAATATTATTCCTGAGATGAAGGAGGAGGCGGAACGTCCATCGGATGTGCGGTGCGCGCGGCACGACCGAATGCGTCGTTTTCAGCAGCGCGACATGCGCTGAAATGGCCCGTTGGGGGGTCAAAACCACCCGAACGTCCTCTGAATGCCACGAAACCGCACGACAACATCCGTTGCGTGAATTTTCAAATGGTCGGAAAGAAGGCACGTCAATCGGAGGTGCCGTTTGACCGCGGCAGCCGGAAACGTGTTTCTGGCGCCATAAAACACCAAAACGGAGTGGGGCGGTCCAATTCGGAGCAAACGAGCTCTAAACGACCTGAAACCGCACGAAAACGATAAAAATATTATTCCTGAGATACAGGAGGGGGCGGCACATCCATCGGACGTGCGGTGCGCGCGTCACGATCGAATGTGTCGTTTTCAGTAGTGTGGCGTGCGCTGAAATTGCGCGTTGGGGGAGGCAAAACCACCCGAACGACCTCTAAATGCCACGAAACCGCATGAAAACATCCGTTGCGTGAATTGTGAAATGGTCTGAGAGACGGCATGTCAATCGGAGGTGACGTTTGACCGCGGCGGCCGGAAACGTGTTTCCGGCACCAAAAAACACCAAAACGGCGTGCGGCGGTCCAATTCGGAGCAAACGTGCTCCGAACGACCTAAAACCGCACGATAACGGTAGAAATATTATTCCTGAGACGCAGGAGGAGGCGGGACGTCCATCGGACGTGCGGTGCGCGCGGCACGACCGAATGTGTCATTTTCAGCAGCGCGGCGCGCGCTGAAAGGGCGCGTTGGGGGTCAAAAACCACCTGAACGACGTCTGAATGCCACGAAACTGCACGACAACTGCCGGTGCTTGAATTATGAAATGGTCGGCCAGACGGCACGTCATTCGGAGGTTCCGTTTGACCACGGCGGCCGGAAACGCATTTCCGGCGCCACAAAACACCAAAACGGCGTGCGGCGGTCCAATTCGGAGAAAGCGTGCTCCGAACGACCTGAAACCGCACGAGAATGATATAAATATTATTCCTGAGATGCAGGAGGAGGTGGCACGTCCATCCGATGTGCGGTGTGCACGGAACGAGCGAATGCGCCGTTTTCAGCAGCGCGACGCGCGCTGAAATGGCGCGTTGGGGGGTCAAAACCACCCGAACGACCTCCGAATGCCACGAAACCGCACAACAACATCCGTTTCATGAATTTTGAAATGGTCAGACAGAAGGCACGTCAATCGGAGGTGCCGTTTGACGGCGGCGGCCGGAAACGCGTTTCTGGCGCCAAAAAACACCAAAACGGCGTGGGGCGGTCCAATTCGGAGGAAACGAGATCTGAACGACCTGAAACCGCACGAAAACGATAAATATATTATTCCTGAGATACAGGAGGGGGCGGCACGTCCATCGGACATGCGGTGCGTGCGGCACGACCAAATGTGTTGTTTTCAGCAGCGCGGCGCGCGCTGAAATGGCGCTTTGGGGTGTCAAAACCACCCGAACGACCTCCGAATGCCACGAAACCACACGAAAACATCCGTTGCGTGAATTGTGAAATGGTCGGAGAGACGGCATGTCAATCAGAGGTGACGTTTGACCGCGGCGGCCGGAAACGTGTTTCCGGCGCCAAAAAACACCAAAACGGCGTGCGGCGGTCCAATTCGGAGCAAACGTGCTCCGAACGACCTAAAACCGCACGAGAACGGTAGAAATATAATTCCTGAGTCGCAGGAGGAGGCGGGACGTCCATCGGACGTGCGGTGCGCGCGGCACGACCGAATGTGTCATTTTCAGCAGCGCGGCGCGCGCTGAAAGGGCGCGTTGGGGGTCAAAAACCACCTGAACGACGTCTGAATGCCACGAAACCGCACGACAACTGCCAGTGCTTGAATTATGAAATGGTCAGCTAGAAGGCACGTCATTCGGAGGTTCCGTTTGACCGCGGCGGCCGGAAATGCATTTCTGGCGCCATAAAACACCAAAACGGCGTGCGGCGGTCCAATTCGGAGAAAACGTGCTCCGAACGACCTGAAACCGCACGAGAATGATATAAATATTATTCCTGAGATGCAGGAGAAGGAGGCACGTCCATCGGAAGTGTGGTGTGCGCGGAACGAGCGAATGCGCCGTTTTCAGCAGCGCGACGCGCGCTGAAAGGGCGCGTTGGGGGGTCAAAACCACCCGAACGACCTCCGAATGCCACGAAACCGCATAACAACATCCGTTTCATGAATTTTGAAATGTTCAGACAGAGGGCACGTCAATCGGAGGTGCCGTTTGACGGTGGCGGCCGGAAATGCGTTTCTGGCGCCAAAAAACACCAAAACGGCGTGGGGCGGTCCAATTCGGAGCAAACGAGCTCTGAACGACCTGAAACCGCACGAAAACGATAAATATATTATTCCTGAGATACAGGAGGGTGCGGCACGTCCATCGGACGTGCGGTGCGTGCGGCACGACCAAATGTGTTGTTTTTAGTAGCGCGACGCGCGCTGAAATGGCGCGTTGGGGGGTCAAAACCACCAGAACGACCTCTGAATGAAATGAAACTACACGACAACAACTGGTGCATGAATTCTGAAATGTTCGGCCAGACGGAACGTCATTTGGAGGTTCCGTTTGACCGCGGCGGCCGGAAACGCGTTTCCGGTGCCATAAAACACAAAAACGGCGTGCGGCGGTCCAATTCGGATCAAACGTGCTCCGAACGACCTGAAACCGCACGAAAACGATAGAAATATTATTCCTGAGATGCAGGAGGAGGCGTCACGTCCATCGAACGTGCGGTGCACGCGTCACAATCGAATGCGTCGTTTTCAGTAGCGTGGCGCGCGCTGAAATTGCGCGTTGGGGGAGGCAAAACCACCCGAACGACCTCCGAATGCCACGAAACCGCACGACAACATTCTTTGCGTGAATTGTGAAATGGTGGAATAGACGACACATCAATCGGAGGTGCCGTTTGACTGAGGCGGCCGGAAACGCGTTTCCGGCGCCATAAAACACCAAAACGGCGTGCGGCGGTCCAATTCGGAGCAAATGTGCTCCGAAAGACCTAAAACCGCTCGATAACGATAGAAATATTATTCCTAAGATGCAGGAGGAGGTGGCACATCCATCGGACGTGCAGTGCATGCGGCACGACCGAATGTGTCGTTTTCAGCAGCGCGGCGCGCGCTTAAATGGCGCGTTGGCAGTACAAAACCACCAGAACGACCTCCGAATGCCACAAAACCGCAAGACAACATCCGTTGTGTGAATTGTGAAATGTTCAGACAGACGGCACATCAATCGGAGGTGACGTTTGACTGCGGCAGCCAGAAACGCATTTCTGGCGCCATAAAAAGCCAAAACAGCGTGCGGTGGTCCAATTCGGAGCAAACGTGCTCCGAACGACATGAAACAGCACCAGAACGATAGAAATATTATTCCTGAGATGCAGTAGGAGGTGGCACGTCCATCGGACGTGGGGTGCACGCGACACGACCGACTGTGTCGTTTTCAGCAGCGCGGTGCGCGCTGAAATGGCGCGTTGGGGGGTCAAAACCACCCGAACAACGTCTGAATGCCACGAAACTGCATGACAACAGCCGGTGCATGAATTCTGAAATGGTCAGCCAGACGGCACGTCATTCGGAGGTTCCGTTTGATCGCGGCGGCCAAAAACGCGTTTCCGGCGCCAAAAAACACCAAAACGGCGTGCGGCAGTACAATTCGGAGAAAACGTGCTCCAAACGACCTGAAACCGCACGATAACGATAGAAATATTATTCCTGAGATGTAGGAGGAGGCGGCACGTCCATCAGACGTGTGGTGTGCGTGGCACGACCGAATGCGTCGTATTCAGCAGCGCGACGCGCGCTGAAATGGCGCGTGGGGGGGTCAAAACCACCCGAACGACTCCGAATGCCACGAAAACGCACGACAACAGCCGGTGCGTGAATTCTGAAATGGTCGGCCAGATGGCACGTCATTCGGAGGTGCCTTTTGACCGAGGCGGCCGGAAACTCGTTTCCGGCGCCACAAAATAGCAAAACGGCGTGCGACTGTCCAATTCGGAGCAAACGTGCTCCGAACGACCTGAAACCGCACGAGAACGATATAAATATTATTCCTGAGATATAGAAGGAGGTGGCACATCCATCGGACGTGCAGTTCGCGCGGCACGACCGAAGGCGTCGTTTTCAGCAGCGCGGCGCGCGCTGAAATGGCGCGTTGGGGGGTCAAAACCACCCGAACGACCTCCGAATGCCATGAAACCGCACGACAACATCTGTTGCGTGAATTGTGAAATGGTCGGACAGATGGCATGTCAATCGGAGGTGAATTTTGACCTCGGCGGCCGGAAACAAGTTTCCGGCGCCAAAAAACACCAAAACGGCGTGCGGCGGTACAATTCGGAGCAAACTTGCTCCGAACGACCTGAAACCGCACGAGAACGATAGAAATATTATTCCTGAGATGCAAGAGGAGGCGGAACATCCATCGGACGTGCGGTGCGTGCGGCACGACCGAATGTGTCGTTTTCAGCAGCGCGGCGCGCGCTGAAATGGCGCGTTGGGGGGTAAAAACCACCCGAACAATGTCTGAATGCCACGAAACCGCACGACATTAGCCGATGCGTGAATTCTGAAATGGTCGGCCAGACGGCACATCATTCGGAGGTGCTTTTTGACCGCGGCGGCCGGAAACGCGTTTCTGGCGCCACAAAACACCAAAACGGCGTGCGGTGGTCCAATTCAGAGCAAACGTGTTCCGAACGACCTGAAACCGCACGAGAACGATAGGAATATTATTGCTGAGATGAAGGAGGAGGCGGAACGTCCATCGGACATGCGGTGCGCATGGCATGACCGAATGTGCCGTTTTCAGCAGCGCGACGCATGCTGAAATGGCGCGTTGGGGGGGTCAAAACCACCCGAATGACCTCTGAATGCCACAAAACCGCACGACAACAGCCGGTGCGTGAATTCTGAAATAGTCGGCCAGACGACACGTCATTCGGAGTTGCCGTTTGACTGCGGTAGCCGGAAACGCTTTTCCGGCGCCATAAAACCCTAAAATGGCGTTCGGCGGTCCAATTCGGAGAAAACGTGCTCCGAACGACCTGAAACCGCACGTGAACAATATTGCAGTGCGCGTGGCATGACTGGAGGCGTCGTTTTCAGCAGCGCGGCGTGCGCTGAAATGACGCGTTGGGGGGTCAAAACCACCCGAACGACCTCCGAATGCCACGAAACCGCACGAAAACATCCGTTGCGTGAATTGTGAAATGGTCGGACAGACGGCACGTCAATCGGAGGTGTCGTTTGACCGCGGCGGCCGGAAACGCGTTTCCGGCGCCATAAAACACCAAAACGGCGTGCGGCGGTCCAATTCGGAGCAAACGTGCTCCGAACGACCTGAAACCGCACGAGAATGATAGAAATATTATTTCTGAGATGCAGGAGGCGGCGGAACGTCCATCAGACGTGCGGTGCGCGCGGCACGACCGAATGTGGCGTTTTCAGCAGCGCGACGCACGCTGAAATGGCGCGTTGGGGGGTCAAAACCACCCGAACGATGTCTGAATGCCACGAAACCGCACTACAATAGCCGGTGCTTGAATTCTGAAATGGTCGGCCAGACGGCACGTCATTAGGAGGTTCCGTTGGACTACGGCGGCCGGAAACGCGTTTCCGGCGCCGTAAAACACCAAAACGGCGTGCGACAGTCCAATTCGGAGAAAACGTGCTCCGAACGACCTGAAACCGCACGAGAATGATTGGAATATTATTCCTGAGATGCAGGAGGAGGCGTCACATCCATCGAACGTGCGGTGCGCGCGGCACGACCGAATGCGTCGTTTTCAGTAGCGCGACACGCGCTGAAATGACGCGTTGGGGGGGTCAAAACCACCCCAACGACCTCCGAATGCCACGAAACCGCACAAAAAAATCCATTGCGTGAATTTTGAAATGGTTGGACAGACGGAACGTCAATCGGAGGTTCCGTTTGACCGCGGCGGCCGGAAACGCGTTTCTGGCGCCAAAAAACACAAAAACGGCGTGGGGCGGTCCAATTCGGTGCAAACCAGCTCTGAACGACCTAAAACCACACGAAAATGATAAAAATATTATTCCTGAGATACTGGAGGGGGCGGCACGTCCATCGGACGTGCGATGCGCGCGACACGGCCAAATGTGTTGTTTTTAGCAGCGCGACGCGCGCTGAAATGGCGCGTTGGGGGGTCAAAACCACCAGAACGACCTAAGAATGCCATAAAACCGCACGACAACAGCCGGTGCATGAATTATGAAATGGTGGGCTAGATGGCACGTCATTCGGATGTTTTGTTTGACCGCGGCAGCCGGAAACGTGTTTCAGGTGCCATAAAACAAAAAAACGGCGTGCGGCGGTCCAATTCGGAGCAAACGTGCTCCGAACGACCTGAAACCGCACGAGAACGATAGAAATATTATTCCTGAGATGCGGCAGGAGCCGTCACGTCCATCAGACGTGCGGTGCGCGCGGCACGACTGAAGGCGTCATTTTCAGCAGCGTGGCGCGCGCTGAAATGGCACGTTGGGGGGGGGGGGTCAAAACCACACGAACGATCTCCGAATGCCACGAAACCGCACGACAACATCCTTTGCGTGAATTGTGAAATGTTCGAATAGACGACACGTCAATCGGAGGTTCCGTTTGACTGCGGCGGCTGGAAACGCGTTTCTGGCGCCACAAAACACCAAAACGGCGTGCGGCGGTCCAATTCAGAGAAAATGTGCTCCGAACTACCTGAAAGCGCTCGAGAACGATAGAAGTATTATTCCTAAGATGCAGGAGGAGGCGGAACGTCCATCGGACATGCGGTGTGCGTGGCACGACCGAATGCGTCGTTTTCAGCAGCGCGACACGTGCTTAAATGGCGCGTTGGCGGGTCAAAACCACCCGAACGACCTCCAAATGCCACAAAACCGCACGACAACATCCGTTGTGTGAATTGTGAAATGGTCGGACAGACGACACGTAAATCGGAGGTGACGTTTGACCGCGGCGGCCGGAAACACATTTCCGGCGCCATAAAACACCAAAACGGCGTGCGTCGGTCCAATTCAGAACAAACGTGCTCCGAACGACATGAAACCGCACGAGAACGATAGAAATATTATTCCTGAGATGCATTAGGAGGTGGCACGTCCATCGGACATGCGGTGCACGCGGCACGACCAAAGGTGTCGTTTTCAGCAGCGCAGCACCCGCTGAAATGGCACGTTGGGGGGTCAAAACCACCCGAATGACATCTGAATGCCACGAAACCGCACGAAAACAGCCTGTGCCTGAATTCTGAAATGGTCGGCCGGACTGCACGTCATTCGGAGGTGCCGTTTGATCGCGGCGGCTGGAAACGCGTTTCCGGCGCCATAACACACCAAAACGGCGTGCGGCGGTCCAATTCGCAGCAAACGAGCTCCGAACGACCTGAAACCGCACGAAAAGGATAGAAATATTATTCCTGAGATGCAGGAGGAGGCGGAACGTCCATTAGACGTGTGGTGCGCGTGGCACGACCGAATGCGTCGTTTTCAGCAGCGCGGCTCGCGCTGAAATGCCGCATGGGGGGGGGGGGTCAAAACCACCAGAACGACCTCTGAATGCCACGAAACCGCATGACAACATACGTTGAATTAATTGTGAAATGGTCGGATAGACGAAACGTCAATTGGAGGGGCCGTTTGACCGCGACGGCCAGAAACGCGTTTCCGACGCCAGAAAACACCAAAACGGCGTGCGGCGGTCAAATTCCGAGAAAACGTGCTCCGAACGACCTGAAACCACACGAGAATGATAGAAATATTATTCCTGAGTTGCAGGAGGAGGCGGCACGTCCATCGGACGTGCGGTGCGTGCGGCACGACCGAATGTGTCGTTTTCAGCAGCGCGGCGCGCAGAGAAATGGCGCGTTGGGGGGTCAAAACCACCCGAACGACCTCCGAATGCCACGAAAACGCACGACAACAGTCGGTGCGTGAATTCCGAAATGGTCGGCCAGATGGCACTTCATTTGGAGGTGCCTTTTGACCGAGGCGGCCGAAAACGTGTTTCCAGCGCCATAAAACACCAAAACGGCGTGCGACGGTCCAATTCGGAGAAAACGTGCTCCGAACGACCTGAAACCGCATGAGAACGATAGAAATATTATTCCTGAGATACATAAGGATGCGGCACGTCCATCGGACGTGCGGTGTGCGCGGCACGACCGAATGCGTCGTTTTTAACAGCGCGGCGCGCGCTGAAATGGCGCGTTGGGGGGTCAAAACCTCCCGAACGACCTCCGAATGCCACGAAACCGTACGACAACATCCATTGCGTGAATTGTGAAACGTACGGATAGATGGAATGTCATTTGGAGGTGGCTTTTGACCGCGGCGGCCGGAAACGTGTTTCCGGCGCCATAAAACACCAAAACGGTGTGCGGCGGTCCAATTCGGAGAAAACGTGCTCCGAAAAACCTAAAACCACACGAGAATGATAGAAATATTATTCCTGAGATGCAGGAGGAGGAGGAATGTCCATCGGACGTGCGGTGCGCGCGGCACGACCGAATGTGTGGTTTTCAGCAGCGTGGCGCGCACTGAAATGGCGCGTTGGGGGGTCAAAACCACCCGAATGACATCCGAATGCCACAAAACCACACGACAACAGCTGGTGCATGAATTCTGAAATGGTCAGATAGACGACACATCATTTGGAGGTGTCGTTTGACCGCGGCGGCCGGAAATGCGTTTCCGGCGCCATAAAACACCAAAACGGCGTGCGGCGATCCAATTCAGAGCAAACGTGCTCCGAACGACCTGAAACCGCACGAGAACGATAAAAATATTATTACTGAGATGAAGGAGGAGGTGGCACGTCCATCGGACGTGCGGTGCGCGCGGCACGACCGAATGCGCCGTTTTCAGCAGCGCGGCGCGCACTGAAATGGCGCGTTGGGGGGTTAAAACCACCCGAACGACCTCTGAATGCCACGAAACCGCACGACAACAGCCGGTGCATGAATTCTGAAATGGTTGGCCAGACGACACGTCATTCGGAGGTGCTGTTTGACCGCGGCGGCCGGAAACGTGTTTCCGGCGCCATAAAACACTAAAACGGCGTGCGACGGTCAAATTCGGAGCAAACGTGCTCCGAACGACCTGAAACCGCACGAGAACAATATTTCGGTGCGCACGACACGACTGAATGCGTCGTTTTCAGCAGCGCGGCGTGCGCTAAAATGGCGCGTTGGGGGGTCAAAACCACCCGAACGACCTCCGAATTCCACGAAACCGCACGACCACATCCGTTGCGTGAATTGTGAAATGGTCTGGCAGACGGCACGTCAATCGAAGGTGACGTTTGACCGTGGCGGTCGGAAAGGCGTTTTCGGCGCCACAAAACACCAAAACGGCGTGCGGCTGTCCAATTCGGAGCAAACGTGTTCCGAACGACCTGAAACCGCACGAGAACGATAGAAATATTATTCCTGAGATGCAGGAGAAGGCGGCACATCCATCGGACGTGCGATGCGCGCGGCACGACCGAATGTGTCGTTTTCAGCAGCGCGGCGCGCGCTGAAATGGAACGTTGGGGGGTCAAAACCACCTGAACGACGTCCGAATTCCACGAAACCGCACGACAACAGCCGGTGCGTGAATTCTGAAATGGTTGGCCAGACGGCACGTCATTCGAAGGTGCCGTTTGAACGCGGCGGCCGGAAACGCGTTTCCGACGCCATTAAACACCAAAACGGCGTGCGACGGTCCAATTCAGAGAAAATGTGCTTCGAATGACCTGAAACTGCACGAGAACGATAGAAATATTATTCCTGAGATGCAGGAGGAGGCGGAACGTCCATCGGACGTGCGGTGCGCAAGGCACGACCGAATGTGTCGTTTTCAGCAGCTCAACGCGCGCTGAAATGGCGCGTTGTGGGGTCAAAACCACCCGAACGACCTCTGAATTCCACGAAACCACACGAAGACATCTGTTGCGTGAATTGTGAAATGGTCGGACAAACGGAACGTCAATCGTATGTGGCGTTTCACCGTGGCGGCCAAAAACGTGTTTCCGGAGTCATAAAACACCAAAATGGCGTGCGTCAGTCGAATTCGGAGAAAACGTGCTCCGAACAACCTGAAACCGCACGAGAACGATATGAATATTATTCCTGAGATTCAGGAGAAGGCGGAATGTCCATCGGACGTGCGGTGCGCACAGCACGACCGAAAGTGTCGTTTTCAACAGTTCGGCGCGCGCTGAAAAGACGCGTTGGGGGGTCAAAACCACCCGAACGACCTACGAATGCCACGAAACCGCACGAAAACATCCGTTGCGTGAATTTTGAAATTTTCGGACAGACTTCACATCAATCGGAGGTGACGTTTGACCGCGGCGGCCGGAAATGCGTTTCCGGAGTCATAAAACACCAAAACGGCGTGCAGTGGTCGAATTCGGAGCAAACGTGCTTCGAAAAACCTGAAACTGCAAGATAAGGATAGGAATATTATTCCTGAGATGCAGGAGGATGTGGCACATCAATCGGACGTGCGGTGCGTGCGGCACGACCGAATGCGTCGTTTTCAGCTGCTCGGCGCGTGCTGAAATGGCGCGTTGGGGGGGTCAAAACCACCCGAACGACCTCCGAATGCCACAAAACCGCACGACAACATCCGCTGCATGAATTGTGAAATGGTCGGAGAGACGGCACGTCAATCGGAGTTGTCATTTGACCGCGGCGGCCAGAAACGTGTTTCCGGAGTCATAAAACACCAAAACGTCGTGCAGCGGTCAAATTCGGAGCAAACGTGCTCCGAAAAACCTGAAATGATAGCATTTCATAAATCAGGGGTTTTCAATTATTTTACCACAGTGATTCGATATAATACATATATTTAATATTATATATATTAAAACATTTAAAATATTATATATATATATTTAAAATATTGTATTTAATAGTATATATGTGAATATTTTTTTTAATATATATATATATATATATATATTTATTTATTTCCATGGACAATTTTTAAAAACAAAATCACTATATCGACCACCAAAAGTGGTCGCTATAGGTTGGCCGGCAGGAAGCCTACAGTGACCGCTTGGCGGTCGCTGGAGGCCGAAATCTGGGCCTCCTATAGCGACCGCCATTGGCCTCTAGCGACGAGGCTAAAACGACCGCCATTGGCGGTCGCTGGGCGGACGCTAGAGCCCAATAGCGACCGCTTTTGGTGGTCGCTAATGGCCGTTTTTTTATTAGTGAATGTTCATTAGGAATTTTTTTTGCAACAATATCATATGTACTAACACCATTACTCCATAATAAATTTAACCCATCAATCAATGGATTCAAATAAACCTCAATATTATTTTTTGGATGTCCTGGAATTAACAAGGTCAAAAAGATATATGTCACATTCATCAAAATCCATGGAGGTAAATTGTAAGGAGTTATAAATATGGACCAACAAAAATATTGAGTACTATAAGAACAAAATGGGTAGAAACTATCAACAAAAGACCCAATCACATGTTTCGAGATTCTAAATAAAAATATGGATCTAGATGATCAAAATGTTTCCATGAATCACTATTTGTAGGATGATTAAAGCTATTACCAGTAGAAATATTGATTTTGTTCCATGACATCAAGGACGTTGTGTTCTGATACATAAATAAATAATAAAATGTCTACGTAACTGGAAAATACCTAAACTATTTTATAGGAATTAATCCAAACATCTGTAGTTGATCCTCTTTGAAACTTGATTTTCCACATGTAAGTCAACTAACTAATGATGCATTTTCCCCATTAATAAGATGCAATCATTTGAACACGCATGAAAACATTGATAACCAAGACCCAAATTACGAACCATCATCTTTCTCACATATAAAATTTTAGGCAACATATTTCTTTCAGGTAATAGTGCTTTTACCATATTAAATATTGACCAAAAATAGTATTTGATATTTCATTTTCTGATTTAATATACATAAGTTTCTTCAACCGCATCAAATTTTCTTATCTGAATATAGGATATAAGGCATCCTCCATAGAATTCAAAAACTCATAAATTGGGATGATTCCAACTCAATAGTTATATCAATATCATCATGTGTTTTAGTTTGTTGAAAATACGGACCCACCACATCATGTACTAAATTTTGAAATTGTGATGCATCTAAAACCAAATTTTTAGTATATTCTCTAAAACTGCATTCACGACATTAATACTAAAAAATATAATGTTTTCAAAAACTAAAACATAATATATGACTCCCAATGTTGTCAAATGTGTCAAACCTCCTCAGATCACATTTCTTACATTTACACAAAATTATCCCATACTGAAACAAATTTTGGTTTTGATGAGGAAAATGATAAAAAAGCTTCAACATCCTCAATATATATAGGATTTATACTAGAACAATTTGTATTTCTGTAATGATTTATACAATCATCATCATATAATAAATTCTATTTTCAAATTCCTTATTCCATATTTGTCTAAAAAATATAAACTCCAAAAAAATTTATGATTAATTTGATATAAGAAAAATAGGATCCAAAAAAGAGTAAAAAATTAAAAAATTATAAATTTCCTATAAAAATAAAAAACTTATATATTTGCCTCGTTTTTTACTAAATATAACTAATTTTTACTAATTAATATTACAATTGACTAATTATAGTGATCTAATGTTCATTTATACTAATATTTACTAATTACCATTATTTTTTACAAACTATTACTAGTTATTACTATTTAATAATAATTAAAAAAATATCTACAAATTATTATTAATTATTACTTATTACAACTAATAATTACAAACTATTACTAATTATTACTAATTATATTGAATTAAAACTAATTTTGACTAAATACCACTAATTTTAATTAAATACCATGAATTTTTACTGATTATCACTAATTTATACTAATTCCCACTAATTTATACTTATTACCACTAATTTATACTAATTATCACTAATTACCACTAATTAGCACTAGTTACCACTAATTAATATAATTAACACTTATTATTAATAATTATTATTAATTATTAGAAATGTATACATATTATAACTAATTGTTACCAATTTCTACTAATTGTTACTAATTATAGTTAATCATTACTAATTTCCACTAATTATTTCCAATTATTACTAATTATTTCTAAATATTACTAATTATTACTAATTATTACTAATTACCACTAATTATTAATAATTAATGTTATTTAATACTAATTACAATAAAATTTTACAAATTATTACAAATTATTACTAATTATTACTAATTACCACTAATTTTAAAAAATTACCACTAATTGTTTCTAATTATTACAAATCATTACTAATTATTACTAATCAATACAAATTATTACTAATTATAACTAATTATTTATAATTTCCAGTTATTATTAATAATTACCACTAATTATTTCTAATTATTACTAATTGTTAATAATTATTACTAATTGTTACCAATTACCACTATTTATTCCAAATTAATACTGTTTATTACTAATTAACGCTAATTAATACTAATTACCATTAATTATTACCAATTACCACTAATTATTACAGTTAATTATTACTAATTGTTACCAATTATAAATACTTACCACTAATTTTAAATAATTACCACAAATTATTACTAATTGTTACTAATTATTACTATTTACCACTAATTGTTACAAATTATTACTAATTATCACTAGCTATTACTAATTGTCACTAATTATTACTAATTACTACTAATTATATACAATTATAACTAATTACGACTAATTGTTAATAATTACCACTAATTATTACTAATTCCCACTAATTATAACTAATTGTCACTAATTATTACTAATTCTCCCTATTTATTACTAATTATCACTATTTATTACTAATTATCAACAATTATCACTATTTATTAATAAATAGTACTAATTATTAATAATTATTACTAATTATTTTAAATTATTACAATTTAATGCTAATTATTACTAACTAACACTAATAAATACTAACTAACGCTAATTAATACTAATTACCATTAATTTATCTAATTATAACTAATTAATGGTAAATATGACTAATTAACGCTTATTATCACTAAATAGGAATAATTATTATTAATTATTACTAATTATCAGTAATTATTGCTACTTATTACTAATTATAACTAATTATCAGTAATTATTAATTATTATCCCTAATTGTCACTAATTATCAGTAATTGCCACTAATTATCACAATATACGCCTAATTAATACTATTTATCACGAATTATAAATAATTATTACTAAATATGACTAATTATTACTTATTAATGCTAATTAATACAAATTACCATTATTTTTTTTACTAATTGCCGCTATTTTTTTTAATTAATGCAAATCATTACTAATAACCCATAATTATTACTAATTACTGCTAATTATCCATTATTATTACTATTGTTTTAGTTTATGACATTTGTTTGCTCATTATTGCTAATTATTACTAGTTATTACTAATTTTTACTTATTACCGCTAATTTTTATTAATTATATTGATTCATCACTATTTTTACTAATTACTGCTAATTAATAGAATTTGTGCTATTTTTTTTATTAATTACCATTAATTATTATTAATTACCGCTAATTTTTTACCAACTACTAGTAATTATTACTTATTAACACTAATTTTTATTAATTAAAGCTAATTTCTTTTAATTACTACTAATTACAGCTTATTAATAATAAATTTTATTAATTTATAACAATTTTTTAGTAATTAATGCTAATTTTAAATAATTATTTTTTATTTATCACTAATTTTTACTATTTACCAATAATTTATACTAATTACTACTTTTTTACTCATTATCCTTAATTATTACTAATTACCACTAAATATAGTTATTTACCGCTAATTAAAACTTATTACTTCAAATTAAAATTATTTACTTTTTAATTACAAACATTACTACAAATTAAAACTAAATATTTCTAATTTAAAACTACTAATTTTAAATACAAATAATTACGTATAATTGAAAATAATAACTTATAATTATAAATAATTACTTCTAATTGACTCTAATTACAACAAATTAATATAATTAAAATCTAATAAAAAATATAATATTTTTTAAAACATTACATAACTGCCTAAAATATGAAACTTTTGTGCACTACAAACTTTAAAATTTCATCCCCCATAAAAATTTATAATTTTACTTAAAGGAGGGAGAACTGAAGAATGTATAGGTGTATTGGTGAATAGAGAGAAAAAATTTGGGTGGGGTATATATAGGTTAGATTAGTAGAGAATAAACTATTTGCGATGTGAACCCCATCTAAAAGATCATTATTTTCCACGTGACCCGTCACAAACAGTTCTCAAAATAAATGTTTCAGGCGGTAGTTAAAAAACTAATTTTGACGTGTCCCATCACAAATACTCACTTCCCAATAGAGTATTCAGAATGGGAACTCTCAGAAATAGATCCTGGTCAAAAATATAACTGTGATGGGTTCCATCACAAATTTTCACCTACTAACAACGTATTTGCGATGAGTGAAAGATCCTATAACAATAAACTTCACATGACCAAGGGTATTTTTGATACTACTTGGTTCCCATAGCAAATTCCCATTCCCATATTTTGGCGGGACGGTGTGCCAATAATATTTATGATGAGTTTGTGTACTCGTCACAAATATATGTTTATTTTATATTATTTATGATGGGCCTAAGGCCCGTCCCAAATGACCCGTCGCAAATGGTCATTTTTTCGATAGTACTCCCATGAACTAGTCTTGCTACATGGTTCATGTATCACATAAACCTTTACGAAGACCATAATTCACCACATTTGTCTGCAAACAAAACACCATTTTCATTGAACTTCATTCAACAACTTCTGTTTGCAAACAAAACACCTTTTGTTGCCCACAAACTCTGTTACGGTATGCATAAAGAGATGTTATGCAAAAATATTTTCTTTCTATAAAACAAATTCTTGATTTTGAGGCCCGAAAATTTGGTAAACATTAGGAAAATTCACCACATTGTATAAAAACTTTTCTATACTGCCACCAAATCATCCATTCATTTTTCCTGGATCTTTGTCAACATGCCTTGTAAACAATCTCTCTCGAACTCCATAACTGACCTCAGATAACTGCTTTGTGAACAAACATAATCAAACTAAAAACACTACAAAGTAACATTGAGGTACTTTTTACCAACAAAAACCTTAAATAAATCACCTTTTTAATATTATAAAATTAATAAAATAAAAATAGATATGCGATACTATTGGCATCTTCACTAGTCATTATTGAGAGAAACGATATTGAGAGTTTCTTATCATCCCAGGTAAACTATAAATTTATAATCTATATCCTCGAAAACACTTCATGATTACTGTAACACCATAATATTTATAATGATAAAATATAGGTTCGATAACATATATATGAAATGAAACATTGATCTTAAATGAGAATGTAACACCATAATATATTAGGATATATTTATTTTAAAAAAATTGTTTTATTTGATAACATAAAGAACATGATACCCCACCCTAAATGAACCATAATTTAGTATATCATTATAACGTAGAAGATAAATTTTCTTCTTTAAGTAATATTAAACAAATTATGAAAATTATGGTTATCTATTGTTCAGAAATAAAAAATAATCATTTGAAAGGAAATGAAATATTTTTTTAAAACATGATTTTTCTAAAACGCGGTTTATCCAAGCACTACATAAATAAATTAATTTTTTTTTTATAAAATTAGTAAAATTATTTGAAAAACTAAAATTTATTTTTGAAATCAACATGTGAAAATTAAATATGGGAAATGTTTTGTGAATTTTATGAAAAGAATATTTTTTTGATAAATTTTGAAAAATACAAATTTTTATTGAAAAATGCATTTCCATTTAATAATGTTTCAAAGTTAAATTTTATTTGAAATTGGTTTCAAAGTAATATTAGTTCAATAATATTAATTTTTAACTAATTTAGGTCATTTAAATCAATTTCATATTTAATTTTTATATTAAAATTTTATATACATAAGAACATTTTCTATTTGAAAACCCGTATTTCATCATGTTTGTATGTATAATGGTAAATTGAATTCTATCACATCGATGAATTGAATTTTAAAAAATTTATTCATCATTTAGAATAAGAATAATTTATATTACTTAATAAGCACAACTTAAATTTTTACAAATCTGAATTGTAAAAGCAGTAAAAATTAATTAACATAAATAAAGTAAACACATATTTATAAGGGGTTAAAGTGAAAAGGTATGGGTTAAAATGACCTACCAAATTTTCCAAGACACGTTTTGGGGACATATTTCTACCTCATCAACTATACGGGTCGTTAAATACTCAATTTTGAGGTATTTGTAATTAATTAAATGTGGGTGTGATTGATCCTTTCAAGAATTCCATGTATATCCTCTCCCCCACTTATAAATAGCCACCACATCTCCTCCCATATTCACACTTCCAAATCCATTTGGTTCAACCATTCCCAACCCAAAATAACATACTTACTCCCTTAAAAAATTACCATATCCCCCGGTTTTATCATAATTTTTTCTTAGGAATACTTTTGGTGCACACCTAAGGATGTTTTCTACAAAATATGAAACATTATAGACAAGTATTTTTATTAAGTTTCATATACCATGAATATAAATTATTATTATTAAACCATGATTATTTAATAAAATCATTATTTTATATATAATTTGATGTTATTATGAAATGGTAATGACTGATATAAATCTTCTCTTTTATCAAATGGTAAAAGAAATTGTGGATCGTGTTCACAATGGACTACAACCACGTGAACTATTGTAATTATCTTTCTATGAAAACCATTCAAGGATTCATATAATGATGCATTTTACACATGTATATGTTTTTATGATATTTATATTTTTTTAATTTTAATATTACATATACCTCCTTACATTCTATTACATTTAAAATACAATAATGTCTCTTGTGGGTACAATGGGATACCACCTTGCAATGCGATGTGATTCATTTTACACATACAAGTTACATAGATGGTAATATGGATAAAATGTGTGATATATGTGATATATTTGAAATTATAAAAATTCCTTAAAATTAATATATCACCCACTTCATTACCCTTAAAAACATTTAAGAAATGACAATGTCGCTTGTGTGTCTATACGACCTACTATCTTCATATAGTGATGTGATCTATTATTCATGATTAAATTTAAATAACGAATGTAAAAATGCTTCTAATGAAAAAAATTATAATTATATCATAAATATCATTCAATATATGATCTAACTATATTATATGTTCATGAACTATAACTTTCATGACAAAACAAACATGAGAAAACAAGAGAAGGAACACCTAAAATAATGAAAGAAATGAAATATTATTAATAAAGGGCTAGTAAAATGTTATAATATGATCACATATGATATTATAAATTTGAATATAGTTAATGTATAAAATAATAACATAATTAAAAAAATTATATAAGAGGTTAAATAAATTTCAACAAAAATGAAGTGTGAGGTAAGTGAATTTCTCTTAATTTCCCATAATTTAGGCATAATGTAATATTACACACCTTTATTCATTTATATGGTGTATATATTTACCATTTTAATGTAATATCAGGAAGGATTAATATATTAGGTGTTTTTAATTTTTAATTTTAATTATTTCATCTATGCTAAATTGACATGAAAGTTAACAAGTTGTAAGGATTTTTATAACTCAATTAATTTTCATTGTATTATATTACCACATCATTTTTATTGATATTATAATAGTATGTGTGTCATTTATTTTTATTATTCTATTTTTTCCATATTTTTCTAAATTTTAAATAGAGTTTTCTTCACATCATAAATCCATTGATTAATCCTCACATCAATAGTATGATCATTGCAAGGGGCTTCATCTCAATTTACCTTCATTGAGTCATATTTTAATGTTATAAACCTAATTTATTTTATATGGTATGTATTCTGAATATTTTAGATATAAATCCATTTTTTCCTACCGCATTGTATTGTATATTTCAATTTTAATTATTTTATATCAAGGGAATTTGTCTTGAAATATACCATGTGGTAAATAATATGATAACTCAATTTATTTTCATTTGTTTATATTAATTCTTTTTTATCTTTTATATTCTTATATTTTGTGTATATAAAGTTTTTAATATCTTATTTGTTATTTCATGTTGTTTTTTTTGGATTTAAACTTTATTTGAAAAAGTGATTCAATTATTAATTCTCAATTCAATGTTATGATCACTATAGGGGTTTCTCGTCTCAAATTGTCTTCTTTAAAAAATATGTCATGTCATAAAAACATATTTTAATATGAGGTTTATATGAAAAACCTTTGATATATAATATCATGAATATAATTATATTAATGTAATTTACTGTTTAATTTCATGTTATTCCTTTCACGTGGCTTATGATTCAAAAGCTACCAAATTGGTAAGGTATTTTATCTCAATATCTTTTTCATTGAGAATTTTTTTTAATATGAACCCATTAAATTTTTTTTTTCGTATACTACCCCTTTAATTTTTTTAGATTGAGTTCCTATTTATTCATGATACTTATTAAAACCTTTATTCTATACGAAATGATTATCAGCTCTCTTTTCTTGTTCAATGTTTTTGACTGTTAACTTTATCTTGAGACAATCAGGCTTGAATCAAGAATTACCTGATACATGATAATGAGCCTTACTATAGACCCAGTTTGGAAACATACAAGTGATATGCATTATATAATTCACATTTTGGTTAAAAACCATTATGAAGGATTTTAGTAGATGATGAAAATAAATAAATTTGTTAAAAATATGGTGTGTTGGACTAAATATAAGAATTCCTTATTTAGAAATCCAATAAGTTATTATATGATTTTCCCACTATGATTAATATTCTTCACATTTTTATTTTCAGATTTAGTCAACTAATGGAACCTGAAATAATCATATCAATATTGATAATGAAAAAAATTATAATGAATATGATCAACTAAAAATGATGATCAAATTAGTGATAGATATATTGATTATCCGTAATAAGTTATCTCAAAACATGATTAACAAATTCTATCACACACAACATTATAAATCCCAAAATAAAATAATGATGGTGTTATATAAGATTTCCACTGATGGAGACCATGTAATAAAGAAGGATAGATTTCCTCCATGTTAAAAATGTGGAATGAGACCCCCAATAATGTTCTTTAAAGGAATGTGAAATTTTTTTGGGTGTGGAAAAGAAAGGAATAGTGAAATTAATTTCTAAGGAAAATTGATAAGTATAAAGGAAGGAAATAAGTTTCATCCCAATGATACATTTGTAGTTCATTGACTTAAATGAGGGAACCATGGAATTATCCAAGTCAATGCCTAATGTAAAAGTTATCCCCTAAAACATAGAAGGTTTTTGTTGAAATAAAATTGTTAAATTATTTCTATATTGGGAATAAATAATTAAATTTTAGAATTATTTTTCCCTCAATATTATGTTGATTATAATAATATGAATATTTATATGTATCATGAAAAATTTTAGGATTATATATTTCTTCATATATATACAAGTTAGGGATACTTCCATGGGTTTATGAATTTTTAGTTGAACATATGTTTAATATAACAAACACCCCTTTTGATTATTTTTGTTTAGGAAATATAACATGATTAAATACATTTTTTAAAACATTTACGGTCATACAACTCATTGGTTTAGTATATGAAAGAGTTATTTAAAGAATAATGACTTCACATTTTTTGACATAAGATTAAAGTTAGCGGTATTATATTAGGTGTATATTTTCTTATATGTACTAGTAATTTTGTTTCAATAAATTTTTATAATGTTATAATAATTATTTTAATATAGTGTTGGAAAAATTCACCCTAATATACTATGTGACAACTCATCGTATCTGGAAAGGCCACAGTTCGTGAACCAAAAATGAAGGATAATAAGGGTTTGTAACCTACCCTTAGCCTAAGGGATGTCCTAGTTGATATGTAACTGTTTTAAGTATAATATTTTAATTAATATATATTAATTATGAAAATGTATTTCTACTATAGAGGTTTAGAGATTATGTTATTATTTTAGATAACTGATACGAGCCATATTTTTTAGAAAATATTAAAAAAAAAGGAGGAAATAGTATTCAATCATATATAGATAATATAATCTATTAAATGTTATTTTTAGTGTTTCAAGTATAAAAAATCATTTTGGATAATCATTTTATAGAGTAAGAGATGATTTAGAAGTTGGTCGAAGAAAATCTAAAGGATAAAATTATACTTTTGTAATTGAAATCAATCAAGTATGTATATTTCTTTATAATGATTGATTGAAAAATAATTATATATCATTCAAAATATGATACTTAAAAAAATATTTTTCATATTAAATTAATATAATTTTGAAACTATGTTCTTTTAAATCATCACAAATTTATATATTTTAGGTCATTTACTTTCAATTGATAGTTCATTCTTGCGGGTTCAATTATCTCTATCACTCTATAAGTATCTAAACTATTTTTCCAAGTCAGTATATTTAGTTCCAACCTATGTTCCCCTAAGTTTAAATCTATTTTTTTTATTCTAGATAAACATTGATATTTAATTTTCCCAATATCAAGAGGTTGTTTTACTAACCCTTTTATGATGTGGCTTTTTAAACAAGGGTATTTCCAAATTTCAAATGATTGATTACCAATATCAAGTATAAATTGCGCGGATACAATCTAGTAATGGTGGGTACAATGTTACGACCCAATATTTTAAAAGATAAAATTTAGGTAGGATAGAATCTATGACATGAACCACTAAAAATAGAAGATAATTTAATAATAAGAGGATTTATGATTTTTTTTATAATAAATTCGATCCCTATGATAACATACAGAATACAGAAAAATAAGTATAAATGAAAACAAATATATTATACCGTTATAACCTTTATATAAAATTTTTGTGTATTAATAGTAGTAACTAAATTTCAAAAATTATTATAATCTATTTATTTGAAATAAAATAATAATTATTTAAATGATAAAAAGAAATGTTTTCTGAAAAACCTTATTTTTATAAAAGGTTGGTTAACCATGATTTGTGTACATGAATTGAAATTAATTTTTAACATGTTTAGGAAATTTATTTGAGAAAATATTCATCCTTTTTGAAATATACATTTTCTAATTATATTCGGTTATAATTTATAGAATTTTCTAAAACGGTTATTTTTTTTGATAAATAGTGAAAAAATTAAATTTTATTGAAAACACCCTTTTTGTTTGAATTATTTAAAAAGATATATTAATATTAAATTGGTATTAAAGTAATATTAGTTAAATTATATTAGAATTTAACTAATTTAACTCATTTTAATAAATTCCTGTTTGTATTTTAATATTAAATCCTTATATAATTATGATATTTTTCTCTTTAGAAACCCAACTATCATCACAATTATAGGTATAGTTTAAAATTAGAACCCACCACTTATATAAATTGAATTTTTTAAAATGGATTCTGTATTTTGAATAATAATTATTTATAATTTCAAATAAATTTTAACCACTATGAATAGTAAAATTAGTAAAAATTAATTACCAATATGAAGGTAAAAACCAATTAATGTCGATTAAACTAAAATTATAAGGGTTAAAATGAATTAATTTGTTTCAAAATCCATTTATATGGACATATTTCTTCTATATATGATATAATTGTCCTGAATAACCCATTTGGGTGGCTTTTTTCATGATAAAAATGCCGATTTAATTGTTTATTTACAAAAATTCCATGTGTGCCCTTTCCCTGACCTATAAAAGACCATCCCTCTCCCTTACACATTAAGCATTAAAAAGTTTTTTTTCCTAAAATATCTTCCCAAATAACATAATTACTCCCATACCTATATAACATATCCCTTTATTTTATCATAATTTTAAATTGTAAGTATATATTGTGCAAAATGAATGAATTTGTGAGAAGAAGAGTTAATGTTTTAAATAGTAATATTTATTTTGTTTCACCATACAAACCATTAAAATATTATTAAAACATGATTATATAATATCCTCTATATTATACATATAATTATATTTTATTCTGTAATTTTAATGTTCTATATTCTTATCCTCTTATATTAAATGGGATATTATATCATCGATCATGTGTACGACAGACCACCACCTCACTAACTGATGTAATTATATTTCCATAATGACTTTCCATGTCTATATATAATTATTGATAGGAAAATATATAAGTAATTTATTATATTATTATACATATTTTATTTTAATATCACATATACCATATTCCATTCCATTCCATTTAAAATATGATGACATTGCTCGTCTAAACAGTGGTCTACCACCTCACGAGGCAATGTGATTCTATTATAACACACTAATTATATTTAAGGTAGTAAGGATATATTTGATGAATTTATCTGATATATATGAAATTATATGGATCCTATAAAATTAATATACCATCCACTTCCTTATGATAATATTTTTCTTTTGTACGTACAGCCTACCGTCTCGAAAATTCTCTGTGATCCATTCTACATGTTTAAATTTCAATAATGATAATATAAATGTA
The DNA here is from genome assembly GCA_963277665.1 of Viscum album. Lineage (NCBI taxonomy): Eukaryota > Viridiplantae > Streptophyta > Magnoliopsida > Santalales > Viscaceae > Viscum > Viscum album. Next base: position 306,556,859 of record OY728144.1, read on the forward strand.
TCGAATAATATTTTTTATATTTATAAAATTAATATCATTTTAGATATTATGGAACTATATAATATGAGAAATAACCTAAAAATTCACAACAAAACAATAATGACAAAACAAGTTGATTAAAACCCAAAGTAATGAAAATAATGAAATATTATTAATCAACATGTGGTAAAATGTTATAATAATATTAAATATGAAAATATTAATATACATAAAGTTTTTTATAAAATAATAACATGATTATAAAAAATATATATTAGTTTAAATCAAGTTCAATCAAAAGAAAGATTAAGGTAAGGGACTTTATCTCAATTCTACTTCATTGAGTCATAATATAATGTTATGAACCTAATTTATATTATATTGTGTATATACTACCCACTTTACATGTAATATCATTAATAATTCATAATTTATTATAGTTTAGGTTTCATTTTATTGATTTCATGTATGGGGATTTGAATTGAATGTTAGAAAGTGTTAAGGAATTTATTAACTCAATTTCTTTTCATCGCTTTCTATTACTTCTCCAACGTCTTTAATATTATATGATTATGTGTTAAATGAAATTTTATTATTTTTGGTTTTATTTAATAATATTTTATATATTTTTATATTCCATACCATACAAAAATCCATTGATGAATCCTTACATCAATGGTATGATCCTTGTGATGGACTTCTTTACAATTTCCATTTATTGAGGAATATTAAAATGTTATGAACCTAATTTATTTTTTATATTATAGATACAACCCATTTTATTTTTAATATCACAAATCCTTCATAATTCTTGTTATTTTAGGTTTAAATTTCAATTATTTCATCTGTGTGTATTAGTAATTATGATTACTAAGAGGTAATGAATTTCAAAACTCAATTTTATTTCCTTAGGTTATATTAATTCTTTATTTTATTTGGAATTATTATATCATGTATAGCATCCCGTCTTTTTATAACATAAACTTTCATTTCATTACACGGAACTGAGGATCTTTAAGGTTTAGTGTCTTGGAAACAAGGAACAGAATACATGAAAAAACATAAAACATTCTTCTTAAACACTTGAAAGGCTTCTCCTTAAGTTCATCCTAGGTTCATTAATGCATCTCATAACCTGGGGACATACATCAAAAGAAAAGGGTCAATAAAAGGCCCAGTAAGGGAAACCAGAAAACATTTTACAAGTGAACTTGAGATACATCAATAAGGACATGGAAAGAACTTTACGGCATGAGAAAGAAATCATGAGATACATCATAAAAAAATAACTTTTTTAATAACATGAATATGTGGCTGCAACATTCAATATTGACAATCATTTCATTTCACCATGGTCCATCCCCAAGGTGCCATTAAAAATTACCAAGGTTGTTCACCAAGGTATCAGTCTAAAAGTCATCTCTAGAGATTAAGTCTTTACCCAATGCATTGGAGCACTATCTGGGCGCACCCTTGACATGTATTTATTATCATGTGATCCACATATATCATCATCAATCATTTAATAAACTACCCATATAGCATAAAAGAAATGGGTTTCATTTCATAATCATAACGTTTTTAAAAACTACTTTAAAGACATGATATTTATGTAACTTTAAACCCACGGAAAAGGGGAGGAGGGTTTCTTGTATGTAAATCCCAGAATTTAAAATAGAACATTTTTATATATATGTTAATACCCTTGTATAAATAATAGCATTGAGTATTCAATTTATAACATAAAAATAATTTTGAGAAAAGAGAGAGGCATTTTGAGACGAAAGTTCTGCAGCATAACGGCTACGTTGCAGGGTTTTAGAAAACGTTGAAAAGAGAGGGGACATGGGTCACCAACTCATAAATGATCTATAAAAACATAATAGGGACAGAATATAAAGTATGTGAATCATGGTAATGAAATTTTAAGGGCATACCATTTGAAATGAAAAACATGGAAGTAAGACAAAAATAAGATTTCTCTTACCAAAAATTCGACAGCCTAACGACGTCACTTAAACTTCAATAAAAATGATTTGACAAGATCAAATAGGGTATCTCATCATATGATCATAAGAGATTATTATGATATATATATATATATCATACCCCAACATAATAAAAAGGAACTTGAAAGACTTGACATGAAAATCGAACATGAAAAATGAGAAGGGTGAAAGAATCCCTTAAAAATTCGGCATCCTAACAGCGTCACATAAACATTCATAAAACAAAATGATGAGAGTAAGAAGGGATATCTCATCATATAAACATGAAAAGGGCAGTAATAGGAATATAAAATAACATCCTCTCACATAAGAACATGGAGCATAAAAGGAATGACATAAAAGAGATTACATGAAAAGAAAGATAAAGGTCGGGTCCCTTACCTTAAAATGTAACTCTTAAAACTCAAAGGTTTTGACCTTGAGGGAATGGGGGAACCTTGGGAGGACTCCTTGGGAGGTAAGGAGACCATAACTGCGTTGGGGGAGAGTTGGGAGTGAAAACTAAAGGAGGAAAGGGTGGGTATTTATAGGGAAAGTGAGGGGACAAGACATTAATGGCCAAGGGACACCTCATTAGTGGTTTTGGCAAAACCATGGGCATTCCCATGGTATTTTCCCATGGTATTGGCCACTTGGGACACCTCATACCTTATCTTACTATTTATAAGTCGACCATATTGATTACATACTTAATACATCATTTAATGATGTCATTAGACACCCGTAACTTAAAAACTGTATTTTCACTATTCATCGAAAATTCAACTTTTTCAGAATAATCCCAAAAATTCACCTTAACCAAAAATCAATTCTATGATTTCAAAAATGAAATCCATTTTATAAAAATAATTTTCTAAATATTTTTAATTAGTGTTTTAATTAAAAAACACTATTCACTAAAAATTCATTTTTTTCAGAAAAATCCCCAAAAATTACCTTAACATAATATCGATGCTCTGAGTTCAAAAATAATTTCATTTTAATAAAAATCATTTTCTAATTATTTTTAATTAAATTATTAATTAAGAAACACTATTCATCCGAAAAAACTAATACTTGACTAATAATTTATGAAATCGTTATTTACCCATTTTATTGATTCACAATAATTAATCTAGGTGTCTAAATTATATTAAAACTTTATTTGAGTGAAATTACTAATATATTTGGTCACATTACTAATCCTAAGCGTAAAATCACTATTCATAATTCACTATTCATCAAAAATTAAGTTGATCTTATTAGACTCCAAATTCCTTACTGAACACTTTTTTAGAAGACAATTTTTTGTAAATCATTACACATCATTAATTATTTAGGGTTTACATAAATATTTTTATAATATCCTTTTTTCAAAATTCACCAATAAAATACATCCTAAAATTATCCAGACATTTGAAATTTCACAAACATCACTAAAGGAAGAAATTTCAATTCATTCATCCCAAAGGATTACACAAAGAAGCTAGGGTCTCATCACATAACCCCTTATAACACCGACATATGACCTAAGTGTAAGGTGTGCTATGGTGATAGAATCTAAGGGAGGCTCAGATAACATTTCCCTAGTAGTAATCTCTACTAACTTGAACTTCTCTCACATGCATTTCCGTTCAAACTTGACAAGCTGGAGTTCGGCTTGGGCTTGGTCCAAAGCGAAGCCCACAGATGCTACCTCCTTCCCAAGCTCTGATAAGTGGGCTTCATAAGGTTTGAGTCTACTGGATGAATCCATCGACTCATCTTTCTGCATTAACCATTATCATCTTATTAAATCATTAAGAGTAAGTTAATATACTACCCAAAAAGATTAGGTCGTTAGATTCTTCCCCCCGTAAGAAATTTCGTCCCTGAAATTTATATTTGAGGCCTAGTCGAAAAGGTGGGGGTACTTTTGCTTCATTGTTTCCTCAGGCTCCCAAGTCGCTTCTTTATATTTATGATTCCTCCACAACACTTTCACAAGGTGGGTAGTCTTTTTTCGTAGAACCTTGTCTCTACGGTCCAAGCTCTCCACTGGATGCTCCTCATAAGAGTGGTCACGTTCCAGTTGTACCACTTCTGGGTTCAGTACATGCAAAGGGTCTGGTATTTAATTCCTCAAGAGAGATACATGGAAGATATTGTGAACTTGATCTAGGTTCGTTGGAAGTGCTAGACGATAGGCCACTGCTCCTATGCGATCAAGGATTCCATAGGGGCCAATGTACCTAGGTCTAAGCTTCCCTTTCTTCCCAAACTGCATGACTCTCTTCTAGGGAGAAATTCGAAGGAAGACTTTGTCACCAACAATAAACTCCAAGTCCCTTCGACGATTTTCAGCATAGCTCTTCTGCCGACTCTGAGCAGCCTTTATGTGTTGTTGGATGGAATGAACCTATTATTTCATCTCTTGCACGAGATCAGACCAAGAATCTTTCTCTCACCAGTTTCATCCCAACAATTAGGAGTTCCACATCACTTTCCATAGAGAGCTTCATAGGGTGCCATCTGAATACTCGAATGGAAGCTGTTGTTATAGGAGAACTCAACTAATGGGTGGTGTTGATCCCATCCACCTTTAAATTCCATTGAGCATAATCTCAGCATGTCTTCGAGTGTCTGAATAGTCCTTTTAGATTGGCCATCAGTTTGAGGATGATAGGACGTACTAAAATTCAATTCAGTATTCAGAGCTTGTTGAAGACTTCTCCAGAATTTTGATGTGAATCTTGGATCACGATCAGACACGATGGATAGTGGTACCCCATGCAGACTTACCACTTCCCTTACATATATCATGACAAGCTGATCTAGAGAGAAATCTTCTCGAATAGAGATAAAATGGGCTGTCTTGGTGAGACGGTCCACAATAACCCATATCACATTGTTTACTTTGGATGTTTTTGGGAGACCAGTTACAAAGTCCATAGTGATATTATCCCACTTCCATACTAGTATGGGTAGTGGTTGTAATACCCCCTTAGGAAGTTGTCATTCAGCCTTTACTTACTGACACACCAGGCACCTTGTAGTGTAATTAGCGACCTCCCTCTTCATGTTATCCAACCAATAATGATCACGAAGGTCTCTATACATCTTAGTGCTTCATGGGTGTATAGAGAAAGTAGAGCTATGAGCTTCATCCATCAGTTATTTATTTATCTCCGGAATAGATGGAACACAAAGTCTTGTATGAAATTTCAATACACCTTCTTGATATTCTCTAGTAGTGAAGGTTGAGAAATCATTTGGGATAGGGTTGATGATATCCCTTTCCTTATAATTCCCATGTCCAGTTTTACTAGATCTTTAATCTAGGGATCTCCTAGGATCCTCATTGTTGCCAGAATGACAGGGTCTTTCCAGATTAATGCATCCGCGACTTTATTTTCTTTTCTAGGGTGATAATGAATTGAACAATCATAGTATTTATTAATCTCCAACCATCTCCTTTGTCTCATGTTCAATTCTTTCTGTGTGAAAATATACTTTAGACTTTGGTGGTCAGTGTATATATCACATTTCTCCCCATAAAGATAGTGCCTCCATATCTTTAGAGCAAAAACAACTTTCTCCAGCTCTAGATCATGCGTAGGATAATTCTGCTCATGAATCTTCAACTGTCAAGATGTATAAGCAATTACCTTGTCATTTTGCATGAGGACGCACCCAATCCCTTTAATATATGCATCGCTAAAAATAACGAATCCTTCTCCGATAGAGGGTAGTGTTAACACAGTTGCAGTAACCAATCTCTTCTTCAGCTCTTGGAAACTTTCCTCGCATTCCTTTGTCCAGATGAACTTAACCACTTTTAGAGTCAACTTGGTTAGTGGATTAGAAAGCCATGAAAAGTTTTTCACAAACCTCCTATAATATCCCACTAAACCATGGAAACTACGAATCTCAGTAATTTTTGTGGGTTGAGGCCACTCCTCCACAACCATTGTCTTTTCAGGGTCAACCGAGATTCCTTCATTGGTTACGATGTTCCCCAAGAAAGCCACTTGTTGTAACCAAAACTCACCCTTGCTGAACTTTCCAACGAGCTTCTCCTTCTGCAGAGTTTTCAAAATAACCCTCAGATGATCTTCATTCTCCTCATGACTTTTTGAATATATCAAAATATCATCAATAAAAACTACCACAAAGTTATCAAGGTAGTTCATAAAGACTGTATTCATCAAATCCATGAAAATAGAAGGAGAAGTAGTCAAGCCGAAGGGAATAACAGTAAACTCATAATGCCCATATCTTGATCGGAAGGTAGTATTTGGAATATCTTCCTTCTTCACCCTCAGTTGATGATAACCAGATCGAAGGCCAATCTTGGAGAAGAATTGAGCCCCACGAAGTTGGTCAAATAAATCATCAATTCTTGGAAAAGGATATCTGTTCTTCACTGTGATCTCGTTCAGTTATCTATAATCAATGCATAGCCTCATTGATCCATCCTTCTTCTTCACAAAGAGAACTGGTTCCCCCCAAGGAGACACACTCGGACGAATAAACCCCTTCTCCAACAAGTCTTGGAGTTGTTTCTTTAACTCTTCTAGCTCCACATTTGCCATTCTATACAGAGTCTTTGATATCGGTTGAGACCCAGGTACGAGTTCAATGGAGAACTCTACCTCTATTTCGGGGGGAGGTCCAGGTAACTCCTTAGGAAATACATCCATGTATTCCTGAACAACTGGAACATCTTCTATTGGTATGCTCCCCTTTCCATATTCATCATCACTGATTAACTCCATAAAGAATGTTATAGGAGGTGCTTCTAGATATGGATCAGTTCGGGATATCTCTCCTTGGAAGATAACTCTAGGTTGTTTATTCAAGACTACTGAGATTTCTTTACTTCTGTATTTGATCTTAGCATTATACTTTGAGAGCCAATCCATCCCTAGTATAACGTCGAATTCCAACATGGGAATGACTAATAGATTTGCGATAAGATTGTTCTCACTAAAGTAAACAACAGAGTATCTAAACACTGTTGATGCATGGATAACCCCACTTGGAGTCTTGACTGACAACTCTACCTCAAGCAATTCCGGTATTGATTCTACATTCTTTGCAAACTTGGAGGAAATAAAGGAATGCGTAGAACCAGAATCAAACAAATTAGTTGCTAGTATTGAGAGGACAACAAGAGTACCTTCTACCACGTCATTCATAGCTTCAACTTAAGTTGTTGTGATAGAAAAAGCATGACCTTGCTCCCCTGGCCTTTGCTGAGGTTGATGGTGATTCCCCTCCACTGCCCTTAGATTTGGACAGAGATTAGCATAGTTCCCAAGCTGTCCACACTTGAAGCAATGGACTTCTGGTAATGCCAGAACCATCTTTCCTTGGTCGTTAGTGTTGGGGAGTTGAGGCTTCACCTCACTACGAAAATTCAGAGCAATATTGCCTCCTCTTCTACACTTGTAGCACTTTCCACTTCCGACCAAGCAGTTCCCTGGATGCTTCTTCCCACATTTATTGCATGTGGTAAGTTGCATTTTCTTTCCACCTCTTCCCTGATCAAAAGTCTTCCCTAAACATGGCTCCAATGATCTCTTCTTGTCATTTGATTTATGAGACCGTTGTGTCTCACCAAACTCCAGCTCGACTTTCATTGCACTCCGCACGATCTTCTCGTACCTATCATAGTCCTAGTTGGCTATATTCTTCCGCAGATGAGGTCTTAGTCCACCAAAAAATCTATCAACCTTCCCACATGGATCCATGACAAAGCTAGAGGTATATCGTGAATGTCGGGTGAAGTTCATCTCATAGCTTCTGACAGATTCGTTCTCCTTCTTCTTCAGCTCGAGAAACTCTTTCTCCATTCTCGTCCTCATGGAACGAGGGAAATGCTTGTTAAAGAATATTCCCCAGAATTCTTCCCACTCCATAGCTTCCATCTCTCCTCTAGGCTTTGTGTTTTTGACCCGTGACCACCACTGATCAGCTTCTCCCTCTAGGTGATAAACAGCAAGGGTGACTTTTTCTTATTCCGAACAAAGGAGTACAGAAAAGATCATTTCAATGGAGATTATCCATTGTTCCGCAACCAGAGGGTCAGTAGATCCACTGAATGATGGTGGTCGTTGACGCATGAAGGACTCAACAGAGTGTTTTTCCCTTCGTGGTGAGGTCGGCCTCTCAGCTTGATTCAAGTTATTACTCATAACTTGAGTCAGTTGGTTCATCATTCGCATGAATGTTTCCATTTCGGCTTCCATCGGAGGGCCGTCAGCACATGGTGCATTGCGGTCACCATCGACACAGTTCCTCCTATTGCCCGCCATATTCTAAAAGAATAAAACCTTAGTGAGAAACTTATTTCATTTATGAATCTTTTAATTAAGACTTCATGCTTAAACAATTACACTTCTCTATAATTCCATCATAATGATTCTTAAAAAGCTTGCGATTAACCAAACATATCCCCCGGGTGTGTCGTAACCAAGAGTGCAGCAAGGCCCGTTATCGTGCACCAATTCCCGTTCGACACTAGATAGAAGCGGTGTTTTCAGGTTTTACCCCTATGTACATATGTGCCAGAGCCGCCTCTACCTGCTCGTATCTAGACAGGGATGTATTTGTTTAATAAACCACTTACTCAATACTTACCAAAATACCAAGAAGTTTTCCTATATTTAAACTTTTCTATAGGCTTCATCCTAAAGTTTTTATATACTTATTTCCACAAATAACTAAACATCCTCTGATACCAACTATAGCATCCCGTCTTTTTATAACATAAACTTTCAATTCATTACAGGGAACTGAGGATCTTTAAGGTTTAGTGTCTTGGAAACAAGGAACATAATACATGAAAAGAACATAAAACATTCTTCTTAAACACTTGAAAGGATTCTACTTAAGTTCATCCTATGTTAATTACTGTATCTCATAACCTGGGGACATACATCAAAAGAAAAGGGTGAGCAGAAGGCCCAGTAAGGGAAACAAGAGAAACATTTTACATGTGAACTTGAGATACTTCAATAAGGACATGAAAGGAACTTTACAGCATGAGAAAGAAATCATGAGATACATCATAATAAAAATAACTTTTTTCATAACTGAAGATGTGGCTGCAACATTCAATATTGACAATCATTTCACTTCACCAAGGTCCATCCCCAAGGTGTCATTAAAAATTACCAAGGTTATTCACCAAGGTATCAGTCTAAAAGTCATCTCTAGAGATTAAGTCTTTACCCAATGCATTGGACCGATATCTGGGCGCACCCTTGACATGTATGTATTATCATGTGAGCCACATATATCATCATCAATCATTTCATAAACAACCCATATAGCATAAAAGAAATGGGTTTCATTTCATAATCATAACGTTTTTAAAAACAGCTTTAAAGACATGATCTTTATGTCACTTTAAACCCACGGAAAAGGGGAAGCGGGTTTCATGTATGTAAATCCCAGAATTTAAAATAGAAAATTTTGATATATATGTGAATACTATTGTAGAAATAAGAGCTTTGAGTATTCACTTTATAACATAAAAATAATTTTGAGAAAAGAGAGAGGCATTTTGAGACGAAATTTCTGCAGCATAACGGCTACGTTGCAGGGTTTTAGAAAATGTTGAAAAGAGAGGGGACATGGGTCACCAACTCATAAATGATCTATAAAAACAGTATCGAGACAAAATATAAAGGATGTGGATCATGGTAAGGAAATTTTAATGTCATACCATTTGAAATGAAAAACATGGAAGTAAGAGAAAAATAAGATTTCTCTTACTAAAAATTCGGCAGCCTAACAGCGTCACTTAAACATCAATAAAAATTATTTGAAAAGATCAAATAGGGTATCTCATCATATGATCATAAGAGATATGTATGATAGATATATATATCATACCACAAAATAATAAAAAGGAACTTGAAAGACTTGACATGAAAATCGAACATGAAAAATGAGAAGGGTGAAAGAATCCCTTAAAAATTCGGCAGCCTAACTGCGTCACTTAAACTTTCATAAAACTAAATGATGAGAGTAAGAAGGGATCTATCATCATATAAAAAATGATAAGGGCAGTAAGAGGAATATAAAAGAACATCCTCTCACATAAGAACATGGAGCATAAAAGAAATGACATAAAAGAGATTACATGAAAAGAAAGAGAGAGGTTGGATCCCTTACCTTAAAATGTAACTCTTAAAACTAAATGGTTTGGACCTTGAGGGAATGGGGGCACCTTGGGTGGACTCCTTGGGAGGTAAGGAGGCCATAACTTCGTTGGGGTAGAGTTGGGAGTGAAAAATAAAGGAGGAAAGGGTGGGTATTTATAGGGAAAGTGAGGGGACAAGGCATTAATGGCCAAGGGACACCTCATTAGTAGTTTTGGAAAAACTATGGGCTTTCCCATGGTATTTGCCCATGGTATTGGCCACTTGGGACACCTCATAACTTATCTTACTATTCATAAGTCGACCATGTTGATTACATACTTAATACATCGTTTAACAATGTCATTAGACACCCATAACTTAAAAACGGTATTTTCACTATTCATCGAAAATTCAACTTTTTCAGAATAATCCCAAATTTTCACCTTAACCAAAAATAAATGATCTGATTTCAAGAATGAAATCCATCTTATAAAAATAATTTTCTAAATATTTTTAATTAAAATTTTAATTAAAAAACACTATTAACCGAAAATTCATTTTTTTTCAGAAAAATCCCCAAAAATTACATTAACATAATATCGATGCTCTGAGTTCAAAAATAAAGTCCTTTTTATAAAAATAATTTTCTAATTATTTGTAATTATATTTTTAATTAAAAACACTATTCATCCGGAAAAACTAATACTTGACTAATAATTTATGAAACCGTTATTTACCCATTTTATTGAATCACATTACTTAATCTAGGTGTCTAAATTATATTAAAACTTTCTTTGAGTGAAATTACTAATACATTTGGTCACATTACTAATCCTAAGCGTAAAATCACTATTCATAATTTACTATTCATCAAAAATTTAGTTGATCATATTAGACTCCAAATTCCTTACTGAACACTTTTGTATAAGACCATTTTTCGAAAATCATTACACATCATTAATTATTTAGGGTTTACGTATATATTTTTATAATATCCTTTTTTCAAAATTCATCAATAAAATACATCCTAAAATTATCCGGACATTTGAAATTTCACAAACATCACTAAAGGAAGAAATCTCAATTCATTCATCCCAAAGGATTACACAAAGAAGCTAGGGTCTCATCACATAACCCCTTATAACACCGACATATGACCTAAGTGTAAGGTGTGCTATGGTGAGAGAGTCCGAGGGAGGCTCAGATAACATTTCCCTAGTAGTAATCTCTACTAACTTGATCTTCTCCTCCAGGAATTTCTGTTCAAGCTTGACACGCTGGAGTTCGGCTTGGGCTTGGTCCAAAGTGAAGCCCACAGATGCTACCTCCTTCCCAAGCTCTGATAAGTGGGCTTCATAAGGTTCAAGTCTACTGGATGAAGCCATCAACTCCTCTTTCTGCATTAACCATTAACATCTTATTAAATCATTAAGAGTAAGTTAATATACTACCCAAAAAGATTGGGTCGTTACATTATGTTTGTTAATAATGGTCAATATCTTATATTTTATTTTAATTTTTTGGATTTTTATTTGGTACTCATAATTGATTAATTCTAAAATCATCTTTATTATCATTGTAAGGGTTTCTCATCCCAAATTGTCTTCTTTTGTACGCATATCATGTTATACACATATCTTATTTTATTAAATTAAAATACTACCCCTTTAATATTTTAAATCATTGATAAATTTTTATTAGTGGTATTAAATGTATCATTTGATTTTATTAATTTCATTGGTATTACGATTCAAAGGGTACTAACCAGTAAGGGATTTCATCTCAATTTACATTTCTTTGAGACATATTTGTTAATATTTAAATATTTACTCATATGAGGTATATATAAATGAACCTATGATGTATTTAACACAATTACCTAATTATTAAGGATTTTATTTTAAAAATATGTATTCCTTAAGAATTGTTTTCCACCTCTTATTTCATGTTTAATTTTGTGAATGATATCTTTGTCGTGAGACAATCACTTTATTGTTGTAATTTTTCATAGAAATTTACATTTTTATAATGATCGATATTATTTATGTCGTTGATATGATAATTGAATAATACATATACGATTCATATATAAGGAGTTTAATTTTATTTTTTTTAATTATCTAGTGAAATATTTATAAATCTATATTCATTACCCAATATAGATATTTGATGATGAGGAAAATTATTAATGAATTAAACCGATTTTATGATATATAGGAAAATCATTAGACAAGAAGATATGGTTGGTACAAATTTATAAATAGCCCCTATATGCATAAATAGTGTAATGGGACGAAATAAATGAATAACTGTAGTTAAATGGGTTTCTAGTGTATTCCTTCCCATTACATTTAAACCATATTGTGAATGGTCATGATGCTTTCAGTATCATGATTCCTGATACCATGATGTTGAATAATTAAGAAGTTTTTCCTTAATAATATAGTTATTATTATCCATTACACTTTCAAAATGATATTTTCTCTGGATTAATTTCAATATTATTTAATATATTTAATGGTATGTACATTCAGTTATTTAACTTTTAATATTAATTCTTCCTTATCTAATAATAATAGAAAAATCATTTTAGTGTAATAGGTCATTAGTTATTTACCTCACAATTTGGCCAACTGTTATTTATACATGATAGATTTTGTTGTACTTGACCCATACTAAGCCTTTGAGCTCACTATTATTGTGTTTCATTTCATGATAATTTGGGAAATGTGCTATGAATGATATGAAATAATTTTCAATAAGAAATAATGAAATTATTGAGAAAATATGTTTTCATTTGTGTATCTAAATTTAAAATGGGAACCATGTATGTCTCTAATTTACCAACACCACTAGAATATTTTTTCCATTAGGATGTGATCATTTATATCTTGTGCCAATGTAATAAAGTGGAAATAAAATTTGGGTTACTTGTTTCAATGTCAGTTTAGTTTGTATTAGAGTAATGTTAGTGGTACCAAAGGAGGTATATTTAAAAAGAAATATAATATAGAATATAAACCTTTGATGGGATTATAGTTTATGTGTAAAAGAACATATTAATGCTTTGATAGGGTCGAGATTATTTCATTTTTCTTGTAAGTGCTCGAATCTGTGTGGATCAAATGTTTGCAAACTCCCGAGGATTATAGAGCTTGAAGGAAGTCTGGAAGGACTCAAGTGTTGAGAACTAGGATATGATAACATTTTAGGTGTGAAAGTGGGTTTCAAAAAGGGATGAGAAATTTCATAATCTTAAAGGGGGATTCATGTCGTGTAATATTTCTGGTTTTCAAAAATCAAATAAATGTGAAAGGTGATGGCACTTTAAAAGAAACTAACCTCAAAGAATTAAATAATGTGAAAGGGGATTATTGTTCCTATAATCCGTCATTGATATGATGTTTTAAAAAATTTCTATCCACTCATGTTGTCAAACCCTACAGCTGTAACATCCCTCCCTCTCATCCCTATTGACCCGACAGTCCCCAATTTGGCATTTTGGAGATCCCTTCAATTAGAATTGATCTCGAACATCCATATTCGATATCTGGTGACTCGACTAGATCAAAGCTGTGTTTTAATCCATTTGTAGTGATTTATACTAGTTTTATATCAATTCCAATGATTTCTTCTCACCATGCTATAGTGGTTACTTGCCTAAGTTTCTAATGGGGTTTCTCCTATTTGTTGCTGGTGCGGTGATGCCGAATCATCCATGATTGGATTCAGTTCTTATGGTAGAGATGATTAGAAATCCATTGCACAGATCGTTATCATGAAAAGAATGTTGATGAATTTTTAGGTAGGGGATTTATTTCTTCTCTGTTTAATTACATGCAATCATAGAGGTAACACTGTTTCCCCTATTAGATCACAATTAAATTAACCTAATTAAAATCTTGAACTAGATTAAAAAATTGGTATTGATCACATAGCAATGATGTTGCATTATACTATGATGATGGTTTTCCTCTTGATTTTCTACATAGTATGATATCTATTACATTATTGGTTTATCATGTTGTTCTTGATAAAAATTTGTAAGGAATTTAAATCCATAATTAATTTAAAATTAATTAGCTAAATGGTTAAAGAGGTATGTTTAATGAACCTAGTTGTTGTTGTTAAAATTTTATGATAATAAAATAGAAGAATACATGCATGTTTAATTCAATTGGTTTATAAACTTAAATCATGTTTATGATTATTGATAAAACAAATCAAGGCATGTTAAATTAATTGTTTAATAAAATTTTGATAGAATTTTTTAACGTGTTTTGTAGGTTTCCTATAGTAGGAAAATATGAATTTTGAATCGGTTAATTCAACATGAAATAAGAACTAGTTGTGTGATAATGATAATTATTTTGAATGTCAGCAGTTGACTAATTTTCTTAAAGACCTAGGGTGATATACTTTGGAGTCATGAGAGCTCATTGCATATAAAGGATGAATGCCTTGATTTAGGTCATGGAGCCTGATTCTATATCTGTTTCCTGCTTCTTGTGCCATGAACCTGTGATTGATGATCCTAGAGGGACGTTGTGGTATGTGGGGTAAGGAGGTCCGGTTGTTGAGGCATCATTTGATGCCTATAGGGGGGAGATGCATCAGTTTAGGCATGTGGGTGTTGGGGAGGACACCAAAGGTGATAGAAAAGGTTAAATCTAGGCTTACCCATTGTTATAAAAGATAGATTCTTGTTGAATCTATTGTTTAGATGGTGGTCAGGGTTTTTGTTATTCACTTTCCATTCCCCACCACATGAGGAGTATAGATCTGTTTGGTTACTCCCTTTCCATGAGAGGAAATGACACATGATGTATTCCATGTGCTTTCTATGTTTAGCTCCTCGTGTTTGGATGAGTTTACTCTTCCACTATAGGTGGTATTGACTTGACTGGTAGTTCATCTACTCAGCATGTTGATCCCCTTGTGTTTTGGGAGCTAAGAATGTTTTCCTAGAACAATTTAAAATATGCATAGTTGAAATGTTTCTAACTAAATGATATTTTTTAACCCATCGTGTTTGATCTTGATAGGATGCAATTCTGATGTTGGAATTCAAAGAAGGTGTAGAATTATTTTTCTAATTCATGGAGGGTATGGATATTTGTTGAATGGTAATGTGAGTGATGTGGAAATGATAATTGTATGTTAATGTTTAAGAATTAATTATCTAAAACATCAACTGAAAAAAGGGATGATTTAATTTAATGTAGCTCTTTAAATGGTTTTGTTCTTATATGATATGTAGTCTTAGTAATGGAAGTTGGTAGTCCAAGACATGTTAGCTGTAGTTGAGTTAGAGAATATGATATGAACATAGTGTATTTTTAAGATATATTATTTCCTGTAATTTTTTTTGTTTTTACATGATAATCTACCGTATCGGTTAGGGGAACTGACACCCTGGGGATTCTGAGCCCTAGGGGGTTCTCCCACATCCTTATAAGCAGATGGATAGATGATTAGCCTGTTTGTCCCTACACGCTTCTCTTGGTCATTACTTATGTTGGTAGAACGAATGATATTTTTCACAATATATGTGTTTAGAGGGCTGTAATGACATTTGGTTATTTCACACACATGTATTCTAGATATAGTTTTCTAAGGAATACTTTAGGTATAATGTGTATAGGTTGTGATGGCTTGAAGATCTTTACTTGGTGTAAGGTATATGATGGCTCGAGGTATAATACTGGATGTATGGTACACGTTATGCGTGTTGTGGGGGCTCATGTAAACTACCTGGTTCCTTTTGGTTATGGTGGTGTGTTGCATGAGGTGAATTTTTTGGTGTTTTACCTAGGTTTCTATTGGATAGCCATTGAGAGAGTGATGTTGAAGACATTTGATGTTGGGGAAAAGTGGAAAACTAGTGGGGAAGTAGTAGTGGGGTACCCTTGATATTTTTTATTATATTATATGTTATTGTATGCAATAATTAGTGAGATTATCCATGGTGTAACATCCCAAGTAAATAAAGAAATAATTTATTTTCATAATTAATCATATTTTTGAATTAAATATTAATTTTACTTTAAAGGGGTTGATATGCTCAATGGCGTACCCAATACGCAACAACGGGTTTCTTTGAAATCTTACATTGCACAATAATAATATAATATTATTATTTTAAATTTTAGTTAATGCCTAGATGTTCTATTGGTGGGAATGAATAGAACTAACTAAAATATGATTATACATGTTTGTTAAATGTTTTTACATTTATCCAATAAAATTTAGAGGCTTAAAATGTTAATGAATCTAATTTTAAACATAATTTACTTTAAATGTTTGATTTACCACCTTTTGATGGAGAACCCTCCTTAAATCACATTTCTGTCACTTTTATATTTTATATTTGATGAAATAAATGTTTTCATTAGAATCGGGACATCAAAATTTATTTTGGGTAATTTTTTGTTATTTTTCTGATAAAATTCATTTTTATGAATAGTGGAAAATATTTTATATTCATTCAAAAGTACCTTTTAATATAATTTATTTATATGGTTATATTACCTATTTAATCGGTTTTAAAGTGTAATTATCTTATTTTTTACCATTTAATCCAATGTTGGTCATTGGAATTACCTTCACTTTGAAATTGGACATAAACAAGTATCAATCTTTTGATAGATATTGTTTCTTAAAAACACACTATTTGTTTTGATAACAATAATTAATTTTAAATTAATTAATCCAACTTATATGTTTTGAATTTGGTAAAATAGACATCATTTTTGAATTCAGAATATCAAATATAGCTTTGGCTAAATTTTTGGTATTTTTTCGATAAACTCTAATTTTTGATTTATAGTGAAACCACTAAGTCGTAGTTAAAAAGCGGACTATTTCATTTAAATAAAATATTACCACTTCAGTGGATAGAATTATGAAAATCCGACATACATGGTTGTTATTAGTAAGTAAAATTTGGTTGAATAAGATCAAAATAATTATTGGTGAATAGTAATTTTTGACTTTTATTTAATATGGTTAAATGTAAGTAGGGTAATTCAATGTAAAAAGAATATCATAATAGTAAAAAATTACCTTCACACTTATCCTAACCTTATGGAATAAGTCATAGCTGACCATGGTCATCCTTGGGACAATTTTGGGACCCCATGGAGCCACTTGGGAATGATAATGGCACTTTATTTTAATAAACTTAAAGTAAAGACAAAAAATAACATAAACAAATATCATTTAGTAAATTAATTTTTACAAGGAGTTATATAAGTTATATTTTCAACTATAAATATTCATGGAAATATAAAACAATTTCTTACATTATGGTATTTATTTTAATATTTTTAGACATCAAATAAATTAAATTATTTATGACACAATAATGATGCAGTATTTACCTCATTAATAAATGATTTAAATAAATAAGATTATAAATATTAAAAAAATATCTGAAACATGCCCAATTTTTATTGGATGATTATTTTGACCATTTGTAAACTTATCATCAAATTTAATGAGTTTTGGATCTTTAGAAACTAAAGATAAGTTTATAATAAAATAATATTTGGAAACTTTCCTAAAGAACCCCTCCACCCCCTTATAAAAAGACCTCACTTCTATCACATTCCTCACACCTATCAAGCACATTGAATCATCCAAACCCTACCCAAATAATATCTCAAGATCCCTCTAATTCTCATAGAAGCCGTAACTTAGGCAGAAGGCACTTCAAGAAGTCCTTTTGGTTCAAACCAAATGGAGTTACCCAAATTAAAGGTAACTGTTTCTCTTTACTTCTTTTATATCATTTTACTTCTACAACCCCTAAAATATTTTTATTCCTTTCTTTTATAACAACGCCAGTATCCTAAATATACTAGGATATTTTTATGGGAATTATTCAAACTACACTTACACACACCTACATCTAATGGGTGAAGAACATACTATTTCTGTGAATGACAAATGCCTCACGAAACGATGATTGTTCGATTATATCATATCGCCTCCCATGGTGGCCATTAAGACGAAAATATATTTATATATGATATATATTATTTTTATCTTTTCTTTATTCATCTGTATTTTTATATTATAGAATACCATTATGGTTTCCATTATTGGTAAACACGATAATTTCATTTGAGGAAGTGCGGACTACCGCCCCTTCAAAGTGATATGACTCGTTAATTCCATATAAGGGACATATAAAGGATGGTGTTAATGATATTATATATGATATTATACAGGAATTAAATATAACTATGTATCATTATGTTTTAATTCCATTAAAATAAGAAATAGAAATGAAAGTAGCGTTCATACGTACGTACGACTTACCGTCTCTATGAACTGTGCATTTCATTGCTTACATCAAAATGTTATGTACTATTATAAATACATTTATATACTGGATACATATGACACATATGATATCTAAATCATGTATACAATTCTCTATATAATGATCTTTTCACTATGTGAACAACTTGTAATTTTAAGATGTCCATTTTTGACTCAAGTACCAAATATCGACAAAATGATCGTTATTAACTTAAATGATTACATAATGTTTATAACATGGTAATAAGTGATTTAAAAGGAATAATAAACTTGAAAAAGGTTCTTATTCAAGTATGAATTATCTTTAGTTTATTATTCAAGATATTAAAGAACGAACGAGTGAATTCGTACACGAGGTAAGGGACTTCATCTCAATCTCCTTTCATTGAGGAATATTTTTTTTAATAAACAATTTTCTTTTATACGATGTATAAAGACCTTTGACTTTATAATTCATTCAAAGGGAATATTTTTCTACGAAGCGTTTTACTAAACAAAAAAACAATGTTTCTTTTAATGTACATTGTGACAACGACCTTTCCACCACCGCGAGTAATATTTGATCTTTGGCATCCTTTACAAGCCATCATGTTTTTAAAAGGAAAATAAATACCATATAATCTTTTACGTATTTTGGTATTGAAAATGGTTTGGATAATGGATGTTTTATCTCAGTGATATGTTCTGATTGAAATCGGGAAATTTTATCTTTCTTTTATGTTTTTTAATGTGTTACAAATATGATATGGTTCTTGGGTATTTTTATGTATACGAGTGGTTCTGTGATAAACCTTGGGCAGGTGAGCCCATGATAGCTCTCTAATGCATTGGGTAACTTTACAGAGGTAAACTTGAATGTTTCTCCTAAGAGATTTAGGGAATATACTGTGATGTGTATTCCAAATGTAACTACCCACGGAGCTGTGATAAATACAATATAAGTATTATATTAATTCCACAACATAACTTTAGGATTTATGTTTTCTATGTGTTATTCATAAATCTTATGATTTCATGAGGTATGTTAAAGAGCTTATGTTATGTATGAAATGATGAACAAATGTTTTATTTATTTGTTTTATTACTCTTATCTAGCTTTTTATGCACATCCCATGTTTTGAAATGTTTTTCATATGACCTAAAGATGAATAGGGTCAAGGATGGGATCAAGGAAAATTCATTCTATCTAAAACATGAGACTTGACATGACTCTTTTTTCATGATTTTTTATTATATGAAAAAATGGAAACTGAGTAGAAGTGTCTACCTTGTAATTTTTGTGAGGTAATTTAATAGTTATGGCCTAATTCTCTAAAACTATAAACCTAAAAATATCCTCAATGCGAATTATTCATTTAATTAATGATTTTGTAATGTTTGAGGTCAGGTCCTTATACATGGTGAGGCTGGGAACATAGTATATCTATTTTGGTCATGAGTTAGTCTCACCTGTTGTTAATTGTTCTTTAGCATCTTATCATTAATTTTTCGAAAGAGGATCTAGGGAGGATCCTACAGAGTATACTATTATACTCAGCCTACATATATATAAACTATTTTTAGTTTAGATGGAGTAGGTTGAAGATCAAGTTTGGTACTACTAGATTTCAGGTTATTGGAGCAGATTGGGCTTCAGGGTCACTGTTTTCTTTACTTTCTTTTGGTACTTGCCGTTTTTCCTTTAATTTGTAGTAGTTTATGCATGAAATTAAATTTTTCTACTTGGATTTTCTTCTATATTATAGTCTGATAAGGACCTTTTTTGGTATGCATATTTTCTCTCTCTTTATCATGTGTTTCTCTTATAGGGTAATGCCTCAATCTATGTGTTTACTATACCCTTAGTCCCAATCTTCATCCTGGGACCTATTGGAGGAAGGACTCGGGTGTCATTTTCTCTCTTCTCCCATTTCCATCACAGGAGGGGTACATATTTTGGGCTAGGGGTAGTGAAAATTATATCAATATTAACTATCTAGATTCAACTAGTGGTAATATTTCAATAAAAGTTGCACCAAGGGGTAATAACACTAAAAATTCATGTCATGCTTTACTCATGCATTACATGGTACATAAAAATGTTACTTACCGCACACCTGGTTTGTAATTTCCCAAGGGATATGCTTTGGATATTTCACATTTTATTTACAAACCATTATTAAGGAATTTAGTAGATAAAAAAAAATTACTGAAGTTGGTTAAAATTAATGTTTCATAGATTGAAAATATAGATTCATTTTGTATAAATCCTATAAATTATTGTATAGTTTTCCAACATGAATATCATTTTTCACTATATTTTTTAGTTTTATCCAATAGATGAAATCAAAAATAATCAAGTTAACATTGAATATAAAGGACAATTTTGTGACTATGTGAAAGAAAATAGGATGATGACAAGAGTGACAAATTATAAAATTTTTAAAGAAGATAAAAAATTATAAATTCACTTTATGGTTACAAACACATTTAATGAGGCCATCTATCCAAAACTTCTAAAAGTCCTACTAAACATATTTTAAAGCATGGGATGAGAATAAAATTTTCCATTAAGGGGTTTTTAACTAATTGAAAAATAATATTAAAATTATTTTGAAAACATTTTTTTAAAAAATATATATTATTTGATCATGTATATATATTTTCAAAATAATAAGTTAGGGTTTTATTATTAGATTAACTTTTAAAACCCTTTTAAAAATTATTATCATTTTGAAAATTCATTTAAAAATATTATTTTAAAAATTATCGGATATCTCTTTGAAAATAATTTGAAAAATAATAATACTTTCTGGGATAAAAATGATACTTGAAAATGTTAAAAAACGCTTGTGGCCACATAGAATAATCATTGGTAGGGAAATATCTCGTTGATGTTGTGGTCTCACTCCAAATTCCTAATTATCCCATTTTATATGAAAGCACCAAATTTTATTTTGAGAATTCATTTTCCTATATATCGATATTTCTCTTAAATAACCCAATAATTTTCTTTGAAAAATATATTACTGAATTACTTTTGATGAATAAAATAGTTTCGTACATTATATGTTTTGATAAATCATTTTCCAAAAAATATGTGAGAGAAATCCCTATTTTGAAAATATTTTTTTATATATAAATAACATAAACATAAACAAACTTAAATTCAAAAAAATTATTTATATTAAAATGAAATAAATTTTAAAAATATACATAGAATGTTTCATTTCTATGAATATATAAGACTTTAATTGAATTAAAATATCCATTCATAGATAAAATGATGTCATTCATAAAAAAAATATATTATGGTTTTCATAAAACCAAAAAATAACAATATAAGGTTTTATTATTGTTTTAAAACATAAAACCACATTTACCCAAATAAAAAGTTTACATAATACAAATCAGAGATTTAGTGATACAAAATATTATCTTTTTAAAGGTATTTAAAAAATATAAATAGGTTAAAAAGTAAAAAAATAAAAAACCCTCGTAAAATATATATAAAAATAAGAGAATATATTATTGGATACATTGAGAAGTGAGAGGGGAGAGAGGGGGGCTAGATTCTTGAGAATAATAAGTGGGTCTTTCATAGAATGAACTTGTTTTCTGTTTATAGCAGTATGCTTACATAATATCCTAAAAAAATAATCTACTTGTTTCTATACTAAATGAATAAGATATCATATATATTATTAAATATTTGATGTTATTGGTTGGTTATGTGGCTAAAAGCCTTTCATTAATACTCTATTTCAATGTATAATTACAAAAGATAGAAACTAAAAATTATACAAGGATATTGATTTTTCAGGAAATAATTAATTTTCAAGATTCACTGTAAGTGACTAATAAAATATTTTTGTTCATAAAAATATTGATTTTTTTATATTTTTATGTGTCGTGATTATGTTTGAGTATTCTAGACAAAACAAGATAAATCATTGAGTTTTTATTTGAAAATTTGGATAAATTAAGATCGATGATGAATTATATATATATTTTCTTCTTGTAACATTCTTCTGAAGCTGAAAGATAAGTGATATCCAATCTGTGGTAAAGGGGTTTTCTTATTTATTTTATTTAATGTGGAAATTAAAAAGGAGGAATTAAGAATGGATTCAGATCATTTGATTGATATATTTATATTGTATATACATTTATATATATTATAATATGATTAAAATAAATCAA
The DNA here is from genome assembly GCA_963277665.1 of Viscum album. Classification (NCBI taxonomy): domain Eukaryota; kingdom Viridiplantae; phylum Streptophyta; class Magnoliopsida; order Santalales; family Viscaceae; genus Viscum; species Viscum album. The sequence goes on from OY728144.1 coordinate 306,579,471, forward strand.
TGTTGGCTTCATTAATAAGTTTCATACAAGAAAAAAAATGTTTTCAAATTATTTTTATACATTTAAAAATCAACTGTGTTTCAAACATATTGAATAAAAATCCATATTTATGGAAATCTGTACCACTGATAATTATTGAGGAAAAAAAATCAAGGAATATGGAAAACATGTCATTAATAAATAAGTTTCAGAATACCTAAAAAATAAATACTAAAATACATACCTTATATCTTCAAATTTTCAAGAGGGAGAAAAATATTGATGAAAAAGAATTTATTGCACTTTATTTCCCTCATCAGAGTGTGAAACTCTTTTTGTGTTCAATCTCATACTCGGACCCATCTATGTAGTCAAACCTCATTTTGTCCTTAACCTCTATCTTCTCCGAATTCAACTAAGCGACACTCAAAATCCCAATAAAATAGAAACCATTTAAAATATAATCCCTAAATCAATGCTCAATCTCTCACCTAGCATTGAGACCTTATCCAAACATTGGTTTCCCTATAAATTAGTCCCTCTTATTCAATTTTCACTCATTTTAGATTTTCTATCCCATTATCTTCATTATTTATTTTTATTAACATATTAATAATATTTGAATAATATCTTAATTTCATATAATTTTAATAATTTATATTTAATAAATAATTACTCATATTAATATCATAATATCATTTATTAATATATTTATAATTACAAATTTTATAAAACAAAACCACAATAGTCATAAACTATATTACCATTTATCAAATTTAAAAAAATTCTTTATTTCAAAAATTTTATAAAGATATAATTTTAATTATATTAATCATTTTTAATAAGATATATTTTTATATTTCAGTTTAGGTACTTCATATAAATATACTCTATTTTTAAATTCAATTTTTAATCTCTAAAAATATTTTTTATATCATATATCAGCTAAATTCTATATATTTCATTTAAAATTATTTTACATTTCAAATATAATAAAATAACTTTTTATTCTAATAATTATTTTTACAAAAAGTAAACACATAAATGTATTTATATTAAAATATTTTTTAAAATTAAAAATTCCATGTTTATAAATAGTGATATTTGTTTATAATTTTGAATATTAATTTAAAACAAAACATTATTTTATTTAAAAATACTATAACATTATATTTAAAATATTAAATTATAAATGAAATAAAAATTTAGTATAAAATAATTTGTAAGAAAGTTATTGTTTGAATAAAAAAATATATAATTATTGTCAATTTTCTACGTATTATTATAAAATTCTAAATATTGTACATAGAAAAATTTTATTTTCATTAAATAATCTACTTTTTTCTAATTTCATATAATATTTGATTTTAATTATTAAATATTTCATTTAATAAAAAATTATTATTATTATAATTTTAATGCGATGTAACATTTTACCCCCCAAAATGAATTGGGCCCTCCCAATTCATTTATGGTACTTAATAAAATTCTGAATTTCTATCTTGAGAATTAAGAAGAGGTATAACTTATATGGGAACATAAATATCTAAATCTTTCAAAGAAAATTTCTATCACTTATACATTTTTAAACAATATCACCTAATAAAAAATATTTCTAGACTATTTCTCTAATACCACTATAATTGCTTGAACCTGCACTTAAAAACCTGGTGATGAAAACAAAAAGTGCATTTTTATATGAAAGATAAACAAAAAAATACACAATTATTTATACATCCAGATACCTTTTCTGGTCGAGGTTCTAAATAATTATAAAAATCTATACAATTTATCAATGTTGTATAAAAAAACTATTTCACTTCACGTATGCTAACTCCTTAAAAGAATCAATATGTATATAACTTCTAAAAGAGCTATAAATTTTTTTTAAAGCCTGGGATGAACATAATATTACATATTAAGGGGTTTTAAAACCAGTTAAAAATAATTTTAAAATTCCTTAGAAGATAATAAATCTCAAATAAAATGTTTTCTATAATATATATATATATATATTCAAAATAATAATATTGGGTTTTCACCAAAAAATAAATTTTAAACCTACAATAAATAATTATCATTTTGAAAATTAATTTAAATATATTCTTGGAAACAAAATTATATTTCTCAATGAAAATAATTTGAATATAAAAATAATTTTATGGATTAAAATGATACTTGATCAATATTATAAAACAATTGTTTCCACTTATTAATATCACTAAATGGGAAACATCTTTTTTAGGATGTTTATTCACTCCCCATTTCAAATTATCTTATTTGATAAGAAATTGGTAAATTTTGTTTCCAAGAAAACATTTCTCAAGATCCGTATTTCTCATAAATATCCCATTAAAGGAATTTCCAAAATATATTCTTGAATTATTTTCAAAGAAGAAAATAATATTATAACTCATATTTTTTGATAAATCATTTTTCAGGGAATCCACGAGAGAAATCC